>CM070620.1:64646167-67558745 GCA_036346255.1 Ampelocalamus luodianensis | reverse complement strand
GTTTGACTAAGGTTTAATATAAAAATGCTTTTAGACATTGTTCTATGCCATAAAATTTTGTAAATAATATTAACTTGATTTCAGCCATTTTAGAATATACTAGAAATTGTTTTAAAACTTGTAAAATGCATATCTTTTATGTATAACTCTAAAATGTGCAAACTCAATCTTGTTAAATTCCTCTGTTAGCAAACTTTAATATGGAATAGGTTATGATCATGATTTCATTTATGTAAAGTAACATCGCTAGGTTTACAACTTAGAAAATCATAAGTAAATCATTATAACTCCAAATTTAGTAAACTCAACTTTGCTGTTCTTAGGATATCAATATCTACCTGCTGTAAAAATTTTAGGTTCCAGATCATTCTAGAAATTTATGCCATGAACAATACTAGTAATTAATTTAGTGAATTAACAGGCTGAGAGAAATGGTTTTAGCTATAACTTTTCATACTTAATCCAAATGATTTGATTCTTGTTCCTAAAATTATGTAAAATCATAATCTTATTGCTGTATGAATTTCATAATATTTGGATGACTTTTGCTGTTGAATTTTATTTGGTGTTCTTCGTTCTTATTGGTTTTATCGCTTTTCGCATTAGGTTCCGAAGATAATATTGATCTTGAATCGATCCACGCAGCCTAGACCCGCCCCTACAAGAAGGCAAGCGATGTAGCATTCATTTGATCATGTTGATCCTATTAATTTCAAATTTAATATATTTTTGCAAATTTACGTGATGCATTGCTATGTTGTTTTAACTATTGTCGATAGTTAACCCATTAGATGCATTATCAGTAGGCAACTGTTTATCCTCTACTACTGAGCCTAGGGTTATATGCTGTGATTTTGGGTTCGTTGGATGAGCCCTTGTCACTTAGTAGTACGAGTTGAAATGCTTAGTCATGCTTTAGTTATCGGTAGAAATGGATGGTTATCAACTTGTCGATAACCTTGATCACACAAACTTATTATGATCTCTACATTTTAGCTTTGTGCTATGTTTAAATTGCAAAACTAAAACTGAAAACAAAACAGTTTGGACTTGGGCACAATGGTAAGATGGTGTGATTTTGGGTGTGACTAGAATGGTGCCTGAGTCGATTAAGGACCGAACATCTTGTGAGTACCTGTTATCCAGGCAATTTGTGGTGCTAACCACACTAGAGGGTATGGGACCTCTCTTGACTTAGTACTTTGGCGTGTGTTGGCTACGAGTCGCAGGAGGGCGTGTGTGCGTTGTGTTGTGGTAAAATGAGATGATTTATGTGTGGGAGCATTGTAGTTGTCCGAAAAGCTTTACCCCGAGGGGTAGTTGTCTTTTCGGCTTTACAATGTAAGCATATGGGTTGCTATCCATACGAGCGGCTCGTAGTTGATGCACAATATTGGAAACGTCTCGTAGCACTTAGCTGTGCCGGCATACCCAAGGAAGTGTACTAAATCATGTGGCAAAAAGGCGATCTGGAGTGTGGGTACATTGGTACACCCCTGCAGGGTTAAAACTATTCGAATAGCCTCGTCCTAGGTTATGGACACGCTTGGGTAAGCTTTTCAAGAGTTAGACTACAAATTTTTAACTAAAACTTGATGGGTGGTATGAATCAGAGATTTATGCTATGTGTAGTGGCTATTGGGTTAGTCACCTCTAGGTGGTTATTTGTTACTTATTGTTACTCGCTGTTATTTCAATGCTTAAAAACTTATTTGTTAAATTACCTTCAATCTATTACATTATTGCAAATGAAAATTGCTTTATGCGTCCAAATAACCATATGACCACTTCCTTTGAATTCAGCTCACATGTAGTTATGTATAGGCTTGTTACTCGTAAGTCTTGCGAGTACATTATTGTACTCATCTGCATTGCTTGTTGTATGCAGACGAAGAAGGTGAGCCCGAAGGGCCTCACTTTTGTGAGTTGTGCTGTGGCAGTGTGTGGGACGACTAGCTTGGCGGCCCGGTCGGTTGCCCTGTGGTTATGTGGCTAAACGGTCGTCTTTTGGTTTAAGCCATCTTATGGCACCTTTGCTTCACAGCACTGATACTTGTCATTTGGCCGGTCGGTTGTCTTGTAATAACTCTATATAATGTATGACATTTTCTAGACTTGTTATAATATGATGTATGGAATTGATGCATGCTTTTGTAAAGATGTATATGTGCTGCATTTCTGGGAAGTACATGTCCATCGAGGCACGAGTTATTTTGTTTGTGATGCTAGGGTCAATGGAAGGCTAAGTATTATAAGCTTAATAAACCGGGGTCTCACACCGGCCATAAGGGGGGCCACCCTTGGCCGCTAGCCATAGCTCCCTGCACCTCCTCCCTCCCTGTCTAGCAACCATGGCTACGCCTCCTCCCCATGGTGTGTCTCCTCGCTGCCGGCTAATTGGAGGAAGAAGGAGACCTTCCTTGTGGTGGCCAGCCTAGAAGATGGAAGAAGAAGGAAGAAAGAAGAAAGAAGGGGAAGGAGGGAAGGAGAGTGACCGCGTGGTGGTTCGTGTGTTCTTCAGAGGTTCTTCAAGGGTAAAGCCCAATCCCCTTTCGATTAGTTGTTTAATTGTGTAATTAGGCGTTGTCGGTATTAGATCTGTTTAGGGCAGATAGGATTGGGTAACGTTTTTGATGAGGTTAAGAGCGGAATCTATCCTGGATGCCTCGTAGAAAGTTGTAGATGACGTCGATACCTTTCTGTAGAGTACTTGATCACGTCATTTGGATGAACAGTTCAAGAGTTACGAATTTTGTAGTGCTGTTATTCAGTAAATCTATTGTAATCCTGATAGTTATTAGTAATCAGACCTAAGTGGATAGTTAAAGGAATATTTGGAAGATCTCACTATAACGAAAGATATAGATAATTGGCTTAGATTTCAAGAACGCTAAAGAACACGAAATTGGGACAATTGTACTGAATGTTATGATAGTTTTAATATCACTATCCAGAAACCTGATGTGAACTATCTGTTCTGTTGATCAGCTTGGTAAGGATCGTAAATGGCCGAATCTGGAGGGCTCCCCAACTAGGTTTAGATGGAGAATTTGATAAGCTTTCCAGAAAGTCCAAGAACACCCCATTTGGATCTATGTACTAAAAGATATGAATTTTTTATTATGACTGTCTGTCGAGTGGACGAACTGCTGTTTAGGATTTTGGAATTGAGGTTGCGTGAGAGACTATAGTTTTTTCGTAATTGCTTCTAGCTTTGTTTTGGTCTAGTATTATTATCCTAGAGTGCTTGTTAACTTAATTCAGGTGGGGGATTGGTTCCGGGGGCAGTGCCCTCTTCGTGTCCTTCATTCTTGCACGGCGGAGGCAAGTAAATTGATAGATAGATTAATTGTAAATGCTTGATGATGATTGCATGTATTTGATACATGATACCAATGCATGGTTGTTGGCATGATATGTGTATTAATATTGGTGAATGCTCAAAGTATGAGTAAGTTCTATTCATGTATGATGTTACTACTATTGCATGTTGATGTTGAATAGAGTAATCGTATGTGTGCATATTGAGACCATGTTTGAGGCTTGGTCATGTGGTGACCAAGCATGCATATCTTGAGGTCCCCGCCATGTATATGACGGGTTGAGGTCCCCACACTTGTGGAGTGTGGGCTTAAGGTCCCCATTACTTATGGGTATTGGGCTATTGGTCCCTATGCTTCAGCAGCACAGCATGGGTATGCAAAGAATGGTTGTATACCTTGCATTATCGCAAAATAAAAAAGAGTTAAAGAGAAATGATGCATTGAGCATGTGGTATGGTTTAGTGCAAAGTTTATGGGAGTGGATGCTAATGTTATAATTTTGTATTATAATATCTTTTATTTGTACTTGCTGAGTCTGTGGACTCACTCTTGCTGTTGTTGATGTTTTAGGTACCCAATACAAGAACGACATGCATGGGGCGAAGTAGCCATATGTTCGGACACACACACTGCCATGAATTTTTTATAGTTGATTAAATTTCAGATCATGCCTTAATAAATGAGCAAACTACTTAAGGGATTTGTTTTGGTTATGCTTTACGCATTGGATTACTTGTAATAATGATGAGTAGCATATCTTGAATGTCTATTGATTATGCTTTAGTCGATTAGCATATTTTGAATGTCTATTGATTATGCTGAATGTTGGATTGTCTATCTTTGAACCTTGTAACTGTTGGAACCTTCGGTATAGTTAGCTATACAAAGGAGATTCTGTCGAAATTTAGTAAAATATCTTGGTTTTAATTTGTTATAATGTTAGTTAGTAGCATTCCAGGCTTATGTTGGGCTGGGGTGTTACAGTTGGTATCAAAGCGGGTTGTAGGTCCGTGGTGATTGGATTTACAACTTAGGTAACTTATTTGTAAAATTTTATGATGGTTAATTACTTAAAAACTTGACACACTGGTGCACTGTTGGATGGGATGGGTCAAGCATTACATTTACGCTTCCGTTATGTTGTATTGATCATTCCTGTTATGAGATGATCTTATATACCTACAATATGATTCTATGATTATTATGAGTGATGGTAGCACGTGTTGAGAGGTTGAGGTCATGGTTGTGGCCCTGGGTTTTACCAGGTTACACCACCGTTCTTGGTAAGAGAATAGTGAAGTGGTTACCTCAGATATCTTGGTAAAGGCATGCTAGTCAGTATCTTTAGAAAAGTTGTTCCCTTCCTTGAATTTGAATTTTGTCAACTCTTGTCTAGTTATGATCGATGAATTACTCTTGGGTTAGTAGTTCATTGCAGTTGATGGGTTTCTTTGAGAAAGGTTGGTCTGTTTCCATTGGCTTAATTTGTTCCGTAAAGCAATCATTGTCTTCCCAACTGATGAGTTATTCTTGCGGCTGGTAAACTGGGTTGATTGTCAAGGTTGACCCTTATATTGGAGTTTTGTCTTTCTCATTGGAAAACATGATCCATTTATTCGTTTGATGTTTTTGGTTAATGAAAATTTCCTTTTGTAAGTCTTTTAGTTTGTAGAAGCTTTGACTCAATGTAACTCCTTTGGGTATTTTGAGTGTAGAAATTGAATGGTTCTCTTTTATGAAAGAAAATATTAAATCCTTTAGTGACATCTTCTCGTGGTTAAGACAGAGGTTATAATCAAAGAAATTAATGCATATGAAATGAGTTATCAAGGTGGGTCTCAGAATGAAAGCGAATAAATCCTAACGAGTATCCTTGGGAGTGAAATCGATTGTTGATGTTGTCCTCTAGTAGTACTTGATGAACTGTGATCGAGTATGACCACACTTAATTGAAATCAATGGAGTTATCAAGAGGTGTGGAACATTGATGAAATGGTTGACCCTTAGAATTGTTTAGTTTGCTAAACTTGTTGAATTATTTGGTCTCAACAAATTAATCTAACCGTGCAGGAAGAGGCATATAAGATGTGTTCGACTGTTGTCTTAGTAGACATTAATATGGAAATTTTCCTTATTTGGCTATTTGATGATCTTATTTATGCTCATGGGAGTACAAATAAAGAAAGGACTATCAATTCATCCATGATTGAATAATCATCAATGGTCTATGATAGCCTCTAGATTGGAATTAGTGTGTACTAAATTAGTGTAAGCATTCCGAATACGAGAAGGGTTGAAATTTGAAAGTGATTTATTTACGTGTGTTTCATGAGGATGTATTGTGGTTGCATGCCCTTGTTAAAAGGGGTATTGCTTCGATAGTGCGGTTGGTGTATTAGATACACTCTAGAACAGGTTGACTGCTGCAATCTTATTGAGATAACAAAATATTAGGAAATAATCTTTTGTGTTTCTTTTAGAAAGGTTTATGATGGGATTATATAGGTAACCTGTGTTTGCATCATGGTGAAATTGTCAGATAGTAGTATATCTTTGATGAAAGGGTTTTGGTGTAACCTTTAAATTGTGTAGTAGGTTCCTCTAAAATAGAGTGGTTGTTGTAAAGGGTGTAAGAATTTGGTATACACTCAATTGAGGATGAGATGATAAAGGGGTATGTAACATTTTGGTAAGCCTTTGGAAACTTTATAAATTATGAGTTGACGTTAACGAACGTTGTTAAGAGTGAATTATTCTTGATGATTAGTAATATGGTCTATAAGAGATTGTGACGCGTTGGAATGGTGATGATTCCTCTAGAGAGAAAGTAAGTTGATTGCTTTTCGTAATATCGGATAAATGAATTGTTTGGAGTTTTGCATTCGTGATTCTTTGAGAGTTCATGATTAATGTAGTAGATGAATTTAGTTTGAGCAATGTGACGCATTGGAAGGTTCTAATTGGATCCTAAGTGATTAATGTGATTTGGTCTTAAAGGCATTTCTTGTTCGGGTTGGCAAGTAGTGTTATAATCAAAGAAAATTGTTTTCTAGGATAACGAAAAATGTGTACCATAAGTATTTGAGGTTGGAGTTAAGAATTGTAATCCGCAACTTTTCTATTGTTACAGCTTAAGAGTTTCATGTGTTTCAATAGCAATGTTTTAGCATGATTTATGGAGGTTTGACAATTCCTTCTTGTGGGACTTGTGCCCTCGACTGTGGACTCGTATTTTGTTTTCTGAGATCATTACTATTTGACTGTTTCTCTTGGTCTCGTGCTCACTCCGAGGAGCCACGTTTCTTGTGCATTGAACCTTGTATCTGTTTATTTCTTCTTTTTGAGAAAGGAATTAACCAACTTGTATTGCCAAGTCTTATAAAGAGTAATATGGCGACTGGTTGCAGGTGGACAAGTATTTGGTAGTGTTGAGATTTTTGGGAACCAATCTATTTGAAGAGCAGTAGAAAGTGAATTGGTTTCGACTTATAACACCTGGAGAGAATTCTATTTAAATGGAAAGTTTGTCGATGAGATAAAATTGATTAGTGTTACAACTAGTGGAACCTATGGTGAATTATGATCTAGTAACCTTTGTCCATGTTGGAATGTTAGGATTATCGAAATTATGGACTCTTGGTAAACTTATTAGAGTATCGCAATTGGATACTAAGTATGATTGTGCAGAAGAGTTGTGGTGGTGAAGTTTAATGAGAGTAGCGGTGTGGAGAAACCTAAGCATCATGCTAATTAATGGGATAGCAGGAACTATTGAGCTATTGTCAAGTATGACTCGGCCTCAGTGAGTAACCCTATGGGAGTTAAATTATTTCTAAGGATATCTTGGTCAAAGAATATATTTATTTACTAACGTTAGTGATTGAGTATGATTGAATCCTGGTCAATCAGTTAAGGTTTTGCGAACGGGTATATTGTGGTTGTGTAACTGAATTGGATTGATGTGAATTAGAGAAGGTCTAAGATTGATGAAATAAGTCGCCTTGGGGTGGTTACTTGATTACTGAGAAAAATTGATATTAATGACTAAGGTTATAGTTGAGTTGTGTGAAATTTCAGTAAACGAATTTGAGGATTTCCTATCAGTTATACCATAAATTCATGGTAGGAGACTTGGAGGTTGATTTTGGGCTTTGCATTTTATGCTAGGACCTTGGAGACCCAATATAATGTGTAGAGGTAGATGAACAAAAGCGAATTTTGAATAGTGTGTTGATCTTTGATAGAATACTTTGGGTAAAGTAAATGAGTATGTGTGCTGAGAATTTGAAGTTGATTATCTTTAACGGAATGAGATGATGTGGTTGTGGGTGAAAAATCTTTATTGAGGTATTGGAAACCATTTGTCAAAATAATTCCTTTGGTATAGGAGGACTAGAGAATCCTTTTGTGGATTAGCGAGTCCTCTATTTAAGTATGGTTGTTCTTTCAGTTTGAGGATCGTTTTAGGATTGTCGGATAAGAGGAAGGAGTTAGTGTGATAATTGTGGAAACCCATGATTTGGGAAAAAGTTTATTTCTTGAAAGAACATCCGAGGAAAGAATGTTTCCTCGAGGAAAGAAGTTCTCTATGGGTTCTTAGTTGAGTGGGGTTTTTATGAAGGAGAACATGTACAATTTGAGTTGACTTTTGTTGACAAGGTGGTTCTGTTCGGCTTAGGAGAATAAATGAAGTAATTGATTTGGGCATTCGAGTGAATTCTTTGGCTTATGTGGTGTTTAGTTGCAATGTAATACCGATAGTGTGAAAAGCATTTGAATCGGAGAAATTATTTAATCGAGAAGTTTTATTTTAGAAAATCGATTTAATCAGAAAGAGAGGGGTTCCCGCATTTTCTGGCAACCCGGGCCTCGTGCCACCGCCAGGAGGCCCACCATGGGGCTGGCCGCAAGGCCAATAAGGGGGGGCCGGCCAAGGGGGGCGCCACTCCCCCCCAAACCCTAGCCGCCACCCTCCTCTTTCCCTCCTCTCCTTTGGCACCGCCCCACCCCGGCCGTCTCTCCCCTTGCACCATCTCCCCCTGGCCGCCACCTCCTGGTTTCCCTTCCTCCATGCGCCACCCTCTCCCCCTTGGTGCTCCCCGCTGCCAGCCATAGGAGGAAGGAGAAAGGTGAGGGGAGGAGTTTGTCTTCGCGGGGCAAGATCATCATCCTCCTGCGATTCTACAAGGGTAACGCCGCATGATCTTCGCTGGTTAATGTGTAGTAGTTGCGCTTGATTTCGCTTTGTAGGTCGATAATCGCCAATTGATAGATTGCGCTCTGTCCAGTAGTTTGGACGACGGATTTCATGTCCTTAGAGGCAGAATCTGGGGATCCAATCTCTTATAAAAAGTTGGGTTATGTCATTAGCTTTCAGTGGCCGCCAAGAACGCCCAGATCCGATTAACGGATAGAAAGTTATGAATTTTTTAGTGTCGCTGTCCTGCTGATCTATCAGTATTTAGACAGTCTGTAGGAAACTGGGCTAATCCATTAGTGAAATACGAAATCGAGGATCTCGATATAACGAAAATGTAGGTAATTTCCATACCTTTTCGTGAGAGATAAAGAACGCAAGATTTGGACTTTCATAAGAAAAGTTATGGTGGTTTTAGTGTACGTCCGCAGAACCGACGTGATAATTTATGAATTTCCGACGTGTTCCTCGTGGAGCTTCCTCGGTATGCCTCCGTAACGTGAAGTGGAATTCTGATAGATCTTGTTCCGAACCCGACCTATTTCGATGTCTCCATACCGCTTGGCACGACCATTCCGTGAGGAGTTGAAAAAGCAACCGGATGATTTGCTATCCAAAGGTATGATTCGCGAGTGTATCGCGGGGAGCTCCTGCTCGCTCACTAAGAAGAAGGACGGTAGTTGGCGATGTGTGTGGACTACCGGCTCTTAATCAAGCAATCAGTAAAGAATAAATATCCGTTGTCCCGTATTGAAGATCTCTTTGATCGCTTGAAGGGAGCTAAAATATTTTCCAAGATTGACCTTCAACAAAGTTATAATCGATTCGAGTTCGCGAGCAAGATATTGAGAAGACAGCCTTTCTACAAGGTATGGTCATTATGAGTATAAGGTTATGTCATTTGGACTAACTAATGCTCTGCAGCTTTCATGGAAGCCATGAATAGTATGTTGCACCCTTATCTTGATGATTTCGTCGTAGTATTTATTGACGACATCTTGATTTATTCCAAAACGGAAGAGGACCATGCTCAACATTTGAGGTTGGTATCGAGACCTTGAGAGTGAACCACCCTATGCCAAATTGAAGAAATGTGAATTCGGATTTCGGTTGGGTTTCGCCATGTAATCAATCAAGAGGGCATTTGCCGATCCAAGTAAGATTTCAACAAGGTGGAATGGAAGAGACCAACCAATGTAAAAGAAGTGAGGAGTTTTCTGGTTTGGCCGGTTACTACCGGCTTCGTGGAGGGTTTTCTACCATTGCTAGACCATGTCTCGCCTGGACACGTAAAGGTGTCAAGTTTCAGGGACTGATGCGTGAACGAAGCTTCAGACTTTGAAGGATAGATTGGTGACCGCCCATTCTCACCCTTCCGCAACTGTGGAAGCTGTTCACTATTTATTCAGATGCGCCTAGAGTTGGGTCTGTGTACTTATGCAGATGGTAAGGTGATTGCCTATGCGCTCTGGCAATCAAGAAACATGAATGTAACTATCCTACTCATGACCTAGAGCTTGCAGCAGAGTATCGCTTTAAAGATCCGCGCCATTATTTGTATGGCTAATCTTGTGACATTTTCACCGATCACAAGAGTCCAAATACATCTTTACCCGTAAAGATTTAAACCCGAGGCAGAGGAAATGGTTGGAGTTGATAAAGGACTATGATCTCACCATTCAAGATCATCCGGCAAGGCAAATGTTGTAGCCGATGCCCCGAGTCGCAAGCATGCACACCTCCTACCCTCGCTTGTCTCATCGCTGATTTTGAGCGTATGGATATATCTTTTGCTTTATGGTACCGCGAGACCGAGACCCGCTTGCTTCTTGAGTCACCATTCCCAACAAGTACAGAAGCACAACAAAGATGATCAAATGCTCCAACGTGTGAGGAAGCGCTAGATGAAGGCAAGCAAGGCCATTTTGGTTTAGATGATTCTGTACTTTGCAATTTAAAGGTCGCTTTGTGTGCCACAGAGGCAGATTAAAGATGAGATTCTAAAGGAAGCCCACCAGACACCGTGATATCAGACATCCAGTGAGACAAAATGTACAAAGATTTGAAGAAGAATTTCTGTGGAAGAGAATGAAAGTCGATATTATGCAGATGTGGCCTCGTGTGGGATCTCGCAAATGGTTAAGGCTGAACATAAGCGACCGGCAGATTGTTGCAACCTTTAGAGGTTCCTGTGGCCATGGGATGACATCTCCATGGATTTTGTGGTTGGTTTACCTCGACTCACGAGGGAAGGATGCTATATGGGTGATAGTGGATCGGTTCAGAAGTCCGCACATTTCATTCCTATTCGAACCACCACTCATGAGCGATTTGGCTCCACTTTATGTGCGTAGAGATAGTACGGTGTTGCACGGGTGCCAAATACTATTGTTTCCGACCGAGATGCCAAATTTGTTTCCAAGTTTTGGGAGAGTTTGCAGAGTGCTTTGGGCACGCAACTCTGCCTTAGTATCAGATTCCACCTCGCATGCATGGTCACTGAGCGCATAATTCAAACCTTAGAAGATATGCTCAGTGTTGTGTTTTATCCTCGAAGGGTGGTTGGGAAGATCACCTGCTTTGGCAGAGTTCGCTATAATAATAGTTATCACTCCAGATTCGAGCTGCACCATTTGAAGTCATTTATGGGCGGAAATGCAGATCTCCGTTGTGTTGGGATGCAAGGAGAGAGGACAGCTTTGGGTCCGAATGGGTTCAGAAACCGTGGCTAGAGTGGCCGGGTTAGAAGGAACTTGTTAGCTCGTCAGAGCCGACGTAAAAGCTACGCAGATGTCGAGGCGAGAATTGGAGTTCAATGTGGGTGACGAGGTCCTTCGAGAGTATCGCCACCAAAGGCGAGTACGCTTTGCACTAAAGGAAAGCTTAGCCCAAGGTACATCGGACCGCTTCCATTGTGGCAAGAGTTGGAAATTTGGCTTACCGCTTGGATCTTCCGAGTCTATGAGAGGGATTCATAATGTGTTTCATGTGTCCATGTTGAGGAAGTTCTTATTTGACCCCGAGCATGCAATTCCAATGGAGCCGTTGAGCATTGAACAGACCTTACTTTTGAGTCCCGACCAAGAAAAATTCTCGACAAATCAGAGCGGTTTTGTGGAATAAAACCCCAAGTATGTCAAGATTCTCTGGTCTCATCAATCGGAGAAAGAAGCCACTTGGGAATCGGAATCTGCATGCGCGAGCATTATCCGCACCTATTTGTTGCCTGGTACGTATTAAATTTTGTTTTCAATTCCTTAGACTTCGCTCTTGTGTCCGTGGCGTGAGTAGAATTCGGGTCGAATTCGCTATGGGTAGAATGTCATACCCTGCTTTTAGCTCGAAAGAAAGAATTTAATCGGAAACTCCGAAAGCTTAAAACTCTCGCTGGAGTTGTTTAGGTCGTGGGCCTCGGGAAGCCTTCCCAACCCTTGGCCGCCATGGCCTAGGCCCATGCGCCTCCCTCTAAACCCTAATCAGCCCCTTTCCTTCCCCTGGCCGAACCCCTCTTTTCCCTTTGGCCGCCACCCTCCCATCCTCCTCTCTTCCCTCATGCCCAGCCCCAAGGAGTCGCCCCCAACCACCATTGGTGCTGCTCCTCGCTGGTTTGCCTCCCAATCTTCCTTCGACCTTCTCCGCTGCCGGTTGCGCAAGGAGTGGAGGAGGACAGCAGCTCGCTTGGGGCAAAAGAGGTGAAAAGGAGGAAGAGCTTCTTCGCCAAGGATCCTTCCACCTACTCCCTGGTTGCAGCAAGGGTAACGATGCCGATCCTCGTGGTTTGATTGTTGTTAGAAGAGTTTTGGTTACGTTTTTGTTTAGGCAGAACTGCTGAATTTAGAAGCTGTTTCTGTCCAGTTCGTTGTAAAGGGTGTTTCGGTTATTTTTAGGCAGAATCTGAAGGTTCGGTCTCCTAGAGATATCTAGGTCTTGTTCTTACGTTTCAGTGGCCGCCGAGTTCACTCAAATCCGAGGTCCGAGTCAAAAGTTATGATAGAATTAGTCTTGACTGTCCAGAATCCTGACGAGATTCTGCAGTCAATTTGTAAATTGTATAAGAAATTGTTATTCACAGATTTTGAACTTGGTGTCTCCTAGAAAATTGAAGTATCCCCTGTCAGGTTTAGATGGCCACTGAGTTTACTTGATTCCGAGTTCTGGGTCAAAAGATATGTCTGTTTTATCAGTCGCTGCCAGAAACCTGACGTGATTAATCTGTCTGTATATTTTCTATATTATGATAGAGAAGTTGGAAGAATCTGGAAGTTCACCCAACTAGGTTATTGTAGGTAATTCGATAACCTTTTCAGATTGGTAAAGAACGCTCAATTCGGAGTTGTAACATAGAAGTTATGATCAACTGAATATTTCTGCTGAATTTTGGTAGGCTGAATCTGTGCTGAATGTTCAAACAATTATTAGCCTATTAATTTGACCAAATTGGTTTGTCGCACAACTAGAGTTTTGTAGTTAGACCAGTTAAGAATCTACAGAAATTGGGTTTGCTATTTTGGACTTCCAGGCTGTGAGTTATGTTAGTCCCCGTGTTGCTGTCCAGGATTTTCTTATTGACAGACTCCGCTGTTTTTCAGTCTATGCGATATAGGATTTAATTGACTCCTAATAGAAGCAAAATAGAACACCGACTAGTTTAGCTGGGTATCATGTATACTTATTAAGTTATTTCGTTGGTTTAGGCGGCGTAAACTTGGTATAAGAGCGCCTTCTGCCGATAACGCCGCAACGCGAAGGCAAGTACCATGTTTATTTGGATGTTTGTGCATTGTGGTTTATAGCATGAATTGTTTTGGTAACTTGTGAGACATGTGAAATGACTTATTCATGCCTTGTTCAATACATTGAGTTCATGAATAGAAGTGATGTTATGGTATATTTCATTTAATTGTTGCATGCATTCATTGACATTTGACGCCCACGGAGTGGATGAGAACCACCATCAATTCCAAGATGGTTGGATAAGACCCATTAATTCCAATATGGGCAATGTTGGACACCGTATGAAACGCTCTTCATACGGAAGTGGATCCCCGCATTTTTGTTAAGATGCGGGCTTGAGTGATCACCGACGGTGTTCACCGCTATACCAGATAATGCGCTGTGTGCAGTCCATTCCTTGATTTGAGCATTCATATCATGTATTCATAAGAAATCCAATGTGTTATGATCGAACCCAATGATGTTATGTTTGATCTTCAATGAATGAATGTTTTTTCTTAATCATTGTACTTGCTGAGTCATGGACTCACTCTTGCTTTGTTTGTTTATTTCTAGGTGATCGTTGATGAAGTTCACTTGGGAGGAGTAGATGAGCACTACTCAATAATGCACTTCACATTAGACTCATTGCTATAAGAAATAATGATTCTTTTTGTCATCTTTGGTTTGTAATAAATAAATTTAGTCTTGATGGTACCTTTATGATCAATGAGAACATAGATGAGACCTTTAAGTCATATGGTTATTTGTTATCTTAGCTCATTATCGTTGATTCATGTTTAGACCTTAGAATTGGATTTCATGACTAGTTTTTATTACTTGTGTGTTTTGTTGTGTGGAACCTCCAAAGATCCTCGATACAAAGGAGGTTCTCACAAATTTTGTTTTTCACTTAGGTAGTTGCATTCCGTGCTCGTACGAGTTGGGGTGTTACGCTGGTATCGAGCGGCTTTAGGTCCGTGGTTAAAATAAAATTATTTAAATTGACACACGTGTACGTAGGTTGGGTTGGGCAATTCGTTGTTTCCGCAATTTTCTTGTTGTTATGATTTATTTGTTGTGCAACCGTTGTTCGCTTTGTGCCGTTCGCTGTGTTGTCCTTAGATGGCGAGAGGTAGAGGCCGTAGCGCCCGCCACCGTGGTCGCGGCCGTGGACGTGGTCCGGCGAGCCGCAACGCCCGCGAAGAGGCCACGCGGGTTAATGAGGAGGTTGCCTCACCGCCAACCACCGTGGAAGCTCGCCGCGCGCCGCCGCCGATGCTCAAAGCGGTGTCGGCGATTATTCGTAATCTTCAAAGGGAGAACGAGCAGCCCCGGCAGCAGTGCAGCGCTTATCCCGCCGCTCCGCGTTCCGCGATCGCCGTGGATGCCGCCATTGCCGCCATGGCAGTCCGGTTGTTGCCGCAGCTCCACCGAGACTAGGATGAGTCTTCGTGAGTGGATGACGCCGGCCGACACGCTTGATGGGGCGGTACCCCGCCAGCAAAGCAGATTGGCTCCGACATGGAGCGCCGCCGAGGCATTGGAGATGAACTCGCGCAAAGGGTTCGCTTTGTGGCCTTTCAACCAAGGGTCAAGCCGATATCCGTGGAAGGGGTTCTGCTCGCTAGGACCCAACACAGGACCGCATTTGGGAAGTTTTTGTGGCACAGTTCAGAGCCAAGTACTATCCGGATTCTTTTATTGAGAGGATGGAGCAGTCATTGCTAGTGTTGACTCAAGGCAATAGGTCAAGATTCGAGCACGAGATGGAGTTCAACAACTGCACGCTTTGTACCACCAGGGCGCTGATGACTTGGAGAAGGCCAAGAGGTTTCACGGGTCTCCTTCAGAGTATCGCCGATCTTGGGAGCCTCGGTTTTGCGTGATTTCAGCACTGTGGTTGAGCAGGCTAGAGGGATAGAGCAGGAGAGGAATTCTCCTTCGCAGAGGCAAGCAGCTGGTGGCACTACTTCTGTTGGTGGTTCTGGTGGCCGTAAGAGGAGTTTTGGTGGTGGAGGTGGGTCCTCGCCGCCTACTTCAAGATGTTTCAGGAGCCGCCCATCTCGTCCGGCCACAGGGGCGCTTTTCTTCGGCGCCACGCTTTTTCTTCTTCCACACCTCGATGCGCCCAGCCTGTGTCAAGGTATGAAATGTTTTAAGTGTGGAGAGGGGCATCGTGGCGCCGAATGTTCTTTCAGAGGGACTTGTCGCCGCAGTGGTCGAGAGGGCCACAAGCTTCTCGCTTGTGCGTAATCCGCAAGTATCATCAAGTGGGAAGCGCCCAGCAGCTGCCGCCCTCTAGTACTCCTGAGCTCGCCGCACTGTTGCACCTTTGTGCCTCGGGCTCACTAGGATGGGTTCCACCGCAGCCAGCCTCGCGCCCGACCGGTTCTTCTCGAACCTCGCCCATCCGCCCGCCTCGCTCACCGCTGCAGCTCCCGCCTCCTCTCGTGAGTGTTGGTGCGCCCTCCGCCCGGCACCTTTGGGAGTCCACGCCATGCCCACCCTCGCACCGTGGGCCGCCCCGATGTGGTGACAGTACTTTATTAGTTGATTCACATGAGGCTTTTGCCTGCTTGATTCAGGGCTACTTATTCTTTGTGTCCTTAGATTTTGTTAAAAGGGCGGGTTTGAGGTGCAATCTATTTCAACTGTGGTGGTCGGGCCTCGGAGGTCTTATTTCTAGCTCTACGCTTGTCCTCGGCTGTACTAGCACTATAGAAGATGAAAATTTCATTGCCAATCTCATGGTGATTCAGCTTATCACCTTTGATGTTATCTTGGGTATGGATTGGCTATTCTTTTACCGTACAAGATTTGTTGTTTTGGAAGACGGTGACTTTGCAGTCTGGCCGGAGAGGAACTAGTGTTTCAGTGGCAAGGCGCCGCTTGATTCCCCGTGTGTTGGCTAGTCTGCTTCCTAGTCGCCGAGCCTCGAACATTGGGTTGCTTTGGTCTCTTAGCGAGAAGTTCAATCTCCACTTCGTATTGAAGATATTCGTGGTGAATGAATTTCCGACGTGCCTCGTGGAGCTTCGGTATGCCTCCGTAACGTGAAGTGGAATTCCGATAGATCTTGTTCCGAACCCGACCTATTTCGATGTCTCCATACCGCTTGGCACCACCATTCCAGAGGAGTTGAAAAAGCAACGGATGATTTGCTATCCAAAGGTATGATTCGCGAGTGTATCGCCGGGGAGCCCTCGCTCGCTCACTAAGAAGAAGGACGGTAGTTGGCGATGTGTGTGGACTACCGGCTCTTAATCAAGCAATCAGAAGAATAAATATCCGCTGTCCGCATTGAAGATCTCTTTGATCGCTTGAAGGAGCTAAAATATTTTCCAAGATTGACCTTCACAAAGTTATAATCGATTCGAGTTCGCGAGCAAGATATTGAGAAGACAATTTTCTACAAGGTATGGTCATTATGAGTATAAGGTTATGTCATTTGGACTAACTAATGCTCTCGCAGCTTTCATGGAAGCCATGAATAGTATGTTGCACCCTTATCTTGATGATTTCGTCAGTAGTATTTATTGACGACATCTTGATTTATTCCAAAACGGAAGAGGACCATGCTCAACATTTGAGGTTGGTACTTGAGACCTTGAGAGTGAACCAATTCTATGCCAAATTGAAGAAATGTGAATTCGGATTTTGGTTGGGTTTCGCCATGTAATCAATCAAGAGGGCATTGCCGATCCAAGTAAGATTTCAACAAGGTGGAATGGAAGAGACCAACCAATGTAAAAGAAGTGAGGAGTTTTCTGGTTTGGCTGGTTACTACCTGCTTTCGTGGAGGGTTTCTCTACCATTGCTAGACCAATGTCTCGCTTGACACGTAAAGGTGTCAAGTTTCAGTGGACGGATGCGTGAACGAAGCTTCAGACTTTGAAGGATAGATTGGTGACCGCCCCAATTCTCACCCTTCCGTAACTGTGGAAGCGTTCACTATTTATTCAGATGCGCCTAGAGTTGGGCCGGGTTGTGTACTTATGCAGATGGTAAGGTGATTGCCTATGCGCCTCGGCAATCAAGAAACATGAACAGTAACTATCCTACTCATGACCTAGAGCTTGCAGCAGAGTAATCGCTTTAAAGATCCGCGCCATTATTTGTATGGCTAATCTTGTGACATTTTCACCGATCACAAGAGTCCAAATACATCTTTACCCGTAAAGATTTAAACCCGAGGCAGAGGAGATGGTTGGAGTTGATAAAGGACTATGATCTCACCATTCAGATCATCCGGCAAGGCAAATGTTGTAGCCGATGCCCGAGTCGCAAGGCGACACCTCCTACCTCGCTTGTCTCATCGCTGATTTTGAGCGTATGGATATATCTTTTGCTTTATGTACCGCCGAGACCGAGACCCGCTTGCTTCTTGAGTCACCATTCCCAACAAGTACGGAAGCACAACAAAGATGATCAAATGCTCCAACAGGTGAGGAAGCGCCTAGATGAAGGCAAGCAAGGCCATTTTGGTTTAGATGATTCTGTACTTTGCGATTTAAAGGTCGCTTTGTGTGCCACAGAGGCACAGATTAAAGATGAGATTCTAAAGGAAGCCCACTGCACTCGTGATATCAGTACATCCAGTGAGACAAAAATGTACAAAGATTTGAAGAAGAATTTCGTGGAAGAGAATGAAAGTCGATATTGCAAAGATGTGGCCTCGTGTGGGATCTCACAATGGGTTAAGGTGAACATGTTTACCGGCAGATTGTTGCAACCTTTAGAGGTTCCGTGTGGCCATGGGATGACATCTCCATGGATTTTGTGGTTGGTTTACCTCGCACTCAGCGAGGGAAGGATGCTATATGGGTGATAGTGGATCGGTTCAAGAAGTCCGCACATTTCATTCCTATTCGAACCACCATTCTCGCGAGCGATTTGGCTCCACTTTATGTGCGAGAGATAGTACGGTTGCACGGGTGCCAAAGACTATTGTTTCCGACCGAGATGCCAAATTTGTTTCCAAGTTTTGGGAGAGTTTGCAGAGTGCTTTGGGCACGCAACTCCGCCTTAGTATCGATTCCACCTCGCATGCATGGTCACCTGAGCGCATAATTCAAACCTTAGAAGATATGCTCAGTGTTGTGTTTTATCCTCGAAGGGTGGTTGGGAAGATCACCGCTTTGGCAGAGTTCGCCATAATAATAGTTATCACCCAGATTCGAGCCGCACTATTTGAAGTCATTTATGGCGGAAATGCAGATCTCCGTTGTGTTGGGATGCAGTGGGAGAGAGGACAGTTTGGGTCCGAATGGGTTCAAGAACCGTGGCTAGAGTGGCCGGGTTAGAAGGAACTTGTTAGTCGCTCGAGTCGGCTGTAAAAGCTACGCAAATGTCGAGGCGAGAATTGGAGTTCAATGTGGGTGACGAGGTCCTCTCGAGAGTATCGCTACCAAAGGCGAGTAACGCTTTGCACTAAAGGAAAGCTTAGCCCAAGGTACATCGGACCGCTTCCGGCCAGGCAAGAGTTGGAAATTTGGCTTACCGCTTGGATCTTCCGAGTCTATGAGAGGATTCGTAATGTGTTTCATGTGTCCATGTTGAGGAAGTTCTTATTTGACCCCGAGCATGCAATTCCAATGGAGCCGTTGAGCATTGAACAGACCTTACTTTTGAGTCCCGACCAAGAAAATTCGACAAATCAGAGCGGTTTTGTGGAATAAAACCCAAGTATGTCAAGATTCTTTGGTCTCATCAATCGGAGAAAGAAGCCACTTGGGAATCGGAATCTGTGATGCGAGCATTATCCGCACTCATTTGTTGCTGGGTACGTATTAAATTTTGTTTTCAATTCCTTAGACTTCGCTCTTGTGTCCGTGGCGTGAGTAGAATTCGGGTCGAATTCGCTAAGGGGGTAGAATGTCATACTGCTTTTAGTCTGAAAGAAAGAATTTAATCGGAAACTCCGAAAGCTTAAAACTCTCGCTCGGAGTTGTTTAGGTCGGGCCTCGGGAAGCCTTCCCAACCCTTGGCCGGCCATGGCCTAGGCCCATGCGCCTCCCTCTAAACCCTAATCAGCCCCTTTCCTTCCCTTGGCCGAACCCCTCTTTTCCCTTTGGCCGCCACCCTCCCATCCTCCTCTCTTCCCCTCATGCCCTGCCCCTAGAGTCGCCCCAACCTCCATTGGTGCTGCTCCTCGCTGGTTTGCCTCCCAATCTTCCTTCGACCTTCTCCGCTGCGGCATGCGCAAGGAGTGGAGGAGGACAGCAGCTCGCTTGGGGCAAAAGAGGTGAAAAGGAGGAAGAGCTTCTTCGCCAAGGATCCTTCCACCTACTCCTGGTTGCAGCAAGGGTAACGATGCCGATCCTCGTGGTTTGATTGTTGTTAGAAGAGTTTTGGTTACGTTTTGTTTAGGCAGAACTGCTGAATTTAGAAGCTGTTTCTGTCCAGTTCGTTGTAAAGGGTGTTTCGGTTATTTTTAGGCAGAATCTGAAGGTTCGGTCTCCTAGAGATATCTAGGTCTTGTTCTTACGTTTCAGTGGCCGCCGAGTTCACTCAAACTGAGGTCCGAGTCAAAAGTTATGATAGAATTAGTCTTGACTGTCCAGAATCCTGACGAGATTCTGCAGTCAATTTGTAAATTGTATAAGAAATTGTTATTCACAGATTTTGAACTTGGTGTCTCCTAGAAAATTGAAGTATCCCCTGTCAGGTTTAGATGGCCACTGAGTTTACTTGATTCCGAGTTCTGGGTCAAAAGATATGTCTGTTTTATCAGTCGCTGCCAGAAACCTGACGTGATTAATCTGTCTGTATATTTTCTATATTATGATAGAGAAGTTGGAAGAATCTGGAAGTTCACCCAACTAGGTTATTGTAGGTAATTCGATAACCTTTTCAGATTGGTAAAGAACGCTCAATTCGGAGTTGTAACATAGAAGTTATGATCAACTGAATATTTCTGCTGAATTTTGGTAGGCTGAATCTGTGCTGAATGTTCAAACAATTATTAGCCTATTAATTTGACCAAATTGGTTTGTCGCACAACTAGAGTTTTGTAGTTAGACCAGTTAAGAATCTACAGAAATTGGGTTTGCTATTTTTCGACTTCCAGGCTGTGAGTTATGTTAGTCCCCGTGTTGCTGTCCAGGATTTTCTTATTGGACAGACTCGCTGTTTTTCAGTCTATGCGATATAGGATTTAATTGACTCTAATAGAAGCAAAATAGAACACCGACTAGTTGAGCTGGGTATCATGTATACTTATTAAGTTATTTCGTTGGTTTAGGCGCGAAACTGGTATAAGAGCGCTTCGTTGTGATAACGCCGCAACGCGAAGGCAAGTACCATGTTTATTTGGATGTTTGTGCATTGTGGTTTATAGCATGAATTGTTTTGGTAACTTGTGAGACATGTGAAATGACTTATTCATGCCTTGTTCAATACATTGAGTTCATGAATAGAAGTGATGTTATGGTATATTTCATTTAATTGTTGCATGCATTCATTGACATTTGACGCCCACGGAGTGGATGAGAACCACCATCAATTCCAAGATGGTTGGATAAGACCCATTAATTCCAATATGGGCAATGTTGGACACCGTATGAAACGCTCTTCATACGGAAGTGGATCCCGCATTTTTGTTAAGATGCGGCTTGAGTGATCACCGACGGTGTTCACCGCTATACCAGATACGCGCGTGTGCAGTCCATTCCTTGATTTGATCATTCATATCATGTATTCATAAGAAATCCAATGTGTTATGATCGAACCCAATGATGTTATGTTTGATCTTCAATGAATGAATGTTTTTTTTCTTAATCATTGTACTTGCTGAGTCATGGACTCACTCTTGCTTTGTTTGTTTATTTCTAGGTGATCGTTGATGAAGTTCACTTGGGAGGGAGTAGATGAGCACTACTCGAATAATGCACTTCACATTAGACTCATTGCTATAAGAAATAATGATTCTTTTTTGTCATCTTTGGTTTGTAATAAATAAATTTAGTCTTGATGGTACCTTTATGATCAATGAGAACATAGATGAGACCTTTAAGTCATATGGTTATTTGTTATCTTAGCTCATTATCGTTGATTCATGTTTAGACCTTAGAATTGGATTTCATGACTAGTTTTTGATTACTTGTGTGTTTTGTTGTGTGGAACCTCCAAAGATCCTCAGATACAAAGGAGGTTCTCACAAATTTAGTTTTTCAAATTAGGTAGTTGCATTCCTGTGCTCGTACGAGTTGGGGTGTTACATTGTGATTAAAGAGTAATTTGGTATGTGATAATGCTCTACCTGTTATTCGGTAAATGAGATGTGGTATGTACTCGTGCTTTTACTTGTTGTTGGAAATTACATTCTAGTACATACGCATGTTGAGAGCATATAGGTGCCTTGGTCACGTGGTGACCAAGTACATACAGTTGAGGTCCCCGTCATGTAGATGACGGGCTTGAGGTCCCCACATTCGTGGAATGTGGGCAATTGAATAGAGGTCCCCATCATGAAGATGATGGGCGAAGGTCCCTATACTGGTGGAGTGTAGGCTCTTGGTCCTTGTGCCAGAGGGAACAGGCAAGGGATCAAGCATTACATGAGGGATAAAGCTCAAAAGGTGCATTGCATGGTCGCATTACATAAGCATGAAGGCTATGTTTAGTGTAATGTTTATTTTGGTATATTGATGCTATGACTGTGAGTTTAGCTTTAGCCTTGTTGATACTTGCTGAGTCTTTGGGCTCACTCTTCCTTTGATGTGTTTTAGGTACATCTGGCAAGAACGGCATGCATGGGAGGGAGTAGTTGTTTGGACGCACTCACTACCACTCATTCTTAAGACGACTGTCATTTAGTCTTTACTTTAATAATTAGCAAACTATTTGAGATTCGCGTATGATTGGTTAAATGTTTCAGTTTAATTGTAATAAGGAGAATAGCAAGTTTTGATTATGCTCATTAGACTATCTTCCATGCTTGAATGATCTTGGATATTGAGAATATTGTTAATTGATATAATTAATTGTTGGAACCTTGGTATAGTTAACTATACAAAGGAGGTTCATGAAAAATTTGGTAAAGAGTCTTAGTAGTATTTGTTTTAATTTAATTTTAGTAACATTCTAGGCTCAATGCTGAGCTTGGGTGTTACAATTGGTATCAGAGCGGGCTGTAGGTCCGTGGTGACTAGATTAATTAAAATTTGCTATTGGCTAATCAACTTAAAAATTTGACACACCGTGCACGAGGATGGGAATGGGCAAAGCATTACATTTACGCTTCCGCTTTATCTTATTGTTGATTGTCGTTATGATTTGAGTATGACCGCCATTAAATGACTTTATGATTATTATGTGTGGGGATAACCCATGTTGAGAGGTTGAGGTCATGTTGTAGCTCTGGGCTTACTAGGCTACACCCCGGTTCGTAGTTTCATAATAGAGATCATCGTTAGAAGGGTTGTTCTCTTCCTTGAATTTAATTTGGTCACTCTTGTCTAGTTGGGCTTGACGAATCTTTCTTCGGTTCGTAGTTTTATTCATGTCGATATGTTTCCATTGGCTTGATTTGTTCTGTAAAGCAATCATTATTTCGCCAACCGATGAGTTATTCTTGCGGCTGGTGAACTTAGTTGATTGTCAAGTTTGACCTTTAAATTGAGTTATGTCTTTATCATTGGAAAATTTGATCCATTCATTCGCAGTGCTTTTTGGTTAATGAAAGTTTTTTTGCAAGTCCTTTAGTACGTGGAGCCTTTGACTCAATGTATCTCTTTGTGTATTTTGAGTGATGAAGATTAATGAATCTCTTTAAGAAAGAAGATGTTAAACCTTTTAGTATTGTGTTGTCTTGGTTAAGTGAGAGGTTATAACCAAAGCAATTAATGGATATGATATGGGTTATCGTGTTAGGTGTGCAGGTGTGCATGATCGATCCTAACAAAGATCCTTGAAAGGAAAGTGATTAATTTGAAAGTGTCTTGTAGTAGTTCTCAAGGAGCCGCGATTAAGAGTATGGTTATACCTAGTTGTAAACAATAGAGTTAATAAGAGGTGTAGAACATTGATGTAATTGAGTCGATGATTAAGAGTGATACTTTTGGTAAACTTCTTGGTAAATTAGATTAACGTGTCTCAATGGATTAATCTAACCTTTGGGATGGTTAAGTTCAAAAGGAGTTAGATTATTATCTTAGTGTGTACTAATCTTAGAGTAACCTTTTGTGGATACTTAGAGATTATAAGTAATTGGTAGGTGCAAATAATTTCTATTAATGTTTGGTGTTGAGCATCACTAAGAGATAAATTGATGGGATTTAATGGATGAACAATGTTTACATGATGGTAGAACTATCGATAAATGTATGTCTTTGATGAAAGGGTGTTGAAATAACCTTTAATTTGTGCAGAGTTTTCCTCTAAATAAAGTGGTTGTTGTAGTGAGAGTATAAGGTTTTAGCATACATTCAATTGAGGAAGAGATGATAAAGGGGTGTGTAACAGTTTGGTAAGCCTTTGGGGCTTAATAAATTAAGAGTTGACGATAACGAGTCTTGTTAAGGGTAGATCATTCTTGATGTTAGTAAGATTGTCCACAAGGGATTCGACTGTCGTAGTGGTGATGATTCTTCTAGAGAGAATGTAAATTAATTGCCTTCGAACATCACCAAATGAAATGTTTGGAGTTTTGTATTCGTGGACATTTGGGAGTTCATGATTTATATAGTAGATGGAATTAATTGAGCAATGTGACGTATGGAAATATTCTGATTGGTTGCTAGGTGGTTAATGTGCTTTGGTTTTAAAGACTCTATTGTTTGAGTTGGCAAGTAAGGTCGTATTCAAGGAAAATTGTTTCTTTGTTATATGAAGGAGTGTAGTAGAAGTATTCGTGGCTGAATTCAAATTTTGTAACTTGCGGTTTATTTGAAGCGTGCTTAACCTTGTTGTTTGGCCGCATAAGAGTTACTCCAGTTTCAGAAAGCAATGTTTTGTTCTTATTGGTTGAGGTTTGGAATTATATTCTTGTGGGACTTATGTCCTCAACTGTTGACTTTTCCTTATGTTTTTCGAGTTCTTTGCCTAAGTGACTATTTCCCTTGGTTCTGTGTTTACTCCGAGCGGTAAATGTCTTCATTTGTTTTTTTTCTTTTGAGGAAGGATCCACCGATTAGTTCATAGGGGTCTTTCAAAGTGTTTATTAATTGTTTTGTGAGACCTGGGTTGCAAGTTAATTAAGGAGTATTGAGGATGAATTGATTTTGTAATATAATTCTTGGAGAGAATTTTATCTAAATAGAATGTTGTCTTTGAGGGCTAAACTGATTGCATTATTGTAACCAGTAGAACCTATAGTGATATATGGTCCAAGATCTTTTGTTCATTTCAATGGAACAAAGAATTATCCAAAAAAAAATGGAAATATTGATCAATGTATTAGAGTATCGAGATTGGGTATCTTGTAAGGTTGTGTATGAGAATTATGATGGTGTAGTTTAATGAGAGTAGAATTATGAAGTAATCTAATCGTTAAAGCGATTATTGAGATAACAGAGCTTGTTGGATTATTGTCAGGTATGACTTGGCGTTAGAGAGTAACCTTCTGGGAGTTAGAATCTTTATAAAGATAATTGAGTCGAGAAAATGTTTTCATGTTGATGTTAACGTGCGAGTATGTTTGGATGGTGAGAATTTTATGGATTTAACTGAGGTCTTCCTATCTCCTATATGAGAAGTTCATTGTATGAGTCTTGGAGTTTAAATTTGGGCTTCGATTTTATGCTAGGACTTTGGTCGCCCAATGATTATGTGTAATGGAAGTAGAATAAGGGTGAATTCGAACAGTGGTATGATCGTTGATTGAACCCTTTGATGAAGTATAATGAAGGTGTAAAGTGGGAATTATGAGTTGTTTATTCTTAAAAGATTGAGGTGATGTAATTGCATGTGAGATCTATTTTTGAGATGCATTGGAAGTCATCCGTCAAATTAATTCTGTCAGTAGAGGGGTTGTTGAGAGAAAGCCTCGGTGGAGTCAATAGAGCCTCTATACAGAGGTGTGGGTGATATATTTCAACTTGAGCATAGCGTTGAGAATGCCAAGTTAAGAAGAGATGAATTAGTGTGTTATGCGATGAATTGGAATTCCAAGGGTTGAGAGAAATTTTGTTTCTAAAGGAGAACTTGAGAAATGGTTGTTTCCTCGAGTAGTGTAACGTTTTGTTTTATTCCCGTTTGAGCATTGTGTCGTTGACGATTGTAATTCGCAATTTGAGTTTGACCTTACGTTTAGCATGTGTGGTTCTTATAAGTTCAGAAATATTAAAGGAAGTATTCAATTTGGGTATTTGAGAAGTTTTCTTCTGGTTTAAGGGTGTTTATTTGTAAACTGCCTAGGTGGAAAGCGGAAGGAATTTCATGACGAATCTTCACTTTTGAATTTGTCCCTTTGGTGTGGAGTTGATTTTCTTGGTTGTGATGAAAATTGCTATTTTCTTTGGGGTCTGCTTTTTAAAAGGGTGGTTTAAAGCGAGTTCTATTGTGTTCCGGTTAAAAGAGGTACTCCTTGTTAAGATGAAGAAATCGATGGAGAATTGGGACGAGTGTTCCATGTGTGTTGCGCTTGTTGCGTGCTTTAGTACCAAGGAGGAAGTTGGCCCACAAGATTTGGTTGGTTTTCACACCGCAGAGATTAGGAGGTGGATGAAGCGCTATGGCCATCTCGGTCCATACGCTGTACGCAACTTTGGCATGTCCGTGCCAAGTGAGTACTTGTGAGATCTAAAGATTGAATTTTCGATTCATCGGTACCACCGAGTAGTATCTTACCTTCAAGTCTTTACCGATGAATGTACCGAATGTTGGGTTGAGTGTTAGATCGACGTCGATCACGCCATTGTGTTGTGGTCCTCGCCCCAGAGAAAGACCACTTGGGAGTTGGAGTTTTACATGCGTGAGCATTATTCGACTCGCTCGCAACGGCTATCCGCTTACCGCTGTTAAGTTCTAGTCGGGTTGCTATCCGCTTACCGTTGTTAAGTTCTAGTCGGGTTTACTGTAGATCGCGCTAGATTCGGATCGAATTGCTAAGGGGGTAGAATGTAATACCCGATAGTGTGAAAAGCATTTGAATCGAGAAATTATTTAATCGGAGAAGTTTTATTTTAGAAAATCGACTAATCAGAAAAGAGAGGGGTTCCCGCATTTTTCGCAACCCGCCTCGAGCCACCGCCGGGAGGCCCACCATGGGGCTGGCCGCAAGGCCAATAAGGGGGGGCCAGCCAAGGGGGGCGCCACTCCCCCCCCCAAACCCTAGCCGCCACACCTCCTCCTTTCCTCCCTCTCCCTTTGGCACCGCCCCACCCCGGTCGTCTCTCCTTGCACCATCTCCCCCTAGCCGCCACCTCCTGGTTGCTCTCCCTCCATGCGCCACCCTCTCCCCCTTGGTGTTCCCCGCTGCCAGCCATAGGAGGAAGGAGAAAGGTGAGGGGAGGAGTTTGTCTTCGCGGGGCAAGATCATCATCCTCCTGCGATTCTACAAGGGTAACGTCGCATGATCTTCGCTGGTTAATGTGTAGTAGTTGTGTTTGATTTCGTTTGGTAGGTCGATAATCGTCAATTGATAGATTGTGTTCTGTCCAGTAGTTTGGACGACGGTTTTCATGTCTTTAGAGGCAGAATCTGGGGATACAATCTCTTAGCAAAAGTTGGGTTATGTCATTAGCTTTCAGTGGCCTCCAAGAATGCCCCGATCCAATTAACGGATAGAAAGTTATGAATTTTTTAGTGTCGTTGTCCTGCTGATCTATCAGTATTTGGACAGTCTGTAGGAAACTGGGTTAATCCATTAGTTAAAGATGAAATCAGAGGATCTCAATATAACGAAAAATGTCGGTAATTTCCATACCTGACGGTAATTTCGTAGGAAAATTTATGGTGATTTTAGTGTACTGTCCAGAGAACCTGACGTGATAATTTATGTTCTGTAGATTGGCTTGGTACGGGCAGTAAATGGCAGAATCAGAAGGGCTCCCCAACTAAGTTTATTTAGGTAATTTAATTACCTTTTTAGAAAGTATTAGATCATCTTATTTGGACTCCTGAGCAGAAAGTTATATATTTTAGAAGTTGATTGTCCGCAATGATCACCAAATCGATCGCTAGAAATTGGAAGATTAGAAACGCTTGGGAGTTTAGCGAGTTCAATTGTGTTGTTATTTATGTTTTTGGTCTAGTATGTTGGTCTTAGATTGGGTTATCTTTATGTTCAGGTGGGAGCGTGATCCTAGGGGCAGCGCCCTCTTCGTGTCCACCGTTCTCGCACGGTTGAGGCAAGTATTCGGGTTGTAGAATATTTATGTTTGCATGCTGAAATTGGTTGTGTCTTACCCATACTAGTCATACATGGATGATAGTGTGATATATATATATATATATATGAATGATACTTGGTTACGGCATGTTTGTGATTAAAGAGTACTTTGGTATGTGATAATGCTCTACATGTTATTCTAAATGAGATGTAGTATGTACTGTGCTTTTACTTGTTGTTGGAAGTTACATTCTAGTACATACGCATGTTGAGAG
Organism: Ampelocalamus luodianensis; assembly: GCA_036346255.1. NCBI lineage: Eukaryota > Viridiplantae > Streptophyta > Magnoliopsida > Poales > Poaceae > Ampelocalamus > Ampelocalamus luodianensis. Next base: position 67,530,962 of record CM070620.1, on the reverse strand, counting down.
CATATAGGTGCCTTGGTCACGTGAGGACCAAGTACATACAGTTGAGGTCCCCGTCATGTAGATGACGGGCTTGAGGTCCCCACATTCGTGGAATGTGGGCAATTGAATAGAGGTCCCCATCATGAAGATGATGGGCAAAGTTCCCTATACCGGTGGAGATAGGCTCTGGTCCCCGTACTCAGAGACACGTGCAAGGGTATACAAGGACGGTTGTATACCCCGCATTACCGGTAAAATGCGAAAAGAGGTAAAGCTCAAAAGGTGCATTCCTAGAAATCCTATGGATAAGTGCTTGTAAGACATCACCACAGAACCACAGTTGGATTGGATTATCGTGAATGATTGAATCAGAATAAAATGTGATCAATAAAAGGATTGTTAGCATTTCTTAGTGATTCGATGTCGAGGAATTAACGTGATCAAAGTGGTACCAAGTAAAATTCAGTTCATATTAGAAGGTATTAGTTTAGCATGAGTAGTTTAGATAGAAATGAATAATATGATAATTAATGGAATCAAATACAATTGTGTGTAATTAGGATCAATTGAAAGGAAGTTGATCTATAGAAATAGCTATAATTATTTGAAGATGGATCACTATAACCTAAGTGAAATCTAGATATGGATTGATTTAGATGATACGATCAAAAGGTGGAATGTTGACAAATCATAGTTATACGCTACCAAGGTGGATAATGACAAACTCGGATATTATGATCGGTGTTAAAGAATGGTGAATCCTTGTATTACAATACCAATATAATCTTGGTGAATAACAATGATTAAGATTTTGGCAGTTGAAGAAAACAACGAATATCGGTGGATATTATTAAGGGGGTAGCTGATTATAGGAATGGTAGATCATTACAATTACATATAATTATAACTTGGTGGTATAACAACCTTATTGAAGAAAATCAGGTAAACCAGGAGGATTCACAAGCTAAAATTTTGGTGGTAACGTCGAATATAAGATAAGCCCAGAGTTTAAACTAGGGCAGTTAGTAGGCTCAAAGAAAATATTTGGATTCTGGTAAGGAAAAATAGGACATGATGATCGGAATATAGTCATTATGTCAGCATGTCCAAGGCTAGCTATTCCTTCGGATATGAACAGTTATTGTCAATCCATCAAAAGAAATTGTGGCTGTCATGAAGAGACCGAAGACAACAATACGAGAAGCCACATCAGAACGAACAAAGCTACTAGGAGCACACCAAAGATTCTCTGCCACGCTCTCTTCCTCCTCGCTCTATCTACTTCTTTCTCGAACCACCTAATCTCGGACGAGATTCGCTTAAGGGGTAGGTTTGTAACAGCCCGAAAATTGCGATCATTTTAAAATCAGTAAAAATTTAAACTTTCTAAAACTTTTGATGGATTTGGTTGACTTTTGTTTTCCTGGATTTATTTGAAAGACTTTTTGTCTAATATAAAGAAATGGAGAACCAAATTCTAGAAATTCAAAACTCATTAAGAAAATTAAAATGAATTGAAATAAGAAATGATAAATCCAAACCTAATTGATAATTAAAAACAACCTGAAACAAAATAGGATAAACAAGAATCCAAACTTGGTGTAATGAATTCAAACTTGGTGTAATGATGCTGTCAACAAAGTGGGAAATATTTAAAACATGTTTTTACAAACTTTTCTCAAATAGAATAATAACAATGCATTTAAACATGAACTGAACAGAATTTTAGAAAATTATCCAGAGCACCTAAAATTCTGAAACATTTACACAATAATATACACTAAGTCTTGAACCTTCCCTGAAAATTTCAAAATTTTTGGATCTAAACTTCTAGGCCTAAAATTTCCCTGGAAACTCAACCTTTTTAGTAAAATCTGGAAATCAAATTTCTCCTCTCCCATTGACCTATCGGGCCCACACGACAGGTTCTTCCTCCATGGCTTTGCCTTCGCGCTAGCAGCTCGCCTGGGCACCAGGGACACGCACCCTTGTGCCCGTGCGTCTCCTCGCTAGCGCGGCTTACCGCCCCTGGTTTTGGCCGACCTTGCCCACAGCTTCTCCTGCCCATGCCGCGCCCACGCTTGCCGGTCGCTCGCCCATGCTTTGCCCGGCCTTCTCGTGGCCGCACCCGAGCTTGCCGCCACCCTGCCCGCAGGCCTTCTTCTCGGATTACTCCGCCTCCTCTCTATTTAAGCCAAGTGCCCGAGCTTACCTCACCCTTTCTTTGCCTCCCTCCAATCCTCCCCACTCCTTCTGCTTCATCACAAGCTCTTCCTGAGCTCTAATTGATCCATGATCCGAATGCCAAGAGCCGAGCTGCTACGCCGCCTTCGAGCATTCCTGTCGTCCCGAAGCTCCTCCCCTCCAAGCGAGCGCGTCAGAATGCATCCCCGATCCTCCTCTAAGATTTTTCCCAAGTCAATTTTGGGATTGAAGCCACAGGAGCCCCGGCACCTCATTCTTCCCCGTGGCCGGCCAACATCGCCTCCACCATCGCCGCCATTGATTCGGAGAGCCCGAGCTCGATTCCTTCCATCGTGAGCATGCTTAGACCTTCCCCTAACTTTCCACGTCACTCACCCATTCTCTCTTCTTCCTCAGGTCGTCGCCACTGTTGGAGCACCCGCACCGCCGCCGGCCTACGGCGCCAGCCCACCTCGGTCTTCCTCCCCCTAAACAAATGGCATCAGTGAGTTTCCCTGGGACCCAGGTAGCTCATGCGCACCTCCGCTCCTATCCCCTACCACTCCGCGCCGCGCTCTTCTCCTCCACGGCCGGCCGCCACCCCGGCCGCACCGCATAGCAGCCGCCCGAGCTCCATAGCCATCTCCTTACCTTCTTTAGTCCTCTGGGAACCCATTTTTGTGGGTTGTCACAAGACACCGCCGCCCGACCACGGCGATGAAAGCCACCCGCAGCCCCGCCCATTTCCTCGTAGTTCGCTCTCCGAATCACCTGTAATTAGTTCGAGCAACTATTTTGTCTAACAATAGTACCAATTGTAAATGTGATTAGCAATTTTGAAGTATGATTCGTAGAGGAAGATAGCTAGCAGCAACTCATTTCAGAAAGTTCTTAGTGTAAATCAGAGAAGAGAAGGATTTAGAAGAAGGCCTGAAATGTCAATGAATGAGTGAAACCACTTGCAAAGCCATCTAATTTACTACCAAATAATGTTTTGAATACCAATTAGGTTACTCTAATGGATTAGCCAAAACTGAAATTGAAATTTGTAGGAAGTCTGTTGGTAGTTTCGGATAAGAAAAATGTCCTGTTAGTGTCTGAGCAGAGAAGAAGAAAATTTGGGAATGTCAATTGAGTCAGTCATTTGAGTTAGCATATTAGAAGTTTGGGATTAAAGGAAGTTGAATGGATAACATCTCAGTTCAGGAAGTGATTGCTGTTGTAGGCTGCATAAGCAGTAATCTCAAAGTAATCACATTTTGTCTTTGGGTTAATGACTTTGCTAATACCAATAGTTAGAACTTGGTCGATTCAAATAGCCTTTTAAAACCTTTGTCTAACAAAGAGACTTCATTTCGTAAAGTTTTCCTTTGTAAGTTTCGTGAACAGAGAAGCGATTTGGAGATAATTAGAGCTTCATTAGTATATGGCCAAGAATGGGCTTTTCCTGTAGCTCTTTTGTGTAGTATGAGCTAGTGTATGGTAGTAGGGCATTCTAGTTAGTTAGTTTATAGCTACTCAATTGATAAGTTGCGTTGTCAGATAGTAACAGTGGCTAAACTAAATCAACTAAATCTAATGATCCGAATATTAACTAGAGAATGGTATAATAGGGTTGATTCAAGTAACTAGAGGGTAGTGAGTGCCTTTAGTATTTAAACTCAAGACCATTGTTGTGATTATAGGAAATAATAACTAATCTAATGAGGAGAGCATTTAAGAGGATTGGTTTTGACTGTATGATCATCGTAGATGTATACATAGAATGCCTGGAGAGAGAGGGCTTGTGAGTATTAGGTGGCCTGTTAAGAAAAACAACATCACCTAAGCTCTAGGTATCGTCCGTCACACACGCTCTGAGCGTAACCCTTCATGATCCGAAAACAGATTTGAGAGTATTACCTAACCGGTAATCTCTCCCATCTAGGTAATCGTGAGGAATGTTCCTATGGACATTCTCTCCTCCTCTTAGAATTATCTACTTCCATCCGCAGATTTCTTTCATCAACTCCTTGGTCATACTTTGTTTGTAGTATTTCCTTCATCACCCGATGAGTATGTATTGATCTCATCTAAAGCACTCCTTCTTTTAAGATATCGTTAAGTATATTTAGTTCTGCTTGAAGTGTTTCGCTTCGCTTGAATATATTTGGATTCATTGATTTCATTTGGTTATTTTCGATGCTCTTGGATTTAATCGTAATCTACATACTTAGACTCAAGTCGTAATGGGACACAATCCCAACAAGATCAAGATGGTCCTGATATCGAACAAGATGACTATCGTAACTTTGAGCAAGGCGAGTCAACACTTTGATCATATTGATCCTATTATATTTAAAACTATTATTTTGTTTGCAATCGTATGTATGCATGCTTTATTTGTCAAGTATTTTAGCGATTAGAGGTAGCTAACCTTCGAATGAATTCCCTAAAATTGTTCATCCCCTGCCACTAGCTTAAGTTAATAATCCCACTGGTGAATTAGAGCCCGGTGGATGTTATATGGTCTAATTATGTTTATTCGTTGTCATGCTTAGCAATGCTTAGTTTCCGATAGATTGGGCGGTTGTCGACTTTATCGATAATCTTGATCACATAAATCATTTTTATTATGTTTTATCCAGCACTCTATGTTATCATATTTGGAAAATTAAAAATGAAAATAAAATGATTTGGACTTGGGCACAATGGTAAGTTGGTGTGCTTTTGGATGTGAATGGTTGGTGCCCGAGTCAACAAGGATTGAACATCTTGTTACACTAAACCAAGCATTTTTGCTTGCTAACTACACTAGAGGGTATGGGACCTCTCTTGACTTAGTACTTTGGCGTGTGTTGGCTCCGAGTCGCATGGGGTCGCAGAAGGGATGGTGTTGGGAGCATGGTAGTTGTCCGAAATGCTTTACCCCAAGTGGGTAGTTGTCTTTTCGGCTTTACCATGTAAGCATATGGGTTTCTATCCATACGAGCGGCTCATAATTGATGCACAATATTGGAAACATCTCGTAGGACTTAGCTGTGCCAGCATACCTTTGGTAGTGTGCTAATCATGTGGCAAAAAGGAGGTCCGGAGTGTGGGTACATTGGTACACCCCTGCAGGGTTTTGAACTATTCGAATAGCCTCGTCCTAGGTTATGGACACGCTTGGGGAAGTCTTTCGAGAGTTAGACTCAACATTTTGGAATTTAAACTTAAAACTTGATGGGTGGTATTGAGAAGGGTTTCTCATGCTATTGTTTGTGTCCGCAGGTAGCGACTGCTATTGTTAGTTGTTGTCTAATGTTATTACTCGTTGTTATTTAAAAGTATTGAAAATGTTTGCTCACTTGCCATTTGAATCTACTACATTGTAATTGAATTGAAATATTGCTTTGTGCGAATAAAAGAAACATGAGCCACCCTTGACTAGCCTTGCATATATAAAATAATTGCATTGTGTGTTGGCTCGCGAGTACGGTTGTGTACTCATGCTTGCTTTTTACATTCTTTTTAGTCAGTAAGCACTACAGGGACAATGATGAGCATTGTACAAGACTGAAGATCAAGAAGGCCAAGAACTAGGTCGCGAGCCCACAGTCGATTGCCGGTGGGCATATCGTGAGGGTTCCACGCTTACACTTTGTTGCTGCTTCTGCTCCTGTTCTCTGAAAGTTATTTGGCATTCGCCATTTCGCAAGTCAAAAGTCGTAAGGTATATTTACGCTTTGTTTAATATTATGCAATAGCTTTTAAATTTCATGATATGTGTTTGAACCAACAATGTAACTGTGTGTGCCAGCTACTGATCCAGGGAATGGCACAAATATACACAGTGGATCCCAAGTTCTAGATTTGGGGTCTTACAAGTTCATCCAACCATCCTGCTCCCACAATTAGGTTAGCAACAAAGAATCGAATAATATACTAAAAGACAACTGTGGAGAAGCAATCAACTAATGCAATATTGATTTAACATGTGTGCATGCATATAATTAATAAGAATTGAACTCCAAATATTGGTACAAAGGCATAGGAGCCAGCACAAGAACCATAAAACGAATTATTAGTTTCCTAGCACGATTACCTCATATCGAACGAACGAGCAATCGCTTGGGATGAAAATTTCAGAACACAAACCAAGTCTTATCGCATGTAAGGAGCATGTTAAAGACTAGCTAATGGTGTATTAGGCACTAACCATCTACAATCACATCTTACCCTTTCATTCCCATGACTTTTAGTTGGATTACCCTCTGAATTTTAGCCCTAACAACGAACCACGCGCTTGCTGTCCAAAACTTGTGCATGCTGTCCAGATTTGTCCATTGAACTCCGAGATGAAGTTTCTGATTCCGAATGTCTCCTATCTTCATCAAATGACAACCAACACTCCTATTTTCACTCTCAGTTATTACCCCAATGTGAAATTAAACGGCAACCAACTATATTTTTAAAGAAGATGAGAGGGAACACAATTTGGCAAATCAAACATAGAGGAAGATAAGATGAGAAATCTAAGATAGGTAAGGAATAAAATATGAGAGCTTATTAATTTTTCATAAACACTTTGATATTTTGAAACCAAAATTTTCAAATACCTTAAAGACGACCAAGGTAGGGGTTTCACGGTCAAGATGGCTCGATACCAACTTTTGTGAGAGTCATCGGGTGATTTAACTCGTAATGCTTAATCGTTGAAATGGTACTAGCATCACAAGTTAAGTTTTATCAAAAGTTTGAGTCTAATTCTTGCGGAAATAACCAAGCGTGTTCATAACCAAGAACGTGGCTATTCGAATAGATTAAACCCTGCAGGGGTGTACAACTTTACCCACATGCCAGACCGCTTTTTTGCCAAGCTATTTAACACACTTCCGAAGGTTTGCCAACAGAGCTAAGTCCTATGAGATGTTTTCCAATGGAATATATTAACTAAGAGCCACCCATTGTAACACCCTGGCTATTCGGAAGCCAAGATGTCACCTAAAACATCTAACATACATCCATAATGCGGAAGAATTTGAATAAAATCAACTAATGATAGTATCAAAACAACCAAGACATGATGAAGGTATCCTTCCTTCACCATCTAATCTATTTATTTCCGTTCATTGATAATGGAAGTTCACATGCAGTAATAATTCAACATCAATGTGGAGAAGGTATCCTTCCTTCACCAATTATAAATTTATTATTACAGTTCATCATTTACGAATGTAAAATAGAACTAAATTTAATCTTGAACATGAATTGGATGATGTGAACAAGTAGTGCGTGTCTACTCCCTCCCAAGTGAGCCAACATCAGGGGTTACCTAAAATAAACAAACAACGCAAGAGTGAGTCCACGACTCAGCAAGTACAAAGAAAAGGGACATAACATACATATGAACAAGTCATCATCATAAGAGAATATGAGCATACATCGAATGAAAACTTAGGAATGCATGGCATGAATGAATGTACTCAAGGATGGACTGCACACATGCTTATACAGATAGCGAGTGACACACCCGTCGGTGTTCACTTAAGCCCGCACCTTAACAAAAGTGCGGGGATCCAAGTCCTATATGAAGAACGTTTCATATAGGTGTCCAAAGCTGCCCATACTGGAATTGATGGGTCTTACGTGCCCATATTAGAATTGATGGGTCTTTCAATCCACTCCCGTGGACGGACATGACAATGTCCAAACTCGCCACATTTGAATGGTGGACTTACAGCCCACTCCCGTGGACATAGCATGAATAAAAGGATGCATGATATGAACATGAACAATGCTAATATCATCTTTCGGCATTTACTCCACATATTGATAGAACATAACCAATTCAGCATTTCGGTATCACAAGATGTCACATCATATTCATGTAAACATTCACAATCACAAGACTTAAAACCAACAAAGTACTTGCCTTCAAGGCTATGCACGCGTTAGCAGCAACGATGGCGCTCCCAAGCCCGTAGACTCGCGGCCTAAACAATTAAATAACCGAAATAATAACAACATAGAGCCCATCATGAATTAATATTCTACACTACCCTCTTGCACACCCAAAACATAGTCATAACCCGAATCTGAAATTCCAGCAGCAACATGGAATCCCATCAGGACAGCAGCACGGTAAAGACCAAAACTAATGATCTGGGACTCCAAAAGAGATGAGCCCAGATCCTACACGAGCTTAACAAATATATCTACAACTTTGTAGTTGACGAGATAACCCAACTCGGCCAAACTAAATTGCTAACTGTCAAACGAAACAGCAGAACAGAATCTGACTGAGCAATTAGAACAGCAAAACTAAAACGTCCATAACTTTTAAACTACAACTCCGAATTGAGTGTTCTTTAACAATCTGAAAAGGTTATGAAATTAACTACAATAACCTAGTTGGCACGACATTCATATTTTGCCTTTAACAAAAAGTGGCACACGGGTCAAAACTAAAGATAGAAACCGACATACAATCTGGACAGACTGACCTACAATCTGGACAGTCACAATGAAAAGTGCATAACTTTTGATCTATAAATCCAAATGAGGTGATCTTTATCAATACTGAAAGCTAGTGATATCACCTTCAAAATTTGTTATGGGCAAGACCTCTGAATCACCCTCTAACTAGGCCATATATCAACCTATACAGAGACTGCTAATTCTCGTCAGGATTCTGGACAGCAGATAATAAATCTATCATAACTTTTGATTCGAAAGTCAGAATTTAGTGTTCTTGGCGGCCACCGAAAGCTAAGAACAAAACCTACAATACTCTAGGAGATGGGATCCTCTGATTCGGCCTCTAAGATTGCGAAAACAGCCGCGCAAACTACTAGACAGAATTGAATTTCCAACAGACAGACTTTGATCTAATCAAATTTAATCGGTTTCACTTCTACGACTAATCAAACAACAACAACCGCAATCGTTACCCTTGGATACACGCTGCGTTCGCTGAAATACCCCGCTAGATGCTCATCTACTCTTCTTCTCTCTCTCCTCCACCTTTCTCCTTGGCCGACAAAGAATGGGAGAGCACCACCAAGAGAGAGCAACGGAGTGCAAGGAGGGCGCGCATCAGAAGGGTGCAGAACACCTGTAGCAATGCGTGCTGCAGTGGTGGGCTAGGTTTCCTCCTTTATTAGTGGTCGCCCTCATGGGCCTCCTAGGCCAAAGCCCAAGCCAGTTGTCAAAGAATTGCAGATTTTCCTCGCCTAAAGTTTAATTTCTTTTCACCGCTTCCTTCATTACAATAAGTTGGAGTATTACAGAAAACCCCTTTTTCGCTTACTCTCCTTCCAGAGAAACATTCGGGTATTACACCCATATGAGTGGAACCTCTATGAACTCAGAACACCTCGGCTATCCGTAAGCCAAAATGTTACCTAAAAACTCTAACATACAACCATAATCATGAGAATTGAAGCAATACTCCAAGTTATAACGAAGAAAGATGAATCTCTCATAAGGCATAATCGCACAAATATAATCTGAACTTAAGCAGACAAGTACCACAAATGAAAATAAACATCCATAACCAAACAGAGACATCACCTACATGTCCCCTCAATTATTACAGCTTTAACTCTAATCAAATAAAGAAATTCAACCAAGTTCTATTATTGAAACTGGAATATGGTGATGAGTGTTTAGTGCATGTCTACTCCTCCCGCTAGAATCATCATCAATGGCTACCTAAAACAAAACAACAAACAAGAGTGAGTCCGGACTCAGAAGTACAACGATTACAAGAACACACTTCATGTAGAGACATAGCACATAAGAAATATCTCAAAGATAGTATCAGAATGCATGGATGTCATGAACTAGTTGCACCGCACTCGAGCTTATATCAGATAGCAAGTGACACACCGCCGGTGTTCACTTAAGCCCGTATTTATCGAAATACGGGATCCAAAATATTGTATGAAGAACGTTTCATACGGTGTCCAAAACCGCCCACATTGGAATGGTGGGACTTCACTTGCCCATACTAGAATTGATGGGACTTTAGACTCCACTCCCGTGGAGCTCCACCGTGGACGGAACATGAACATGATTGCATGAATAAATTTATGAATAATGGTTAATAACATCTCTACACATGTGAAAGAGCGTACATAAAGAACATAATCATCATAACATTCCACTCCCGTGGATGGCACATGAACATTTAAGCTTCACACACATCAACATAACACTATACCAATCAATGAGCATCCAGGGTTTACAAACCACACATAAGTCACTGTACTTGCCTTTAGCGTAGCGATGCGTTGGGAGGCAACGAAGAAGTCGCTAACCTTGGTGCCTCACCCCCTACACCAAAGTTACTCAATAAGAACCAAATCATGAAGAAACTACTCGCATCGCACTAACTCATAACCCCAATCCCACCATCTAGATTATACCCGTTACTTGAATTAAACCACACTCTAGCAGAAAGTCTATACGGACAGCAGCGGTATAAATAGCATAACTTTTGCTCTAAAACTCGAAAAGGGGTGTTCTCAGGTTTGATTGAAAGGTAATACAATTATCTACAACAGCTAGTTGATGGAAATCTCGAATTCTATACGTATCCAACTCCACAAGACCAACAAACACCAACTGTCAGAACTTCTAGCAATTTCTGGACAGCAGCACGGAGAGTGCCATAACATTTAATTGGCTACACCAAACTTTGCGTTCTTTATCAATATCAAAAGCTAAGACCAAGGCATACAATAACCTAGTTGGGTGAAAGCCCTAAATTTTCCATTAACACATCCATAATTTAAAAGACAACTTGACAGTTTATTCTCGTCAGGATTCTGGACAGCAGAGACGAAAACTACCATAACTTTTGATCCGCACGACGGAATTCAGTGTTCTTGGAGGCCACCGAAAGCTAAGAACAATACCTAAATATCTCTAGGAGATGGACAACTCAAATTCGGCCTCTAACATCACGAAACAGACCACGCAACAATCTGGACAGAATCGACTTTCTACTCGCAGCAATACGATCTAATCAAACATGAACCAAATCGCATCTACCACTAATCAAACGACGAGGGTCGGCATTCGTTACCCTTGCAGCAACCAGGAAGTAGGCGGAAGAACCTCGGAGATGACGATCTCCCTCCTCCTCTCCTCCCTTGACCGAGCAGCAGCTTGCTGCCCTCCTCCTCTTCTCCTCGCGTTGGCCGGCAGCGGGGAAGTCCGAAGGCAAGAAGGGGAGGCACCACAGCAGGGAGCAGCCACCAAGGAGGTAGGGGCGGCTCCAAGGGGCAGGGACATGTGGGGGAAGGGAGAGGGGATGGGGGGCGGCGGCCAAAGGAGAGGGGTGGGGTTCGCCAAGGGGAAAGAAAGGGGGCCGGCTAGGTTAGGAGGGGAAGTGGGGCGCATGGGCCTAGGCCCAAGGGGGGAGTAGACCTGGCCGGCCACAAGGCTCGGATGGCTCGGCCGAGGCCCAACCCACTAAATCTGCGCCAAAACCGAAAAAGAATCTAGCACTTTTCCCGATTAAATTCTCTAAACGAAACTCTGAGTATTACATAACCGCCCTTGTGTGTGCAGACCGGGCTCCCACGGAGGACCCATACGTTGTGTTAGAGTCACTGGCCTAGCCTCAGCAACTGACAATGCTCCTCAAGCGAGGGAACCTACCCAGATCCCACCCCGCACAATCCAAACAATAACAAAACATTTTTCTTACTAACAACTACCACCTGCGGCTCAGGGCTAACACATACCAAAGTACTAAGTCAAGTGGTGTCCCATATAGCCTCATGTGAATGCACACAAATAATTCTTGAATCAATGACGCAAGTAATTTGGTCCTTGTTGACTTGGGCACAAACCACACACCCAACAAACACACCATACATACCGTCTGCCCAAGTCCAAATCATTTTCTTTTCAATTTTAGTTTTCCAAATATGATACTTACGTGAATACCCAGATCCAAGTAATTAAAGTGATGATGTATTGACCATCACTGAAACGATGATCCATATTCTCATCAATCTTAGCATGGCTAAGCCACATCGACTGTGATACTATATAGTATGATTATAACCCATCCATCGGGCTCTAAATCACTAACGAGAATAATCACCTAGGCTCTGGCAAACGATAACATTTACCTACAGCTCATGCAACTATTCAAATTAACTATCTCTAACGAGAAATTAATCATCAATATAGAACATGCATACATACAATTGCAATACAAGATATTTGTAAAGAACATAATAGAATCAACATGATCAAATGGGGGCTACTTGCCTCACCGGAGATCGCCCAAAAGCTGCTAAGGGTCACTCAGAGACAAATGAATCTTCAAAACCTATCGAACGAGTAAGAAGAACGAATAACGACAAAATCACCAAAATTTCAAAATCATCCAAAATGCATGAAATTTACACAGAGGTAGAGTTTGATTTTATAAGAATTTATGAACAAAAATCATTCAATTTGAGTTTGCATGTGAGAGTTATTCCCAACGAAAATCTATTAGAGGAGAAATTATCAAAAATACACTTTCGACATCAGAGCCAAAATTAATTATTTTCGCAAAAATTTCCAGAAAGTTGGTGGAGATGAAACTGACGTGGCAGACTGAGCATAACATGTTATGAACAGCAAAAATTGAATCACCCCAAGTGGAGTTTAAATGAATTTTCTATGCATTTTCAAAGTTATGCCATTAGTGTACAATTAATTTAAAATAGGAACATGTTTCAAACCTATTCCAAGTTAAAGTACAATAAAAATGGAAACCAAAAAAATTGATTTCACTCAATTTGGAGTTAAAATGAAATACTTATGAATTTTTGAAGTTTAAACCACTTCGAGTGCAAAAGTAATTCAATTCGAATTTCTAAATGGATTAAATACTTTTGTACTCTGGTGCACTTAGCCACGATCATCGATTAGTGGGACCATGGTCGACTGGTCAAAGGGCCACAAGCCCACATGTCATACTCTCGGTCTTCCAAAATAGTACGTGGACTAGGGCTCACGTAATAGTGCGTTGGTCCACCCACCAAGTAGTTCATCGTGGTCGGTCGAGCTAGTGTGTTAGCGACCAAAACACAAACCGTATTAACTCGCCCTGATTTATGTTCATGGGGCCCGTGACGTTAGCCTAACCAACCGATAATAAATCACCGGATTTAATTACCTAATCATCGCTAACTCTAATCTGACTAGGATTTGCCCTAATCAAAGCGCTACAGTGCCTATCCGAGTTCGGACAAACAGAGCGCTCCTGGCCGCGAGTTCACCAGGCGTTTCACCAGTGAGCTAGTCCACGGCGGCACTCGCCAAAGGAAAAAATGGAGTCCTTGCCCTATTGTGCACCGATGGTGCCGCGACGATGGTCGGGACAAGATGTAGCGGTGGTGCGTGAGGAGTAGCGGAGGAGGAGCTATGACAAAAACAACAACGATAATACGACAACGCTTCAAGTGATCTAGCACACGCATGAGCAACAGTAGAGGTTAAAGAAGCTACCAGAATGTCGTAGAGAGGAGGAGCTTGCCGGAGATGAGCCGACGACAAAAACTAGTGGCGACGGCGGCGCTTCAAAGTGGGAAAGGCGACCTGAGGAAAGAGGAAGGAATTGAGGGTAGGGAGAGCACCAGTGAGGGTCTGAGATGCTCAAAGAGGACCCAATTGGGAAATATCTCATCGGAATTGATGCGGCGACAAAGATTGCCCTTTCGGCCGAAGATGGAGAAGAAGCCAAATTCCGGTGGTTCCTGCGATCGAAAAGGAGAATCAACATGGGGGAAAATGATGGTATGGTTCTGGAACATAATGTGAAACAAATAAAAAGGAGAGGATGGCACTAGAACGGCAAGGACACGACGGCGGCATCTTGGCCAAAAATGGAGCTTCAACAAGAACCTTCGAGCTCACTCTGGGAGACAAATGGTGGTAGGGAGTGGCAAGGGAGGTTAGGAGGAGCCTGTGGTGGTGAAAAGAGAAGATAGAGAGGGCTTTAGTGGCTTTTATAGCCGAGGAAGAGGAAACTAGAGGGGAGCTTCCGCGGTAGCGACGCGCATTCTCGTCGTACAAGTAGGGTTGACGCGGGTAGGGATGGGCTACACGGGATATGCGGGCAAGGCCAAGGAACCGCGGACGCGTGTCAAAACGGTGGGCGGAGCAGTTGGCGACAGAATTGTTCGTGGCGCACGGGTGAGCTAGCACAAGCGCGCTTGCCATGTGGAGAAGATGACCTGTAGGTGGGGCCCGCAGGTTAGAGGGAGGGAAGGTAAGTGAATGGTTTTTCTAATTTTTGAATTAGGCTAAGAGCTAAAGGGAAATTTTAGATAGAGTTAAATAACTCCAAAAATTATGAAATTTTTGTAGAATGTTCCTAACACTATTTATAACATAGAATAATTTTATAGAGTTTTTCATGTAAGTAATTTTTCTCTAGAATTATCTTAAGTTCCAGTTGTTGCTGTTTAACTTTTGATTTTCTAGTTTGACAATCTACTTAAAAACAACAAATAAAATCTAACAAATGTGAAATTTTGCAGTGTGGGTTTTAAGTTGCTCCTAACCTAGGAAAATATTTTCATGGACTGTTCACAAGATTTTTCTTGCATATCCTTTAGGTTAAGTTTTCTAGGAATTAATGCTTTAGGTTTTCAAAATGCACAAAACCTTTGAATGAAAATCCAGAAAATTCAAATGACAACAAGATGCATCAAAAAAAAATTAGAAGTTCATGTTTTTTTTTATACATTTGAAACACAAACCCGATATGGGATGTTAGATTTCCTCACCAAGATGAGGGAGTTTCTTTTTCCCCCTCGGTATCATCTCCCTCACCCTCAACACATGGGAATAATAGAAGATGGTTATATGATTGTTGAGAAATCATAACTCTCTATTTCTTCTTGCGCACCTAGGTAGTAGCCTTGGCAATCTTCGCCAGCTTCTCTTGTGTCTAGGGTCGGTCATGAATCTATTTCAACCGGATTGCATGAAGGGTTCTCGTCGCTTTGCCACGATGTCGCTACTTAATTGTACAACATCTTTTGGCGTTGTATCGGGTCGTCGAGCACTAGTCTTTCTTAGCTATGATCGAGAACTCGTAGATGCTACAAAGAACCTTCGCTTGGTCATCTGCTTCTAAACCACGACCTCAAGAGGCGTCACACCATCGCCTTGATCTTCTTAGCACCGGTGCTTGACTACTAGATCCCGATCGATCGACACTCCTCTTCCCGCTATGAATCTAAAAGAAATAAAGAAAATATATCAAATCATAGTGTTAAGAAGATATTCAAGACTAAAACTAAATCTATACAAACCTACATGCTCTTTTTGAACTCGCAGACGCCCAATTAGGCTAGAGGGCTGGTCGTAAAGGAAATAGGCTTTGAGCCATCCTCACATTCTTCAACATCGTTGAAGCCCTCTCATCGACCACCTCCTCCGCAAGACTAAAAACAAAACTTACAGACTTACTAATACTCAAATTACAAAGTCTTAAACAAAAAGTACCTAGAAGAAAACATACCACTGTGGCTATCTTTGGTCGGATCTTTTAGCCCTTTCAACATCAATCAAAGTGGGCCCTTTTCTTAGGGGTGATCTTGTGATAAAGGAAGTCATGAATGATCCCTCGACTCAGTTAACTGGCAATCACCAAGGAGATGACTGAGTCGACCACTTTTTCCTCCTTGACTGTTAGTCTCGAGGAGGTCTTCTCCTTCCTCGAGTCCTGAGCAAACCAGGATGGTGGAGAACCTCTAATAAAATTTAAGCAGCTACCTGTGGGAATTTTGGAGTAGAACCACTCCTTCTGATAATCCCGCCATGTACCATTAATAGGAAGTGGGAGGTATTTCTTGGACATTTGGTCTTGGAGCTTGAAATAGATACTCCCACTTCCTTTGATCTCTTTTGTTTTAGGTGAACTGGTAGAAGTATCTTAAAAAGATGAGCAGAAGGAGAAATGCCAAGGAAAGCTTCGCAAAAATTCAAAAAGACACTAAGGATTATAATAAAATTCAGTCCTAAGTGGAAGAGTTATATCTTGAAGTAATCTAGGACGCTCGCTAAAAATTCGCTGCATGTAAGAAACCCTAGCTTTACAAAAGAAGAAAAGAGAATGATCCAACCTTGTCAGACGCAAAAATACGATTCAGAACCTCTATGTATTTCGAACTAGTCCCGCATCGTGAGCTAGTTCACATAGGAACAATGATTAAATACTATCCATTTATTTGATTTAATTAAAAAGATCTAAAAATAACGAATATTAATAATAACTGGACCTTATGGTCAATGTTTACTTAACTTGCCTGCAGGGCTAAAGAAATAATTAAAGTCTTGCAGCAGAACGAAAAAACTTGGAAAGCCAATCAACATGCTCACAGACAATCGAGTGGAGAAGGCATTCTAATCCGCAAAGTCTTCATGGTACTCCTGAGCAAAGAACTCCTGAGTAGCTTGATACACTTCAACTGAGCAGTAGAATTTAAAGTCGTGAGTACATAAAGTACTCAAAGAAGTCATGGAGAAATAGTATTCAAATAGTATTTATACAGGCTTGAACATAGGCTAGCAAGATGGTTCTTTTGAATAAAGCACCATTGATGATAAATACAATTGTAATATCCCATTTCATTAAATAAGTATTTAATGAATTAGAAAAGGATTAATAACCTGAATTTAAGAGGAAAATAGTTATGGGCCTTTGGCCCATACCCAGGAGGTGGGCCGCCACCAACATAAGAAGGAGGGGAAGGAAACCCTGCATGGCACTCAGAGCAAGTGTTGCTACAGCACACACGTCACATAAGAATCACCCCTCCCTTGCTGCTGTCCAAGAAGGAGGAGGGAGGGAGAAGAACCCTTCGGATGCCGCCGGCTAAGAAGAAGGAAGAGGAGAAGAAGGAGAAGAAAAGGCAGAGGGATCACGTGGTGGTTCTTGCATTCTTCAGCAGATTCTTCAAGGGTAACCCATGATCCCGTTCGATTAGTCGTATAGTTCGCGATTTGGCAATGTCGGTATTAGATCGGTTTCTGGCAGTCTGTATTGCTTGGCTGTTTTGAGGATATTAACTACGAAATTTGATCTGGCCATCTCCTAGAGAATTGTAGGTCATGTCTTTAGCTTTCAATAGAGTCTTGGATCAGGTCATTTGGATTAGCAGATTAGATGATATGATTTTCGTAGCACCACTATTTTGTGGTTTTGTCAAAATTCGACACCAATATTAATCGGTCATTAGCAAATAGTTAATGAATTATTTAGAAGATCTCACCAGAACTAAAGTTGTAGGTATGTTCGTAAGGTTTTCATAGAGAGAAAGATCATAATTTTTGGATAAGTGTGCTAAAAGATACGTTAGTTTTAGTCTCATTGTCTAGAGCCTTTGATGGGATTTAGCAGTTTTAGTAATCTATTTGGTATGGATAGAAGATGATAAAATCTGGGAATGTCACCAACTAGTTTTATGTAGATAATTTAATAGGGTTTCAGGATAATCAAAGAACACTAGATTTGGATAAGTATACGAAAAGTTATGAATTTTAGAAAAGACTGTTCTGTTTAGGCAAATCGACGCCTATAGTAGTGGGTGTTTTGGGTCACACTAGGAGCGTAGTTTGTCATGTACTTATTTTTAGCAATGTCTTGTCCAGAAATGTCCTCTTAGTGTGATTGCTATATTTATCCGGTGGTTTGATTCCATGTAATATCCCGATTCTCATTAGTGAGTGCAATAAGATTAGAGAAGGAATTAAGGGAATGAAAAGAGGAAAAATCAAAATTTAGAGCTAAATAGGCTTCCAAGCCAAAGTTAAGTGACAAGGGAAAATCAGCCCTTTTGGCCCATGGCCCATGGGGGATCTCGCCACCATCAAAAGGAGAGGAAACCCTAATGTGTACTGTAGCTACAGATCCGCGCCGCCACTACAGTAACCCACACACTACAGTAGCCTCCGCTTTAGCCCTCGTTGCCTTGTTCTTGCGTGCTTTCGGCTAAGGGAGAAGAAGAGGAGGACAAAGAAGAAAGGAAGGAGAGGGAGAAGATATTCTTCGTAGGGGTTGATCTTCATCTTCCAGCGGTTCTATAAGGGTAACACAAGGCGTTCTTCGTTGTTCTATCCTTATTAGATGCGAATTCGATTAGATTGATTGAGTCGATTTGTCTTGCTGTCGAAATTCAATTCTCTCCAGTGTGTTATGGGGCTGTTTCGACGTCTTACAGTCTGAATCAAAAGTTTTGATCTCCTAGAGTTATTTAGATAATGTTCTTAGATTTTGGTGGCCGCCAAGAACACCTGATTCCGACGTACGGATCAAAAGTTATGATCGTTTTAGTTTCTGCTGTCCAGAATTCTGACGAGAATTAGCAGTCACTGTAATTGTTAAAATATGACCTAGATAGAAGATGATTCAGAAGTCTTGCCCATAACAACTTTTGTACGTGATCTCATTAGCTTTCAGTATTGATAAATAACACCCCATTTGGATTTGTAGAACAAAAGTTATGCACGTTTTAAGTTGTCTATCCAGAACCCTAACGAGAATGAATTGTTGAATTGCCTTTTAATATATGATAAAGTTAATGGCAAATTCAGGGCTTTCACCCAACTAGGTTATTGTAGTCCTGGGTCTTAGCTTTTGATATTGATGAAGAACGCTAAGATTGGGTTGGCCAATTAGAAGTTATGGCTTTTTCGTCTGCCGCACGTATGTTAGGCGTTCGACATAGGGTGTTCATCGGTCTTTTGGGGCTTTGTACATTCAGAATTTGGGATTTCTATCAACTAGGTTGTTGTAGATAATCTTATTACCTTTCAAACAAGCCTAAGTTTATATTTTTACGAATTTCAGAGAAAAGTTATGTGAATTTTAGTATTGCTGCCCATTATGGTTTTCTGATGGAATGTAATTCAATTGGAGTAAAATTGTGTAGTTAAACGTTGGGGTATTGGGGTTTGTGTTGCGAGTAGTGTCTTAACATCGTGGTTCTTATTAAGTAAACTAATGGTGTAGGAGGTGAGGCTCCTGGGTTAGCGGCATCGTCGTTGCCTCCTAACGCATCGCAACGCTAAAGGCAAGTACTCTGACGTTGTATGAATTGTGTATGTTGGATGCTTGATGTTCGTGATCGTGTTTTCATTTGATACGTGAGAAGTTTCGATGATTATGTTTCTTCCGTATGTGAAATTCATAAGTTCAAAGATGATGCTAGTCGTTGTTCATAAGTACATTCATGCATCCACGCTCAAGTTCCGTCCATGGGAGTGGAACTCCACGGAGTGGAGTCTAAAGTTGTATCCATGTTCATGTTCCATCCACGGAGTGGAGTCTAAAGTTGTATCCATGTTCATGTTCCATCCACGGAGTGGAGTCTAAAGTCCCATCAATTCCAAGTATGGGCATGTGAGTCCCACCATTCCAATGTGGGCGTTTGGACACCGTATGAAACATTCTTCATACGGATCTTGGATCCCCAGATTTCGATAAATACGGGCTTGAGTGAACACCGACGGTGTGTCACTAGCTATACCAGTATAAGCGTGTGCAGTCCATTCCTTTGATTATTTACATTCATCTCATATATTCATAAGTATTCAATTGTTGTATGTTCGAAGTTGTGAAGAAGTTGTCTTTGTTCATGATGGTTGTCTGCTCTTATTCATTGTACTTGTTGAGTCTTTGGCTCACTCTTGCTTTGATGTGTTTTAGGTACAATTGGCAAGAATGACATGCATGGGAGGGAGTAGTTGTTTGGATGCACTCACTACCACTCACCCTAAAGGCGTCTACCATTTAGTCTTTACTTTAATAATTAGCAAACTGTTTGAGAGTCGCGTATGATTGGTTAAATATTTCAGTTTAATTGTAATAAGGAGAATAGAAAATTTTGATTATGCTCATTAGACTATCTTCCATGCTTGAATGATCTTGGATATTGAGATTATTGTTAATTGATATAATTAATTGTTGGAACCTCGGTATAGCTAACTATACAAAGGAGGTTCTCATGAAAAATTTGTAAAGAGTCTTAGTAGTATTTATTTTAATTTAATTTGACTAACATTCTAGGCTCAATGCTGAGCTGGGGTGTTACATCCGGGGGCAGCGCCCTCTCCGCATTATCAAGCTTCACACAGTTGAGGCAAGTACAAATAGCGATAGAATAATTAAGAGTGATGGTTCGTGTTTCTTTGGTAGTAAGTATATTTTGTCTACTCATGGATGCTAGAATGATGTGTATGTCATTGTTCATGAATGCTAGAAGTATGGTTATGCTCTTTATTCATGTATGTTGCTACTGGCTAATACATGTTTATGTTGGATAAAAGAATTGATTTATACGCATCATGTTATCATCTTTGAGGCTTGGTCACGTGGTGACCAAGCATTGATTTTGAGGTCCCCGTCATGTATTGGATGGGCTTGTGGTCTTCACACTTGTGGATTGTGGGCTTATGGTCCCTGTGCTAGAAGGCACAGCATGGGTAAGCATCGACGAATGCATACTCCGTGACACCGATATATACAAAGAGAAAAGAAAAGTGCATTTGGGCATTTGCATTGCATGCGTATGTGAATTGGTTGAGCATGGAGAGTGGTGGTTGGATGAGGATGACATAGTGTGTATGTTTTTGTCTCACTAATTTGTACTTTGTTGAGTCTTAGACTCACTCTTATTGTTGTTTGTTTTTAGGTACCCTTACGAGAATGGCATGCATGGGAGGGAATAGTCATAAGTTTGGTCATGCACACGCCATGAACAATTTATAATTGGTTAAATTTGGAACATGCTTTAATAATTGAGCAAACCGCTTGAAGGATTCTCTATTGGTTCTTTCTTGTGCGTTGGACGTTTTGTAATAGAGTTGTTTAGCATGTTATGGCTGCCTCTATGTTTACATTATAGATTTGATGATTGGATTACTGTTTATTGTTATAAATAGCTATGCGAATCTCTGGTATGGTTAACTATACAAAGGGGGTTCTGCCAAAATTTAGTAAGATGTCTTAGTTTTAATTATTACTCAATTATTTTAGTAGCATTCCGTGTTCTTGTTGGGCTAGGTGTTACAACAATAAATAGATTGAAATGCTTAATTGAAAAGAATAGTACATAAATAAACAATTCCTTTGAAACAACCAGCAAATTCCCCCATTCACTTCCCAAGACAAACCATCAAGTGAATTACTCATCTACCAAACGAACATTATATTCATCAAGTGAGCTTCCTATTCACACTCCGACATATTTTATGAAGAAACTCTACCTCTCGTGTTAAATCCCCAAACATATCCATAATCGAGGACGTGGCTATTCGAATAGATCAATTAACACTCTACAGAGGTTGTACATTTTACCCACAAGATATAACAAGTGTAGCAATCACCAATCATAACAAACCTTTCAGAAATTTTATCTCAACAATTGACTCTCCTGTTGTGCATACTGTCACCCCAACCTCACCGTTGGTTTGACACACACCGTTGGACCTAGAGACGATAACCTTGCCCATAGATGTGACCTTAGAAAAGAATACACATCTCTACCCATATACTACCTGAGTAGTCAAATGAAAAAACTCCATAACTTACTAAGTTAGGTCCGTCCCATCAAGCATGTGGTTGTACGATAGGCCCAGTTCAATGACGCACAAGATTCAGTCCTTGACAAGTTACTCACACGAGTCTACCACAAAACCCACAACATGCTAAATCCACACCCTCACTGCACAACCGCTCGCCTGAGCGAAAATCGTTTTGTTTAACCAAGACCAATGACATACCCTGTCATGGTACACAAAATTTAATAACAGTGGCTAACTACCACAGTTCCATATCTCATTAAGTCAAATTTAATCATTATGACACATGTGATAATAATCCCATCGTAACTAAGCCTGACTAAGCATCAATACGATACCAATGTTAGTAATCCAAATATGTCCAACTAAAATTATCCTTGCTAGGGTGACAATTGATTCATGGCATTCAAATAATCAATGGAGGCATAAATGACAAGAAGTGATAGCTAATCCCAAAGCAGTTGATATAAAGATAGTAATGCAATTGATATAAAATAATACACTTTTAAAAACTTAGGTTAAATATGATCAAAGGTCCATGACTTGCCTTGGCTTTTGCTCGCTCGTTAACACACTTGATCTTTGAAGTTTTCTTCGCTTCGCTTCGCTCTACGTAAAGCAGATCGCCTAACGAGAGAAAACAATAGAAGAAAATACAAATAAATTCAAATGAAATTAAAGCAAAATCCAAAAATAATAAAACCAACTCTAAAAGAAAGAGCTCGATTTTAGATAAATTTAGAAATTTGAATGGACTGAATCGGAGTTCGACGAAGGAGAATGTGCTCTAAGATTTAAACCTAAAGAAAAAGAAAAGGAATTTAAAATTCAAATTTCCTGAATTATTTTTCTACTAAAAACTCGATTTATGACGTTAGCATGGTGTCACTAATGAATTTTTGGAATAAAAGAAAATTCAAAAAATAGGAACAAAGGGTGAAAGCGGGCCCAAGTCCATAGACCAGGTCCACGCAATCGATTCATGGTCTACGGGTTCACGAGTTCACAGAATAGTAACCCTGACATGTGAGACCACATGCCAGAGACACGGCTCATGGAGGACATGGTTCACCGAGGCTTGGGTTGGGATTTGATTTGGACTTGACACGCCCGCGCACCGTGGCGGCTGACTAGGTGACACGCGAGCACTAGGGCTGACACAACGCTGAGGTGGCTAGAGACGTGGCATGCCACGGCGGTGGAACTCCGGCGAACACAGGTTTCAGCGAACTATGACTTTCTGGCGACGACGGAAGGGTGCAATGGAAAGCTGGTGCTCCGGTGAACACAATGACCCGATCAATTGGGACCGACGATGACCACAACGGCGAGGACGACAAGAAAAGCGGTGGCACAACTCAGTTGAAAGGCAGTGAGGCGATGTAGGACTCCTCCGTGAAGATCGTGCGCGCATTAGGTAGAACAAGCGCGACCTTGAATCCGGACGCAGAGGTCAAGGCTCACCGACGGCGCAAGGAGGCGAGAAAGCTTCGGCGGCGTCTGACTTCCCGAGCTCGATTTGACGAAACAGTGACAAGATTCGAGAGGTAGCCTAGGGTTTCGAGGGAGAGGGATTGGTGCGCTGCTTTTAACACAAGCGCGGCTTTAAATAGCCATGGGATGGGAGAATCCGGGAGGAGCATGGCCCAGTGACGAGATGAACTTGGACACGAGGACGAGAGTCCGCATTGAAGACAAAGGCGACGTGGTGGTCTGACGTGCGGGTCCCGCACGGCAGTAAATCGAGCAAAGGCAGTTGGGCTTGGCACGGACAAAGGCTCTGGTCAATGAGCTCCAAACAAACTAGGCCAGGGATTAGGGTTTCGACCCAAAGCATTTTCTGATATTTTAAACAGCTTTTCTAATTTAGAAAATACAGAAATTCCAAATAGCAAAGGAAAAATAGCAAATAAACTCGAAAAAATTCTAGAAAAATCCAGAACATATATCCAAGCACATAGAATCCAAATAAAATAGTTTTGGAATTTATTGATGTCTAGATTAATCACATTAAATCTTTTTGATTTAGGGAAATCTAGCTTAAGCTTTGACTTAACCAGAAAATTCAAATGGTTATTTTTATTTTTAAACTTCAAAAATAAACCAAATTTTTGGGATGTTACAGACCTTCTTACAGAATTAGAGCATCCTCATCATCGCAAGGATTCCATTCAATCAAAGATTGCGCCAGAATGTATCCTTGATCTTTGAGTTCTTTAATCTTGCTCTTAGAAAGAGTTGAAGCTCCGAGAATCTCCATGATCAAAGATTGAACAAAGATTGTGGAAGAAGGATACGTTCGAGAGCAAAGATGAACTGGAGACGAAAAGACTCTAAGGATGGAGACAAAGATTGCAATGAGAGCGAATAGTGGTGATGGTAAAAAGATATACTTTTATCCCCTTTATAGTGAACCATTCTCCCACTTACCGCAACCATCTGGTACGATTTCTAAGAAAATCGAATATTTTCCTTTCTCCCACATTTTTATTAAATCATTGGAATGATTGTGCTAGGTCGAATCCTATCAATGCACGTTTCGAGGCAAGAAAGTCTTAAGTAAATATTATTTTCTTAGGCCTTTGGGGTTAGCTAACAAGGATTCTTGACCATATCAACCCTTTTTCTCACAAAGTCGAGTTCTTGTCAAAGGGCCCACTTAAATAGAGGCCCACATTATAACGAGTTATAAGCTCACGGCCTATATATAAAGGAAGTTTTATTCCTTTTATTACGCTAAACCGGTCGACGACCAATTTAAGTCATGGACGACTAGCTATAGACATCGTCCGACTAGTTATATAGGTTTGGACAATTTCCGACCGACAAACCGGTCAAGAGACACAACAGATTGCCCACATAACTAGCGAAAGCGGCTATTGGCGCATCCGCAACCGACGATAATTGGGTAAAGGACGCGACGGTTCAAGACTTTCCGTGAACATATGTCAAGATTAGAGGTACCTTTAGTGGCATTAATTGCCACCCTTCAATAGCTATAAAGGGGTAACCCACGATTCTCAGAATGAGATGAGATAACAAGTTCATCGATAGACATCAACAACAATCACGATTATTACGATCATTCTCTAATATCCTTTGTATTCTTATACAAACACTTAGTTTGTTCACAACAATAAATTATTTTTTTTTGTAACGTTCTCATATTATTTTCCTAATAAGCTCGATAGGGAATCTCATGTTTCGATCATTAAAAAAATGGTGGTGGTAATTATTACCACCACTCAGGGGCGGAACTAGAACGAAAATAACCGGGGTTCACCACTTCACTATACATATAACAACATATATAATTTTTCAACCAACATGGTATTAAATAGTAATGTATTCGATAACTTTTAGTATCAATAATTCAACATAACCAATGACATATACAATGATAAAGGAGTAGCAATAAAAATGCTTATCAAGATAAAAAAAAAACTCACTTGCAATATTGGTTAATTGTAGAAAAACGAAGCAACTAAAGTTGAAATCATGAACAAAAGATAGTCGGTATTGGTAAAATACATCATCCGACCTAAATGATATATATAAAAAAAAGAACAAAATGAATTAAAATTATCAAGAACTAAATGATCTTGCCTAAAGTGGATCACGCTCGCCAAGAACTCATAAAATTCCAAAAGTTCCCTTGTAACATGACTTGAAACTATCGCATTCCATATAGTAGCTAGATAATTTAGCAATGAAGGGCTCCCACGCCACAAGAAATTCGCATGAAGCGTGCATATGGCAATACCAAATAGTGCTAAGAGCATCGTCTTCCATCGTGATGTTAATGCTCCAACTAAACGATTCGAGCAAACTTCATCTAACACTTGTTTCCCTCTTGAGAACAAAGACAACACACGTCTTCTACTAAGTCGCAAACACTGCCTTCGATCTACGAATCAATTCCTCCATGAAAAAGGTTTACCTCATGACCTAAAGGTTCGGAGAGTAGTAGACCAGAGAAGACTTAAAAATCAGTGTAATATCAAGTTAACAAAGTCTACGCCACACGTTCGTGTGTGAAGGAGACTTGAGACTTTGAGGACCCGAGTTCCAGCTACTCAGTTGTCTCCATTCCTATTTAAGTCGAGACGCTTCCAAAGTGTAACAGCCCAAATTTCAATTTCTAGTTGAAAATAAAGTTTAATTATTTTATTGGTTTTTTGTGGATTTTTTTAAATCTTTTCCTTAACAAAATTAAAGCTAAAACAAAATTATGTGCAAAATCTATTATCAGATAATAGCTGGAAATATTTTTCTTAAATCCTAAATGCTCCGTAAAATTTCGTGAATTTTCTCATAATTTTGGAATTAATTTGCTATATTCTAAAGCCTAAATGAATTATCGCATTTAATTAAATCGTAAATCGAAGAAATCTCCAAAAGTTGTATGGGCCGAAACTCAACCCGCCCACGTTCTTCCCGCAGCACGCCCACTCCAACGCGCCGCTCCTCCTCTCACCGACGCCAGGACCCACCGCGGCCTCCTCTCTCCTACTCTCGCGCGCCGGTCGCTACCACCGCTGGATCTAAATCCAACGGCCGTAATTCAATGAGGCATTGGACGACTCGAACATCCCAACCACCGGTGACCGCCGATCTACATCCAACGACCCTCGTGCATCGGCCACTTAATCGTTCACTCGCGACGCCCACTCGTTCTATCGCGACCGTTGGATTAAAATCCAGCGGCTGCGCCCATTGTGAACTTACCGCTTCACCAATCTAATCGCAACCGTCCGAGTAAAATCGCACGGCCCTCCGTCATCGTCTCCGCGTCGTCTTCTCCGCATACCGCAGCAAGAACGCCGCCATTAAAGCCCACCACCGAGCTCCGGCCCGCCCATTTCTCTTCCCACTACCTCGCCATCGCGGCGCATCGAAGACCACTCATCACGCCGCCCACTTCCGCCGTTTTCCCCTTCTCTCGTGCCCACGATCGCCAGAACACCATCATCACCACCGCCGCATGACCTTCGCGTCGCCGCCGTTTCAACTACGCCCGTACCCTATAAAAGGGCACCTCGGGAGCGCCTCCCTTACCTTAACACGCCCACCACCCGGCACCTTCTTTGCCCGTAGCGCCTAATTCCGAAGATCCCGCCGCGGCGCCGGTTCTTCTCCGTTTCGGCGCCGCCGTAGCTCCTTCGCCCCGCCATCGGCACCATCGCCATCGTTGCGCCTGCGCGGCCGCCGCCGCCACCCACTTCGCCGAGGACCGGGAACCTCTACTTCATCGACGACCGCGCGCCGCCGCCGCCAAACTCGTCGCCGACGACCTTCCGGCCACGCCCGCCGCCGCTTTGGTAACGGTGTGTTCGCAATTGTCCTCTTCAATTTGCGCGACGTCCATTTAGCTCGCCGCGCGCGAGAACGCCGGCGAGAACACCCACCGAGCACCACCGGCTCGGGCCACGTGGCCGACCACGTGTACGCCATCGTCGAGCCACATCGCCACCTCGCGCCAAAGCCGCGTGGTCGCCACGTGGTGGCCACCTCACCACGCCCACCCTCCTCAAAGCCGAAAGTCCGTGGACTTGGTTCATGAGAGCGAGTCACCGACGATGGGGTCCACATGTCAGAAAAATTAATTCATTTCTTTTAATTTCCGGAAATTCATCGCTGGCGTCAGCATTGCGCAATAAATAGAATTTTCTTTAGAAAAATAATTCAGAGAATTCAATTAAATTCCAGATTTTGTATTAAACTTCTAAAATTCATATATTTTGCATTTGAACTCCAAATTGAGTGGTTCAAATTGCAAAATTTGTCTAAAATCATAATCTAGCTAACTAAAGAAAAATATTTTAATTTGGAGTTAGTTTGATCTGAGTTTTTGATTTTATTTGAATTTGAGTTGAATTTGTCGTATTTTCACGTATAGACTTCGACGACTCCGGAGAGTTAGATCCTTCCGACGATTTAGAGTTCCAAGACTTCAACGAAGGCAAGTTACACTATTGATCATATTGTTCCTATTGTTTTAAAGTATTTATTTACTATTTACAATTTATTATTGCTTGCATATGTTTATAAAAATATCTGAATATCCTGATTTCGTATATAGTTGTTCCAAACTCCTTGGTATGGCCAATTTGACTATCAAACCTGAATACCTTGACACCTTAGATAAAATTTGTCAAATGCTTAGTCTTGCTTAGATAATATTTACAAATTTGAGAGAATTTAGTCAAACCTTTACAATTTAATTTAAAATGTGTTCCTGTGGTATTGTTTTATCACGAAAGGTTTATAAAGAGGTTTTACTCTAAATAAAATGAAATGGGTTTGGACTTGGCGAGATGGATGGATGGTGGGTGCAGTTCATGCACTGGTCTAATCTGTTAGGATTACGACCCGTGGTTTTAAATTGGAAGTCGCCGAGCCGCTTAAGGACCGGTCTTTGAGCGTATTTTGCTACGCTTACTGTATCACCACATGTCCTGTATGGGCAGGATTTGGCTAAATAATCTGTAGTGTCTTAGTGTTATTTGTGCTATGTTGTATGTGTGGGCG
Organism: Ampelocalamus luodianensis; assembly: GCA_036346255.1. Lineage (NCBI taxonomy): Eukaryota > Viridiplantae > Streptophyta > Magnoliopsida > Poales > Poaceae > Ampelocalamus > Ampelocalamus luodianensis. The sequence continues at coordinate 67,502,699 of CM070620.1, read as the reverse complement.
TTGGTCGACATTAGTCCCACTCGGCGCAAGAGGGGCTTAGGAGGATGGATAGTCCAAAGGTAGCGAAACCTTAGCGGGCATGAATACAGAGGACAACGCTTTGTAACGGCCTCATGATAATTGCTTAGTCACACGCCAAAGCGTGCATTGGCCGACATTAAAAGCATTATATCTCGTGTGGGTAAAGCCGCACAACCTCTGCAGAGTGTAAAACTATTCGAATAGCGCGTCGCGTCATGGACATGCTAGCAAAGCCACTCTAAGTTAGAATTGTTTTTGGTTTATAAAATGTGTTCAACAGATGTTTTAGGATGGATAGTCCTATAAAAAAATTGGGTGGTTAGCCAAGTGTTAGGGATATCCTTCAATAATCAACTAGTGGAGGTCATCCAATATTCGTTGTCGGTTTGTCACTATCTTTATTCGAATTATTAAAATTGGTCTTACAAAAGTATTAGCAATATAATCAAAATGCTGTTTATGCAAAACAACCCTGCCATTACCTTTGTTTACCTTATGCATGCATTAAACTTTCTATATTGGTGTGACTTGCGAGCACGGTAGTAGTGCTCACTCTTGTCGAATAAATCTTATTCAGAGAAGACGTTTTCCGACGGTGAGGATCTTGACGAATAGGTGCGTCCCGCACGATTGCCCGTGGCAAGTCGTGTGGCCTACTACTTCTACTTCTCTTCCATTGTGTTATTTCTTTTCTTTTGCCGCAGCCCTTTGTAATAAACTTTGAATTATTATCAATAAACTCGTGATATGATTGTGCTATCACTTTTTGTTTAACGTGTACACTAGAAATCCGGACTAGTGTATGAACACGAGAATTTGGGATCCTTCGTTCCCGGGTTCGACACAAAGTCAGCGACGAGCGAATCAACCGTGTGGGCGGTGGGCTCGCTAGCGCTAAGCACACCGCCTGCGCTGGGCATGCGACTGGAGTCTGCTGGCCTGGGCTCGTTGGTGGGCTAGGCTAAGCGCGTCGCAACGTGTGCAATCGCGCGTGGCCGCGTGGAGCGCGAGCGCCCGCGTGGAGGCGCTGGCGCGCGTCGCGCGTGGGCCGGAAGTCCCGTGCCTGTGAGTTTTGCTTGGGGTGCACACATGTATTAAAAGGTTGATCTCTACTAAAACTTTTTGGACCGGTGTTCGTGACACACGGTAGACTATTGGGCTCGCCCTAGGTGGTATGTCATTTAATCGGGGTATGTATAGTCATCTTATTAACTGTGTATTAGATTTACTGTTTTCTTAGTATGTGTGTATGGTGGGCCGTGGATAAATATAGTGAAACTGAATGAAAAAAAAAACAGATGTAGTCGTATCATACATAATTTTCAATTCGTGCCACATCTTGTTCAATTTGGATATGGTTACTTCGTCACAAAGTACTCCTTTCTCGAACATCCCGATTAGATACTTAACCTGGTATGCACAGCATATCAAAGAGTTTCCCTGACAAGCTTTACTTAGTGATGTTGTAGTATAATTCAAGTCACACACTCCAATAATCCATCTTATTTTATTTCATAAAATAAACTTCAACTATTTGTATCAAAATACTTTCAGTTAAAGAAAAGTATCCAAATGACATGTCTTATTTTACAATAACCTATGTTTGTAGCAATGAAATACCACAACCTCTTTCTCTTTGATATATGAAAATTAGAATTATGTTTCTCTACGAAAAGTAGATTGGTCTCACTCATTGCATGATTCATGTACATGACCAGGTTTAGTAGTAGGAGTAATAATCAATCATGGACATGATCAGCGCGCACAATGCTAATCTGGACAAAGCTAGACAGCATGTGAAGTACTTCATTCTTTTTTCAAATATAAATAGTTTCAGATATTGACAAGGCTAATATGGACAAAGCTAGACATGGTCTTTAAGGTGACATTTTTACTATAAATTTTACTAAAATATATTGTTTCAAATAAAATAATTATATACTGTGAAAGTATATTCGGATCTAGTAATAATAATTTTATATTGACAATCTTAGTAACCTTTTATATATTAATTATTAAACCTACACATATTTCATCAGCATATATTCTGAAACGACCTACTTGGCAACTTTCCAGATATTTTCATAGAAATATTTGACCATAAATATAGGTAGGGCCCACTGGCATCGGTATGATGCTGCCCCAGGCGCCGTGAGACCGCAGCCCTCATTTGCCAGGAATACCCTGTCAGCGAGTGGGATTCCACCTAGGCCCCACCGGTCAGCAGCAGCTTATAGGGAAGAAACTAGAGGGTAGCTAGAGAGATGGTAGGGGCGGCTCTGTTCCGACAGGGTCGGGGTGCGGAGCTCGTGGGGCCCCCACCATGCTGCGCCGACGGCAGTGGATTAGGCGCTTTGGCACGCGCGCGCTGGATCCGACGGCTGTCCACCAGAATCCGACACGCTCCAGCCGCGCCACCCCTGCGCACGAGACCCATCCGGCGGCCACAATGCCACCACAGCCTTTGAGCCTCTGAGCATTGCCGCCACCAGCGTCTGGGTTTGGCTCTTCTGCAGCTACCCGCATCATCCTAGCCCGTTGGATTGGGGGACAAAATGTCGATCCAAGGCACACAAGCATTGCCATTTTCTCCACATATATTTTTTGATGTAATTTCAAACCTGTTTTGATGTAACTCCACATATATTAAAAAAATACTAGTGCGAAGGGATAAGATTTATTCTCTTACACATTGTATCTAAAATGTGAGAATTTGAACCTCGGGAGTCTCTATTCACAGCGATTCAATCGCTTTTAGTTTTAACTCTAGTTTTCTCGGGCTGTCTTCGTATGCTTTTTCAAAAGCATGCCTCTAAAAACGCCTAAATTCCCCCCTCTCAATGTTGCCGTGTGCGATTTGTTAATTATGATTGAACAGTGAAAGACTGTATCGTAGGCTCTTGTACAACACCGCCTCCGCTGTACAGGTGCCAAATAGCCTCGAGCACTCGGCACAAGCTAGCAGCACATGATCTGTTCTTCTGAAAGAACGGCTCACCCTTGATCCATCCTGAGTCAGTTGCATGCAAGCTAACCTAAGTGGCTAAGCCTCGCATGATGCGGCTTGGAAGCAGCGGTACCTTTTGCTGGGCCGGCCGACTCAGATCGCCGGGCGTCAGAGGATCGGATTCCCCACTTGTCCTCCTATTCGTTCGTTGGTGCCAGTCGCGCAGCAGTGGTGCGTGCGGCTGTGGCATCTCGGCACAGCAAAGTGGCGTCGGAGCCGCTGGCGCACGGCAGCACGCACGCTGGCCACCTACCTCCACCTCCACCTCCACTCCACATCGGCGTGGACGAACGCGGAGCCACCGGTCTATCCACTGGGCAAGGCAAAACAAAGCAAATAGAGGCGGAGCGGGTGGGCGACACGTGGGCGGTGTAGCCCGCGCGTCAGGAGCAGAGAGGCGGGGTGAGCTGGGTTGCCGAGGCTTTTCGGAGCGGGGGGCGGGGGCACGAGGCACGCGCACCCACCACCCCAATCGAGTGCCCACGCAGCCACGCTCGTATCATCATCTCATTAATTCCTCCTCTTGCCTCCTCTCCTATTGCTCCTCTTCGATTCCCTCCTCCCTCTGTATTTGCACCTGTATCTACTCAAAAGAAGTGAAAGGGAATATAAATTAAAGATAGCACGGTGAGGCCGGGGAAAAGACGCCCGATGAAGAAAAAAACCCCGCCCTTTTATAAACCCTGTGCCCCTCGCCATAGCACACCAGCACACCATCTCGTTCTATACCCTGTGACTCCTTCGATGTGCTTGGCTTCATCACAAACGCTGTCCCTAGACTTGTTGCCATAAACACTTCAATAGGCGGATCGATCGCCGGTAATGTTCTTGCCCTTTCTTTGCTCATTGGAATTGGTCTTGTTGATCGGCCGTTGCCTAATCAGCACGTACAACTTGTCTGATGGGTTTCAGAGGAGGCGACAATGCCGTCGGTGAGCTTCCGCGTTCGGCTGGTCGTCTTCTTCCGCGTCATCCTGTGAGTAGTACTGCAACAAGTCCGTTTCTTCGGCATGGCTAGTCCGAGTTGTGAGCTCTTGTGTTAGAACTACAACAGTGCAGTGCTAACCCGTGGCATGCTTGGCAGGTGAGTGCTGCCTAGTTTGTCGATCAGCCGGAGCCGGAGGGGAGATCGAAGGGTGTGCTCGCGCCCGAGGATGTGCATTGGATCCCGCGGGAGGAGGAGCGAAACGTGCGTCGACGCGGTGATGAGAAGTGGTGCCATCGCGTACTACTACACGCTGACCAGAGTTTGCCAGGTGCTCGATCATTGCATGTATTGCCTCTCTGTTCCTCTTGCTTCGTTTGATATACTTTTTTTCGTACTAGTTAGATTACGCATTTCTTCTCTGCTTTCTATTCGTGAATAATCGTACGTGTGGCTACGATCTTTCGGTTCTTCGTAACCCAAATGCATGCTTTAATCTGTCGTGGTCGCCGTTTAGAGTATCACGGAGTAAAGAAAAGCTGGGCATGTCAGTAGAAAAGGCTTGGCTGTACTTTGTAGCGCCCCCCTAGTTGCCTAAGCAGGGCAGCGGGCAGCCTGCAACCTTCTTTGCTTTCCTTGTGTCGTTGTCAACTTGGCATGCATCCATGTCTTATGCTAGTACTGACTCGACTAACATATGCCACTTAATTAGCAACAGAATTATGCCCTGTGTTATCCTCATTTTTCGAAAAAGAAGTTTGCGCGTTACCCAAGTGTTGATCAGTTCAGTTTGGCCATCCTGCGGTGCCCATTTCTGGAGTAGATCGTACGACATGCCATTTCTGCTGCACGCGTTCCAAATCTCGGCATGCCTTCTTTTCCGAAATAATATTGGAAGTACTTGCAGTAGGCACTATGCATTTCCAAGTTAGGCGCTTTTCCTCTTTCTGCTTCTGCTTCTGTTCTAGACTTCTAGTTGCAGTAGTACCCGTCTTTTACGTGCGCTTGGGTTGGGGGCCTTTAAATAATATTGGAAGTACTTGCAGTAGGCAGTAGGCACTATGCATTTCCAAGTTGCAGCTCGCTCTGGACCTCTTGTGCTTGTCCCCTGTTTGCACCCCTCACAAAACCGTTAGTTCTGTGAAGTTCTTTCCAGGCATACCCCACCACCCCTGCTTGCGTAGTCGTGTTGTGTGTTAGGCCAAAGTTGATAGTACTTAAAAAAGTCTCTTTAGTCTCACATAAACACCAATTGCTTGACTTGTACAGGAATGGCAATGGTAAAGTTCCATATATGTTTGCAATTACCTATTCTGAAAAGTTTTTTTTTGTCTACATTGCTTTCCTTAACTTTCACTGCCATGATCTGAATATCTGATGTATTTTCCCTCTGGGGTTGTGATTTGTAGGCCGAGTACTTCCGTCAGCTCCTCAAGCCTGTGACGTAGATTCACCATTACATAATCCTCCCTTCTTCAGAAGAAAACAGAGGAAACAGAGAGCGCAAAGTGTGGTAGATTCTTTTCCAAGCCCAAACTACTAGTACTAGCAAAGATAACAAGAAGAGCAGCATCTGCAAACGGCGTGATGCAGGGAGACCACGGGTACTACGGCGGCAGGGACTCCCCGCCGCAGGGGTACGGATACGGCGGCTACGGCTACGGTGGCAATGGCTACGATGCCGGCGGATACAATTCCGCGGGCGGGTACTACTCCAACGGCTACCCGTTGGTGCCGGCGTACGAGGACCCGCTCGGCGGGCGGAGGACGCACGACTTCCCGGCGCCGCTGAACGAGCTCGAGTTCCAGCGGTCGGAGACGTGCCCCGAGAACTACGTCATCTTCGACCAGACCTGCACCAAGAGCCGGGTCATGTTCCACCCCTCCCTTGCCCACAAGATTGGCGGGTCGTCCGGGTACGACCACTTCTACGGCGGTGCTGGCAACGCGCACCAGGCCGGCAAGAGCACGTACAGGGACAACGACTACGACGAGCTGCTCGGTCCGGCAGAAGGAGGACACGGACGAGATCGACGCGCTGCTGAGCTCGGAGGACGGCGACGAGGATGACGTGGTGAGCACGGGGCGCACCCGGGTACCGGGACGGAGATCCCCGGACTCCACGTGCTCGTCCAGCAACGGCGGCGCCGGCGGTAGCAAGTCGAGGTCCGAGCACCGCCGGTCACAAGAAGGAGCGGATGAAGAAGATGGTGCGGACGCTCAAGGGCATCATCCCCGGCGGCAATCAGATGGACACGCCGGCCGTGCTCGACGAGGCCGTCAGATACCTCAAGTCGCTCAAGGTGGAGGTCAAGAAGCTCGGCGAGCGCGGCTCGGACAGCTGATGCATGACATCACGGGGGGCCAACACTGGTAAAAAAAAAAAGAAGGCAGCACTGATTGAGTACCACTGACACAATCCTACTACATACTTCCTTGTAACCGATGGCATCGGCATTGGCATTGGCACGAGGCAGCTTAGTTGGTGCTCTTTTTGCAGCGCCATGATCTGGCCAAACTCTTTTTGTGCACTCTACTTTTGGCTACGGGCTTTATGCTCCATCCATGATGAGAGCATGGGAGGGAGAGGGGAGAGCGCAAGGATCGATGCTTGTACTAGCTATAGTGCTCCGCTTTGGGTGTAGACGTGTAGTAGAGAAGAGGGATGATCGATGCATGGAAGCCAGTGGGGGCAGGGCAGGGCAGGGCAGGAGGAGACGGGGAGCAGAGCGTGCTTTGCTTGGCTGCTCACTTCCTTCCCCTCTTCTTGCCATGCTTGCTTCCCTTTCCTGCCCATGCCTTGTTAGTGCTGGTGGTGGGCCTGGTGCATGCTCCTCCTTTCCTTGTAAGCCCCGGGAGGAGCCCGGATGGATGGGTGACACCCCCTGTGCTAGCAGCTGTGTGGTTTCGTTGCTTTGCTTTCTATCTTCTGCTGCTGCAGCTGCTGCTGCTTCTGCATGCTGCTTTTGTCTTGTTCCATTTGATCTCGATCCATATGTTGCATGGACGGCTAGTGTTATACTCCAGTGTTATGATTGTGATGCATGCCCGCTCATGATGGTCGTGGCACATTGGCGCCCTCCCCCTCGTGGCTGTGTGTTGTATATCCTTGTGGGTTATATTGTGTACATGATGGTTTGTGTCCATGTTGGGCTTGGCACTACCGGGCTGGCTTTTGGCGAGCACCCCATCCCTTTTTCGTTCTAGTGCTGGAATCCCACACGAAAAAAGGGAGTGATAGCCCCTTCTTGCTTTAGCAATGTCAAACTTGATGAAAGCTTTTATCTCTAATGATGCTCATAAACTATGCATGACCATGGCTCTCCCTAGTTGTAACTACTACTACCTTTGATGTTGAAGCACTTATGAGTGGTGGCATTTGCGGGCTGATGTTAATTTAGGGGATTAACAGTAAGTAAATATCTTTTAACAAATTTCCTGGCCAATGATTATCTACTATATATGTGTGTTGGTTATTCGATAGCCTTTCTGCTTGCTTTGAGTGTCACAATCCTGAGTTCTTGACCCAAGCTTTCCCTAAACAGTTGACTATTTAAACATCACCATCAGGCAATGTATTGGACTGGACCAACCAGCATCTTAGCTTTAGCTCGATCGAGCGAGTCAGGACGTTTGGATATGACTCTCCATCGAGGGAACTCCGGCATGTAGTAATCGGTGTGGGATAAAACTAAGGCTAAACATGATCTAATGACATAACCCTAGCTCAATCATGAACACATAGACTTAATCCTTAGAACGGAAGCGTCAATTAACATACCCGAAGATGAACACGCCATTAGAGTTGTGGATCGGGTCGGTGTAGAGACGTCAGTGGTCGCAATGCAGTCCCGGTCTTCGGCCGCAGAGGTGGTGTGGACGAGGACGATGGAGTCATGGTGGCGACGGAGCTCCGGTCTTCGCTCACCTTAGCGCTAGAACAAGATCGGGTCTGTTGGGGATCACGTAGCTAAGAACCACACGGGGTAAAAAGCCTGCCGAGCCCCCTATTGATTTATCTAGCGCTGGTGAACGGGACCGAAACCAACACGTTTGGTTGCACCCCCGATCAGAGCGTGAGAGAAGGTGTGACCTCCTGAAATCTTGGGAAGCCGTTAGCCGATATCAACCTAACAATCGGCAGCCATTGTCATCTCCTAAATTATCCTTCACACACTTGTTTGGCCCCCCAAACGAAGACTGCTTTTCGAAAGTGCGATAATTTTATCCCTTGCCCATAAACACTTGTACTTCATCGAGACTCCGTATATAAGCACCTTTGATCCATCACTAAACAATCATGTGCTCCAAGAAGGTTTTAGAGCGTGCACCCGTGCAAAGAGATGTTGTGAGTTTGAATTTTTGCCAGTTTTGTGCTGGTGTGCGCGCACGTGGAGTGCGTGTCGCGTGAGTTGGGTGTTAGAACATATGCCACCAACAGATCACAAATATTGCCCCTGCTTGCAATCAGTTTTCTTTTAAAAATTCCCGCACAGAATTGCAGCGTTTGGCGCGAGCCACCACGACACCAAAAGTGCGCACGTTCCATCGTGCTGCGATATGTGTGTTCGCTATTAGGAAACCGGGCCCAGCCAGGAGTCCGGGTCCGGGTGGGCACCTCATCCACCTTAGACTATATATAGGAGGGGGGACCCCCCCAAGCATTGTACACAATTCATTATTGGAAGAGCAATAAAGAGAAGCCTGCAGTCCCCTCTCATACCTGTGTTTCATCTATTGTTGTGTTCTTGTGTTCTTGCATCGTTCTTACGATTCTGATTTTGTATACGAGGTAATCGCTCGGACTGGACTTGCCAGCGACGGTTCCTCAACACGTTATCAGCACGATCGACTCTCCTCGCATCGAAAAGGTAACCGTCGATGAACGACGCTCGTATATTGAATCGTTTTCTAGATTGCTTTCAATTCTGCAAATTTGGCTTTCTAGATTTATTTCCTACGGTGCAAATTTGCTCTAATCTGTCGCGAGCCGACTTGAAGTCGCCGGCACAATGCCGATCGACAGATTGCATGAAAGAGCGGATGTCGATTGTACCGTAGATTGGAAATTGCAAATCCGTTCTAACCTACCGCGAGCTGACTTGAAGTCGCCGGAAAATCCGATCGGAGGTTGCATGAAAGAACGGATGTTGATTGCCTTGTTTTACATCACATGTCATTGCATACAATCATAGATGAACAGTATTTTGAAAGAGAAAAAATTGCACGCCATGGTGGCGGCAGGCGGCGCCCGCCGCGCTCGGCCCACCCCCTTCCGCGCGCCTGCGGCGCCGCCGCCTTGAAGGCGCGGCGCGCGCGCTCGCCGGCCACTTGAAGCCGCCGCCGCCGCGCCCGCGCCACCGTCGGCATCCCGCCGACCACCGCTGCATATACAAAAAAAAAAAAAGAAAGGAGGAGGAGTTGCCGCGCGGCGGCCGTAGCCGCCGCATGGCCGGCCGCCGGCGGCGTAGCGCCGATGGGCATGAAGCCGCCGTTGCACGGCGCGGGCGCGAGTCTTCTTTGCCGCCGCCGTTGCTCGGAGTGTACGGACACGGCGCGCCACCGGAAGCCGACACGCGCCGCCGCCGCCGAGCGCGCATGGCGCGCCGCGGATGCGGGTGTTGCCGTGGCGCAAGCGAACGCCGCGACGGCCGCCGCCGCATGCGAAGCGCGAAATAGCCGCCGCCGCCGGCCGCCTTCATGGGCCTTTTGGAGCCGGCTGCCTCCGGGCTTCACCGGAGCCGCCACCTCGGGCTTCTCCGGAGCCGTCGCCGCCGGCCGCCTTCGGGCTTCTCCGGAGCCGTCGCCGCCGCGCGCCGGGTTCTTGAACGCCGCGCGCGCAGAGTTGGGGTAGAAACCCTACCCGTGTTTTGAAGACAATGGGTGGGCCTCGTACATGGGCGAAGAATGGGCACGAGTGCGGCGACAAAGAAAGAAAGAAAAACAAAAAGGGAAGCGGCCGGCCGAAAATCGGAATTTTGCAGAAAAGGCCTTGAAGTTTTTCATTATTACGCGCAAGTTTTCGCGTATAATGCAATTTTGCAGAAAACCCCCTCGGAAAATATGAAAATTACGCGCAATTTCTCTCAGAACTGAGTTTTCGCGTTTTAGCCCCTGAAACTTGCAGTTTTCGCCGAAAAGTAACTTTTCCAGCAGAAAAAGGCCTCGGAAATCCGTTTTTTTTTGCATATTTTTGAATTTTGAAGCATATTTATCATTGTTATTGATATTTCTATGCAATTTATTACTGTATTTACTGTTTTGATTATTTGTAATTATTTATATTGCTTTTAATCACTGAATATAGCAGTAAATCTTGAAAAATGCGTAGAAAAATACGGGAATATTATGGGAATTTTTGCAACCTTTTATGTACATTACCAGCAGATAATCTTATGCATTCCTTGCATGAATATGCAGATGATCGGAATCACGAACAGGGAGTTCGAGGAGGCGCCCAGCATGGCGTAATTATTTGACTTGGGCATCGGATGTCGAGATTGTCTGAGAGCCAAGAAGCTCCGTCTTGCTATTGGACTCGGCGCCTTGCGAGGATGTCGTTCCAAGCTGTGAGAAAATGATCGAGCACTTCATTTCCTCGAGACATCATCTTTGTCTAACTCTCAAGAATGAGTATATGGCGAGAAAAGCGCGCGGCATTATGGACCGCCACGAAGAAGCGGTTGGCGAAAGTACACCATCACGCCCGGGCGAGCGAGAATGGACTCGACTACGTTTCTTGACTATAAGACCGTGGGGAGTACAACTCGCTTTGCCTGAGAATTTGTACAAATCTTGACTTTGTGGTAAAGTAATCACGGTCTGAGAGAGGATTGAGAAAACCCTATCTACCTTTCACCCAAATGCGGTGCAATCCTTGCGCAACTATCGTCGAGGATGGTTTCAAGGAATATGCGAAGCGATTGATATTATGCAAGTTGCGGAAGCTCAAGATGAGGTTCTCGAAAGAACTACATCTCGCACCACCTAGTAGCAAAGTTGGCCATGAAGTCAATGCTAGCGGCTACAAGGTGAGAAAGCCTCACTCGAAGCGAGAGGCGGGAAGGGTAAGGTCATGAGCCACAAAACTAAGCAAAATGCTCAAGTCAAGAAAGCGACCAAAAGAAGCGCGATGAGAAGCCCTATGGTCGCGGGACCAAAGCTGCTACAAATGTGGCACTTGGGGACATTGGTCACGTGTCTGCCGTGAACCGCGAAGACGTGATCGATGCTTTCAAGGCAAAGAAGAAGGGCAAGGACAACATGAAGCGCACCTCGCCATTGCAGGCATTGAAGATCCACGGTCATTGGTGCACCTATGGATGTGGACATCCTGCGGCAAACCCTACCACTCCTTCTTTGGACATTGCGTGACGCGGCGTAGTTGCCGAAGAAGAAAACATAGAAGTAGACCAGATTCAGGCTGAAGTTAATTCTTACTTCGCTGATTCAATCTAGTGCATGCATGGCACTTAGTTTCTGATCGTTTGCGGTTTATGTTAGAATTTTGAATTATTGAATAAAGGTTGTAAGCTCTAGAAGAGCATTTGCAATAAATTCTTATGATATGTCCAGCAAGATTTTTCCCGTATTAATAAAACAAGTTTTGTTCTGTTTTGAAGTATGTTTTATGTGTGGATTGTTTTGCTCCATATTGATAAATACTTTATATATCGAGCGCGTGTGGCGCCCTATGGAGGAAGTGTGTCTAGCGGATAGCGGCTGCGAATACCATACTAAGAGAGCGAAATTTTCGGTCGATCGGCAAGAATCTTGGTAGTCTTACGACAATCATTGCAGCGATACTTGTATAATAGGCTCGGGAAGAGCCACAATTATACTCCCAATGGGCACGACATTGATCATTGAAGAAGCCTTGTTGTACCGGAATCGACTAGAACTCTCTTAAGTTTTAAAGATATTCGCGCTAACGGTCTCCATGTAGAGGCGAAGAAGAGTATGGTAAGGAATACTGCTCATTACAAAGCGTGAAGAGAATGGAAAAAGGGTATTAGAACGACTTCCTTCATATGAATCAGGCTATACTACACTCATATTAAGGCACTGCGACCTATCTTGTCACGAAAACATCTTTTAGAAGCTCAGAACTTTTACGTCTCGGCATGATAGATTAGGCCACCCGGTCTTAGAATGATGAGAAATATAATTAACAATTCTCGGGGACATAATATCAATGTAAAGAATTTCCCGAATCGAGAAGATTTCGTGTGCCTGCATGTGCCAAGAAATTAATTACTAGACCTTCTCCTCTGAAAGTGAAGGATGAAATCCTGCATTCTGGACCGAATCGGGGAGATATTTGCGGTCCTATTCAGCCCTGTCGGGGCCATTTAGGTACTTTATGGTGCTCATCGATGCTTCCTCGAAATGGTCGCATGTATGCACATTATCTACAAGAAACCATGCTTTTGCAAAGCTGATCTCATGAGATAATTAAAATAAAGAATAATTTCCCGATCATCATGTGAAGTCCATCGAATGGACAACGCGGAGAATTTACTTCAAAGGCATTTGATGATTATTGCATGGCAATGGGAATTACCGTTGAGCACTCGGTACCACATGTCCACACTCGAGAATGGACTAGCGAAGCATTGATTAAAAGAATTAAATTCATTGCCCGACCGCTTTACGAATGGTGTAACTTACCAACTACATGTTGGGGACATGCGATCTGCATGCGGCAACTCTCATCAATTTTAGACCGTCGACATACAACATCCATTCACCTATGCAACTAGCGCAAGGGTCACCACCGAAAATCTCTCATCTTGAAGGTTTGGTTGCAAGGTTTATGTACCTATACCACCACCGCGTGACGCAATGGGCCTCTCCGAAAATGCGGGATATCGTTGGTTATGAGGCGCATCCATAATCAGTGTCTGGACCCAATGATTGGAGATTTGCATCTGACCGTTTTCGATAGCATATTTGATGAGGATAGTTTCCGTCATTAGGGAGAAATCAACCTCTTGATGAAAAATGTCGGAAATAACGTGGCAAGCCACGAGAATTAATGCACATGACCCACACACTAGTGAAGCGGATAGAAGTCGAGAAGATAATTGATTTGCAAGCATTAGCGAATCAAGCGCACGACCACTTTAGTGATTTGAAGAGCGTGACCAAGTCGCATGTGCTGCACGCAATGCACGGAGAGGTTGAAATACCAAAGAAAATAGAAGGTATCCTAATCCCGTCGAGGCCTCGAGAATAAAGGACGAGAACTCCGGGTCCTCGAATCCCAAGTAACCGGGGACGCCTGGCGAAAAAGGATAAGAAGGACTTGTCACAGCCGATCACTGAAGTTCCCCACAAACAGAAGGGGAGCCAGTTGAGACCTGGCACTCGTATGGAACCTTCAGCAAAAGGCATACCAGATTTGAATATTCCCACGGAGGGAGACATCAGCATGGATGTGTGCGCACATCAGCTGAAAAACTAAAGGGACTTGCCCCCGCAATTGAAAGCAGCGGTGAACAAGTAGAAGCATTAGCAGAACTGCCCCATGAAGAAATAGCTATAAATTATGTGACCACGGGAGAATCTATGAATAGAGCAACAGCTAATGTCGACATTTATTTTGCAAAGAAAATTGCCACAATCATTGATCTTGATCCAGAGCCTGCATCGCTCGCTGATTGCAAGAAAAGATCAGACTGGAAAGATTGGAAGAAGGCAATAGAAGCAGAATTAATATCTCTGAACAAAGAGAGGTGTTTGGGCCGTAAGCGTACACCTCCCCATGTGCACTACTGTAGGGCATAAATGGGTATTTGTTGAAGAGAAATGAAAATAATGAAGTTGTAAGATATAAAGCAAGGCTTGTTGCACAGGTTTCACTCAAAGACCAGAGTCGATTATGAAGAAACCTATTCCCGGTCATGGCGGAACTACCTTTAGATACTTAATCTCAATGGCGATAAATCTGAATTTAGAAATGAAATTAATGGATGTGGTAGCTGCATACCTTTATGGGAACTTGGATTGGAAATTTATATGAAGGTACACGAAGGTATCCTGTCTTAGAACCAAGATAGAGCAAATAGAAATCTATCTGAGTGTGCAACTCGAGAAAGTCCTTGTATGGACTGAAGCAATCAGCGGGATGTGGTATAATCGCTTAGCGACTTCTCTGCAAGAAAGGCTACGAGCAGTGAGGATTGTCCTGTGTTTTTATCACGGCGATCCGGGATGGATTACGTATAATCTCGGTATATGTAGATGATCTGAATATCATCGGGACTTTGGAAGATATTGGAAAAGCAAGCTCTTACACGAGTCGAGTTGAAATGAAAGATTTGGGTAAAACCAAATATTGCTTAGGCTTGCAGCTTGAGCATACCCCTGAAGGGATTTTAGTACATCAGTCAACCTACACTCAGAAGGTGTTGGAAAGGTTCGGCTTTGAAAAGGCATATCCCTCGAAAGTGCCGATGATCGGAAGATCCTTGCAGCAAGACAAGGACCCGTTCAGACCTAAAGAAGAGGGGGAGGAAGTCCTGGGACCAGAATTCCCATACTTGAGCGCAGTTGGAGCACTCATGTATTTAGCAAACTGCACTAGACCGGACATTGCTTTCGCAGTGAATCTTTTAGCAAGGTATAGTGCAGAACCTACCAAAAGGCATTGGCGGGGAATAAGGGCGTCTTCGATACCTCCAAGGAAGTAAAGATCTTGGCCTATTCTACAGAAAGAACCAGGACCTTACAATGACTGGCTATGCAGATGCCGGGTACCTGTCAGACCCACATACAGCTAAGTCACAAACAGGCTATGTATTTCTGTGTGGTGGGCGCAATTTCATGGAAATCATCTAGCGAGTTTGGTATCAACCGACGAACCATTCAGAAATTATAGCCATGCGAGGCCGCGCGGGAATGCTCTTGGCCGGCGGATGATTCACCATATCCAGCGATCATGTGGATTGAATACCGCACAAACCCCCACTATTATCTATGAAGATAATGCAGCTTGTGTTGCACAAGTGCAGATGGGTTATGTGAAGAGTCCTCTCACAAAGCATATCAACCCCAAGTTCTTCTATGCTCATGAAATGCAAAAGATGGACGAAATTAAGGTATTGCATACTAAGTCATGTGAAAATCTTGCAGATTTGTTCACTAAGTCACTTCCAGCATCTAGCTTTGAAAGGTGCGTACGTGGGATTGGAATGATAAGACTTAGAGAAGTGCAGAATTCAGGGGGAGAACCTTCACAAACTCATTACTAAAGCTTGATTACGAAGATCGAGTACCCAAAGAGTAAATCCTGGAGATTAAATAAATTGGGTGAATTGTACTCTTTTTCCCTTGTGAGTTTTCTGAAGTTTCTCGGTTAAGGTTTTTAATGAGGCAATTAGTGCGACATAGCGAGCGTGATTCATGTACTCTTTCTCCAAAATTTTTCCCACTGGGTTTTTATGGAGTTTTAGCGAGGCATGGACATAAAGGATGAGAGCCCAAGGGGGAGTATTAGGAAACCGGGCCCGGCCAGGAGTCCGGGTCCGGGTGGGCACCTCATCCACCTTAGACTATATATAGGAGGGGGGACCCCCAAGCATTGTACACAATTCATTATTGGAAGAGCAATAAAGAGAAGCCTGCAGTCCCCTCTCATACCTGTGTTTCATCTATTGTTGTGTTCTTGTGTTCTTGCATCGTTCTTACGATTCTGATTTTGTATACGAGGTAATCGCTCGGACTGGACTTGCCAGCGACGGTTCCTCAACATTCGCATCCACGCAGACTAAACAAAGTTTTTCACTACAACGACGAGTGATCCAGGATGGCTCTCCGCATAAGGTGCGCGACTGTTTATTTTCTTTCCGTTTTCCCCTATGTACGCGGCTGCGTTCGTGAAAGGAATTGGTTAGCGCATTCGGCGTGCGTTCGTGCGAGATATCTGCTTGTTCACCACAGGGGAAGAGGGGGCACAGCTACTGCTGATTGGCGGGTGCTCATGCTTCCAGTACTATTTTTGCGGTGCGGCGTATGGGTGCTTCCGCCACTATTTCACCGTGCGTTGCACGAGTGCCAATGGAAGCATTTGCCGACGTCCATGCGATGGCTCGATCGTGTCATGTCAACTCACCGCAAAACTGCTTGCATTATGGGATTCCTTGTCTATAGGCATACCTAATGAACTAATTTGATAACATAAATCTATCTCTACTACTTAAAAATTAGAGTTGGTCACCGTCCGTCCTCCTTCGTGCGACGTGAGCCATTAGACCCGTATTCCTTCGTGCGATGTGAGCAATTGGATTTGATGCAGAGGGACGATCGTCCTTCCTCCTGTCTGTGCGCGCGGTTGACCACTCCCGGTCGAGCAGAAACCGACGTCTGCACTCCTAGAGTCCCAGTCTCCCATCTCCTCCCATTGAAACCGTCATCCCACCTCTCTTTCGTGTGCAACCTCGTCATCTCCTCCAAATCTCAATCCCCTTCTAAGATGGAGGTGGGTTTGCCCAAAGCTCCTCGCCTCGTCGCCCTACACACCGACGACGATGACGGGATGAGGTACACACCGTTGACGTCAATGGCTACATTTGGGCCCGCCGGCGGTGGAGAGGTCGAGATCTAGTTACAGTGCGGCGATTCGAGCTCGTTGTACCCAGACCTAGGCC
Organism: Ampelocalamus luodianensis; assembly: GCA_036346255.1. Classification (NCBI taxonomy): domain Eukaryota; kingdom Viridiplantae; phylum Streptophyta; class Magnoliopsida; order Poales; family Poaceae; genus Ampelocalamus; species Ampelocalamus luodianensis. The sequence goes on along the minus strand of CM070620.1, from coordinate 67,486,096 downwards.
GCTGGCTGGTTGCGACACCGCCATCCCCAGTTATCACGCCACCTCCGTTGTCGGTGACGAGGATGACAGACGATATTGTGGTGGATCCATCGCGGTGATGAGGAAAGCGACCGGATCTAGTGGCGGTGGAGGAGGGAGAAACGATGTCGGCGGCTCGATGATGAAAAGAAAATGATGCTGATGAGGTCGTTTAAATTCGGTTTTGGAGAATTAATGAGAATTGTAAATTTGTAGTGTGGCTATCTTTTGGTGAAGTTGGAAGCTTCTAGAGTTGGAAATTTCAGCTTAGAGCTTGGATGCAAAATCTGGATAGCAAGCCTTAGTTTAAAGTTAGGACTGAAAATGAGAGGATAATTTAACTAAAACTCATAGGAATAAAATGATAAGATGTGATATTAGTTGGCTGGTGTACAGCACACCCTTAGATGGTTTTTACCTTGCTCAGTAGGTGTGATAGAACTTGAGTTGTGTTCTGAAAATTTTCTTCCTAACCGATTGCTTGTTCATTCAATACGAGTTGGTCGTACCGGGAAGTTGATTTTGTGTATTAAGGTTTTGTGCTGATTCTTGTGCCTATTTTCAAGCCCTTGGAGTTTGTTTATTAGATGTGTTGTTTGTTTTCCTTCACCTCCAGTCTTTCGGGTTTTGTTGCTAACCCATTTTAGTGGAACAGGATGGTTAGAAGAACTTGAAGCGGACAAAGTCGTGGTGGCCATGATGAGTGCTCGCCTCCTCGACCATGGCGAGGTTCTCGCTTAGATCGAGTGCAACCGAATGGATCGGACGAGGATCCTGGAGGTTATTGCGAGGAATACCTCCGCTCTCTTTGGTGCTTCCGGATCTGAGGGAGGAGGTGGACATTAGTCGCAGGGGGACTCTCGGAGTTCCTTTACATCCAGCCATCCACTTTCTCCTGGTCAGAGAACCCACTTGACGCAGACGACTGGTTGCATCTGGTTGAGCGGAAGCTCGACATTGCTCAGTGCCAAGATCATGAGAAGACACTCTTTGCCTCCGATCACCTGGAGGGTGCAATACTTTCTTGGTGGGAGAACTTCCTCGCCTGCAGCTCGTGGGCCAAGTTGTCACTTGGGAGGAGTTCCGTACTACTTTCCGTCAGGCTCATGTTCCCGCCGCCTTGATGAAGCTCAAGAAGACAGAGTTTCTTGCACTCAAGCAAGGGCGCAGATCGGTGACAGAGTATTTGCACGAGTTCGACCACTTGACTCGGTATGCTCTAGAGGAGGTGTCCTCCGATGAGGCTAAGCAGGAGAAGTTCTTGGATGGTTTGTCCGAGGAGCTGTAGGACAAGCTATCGATCGTTGACTTCCTCGACTTTCAGACCTTGGTCGACAAGGCCATTATCACCGAGCACAAGGCAAGCGCTGGGAGAATCCATAGCGCAAGTGGGAGGCCCAGTGCAAAGGCCCAACCTTTCTCGTCCTCGTTTTGGGCAAGCCCCAGTGCCCCGTCCTCAGGCTCCATTACCACAAAGGCCATCGGCGTCTGTACCTCGTCCTCCGCAGGTCATGTTTCAACAACGTGCACTGCAGGCTAGCAAGGTGGCCTCTGCAATCCACCCTAAGGTGCGCAATGCTATTGCGGTTCCGTTCTGAGCCTTGGCCGGCGCCTCCGTGGCCGGAATCACCGGCGAGCCGCCGGGAAAGCACGACTGACACTACTGTTGTCGGGTTCGTCCGACAACAACGCCTTTATGCGCGGCGTTTAAACCTAATGGCGTTGATTAGTATAAATCTTTGTCTTAGCCACCTTAAACCGTCACATACACGTGGGTCCGCACACAGAAAACGACAGGGTTAAAACAAAAACGAAGAGCGGCTGATAGGTGGGTCCAGCCCCTTAAACACCTTACGCTTTGCACGTTCGCCTGTGGACTCAGTCCATGAAACCGAGTCGCTGACGGGTGGACCCTACATGTCAGAGTTGAATTGAAAAGTTGAGTTAAATTGGAAAACACACTATTCACTGGTCCCACTGATCAGTGACTGCGGCTAGGTTAGCTGTTGGTAAGAAAAAGTAATAAATGCTTTAGGAATTTCGAACCTATTTATTTATGCACTAAAAATTTGACTAACTTCAAAAATACATAACTAATTCATTTCAACTCCAAAATGGATAAAGCTAGTTCTGATAATTTTACTTTTTAATGAACTTTATTATAAAATGGGTTTCAAACTTTTCTCTGTAGCAGAGAGTATTATTTTGGAAACTAATCCCTAACTCTATTATTTTACAATAGAAAAAGGGTTGAAAACCTTGAAAATACATAACTAAATCATATTACCTCCAAAAGCAATGAAACCACTTTTGATAAATTCCATTTTAAGTAAACTTATTTCTAAAAATGGTTCCAATCTTACCTCTATCACATAAGATATAGTTTGGGAAAAGTGATCCCAAAACTAATTATTTTTACACTATAAAATGTTGATAACTTTAGAAATTCATAACTAAATCATGAAAACTCCCAATGAGGTGAACTCAACTATTTTGGTATTATATTATTATTCCATATTTACCTATGTAATCCTTTGTATCCCCACTTATCTACAAATTTTGGCTAAAGAATTAAATTAAGTGAACAGTAACATATTACATTTTCTAGAAGTATGAAATTCAAACTGCTATAACTTTCACATACTAAATTAAAATGGAATAATTATTTCACCTAAATTCATCTAAAATCATGACTTAGCTACTGTAGAAAAATCATGTATTTTTTAGCATTTTGATTTTTGAGGTATTTATCGGTGTTTATTCAGTGTTGTGATTATATAGATCCCGAAGCGATTGATATTGACTCGTACGCTATTGAGGGCGAGCAATTAGACTTCTAGCAAGGCAAGCATCATTTGAACTTTCTTCTTGCATCATATTGATCCAGTTTTTATAAATTAGTTTTTGAAATGCAATGATATTGCTTGCATGCTATTTTCGGTATATCATTATGTTGTGAGTAGTTAGCTATGTCCTATACTTGCTGGTTATCCTTGATATCTCCCATATACATATGCCTAATATAGATGCTTGTGATGGTATAGTTGTTGTGTGTGAATGCTTTGTGAGGACCCCGGTTTATTCGGCTTGTACTGTTTAACCATCCACTAGGTCCTAACAGTACAAATCAAATAAACCAAGCCTCGAGATATGTATACTTCCCAGAAATGCAGTATACACACCCCGCTACAAAATCATGCATCAATTCCATTCATACACATAGAGCCGAAGCAAAAGCAACAACTGAAAGACATAGATAATATAAAGAGAGTTATTACAAAGAGAGGCCGACCAGGCCAAAATTCATAAAGATAAGTAAATACACAGTGAAGCAAAATGGCCATAAGATGGCGATAAACAAAAGCCAATCGGTGTGCCTTTACCCACAAGGCAACCAACCGGACCGCCAAGCTAATCGTCCCAAGCAGTAGCATAACACTGACTCACAAAAGTGAGGCCCTTGGGGCTCACCTTCTTCCTCTGCAACAATTAATATTAAGCAAAGCAGATGAGTACAAAACTTGTTTTTGTACTCGCAAGACTGACGTGTGAGATAACAGAACTATAATTAACTACATGCAAGCTTTATTTAAGTGGATGAGGCTTTGGACTTATTTTGACATAAAGCAAGTTTTCATTTACAATAAGGTAATAGATTCAAAGCAAGTTTGCAATTAACTTTTATTGTTCAAATAAAGAGAGACAATAATAACATAGATAGAGACAACACCAACCTAGAAGTGACTAACCCATAGTCACCACAACAATAGCATGAAGTACCCTTCATACCACCCATGTCAAGTTTAAGTTTTTAAAGGTTGTAGTCTAGTTCTTGTGGGAAATAACCAAGCGTGTCCATAACCTAGGGCGAGGCTATTCGAATAGTTTTAACCTGCGGGGGTGTACCAATGTACCCCACGATGACCGCCTTTCCACCAGCCACGGTTAGCACACTTACTTTGGTATGCGAGGCATGGCTAAGTCTACAAGGCGCTTTCAATGGGCGATGCTAATTAAGAGCAACCCACGGGAGAAGGATACATTAGACAGCCTAACGGATGCTAATGCTCCCCTCGCACACCACAAACACACACACGCACACACCCACCGACCAGCTCATAATTAACACCTCCCAAAGTACTTAGTCAAGAGAGGCCCCATATCCCCTCGTGTGGTTGTACGCAACAATTGCTTGGATCAATGGCACAAGTAACTCGGTCCTTAGGGACTTAGGCACCATTCAATCACACCAGAAGATCACACCAACATACCATTGTGCCCAAATCAAGATATAATTTTTGTTTTGAGTTTTGATTTGTAAATTGGTAAAACACAAGGTTGGACATAATGGAATAATAATAACATTTGTGTGATCAAGATCACCGACTAAGTCGATGATCGCCCAATACTACCGACAACTAAGCATTGCTAAGCATCATATCGTAAAAACAAATAAAAGGCCTAAATCATTCACGGGCTCTAATTCACGGTGAGGATAATATTCTAAAGCGATGGCAGGGTGAACAATTTAAGGAAACAATGCAATAGGATTAGCTACCTCTATTCGCAAAATTAATCATTGACACAAAAGCATGCATACATACAAGTTAAACAAAATATTAGACTTTGAAAGTAATGGGATCAAGTGGGAAATGATCAAGCGCTTGCACTGCTGCTGTTGCTCACTATGCTGTAGAGGATCACTCTCAGGAATGGCACAATCGTCGGAACCTACCGAAAGAGCGAAAAAGAACCGATAAGAACAAAGAAAATGAAAAAGACTCTAAAACCAAAATACTCCAAATGCTCTGAAAATTCCACAACAGCAAGAGCATGATTTAAAAAGAATTTAGAAACAAGAACCAATTGATTTGGACTTTTAATGCAAAAGATATGATCAAAACAATTTGGTCAAATTTGAAAAAAATTGCAATTTATTCTTGTTCACATAATTAAATTATTTGGTGAAAATTTCTAGAAGGGTGGTGTAGCTGAAATTTTTATGGTAGGTAGCTACTGACATTTTAAGGCTAACACAAGTGGTTTTATCTTAATTGGAGTTAAAATGATTTAGTTATGATTTTCTAAGTTATAAATCTAAGGCATGTTTAATTTGGGATTAAAGACTCTTGTAAAACCTATATTATGCTAAAGTACTTTATGAGATGCAATTATAGAACTTTAGTTTGTTAAATTTGGAACTACAGAGAAAAAATATGCATTTTGAAGTTTAAAACAATTAATAAGTGCAAATAAAAGCTCTCGGGAACTAAATCGAAAAACCAACGGCGGGGAGGTCGTAGGCCGTTGATCAAAGACCGCACGGCTCACGAGCTCGGATGCCAAAACCCACCACGAGCACACAGGCGCAAAGACCTCATCGCGCTTAGGGAGGTCTTGGCCGTTAGATCTAGACTCGGCGGTGCGGATCTAACGAGGAGGTCCTAGGCGGCAAGATCTAGCGAGGAGGTCTAGCGTAGATCTTGAACCCAACGGCTCGACCGGTGCGCCCAGCGCACGCGGAGGAGGTCCTCGCGCCTAAAGGTGGTCGGGATCGTTAGATCAAGATCGGCGGTCTGACCTCCTTAAGAGGTCCTAGGGTTAAATCTACGGAGGAGGTCTTAGCCGTTAGATCTAGATCTAACGGTTTAGACCAGAAGGAGGAGGTCCTAAAGCTCTGAGCTAAAGGAGGTCCTAGGCGGCCCACGATTTCGGGGAGGTCGTGAGCGGCTAAGATGAAAGCGAGGAGGTGGGGCGGCTAGTTAGCGAGAGACATGTGGATGGTGGGATTCTCAGGAGGTCATGGATGGCCATGATCTTGGCGGGAGGTCTGGCGACTAGAGACTTATATAAGGAGATCTAACGGTCAAGATCAATTTGAAGAGCTCAAGAAGCGGCTCGACCACAACAAGGAGGTTCTAGGACTTAGGTTTAAGCGAGAAAAAGGGATCAGCGGTTAGATCTAATCACGAAGAGATCAATAAGGGCTAGGATTAAGCGAAGAGGTCACGGGCTTGAGTTTTGCGAACCAGATCCTACGGACGAGATCTAACACCGGGTGGTCTTGGGCGGTCACGATGAACGAGGAGGTCCAAAGACTTGACAAAAGCGCGACAACGATCCGGGACACGGCTTTGTTCACGGCTCGTCGCGGTGTACGACCACTGGCGGCGCGGGTGAGCGGGGCAAAACGTTTGCAATACCATTGCGAACATTTGGAGGGTAGTTTTGTCACGGAGGCGACTCAAATCGCGGCGGCCGAGCGAGGCGAGGACTAGGTGCGGGAACAACGAAGCAGAGAAAAACTTCACGCGACCTAAACTACACGGAGCTTAAGCTTTGGGAGGGCATCGCGAGCTCACTGGGCGGAGGAGGTCCAAGGGAGGTCGCGAGCGTTCTGTGACGAAGGCCTATGGCGGGCCGAGGAAGGCGATGCGGAGGAAAAGCTCTGCGCAAAAGGGCGGAGAGTGGTGCGGTTAGCTCTGAGGATTCACCGAAGGTCAAAGCGCTGGTGGAGGAGGGCAACCTTACAGGAGAGGAGGGCGAAGGCGGCGATTTTCGGTGAAAGCAGGGCCGTACCTTGATTGTTGCTCCACTGCGAGCATAAGCCAAACCAAGTTAGGGGACCGGACCGGGAGGTCGAAGGAGCGTTGCGATGCTAGAAGAGGGCGGGGACCTGGAGCACCGCCGGCGATGAGGAGCTCTGCGGCCAACAATGGCGGAAGGTGACTCGGCGCTATACGATTTGGTTCCCAGTCGAGCTTAGGACTTGCAAAGGTGCGGAAATGAGGCCAAGGGGAGCTGCAGGGCTACTAAAAGTCGAGGCGAAGAGAACAGCGGCAACTTCCCTCGGTTGGAGCTCGGGTCGGGTGAGGTCAAAAGGCACCGAGAGGATGGGAGCGATTGGAGGAGCGACTTAGAGGGCAAGCTCGGCACCCAATTAATGCGGTGAGTTGTTGTGGCGACAAGACCTCGCTCTCTCCGACCTCACCACAGCACGCGCGCGCCGCGTGGCGAGAGGAGGAAGGCGACCGATGGCGATGTCGGGCCCACCCGTCGTGAAAGAGCAAAGAGTGCGAGCCCAACGGTTGAGTGGGTTGAGCCCAACCTCAAAAGATGTTGGTCGTCGGATTAGACTTGAGCGGCGCGATCGTCGTTATTCGAAACGGCCGGCGTGAAAGCGGCGCGGCTCCACGGCGGTTGGATCGAGATCAACGGTGAGAACCGGAGGGCAATCGGAAGTGCGAAGGTCTCCACGAACAAGGACCGTTTGATGGAGATCCAACGGTCCACGATGCCGCGCGATTGATCGGTTTAGAGCGGCCGAGTTGGTGAGTCGGACCACAGTAGAACAGGCTCGAGTCGACTTGAGCAGAGAGCAGTGCACTGGTTTGAGTTTGAATTGCAGTGAGACTTTGAGGTTTTAATTGAGGTAGCAATTCAACTCCACATATTAGGAAATTTTAGTTGGAGGTTCTTGATCCAAGTATAAACACAGCATAAATTTTCCAGAGATTTTCATGCCTTGCATTTTCTCAAGAAATTCGGAAGGTTGGTTCTAGGATTTGACCAAGCTTTTGGTAGTTTGACTGCCTCCAAAATTACCAAATAATTTTTGAGAATCATGAGGTAATTCAGAGGTGTCACCAAGCAACCTAGAACCAAGGAAAATTATTTCCAAGGGTTTGCCACAAGATTTCACCAAGGGGGTTTTGACTTGAAAGAAATGAGGATTTTTCAATTTGGAATTTCCCAAAATTCCTTTGCAAGAATTTCAGAAAAGTTCATCAACAGAAGGGTGAAAGAAAAAGTTTTAATTTCTACTCATTTTCTTACATTGAAACACAAGTTGAAAATGAGGATGTTACATGCTTAGTCATTGCGAGTCTAGATAACGCAATAGATCAATTGGCGGGAATAGCTCGTCAATTGTGGGAAACACATAACAACTCTTAATTTTATTTTTGTCTAGATTGTTATATCTGGTTGTTGGTTTAAACTTTGGTTATGTTAAATGATTTTAGGTCTGGACAAGTGGTCGTAAGTGTGGGTGCTATTATGCACGAGTTTTGGGTATGTGGTGGTCTTGTCCGGACCCTTAAGGACCGAGCTTTGAACTTTCAGTCCAAGTAACGAGCGTGCTATCACATGCGGTATATGAGTGCTGTCCGGTTAAGTAAGGGGAAGGTTTTATTGGGTTAGACCGCAGGTGGTGCAAGGACATAGAGACTGTGAAATCCCTATGTTCCTTAGGAACCTAGTGTAATATATACTGTGAATAATGACCACAATTACTTATGTTGCTCACAAACAACATACTAACTACCTTACACTAGCCCCTCCAATACAACGTGCATGCCTGCTTCGCATTTGCTATATGCTTATGTCTAAGTTGGGAGTTATTTCGTACGGGTGGTCTATCTCAATAGGATTTTCTTGCTAAAAATGACCGTATCTCGATTCTCCCCGGCCAGCACACCAAAGGAAGTGTGTCATTAACCGTAGGCATCCAGGGGCTTACGGGCTAGTCGAGTCATGTGGGTAAAGTATTACACCTCTGCAGAGTTTAATTTATTTGAATAGCCGCGTCCACGGTTATGGACAACACTTGGTTCTTGGATGAGTCATCGTTTAGACTTTAAATTAAAAGTTGATATGGTTATAACTTGGTTCGGCATGAATTGGATGTTCATGTACTTTAGTTTATCAAAGTGGGCAGCCACTTTGGTATTGCTTGATCTATATAACTATCTATGTCTTGTGAAATTCTTTTCTTAAACAATGGTTTACAAAATGGCTTTTGCAAACTAGATGGTCTAGAGATATAAGAAGTTGCATTTTTTTGCAAAACTAAGCCCCTAATACCATCCTTTGGATAACCTCTAGCATAAATATTTTTAATTTGTGTAAGACATGCGAGTACCTTGTGCTCAGCTAGTTTTTCTACTGGCTTTCAGGCGAGGAAGACTTCGAGCCCGATGTGCTCGTTAGCGCCAATTTAGGCGACGCTAATGAATAGTGCTATCATTTAACTCCCAATCGGTTGCCGATGGGTTATGGACATACTTTTGCTGGACTTTGGTTTATTTACTTGCTTCTGCTGCTACTTAATGATCTTATTTGAATTTGACCGGTCGGCCACTTGTAATAGTTGTAGATTTAACTATTATTGATGTATGTCTTTTGAACTACGAATGTATGAATGTTGTATGGATGTGATCAATGTTGTATGTGAGTTTGGGTATATTGGTCGCTGATCTTGGGAGACAGCATGACCTCATGATCGTTGTTCATGAATTTCATTTTAACTCACTAAGTGTGGTCTTTGATTGTTTAGAGAACCGATCATCATGTAGTACTTGTAGAGGAGCAGTACGCATGATCACTGGGGCTCTAGTTTCAGTCAAGCTTTCTCACTTAGATGGAGATAACTTAGAATTCATTTACTTGAGGCCCAGAGTTATGTCCATAAGACCTTGCTTAGACTCGGTCTTGCGGATTTAACCCGGGGGTTCTCACACATACTTTGTTGGGACTTTTTTCTTTTGAAACGCCCACCACATGACTCTTCTTGGCACTTTGTCATAGGCTTTCTCCAAGTCGATAAACACCATGTGAAGATCCTTCTTTTGCTCCCTATACCTCTCCATCAATTGCCGTGTCAAGAAAATCGCTTATGTGGTCGACTTCCCAGGCATAAAACCAAATTGGTTTGTCGTCACGCTAGTCACTCTTCTTAAACGGTGCTCAATCACTCACTCCCAAAGCTTCATTGTGTGGCTCATGAGCTTAATTCTTCTATAATTAGTACAACTTTGAATATCTCTTTTATTTTTGAAAATTGGTACTAATGTGCTCCTCCGCCACTCGTTAGGCATCTTGTTCGACCTAAAAATGCTATTAAACAAATTAGTTAGCCAAACAATCATCACTTCTCCCAGGCATTTCCACACCTCGATTAGAATGTTATCAGGCCCTAACACCTTACCCACTTTCATCCTTTTTAAGGCCTTTCTTACTTCTAACTTCTGGATTCTTCAAACAAATCGTCTATCGGTGTCATCAAAAGCATCATCCAGTTTGACCATACTATCATCATTGTCATGATTGAACAACTCATCAAAGTAATCTCTCCACATATCCTTGATCTCATCGTCTTTCACCAAAAGTCTATTAATGTCGTCTTTGATGCATTTAACTTAGTTGAAATCTCTCGTCTTCCTTTCCCGAAGTTTAACCATCTTGTAGGCATCCTTCTCGCCCTCCTTTGTACTTAACTTCTGGTAAATTTCCTCACAGGCCTTATCTCGTGGCTCACGCACCGCTTTCTTTGTCTTCTTTTTTGCTGCTTTGTATTTTTGTATGTTGTCGCGCTTCTATCATGATGCATATGCTTGTAACATGTCTTCTTCTCCTCAATAGCCTTTTGCACTTCCTCGTTCCACCACCACGTATCTTTAGGTTCGCATCTTGTCACTCGGGTCACTCCAAGCACCTCCGTAGCCACCTTCCTAATGCGAGATGACATCTCTGTCCACATACTATTCGCTTCTCCCACGTTCCATTCCCCTTCCGTGATCATCCTCTCCTTAAAGTCCTGCAAGACATCCCCTTTGAGTTTTCACTACTTCGTCCTTGTGGCTCTGGCGATCTTAGCCTATCGAACTCGTGTACTAAAACGAAACTTGGAGACTACCAACTTATGTTGCTGGACAACACACTCTCTAGGTATAACCTTACAGTCTAAGCAGGCTTGTTTGTCGTCCCTCCTAACAAGAACAAAATCGATTTAGCTAGAATGCTAACCACTACTAAAGGTAACTAGATGGGAATCTCTCTTTCTAAAAAAGGTGTTAGCTATTATAAGATCATAGGCTACGGCAAAATTTAAGAAATCTTCTCCCTCTTGGTTCCTATCACCATAACCAAAGCCCCCATGCACCCTTTGAAACCCCCACTAGTTGTACCAATATGACCATTAAAATCGCCTTCTAAGAAAAGATTCTCACTATTAGGCACACTTCTAACCATATCATCTAGGTTTTTCCAAAACTGCCTCTTAGCGACCTCATCTAGACCTACTTGTGGAGCATAAGCGCTAATAATATTCAAAACCAAGTCGCCAAAGATTAGCTTGACTAGGATAATCCTATCCCCTTGTCTCCTCACGTCGACAACTCCGCTGTTAAGACGCTTATCAATTAAGATGCCCACCCACTCCATTCCTGTTTCGTTCTGCTCTAGTATACCACAACTTATAGCCAGTATGCTCCACCTCCTTCGCCTTCTGACCCATCCATTTAGTCTCTTGAACACACAAGATATTTACATGTCTCTTAATCGCCGTATCAACTAACTCTCTTAACTAACCTGTTAAAGACTGTGAGGACCCCAATTTATTCGGCTTGTAATGCTTAACCAACCACCTGGTCCTAGCATCACAAATCAAATAAATTGATCCTCGAGATATGTATACTTCGAGCGTATACACACCCGTTACAAAATTAGACATCAACTCCATTCCAAACATAGAGTCCAAACACCACACTACCAAGCGGAGATAAACAAATAGTAGAGTTATTACAGGACAAAGGCCGATAGGCCAAGATACACAAATAAACAAGAGCGACAGTGAAGCAAAGTGCCATAAGATGGCTATAAACAAAGCCAATCGCGTGCCTCCAACCCACAAGGCATCGGCCAGGACCGCCAAGTCTAGTCGTCCACGAATCGGCAACACGACTCACGAGTGAGCCCTTGAGAACTCACCTTCTTCCTCTACAACAAAAACATTAAGCAAAGCACACGAGTACAAAGATTGTCTTTGTACCCGCAAAGCAGCGTGTGAACTAGCGGACCTATTCATAAGCTACATGCGAGCTTATTTGGTGGAGGCCATATGTTTCATTTGCATAAAGCCAATTTTCATTTGCAATAATATAATACTGTTTGAAGCGGGTTTGCAATTTGTTTTTAATGTTGAAATAACGATAAGGATAATAATAACAAAAGCGAAAGATAAAAACCTAGAAGTGACCATCCCAATAGTCACCACAACAATATACGAATCCCAGTTCGTACCACCCATCAAGTTTTAATTTAAATGTTGTACTCTAGTTCTTGGGGCGTATCAGCGTGTCCATAACCTAGGGCGAGGCTATTCGAATAGTTTTAACCTGCGAGGGTGTACCAATGTACCCACACTTGGACCGCCTTTAAGCCAAAACACACTTAGAAGGTATCTTTGTACGGCTAAGTCCTCGAGACTTTTCCAATATTGTGTATTAACTACGAGCGCTCGTATGGATAGAAATCCATACGCTTACATGGTAAAGCCGAAAAGGCAACTACCCACTCGGGATAAAGCTTTTCGGACAACTACCATGCTCCCACCTCCATCCCTCCTGCGACCTCCTGCGACCGGGCCAATACACGCCAAAGTACTAGGTCAAGAGAGGTCCCATATACTCTAGTGTGGTTAGCACGCAAAATGCTCGATGCGGTGGCGCAAGTAACTCGGTCCTTAAGCGGCTCGGGCACCTTTCGGTCACACCCAACAGATCACACGGTCTTACCATTGTGCCCAAGTCTAAATCATTTTGTTTTCATTTTTAATTTTGCAATTAAACATAGCAAAAATGCTGAAACATAAAGTTGTAGTAAATTTTGTGTGATCAAGGTTACCGACTAAGTCGATAACGCCCATTTCTCCGATACTAAGCATGTCTAAGCAATTTGAACTCGTAATCTACTAAGTGGCGAGAGTTCATCCAGTGAACTCTAATCACGACAAATAACCTAGGCTCGGTAGTAGAGGACAAATATTTACCTCTGATTATGCATCTAAAGGTTTAACTAACCAATTTAACACAAAATAAGCGATGCATACATACAGTTGAAACAAAATATTAGACTTTAAAATCTTGGGATAAAATGATCAAGCGCTTGCACATTCTTTGTTGCTCAATTTGTTGCGGAGGGTCGTTCTCGGGGTTGCCGCAAATATCGAATCTAACGATTGAACAAAACAGCGAATAGAGCGAATAACAGGCAAAACTCAATAATCAAATACAAACACCAATTTATACAGAGGCTAGACCATCACAAAGGAGTAACAAATAAGCACTCTGAGATGCTTCAAAAGACATGCTTTCAAGTGATTGATCTACCCACTCACTTATTTATCGGGTTAGCCACAAAATCAATCCTCTTATATGATTTAAACTTTGGACAGACTTTGATGGTGATTGTGTGCACATCTATTATTTAATCATCAAGTTAGTATATCAAAACAGCTAGTTACTCTAAAACAACCATTAACGAGGAAGAGCACGGAACCTACAAGAAGCTATTGAAAACACTAACTAGTCAAGCATTTAATTGTGAGATGCTAACAACCTTTTCTATCTAAGATAGGATTTTAAAGATACTCACTATTCACACTCCTAAGCACCACACCAAGATGCTTTGCAATGCTAACGATTTTCAGACATGCGGCTACAACAAAATCTTACTTTCTTGAAAATACACCACAAGCCTGAGGCAAAACCTCAAATTCGATAATGACTTCATAGATCAAAAGCCAACTAATGATTTAAATCCTATAGAGATTATCAATTAACTTCTTGCTAAGCACCACTTCTAAAGGAGTCACCAAGCACTAACCAAATATGAATAGCATAAGAATGAACCCAATTTCGGTTCTTGACAACGAAAACGACAATAACAAGCATCTGAGAGAACTAAAATACTTTCAAACTTCCAATACCTATTTTTGATCATGCAATGAGTGAACTAATGAACATTCCTAATCATGATTAGAGACTAAAGAACTGGTTTTGAAGGAGTGGGCCCCAGCATCGGGACAGACAGAGGAGCTGAGAGAAAACGAGAGAGGCTCGAGCGGCTCACGGACTGGATTAAATCGCCGGTGAAGGAGTGGCGAGAGTCGCTCTGACGGCCAAAATGGGTTGCTCGAGGATCACGAAGGCGAAGGTGGTCACGCGGCCGGAGATGCGAGGTGGCGGCGGCGAACACGGCGGCGGCGATGGGGTGACAAGGGCAGCTGCGCGAGAGAGAATAAGGTGAAAACTAGCGGCGCATGGGCATCGGTGAGGCTTGGTAACTCACGGAATGACGCGGGCTCGGTGGCTGCCGGAGATGGCGGCGGCGAGAACTGCGGCGGCGATCAAGGGTCACAGGAAGGAACAACTGAGCAAAAGCAGGAGAAAAGGGAGATGGAGATAGCTCGGTGAGTGCACCGGATGGCGCTAGCGCGAGCAATTACTCTATGAACCAACTCACGGAGAAGAGGGCGAAGGTTTGAACTTTCGGTAGGAAGAGGAAGTTGAAATTCAACGGCTCTGCGAATAAAACTTCAAATTAGTTGAGGAAAGCACGGTTGAGAGGCTGGAAACGAAATGGCGAAAAGGAAAGGATGATCTTCAGCATTTGCGGTAATGACGGCGGCGGTGCCGCGATCGTGCACTAGAGCTCGAGCATTACTACGATTGGAGCTCGGAAGGAGCAATGGGTGATAGGAGTTGGCTTAATGGTGTCTAAAGAAGGAAGAGGAGCTTTGGGTGAGCTTAAGTAGGGAAGAGGCGAAGAAACAAGAGGCGGAGCTTCGGCACCGAGGGCATGGAAGGAAAAGCGGCGAGTCGAGAGGTAGATGGCGGCGATTAATGCCGCACCGAGGATATGGGCTAGCGGCGTCGGCGAGGTGAAGCAGCGGCGAGAATGGGCGGCGAGGCAGTGGCGCGCATGCATGCGCCGATGGCACTCGGCTCTCGAGCGCGGTAGGTGATGACGGCGGGGATGGCCCACGTCGGCGAAAGAGGCGGGTGGCGCGAGCGAGTTAGGTGCGATCCTACTAAGCGGTTCGACTCGGCCGGAAAGATCGCGGCCGTTCGATCGCAAATGGGCGGTGAGATCGGTGTAAGCATTGGACGGTCGGCGGACTCGGCGCCGCGAGGCGCGCGATTTGAATCGGACGGTCGGCGAGATCGGGCTCAGGTGGTGCCGCTAGGTGGCGCGACCGAGCCATGTGGTCTTGATCGGACTCGAGCCCAAGTGTGGTTCGGGCCCGACAAGCGGTGTTTTAGAATTCGATTTAAAAACGAGAGGAGTTTTGGGAAATTTTTAGAGATAGCTCCAGGGCTCCAAAAATTCCGAAATTTTATGGAAGCTACTAGAGACAGAGAACAACATTGCATAAATTTTCCAGAACTTTTCATGCACTGAAAAGTTCTGCAGAAAATCACAAGCATGCTGACCTAGGGTTTGACCAGATTTTCAACTAGTTTGACTTGGCCATTTGAAATAGCAAATAAAATCTAAAAATTTTGAGATAATTCAGGGAGGTAGATAGGGTGATCAGATGACAGGAAAAATAATTTCAGAGGATGATCACAAGTTTGAAAGCTATGAATTTCTGACAACAATTTCCAACCACAAAATTAAATTCCAAAAATTGGAAATTGCTAGGAAAATTGTAGAAACTCTCAAATGATTTCATGAGGCATCAAAAGTTTTATTTCTCCTCATAATTTACATTTGAAATACAAACCTAAGTTAGGGCTGTTACAAATCTCCCCATACAGGAATCTGCCAGAGATTACGATCATTAGAGAAGAATGATGGGTAGTGCGCTCGGAGGCGATCTTCCGCTCCCAAGTGGCTTCATCCTCGGAGTGGTTTGACCACTGAACTTTGAGAACTTGATCACACGGTTCCTCGTTCGCGTTCGGCTTCATCGAGGATCTGACGGGGCGCTCACGATAAGACAGATCTTCTGCGCATCGATATTTTCAATGGCGTTTCCTCAGCCGGAACACGAGGCACTTCTTCAATTGCGATACATGGAAAACATCATGCACCCCTCAAGTGTAGGTGGCAAGTCTAACTTGTATGCAACAGCTCCACTCTCTTGGCGATGCGATATGGTCCGAGCATATCGAGCGATTGCCCTTGACAAAGCGGCGATGTCCCTTGAGGCGAGACTTTGAGATACACAAAGTCATTGGGTGGAAACTCAGCTCACGCGGCGGCCGTCGCATAGCTCTTACGCTGGGTGAGCCACACGCAAGTGCTCACGAATCGGCGCACTTGACTTTCGGCCTCATTGATGGAATCGGACCAAGAAGCGCCTTTCACGGTTTCGACCAGTTCAACGGTGTTCTGCGGCGCCGTCCATACAAGGCCTCAAATGGTGCCATCACAGAGGCGGCTGGAAGGCTGTTGTTGTAGGAGAACTTCGGCAAGCGGTAGGCACTTCTCCCAATCTTTTCCATAGGAAAGAACACAAGCCGGAGCATATCTTCAAGCACTGATTGACTCGCTCTGTCGACCATCGATCGAGGATGGTAGGCGGTCTTTGAAAGTAAAACGGTACCCATGGCCTCCTGCGGTGTGCCAAAATCGGGAAGTGAAAAGAGAACCACGATCGACACTATCGTTAAGTGGCACACCATGCGAGACTCACAATGCGGGATATGTAAAGATCCGCTAGGTGATTTACATCGATTTTGATCGCCTTTGGAAGAAATGGGCCACCTTCGTCAATCGATCAATGATAACCCATGCGCATCCTTCCCGCGAGAATGCAGGCGGACCGGTGATAAAATCCATGCCTCTGAATCCCACTTCCATTACGGTATAGGCAAAAGTGAAGAAGACCTTTGGGCCGATGCTCGGCCTTGACACGACAACACATGTCACATCGGCAGCGAACACGGCAATCTCGCGTTTCATGCGAGTCCACGAGAATCTCGATGCGAGATCTTGGTACATTTTAGTGGCCGGGATGGATGGTCAAAGGCGAATCATGGGCCTCTGAAGAATCAAATCCCGCCTTCGGGGACCTTTGGGACCACAAGCGCTGCCCAAACCATACAACACCGTGCTCATCTTACATGAAACACGGTGATTCATTCTTGATGTTACGCTTGATTTTACCACACCAACATCGATTCTTTGTCTTTGCCTTGATTTGATCCACCAAGGTCGGTTGCACAACCAAGGCGACAAGGAACCATACTCAACCAAGCCCAAGTTGAGGCATTTGAAACTCTGCAAGAAGTGCGAGTTGCTGCTCTTGGATCATCAAAGTGTTGCAATACACTTTTCGGCTAAGTGCATCGGCAACCACATTGGCTTTGCGGTGATCTGAATACCCATGTCATAATCTTTGATCAATTCCAACCATCTCCTCTGCTGAGGTTGGATCTGTTTGGGTGAACAAGTATTTCAAGCTCTTGTGATCGGAATACACCTCACACGGTTCAGATCAAATAATGCCGCCAAATCTTGAGTGCATGCACACATGACCAACTCTAAATCATGGGTGGGATAATTGAGCTCGTGAGGTCTCAAGCGCTGGATCGTAGGCAAGCGCCTTGCCTTCTGGATAAGAACACATCAAGTCACGGCGAGAGGCATCGCAATAAATATCGAAGCTCTTGTGGATATCGGGAAGAGTGAGCTGAAGTGAAGTCAATGTTGCTTGAGCTCTGAAAGCTCTCATCACAAGCGAGAGGACCACACAAACTTCTTATCCTTCTTAAGCAATTCGGTCATCGGCTGCGATTTTGGAGAAGTTCTCGATAAAGCGGCGGTAGTAGCTGCTAAACCAAGAAAACTCCGCACCTCGATGGTGACTTGGTGCCCCAAGATAGAACATCGTTGACCTTCTTTGGGATCCATAGCTATGCCTCATTTGAAAGAACATGGCCCAAGAATGCCACTTCCTTCAACGAGAACTCACATTTCTTGAACTTCGCATATAGCGATGCTCCATAATTTGCCCAAAACAATCTTGGATGCTCGGCATGCTCTGCTTTAGTCTTGGAATAGATAAGAATGTCATCAATAAAGACCACCACAAATTTGTCCAAAAACTCCATGAATCACGAATTCATAAGGTTCATGAACAAAATTGGAGCATTGGTTAGACCGAAAGACATGACGATGTACTCGTCTGACCCATAACGAGTAGTGAAAGCCGTCTTGAATATCCTCGATCGATCGACGATGATACCCCATTCTCAAATCGATCTTTGAGAACATCGGGCTCGATCAAGCGATCAAGCAGATCATCGATGCGGGCGAGAGGATACTTGTTCTTCACCGTCACCTCATTGAGAGGGCGGTAATCAACACATGCGCAAAGTCTTGTCCTTCTTCTTCACAAAGATCACGGACAACCCCAAGGAGATGGCTGGGACGGATGAAACCCTTTGCTTGGAGCTCACCAGGCTGCTTCTTGATTCCTCTAGCTCATTGGGAGGCATCGATCTGGCGCCTTGAGATAGAGGCGTGCAGGGCAGCAACTCAATGACAAACTCAAGGTCTCAAACCGGAGGCATCCGGGCAAGTCTTGGGAAAGACATCCACAAAGTCGGATACTATGGGAACATCCACGAATGCAAAGTGGCTTCGCTTCTAATACACATAAATGTGGCCCTGAAGGCTGGCGAAAATCCGACTGTTACTTTGAAGAGTGGTGAGATAGACAATCTTCTGGCACAATCGATTTGTCCCAAGTGTTGGGACAACCAATCCATGCCAGAATCACATCGGGCTCATTGGCCCGAGCGAATAAGGTTTGCCAAAAACCCACTCCTTGGACTATGATAGGAACATCACGACAACGTAGAAACGACTCTCATTTCCGACCCGGAGGCGGATGAGCAAAGCAACTCCCAAAGGAACACGGTGAAGACCACTAGCGCAGCAAATGATCTTGAAATAAAAGAATGCGATGCTCGAGAATCAAATATCTGCGATGGGGCGAGAATTAACAAAGTGTACCAATCCGACATCGGCGCCTCCGAGCCTCCTCGGTGAAAGGTGGTTGACTCGACCATTGCTCGCACCACAGGTCTTCGGATAATCTTACGGTCGGTGGGTGACCACTCCACGGCGCGTCCTCCATTAGGGCGAGGGCTGCTGCAACACTCGAGGCGAGCATTCGCATAATGGCCCTTGTTGTGGCGGCGAAAACAAGTAACCTCGGCGGCCGGATTGCGGAGGCGCTCTGCTGCTTGGATCGCGGCGCGCGTGGCTGGCTCACGGCTGCGGTGGGCGGCCAGTGCGAGATGGCCTCGGCGCCGGTGGAGCAAAGAGCAGACCAGTGGTCTTGGCCCGGCCAGAGGGCGAATGAGTGGTGTGAGTAGGCGATCGCCTCCCATTTGCGCTGCGGGACTCGCCCGGCACCTTTGCCTTATGCTCGGCAACAATGGCCTTATCTACCAAGGCACGAAAGTCGGAGAAGTCCACAATAGATAGCTTGTCCTGCGGCTCCTCGGACAAGCCATCCATAAACTTCTCTGCTTAGCCTCATCGAGGCCACCTCTCCGGAGCATAACGAGCGGATGGTTGAACTCGTGCAGTACTCAGTCACGGACTTGCGCCCTTGCTTGGCGCGAGGAACTCCTTCTTCTTGACTTCATCGAGGCCATCGGGGATGTGGGCCCGACGAAAAGGCGTCGAACTCCTCCACGCGACCACATGGCCCGCGGTGCATGGCGAGATAGTTCTCCTACCATGAGAGTCTTTGCGCCCTCGGTGGTGGGGCGCGAAAGTGCCTTATCACGTGCACGGCGAGCTATGTTGAGCTTCGCTCAACCATGCGCGACCAATCATCGCATCGAGAGGTCCTCGAGGCGGGAGAAAGTCGGCGGCGTGTGCGGAGGAACTCTGCAAGTCCCCCGAGTGCGGTGGCCGCCACCGGCGGGAGTGGAGGTATTCCTAGCAATAACCTCCAAGATGCGCGTCGGTCCATGCGGTTTCGCTCGATGCGGCGAGCACCTCGACCATGGTCGGAGGAGGAAGCTCCTCATCATGACCAGCCTCTTTGAGCGCCGCAGCGTTCTCCGGCCATCTGTTTCACTAAGACAAGTTAACAATAGCGGAAAAACGAAGTCGATAACCTTGCAAATAACTTACTATGACACAAAACAAACACAAGACTTTTAAGTTACAAAACCAATTGACAAAAGTCGGATACTTAGCAACTCATACATATCTTACCCTTATGCTCCCACAAATTTTAATTAGACTAATTCTCTATGGTTCTCCCAAAGACCGATTCTCTGGTAGCAACTATCTTTTGAAAGGAAGAGGAAAACCAAGTTTTAAACTCAAATTAGAGTAAGATGAGAGTAGAAGGCTAAGATAGGTAAGGAGTAAAATCGAGAATGCCTAGGTTTTCATAAACCCTTCTTATACTTTGAAATTAAGCTTTTCAAAATATCCTAAAGACGACTATGCTTGGGTTGCTACGGTCGAATGGCTCGATACCAACTTTGTGAGGACCCCAATTTATTCGACATGTAATGTAACCAACCACAGTCCTAGCATCACAAATCAAATAAATTGATCCTCGAGATATGTATACTTCGACGAGCGTATACACACCCGTTACAAAATTAGACATCAACTCCATTCCAAACATAGAGTCCAAACACCACACTACCAAGCGGAAGATAAACAAATAGTAGAGTTATTACAGACAAGGCCGATAGGCCAAGATACACAAATAAACAAGAGCGACAGTGAAGCAAAAGTGCCATAAGATGGCTATAAACAAAGCCAATCGCGTGCCTCCAACCCACAAGGCATCGGTAGGACCGCCAAGTCTAGTCGTCCACGAATCGGCAACCTGACTTACAGTGAGGCCCTTGGGGCTCACCTTCTTCCTCTACAACAAAAACATTAAGCAAAGCACACAGTACAAAGATTGTCTTTGTACACTTAAAGCAGCGTGTGAACTAGCGAGACCTATTCATAAGCTACATGCGGGCTTATTTGGTGGAGGCCATATGTTTCATTTGCATAAAGCCAATTTTCATTTGCAATAATATAATCAGTTTGAAGGCGAGGTTTGCAATTTGTTTTTAATGTTGAAATAACGATAAGGATAATAATAACAAAGCGAAAGATAAAAACCTAGAAGTGACCATCCCAATAGTCACCACAACAATATACGAATCCAGTTCGTACCACCCATCAAGTTTTAATTTAAATGTTGTAGTCTAGTTCTTGGGGCGTGTCAGGCGTGTCCATAACCTAGGGCGAGGCTATTCGAATAGTTTTAACCTGCGGGGTGTACCAATGTACCCACACTTGACCGCCTTTAAGCCAAAACACACTTAGAAGGTATCTTTGTACGGCTAAGTCCTCACGAGATTTTTCCAATATTGTGTATTAACTACGAGCAGCTCGTATGGATAGAAATCCATACGCTTACATGGTAAAGCGAAAAGGCAACTACCCACTCGAGGATAAAGCTTTTGGACAACTACCATGCTCCACCTCCATCCCTCCTGCGACCTCCTGCGACCGGGCCAATACACGCCAAAGTACTAGGTCAGAGAGGTCCATATACTCTAGTGTGGTTAGCACGCAAAATGCTCGATCACGGTGGCGCAAGTAACTTTCGGTCCTTAAGCGGCTCGGGCACCTTTCGATCACCCAACAAATCACACAGTCTTACCATTGTGCCCAAGTCTAAATCATTTTGTTTTCATTTTTAATTTTGCAATTAAACATAGCAAAAATCTTTGAAACATAAAGTTGTAGTAAATTTTGTGTGATCAAGGTTACCGACTAAGTCGATAACGCCCATTTCTCCGATACTAAGCATGTCTAAGCAATTTGAACTCGTAATCTACTAAGTGCGAGAGTTCATCGGCGAACTCTAATCACGACAAATAACCTAGGCTCGGTAGTAGAGGACAGATTATTTACCTACAGATTATGCATCTAAAGGTTTAACTAACCAATTTAACACAAAATAAGCGATGCATACATACAGTTGAAACAAAATATTAGACTTTAAAATACTGGGATAAAATGATCAAGCGCTTGCACATTCTTTGTTGCTCAATTTGTTGCGGAGGAGTCGTTCTCGGGGTTGCGCAAATATCGAATCCTAACGATTGAACAAAAGCGAATAGAGCGAATAACAGGCAAAACTCAATAATCAAATACAAACACCAATTTATACAGAGGCTAGACCATCACAAAGGAGTAACAAATAAGCACTCTGAGATGCTTCAAAAGACATGCTTTCAAGTGATTGATCTACCCACTCACTTATTTATCAGGTTAGCCACAAAATCAATCCTCTTATATGATTTAAACTTTGGACAGACTTTGATGGTGATTGTGTGCACATCTATTATTTAATCATCAAGTTAGTATATCAAAAACGACTAGTTACTCTAAAACAACCATTAACGGGGAAGAGCACAGAACCTACAAGAAGCTATTGAAAACACTAACTAGTCAAGCATTTAATTGTGAGATGCTAACAACCTTTTCTATCTAAGATAGGATTTTAAAGATACTCGGCTATTCACACTCCTAAGCACCACACCAAAGTGCTTTGCAATGCTAACGATTTTCACATGCGGCTACAACAAAATCTTACTTTCTTGAAAATACACCACAAGCACGGAGGCAAAACCTCAAATTCGATATGACTTCATAGATCAAAAGCCAACTAATGATTTAAATCCTATAGAGATTATCCAATTAACTTCTTGCTAAGCACCACTTCTAAAGGAGTCACCAAGCACTAACCAAATATGAATAGCATAAGAATGAACCCAATTTGGTTCTTGACAACGAAACTTGACAATAACAAGCATCTGAGAGAACTAAAATACTTTCAAACTTCAATACCTATTTTTGATCATGCAATGAGTGAACTAATGAACATTCCTAATCATGATTAGAGACTAAAAGCTGGTTTTGAAGAGTGGGCCCCCTGTCAGACAGAGCAGAGAGGAGCACAGAGAAACGAGAGAGGCTCGGCGGCTCACGGACTGGATTCGTCGCCGGTGAAGAGTGGCGGCGAGTCGCTCTGACGGCCAAAATGGGTTGTTCGAGGATCACTGAAGGAGAAGGTGGTCACGCGGCGGCGGAGATGCGAGGTGGCGCGGCGGCGAACGGCGGCGGCGATGGGGTGACAAGGGCAGCTGCGCGAGAGAGAATAAGGTGAAAACTAAGCGCGCATGGGCATCGATGAGGCTTGGTAACTCACCGGAATGACACGGGCTCGGTGGGCTGCGGAGATGGCGGCGGCGAGAACTGCGGCGGCGATCAAGGGGTCGCAGGAAGGAACAACTGAGCAAAAGCAGGAGAAAGGGAGATGGAGATAGCTCGGTGAGTGCACGGATGGCGCTAAGCGCGAGCAATTACTCTATGAACCAACTCACGGAGAAGAGGGCGAAGGTTTGAACTTTCGGCGAGGAAGAGGAAGTTGAAATTCAACGGCTCTGCGAATAAAACTTCAAATTAGTTGAGGGAAAGCACGGTTGAGAGTGGAACACGAAATGGCGAAAAGAAAGGATGATCTTCATGTTTGCGGTAATGACTGGCGGCGGTGCCGCGATGCGTGCACGAGCTCGAGCATTACTACGATTTGAGCTCGAAGGGCAATGGGTGATAGGAGTTGGCTTAATGGTGTCTAAGAAGGAAGAGGAGCTTTGGGTGAGCTTAAGTAGGGAAGAGGCGAAGAAACAAGAGCGGAGCTTCGGCACCGAGGCATGGAAGGAAAGCGGCGAGTCGAGGTAGATGGCGGCGATTAATGCCGCACCAGGATATGGGCTAGCGGGCGGCGATGCGGCCGAGGTGAAGCGAAAACCGAGAATGGGCGGCGAGGCGAGGTGGCGCGCATGCATGCGCCGATGGCACTCGGCTCGGTAGCGAGGTAGGTGATGACTGGCGAGGATGGCCCTACGTCGTGAAAGAGGCGGAGTGGCGCGAGCGAGTTAGGTGCGATCCTACTAAGCGGTTCGACTCGGCCGGAAAGATCGGCCGTTCGATCGCTAATGGGCGGCGAGATCGGTGTAAGCATTGAGACGGTCGGCGGACTCGGCGCCACGAGGGCGCCGCGATTTGAATCGGACGGTCGGCGGAGATCGGGCTCGGTGGTGCCGCTAGGTGGCGCGACCGAGCCATGTGTCTTGATCGGACTCGAGCCCAAGTGTGGTTCGGGCGACAAGCGGTGTTTGAATTCGATTTAAAAGACGAGAGAGTTTTGGGAAATTTTTAGAGATAGCTCAGGGCTCCAAAATTCCGAAATTTTATGGAAGCTACTAGAGACAGAGAACAACATTGCATAAATTTTCCAGAACTTTTCATGCACTGAAAAGTTCTGCAGAAAATTCACAAGCATGCTGACCTAGGGTTTGACCAGATTTTCAACTAGTTTGACTTGGCCATTTGAAATAGCAAATAAAATCTAAAAATTTTGAGATAATTCAGGGAGGTAGATAGGGTGATCCAGATGACAGGAAAAATAATTTCAGAGGATGATCACAAGTTTGAAAGCTATGAATTTGCTGACAACAATTTCCAACCACAAGAATTAAATTCCAAAAATTGGAAATTGCTAGGGAAAATTGTAGAAACTCTCAAATGATTTCATGAGGCATCAAAAGTTTTTATTTCTCCTCATAATTTACATTTGAAATACAAACCCTAAGTTAGGGCTGTTACAAAGACCCTACATTTCAACTACTTAGACGGATCCTACTCTCCACGGCTAGCTTCCTTGCCTCTCGCACTCGTCGAGTAAAGTGCGAAGACCCTTGTACATTTTCACTACATCCGGCGACGGCGTAGCAGCGTTACTAAGGAGTGGCGTCCCACCTTTGCTCATTTATCACCACATCCGGGTTCGATATGACGCATCATTGAGAGGTTCGCCCCAACGAATTATCAAATTTGAGTTTCATTTCATGAAAAGATGGTTTAATTTTTACGTTGGCTCACCGGGCCTAACACAACCCTCCTCTTTTCCCTGACTACCCGCTCTATTAAAAAAAAAAGTATGATCCTAGGACGTGCCAAGTCAAATTATTTTAACTTTACAACAGTATTTTATCTTCATACGGTAGATGGCCTTCACCATAAACATCCATCCCGTTGGTTGGTGAATATTGATAGACGAGTTAAAATATGAGGTCGGTTGGTCTTATATTGCTATGTGAACTGCTGGCAAAATCTGTCGATCAGTAACCAACAAATCTTATCAATTTCATTGACAGGCAATTGTTGCTGACCAATAACAAGGCTAGTGATTACCGAACAGATTTGACCATCTGATAGGAATAAATTCGGCTAAAACGGCACAAAATCCATTAGCAAGACGGATACCGGGCACCAAGCAAAATATGTGAAATTTGATTAGTCACGACGAAAGGTTTGTGTTGCATCCATTGGAGATCAACATACGCACCCATACACGCAAGAATTTCATTTTGTCATTAAACCCAGATCTAATAGGGCAAGGCCTGATTGCTCCAACAAAAACATTTCAAATCCTGGCACAAATGGATTATATTTCAAAAACATATATTTATTCACGATCATGAAGCATGCAGCATCCCATCCCTTACAACAAGTGATGATCGGTAAGAGCTCAAGATGAGCACTACAAGCATACAGGTCGCACATCACATTCCTATTCACAACTTGGACCTTGTCTACCTATGCAAGCCAAGGCATGAAGTCATATCCATTATATGTCTACCTATGCAAGCCAAGCCATGAAGTCATATCCATTCTATATATTACCCTTTTTCCCCTCCCAAACAAACGCAAGAAGCTGTTTAGCTACAGTACAGAGGCGCACTGGCAGGCTTGTAGAGGAATGTTTTGACGGTGTGGGAGTTCCCCGACGGCTTGTTGTATGTGAACTTGACCCCAGTGTGTGCATCACCCCTCCTAGTGCAGTGCTGGTGGAAGCTGCTGATGGGCCTTGCCAAGCATGACTCCCACTGGTCACTCTCCGGCATCGTCTCTGCAACGGTGTAGACGCCCTTGGAGTTTGTGAAGGCCTGGTAGTTGATAACCTCACCAGATTTCGTGATGCAGAGGACAGCAACCTCAGCACCTATATGAGACACAAAGACATACATGAGGAAGGGGACCATAAGAAAGATTATCTTATTGCAACTTCAATTGCACACAAGAGACACATGGAACAATCCAAAACTATGAAAACAAAATGAACAAAATGGAATAAGTACAGAAATATACGTGTGTTTATTCAGTACAATTAATAAGTGTCGAAGATACCAAAACCAGTCTGGTTGTGGCCAATGGCTTCTATTGTACTATTATTTGCCTGGTTTATAGTGGAAACTGGAGATTTCAGCCTGTTGGTTTGTTCCAAAGCGTACTGACAAATTTAACTCAACCCACTAAGTTAGACTAGACATCACCAGGATTCCATCCGATTGCCAACAACAGCCATAAGAGATATGTCACTCCAGTATCCATAAGAGATAAGCCCCAGCTCATTCTGAAAACAGGAACTGCTGTTACACAGCATTGAAGGTACCTGAAACCCAGCTTTCATTGAAAACGGAAAGGCACTCCAAGACATACTTTATAGTGCTTATTAACAAGGACAGGAGACAAACTTCAGGGTTACATAGTCAGTCATAACATACTTTGAATAAAAGCATTTCCTTTTTAGGGAGGATATAAAAGCATTTCTTATTATTATGAATTAGAAAGTACAAGTTCTAAAAAAATCGAAATGTTCAGTTGTGTAATTGATATTGTTCGACTGCACAAATATGTATCCGTTCTTTTCAGAATTACTGCACAGGTGATACCTGAACATTTTAATAGTATTGACTGCAGATTTTCCACCCACATGGGTAGCTACCCCACTTTACTAAAGGTATGTGTGTCACGACCTAGTGACCATATTGGGTAATCGTGGGTCGTGGGATGCTTTGGGCCTGGTTTCCGGCGAGGTGCCATCATGGGGATAGGTGCTGTGGCGCACGGGGCAGCAATGCGCAAGAGGTAAGGCGCAGGAGCAGGGGTCGGCAAAGAGGAGAAATTGAGAGAGAGGATTAGAGATAACTTCTTGATTGATCTCAATGATAATACATGGCATCCTTATATAGCGGATGCTGAACTCTCCTTGACTAACACGAACTCTAATACAATCCTTTCCGAATACGAATCTCTTCGAATTTCCTAAGTGTCCCGAAGGGACTTAACTAGTAACCTGCCATATCCTGAAGGGATACCTAACTTATCTCTAATAGCAATCTATGGAATCAATCCCTTGTGCTGTTTGGCTGCACTTGAAGTAGCCGAAAGTGTTTGTGGCGGTTAGACCGCTTGTGTGCATCTGACCGGCTATTGCATCGGTCTGACCGGTTGGGCCACCGGTTGGACCGGTTGGGCCTTCTTCTATGTTGTGTGACCTTCGGCTATAGAACATACCCCACATGACATCTCTTCCCCCTTTTCGAACAGTTCGCCCTCGAGCTGAAAGGATGGATAGTGGAGATGAAACTCATCCACGCGTTCCCAGGACACGTCAGATGGTGCGAGACCTTCCCATTGCACCAATACTTCTCAGTTGCCACAGCTAAGATGCGCTCAAAGAGCTGAAGATGGCCGAGGACAGACACGACCATGCTGTATCTCGGGAAGGGCAGGTGGAGCTATTGGCAGATCTCCACGGAATGGCTTGACCACTTGAGTTGGCTCACATGACAGACATTATGAAGACGGGATCGCCGAGGAAGCTCCAAGCTGTAAGCCACCGTGCCAATTCTGTCCAGTATCTAATATGGTGCATAGAATCGAGGTGCGAGTTTGTTGTTGAGGCGAACCACCAGCGAGGCGGCATGGCGATGCAATAGACGGAACCACACCCAATCGCTGGCCTAAAAATGCAACTCACAGTGTTTCTCATCATAGTACTTCTTGTAAAGCTGCTGTGCTTGTAGGAGTCGATCACAGACATCTGAAAGGAGTTCATCTCGGTCGTGTTAGAGATATGTTAGAGATAGAATAGGAAGTCTTTTATATTTCCTTATCTGTACTCTTGTACACCCTATATATATTGTCCATTGGGCCTCTTCAATATACACACAATATTCATAACATAGTATCAGAGCAAAGGTTCTAGACCCTAGCCTCTAATCTAGCCTAGGACTATCTTCCGCTGCCCGCTGCCCCCGGAGGAGCAATCTCCGCTCCGGGGGCGGCCACATTAGTCGTAGTCTCGTAGAAGCAAAAAGCAGCAGCCTTTCTTGCACAAGGTGCAACGCCGATTCGGCCCTCGGCTCCCTGGCAGGCGACGGCATGGTCTCGTCGGCGAAGAAGAAGGCCATAGTCCTCCGTTCTGTCGGATCCATCCCGAATCCGATGGCGGGCGGTGCGCCGACCTCGAGCCCCAGCGACGGCCGTCTGTCTCCACTGGCCGAGCCGAGCGCCCGCCGCCACCTCCCGGATCCAATGCGGATCGGGCCTCGTTCTCAGGCGCGGCCTTCTTGGGTCACGTCGGGGAAGAGAGGCCAACAGGTCCCATCTGCTTGCTTGCGCGGATCCTCGGCGACCCGGCAGGAGTCACCGGCATGCGACCCGCTGCGGCGTCGGCTCTGCAGCGCCGCGCGCGCCGGCTCCTCTGCTCGCTCACTTTGAGCCGCCCGCGTGCGCCCGAGTGACCACTGCCGCCGCCTCGGCTCCCCTATGGCCTCCCATCTCCGGACCTCTGCGGGTCCGCGAGCTCCCTGCGAGCCGCCCGCTACGCCGCCTCGCTTGGATCTCGCTCGCGTGCGGAGAAGCGATAGAGAGAAGAGGGGAGGGAGAGTCTTTGTCGATGGATGCGTGTGAATCTTCTAGTCAATGGCTTTCACATGAAATCACATGTGCATGTGTCTTCCCATCTCTCGGATCCGACGGGAGGGCTGCTGATGGTGTTGTTTTGGGCTGCTAATGGTGTTGCTTCAAGCTGAGGAGTTGCATCGGTGCTTGCTGGTTGGATGAGGTCTTCTACTGCTGCTAGTATTTGCTGCGTCTTTTATTTCTTTGAGTCCGTTTTCTTCCGTTGCGTCCACCCAAATTCGTACAACTCAATCTTTGAGTTCGTCATGCGAATCCACAAATTTATTGTCAGTCATAGAAGCATAGGAATTGCCTTATGCATGGCAGCAGCCGCCGCTCCCGCCTTCTTTCTGAGCCACGTGCAGATCGTAGAAATCGTTATGATGCCGCCGCTCCCGCCTTCTTTCTGAGCCACGTGAAGATCGTAGAAATCGTTATGATGCCGCCGCTTTCTTAGCCGCCGCCTCGAGCTTCTAAGGCTGCCGCGCTTCTTCTGCGCCGCCAACGTCTTGGGCTTCGATCTGCGCTGTCATGCTTCCACCTATTCCTATTCGACATGATTTGACAGCTCTTTCTATATTTGTCGGTTTCATCATCTTCTTCGTCGTGTTGGCGCGACCAGTGAGCTACGCTTTATGGCGGGCATACGACTCCAAATGGGAGAGATCTCGATACTCGACATATTTTTCAAGAGTTGCATGCTATGTGACATTATCAAGACTCGAACTTTGGATTTTTCCTATTTTAGTGTCAACCCTTTCCAAATGCAATGCTATTGCATACGCCTTGCATTTGAGGGGGGGTGTTAGAGATATGTTAGAGATAGAATAGGAAGTCTTTTATATTTCCTTATCTATACCTTTGTACACCCTATATATATTGCCCATTGAGGCTCTTCAATATACACACAATATTCATAACAGGTCGGATAGTAATTGTTCCATCGCAGGTACCTTGCTGTTGCCATGATCGAAGGAGCGCAGAGAGGTAGTTTGCATCCATATATAACTTTGAATGGTGTGTCTTTGAGCGAAGTATGAAAAGAAGTTTTAGCAATATTCCTTTGAGGGGGGGGGGGGTGTTAGAGATATGTTAGAGATAGAATAGGAAGTCTTTTATATTTCCTTATTTATACCTTTGTACACCCTATATATATTGCCCATTGGGCCTCTTCAATATACACACAATATTCATAACAGGTCGGATAGTAATTGTTCCATCGCAGCTACCTCGCTGTTGCCATGATCGAAGGAGCGCAGAGAGGTAGTTTGCATCCATATATAACTTTGAATGGTGTGTCTTTGAGCGAAGTATGAAAAGAAGTTTTAGCAATATTCCGCCCAAGGCAACCATTGTAACCATTGATGAGGCCGATCATCAGTAAGACATTGCAGGTACATAGCTATGACTTAATTGACGGCCTCTGTTTGTCCATCGGACTGATGATGGAATGCCGAACTCATGTTAAGTTTGACGCCTGCCAAACGAAATAGTTCAGTCCAAAAGGTACCGGTGAATATAGGATCACGATCACTAATTATTGGCGTCGGCAACCCGTGAAGTCTGACAATTTCATTAAAGAAAACGCGAACAACTGATCCAGCCGTGTAAGGACGTCCTACTGAAATAAAATGAGCATACTTGGAGAAGCGATCGACAATGGAAAGGATTACCGACTTCTCGTTCACCTTCGGTAAGTCTTCCACAAAATCCATGGATATGCCAGCCCAAACCTAAGACAACACTTCTAAGGGCTGTAACAAACCAGCTGGATGGGGCTGCTCCGTTTTATTTCGCTGGCGTACCTCGCATGCTCGTACAAACTCTATGACCACCATGCGCATGCCAGGAATATGGAAATCTACCTTCAATCAATGTAGAGTCTTTTGAACCCTGTCATGGCGATGGTATGAGCGATTGAGAGGATTGGAAGTCGGAGGATGACAGAGGCACATAGAGGCGATTATCATAGAGAGCCCTTCGCCAACTCCATGGGCCTCCAAGTGCCGGCGTCGAGTTGTTCTTTAAGCGCTACTAATGCCGGATCACTGGTACTATCTTGCCGAAGATCATCAAAATGGGAAAAACTTGGTGCGGAGAGGGCCAACAAGGTACCCACTTCAACAACGGTAGAGACGAGGCGTCGTGACAATATTCTCCGTCGGGCTTATATTCTACTCGGAAATCAAAGCCAAGGAGTTTACTAACCCAAGCATGCTGCGGAATTGTGGATAGACATTGATCCAATAGAAATTTCAGACTGTAATGATCTGTACGAACCAAGAAAGAACGTCCCCATAAATAATGGCATCCAATGACGAACTGCTTGCACCAAACCAATGAGTTCGCGCTCGTATGCAGCGAGTTTTGCATGTCGAGGAGCAACTGGCTTGCTGAAAAATGCGAGAGGTCCGGTACCTTGATGAAGGATAGCACTAAATCCTCTGAACCGGAAGCATCACATTCAACTATGAAATCTTGGACAAAATCCGGAAGTTGGAGAATAGGGGTGGATGTCAATGCTTGTTGTAGCGTACGGAAGGCATGTTCGGCACCAACCGACCACCGGAAAGATTCCCGCTTGAAGGCCAGAGTGGCGAAAGCGCCATGATCGTAATCACGAATAAAGCGCTAGTAGTAGCTGCCAATCCAAGAACCCACGAAGGGCGCATACGGTTTGTGGAAGTGGCAATCCAATACGGCCTAGACCTTTTGAGTATCCATGGCAACACCATCCCCAGAGATAACATGACCCACTGAGGTGACACCAAAGAAACACTTGCTCCTTTTGAAAAGCGGTCTTCTTGAAGAAAATTTGAAACGACACGCACTTGGCATAGATGATCGGCCAAAGGGACTATATATCAAGATGTCATAAAAATACGGCGAGCGACAAAGCGGTTGAAATCTTGTATTCATAAGTGCTGAAAGGTTCTGGCACATTAGTCAAGCCAAAGGCATTGCGAGAAATTCAAATAAACCACGATGTGTGCAAAGCGCGTTTTCTATGTCGGCGGTGCATCACACTTCATGGTAGCGGCGAAGGTCGGTTAGTGAAAAACATGGAACGCGAAACTCATCGAGTAACTCTTCTACAGCGGGATCGAAAACTATCTTTCACTATCTTCACGTTCAATGCCTGATAGTCCACACAAAACCTCCATGAGCCATCCTGTTTCTTGACTAAAAGTATAGGAGCCGAGAAAGCAGAAGAGTTGCAGCGAATGATGCCCTGGCGAAGCATGTGATCGCATTAACATTTCAGTTCATCCGCATAGCGATAGGACCAAACTGCAATCGGTTCAGTGGCTGGAAGGAGGTGAATGCGGTGATCGTGAATACAGGAAGGTGGAAGGCCACGTGGCTCGACAAAAATATTGTCAAACTCAGTGAGAAGCTCGGTCATCACCTCCTGGCCGGTACACCCCAGGGCGCATGGTTGCTAATGTCGCGCCGCCAAACCATGCCATGTGATGCGCCTTTCGTCACGTGTGAACGACATCTTGAGGTGCTCAAAGTCCCAAAGAATCAACCTCAACGTACGCAACCACTTGACGCCAAGCACAATGTCGAACGTCGAGCGGAATTGCATAGCGTCGGCGTTGAGGTCTTTATCGCCGATCTGCGAGCGTGGAGCGCGGACAGCGGCGCTACTCGTGGCGATCCCCATTCGCCACTAGCACACTTATGTCGATCGCGGCCGGATAGTCACACGCGCCCAGCGGCTGCCGTCGGCGATGAAATCATGTGTCGAGCCACTATCTAGCGCCTTGACTTTGGCATCGCCCGCCGCCCATCAATTGTATTGTGTCTCACTTATGCGCGGATGTGCGCGCTAATGCGTCTGATGATATCTCGGATCGATGATCTTCGTGTCTTGTGCATCATCCTAGTGTCGGTCGATGGCGCCCAAAGATAAAAGAGCTACTTGCATATATGTTGTGAAAAATTTTCGACACAATTATAACACAACCCCGCTTCCCGATGGGGTCGCATGTCCTTTGGAGATAGAATGCGGCGTGGAAGACGTGTTCAATGTGAACCGAAGGTAGTCGGAGCAGTAGGCGCCGGAGGTGTTGGAACCCCTTGCTAGTACTACTCCTATAGCCGAAGCCGCTGTGGTGCTGGCCGCTTAGCCACACCATGGCCGAGATCCCCCTGAGGCCGGTTGTGCGGCCAGCTTTCCACAGAGTTTGTAGGCCCATGCCAAGCTCATAGCTACCTCCAGATTGGTTGGCGCTTATAGCTCAACGTCAATCCGAAGCGTCCCTTGCAAGCCTATGGTGAAGAGCTGGACTTGTTGCTCCTCGGACAAGGAACCCACGAGGCTGAGAGCCAGGAATTGATCCTAATACTCTTGTACCGTTCCTGTCGACGACATTGACCAATTCCCAGAAGGGTGCCGCGCAATGGTGTCCCGAAACGAAGGTGTACCATCTCACTGAAACGCCTCCACGGAACAGTCCCCATCTCGTGCTCGATCCTATCGTACTACAATTGTGTCGTCCCTGTCATATGGTAGGCTGCCAACAAGACCTCTTCTTCCATGGTTCATTGTTCGCGGAAGAATTGCTCGCAAGTCGCAACGATTGATCCATGGTAGAGGATCTTCCATCGAAGATTGGAAATTCTAGCCTATGACAATGTGGAGCTCCCCTTCCGTCGCCTCCACCATGTCCGCCACTTGCCATCGTCTCACCCGTCAGCCATCGCCCGGGATTGCACATGACATTGCGCTCTTGCCCGTTTCCAACCGGCCAATGGCCAGATGGTCCGCCTTTTATTGGTTGTCGAGATCATTAAGCTTCACCTTGACCTCATCCAACATCTCCAGCTTCTTCATCATTGTCGCCAACTGCATAGCCATGGTCTCCGCGTCATTGCTACTTTCGGCCATGGCTCCTTGCGCAACGGTTGGCTCTCATACCAAATTGTCATGACCTAGCGGTCGTATTG
Organism: Ampelocalamus luodianensis; assembly: GCA_036346255.1. Lineage (NCBI taxonomy): Eukaryota > Viridiplantae > Streptophyta > Magnoliopsida > Poales > Poaceae > Ampelocalamus > Ampelocalamus luodianensis. The sequence continues at coordinate 67,452,466 of CM070620.1, read as the reverse complement.
GGTAATCGTGGGTCGTGGGAGGCTTTGGACCTGGTTTTCGGCGACGCTTCGTGATGGGGATAGGTGTTGTGGCGCACGGGGCAGCAATGCGCAAGGGGTAGGTCGCAGAAGCAAGGGTCGGCAGAGAGGAGAAATTGCGAGAGGATTAGAGATAACTTCTTGATTGATCTTAATTATAATACATGGCATCCTTATATAGTGGATGGTGAACTCTCGTTGACTAACATGAACTCTAATACAATCCTTTCCGAATACGAATCTCTTCCAATTTCCTAAGTGTCCGGAAGGGACTTACCTAGTAACCTGCCATATCAAGAAGGGATACCTAACTTATCTCTAATAGCAATCTATGGAATTTGTGCTGTTCGGCTGCACCTGAAGTAGCCGAATGTGTTTGCGGTGGTTTGACCGCTTGTGCGCCGATCTGGCCGGCCTTTGCACCGGTCTGACCGGTTGGGCCACCGGTTGGACCGGTTGGGCCTGCTTCTATGTTGTGTGACCTTCGGCTATAGAACTTACCCCACATGACAACGTGAGGCACTGTTCCAAAATTCAATTCATTTTGATCTTGAAATTTTGCAGCTATATATTGGTAGCATGCATCATTCCTTTTCATGGTTTTTGAATGCAGTACATGCAAGGTGTAATGCACAAGCACCTATGGGTGGTAGCTACCCATACTGGCTAATTTTCATACCGTACTAATGTTATTTAAATGCTTCACCAGACCAGACAATATTGTACTTCAGCCAAATTAAATTTAAGAAGATGAACAATTTTGCACACACCAACATGCCGTCGAAATTAAAGGATGAACCAAATTTACTAACGACACCAATCCTCCAAACCTATCACTAAACAGAAAAATCCCGAAATACAATTACCAATCAAATGATGCACTCCAACTACCGTAACCAATCCTAAATTAGTGACAAATGAAGTAATCCCGTCTTCTACCAGCACCAGCAGTAACTGCCTACTACCTGACTTCCACCAGATCATCGATATCCCTCCGATACCTGCTACTAGCCACCTGGATTATACTACCTTTATGGGCCTAATCCTAAACACTTCTCCACTGCTAGCTTCATAACGATTATCGGATGATCTCCTGTTGGATAATACAACCACTTCATAGGTTAGGACCGACAGAACTGTTTGGACTTTGGCTGCAAGCAGATCTACTGCCTAGATGGTCCATTAATCGCAACTTAACTAGGCCACTTTTCATGTTGGTTGTTTGATTTTTTATCAACAAGGAAAATAATCAAATAGAAACAAACAGATCACCAGTTGTCTCAGATTTAAATAATAATAATATTCAAAATAAATATTTAAAGATTTCCGAAAATATTCTGGTCAGAAACCCAGCAAATTGTGGCTGTGAGGCCTATTACGTGTGCTTTGAACCATGCAAATACTTTCAGTCTACAAAAACTACAGAGTTGAGATGAGAACAATCCACTACAGAATCAACAAAGTAAGGCCCCCAACTCCCAAGATATGCATGCTAAACCTTTTTGATTCATATACTTTTCTTTTGCTAGTTTTCACACATTCTCTGATTTATCACTTGATAGGATCAGAGCGAGGCAGATCTTTTAGATTTCCTACTGATTTATGAATTCTCTGTTTGATTAGTGAAGAATCAAGGTTGTCTTTAGTATATTGTGAACATATTGCACAGATAGACCATCTGGATGGATCCTTCTTGTTTAATTCTACATCAATTGATCAGTGCGCATTGAACTAAGCGCCATACCTAGCACATATAACATGAACACCTTATGTGAAAAAATGGTTCTGTACGTCTAAGTAGGTTCAAGACAATGATCCCCATTAAATGTCCTAGTACTGCTTGAGGAATCCAAAATATAGAAGAGAAATTACAAAGATTTTAATCATCAAACAATTTTGGTGAATGTGCAATTTCCTTAGCACAATACCACAACTTATCTTCATAAATCACAAATAAGAGTATGTAAGATAATACATTGCAAAGCTGTATAAAGTTATGCCATAAGAGTTGCGGGGTTGACAGTAAGCATGGGAAATGAGTAATGACTATTGAGTTGAGTAGTGACCAAGAAAATGCTATGTCTGACAGAGCAACACAACATCATGAATCTGAACATAGACTGGTTGATCATCATTATGAAATATAAAGACATGATTGTGGTTTTAGAAGTCAAACCCAAGTACCCAACATCCAGGAAAAGGATCTATGACATGTCTGGCTTCATTACATTCAAATTGATAGTAAATATGTTGCTGGAAGACAGGAATTGATGCTGTACAACAGGTCCTAAAGCATCTCAATATTTTTAATATGTATCTCCACTCCCCCTCCATCATAAGTAACAAGTAGATATGACGGGGCAACTTAGGTTTCAATTATTTACTACATCATCCAAAAAAATAAGCAGACATGCAGGGGAGAAATTACTTAGTCAAGGTGCTATTGCAGGCATTACTGCAATACATTTTCATATTTAGCCATCCCTAATAGCTTGCTTAGGTCAGGAGACGAGAAATCTAATTTGTAGTCATTAAGAAAGGTATAAATGTCAAAACAGTAGACACGAGACAGACTGCAAAGGAAGACTCATAAAAATTCCACAATAACATATTTTTTAAGGGAATTCCACAGAGAATTCATGTCACCTCAAATTCAGAATTTAATTTGACTTAACCAGGTCCCTGCAACTGATTTGCCATGGTATAGTACCAATTGGGGATTTGATTTGTTCCGATCAAAATGGGAAGCAGTTTAATCCCAATGCACTTAGATTCATTCTTAAATCTTGTGTGAGCAGGCAGAGTAAGAATAGGAGTCAACCCTATTTAGGGGGGGACAAAAAAAAAAGCCATGTGCACTTCCCCCTATCTCCCACAATTAGTTTGCGGTACTGATAGTCTAAAAAAAATACGGTACTCATGGTGGCTAATGTGTTTGTTTCACCACACAAAAGCTTGGGTAAGCTGTATGATACGCGTCTGGCTAGGCCCCTCACTAGTTAACACAAGACAAGAGCCCTGGGCTGTCGACCAAAAATAGAGACACCACTTTGAGCATAGATAAAATTTGCTGCAATTCACCAAATGACACATTTTCATTTCGAGAACAAAATAGGTCCATTCGATCGAGATCAGATGACCAGCAACCTACTACCACCTCCCTGCTCGATCCCCCCCCCCCCCCCCATACTCCCATCATAGACTAAAAAATCCATCAAAATTTCCCACAAAAAAATTCCCACGGAATGACACCAAAAGCACTCTCCCGTACACGAATTTCTCCAGTAGAAGCACAATTCGCTCCTCTGCTCACCATCTCAACTCCTGGACCAGGTAAAACCAGACCAGAATTTTGAGATCCGAAACAGCAAACCCGAGATCGGCGGGAGCAATCTCAAGAAATCTAGCTCGGGAAACCACAAGCCCGAAGAGAGGGCGGCAATGGCCGCTCAACGAATCCGAACGAGGAGAGGGGTTTACGGGACTGACCTTCGAGGACGTGGTCCTCGGGGCCGATGGCGACATCGGCGCAGACGTCGCAGACGACGCGGCCGCGGATCTCCCCTGTCCACGCCTCGGCCGCCGGGGGCGCCGCCAGCAGGAAGGCGAGGAGGCCCAACTGGAGGAGGAGCGGCCACCGGCGAGGGAGAGGACAAGCTGCCGTCGCCATGGATTGGATTGCTCGGTTGTGCTTCTATCCTGGTGCCCCTGGTGGTCGGGTAGGTAAGTAGGTTGGTGGAATGGAACCGTGAAGGCGTGGACTGTGCTGCCGCTGCCGGTCCGTGGCTTCTGCCTTATTAATGGTAGGAAACCAGCAAGTGTGATGGTTTTACAATTCTGCCTGCCCGTCGAGGTCTCCTTGGGTAACAATGCTTTCGGATGGATAAGAATTTAAACTAAAATCATTTTAAATTTAATGGGATTAAATCTAATCCTACTTATCCAAACAAGCCATAAGACATTACTTGGGTACTAGAAAATATTTCTAGAGACAAAACCCCATATGTAGGATTTTCCTTACCATATAGAAATAAATATATCGGGGCCTAATACATGTCCACATTTTGGAGAGGTGAGAATCCCCATTGCATAAATTCAAATAAAACAAAAAAGAAATCGAAAAATAGGGATAAAAAAGAAAAAGGAAAGAAAGAATGACGGGTTGGCGGCATGTGTAACACTGGCTGCGATCTGTGAGCTCTAGCAAGCGGAGTCTTGCCTGCGTCGTGGGCTCGGCGAGCGAGAGGTGGAGCGAGGCACCATGGGCGTCGGCGGATCTAGCGGGCCAACTTGTGCTTGTTCCTCTTCCCAGAGCCATGGAGAAAGCTAGCAAGGCACAACTAGCGAGTGGAGCGATGAGAGGAGGCGTGGAGGAGGCGGCGGTGAGGCAACGCCGGAGAGGCTACTCATGGAGGTGGGCGCGGTGTCGTGGTGTCATCATGCGTGGAAGTCGCGACTCGCGAAGGCGGCAGATTTTTCCTCATCTGGTGAGGTGTGGATTTTGTCGCGACTCGCGAAGACGATGGGGATTTTTTCCCCACTACTAAAGCGGGCTAATTGGGCTGGGCCATACATGATTAAATGCCAAAAATGGATTGAACAGCTAGCTGGCTGCATCTAATTGAGGCCCCCAACCCTGGACCATCTTGCACGGAGCGAGGGGTCCGGGGGGCCTTCGCTCTGAGACCACCTCGCATGGGTGAAGGGGTCAGGGCTCTCACCTAGACCACCTTGCACGAGCTAGGGGTGCGAGGGCCTCACTCTGGGCAACCTCGCATGGAGCGAAGGGAGTTAAGACCACTTGTGGATCGGTAGCACAGGTGTGGTGGACCAAGCCCATGAGGATCTACTGTGTCACCGGAGGCTACACCTAGGGTGGTGTAAAGACCCTGAAGCCTCTATAAGCGTAGGACCTTTCTAGGGGTAAAAATGTAATTTCCTGTACCCTGGTTTGGACACTATAAATAGGCCCTTTCCCTATGTAATGAGGAAGGCTTTTTTGGAAGGCGATTGAGACATACCTTTTAATACGTTTGATATTGTTTCCAACCTTTAAGGATCTCAGGGTTTCCCCCTTTGCATCTATAGGGAACCCTGGGTCCCCTTCTCTCTATTGTCTAGTTTGTAACTACAACAGTTGATATCGTCCGTGGTGAGTAGTAGAAAAGTAATAAAGAGCAAGTCTTTGTGAGGACCCGGAATATTTAACTAGTAACACTTAATCTCCACATGGTTCTAGCATTACTAATTAAACATTCTAAGCCTCGATGGACATATGCTTCCCAGAATTACAGCACATGCACATCATCACAAAATTACACATCATTTCCATACAACATGCATCACTAAGTTCAACACGACATACATAAAGTAAAGTTATTACAAAAGAGCCGACCGGCCAAATAGAACAATATACAAGAATGACAGCGGAAGCAAAAGGTGCCATGAGATGGCTAGAACAAAAGTCGCAGGTTAGCCACACAACCCACAAGGCAGCCGGCCAGGGCATAAGCTAGTCGCCCATGGCTACCACAACACGACTCACAAAGTGAGGCCCATTGAGCTCACCTTCTTCTCTGCAATGGTTTATATTTAAGCAAGAACAATGAGTACACAAGGTACTCATAAGGCGGCGTGTGGAATAGCAGGACCTATTCCTATGCTACATGCGAGCTTATTTAAGTGGAGGTTGTATGTCTCATTTTGCACAAAGCCAACTTTATTTGCAATAATGTAATACATTTAAAAGCAAGTTTGCAAATCATTACGTGTCAAAATAACAGTGAAATAAAGATACATACAAGTAACCACACAGGTGACTATCCCAATAGTCACCACAACATACACGAATCCCGATTCATTACCACCCATCAAGTTTTAATTAAAAGGTTGTAGTCTAACTCTTAAAGACCTTGTCAAGCGTGTCCATAACCTAGGGCGAGACTATTCGAATAGTTTAAACCACAGTAGGGGTGTGAGGACCCGATTTATTAAACATCTTGTTTAACCATCCACTTGGTCCTAACGGTACAAATCAAATAAACCAAGCCTCGAGATATGTATACTTCCCGAGTGCAGTATACACACCGTTACAAAATCATGCATCAATTCCATTCATACACATAGAACAGAAGCACAACACAACATAAAGACATACATAATATAAGAGGTTAGTACAAAGAAGTAGGCCAGGCCAAAAGTCATACAAATAAGTAAATACAGTGGAAGCAAATAGGCCATAAGATGGCAATAAACAAAAGCCAATCGGTGTGCCTTTACCCACAAGGCAACCAACCAGGACCGCCAAGCTAGTCATCAAACCATGGCACATCTCACAAAAGGAAGCCCTTGGGCTCACCTTCTTCCTCTGCAACAAAAACATTAAGCAAAGCATCAAAGTACAAAAATTGTTTTTGTACTTGCAAGGTGACGTGTAAGGGTATGAGAACTATAATTAACTACATGCAAGCTTTATTTAAGTGGAGGGGCTCTGGACTTACTTTTAGCGAAAGCAAGTTTTCTTTTGCAATAATGTAATAGTTTGAAGGCGGTTTTAACAATTCAAATTTTATTTGCGAAATAACAGTGTCTGATGAAGTAGTGACAAAAGACATCACTGGAGATGACCAACCCAATGGCCATCACAACAATAGTATGAACACCGTTCATACCAACCCATCAAGTTTTAATTAAAAGGTTGTAGTCTAACTCTTGGAAGACCCCAAGCGTGTCCATAACCTAGGGCGAGGCTATTCGAATAGTTTTAACCACTGCGGGGGTGTACCAATGTACCCACACTTGGGCGCCTTTAAGCCACACGCACACTTAGAAGGTATCTTTGCACGGCTAAGTCCTACGAGACATTTCCAATCTTGTGTATTAACTACGAGCGCTCGTATGGATAGAAACCCATACGCTTACATTGCAAGCGAAAGACAACCACCCGTTACGGAAACCTTCGGACACTACAATGCTCGGCACCATCCCCTGCGGCTCTCTGCGACCGGAGCCAATACACGCCAAAGTACTAAGTCAAGAGGTCCCATACCCTCTAGTGTGGTTATGCGCTAAAATGCTTGGTTCGGTGTAACAAGATGTTCGGTCCTTGTTGACTCGGGCACCATTCGATCACACGAAGCACACCAACATACCATTATGCCCAAGTCTAAATCATTTTGTTTTTAGATTTTAGTTTTCACAAGTAAACATGGTACAAGGCTGAAATCATAGCGATAATATGTTGTATGTGATCAAGGCTATCGACTAGGTCGATAACACCAATTCTACTGGTAACTAAGCATTGCTAAGCATCATAACGTAAAGACAAATAAGGGGCCCTAAATCATTCACGGGCTCTAATTCACGGTGAGGATAATATTCTAAGGTAGTGGCGAGGGTGAACAATTTAAGGAAACAATGCAATAGGATTAGCTACCTCTATTCGCAAAATTAATCATTGACACAAGAGCATGCATACATACAAGTAAAACAAAGTATTAGATTTTAAAAGTAATGGGATGGAGTGGATATGATCAAACTGCTTGCCTTGCTGTAGATCACTTTCTTCTGCGGAGGATTCACTCACGTAATCAATAATTCCTTGGAACCTACTTGAAAAGCGATAACCAAATAAGAACAAGAACTCCAAATAAAACTCAATAGCAAAAGTTACCCAAATGCAATGAAATTTCTACAGCAGCTAGAGGTTGATTTTAGAAAAATTTAGAAACAAGAAACAGGTCATTTGGACTTAGCATGAAAAGATATGGCTAATCTAAGTTCTCTCATTTGAAAAATCATAATTAAATTAATTACAGTTCTTGTTCATGACGAAAATTTCTAGAATGATCTGGAACTTGAAATTTTTATGGTGGGTAGGTATGGTTATCCTAACAACAGCAAAACTGAGTTTGCACAATTTGGATTTGAAATGAATTAGTTATGATTTTCTAAGTGCTAAAACTAGTGAACCATTAATTTGAGTGGCAAGGATCAAATGAAGACCTATTCTATATTCAGTACAATCCTAGTGGGTCTTAACAAAACTTAGTTTGCTCAGCTAGGTATTACTGAGAGAATAAATTATCGTTTACAAATTTTCAATGAATTTCTAAACCACTATTTAGTATTAAATAAGTTCATGCAGTTTATATCATTTTCTATTTCATAACGATTGCCTAAATTCATTCTCAGTTAAAGTTCATATTCTATGAGCTACAACAATGGAATCATTCAAAAGGAGTTAAAATGACAAAGTTATGCACTTTTGAAATTTGGAACATCAAAAGACTAGAAAACTTGAGCTCTCGGGAGGTCCAAATGAGCTGGAAGACAAAGGAGAGGTCGTGGGCGTTGATCTTGCATCGCGAGGCCCGCAGACCTTGAAAACGGCCTGCGGAAAGACCTCCTCCCCGCGCGGGGAGAGTGCGGGCCGTTGAATCTGATCAGCGGCCCGACGACGGTGCATGCAGCGCGCGCAAAGGAGGTCCACGCAGCGCTAACGAGGTCGTGGCCGTCGGATCGAATCTGGCGGTCCCGAGCACTAGGGAGATCCTAAGGGTTTAAATCCAAGGAAAGAGGGAGCGGTCGAGAATCTCACAGAGGAGGTCCCAACGGTCTAGATCCACAGAAGGATGTCTAACGCTCTCTGATCCAAGGAGGAGGTCACGAGGGTTTCTAACAGGGCCAGGGTGCTCTTTGCAAAAAGGACCTCGAGAGGTCTTTTCCAACGAGGACCTCGGGAGATCTTTCACAAAGAGGACCCGGGAGGTCTTGAAGATGGTTTTACAAAAATGACCTCGAGAGGTCTTTTTTGAGAGTGGTTCTAGCGGCTCGAGTTAGATCTCGGGGCGTCTGGGCGGTGAGATCTAACCAAGTGGTCGTGAGCACTTAAGGTTCTGCGACAGAGACCTCGGTCATGATCTACGCTCGAAGAGGTCCTCAACGGCTCAGTTGCGAGAGGTCCGAAGACTTGCGTTGTGCGAGCAGAGCCCGGCTCAGTTGAACCGGGGTGGTCCTAAGCGGTGGAGGTAACTCGAGGAAGAGGCCTAGCGGTTGGGATTTGTGAGGAGGCCTTAGGGGTGAGGATTTAGCGGAGGAGGACCCGATGGCTAAGATCTCCCAGGGGAGGTCTTGCGGCCCGATTCAAAACCGAAGAGGTCCTGCGACCAAGAGTTTTCATAGAAAACTCCCAGCAGCCTGAGATCAAAGCGGGAGCTTCTAAGCGGTGGGATTGAAACCGGGGAGGTCTTACGCGGCTAGGATCGATCTGGGGAGGTCCTAGAGGCGAGGTTTTGCGGAAAGAACCTAAGGCCAGATCTAATCTTGGAGAGTCGTGAGCGGCTAGGATTGAGCCTAGGGAGTGCGGCGGGGTTTCTTGGTAAAATGCGGGGTGGCTTTTTACAAAGAGGACCAGAGGGTGGTCTTTGCAAAAATGACCAAGGGAGGTCTTTTGCAAGAGGACCTCGGAAGAGGTCAGAGGGTGGTTTTGGCAACACGGCAAGGGTGGTCCTTTTACAAAGAGGACCTCGGGAGTGGCTCAGGTGGCCTTTGCAAAGGGCCGAGGAAGTCTTATACTAAAAGGTTTTGCGGAAAGATCTAAAGGTCGAGATCTAAACTTGGGAGGTCTAGGCGGTCCGAAAAGAAGAGGAGGTCAAGAGTCTTTATTAAAGCGCGGGACCTCGGACAGCGACTCTTGAGGCGGCTAAGACAAATCTATTGCCCTTGATGATTGGCAATAAAGGAACCAAAAAGGGCACTAAAGGCTTACGGATTTAATTTCTAAGCCCATGGCCCACATGCGATGACACCACGCGCGGATTATTACGATTAATGCACCAATGATTAGCAATGATTGTACATTAAAGCATCCTAAAAAGGCAGCGAAAATAGGAGCTTGCACCGGCAACATCGGCGCGCTCAACGGCTGCCCGCGGCGGCGTGGTCCATGCGGCGGAACCAGGGCGAGGTGAACTCTAAATAGCGAGGAGGATCTAAGGGTGCCAAAACTAGAGCAAAAGCTCACCCTGCGGCGGCTGGCGGAGATAACAGCGGCGAGTGCAGGCGACAAAGGAAAGCTAACGAGGACCAGCGGCGGATTTCCAAAGCTAAGGTACTCACACGAGAATGGAGGAGTGCAGGGATGGCGGAAAGAACTCGGCGACAATGGTGCAAGCGGAGATGAGGAAGAAGAAATTGAGCTTCAAGGCGTGTTCCCACTTTGACAATCCACAGGAGGCCAAACAAGGTAAGTTAGGAAATGCCCAAAGTGCCCAAATGGACAAGTCGCGTGCCAAGAAATGCAATTGAACCACTAGAGCTCGGATGTCTTCAAGGAGCTTCAAAGCCGGACAATGGAGGTCTCGGAGTTTTGAGAAATGAACCCAAGTGACCACAAAGAGGCTGGATGAGGAGAGGAAGTCTAAAAGATTGAGTGAGGAGCTCGGGGTTTCAATAAAGCCGAGAGAGCAAAGGAGGGGAGCAAGGTGGAGCTCCATGGTGCATAAGTCAAAAGTCCTGCCATGAAAGTACATGAAAGCAGCAGGCGGTGGAAAGGAGGACTTTGAGAAAAGGTCGCGTCTGAAATAAAGGTTGTCGAGTGGCCGTTGACAAGGACATAAAGGTGACATCTCACTGCTCCCAATGCTCTGGTCGACACACACGGCACGTGACAAGCCGAGATGACCGGACCTCGGGGAGGTCGGGAGGAAGAAAGCGGTGAGGAGGTCTGAGCGTCCACGATGCACTCGGGGTGGTCTGGGCGTCCCGGATCACCCAGGTGGGAGGTCCTTTGCAGTGAGGAGGTCTGGGAGGTCGTGGACCTTTAGATTGGGGATGGCGGCCACGAGTACCTCAAACCTCTGGAGGCTAGCGCACCGGGAGGTCGTGAGCCTCACGACCACAATCAGACGACCCGACTCACGCGCACGAGGCCGAGCCGGGGAGGTCTAGGCTGGCTCAGCAGAGGCCGACGGTGAGCGACTCGGTGCAGTCGGACTGGATCTAGGGTTCGAGTCGAGTTCCAACAGAGCTGACCTAAGGAGAATTATTTGAGGCGACAAACTAACTCCAAAAATTATGAAGTTTTAACGAGGCTTGCTAGTGAGTTATTGACCTTGTGTAAATTTTGCAGAGGTTTTGTACTATACATTTTCCTCCAAAAATTCAACAAGGTGCTGGTTCCAGTTTGACGAATTGAATAAGTTTGGTGACCCCAAAAACATTCGAATAATTTCTAAAAATTGTGAAATTTTTGGAGGGTCACATACCATCCCAAGAACTCGGGAAAAATATTTCGAGGAGATGATCAAAGGTTTGACAAGAATGTTTTTGGAAGGCAAGGTTTTGATCGAGTGACTTGTGACTTGTAATCCCATAACTTCTTGTACAAAAGGCATTCGGTACAACCGGAAATACAAGATGTAAGAAAAAGTTTTTAAATTCCCCTCATTTTCTTACATTAGAACACAAGTCTAAAACTTGGGATGTTACAAGGGGTGTACCAATGTACCCACACTTCAGACCACCTTTAAGCCACAAAGCACACTTAGAAGGTATCAAACACGGCTAAGTCCTCTGAGATATTTTCCAATATTGTGTATAAACCACGAGCAGCTCGTATGGATAGAAACCCATACGCTTACATTGCAAGTCGAAAGACAACAAATCCCATCACGGTGAAGTCTTTGGATACTACAATGCCCCAACACCATCCCTCTGCGACTCCCAGTGACCGGGCCAATACACGCCAAAGTACTAAGTCAAGAGAGGTCCCATACCCTCTAGTGTGGTTATGCGCTAAAATGCTTGGTTTAGTGTAACAAGATGTTCGGTCCTTGTTGACTCGGGCACCATTCCAGTCACACCCAAAAGCACACTAATCATACCATTGTGCCCAAGTCTAAATCATTTTGATTTTTAGTTTTATTTTTCATAAGTAGACATGGCACAAGACTGAAATAAAAAAATCATAATAAATTTTATGTGATCAAGGTTATCGACAAGTCAATAACAGCCTATTTCTACCGGAAGCTAAGCATGGCTAAGCAATTAATCCGCAAAACTACTAAGTGACAAGAGCTCATCCACGAACCCTAAATCACAGCAATAACCTAGGCTCATAGTAGTAGAGGATAATCATTTGCCTAAGGAAATGCATCTACTAGGTAAACTAACGACAATAGTTTAACACAAGGTAGCAATGCATACATAGAATTTGTAATCAACATAAATACTTAAAATCTGGGATTAACATGATCAAGCGCTTGCCTTGCTGCAATTGTTCTTGTTGCGAGAGGAGGATCCTCGGGTTCAATATAATATTCGGAACCTAGCAAAATCGATAAAACCAATAGAGCGAAGAACACCAAATAAAACTCAACGACAAAAGACATCCAAATCCCAAAAATTTACCTGCAGCTAGAGGATGATTTTATACAATTTTAGGGACAAGAATCTTGCAATTTGGATCAAGGATGCAAAAATTCTGACCAAAATACTCTTTCTCGACCTATTCAAATCAACTAAATTAATTAATGGTGCTTGTTCATGGTGAAAATTTCTATAATGATCTGGAACCCAAAATTTTTGTGGTAGGTAGTTTATGTCATTCTAATCATAGCAAAGTTGAGTTTACTAAATTTGGAGTTATAATGATTTTCTAAGTTGTAAAACTAGCACAATACATGCTCGAAATACAAACATATTCAAGACCTATTTGATTAAAGTACACTAACAGAGAATTTAACAAAATTGATCTTGCACAATTTGGACTTATACATGAAAATATATGCATTTTACAAGTTTAATTCTATTTTGGGATATTCAAAATTGGCGAAATCAAGTTATTTGAGTTACACAATTTTACTGACGAAACATGTCTAAAAGCATTTTTATATTAAACTACGAGGCATAGAAATTTATTACAGTTGAAACATTTAAAAGGAGTTAAAACGACTTAGTTATGAATTTCTAAAGTTTTGATACAATTTTGGTTGATAAATAAATGCTACGAAGCGAAATCCAACTCAAAGGAAATAAGCAGCGTGGATGCTTGAGAGCCCTCGATCTAACATCCTCGGCCCATCTTGTAGAAACGGCGCGCGTGCGATCTCTAAAAGAGCCACCGTTGGATCAAGATCCAGCGGCTCACGAGAAGGATGCAGCGGACGGTGCGGTTGCCTCGATCAACCCGACCCATGAGATCTAAAGATGAGCGGCTCGAGCACAACTCTAATCGGAGAGTCCGAATGCACACACGATCTCGGCGCGGATCGTGGGATGGGCTGATCCCGAGAATGAAGAGGGAACGGATGGTCGAATGTTTTTGGATCTGAGTGTTGATCCGAGATCGACGACCCACAACCAACGAAGAACAACGCGCGGGACTAAGTGCGTCGTGAGTGATTAAATGGGAGGACCCACAAGCGGTGAGATAGAGGATTCTAAGGCGACAATTAATTCTAAACTAATCATTAGCATTAAATGTGTCCTAATGACTTTTCTCGGAGAGGTTTAAGTGGCGAGGCCCACGGCGCGACTCTGGGGTTATCCCAAGCGGTCATTATCGCGACACTTAATTAACCTATGATTAAGCATTAATGATGTCGAATCGCGCGGCAATCGCGACGGGTGATTACGAGATTGGGCCCACATGTCAGTGAGACATTAGGCCAGATTAAGACACAATTAATACTTCTAATGATTGGCAATGATTAAGCATTTACTGTGCCCTAATTATTTGACGACAACGGAGGCTATGCCCGGCAAAACCGGCGAAAGCGACGGCTTATCGCGGCGACTCGATGTGGCGGCGCCCACAAAATACTAAAATGGGTTCGCAATAGTGATGCGGACCCAATGGTGATGACCTCGCCGGCGGTGGAGGTCTAGAACGCCGGCGATCCGGAAAACACAGAAGGAGGCCATTTCGGCAAAACACGAAAACAACAAAATGCTCCGCTGCGGTCCAAGAAGCGAGTGCCAACACTTCTAGGGACTAATAAGAAGCTACCTCAGCCAAGATGAGCTTCAAAAGATGGCCGGAGAAGCTTGAACACGATGGAGTTCATCGGAGCCGAGGAAGATGAAGAAGAAAATGACAACCTGAGCAAAATGAACACCAATGGGTGATCAAAATAGCTTCATTAAGGTTCCCATAAGCTCCACAAGTAAGTAATTGCAAAAAGAACCACTTACCGGAGTTGGAGAAGAAAAGGGTGAAATCGTGAAAATCTCCAAACTTAAAATTGAGTGATTCTGTGAATGCAACCCAAAATTAAGTTAGGGGAAATATAAAGGAAGTTGAGGAGCTCAAAAGGGTACAAGAAAGATTGAAGGTGAACCACTGGACACCAAGACCTCCATTGGAGCTCCTCGGGTCAACAATGGTGGTTTGAGGATTTGAAGTGGTTTTGAGCTCAAACATAGAGAGGGAGCAAGGTGTGGTGTAAAGGAACACGAGGAGGACCTAGAGGGGGCAATATAAAGGGAAGGGATTAGGGTTTCGAGCAAGCACATGAGTCCATGGTGGGCTCGGTTCATGCTCTGACCATGGACCAGAAATGATAGAACAAGTGAGCACGGTGACCATGGAGGAGAAAGCGATGCGCATTTAATGCCCATGAGAGGCGTTGGCGAGCAAGCTCGAAAAGACAATGCGAAGCGCCTCTCTCTCTCTCTTTACGCCATTGCACTGCATGCGCGCATACAGCTAACAAGGAAGAAGAAGAAGAGAGAAGACAAGCCCATTGTTGGATTTGAGATGGGCGGCTGCGATTTAAATGGTCATTGGGCGGTCAGTTGTTCTCGGAAATGCGGGCGGTTGGATTGAGATCAACGGTCTCAATTGAATAGTGCAACCACGGTCGCATGCTCGCGCGGCGGGCGGCGATTAAGATCAACGGTGAGATGGGTCGCGTCTTTGAAAAACGAGGCTCGGTGCGGTTAGTGGGTTCGGCCAGAGTTAAGTGGCTCGAGCTCAAGCGACTCAAACCCAGGAATAGTGAACGGGTTTTGGATTTTAAGCGGATAGAGGCTTTTGAGGATTTATTAGAGGTAGCAATTTAACTCCAAAAATTCTGAAATTTTACAGGAGCTCGCTGACTTAGATATTGTCCTTGTATAAAATTTCCAAAGGTTTGTATGTATTACATTTTCTCCAAAAATTCTAGAAGTCTGGTTCAAGGTTTGGTGAAAGTCAAACAAGTTTAATTGCCCTCTAGAATTATTCAAACAATTTCTAAAAATTGTGAAATTTTTCAGAGAGGCCACATACCATCTTAAGAACTTAGGAAAAATATTTCAGAGGATGATCAAAAGATTTGACAAGGTTGTTTTGAAGGATCAAGATTTGGATCAAAAGACTTGTGACTATGTATTTCCATAACTCTTGTACAATAATTGTTTAGTACACAGGAAATACATGATGTAAGAAAAGTTTTAATTTCTACTCATTTTCTTACATTTGTGTAACATCCTAATTTTGAGCTTTAAAAATCTTTTAATAGTTAGTAGGAGAAAATTCACCATTTGGTTTTATTTGATTTTAAATTCAAAAGCTTAATATTGGAATTTACAATAAAAACATTTAATGTGGATAATCTAACTTGAACAATAGCCAAAACTATTTTATTTGGGTTCTATGTGCTCGAGATATATTTTCTAGTTTTTCTAGAATTTTTAAGTACATTTGCTATTTCTATTGCCTATTTGAATTTACAGTATTTTCTAAAATAGAAAACCTATTTAAAATCTCAGAATAGTGCTTGGGCGAAATCCACTCGTGGCCCATTCCCTCTCGCCTCGGCCCACTTCCCGCGCGCCGCCACCGCCTCTCTCTCGCTCCGCGCGCCTCAGACCCCGCTGTCGGTGCCGCGGCCGTATGCGGCAGCGGTCGCGCCCGAGCCTCCGTCGGCGGCAGTGGGACCCACCGCCACGTCATCGTCGTCTCGGGCGGACTGCGGTTCCGATTTCCTCGCGCCGCGCGCGCGCTCGGCCGTTTTGGCGTCCGTGCCTAGACCTTCCCGAGCGCGCGCCTATATAAGAGGCAAGCCCTCGGTCTCGCATCCCAGCGCGCGCCGCCACCCCTGACCCTAACCTAGCGCGGAATCCGCGAGGAAGCCGGTGCGGCTCAACTCCGGCGGTCGTACTCGCCGTCGGCGCGCCGCACCTCGCTTGTTGCACCCTCGGCGCCGCGAAGCCCCTCACCTCCGGTGACCTTGGTTCGGCCGGAGGCCGCCGGAACCCGATCCCGGCGAGCACAGGACCTCACGCCGCTTCTACCTCGCCGCCGGCCGCCGCCACCCTCGTGCACGGTGAGCCTACCAGCGTGACCTCGTGCCAACCTGCGCCTCTCGGTGCTACGCGCCGATGAGGGCGCCGTTCGCCGGATCCTCGGCACCGGCGCCCGCCGCCGTCGGTGGCGTGTCGCTGCGTGTCGCCACCTCACCCGCCACCTCGGCTCTCGCCTCGCGTGTCCGCCGGCGTGGGCGCCACTTGCGCATCACGTGCGCCCGCAACATAGCCAGCGGTTTCGAGCCCAAGGCTCGGTGAACCTTGTCCGCCGTGAGCCATCCCGAGCGGGAGGACCCTGTCGGATCAACAATCACCCGTCGAGCGTCCTCGGATGACGTCGGCGTTGCGCAATAATCTGATTTTCCTTTAGGAAAATAATTGGGAAATTCATGAAATCTTGATTTTCAGCATTTTATGTATTTTCAATCTTCTAAAACTCATAACTTTGCATCCTAACTCCGATTGGGCCCATTCAAATTTCTAAATTTGTCTAAATTCAAGATCTAGCTATCTGAGATTTTTATTTAATTTTTGGAGTTTGTTTTGCCTCTATTATTTATTTGTTTTGGTTGTTTTGCCGTTTGTGCGTGAGCGTCGATACTTGGGGTTTTAAATCGAAGAAGGCTTCAACCAAGTTCAAGACCAGTACATAGACCTATTCCAAGGCAAGTCATACCTTTGATCATATTGAATCCCAGTTTTCCCAAATTATATTGTGTTAAATTATTGCATTTACTTTAATTATGTATTTAAATGCTTTTTGGCTAGTTATTGATCGAAATTGTTATGTTCACCTTGCCTACTTGTATACCTTAATCTTTTGTCGCCTAGATTGGTTTATTATTTAGTTGGTATTAACATATTGCCAACATGGTTGGTTAGGCCAGACTAAATTGCTTAGCCATGCTACGAGTCATCATCTCATATGAGTGCAATTATGAAATTGACTAAGTGATTATGGGCTGTGTGATAAAGCTGTGTGTCTTTGTGTGCTATTACTCGTGATGGCATGTGTTGCACTAAACCAAGCTGGGTGGTAAAAGATTTAGGCGAGGCAAGTGGTGGATCTTGTGTGAGCTGGTGGCTTTGTGATTGGGATTTATCGTGTGGTTTAGCTAGAAAAGCTGGAAGTCTTGCCTTGGTCAATTAAGGACTTAACTTTGTGCGCCATTGGTGAGCTCTTTGTGCGACCACATGTGCAGTGTGAGCTTAACTTAGTAGGTTACGGAGTTTCAACATTGGGGTTGGTGGATAGGTTAAGCTTTGTGATATGGGACCTTGTGAATAAGAGCGTCAATGTTGAGACAAAGTTGCGAGCTGTTATGTTACGATTAGTGCTAGCTACACTAGTTGTATCGTGTAGGTAAAGTGTACAAACCTCTGTGAGTGTTAATCAATCTATTCGAATAAGCGCGTCCTCGGTCATGGACAACGCTGGGGATTTCACATGAGGGTAGTGTTCATAAAATGTGGGATTGGGGTGTGTGATCTCAATCATATGGTGTGTGAATTAATCGATTAGTTGTGTGCCTTTGTGAAACAAGCTGTTAAATTATTATTGCTTATTTGTTTTAACTTATGCTTTCAATCTATTATTTGTATTCAATTGCAAATATTGCATTTCTGCAAAATAACCACGAAGCCATTCCTTTGGAATAAGCACTGCATCTATATATTGCATTACGTGGTATGATTTGCGAAATGCGGTTGTGTACTCACGCTTGTTGTAAAACTTGCGTCCAAACCTCTGAAGTGGAGGAGTCTTCACTGCTTTGAGGAGAGTTTGTGGAAGAAGGTTGATCGCTAGGTCATCGATCGATCGGTTGCACTGTGGTGTCTTGATTGGAGTTGCGGAGTTTATTCGTTCATTGCGGTATTTCTTTAGTGTTAGCCTGCGTGGCAATAAGTTGTAACCAGACCTTAAGGTCAAAACTCTAAGTTATTACTCAAACTATTCGTTTATGTTATATTTCACTTGTGTGGATTGATATTCACCTATGTTACATTTGTGTGCACTAGCGTGATCTTGGACTAGTCACGAGAATACAGAGGGTCAGTGCATTTTGGGTCCCGACAGAGGTGGTATCGAGCGAGGTTGTTGTAGGTCTTGACCTTAGTTAGATCGGCCGTTTTAGAGAGTCCAAATTATTTTCTAAAGAAAACTAACTTGCAAGAGTAACCTATTGCTTAACTCCTCTCATGTCTCTCTAGACTCATCTATTGCTAAAATTTTCCCCTCTCTCCATTGTTTTAAGTTGCTCTTACCAGTTAAATGCTGTCTTGCGGATACCTGCATGAGACCTATGGTGGCGTTGTGGAGGTTCGTCGCGAACTTTGGAAAGCCTGCGGTACTTGGAGGTTTTGATCGTCAGTTATGCAGAAACAAGCTGGATGGTGGATGGACATAAGCGAGTGCGATCGTAAGCAGCGATCGCCGGGATAAACACCAAGGCAAGCCGACGGCTGAACATCTCCGTCGGAGGATCATGAGTGAAGGAATACGAGGAATCGTCGCGCTGGCCATGCCGGATCGCCACATCTACATGCGCGAGTTGCAAGAGCCGTCTTCGCTACCACCCAGGCGGCCGCCGAGTGGAACTACTGCGCACTATCCATCCACGGAGAAGAAGATGCCACGGTGGTACATCTCGCGATGCGTCGTCGCCCAAGAGGAATCTATGGAGATGATGGCGCTGATCTAAACGGTGCCTACAGAGCTGCACCAAGCGAAGAAGATCGCCATCTGGAAGAGATCTTTGGGCGCCCACCACGAGCGGACCAAGAAGTGGAAGAAGAGCGTGAAGAATCGAGGAAGATCCGGAGAAGTGGGCGAGAACGAGAGGAGCTTGTCGCGCCATCGGCGCTGTTCTGTTGCACGATTCAGGGCACGAGATCGGTTGCAAAGATGCCGGCCAGTTCAAGGTCTGGCCGGCGGAGAACACAGTAGTGGTGGTGGAGGTTACCTCGGCCCGAGTTCGCTAAGGCCTAGGTTGTGATTGAGGCTTAGTGTGTTAGCGCGTCGATCTAAGCCTAGTTGTGTAGCCCTTTAGGCGTTAGATTGTGTGCTTAGGTTAGCTATTTTCTTTGAGTGTGTTTATGGTACATAAAGGCCCTTAGGCATCTGTTGCAAGCCATACCAAGTTCTTAAGTAATAAAGTTGCTTTTGGTTCTCTCGATTGTTGTTAGGTTTAACCAATCCCCGCTTAGTTCTTAACTCACCCCATGCTTGCTACCTTATCTAACCCTTGGAGCTTAGCGGATGGTTACAACTGCGAGCGATTGCAAGTGGTTCGGTACCCTGACATCGGGAGGAAATGAGCAACCAGCTACGAGGGTAGTTCATACAAGCACCCCAATTGACTTGCAAAACTTTGGAGCTTTCATGGCGCCCGGACTCAAGCGATGAATACCATGATGACTCGGATGCAAGCCATGCACAACGAACAATAACAACAACAATCACGGCCACGGGCCCGGTGCTCATGGTCACCATGGACCATCAAACTTGCGAAATTCGCGAGGACTCGTCCACCAACATTTTACGGACATGTCTCACCGTGGAAGGCGATGATTGGCCGGGTGATTGAAAAAGCTTCGATCACTCAATGCAGCGATCATGAAAAAGTTCTCTATGCCTCTCACGGTTGGAGGCATCGCGCGAGAATGGTGGGAGAACCTGCGCCGCTCATGAGGCACCACGAGAATATCACTTGGGAGGAATTCTCTGACATTCCGCCAATACCACGTACGAAGGAATTATTGAACTAAAGAAAGATGAATTTCGTGCCACTGAAGCAAGGAAGCATCGATGTCGACTATCTCAACAAGTTCTACGCAACTTGCTCGCTATCTTTGCGAGAAGATGTTGCAGCAGACAAGGCTCGCGAGTCGTTTTACGAAGGGTGAACAACTGGACTTGAGTCAATCTCCTTGCACACACCTTCCACGACTTCCAGAAGCGATCAATAAAGCTTTAGTCATGGAGGATAAGCGCAAGGAAGGCGGAAGACAATCGCAAGCGAGGATGATCGGCGGGAGGCGGCAATTCCAGCGAGCAAGGGCGGTGCCACGCAGTTCAGCCGGTTTCTCCCGAGAACTCGCGGGACACTGCACCAACCTCGGCACCTCGTCCGGTTGCCGAACACTCGCACCCGGCGCGACCAACACTAATCGGCGGTCAACAAGTCGCAAGAGCCAGGGTGTGCTACACTTGCCGTCAGCGAGCCACTCGCCGTCGGTGTCACAGAGAGCGATCACTCGATTCGTTTCAACACGGGAGCTACACGAATAAGACACGGCACGGGTCACCAGAGGAACTTTCAAGCCCCAACCGGCCGGGGGAGGGCGCGATCCGTGGTCGAGGCCGTGTCAACCACGTCACCTGGAAGGAGCACGAGGAAGCACGGGCGTCGTCTTGGGTAAGTTCTGGTTAATTCGATACCGCATCGATTCTGTTTGATTACGAGCCGCATTCTTTTGTATGAAATTTTTGCAACTAAGAATAAGTTGGAGGCTATACAACAATCATACTCTATTAGTTCAATCACACGGAGCGAGCTAAGCTCTAGAGTGGGTTGTTTAGGAGCTAAGTTACTCATAGTGGAGTTGAGTTTCTAGCCAACCTAATTGTTCTAGACACCCAAACCCTAGATGTCATTCTTGGCATGGATTGGCTATCCAAGCACAAAGCATCTTTGGATTGTGGCGAAAGAGCCGTAGCAGTTGAAATCTTGATGGAAGGAAAGTGGAGTTTCTAGCCACATCGGTTCGTGAAGGACACTTGCTAGTAAACAATCGAAGACCATTGCATTGGAGAATGTGCCAATAGTCGAGAGAATACCGGATGTGTTTCGGAAGAGTTACGGAATGCCACGGATCGTGACATCGAGTTCGTCATCGATTTAGTGCCGGGGCAGCGCCAATTTCTAAGCGACCTTATCGAATGCGGTGGCGAGTTAGCGAAATGAAGAAGCGATTGAAGAACTTCTCGAGAAAGGTTTTGTAAGACCAAGTTCGTCACCGTAGGAGCACCGGTCTTGTTTGTCAGAAGAAAAGCGGAAGCATGAGGATGTGTATCGACTACCGTTCTCTCAACGAGGTCACTATCAAGAATAAGTATGCATTGCCGGGATAGGCGATCTGTTTGACCGGATGAAGGAGCGGAGTGTTCTCAAAGATCGACTTGCGATCGGGCTACCATCGATTGAAGATCTACCTAGGGATATACCAAAGGCAGCTTTCTCAGCGGTATGGACATTATGAGTTCTTGGTCATGTCATTTGGGTGACAAATGCGACTTACTTCATGAACATGATGAACAAAGTCTTCATGGAATACTGGACAAGTTTGTAGTGGTGTTCATTGGCGATATTACAGTTTATTCCAAATCGGAGGAGGAACACGAGAACACACGAGGTTAATTTTGGAGAAACTCGGGGAGCATCGGTTGTATGCCAAGTTGATAAGTGTGACTTTTGGAAGAAGGAGGTGGATTTCCTTGGCCATGTGATGGCCGCCGATGGAGTAGCGATTGACGGGAAAAGTAAAAGCGATGTTACAGGACCCGACCCAAGACTATAACTTGATTCGCGATTTCTTGGGGATGGCGAGTTATTACCGCCGTTTATCGAAGATTCTCATCGATTGCTAAGCCTCTTACGCAATTGTTGAAGAAGGAGAAAAAGTTCACTTGGACTCCGACTGTGAGAAAGTTTTCAAGAGTTAAAAAGCGCTTGACCTCGGCCCGATCTGATTTTGCGGATATTCGCAAGGATTTCGATATCTATTGTGATGCTTAGCGTCAAGGATTAGGATGTGTCACGATGCGGGAAGGAAGAGGCATCGCTTATGCGTCAAGACAATTGAGACCTCACGAGGAGAATTACCCTACTCATGATGCGGAATTAGTTGCCGTAGTGCATGCCTTAAAGATTTAGCGTCATTACCTCGCCGGTGTCGTTGTGAAGTCTACGGATCATAAAAGTCAAGTACATTTCACCCGGTCGGACTGAACATGAGGCGAGAAGATGGTTAGAATTGATCAAGGATTACAATCTTGGAATCCACTACCATCCGGGAAAGCCAATGTAGTTCGGGCGCTCTAAGTCGTAAGAGTTCTTGTAATGCTTTGGAAGTAAGGAAAGTTGCCAGAACTTTATGAAGAATTTCAAAAGCTAAGGCTAGAGTTGTGTCAGAAGGGTTTATAGCCAATTTGGAAATCAGATCTACCTTGGAGAAGCGATTCGTGAAGCACAACCAAAGGATCCGTGTTGTCGAGATCAAGATCAAAATGGCGAAGGAAAATTTAAAGATTTCACCAAGGATGATCAAGGCATACTATGGATTAATGGGCGTATCGTGTACGGATATCGATGGTCTAAGGCGATTAATCTTAAAAGAGGCCCATGACTCGAAGTATTCGATTCACCACAGAAGCACCAAGATGTACGAGGATGTCAAGAATAAATTTTGGTGGCCAAATTTGAAGCAGGAAGTCGCGAGTTCGTGGCCTTGTCGACACACTGTCGGAAAATAAAGCGAGAACACGAGACCAGCGAGTTTCTTTGCTGCCGTGAAGATTCGAGAATGGAAGTGGGAAGAAATCGGGATGGATTTCATCACGGTTTCTGAAGACCCAATCGAGTTACGATTCGATCGGGTAATAGTTGATCGATTGACCAAGGTCGCACATTTTACGCGATCAAAACCACGTACTCGGAGATCGCCTTGCGAGTTGTACATGGCGAGTGTCGGTTTGCATGGTGTGCCCAAGAAGATAGTGTCAGACCGAGGATCTCAGTTCACCTCTCGTTTTTGGCAAAGTTTGCATGAAGCATTGGGGACCCATCTGAATTTCAGTACTGCTTATCATCCACGGACAGATGGACAGACTGAAAGAGTCAATCAGATATTGGAGGATATGCTGAGAGCTTGCGCTCTAGCGAATGCTACCCGATGGGATAAAAGTTTACCGTATGCAGAGTTCTCGTACAACAACAGTTATCAAGCCAGTCTGCAAATGTTGCCATTTGAAGCTTTGTATGGCGTGCTGCGAGAACCCGTTAAATTGGTGAGAGGCATTTGAGCATACGATGTTCGGCCCAGATATCATTCAAGAAGCAGAAGAGCAAGTGGCTATGATCAGAGAAAGATTGAAGATAGCCCAGTCAAGGCAGAAGAGTTATCGCGATAACGTAGTCGAGATCTCGATTTGAGCGAGAAGATTTTGTCTATCTTGAGTGACCCTTTCGAGAGGTGTCAAAGGTTTCATGCCAAAGGAAGCTTGCCTAGGTATGTTGGCCCGTTCAAGATTTTGGAGCGCCGTGGGAAGTTGCTTACCAATTGGAGCTACGCGATCGTTAGCGAGTACATGATGTCTTTCATGTCGCGATTGAAGAAGTGTCTTCGTGTGCGGAAGAGCAAGCCCGTTGGAATCAATTGTTTTGAAAGAGGATCTTACCTACAAGGAAGCGGCCAGTCAAGATCTTGGATGTCGCGAGCGCCTCACGAGAAGCAAGGCTGTTCGTTTTGCAAGGTCGGTGGAGCAACCACTTAGAAGGAGAAGCAGCGTGGGAGCGTGAAGAAGAAATTTGGCAAGGTTCCCTAGCCTTTTCTCTCTAGCTTTGAATCTCGGGGTCGAGATTCCTTTAAGGGGAGGTTTGTAACATCCCAATTTTGAGCTTTAAAAATCGTTTAATAGTTAGTAGGAGAAAATTCACCATTTGGTTTTATTTGATTTTAAATTCAAAAGCTTAATATTGGACTTTACAATAAAAACATTTAATGTGGATAATCCTACTTGAACAATAGCCAAAACTATTTTATTTGGGTTCTATGTGCTCGGATATATTTTCTAGTTTTTCTAGAATTTTTAGTACATTTGCTATTTTCTATTGCCTATTTGATTTTTGGTATTTTCTAAAATAGAAAACCTATTTAAAATCTCGAGAATAGTGCTTGGGCGAAATCCACTCGGCGGCCCATTCCTCTCGCCTCGGCCCACTTCCCGCGCCACCGCCGCCTCTCTCGCTCGCGCGCGCCAGGCCCACTGCCGGTGCCGCGGCGTGTGCAACGTGATCGCGCCGAACCTCCGTCGGCGAGTGGGACCCACCTGCCACGTCATCGTCGTCTCGGCGGATTCGGTTCCGATTTCCTCGCGCGCCGCCGCTCGCCGCGTTTTGGCGTCCGTGCTCTAGACCTTCGAGCCGCCGCCTGAGGAGGGCAAGCCCTCGGTCTCGCATCCCAGCGCGGCCGCCACCCCGACCCTAACCCTGGCGCGGAATCGCGAGAGAAGCGGTGCCGGCTCCAACTCGGCGAGTGCGTACTCGCCGTCGGCGCGCCGCACCTCACCGCGCACCTCGGCATCGCGCGGCCCCCTACCTCCGGTGACCTTGGTTGCGGGAGGCCGCGGAACCCGATCGGCAGGCGGGACCTCACCGCCGCTTCTACCTCGCGGCGGCATCGCCCACCCTCGTGCACGGTGAGCCTACCAATGTGACCCTGTGCCACCCTGCGCCTCTCGGTGCTAACGCGCGCGAAGCGAGGCGCGTTCGCGGATCCTCGGCACCGGCGCCGCCGCCGTCGGGTGGCGTGTCGCTGCGTGTCGCCACCTCACGCCACCTCGGCTCGCCTCCGTGTCGCGGCGTGGGCGCCACTTGCTCATCCACGTGCGCCCGCGGCATAGCCCACCGGTTTCAGGCCCAAGGCTCGGTGAACCTTGTCCACCGTGAGCCATCCCGGCGGGTGGGACCCACTGTCAGATCAACAATCACCCGTCCGAGCGTCCTCGGATGGCGTCGGCGTTGCGCAATAATCTGATTTTCCTTTAGGAAAATAATTGGAAATTCATGAAATCACGATTTTCAGCATTTTATGTATTTTCAATCTTCTAAAGCTCATAACTTTTGCATCCTAACTCGATTGGGCCATTCAAGTTTCTAAATTTGTCTAAATTCAAGATCTAGCTATCTGAGATTTTTATTTAATTTTTGGAGTTTTTGCCTCTGTTATTTATTTGTTTTGGTTGTTTTGCCGTTTGTGCGTGAGCGTCGATACTTGGGGTTTTAAAGTCGAAGAAGGCTTCAACCAAGTTCAAGACCAGTACATAGACCTATTCCAAGGCAAGTCATACCTTTGATCATATTGAATCCCAGTTTTCCCAAATTATATTGTGTTAAATTATTGCATTTACTTTAATTATGTATTTAAATGCTTTTGGGCTAGTTATTGATCCAAATTGTTATGTTCACCTTGCCTACTTGTATACCTTAATCTGTTGTCGCCCTAGATTGGTTTATTATTTAGTTGGTATTAACATATTGCCAACATGGTTGGTTAGACCGACTAGAATTGCTTAGCCATGCTACGAGTCATCATCTCATATGAGTGCAATTATGAAATTGACTAAGTGATTATGGGCTGTGTGATAAAACTATGTGTCTTGTGTGCTATTACTCGTGATGGCATGTGTTGCACTAAACCAAGCTGGGTGGTAAAAGATTTAGGCGAGGCAAGTGGTGAATCTTGTGTGGCTGGTGGCTTTGTGATTGGGATTTATCGTGTGGTTTAGCTAGAAAAGCGAAAGTCTTGCCTTGGTCAATTAAGGACTTAACTTTGTGCGCCATTGGGCCGAGCTCTTGTGCGACCACATGTCAGTGACAGGCTTAACTTAGTAGGTTCTGGAGTTTCAACATTGGGGTTCGGTGGATAGGTTAAGCTTTGTGATATGGGACCTTGTGAATAAGAACGTCAATGTTGAGACAAAGTTGCCGAACTGTTATGTTACGATTAGTGCTAGCTACACTAGTTGTAGATAAGGCATGTGTTGCCTGTGGTGTGCTGATTGGAGTTTGCCAGAGTTTATTTCGTTCCGCTGCAGTATTTCTTTAGTGTTAGCCCTGCGTGGCTTAATAAGTTGTAACCCCGACCTTAAGGTCAAAACTCTAAGTTGTTACTCAAACTATTCGTTTATGTTATATTTCGCTTGTGTGGATTGATATTCACCTATGTTACCGCTGTGTGCACTAGCGTGATCCTGGACTAGTGCAGAATACACAGAGGGTCCAGAATTGCATTTTTGGGTCCCGACAATTTGAAACACAAGTCTGAAACTTGGGATGTTACAGTCTTATCGAGCGAGGCACCTACCCTGGCAGCTCGCGAGAAGAGTGCACCCAAGGTCTCCTTAATCGAAGCTGTGGCTGCGGCCATAGTTATCAATTCCATTTCGGAGGCCATTTCGGTTTGCCTCTTGATATGGAATACGCCGATACTAATCCATTCCAGCATACCATTCCAGATTTTAATATAATAATATATATTTATAAATATATATGTAATTATATGTGCGGATCGCTGGGAAGGGCCCCTGCAGACCGCCGCCTTGAGCGTAGCCCAATAGGCATACAAAGCAGTTCAGATGGAGCTAGCGGACCTCCACCGGGAGCCACTAAGCCTTTGCCAACCCACAATGATAACCCCCACAACCACGTCACAGGTTGCGACCCTCACACAGGGGCCGCCCATCGACAGGGGAGCTACACCTATCCTACCCGCGCCTCCCTCGGTGGTGTGGCGAGCTTGCCGGGAGATCCGATCTTGTGAGGACCCCGAAATATTAACGTTTATGCCAAATTAAAAATTACAATAAAAGCATCATTAATAATTAATAACATTTCGATCCTTAATTAAAAATCATACTAGAAGCATAACTTTTAACAAGGTATAAATTCAATATTTAGGTTCCTGAATATATGTCTTGCAATGGTTCCCAAGATCAGTGACCATTGCACATATATCCTTTATCAACATTGGATCACACATACAAGGCATACACTTACATTAATTTACACAGACTTTTACATTTTGGTCATACAAGTTCAAGTGACCCACGGTCAAAAATAAAACATAGCAGCGGAAACTTAAAATAAATAGCAAAAACCACCAATGGCCCCATCACCCTCAGGCTATTGCGTGGAGGATAGAAATAGCTTCACTCGTTAGCGTCACCCTGATCGGCACTAACGGGCATCTCATACAGATAACCATCCTCACCTGCAACAAGTGGTGAAAGCACATGAATACAGAAGGTACTCGTAAGACTTACACAAACTACTAAAAGAAAGTGTTTCATAGGACCTATACAAAGGATTAGAAGTGTACATGCATAAGGTTAACAATAGGTGGGTTACAATGGTTCAATTTTGCATAAAGCAATACCTCTTAACCCTACATTGCTAAATTTTGATAAGGCAAGTTTATAACTCAATTTGGACTAAAACAGTAAGTAAAGGAGAGCATAATTATAAATAATACTTATCATCCAGGTGGCTGTACACCACCCACAACATGGCATAAATAATCACTGAACCGAAACCATACCCAACCAAAATTTGATTTTAAAAGTCTGTACAAAGATCTATTCAATTCAAGCATTGTCCGTAACTGTGGACACGGCTATTCGAATAGTTTTAATCCATGCAGGGGTGTACATCTTTAACCACACGACTTAGTTAGCCCGTAGCCTCCGGAATAATGGCACACTGCCTTTGGTATGCCGGTTGGGTAAACCCAGATTTGGTATTTTCAACAAGTTGACACTATTGAGTTGGACTACACATGTGTGACTGATCCCGCTCAGTACAAGTGTCTGATAGCACTTGCTAAGTGAGGCCCGCAAGTTGTGTCGGGAATGCTGACCCAATTGATAGAAAGTAGTGTTGTGATCCCTTGCACATATATAATTGCAATCGGATTCCCTTAAGGTACATACATGTGATGGAATGCATGTATGGCCTCACCCTCCTAAGAACACATGATACTGATATAAAACACATATGACATATGATACGGCTCGAAGACTTAAGCATATATGTCATATGAGATCAATACATCTGTCCTTACTCCCCTGTTTTCCAACTCAATAGCATTAACCTTTTACTTAACCAAACAGCGTTCATACACCACGTGTGGAAGTACGTTGGGGCTTGAATCTTCAAGTCAATTTGTTCAGTCCTTAATCAATCCAGACAAGATGACCACATTTCCCAAATCTCGTGCACTAAGGCACCATCACTAGCATCCACTTATCTAGATCTAAAATCAGTTTGTCAAACCAAGTTTGGTTTCATTTGATTAAAAAGTGAACCAAGAATTAAAAAAATGGAAATTCACTTATTGTCCCCAAGTTTGACAAGATAAGCTTGTCAAACACTAACGTTCTACAGACTGCATGGCTAAGCAATTTCTGAAATTAAGTGTTGTAGTATACAACACTACTCTAAGTTTGAGTGTATGATCAGATTTAAGGTAAGCCACAATGTTAGGTTATAACTAGCTACTAACAGATCACAATTACTTTTTAGAAAATTAGCATGCAACAGTTATCACCGTATTTTGGAGACCTACAGTACAAAACTTTAGGATCAACATGGTGCAGAGAGGATGCTTGCCTTGATAATAATACACCTCTTGTTCAGGTTCTTGTTGCTCAATCACAAATTCAATTACTTCAGAAGAACTACAATCTAAAAGAAGCAAATAAAAATCCAATAAACAATAAGAAAATGGCAGAGAGAAAAATATAGAAAAAGAATGCATGATGAATGTCTTAATGCATACTTACAACATGTCTAAGTTATAGCTAACTCAATTAAAGACAATACCCCATATTTAATACCTAATGATACTAATTATCCAGATTAGGGTTTGACTTAAAACTACAGTTTCAGATTTTGGAAAACTGAAAACAGAACAAATTACAAAAGCGAAGCTTGCTACTTTATTATGTTATAAACAAAATAATATTTTTGTTTAGGTTACAGCTAAGTAGCAAAGCTTAAAGCCTAGCTTATCACTTTCAAGCTTTACTATCAAGAATTTAGGAATTAAGACTTTGTTGTGTGTATTGTCGGTTGGACCGGTAACAAAACAACACAGACAAGAATTGAAGATTTTTGCTAAAGCTAATCTTTAGAAAAGATAATAACGTAGATCCACCCTTGCTAACGCTAACCTTTAAAGATTAATAGAAAAAAAAGATTGAGCTCTGACTCTTGTCGGTTTGCTGAACAACCGTGCATGAGAGAAATGGATTTTGCCATTTAGCTGATTTGGAAGCATCATAAGTAAAAGGAATTGTTGCTTATGATACTAGGGTTTAGTAAAGACCTATTTAAGCTGAAAAGATGACAAGAGAAACCCTAAACCTTAAAATGATATGAAAGACCGAAAAGTTATAAAAGCAACTTTTCAGTTTAGAGATGATTTGAGCATTACATGCACAAGTGAGTGCTTGATGAGTTATTTGGGATCACAAAGAAGCTTAAGATGGAAAGAATGGAGGTCATAGCTCACCAGCCGGAGTTGGAGAAGAGGAAGTCCAGATTTCGGCCGACAATAGGAAAAGTTCGGAAACCAGTTCACCTGTTTGACCAAGAATGAAAATAATGGTAGGCTGGAGCTAACTGGATCATAATACACCTTCTTGACAGGAAGGGAATAAAGATAACCTCACCGGAGCAAGAAATGACCACGGTGGTGCTTCAATTGGCTCGGGTTGATAGAGAGTAATCACACGGTAGCTATCTACAAAAGATGCTAAACTCATATTACAAAGTGACTTAAGCACCAGGAGGGATAAACAAGAAGTGAGAGCTAGGGATACTTCACTGGAAAGGAAAAATATGAAGAAATCTCTTTCTCGGTCATCAATGGCGGCTAAGAATGAGCTAGGGTTTATATAGAGTTTGAACCATCGGAGCAAACGAGAAGTATCCAGAGCTGATGAGGTGTCCATTTGATGAAAAATATCAGAAGGATATTCGCACAATCACTGTGCAGCGCCACCACTCCGGCGTTTGGGTCGGCGGCGATGTACAGGCGCGAGGAGGAAGAGAGATGTGTCAGCCGTATCAATTACGACAATACAGTTTGAAAGGATATCAGCCGTTTGATTAGAATTGGACGACCGCGATTGATTTGGGCATTATACGATTGAACCGTTATCTTTTATGTGGGCCGTGTGATGTGGATCCAACGGCCACACCAAGATCCGCCCCTATACTCACGCGATTCGAAGGGGTACCGTAGGATTGAAATCCGACAGTCACCAACATTTGCGCCCCTTTAAGTTCAAAAATAAAAAGGGCGGCGCGGTTGGATTTGAGATCGACGGTCGAGATTGAGTCGGGGCTCGGGTGGTCGAGCGTCACCGCCTCTCTTGATCGTCCGATTCGGACAGCGGCTCGATTCAACGTGGCGTTCGGAGACCGACGTTCCGCGTGATCTGGCGGTCGTTGAGATCAATGGCTAGCGCTAATTTCGACTTTTACCCTTTAAAAGTGGCATATCCCGAAAATGGCGCACCGTGGGATTTGAATCCAATGGCCAGGATTACATGGCTCATCGGGATGGCCCGAACAGCCCAATGAATCCGGCCCGTCCATTGAGATCTAACGGTTGAGATTTGGAGGCACGATAGGGTCTTGAAACCACTGCTGGATGCGGTAGGATGAAGATCTGACGGTGGAGATTGCTTCAATTGCGTGGATAACCCGCACGGCTTGCGAATCTCAATCATTCACAAAGAAATCAACGACTCGCGTTCACTGAAAGTTTGGGCACACGCCCGAACGTGTCGGATGCGGCCGGTTCGAACCTAACTCACTTGGCTCGGTCGCTAGAGTGCAACCCGGCTAGGTTTAGGCTAACAAGGTTGACTAACTCCTTTTAAAGCTCTAAAAGTTTGACTGGGGCTTTAAAAATAACAAATAAATTTGTAAAAATGCAAAAAATTTCCAAGGTGCTACTGGGATGATATATGCCCCATATAAATTTTAAAAACTAATGTTTCTCAATTAAAAATATATAAATAATAAATAATTTTAATTATCTCAGAAGGGTTTATTTAAAAGCAAATATTTCTCTCAAGATCAAAATTATTTTTGGCCAAAATAATTCATTTAGTCTTTATTAAAAATACTTCCCGGTCATATTACCATCATTGATTGGTATTTTCTTTTGAAGCTTCAACAAGTTTTTGGATTTTGGCTAGAAAAGGGAGGTTTTAGATTGTAACAACACATCCAAATTTTATAAATGAACAGTGATGTTATGAACAACATCTCATTACTGTTCATAAAGCATCTTATTACTGTTAATTAAAACTGGGGTTGTTACAAACCTACCCCCCTTAAGAGAATCTTGTCCCGAGATTCCGGACAGTTTAGAAGTTGGAAAGGAATGAAGTTGAAATGACTTTTCTGGAAATGCAACACCTGTTGTCTTAATTTCCTTCAAAGATAGAAAAGAAATATTACAACATCTGTTGTCTTGATTGCTTTCAAAGCTAGGAAAACGAAGATCATACAAAACAACATGGTGTTGTTATTACATATTCTTTTACATTGCTTTGTTTAACCTTGCCCTTCTTGGTCCACAGGCAATTTTAAACAGAAAAGAGGTGGGGGTGCTCAATCCTCATCAGATCTTCGCGCTCCCAAGTGGCTTCATCCTTCGAGTGATTAGCCCACTGGATTTTAAAAAACTTGACAGTGCGATTTCTTGTTTTGCGTTCCATCTCATCGAGGATACACACCGGTTGCTCCTGACAGGAAAGGTCTGGTTGAAGATCAAGACTCTCATAAGCAGTGGCCTCGGTAGGAACAAGAAGGCATTTCTTCAACTGAGAAATATGAAAAGTATCATGTACTGCTGAGAGAGATTCAGGTAGTTCCAATTGATAAGCCACAGCTCCCTGTTTTGCTATGATTCAAAAGGGCCCGATATAACGAGGTGCTAGCTTTCCTTTCACCTGAAAACGATGAGTGCCCTTCATCGGTGATACTTTAAGATAGACATGGTCATCTACCTCAAAGCTTAACTCACGACGACGATGGTCGGCATAACTCTTTTGACGAGATTGTGTTGTTTTCAAATGGTCTTGGATCAGGCGAACTTGCTCTTCTGCTTCTACCACCAAGTCTGGACCATAGAATGGTCTTTCACCAGACTCAGACCAATTCAATGGAGTCCTACAAGCCCTTCCATACAAAGCTTCAAAAGGTGCCATTTGAATACTTGCTTGGTAGCTGTTATTGTAGGAAAACTCCACATATGGCAAAGACTTCTCCCAGTTCTTGCCATGTGACAAAGACCTGAGCTCTAAGGAGATCCTCCATCACTTGATTCACCCTCTCGGTTTGACCACTAGTTTGAGGATGATACGCGATCTTTGAAAGAGAGTTCGGTCCCATAGCTTGATGAAGAAACTTCGAAATGAGAAGTGGCGAGGCCCTCGATGCGAAATAATGACCTTGAACAAGTGAAGACAAACAATCTTAGCAATATAGAGCATTGCTAATTGCTTGCCATTGAAGATGGTTTTGATAGGAATAAAATGAGCCACTTTTGTTAGACGATCAATGATTACCCAGATGGCATCAAATCCATTTTGAGTCTTTGGAAGGCCGGTAACAAAATCCATACCGACTTCCTCCCATTTCCAATGTGGAATAGGCAAAGGTTGAAGGGTGCGGTGGCTTGCAGTGCTCGGCTTTAACCCTTTGGCAAATATCACATTCAGCAACATACTGAGCAATTTGGCTTTTCATTTGGCTCCACCAAAATGTCTTCTTCAAATCCTGGTACATCTTAGTACTTCCAGGATGTAAAGAAAACTTGGAGTTATGAGCCTCATTAAGAACCTTCTCAATTGAGGTTCTGAGGGTACCACCAAACGACTGCGATATCGAATGATACCTCGGATATCTTCAGAAAAATAGTTGGCTTTACCTACCTTCAAATTTTCCTCAATCTCAGCTACCTCGGTATCAGTTTTCTAAGCCTCCAGAATCTGATTTTCAAGTGTGGACTTCACTTCTAAGGCAGCGAGAAATCTTTCTCCCACCATTTCGAGACTTAAACGTTGAAACTCAGCACACAAGCTCTTAGCCAGACGTACAGATGATATGTAGTTGCACTATGACTTTCTGCTTAAAGCATCAGCCACAACATTGGCTTTGCCTGGATGATAATGAACACCTATATCATAGTCCTTGATCAATTCAAGCCATCTTCTCTGTCTCATATTTAAATCGGCTTGAGTGAATATGCACTTCAGGCTTTTATGATCAGTATAGATCTCACAACGATTACCGAGAAGGTAATGTCGCCAAATCTTCAATGCATGGACTACGGCAGCCAATTCCAAATCATGAGTAGGATAATTGACTTCATGAGGTCACAACTGCCTGGATGCGTATGCCACAACTCGGCCTTCTTGCATGAGCACACAATCAAGTCCATGGCGAGATGCATCACAATAAATATCGAAGCTTGTCGTAGGGACGGCCCACCGGCCCCCACGACCAAGCGAGCAACCAAGCGTGCTGGCCACGCCAAACGTCCTGAAGGGGGCCGAAGGACCCCGAAGGAGGCCGAAGGGCCCCGAAGGTCATAGCCGCCCGAACGCCCGAAGGTCACAGCCGCCCGGACGCCCGAAGGTCTTCGGGCGGAGGGAATACCCCGCATCCTCCTGGTGCAACAGTCCCGCTAGATCGGGTGCGCCAGCCTGGTGAACCAGGACCAAGATGGTCCACCAAGGACCAAAGGCTAAACTTAGGGGTAGGAAAAGACCCTGCAGCCCCTACTTAGATGGGGTTGTGTAGGGGGTAAACCTGTAATCTCACATATCGGCAGGAATGGTTATAAATAGCCATCCCCCCATGTAAAAGGAACAAGTTTTTCAGAGATATACTCAATTCATTTCCTGACAGCTGGTCCCCTGTCTAAGGATACCCTGGACTCCCAGTGGGCCAGGGGTTCCCCTTCTCTTCTTGTCTAGCCTTTTTCTACTCGACGGTTGGCGCCGTCCGTGGGGCAGCGGGAAAGTCCTGGCCGATTTGAGGCAGCATGGCTCCCAAAATGAGGGCCAAAGCGGCCGCAGAATCGAGATCCCCCAAGGCCAAACGGAGTAGAGCCTCCTCGGTGGCGACGCCCCCCGCGGGCGCCGCAGAAGAAGAGGTGAACGATTCCACGCACAATGCGGGGGGCGCCAACCAAGGGTCGTACGAGGCGCTCCAGCAGGAGCTGGCCAATCTCCGCTGGGAGATGGCCGTCCTCCGGCGCCCACCGGTGGTGACCCTCGCGGTCCTATCCCAAGCATCGTCGACAGCCGAAGGGGAGGTCGTCCCGTCGACCTTAGCACCGCCACCACCTCTGGCACCGTTGCCACCCTCGATATCGTTGCCACCCTCGGTACCGTTGCCACCCCCGACACCGTTGCCACCCTCGGTACCGCTGCCACCCCCGGCACCGTAACTCCCCGCTCAGCGTCGGATTGGAGGTGGCCCGTTGGCCACTCGGCTTCAAGATGCCGGAGGTGGCGCCATTCGAAGGGCGCACGGACCCGTCAGAATTTCTAAGGGTATACGAGACCGCCATCGAGGCGGCAGGGGGAGACGATAGTACAAAGGCGAAAAGCATAACCCTCGCCCTCAAGGGCGTGGCACTTGCATGGTTCTTCACCATACCCCCCCGGTCCATATAAGCGTGGGAACAACTGTGGGACCTCGTCCACAACAACTTTCAGGGAAACTACGCGGAGCCCAAGGACGACGGGCACCTGTTCGCGGTGAAGTAGGCCCCCGGTGAAACCCTCTGCAGTTTCTTGAGGAAATTTGTGGAAGTGAAGTGCCTGGTGGGGGGCGTCAATGAAACAACTGTCATAAACGCAGCCACCTACGGGCTACAGAAGGGCCCCCTGTCGGAGAGGCTGGCCCGCAAGTCCATTCGCCGCAGTAGAGGCTCTTGACAAAATGGAAGAGTATGCCGAGGCGAGAAGAAAGCGATGCGAAGGACCCCATCTACATCGACCCACACCCCCGCCGCGCCTGCAAAGCCTCACGCCAATGACTACAAACACAAGGGGCGCGGCGTCTACCACGTGGATGGCAGCCCGCCCCTAGAGAGCGCAAGGCAGGAAGCCCAAGGAGGCCGCTTCTAGGGCGAGGGGGAGGCCGCAATGACGGCCGACACCACGACCACGAGTGCCGCACCATCCGGCTATGAAATACTACATGGGCCAGAGCAGCCAGCAGGTTGAGCGGGAGGACCGGGGCAACACCGGCAATGCGTTACCCGCCCCACCGCAAAGACCCCGCATAGAGGAAGGCCGGGGAGACCGCCATCAGCGGATCATCAACATGATCACCGGGGGGTCTTCGCTCGGTGTTTCGTCCAAAAGGCAGCGCCACGCGTACGCTCGCCAGATCCACCATCTCGCAACATACCCGGTATCGGCCCGCCTCATTCGGCGAGATACCCATCTCCTTGGCCCGAGGGCGCCGGGGTGTACTTCCGCACCAAGATCCTCGTCGTCTCGCGGTGCTAATTAAGAGCGCAACCCACGGAGAAGGACACATTAGGCGACCTAACCGGTGCGCTAATGCTCCTCCAACACCACAAACACACACACACAGAACACACCCACCAACCAGCTCATAATTAACACCTCCCAAAGTACTTAGTCAAGAGAGGTTCCATATCCCCTCGTGTGGTTGCACGCAATAAGCGCTGGCTTAGTGACACAAGTAACTCGGTCCTTGGGGACTCGGGCACCATTCAAACACACCCAACAGATCACATCAACATACCATTGTGCCCAAGTCAAGATATAGTTTTGTTTTCAGTTTTTGATTTGTAAATCAATAAAACACAAGGATTGGACATAATGGAATATTAATAGCATTTGTGTGATCCAGATCACCGACTAAGTCGATGATCGCCTAATACTACCGATACTAGGCATGGCTAAGCAATATTTATTCGAAATTCTACTAAGTGACAAGAGCTCATCCAACGAACTCTAATCACAGCAAATAACCTAGGCTCAGGTAGTAGAGGATAATCATTTACCTACAGATTATGCAACTAGAGAATTAACTAATCAATTTAACAACAAAATAGCAATGCATACATAGAAGTTAAACAAAATATTAGACTTTAAAAGTAATGGGATCAATGGGAAATGATCAAACTGCTTGCACGCTTGTTAACATTGCTCAAATGGTTGCAGAGGGTCGTTCTGGGGTTACTGCAAATGTCGAAGCCTAAGCGAAAGAGCGAAAACAACCAATAAGACGAGCAACACTTAAATGAAAGAGCAAGCAAAAATTATCCAAATGCGACGAAATTTATACACAAGGTAAAATAGTAATATACCTAGTCATAGAAACTGGAAAAACTTAATTTGGATTTGTGGTGCAAAAGATATTCCCTAAAACCTATTTTTACCATAATTAGGTACTGTAGCAAAATATTTTCTAGAAAGATTTTGGAGCTGAAACTTTTATGGTAGCTACCTACTGGGGTAGTGATAATTCATATAAAATTTCAGGTCATTTGAAGTTATAACAATTAGTTATGATTTTTCTAAGTTCTAAAACTAGGACATCATTTATATCAGTAGCAAAGACCACTAGCAAACTGGTCCTTCACTAAAGTTCATCCTAAAGGAAATTAACAAAATTTAGTTCGCTCTATTTGGACTTACAGAGAACAAGTTATGGATTTTCTAAGTTTTTATAGCATTTTGGAATATTTAATAGAGGTGAAAAGGCTAAAATCGATTCACAACATTTACGGTTCTTAACGGGCACTGGAAATATTTCTAGATTAATCTCTAGCCTAAAGAAAATTAACACTACTGAAATCACCCAAAAGGATCTATAATGAAAAGATATGAATTTCTAAAGTTTTAACAACATTTTGGTGGAAAGATAAAGCTACCAGAAATTATATCCCTTAAGAAAAGAAAAGCGTGGTGATTATGGACCGTCGATCTGGATCGGACGGCCCAGCGCCGGCGCGCCACAAAGACACCGCCACGGCACCCACGGAGGCTTCCGTTGGATCAAGATCAACGATCCGGTCGAGATGGCAATCGGACCGAAGCGGATGCCCGCCCATCTGGCCGTTGATCAGCGATGAAGGGTGGGATTGAGGAGCCGGACGATCCAATTGCTCCCACGATCCGGCCATGGTTCAAAGATCGAGCGGTGAGGTTGATTGGGCGTTCACGATTTGAGCGAGGACTCACGACAATAGGGCCTTGGTCGGTGGCGCTAAGTCACATGCGGGTTTAAACACACGCGCCGTGGGGTTTGAGGATGGCGGGCCCACCGTAAGTGGCGAGAGGTGGGTTTAGGACGGCTAATGATTACTAACCCATGATTAACAATGATTAGCATTAATGAACGCCATTATCGTGTCCGAACGACATTACGACCTGCCGTTTCGTCCGACAAAAGACCGTCTGATCCAGAGCCGCGCGCGGCGACTCCGTCGTGTGGCGCGAACCAAGGGCAAATGGGACCGCAATACCACTGCGCACACATTGGTATCACTCACACTGGCTCGTACTGTTTAACCAGCCACTTGGTCCTAACAGTACCAACCAAATAAACCAAGCCTCGAGATATGTATACTTCCCGAGTGCAGTATACACACCCGTTACAAAAATCATGCATCAATTCCATTCATACACATAGAGCGAAGCAAAAGCAACAAGCGAAAGACATAGATAATATAAAGAGAGTTATTACAAAGAGAGGCCGTAGGCCAAAATTCATAAAGATAAGTAAATACACAGTGAAGCAAAATGGCCATAAGATGGCGATAAACAAAAGCCAATCGGTGTGCCTTTACCCACAAGGCAACCAACCAGGACCGCCAAGCTAATCGTCCCAAACAGTGCATAACCTGACTCACAAAGTGAGGCCCTTGGGGCTCACCTTCTTCCTCTGCAACAATTAATATTAAGCAAGCGGATGAGTACAAAAATTGTTTTTGTACTCGCAAGACCGACGTGTGAGATAACAGAACTATAATTAACTACATGCAAGCTTTATTTAAGTGGAT
Organism: Ampelocalamus luodianensis; assembly: GCA_036346255.1. Classification (NCBI taxonomy): domain Eukaryota; kingdom Viridiplantae; phylum Streptophyta; class Magnoliopsida; order Poales; family Poaceae; genus Ampelocalamus; species Ampelocalamus luodianensis. The sequence goes on along the minus strand of CM070620.1, from coordinate 67,414,237 downwards.
GAGGCTCTGGACTTATTTTCAAACATAAAGCAAGTTTTCATTTGCAATAAGGTAGTAGATTCAAAGCAAGTTTGCAATTAACTTTTATTGTTCAAATAAAGAGAGACAATAATAACATAGATAGAGAACAACACCAACCTAGAAGTGACTAACCCATAGTCACCACAACAATAGCATGAAGTACCCTTCATACCACCCATGTCAAGTTTAAGTTTTTAAAAGGTTGTAGTCTAGTTCTTGTGGGAAATAACCAAGCGTGTCCATAACCTGGGGCGAGGCTATTCGAATAGTTTTAACCTGCGGGGTGTACCAATGTACCCACACGATGAACCGCCTTTCCACGACCACAGTTAGCACACTTCCTTTGGTATGCGGGCATGGCTAAGTCTAACAAGGCGCTTTCCAATGGGCGATGCTAATTAGAGCCGCAACCCACGGGAGAAAGACACATTAAGCAGCCTAACCGGTGCGCTAATGCTCCCCAACACCACAAACACACACACGGGGAACACACCCAGACCAGCTCATAATTAACACCTCCCAAAGTACTTAGTCAAGAGAGGTTCCATATCCCCTCGTGTGGTTAGTACGCAATAATTGCTTGGATCAATGGCACAAGTAACTCGGTCCTTAGGGACTTAGGCACCATTCACACACCCAACCGATCACATCAACATACCATTGTGCCCAAGTCAAGACATAGTTTTGTTTTGATTTTTGATTTGTAAATCAATAAAACACAAGGGTTGGACATAATGGAATAATATAAGTATTTGTGTGATCAAGATCACCGACTAAGTCGATGATCGCCCAATACTACCGATACTAGGCATGGCTAAGCAATATTTATTCGAAATCTACTAAGTGACAGAGCTCATCCAACGAACTCTAATCACGACCAAATAACCTAGGCTTAGGTAGTAGAGGATATTGATTTACCTACTGATTATGCAACTAGGGATTAACTAATCAATTTAACACCCAAATAGCAATGCATACATAAAGTTTAAACAAAGTATTAGACTTTAAAAGTAATGGGATTGAATGGAAATGATCAAACGCTTGCACCTTGCTGTTGCTCAATTTGTTGCGGAGGGTCGTTCTCGGGTTACATGCAAATATCGAATCCTAAGCGAAAGAAGCGAAAACAACCAATAAGGCGAGCAACACTTAAATGAAAAAGCAAGCAACAATTATCCAAATGCGTGAAATTTACACACAAGGTAGAATATGGATATACCTAGACATAGAAACTGGAAAAACCTAATTTGGATTTGTGGTGCAAAGATATTCCCTAAAAACCTATTTTCTACCATAATTAGCAATTGTAGCAAAAATATTTTCTAGAAAGATCTTGAAGCTGAAATTTTTATGGTAGCTACCTACTGGTTTAGTGGTAACCCATATAAAATTTCAGGTCATTTGAAGTTATAAAGAATTAGTTATGATTTTTCTAAGTTCTAAAACTAGGACATCATTTATATCGATAGCAAAGACCACTAGGCGGTCCTTCACTAAAGTTCATCCCCAAGGAAATTAACAAAATTTAGTTCGCTCTATTTGGACTTACAGAGAACAAGTTATGGATTTTCTAAGTTTTATAGCATTTTTAGAATATTTACTTAGAGGCTGAAAAAGGCTAAAATCGATTCACAACATTTACGGTTCTTAACGAGGCCTAGAAACATTTCTATATTAATCTCTAGCTTAAGGAAAATTAATACTACTAAATTCACCCAAAAAGGATTTATAATGAAAAGATATGAATTTCTAAAGTTTTAACAACATTTTTGATAGAAAGATAAAGCTCAGAGGAATTTTATATCCCTCAACCGAAAAGAAAAGGCGTGGCTCAAAGTGGGCGATTAAAATCCGGCGGCCTACGCGCACGGCCGATTCAACATGCGCGCAGCGCTACCGTTGGATTTGATTCCAACGATCGAGATCATTGCGACCTTGGACGGTCAATTGCTCGCACAACACGGACCGTTGATCAGCGATGAAGAAGTGGGATGGAGGGAGCCTTCGGACGATCCAATTGCTCCTACGATCCGACCACAGATCCAATATCGGCGGTGAGGTTGATTGGGCGTTTATGATTTGAGCAGAGACTCACGACAATAGGGCCCACCGGTCGGCGACTCAAGTCACATGCGGGTTCAAGCGCGCAGCGCCGTGGAGGGGTTTGAAAATGGCGGGCCCACAGTCGATGGCCAGTGGGCCCGCGCACGCGTGGTTTAGCGCCTTTGGGGATTAAAATGTGCGGGCCCACATGCGGCCCGAGGAGGTGGGTTTAAGAAGCTAATGATTACTAACCCATGATTAACAATGATTATCATTAATGAACGCCATTATCGTGTCCGAGCGATATTACGGCCGCTGCGTTTCGTCGACAACAAAACCGAGGCACCCTCGGCTTGTCGCCGGCGACCCAAACGCGGCGGTGGAAACTAAGTGCCAAATGGAACGCAATAGCATAACGCACACTGCGGGACCATCCACACCGTCGGTGGTGGCCCGAAGCAGCGGTGAGTCGGCGGTGGCCGGTGACAAGCGGCGAAATGCGGCGCTCAAAGCTCATAGCGATCCGAGTAGCGGATGCCACGGCTTCTAGGGACTACTAGAAGGCTACCCGAGTGCGGAGGTGCCGAGGAGGTCGGGCGACTCCGGCGACGAAGCGCCGCGCGGCACGAAGAAGAAAAAGTGGAGATAGCGGCTGAGCAAAATGGGAGACCGGGTCATCACAACACCTTCATAATAGCTCGAGAGATGCCACATGAGCAAGGAATTAGAAAAAGCTCCTTACTGGGAGAGGAGGAAGAAGGGGTGATTCGGTTTGCGAAGCAATTCCCCAAATTGAGCTGCTCTGTGAAAGCAAACTACAATTAAGTTAGGGTTTTGCTCCAAGAAGTAAGGGACACAAACGAAGCAAGAAGAGGGGAAGAAAAGCCCTTTGGAGCGCGGGTTGCAGAGAGCTCCAGCTCAACAATGGCGGCGAAAGGGTTACGGAGATTTGGGCTCAAGCAAGCAAAGAGAGTGCGTTTGGAGCTCAAGGGGGTGTAAAGAAAACTACGAAGGTCTTGAGGGCTTAAGTGGCGAGGAACGAAGAGAGCAGCGCGCGCTGCGCTCGGGATGGTCTTGGTCCAAGCGTGCGGTCGCTTGGAGCGACGGGGGCGTAAGAGACGACTTTGGGAGGAGGGCGGTGTGCATTTAATGCATGGCAGCATTTAGCCGTTTAAAGGGCTCAAGGAGGTGACAAGTCACCTCCTCTCTGCCATGGCGCAGCACGCATGCGCTGTGGAAGGAGGAAGATGACCGACACAGGTGGCCCCACGGTCGGTGACACAAAGTGGTTTGAGTCCAAAGTGTTTTAGTGGGTTGAGCCCAACCTCATTAGATCTTGGCGCGGATGAGATTTGAGCAGCCACGATGCGATCGCTAATTGTAAAGACGAAGTGAGCAGAGTGCGGTCGTGGCGGTTGGATCGTAATCAACGGTTGAGAATCACATGGCAACCGGAGTTGTCAGAATGCCTACGAATGAGAGCCGTCCGATGGAGATCTAACGGTGATGGCGCGCGCCGCTTCGGCCGCGCCGGGTGCGATTAGTTGGCTCGGTCGAGTCAAGTGACTCGAGCCCGAGCGACTCGAGTCAATGAGCAGTACAACCCGATTAAGGTTTGATTTTTAAACCTGGAACTTTGGGATTTAATTGGGGCATCAAATCAACTCCAAAATTTATGAAATTTTAACTGGAGCTTCTGACTTAAGGATTAACCTTCCTAAAATTTCCAGAGGTTTTTGTGCACTGGGATTTTCTCAAAAATTTCCAGAAGGTTAAGACAGAGGTTTGACCAAGGTTTGACTTGCCTCTAAAATATTTCAATTAATTTCCAAAATTATGAAATAATTCAGAGGTGTTACCAAGCCACCCTAGAACCAGGGAAAATTATTTCCAAGGGTTTGACAAAAGATTTGACCAAGGAGGTTGTTGACTTGATAATTGAGGCTTTTGATTTTGAATTCCCAAAATTCCTTTACAAGAATTTGAGAAAAGTTTCTAGAGTAAAAGGATGAAGGAAAAGTTTTAATTTACCCTCAATTTCTTACATTTGAAACACAAGCCAAAATTTGGGATGTTACAAACCTCCCCTTACAAAAATCTCGTCCAGAGATTTGGTTCACTCGGAAAAGAAAGAGGGTAGTGCAGCACGAAGGCGATCTTCTCGCTCCCAAGTAGCCTCATCCTCGGAATGGTTTGACCACTGAACTTTGAGGAACTTGATGGTCTTGTTCCTCGTTCTTCGCTCGGCCTCTTCGAGGATGCGAGCAGTGCTCGCGATAGGTCAAATCTTCACGAACATCAAGAGTTTCCAGCGGAGTTTCCTCGGTTGGAACACGGAGGCACTTCTTTAGCCGGGACACATGGAACACATCATGTACCCCGCAAGTGCAGCGAGCAACTCCAACTTGTAGGCAACGGCTCCCTTCTTCTCGATAACACGGTATGGACCGACATATCGAGGAGCCAATTTGCCCTTGACACCAAAACGCGGTGACCCTTCGAGGAGAAACCTTGAGATAAGCGAAGTCATTGGGCTCAAAGCTCAACTCACGGCGGCGGCGATCCGCATAGCTCTTTTGCACGGATTGAGCGTGCGTAGCGATCTGAATGGTGGACTTGACCCTCGGCCTCATTAATCGAGTCGGGCCAAAGAAAGGTCTTTCACCGGTCTCGAGACCAGTTCAACGAGGTTCTACACTTTTTCCGTATAAGGCCTCAAATGGTGCCATGCCGAGGCGGCTTGAAACCGTTGTTATAAGAAAACTCGGCGAATGGCAAGCACTTCTCCCAATGCTTCCCATAGGAAAGGACACAAGCTCATGACATGTCCTCCAAAACTTGGTTGACCCTCTCGGTCGACCATCCGTTTGGGGTGATATCTTGTCTTTGAAGAAAGACGAGTTCCATAGCTTCTTGCAAGCTATGCGAAGCGAAGTGAAGATGGAACCACGATCGAAGCGATCGTCTTGGTACCCCATGCAAGCTCACGATCCGGCGATATAGAGCTCCGCAAGGTGACCGGTGCGAATCTTGGTCTTGGCGGAAGAAAGTGTGCCACTTTCGTCAAGCGGTCAATGATGACCCAAATGGCATCATTGCCCTCGGTGACTGGGTAGGCGGTGATAAAATCCATCGGACCGAATCCACTTCCACTCCGGAATGGGCAAGGGTGAAGCAATCGGTGGCGCCGATGCTCGGCCTTGACACGGCGGCACACGTCGCATTCGACAGCGAACCTTGCGACTTCCCTCTTCATCGAGTCCACCAAAATCTCTGGCGGAGATCATGATACATCTTTGTGGCCGGGATGAATGGGCGAGGAGAATCGTGGGCTTCGCGGAGGATCAAATCCCGCAACTCCTTGTCCTTTGGAACCACGGCGTTGCCGAACCTCACAATACCAAGCTCATCTCTGAGAAGCACTTTGTTCCATTCGACATTTTCCACGATGTGGTTCACTCCAACATCCGATCTGCCGAGGACGTGATCGATCCACCAAGGTTGGTTGTACAACCAAGGCGGCGAGGAACCATGCTCAACCAAACCCAAGTTGAGACATTGGAACTCCTCGGAAGGGGGCGATGCTCTTGAAGCAACAATGCATTGCAATGCGCTTTGCGACTAAGCGCATCTGCAACGACATTAGCCTTGCCGGATGGTAGTGAATACCCATGTCATAGTCCTTGATCGGCTCAACCATCTCCTTTGCACGAGGTTCAGATCGGTTGGGTGAAAAAATACTTTAAGCTTTTGTGATCCGAATACACTTCACAACGATTACCGATTAGGTAATGTCGCCAAATCATAAGTGCATGGATCACGGCCAACTCAAGTCATGGGTAGGATAGTTGAGTTCATGAGGTCTCAATTGCCTTGATGCATAGGCCACTACCTTGCCTTCTTGCATAAGGACACAACCGAGGCCTCGACGAGAAGCGTCACAAAAGATATCAGCCGCGCCCGACATCGGGAGAACAAGAACGGGAGCGGTGGTCAATCGCTTCTTAAGCGCTTGAAACTTTCCTCGCAATCGGCGGACCACGAGAACTTCTTGTCCTTCTTGAGCAACTCGTCATCGGCCGCTATCTTGGAGAAGTTCTCGATAAGCGGCGATAATATCCCGCTAAACCAAGAAAACTCGAACCGGTGACCAAGTAGGTGACTCGAGAAAGCACATCGCTGATCTTGCTAGGATCCACGACTCGCCTCTGCCGAAAGAATATGGCCTAAGAAGGCTACTTCCTTCAACGAGCGCGCACTTGCTGAACCGCATACAACTTGTGCTGTGAAGCTTGCCCAACACAAGCTTCAAATGCTCGGTGTGTTCCTCATCATTTGTTGGAGTAGATAAGAATATCATCGATGAAGACCACAACGAACCTATCCAAATACTCCATGAACACCGAATTCATGAGGTTCATGAACAAGGAGGGCATTGGTTGGTGAAAGACATGACGGTATACTCGTACAAGCCATAACGAGTAGAAAAAGCCGTCTTTGGAATATCCTCGGTCGAATCCGAACTCGGTGATATCCCTCTCGAGATCAATCTTGAGAAAACTCGAGCTCCAGTTAATTGATCGAAGAGATCGTCGATCTACGGGCAAGGGTACTTGTTCTTTACCGTTACTTCATTAAGTGGGCGGTAATCAACGCACATGCTGTGCGTCTTGTCCTTTCGGGACAAAGATTGCTGAGCATCCCCAAGGAGATGAGCTAGGGCGGATGAAACCCTTCTCTTGAAGCTCACCTAGTTGCTTCTTCAACTCCACCAACTCAATTGGGTCCATCGGTAAGGCCTCTTTGAAATCGGGTGATGCAGGAACCAACTCAATGACAAACTCGAGGTCTCGAGCTGGTGGCATCCCGGAAGGTCATCGGGAAGACAACAATAAAGTCACATACCACTGGGACTTCACTAATATCTAGAGTGGCTTCGCCGGCGCGAAGAGATGCGGATCCTGCGGCCGGCAGCGAACACGCCGCGCGGAAGGGTGGTGAGGTAGATGAGCCTCCTAGCGCAATCAATTTGTCCCATGTGCTCGGACAACCAATCCATGCCTAGGATTACATCTAAGCTCGCCGATCGAAGGAGGATAAGGTTTGCCAAGAATCCTACCCTTCTATCTCAACAGGACATCCCTACACTCAGTTCGACTCTCAACTCCAACCGGAGAGCGAATGAGCAAGCGGGACCAACAATGGAGTAAAAGAAGACCTCCCACAGCAAAGAAAAGACTCGAAACAAAAGAATGAGATGCGCTGAATCAAACAAAGCGTAGCGAGGAAAGAGTTAAGCAGAAAGGGTACCCAACACGGCGTCGGGTGCCTCTGTGCCTCCTCCGCGGAGATGAGGTTGACGGCCACTACCCACGCCTTGGGTAGCGGGGACAACCTTCGATCACGGGAGAACCACCTCCCGCCCGCGTCCTCCATTAGGACGAGGGCGCTCGATCTGTTAGGGCAACTATTGGCATAATGCCCTTCGGTTGCACGAAGCAAGCGACCCAGCGGCCGGATTGCGGGGCCACCTGCTTTGGTTCGCAGCGCGCGTGGCGGGGCACGGCCTGCGAGGCGAGGAGGCGGTCTTTGGCGGCCTCGGTGGTAGGAAGCCGCGAGCGGGCCCCTGAGTAGGCCCGACACGAGGACGAGAGAGGCGGCTGTGCGGACATTGGGCCTCCCACTTGCGCTTGCGGGACTCGCCCAGCGCCTTGGCCTTGTGCTCAGCAACAATGGCCTTGTCTACCAAGGCCTGGAAGTCAGCAAAGTCCACAATGGAGAGCCTGTCTTGCAGCTCCTCAGACAAACCCTCCATGAACTTCTCCTGCTTGGCCTCATCAGTGGCCACCTCAGATGGAGCATAACGAGCCAAGTGGTTGAACTCGTACAGGTACTCCATCACTGACTTACGCCCTTGCTTGAGCGCGAGAAACTCCTTCTTCTTGAGCTTCATCAAGCCGGCAGGGATGTGAGCTCGACGGAACGCCGTCCGGAACTCATCCCAAGAGACAGTGTGGCCGGCGGGCTGCATGGCCAAGAAGTTCTCCCACCAGGAGAGTGCTGCCCCCTGAAGCTGATGGGAGGCAAAGAGTGCCCTGTCCTGGTCCAGGCACTGAGCAACGTCGAGCTTACGCTCAACCTGACGCAGCCAGTCATCTGCGTCCAATGGGTCCTCAGACCTGGAGAACGTGGGGGGCTGAGTGCGAAGAAACTCAGCAAGGCCCCACGGATCGATGTCCACCCCTGCCGGATCACGAGGCACCGAAAGGGCGGAGGTGTTGCGCGCAATAACATCGGCGAGACCCTCTGTCCTCTGGCGGTTGCGCTCGATGCGAGAAGGACCTCAGCCATGGTCGGAGGAGGCGGAAGCTCCTCATCCAAACCAGGCTGCTGACCACGGCCGCTACGAGTACCTCCAGCCATCCTGCTTTAAGAAACTTAGGTTAGAAACCAAAGCACTAACATTAGAAGTTGATGGCGAAAAGCTAACGATTAGGGAATGAGACATCACCTAACCGAAAGCCAAAACAGCAAGTAACAACTTTAAATGTTTCCAAAGAAGCTCCAAAACAGCAAGGAAACTCCAAACCAAGCTCAACTTCTCAATGCCATTAACCCGTATTGAATGAACGAGTAATAGTGTGAGAAGATAAAAATTTCAGCACACCACAACCAGCCTAACACTACTCAAGAACAAGGCTAAGGCGATAAAAATAACGTTAGATACTTAGCTAACTAGTATCACATCTTACCCTTTTATTCCCACAAGTTTTACTTGGTTAATCTCTTATTTTCTACAGTTAGAACCTTTGAGCCTGCTGTCAGGAAATTGAATGATCGCTGTCAGATTTGCATCCAAGCCTCCTAATTGAAATCTTCAACCGGAAGCTTCAAAACCTTGTAGAGGCGGCTAACATTTCAATTTGCCAAGCTCATTGGTCCCAAACCCAAGTGTCGATAATGACTATCTTTTGAGAGAAGGAAAGGGAAAACACTTTTAAAACTCAAATTAGAGCAAGGCGAGAGAAGAAAGCTAAGATAGGTAAGAAATAAAATCAGAGAACTTACTTAAGCTTTCACAAATCATTTGACCCTTTGAAAATAAGGTTTTCAAAATATCCTAAGGACGACCAAGCTTGGGTTACTACGGTGGAATGGCTCGATACCAAACTTTGTGAGGACCCGGTTTATTCGGCTCGTCATTGTTTAACTTGACCACTTGGTCCTAACGGTACCAACCAAATAAACCAAGCCTCGAGATATGTATACTTCCTGCAGTGCAGTATACACACCCGTTACAAAATCATGCATCAATTCCATTCATACACATAGAGCGAAGCAAAAGCAACAAGCGAAAGACATAGATAATATAAAGAGAGTTATTACAAAGAGAGGCCGACGGCCAAAATTCATAAAGATAAGTAAATACACAATGGAAGCAAAATGGCCATAAGATGGCGATAAACAAAAGCCAATCGGTGTGCCTTTACCCACAAGGCAACCAACCGGACCGCCAAGCTAATCGTCCCAAGCAGCAAGAACACGACTCACAAAAGTGAGGCCCTTGGGGCTCACCTTCTTCCTCTGCAACAATTAATATTAAGCAAGCGGATGAGTACAAAACTTGTTTTTGTACTGCAAAACGACGTGTGAGATAATGAGAACTATAATTAACTACATGCAAGCTTTATTTAAGTGGATGAGGCTCTGGACTTATTTTCAAACATAAAGCAAGTTTTCATTTGCAATAAGGTAGTAGATTCAAAGCAAGTTTGCAATTAACTTTTATTGTTCAAATAAAGAGAGACAATAATAACATAGATGAGAACAACACCAACCTAGAAGTGACTAACCCATAGTCACCACAACAATAGCATGAAGTACCCCTTCATACCACCCATGTCAAGTTTAAGTTTTAAAAGGTTGTAGTCTAGTTCTTGTGGGAAATAACCAAGCGTGTCCATAACCTGGGGCGAGGCTATTCGAATAGTTTTAACCTGCAGGGTGTACCAATGTACCCACACGATGACCGCCTTTCCACGACCACGGTTAGCACACTTCCTTTGGTATGCGAGGCATGGCTAAGTCTAACAAGGCGCTTTCCAATGGGCGATGCTAATTAAGAGCCGCAACCCACGGAGAAAGACACATTAAGCAGCCTAACCGGTGCGCTAATGCTCCTCCAACACCACAAACACACACACACGGGAACACACCCACCGACCAGCTCATAATTAACACCTCCCAAAGTACTTAGTCAAGAGAGGTTCCATATCCCCCTCGTGTGGTTAGCACGCAATAATTGCTTGGATCAATGGCACAAGTAACTCGGTCCTTAGGGACTTAGGCACCATTCCACACACCCAACCGATCACATCAACATACCATTGTGCCCAAGTCAAGACATAGTTTTGTTTTCAGTTTTTGATTTGTAAATCAATAAAACACAAGGGTTGGACATAATGGAATAATATAAGTATTTGTGTGATCAAGATCACCGACTAAGTCGATGATCGCCCAATACTACCGATACTAGGCATGGCTAAGCAATATTTATTCGAAATCTACTAAGTGACAAGAGCTCATCCAACGAACTCTAATCACAGCAAATAACCTAGGCTTAGGTAGTAGAGGATATTGATTTACCTACAGATTATGCAACTAGGGATTAACTAATCAATTTAACACCCAAATAGCAATGCATACATAAAGTTTAAACAAAGTATTAGACTTTAAAAGTAATGGGATTGAATGGGAAATGATCAAACTGCTTGCGCTTGTCGTTGCTCAATTTGTTGCGGAGGGTCGTTCTCGGGGTTCTGCAAATATCGAATCCTAAGCGAAAGAACGAAAACAACCAATAAGGCGAGCAACACTTAAATGAAAAAGCAAGCAACAATTATCCAAATGCGTGAAATTTACACACAAGGTAGAATATGGATATACCTAGACATAGAAACTGGAAAAACCTAATTTGGATTTGTGGTGCAAAAGATATTCCCTAAAACCTATTTTCTACCATAATTAGCAATTGTAGCAAAAATATTTTCTAGAAAGATCTTGAAGCTGAAATTTTTATGGTAGCTACCTACTGGTTTAGTGGTAACCCATATAAAATTTCAGGTCATTTGAAGTTATAAAGAATTAGTTATGATTTTCTAAGTTCTAAAACTAGGACATCATTTATATCGTAGCAAAGACCACTAGCAAAGCTGGTCCTTCACTAAAGTTCATCCCCAAGGAAATTAACAAAATTTAGTTCGCTCTATTTGGACTTACAGAGAACAAGTTATGGATTTTCTAAGTTTTATAGCATTTTTAGAATATTTACTTAGAGGCTGAAAAAGGCTAAAATCGATTCACAACATTTACGGTTCTTAATGGGGCCTAGAAACATTTCTATATTAATCTCTAGCTTAAAGGAAAATTAATACTACTAAATTCACCCAAAAGGATTTATAATGAAAAGATATGAATTTCTAAAGTTTTAACAACATTTTTCAGTAGAAAGATAAAGCTCACCGAGGAATTTTATATCCCTCAACCGAAAAGAAAAGGCGTGGCTCAAAGTGGGCCGCTGATTAAAGATCCGACGGCCTACGCAAGACGGCCGATTCAACATGCGCACGCAGCGCGACCGTTGATTTGATTCCAACGATCCGGATCATTGCGACCTTGGACGGTCAATTGCTCGCACAACTGGACCGTTGATCAAGCGATGAAGGGTGGGATGGAGGAGCCTTGGACGATCCAATTGCTCCCACGATCCCGCCACGATCCAATATCGGCGGTGAGGTTGATTGGGCGTTTATGATTTGAGCAGGCTCTCGACAATAGGGGCCCAGCGGTCGCGACTCAAGTCACATGGCGGGTTCAAGCGCACGCGCCACGAGGAGGGGTTTGAAAATGGCGGGCCCAGTCGGTGGCGATGGGCCACGCACACGTGGTTTAGCGCGCGGGGATTAAAATGTGCGGGCCCACATGGCGGCGAGGAGGTGGGTTTAAGAAGCTAATGATTACTAACCCATGATTAACAATGATTATCATTAATGAACGCCATTCTCGTGTCCGAACGATATTACGGCGCTCGCCGTTTCGTCGACAACAAAACCGAGGCACCCCGCTTGTCGCCGCGACCCAAGGCACGGCGGTGGAAACTAAGTGCCAAAATGGAACGCAATAGCATAACGCACACACGGGACCATCACACCGTCGGTGGTGGCCCGAGCGGCGGTGAGTCGGCGGTGGCGCCGGTGACAAGCGGCGAAATGCAGCGCTCAAAGCTCCGCCTTGATCCAGTAAGCGGATGCCACGGCTTCTAGGGACTACTAGAAGGCTACGAGAAGTGCGGAGGTGCCGAGGAGGTCGGAGCACTCCGGCGACGAAGAGCGGCGCGGCGACCAAGAAGAAAAGTGGAGATGACGGCTGAGCAAAATGGGGAGACAGGGTCATCACAACACCTTCATAATAGCTCGAGATGCCACATGAGCAAGGAATTAGAAAAAGCTCCTTCAGGAGAGGAGGAAGAAGGGGTGATTCGGTTTGCGAAGCAATTCCCAAATTGAGCTGCTCTGTGAAAGCAAACTACAATTAAGTTAGGGTTTTGCTCCAAGAAGTAAGGGACACAAACAGAAGCAAGAAGAAGGAAGAAAAGCCAGCCTGAGCGCGGGTTGCGAGGAGCTCCCGACTCAACAATGGCGCGAAAGGGTTACGGAGATTTGGGCTCAAGCAAGCAAAGAGAGTGCAGTTGGAGCTCAAGGGGTGTAAAGAAAACTACGAAGGTCTTGAGGGCTTAAGTAGCCGAGGAACGAAGAGAGCAGCGCGCTGCGCTCGGGATGGTCTTGGTCCACAAGCGTGCGGTCGCTTGAGCGACGGGAGCGGTAAGAGGCGACTTTGGGAGGAGGAGCGGTGTGCATTTAATGCATGGCAGCATTTAGCCGTTTAAAGGGCTCAAGGAGGTGACAAGTCACCTCCTCTCTCGCCATGGCGCATGTGCACGCATGCCGCGTGTGAAGGAGGAAGATGACGGCGACACAGGTGGCCCCACCGGTCGGTGACACAAAGTGGTTTGAGTCAAAAGTGTTTTAGTGGGTTGAGCCCAACCTCATTAGATCTTTGCCGCGGATGAGATTTGAGCGGCCACGATGCGATCGCTAATTGTAAAGATGAAGTGAAGCAAGTGCGGTCTGCGAAGCGGTTGGATCGAATCAACGGTGAGAATCACATGGCAGCGGAGTTGTCAGAATGCCTACGAATGAGAGCCGTCCGATGGAGATCTAACGGTGATGACGCCAGCGCGCCGCTCGACCGCGCCGGTGCGATTAGTTGGCTCGGTCGAGTCAAGTGACTCGAGCCCGAGCCCGACTCGAGTCAATGAGCAGTACAACCCGTTAAGGTTTGATTTTTAAACCTGGAACTTTGGGATTTAATTGAGGCATCAAATCAACTCCAAAATTTATGAAATTTTAACTGGAGCTTCTGACTTAAGGATTAACCTTCCTAAAATTTCCAGAGGTTTTTGTGCACTGGGATTTTCTCAAAAATTTCCAGAAGGTTAAGACAGAGGTTTGACCAAGGTTTGACTTGCCTCTAAAATATTTCAATTAATTTCAAAATTATGAAATAATTCAGAGGTGTTACCAAGCCACCCTAGAACCAGGAAAATTATTTCAAGGGTTTGACAAAAGATTTGACCAAGGAGGTTGTTGACTTGATAATTGAGGCTTTTGATTTTGAATTCCCAAAATTCCTTTACAAGAATTTGAGAAAAGTTTCAAGAGTAAAAGGATGAAGGAAAAGTTTTAATTTACCCTCAATTTCTTACATTTGAAACACAAGCCAAAATTTGGGATGTTACAGCTCCCTTCTTCTCGATGACACGGTATGGACCGACATATCGAGGAGCTAACTTGCCCTTGACACCAAAGCGGTGACCTTTGGAGGAGAAACCTTGAGATAAGCGAAGTCATTGGGCTCAAAGCTCAACTCACGACGACGACGATCCGCATAGCTCTTTTGCCTGGATTGAGCTGTGCGTAAGCGATCACGAATGAGCTGAACTTGACCCTCGGCCTCATTAATCGTGTCCAGGCCAAAGAAAGGTCTCTCACAGTCTCGCACCAGTTCAACGGGTCCTACACTTTCTCCGTATAAGGCCTCAAATGGTGCCATGCCGAGGCGGCTTGGAAGTGTTGTTATAAGAAAACTCGGCGAATGGCAAGCACTTCTCCCAATGCTTCCCATAGGAAAGGACACAAGCTCGTGACATGTCCTCCAAAACTTGGTTGACCCTCTCGGTCGACCATCTGTTTGGGGTGAAATCTTGAGCTAAAAAAAGCGAGTTCCCATAGCCTCTTGCGAGCTATGCCAAAATCGCGAAGTGAACAAATGAACCACGATCGACACAATTGTCTTTGGCACACCATGCAAACTCACGATGCGGGCTATGTAGAGATCCGCGGAAGACCCACTCGAAGGTCGGTCTTGGCCGGAAGAAAATGAGCCACCTTAGTCAATCGATCGATGGCGACCGGATAGCATCATTCTTCTTTGGAGACCGGGGTAGACCGATGATAAAGTCCATCCCGACCGAATCCCACTTCCACTCCAGGTGGTAAGGGTGAAGCGGCCAGTGACGCGATGTTCGGCCTTGACACGACGGCACACGTCGCGCTCGGCAACGAACCTTGCGATCTCCCTCTTCATTCGGGTCCACCAAAATCTCGCCGGAGATCATGATACATCTTCGTGGCCGGGATGAATGGATAACGAGAATCGTGGACTTCGCGGAGGATCAAATCCGCAACTCCATGTCCTTTGGAACCACGGCGTTGCGAACCTCACGACACCAAGCTCATCTACGGAGAAGCACTTGGTGTTCCATTCTTGACATTTTCCTTGATGCGGTTCACTCCAACATCGATTCTTTGAGCGGACTTGATCCGATCCACCAAGGTTGGCGGTACAACCAAGGCAGCAAGGAAACCGTGCTCAACCAAACCCAAGTTGAGGCAATGAAACTCCTCGGAAGGGTGGTGAGGCTCCTTGAGCGCAATGCATTGCAATGCGCTGCGACTAAAGCGCATCCGCAAAGCGACATTGGCCTTGCCGGATGGTAGTGAATACCCATGTCATAGTCCTTGATCGGCTCAACCATCTCCTTTGCACGAGGTTTAGATCTGGTTGGGTGAACAAATACTTTAAGCTTTTGTGATCCGAATACACTTCGCAATGATTACCGATTAGGTAATGTCGCGAATCTTAAGTGCATGGATCACGGCCAACTCCAAATCATGGGTAGGATAGTTGAGTTCATGAGGTCTCAATTGCCTTGATGCATAGGCCACTACCTTGCCTTCTTGCATAAGGACACAACCGAGGCCTCGGCGAGAAGCGTCACAAAAGATATCGAAGCCGGCGGACATCGGGAGAACAAGAGCGGGAGCGGTGGTCAATCGCTTCTTAAGCGCTTGGAAACTTTCCTCGCAATCAGCGGACACGAGAACTTCTTGTCCTTCTTGAGCAACTCCGTCATCGGCCGCTATCTTGGAGAAGTTCTCGATAAAGCGATGATAATATCCGCTAAACCAAGAAAACTCAACGAACCGGTGACCGGTGGGTGACTCGAGAAAGCACGTCGATCTTGCTAGGATCCACGCCTCGCCTCTGCCGAAAGAATATGGCCTAAGAAGGCTACTTCCTTCAACGTAACGCGCACTTGCTGAACTTCGCATACAGCTGGTGCTCGCGAAGCTTGCCCAACACAAGCCTCAAATGCTCGGTGTGTTCCTCATCGCTCTTGGAGTAGATAAGGATATCATCGATGAAGACCACGACGAACCTGTCCAAATACTCCATGAACACCGAATTCATGAGGTTCATGAACAAGGCCGGAGCATTGGTTAAGCCAAAAGACATGACGGTATACTCGTATAAGCCATAACGAGTAGAAAAAGCCGTCTTTCGAATATCCTCAGGTCGAATCTGAACCTGATGATATCCCACCCTCAAATCAATCTTGGAGAAAACTCGAGTTCCAGTTAATTGATCGAAGAGATCGTCGATACGGGGCAAAGGGTACTTGTTCTTTACCGTTACTTCATTAAGTGGACGGTAATCAACGCACATGCGCAGCGTCTTGTCCTTTTTCGGGACAAAGATTGCTGAGCATCCCCAAGGAGATGAGCTAGGGCGGATGAAACCCTTCTCTTGAAGCTCACCCAGCTGCTTCTTAAACTCCACCAACTCGATTGGGTCCATTCGGTAAGGCCTCCTTGAAATCGGGGCGGTACCGGGAACCAACTCAATGACAAACTCGAGGTCTCGAACTGGCGGCATCCCAGGAAGGTCGTCGGGGAAGACATCAACAAAGTCACATACCACTGGGACTTCACTAATATCTAGAGCTAGCTTCGCTTCAAGCGCGAAGAGATGCAGATCCTGCGGCCGGTGGCGAACTCGCCGCCGAGAAGGATCGTGAGGTAGATGAGCCTCCTAGCGCAATCAATTTGTCCCATGTGCTGAGACAACCAATCCATGCCTAGGATTACATCTAAGCTCGCCGATCGAAGGAGGATAAGGTTTGCTAAGAATCTTACCCCCTCTATCTCAATAGGGACATCCCTACACTCAGACTCAGCTCTCAACTCCGAACCGGGAGAGCGAATGAGCAGCGGGACCAACAATGGAGTAAAAAGAAGACCTCCCACAGCAGCAAAAGACTCAGAAATAAATGAATGAGATGCGCCTGAATCAAACAAAACTGTAGCAGGGAAAGAGTTAACCGAAAGGGTACCCAACACGACGTCGGGTGCCTCCTGTGCCTCCTCCGCGGAGATGAGGTTGACGCGGCCACTACCCACGCCTTGGGTAGCGGGGACAACCTTTCGATCACGGGAGGACCACCTCCCGCCGCGTCCTCCATTAGGACGAGGGCGCTCGATCTGTTAGGGCAACTATTGGCATAATGCCCCTTCTGGTTGCACGAAAAGCAAGTGACCCCGGCAGCCGGATTGCGGGGGCCACCCTGCTGGTTCGCAGGCGCACGTGACTGGGGCACGGCCTGCGGAGGGCGAGGGACTGGTGCTGGCGGCCTCGGTGGTAGTGAAGCCACGAGCGGGCCTCGGGCGGGCCCGACACGGGACGGAGAGGCGGCTGTGCGGACCATTGGGCCTCCCACTTGCGCTTGCGGGACTCGCCCAGCGCCTTGGCCTTGTGCTCAGCAACAATGGCCTTGTCCACCAAAGCCTGAAAGTCAGCAAAGTCCACAATGGAGAGCTTGTCTTGCAGCTCCTCAGACAAGCCCTCCATGAACTTCTCCTGCTTGGCCTCATCAGTGGCCACCTCAGATGGAGCATAACGAGCCAAGTGGTTGAACTCGTACAGGTACTCCATCACTGACTTACGCCCTTGCTTGAGTGCGAGAAACTCCTTCTTCTTGACTTCATCAAGCGGCAGGATGTGAGCTCGATGGAACGCGATCGGAACTCCTCCCAAGAGACAGTGTGGCGGCGGGCTGCATGGCCAGAAGTTCTCCCACGGAGAGTGCTGCCCTGAAGGCGATGGGAGGCAAAGAGTGCCCGCCTCGCCCGAGCACCGAGCAACGTCGAGCTTACGCTCAACGACGCGGCCAGTCATCTGCGCCCAATGGGTCCTCGACACTGAGAACGTGGGGGTGAGTGCGAAGAAACTCGGCCAAACCCCACGAGATCGATGTCCACCCCTGCCGGATCACGAGGCACCGGTCGAGCGGAGGTGTTGCGCGCAATAACATCCAGCAGACCCTCTGTCCTCTGAACGGTTGCGCTCGATCTATAGAAGAACCTCAGCCATGGTCGGAGGAGGCGGGAGCTCCTCATCCAAACCAGGCTGCTGACCACGGCCGCTACGAGTACCTCCAGCCATCCTGCTTCAAGAAACTTAGGTTAGAAACCAAAGCACCAATACTAGAAGTTGATGAAAGCGAAAAGCTAACGATTAGGGGAATGAGATATCACCCTAACCGAAAGCCAAGAACAGCATGTAAACAAACTTTAAATGTTTCCAAAGAAGCTCCAAAACCGCAAGGAAACTCCAAACCAAGCTCAACTTCTCAATACCATTAACCCGTATTGAATGAACGAGTAATAGTGTGAGAAGATAAAAATTTCAGCACACTACAACAAGTCTAATACTACTCGAGAGCAAGGTTAAATCAGCGAAATAGGTGTTAGATACTTAGCTAACTAGTA
The DNA here is from genome assembly GCA_036346255.1 of Ampelocalamus luodianensis. Classification (NCBI taxonomy): domain Eukaryota; kingdom Viridiplantae; phylum Streptophyta; class Magnoliopsida; order Poales; family Poaceae; genus Ampelocalamus; species Ampelocalamus luodianensis. The sequence goes on along the minus strand of CM070620.1, from coordinate 67,395,944 downwards.
TCACATCTTACCCTTTTATTACCACAAGTTTTAGTTGATTAACCTCTCATTTTCTACCCTATTTAGAACCTTTGAGCCTGCTGTCCGGAAATTGAATGATCGCTGTCCAGATTTTGCATCCAAGCCTCCTAGTCGATATCTTCAACTTCAGAAGCTTCAAAATCTTGTAGAGAATAGCTAACACTTCAATTTGCCAAACTCATTGGTTCCCAACACCCAATTTAAACGATAACGCTATCTTTGGAGGGAAGGAGAGGAAAACAACTTTTAAAACTCAAATTAGAGCAAGGTGAGATAGAAAGCTAAGATAGGTAAGGAGTAAAACATGAGAACTTACTTAAGCTTTCATAAATCATTTGATACTTTGAAATTAAGTCTTCCAAAATTTCCTAAAGACGATCAAGCTTGGGTTACTACGGTCGAATGGCTCGATACCAACTTTGTGAGGACCCGGTTTATTGGCTTGTCTTTGTTTAACCATCCACTTGGTCCTAACAAGTACAAATCAAATAAACCAAGCCTCGAGATATGTATACTTCCCAGTGCAGATATACACCCGTTACAAAATTATGCATCAATTCCATTCATACACATAGAGCCGAAGCAAAAGCAACAACTGAAAGACATAGATAATATAAAGAGAGTTATTACAAAAGAGAGGCTGACCGGCCAAAAGTCATACAAATAAGTAAATACATAGCGGAAGCAAAATGGCCATAAGATGGCGATAAACAAAAGCCAATCGGTGTGCCTTTACCCACAAGGCAACCAACTGGACCGCCAAGCTAATCGTCCCAAACAGTGCGCAACTGACTCACAAAAGTGAGGCCCTTGGGGCTCACCTTCTTTGTCTGCAACAATTAATATTAAGCAAAGCAGATGAGTACAAAAATTGTTTTTGTACTCGCAAGACTGACGTGTGAGATAACAGAACTATAATTAACTACATGCAAGCTTTATTTAAGTGGATGAGGCTCTAGACTTATTTTCAGCATAAAGCAAGTTTTCATTTGCAATAAGGTAATAGATTCAAAGCAAGTTTGCAATTAACTTTTATGGTTCAAATAAAGAGAGACAAAAATAAGAATAGATAGAGAACAACACCAACCTAGAAGTGACTAACCCATAGTCACCACAACGATAGCATGAAGTACCCCTTCATACCACCCGTGTCAAGTTTAAGTTTTTAAAAGGTTGTAGTCTAGTTCTTGCACGACCTTACCAAGCATGTCCATAACCTAGGACGAGGCTATTCGAATAGTTTTAAACCCTGCAGGGGTGTACCAATGTACCCACATGATAGACCGCCTTTCCACCAGCCACGGTTAGCACACTTCCTTTGGTATGCAGGCATGGCTAAGTCTAACAAGACGCTTTCCAATGGACGATGCTAATTAAGAGCCGCAACCCACGGGAGAAGGACACATTAGACAGCCTAACCGGTCTGCTAATGCTCCCCTCCAACACCACAAACACACACACACAAGAACACACCCACCAACCAGCTCATAATTAACACCTCCCAAAGTACTTAGTCAAGAGAGGTTCCATATCCCCCTCGTGTGGTTAGCACGCAATAAGCGCTTGGCTTAGTGACACAAGTAACTCGGTCCTTGGGGACTCAGGCACCATTCCAAACACACCCAACAGATCACATCAACATACCATTGTGCCCAAGTCAAGATATAGTTTTGTTTTCAGTTTTTGATTTGTAAATCAATAAAACACAAGGATTGGACATAATGGAATATTAATAGCATTTGGGTGATCCAGATCACTGACTAAGTCGATGATCGCCCAATACTACCGATACTAGGCATGGCTAAGCAATATTTATTCGAAATTCTACTAAGTGACAAGAGCTCATCCAACGAACTCTAATCACAGCAAATAACCTAGGCTCAGGTAGTAGAGGATAATCATTTACCTACAGATTATGCAACTAGAGGATTAACTAATCAATTTAACAACAAAATAGCAATGCATACATAGAAGTTAAAAAAATATTAGTCTTTAAAAGTAATGGGATCAATGGGAAATGATCAAACTGCTTGCCTGTTTGCTGTTGCTCAAATGGTTGCGGAGGGTCGTTCTCGGGGTTACCGCAAATGTCGAAGCCTAAGCGAAAGAGCGAAAACAACCAATAAGACGAGCAACACTTAAACGAAAGAGCAAGCAAAAATTATCCAAATGCGACAAAATTTATACACAAGGTAAAATACTAATATACCTAGTCATAGAAACTGGAAAAACTTAATTTGGATTTGTGGTGCAAAAGATATTCCCTAAAAATCTATTTTCGGCCATAATTAGGTACTGTAGCAAAAATATTTTCTAGAAAGATTTTGGAGCTGAAACTTTTATGGTAGCTACCTACTGGGGTAGTGATAATTCATATAAAATTTCAGGTCATTTGAAGTTATAACGAATTAGTTATGATTTTTCTAAGTTCTAAAACTAGGACATCATTTATATCAGTAGCAAAGACCACTAGCAAACTGGTCCTTCACTAAAGTTCATCCCTAAAGGAAATTAACAAAATTTAGTTCGCTCTATTTGGACTTACAGAGAACAAGTTATGGATTTTCTAAGTTTTTATAGCATTTTTGGAATATTTAATAGAAATTTGAAAAGGCTAAAATCGATTCACAACATTTCTGGTTCTTAACAGGGCCTGGAAATATTTCTAGATTAATCTCTAGCCTAAAAGAAAATTAACACTACTGAAATCACCCAAAAAGGATCTATAATGAAAAAGATATGAATTTCTAAAGTTTTAACAACATTTTCAGTGGAAAGATAAAGCTTACCGAGGAAATTATATCCCTTAACCGAAAAGAAAAGACGTGGCTGATTATGGACCGTCGATCCTGGATCGGACGGCCCGCGCGCGCACGCGCGCACAAAGACACCGCACAGCACCCACGGAGGCTTACCGTTGGATCAAGATCCAACAGTCCAGATCGAGATGGCAATCGGACCGAGCGGATGCCCGCCCATCCTGGGCCGTTGATCAAGCGATGAAGGGCTGGGATTGAGGGAGCCTTCGGACAGTCCAATTGCTCCCACGATCCCGGCCATGGATCCAAGATCGAACGGCTGAGGTTGATTGGGCCGTTTACGATTTGAACAGGGACTACTGACAATAGGGGCCCACTGGTCAGTGACGCTAAGTCACATGCCGGGTTTAAACACACGCGCACAGGGGGGGTTTGAGGATGGCGGGCCCACCTGTAAGTGACTGAGGAGGTGGGTTTAGGACAGCTAATGATTACTAACCCATGATTAACAATGATTAGCATTAATGAACGCCATTACTGTGTCCGAACGACATTACGACACTGCCGTTTTCGTCCGACAAAAGACCGATGCAGTCCCGAGCTCGCCGTCGGCGACTCCGGTCGTGGCGGCGCGAACCAAGGGCCAAAATGGGACCGCAATACCACTGCGCACACATTGGTATCACTCACACTGGCAATAGTGCCCCAGAACGGCGGCGAGTCGACGATGAGCGGCGGCGACCAAAACGGCCGAAATGCGAAATGACCGAAAGCTTCGCAACAACCCACTTCAGTGGGTGCCAAAGCTTCTAGAGGCTTCTAGGAGGGTACCTGAGCACTGGTGGAGCTCGGAGGTGGTCGAGGTGGCTCCGGCGACGAAGAGCGGCGTCGGCACCGAAGAAGAAGAAGTGGAGATGATGACCTGAGCAACCAGGGTGAGACCGGGTCATCACAACAGCTCCACAATAACTCATATATGCTTCCTGAGCAAAGAATTAGGAAAAGAAGCTTCTTACCGGCGGTGAGGAAGAAGGGGGGTGCTCACGGCCGAAAAGAACAAATCCCCAAAATCGAGCTGCTCCTGTGAAAAGCAACTACAATTAAGTTAGGGGTTTTGTTCCAGGAGGTTAGAGGCACACACTGAAACAAAGAGAAGGGAAGAAAAACCACTAGAGCACGGGTTGCACCACGAGCTCGAAGCTTCAGTAATGGCGGCCAAGGGTGATCTTGGCGATTGAGCTCAAGAAGGAGGAGAAATTGCCGATTGGGGTTGCGGAAAGGTGAAAGGAGGGCAAAGGAAGGGAGCCGGGTGCATAAGTAGCAGAGGGGAGCTTGGTCCACAACGGCTCTCTCGCACAGGAGGTCTAGCTGCGGTCATGGGAGCTGAGCGACGGGAGCAGGTAGAAGGAGACTTCTGTGGCAAGCCCTAAGCACAATAAATGCATGCCAGAGTGGAGCGGTTGGGAAGGGGACTAGACGCTGCTCTCCCTGCTGACTTCACCGCCGCACAGTCGCACGTGGGCGAACGGAGGAAGAAGATGACCAGCGACGGCATCGGGCCCACCGGTCAGCGGCACAGGGCGATTCGAGCCCAACGCGCCCCAGTGGGTTGAGCCCAACCACATTAGATGTTGGCCGCCGGATTGGACTTGAACGGCCCGATTGCGCGCACCACTTTGAAAGCACCCGGTGCAACCAGTTGGCTCGGCCGAGTCAAAAGACTCGAGCCCGAGGAACAGTGCGAACCAATTTAGGTTTTGATTTTAAACCTGAAACTTTGGGGATTTAATTGAGGTATCAAATAAACTCCAAAATTTATGAAATTTTAACTGGAGGTTCCTGACCTTAGGGTTAACCTTCCATAAAATTTCCAGGGACTTTTGTGTACTGGAATTTCCCCAAGAAATTTCAGAAGGTTCAAACAGGGTTTGACCAAGGTTTGACTTGCCTCTAAAATATTTCAAATAATTTCCAAAAATTATGAAATAATTCAGAGGTGTTACCAAACAACCCTAGAACCCAGGAAAATTATTGCACAAGGGTTTGACACAAGATTTCACCCAGAAGGTTTTGACTTGAGATAAATGAGGATTTTGATTTTGAATTTCCCAAAATTCCTTTACAAGAATTTCAGAAAAGTTTCAAGAGTAAAAGGATGAAGGAAAAGTTTTAATTTATCCTCATTTTATTACTTTTGAAACACAAGCCAAAATGGGGATGTTACAGTTTCAGTACTCAAGGAAATAATGTTTTCTCAATTTCTCCTTTAGAAATTAAAATTTCTCACAACTTTTTGGAATACCGATTCATCGCACAAGACACTAACCTGTTACTCTTAACTTGGCGATCTCAACGCCAAACCCAAATCAAAACACCTTGTCAACACCTTTGAAAAGGGACTCTGATGATCTCACAAGACATTCTCTTACCGATTTCCTTTACTATCAGAGTTCATTTGACAAATGGGACTCAGAAAGTATCCCTGAATTAGATCTCTCACACGATCATATCACCTCAACCCTTTTGAGAACAAACATCTCAGATTTCACATCACACACTCTCATGTACCACATCAGAAAGGTGTTATCAACGATCATCCCACTGTTCGCATTCCACCCTTATTCTACTTCTTCTACACATAATCTTTGGGCGACTCAAAGTTCTAGCATAGCATTGCAAAGTCCATATTTAACATCCAAGACTCTTGCAACTAACTTCTCATATAAAAGATAGGGAAATCCTTATATTAAATCCCTAAAAATCCACAATTCCCACATACTCACTCATTAAAATCATCATGAAAATATTTTCTTGACCAGTTAACCATTACAAGGATTATAACTCTCAGAAGGTTACTCATTTAGAGCCAAATCACTCTTGACATTACTCAATATTTTCCATTATCCCATTAATTGACATGACGATTCGATTACTTTATAATCCCACTCTCATTAAACCACATCATCAAGTTTAACTCTCATATCCTTGCAATACTACCAAATTGCAATACTCTATAAAATTGATCAATATTTCTATACTTTCAGTAATTCTAATGTTCCTAGAAGTGAACCGGAAGATCTTGGATCAGACTCACTATAGGTCCTACTAGCTGTAACAATGCAATCAGTTTAACCTCATAAGACAAACTTCCAACTATATTACGAAATTATCTCATCCTCCAGCGCTCATCAAATATCTTACAACCCACAGTTTCACCACTACAATTATTCAACACCTCAAAAGACTCAGGTGAAACGAATAGGTTGATTCTTCCTCAAAAGAAAGAGCGAATGGAATCAATTTTTTTCAACAACTTGGAAGACATGTGCCACTGCAGTGAACACAAGACCAAGGAAACTGTCACTTAGGCCAAGAACTCGAAAAACATAAGGGAAAGTCAACATTCAAGGGCTCAAGCCCTACTGAAAGCGAAAACCAAACCACAAAAGAGAAGAACGTAATACCCTTTGAACATTGATAAACCCTTATAGAACAACTGCAAAAGGTTTAAGTACTCTCAAATAAACTACAAGATGCGAAACGGCTTAAATCTCAAACACTTATCTTCTCTCCTTCCTTTAACACAGATAGTTGTTTTCTGTGATTACTACATCACCTTGCCAGCTTAAACAAGATAAGCTCTTATGACCAAATCATAGGAACAACTTGAGAACCAATAAAATCTTTCAACATATCACTTTGCTCAAAGCAACTCAATCACCACATAACTCAAGAGGTCCAAATGATCCCCATCGCAAAACTCGAAACACTCTTACAAAATCCCATTTACGAAAGACGATCAAATTACTTTACTTCTAAAAGAATCATCACCACACACTCAAGTCACCATCTCTTGCAAAAAAAAATCTTACTAACATCAGAGTAATATACTCTGAACACGAATATTTATCATCAACTATTCCATTAGAAAGGCCCCAGAGTTTCACCAAATTGTTCCATACTACCTTTGCATCCCATCTTCGAAATGAGAGTATACCCAGAACCAAACAACCTCACTACATCGACCTCTTATGTTTAGAAGGGGTCTACTACACAATTGAAAAGCTCCTACCAAAACTCTTTCATCAAGGACACATTATCATCCGATTATTTCACAATCAGGTGGGCATAAGCCCAAATCAGTTCAACTCTTAGCGATGCTCATCATCAAACTTCAACACACAACAGTTATACCACAACCATTGTTGTTATCAACTGGCTTCATTATGAAATCTAGTTGCTACCTACTTTTATTCCCAAATCATATGGATATTAACAAACACGTATCCAACTGTTCCTCCTCATATTTGGATTTCAGCAAAAAATACACTAAAACTTCAAAAATCGAAATATTTTATCGATCAAAAGTCTTAACAACGTTACAACCAAATTCATCGCGTCATTCTATACAGAAGAACTACATAGAACTCCTCTCATAAATTCTAGATCCACCGATATTCAATCCAGTCAACCGGTTATACACAGTTCCAGTAACTAATCATACTAAGGAATACGTAAATCTGGTATTCCCTCTATTTTTTTTCCACACAATTAAATTAATCCATGGAAACCAAAGATCCCAACAAGTTTAGCAACCTAAACAGTTTTAATGACCAGACTAGTTCATCAAGGTTTCATACTTCTTGATATCTCTCAATCACTACTCATATATACCGTTCATCAAGAACTAGGAAAAGACAACATCAACTTAATCAATTTCACTTCCAAGGTTACTAATTAATATTAATTATGCACCATACCAATGACTCATCTTGATACCCATACCATATCAAGTTATTTGATTACAATATCTGATTTAACCATAACGAGGCATCACAAAAAGATTTTAACAATTTCCAACAGAAAAGAAATGCCTTAAAACTTCAACACTCGGAATAATCCAAAAGGAACACATAGAGCCAAATCTTTCTCATGCTAACAAACTTGCAACTTCAAACTCTCATTACCCAACTATCAAACGAATAAATGAGTCATTCTTTGCTAAAGAGAAAGAAGGAACAACTAAGGAATTATCAATAATTGCCAATTGAGAAAGATCACAAGTTTCAAAAGCGACTCAACAGTCGGAAAACAATAATTGTTTCAGAGAACCATAAGAGACCATTGACACTCAACAACCACCATAAACCAAGAACCCCAGAGAAATTCATCATCCACCACAGATCAAGAATTTGCCAAGATTGAGGTCAAGAAAGAAATCAACTTTCTAAAACAGCTCACGCTCAACTCTTGCAACTAAGGTATTCAGGGTAACTACTTTATGCGTCTACCATGAACGGTGGTATAGCCTGACAAACTCCAAGGCCACAACCACGGTCTCCACTTCTTAACAACCATTATCGACACGCATAAACAATATAATCAAATATGATTATACATGATCATCTCATGGCAATCATAGAATAGATTCATAGATATAGAATATCATAACATCTCATTTCATAGATTAATAACAAGAAAGATAGCACAGAGGCAATTCAACAATTGCTCAACAAATGAAACATAGCAACAGATAATGCGGAAGCAATGTAATTCCCAACCCCACCTACTATGCACAGTGTGTCAGTTTAATATTTTTCTATTAACCACGGACCTAAAGCCCGCTCTGATACCAGCTGTAACACCCCAGCTCAGCATTGAGCCTGGAATGCTACTAAAATTAAATTAAACTAAAATAAACTAAGACCAATTACAAATTTTTGGCAAAACCTCCTTTGTATAGTCAGCTATACCGAGGTTCCAACAATTAAACATGACATTTATCAATATCTCCATAATCAGGTTCATTCAAGCATGCAGGATAATCTTATAAACATAACCAAAATTTGCTATTCTCATTATTACAGTTAATCTGAAACTCAAACCATCCATAAGTAATTCTTAAGATTGAGTGGTAGTGCGTGGATCCAAACATCTACTCCCTCCCATGCATGCGGGTCTTGCCAGTTGTACCTAAAACACATCAAAGCAAGAGTGAGCCCAAAGACTCAGCAAGTACCAACAAGGCTAAGCAAGTTATCATTCATAGCATCAACAATCCAAGATAAACAATGCACCAAAGAATAGCCTTCATGCTCATGCTCATGTGAATGCAACCAATGCAATGCACCTTTTCAACTTTATCTCTTTCGCATTTTACGTGTAATGCGGGTATACAACCGTCATTGTATACCCTTGCCTGTGCCCTCTGGCACAGGGACCAAGAGCCTATACACCACATGTATAGGGACCTTTGCCCATCATCATAATGATGGGGACCTCATTTCTCATTGCCCACATTCCACGAATGTGGGGACCTCAAGCCTGTCATTGCCTGACAGGGACCTCATCTGTTTCGCTTGGTCGCAACATGACCAAGTTTCAATATGCTCAGAAATGCTTGAGTAATGCATCTACATCTTCTCATTTAACAGAATTCAACATGTACTTTGAGCAAACAATAGCATCATGAGAGAACTGTAATCACAATATGCAAACACCAACACAACTAGAGTCCTCTCAACATCATGTTCACATGGCAACAATGAACATTACACATCTCAATCATGGCAGGCAACAAGAATTCCACTAAACCCGAATACTTGCATATGAATCGACTAACCATACTACAACGTTCATATATGTAGATTTCATAACTTTAAAACATCAATGTGTAGTGTAACTCATAAGCTACTTCACACAAACAACACCATTCATACCACTTCAGCAATCATGATCCACACACTTAATCATGTACCCTAACAAACAATGCCATTCAATAAAATCGATTCTATCCCTTAATGTACTTGCCTTAGCGCGCGAGAACGGACGCGTGCCGAAGGAGCTGCCCTGGTTAACACCACCACCTGAATACAATTATAGAGCTCGGTAAGACAATCATACAGGACCAACACATGGGTAAGAATGAAAACGGTCTTTCTATACTCTCTAGCGCAAAACCCCAAATTTCCAACTCCTAACTATCAAACTGTCCCCTCAGCGGACAGCCGCGCTCTAAAATCCATAACTTTTTCTACAGGAGTCCAAATGGAGTTTTCTTGGACATTCTGAAAAGGTAATTGGATTGCCCTTCTAAACCTAGTTGGTGAGCTCCTTTGATTCGGCCCTCTACTAACCTTACCAAGCCATATAACAGAACATCCATTTTCGTGTCAGGTTTCTGGACAGCAACACTCAAACTATCATAACTTTCTCTACATTAATCCAAATTTCGTGATCTTTAGTTTTCCTGAACGCTGAGAGGATTATCTTCGTTTTTCGTTGTGGTGAGACCCTCTGAAACTCCCTTTAACTACGCACTTAGGTCAGGTTAAGAAAATCTGTCAGATTATCAATCCACCAGCAGAGCAGTATTACTAATAAATTCGTAACTTTTACTACAGAAGTCCAAATGACCTGATTCTTGTCGGCAATGAAAGATAGCTATGATATCTACAACTTTCTAGGAGAAGCCCAGACCCAAATCTGCCTCTAACCTAATAAAAAACGACAACCTTTACTGCTGCAGAAAACCGACGAACTGATATCCGAAAATCAGACAACTAGAATTCGACCCAAAACTATGATCAACAAGTTACCCTTGCCGAAACGGAGAGTGCACGCAGCGGATCGACGATCACGACGTTCTCCCGGTTGCGAACCCCTCTACTTCTCTTCTTTTCTCCTCTTCTTTTCTCCTCTTCTTGGCCAGCCAGCAAAGGGGGTCCTTCCTCCTTCTTTTGACCAGCAGCAAGGGGCCTAGGGGAGGGTGCAAGGGAGATGGAGGGGCAGGGAGGGGCGCAAGGAAGTGGAAGGGGGAAGGGCGCACCAAGGAAGGAGAAAAAGGGGGGGACGGCACAGGAGGTGGGAAGGGGAGCCGGCCACTCACCTCCCCTCTTGGGCCAAAAGCCAGCGGGCCGGAAGCCTTAGCCCACGCTGCCCAAACTTTCCGATTTTTCCCCCCGGATACTTCTCTAATTGGTCTTTTCCTTACAGTTCTTTTCGTAGTCCTTAACACTGCTCTCGACCAAAACCGACAATTGCCTTTCGGGATATTACACTATTTTAGCAGCCCAGTCAAACCTTTTAAGCATTTGAATAGATTCTGGTCAACTAATCTGGTCTAGACCTAATCCTCAGCACTGTAGCGACTCGAGCCATGCGGTTGGGTCCAACCCAGTGAAACTGGTCCGGCTCTGTCACGTTCGGGCGCGAGCCCAATCCCCTCGCGCACTGTGAGCCGTCGATCCTCAATCGCACGGGCGGGATCGCGATATCACGCGAGCTGTCCACGTGTGCGCCCTAATTTCCACCGTTGGATCTAAATCGGACGATCAAGGGGGATGTATGCATTCGGACAACTCCGGATCCCCTCACGATCTCCACTGTCCATTCTCGATCCAACCGCGCCGCCTTTTCATTTTGAATTTAAAGGCGCGCATCAATCGTGGGCCTTTGGATCTAAATCCCACGGCACTCCTTTTTGACCGCGGGCTTTTAAAGCCCAAATTCGGTGGGCCGCTGGATTTTAATCGTAGGGTCCAGGTCGGTGTATGCATTCGGACCATCCGGATCCCGCGCCGATCCTGACCGTAGAAAGCCCATCTAACGGCGCCGCGTCATCGCATCTAAAGGGGTGACGTGTATTTCTTTTATTTGACCGTTGGATTCCAATCCAATGTCCAGATTTGAAAGTAGACCCCGAAATTCCTTTGGGCTCTGTTTAAATCTCGATCGACCGATTGAGATCGCACGACCCATATTAAATGATGCCGATTAAAACCTCTTAACCTCTCTATTTATCACAGCCGCCCATTTCTAATCGGACGGTTGATATTCTTTTGAGTCTTAGGAGGCGCGCAGGGCTGTGGCTGACACTGGGACCCACATGTCAGCAGGTTCTTATCTCCTTCCTTGCCTCTCTACGCGCAGCCATTTCTGTGAGCAGAGGAAAGGATTTATCCAAAGATTATGCAACTAATTTTTCGATGTTTAGCTCTAAATGGACACCTCATCAACTCTAGACTTTTCCACTTTGCCCTGTAGCTCAACATCTATATATAAACCCTAGCTTCTTGCTGTTACCAGTGTTGACCGAAGGAGCTCTTCATCCTCCATTGTTGTCCAGTGGAGTTTCTTGCTCCTATCCATTGCTTGTCCATCTTAAGCACTGGTTTCACCTTGCACTGAGGTTTTAACACCTTTTGTAGGTTAAATCAGAGTTTATTTCTCTGTCGATCAACATCGGGTTTTCAGAATCTTTGGTGTCTTTCCTATCCTGGTAAGTTAAAAACCTTAATTTTGACATCTTGAGCACCTTAAGGACCTTAGGAGCTCATATGAATCATTCTTTTGAATATCAGTAGCTTCAACTTGCTTCAAACTGAAAAGTTGTTATTCTAACTTTTCGGTCTTTCATATCTTTTTCAAGATCTAGGGTTTCTCCTGTCAACTTATCATCCTAGTTAGGTCTCAACTAAACCCTAGCAGCATAACAAGTTGTTCTTTTAATTCTTGTCATCATCTATTTAGCTTTATAGCAGAGTTCTGTCTCTGTCTCTTTTTGTCGGCTTAACCGACAATATAGGTTTTTCTTTAGCTTTTGTAATCTAACCGATTAGGGTTAGATTAAGGGTAGTTTAGGGTATTAACTACCCTAATAGATCATGTTAAGCTTCATTTTAGAACCTTTGCTTGATCTAGTTTCCTTTTTCCCAAATCTGCAATCTGTCCTGTTTCTGCTCTTTTCAAAATCTGAAAACTGAAACTTTGAACTAAACCCTAGTTTCTGCCTTTTGAAATCAGTAGGTGGTAATATGGTTTAATGTCTTTATTAGGGTATATATAACTTAAGCATGCTGTTAAACATGCATTTCCATATTGATCATACATGTTCCTTCCAATCTGCACTTATTGTCGATTTTGGTATTTATTGGATTTTATTGCTTCTTTTAGAATCTGGTTCTGTTGAAGCATTTGAATCTATATCCGAGCAACTGAGCACGCAATGAAGTTTATTATTATCAAGGCAAGCATCCTCTTTGCACCATGTTGATCCCAAGTTTTATACAATAGATTTTCTAAATCCAGTGACATCTGTGCATGCTACTTTTCTGAAAATACAAATTGTGATCTGTTAGTAGTTAGTTATGACCTGACATGATGGATTACCTCAATTATCACCATACACTCAACCTTAGCATAGCATTGTATACTATAATATATTTTCAGATTTGGCTTAGACATGCAGTCTAGGAACTTTAGAGTTTGACAAGAATATCTTGTCAAACATGGGAATCACAAATGGCTTTCTGTTATTTTAAACTCTTTGGCCAGTTTACTTATGTCAGAAATGAATTTTATATTTAAATTGATCTGGACAAGAGGAAGCTAGTGATGGTGCTTTTGTGCACGAGATTGGGAATTGTGGTGGACTTGTCCGGGTTAATTAAGGACTGAACTCTGACTATTCAATTTAAGTCCCCCACGTACTTCCACATGCAGTGTATGGTATTGTTTGGTTAAGTAAAATGTTAAGACTATTGAGTTGGAAACAGAAAGTAAGGATATGTGTATTGATCTTGTATGGCATAGATGCTTTGGTCTTATGATTGCGTTGTATGCCATGTGAGCTTGTATGTCGATGATCGATATTCGAGAAGGGTGAGGGCGTATATGTGCTCTATCGCATATACGTACCTTAAAGGTGCCGATTGCATCCTAATATGGGTAGTGAGCCCAGTTCGCATTTAATTGTTTGGGTCGGTATTACTGACGCAACATGTGTGCCCCGGTTAAGCAGATGCTATCAGTCGTTGTTTAAGCGAGATCAGCTCACACATGGGGGTCCAACTCAATAGTGTTAGCTTGTTGAAAAATACCAAATCTTAGTTTCCCCGGTCGGCATACCAAAGGAAGTATGTCATCATTCGGAGGCATCCGAAGGCAACGGGCTAGCTAAGTCATGTGGGTAATGTAACATCCCCATTTTGGCTTGTGTTTCAAATGTAAGAAATTGAGGGTAAATTAAAACTTTTCTTACATCCTTGTGCTTTTGAACTTTTCTGAAAATTCTTGTAAAAGAATTTTGGAAAATTCAAAATCAAAAGCCTCATTTATCAAGTCAACAACCTCCTTGGTGAAATCTTGTGTCAAACCCTTGGAAATAATTTTCCTTGGTTCTAAGGTTGCTTTGTGACACCTCTAAATTATCTCATGATTTTTGGAAATTATTTGAATAATTTAGAGGCAAGTCAAACCTTGGTCAAACCTCTGAAATCACCTTCTGGAATTTCTTGAGAAAATTCCAGTGCACAAAAATCTTTGGAAATTTTATGTGAGGTTAATCCTTAAGTCAGCTAGCTCTAGTTAAAATTTCATAAATTTTGGAATTGATTTGATGCCTCAATTAAATCCCCAAAGTTCAGTTCAAAAATCAAAACCTAATCTGGTTTGCACTGTTCATTGGACTCGAGTCAGGCTCGGGCTCGAGTCACTTGACTCGACCGAGCCAACTAATTGCACCCGGCGCGGTCGAGCGGGCGCGCGCGTCGTCGGCCGTTGGATTTCCATCGCTCGGTCCGTGTTTGCCCATCTACGTGTCGACGCGGTCGCGTGTTAACCCTCGGATGGAAATTGGACGGTGGCCGAGTCGTCGCCTTCCTCTCGCTCGAGCGGCGCCGCGCCAGAGCTCGCGTCAGCAGCGCCATGGCAGGGGAGTGGGTGGAGCTCAGCGCCTGGTCACCTCGCAACGGGTGTCTGCAGCGCATTTAATGCCGTCGTGCGGCCGCCCCCGAAAGTCCACCTTCTACCTGCTCCCTCGCTCTCTCTCGGCCGCAGCAGCAGCTGGGATCTGAGGCGGAGCAACGGTGCTTTCTCGCTCTTCCTGGCTACTTAAGCCCCCTTGCTCCCTCCTTGACCTCCCTTTCACCCTTCCGCAGCTCTTGTGTGCACTGCTGTGCGTGTTTGAGCTCCAAAACCCCGAACCACTCGCGCCGCCATTGCCGAGCTTCGGGCTTCTCGGTGAAGGTGGTACCACAGTGGCTCTCCCTCTCTTTTTCTTGCTCCCTCTGCTCCCTACTTACTCCCTGAAGCTTAACCCTCAATTAATTTTGGGTTTATCGTCTCAGGGGAGGCTAATTTCGGAGTTCCCCCAATTCGGCCGCGAGCGCCCCTCTTCGTCTCCAGTGCCGGTGAGTCCATCTCCCCTCAATTCCTTTCTCTGGGAGCATCAGTGTGGCACGTGGGACCTATTTTGATGTTGCGGTCGTTCTCTAGTTGTCGGGGCGACTTCCTCGTTGCCGCCATTGTTGCCGTCGCAGAGCTTCGCCGCCGGAGCTGTTCAGTCATCGTCTGCACCTCCGCGTCACTCAGGTAGCATCGCCGTAGTCCCTAGATGCTCGGGCACCGCTTGGTTGAACCGCTGCGGAGCTTTTGGCTGCTAGTCGTCGTTGTCATCTTTTCCGCGCTGCCCCTCGCCATCGCGCCGCCGCTCTGGTCCACCACCGTCGGTGTGGGTGGTACCAGAGGGTGCGCAATGCTATTGCGCACCCATTCCCGGCATTCACTCCCACCGCCGAGCCTTTGGTCGCCGGCGTTTTGCCGGCGCAGCCATCGGGCTCGTTGTCGGACGCGCCAGCGCCAGCGTCGCGGCGTGGTTCGTTGTGCACCGTCCATCCGTAGATCTGCGGCTGCGATTGTCTGGAAACGGTGTTGTGCACTGTGTCGCGTTGCTTGTGAGCCGTTCATCTCGAGATCGACGGTCCACAGCCACTGGCTCTTTCCCGCTCGCGTGGACTCCACAGTCGGCGTGGTTCGATCTGGACCCTTGGATGCTCGATCAACGGCTGGGATTGCGAAGGTATTCGTTCGGTCCGAATGCCATCTTCATCTAGACCGTTGGATCTCGATCCAACGGTGAGCCTCTGTGGGTTCTGTGCATGTGTGCTGTGCGCGCCGTGCGTGTGGGCCGTCTGATCCAGGATCGACGGTCCATAATCAGCCACGTCGTAATGGCCTTCATGAGTTTCCCGAAAGCTTTATTTGCAAACTGAAAAAGGTATTAAACTTAAAAAATGCATAACTAATTCATTTTAAACCCAAATCGGTTGATTCAAATTTTGTTAGCTTTAGTTTGAACTGTACTTTAATCTAAAAATGAATAGGAGTTTAGTTCGGCTCCAGAAAACAGATTTTAAAATTGGTTTAGAAATAGGTTCTACTTGTTATTCTAAAATTGGCAATTGACTTGTAAATTGCATAACTAATTCTCTGAAAATCAATTTTTAGTGAAACCAATTTTGTTAGCTTCCTCTAATAAAGTACTAAATGATAAAATTTGTTTTAGGCATGTTACTGTTTTTAACAAGATTTCACATGCAATTTAATTTGGTTCATTTTCATGACTCGAAAAATCATAACTGTTTCAATATAACTCCAAATGACCTGAAATTTTATATTGCTTATCACTATACCAGTAGGTAGCTACCATAAAAGGTTCAGCTTCAAAATCTTTCTAGAAAATATTTTTGCTACAGTACCTAATTATGGCCGAAAATAGGTTTTTAGGGAATATCTTTTGCACCACAAATCCAAATTAGGTTTTTCCAGTTTCTATGTCTAGGTTTATTCCTATTTTACCTTGTGCATAAATTTCGTCGCAATTGGATAAATTTTGCTTGCTCTTTTGTTTAAGGGTTGCTCGTCTTATTGGTTGTTCTCGTTTCTTTTGCTTTTAAGCTAGGCTTCGACATTTGCGGTAACCCGAGAATGATCCTCCATAATGATTTGAGCAACGACAAGCGGGCAAGCAGTTTGATCATTTCCCATTGATCCCATTACTTTTAAAGTCTAATATTTTGTTTAACTTCTATGTATGCATTGCTATTTTGTTGCTAAATTGATTAGTTAATCCTCTAGTTGCATAATCTGTAGGTAAATGATTATCCTCTACTACCTGAGCCTAGGTTATTTGCTGTGATTAGAGTTCGTTGGATGAGCTCTTTTCACTTAGTAGATTGCGAATAAATATTGCTTAGCCATGCCTAGATATCGGTAGTATTGGGAGATCATCGACTTAGTCGGTGATCTTGATCACACAAATGCTATTATTATTCCATTATGTCCAACCCTTGTGTTTTACCAATTTGCAAATCAAAAACTGAAAACAAAAATTATATCTTGGCTTGGGCATAATGGTATGTTGGTGTGATCTGTTGGGTGTGATTGGAATGGTGCCTAAGTCCCTAAGGACCGAGTTACTTGTGCCATTGATCCAAGCAATTGCTGCGTGCTAACCACGCGAGTGGGATATGGAACCTCTCTTGACTAAGTACTTTGGGAGGTGTTAATTATGAGCTGGTTGGTGGGTGTGTTTTTGTGTGGGTGTGTTGTGGTGTTGGAGGGGAGCATTAGCAGGCCGGTTAGGCTGTCTAATGTGTCCTTCTCCCGTGGGTTGCGGCTCTTAATTAGCATCGTCCATTGGAAAGCGTCTTGTTAGACTTAGCCATGCCTGCATACCAAAGGAAGTGTGCTAACCGTGGCTGGTGGAAAGGCGGTCTATCGTGTGGGTACATTGGTACACCCCTGCAGGGTTTAAACTATTCGAATAGCCTCGTCCTAGGTTATGGAAACGCTTGGTTATTTTCCGCAAGAACTAGACTACAACCTTTTTAAAAACTTAAACTTGACATGGGTGGTATGAAGGGGTACTTCATGCTATTGTTGTGGTGACTATAGGTTAGTCACTTCTAGGTTGGTGTTGTCATCTATCTATTGTTATAATTGTCTCTCTTTATTTGAACAATAAAAGTTAATTGCAAACTTGCCCTGAATCTATTACCTTATTGCAAATGGAAACTTGCTTTATGTTGAAAATAAGTCCAGAGCCTCATCCACTTAAATAAAGCTTGCATGTAGTTAATTATAGTTCTGTTATCTCAGACGTCAGTCTTGCGAGTACAAAAACAAGTTTTGTACTCATCTGCTTTGCTTAATATTAATTGTTGCAGACAAAGAAGGTGAGCCCCAAGGGCCTCACTTTCGTGAGTTGTGTTGCGGCGCTGTGTGGGACGATTAGCTTGGCGGTCTGGTTGGTTGCCTTGTGGGTAAAGGCACACCGATTGGCTTTTGTTTATCGCCATTTTATGGCCATTTTGCTTCCGCTGTTTAAATTAGTTACTTATGTGTTATTTGGCGGTCGGCCTCTCTTTGTAATAACTCTCTTTATATTATTTATGTCTTTCGGTTGTTGCTTTTGCTTGACTCTATGTGTATGAATGGAATTGATGCATGATTTTGTAACGGGTGTGTATCTGCAGTGCAGGAAGTATACATATCTCGAGGCTTGGTTTATTGGATTGTACTGTTAGGACCAAGTGGATGGTTAAGCAGTACAAGCCGAATAAACCGGGGTCCTCACAGGTAAAGATGTACACCCCTGCAGGGTATAAACTGTTCGAATAGCCGTGTCCACGGTCATGGACAATAACTTGAGTTGATGTCACCTGTATAGAAGTTTTGATTTTCAAATCTGGTTTCGGTTTTTGATTTAGCATGAGGGATTCATGCACTGTACTGTTTACAATTAATTCATTTACTTACTGTTCTAGTTCAAATTTTATTTATTAAATTGCTTTATCAAAACTTAGCATTTGTAGGATAAGATGTATTGCTTTATGCAAATTTGAACCTTTATACCTTCCTGTTGTAACCTTATGCATGTACAAATTCTACTCCTTTGAATAGGTTCTAATAAACACTTTCTTTTATTAGTTTGTGTAAGACTTGCTGAGTACCTTCCGTACTCAAGGTGCTATAACCTATTGTTGCAGGTGAGGATGGTTACTTTTATGAAGTACCCGTTAGCGCCGATCAGGGTGACGCTAACGAGTAAAGCTACTTCTTTCCTCCACGCAATCGCCTGCGGGTGGATGGGGCCATTGGTGGATTTTGAACTTTTATTTTGCTTCATTGTTGAACTTGTTGTAGTGACCAAGTCACTCCATAATGTAGTACTAAAACCGCAAGTTGTAAACTTATGTTTAATTATGTCAATGTATGACTTGTATGTATTTGATGCGATGTTGTTGAAGGATATATATGCAATGGTCGTTGATCACAGGAACCATTGTGAAATATATATATCAGAATCTGTTTATTGGATTTGTCACTTGTTAAATTTATACCTTTAGCATGATCTTTAATAAAGGGGCAGCACTGTTCCTAAATTAAGAATTGTGCTACAGTATAATTTTAATTAAGTACATTTCCAATAACCGGGTATCCTCACACCGCAGATCGCAAAATGGACGGCGGTCCAAGATCGAAGTGCAACCTGGAGCGCTGACATGTGGGGCCGCATGTCGGTGACTGTAAGTCACACACGCGAGCTTTAACACGCGCACGCAGGCTCGAGCCCACATGGCAGCGAGACACAAGAATATTTTAGGACAGGTAATTAATTACTAATGACCAATGATTAGTGATGATTAGCAATTAATGTGTCCTAAATATTTGACGACAACGAGAGCTACGGCCGGCAAAAACCCGAGCGCAACCCACGGCTTGTCGACGGCGACTCCGGTCGCGGCGGCGCCCCCAAAACACCAAAATGGACTCGCAATAGTGATGCGGACCCAATGGTGATGACCTCGCCGGCGGTGGGGGTCTAGAATGCCAGCGAGCCGGAAAACATAGAAGGAGGCCCTTTCGGCAAAACATGAAAATAGCAAAAAGCTCCGCTGCGGTCCAGGAAAGCGAGTGCCACACTCCTAGGGACTAATAAGAAGCTACCTCAGCCAAGATGAGCTTCAAAAGATGGCCGGAGAAGCTTGAGCACGATGGAGACCACCGGAGCCGAGGAAGACGAAGAAGAAAATGGCAACCTGAGCAAAATGAACACCAATGGGTGATCAAAATAGCTACAATAAGGTTCCCATAAGCTCCACAAGTAAGTAATTGCAAAAAGAACCACTTACCGGAGCTGGAGAAGAAAGGGGGTGAAATCTGCCGAAAATCTCCAAACTTAAAATTGATCCATTCCTGAGAATGCAACCCAAAATTAAGTTAGGGGAAATATAAAGGAAGTTGAGGAGCTCAAAAGGGTACAAGAAAGATTGAAGGTGAACCACTGGACACCAAGATCGCCATTGGAGCTCTCGGGTCAACAATGGTGGATTGAAGGTTTGAGATGGTTTTGAGCTCAAACACAGAGAAAAGCTAGGGGTGGTGTAAAGGAACACCAGGATGAACCGAGGGGTTATTTATAGAGGGAGGATTAGGGTTTTGAGCAAGAACAAGAGCTCACGGCGAGCTCGGTTCATGGTGCGGTCATGGACCAAGAAATGATGGGGGCAAGTGAGACTCGGGATGGAGGAGCCGAAAGCCTAGGGTGCATTAAATGCCCCACAGAGTGATGTTGACGAGGCACGCTCAGTGACACAACAAGCGCCCTCCTCTCTCTTTCTTCTCGCCATGGGCGCGCGCGCATACGAGAGAGCAGAGGAGGAAGAAGAAGCAGAAAATAAATCATGGCGTTGGATTGAAAATGGGCGGCTGCGATTTAACTGGTCCGCCGGACGATCAGGTGTTTTGAAATGCGGGCGGTTGGATCGAGATCCAACGGTCCTAATTGAAAAGTGCAACCGCACGGTCCGAATGCACACGCAAACGTAGGCCGAGCGATTCAAATCCAACGGTTGAGAACAACCGCGCGCTAGGAAGGGAACCAGGTGCGATTAGTTGGTTCGGTCAAGTCCACTGGCTCGAGCCCGAGTCCGACCCACACCCAAGGAACAGTGAACCAGGTTTTAGGTTTTTAATTCCAGCTGAGACTTTGAGGATTTCTTAAAGGTAGCAAACTAACTCCAAAAATTCTGAAATTTTTGCAGGAGCTTGCTAACTTAGATATTGACCTTGTGTAAAATTTTTAGAGGTTTTTATGCTATGAATTTTTCTCCAAAAATTCTGCAAGGTGCTGGTTTTAGGTTTGACTAGAAGTCAAACATGTTTGACTGCCCTCTAAAAATATTCACACAATATCCAACAATTGTGAAATTTTTCAGAGGGGCCACGTACCATCCCCAGAACTTAGGAAAAATATTTCCGGAGGATGATCAAAAAGGTTTGACAAGATTGTTTTTTGAAGGATCAAGATTTGGATCAAAGACTTGTGGCTTTGTATTTCCATGGCTCTTGTACAATACTTGTTCAGTACAAACAGGAAACACATGATGTAAGAAAAAGTTTTAATTTCTACTCATTTTCTTACATTTCAAACACAAGCCCAAAATTGGGATGTTACATTAGGTGTGTTAGATTTGAGCTGTGTTCTGATTTTGGTTCTTCCCGAACCATTGCTCGTTGTTTCTATGCCTGTTGCAAGCTTTCTTAAGTTCTTGCGGTTACCGTTCTGTTAGCTTTCGGTTAGGGTGATGCTATTCCCCTAGCTATAATGTCCCGTTTATCCTGAGTCTTTAAGCTTTTTTAAAATAAAAATAACCATTTGGTTTTGTTGAGAGTTCAAAACTTAACTTGAAGATTTCAGAAATTTGGAGATTTAACTTGATCTAACTAAACTTCAACTAAATCCTGTTGTTTGGTGTTCTTTGTTCGTTGGAAACTCCTCGCTGCTCCTTGGCTTTTAGCCTCTCTTCTCTGTTTGCCATGTTTGCCCATCAGGCTAGCTTTTTCCCTCTAGGTCTCTCTCTCTCTCTCTAAACCTTCTTCTTGCTGGACATTTCCCGATGTCCAGACCCTCCTTTTGTCAGGCATCTCCTGATGTCTAGATCCCTCTCAACGTACTTTTGGAAACCCCTGAGTTCATATGGGTGTCCCGGAGTCCCTCTGGACCTCCTTGTATCTATATGGAACTCCTTCCAGACCTCCCCTTGTCCTTTGGACCTCCTCTGTGTCCTTTAGGACCTCCCCATGTCGTTAAGGACCTTCCCTAGCCTGTTTGGACCTCCCTTGCATTCTTTTGGATCTCCTTCGCTTGATCCGAGGGTCCAAACCTCCTTTCTGTTTTGATTGGAAGGTCCAGACCTCCTTAAGCCTAGACCTCCTTAGCGGTTGGATCTACCGCCTGCTTTTGCGGTCGTACCGCTTAAGGTTTTGCCTTCATCACCTAAGGACCCTTCGATGCTTTTTGGACGGTCCGATCCTGAGGGCACGTTTGCTGGTCCGAACATCCCATCCCTTTAAAACCGTCCGATCTGAATCATACGGCCTGGCCTCATTGACCCGTTCGCTCGGTTCGAACGGCCCCTTTGTTTTGCTCCACCCGATCATGATCTAACGGCCCCAGCCTTCCCCGCGCATCCTTGTCTCTGCGGACCTCCCCTTGCTTTTCATCTTGACCATAGGACCTCTCATTTGGAGATCTAACCGTTAGGACCGCCCCTTGCTTTTGATCTTGACCGTCGGACCTCCCCTTTTGGAGATCAAACCGTCAGGACCTTCCCCTTGCTTTTGATCTTGACCATCGGACCACCCCTTTTGGAGATCTAACCGTCAGGACCTCCCCTTGCTTTTGATCTTGACCGTCGGACCTCCCCTTGCTTTTGATCTTGACCGTCGGACCTCCCCTTTTGGAAATCTAACCGTCAGGACCTCCCCTTGCTTTTGATCTTGACCGTAGGACCGCCCTTTTGGAGATCTAACCATCAGGACCTCCCCTTGCTTTTGGTCTTGACCGTAGGACCTCCATTTTGGAGATCTAACCGTCAGGACCTCCCCTTGCTTTTGATCTTGACCGTAGGACCTCCCTTTTGGAGATCTAACCGTCAAGACCTCCCCTTGCTTTTGATCTTGACCGTAGTACCTCCCTTTTGGAGATCTAACCGTCAGGACCTCCTCTGTGCTGTGCCTTTTGGACCTCTTGTCCATAGGATCTCCTAGTTGTTTCGTGGTGGGATCTCCTTTAGGTTCAGACCTGCTTTTTGCGTTTAGACCTTTGTGTTATAGACCTTCTCCTCTGTGTGTTTAGACCTTTGTGGTTTAGACCTCTCTCTCTCTGTGTTTAGACCTTTGTGGTCTAGACCTCCTCCCTCTCTGTGTGTTTAGACCTTTGGGGTCTAGACGTCCTCCCTCTCTATGTGTTTAGACCTTTGCGGTCTAGACCTCCTCCTTCTCTGTGTGTTTAGACCTTTGTGGTCTAGACCTCCCTCTCTGTATGTTTAGACCTTTGTGGTCTAGACCTTCTCCTCGGTGTGTTTAGACCTTTCTGGTCTAGACCTCCCTCTCTGTGTGTTTAGACCATTGTGGTCCAGACCTCCTTCCGTGTGTGTTTTGACCTTGGTGGTCTAGACCTCTCTCTGTGTGGTTAGACCTTTGTGGTATAGACCTTCTCCTCTATGTGTTTAGACCTTTGTGGTTTAGACCTCTCTCTCTCTCTGTGTGTTTAGACCTTTGTGGTCTAGACCTCCTCCCTCTCTCTATGTCTAGACCTTTGCGGTCTAGACCTCCTCCTTCTCTGTGTGTTTAGACCATTGTGGTCTAGACCTCCCTCTTTGTATGTTTAGACCTTCGGGGTATAGACATTCTCCTCGGTGTGCTTAGACCTTTGTGGTCTAGACCTCCCTCTCTGTGTATTTAGACCTTTATGGTCTAGACCTTCTCCTCTGTGTGTTTAGACCTTGGTGGCCTAGACCTCCCTCTCTGTGTGTTTAGACCTTTGTGGTCCAGACCTCCTCCTGTTCTGTGTGATTTGACCTTTGTGGTCTAGACCTCCCTTTTTGTGTGTTTAGACCTTTGTGGTCTACACCTCCATCTCTGTGTGTTTAGACCTTTGTGGTCTAGACCTCCTTCCTCACTATGTGTTTAGACCTTTGTGGTCTAGACCTCCTCCTTCTCTGTGTGTTTAGAACTTTGTGGTCTAGACCTCAGTCTCTGTGTGTTTAGACCTTTGTGGTCCAGACCTCCTCCTTTTCTATGTGATTAGACCTTTGTGGTCTAGACCTCCCTCTCTGTGTGTTTAGACCTTTGTGGTCTAGACCTCCATCTCTGTGTGTTTAGACCTTTGTGGTCTAGACCTCCTCCCTCTCTATGTGCTTAGAGCTTTGTGGTCTAGACCTCCTCCTTCTCTGTGTGTTTGGACCTTTGTGGTCTAGACCTCCTTCTCTGTGTGTTTTGACCTTTGGGGTCTAGGCCTCCCTCTCTGTGTGTTTAGACCTTAGTGGTCTAGACCTTCCTCTCTATGTTTGGACCTTTGTGGTCTAGACCTTCTCCCACTCTGTGTGTTTGGACCTTTGTGGTCTAGACCTGCTCCCTCTCTGTGTGTTTAGACCTTTGCGGTCTAAACCTTCTCCTTGTCTATGTGTTTAGACCTTTTTGGTCTAGACCTCCCTCTCTGTGTGTTTAGACCTTTCTGGTCTAGACCTTCTCCTCTGTGTGTTTAGACCTCCCTCTCTGTGTGTTTAGACCTTTCTGGTGTAGACCTCCTAGGGTGCGTGTTTTGACCTTTGTGGTCTAGACCTCTCTCTTTGTCTGTTTAGACCATTGTGGTCTAGACCTTCTCCTTTGTGTGTTTGGACCTTTGTATTCTAGACCTCCCTCTCTGTGTGTTTAGACCTTTGTGGTCCAGACCTCCTCCTTTTGTGTGTGATTAGACCTTTGTGGTCTAGACCTCCCTCTCCGTGTGTTTAGACCTTTGTGGTCTAGACCTCCTCCCTTTCTGTGTGTTTAGACCTTTGTGGTCCAGACCTCCTCCCTCTCTGTGTGTTTAGACCTTTGTGGTCTAGACCTCCTCCTTCTCTTTGTGTTTAGACTTTTGCGGTCTAGACCTTCTCCTCTGTGTGTTTAGACCTTTGTGGTCTAGACCTCCCTCTCTGTGCGTTTAGACCTTTGTGGTCTAGACCTTCTCCTTTGTGTGTTTAGACCATTGTGGTCTAGACCTCCCTCTCTGTGTGTTTAGACTTTTGTGGTCTAGACCTCCTCCCTCTCTATGTGTTTAGACCTTTGTGGTCTAGACCTCCTGCTTCTCTGTGTGTTTAGACCTTTATGGTGTAGACCTTCTCCTCTGTGTGTTTACACCCTTGTGGTCTCGAGCTCCCTCTCTGTGTGTTTAGACCTTTGTGGTCTAAACCTTCTCCTCTGTGTGTTTAGACCTTTGTGGTCTGGATCTTCCTCTCTGTGTGTTTAGACCTTTGTGGTCCAGACCTCCTCCTTTTCTGTGTGATTAGACCTTTGTGGTCTAGACCTCCCTCTCTGTGTGTTTAGATCTTTGTGGTCTATACCTCCTCCATCTCTGTGTGTTTAGACCTTTGTGGTCTAGACCTCCTCCCTCTCTGTGTGTTTAGACCTTTGTGGTCTAGACCTCCTCTGATGAGTACATCACTTCTTCGGATACACACAACAATCCTCCACTTGACATTCAAGGACCAATCACTAGAGCTCGCGCCCGACAATTGAATTTACAGGTGAGCTCGTTCCTAAGTACTTCTTTTTGTTCATTTGAGAATCGATTGCTACCTAATGATTTAATTATGATTAGGAACCATGGAGAGGACCTAGAAGTACTTGGAGAAGGGCTACGAGTTGCACAAGTCCAGCAAAGGCGGTCGAATCATGTTGGAGGCCCAACTCAAGCCGACTTCGAATCCAATTCGGAGTCGAGGACCAGGCCGCACAAAAATGGACGCCCAAATTGCATCCGGGCTCCGTTTTGGACGTTCCACATATGTATGGAAAGCTGAGAAGACGACCTTTCCAATGGCTCTGGTCCCATGTCAAAATTCCTTCTGAGTCAACGGGAATCGTCGAAACAAGTGGGCATTGAGAATGCATCGAGTCTTTGCGTCACCGTCTTTGGGCCGTTCGGCTTTGTATCGTGTTGGAGCCCATTAGGCGCGTCGTCAGGGTTTTGCACGCCCCTCGGTCCTCTATATCCAGCCGCCACCCCACCATTAGGGTTGGGTTTTGCTTAGATTAATTCTGTCTTGAACAGTTTCGCCGTTCATCGGTTTGTGAGACCCGAAATTTCGAGTGCTAAAACAATACATCTGCAATTCCGTTGTGTTCTTCCTTATTCTTGCTTGTGTTCTTCAATTCGCAGGCGAGGATTAGCCTTCTTGGCGAGGTCAACCGGGCTGCGCACGGTTGATAACCTGAGGAGACGTGGTGCTGCGATTGCAGGGTTCAGAATGTGTTGTTGGGAAGCCGAGTCGATTTGTGTCGCGCCTCCACCAAATCGAACATATCCAGAACCTGTTGGTGTTTGTGCCTATTCTTTGCACTGGGGTTGATGACCTGAGAGGGAAGAGAGAGGAGAGGGAGAGATTACCGTCGGAAGTGGAGGATCCGGCCATGGCGGCAGCGGCGGTCCGCGAGGTGGAAGGAGGTGGTGGCGATGACAGCGTGGTGGATCGATCCCGTGGCTGGAGCGCCCCCTCTAGGTCGGATTAGGGTTTTGTCGGTGGGTCTGGCGGCGGCACGGTGAACCTCGTGTGGCGTGCCGCCCCGACCCCCACCTCTTATATGTGGCGCTGGCGACAGGGCCCTGACCTATTGGTGGCGCCCGATCGTAGCTGAGCAGGGTGGCATTTGGCCGTTGGGCCAAATGCCTGAGATCACTCTAACATTCTCCCCCTTGATCTCAATCTATACTTTATCTTTAATTACTTTTGACTTTACACATTCCATCACAGATTAGTGCATAGAACATGTCTCATCGTCACGGTCAATCGCCGATAGATTTGACAGTTACAATACACCTCTCTGTTTTTGAAATAGTTACTTTAATCCTTTGGGCCATCTTTTAGTCCAGGAATCATAGGCTTTCCCTTAAACCCATGCCGGCTACATGTTCTCTGAACACGTTGGGTGGTAAGCCTTTAGTAAGCGGATCCGCTAGCATCTTTGCGGTACTTATATGCTCAAGACTTATAATTTGATCCCGAACTTTATCTTTCACAACATAGTACTTTATGTCAATGTGTTTGGCAGCACCACTTGACTTATTGTTGTGGGCATACGTTACTGCGGGTTCATTATCGCAGTACAACTTAAGTGGTCTATTGATGTCGTCAACCACTTTTAAACCGGGTATGAACTTCTTTAGCAGTTCACCGCCCGTAGCCTCATAACATGCTACAAACTCGGCATACATTGTGGGCGATGTAGTGACGGTTTGCTTTGAGCTTTTCCATGATATAGCTCCTCCGGAGAGTGAACACATATCCGGATGTAGACTTTCTATCATCTCCGCAAAATCGAATCAGATACCCCACTATATGGAGTGAATCGATCTTACGTATGTCATCATGAGGCCTTTTGTTCCTTGCAAATAACGCAAGACTTTCTTTATCAATTTCAATGTTCTATTCGAGATTGCTCGGAATCGCCAAGTAACCCGGTAACAAACGCTAAGTCGTATGCGTACACACTTGAGCATACCGCAAGCTTTAGACAGTGAAGCATATGGAACCGATTTCATTTGATCGAGCTCGTCTTTGGTTCTGGGGCATTGAAAATCCCCATATCTGTCGCCCTTGACTATAGGTGCGGTGAAGGACTACATTTATGCATACCAAATTTCTTTAAGACTTTCTCTATGTATGCCTTTTGTGGCAGTCCCAATATCCCCTTGTTTCTATCCGGTGAATCTCGATCCTAGAACGAACGAAGCTTCACCAAGATCTTTCATATCAAAGTTTGAGGACAAAAACTTCTTTGTCTCGATGTGATGACATCACTACTAGCTAGTAGAATATCATCCACATACAGGATTAGGAAGATAAACTTTCCATCTTTAAACTTTGCATAAACACAGTTGTCCTCTATATTTTCTTTAAACCCAAATTTTCTTATTGTACTGTCAAACTTCAAGTACCACTGTATTGAAGCTTGCTTTAACCCATAAATCGATTTCTTTAGGCGGCATCCTATTCTTTCATTTCCTTCCATGACAAAACCTTTCGGTTGTGCCATGTAAACATTTTCCTCCAAATCCCCATTAAGAAATGTCATCTTTACATCCATCTGATGTAACTCTAAATCATAATGTGCTACTAATGCCATTATGATTCTGAAGGAATCTTTACATGAGACTGGAGAAAAGGTCTCATTGTAATCAATCCCTTCTCTTTGCGTAAAGCCTTTTGCCACAAGTCGTGCTTTGTATCTTTCTACATTCCCTTGGGAGTCAAGCTTTGTCTTGTAGACCCATTTACAGCCTACTATTTTGGCTCCTTTAGGAATAATTTCCAAGTCCCAGACTTTATTAGTCTTCA
This sequence comes from Ampelocalamus luodianensis, assembly GCA_036346255.1. NCBI lineage: Eukaryota > Viridiplantae > Streptophyta > Magnoliopsida > Poales > Poaceae > Ampelocalamus > Ampelocalamus luodianensis. The sequence continues at coordinate 67,367,938 of CM070620.1, read as the reverse complement.
TGGATCTCATCTCCTCTTCCATGGCCTCAAGCCATTTTGAGGAATTTTCGCTTCTCATGGCTTCTTCAAATGAGGTGGGATCATCCTCCATTTGAAATTCCTCTCAGTATGATAAATCGATAATCATCGAAATAGTGATCTTCTTACTCTTTGAGACCTCCTCGGGGCCTCCTCATTTGGTACATCTTCTGCTTGAGGTCTTTGTTGCTCCCCTCATCTCTGTAGCAATGGGTTCTATAGGATCCTGAAGAACAGGTTCCTCATTCTCATTCATTGTTGCCACAGGAGGAACAATAACAGGTGCTGGCATCACAGTGTCTTGCACCGTCGGTGCAATGACAAACAAGTAGTATAAAGAATGGTTCTTGAATCATCGGAGTGGGCGCATACACCCGCTTCTCTTCAAGGTCAATCTCACGAGCTACCATACTTCCTCTCATCATCTCATCCTCTAAGAAGACAGCGTGTCTCATTTCTACAAACTTTGTATATCATGCGACAGAGAAACGAAAACCTTTTGACTTTTCGGGTAGCCAATGAAATGGCAACTTCATCGTTTTGGGATCAAGCTTCCCAAGGTTTGGGTTAAATACTTTAGCCTCGTGAGACTCCCCACACACGTAAGTGGTTTAGTGAGGAACTCTTCACATCCACAACTCGCATGCGGTGTTTTGGGCACCGACTTACTAGGCACTCTATTGAGAATATGAATGGCGGTTTTCAACGCCTCCATCCATAGACTCAATGGCGGTGTGGAATAGCTCATCATGCTTCGCACCATATCCATCGAGTGCAGTTGCGTCTTTCACTACTCCATTTTGCCGAGGTTCGCCGGTGTGGAATCTTGGGCTACTACACCATTTTCTGTAAAAACCTTGCAAAGGTCCAGAACTTGTCCATATGGGGTATGTCGACCGTAGTACTCCCCCCCACGGTCAGATCGGACTATCTTAATCTTTAAATCGTGTTGGTTTTCAACTTCAGCCTTAAATATCTTGAATTTATCCAAGGCTTCATTTCTTTCTTTGATTGGATAAATATATCCATAACGGGAGTAATCATCCGTGAATGTTATGAACGAGTCATATCCATCCACACTTTTCACAGGAAAAGGACCACAAATGTCGGTGTGAATAATTTGTAGAATTCCTGTGCTTCTTTTGGCGTCTTTCTTAATTTTCTTTACATATTTTTCTTTAATGCAGTCTCTGCATTGTTCTAAGTCTGAGAACTCTAATGGAGGAAGAATATCATTCTTAACTAGTCTTTCTATTCTCCCCCTCGAAATATGGCCTAAACGACAGTGCCATAATTTCGACGACGCATCTAGAGTTCTCTTTCGTTTCCTGTTTACATTCGTAGACGAGGATTCATTCACTTTCTCGCACGCGACGTTCCCATTTTCGCATACGACATTCACATCATCACATAATGATAACAAATAAAGCTCATTTTGTAAGATGGCAAGGCCAACACATTCTTTATTAAACATTATTTCACACTTGCCATTTCCAAAATGACAATCATAACCATCATTGTCCAAACATGAAACACTAATCAAATTCCTGCAGAAGAGGAACATAAAGAACATCTCTAAGTAAGAGAGTGAAGCCATCACTAGCTCTAATGAAAGATCGCCAATGACTTCAACTTCAGCTTGGACTCCATTTGCGACTTTAATGCATCTTTCTTTTCTTTGCGTATTCCTCGTCGAACGGAATCCCTGCATATTATTGGCAACATGAACAGTTGCACCTGAATCAATCCACCAAGTAGATTTTGAATATTGTACATACAAGGACTCATTTATGAAGGTAATAATGTCCTCACCTTTCTTTGACATAATCATTTTCAAGAAATCGGGACAATCTTTCTTGTAATGTCCCTTTTTCTTGCAATGAAGGCACTGATCCTTTTCTACTGCAAACTTATTCTGTTGAGGCTGATGGACAGAGGCTTTTCCCTTGTTCTTTGAGGAGAAGTTACTGTTGAAGTTCTTTTTCTTGTTGTCCTTCACATAGTTGATAGAACCACCATGTGAGGATTTAAATCTTTCCTCCTCTTGCACACACATAGCTATGCATTTTTCTAAGTCCCATTTCTCGGGCTGCATATTGTAGTTGACAACAAATGTGTCAAACTTTTCCGGCAAGGAAGCAAAAATCAAGTGAATAAGGAACTCATCCTTGAGAGCCAAATCCATTGGTTTAAGCTTGGATGCCAAGTTGCTCATCCTTAGTATGTGCTCTCTTATGCCACCGCCAGAGTACCTTTCTGTCACAAGCTGCTTAATCAGCTGTGTAGCATATGTCTTTGAAGAGCCAGTAAACTGACTCTTTATTTTCTCAAGGTACTCTGTGACAGTGTCACACTCTGCGATTGAGCCCACAATTGCAGGCTCAATCGTGTTCTTTATCACAGCCAAACATTTCTTGTTGGCTGTGGTCCATTTCTTATGCTCAAGGTCATAAGACATCTGTAAGGGAGCATGATCCCTCTGTCTTTTCTGCTAGGCAGTATCATCCTCATTTTGATCCCTCACTGGTGCCATAGGCTCAGTGGGACGTGCTGTAGTGAGGACCCAGTCCACCTCAGCCAAGATAAACGCTAAGTCTATCTTTTTCTTCCACTCTCCATAATTATCTCCTTTGAGAGTGGGGATCTCTCTGATACAACTCATCAAGTTGTATCCGCCTGAAAAGTTTCAAATAAAGTGAGAACGTAACATTAAAATCATATGTCTTATTTCCAACGTTGGTCAAAAATACGACATACAATTTAAATCAATTTTATCTATGCATTAAATCTACATCACCGTTGGGCAGAAATAGAAATAACGCATAAAAACATCAATTAAAAATTATAATACTGTTATTATCAACGTTGGTCAGAAAATAACAATATCATAATTATCTGAAAATTATATCTATTTTTTCCAAAATTAAATTCTCCGTTGGTTCGAATTTAATAATGAAAAACAATCAACATTATCTTTTGCAGCGTGAAAGCGTAATTATACTAAAATAATTCATTATTGAAGCATTCTTCTTGTACTCATTTAATCTTCGGAAAAATTAACACGTTGGTGCAAAATTTTCCGAAATTTGATTCAATTGCATTCAAAAACATTCAAAAGGTTACGATAAAACATTAAAACTCTTTTGGATTTCTTGTTCAAAGCGCAATTGGCCCATGGCGCCCAACCGCCGGCCTTTTCTCTCCCACGCGGGCCAAAACCTTCATATTGAGTGCCGGCACCTTTGCCCTGCCCGCCATTGGATCTCGGCCGTCCGTGCGATCGGACGGCCTGGACAATCCCGCCCCTTTACCTAACCCCACAAAAACCTAGCTCCATTTCACGGCTCCTCCGGAAAACCGGATCTAGAGGCGGCGGCGACTCGCTTGGCGGAGGCGCGGAGCGGCGGCGTCGGCGGCGGCAGCCCCATGGCGGCTCCTCGTGCGGAGGCGGATAGCGCGGCCGGGCTCGAGATGGAGGCGCGCGGCGCACTCCAGCGGCGGCGGGATGCGCCGCGCGCGGCGGCGGCCGGTGCGCGGTGCGGCTAGAGGGCGCGGCGCGTCGAGGCGCTCAACGCCAGCGGCCAAGGCGTGGCGCGCGGCCTCGGCAGCCCGCTGGAGGAGCGGCACCGGCGGCCCCATCGGCGCGACGGCGGCGGGCGCGGCGATGCGCTGCACGCGGCGCACGGGCGCTCAAAACCGGTCGCGGCCGCGGCGGCGGCGTCACGAGAGCGGCCGTGGCGTCGACCCGATAGCTCGATACCATTGTTTGTGCCTATTCTTTGCAGGGTTGATGACACGAGAGGAAGAGAGAGAGAGGAGAGATTACCGTCGGAAGTGGAGGATCCGGCCATGGCGGCGGTCCGCGAGGTGGAAGGAGGTGGTGGCGATGCGGCGTGGTGGATCGATCCGTGGTGGGCGCCCCTCTAGGTCGGATTAGGGTTTTGTCGGTGGAGTCTGGCGGCGGCACGGTGAACCTCGTGTGGCGTGCCGTCCGACCCCACCTCTTATATGTGGGCGGCGACAGGCCCACCACTGTTGGTCGGGCGCCCCGATCGTATGCTGAGCAGGTGGCATTTGGCGTTGGGCCAAATGCGAGATCACTCTAACGATTGGAAGATCGGGACCGTTCCCATCAAGTGTGTCGAGCTTGGTGTTCCTTCGGTTTGAGTTTACCCTACCCTTGTTGTTTTCGGTTCCATCCTAGAGTCCAAGAAAAGCCCTACAAAAATTGTAGTCATAGGTTGTTCCTGTCCCGGATCTCGTTTAGCCTTTTGCACAATTTGATTTGAGTCCGTAGTGTTGAGTTTGTGTCCTTAGTCAAGTTGTGTTCTTTGGTTTAGATCGTGTTTTATTTGGGTTGTCTTGCTTAGCTACCTCTCATACAAACCCTAGTCGTCAACGTTTGTTTCTCCCACCCTCTTTTTGAGTCATTCATCGCGTCTCGTGATCACCCGCACCATTCCCCATTGAGTCTCGTGATCACCCAGCACCATCCCCAACTCTTCGAGCTTCGCCCCAATTTCCACCAATTTTCTCCACCGATTTCGTTTGGCCTCCACAAAGACCATAACTCGGAGGCCCTCCTTCAACGATCGTAACTTTCTGATACGGACTAGAAATCGACGATTTTTTTGAAATTGGGTGAAATTAAATTTTGCATCCGAAACTCCCCACTTCGTGCGGTTCGCGAATTTATTTTGCCCAAATTCGGCCTAGAAAGCGCGATGCTCGAGCTCACGAACTTTCATCACGAATTTACAACACATTCATCTTTTTCAGTAGGCCACACCTTACATCAGTTGAGGTGAAACTTTGTGTGGTTCCTATTTACGTGCTCCGCCGTGAAAAAAATAACAAAAAAAAGAAAAAATTCAGCACTGGTTTTGCTCGAGAGCAAAGGCACTGAGGAGAGCACTCAGTGCCTAAAACAAAAAGAGCACAATTTTAGGTGTGGATATTGATTTGTCTTTGTCTTTACAGCCATCCTTGTTCTTTGTCTTTTCTTTACTATTCAGGTCTTGACTCCTTGTTCATCATATCATACCGCTATAGGACACATTTAGACCAAACAACTAGGACCGATGTTTTGGACATTTACTCGGCATTACTATCTCATATTGATTTGTGTTCCACTAACATATTTGGCCTTCCAAGCTCCATATACCTACTCCGGATAGCACTGACTTTTGACCCTTGCAATCGCGGGTCACACTATCCAGGTATCACGAACCAGCCACCGGTTGTACCACCTACGGTTTGCGATGGTAAGAACACTTGTAAGAGCTTGGTAAGCCACTTCCTTTGCGGGTGCCCACTGTCCTCCTGTGTAGTTGATAGGGATAATCATTTTGTTTTCCCTATGTTTCCACTAACCATGGCAGGGGCCGAAGGGGACGCGACACCGGTCGACTTCAATGAGTGTGTTAATCGCGGCCAGCTACAAGCTGCGCTCGACAAACAAAATGCTTCATTCACTGATGTGAGGACCCCGGTTTATTCGGCTTGTACTGCTTAACCACCCACTTGGTCCTAGCAGCACTAATCAAATAAACCAAGCCTCGAGATATGCATACTTCCCAGAAATGCAGTATGCACACCCCGTTACAAAATTATGCATCAATTCCATTCATACGCATAGATCCGAAGCTAAAGCAACAAATCAGAAGACATACATAATATAAAGAGAGTTATTACAAAAGAGAGGCCGACCGGCCAAATAACACATAAGTAACTAATTTAAACAGCGGAAGCAAAAGGGCGATAAGATGGCGATAAACAAAAGCCAATCGGTGTGCCTTTACCCACAAGGCAACCAACCGGACCGCCAAGCTAATCGCTCCAGACACCGCCACAACAAATCTCACAAAAGTGAGGCCCCTCGAGCTCACCTTCTTCCTCTGCAACAAGACAATTAAGCATATCATCTGAGTACAAAAATTGTTTTTGTACTCGCAAGACTGACATGTAAGATAACAGAACTATAATTAACTATATGCAAGCTTTATTTAAGTGGAGGAGGCTCTGGACTTATTTTCAGCATAAAGCAAGTTTTCTTTGCAATAATGTAGTACATTTAAAAGCAAGTTTGCAATTAATTCTTATTGTTCAAATAAAAGAGAGACAATTATAACAATAGGTAGATGACAACAACAACCTGGAAGTGACTAACCCATTAGTCACCACAGCAATAGTATGAAGTACCCCTTCATACCACCCATGTCAAGTTTAAGTTTTTAAAAGGTTGTAGTCTAGTTCTTGTGGGAAATAACCAGCGTGTCCATAACCTAGGACGAGGCTATTCGAATAGTTTTAAACCCTGCAGGGGTGTACCAATGTACCCACACGATAGACCGCCTTTCCACCAGCCACGGTTAGCATACTTCCTTTGGTATGCGAGCACGGCTAAGTCTAACAAGGCGCTTTCCAATGGGCGATGCTAATTAAGAGCCGCAACCCACGGGAGAAGGACACATTAGGCGGCCTAACCGGTGCGCTAATGCTCCTCCAAACACCACACAAAACAGCCACCAACCAGCTCATAATTAACACCTCCCAAAGTACTTAGTCAAGAGAGGTTCCATATCCCTCTCGCGTGGTTAGCACGCAACAATTGCTTGGATCAATGGCACAAGTAACTCGGTCCTTAGGGACTTAGGCACCATTCCATTCACACTCAACAGATCACACCAACATACCATTGTGCCCAAGTCAAGATATAATTTTTGTTTTCAGTTTTTGATTTGCAAATTAGTAAAACACAAGGATTGGACATAATGGAATAATATAAGTATTTGTGTGATCAAGACCATCGACTAAGTCGATGATCGCCCAATACTACCGATAACTAGGCATGGCTAAGCAATATTTATTCGAAATCTACTAAGTGACAAGAGCTCATCCAACGAACTCTAATCACAGCAAATAACCTAGGCTCAGGTAGTAAAGGATAATTATTTGCCTACAGATTATGCAACTAGAGGATTAACTAATCAATTTAACAACAAAATAGCAATGCATACATAGAAGTTAAACAAAATATTAGACTTTAAAAGTAATGGGATCAAATGGGAAATGATCAAACTACTTGCTTGGCTACTGTTGCTCACTATGCTGCAGAGGATCACTCTCAAGGATGGCACAATCGTCGGAACCTACCGAAAGAGCGAAAAATAACCGATAAGAACAAAGAAAACGAAAAAGACTCTAAAACCAAAATGCTCCAAATGCTCTGAAAATTTTACAGCAGCAACAGCATGATTTATAACAAATTTAGAAACAAGAACCAACTGATTTGGACTCTCACAGCAAAAGTTATGATCAAAACAATCTTGCTCAGCTGGAAAAATTTCAATCTGTTACTGTTCAACATAATTAAATTGTTTGGCAAAAATTTCTAGAAAGGTGGTGCAGCTGAAATTTTTATGATAGGTGGCTACTGACATTTTAAGGTTAACACAAGTGGTTTCATCTTATTTAGAGCTAAAATGATTTAGTTATGATTTTTCTAAGTTATAAATCTAAGGCATGATTAATTTCAGTATTAAAGACTACTGTAAAACCTATACTAAGCTAAAGTACTTTAACAGATGCATTTATAGAACTTTAGTTTGTTAAATTTGGAGCTACAGAGAAAAAGATATGCAATTTTGAAGTTTAAAACAATTAATAAGTGCAAATAAAAGCTCTCGGGAATTAAATCTGGAAAACTAATAAAAATTGGGGAGGTCGTGGGCCGTTGATCAAGAATCACACGGCACACGAGCACAGGCGCGAACTCCACCACGAGCACCTGGGCGCCAAGACCTCATCGCGCCTAGGGGAGGTCTTAGCCGTTGATATCGAATCCAACGGCCCCGACCACTGGAGGCACAGCACGCGCGAAGGAGCTCCTCGCGCACTAGGGAGGTCGTGGCCGTCAGATATGGATCTGGCGGTCCCGAGCTCCATGAGGAGGTCCTAAGGCCAACTCACACGGGGAGGTCTGGATGGCTAAGATCTCCCGAGGGGAGGTCCTAACGGTCCAGATCTGAACGAGGAGGTCCTAGACGGTCACGATCTCCAGGGGGAGGTCCTGAACGGCTAAGATGAAATCGAGGGAGGTCCTGGGCTGCGAGTTAGCAGAGAGATACGTGGATGGCTGGGATCTCACCGAGGAGGTCATGGATGGCCATGATCTTCGCGGGGAGGTCCCGTGCGACAGGTGTTTAACATAGAAAGGTCTGGACGGTTAGGATCTCACCGAGGAGGTCCTGGACGGTCCAGATCTGAGCGGAGGGAGGTCTGAACGGTTAGGATCTTACCGAGGAGGTCCTAACGGTCTAGATCTAGGCGGGGAGGTCCTGAGGCTTCTTTACAAGGACCAGTAGTGGTCTTTTACAAAGAGGACCTCAGGGGGTAGTTTTGAAGGTTTTCTTTACAAAAGACCAGGGGTGGTCTTTTGCAAAGAGGACCTCGGGGAAGGTCTTTAGGGGTGGTTTTTACAAAAGACCACAGGGAGGTGTTTTGCAAAGAGGACCTCGGGGAAGGTCCTTTGCGGAAACACAGAGGTGGTCTTATACGGCTAAGATTTAACAGGGGTGGTCCTCTACGACTAGGATCACCACCAAGGGGAGGTCCAGAGACTTAGGATCTTTCAGAAAAGATCCTAAGGCCCAGATCTAAACTTTGAGAGGTCGTGAACGGCTAAGATTAGCCCGAGGAGGTCCTAGAGTGGATTTAATGGCGTAGGACCTCTAGACAACGACAAAAGGTGGCAGCTAAGACAAATTAAAAGCATCTAATGATTGACAATAAATGAAACCAACAGGAGCACTTAAAGACTTCCGGACTTTAATTCTAAACCCATGGCCCACACGTCAGTGACTCCACGGCACAGATTAAGACACCATTAACGCACCAAATGATAAGCAATGATTTGAGCATTAAAGTTGTCCGAAGAACATGACGAAAACGGGAGGTTTTGACTAACAAAACCCGATCGTGTTCCACAGCTTGCCGCCGGCGACGTGGACCTCGTCGGCGGAAACCAATAACACGGATAAGTCCCAAATAGGGAGGAGAACCTAAAGGTGCCAACAGCTAGGGCTAGAGCGCACCCTACCAGCGGCTAGCTGGAGATAACCGCCGGATACCAAATGCGGCCGAAAACGAAAACCGAAGAGGTCTAAGAGGATCGGGTTTTTGGAACTGAGGTACTCACCAGGGATTGAAGGAGAACTGGGAGTGGTCGCAAGAGCTCCGGTGACAGTGGTGCTCGCCGGAGTTGGGGAAGACGACCAATCCGGCCCCGAAAACAGGCTCCCCAATTTGTCAACCTCTGTGAAGGTTTAAACAAAACAAGTTAGGGGGACTGAGGTGACCAAGATGACCAAGTGACAGCCACTAATGCAATATTGAACCACTGGAGCTTGAAGGTCGCCGGAGAGTTCCAAAGTTCAACAATGGTGGCGAGACTTTGGTGTCTTGAGAGAAGAGCGAGAGAAAGAAGTTGGAGGTGCAAGAATGGATCCAAAGAAGCTTAAGGGAGAAGCTCGGGCTCAATATATAGCCGGAGAGGAAGAACAAGGCAGTGTCCACAGTTTCAACAAGCTAGGACACTCGACATGATGGGAGTAGGTTGTCGAGAGACTTTTGAGCAAAAGGGGTGCGGACATTTAATGTTGGCAACACATAGCCGCTTGTCAGCCCTAGAGTTGACAAGGCACTGCTCTCTACTGCCATGCACAAAAATTGATAATACCCAGGCCCACCCGACAGTGAGAGAAATGGGGAAACACTGGTCAAATGAACTCAACGACTAAATCAGCGCTGAGCTCCACCAGAGAGGTTGTGAGCTGTTGGATTGAAATCCAAGGGCTCAGATTTTGAGCTAAGTATTAGAGGTCCTAACACTTAGGGAAGGTCTGAGCCACAGATCTCAAGATGGATGGCCCACGATCACCCAAGAGCTAGGGGTGGTCGTGGAGGGCTGAGGAGGTCGCCCCAGGGTGGTCTTTGCAAAAGGTGCAAAGGAGGTCCTAGGGGAGGTCCTCGAGGGTCGTCTTTGCAAATAGAACATGAGGAGGTCGTGCGGATGGGAGGTCTTTTTCAAAGACCCGAGGAGGTCCTTGATCGTTGGATTTGAAATCCAACGGCCCAGACCACCTGTGCCCAACCTGACCGAGCCCAACACGGCTTAAGTGGCTCGGTGCGACCAAGACTTGAAGGTCGGACCTGGGTTTGAGTCTAAGTTTGACTCGGACCCGGTTTAGAGTTTTAATTTGAATTGAGATTTTGAAGGGGTCTTAAGAGATAGAACTAGCTCCAAAATTTATGAAATTTTGACAGTAGCCTGCTGACATTGAGATGGACATTGCGTAAACTTTCCAGAGGTTTTTGCATTGTACATTTTCCTCCAAAAATCACACAATGTGCTAGGTTAGGGTTTGACCGCATGTCAAACAAGTTTGACTGACCCTTAAAAATATTCGAACAATTTCTAAAAATTGTGAAATTTTTCAGAGGGGTCACAAACCATCCCAAGAACTTAGGAAAAATATTTCCCGAGAAGGATCACAAGATTGGACAAGATTGTTTTTGGAGGGTCAAGATTTGGATCAACAGACTTGTGAGTTTGTATTTCCATACTCTTGTACAATAATTGTTTAGTACACACAGGAAATACATGACGTAAGAAATTTTTTTAATTTCTACTCATTTTCTTACATTTGAAACACAAGTACAGAATTTGGGATGTTACAACTGATCTCACGCGCGCGAATGGACACCATCGTCGCCGCCATTGCCCAGTTGAACACCACAGAAGGCATTGAGCGGGTGGAGCGGTGGATGGCTGACCTCACTGGTCAGATGGACACATTGGAGGCACGCCTGCCACCTGTCAATGACGGCCATCATCATGATGATGACACAGTGCATGATGTGGTTGACAACATTGATCAGCGGGAGATACCAGATGCACGACTACGTCGGCGTCTTCAGCAAAACAGACATGGTATGGGACATAATAACCAGAACCGTCATGGTAACGATGACCCTTTTGCTAAAGTCAAGTTTACCATCCCATATTTTTCTGGCCTTTATGATGCTGCAATATATCTTGATTGGGAGATGACGGTAGAGCAGAAGTTTAATTCTCACTTGGTTCCTGAACAACATAGAGTTAGACAAGCTACTAGTGAGTTTAAGGACTTTGCTATTATCTGGTGGAATGAACTGGGTACCATGCGCTTACAACCTGATATATGGGAGTGGTTAAAATAAGCTATGCGTAATCGTTTTGTTCCTTCCTCATATAAACGTGATTTGAGAAAAAAATTACAGCGCTTAGAACAAGGTGATAGTTCTGTTCAGGACTATTATGCTGAGCTTCAAAAGGGTATGGTGCGTTGTGGGGTTGTTGAGGAAATAGAGGATAAGATTTGTCGTTTCTACGGGGGGTTACGGCGTGAAATTCAGGACATTGTTGATTATAAAGAATTTACTACTGTCAACCAATTGTTCCAGCTTGCTATGCTTGCAGAAAAAGAATTGCAGGGACGTAAGGAATCAGCGACGGCAAGCACCGGACGACCCTCCTACACGCCGCGAACGACTACATCGACGGGACTGCCCAAGTCTTCGTAGAGTTTTCGTTCTCCTCCACCACCAGTGAACAAGATTGCTGCAGCGCCACCGAAGCCACCTTCCACGACACGCCCTGCAGATTCTACAAAAAATTCTTTGCAGGCTCCAGCCAAGAGTTCTTCTTCCGTGGCTTCCACGGGCCGCTCCTCCGACATTCAGTGCCACCGCTGCCATGGACTTGGTCATGTGCAGAGGAATTGCCCTAGCCAACGGGCATACATCGCCACGGAAGATGGAGGCTACATCAGCACTTCGGATGTCGAGGAGGATGATGACGTTGCTGCTGCCTCGGACGACAATGGCGGTGGTCCTGACGACCTGTTCCTTGGTGGGGTGTCCACAGCGACGCTACGGAGCATCATTGTGCAGCGAGTCCTCAGCACACAGGTACAACAACCCGATAAGCTTCAACGCCATAATTTGTTTCAGACTTTCTTTGCAATCAAGAACCGGCGCAGACGTGTCATCATTGATGGAGGAAGTCGCAACAACTTGGTGAGTTCGATTTGGTCAAGAAGCTTGGCTTGACCACGCGACCGCATCCACATCCATACCATATTCAGTGGTTAAATGACTCTGGAAAAGCTAAGGTAACACAAACATGCCGAGTCCATTTTTCCATTGGTGGTTATGCTGATCATGTTGCTTGTGATGTGTTTCCCATGCAAGCATGCTCTCTTTTATTGGGTCGACCTTGGGAATTTGATAATGATACTTTACACTATGGTAGTAGTAACAAATACACTTTTATGCATAAGGGAAAGAAAGTTACTTTACTGCCTTTGACCCCAGCTGAGATTATAGAGGTCGATAGGGAGCGAGCTGCTGCTGCTAATGATCTAAAGGAACATGATAAATCTGAAAAACATTCTATTATGCTTGCCACAAAATCAGACCTTGCTGAAATTGATGATATTAATGATACATGCTATGCTTTTGTGTGCAAAGATGCTTTATTTTCTCTTGATAATATGCCTTGCACTTTGCTGCGCCTCGTCACTAACCTTTGCAGGATTTTAGAGATGTTTTCCGATGAGATACCTCCGGGACTTCCACCCATTCGAGGGATTGAGCACCAGATTGACTTGATCCCTGGAGCGAGTTTGCCAAATCGTGCGCAGACTGGGACCAATCCCGATGAGACTAAGGAGATTCAGCGACAAGTCCAAGACCTTTTGGACCGTGGAGTGCGTGCGTGAGAGCCTTAGTCCTTGTGTTGTTCTGTTCTTTTGGTACCCAAAAAGATGGTTCTTGGCGTATGTGTGTAGATTGTAGAGCCATTAACAACATTACTATAAGGTATCGTCATCCTATTCCCAGGCTAGACGACATGCTTGATGAGTTGTGTGGTGCTATAATTTTCACAAAGATTGACTTGCGTAGTGGATACCACCAAATAAGAATGAAACTTGGCGATGAATGGAAAACTGCTTTTAAAACTAAGTTCGGCTTGTATGAGTGGTTAGTCATGCCTTTTGGTTTAACTAATGCACCTAGCACTTTCATGAGATTAATGAACGAGGTTTTACGTCCTTTCATTGGCAAATTTGTGATCGTTTACTTTGATGATATCTTGATTTATAGCAAGTCCATGGATGAACATTTGAATCACTTACGTGCTGTTTTTAATGCTTTGAGAGATGCACGTTTGTTTGGTAACCTTGAGAAGTGCACCTTTTGCATGGATCGAGTCTCTTTTCTTGGCTATGTTGTGACTCCACAGGGAATTGAGGTTGATAGAGCCAAGGTGGAGGCGATATGGAGTTGGCCCACGCCCATGACGGTCTCCCAAGTGAGGAGTTTTCTTGGCCTTGCAGGGTTTTATCGCCGCTTTGTCAAGGAATTCAGCACCATTGCGACACCGTTGATTGAGTTGACAAAGAAGGGAGTCGTGTTTCATTGGGGGCCATCACAAGAGACGTCCTTTAATCTTTTGAAGGACAAGCTTACACACTCACCATTGCTCCAACTTCCGGATTTTGGTAAGACTTTTGAGCTAGAATGTGATGCTAGCGGAATTGGTATTGGTGGTGTTTTGATGCAAGAAGGCAAACCTGTTGCCCACTTTAGTGAAAAATTGAATGGTCCTGCTCTTAATTATTCCACGTATGATAAAGAATTGTATGCTCTTGTTCATTCTTTAGAGACGTGGCAACACTATTTATGGCCTAAAGAGTTTATCATTCATTCTGATCATGAATCACTTAAGCATATTCGTAGTCAAACCAATTTGAATCGTAGACATGCTAAGTGGGTTGAATTTATTGAATCTTTTCCTTATGTCATTAAACACAAGAAAGGGAAGGATAATGTGATTGCTGATGCTTTGTCTCGACGCTATACCATGTTGTCTCAACTTGTGTGAGGACCCCGGTTTATTTGGCTTGTAATGCTTAACCATCCATTGGTCCTAGCATCACAAATCAGATAAACCAAGCCTCGAGATATGTATACTTCTCAGAATTGAAGTATACACACCCCGTTACAAAATCATGCATCAATTCCATTCATTCACCTAGAACCGAACAAGCAACGAGCTGAAAGACATACTTAATATAAAGAGTTATTACAAAAGAGAGGACGACCGGCCAAAAAGACATACAACTAGATAAGTACACAGCGGAAGCAAAAGTGCCATAAGATGGCGATAAACAAAAGCCAATTAGTGTGCCTTTACCCACAAGGCAACCAACCGGACCGCCAAGCTAGTCGTCCCAGAACCCGCACATCTCGCAAAAGTAGGGCCCTTGGGGCTCACCTTCTTCCTCTGCAACAAAACAATTAAGCATAGCATCTGAGTACAAAAATTATTTTTGTACTCGCAAGACTGACGTGTGAGATAACAGAACTATAATAAGCTACATGCAAGCTTTATTTAAGTGGATGAGGCTCTGGACTTATTTTCAGCATAAAGCAAGTTTTATTTGCAATAATGTAGTACATTTAAAAGCAAGTTTGCAATTAATTCTTATTGTTCAAATAAAAGAGAAACAACTATAACAATAGGTAGATGACAACATCCTGGAAGTGACTAACCCAATAGCCACCACAACAATAGCATGAAGTACCCCTTCATACCACCCATGTCAAGTTTAAGTTTTAAAAAAAGGTTGTAGTCTAGTTCTTGTGGGAAATAACCAAGCGTGTCCATAACCTAGGACGAGGCTATTCGAATAGTTTTAACCTGCAGGGTGTACCAATGTACCCACACGATAGACCGCCTTTCCACCGACCACGGTTAGCATACTTCCTTTGGTATCTTTGGCACACTAAGTCTAACAAGACACTTTCCAATGGACAATGCTAATTAAGAGCCGCAACCCACGGGAGAAGGACACATTAGACAGCCTAACCGGTCTGCTAATGCTCCCCTCCAACGCCACACACACACACACACACAGTTTCAACACACCCACCGACCAGCTCATAATTAACACCTCCCAAAGTACTTAGTCAAAAGAGGTTCCATATCCCCCTCGTGTGGTTAGCACGCAACAATTGCTTGGATCAATGCCACAAGTAACTCCATCCTTAGGGACTTAGGCACCATTCCATTCACACCCAACAGATCACACCAACATACCATTGTGCCCAAGTCAAGATATAGTTTTTGTTTTCAGTTTTTGATTTGCAAATTAGTAAAATACAAGGATTGGACATAATGGAATAATATAAGTATTTGTGTGATCAAGATCATCGACTAAGTCGATGATCGCCCAATACTACCGATAACTAGGCATGGCTAAGCAATATTTATTCGAAATCTACTAAGTGACAAGAGCTCATCCAACGAACTCTAATCACAGCAAATAACCTAGGCTCAGGTAGTAAAGGATAATTATTTACCTACAGATTATGCAACTTAGAGGATTAACTAATCAATTTAACAACAAAATAGCAATGCATACATAGAAGTTAAACAAAATATTAGACTTTAAAAGTAATGGGATCAAATGGGAAATGATCAAACCGCTTGCTCGGTCTTTGTTGCTCACTATCTTGCAGAGGATCACTCTCAAGGACGGCACAATCGTCGGAACCTACCGAAAGAGCGAAAAAGAACTGATAAGAACAAAGAAAACAAAAAAGACTCTAAAACCAAAGTGCTCCAAATGCGCTGAAAATTTTACAGCAGCAAGAGCAAGATTTATAACAAATTTAACAAGAACCAACTGATTTGGACTTTCTATGCAAAAGATATGGACAAAACACTGCAGTTCGGCCGAAATTAAAATTAAATAGGTTACTGTTCATAAATAATTTTCTAGAGGTTTTCTGGACTTGAAAATTTTATGATAGGTTGCTACTGACATTTTAAGGCTAACACAAGTGGTTTCATCTTAATTGGAGTTAAAATGATTTAGTTATGATTTTTCTAAGTTATAAATCTAAGGCATGTTTAATTTTGGGATTAAAGACTCATCAAAACCTATACTATGCTAAAGTACTTTAACAGATGCAATTATAGAACTTTAGTTTGTTAAATTTGGAACTACAGAGAAAAAGATATGCAGTTTTGATGTTTAAAACAATTAATAAGTGCAAATAAAAGCTCTCGGGAACTAAATCTGAAAAACCAACGAAAACTGGGGAGGTCGTGGGCCGTTGATCAAAGATCGCACGGCGCACGAGCTCAGATGCCAAAACCCACACGAGTACCTGGGCGCAAAGACCTCATCGCGCCTAGGGGAGGTCTTAGCCGTAAGATCTAGACCTGACGGTCTGGATCTAACGAGGAGGTCCTAGACGGCAAGATCTAGCGAGGAGGTCTAAGAGAGGAGGTCTGGACGGCTAGATCTGAAGGAGGGAGGTCTTTGACGGCTAAGATCTACCGAGGAGGTCTTAACTGTCAACGACTCCACCGATGGATTTAGATCCAATGGCCCAAGTGAGATGGAACATTTAGGCCACCCGAACGCCTCAACGAGTCTGGGCCTTGGATCTTGAGATGGACGGCCTAGATCAAGATCGCATCCGGAGGGGTCCGAATGTTCTCCCGATCTGAGCCGTAGATCTAGAGATGAACGATAAAGAGAGAAACTAAGCGATAGAGTTGTAAATAGACTAAGGAGGTCTAGCCCGTTAGATCTAAGTCTATCTAAGTCTAACGGTCCAGAGCTGACGGGGAGGTCCTAAAGCTACGGATCTAATGGAGGAGGTCCTAGACGGTAACGATATCCAAGGGGAGGTCGTGAACGGCTAAGATAAAAACGAGGGAGGTCGGGACGGCTAGGATCTCATCGAGGAGGTCATGGATGGCCATGATCTTCGCGGGGAGGTCCTATGAGACAGGTGTTTAACAGAGAGAGGTCTGGACGGTTCAGATCTCCACAAGGAGGTCCTGAACGGTCCAGATCTGAGCGGAGGGAGGTCTTGCGGTCTTCTTCACCAAGGACCAGAGGTGGTCTTTTTGTAAAGAGAACCCCAAAGGTAGTTTTGAAGGTTCTCTTTATAAAAGACCAGGGGCGATCTTTTGCAAAGAGGACCTCGGGGAAGGTCCTTTGCGGAAACATAGAGGTGGTCTTATACGGCTAAGATTTTTAACAGGGGTGGTCCTGGACGGCTAGGATCACCACCAAGGGGAGGTCCAGAGACTTAGGATTTTTCGGAAAAGATCCTAAGGCCCAGATCTAATCTTGGAGAGGTCGTGAACGGCTAAGATTAGCCCGAGGAGGTCCTAGAGTGGTTTTAATGGCGCAGGACCTCAGGACAACGACAAAAAGGTGGCGGCTAAGACAAATTAAAAGCATCTAATGATTGACAATAAATGAATCCAATAGGAGCACTTAAAGACTTCCGGACTTTAATTCTAAACCCATGGCCCACACGTCGGTGACTCCACGGCACAGATTAAGACACCATTAACGCACCAAATGATAAGCAATGATTTGAGCATTAAAGTTGTCAGAAGAACATGATTTAAAACGGAGGTTTTGGTGACAAAACCGAGCATGTTCCTGACTTGCCGCGGCGACGTGGACCTCGTCGGCGGAAACCAAGAACACGGATGAGTCCCAAATAGGGAGGAGAACCTAAAGGTGCCAACAGCTAGGGCTAAAGCGCACCCTACCGGCGACTAGCCGGAGATAACCGCCGGAGACCAAATGCGGTCGAAAACGAAAACCGAAGAGGTCTAAGAGGATCGGGTTTTTGGAACTGAAGTACTCACCAGGGATTGAAGGAGAACTGGGAGTGGTCGCAGGAGCTCCGGTGACGGTGGAGGTCGCCGCAGGTGAAGAAGACGAAGCTCCCGGCCACGAACAACAGGCTCCCACTTTGCCAACCTCTGTGAAGGTTTAAACAAAGCAAATTAGGGAGATTTGGAGGTGACCAAGAGAACAAATGACAGCCAACAACTGCAATATTGAACCACTGGAGCTCGGAGGTCGCTGGAGAGCTCCAAAGTTCAGCAATGGAGGCAAAGAGCTTTCGGATGTTTTGAGCACAAGAGGAGGGGAAGAACTAGAAGTGCAAGAGAGATTCAAAAGAAGCTTTTGGGAGAAGCTAGGGTTCCTCTTATAGCCATTTGCAAAAAGGAACCCGGGCCAGCTCATGTGCACTGATATAGGGCACCCTCGAAATGATAGGAGTAGGTTGTCAGAGAGATTTTTGAGCAAAAAGGGGCTGCCAAACATTTAATGTTGGCAGCACATAGCCGTTTGTCAGCCCTAGAGTTGACAAGGCACTGCTCTCTACTGCCATGCACAAAAATTGATAATGACAAGCCCCACCGGTCAGTGAGAGAACTAGGGAGGACCTGATCAAAGAATTCAACGGCTAAATCAGCGCTGAGCTCCACTAGAGAGGTCGTGAGCTGATGGATTGAAATCTAAGGGCTCAGATTTGGAACTATGTGTTAGAGGTCCTAACACTTAGGGGAGGTACGAGCCACAGATCTCAAGATGGACGGCCCACGATCACCCGAGTGCTAGGGGTGGTCGTGGAGGGCTGAGGAGGTCACCCCAGGGTGGTCTTTGCAAAATTTGCAAAGGAGGTCCTAGGGGAGGTCCTCGAGAGTCGTCTTTGCACATAGAACCTGAGGAGGTCGTGCGGGTGGGAGGTCTTTGATCGTCGGATTGAAATCCAACGGTCCAGACCACACATGGCCAGTGCCCGAGCCCGACACGGCTAAGCGGCAGTGCGACGAGACACGGAAGTCCGAGTCTAAGTCGACTCGGACCGGGGCTTAAGGTTTATTTTGAACCGAGATCTTGAAGGACTTTTAGAGATAGTAAACTAGCTCCAAGTTTTGAAATTTTGACATAGCTTGCTAACCTAGAGATGGAACTTGTGTACAGTTTCAAGAAGTTTTTATGCTGAGCATTTTTCTCCAAAAATCATACAGTGTGCTAGGCTAGGGTTTGACTACAAGTCAAACAAGTTTGACTGGCCCTTAAAACTATTCAAACAATTTCCAAAAATTGTAAAATGTTTCAGAGGGGCCACAAACCATCCCAATAACTTAGGAAAAATATTTCCAGGAGATGATCAAAACATTCGACAAGATTGTTTTTGAAGGATCAAGATTTGGATCAAAAGACTTGTGACTTTGTATTTGTAACAGCCCTAAGTTAGGGTTTGTATTTCAAATGTAAAATTATGAGGAGAAATAAAAACTTTTGATGCCTCATGAAATCATTTGGAAGTTTTCCAAATTTTCCCTAAACAATTTCCATTTTCTAGAATTTGTTCTTGTGAATGGAAGTTGTTGCCAACAAATTCTTAGCCTTAAAACTTGTGAGCATCCTCTGGGAATATTTTTCCTATCATCTTGATAATCCTAGCTACCTCTCTGAAAAATTTCACAATTTTTAGATTTTGGTTGCTATTTCAAATGGCCGAGTCAAACCAGTTTGGAATTCTGGTCAAACCCTAGCTCAGCAGCTTGTGAATTTTATTGGGAGAAATCTAGTTCATAAAAATTCCTGGGAAAATTTCACAAGGTTGTCCTCTGTCCCTGTAAGCTCCCATAAAAATTTCAGAATTTTTGGAGCTCGGGAGCTATCTCTAAAAATTTCCCAAACCTGCTCAGCCTTTTGAAATCAAATCTGAAATCACTGTTTATCGGGCTCGAACCCAACTCGAGCTCGAGTCCGACCGCGCCACTTGACTCGGTCGCACCGCCTAGCTGCACCGCGCGCGCCCGATCGTTGCCAACCGTCCGATGCAGATCGAACGGTCCACATTGCTTGTCTCGTCGACCTGTCCGAATGCTTACACTGATCTCGACCGTCCGTTTTTAATCCAACGGTCAGTATTCTCTTGATCGAGTCAGACCAACTGTTCACGCCGCACTTGACTCTGGCTAGCACTGCTTTGCTGTTGTCGCTGACAGGCGGGCCCCACTTGTCAGGTCATCACCTACCTCTCGCTTGAGAGCTGAGTGCCGGCGGCAGCGTGCATGCGCGCCACCTCGCCTCGCCATCCATTCTCGGTTTCCTCGCGCGCTTCACCTCGGCCGCATCATCCGCTGTTGGCCCATACCCTGGTAAAGCATTAATCGCCCGTCATCTACCTCTCTAACTCGCCGCTTTTTCTTCCATGCGTCTCGGTGCCGAGAGCTCCGCCTCTTGTTTCCTCCACCCTCTTCCCTACTTAAGCTCACCCAAAGCTTCCTCTTCCTCTCTTTGACATCACAAAGCCATTCACTACCTTCCTTGTTTGCTCTGAGCTTAAACCAAGGGAGTGCGCGTTCTCTGGTTCACGGCCGTGCCGCCACCGCCGTGTCAACACCACAACCAGTGAAGCTCACCTTCTCCCTTGCGCGTCATATCGTGTTCCAGATCCCTATCATGATTTCCCCTCAGCTAATTTTGAGTTTCACTCGCAGGGGGCCGTTGAATTTAGGTGTCCCTCTTCTTCGGCCGAAAGTTGGATCTTCGTCCTCATCTCCGGTGAGTTGGTTCCTAGAGTAATTGCTCGCGCTAGCACCATCTAGTACACTCACTCGAGCTATCTCCATCTCTCTTTTCTCCTGTTTTTGCTCAGGTTGCTCCCTCCTCGGTGACCCCTTGATCGCCGCCGCAGGTTCTCGTCGTCGGGCCATCTCCGGCAGCCACCTAAGCTCCGCGTCATCCCGGTGAGTTCCTGGTAACCCGCTGATGCTCATGCGCGCGCTAGTTTTCACCTTCTCCTTCTCTGGCGCAGTCGCCCCTTGTCACCTCCACGGCCGGCCGCCGCGCTCCGTCACCGCGCCGCCGCAGTGCATCTCCGGCTGCCGCGTGACCACCTTCAGCTTCAGTGATCCTCGAGCAACCCATTTTGGCCGTCGTCGCAACCGCGCCGGCACTCCTTCTCCGGCGACGAATCCAGGTCCAGAGCCAGCCCGAGCCTCTCTGTTCTTCGGTTTTGTCTCCCTCTGTTTCTCTGGCAGTGGGGCCCACTCCTTCAAAACCAGTTCTTTAGTTTCTAATCATGATTAGGAATGTTCTTTAGTTCATGTGAGGACCCGGAATATTTAACTAGTAACACTTAACCTCCAATTGGTTCTAGCATTACTAATTAAACATTCTAAGCCTCGATGGGCATATGTTTCCCAGAATTGCAACATATGCACATCATCACAAAATTACACATCATTTCCATACAACATACATTACTAAGTCCAACAACGACATAAAGTAAAGTTATTACAAAAGAGAGCCGACCGGCCAAATAGATCAATATACAAGAATGACAGCGGAAGCAAAAGCGCCATAAGATGGCTAGAACAAAAGTCGACCGGTTAGCCAACATAACCCACAAGGCAACCGACCGGGCCGCCAAGCTAGTCGCCCATAGCTACCACAACACACTCACAAAAGTGAGGCCCTTGAGCTCACCTTCTTCCTCTGCAATGAACAATTAAGCATAGCATCCGAGTACAAAGATTGTCTTTGTACCCCAAGGCAGACGTGTGGAATAGCAGACCTATTCATAAACTACATGCAAGCTTATTTAGGTGGAGGTTGTATGTCTCATTTGCATGAAGCCAACTTTATTTGCAATAATGTAATACATTTTAAAAGCAAGTTTGCAAATCTGTTTTGTTATCAAAGTAACTTGATGAAGTAAGGATACATACAAGTAACCACCTGGAAGTGACTAACCCAATAGTCACCACAACATAGCACGAATCCCCGATTCGTACCACCCATCAAGTTTTAATTTAAAAGGTTGTAGTCTAACTCTTGAAAGACCTTGCCAAGCGTGTCCATAACCTAGGACGAGGCTATTCGAATAGTTTTAACCCTGCAGGGGTGTACCAATGTACCCACACTTCAGACCGCCTTTAAGCCAAAACACACTTCCGTAGGTATGTCGGCACGGCTAAGTCCTACGAGGCGCTTTCAATATTGTGTATTAACTACGAGCCGCTCGTATGGGTAGAAACACCATACGCTTACATTGCAAGCCGAAAGACAACAAATCCCATCACGGGTGAAGTCTTTCGGACACTACAATGCTCCCAACACCATCCCTCCTGCGACCTCCTGCGACCCGGAGCCAATACACGCCAAAGTACTAAGTCAAGAGAGGTCCCATACCCTCTAGTGCGGTTAGCACCCTAAAATGCTTGGTTTAGTGTAACAAGATGTTCGGTCCTTGTTGACTCAGGCACCATTCCAGTCACACCCGAAAATCACACCATCATACCATTGTGCCCAAGTCTAAATCATTTTGTTTTCAGTTTTAGTTTTCATAAGTAGACATGGCACAAGGTGGAAATCATAAATCAATAATAAGTTTTGTGTGATCAAGGTTATCGACAAGTCGATAACCGCCCATTTCTACCGAAGCTAAGCATGGCTAAGCAATTAATTCGCAACTACTAAGTGACAAGAGCCCATCCACGAACTCTAAATCACAGCAAGTAACCTAGGCTCATGGTAGTAGAGGATAATCATTTGCTAAGGAATGCATCTACTAGGCCATCTATTAAAGCAAAGTAGCAATGCATACATAGAATTTGTAATCAACATAAATACTTAAAATACTGGGATTAACATGATCAAACTGCTTGCCTTCTTGCTGTTGCTCAATTTGTTGCGGAGGGTCACTCTCGGGATTACCGCAAATGTCGAATCCTAAGCGAAAGGCCAAAAAGAACCAAGAACAACCAATAAGACGAGCAACACTTAAACAAAAGAGTAAGCAAAAATTATCCAATGCGATGAAACTTATACACAAGGTGAAATACGAATATACCAAGACATAGGAACTGGAAAAACCTAATTTGGAATTGCGGTGCAAAGATATTACCTAAAAACACATTTTAGGCCATAATTAGCACTGTAGCAAAAATATTTTCTAGAAAGATTTTGAAGCTGAAATTTTATGGTAGCTACCTACTGGTATAGAGGTAACCCATATAAAATTTCAGGTCATTTGGAGTTAAAGTGATTTAGTTATGATTTTCTAAGATGCAAAATTAGCATAATGCACTTTCCAGAACATAAATATGTTCAAAACTAATTTACTGATGAAGTATACCAACAGAGGGTTTTCTAGAATTTATCATATATATTTTGCAGTTCAGAGAATTACTTGTGCATTTTATAAGCCTTCCAAAATTTTCTAAATGCTGAAAATAGGTACTAAATCATTAATCAAGGTTCCTGCTTACAATCTTGGACTTACCATCATTTTTACATTAACATTGGGTTGATAACAAATTTATCAAAGTTGGAATCATTCATTTTGGACATACACATAGCAAGATATGCATTTTCTAACGTTTTATCCATTTTCTGGAATATTCAAAATGACAGAAACCAAGTTATTCCTAGTTATACAATTTTCTGCTACTGGAACATGCTTAAATCCATTTTTGTAATGAGCTAAAGTGATAACATAATTTATTACAGTTGGAATTAACTAAAAAGCAGTTAAAATGAATTAGTTATGAGTTTCTAAAGTTTTTATATCATTTTCAGTGGATAAACAATTGCTTACCAAATACGAACAATCCAATAAAAGGAAATGACGTGGACAACCCCACAACCCTTGATCTAACATCCACGCTTACGCGCCGAAAATAGCGCACGCGCGCGAAACCCAAATGAAACCCACCGTTGGATCAAGATCCAACGGCTCACACGAGTGTATGCAACCGGACGGTGCGGTTGCTTGGGCCAATCCCAGCCGCAGATCGACAGATGGACGGCCCAGAACGCACCAACAACCGGATTGTCCGATTGCACACGATCTCGACCATTGATCGCAAGATCGACGGCCCAGGGGCGGCGAGGAACCGGATGGTCGAATGCATGCAAGATCCGGGCGCGGATCACAAAATGGACGGCGGCTATAGATCGAAGTTCAAAAAGAGGTACTGACGAGTGGGACCGCATGTCAGTGACTACGAGTCACGACCGCAACGATTTAACCCACGCGCACAGTGCACTGGGCCCACAAGTCAGCGACTAAGCAGGGCGGTTAAGACCGAATTAGTGATTCTAATGATTGACATTAAATAGATTCTAATGACTGCTGAGATTTGATTTTAAACCCTCGGGCCCACAAGTCACGACCGAGGTTAATTAAACGAACGATTAAATGCCGACTCACTTAATTAAGCAATGATTAGGCATTAATGATGTCGGAACGATCTTGAGTGAAACAGAGATTGATTTAAGGAGATTGGGCCTTTGGTGGTGGCTCAATAACAATGATTAAGACACAATTAACAGCTAATGATTGGTAATTAATGTGTCCTAATGATCGGCGAAGCGGAGCTTCTCGGTGACAAAACCGAGTGGCTTTGCGGTGGTCGCCGCGAATCCGTCGCGGCGGCGCCACAAACTATCAAAATGGGTTCGCAATAGTGTTGCGGACCCAACGATGGTGACCTCGCGGCGGTGGAGGTGCAGAACGCCGGCGAGCCGGAAAACAAAGATGAAGGCCGACACGGCAAAACACGAAAATAGCAAAATGCTCCGCTGCAGTCCAAGGAAGCGAGTGCCATGACTTCTAGGGACTATATAGGAGCTACCTTAACCGAGAGGAGCTCCAAAGATGGCGGGAAGACTTGAACACGATGAAGTCCACCGAGCGAAGAAGATGAAGTGGAAGATGAGGTTACGAGCAAAATGAGTGGAACCAAATCATCGCCACAGACTTCATTATAGCTCAAAGAGGTTCCAAAGCAAGTAATTGCAAAAGAATCACTTAATGAGTGGAGAAGAAAGGGGTGAAACCAACCGAAAATCTCCAAACTTAAAATTGAGTGATTCCTGTGAATGCAACCCAAAATCAAGTTAGGGGAAATACAAAGGAGGTTGAGGAGCTCAAAGGGGTGCAAGAGATGTTGAAGATGAACCACTGGACACCCAAGCCGCCATCGGAGCTCCACGGCCAACAATGGTGTTTTGAGGGTGAGATGTGTTCTTGAGCTCAAACACAGAGAAGAGCAAAGTGTGGTGTAAAGGAACACCAGGAGGACCAAGAGGGGCAATTATATAGGGGAAGGATTAGGGTTTCGATCAAGGACATGAGCCCATGGTGAGCTCGGTTCATGCTCCGGTTGTAGACCAAGAAAAGATGGGAGCAAGTGAGACTCGGGACAATGGAGGAGAAAGCTGGCGCATTAAATGCTCCACAGAGAGACGTTGACGAAAGCAACTTTGAGGTGACCCATCAAAGCCACCCACTCAACCTCTCTCTTTCTGCCATTGCCGCCCGCGCGCTCGAAGAAGCAGAGGAGGAAGAAGAACAGAGAAAACAAACCACGACCGTTGGATTAAAAATGGACGGTCACGATTAAACGAGTTCGCCGGACAGTCCGGTTGCCCTCAGGAATCTGGACGGTTGGATCGAGATCCAACGGTCCCAATTTGTTAATGTAACCGGAGGGTCCGAATGCTCACACGAACGTGGGCCACGCGATCTGAATCCAGCGGTGATATCGCGCGCGCGTTTTGAAAGGGTGGCTCAGTGCGATTAGTTGATGGACCGAATCAATTGGCTCGAGCCCGAGTCCGACTCGAACCCAGTAATGATAAAACCAAGTTTGACTTTGAAATAAAAACAGAGACTTTGAAAGATTTATTTGAGATAGCAAATTAACTCCAAAATTTATGAAAATTTTACAGGAGCTTGCTAACTCAGATATTAACCTTGTGTAAAATTTTCAGAGGTTTTTATACTGTGAATAAACCTCCCAAAATTCTGCAAGGCTCTGTTTTAATGTTTGAGTGAGAGTCAAACAAGTTTGACTACCCTCCAAAAATATTCAAACAATTTCTAAAAATTGTGAAATTTTTCAGAGGGGTCACATATCATCCCAAGAACCTAGGAAAAATATTTCCAGAGGATGATCAAAACATTTGACAAGAATGTTTTTGAAGGAACAGGATTTGTATCAAAAGACTTGTGACTTTGCATTTCCATAAGTCTTGTACAATACTTGTCCAATACAAATGGGAAACACATGATGTAAGAAAAAGTTTTAATTTCTACTCATTTTCTTACATTTGAAACACAAGCCCAAAATTTGGGATGTTACAGTTCACTCTCTTGCATGATCAAAATTGGAATTGAGGTTTGGAGGAAAGTTAGTCTCTGGTTCTCTGTAATTGTTCCCTGTTGTCGTTTTTCTCTGTTGTCAGTAAACTGAAATTGGTTTCATGCTTATGCTATTCAAATCTTGTTAGTGTTTGATGACTTTCCTTAGTAGTAGTGGTTAGTATGAAGTCAGTTGGTTAGTGTCATTAAGTTTCAAAGCTCTTGTTATCTGAATGATCAAAGAGGTGGTTAGATGATCATGTTGTTTGTCTCTGTACCTGCTTTTACAAGTATAGTAAGGCCTTGTAGTGATAGCATGCTGTAATTGTTAACCTTCCTATATGTTGGTGTGATACTTAGGTGTGTTAGTAGCTGAATTTTATTAAAGCCCAACCTTAATTAGAAAATTGTTAGCATCTAATAGTTGGCTAATTAACTAGTTAGTGTTTCAATAGTTTCTTGTAGGTTAAAGTGATCTTATCACTAATGATGGTTGTTTAGAGTAACTAGTTGTTTAGATGTGTTAATTTGATGCTTAGTTAATAGATGTGCACACAATCACCATCAAAGTCTGTCGAAAGGTTAAAACATATAAGAGGATTGATTCTGTGATTAGCTTGGTAAGTAAGTAAGTTTGGGTAGAACAATCATGAAACCATGTCTAATTTAAATCATCTCCGTAGCAGCTAATTGTTATTCCTTTTGTTTTGGTGTAACTTCTGTGATTAGATTTGTGGTTGTTTTCGAAACTTGGAGTTTTTGTCGGTGTTATTCGTTCTTATTCGCTGTTATTTGTTCAATCGTTAGGCTACGACATTTGCGGTAACCCTGAGAGCGATCCTCTGCAACAGGTTGAGCATTACGAGCAACAATGAGCGTGCAAGCGGTTTGATCATGTTAATCCCAGTATTTTAAAGTCTAATATTTTGTTTCAACTGTATGTATGCATCGCTTAATTTGTGTTAAATTGGTTAGTTAATCCTTTAGATGCATAATCTGTAGGCAAATAATATTCCTCTACTACCTGAGCCTAGGTTATTTGCTGTGATTAGAGATCGCTGGATGATCTCTCGTCACTTAGTAGATCCGGGTCAATTTGCTTAGACATGATTAGTTATCGGTAGAACTGGGCGGTTATCGACTTTAGTCGGTAGCCTTGATCACACAAAAATTATTAAAACTTTATAGTTCAGCATTTTGCTATGTTACTTGTGAAAACTAAAAATGAAAACAAAATGATTTGGACTTGGGCACAACGGTATGATTGGTGTGATCTGTTGGGTGTGACTGGAATGGTGCCCGAGTCAGTTAAGGACCGAGTTACTTGCGCCACCGTACTGAGCATTTTGCGTACTAACCACACTAGAGTATATGGGACCTCTCTTGACCTAGTACTTTGGCGTGTATTGACTCCGGGTCGCAGGAGGTCGCAGGAGGGATGGTGTTGGGAGCATGGTAGTTGTCCGAAAAGCTTTACCCCGCAAAGGTAGTTGTCTTTTCGGCTTTACCATGTAAGCGTATGGATTTCTATCCATACGAGCGGCTCGTAGTTAATACACAATATTAGAAAAAGTCTCGTAGGACTTAGCTGTGCCGGCATACCTTCGGAAGTGTGCTTTGTCTTAAAGCGATGCAAGTGTGGGTACATTGGTACACCTGCAGGTTAAAACTATTCGAATAGCCTCGTCCTAGGTTATGGACACGCTCGGATACGCCCCCCAAGAACTAGACTACAACCTTTTAAATTAAAACTTGATGGGTGGTACGAATCTGGGATTCGTGCTATTGTTGTGGTGACTATTGGGATAGTCACTTCTAGGTTGTTTATCTTTCTCTTTTGCTCTTATTACCTTCACTGTTATTTCAACATTAAAAATGAATTGCAAATTTGCTTTCGAACTGTATTACATTATTGCAAACAAATCTGGCTTTGTGCAAATGAAACATATGGCCTCCACCAAATAAGCTGCATGTAGCATATGAGCAGTGCGCTAGTTCACACGTCGGTCTTGCGGGTACAAAGACAATCTTTGTACTCGGTGCTTTGCTTAATGTTTTTGTTGCAGAGGAAGAAGGTGAGCCCCAAGGGCCTCACTACGTGAGTGTGTGCCGCGTTTCGTGGGCGACGACTAGGCTTGGCGGTCCGGTCAGATGCCTTGTGGGTGAAGGCACGCTGTTTGGCTTTGTTTATAGCCATCTTATGGCACTTTTGCTTCCGCTGTCGTCTTTTGGTACTTTTGTATCTCTTGGCCGGTCGGCCATTGTCTGTAATAACTCTTCTGTTGTTACTTTCTGCTTAGTAGTGTAATGTTTGGACTCTATGTTTGGAATGGAGTTGATGCATAATTTTGTGGTGAGGTGTGTATACTGCTTTCTGGGAAGTATACATATCTCGAGGCTCAGTTTATTTGATTTGTGATGCTAGGACCAGCGGTTGGTTAAGCATTACAAGCCAAATAAATTGGGGTCCTCACAGTATTTCCATACTCTTTTACAATAATTGTTTAGTACACACAGGAAATACATGATGTAAGAAAAAGTTTTAAATTCTACTCATTTTCTTACACTTGAAACACAAGTACAGAATTTGGGATGTTACAACTTGATTGTCACATTTTTGGTCTTCAAACCATTAAAGGACAATATGCTTTAGATGCTAATTTTAAGGATGTGTTGTTGCATTGTAAAGAGGGACAAGCATGGAATAAATTCGTGATCAATGATGGGTTCTTGTTTAGAGCTAACCGCCTATGCATTCCAGTTGGATCCGTTCGTCTTTTGTTGTTGTAGGAGGCGCATGGAGGCGGTTTGATGGGACATTTTGGTGCTAAGAAGACGGAGGACGTTCTGGCCACACACTTCTTTTGGCCAAAAATGAGGCGAGATATTGAGCGGTTTGTGGCTCGCTGCACTACATGTCAAAAAGCTAAGTCTCGCTTGAATCCACATGGTTTGTATATGCCTCTTCATGTTCCTTCTATTCCGTGGGCATATATTTCTATGGACTTTGTTTTAGGATTTCCCAGGACTAAGAGGGGGAGGGATAGAATTTTTGTTGTTGTGGATCGTTTTTCTAAGATGGCTCATTTTATACCATATCATAAAACCGATGATGCCATTCATATTGCTGACCTCTTTTTCAAAGAGATAGTTCGTTTGCATGGTATGCCTTCTACTATTGTTTCAGATCGTGATGCCAAGTTCTTGAGTCACTTTTGGCGTACTCTATGGAACAAGTTGGGTACAAAGTTGTTGTTCTCTACAACATGTCACCCACAAACTGATGGCCAAACCGAGGTGGTGAACCGCACAATGTCTACCATGCTGAGAGCTATTTTGACGAATAATTTGAAGCTATGGGAAGAGTATTTGCCGCATGTTGAGTTCGCATATAATCGAGCGGAACACTCCACCACCAAGGTAAGTCCTTTTCAGGTAGTATATGGATTCAATCCCCGTGCCCCTCTTGATATTTTACCTTTGCCTACTAGTGAGAGAGTTCATAATGATGCTAAGGAGCGTGCTGATTTTATTGTCAAAATGCATGAGACTACTAAGGCAAACATTGAAAAGATGAATGAAAAATATAGGATTACTGGTAGTAAAGGTAGAAAGGAAGTTAAACTTGAACCGGGTGATTTTGTTTGGTTGCACTTGAGAAAGGATAGATTTCCTGAGTTACGAAAGTCAAAATTGATGCCTAGAGCTGCTGGTCCTTTTAAAATAGTTGAGAAGATAAATGATAATGCATATAAACTTGAGTTGCCTTCCGAGTTTGGGGTTAGTCCCACCTTTAAAATTTTAGATTTGAAGTCATACTTGGGAGAAGAAGATGAGGCTGAGTTGAGGACAACACCACTTCAAGAGGGGGAGGATGATGAGGACATCACTTCTTCGGATACACACAACAATCCTCCACTTGACATTCAAGGACCAATCACTAGAGCTCGCGCCCGACAATTGAATTTACAGGTGAGCTCGTTCCTAAGTACTTCTTTTTGTTCATTTGAGAATCGATTGCTACCTAATGATTTAATTATGATTAGGAACCATGGAGAGGACCTGGAAGTACTCAGAGAAGGGCTACGAGGCGCACAAGTCCAGCAAGGGCGGTCGAATCATGTTGGAGGCCCAACTCAAGCCGACTTCGAATCCAATTCGGAGTCCAGGACCAGGCCGCACTAAAACGGACGCCCAGATCGCATCCGGGCTCCATTTTGGACGTTCCACATATGTATGGAAAGCTGAGAAGACGACCTTTCCAATGGCTCTGGTCCCATGTCAAAATTCCTTGTGAGTCAACGGGAATCGTCGAAACAAGTGGGCATTCAGAATCTGTCAGGGTGCTGCATCACCGTCTTTTGGGCCGTTCGGCTTTGTATCGTGTTGGAGCCCATTAGGGCGCGTCCAGGGGTTTTGCACGCCCCTCAGTCCTCTATATCCAGCCGCCCCCCCCCCCACCATTAGGGTTCGGGTTTTGCTTAGATTAATTCTGTCTTGAACAGTTTCACCGTTCATCGGTTTGTGAGACCCCAACTTTCGAGTGCGAAAACAATACATCTGCAATTCCGTTGTGTTCTTCCTTGTTCTTGCTTGTGTTCTTCCATTCGCAGGCGAGGATTAGCCTGCTTGGCGAGGTCAACCGGGCTGCGCACGGTTGATAACCTGAGGAGACGTGGTGCTGCGATTGCAGGGTTCGGAACGTGTTGTTCGGAAGCCGAGTCGATTTGTGTCGCGCCTCCACCAAATCGAACATATCCAGAACCTGTTGGAAGATCGGGACCCCGTTCCCATCATCCTCCCTCTCTGTGTGTTTAGACCTTTGTGGTCTAGACCACCTCCTTCTTTGTGTGTTTAAACCTTTGTGGTCTAGACCTTCTGCTCTGTGTGTTTAGACCTTTGTGGTCTAGACCTCCCTCTTTGTGTGTTTAGACCTTTGTGGTCTAGACCTCCTTCTGTGTGTGTTTTGACCTTTGTGGTCTAGACCTCCCTCTTTGTGTATTTAGACCTTTATGGTCTGGACCTTCTCCTCTGTGTGTTTAGACCTTTGTGGTCTAGATCTCCCTCTTTGTGTGTTTAGACCATTGTGGTCCAGACCTCCTCCTTTTCTGTGTGATTAGACCTTTGTGGTCTAGACCTCCCTCTCTGTGTGTTTAGACCTTTGTGGTCTAGACCTCCTCCCTCTCTATGTGTTTAGACCTTTGTGGCCTAGACCTCCATCTCCGTGTGTTTAGACCTTTGTGGTCTAGACCTCCTCTCTCTCTTTGTGTTTAGACATTTGTGGTCTAGACCTCCCTCTTTGTGTGCTTAGACCTTTGTGGTCTTGACCTCCCTCTCTGTGTGTTTAGACTTTTTTGTCTAGACCTCCTCCCTCTCTGTGTGTTTACACCTTTGTGGTCTAGACCTCCATCTCTGTATGTTTACACCTTTGTGGTCTAGACCTCCTCTCTCTGTGTATGTTTAGACCTTTGTGGTCTAGACCTCCCTCTCTATGTGTTTAGACCTTTGGGGTCTAGACATCCCTCTCTGTCTGTGTAGACCTTTGTGGTCCAGACCTCCTCCCTCTCTGTGGGTTTAGACCTTTGTGGTCTAGACCTCCTCTTTCTCTGTGTGTTTAGACCTTTGTGGTCTAGACCTCTCTCTCTGTGTGTTTAGACCTGTGTGGTCTAGACCTCCCCCCTCTCTGTGTGTTTAGACCTTTGTGGTCCAGATCTCCTCCCTCTCTGTGCGTTTAGACCTTGGCGGTCTAGACCTCATCCTTCTCTTTGTGTTTAGACTTTTGCGGTCTAGACCTTCTCCTCTGTGAGTTTAGACCTTTATGTTCTAGACCTCCCTCTCTGTGTGTATAGAACTTTGTGGTCTAGACCTCCTATGGTTTGTGTTTTGACCTTTGTGGTCTAGACTTCCCTCTCTGTCTGTTTAGACCTTTATGGTCTAGACCTTCTCCTATGTGTGTTTAGACCTTTGTTGTCTAGATCTCCCTCTCTGTGTGTTTAGACCTTTGTGGTCCAGACCTCCTCCTTTTCTGTGTGATTAGACCTTTGTGGTCTAGACCTTCTCCTCTGTGTGTTTACACCCTTGTGGTCTCGACCTCCCTCTCTATGTGTTTAGACCTTTGTGGTCTAGACCTTCTCCTCTGTGTGTTTAGACCTTTGTGGTCTGGACCTTCCTCTCCGTGTGTTTAGACCTTTGTGGTCCAGACCAACTCCTTTTCTGTGTGATTAGACCTTTGTGGTCTAGACCTCCCTCTCTGTGTGTTTAGATCTTTGTGGTCTAGACCTCCTCCCTCTCTGTGTGTTTAGACCTTTGTGGTCTAGACCTCCTCCCTCTCTGTGTGTTTAGACCTTTGTGGTCTAGACCACCTCCTTCTTTATGAGTTTAAACCTTTGTGGTCTAGACCTTCTGCTCTTTGTGTTTATACCTTTGTGGTCTAAACCTTCTCCTTCTCTATGTGTTTAGACCTTTATGGTCTAGACCTCCCTCTCTGTGTTTAGACCTTTGTGGTCTAGACCTTCTCCTCTGTGTGTTTAGACCTCCCTCTCTATGTGTTTAGACCTCTCTGGTCTAGACCTCCTAGGGTGTGTGTTTAGACCTTTGTGGTCCAGACCTCCTCCTTTTCTGTGTGATTAGATGTTTGTGGTCTAGACCTCCCTCTCTGTGTATTTACACCTTTGTGGTCTAGACCTCCTCCCTCTCTGTGTGTTTAGACCTTTGTGACCTAGACCTCCATCTCTGGGTGTTTAGACCTTTGTGGTCTAGACCTCCTCTCTCTGTGTGTGTTTAGACATTTGTGGTCTACACCTTCGTCTTTGTGTGTTTAGACCTTTGTGGTCTAGACCTTCTCCTTTGTGTGTTTAGACCTTTGTGGTCTTGTCCTCCCTCTCAGTGTGTTTAGACCTTTTTGTCTAGACCTCCTCCCTCTCTGTGTGTTTACACCTTTGTGGTCTAGACCTCCATCTCTATGTGTTTAGACCTTTGTGGTCTAGACCTCCTCTCTCTCTCTGTGTTTAGACCTTTGTGGTCTAGACCTCCCTCTCTGTATGTTTAGACCTTTGGGGTCTAGACATCCCTCTCTGTGTGTGTAGACCTTTGTGGTCCAGACCTCCTCCCTCTCTATGAGTTTAGACCTTTGTGGTCTAGACGACCTCCCTCTCTGTGTGTTTAGACCTTTATGGTCTAGACCTTCTTCTCTGTGTGTTTACACCCTTGTGGTCTCGAGCTCCCTCTCTGTGTGTTTACACCTTTGTGGTCTAGACGTTCTCCTCTGTGTGTTTAGACCTTTGTGGTCTAGACCACCTCCTTCTCTATGTGTTTAGACCTTTGTGGTCTAGACCTCCTCCCTCTCTGTGTTTAGACCTTTGTGGTCTTGACCTCCTCCCTCTCTATGTGTTTAGACCTCCTTTTTCTCTGTGTGTTTAGACCTTTGTGGTCTAGACCTCCCTCTCTTTGTGTTTAGACCTTTGTGGTCTAGACCTCCCCCCTCTTTGTGTGTTTATACCTTTGTGGTCCAGATCACCTCCCTCTGTGTGCGTTTAGACCTTTGCGATCTAGACCTCCTCCTTCTCTTTGTGTTTAGACTTTTGCGGTCTAGACCTTCTCCTCTGTGTGCTTAGACCTTTGTGGTCTTGACCTTCCTCTCTGTGTGTATAGACCTTTGTGGTCTAGACCTCCTATGGTTTGTGTTTTGACCTTTGTGGTCTAGACTTCCCTCTCTGTCTGTTTAGACCTTTATGGTCTAGACCTTCTCCTATGTGTGTTTAGACCTTCTTGGTCTAGACCTCCCTCTCTGTGTGTTTAGACCTTTCTGGTCCAGACCTCCTTCTTTTCTGTGTGATTAGACCTTTGTGGTCTAGACCTCTCTCTTTGTGTGTTTACACCTTTGTGGTCTAGACCTCCATCTCTGTGTGTGTAGACCTTTGTGGTTTAGATCTCCCTCTCTGTTTGTTTAGACCTTTGTGGTCCAGACCTCCTCCTTTTCTGTGTGATTAGACCTTTGTGGTCTAGACCTTCTCCTCTGTGTGTTTACAGCCTTGTGGTCTCGACCTCCCTCTCGATGTGTTTAGACCTTTGTGGTCTAGACCTTCTCCTCTGTGTTTTTAGACCTTGGTGGTCTGGACCTTCCTCTCTGTGTGTTTAGACCTTTGTGGTCCAAACGTCCTCCTTTTCTATGTGATTAGACCTTTGTGGTCTAGACCTCCCTCTCTGTGTGTTTAGATCTTTGTGGTCTAGACCTCCTCCCTCTCTGTGTGTTTAGACCTTTGTGGTCTAGACCTCCTCCCTCTGTGTGTGTTTAGACCTTTGTGGTCTAGACCACCTCCTTCTTTATGAGTTTAAACCTTTGTGGTCTAGACCTTCAGCTCTGTGTGTTTAGACCTTTGTGGTCTAAACCTTCTCCTTCTCTATGTGTTTAGACCTTTATGGTCTAGACCTCCCTCTCTGTGTGTTTGGACCTTTATGGTCTAGACCTTCTCCTCTGTGTGTTTAGACATCCCTCTCTGTGTGTTTAGACCTTTCTGGTCTAGGCCTCCTAGGGTTTTTGTTTAGACCTTTGTGGTCCAGACCTCCTCCCTTTCTGTGTGATTAGACCTTTGTGGTCTAGACCTCCCTCTCTGTGTGTTTTGACCTTTGTGGTCTAGACCTCCTCCCTCTCTGTGTGTTTAGACCTTTGTGGCCTAGACCTCCATCTCTGGGTCTTTAGACCTTTGTGGTCTAGACCTCCTCTCTCTCTGTGTGTTTAGACATTTGTGGTCTAGACCTCCCTCTTTGTGTGTTTAGACCTTTGTGGTCTAGACCTTCTCCTTTGTGTGTTTAGACCTTTGTGGTCTTGTCCTCCCCTCAGTGTGTTTAGACCTTTTTGTCTAGACCTCCTCCCTCTCTGTGTGTTTAGACCTTTGTTGTCTAGACCTTCTGTGAGGACCCCGGTTTATTCGACTTGTAATGCTTAGCCTTCCATTGACCCTAGCATTACAATTCAAATAAACCAAGCCTCAGGACATGTATACTTGCCAGAAATGCAGTATACACACCCCGTTACAAAATCAAGCATAAATTCCATACACGAGAGGTTACAACATCAAAACTTCAATAAATACAACAGAATGAAATTACAAGATAAATAACAAACTACACAGCGGAAGCAAAAGCCATAAGATGGCGATAAATAAAAGGGCCAATTAGTGTGCCTTTACCCACAAGGCAACCAACCGGGCCGCCAAGCTAGTCGTCAAACCCGCATGCACATCTCACAAAAGGGAAGCCCTTGGGGCTCACCTTCTTCCTCTGCAACAAAAACATTAAGCAAAGCATCCGAGTACAAAAATTGTTTTTGTACTGCAAGACCGACGTGTAAGGGTAATGAACTATAATTTAACTACATGCAAGCTTTATTTAAGTGGAGGGCTCTGGACTTACTTTTGGCATAAAGCCGTTTTCTTTTGCAATAATGTAATAGTTTGAAGGCGTTTTAACAATTCAAATTTTATTTGCGAAATAATAACGATCTGATGAAGTAGTGACAAAAGACATCCCGGAGATGACCAACCCAATGGCCATCACAACAATAGTATGAACACCGTTCATACCAACCCATCAAGTTTTAATTAAAAGGTTGTAGTCTAACTCTTGAAAGACCTCCCCAAGCGTGTCCATAACCTAGGACGAGTCTATTCGAATAGTTTTAACCTGCAGGGTGTACCATCTGTACCCACACTTGCACCGCCTTTAAGCCAAAACACACTTCGAAGGTATCTTTGTACGGCTAAGTCCTACGAGACGTTTTCCAATATTGTGTATTAACTTCGAGCCGCTCGTATGGATAGAAATCCATATGCTTACATGGTAAAGCCGAAAAGACAACTACCCACTCAGGATAAAGCTTTTCGGACAACTACCATGCTCCCAACACCATCCCTCCTGCGACCTCCTGCGACCCGGAGCCAATACACGCCAAAGTACTAAGTCAAGAGAGGTCCCATATACTCTAGTGTGGTTAGCACGCAAAATGCTTGGTTTAGTGTAACAAGATGTTCGATCCTTGTTGACTCGGGCACCATTCCAATCACACCCAAAAATCACACCAACGTACCATTGTGCCCAAGTCCAAATCATTTTATTTTCAGTTTTTAGTTTTCACAATTAAACATAGCAAAAATGCTGAATCATAAAGTTACAATAATTTTTGTGTGATCAAAGTTATCGACGAAGTCGATAACCGCCCAATTCTACCGGTATCTAAGCATTACTAAGCATCATATCGCAAAGACAAATAAAAGGCCCTAAATCATTCACCGGGCTCTAATTCACAAGTGAGAATAATATTCCTAAGGCAGTGGCAGGGGTGAACAATTTTCAGGGAAACAATGCAATGGGAATAACTACCTCTAACCGACAAAATTAATCATTGACACAAAAGCATGCATACGTACGAGTAAAACAAAGTAT
Source organism: Ampelocalamus luodianensis (assembly GCA_036346255.1). Taxonomy (NCBI): domain Eukaryota; kingdom Viridiplantae; phylum Streptophyta; class Magnoliopsida; order Poales; family Poaceae; genus Ampelocalamus; species Ampelocalamus luodianensis. Next base: position 67,331,371 of record CM070620.1, on the reverse strand, counting down.
TAGACTTGAAAATAATGGGAATGAACTGGATATGATCAAACTGCTTGCCTTTGCTTTATTTGAGATATTCGACTTGCTGCAGAGGATCACTCTCGATAATCGACGTCATCTAGCGATAAAAACTGCCAAAGTGAAAAACAGCGAATAAACACCAGAACGCCAAAAGTATCCAAAAACTTAAATAACAACACAGAAGATAGATCATGAATTCAGGAACAACAAATTAGCAGATTCGGAGATTATTTAAATTATACAAGATTTCTTATTACTGATCTTTCCAAACTCACTTATTTCCACGATAATCATACAGTCAAAATCAATCCTCTTATATATTCTATTCTTTCGGCAGACTTTGATGGTGATTGTGTGCACATCTATTAGCTACAGCCATATAATCACAATTTAATTAACTAACTATTCTATGCAACTATTCTGCTATAAGTTCATTTAGACCTACAAATTTGTTATCGGAGTACTGACTAGAATAGCCCGACAATACAACTTATCAAAGTGCAACTTTAATTGTAAATTAATCAGCAAGACTAGTATTGATTCATCAACTACTAGGATTAGCCTTACCGCTAAAGAGCCTAAAAAGACACAGATAGAAAGAGCAAGGGTGGGAGCTTCTGCTAGATGAGGTCCACAATACCGCCTCTCTGATCTATAACCGAGATTAGCTAATTACTTAATTAATTACCCTCTCTACTCAGTATTTTTATCAAAAAGGACTTGGCTGTTTTGGGGTGTTGTTAAATATCCTTGACACTAGTTCAGCTACCCATTTGCTAAATCCATTTGGTGATCTAGTACTTAGTCATAAGGCCTACTAGCAATTGCATCTAGCCCGCCTCTTGTTCATGATCGGGCACTCTGAAAGTTGAGATGAATTCTGTTACTTGATGTATTGTTTAATTGATCTCCTTACTAGTTAAATTTCTTTCAAAAAGGCTAATTGAATCAATAAACCTCTTTAGGTACTAGCATCAGTAATGTCCTAAGTTCACTGTTAATTCAAATCTTCATGTAGTCAGGACATTTTCTAAGTACTTGTATTAGAAAGTCACTAGTCTATTGCCATCGTCTAAGCTTCTTACTAATCCCATTATTCATTTGTTAAGCAATTTGGGGAATTCAACAACCATTACAAAGGTTTATTAGCCAATTGAAATTTCAGATTTTTAACTACCACTTCTCTGTTTATTTGGCTGTTAATGGCTACCTAAGCATCAACATACATCTGGATACAAGACTTAACTATTATCATGTGGTTGCAAATATGAAACTTCCATCAATTGGTTACTTACTGTTCTTTTCAGATTTTATGTCTAGTACAACCCTGCTCATTCAACTGACAATAGAATAACTTCTGCACCAAAGTGCTAATGGCTAACTTCCCACAAACAACAATTTTCAGATTTGGTTAAGTTATTAGAGTGATAAAATGAGTCATAAACAGGATTGTTAGCCTAATGCCATTCCAAACTTCCATCTAATACTTTTCTGCCTACTCAACTGACAATACAAACTTTTACCTAAACACCATAAACTGATAACTAAACACAGTCCTTAGAAATGATTTCACTAGCTATACAAAGGATTCAAATGTATCTCACCTAGTTCACAAAATTGTCAATTCAAATGCCAACACAGAGATAAATTTCAGAGATGAACCTTGCCCAAATTATTTCAAACTCAACTTCCAATTATGTTAATACATTTGAGTGAACTAATGGACAATCACATGGTTGATTAACAGTCTAGTGTTTGGGTTAAGGCAGTGGGCTCCACTGTCATAGAGAGTGAGAGAGAGAACAGAGAGGGAAGAAGCTCCTCTCGGGAAGAAAACAGGGGAGCCAGGGCATGGCGCGGGGCGGCGGTTCTGCCGGCGGCGAGCGGAGGCCGGAGGGGTGGCGAAGGCCGGTGAAATGGGTTGCAGGTGAGGGGAAGAAGCCGAGGGAGGCAGCGCTGGGGTCGGAGCGGCACCGAGTAGGCGGCGGCGGCGGGAGCAAACGCGCGCGCGGCGGCAGAGGCGACGGCGACCGGAGGGAGGAGAGGGGAAGGGGAGGCGAGCACGAGCACTAGGGAGGTGCGAGGATGCTCACCGTGCGGTCGCTGGAGGCGGGGGAGCTATGGAGCGAGCCGGCGACGGGAGCCAAGGGCGGCGCCGAGGTGGCTCTCGGTGGCGGCAGCCTAGGGCGGTGGGGAGGCTCGGCCGCCGGTTGGGGAAGCTTCCGGGCGTCGGGGCGGAGCTCCAGGCGGGAGGAATTGGAGGCGGAAGGTTCGGAGGCGACTCGAGGTGGTGCGGCCGGAATTGGGGAAGGAGGCGGCGACGACACCATGGACCAGGGGAGGCGGCCGGCGCAGCAGCAGTGGAGAAAGGAGCCGGAGCAGCTGGGCGCCAGAGGAGGGGGGCACCAGGGCGGTCGGTGGAGCAGCCGGAGAGGGAAGAGGACCGACGGCGCCTGCTTTCGGTGGAAGGGAAGAGCTCGGTGGGGAGAGCTGGGAGGCAGGGGAAAAGCAAAGGGGACTTCAGTTTCTTGATGTTGCCCCTATGTAGGCAGTGGGCGGAGGAGTCGATGGTGATGCCCTCGGCGCTGCTCTCACGGGAAAAGGGGACGGAGTAGGCGGCAAGCGGCGAGGCGGTGAGGCTGCGCTGGCGCGCATGCGATCTCACTCGGCAGAGAAGAAGAGGCACGTGGAGAGAATGAGCTGACGACGGGGGCCCACATGCAAGTGAGAGGGAAGAGGGCGACTCGGACGAGCAGGTCTGGTCAGACCCGGTGACGAAGGGGTCCGGTCGGACTCGGGCTCGGTCGGAGGAACAGTGCTAGGGCTAGGGTTTGGATTTAATTTTTGACCGAAAACGAATGAGTTTGACCGGGCAGTTTGAACTAGAAATAAAATTCGAAAAATTCTAAAAATTTTTGTGGGCACTCTGAGGTTCACAAGGGACTTAGGAAAAATAATTTTAAACATTTTGTATATTAAAATTTGTTGGAATTAAATCATATTCAAATCTGCATTTGGGATTTGTTTTGAATTTTGGGGAAGGCAAAATGACTTCTAAAAATTTGGTAAAAATAATTAAAATTCAATATAAATAATCTAGTATTTGAATAAATTATTTTTAGAAATTTTTGTTCTTACAATTTTCAGGAATTTAAAAGAATCGAAATGATCAACTTTGAAAATTGAATTTTCAACACAGCATTAAATACAAATAGCAAGAATTTGTAATTGTGCACAAATTTTTGGAGCACCAGGAGCATGATCAAGAGACACAACCAAAAGTTTTCAAATTTTAATACTTTTATATATATAAAATACAAACTCTAATTTGGGGCTGTTACACCTTCTCCTCTATGTTTTTAGACCTTTGTGGTCTGGACCTACCTCTCTGTGTGTTTACACCTTTGTGACCGAGACCTCCTCCTTTTCTGTGTGATTAGACCTTTGTGGTCTAGACCACCCTCTCTGTGTGTTTAGACCTTTGTTGATGAGGATATCCCTACTACTTATGAGGTTATTTGTGAAGCAGGAGCTAAACTTCTCAAACAACAGGTGCATTTGTTTCTTAATGAATTTCCTTTTGTTGCCAATGAGAATTGGTTACTACCTAAAGCAATACTTGGTGCATTCTCAGGTTTGACAAATTTAAAGACTTTGGAACCGAGAGGGAGGAGAGGGAGGCCGGGAACAAATTCATGGAGGAGAAACACATGCGGCCAACAAGGGAGAAGAAGGGTATGTGGCCAACGAGAGGGAACGTGCTCTCAGGATAAAACCCTAGCACATGCGGGCGGTCAAGAAAGACATATGGTGACATGGCAACAAGGGTTACATTGGCATAAAAAGAAGCATCAAGTGCATCGAACAAATTCGCGTAAGCTAAGAGAAGGAAAGCTCACAATACAAGGGAAACCGAGAGGGAGACTAGTTTAAATTTCCAAATTAAAGTAGGACGTTTTTTTTGAATCGGATTACTGTTCACGTGAACGAATCGGACTCGGATTAATGTAGCAATGAGCAGTGTTGGACTCGGATTCTGTAGCACTCGGTTCATCGTTCATCCGAGTTTTGTGCTTGCGTGGGAGGCTATATAAACCCCATGGCCGCACCATAGAGGCGCACGGTTTATGCATAAGATTGAAACATAGCTATTGCTTGTTCTTTCGACACCAGAGTTCATGCGAGGACTTTGAGAGAGAATTAGGCGATCCATTTGTTTTGTTCTGCAATCCAAGGTCAAGTCGTCGTTCCATTGGGAATTGGGGACTTGGCGTTCGTCGTTCGTGGTCTCGCGACGAACAACTACCCGGTGTGTTTTGGGCGTATTCCGAAGAGTTGAGGGTTCGTGCATTGGCGCGAGTGTTCAGCTAGCGACATCGTCTACTTCGCATCAACTATCCACGGTTCCTCACTGAGAAGATCGGGCTTCCCCCGTATCATTTGCGGTCTAGACGTCCTCCCTCTCTGTGTGTTTAGACCTTTGTGGTCTAGACCTCCTCCCAATATTAGACTTGTGTTTCAAATGTAAGAAAATGAGTATAAATTAAAATTTTTTGTACATCATGTATTTCCTGTTGTACCAAACAATTCTTGTACAAGGAATTATGGAAATACAAAGTCACAAGTCCTTTTGATCCAAATTTTGATCTTCCAAGTATAAAATCATGTCAAATATTGTGATCATCCTCTGGAAATATTGTTCCTAAGTTCTAAGGATGGGTTGTGACCCCTCTGAAAAATTTCACAATTTTTAGAAATTGTTTGAATATTATTAGAGGGCAGTCAAACCTGTTTGACTTTCAGTCAAACCCTAAATCAGAACCTTGCCGAATTTTTGGAGAAACAATGCACTGCATAAAAATCTCTAAAAATTGTACACAAGGTCAATCTTTGAGTCAGCAAGCTCCGGTAAAATTTTCAGAAATTTTGGAGTTATTTTGCTACATTAAATAAATCTTCAAAGGTCCTTGCATTTTGAAAACCAAATCTGGTTTGTACTGTTACTCGGGTTCGAGTCAGACTCGGGCTCGAGTCAATCGACTTGGTTGAGCCAACTAAACCGCACCAGGTCTCTTTATAAACCCGCAAACATTTTCAACCGTTAGATCTTGATCTAACGGCCTTAAATGATTGGGCTGTTCGGGGCATCGAGAAGAGCCCATCAATCTGAGCCCTTGAATCGAAATCTAACGGTCTAAAATAAGTGTGCTGATCGGGTCACCCGAAGGGCGCATCTAATCTCAGGCGTTCGTTTCTGATCCTAGGGTTCCCGATCCCCTCCATTGATATTTAAAACCTAAAAGGCTGGGGCGATCTCAGCCGTCCACGATCAATCCAACGGCCCAAAATCGCCCAAGTGCATTTTGTGTCATCTTCAACCTCAGGTCGTGTGTGAACAGTAGCTAGGGCATGGCTATGTCATTTCATGCTCCCTACAGCTGCCCTAGCCGTCACTTGGGAGTTGTGAGAGGTGCTTTCGGCCATGCCATGCCCTATCCTACCATCTACTACCTTTTTCACTTTCGGCCGTGCCTTGTGCCTTGCGCATTGTCTCCCGAAAAGCTCTTTGTCCAAACCCTAATGCTTTCAAAGCTTTATAAGCACCTAACACACCTCCTGGTATCTCTTTACACTACCATTGAGCTCCATTTTCAATTTTGAAGCTTAACACCTCAAAACCGAAAATCCACCATTGTTGACCCGTGGAGCTCCATTGGTGTTCTTGGTGTTCCAGTGGTTCTCCTTCACGTTTCTTTACACCATTATTATCTACTTGCTATCTTGAACATATCCCCTCACTTAATTTTGGATTTGATTCTCAGGAATTGTCCAATTTGGGGTTTGTTCAAATTCGACCGATTTTGGTCATCTTCTTCCTCAGCTCAGGTGAGTGGCCCATTTTCAAATTAATTGCTCCAGTAGCTTCTGTGAACCTTATTGAAGCTCTTTTGATACTTGGGTGTCACTCATTTTCCTCAGGGTGCCATTTTCCAGCCTTCTTCTCCATGTCCGGCGAGCTCCTCCGAGGACCACCTGCTCCGGCTAACTTTCAAGGCTTCCCTCCATCCAGGTAGATTCTTATTAGTCCATAGATGTCTGGGAAGCCATTCCTTTAGACCACCCCAAAGCCTTCGGCCGTTTTCAAGTTGCAGTATCTAGACCTCTTTTTGTTTTTCCGGCTAGCCGACGTTGAGAGCCCTCACCGCCGGCGATGTTGCCACCACTGGGTTCCTATCGCTATTGCAAATCCATTCCTGTATTAGTTTGGCGCTGCCGCGGCCAGGATCGCCGGCGGCAAGCCGTCGTAGCCGCTCGGGTTTTGCCGCGAGGCAGCTCCCATTTTCGTCAAAATTTTAGGACACGTTAATGGCGCTGTGATTGTTAGTCATTTGGAGTATTAATGGGGTCTTAAAGCAGTGCCCGTGAGCCACTGTCTCGTGGGCCCGAGTCTTGAAAACCCTGCGGCAATTCCTGCGCTCAATTAATGTTTAGGACCAGTATTTATTGTGTTCTCACCGTTAGTGCTGTCGGAAAAGTCTTCGAGGCCACTGACACGTGGGCCTCAACCTACTGTGTCGGAATCTAAGCCACCGCTCAGACCACCCTCACGACCTCCCAATTTGATCTCCACCGTTTAGGACCTCCTTAGAGTTAATCAGGGCCGCAGGACCTCCCTCAAGGTCCTCTTTGCAAAAAGACCTCCCCTGGTCATTTTCACAAGGACCACCTCAAGACCTCCCTCTGGTCCTGTGTTCAAAGAAGCTAAGTCTCAGGACCTCTTTTGGGCAGATCTGGACCGTTGAAGACCTCCCCGTGGAGATCTTAGCGTCCAGACCTCTCACTTTAAAACCTTATTGCTTTAGACCACCCTCCGCCTCGATCTGGACTGCCCAGGACCTCCCCAGATCCATCTGAGCCGTCCAGATCTCCTCCCGCTAAAACCCTGTCGCATCGGACCTCCCTCGGTTAAATCTGGGTCGTTCAAGACCTCCCCTGGTAGATCTTGACTGTCCCGACCTCCTCCGATTAGATCCTTCGCTTGAGGACCTCCCCGTAGCTCTGGACCGTTGGATCTCCATCTAACGGCCTAGACCTCCTCAGCGCTTTAGATCTGTCGGTAGAGATCTTGGCTGTTAAGACCTTCTTAGTAAATCTTAGCCGTCAAGACCTCCCCTTCTTTAGATCTCACTGTTCAGACCTCCTTCGCTTGATCGTGACCGTTAAGACCTCCCTTGTGAGATCTTAGCCGTCGGGACCTCCTCGGTGGACTTAAGCCGTAGGACCTCCCCCTGGAGATCTAGACCGTCAGGACCTCCCCCGGGCAATCCTGACCGTCGAGACCTCCTCCATTTGATTGGAGTTCTAGGACCTCCCTTAGTGCTCGGGACCACCAGATCTTGATCTGACGGCCACGACCTCCTATGCGCGCGAGGAGCTCCTCTCACGTGCGCTGTGCGTCCATCTCGTCGGGACCGTTAGATCCAATCTTAACGGCCATGACCTCCCCGAGTTCGTGCATTCGATTGGACCTCCCGAGAGCTCCAATTTTCTAAGTATTTCAGTGTTTTAAATTTCAAAAGTGCATAACTTTTTCATTTTAGCTCCTTTTTGATTGATCCAAATTGCATTAGCTTTGTGATAAAATGAACTTCAATCTGAGAATGAACTTAGGCACTTTTCTATGGTAGAAAATGGAATAAACTGTAGTAACTGGTTTCAATATAAAATGTTGTTTAGAAACTCATAAAAATTTATAAAATGCATAACCTCTTCTATGTAGTTCCAACCTAAGCAAACTAAACTTTGTTGAAATCCTCTAGTAATGTACATTAGTGTAGAATAGGTTTTAATACAGTCTTTCCCACTGAAATTCAGGATATACTAGTTTTACAACTTAGAAAAATCATAACTAATTCATTTTAACTCCAAATTGTGCAAACTCAATTTTGTTGTTCTTAGAATGTCTTATTCTACCTACCATAAAAATTTCAGACTTTAGATTATTCTAGAAATTTATGCCATGAACAGTAATAGATAGGAATTAATATTGATTTTTCAGGCTGATAGAAATTATTTTAGCCTTAACTTTTTCATGTTAAGTCCAATTGACCTGTTTCTTGTTCCTAAAATTGTCTAAAATCATCCTCTAGCTGCTGTATAAATTTCATGAAATTTGGTTATCCTTTGCTGTTGGATTTTATTTGGAGTTCTTGTTCTTATTTGGTTATCGCCTTTTCGCGTTAGGTTCCGAAGAAATTATTGATTACATGAGTGAATCCTCTGCAGCAAGAAAGTGATCTACAGTAAGGCAAGCAGTGTAACATCATTTGATCATATTGCTCCTACTACTTTTAAATTCTAATATCTTGTTTGCAAAACCTAAGTATGCATGCTTCTTGTGTCAAGATTTATTTTGTCGATTAGAGGTAGCTAATCCCATTGCATGGTTGCCCTTAAATTGTTTATCCCCTGCCACAAAACATAAGTTATTAATATCGCTGGTGAATTAGAGCCCGGTGATTTAATTATGCTCTTTTACTGTCTTTACGGTGTCATGCTTAGAATGCTTAGATACCGGTAGATACTGGTGACAAGTCGATAACCTTGATCACATAAAACTTATTATGACTTATGATTTCGGCTTTGTGCCATGTTTACTTGTGAAAACTAAAAGAAAAATAAAAATAAAATGATTTGGACTTGGGCACAATGGTAAGATGGTGTGATTATGGGTGTGAATGGGACGGTGCCCGAGTCAACAAGGACCGAACATCTTATTACACTAAACCAAGCATTCTTGCGTGCTAACCACACTAGAGGGTATGGGACCTCTCTTGACCTAGTACTTTGGCGTGTGTTGGCTACGAGTCGCAGGTGGGCGTGCGTGTGTTGTGTTGTGGTAAAATGAGTGGGTATGTGACAGAGCAATTGAATTGTCCGTAAAGCTTTACCCCAAGGGGTAGTTGTCTTTACGGCTTTACAATGTAAGCGTATGGGTTTCTATCCATACGAGCGGCTCGTAGTTGATACACAATATTGGAAATGTCTCGTAGGACTTAGCCGTGCCGGCATACCTTCGGAAGTGTGCTAATCATGTGGCTTAAAGGCAGTCTGAGGTGTGGGTGCATTGGTACACCCCTGCAGGGTTAAAACTATTCGAATAGCCTCGTCCTAGGTTATGGACACGCTTGGCAAGGTCTTCCAAGAGTTAGACTACAACCTTTTTAATTAAAACTTGACATGGGTGGTGCGAATGGGTAATTCATGCTATTGTTGTGATGGCTATTGGGTTAGTCATCTCCAGGTTGTTGTTGTTACTTATTGTATCGTTGCTATTTATGCAATTAAAATTCAGATTGTCAAAGGTGCTTTCAAATTATTATCTATTGCAAATAAAACTTGTTTTATGCTGAAAATTAACCTTGAGCCTTCTCCTTTGATTAAAGCCTGCATGTAGTAGTAACTAGGTTTGTTACCCGTAAGTCTTGCGAGTACAATTTTGTACTCATTTACTTTGCTTATTTTTTGCAGAGGAAGAAGGTTGATCCCCAAGGGATCAACTTTGGTGAGTTTTGCTACGGTATGGACGACTAGCTTGGCGGCCCGGTCGGTTGCCCTGTGGTTATGTGGCTAACCGGTTTGCTCTTGTCTTAGCCATCTCATGGCACTTTTGCTTCCGCTGTTATTAATATTTGTTGTTTTTGGCTAGTTGGCCCTTTGTTGTAATAACTTTATATTATGTATGTCTTTTGCTAGACTGGTTATCATTGTGATGTATGGAATTGATGCATGATCTTGTAACGGGGTGTGTATACTGCATTTCTGGGAAGTATACATATCTCGAGGCTTGGTTTATTTGAGTTGTGATGCTAGGGTCAATGGAAGACTAAGCATTACAAGTCGAATAAATCGGGGTCCTCACAAAGTTGGTATCAGAGCCATACTGACCGTAGAAACCCCTAGCTTGGTCGTCCTTAGGATATTTTGATAACTTATTTTCAGGTGTCAAATGATTTTGAAAACCTAAGTAAGTTCCCAGCTTTTACTCCTTATCTATCTTAGCTTGCTTATCTCACCTTATTCTTGATTGACTTTGGAAAATTGTTTTCCCTCTCATCTTCTTTCAAAAGATAGTTTCTTTATCGATTAAATTGTTTTTGGGAAAACCAGGAGAGCTTTAAATTGAAGTGTTAGCTATTTTGGAGTGAAGATTAGGAGCTCCTAGAGATGAAGAATTCGGCCAGAAGAGGGAAGACAAAATCCGGACAGCAAGCAAGAATTTTTGGACAGCTACTTATTAATAGTATAGAGTGCTGAAAATGAGAGGCTGATTCAATTAAAACTTGTGGGGATAAAAGGGTAAGAAGTGATATGAATTAGCTGAGTATCTGACCTTTCATTAGGTGATTTTGCCTTACTTCTAGCTATGTCAAACCAAGAAGTGATTGCTGAAATTTTTCCTTCCTAAACTGATTGCTCGTTCTTCCATACGAGTAGTCATACCGAGAAGTTGATTTTGAAAATTGAGATCTTGCATTGGTTTTCTGCTAGTTTTTAAGCTCTTGGAATTTGTTTTGCGCAGTTGTTATTTGTTGTTCTTTGTCTTGATTTTGGGCTTGGTCCTTATCCATCTTGGTATCTATCCCCACCACAACTTTGGTAGAACTCCTAGTCCTTGGCTCCTCTCTCGCTTTTTTTTAGCTTCCAGTCTTCGGGTTGCGTTGCTAACCCATCCCTTCGTATCAGGATGTCTGGACAGGCCAGCAGCGGACTAGGTCAGCAAGCTGGCTGGGATGAAGATCTCCCTGGCTCCAACTGTCCGGACGAGACCTGCAAGTGCCTCCATTCTGGCAAGTGTGACTTATTATTGTCCCATTGCCCCCAGGAACGGTGGTTACCCCCTTTCTGCTCTGGCGGTGGTGAGGAGAGCCATGTCACTGAAGCTTGCAAACTAGGGGAAGTCAAGGTGTGCCAGCGCTGTGGTGAAGAAGGACACTACATCAACGAGTGTATTTCAGCTTGTCAAAATTGCGATGAAGACCACTTGCCCGGGAATTGTCCGACTGCCAGGGTCACTTGTTTCCTCTGTGAGGGAAGCGATCACTATCCCAATGAGTGTGGTATGAACCGGGTAATCGCCAAGTCGTTAGAACTACAACGACTGCTTCTTTGGTCATCTGTAAGCACTGCAACCACCGATGCCTCCAAACTAGAGAAGTTCCTGGATGATTTGTCTACGGAGCTGTGGGACAAACTACCAGTCTATACCTAACCTAACTTTCAGATTGTGGTCGAAGATCCCATTGTTGCTGGGGCCGGAAAAAGAAAGCTAAAGGATCGTCGCAAGCGTCAGCAGATAGCTGATGTCACTTGTTTCTTTTGCAACAACAAGGGTCACTATGCGCATAGTTGTCCCAAGAAGGTTGCAGCAACCGCTTGTCCTCTGCAGGTCGTGCCCCAATCTCGTGCACCTGCGAGTCAGCAGGGCGCCCTCCGCAATCCAGCCAAAGTCACTTGTTTCCTCTGCAAACTCAAGGGCCATTATGCTAATAATTGTCCTAAGAGGCTTGCAGCAACCTCTTGTTTCTTTTCGTAGCCCGTGTTTCGATCACGTGCACCTGCAAAACATCGTGACCTGAGGGTTGTTCGTACTCAAGTCAACTCAATCTCAGCTGGAAAGCACAGGAGGTACCCGATGCCCTGTTAGGTACGCTTCTTGTTACCTCTTGCCCCGATACTATTTTATTCAATTCAGGAGCATCTCATTCCCTTGTATCCCCATATTTTGCAAGCCTCGCATTAATATTTATTGCATACACTTCCCCACAGCTTGCTGAGTACATTCAAAAGTACTCATGGCTTCTGCCCTCGGTTTTAATCAGTAGTTGCAGGAATGTTCCAGGGAGCTCAAAGTTCAATGAAGAAGATCTCTTTGGAGACCATGTGACTTAGGGGACGTCCTCTACTCGATAGCCAGTGGGCTGATCGGTTGGACCTACTCGCGTTGGTTTTTGTCTCCGCTGTTAGTGCTCTTTGTGTAGGCCCAAGTGGCTAACCCCTATAAGAACCATGATCGAATGGTCTTTATTAATATATGTTGTTTCGTCTACTGTTTCTCTTAGCTTGTGTATGGATTTGATGACACCATTGTTGGTTTGTGCGGGCCAGCTTAGATTCCTGGGACTGGCTCATTTCACAGCGGCCAAGACCTCCAGGAGGACTTAAAGACCTTCTCGAAGGTTGTAACATCCCAATTTTGGACTTGTGTTTCAAATGTAAGAAAATGAGTAGAAATTAAAACCTTTTCTTACATCATGTATTTCTTGTATGTTCTAAACAATTCCTGTACAAGAATTATGGAAATACAAAGTCACAAGTCTTTTGACCCAAAACCTTGTCTTCCAAAAACATTCATCTCAAATTTTGTGATCATCCTTTGGAAATATTTTTCCTAAGTTCCTGGGATGGCATGTGACGTCTCTGAAATTTTTTCACAATTTTTAGAAATTGTTTGAATATTTTTAGAAGGCAGTCAAACCTGTTTGACTTTCAGTCAAACCTTAAACCAGAGCCTTGCATAATTTTTGGAGAATAATGCACTATATAAAAACCTCTGAAAATTTTACACAAGGTTAATATCTAAGTTAGCAAGCTCCAGTAAAAATTTTCTAATTTTTGGAGTTCTTTTGCCATCTCAAATAAATCCCCAAAGTCCCAGCTCAATTTAAAACCCAAAACCTGTTTTCACTGTGCGTTGGGTTCGAGTCAGACTCGGGCTTGAGCCACTCGTCTTGGTCCAGTCAACTAACTTCACCGGGCCTCCTTTTAAAAGCACGCACCCAATCTCAGCCGTTGGATCCTTATTGATCGGCCCAGGTTCGCGTGAACATTCGGACGTCCGAATGCAATCTCTCATCGTGGCCTTTCATTTCTGATCCAAGGGTTCGCGATCCTCTCTGTTGATTCTAACCTCCGGAGCTTTGGGCGAACCCCAACCGTTGGATTAAAATCGGACCGTCCGCGTAGCCAGAAACGTTCGGACTTCCGATTGTTTTGATCGGTCTGAGCCGTTGGATTAAAATCCAATGCTCACAATCTCCTCTGTTGTGTTTAAACCTCAGAAGCGTGGCACGATATCAGCCGCCCGATCAAAATCCAAGGGTCCAAAATCGCCTGAGCTTTTTCTCTGGTCATCTTCAACCTCCAGCTGTGCGTGAACAGAGAAAGGCATGGCGCTGTCAAATCGTGTTCCTCTGGCAACGTCTCCCTGGTCGGGATTAAGTGCTTGCAGGTGCTTTCGGCTGAGAGGCATGCCCTACTCCTACATCTCCATCATTTTGCTTTTCGGTCCATGTTTGTGTCATGGACTTAGCTCATCCAAGAGGCTCCTTTTGCCATACCCTAGTTTTCCAAGCTATATAAGGTCCCAAAACTCCTTCCTGGTGTTCCTTTACACCATCCTAAGCTCCTTCTTCATTTTTGGAGCTTAACACGTCAAAAACACCAAATCACCATTGTTGACCGTGGAGCTCATCTAAGGATCATGAAGCTCCAGTGGTTCTTCTTCAAATATTTTTGTACCCTTTTCAACTCCTTAATACCCTAATCATTTCCCCTCACTCAATTTTGGGTTTCATTCACAGGATTTGACAAATTCGGGGTTTGTTCAAATTCTGCCGAAACCATCTCCTTTCTTCCTCAGCTCCGGTGAGTGCTCTATTTCTCAATTAATTGCTCATGAAGCCTATATGGGCTATGTTGTAGCTATTTTGACCACCAGTGGTGTTCATTTTGGCTCAAGACTCTAATTTCTTATCGTCTTCCTCGGGTCCGGCAAGCTCCACCGTGGTCAGAGCTTCTCCGGCCATCTTTGAAGCTCATCTCGGTCAAGGTAGCTTCTTATTAGTCCTTAGATGCTTGGCACACGCTTCTCTGGACTGATGCAGAGCTTTTCTTGCATTTTCACTTTTAGCCGAGTGGGCTTTTTTCAGAATCGCGCGCGTGCGCTGTTCTCCGTGCGTGTGGCTCGTTGGATTTCGCATCAACGGCCCACGAGCGTCCACGTCATTTGTTTCTGTTAGGATTGGTTTTATTCCAGTAAGCTTTTATTTTTCAACTAAAAATTGTAGTTAAACTTTAAAAACTCATAACTAATTCATTTTAAATCCTTTTTAGGTGTTTCCAACTGCATTAAATTCATGTTTCACTATAGTTTAATTTAAAAATACATTTAGACTTGTCTTTGTAGCAGAAAATGTTATAGGCTTTATTAATTCATTTCTGCCATTGTTTAATGTTCTTGTAATTCTAGGAAAGCTTAGAAAATGCCTAACTAAATTGCTATAATTCCTTTTGAGTTGATTCGAGTTGGGATAAGTTCATATTTAACTAAAGTTTAATCTAAAAATGCTTTTAGGTAAGTTTCGGTAACAGAGAGTTTTACAAAAACTAATAATTTGATATCAGCCAATTTAGAATATTCCAGGAAATGGATTAAATCTTGTAAAATGCGTATCTTTTTCTGTATAATTTCAATTTGTGCAAAATCAATTTTGTTAAATTCCTCTGTTAGTGTGCTTTAATTTAAAATAGGTTTTGAGCATAGTTATATTTCTGTAAAGTAACTTGTGCTAAGTTTACAACTTAGAAGAATCATAAGTACATCACTATAACTCCAAATTTAGTAAACTCAACTTTGCTGTCATTAGGATGTCATGACCTACCTGTCATAAAAATTTCAGCCCTTAGATCATTCTAAAAATTTTCGCAATGAACAGTACCAGTAATTAATTTAGTTGATTTTATAGGCTGAGAGAATGTATTTTGTCCATAACTTTTTCATACTAAATCCAAATTGCGTGATTCTTGTTCCTAAAATTGTCTAAAATCATCCCCTAGCTGCTGTATAAATTTCATTAGATTTGGATGTCTTTTGCTGTTGGAGTTATGTGAGGACCCCGGTTTATTCGGCTTGTACTGTTTAACCATCCACTTTGTCCTGACAGTACAAATCAAATAAACCAAGCCTCGAGATATGTATACTTTCCAGAATTGCAGTATACACACCCCGTTACAAAATCATGCATCAATTCCATTCATACACATAGAGCCGAAGCAAAGCAACAACTGAAAGACATAGATAATATAAAGAGAGTTATTACAAAAGAGAGGCCGACCGGCTAATTAACACATTAGTAACTAATTTAAACAGCGGAAGCAAAATGGCCATAAGATGGCGATAAACAAAAGCCAATCGGTGTGCCTTTACCCACAAGGCAACCAACCGGACCGCCAAGCTAATCGTCCCAAACAGCGCAATAACACGACTCACAAAGTGAGGCCCTTGGGACTCACCTTCTTCCTCTGCAACAATTAATATTAAGCAAAGCGGATGAGTACAAAACTTGTTTTTGTACTGCAAGACTGACGTGTGAGATAACAGAACTATAATTAACTACATGCAAGCTTTATTTAAGTGGATGAGGCTCGGACTTATTTTCAAACATAAAGCAAGTTTTCATTTGCAATAAGGTAATAGATTCAAAGCAAGTTTGCAATTAACTTTTATTGTTCAAATAAAAGAGAGACAATTATAGCAATAGATAGATGACAACACCAACCTAGAAGTGACTAACCCATAGTCACCACAACAATAGCATGAAGTACCCTTCATACCACCCATGTCAAGTTTAAGTTTTAAAAGGTTGTAGTCTAGTTCTTGTGGAAATAACCAAGCGTGTCCATAACCTAGGGCGAGGCTATTCGAATAGTTTTAACCTGCGAGGGTGTACCAATGTACCCACACGATAGACCGCCTTTCCACCAGCCACGGTTAGCACACTTCCTTTGGTATGCAGGCATGGCTAAGTCTAACAAGACGCTTTCCAATGGACGATGCTAATTAAGAGCCGCAACCCACGGGAGAAAGACACATTAGACAGCCTAACCAGTCTACTAATTAACAGGAACATACCCACCGACTAGCTCATAATTAACACCTTCCAAAGTACTTAGTCAAGAGAGGTTCCATATCCCCCTCGTGTGGTTAGCACGCAATAATTGCTTGGATCAATGGCACAAGTAACTCGGTCCTTAGGGACTTAGGCACCATTCCAATCACACCCAACAGATCACCCAACATACCATTGTGCCCAAGCTAAGATATAATTTTTGTTTTCAGTTTTTGATTTGCAAAATGGTAAAACACAAGGGTTGGACATAATGCAATAATAATAGCATTTGTGTGATCAAGATCACCGACTAAGTCGATGATCGCCCAATACTACCGATACTAGGCATGGCTAAGCAATATTTATTCGAAATCTACTAAGTGACAAGAGCTCATCCAACGAACTCTAATCACAGCAAATAACCTAGGCTCAGTTAGTAGAGGATAATCATTTACCTACAGATTATGCAACTAGAGGTCTAACTAATCAATTAAACAACAAAATAGCAATGCATACATAGAAGTTAAACAAAATATTAGACTTTAAAAGTAAGGGATCAAATGGGAAATGATCAAACTGCTTCGCTTGTTGTTGCTCAAAGCATTGCGGGGATCGTTCTGGGGTTACCGCAAATGTCGAAACCTAGCGAAAAGCAAAAGAAGCGAGAACAACCAATAAGACGAGCAACACTTAAACAAAAGAGCAAGCAAAATTTATCCAATTGCGATGAAATTTATACACAAGGTAAAATAGGAATAAACCCAGACATAGAAACTGGAAAAACCTAATTTGGATTTGTGGTGCAAAAGATATTCCCTAAAAACCTATTTTCGGCCATAATTAAGTACTGTAGCAAAATATTTTCTAGAAAGATTTTGAACTGAAACTTTTATGGTAGCTACCTACTGGTATAGTGATAAGCCATATAAAATTTCAGGTCATTTGGAGTTATATTGAAAGAGTTATGATTTTTCAAGTCATGAAAATGGATAGAATTAAATTGCATGTGAAATCTTGTTAAAAATAGTAACATGCTTGAAACCAATTTTATCATTTAGTAATTTATTAGAGGAAGCTAACAAAATTGGTTTCACTAAAAATTGATCTCCAGAGAATTAGTTATGCAATTTACAAGTTAATTGCAAGTTTTAGAATAACAAGTAAAACCTATTTCTAAACCAATTTTAAAATCTGTTTTCTGGAGCCGAACTAAACTCCTATTCATTTTTAGATTAAAGTACAGCTCAAACTAAAGCTAACAAAATTTGAATAACCGATTTGGGTTTAAAATGAATTAGTTATGCATTTTTGAAGTTTAATACTTTTTTAGTTTTCAAATAAAGCTTTCGGGAAACTCATAAAGGCTATTACGACGTGGCTGAATAGGGACCATCGATCCTGGATCGGACGGCCCACGCGCACGGCGCGCACAGCACACGCGCACGGAACCCACGGAGGCCCACCGTTGGATTCAGATCCAACGGTCCAAATGATGAGGGCATTCGGACCGAACGAATGCCTTCGCAATCCCAGCCGTTGATCTTCGATCCAACGATCCAGATTGAACAACGCCGAAACACTCCTCACGCGCGCAGAACAGAGGGCCGACGTGGAGGTTCCAGGGTCGTTGATCTCTAGATCCAACGGCCGAAGACCAGCCACGTCGCTCCCGCAGCGTTGTCGTCCGACAACACGGCCGAAGGCTTCACCGGCAAAACGCCGGCGACCAAAGGCATGGCGACGCGAGTGAATGCCAGGAATGGGTGCGCAATGGCGTTGCGCACCCTCGGCACCACCCACACCGACGGTGGTGGACGAGCGGCGCGCGGAGAGGCGGGGCGGCAAAGATGGCGGCGACGATAAGCGGCAAAAGAGCTCGCGTCGGTCCATTCAAGCGGTGCCCGAGCATCTAGGGACTACCGAGGAGCTACCGCGGGACGCGGAGTGCGAGGCGGTCGGAGTAGCTCGGCGGCGAAGCTCCGCGGCGGCAACAATAGCGGCAATGAGGAAGTGTCTGGACAACTAGAGAGCGACGCATCATCAAAATAGGTCCCACGTGCCACACCGATGCTCCCGAGAAAGGAATTGAGGAGATGGACTCACCGCCTTTGGAGACAAAGAGCGCTCGCGGCGATTTGGGAAATCAAAATCCGGTGCTCGTTGAAACCACACGAAAAGGAGCGGTTGTTAAGCACCACCGAGGTGAGGGGAAGCAACAGAGCAAGGAGGGAGCAGGGAACCACTGGAGCACGGCCTTCAGAAGAAGCGCGGGCAACAATGGCGGCGAGAAAACCGGCGTTTGGGAGCTCCACATATGCGGTGGGTGCAAGGGAGAGCTCACGGGTGCGTAAAGGAAGGCAGGGAGGAAGATGGGAGCTTAAGTAGGCGAGGAAGCCGGAGCAGCGGCGGCAAGCCTCGGATGTCCACGCGCGCCACGGCCGCCAAGAGTAACGGAGCGGTGGCGGTGGACTTTCGGGCGGCTGGCGGCGCATTTAATGCACTGCCCGTTGGCGTCGGGTGAGTGGACGCGGCGCTACTACCCACGAGCCTCTCGCCATGGCGCAGAGCGAGCGCGCGCGGCTGGCGGCGAGCGCGAGGAGGGCGGCGAGGTGGCGCCCGATCTTGATCCAACGGCGGACAAGAGAACGCGTCACCACCTCGTTGGTCGAACAGGGACTGCGCGTTGGAGATCCGACGCACACAAGCGAGCCACGTTGACGGGTCCAAACCTGAGCCGGTACAGTTAGGTGGTTGGACCCAGCCAACTGACTCGAGCCCGATGAACAGTGCAGACCAGATTAGGTTTGATTTTTGAACTGAAACTTTGGGGATTTAATTGAGGCATCAAATCAACTCCAAAATTTATGAAATTTTTACTGGAGCTTGCTTACCTTGGGGTTAACCTTCCATAAAATTTCCAGAGGGTTTTGTGCACTAGAATTTTCTCAAGAAATTCCAGAAGGTTAAACCAGAGGTTTGACCAAGGTTTGACTTGCCTCTAAAATATTTCAAATAATTTCCAAAAATTCTGAAATAATTTAGAGGGGTCACAAGGCAACCTTAGAACCAAGAAAAATTATTTCCAAGGGTTTGACACAAGATTTCACCCAGAAGGTTTTGACTTGAGATAAATGAGGATTTTGATTTTGAATTTCCCAAAATTCCTTTACAAGAATTTCAGAAAAGTTTCAAGAGTAAAAGGATGAAGGAAAAGTTTTAATTTACCCTCATTTTATTACATTTGAAACACAAGAAAAAATGGGGATGTTACAAACCCCCCCCCCTTACAAAAATCTCGTCCCGAGATTTGGTTCACTCGGAAAAGAAAGAGGGGTAGTCTGCACGGAGACGATCTTCTCGCTCCCAAGTAGCCTCATCCTCGGAATGGTTTGACCACTAAACTTTAAGGAATTTGATGGTCTTATTCCTTGTTCTCCGTTCAGCCTCCTCGAGGATGCGAACAGGGTGCTCGCGATAGGTCAAATTCTCTTGCACATCCAGGGTTTCCAACGGAGCTTCCTCAGTTGGAACACGGAGGCACTTCTTTAGCTGGGACACATGGAACACATCATGTACCCCCGCAAGTGCAGCATGCAACTCCAACTTGTAGGCAACAGCTCCCTTCTTCTCGATAACACGGTATGGACCGACATATCGAGGAGCTAACTTGCCCTTGACACCAAAACGTTGGTGACCCTTCAGAGGAGAAACCTTGAGATAAACGAAGTCATTGGGCTCAAAGCTCAACTCACGACGACGGCGATCCGCATAGCTCTTTTGCCTGGATTGCGATGTGCGCAAGCGATCACGAATGAGCTGGACTTGACCTTCGGCCTCATTAATCGAGTCCGGGCCAAAGAAAGGTCTTTCACCGGTCTCAGACCAGTTCAACGGGGTCCTACACTTCCTCCCGTATAAGGCCTCAAATGGTGCCATGCGAGGCGGCTTGAAGCTGTTGTCGTAAGAAAACTCGGCGAATGGCAAGCACTTCTCCCAATCCTTCCCATAGGAAATAACACAAGCTCGCAGCATGTCCTCCAAAACTTGGTTGACCCTTTCGGTCTGACCATCTGTTTGGGGGTGATATGCTGTGCTGAAAGAAAGACGAGTTCCCATAGCTTCTTGCAAGCTATGCCAGAACTGGGAAGTGAAGATGGAACCACGATCAGAGATGATGTCTTCGGCACCCCATGCAAGCTCACTATCCTGGCGATATAGAGCTCCGCAAGGTGACCGGTACGAATCTTGGTCTTGACTGGAAGAAAATGCGTCACTTTCGTCAACCGATCAATGATAACCCAAATGGCATCATTGCCCTCGGTGACTGGGTAGGCGATGATAAAATCCATCCCGACCGAATCCCACTTCCACTCGGAATCGGCAAGGGTGAAGCAATCCACGAGCGATGCTCGGCCTTGACACGACGACACATGTCGCACTCGGCAACGAACCTTGCGATCTCCCTCTTCATTCGGGTCCACCAAAATCTCTAGCGAAGATCCTGGTACATCTTCGTGGCCCCGGGATGAATAGATAACGGAGAATCGTGGGCTTCGCGGAGGATCAAATCCCGCAACTCCATGTCCTTTGGAACCACGAGGCGTTGCCCGAACCTCACGACACCAAGCTCATCTTCGGAGAAGCACTTGGCTGTTCCATTCTTGACATTTTCCTTGATGCGGTTCACTCCAACATCTGACTGCTGAGCAGACCTGATCCGATCCACCAAGGTTGGCTGTACAACCAAGGCAGCGAGGGAACCATGCTCAACCAAACCCAAGTTGAGACACTGAAACTCCTCCAGAAGGGTGGGCTGATGCTCTTGGAGCAACAATGCATTGCAATGCGCTTTGCGACTAAGCGCATCCGCAACGACATTGGCCTTGCCCGGATGGTAGTGAATACCCATGTCATAGTCCTTGATCAACTCCAACCATCTCCTTTGCCTGAGGTTCAGATCTGGTTGGGTAAACAAATACTTCAAGCTTTTGTGATCCGAATACACTTCACAACGATTACCGATTAGGTAATGTCGCCAGATCTTAAGTGCATGAATCACAGCGACCAACTCCAAGTCATGGGTAGGATAGTTGAGTTCATGAGGTCTCAATTGCCTTGATGCATAGGCCACTACCTTGCCTTCTTGCATAAGGACACAACCGAGGCCTCGACGAGAAGCGTCACAAAAGATATCGAGCTTCGGACGGACATCGGGAGAACAAGAACGGAGCGGTGGTCAATCGCTTCTTAAGCGCTTGAAACTTTCCTCGCAATCAGCGGACCACGAGAACTTCTTGTCCTTCTTGAGCAACTCCGTCATCGGCCGCTATCTTGGAGAAGTTCTCGATAAGCGGCGATAATATCCCGTTAAACCAAGAAAACTCCGAACTCGGTGACCGAAGTGGGTCGACTCGAGAAAGCACATCGATCTTGCTAGGATCCACGACTACGCCTCTGCCGAAAGAATATAGCCTAAGAAGGCTACTTCCTTCAACGAGCGCGCACTTGTCGAACCGCATACGGTGGTGCTGAAGCTTGCCCAACACAAGCCTCAAATGCTCGGTGTGTTCCTCGTCGCTCTTGGAGTAGACAAGGATATCATCGATGAAGACCACAACGAACCTATCCAAATACTCTATGAACACCAAATTCATGAGGTTCATGAACAAGGCCGGAGCATTGGTTAAGCCGAATGACATGACGGTATACTCGTACAAGCCATAACGAGTAGAAAAAGCCGTCTTTGGAATATCCTCCGGTCGAATCCGAACCTGATGATATCCCACTCTCAAATCAATCTTGGAGAAGACTCGAGCTCCAGTTAATTGATCGAAGAGGTCATCGATACGGGGCAAAGGGTACTTGTTCTTTACCGTTACTTCATTAAGTGGGCGGTAATCAACGACATGCGCAGCGTCTTGTCCTTCTTGGGACAAAGATTGCTGAGCATCCCGAGAGATGAGCTAGGCGGATGAAACCCTTCTCTTGAAGCTCACCCAGCTGCTTCTTCAACTCCACCAACTCAATTGGGTACATCCGGTAAGGCCTCTTTGAAATCGGGGCGGTACCGGGAACCAACTCAATGACAAACTCGAGGTCTCGAATCGTGACATCCTGGAAGGTCATCGGGAAGACATCAACAAAGTCACATACCACTGGGACTTCACTAATATCTAGAGTGGCTTCGCCGGCGCGAAGAGATGCGGACCTGCGGCCGGCGGCGAAACCTGCTCGCGAAGGAAGGATCGTAAGGTAGATGAGCCTCCTAGCGCAATCAATTTGTCCCATGTCTTTGAGACAACAAATCCATGCCTAGGATTACATCTAAGCTCGCCGATCGAAGGAGGATAAGGTTTGCTAAGAATCCTACCCCCTCTATCTCAACAGGGACATCCCTACACTCAGACTCAGCTCTCAACTCCGAACCGGGAGAGCGAATGAGCAGCGGGACCAACAATGGGGTAAAACGAAGACCCCCCACAGCAGCAAAAGACTCAGAAACAAACGAATGAGATGCGCCTGAATCAAACAAAGCGTAGAGGGAAAGAGTTAACCGAAATGGTACCCAACACGACGTCGTGTGCCTCACGTGCCTCCTCGCGGAGATGAGGTTGACGCGCCACTACCCACGCCTTGGGTAGCGGGGACAACCTTTCGATCACGGGAGGACCACCTCCTGCCGCGTCCTCCATTGGGGCGAGGGGCCGCTCGATCTGTTAGGGCAACTATTGGCATAATGCCCTTCGGTTGCATGAAAAGCAAGTGACCCGGCGGCCCGGTTGCGGGGCCACCTGCTGGTTCGCAGCGCACGTGATCGGGCACGGCTGCGGAGGGCGAGGAGCCGTGCTGGCGGCCTCGGTGGTAGTGAAGCCACGAGCGGGACCACAGGGTAGGCCCGACACGGGGGCGAGAGAGGCGGCTGTGCGGACGGCATGGGCCTCCCACTTGCGCTTGCGGGACTCGCCCAGCGCCTTCGCCTTGTGCTCAGCAACAATGGCCTTGTCCACCAAGGCCTGAAAGTCAGCAAAGTCCACAATGGAGAGCTTGTCTTGCAGCTCCTCAGACAAGCCCTCCATGAACTTCTCCTGCTTGGCCTCATCAGTGGCCACCTCAGATGGAGCATAACGAGCCAAGTGGTTGAACTCGTACAGGTACTCCATCACTGACTTACGCCCTTGCTTGAGCGCGAGAAACTCCTTCTTCAGCTTCATCAAGCCGGCAGGGATGTGAGCTCGATGGAACGCCGTCCGGAACTCATCCCAAGAGGCAGTGTGGCCGGCGGGCTGCATGGCCAAGAAGTTCTCTGTAACACCCCAGCCCCACATGAGCCAGGAATGCTACTAAACCAACCCAATAACATTTTTAACATTGAAACAAATCTCCAAACTCTTACAGAACCTTCTTTGTTTAGTTACTAAACGAAAGGTCCCAACATTTAAATATAACATAATTAATTAATCCAACCTCCAGCATAGACAAGAGATAGCCAAAACTATGCTAATCATCACTACAACTTCCATAGCATGCTAAACAACTAAAACATAAACAGAATGACAATCATAATCCTCTAATCAACTCTATTACAAATTATAGCATGCATAGTGAGTAATCATAAGAAATCCTTTATGCAATTACTCAACTACTAATCTATCAATCTATTAGTCCAAATGTGAGTAGTTCGTGCCATTGTGCAACCAGTTCTATTCCCTCCCATGCATGCCGTTCTTGTAAAGGGGGTACCTAAAAACACAACAACAGCAAGAGTGAGTCCAAAGACCCAGCAAGTACATTAAATGGCAATAATAACATAGACTACTGTAATTATCAACATCCTTATACCATCTCAAATAAAAACATGTCTTCTGCTCATGCGATGCAAAATGCTCAGATGCACTTTCTCTTTTCTCTTTAACTTTTGCATTTTACCGTGTCTGAAGTATGCAGCTGTCATTGCATACCCATGCACATGCCTTCCGCACAGGACCAAAAGCCTATACACCACATGTATAGGGACCTTTGCCCATCACTTTAATGATGGGGACCTCTTATATTCATAGCCCACATTCCACGAATGTGGGGACCTCAAGCCCGTCATCTACATGACGGGGACCTCAATCAGATGTGCTTGGTCACCACGTGACCAGGGCACCTGTATGCTCTCAACATGCATATGCACCATGATAACATATGCATAAGCAGGAATACATCATATTCTCATTATCATGTAAGCAATAACAACATGCGGTAGAACCATTTAACCATAACTAATGATCATCAAGATAAAGCGATAATTCATCTCATTAACGGGCAAGCAAGGCTATCTTGTCAAGATACATCACAATCCCATCTTGCAAGCTTACATATATAATAGCCCGAATACGCAACCGGATCATTCCTCATAATCATTTCATCAAATAAATTCTTCAGAGTTGTGCATACTTGGTCCTCACAAGACCAGGTCTCCACACGATATCAATATGCACATGTACCAATACTATTCATCATCAAGTACCAAAACCAGTAACGACATTTATGGACAATGCAAAGCCATACTTTGAACATTCACCATTCTTGTTATGCACGCTTGTTCACAGCCATACGATACTAACATGCATCAACACGCATTCATATCCAAGCAAATCACAACCAAAATACAAACGATGCACTTGCCTCAACCGTGCGAGAATGGTGGACGCGAAGAGGGTGCTGCCCCTGGAACCGCGCTCCCACCTGAACATAAAGGTATCCCAATCTAAGACCAACACGCTGGACCAAGAGCATAAATAATAACACAACAAAACTCGCTAACTCTCAAGTGTTAACAAAACCCCAATTTCTAGCGATCGTTTTGGTGCTTCTGAAACAGCCAAATTCTAAAATACATAACTTCCTGCTCAGGAGTCCAATTGAGATGCTCTTAGACTTTCTGAAAAGGTAATTGAATTACCTAAATAAACCTAGTTGGAGAGCCCTCTTGATTCTTCCCTTAACTTCCCCTATCAAACCAAACATCAGACGACAGAATTCTCGTCGGGTTCTCTGGACAGTACGCTTAAACCACCATAACTTTTGCTACAAAAGTCTAAATCTCGTGTTCTTTATCTCTATGAAAAGGTGCAGAAATTACCCACATTTTTCGTTATTCTGAGATCCCCTGATTCTCCTTTTAAATGGCAGTTTTAACCAAATTACCACAGACTGCCAGAAATTGACAGAACCACAGGACAGCTACACTAGAAAATTCATATCTCACAGACCGTTAATCGGATTTGGGTGATCTTGCTGGCCACTGAAAGCTAAGAACATAATATACGTTTCTCTAGGAGACAAGATCCGCTGATTCGGCCTCTAAGGTCGCGAAAACAGCCGCGCAACCTACTGGACAGAACGCGATCTAATCGCAGCAGGGTTTCGATCCAATAAACGTAATCAATTTCGCATCTACTCTTAACCAAACCTCAAGAAACAGCGGTGTTACCTCGTAGAACCCCAGGAAGGCGCTGAGCACAACCCCACGAAGTGGATCTCCTTCTTCGTGGATCTTCTTCTTCTCTTCTCCCTTCTCTTCTTTCCCCTTCTTCTTCCTCCTTGGCCGGCTACATTGAAGCTTCCCCTTTTTCTTTGGCCAGCAGCAAAGGGGTGGAGAGGAGGTGAGAAGGTGCGCAAGGGGGGTGGAGGGGAGGTGAGAGGGAGTAGGGGCGGCTAGGGTTTGGGGGAGGGGGTGGCGCCTCTCCCCTTGTCTGGCCGGCCAGCCCACATGGGCCAAGGCCCGGGCCCGAGTTGCCATACAAACGCGGAAAACCCCTCTTATTTTTTCGATTTGGGGATTATTGAAAGAAACACTCTCCCGATTCAATTTATTCTCTCCCGATTAATTAAATCTCTCCCGGCGATTCGCTTATCTCACTTTCGGGATATTACATTCTACCCCCCTTAAACAGAATTCGACCCCGAATTCTAACCACGCTTACGCCAAGAACTATAATCATCGCTAAAAATCTTACTAACATTGCTACGAACCTGCACAAACACACAAACTCCTGATCTTTGTATTAGTCGATCTCTTCACTTTGACGATGAGCACATTTTTTTTTAACCACGGACGCACAAAAATTCCCGACTGAAACCATAAGAGTCTTAATGCAACCAACTCAAAACTATCTTCCCTTAGAAGGGACTAATCCAAAATCAATGGATTTAACAAGAAAACTTTTCCACTTTTCAAGTAGGCAGATAGAAATAAATGCCACAAAAGACAAAAGCGAAACACTCGAATAACCAAATTAACCATCCCCTTTCTTTTTCTTAACCGGAAAGATTCACACTTACTGACAAGAACCAACTCAAATTGAAATTGACATCAGTCATCAACACATAGTTCAAACAAGAACTAAGAGAATACATCACTATCCATGATCACACACTCTAGCTAACTTTTCTACCAAATGAATTATTTTGACAAAACCAATCCCAACGCAACTCATTGTAGATTTCACCCACCTTCACATTCCTCATTCTTTTAAGGATAATCAACTTAAAATTCACCACATTCACTCTCATTTACTGCTTCCAAAGGATTCTGTCATAGTTCACCATAACTTTTGGAACCTAATCCTGGGAACCAAGATGCTAGCATAATAATACAAGCCCAATTCAACCTCTACGACTCTTACAATGAATGGTCGGTATACTTGATATGTAACCCTCAAATCTGATGACCAAAATTTCACACAGCTCAACAATAATCGCAGTTCATTAATGTCAACATTCCTTACTAATCAAATAACCACCTAAGGCGATTCATGTTACCAATCTTAGACCTTCTCTAACCTACACCAATCAAATGCAGCTACTTGTCCACAATATACCCACTCACAATATCCTAAGCGATTGATCGAGATTCAAACATACTCAATCACTAACATCAATAAAAGAATATATAATTTCTTGACCAAGCTATCCTTAGTGATAATCTAACTCCCATAGAGTTACTCTGTGACCGAGACATACTTGACACTACTCACTATTCTGCTATCCCATTGATTAGCACAACGCTTAGGTTTCTCCACACCGCTATTCTCATTAGACTTCACCATCAAAACTCTTTTACACAATCTTACTAGGTATCCAATTGCGATACTCTAATAAATTTATCAAGAGCTCATACTTTCGATAATCCCCAAATTCCAACATGGACAAAGGTTATTGATCAAAACCAACTCACTTTCTACTGTTCTTCAAATAGCTTGGTTCCCAAAATCTCACCACTACCAAAAACTTGTCCACCATATTGCATTCTATAAGACTCTCGCAACACAAGATAGTTAATTCCTTTCTTAAAAGGAAGAAACAAACAAAAACTAATCTCAACGCACAAGAACAACGTTGCTCCTCGGAGTGAGCAAAAGAACAAGAGAGACAGTCAAATAATAACGAAATCGGAAAACAAAATACAAGTCTGTGATGAGGGCACATGTCCCACAAGAAGGAACTTTCAACCTCCAATACTTATGGTACACACTTTCATTAACAAAGGAAGCAATTTTCTTTGATTACAACATTACATGCCAACACAAACCGAAATACCCTTTAAAACCAAATCACATTAATCACTTAAGATCCAATAGAACTTTCTAACACACGCTTTGCTCCACAAATTTTCAGATACCACATAAATCGTGAACTCCAAAAGATCACGAATGCAAAGCTCAAAATATTTCATTTGGGGTGATACCCGAAGACGATCCAGTTACTCTCTTTCTATAAGAGTCAACAATACCCTCACAAGTCCCAATCCTTTGCAGGCAGTCTTACTAATTTCAAGAATAACACACTCTTAACAAGAATCACCATATTCTACTCTTCCACTATAAAGCTCTCCAGAAACTCACCAAATTGTTCCATACTATTTTATCATCCCATCCTCAATTGACTGTATACCAAAATCTTATATTCTACTACAACAACCGCGTTATATCAGAGAAAAACTAATGCACGAATTAAAAGGTTATTCCAACATCCTTTCATCAAAGACATACTTTTATCTGATAATTCTACCATCATGTAAACCTTGTTCATCCGTTTAATCCCATCAATTTATCTCTTGGTGATGCTCATCACCAAACATTATTAGACATTATTTGCACCTAGCAATTACTTATAATCACTAAGTATCCACAAAAAGGTTACTACAAGATTAGTACCCACTAAGACAAAAATCTAACTCCTTTTGAACTTAACCATCCCAAAAGGTTAGATTAAACAGTTGAGACACGTTAATCCAATTTACCAAAAAAGTTTACCAAACGTATCACTCTTAGTCGTCGACTCAACTTCATGGACGTTCTACACCTCTTATTAACTCTATTGATTAGAACTAGGTATAACCATACTATTAATCACAACTCCTCGAGAACTACTACAA
Source organism: Ampelocalamus luodianensis (assembly GCA_036346255.1). Lineage (NCBI taxonomy): Eukaryota > Viridiplantae > Streptophyta > Magnoliopsida > Poales > Poaceae > Ampelocalamus > Ampelocalamus luodianensis. The sequence continues at coordinate 67,302,985 of CM070620.1, read as the reverse complement.
GACACGTTCAAATTAATCACCTTCCTTTCAAGGATATTCGTTAGGATCGATCATACACACACTGCAGATTTAACATGATAACCCGTATCATATCCATTAATTACTTTGGTTATAACCTCTCACTTAACCAAGACAAAACATCGCTAACGGGTTTAACATCTTCTTTTATAAAAGAGAACCATCAATCTTCATCACTCAAAATACCCAAGAGAGATACATTGAGTGAAGCCCCACGTTCCAAAGGACTTGCAAAAGAAAACTTTCATTAGGCAAAAACATCAACCGGATAAATGGGTCAAGCTCTCCAATGAGAAAGACAAAACTCCAAAATAAAGGTCAAACTTGACAAACAACCCAGTTCACCAACCGCGAGAATAACTCATCGGTTGGGAAAACAATGATTGCTTTACGGGACAAATTAAGCCAATAGAAACATAATTCAAAGCAACCCATCAACCGGATTGAACTAAAGCCCAAGGAAAAAAACTCGTCAATCACCACAAGATAGGAGTTGACCAAAACAAATTTCAAAAGAGAGAACAACTCTTCTATATAAACTCACTATCAACGCATGTACTACGATCTCCAGTGTGGGCACTTCGCTAGCACTATACCATGATCGGTGGTGTAACTTTGTATAGCCGGGACCACAACCACTACCTCCACATCTCAACATGGGTTACCCCACACATAATAACCATAGTATTATACTATAGATAAATCGAGATCATCTCATAACAGAATCATTAATACAACTCAACGAGCGTAAATGCAATGCTTGACCCAACCCATCCCATCGTGCACCAAAGGTGTCAGTTATAAGTTCATTAACCATTACAAAATTTTAGCAATTTAAGTTGCCTAAGTTGTAAATACAATCACCACGGACCTCTCGCCGCTCGATACCAAGCTGTAACACCTGACCCACATGAGCACGGAATGCTACTAAACCAACACAATAACATTTTTAACATTGAAACAAATCTCCAAAATCTTACAGAACCTTCTTTGTTTAGTTACTAAACGAAAGGTCCCAACATTTAAATATAACATAATTAATTAATCCAACCTCCAGCATAGACAAGAGATAGCCAAAACTATGCTAATCATCACTACAACTTCCATAGCATACTAAACAACTAAAACATAAACAGAATGACAATCATAATCCTCTAATCAACTCTATTACAAATTATAGCATGCATAGTGAGTAATCATAAGAAATCCTTTATGCAATTACTCAACTACTAATCTATCAATCTATTAGTCCAAATGTGAGTAGTTCGTGCCATTGTGCAACCAGTTCTATTCCCTCCCATGCATGCCGTTCTTGTAAAGGGGGTACCTAAAAACACAACAACAGCAAGAGTGAGTCCAAAGACCCAGCAAGTACATTAAATGGCAATAATAACATAGACTACTGTAATCATCAACATCCATATACCATATCAAATAAAAACATGTCTTATGCTCATGCGATGCAAGATGCTCAGATGCACTTTCTCTTTCTCTTTAACTTTTGCATTTTACTGGTGTCTGAAGTATGCAATCATTGCATACCCATGCCTGTGCCTTCTAGCACAGGGACCAAAAGCCTATACACCACATGTATAGGGACCTTTGCCCATCACTTTAATGATGGGGACCTCTTATATTCATAGCCCACATTCCACGAATGTGGGGCGTCAAGCCCGTCATCTACATGACGGGGACCTCAACTGTATGTGCTTGGTCACCACGTGACCAGGGCACCTTTATGCTCTCAACATGCATATGCACCATGATAACATATGCATAAGCAGGAATACATCATATTCTCATTATCATGTAAGCAATAACAACATGCGGTAGAACCATTTAACCATAACTAACAGTCATCAAGATAAAACAGTAATTCATCTCATTAACAGGCAAGCAAGGCTATCTTGTCAAGATACATCACAATCCCATCTTGCAAGCTTACATATATAATAGCCGAATACTGCAACCGGATCATTCCTCATAATCATTTCATCAAATAAATTCTTCAGAGTTGTGCATACTTGGTCCTCACAAGACCAGGTCTAAACACGATATCAATATGCACATGTACCAATACTATTCATCATCAAGTACCAAAACCAGTAACGACATTTATGGATAATGCAAAGCCATACTTTGAACATTCACCATTCTTGTTATGCACGCTTGTTCACAGCCATACGATACTAACATGCATCAACACGCATTCATATCCAAGCAAATCACAACCAAAATACAAGCGATGCACTTGCCTCAACCGTGCGAGAATGGTGGGCCAAGAGAGGTGCTGCCCCTGGAACCGCGCTCCCACCTGAACATAAAGGTATCCCAATCTAAGACCAACACGCTGGACCAAGAGCATAAATAATAACACAACAAAACTCGCTAACTCTCAAGTGTTAACAAAACCCCCAATTTCTAGCGATCGTTTTGGTGCTTACTGGAAACAACCAAATTCTAAAATACATAACTTCCTGCTCAGGAGTCCAATTGAGATGCTCTTAGACTTTCTGAAAAGGTAATTGAATTACCTAAATAAACCTAGTTGGAGAGCCCTCTTGATTCTGCCCTTAACTTCCCCTATCAAACCAAACATCAGACGACAGAATTCTCGTCGGGTTCTCTGGACAGTACGCTTAAACCACCATAACTTTTTCTACAAAAGTCCAAATCTCGTGTTCTTTATCTCTATGAAAAGGTGCAGAAATTACCCACATTTTTCGTTATTCTGATATCCCCTGATTCTTCTTTTAAATGGCAGTTTTAACCAAATTATCACAGACTGCCAGAAACTGACAGAACCACAGGACAGCTACACTAGAAAATTCATATCTCATAGACTGTTAATCGGATTTGGGTGATCTTGGTGGCCACTGAAAGCTAAGAACATAATCTACGTTTCTCTAGGAGACAAGATCCTCTGATTCGGCCTCTAAGAACGCGATCTAATCGCAGCAGGGTTTCGATCCAATAAACGTAATCAATTTCGCATCTACTCTTAACCAAACCTCAAGAAACAGCGGGTGTTACCCTCGTAGAACCCCAGGAAGACGCTGAGCACAACCCCACGAAGTGGATCTCCTTCTTCGTGGATCTTCTTCTTCTCTTCTCCCTTCTCTTCTTTCCCCTTCTTCTTCCTCCTTGGCCGGCTACATTGAAGCTTCCCCTTTTTCTTTGGCCAGCAGCAAAGGGGTGGAGAGGAGGTGAGAAGGTGCGCAAGGGGGGTGGAGGGGAGGTGAGAGGGAGTAGGGGCGGCTAGGGTTTGTGGGAGGGGGTGACGCCTCTCCCCCCCTTGCTGGCCGGCCAGCCCACATGGGCCAAGGCCCAGGGCCCGAGTTGCCATACAAACGCGGAAAACCCCCTCTTATTTTCTGATTTGGGGATTCGTTGAAAGAAACACTCTCCCGATTCAATTTATTCTCTCCCGATTAATTAAATCTCTCCCGGCGATTCGCTTATCTCACTTTCGGGATATTACATTCTCCCACCAGGAGAGTGCTGCCCCCTGCAGCTGATGGGAGGCAAGGAATGCCCTGTCCTGGTCCAGGCACTGAGCAACGTTGAGCTTACACTCAACCTGATGCAGCCAGTCATCCGTGTCCAATGGGTCCTCAGACCTGGAGAACATGGGGGGCTGAGTGCGAAGAAACTCAGCAAGGCCCCCGCGAGGCTGATGTCCACCCGCTTGCCCGGATCCTGAGGCTCCGGCAAGGGCGGAGGTGTTGCGCGCAATAACATCCAGCAGGACCCTCCTGTCCTGTGAACGGTTGCGCTCGATCTGTAGAAGAACCTCAGCCATGGTCGGAGGAGGCGGGAGCTCCTCATCCAAACCAGGCTGCTGACCACGGCCGCTACGAGTACCCCCAGCCATCCTGGTTCAAGAAATTTAGGTTAGAAACCAAAGCCCTAATACTAGAAGTTGATGAAAGCGAAAAGCTAACGATTAGGGGAATGAGATATCACCCTAACCGAAAGCCAAGAACAGCAAGTAAACAAACTTTAAATGTTTCCAAAGAAGCTCCAAAACCGCAAGGAAAATCCAAACCAAGCTCAACTTCTCAATGCCATTAACCCGTATTGAATGAACGAGTAATAGTGTGAGAAGATAAAAATTTCAGCACACTACAACAAGTCTAACACTACTCGAGAGCAAAATTAACTAGCGAAATAAGTGTTAGATACTTAGCTAACTAGTATCACATCTTACCCTCTTATGCCCACAAGTTTTAATTGATTAACCTCTCATTTTCTACCCTATTTAGAACCTTTGAGCTTGCTGTCCGGAAATCGAATGCTCGCTGTCCAGATTTCGCATCCAAGCCTCCTAATTGAAATCTTCAGCTTCGGAAGCTTCAAAACCTTGTAGAGGGCAGCTAACACTTCAATTTGCCAAACTCATTGGTTCCCAAAACCCAATTTAAACGATAATGACTATCTTTTGAGAGAAGGAAAGGGAAACCACTCTTTAAAACTCAAATTAGAGCAAGATGAGAGAAGAAAGCTAAGATAGGTAAGGAATAAAATCTGAGGATTCACTTAAGCTTTCATAAATCATTTGATACTTTGAAGATAAGGTTTTCAAAATATCCTAAGGACGACCAAGCTTGGGTTACTACGGTCGGAATGGCTCTGATACCAACTTTGTGAGGACCCCGGTTTATTCGGTTTGTACTGTTTAACCATCCACTTGGTCCTAACAGTACAAATCAAATAAACCAAGCCTCGAGATATGTATACTTCCCAGAATTGCAGTATACACACCCCGTTACAAAATCATGCATCAATTCCATTCATACACATAGAGCCGAAGCAAAGCAACAACTGAAAGACATAAATAATATAAAGAGAGTTATTACAAAAGAGAGGCCGACCGGCCAATTAACACATAAGTAACTAATTTAAACAGTGGAAGCAAAATGGCCATAAGATGGCGATAAACAAAAGCCAATCGGTGTGCCTTTACCCACAAGGCAACCAACCGGACCGCCAAGCTAATTTTCCCAAAAGCACAAGCCTAACATGACTCACAAAGTGAGGCCCTTGGGGCTCACCTTCTTCCTCTGCAACAATTAATATTAAGCAAAGCAGATGAGTACAAAACTTGTTTTTGTACTCGCAAGACTCACGTGTGAGATAACAGAACTATAATTAACTACATGCAAGCTTTATTTATGTGGATGAGGCTCTGGACTTATTTTCAGCATAAAGCAAGTTTTCATTTGCAATAAGCTAATAGATTCAAAGCAAGTTTGCAATTAACTTTCATTGTTCAAATAAAAGAGAGACAATTATAACAATAGATAGATGACAACACCAACCTAGAAGTGACTAACCCATAGTCACCACAACAATAGCATGAAGTACCCCTTCATACCACCCATGTCAAGTTTAAGTTTTTAAAAGGTTGTAGTCTAGTTCTTGTGGGAAATAACCAAGCGTGTCCATAACCTAGGACGAGGCTATTCGAATAGTTTTAACCCTGCAGGGGTGTACCAATGTACCCACACGATAGACCGCCTTTCCACCACCACGGTTAGCACACTTCCTTTGGTATGCGAGGCATGGCTAAGTCTAACAAGGCGCTTTCCAATGGGCGATGCTAATTAAGAGCCGCAACCCACGGAGAAAGACACATTAGGAGCCTAACCGGTGCGCTAATGCTCCCCCAACACCACAACACACACACACAGGAACACACCCACCGACCAGCTCATAATTAACACCTTCCAAAGTACTTAGTCAAGAGAGGTTCCATATCCCCCTCATGTGGTTAGCACGCAATAATTGCTTGGATCAATGGCACAAGTAACTCGGTCCTTAGGGACTTAGGCACCATTCCAATCACACCCAACAGATCACCCAACATACCATTGTGCACAAGCCAAGATATAATTTTTGTTTTCAGTTTTTGATTTGCAAAATGGTAAAACACAAGGGTTGGACATAATGCAATAATAATAGCATTTGTGTGATCAAGATCACCGACTAAGTCGATGATCGCCCAATACTACCGATACTAGGCATGGCTAAGCAATATTTATTCGAAATCTACTAAGTGACAAGAGCTCATCCAACGAACTCTAATCACAGCAAATAACCTAGGCTCAGGTAGTAGAGGATAATCATTTACCTACAGATTATGCAACTAGAGGTCTAACTAATCAATTAAACAACAAAATAGCAATGCATACATAGAAGTTAAACAAAATATTAGACTTTAAAAGTAAGGGGATCAAATGGGAAATGATCAAACTTCTTGCCTGCTTGTTGTTGCTCAAACTGTTGCGGGGGATCGTTCTCGGGGTTACCGCAAATGTCGAAGCCTAAGCGAAAAGCAAAAAGAAGCGAGAACAACCAATAAGACGAGCAACACTTAAACAAAAGAGCAAGCAAAATTTATCCAATTGCGACGAAATTTATACACAAGGTAAAATTGGAATAAACCCAGACATAGAAACTGGAAAAACCTAATTTGGATTTGTGGTGCAAAAGATATTCCCTAAAAACCTATTTTCGGCCATAATTAAGTACTGTAGCAAAAATATTTTCTAGAAAGATTTTGAAGCTGAAACTTTTATGGTGGCTACCTACTGGTATAGTGATAAGCCATATAAAATTTCAGGTCATTTGGAGTTATATTGAAAGAGTTATGATTTTTCAAGTCATGAAAATGGATAGAATTAAATTGCATGTGAAATCTTGTTAAAAATAGTAACATGCTTAAAACCAATTTTATCATTTATTACTTTATTAGAGGAAGCTAACAAAATTAGTTTCACTAAAAATTGATCTCCAGAGAATTAGTTATGCAATTTACAAATTAATTGCAAGTTTTAGAATAACAAGTAAAACCTATTTCTAAACCAATTTTAAAATCTATTTTCTGGAGCCGAACTAAACTCCTATTCATTTTTAGATTAAAGTACAGCTCAAACTAAAGCTAACAAAATTTGAATCAACTGATTTGGGTTTAAAATGAATTAGTTATGCATTTTTGAAGTTTAATACTTTTTCAGTTTGCAAATAAAGCTTTCGGGAAACTCATAAAGGCTATTACGACGTGGCTGAATAGGGACCGTCGATCCTGGATCGGACGGCCCCGCGCGCGCAGCAGCGCCAAAGACTGCGCCACGGAACCCACGGAGGCCCACCGTTGGATCCAGATCCAACGGTCCAAATGATGAGGGCATTGGACGAGCGAATGCCTTCGCAATCCCGGCCGTTGATCTTGATCCAACGATCCGAATTGAACCACGCGAAACACTCCTCGCGCGCGAGCGAGAGGGCGGCGTGGAGGTTCGAGTCGTTGATCTCTAGATCCAACGGCGAAGACCGACCACGTCGCTCCGCGGCGTTGTCGTCGACAACACGGCCGAAGGCTTCACCGCAAAAGCGCGGCGACCAAAGGCACGCGGCGGCGAGTGAATGCCGAGGAATGGGTGCGCAATGGCGTTGCGCGCCTCGGCACCACCCACACCGACGGTGGTGGACGAGCGGCGCGACGGCGAGCGGCGGCACGGCAAAGATGACGGCGGCGATAAGAAGCAAAAGAGCTCGCATCGGTCCATTCAGCGGTGCCCGAGCATCTAGGGACTACGAGGAGCTACGGCGGATGCGGAGGTGCGAGGCGGTCGGAGTAGCTCGGCGGCGAAGCTCGCGGCGGCAACAATAGCGCAACGAGGAACTGTCTGGACAACTAGAGAGCGACCGCATCATCAAAATAGGTCCCACGTGCCACCGATGCTCCCGAGAAAGGAATTGAGGAGATGGACTCACCAGACGGAGACGAAGAGAGCGCTCGCGGCGATTTGAAATCAAAATCCGGTGCTCCGTTGAAACCACACGAAAAGGAGCGGTTGTTAAGCACCACCGAGGTGAGGAAGCAACAGAGCAAGGAGGGAGCCGAGGAACCACTGGAGCACGGCCTTCACCGAGAAGCTCCGTGGGCAACAACGGCGAGAGAAAGCAGGCGTTTGGGAGCTCCACGAATGCGGTGGGTGCAAAGGAGAGCTCACGGGTGCGTAAAGGAAGGCGGGGAGGAAGATGGGAGCTTAAGTAGGCGAGGAAGCGAGAGCAACGGCGGCAAGCCTCGGATGTCCACGCGCGCTCACGGTGCGCCACGAGTGGCGGGACGGTGGCGATGGACTTTCGGGCGGCTGGCGCGGCGCATTTAATGCACCGCCGTTGGCGTCGGTGAGTGGGCGGCGCTACGCCACGAGCCTCTCGCCGCCATGGCGCGAGCGCGCGAGGAGGCGGCGAGGTGGCCGCCCGATCTTGATCCAACGGCGGACAAGAGAACGCGTCACCACCTCGTTGGCGAGCAGGACGCGTGTTGGAGATCCAAGCGCACAAGCGAGCCATGTCGACGGGTCCAAACCTGAGCGTGCAGTTAGGTGGTTGGACCCGACCAACCGACTCGAGCCGATGAGCAGTGCGGCACAGATTAGGTTTGATTTTTGAACTGAAACTTTGGGGATTTAATTGAGGCATCAAATCAACTCCACAATTTATGAAATTTTAACTGGAGCTTGCTTACCTTGGGGTTAACCTTCCATAAAATTTCCAGAGGTTTTGTGCACTGGAATTTTCTCAAGAAATTCGAAGGTTAAACAGAGGTTTGACCAAGGTTTGACTTGCCTCTAAAATATTTCAAATAATTTCCAAAAATTCTGAAATAATTTAGAGGGTCAAAACAACCTTAGAACCCAGGAAAATTATTTCCAAGGGTTTGACACAAGATTTCACCCAGAAGGTTTTGACTTGAGATAAATGAGGATTTTGATTTTGAATTTCCCAAAATTCCTTTACAAGAATTTCAGAAAAGTTTCAAGAGTAAAAGGATGAAGGAAAAGTTTTAATTTACCCTTATTTTATTACATTTGAAACACAAGCCAAAATGGGGATGTTACAAGTTATTTGGTGTTCTTCGTTCTTATTGATTTTATCACCTTTTCGCGTTAGGTTCCGAAGATAATATTGACATTGAATCTGAGCCACAGCCATCAGATCCTGCACTCTAGCAAGGCAAGCAGATGTAGCATCATTTGATCGTGTTATTCCTACTATTTTCAAATTCTAATATATTGTTTGCAAATTCTATGTATGCATTGCTATGTTGTTTTAACTATGGTTGTTAGTTCACCTAGTAGATGCATTACCAATAGGCAAATGTTTATCCTCTACTACTGAGCCTAGGTTTATCTTGCTGTGATTTTGGGTTCGTTGGATGAATCCTTGTCACTTATTATTTTACGAGTTTGTCGCTTAGCCATGCTTAGCTATCGGTAGAAATGGCGGTTATCGACTTGTCGATAACCTTGATCACACAAACTTATTATGATCTTTATATTTCAGCTCTGTGCTATGTTCAAATTGCAAAACTAAAAATGAAAATAAAAATAATTTGGACTTGGGCACAATGGTAAGATGGTGTGATCTTTTGGGTGTGATTGGAATGGTGCCCGAGTCAATTAAGGACCGAACATCTTGTGAGTACCTGTTATCCAGGCATTTTGTGCGTGCTAACCACGCTTAGCCGTGCCGGCATACCTTTGGAAGTGTTGTAAATCATGTGGCTTAAAGGCGGTCTGAAGTGTGGGTATATTAGTACACCCCTGCAGGGTTTAAAACTATTCGAATAGCCTCGTCCTAGGTTATGGACACGCTTGGGTAAGCTTTTCAAGAGTTAGACTACAACATTTTAAATTAAAACTTGATGGGTGGTATGAATCAGGGATTCATGCTATGTGTGGTGGCTATTGGGTTAGTCACTTCTAGGTGGTTACTTGATAATTATTGTTACTCGCTGCTATTTCAATGCTTAACAACTGAATTGTCAAACTGCTTTGAATCTATTACATTATTGCAAATGAAACTTGCTTTATGCGTCCAATCAACCATATAACCAACCCTCCTTTGATACAGCTTTCATGTAGCTATGTATAGGCTTGTTACTCGTAAGTCTTGCGAGTACATTATTGTGCTCACCTGCATTGCTTGTTGTGTGCAGAGGAAGAAGGTGAGCCTGAAGGGCCTCACTTTTGTGAGTTGTGCTGTGGTAGTGTGTGGGGCGATTAGCTTGGCGGCCCGATCGGTTGCCCTGTGGTGTTATGTGGCTAACCGGTCGTCTTTTGGTTTAAGCCATCTTATGGCATCTTTCGTTTCTGCTGTTACTTCTTAATACTTTTGTCATTTGGCCGGTCGGCTGTTCTGTAATAACTTATATTATGTATGTCTTTTGGTAGACTTGTTATCATATGTTGTATGGAAATGATGCATGCTTTTGTATGATGTATGTGTGCTGCAATTTCTGGGAAGCACATGTCCATCGAGGCACGGGTTATTCTGTTTGTGATACTAGAGCTAGTGGAAGGTTAAGTATTATAAGCTTAATAAACCGGGGTCTCACAAAGTTGGTATCAGAGCCATACTGACCGTAGAAAACCCCTAGCTTGGTCGTCCCTAGTATATTTTGAAAACTTACTTTCTAAATATCAAATGTCTCATGAAAATCTTAAGTAAGTTCTCAGATTTTACTTCTTATCTATCTTAGCTTGCTCCTCTCACCTTACCATTGACTGAATTTGAAAAGTTGTTTTCCCTCTCATCTTCTTTCAAATGATAGCTACTTTATCGGTTAAGTTGGTTTTGGGTAAACCATGAGAGTTATAATTTGGAGTGTTGGCTGTCTTTTGGAGAAGATAAGGAGCTCCTGGAAGTGAGGATTTTGGCCAAAAGAGTGAAGATAAAATCTGGATAGCAAGCGTAATTTCTGGACAGCTAGTTTCTAATGAGTAAAGGGTGCTGAAAATGAGAGGTTAATTTAACTAAAATTTGTGGGGATAAAAGGGTAAGAAGTGATATGAGTTAGTTAAGTGTCTAACCTTTCTTTAGGTAATTTTCACCTTGTTTCCTAGCTGTTTCGAACCAAGGTGGATGTGCTGAAAATTGCCTTCCCAAAAACTGATTACTCTTTCTTCCATACGAGTTAGTCATATTGGGAAGTTGGAATTTTTTTTTGTGACCTTGCTGCGATTTTATGTTGGTTCTCTAGCTGTTAGAATTTATTTTGTAGAGTGTTTAATTATCTTTCTTTGTCTCCTGTTCTAGAGTTGTTGCTAACCTATCTTTGTGGAACAGGATGGCAAGAACCACCCGCAGCAGTCAGCCGGTTGGTTCCGATGAGGAGCTTCCCCCTCCTCCGACCATGGCTGAGGTTCTTGCTCAGATCGAGCGGAATCGCATGGATCAGGCTCGGATTCTCGAGGTCATCGCGAGGAACACCTCCACTCCGTCTGGTGCCTCGGGATGTGGAGGTGGTAGCCACCAGTCTCGTGGTGGGCTTTCGGAGTTTCTCCGTACGCAGCCACCCACTTTCTCCCGGTTCGAGGATCCTCTTGACGCGGATGATTGGCTGCGTCTGGTTGAGCGAAAGCTCAACATCGCTCAGTGCCAGGAGCAGGAGCGGGCACTCTTTGCATCCCATCAACTTGAGGGTGCAGCGCTCTCTTGGTGGGAGAACTTTCTCGCCATGCAGCCCGCGGGCCATGTGGTCTCGTGGGAGGAGTTCAGGTCTGCTTTCCGTCGGGCCCACATTCCCGATGGTCTGATGAAGCTCAAGAAGGAGTTTATTGCGCTCAAACAGGGGCGCAAGTCTGTGTCGGAGTACTTATATGAGTTTAATCACTTAGCTCGCTATGCTCCGAGTGAGGTGGCCACTGATGAGGCCAAATAGGAGAAGTTCATAGAGGGCTTGTCTGAGGAGTTGTAGGACAAGCTCTCTATTGTGGACTTTGCTGACTTCCAGGCCTTGGTGGACAAGGCCATCGTCGCCGAGCACAAGGCGAAGGCGCTGGGTGAGTCCCGCAAGCGCAAGTGGGAGGCCCACCGGTCTGCACAGGCCAGTCTCTCCTGTCCCCGTGTTGGGCCTGCATTAGGGGCCCGTTCTTTGGCTTCACCACCGCCGAGGCCGTCGGCGCCATTCACTCGTCCCCCGCAAGCCGTGTTTCAGCCACGTGCACCTGTGATCCAGCAGCAGGGTGGCCTCCGCAATCCGGCTGCCGAGGTTACTTGCTTTGCCTGCAATAAGAAGGGTCACTACGCCAACAATTGCCCTCAGAGTACTGGAGTAGCCCCTCGTCCTAATGGAGGATGCGGGCAAGGGAATGGTCACCCACCTGACCAGAAGATGGTCCAGAAGACTCAGGGTGTCGGGAGTGGTCGAGTTAACCACATCTCCGCTGAGGAGGCTCAGGAGGCGCCCGACGTTGTGTTGGGTACGCTTCTTGTCAGTTATCGTCCTGCTACAGTATTATTTGATTCAGGAGCATCACATTCTTTTATTTCGAGATCTTTTGCTGCTGCTTGTGACCTTCACTTTGTTCCTTTGGAGATTTCTTTGCTTATTCGCTCTCCGGGTGCGGAAATGAGAGCTGATCAGGAATGCCGGAACGTTCCCATTGATATTGAAGGAGTGGGATTCCTGGCTAACCTCATCTTACTCGACTCGGCGCGTCTGGATGTGATTCTTGGCATGGATTGGTTGTCCCAACACTTGGGGCAAATCGATTATGCCAGGAAGATGGTCTACCTCACTAGTCCCTCAGGAGAGCAGGTTGGGATTTCACCGCAGCTACAAGGGCCACATCTTTGTGCCTTGAAGCTAAGCCAGCCTTGGAGATTCAGGATGTGCCCACAGTTTGTGAATTTGTGGATGTCTTCCCTGAAGATTTGCTTGGGATGCCTCCAGTTCGAGACCTAGAGTTTGTCATTGAGTTGCTGCCCGGTACCGCTGCAATTTCAAAGGCGCCGTACCGAATGCCTCCTAGTGAGTTGGAGGAGTTGAAGGAGCAATTAGGTGAGCTTCAAGCGAAGGGTTTTATCCGTCCTAGTTCATCTCCTTGGGGTTGTTCAGTTATTTTTGTAAAGAAGAAGGACAAGACCCTGCGTATGTGTAACATCCCAATCTTGGGCTTGTGTTTCAAATGTAAGAAAATCAGTAGAAATTAAAACTTTTTCTTACATCATGTATTTCCTGTTGTGCCAAACAATTCTTGTACAAGGGATTATGGAAATACATTGTCACAAGTCTAGTTGATCCAAATCTTGATATTCCAAAAACAATCTTGTGAAAGTTTGTGATCATCCTCTGGAAATATTTTTCCTAAGTCTCTGTGATGGTATGTGACCCCTCTGAAAAATTTCACAATTTTTAGAAATTGTTTGAATATTTTTAGAAGCGATCAAACTGTTTGACTCTCAGTCAAACATTAAACAGAGCCTTGCATAATTTTGGAGATTTATTCACATTATAAAAACCTCTGAAAATTTTACTCCAGGTTAATATCTGAGTTAGCAAGCTCTGTAAAAATTTCATAATTTTTGGAGTTAATTTGCTACCTCAAATAAATCATTCAAAGTCCCTGTTCTTATTTCAAAGTCAAACTTGGTTTTACTGTTACTTGGGTTCGAGTCAGACTCGGGCTCGAGCCAATTGATTCGGTCCAGTCAACTAACTGCACCGAGCCTCTCTTTAAAACGCGCGTTGGATCTCAACCGTTGGATCTTAATCGCACGGCCCGCGCGCGTGTAAGACTTCGGACCTTCCGGTTGCTTGCGCGAATGCCAACCGTTAGATCTCCATCCAACCGTTGAGATTCTCCGAAACCTTCGGACCCTCCGGTTGCATTCTTGAATCAGAGCCGTTGGATTAAGATCCAACGCCCGCTTGTCCCTCCGTTGTAAATCGCGTTTGCGACGTGGAGCAATCTGAGCCGTTCATTTCTAATCCTAAGGCTCACAATCTCCCCGTTGTTTTTTGAACCTGGGAGGCATGGCGCTTTCGTAGCCGTCCGATTTAGATCGTAGGGCTCAAAATCGCCCGAGCATCTTTCCCTGGTCTTCTTCAACCTTGAGCCGTGCGAGCACAGTAGGGGTTATGGCAGTGTCATCTCATGCTTCCTACGGCCGCCCTAGTCAACAGTGAGGGTCGTGGGAGACACTTTCGGCCATGCCATGCCCTAGTGCACCAGCTATTATCTTTTCCATGTCGGCCGCGCATTGTGCTCCGTGTTTTGCCGCCCGAAAGAGGTGTGGTGCAAACCCTAATGCTTTCATGGCTTTATAAGCACTCTCAATGCCTCCTAGTATCTCTTTAGACCACCACCAAGCTTCATTCACCGTATTGGAGCTTAACACCTCAAAAATGGCAAATCGCCATTGTTGACCCGTGGAGCTCCATTGGTGTTCTTGGTGTTCCAGTGGTCCTCCTTCACGTTTCTTTGCCCTAACCTTATCTATTTACTTCCTTGAACATTTCCCCTCACTTAATTTTGGATTTGATTCTCAGGAATTGTCCAATTTGGGGTTTGTTCAAATTCGGCCGAAATTGGTCATCTTCTTCCTCAGCTCAGGTGAGTGCTCCCTTTTCTAATTATTTGCTCTTGTAGCTTCTGTGGACCTTAATGAAGCTATGTTGATGCTTTGGTATCACTCATTTGGCTCAGGGGGTCATTTTCAAACCTTCTTCTCCAAGTCCGGTGGGCTTTCACCGTGATCAAGCATCTCCGGCCATCTTTGAAGCTTCCCGTCACTAAGGTAGCTTCTTATTAGTCCTTAGTGGCTCTGGCACCCGCATCCTAGGTCTGCAGCGGAGCCCTTTGCTGTTTTCGTGTTTAGCCGTGAGCTCCCGTTTTCATTTTCCGGCTAGCCGGCGTTCTAGTCCCTCACCGCCGGCGAGAATGCCACCATTAGGTTCGTAGTGTTATTGCGAATCCATTTTAGTACTTGGTTGGCGCCGCCGCGGCCAGTGTCGCCGGCGATTTGCCGTTGAACTAGCTCGGGTTTTGCCAAACACGCAGACTCCGTTTCGTCACTTAATTAGGACACATTAATTACCAATCATTAGTTAATTAATTGTGTTTTAATTGTTGTCGTTGAGCCACTGACCAGTGGGCCCAACATCCTTAAATCACTCTCTGGTTCAATCCCGCACTGTTCCGACATCATTAATGCTTAATCATTGATTAATTAATGTGTCGGCATTTAATCCCTATCGGAAATTACCTCTGGGTCGCTGACTTGTGGGCCCGAGGGGGTTAAAATCAAATTTCAGCAATCATTAGTGTTTATTTAATGTTAATCATTAATGGCATTAATTTGGTCTTAACCGTCTCTCTCAGTCGCTGACAAGTGGGCCCAGTGCACTGTGCACGTGGGTTAAAACGTTGCGGTCGTGACCCTAAGTCACTGACATGCGGTCCCACGTGTCAGCATCTCCCTTTGAACTGCGATCAATAGCTACCGTTCATTTTTAGATCTGCGGCCCAGATCTTTGTGTGCGTTCGGACCCTCCGGATGCCTTGATCGTTCTCGACCGTTGATCTTTCGATCAACGGCTGAGATTTTGTATGCAACCGCACCGTCCGAATGCATACACTCGTGTGCGCCGTTGGATCTTGATCCAACGGTGGGCTCCGTTTCGGTGTGGCGCGCGTGCGCTGTTTTCGGCGCGCGTGAGCCGTAGGATTTTAGATCAAGGGTTGGGAGTTGTCCACGTCGTTTTCTTTTATTTGGGTTGTTCTGTATTTCGGTAAGTATTTGTTTAACAACTGAAAATGATGTAAAAACTTTAGAAACTCATAACTAATTCATTTTAACTGCTTTTTAGATAATTCCAACGGTAATAAATTATGTTGTCACTTTAGTTTATTATAAAAATGGAATTAAGCATGTTGAAGTAGCAGAAAATTGTGTAACTAGGAATAACTTGATTTCTGTCATTTTGAATATTCCAGAAATAGTTTTAATCTTGAAAAATGCATAACTTTTTCTGTATAAATCCAAGTTGTGCAAAATCAATTTTGTTAAAGGATTTGAGCATATTCATAATTCTGTAAAATGATTTGCATTAGATTTACAACTTAGAAAAATCATAAGTAAATGTGTATAACTCCAAATTTAGTGAATCCAACTTTGCTGTTATTAGGATGTCATAATCTACCTACTATAAAAATTTCAGACCCTAGGTCATTCTAGAAAAATTCGCCATGAACAGTGTTAATTATTAATAAGATTGTTATAAGGCTGAGATAGAGAACTTTGCTCATATCTTTTGCATGCTTAGTTCAAATTGCATAATTCTGGTTCCTATCATTGTCTTAGATCATTCTCTAGCTGTAGTATAAATTTTATTAGATTTGGATGTGTTTTGCTGTTGGAGTTTATTTGGTGTTCTTCGTTCTTATTTGCTTATCGCCTTTTCGCGTTAGGTTCCGAAGATAATTTTATTACTGATATTGAGCCACAGCAGCCATCAGACTCTGCACTTCAGCCAGGCAAGCAGATGTAGCATTCATTTGATCATATTGTTCCTACTATTTTCAATGTCTAATATGTTGTTTGCAAATTCTATGTATGCATTGCTATGTTGTTTTAAACTACTGTCGGTAGTTGGCCTACTAGATGCATTATCAGTAGGAAATGTTTATTCCTCTACCACTGAAGCCTAGGTTACTTGCTGTGATTTTGGGTTATTGGATGGACCCTTGTCACTTAGTAGTTTACGTGTCATTATGCTTAGCCATGCTTAGCTATCGGTAGAAATGGGCGGTTATCGACTTGTCGATGACCTTGATCACACAAACTGTTATAATATGTATATTTCAGCCTTGTGCTTTGTCTAAATTGCAAAACTAAAACTGAAAATGAAAACAATTTAGACTTGGGCACAATGGTAAGATGGTGTGATCTTTTGGGTGTGATTGGAATGGTGCGGGTCAATTAAGGACCGAACTACTTGTGAGTATCATTATCAGAGCATTACGGTGCGTGCTAACCACACTAGAGGAAATGGGACCTCTCTTAGCTGAGTACTTTGGGCTGTGTTAATTAATGAGTCGCATGGTGGGTTGCATATTTGATTATATGCAACATGGACACGTTGTAGGGAGAGGAGCACCCGCCGAGGCCGGTGTGTCCTGCTCCACGTATGGGTCCTTGTGATCCATATTTCGTCGGCAGATCACTAAGGATTAACCCCCATGCGTGCGTCTCTTGATTAGCATATTCCATTGGAAAGGGTTCGTAGGACTTAGCCGTGCCGGCATACCAAAGGAAGTGTGCTTAATAGCTTGGCAAAAGGCGATCCAAGTGTGGGTACATTGGTACACCCCTGCAGGGATTAAACTATTCGAATAGCCTCGTCCTAGGTTATGGACACGCTTGGATAATCTTTTCAAGAGTTAGACTACAACATTTTAAAATTAAAACTTGATGGTGGTATGAATCAGGGATTCATGCTATGTTGTGGTGGCTTTGGGAAAGTCACTTCTAGGTGGATACTTGTTACTTATGTTTACTCATTGTTATTTAAATGCTTAAAACAGATTTTACAAACTCTTTGTTCAATCTATTACAATATTGCAAACGAAACTTGCTTTATGCGTCCAAAGAACCATATAACCACATTCCTTTGAATACAGCTTTCATGTAGATATGTATAGGCTTGCTACTCGTAAGTCTTGCGAGTACATTTTTGTACTCACCTGCATTGCTTGTGTTGTGCGAGAGGATGATAGTGAGTCCGATGGACCTCACTTTTGTGAGTTGTCTTTGTGGCGATCTAAGGGCGATTAGCTTGGTGGCCCGGTCGGTTGCCCTGTGGTGTTATGTGGCTAACCGGTCGTCTTTTGGTTTAAGCCATCTTATGGCAACTTTTGCTTCCGCTGTTACTCATTTGGTACTTATGTCATTTGGCCGGTCGGCTGTGTTGTAATAACTTATATTATGTATGTCTTTTGGTAGACTTGTTATAATCTATTGTATGGAATTGATGCATGCTTGGATATGATGTATGTGTGCTGCTTGTTCTGGGAGGCACATATTCATCGAGACGCGGATTATTCTATTTGTGATACTAGAACCAGAGGAAGGTTAAGTATTACAAGTTTAATAAACCGGGGTCTCACAGTATGTGTGATGATTACCGTCCGCTTAATGAAGTGATGGTGAAAAATAAGTATCCTTTGCCCCGCATTGATGATCTCTTTGACCAGTTGACTGGAGCCCGTGTGTTCTCCAAGATTGACTTGAGATTGGGGTATCATCAAGTCCGGATTAGGGCTGAAGATATTCCAAAGACGGCGTTCACTACTCGTTATGGCCTTTACGAGTACGCCATCATGTCATTTGTCTTAACCAATGCTCCCGCTTTATTCATGAATCTTATGAACTCGGTGTTCATGGAGTATTTGGATAAGTTTGTGGTGGTATTCATTGATGACATTCTTATCTACTCCAAGAGTGAAGAGGAGCATGCTGAGCATCTGACAAATTGTATTGGGAAAGCTACGCGAGCACCAGCTGTATGCCAAGTTCAGCAAGTGTGAGTTCTGGTTGAAGGAAGTGGCATTCTTGGGCCATGTTCTTTCAGCAGGTGGTATAGCTGTGGATCCTAGCAAGGCCAGCGATGTTCTATCTTGGGGTCAGCCCAAGTCAGTCACCGATGTGCGGAGTTTTCTTGGTTTAGCGGGCTACTACCGCCGCTTTATCGAGAACTTCTCCAAGATTGCGAAGCCGATGAGTGAGTTGCTCAAGAAGGACAAGAAATTTCTGTGGTCCTCTGCTTGTGATGAGAGTTTTCAGGAACTCAAGAAGCATTTGACTTCAGCCCCAGTGCTTGTGCTTCCCGATGTCCACAAGAGCTTTGATATCTACTGTCATGCCTCTCGTCAGGGACTCGGTTGTGTTCTTATACAAGAAGGCAAGGTAGTGGCCTATGCATCAAGGCAGTTGAGGCCTCACGAACTCAACTATCCTGCCCATGACTTGGAGTTAACTGCAGTGGTTCATGCACTCAAGATTTGGCAGCATTACCTGATTGGTAACCGTTGTGAGGTGTATTCTGATCACAAGAGCTTGAAATATTTGTTCACCCAGCCAGATCTGAACCTCAGGCAAAGGAGATGGTTGGAATTGATCAAGGATTATGATATGGGCATTCAGTATCATCCGGGCAAGGCCAATGTTGTTGCTGATGCATTAAGTCGAAAGGTGTATTGCAATGCTTTGATGCTCCATGAGCAACAGCCTACCCTTCTTGAAGAATTTCAGCGGCTCAATTTGGGTTTGATTGAGCATGGTTCTCTTGCTACATTGGTTGTGCAACCAACCTTGGTGGATCGAATCAAGGATGCACAGTAGACAGATGTTGGTGTGAGCCAAATCAAGCAGAATATCAAAGATGGGACAACCAAGTGTTTCTCAGAGGATGAGCATGGTGTTGTGTGGTTTGGACAGAGCCTTGTGGTTCCAAAGGTCGTGGAATTGCGGGATTTGATTCTCCGCGAAGCCCATGACTCCTCCTTGTCCATTCACCCCGGGGCTACCAAGATGTATCAGGAACTTCGTCAGAGATTCTGGTGGACCCGTATGAAGCGCGAAATTGCCAAGTTCCTTGCCGAGTGCGACGTGTGCTGTCGTGTCAAGGCGGAACATCAGCGTCCAGCAGGTCTTCTTCAGGCTTTGCCAGTGCCAGAGTGGAAGTGGGATTCCATTGGTATGGACTTCATCACCGGTCTGCCCCGTACTTCTTCTAGGAAGGATGCTATCTGGGTTGTCATTGATCGATTAACAAAGGTAGCACATTTTCTGTCAGTGCGCACCAACCTCAGTGTCAGTCAGTTGGCGGATCTCTACATATCTCGCATTGTGTGCTTGCATGGTGTGCTACCAACGATTGTGTCAGATCGTGGTTCTCTTTTCACCTCTCGCTTTTGGCATAGTCTGCAAGAGACTATGGGGACCCGTCTTACTTTCAGCACAGCTTTTCATCCTCAAACTGATGGTCAGACAGAGAGAGTCAACCAAGTGTTGGAAGATATGCTCCGTGCTTGTGTTCTTTCCTATGGGAAGAATTGGGAGAAGTGCCTGCCACTTGCTGAGTTTTCCTACAACAGCTTCCAAGCTAGTCTTGGTATGGCACCTTTTGAGGCATTGTATGGGAGGAGATGTAGAACCCCATTGGCCCGGTGGGAAGCGGCGAGCAGCGTTCTTTAGCCCAAACTCAATCAATGAGGCCGAAGGCCAGGTTCAGTTGATTCGTGAGCATTTGCGCGTGGCGCAGTCCAGGCAAAAGAGCTATGCGGATCGTCGTCGCCGTGAGTTGAGCTTTGAGCCCAATGACTTTGTATATCTCAAAGTCTCACCGTTGAAGGGCCATCAACGTTTTGGCATCAAGGGCAAGTTAGCTCCTCGATATGTTGGGCCTTAGCGCATCATCGAGAAAGTGGGAGCTGCTGCATATAGATTGGAGTTGCCAGCTACACTTGAGGGGGTACATGATATGTTCCATGTGTCGCACCTAAAGAAGTGCCTCTGTGTTCCTTTTAAATCCTTTTTAGGTGTTTTGAACTGCATTAAATTCATGTTTCACTATAGTTTAATTTAAAAATACATTTAGACTTGTATTTGTAGCAGAAAATGTTATAGGCTTTATTAATTCATTTCTGCCATTGTTTAATGTTCTTGTAATTCTAGGAAAGCATAGAAAATGCCTAACTAAATTGTTATAATTCCTTTTGAGTTGATTCCAGTTGGGATAAGTTCATATTTAACTAAAGTTTAATCTAAAAATGCTTGTAGGTAAGTTTCGGTAATAGAGAGTTTTACAAACACTAATAACTTGATATCAACCATTTTAGAATATTCCAGAAAATGGATTAAATCTTGTAAAATGCATATCTTTTTCTGTATAATTCCAATTTGTGCTAAATCAATTTTGTTAAATTCCTCTGTTAGTGTGCTTTAATTTAAAATAGTTTTTGAGCATAGTTATATTTCTGTAAAGTAACTTGTGCTAAGTTTACAACTTAGAAAAATCATAAGTAAATCACTATAACTCCAGATTTAGTAAACTCAACTTTGCTGTCATTAGGATGTCATGACCTACCTGTCGTAAAAATTTCAGACCTTAGATCATTTTAGAAATTTTCGCCATGAACAGTACTAGTAATTAATTTAGTTGATTTTATAGGCTGAGAGAATGTATTTTGGCCATAACTTTTTCATACTAAATCCAAATTGCATGATTCTTGTTCCTAAAATTGTCTAAAATCATCCCCTAGCTGTTGTATAAATTTCATTAGATTTGGATGTCTTTTGCTGTTGGAGTTATTTGGTGTTCTTCGTTCTTATTGATTTTATCGTCTTTTCGCGTTAGGTTCCGAAGATAATATTGACATTGAATCTGAGCCACAACCATCAGATCCTGCACTCCAGCAAGGCAAGAAGATGTAACATCATTTGATAATGTTGTTCCTACTATTTTCAAATTCTAATATATTGTTTGCAAATTCTATGTATGCATTGCTATGTTGTTTTAACTATGGTCGATAGTTCACCTAGTAGATGCATTACCAATAGGCAAATGTTTATCCTCTACTACTGAGCCTAGGTTTATCTTGCTGTGATTTTGGGTTCGTTGGATGAATCCTTGTCACTTAGTAGTTTACGAGTTTGTCGCTTAGCCATGCTTAGCTATCAGTAGAAATAGGCGGTTATCGACTTGTCGATAACCTTGATCACACAAACTTATTATGATCTCTATATTTCAGCTCTGTGCTATGATCAAATTGCAAAACTAAAACTGAAAATAAAAACAATTTGGACTTGGCCACAATGTAAGATGGTGTGATCTTTTGGGTGTGATTGGAATGGTGCCTGAGTCAATTAAGGACCGAACATCTTGTGAGTACCTGTTATCCGGGCATTTTGTGCATGCTAACCACACTAGAGGGAACATCTTGTGCGTGCTAAATCATGTGGCTTAAAGGCGGTCTGAAGTGTGGGTACATTAGTACACCCCTGTAGGGTTTAAAACTATTCGAATAGCCTCGTCCTACGTTATGGACACGCTTGGGTAAGCTTTTCAAGAGTTAGACCACAACATTTTAAATTAAAACTTGATGGGTGGTATGAATCAGGGATTCATGCTTTGTGTGGTGGCTATTGGGTTAGTCACTTCTAGGTGGTTACCTGATAATTATTGTTACTCACTGCTATTTCAATGCTTAAAAACTGATTTGTCAAATTGCTTTCAATCTATTACATTATCTCAAATGAAACTTGCTTTATGCGTCCAAATAACCATATAACCAACCCTCCTTTGATACAGCTTTCATGTAGATATGTATAGACTTGTTACTCGTAAGTCTTGCGAGTACATTATTGTGCTCACCTGCATTGCTTGTTGTGTGCAGAGGAAGAAGGTGAGTGTAACAGCCCCAATTTTATGAACAGTAACAAAATGCTTTATGAACAGTAATGAGGTGCTGTTCATAGCATCACTGTTCATTTTTACAGTTTGGGCAGTATGTTACAAATGAAAACCTTCCTTTTCTAGCCAAACATCCAAAGCCTTTTCAAAAATTTATAGGGAATGCAAGCTAATACTTGTATTGTGACTGAGAAGTATTTGTATTAAAGCCTAGATAAATTATCTTGGTCAAAAATAATTTTGTTGAATTTTTAGAAATTATTTTGCCTTGAAGAAAAATATTTGTTTTTAAATAAACCTATTCGGGCTAAGGTAATTATTTATGTATTTTACAAAGTGAAACAGTGGTTTTTGAAATTTATTTGGGAAATATATCATCCCAGTAGCTTCTTGGAAAAATTTCATGATTTTACAAATTTATTTGCTATTTTTAAAGCCCAGTCAAACTTTTAAATATTAGAATAGGAATTGGTCAACTAATCCGGTCCAAACCCAAACCCTAGCACTATAGCGACTCGAACCCTATGAGGTTGGGTCCAACCATTTCATTTTGGTCCGGCTCAGTCACGCTCGGGCATGAGCCCAAACTCTTCGCGTGTTGTGAGCCGTTGATCTCCAATCGAACGGGCGTGGTTGCGACGTCACGTGGTTTGTCCACGTATGTGCCACAATCCCCACCGTTGAATCTAGATCAGACGATCAAGGACGGTGTATGCATTCGGACGACTCCGGATCCTCTTTTGATCTCCACCGTCCATCCCCGATCCAACCGCGCCGCCCTTTTCATTTTGAACTTAAAGGCGCGCTTTCCTTTTAACCGTCGGATTCAAATCCTACGACACCCCTTTTTACCGCGTCTTTGTTAGGGCTCGCTTTTCTTTGGGCGTCGGTTTTAATCGTAGGGCCCATATCGTGTATGCATTCGGACCATCGGATCCCGCTTCAATCCTGACCGTAGAAATCTAATCTGACGGTGCCGCGTCATTGCATCTAAAGGTGACGTGTACCCTTTGAGATTGATCGTTGGATTTCAATCCAACGCCCCTATTTGAATATTAACCCCCGAAATCCCGTGGAGCCCCTTTTTAATCTCTATCCTTCATTTGAGATCGCACGGCCCATACTAAATGGTGCCGATTATTTTTCCTTAATGCCTATTTCCATCGTAGCCGTCCATCTCTGATCTAACGGTCGACGATTCTTAGAGCTTTTAAGAGGCGCGCGCGACTGTGGCTGACAAAGGGACCCACACGTCAGATGTTGCCTCTCTTCCTCCTTGCCTCTTTGCGCAGCCATTTCTGTAAACAGAGGAGAGGAGTTATCGAAGAATCATGCAACTAATTTTTGGATATTTAGCCTAAGTGGACACCTCATCAACTCTAGATCTTTCCCCTTTGCCCTGTAGCTCAGTCTCTATATATAAACCCTAGCTTTTGAGCTGCTGCCGTTGTTGACCACTGGAGCTTTTCACCCTTCATTTTCGTCCAGTGGAGTTTCTTGCTCCTCCAACTTGCTTATCTACCTTAAACACTGATTTCACCTGGTAATAAAGATTTGACATCTTTTGTAGGTTAAACCAGAGTTTATTTCTCTGTTGATCAACATCGGTTTTTCAGAACCTTTGGTGTCTTTCTTATCCTGGTAAGCTAAAACCTTAGTTTTTGTCATCTTGAGCACCTTAAGGACCTTAGAAGCTCACTTGAAACATTCCTTTGAATATCAGTAGCTCCAACTTGCTTTAAACTGAAAAGTTATTTTTATAACTTTTCGGTCTTTCATATCATTTTCAAGGTTCTAGGGTTTCTCCTGTCAACTTATCATCCTATTTAGGTCTCAACCAAACCCTAGTAGCATAATCACTTACTCTTTTAATTCTTGTTGTCAGCTGTTCGAATTTGTAGTGAAGGCCCACCTCTGTCAACTGTTGTCGGCTTAACCGACAACTTTTGAAATCTTGGTAGTTTTTGTATCCTGGCCGAATAAGGGTTAGATTAGGGTTTGCCTAGAATATCATCTACCCTAATAATCACACTAAGTTTCAATTTAACATCTTTTACTTAGTCTATTCATAACTAACCCGAAAACTTCATCTGTCCTGTTTTCAGTTCTTTTCAAAATCTAAAAACTGTAACTTTGATCTAAAGTCTAGTTTCCGTTATTTAAAGACTGAGAACTATCTTTTGAGAGAAGGAAAGGAGAACAACTTTTAAAACTCAAATTAGAGCAAGATGAGATAGAAAGCTAAGATAGGTAAGGAATAAAATCTAAGAACTTACTTAAGCTTTCATAAATTATTTGACTCTTTGAAAATAAGGTTTTCAAAATATCCTAAGGACGACCAAGCTTGGGTTACTACGGTCGGAATGGCTCTGATACCAACTTTGTGAGGACCCCGGTTTATTCGGCTTGTACTGTTTAACAATCCACTTGGTCCTAACAGTACAAATCAAATAAACCAAGCCTCGAGATATGTATACTTCCCGAGTGCAGTATACACACCCGTTACAAAATCATGCATCAATTCCATTCATACACATAGAGCCGAAGCAAAAGCAACAACTGAAAGACATAGATAATATAAAGAGAGTTATTACAAAAGAGAGGCCGACCGGCCAAGTAACACAAAAGTAACTAATTTAAACAGCGGAAGCAAAAAGGCCATAAGATGGCGATAAACAAAAGCCAATCGGTGTGCCTTTACCCACAAGGCAAATAACCGGACCGCCAAGCTAATCGTCCCAAACAGCGCCGCAACACAGCTCACAAAAGTGAGGCCCTTGGGGCTCACCTTCTTCCTCTACAACAATTAATATTAAGCAAAGCACATGAGTACAAAACTTGTTTTTGTACTCGCAAGACTGACGTGTGAGATAACAGAACTATAATTAACTACATGCAAGCTTTATTTAAGTGGATGAGGCTCGGACTTATTTTCACATACTGACAAGTTTTCATTTGCAATAAGGTAATAGATTCAAAGCAAGTTTGCAATTAACTTTTATTGTTCAAATAAAAGAGAGACAATTATAACAATAGATAGATGACAACACCAACCTAGAAGTGACCAACCCATAGTCACCACAACAATAGCATGAAGTACCCTTCATACCACCCAGTCAAGTTTAAGTTTTTAAAAGGTTGTAGTCTAGTTCTTGCGACCTTACCAAGCATGTCCATAACCTAGGGCGAGGCTATTCGAATAGTTTTAACCTGCGGGGTGTACCAATGTACCCACACGATAGACCGCCTTTCCACCAGCCACGGGTAGCATACTTCCTTTGGTATGCAGGCACGGCTAAGTCTAACAAGACACTTTCCAATGGGCGATGCTAATTAAGAGCGCAACCCACGGGAGAAGGACACATTAGGCAGCCTAACCGGTGCTGCTAATGCTCCTCCAACACCACAAACACACACACACAAGAGCACACCCACCAACCAGCTCATAATTAACACCTCCCAAAGTACTTAGTCAAGAGAGGTTCCATATCCCCCTCATGTGGTTAGCACGCAATAAGCGCTTGGCTTAGTGACACAAGTAACTCGGTCCTTGGGGACTTAGGCATCATTCCAAACACACCCAACAGATCACATCAACATACCATTGTGCCCAAGTCAAGATATAGTTTTGTTTTCAGTTTTTGATTTGTAAATCAATAAAACACAAGGATTGGACATAATGGAGTAGTATAAGTATTTGTGTGATCAAGATCATCGACTAAGTCGATGATCGCCCAATACTACCGATACTAGGCATGGCTAAGCAATATTTATTCGAAAATCTACTAAGTGACAAGAGCTCATCCAACGAGTTCTAATCACAGCAAATAACCTAGGCTCAGGTAGTAAAGGATAATCATTTACCTACAGATTATGCAACTAGAGGATTAACTAATCAATTTAACAACAAAATAGCAATGCATACATAGAAGTTAAACAAAATATTAGACTTTAAAAGTAATGGGATCAATGGGAAATGATCAAGCGCTTGCACGCTTCTTTGTTGCTCAAGCATGCGGAGGATCGTTCTCGGGGTTACCGCAAATGTCGAAGCCTAAGCGAAAAGCAAAAAGAAGCGAGAACAACCAATAAGACGAGCAACACTTAAACAAAAGAGCAAGCAAAATTTATCCAAATGCGACAAAATTTATACACAAGGTAGTCTAAGGTCCTATCTAACCTTAGGAACAAGAACTAACTAAAAAGGATTCGTGAAGAAAGAGATATGATCTAAATACTCATTTTCGGCCAAAATGCTACCCTTAATTAGTACTGTTCATAAAATATTTTCTAGAGTGATTTTGAAACTGAAATTTTTATGGTAGTTAGCTACTGGTATTATAAGGTTACATGTAATGTTTTGGGTCATTTGGAGTTATATTGAAAGAGTTATGATTTTTCGAAATTGTTTAGGGTATTAAACTAAAATATGATCCTTATGACTTTTAAAAACAGTAAAATTTGTGAAACCAATTTTCCTAGCAAACACACTAGCAGTGGAAGCTAATCCAATTGGACTCATACAAAAAAGAGCTATAGATAAAAAGATATGCATTTTACAAGTTTGCTAAAAGTTCTGAAAAACAGTATTAAGTTCACTTATTTACTATTTTTGAAAACGGTTTTCCAGGTTTGATCATTGTCTCTAATTATTTTTCCATTTAATTTCAAGTTATAAGGAAGCTAACAAAATTGGAATCATCTAATTTGGATCTATAGTTACAGAGATACAAAAATGACAAGACCCTAAAGTTCTTCAGTTTTTGGACTTAGCATTTTCGGGATTTTCCTAACACCGGAGACATGAGCGATTGAGCCGTCGATCTCAGATCGGACGTCCCGGTTGAATCCGGCGACACGAACCGGCGCGCGAGAAGAGGCGGCGGCGTGAGAGGCGAGGCGTAGATCTCTAGATCGGGCGACCACTAATGAGCCACGTCGCCCCGACACGAGCTCCGTCCGACAACAGAGGAGTTCCGGCGCGAGCTTGCTCGGCTCGTCGCCGGCGAGAATCGCCATGGCGGCGCCGCCAAGGGCAAAATGGGATCCTAGCACTATTGCGCACCTAAAGGCGTGGGACTTCACGGAGGTGAGCGGAGCGGCGGTGCGGCCGCGGCGGAGCGGAGGTGACCGCTACGAGGAACATGGCAACGGCGAAATGGCTATGCCGCGCACAAATGGGGGGGTGCACGAGCACCAGGAAGGCTCTAGGGACTTAGGGGAAAGGCTCAGCGCCACCGAGGTCACCGGAGGTGAGCCAGCGGCAGAGATAGGCGGTGGCGGGGCAAAATGCCCAGATCCTACACCTACGGAGCTACGGCCGCGCATGAAGGAAACTACCGCGTGCTTGAGCTACTACAAGGATCCAGTAACTCACCCGGATGACGCGGGGAGGAAGATCTTTGCCGGGGATGGTGCGGCGTGAGCTTGCGGCGGCGCAGAAGAGCTTCACCGCGGAGCGGTCAACCTGGGCCAAACAAGCAACACCGGGTGGTACCATGAGCTTCGCGATACCACAGAGAAGCTCCAGGAGGTAGGGATTGAGAAATGGGGGGTCTTACCGGCACCGGAGAAGAAAGGGGGCACTGGCGGCCGCGAGCTCCAAAACTCAATCCCATTGCCTCTGAGAGAAACCCAAAATAGGGTGAGGTTAAGCACCACAGAGGTAAGAGGAAGGAGCGGGAGGAAGAATCGGGCGAGGAGCCCTTTGGAGCACCGTCGGCGACAGGAGCTCCAAGCTCGGCAATGGCGGAGATGGGCGCTGGGGTGGTATGGGCTCGCTCAAGCTCAGAGGGTGCAAGAGAGAGCTGCGGGGAGAGGTAATGTAACATCCCAACTTTGGGCTTGTGTTTCAAATGTAAGAAAATGAGGGGAAATTAAAACTTTTTCTTACATCTTGTATTTCCTGTATGCTTTGGACAATTGTTGTAAAGAGATTATGGGAATACAAAGATCACAAGTCATTTCGACCCACATCTTATTCTTCTTAATCATCCTTGTTCCATCTTGTGATAATCTCCTGGAAATATTTTTCCTAAATTCTTGGGTTGGTATGTGACTCCTCTGAAAAGTTTCACAATTTTTGGAAAATGTTTGAATATTTTTGGAGGTCAGTCAAACCAATTCAAAATCTGGTCAAACCTTGGACCAGTGCCTTGTTAAATTTTTGGAGGAAAATCCACAACCCCAAAGCCTCTGAAAATTTTATGCTAGGTCCTCGTTTGAGCTAGCAAGCTCCTGTAAAAATTTCATAATTTTTGGAGTCGGTTTGCTGCCTCAAACAATCCTCCAAGGAGCAGCTCCTTCCAAAACCAGAAAAACTAAATCTGGTTGAGTCAGACTCGGGCTCGGACCCGAGCCCAACTCAACCGACTTGGTTGGACCATGTCGCCAGCGCCGCACCCGAGCTCGATCTCGTGCGCGCCCGTTCTAGCCGTTGGATTTCCATCCACCGCTCCACGACCTCTCCAACGATCGAGGAGCTCTTGGCGCCTCGGCGTTTCAGGTGGTCAAGCGCGGGATGTCCATCGTGTGGCTCACGACCTCCCACGGCTCCTAGGACCTCCCGGGACCTCCTCGCCGCGCAAGACCTCCCCACCTCGGAGGATATGGGGCGTCAGGACCTCCTCGGCTCTGTTTCTCTTCCTCACGACCTCACGGAGGTGCGGTCATCATGGCTTTCCCGCACCCATCCAGGTGTGTCGAGACAGAGCAGTTGGGAGCAGTGGCCTGTCACTTTTGGTCCTTCCCAACGTCTCTTTCTGCCATGCATTAAATGTGTCAGGAGCCTAGCCCTAGAAGTCTTCCCTACCTACCTGCTCTTGTCAAATCTAGCAAGTCATGGCAGGGCATGGACTTTGCTCACGGTGGGCTTTTGCCTAGCCTTGTCAAGCGCTTGGCTATGTATAGCCAGTGGTTCCTTCCTCCTGTTCTTTCCCCATCACTTGGTGCTGTTTAGACTCTCTCGGTCGTGAGTGTGAGCCCAAACTCAAGCACCAAGAACACCACCACCTCCCTGCCTCCATTGTCACTTTTGGAGCTCTCCTTGAAGACCTCCGGGCTCCAGTGGTTCCTCATTACCTTTTTGGCTGTCACTTTGCTCTCTTGGTCAGCTCGAGTCCCCTAACTTGTGTTGTTTAACCTCTGAGAGGTGGGCGATTCGGGAACTTGCTTTGGAGTTGTCTTTGGTCGTCTTCCCCAACTCCGGCAAGCACCACCGTCACCAGAGCACCCCCTTCGGCGTCGACCTCTCCTCCGAGTTCCTCTGGACCTCACCTTGGCCCTGGTGAGTCCTCGTTAGTCCTTCTTAGCTCGGGGTTTAGCTAGATTAAAGCGTAGCAAGCCTTTTTAGTGTTGTCGGTGTTGTGAAAACCTATTTACTACCCTCTCGGCTCATGGCGTTACGAGTCGTCGCGCCGTCGAGGTTAGCCATGAGGTCGCGGTGTTTTTATGAGTTTAGTGGTGCCCTTGGTTTCCATGGCGTGGTCCATGTCACGGCGTCGAGCTCTTCTTTAAACTCGGGTGTTTTGCCGTGCCTTACTCGGACAGTTGTAAGGTAAATGATTAGTATTAATGGTGTCAGAGGTTGTCCATTAATCTTGTCTTCCGGCGACCGGCGTGTTTTCTAAAGCCCCGACCTCCTAGGCGTGTTCATAGCCGTTAAGACCACCCCAGGTTAGATCTGTGTCGTAGGTGGGTTTCCGCGTAAAGTTCTAAGTCTTAGGACCTCTTTGGGTCGATCTTAACCATTGAGGACCTCCCCAGGATTAGATCTGGACCTTTAGATCTTTCCCGTAAAGCCCTTATCGCACTAGGACCTCCCCGGGTTAGATCCTAGCCGTTTAAGACCTCTTGGAACTCCATCTGAGTCACTAGGACCACTCCTGCGCAAAAAGACCTCCTCGGGTCATTTTGTAAAACCACCTTCGGGACCTCCCAGGGTCCTCGTTGGAAAAGACCTCCTCGTGGTCCTCTTTGCAAAGAGCACCCCGGTCCTTGTTAGGAAACCCTCGGGACCTCCCAATCTTGATCTTAGCCGTTCGCGACCTCCCGGCTTTAGATCGGCGTTGGATTTCATTGTAAAATCTTTAGTCACATGACCTCTCGATCGGCGGTCCACGACCTCTGTTGGCGCGTGAGACCTCCTTGCGTCGTGCGTACGCGCGCCTGGTCGTGATCGTTGGATCAGATCTCAACGATCCGACCTCCCCGTGCGGGAGGAGGTCTTGTCTTGGGGCTGTGCGTCGAGGCTCGTAGCCGTCAGACCTTGATCTAACGGCCCACGACCTCTCCTTGTCTTCGATTCGTTTGGACCTCCGAGAGCTCAAGTTTCCTAAGTCTTTTCTTTGTTTCAAATTTCAAAAGTGCATAACTTTGTCATTTTAACTCCTTTTGAATGATTCGATTCTTTGTAGCTTTGTTATAGTATAAACTTTAATCTGAGAATGAAATTAGGCCCTGTGTTGTAGCAGAAAATGATTTTAATAGCATGATCTTGTTTAATGAAAAATGAGGTCTAGAAATTCATGAAAAATTTGTAAACCACATAACTTCCTCTCTGTAGTTGCAAAGTGGGCAAACTCAACCTGGTAAATTTGGCCTATAGACATGCTTTAAATTGATCTAGGCTTTGTCTTTATTCATGTTCCTGAGAAATGATATATGCTAGTTGTAGAACTTAGAAAAATCATAACTAAATCATCTTAACTCCAAATGACCTAAAATTTTATATGGGTTACCACTATACCAGTAGGTAGCTACCATAAAAATTTCAGCTTCAAAATCTTTCTAGAAAATATTTTTGCTACAGTGCTAATTATGGCGAAAATGAGTTTTTAAGTAATATCTTTGCGCCACAAATCCAAATTAGGTTTTCCAGTTTCTATGTCTTGGTATATTTGTATTCTACCTTGTGTATAAATTTCGTTGTATTTGGATAATTTTTGCTTGCTCTTTTGTTTAAGTGTTGCTAGTCTTATTGGTTGTTCTTGGTTCTTTTGCCTTTTCGCTTAGGATTCGACATTTGCGGTAACCCGAGAGCGACCCTCGCAACAAATTGAGCAACGACAAGCGAACAAGCAGTTTGATCATGTTAATCCCAGTATTTTAAGTATTTATGTTGATTACAAATTCTATGTATGCATTGCTACTTTGTTTTAATAGTTGGCCTAGTAGATGCATTTCCTTAGCAAATGATTATCCTCTACTACCATGAGCCTAGGTTACTTGCTGTGATTTAGAGTTCGTGGATGGGCTCTTGTCACTTAGTAGTTGCGAATTAATTGCTTAGCCATGCTTAGCTTGGTAGAAATGGCGGTTATCGACTTGTCGATAACCTTGATCTACAAAACTTATTATGATTTATGATTTCCACCTTGTGCCATGTCTACTTATGAAAACTAAAACTAAAAACAAAATGATTTAGACTTGGGCACAATGGTAAGATGGTGTGATTGTGGGGTGTGGATGGAATGGTGTCCGGGTCAACAAGGACCGAACATCTTGTTACACTAAACCAAGCATTTTAGCGTGCTAACCACATTAGAGGGTATGGGACCTCTCTTGATTTAGTACTTTGGCGTGTATTGGCTCAGTCGCAGGAGTCGTAGGAGGATGGTCTTTGGGAGCATTGTAGTGTCAGAAAGGCTTCCCGTGATGGTGGTTGTCTTTCGCTTGCAATGTAAGCATATGGGTTTCTATCCATATGAGCGGCTCGTAGTTAATACACAAGATTGGAAATGTCTCGTAGGACTTAGCAGGGCGGCATACCTTCAGTAGTGTGCTTGTGGCTTGAAGGCGATGCAAGTGTGGGTACATTGGTACACCTGCAGGGTTAAAACTATTCGAATAGCCTCGTCCTAGGTTATGGACACGCTTGGCAAGGTCTTTCAAGGGTTAGACTACAACCTTTTAAATTAAAACTTGATGGGTGGTGCGAATCGGGATTAGTGCTATGTTGTGGTGACTATTGGATTAGTCACTTCCGGTGGTTACTTGTATGTATCTTTACTTACTTGTTACTTTGATAACAAAATAAATTTGCAAACTTGCTTTTAAAGGTACTACATTATTGCAAATAAAGTTGGCTTCATGCAAAATGAGACATATGACCTCCACCTAAATAAGCTTGCATGTAGTTTATGAATAGGTGCCGCTATTCCACACGTCGGTCTTGCGGGTACAAAGACAACCTTTGTACTCGGTTGCTATGCTTAATTGTTTTGTTGCGAGAGGAGGAAGGTGAGCTGAAGGGCCTCACTTTTGTGGCTGTGTTGTGGTAGCTATGGGTGACTAGCTTGGCGGCCGGTCGGTTGCCTTGTGGGTTATGTTGGCTAACGGTCGACTTTTGTTCTAGCCATCTCATGGCGCTTTTGCTTCCGCTGTCATTCTTGTATATTGTTCTATTTGGCCGGTCGACTCTCTTTTGTAATAACTTTACTCTGTGTATGTCGTTGTTGAACTTAGTGATGTATGCGTATGGAATTGGTGTGTAATTTTGTGATGATGTACATATGCTGCAATTCTGGGAAGCATATGTCCATCGAGGCTTAGAATGTTTAATTAGTAACGCTAGAACCAATTGGAGGTTAAGTGTTACTAGTTAAATATTCCGGGTCCTCACAAAGTTGGTATCAGAGCCATACTGACCGTAGAAACCCCTAGCTTGGTCGCCTCTAGGATATTTTGAAAACTTACTTTCAAATAGTTTATGAAAACTTAAGTAAGTTCTCTAATTTTGCTCCTTACCTATCTTAGCTTGCTCATCTCACCTTACCCTCACTTAAGTTTGAAAAAGTTGTTCCTCTCTTCCTTTCAAAAATTAGCCTCTATCGATTAACTTGGTTTTGGGAAAACCATGAGAGCTTGGAGAAAGAAATTTGGACTGCTAGCTAGTGGTGAGTAATTAAGGTAGGAAATGAGAGGTAAATTCAACTAAAACTTGTGGGAATGAAAGGGTAAGAAGTGATATGAGATTAGCTAATGCCTATACTCTATTAGGTGGTTATACCTTGATTTTGGACTGTTTTGAGCTAGAATTTAGTTCTGAAAATTTTGGGTTTTCTCACACGATTACTCGTTCTTCCATACGGGTTAGTCGTTTGAAGTCGATTTGGTGATTGATTGGTCTTGTACTCTTGGTGGTTATTCTGAGCCCTTTTCTTGAGTTTGCATTTCTTTGCCTTCTTTTATCTCGGGCTTGTAGCTAACTTATCTTAGTGAATCGGGATGGTGGTGGGACACGTGGCGGCGGAATCGGTAGGGTAGTCCCGATGAGCTTCCCCTCCTCAGACCATGGCGGAAGTCCTCATGCGGATCGAGCATGCAATCGTTCGGAGGACCGCAGGTGTTGGAGGTTATCGCCGGGAACACCTCCACTCCTCGGTGCCTCTGGATGCGGAGGTGGGCACGGGCGCGTGGGGGCTTGCGGAGTTCCTCCGTCGCAGCCTCCTACCTTCTCTGGTCAGAGATCCCTTGGGCGCGAGCGGCGGCGGCTGCGTCGGTTGAGCGAGCTCAACGTTGCTCGATGCCGAGAGCAGGAGGGCGGGCACTTTTTCGCATCCCATCGGTGGAGGGTGCGGCACTCTCATGGTGGGAGAACTTCCTCGCCATGCGGCGCGGGACACGTGGTCTCGTGGAGGAGTTCGGTCGACTTTCCGTCGGGCCCATGTCCCCGCCACTGATGAAGCGAAGAAGAAGGAGTTCCTTGCGCTCAAGCAGAGCGCAAATCATCACCGAGTACCTCCATGAGTTCAACCATTTGGCGAGTGCGCTCCTGGCGAGGTGGCCACCGTGAGGCCAAGCGGGAGAAGTTCATGGAGGTTTGTGCGAGGAGCTTGGGACAAGCTCTATTGTGGACTTCCGGACTTCGGACCTTGGTGGACAAGGCCATCATCGCGAGCACAAGGCGAGAGCGCTGGCGAGTCATAGCGCAAGTGGGAGGCTCGGATGCCGCAGGCCGGCCTCGTTAGATCCTCGAGTTGGGCTGCACCGGTGGCCCGTTCGCTTGGCTTCACCACCGCCGAGGCCTTGGCTGACTCCACGCCCCGCGGTCGTGACTTCGATCCGCGTCGCGCTGCGACCAGCAGAGCAGGTGTTCCCGCAACCCGCGGCCGGCGTCACCGCTTCTCGCCACAACAAGGGCCACTACGCGAGTAGTTGTCCTAAGAAAGCTGAGCGGCCCCTCGTCCTAATGGAGGGCGGGCAAGGGAGTGGTCACCACGACCGAGAAGACCCGGGCTTGGGAGCGGCGAGTCAACCACATCTCGGTGAGGAGGCACGAGGCGCCCGGCGTGGTGTTGGGTACGCTCCTTGTTAATTTGCGTCTGCTACTGTTTTATTTGACTCTGGGGCCGCATTCTTTTATTTCGAGGTCTTTTCTTTGTTGATTGTGGACTTCTTTGTGTTCCTTTGGGGATTCCACTGCTGATTCGCTCTCGGGTTCGGAAATGAGAGTGACCAAGTATCTGGGATGTTCCTATCCACATCGAAGAGTGGGATTCTTGGCGAATCTTATCCTACTCGACTCGGCGCTTGGATGTGATTCTTGGCATGGATTGGTTGTCCCAACACTTGGGGCCGTCGATTGTGCGGAAGATTGTCTACCTCACGACCCATCGGTGAGCAGGTTGGGTTTCGCGCGCGATTGCGAGCCCCATCTTTATGCCCTTGAAGCAAAGCCGGCATTGGAGAACCAGGATGTTCCCACAGTATGCGGGTTCGTGGATGTCTTTCCAAGATTTCTGGGATGCCTCTGTTCGAGATCGGAGTTTGTGATCGAGTTCTTTGCCCGTACATCGCCCTATTTCTAAGAGGCGTGTCGCATGCCTCCTAATGAGTTGGAGGAGTGAAGAAGCAAGCGGGTGAGCTGCAAGAGAAGGGTTTTATCCGTCCTAGCTCATCTCCTTGGGGTTGTCCAGTCATCTTTGTGAAGAAGAAGGACAAGACCTTGCGCATGTGTTGATTACCGTCCGCAATGAGGTGTGGTAAAGAACAAGTATCCTTTGCCCGGATTGATGATCTCTTCGATCGGTTGGCCGAGCACGAGTCTTCTCAAAATTGACTTGAGATTGGGCTATCATCAAGTCGAGGATCGAGGTGAGGATATTCCTAAGGCGCCTTTGCTACTCGTTATGGTCTTTACGAGTACACCGTCATGTCTTTTGGTTTGACTAATGCTCTGCTTTATTCATGAATCTTATGAACTCGGTATTCATGGAGTATTTGGATAGATTTGTGGTGGTATTCATCGATGATATCCTTATCTACTCCAAGAGTGAAGAAGAGCATCTTGAGCATCTTAAAGCGGTGTTGGGCAAGGCTGCGTGAGCACGATTATATGCCAAATTCAGCAAGTGCGAGTTACGTTGAAGGAAGTGGCATTTTTAGGCCATGTCCTTTCAGCGGGAGGTGTGGTGTGGATCCTAGCATGGTCGGTGATGTGCTATCTTGGGGTCACCAAGTCGGTCACCGATGTGCGGAGTTTTCTTGGTTTGGTGGCTACTATCGCCGTTTTATCGAGAATTTCTCCAAGATTGCAAAGCCTATGGTGAGCTGCTCAAGAAAGACAAGAAATTTGAGTGGTCGCTGCTTGTGATGTGAGTTTCGGGAACTCAAGAAGCGGTTGACCTCAGCCAGTGCTTGTTCTCCCGATATTCACAAGAGTTTTGATATCTATTGTGATGCTTCTCGTCGAGGGTCTTGGTTGTGTTCTTATGCGGGAGGGCAAGGTTGTGGCCTATGCATCGCGGCGATTGAGGCCTCATGAACTCAACTATCCTACTCATGACTTGGAGTTAGTTTGCTATGGTCCATGCACTCAAGATTTGGCGGCATTACGATTGGTAACCGTTGTGAGGTGTATTCCGACCATAAGAGTTTGAAGTACTTGTTCTGACGGATCTGAACCTCGGGCAAAGAAGATGGTTGGAATTGATCAGGATTACGACATGGGTATTGGTACCATCCGGGCAAGGCCAATGTCGTTGCGGATGCACTCGATCGGAAAGTGTATTGCAACATGTTGATGCTCCAGAGCAGCAGCCCACCCTCATTCAAATTCAGCGCCTCAATTTGGGTTTGATCGAGCACGGTTCTCTTGCTACATTGGTTGTGCAACCAACCTTGGTGGACCAAATCAAAGCGGCCGTGCAGTGCGAGATGCGGTGTGAGTCAAATCAAGCGAACATCAGCGATGGGATAGCCAAGTGCTTTTCGGAGGATGAACATGGCGTTGTGTGGTTTGGGCGGCGTCTTGTGGTTCCTAAGGTCATGGAATTGCGGGATTTGATTCTCATGAAGCCCATGATTCTCCTTTGTCTATTCACCCGGGGCTACCAAGATGTATCGGGATCTTCGTCGAGATTACGGTGGACCCGAATGAAGCGCGAATTGCCAAGTTCGTTGCGAGTGCGGCGTGTCTTTGTCGTGTGAAGGCGAACATCGGCGTCAGCGGTCTTCTTCGCCTTTGCGGTGCGAGAATGGAAGTGGGATTCGTTGGCATGGACTTCATCACGGACGCCCGCTTCGTCAAGGGAATGATGCTATTTGGGTCGTGATCGACGGGTTGACTAAAGTGGCACATTTCCTTCCGTCAAGACTCGGCCGTGTGGGGCCTTTGGCGAACTTTATGTCTCGAGGATTGTGAGTCTTCACGGTGTCTGAAGAGCGATTATTTCGATCGTGGTGCGCTTTTCACCTCGCGGTTTTGGCATAGTTTGCAAGAGGCTATGGGGACCGCCTTCATTTGATCTGACCTTTCATCCTCGGTGATGGCGGGCGGGCGAGTCAACCAAGTGTTGGAAGATATGCTCGTGCTTGTGTTCTTTCCTATGGGAAGAAGTGGAGAAATACCTACCACTTGCTGAGTTCTCCTACAACAGACTTTTAGGCGGTCTTGGCATGGCACCATTGAGGCTTTGTATGGGAGAAGGTGCGAACCCGTTGCCCAGTCGAGGCGGTGGCGGCGATTTTCGGCCGATTCGATCAATGAGGCGGCGAGTCGATTGATTGCGAGCATCTGCGCGGCCCGATCCGGATAAAAGAGCTATGCGGATCGTCGTCGCCGTGAGTTGAGCTTTGAACCCAATGACTTTGTGTATCTCAAAGTCTCACCCTTGAAAGGCCATCAGCGTTTTGGCATCAAGGGCAAGTTGGCTCTCGATATGTTGGGCCTTACTGGTATCATCGAGAGAGTTGGAGCGATTGCATCTGATTTGAGCTACCAGTGCACTTGAGGTGTGCATGATGTGTTCCATGTTTCACACACGAAGAAGTGCCTCCGTGTCAAGCGAGGAAACTCCGTTGGAGGTTCTCGATGTGCGGGAGAATTTGACCTACCGCGAGCATCTGTTCGCATTCTTGAGAATCGGCGGAGAACAAGGAACCGTGTCATCAAGTTCCTTAAGGTTGATGGTCAAACCATTACGAAGATGAGGCAACTTGGGAGCGAGAAGATCGCTTCGTGCAGATTTTCCTTCTTTCTTCTCCGAGTAAGCGGAATCTCGGGTCGAGATTCTTGTAAGGGGAGAGTTGTAACATCCCAACTTTGGGCTTGTGTTTCAAATGTAAGAAAATGAGGGAAATTAAAACTTTTTCTTACATCTTGTATTTCTGTATGCTTTGGACAATTGTTGTAAAGAGATTATGGAATACAAAGATCACAAGTCATTCGACCCACATCTTATTCTTCTTAATCATCCTTGTTCCATCTTGTGATAATCTCCTGAAATATTTTTCCTAAATTCTTGGGTTGGTATGTGACTCCTCTGAAAAGTTTCACAATTTTTGGAAAATGTTTGAATATTTTGGAAGTCAGTCAAACCAATTCAAAATCTGGTCAAACCTTGGACCAGTGCCTTGTTAAATTTTGGAGGAAAATCCACAGCCCCAAAGCCTCTGAAAATTTTATGCTAGGTCCTCGTTTGAGCTAGCAAGCTCTGTAAAAATTTCATAATTTTTGGAGTCGGTTTGCTGCCTCAAACAATCCTCAAAGAGCAGCTCCTTCCAAAACCAGAAAAACTAAATCTGGTTGAGTCGGACTCGGGCTCGGACCGAGCCCAACTCAACCGACTTGGTTGGACCATGTCGCGACGCCGCACTTTGGAGCTCGATCTCGTGCGCGCCGTTCTAACCGTTGGTTTCCATCCACGCTCACGACCTCTCCAACGATCCGAGAGCTCTTGGCGCCTCGGCGTTGAGGTGGTCAAGCGCGGGATGTCCATCGTGTGGCTCACGACCTCCCACGGCTCCTAGGACCTCCCGGGACCTCCTCGCCGCGCAAGACCTCCCCACCTCGGAGGATATGGGGCGTCAGGACCTCCCTCGGCTCTGTTTCTCTTCCTCACGACCTCACGGAAGTCGGTCATCATAGCTTTCCGCACCCATGCGTGTGTCGAGACAGAGCGGTTGGGAGCGATGGCACATCACTTTTGGTCCTTCCAACGTCTCTTACGCCATGCATTAAATGTGTGGGAGCCTAGCCTAGAAGTCTTCCCTACCTACACTCTTGTCAAATCTAGCAAGTCATGGCGGGGCATGGACTTTGCTCCTTTGTGGGCTTTGCCCTAGCCTTGTCCAAGCGCTTGGCTATGTATAGCCGATGGTTCCTTCCTCTGTTCTTTCCCCATCACTTGGTGCTGTTTAGACTCTCGGTCGTGAGTGTGAGCCCAAACTCAAGCACCAAGAACACCACCACCTCCTGCCTCCATTGTCACTTTTGGAGCTCTCCTTGAAGACCTCAGGGCTCCGGTGGTTCCTCATTACCTTTTTGGTTTGTCACTTTGCTCTCTTGGTCACTCGAGTCCCCTAACTTGTGTTGTTTAACCTCTCTGAGGTGGGCGATTCTGGGAACTTGCTTTCGGAGTTGTCTTTGAGTCGTCTTCCCCAACTCAGCAAGCACCACCGTCACGAGCACCCCCTGGCGTCGACCTCTCCTCCGAGTTCCTCTGGAACTCACCTTGGCCTGGTGAGTCCTCGTTAGTCCTTCTTAGCTCGGGGTTTAGCTAGATTAAAGCGTAGCAAGCCTTTTAGGGTTGTCGGTGTTGTCGAAAACCTATTTACTACCCTCTCGGCTCATGGCGTTCGAAGTCGTCGCCGGCCGTCGGGTTAGCCCTGTGAGGTCCGCGGTGTTTTTATGAGTTTAGTGGTGCCCTTGGTTTCCGCCGGCGTGGTCCATGTCACCGCGTCGAGCTCTTCTTTAAACTTCGGGTGTTTTGCCGTGCCTTACTCGGACGGTGTAAGGTAAATGATTAGTATTAATGGTGTCCGAGGTTGTCCATTAATCTTTGTCTTCTTGCTGCAGCGGGCGTGTTTTCTAAAGCCCCGACCTCCTAGGCGTGTTCATAGCCGTTAAGACCACCCCAGGTTAGATCTGTGTCGTAGGTGGGTTTCCGCGTAAAGTTCTAAGTCTTAGGACCTCTTTGGGTCGATCTTAACCATTGAGGACCTCCCGAGTTAGATCCGGACCTTTAGATCTTTCAGTAAAGCCCTTATCGCACTAGGACCTCCCGGTTAGATCCTGGCCGTTTAAGACCTCTTGGAACTCCATCCGAGTCACTAGGACCACTCCTGCGCAAAAGACCTCCTCGGGGTCATTTTTGTAAAACCACCTTCGGGACCTCCCGAGGTCCTCGTTGGAAAAGACCTCCTCGTGGTCCTCTTTGCAAAGAGCACCCCGGTCCTTGTTAGGAAACCCTCGGGACCTCCCCAATCTTGATCTTAGCCGTTCGCGACCTCCCGGCTTTAGATCGGCGTTGGATTTCATTGTAAAATCTTTAGTCACCACGACCTCCTCGCGTTGTCTGGACCGTTCAAGACCTCCCTAGGCCTGTCCCAACCGTCCAGATCTCCTCCCGATAAAACGCTATCGCTTAGGACCTCCCAGAAGATCTTGGTCATCAAGACCTCCTCGTGTCAATCGGCCGATCAAGACCTCCCTGCGGAGATCTTGACCGTCTAGGACCTCCTCCTTTGGATCGAGCGTTAGGACCTCCTCCTGCGGTCTAAACCGTTAGATTTAGATCTAACGGGTTAGACCTCCTTCCGTGGATTTAGCCGTAAGACCTCTCTCGGAGATCTAGACCGTTGGGACCTCCTGCGCGAGAATCGGCCGTCCCGACCTCTTTCCTTGGATTTAAAGCCTTAGGATCTCCCTAGTGCTCGGGACCGCCGGATCTCGATCGGCGGTCCACGACCTCTGGCGCGTAGACCTCCTTGCGTGCGTTGTACGCGCGACCGGTGCGTGATCGTTGGATCAGATCTCAGCGATCGGACCTCTCGATCGAGGAGGAGGTCTTGTGCGCGTGCTTGTCGCGTCGAGGCTCGTGGCCGTCGGACCTTGATCTAACGGTCCACGACCTCTCCTTGTCTTCCGGTTCGTTTGGACCTCCGAGAGCTCAAGTTTCCTAAGTCTTTTGTTGTTTCAAATTTCAAAAGTGCATAACTTTGTCATTTTAACTCCTTTTGAATGATTCGATTCTTGTAGCTTTGTTATAGTATAAACTTTAATCTGAGAATGAAATTAGGCCTGTGTTGTAGCAGAAAATGATTTTAATAGCATGATCTTGTTTAATGAAAAATGAGGTCTAGAAATTCATGAAAAATTTGTAAACCACATAACTTCCTCTCTGTAGTTGCAAAGTGGGCAAACTCAACCTGTAAATTTGGCCTATAGACATGCTTTAAATTGATTTAGGCTTTGTCTTTATTCATGTTCTGAGAAATGATATATGCTAGTTGTAGAACTTAGAAAATCATAACTAAATCATCTTAACTCCAAATGACCTAAAATTTTATATGGGTTACCACTATACCAGTAGGTAGCTACCATAAAATTTCAGCTTCAAAATCTTTCTAGAAAATATTTTTGCTCAGTGCTAATTATGGCGAAAATGAGTTTTTAAGTAATATCTTTTGCGCCACAAATCCAAATTAGGTTTTCCAGTTTCTATGTCTTGGTATATTTGTATTCTACCTTGTGTATAAATTTCGTTGTATTTGGATAATTTTTGCTTGCTCTTTTGTTTAAGTGTTGCTAGTCTTATTGGTTGTTCTTGGTTCTTTTGCCTTTTAAGCTTAGGA
Source organism: Ampelocalamus luodianensis (assembly GCA_036346255.1). Classification (NCBI taxonomy): domain Eukaryota; kingdom Viridiplantae; phylum Streptophyta; class Magnoliopsida; order Poales; family Poaceae; genus Ampelocalamus; species Ampelocalamus luodianensis. Next base: position 67,261,614 of record CM070620.1, on the reverse strand, counting down.
TTAGACATTTGCGGTAACCGAGAGCGACCCTCCGCAACAAATTGAGCAACAGCAAGTAGGCAAGCAGTTTGATCATGTTAATCCCAGTATTTTAAGTATTTATGTTGATTACAAATTCTATGTATGCATTGCTACTTTGTTTTAATAGTTGGCCTAGTAGATGCATTTCCTTAGCAAATGATTATCCTCTACTACCATGAGCCTAGGTTACTTGCTGTGATTTAGAGTTCGTGGATGGGCTCTTGTCACTTAGTAGTTGCGAATTAATTGCTTAGCCATGCTTAGCCGGTAGAAATGGCGGTTATCGACTTGTCGATAACCTTGATCACACAAAACTTATTATGATTTATGATTTCCACCTTGTGCCATGTCTACTTATGAAAACTAAAACTAAAAATAAAATGATTTAGACTTGGGCACAATGGTAAGATGGTGTGATTGTGGGGTGTGGATGGAATGGTGCCGGGTCAACAAGGACCGAACATCTTGTTACACTAAACCAAGCATTTTAGCGTGCTAACCACATTAGAGGGTATGGGACCTCTCTTGACTTAGTACTTTGGCGTGTATTGGCTCCGAGTCGCGAGGAGTCGCGGGAGGGATGGTCTTGGGAGCATTGTAGTGTCAGAAAGGCTTCCCCCGTGATGGCTAGTTGTCTTTCGACTTGCAATGTAAGCATATGGGTTTCTATCCATATGAGCGGCTCGTAGTTAATACACAAGATTGGAAATGTCTCGTAGGACTTAGCCGGGCCGGCATACCTTGGTAGTGTGCTTGTGGCTTGAAGGCGATGCGAGTGTGGGTACATTGGTACACCTGCGGGGTTAAAACTATTCGAATAGCCTCGTCTAGGTTATGGACACGCAGCAAGGTCTTTCAAGGGTTAGACTACAACCTTTTAAATTAAAACTTGATGGGTGAGTGCGAATCGGGATTAGTGCTATGTTGTGGTGACTATTGGGTTAGTCACTTCCGGTGGTTACTTGTATGTATCTTTACTTACATTACTTTGATAACAAAATAAATTTGCAAACTTGCTTTTAAAAGGTACTACATTATTGCAAATAAAGTTGGCTTCATGCAAAATGAGACATATGACCTCCACCTAAATAAGCTTGCATGTAGTTTATGAATAGGTGCCGCTATTCCACACGTCGATCTTGCGGGTACAAAGACAACCTTTGTACTCGGTTGCTATGCTTAATTGTTTTGTTGCGGAGGAGGAAGGTGAGCACAGAAGGGCCTCACTTTTGTGAGTTTGTGTTGTGGTAGCTAGGCGACTAGCTTGGCGGCCGATCGGTTGCCTTGTAGGTTATGTTGGCTAACCGGTCGACTTTTGTTCTAGCCATCTCATGGCGCTTTTGCTTCATTGTCATTCTTGTATATTGTTCTATTTGGCAGTCGGCTCTCTTTGTAATAACTTTACTCTATGTATGTCGTTGTTGAACTTAGTGATGTATGCGTATGGAATTGGTGTGTAATTTTGTGATGATGTACATATCTGCAGTGCAGGAAGCATATGTCCATCGAGCTTAGAATGTTTAATTAGTAACGCTAGAACCAATTGGAGGTTAAGTGTTACTAGTTAAATATCCGAGTCCTCACAGTAAGGAAGCCAAGGAGGGGCGAGGAGCCTAAGTAGCGATGGGGAGCACGGGGACATCAACGGCTCTCTCTCACGGCGAGCGACCTCGGGTGCTCACGAGCAGCGGGAGTGGGTGAGAGGTCGGGAGAGGCGACTTTGGAAGCGGCCGCACGGCGAGCATTCAATGCGCGGCGGCAATAGTCGTTGGAGGGCCCTGCTGGCGACTCGGCGGCTGCGGCGCTCAGCGCGAGCGAGAAGAAGGAGGCGGGGAGAGCGAGAGGAAGGAGGCGCGACGGCCGCAAGATCGGGATCCGACGGTTAGAAAGCAAGCGCGTCGGCGCCTCGGTGGCGAAACCAAGACCACCGATGGAGATCAAGCGCGCGCAGGCGAGCCACATCGGCAGACCCGGCCAGTCGGGCTGTTAGTTGACTTAGTCGAGACAAGTCGGTGAGTCGGACTCTAGTGCGGCTCGGTCGCATGAACGATTTGACCCATTTGGGTTTAAATTTTTGTGAGATTTTGGAAGATTTAATTGAGTATCAAATCAACTCCAAAATTCATGAAAATTTACTAGAGCTTACTTGCCTTGGGGTTTACTTCCAAAAAATTTCAGAGGTTTTTGTGCACTGCAATTTTCTCAAGAAATTCAGAAGGTGATTTCAAAGGTTTGACCAAGGTTTGACTTGCCCCTAAAATATTTCAAATAATTTCAAAAATTATGAAATAAATCGAGAGGGTCACAAGGCAACCTTAGAACCAGAAAATTATTTCCAAGGGTTTGACCCAAGATTTCCCCAAGGATGTTTTGAATTGATATATTGGAGGTTTTGATTTTGGATTTCCCAAAATCCTTTTACAAAATTTGAAAGCTCAAAAGCACAAGGATGTAAGAAAAGTTTTAAATTATCCTCATTTTCTTACATTTGAAACACAAGTTGAAAATGAGGATGTTACAAACCTCCCCCTTACAAAAATCTCGTCAGAGATTTGGTTCACTCGGAGAAAAGAAAGAGGGTAGTGCGCACGGAGGCGATCTTCTCGCTCCCAAGTAGCCTCATCCTCGAATGGTTTGACCACTGAACTTTAAGGAACTTGATGGTCTTATTCCTTGTTCTTCGCTCGGCCTCCTCGAGTATGCGAGCAGGTGCTCGCGATAGGTCAAATCTTCACGGACATCGGGGTTTCAGCGGACTTCTTCGTTGGAACACGGAGGCACTTCTTAGGTGGGACACATAAACACATCATGTACCCCGCAAGTGCGTGAGCAACTCCAACTTATAGGCAACGGCTCCTTCTTCTCGATAATCTGGTAGGGACCGAGCATATCGAGCTAACTTGCCCTTGGCGCACGGCGCTAGTGACCCTTCGGAGGAGCAACCTTGAGATAAACAAAGTCATTGGGCTCAAAGCTCAACTCACGGCGGCGGCGATCCGCATAGCTCTTTTGCTGGATTGGCGTGCGTAGCGATCCACGAATGAGTGGACTTGACCTTGGCCTCATTAAGCGAGTCGGGCCAAAGAAAGGTCTTTCACCGGTCTCGAACCAGTTCAACGAGGTCCTACACTTCCTCCGTATAGGGCCTCAAATGGTGCCATGCGAGGCGGCTTGGAAGGCGTTGTTATAAGAAAACTTCGGCGAATGGCAAGCACCTCTCCAGTGCTTCCCACGGGAAAGAACACAAGCTCGCGACATGTCCTCTAAAACTTGGTTGACCATTTCGTCGACCATCGATTTGGGGTGATACGGCTGGTGAAGGAAAGGTGAGTTCCCATAGCCTCTTGCGAGCTATGCCAAAATTGAGGCGTGAACAGCGAACCACGATCGACACAATTGTCTTTGGCACACCATGCAAACTCACGATGCGGGCTATGTAGAGCTCTGCGAGAGACCCACTCGAAGGTCCGTCTTGGCGGAGGAGGAAATGAGCCACTTTAGTAAATCGATCGATGACCACCCGGATCGCATCATTCTTCTTTGGAGACGGGGTAGACCGGTGATAAAGTCCATCGGCCGAATCCACTTCCACTCCGAGTGGTAAGGGTGGCGATCTGCCGGGGCGATGCTCGGCCTTGACACGATGACACGCGTCGCGCTCGAGAAGCGAACCTTGCGATCTCCCTCTTCATTCGGTCCACAAAATCTCTAGCGAAGATCTGGTACATCTTCGTGGCCCGGATGAATGGACAAGGAGAATCATGGGCTTAGCGGAGGATCAAATCCGCAACTCCATGTCCTTTGGAACCACGGCGTTGCCGAACCTCACGACACCAAGCTCATCTACGGAGAAGCACTTGGTGTTCCATTCTTGACATTTTCTTTGTGCGGTTCACTCCAACATCGGTCGTTGGCGGACTTGATCCGATCCACCAAGGTTGTTTGTACAACCAAGGCGGCGAGGGAACCATGCTCAACCAAACCCAAGTTGAGACGCGGAACTCCTCGGAAGGGTGGTGAGGCTCCTTGAGCGCAATGCATTGCAATGCGCTTTCGACTAAGCGCATCCGCAACTACATTGGCTTTGCACGGATGGTAGTGAATACCCATGTCATAGTCCTTGATCAACTCCAACCATCTCCTTTGCCTAAGGTTCAGATCTGGTTAGGTGAACAAATACTTTAAGCTTTTGTGATCGAATACACTTCACAGCGATTACGATTAGGTAATGTCGCCAAATCTTAAGTGCATGGATCACGGCTAACTCCAAGTCATGGGTAGGATAGTTGAGTTCATGAGGTCTCAATTGCCTTGATGCATAGGCCACTACCTTGCCTTCTTGCATAAGGACACTGGCCGAGGCCTCGGCGAGAAGCGTCACAAAAGATATCGAAGCCGGCGGACATCGGGAGAACAAGAGCGGAGCGGTGGTCAATCGCTTCTTAAGCGCTTGGAAACTTTCCTCGCAATCAGCGGACCACGAGAACTTCTTGTCCTTCTTGAGCAACTCCGTCATCGGCTTCACTATCTTGAAGAAGTTCTCGATAAAGCGACGATAATATCCCGCTAAACTAAGAAAACTCCGAACTTCGGTGACTGAAGTGGGCTGACTCCAGGAAAGCACGTCGCTGATCTTGCTAGGATCCACAGCTACGCCTCCTGCCGAAAGAATATGGCCTAAGAAGGCTACTTCCTTCAACCAGAACGCGCACTTGCTGAACTTCGCATACAGCTTGTGCTCGCGAAGCTTGCCCAACACAAGCCTCAAATGCTCGGTGTGTTCCTCATCGCTCTTGGAGTAGATAAGGATATCATCGATGAAGACCACAACGAACCTATCCAAATACTCCATGAACACCGAATTCATGAGGTTCATGAACAAGGCCGGAGCATTGGTTAAGCCGAATGACATGACGGTATACTGCATTGCAAGCCATAACGAGTAGAAAAAGCCGTCTTTGGAATATCCTCGTGTCGAATCGAACTTGATGATATCCCTCTCGAATCAATCTTGGAGAAAACTCGAGCTCCAGTTAATTGATCGAAGAGATCGTCAATACGGGGCAAAGGGTACTTGTTCTTCTGTTTACTTCATTAAGTGGGCGGTAATCAACGCTTTATCTGTGACGTCTTGTCCTTTTGGGACAAAGATTGCTGAGCATCCCCAAGGAGATGAGCTAGAGGCGGATGAAACCCTTCTCTTGAAGCTCACCCACCGCTTCTTCAACTCCACCAACTCGATTGGGTCCATCAGTGAGGCCTCTTGAAATCGGGGTGGTACGAGGAACCAACTCAATGACAAACTCGAGGTCTCGGCTGGTGGCATCCACGGAAGGTCGTCGGGAAGACATCAACAAAGTCACACACCACTGGGACTTCACTAATATCTAGAGTGGCTTCGCTGGCGCGAAGAGATGCGGATCCTGCAGCCAGTAGAAAGCAGAACCTGCTCGCAAGAAGGATGGTGAGGTAGATGAGCCTCCTAGCGCAATCAATTTGTCCCATGTCTTTGAGACAACCAATCCATGCCTAGGATTACATCTAAGCTCGCCGATCGAAGGAGGCTAAGGTTTATCAAGAATCCTACCCTTCTATCTCAACGAGGACATCCCTACACTCAGACTCGGCTCTCATCTCCGAACCGGGAGGCGAATGGCAGTGGGACCAACAATGGAGTAAAGAAGACCTCCCACAGCGACAAAAGACTCGAAACAAGCGAATGAGATGCGCTGAATCAAACAAAGCGTAGCGAGGAAAGAGTTAGCAGAAAGGGTACCCAACACGACGTCGGGTGCCTCCTGTTCCTCCTCGCGGAGATGAGGTTGACGCGGCCACTACCCACGCCTTGGGTAGCGGGGACAACATACGATCACAGGGAGGACCACCTCCACGCCGCGTCCTCCATTGGGACGAGGGGCGCTCGATCTGTTAGGGCAACTATTGGCATAATGCCCCTTCCGGTTGCATGAAAAGCAAGTGACCGAGGCGATCGGATTGCGGGGCCACCTGCTGGTTCGCGGCGCACGCGGTCGGGCACGGCTGCGGAGGGCGAGCTGGTCTTTGGCGGCCTCGGTGGTAGTGAAGCCACTGAGCGGGCCTGGGGTAGGACCAGCACGGGGCGAGAGGCGGCCGCTGTGCGGACCACTGGGCCTCCCACTTGCGCTGCGGGACTCGCATAGCGCCTTCGCCTTGTGTTCAAGCAACAATGGCCTTGTCACCAAGGCACGAAAGTCAACAAAGTCCACAATGGAGAGCTTGTCTTGTAGCTCCTCGGACAAGCCCTCCATGAACTTCTCTGCTGGCCTCATCGGTGGCCACCTCGGATGGAGCATAACGAGCCAAGTGGTTGAACTGCGTGCTGGTACTCCATCAGCGACTTACGCCCTTGCTTGGCGCGAAACTCCTTCTTCTTGACTTCATTAAGCCAGCAGGATGTGAGCTCGGCGGAGCGCCGTCGAATTCATCCCAAGAGGCGGTGTGGCCGGCGGGCTGCATGGCCAGAAGTTCTCCTACAGAGAGTGCTGCCCCTGCGGTGATGGGAGGCAAAGAGTGCCTTGTCTGGTCGAGCACCGAGCAGCGTCGAGCTTACGCTCAACTTTGCGCTGACCCGGTCATCGCGTCCAATGGGTCCTCGGACACTGAGAGCGTGGGGGCGAAAGCGAAGAAACTCACCAAACCCCACGAGGCGATGTCCGCCCCCTGCACAGATCACGAGGCTCGGCAAGGCGGAGGTGTTGCGCGCAATAACATCCAGCAGTTCCCTCCTGTCCTCTGAATGGTTGCCCTCGATCTGCAGAAGAACCTCAGCCATGGTTGGAGGAGGCGGGAGCTCCTCATCCAAACCAGGCTGCTGACCACGGCCGCTACGAGTATGTGAGGACCCCAGTTTATTTGGCTTGTAATGCTTAACCAACCACCTGGTCCTAGCATCACAAATCAAATAAACTGATCCTCGAGATATGTATACTTCGAGCAGATATCGCACCTCGTTACAAAATTAGACATCAACTCCATTCAAAACATAGAGTCCAAACATTACACTACAAACGGAAGATAAACAAATAGTAACAATATTACAGACACAGGCCGACAGGCCAAGAGATACACAAATAACAAGAACGACAGCGGAAGCAAAAGTGCCATAAGATGGCTATAAACAAAGCCAATCAGCGTGCCTTCAACCCACAAGGCATCTGACCGGACCGCCAAGTCTAGTCGTCCAAGCGGCAAACACGACTCACGTAAGTGAGGACCACGAGGCTCACCTTCTTCCTCTGCAACAAAAACATTAAGCAAAGCACCTGAGTACAAAGATTGTCTTTGTACCCGCAAGACTGACGTGTGAACTAACAGACCTGTTCATAGACTACATGCAGGCTTATTTGGTGGAGGTCATATGTTTCATTTGCATAAAGCCAACTTTATTTGCAATAATGTCTGATTTAAAGGCAAGTTTGCAATTCATTTTCTTGTTGAAATAAGCTGCGAGATAAAGATAGATACAAGTAACCACCTAGAAGTGACTATCCCAATAGTCACCACAACATATGCAATTTCCCATTCGTACCACCCGCAAGTTTTAATTTAAATGTTGTAGTCTAACTCTCGATAAGCTTACCCAGCGTGTCCATCACCTAGGGCGAGGCTATTCGAATAGTTTTTAACCCTGCGGGGTGTCTGTATACCACACCTCGGATCGCCTTTAAGCCAAAGCACACTTAGGTATGCCGCACCAGCTAAGTCATACGAGACTGTTTCAATATTGTGTATCAACCGAGCCGCTCGTATGGATAGAAACCCATACGCTTACATGGTAAAGCCGAAAAGACAACTACCGCTCGGGATAAAGCTTTTGGACAACTACCATGCTCCCACCTCCGTCCCTCCTGCGACCTCCTGCGACCGGGACCAATACACGCCAAAGTACTAGGTCAAGAGAGGTCCCATACCCTCTAGTGTGGTTAGCACGCGCGAAATGCTGGATATGTGAAACTCACAAGATGTTCGGTCCTTAATTGACCGGGCACCTTTCGATCACACCCAGATCACACCAATCTTACCATTGTGCGCGTCCAAATCATTTTTGTTTTTGGTTTTAGTTTTGCAAGTAAGCATAGCAAAATGCTGAAACATAAAGTTGTAGTAAATTTTGTGTGATCAAGGTTACCGACTAAAGTCGATAACGCTTGATTCTCTAGATACTAAGCATGTCTAGCATTGAAATCGTATCTACTAAGTGACAAGAAATCATCCGGCGATCTCTAATCACAGACAAATAACCTAGGCTCGGGTAGTAGAGATCAATATTTGTCTACAGGATATGCGACTCTGATTTAACTAATCCATTTTAACACAAATTAAGCAATGCATACATCTGGTTTGAAACAAAATATTAGAATTTAAAATCTTGGGATTATCATGATCAAAGCGCTTTGGCCTTTGTTGCTCAATATGGTGCGGAGGATCGTCCTCGTGGTTGCCGCAAATATCGAAGCCTAACGATCGAACATAACAGCAAATAAGAGCGAATAACACCGACAAAACTCAAACATTCAACAACATCAAACAAGCCAAAACTCACAAAGAGACCTAAGCATGAAATAACAGAATTTTAGAAACAGAGAACAAATCATTTTAAGTTATTAGCAATTTTCTATGAATTTTCTAAGCTAAAAACACAACAAGTCACTAGTTAATTACTTAACAAATTTTCATGAACAGAACCAGTGTATAAAATCTATCCTAATAGTTAGTATACTGAAAATGAAATTTTACTGAATTGGGTTCATTTAATTTGGACAATTATTGGAAGAGATATGCATTTTCTAATTTAGAAGATACATAAGACATCATTTTATTAGCTAACAGATTTTTACTACAGAGACATGGGTGAAGCTAATTTTATCAAATAGTACACTTAAAATGAAAATTAACAAAGACTGGTTTCATGCAATTTGGATAAAAATTGAATTAGTTATGCATTTTCTAAGTTTAAATGAATTAAGAGGCAGCAGAAAACATATTACGTAAATACTAAAGCATTAAATCCTTTTCTACCGCGATCGAAGCCCACCGGCGGCGGGCATGGCTTAATGACGAGACAGCGCACCACGCCTAAAGTGGCGTCGAAGGCGTATTCAAAGAATCGTCTTGGCTCACTAAGGTGCAAACCAAAACACCCTCACAGAAATCGCTTCCCATCGGAGAAAGCATAACGAACTACACAAACCTAGCGACAACATGGACCCACATGGCGGTGACACAAAGTGAAATGCAGCGGTTGGATTAAGCGATTTCCAAACGTGATTAACCAAAGAGGCCCACAAATCGAGACTCAAGGTAGACATGATTAGAGTTAAACTAATCTTCACCGCGTTCCACCGCGAGCACGAACGCGGTGTGGCGCCGCGAAGCTGATCTTACAAACGGGAGGTTTCAGGCGAAAGAGTGGTACCTTCACGGTTCGCAGGACCTAGCGACTTCGGCAGCGGTGGCGGACTCACGAGGATGCGTGGCGGTGGCGGCGCGAACGGAGGCGAGAAGAAAGTGCGGTGCGCGCGGAGAGGGCGCTACGAGCGACGAAGCCGGGAAGGAGCTCCTCGAGATCGCGGAGACACCAGAGCGATAAGCCCACGATCTTGATGATGGAGGAGGGCGGTGGCGCCCGAATTGACTGCAGCGGCGCTTTCGAAGTTTGGAAGAAAGCGGCGCTTGACCTCGGTGATGCACCAAAGAGCGAAACAAGGTCACGGTTAGACTCGGCCTGGTGATGCGATCCTAAGGGACCAAGTGGCGGCGGAAACTCACGGGCGCCAATAAGCTTGCGAGCCGAGATCACGGAGGCGGAGACGGCGAAGTGGCTCGGATGATTCAACGGGTGCTACGAGCTCGAGCGGGCAAAATGGATGCGGCGAGAGAGTGGATCGCGGTGCGGTCTCGGGCTCGGCGGCGCTAACACGGCGGCGTTGCTCGGGTTCTTCTCGGCGGAAGGAAATTTGGGCGGAGAAAACACAAGAATGGGACGCGAAGGGTAGTGGATGGGCTCGATGGGTAGATGAGATCCGGCGATGCTTCACGGGTGACACGAGGACAAAAGGTGGCGGCGGCGAGGGCGTGGCAAGCATGCGCGCCGCGGCCGTGAGCTCCGGTGAGTGCGGAGAAGGCGAGTCGATCTTGTGGGTGGGACCCACATGTCGGCCCGGCGAGAGCAAAGCGGTGCGAGCCGAGGTTCTACTCGACGAATGATCTTGACCGTTGGATCGAGATGGGCGGTCGAGATTGTTGTATGCATTCGGACGGTCGGTTGCGCATGCGGCGTGGATCGTTCGATTTGCATCGGACGGTCGCGATCAATTGGACTCGGCGGTGCGTTTAGTTGACGCGACCAACCAAGTGTGCGCAGTCGGACGCGAGCACGAGTTGGAGTTCGGGAAGAAAGATTTTTAGAATTTGATTTAAAAGACAGAGAAGGTTTGGGGAATTTTTAGAGATAGCTCAGGGCTCCAAAATTCTGAAATTTTTATGGTAGATACTTTGGGAAGAGAACAACACCTCATAAATTTTCCAGAACTTTTATGCACTGCATTGTTCTGTAGAAAATTCTAAGCTGTTGAACTAGGGTTTGACCAGATTTCTAAACTGGTTTGACTTGGCCATTTGAAATACCAAATAAAATCTAAAATTGTGAAATAATTCATAGAGGTAGATAGGATGATCAAGATGATAGGAAAAATAATTTCAGAGGACGATCACAAGTTTGAAAGCTAAGAATTTCTTGACAACAATTTCAAATCACAAGGTCCAACCGAGAGTGCGCAAACTCGTTCACGGCTGTCGCCCGCTGGTCGCCCTCGCGACCAGCTGAAGATCATCCCTCTTTGCGCGCCATATCGTGTTCCGCATCCCCTTCTTGAATTCCTCAACTAATTTTGAGTTTCACTCGCAGGACCGTTGAATTTGAGTTCTCCTTTCGCCAAAACTCTGGCCTCGCCTCATCACCGTGAGTTGGTCCTTTGGTCGATTGCTTGCTTCAAGACCGCCCCGCACTTACCCGAGCTATCTACATCTTCGCCCCTCCTATCTTTGCTCAAAGGCTTCCCTCGCTGTGGCCTTGACCGCCGCTCCTGCCATCGCCGCCACCATCTCCTGCATCTCTCCTCCGCATCATCCTAGTAAGTTCTGGGACCTTAGTATAGCTTTAGCGCACGCTAGTTCGGTTATGTATCGCTAGCTTGTCGCTGCCGCTTTGCCGTAGCATGAACTCCGCCCGCCGTCGCGCCACAAAGTCACTTCCGACTTGCCCGCCGTGTCGCTGTGCGCGCACAGCATCGATCCCATTTTGGCCTTTTGCCGCATCGCTGGGCTTTGCCGCGGCGCCACTGGGCAAGTTCGAGCTCACGCTCATGGTTTGATGAGCTAGCGGATTTTCGAGTACGCCGAGAACGCCCGGCGATTCTTGAACCCATTGCCGACGCCGCTCGCCGGCCGAGCAAGTTCGACTCGCCGCCACATGTCCCGCCTGCGAGACCGTGGGCTAGCTCGCCGCTTCAGAGAATAAGTATTAAATGCTTTTGATTTCTGAATGCTTTTCGGTCGATAATTCATTTAAACTTAGAAAATTCATATCTAATTCAATTTTTATCCAAATTGCATGAATCCAAAGGTTGTTTATTTTCATTTCAAATGTATTATTTACTAAAATTAGTTTCATCCATGTCTCTGTAGCAAAAATCTGTTAATTAATAAAATGATGTTTTATGTATCTTCTAGATTAGAAAATGCATATCTCTTTCAATATTTGTCCAAATCCAAAGAAACCAATTTTGTAATTTGTCATTTTTAATGTACTAATTAGTAGGATAGGTTATATACACTGTTTCTATTCATGAAAATTTGTTAAGTAATTAACTAGTGACATGTTGTGTTTTTAGCTTAGAAAATTCATAGAAAATTATTAATAACTTAAAATAATTTGTCTCTCTGTTTCTAAAATTTTGTTATATCTTGCTTAGGTTGCTGTGTGAGTTTTAGCTTGTTTTGGTGTTGTTGTATGTTTGAGTTTTGTTTGTTATTCGCTCTTATTTGGCGTTATGTTCGATCGTTAGGCTTCGATATTTGCGTGCAACCCCGAGGACGATCCTCCGCACCATATTGAGCAACAAACAGCTGTGCAAGCGCTTGATCATGTTTAATCCTTTAATTTTAAAGATTAATATTTTGTTTCAAATTGTATGTATGCATTGCTTAATTTGTGTTAAATTGATTAGTTAAACTGTAGTCGCATATCCTGTAGACAAAATATTGATCTCTACTACCGAGCCTAGGTTATTTGCTGTGATTAGAGGTCCGGATGATCTCTTGTCACTTAGTAGATCCGGTCAACTTGCTTAGACATGCTTAGCTATCGAGAGAATCAAGCGTTATCGACTTTAGTCGGAACCTTGATCACACAAAATTTACTACAACTTTATGTTTCAAAGATTTTGCTATGCTTACTTGCAAAACTAAAACCAAAAACAAAATGATTTGGACGCGCACAATGGTAAGAATGGTGTGATCTTTTGCGTGGATCGAAAGGTGCCCGCCAATTAAGGACCGAACATCTTGTGAGTTTTTGTTATCCAGCATTTCGCCAGTATAACCACACTAGAGGGTATGGGACCTCTCTTGACCTAGTACTTTGGCGTATTGGTCCCGGTCGCAGGAGGTCGCAGGAGGGACGGAGGTGGGAGATGGTAGTTGTCCAAAGCTTTATCTCGAGCGGTAGTTGTTCTTTCGCTTTACCATGTAAGCGATGGTGTTTCTACCCATACGAGCGCTCTGGTTGATACACAATATTGGAAACAGCTCAGAGGACTTAGTCAGGCCAGATACCTTCTCGGAAGTGCTTTGGCTTAAAGGCTCCGAGGTGTGTACAGTGGTACACCCGCAGGTTAAAAACTATTCGAATAGCCTCGCCCTAGGTGATGGACACGCTTGCAAGTTTATCGAGAGTTAGACCCAACATTTAAATTAAAACTTGATGGGTGGTACGTAACTGGGATTGTTATTGTTGTGGTGACTATTGGGATAGTCACTTCTAGGTTGTTTATCTTTCGCTTTGTTATTATTATCCTAATGTTATTTCAATCTTAAAAATGAATTGCAAACTTGCCTTTAAAATCTATATTATTGCAAATGAAAGTTGGCTTTATGCAAATGAAACATATGGTTTCCACTAAACAAGCCCATGTAGCATATGAACAGTCCGCTAGTTCACACGCTGCTCATGTACAAAGACAATCTTTGTACTCGTGTGCTTTGCTTAATGTTTTGTTAGAGAAGTAGGTGAGCCTCGTGGCCTCACTTCGAGTCAGCAGGCCGTTCGTGGGTGACGACTAGGCTTGGCGGTCCTGGCCGATGCCTTGTGGGTTGAAGGCACACCGATTGGCTTTGTTTATAGCCATCTTATGGCACTTTGCTTCCACGCTGCTCGTTATTTGGTATCTCGGGCTCGCTCGCCTATGTCTGTAATATTGTTACTATTTGTTTATCTTCCGCTTGGAAGTGTGGTGTTTGGACTCTATGTGTGGAATGGAGTTGATGTCTAATTTTGTACTGGTGTATATCTTCGGGAAGTATACATATTCGAGGATCACTTTATTTGATTTGTGATGCTAGGACTGTGTGGTTGGTTACATTACAAACCAAATAAACCGGGTCCTCACAACGCCTTCTACTACTAAGGTGCAAACAAAACACCTCACAGAAATACGCTTCCCATCGAGAAAACGATAACCGTAACTACACAAACCTAATCGACAACATGGACCCACATACAGCTGACACAAAGTGAAATGCAACGCTGGATTAAACGATTTCCAAACGTGATTAACCAAAGAGGGCCCACAAATCGAGACTCAAGGTAGACATGATTAGAACTAATCTTCACCGGCGGTTCACCGCGAGCACGGCACGCAATGCCGCAAGCAATCGATCTTGCAAACCAGGAGGTTTCAAAGAAGAGTGGTACCTTCGTTCACAAGGACCTAGCGAACTCGACGACGGTGACGCGACTCCACGAGGACGCCGCGGCGAGCAGGCGGCGAACGGAGGCGAGAAGAAAGTGCGGTGCGCGGAGAGGACGCTGGCACGACAAGCTGGAAGGAGCTCGAGATCGCGGAGACAACCAGAACGATAAGCCCACGATCTTGATGATGGAGGAGGACGGCGCCGAATTGACACTGCGGCGCGGCCACCGAGTTTGAGAAGAAAGCGACGCGACCTTCTGATGATGCACCAAAGAGCTAAACAAGGTCACTGCTAGACTCAGCATGTTGATGCGATCCTGGCGACCGCGACGAACCGAAACTCACCGAGCGCCAATAAGCTGCGCAGAGCCGAGATCACCGAGGCGAGACGACGGCGGCTCTGGATGATTCATCTGGCTACGAGCTCGAACGGGCAAATGGATGCGGCGAGAGTGGATCACGCGCCGCGGTCTCGCTCGAGGGCGGCGCTAACATCGGCGGCGAGCCGTCTTTCTCCCCCGGAAGGAAATTTGGGCGAGAAAACACGGAATGGACGCAAGGCAGTGGATGGGCCTGGTGGGATGAGATCCCGCCGATGCTTCACGGCCGACACGAGGACAAAAGGTGGCAGCGACGAGGACGGGCAAGCTGGCGCAGACGCCGCGGAGCTCAGTGGAGGTGCGGAGAAGACGAGGTCGACGCCGACAGTGGGACCCACATGTCGGATAAGAGCAAAGCGGCGCGAGCCGCAGGTTCTACTCGATCGAATGATGTCGACCGCTGATCCGATGGACGGCCGATTGATGTATGCATTCGACAGTCGCTGGCGCATGCGACGTGGATCATTCGACGGCACTGACGGTCGCGCGATCAATTGACTCGGCGGTGCTTAGTTGACGCGACCGAACCATGTGCGTAGCCTGACGCGAGCCCGAGTTGGGTTCAGCCCAGGAATGTGATTTTTAGAATTTGATTTAAAAGACAGAGAAGGTTTGGGGAATTTTTAGAGATAGCTCCAGGCTCCAAAAATTCTGAAATTTTTATGGTAGATACTTTGGGAGAAACACCTCATAAATTTTCCAGAACTTTTATGCACTGCATTGTTCTGTAGAAAATTCACAAGCTGTTGAACTAGGGTTTGACCAGATTTCTAAACTGGTTTGACTTGGCCATTTGAAATACCAAATAAAATCTAAAAATTGTGAAATAATTCAGAGAGGTAGATAGGATGATCAAGATGATAGGAAAATAATTTCAGAGGACGATCACAAGTTTGAAAGCTAAGACTTATTTGACAACAATTTCCAATCACAAGAATTAACTTCTTAGAAACTGAAATTGCTAGGAAAATTTGGAAAACTTCCAAATGATTTGAAGAGGCAAAAGTTTTTATTTCCTCAAAATTTTACATTGGAAATACATAAACCCTAAGTTAGGGGTCACATGTAGTACTCCACCATCCTCGCTCAAGAAAATTAGGTTAGAAACCAAAGCACTAATACTAGAAGTTGATGAAAGCTAAAGCTAACGATCGTGGAATGAGATATCACCCTAACCAAAGCCAAGAACAGCAAGTAAACAAACTTTAAATGCTTCCAAAAAGGCTCCAAAACAGAAGGGAAACACTAAACTAAATCTCAACTTCTCAATGCCATCAACCCGTATTGAATGAACGAGCAATGGTTTGAGAAGATAAAATTTCAGCACACTACCTCAAGTCTAACATTTCAAGAGCAAGGTTAAGGCGATAAAGATAACGTTAGATACTTAGCTAACTAGTATCACATCCTACCCCTTTAATTTCACAAGTTTTAGTTGATTAACCTCTCATTTTCACCCTATTTAGAACCTTTGAGCTTGCTGTCCGGAATCGACGCCGCTGTCCAGATTTTTGCATCCAAGCTTCTAAGCCGATATATTCAACTCCGGCTTCAAAACCTTGTAGAGGGCAGCTAACACTTCAATTTGCCAAACTCAATGGTTCCAAACCCAATTAATCCAGAATAACTATCTTTGAGAGAAGGAAAGGAGAACAACTTTAAAACTCAAATTAGAGCAAGATGAGATAGAAAGCTAAGATAGGTAAGGAATAAAATATGAGAACTTACTTAAGCTTTCATAAATTATTTGACTCTTTGAAAATAAGGTTTTCAAAATATCCTAAGGATCACTAAGCTTGGGTTATTTACGGTCGAATGGCTCGATACCAATTTTGTAGGACCTGCTTATCTTCGGCTTGTACCGCTTAACCATCCACTTGGTCCTAACAAGACAAATCAAATAAACTGCCTCGAGATATGTATACTTCCTGCACTGCAAAGACACACACCTGCTACAAAATCATGCATCAATTCCATTCATACACATAGCGCAACAAAGCAACAATCAAAGACATAGATAATATAAAGAGAGTTATTTCAAAAGAGAGGCCGACTGCCAAGTAACACAAAAGTAACTAATTTAAACAATGAAGAAAAGGCCATAAGAGGCGAGAACAAAGCCAATCTGCAGTTTTACCCACAAGGCAACCAACCGACCGCCTAAGCATCGTCCCAAATGCAGAACAGAAATTACAAAAGTGAGGCCCTCGGGCTCACCTTCCTCTCGCAACAATTAATATTAAGAGTGTATGAGTACAAAACTTGTTTTTGTACTGCAAGACTGACGGTGAGATAACATGTAACTATAATTAACTACATGCAAGCTTTATTTAAGTGGATGAGGCTCGACTTATTTTCAAAGATACGAAGTTTTCATTTGCAATAAGGTAATAGATTCAAAGCAAGTTTGCAATTAACTTTATTGTTCAAATAAAAGAGAGACAATTATAACAATAGATAGATGACAACACCAACCTAGAAGTGACCAACCCATAGTCACCACAACAATAGCATGAAGTACCCCTTCATACCACCCAGTCAAGTTTATGTTTTTAAAAGGTTGTAGTCTAGTTCTTGCACGATCTACCAAGCATGTCCATAACCTAGGACGAGGCTATTCGAATAGTTTTAACTCGCAGGTGTACCAATGTACCCACACGATAGACCACCTTTCCACCACCCACTAGCATACTTCCTTGGTATGCAGTGCACCTAAGTCTAACAAGACACTTTCCAATGGACGATGCTAATTAAGAGCAAGAACCCACGGGAGAAGGACACATTAGATGCTCCTAACCGGGCCTCATGAATGCCTCCAACACCACAACACACACACACAAGAGCACACCCACCAACCAGCTCATATTAACACCTCCCAAAGTACTTAGTCAAGAGAGGTTCCATATCCTCTCGTGGTTAGCACGCACAAGCGCTAGCTTAGTGACACAAGTAACTGCTTTTGGGACTTAGGCACCATTCCAAACACACCCAACAGACACATCAACATACCATTGTGCCCAAGTCAAGATATAGTTTTGTTTTCAGCTTTTGATTTGTAAATCGATAAAACACAAGGATTGGACATAATGGAGTAGTATAAGTATTTAGGTGATCAAGATCATCGACTAAGTCGATGATCGCCAATACTACCGATACTAGGCATGGCTACAATATTTATTCGAAATCTACTAATGACAAGAGCTCATCCAACGAGTTCTAATCACAAAGAAATAACCTAGGCCTGTAGTAGAGGATAATCATTTACCCAGTGATTATGCAACTAGAGGATTAACTAATCAATTTAACAACAAAATAGCAATGCATACATAGAAGTTAAACAAAATATTAGACTTTAAAGTAATGGGATCAATGGGAAATGATCAAACCGCTTCCGCTTGTCGCTGCTCAAACTCTATGAGGATCGTTTCTGGTTACCGCAAATGTCAAGCCCTGCTTAAAAGCAAAAAGAAGAGAACAACCAATAAGACGAGCAACACTTAAACAAAAGAGCAAAATTTATCCAAATGCGATAAAATTTATACATAAGGTAGTCTAAGGTCCTATCTAACCTTAGGAACAAGAACTAACTAAAAGGATTAGTGAAGAAAGAGATATGATCTAAATACTCTTTTCGGCCAAAATGCTACCCTTAATTAGTACTGTTCATAAAATATTTTCTAGAGTGATTTTGAAGCTGAAATTTTTATGGTAGTTAGCTACTGGTATTATAAGGTTACATGTAAATTTTTGTGTCATTTGGAGTTATATTGAAAGAGTTATGATTTGTCTAAATTGTTTAGGTATTAAACTAAAATATGATCCTTATGATTTTTAAAACAGTAAATTTTTGAAACCAATTTTCCTTGCAAATACACTAGCAGTGGAAGCTAATCCAATTGATTCATACAAAAAGAGCTATAGATAAAAAGATATGCATTTTACAAGTTTGTAAAGTTCTGAAAACAAGATAAGTTCACTTATTTACTATTTTTGAAAACGGTTTTCCAGTGTTTGATCATGGTCTCTAATTATTTTTCCATTTAAGTTCAAGTTATAAGGAAGCTAACAAAATTGGAATCATCTAATTTGGATCTATAGTTGCGTAGATACAAAACCGACAAGACCCTAAAGTTCTTCGCTTTGACTTAGCATTTTCGGGATTTTCCTAACACCCGAGACATGGACGATTGAGAGCCGTTGATCTCAGATCGGACGCCCCCGCTGAACTGAGCGACAGCACCGAGCGCCAGTAAGAGGGCGCGCGACGGAGAGCCGAGGGGTCAGATCTCTAGATCGGACGACTACCATGAGCCACGTTGCTCTCGACCGAGCCCGTCCGACAACAGGAGTTCTCACCATGAAGCTTGCTCACTCGCCGCGCGGAATCGCCATGGCGACGCCGCCAAGGGCCAAATGGGATCCAGCACTATTGCGCAACTAAAGGCACGACGACGCCGAGGTGGACGGCGGCTGGCAGGCGACGCGCGCGGAGCGGAGGTGACCGCCACGGAAACATGGCAACAACGAAATGGTCGGCCGCGCAGAATGGGGATGCACGAGCACCGTGAAGGCTCTAGGGACTTAGGGAAAGGCTCAAGACCACCGAGGTCACCGGAGGTGAGCGCGCGGCAGAGATAGGCGGCGGCGGGCAAAATGCCTGCATCCTACACCTACGGAGCCCGGCCAAGATGAAGGAAACTACCGCGCTTGAGCTACTACAAGGGTCCAGAATCACCCGATGACGGGAGGAAGATGCCGGGGATGAGCTGGCAACAGAGTCAAGCGGCAGAGAAGAGCTTCACCATGAGGTCAACTCGCCAAACTAGCAACACTGGTGGTACCATGAGCTTCGCAATACCACGTAGAAGCTCAGAGGAGGTGGATTGGGAAATGGGGGTCTTACCAAAGACCGAGAAGAAAGGGGGCACCGGTCATGAGCTCCAAAACTCCAACTCGCCGCTCTCAGAGGAAACCCAAAATAGGGTGAGGGTTAAGCACCACAGAGGTAAGAGGAAGGAGCAGAGGAGAAGAACTGGCAGGGAGCCACCGAGCACCGTGCAAGCAGTGAGCTCCAAGCTCATGAATGGCGAGATGGGCGCTGGGTGGATGGGCACTGCCTGAGGTGCAAGAGAGAGCATGGGAGAGAGGAGAGGAAGCCAAAGGAGGGGACGCAGAGCCATGCAGTAAGGGGGAGCACGGGGACTCAACGGCCTTCTCTCACGGCGAGAGCGACTCGGTGCTCAGCAACGGGAGGTGAGAGGTCAGGAGAGGCGACGAAACGGCCGACGGCGAGCATTCAATCGCGCAAGCATTAGTCGCTGGAGGGCCCCGCCGACGACTCGAAGTGCCAGCTTACACAATAGCCAGCGCAGAGAGCGAGAGAAGGAGGCAGGAGAGCCGAGAAGGAGACGAAGACAACCGCAAGATCGTGATCCGACTAGAAAGCAACGCGCCGACGCTTCTGGCATAAAACCAAGACCACTGATGGAGACTAAACGACGGCGAGCCACGCCGACAGCACTCCAGCCCGAAGCCTGAGCTGTTAGTTGACTTGGTCGAGACAAGTCTACCAGTCTGACTTCTAGTCCGCCTGGCCGCATGAATGAAAAGATTTCTGACCCATTTGGGTTTAAATTTTGACTGAGATTTTGAAGATTTAATTGGAGTATCAAATCAACTCCAACATTCATGAAATTTTAACTAGAGCTTGTTTACTCTTGGGGTTTACTCCAAAAAATTTCCAGAGGTTTTGTGCATCAAATTTTCTCAAGAAATTCTGCAGGTGATTTCAAAGGTTTGACTGGTTTGACTTGCCCTCAAAATATTTCAAATAATTTCCAAAATTATGAAATAAATCGAGGGGTCACAAGGCAACCTTAGAAACCTGTGAAATTATTTCCAAGGGTTTGACCCAAGATTTCCCAAGGATGTTTTTTGAATTGATATATTGAGGGTTTTGATTTTGATTTCCAAAACTTTTACAAGAATTTCGTAAAGCTCAAAGCACAAGGATGTAAGAAAGTTTTAAATTATCCTTATTTTCTTACATTTGAAACACAAGTGAAAATGGGGATGTTACAATGATAATATGGGTTATTATCATTATTAGGTAGGTATGACTTAAGCATGTCGTTAAACATGCATTTCTATATTGATCATACATGCTCTCTCATTCTGTACTTGTTGTCGATTTTGTATTTATTGGATTTTATTGTCTCTTTTAGAATCTGTTCTTCAAGTCTGAGTATGTTTCGAGCAACTCGAGCCTGTAATGTATATATTATTATCAAGGCAAGCATCCTCTTTGCACCATATTGATCCCTAAAGTTTTATACAATAGATTTTCCAAATACAAATGATAATCGTTGCATGCTACTTTTCCAAAATACAATTGTGATCTCTAGTAGTTAGTTATGACCTAATATTGTGGATTACCTTAATTCTAACCATACATTTAGATTTAGAGTAGTATCGCATACAAACCATACATGCAGCCAGAGTATTAGAGTTTGACAAGATTATCTTGTCAAACATGGGAACCACAAATGATTTCGTTATTTTGAACTCTTTGTCCAATGCATTTATACTAAATGAATTTACATCTAAATTGATCTGACAAGAGGAAGTTAGTGGTGGTGCTTTTGCGTACTAGATTGGGAATTGTGGTGACTTGTCCGATTAATTAAGGATCGAACTCGATTGTTCAATCTGCCACGATTTCCACGCCAGCAGTATGGGCTTTGGTTAATAAAGGCTAAGGCTATTGAGTTGGAAACAGAGAGGCGGATATGTATTGATCTTGTATGGCATAGATGCTCGCCTTATGATCATGTTATGCCATGAGTTTTATATCGATATCGATGTTCTTAGAAGGGTAGGGGCGATATGTGTTCCATCGCATGTACGTACTCTTAAAGATGCCAATTGCAATCTAATATGGGTAGTGAGCCCCTCAGATTCTTTATATTTGGTCTGTGATTCCCGACGCAACATGTGCCCCTAAGTAGATGCTATCGTTGTTTGCGAGACTAGTTCATGGGTATCCAACTCAATAGTGTTAACTTGTTGAAAATGCCAAATCTTAGTTTGGCCGGCATACCAAAGGAAGTATGTCATCATTTGAGGCATCCAAGGCAACGGCCGATTAAGTCGTCGTGGGTAAAGATGTACACCCGCAGGTATCAAATCGCTCAATAGCCGCGTCCCACTGGCGGACAATGACTTGAGTTGATGTCACCATAGAGTTTTGATTTAAAAATCGTTTTGAGTTCTGTTCGCATGAGGGAATTCTATGCATTGTATTGTTTTTTATTCTCATTTACTAACGCTTTAATTCAGTTTGTTTCATTAAATTGCTTTATCAAAACTTAGCTATTGTAGGTTAGGTGTATCGCTTACGCAGTTAACCAATAAGCCTTCCCGCAACCTTATGCATGTATAAATTTACCCTTTGTATAGGTTCTAATACACACTTTCTTTTATTAGTTTGTAAGTCTGGCTGAGCACTGCACTCATGGTGCTATAACTTTGCTGCATGGTGAGGATGGTTACTTTATGAAGTGCCCAAGAAGGCCGATCAGGTGACGCACTAGTGTTATTTCTTTTCCTCCACGCATCCTCATGTGGATGGGGGCCATTGGTGGATTTTGCGCTAATTTTGCTTCACAGCATTTCTTTTGTAGTGACCAAGTCACTTAATATTGTAGTACTCAACCGAATTGTAAACTTATGTTTAATTATGTAAATGTATGACTTGTATGTGTGATGCAATGTTGTTTTAGGATATATGTGCAATGGTCACCGATCCTGGGAACCATTGTGAGACATATATCTTGGATACCGAATATTGGGTTTGTTACTTATTAAATTTATGCTTCTAGCATGATCTTTAATGAAGGAGCAAGACTGCTCCTTGATTAAGCATTGTGCTACAAAGTAACTTTAATTAGTACATTTCAATATTCCAGAAGCGCACACAAGGAGTCAAGGGCCTCACTTTTGTGAGTTGTGCTATATGGCAGTGGGGCGATTAGCTTTATGTGCCCATCGGCTGCCCTGTGGTGTTATGTGGCTAACCTGGCTGCCTTGGTTTAAGCCATCTTATGGCATCTTTCGCTCGCCAGTTTTTAATACTTTTGTCATTTGGCCGGTCGATCGCTCTGTAATAACTTATATTATGTATGTCTTTGGTAGATTTGTTATCATATTTTGTATGGAAATGATGCATGCTTTTGTATGATGTATGTGTGCTAATTTTGGGAAGCACATGTCCATCGAGGCACGAGTTATTCTGCTTGTATAGTGCCTGGAAGGTTGGCACATGTTTAATAACTGGTCTCACAAAGGTCTTGTAGACTTGCTCAGATGCACCGAGCGTACATCTTTCTATGTAGCACCGCAAAAATGGGTGGTTCCTTGTATCCCGAGAAGGTGCTTTGTGGTGGTATCGAGATCCATATCGATCGTTAGACGAACCTTAGTTAGCATGGTCGTTTTAGCCTACTTAAAAACTATTTTCTAAGAAAACCTCTTAGTGGTTCTCTCTTGTCTTGCTCTATTCTATCTCATCTGGTCTCATTCTTTTCTCCTCTTAATCTATTTCCTCTATCTCCTTCCTCGATTCTTGAAATCTACCCTTCCGAACCTCATTTTGAAATGAATTGACCTCCTTATCTTGACAATCACTATAGGACCGAGCCCTTGTATCCTAGTGCCGAAGCCCCAGCAGTTGGTGCGCTAAGGATGCTAGGTTCTCATGAGCTATGCTTGCAAGAATAGCTTAAGCGATGGATGCCTTAGGTAGCTTGAAAGGAGCCTTTATGAATCTGATCTGAGGATTAAAGACTTTGGGATTCATTAATACAAAAGTTCTAAATGGATCATGGAGGATGTAGGATTATGAAACTTGATTTGATTATTGAAAGGTATTGATTACCTAAAATAGAATAAATGGCAAAGATTGGTTGGGAGCTTGATCCGAGTATGTGGGTTTTACTCAATTTATTCTGATATAAGTGAATCGAGACCAATTTGGAAGAATCTAGCTGACTATATATCTTAATCGTGATATGGATTATATGTTTGAGATTAGATTTTGATGTAGGAGTTGATTAAAACATCCACTGATAGTGGTGGCAATTAATGGTGGATCAATTTGGAGTTAGTGGTTTAAAGGAAGATATCTGTGAGAACTTTCTTTTCAAATTTGGATTTAAGTAATCGAAATGATTTTAGGATTATCCATTTGAGAAATGGTGATTTGTTTGAGAATCCAATTGATGTGTAAAAGAAGCATGCAATATACGTGAACAATTTATGGAATTACTTAGGCTCATGCCTAAGAAAGAATTGACAATCTTAATGACTTACTAATGTCCTGAGATTGGTTGGTTGATTGTTTTTTCAAATGGATGTCTTTCGATAAATAATTTGATGGACCTCTTTAATCATAGGTTTTGGACCCAGCCAAGATAGGAAGGTCGATCTCGCTCTTGTTAGCACCAGCCTTTGATTGTGGCAAGTCGCCCCCGGAAAGAACTGCTGGAAGAAAGTGGCAATGTTGTCTTTGATTTCCAAGGACATCCTCATTGACTTTTGAAGATCGAAGATCGCTTCTTCAAACCCAACCCCATAGCCTGTTAGACCCCTTCGCAGTGTTTCTTCTCGCCTGCTTTAGCTCTCGCAATAAGACTCAAAGAGGAGGTCCTATTGCACCTTTTGCCTCTTTGGCCTCCCCCTTGCTCTTTGGGTTTAACTCGCCTCACTAGGTTGTTCCATCTTTCTCCTCGATTCTACTTTGTCTAAGTGCTTTTCCCTCTCCCTCTAGTGCTTCTCCTCTTATCTCTTAGACCTGCATTTGTTTCAAGATGGACCAATCACTTCTTCAGAAGCTCGTGGATCAAGGACCTCATACTAAGTGTCGCTTTCCTACCTCCTCTCCTCCACTCTAGTAGTAGAGCAAGGCTTGTTAGTTCTGGCACTGCATCTAAATTGATGAGCATGCAGGTAGAGCATGAATCAAATGTTGGCTCAAGAATCATGCCAGTGTGTAGTCAAGATGGTGGACCAGCAGAACCAAACCATATCGCTTTGTGGCAATGTGAAACTGAACCTCGCTTGCGCCCGCCACAACCACCTCCAACTACTTCAGATTGAAAGCTGTGCCGAGGAACCAAATCTACATTCACCCAAGCACTCAACTTAGACGCCTGTAGATCAACAGACTCACTCAAGAGAAAATGTTAAACCAAGATCAAGAGGCTGGTGAAGCTCCAAGATGTGCATGACTAGCCTCCACAAAGAAAGATCCAACAATTGCAAAGTGTCAAAGTTTTCAAAATCAGCTTTTGTCCATCGATGCAAACCCCACGCCAATCTTGGTGGCTAATACTATGCACAAGACCTCAGGTAGAAGTTCGTTGTTTTGATGTAGCGGTTTTAAGCTAACAGCTCCTGTGGTTATTCAACGCTTCTTCCGCGACGACCTTCCAAAAGCTACCCAATTGCTACAATAACCCAGCAGAGGTAGAAGAAACAACAAAAGGATTCTGCCTCGCTGTGTGTGCATAGAAGCATGGAATTGCCAAGGCAAAATGAAGCAACCGTGGACAAGCCTGCCTGCTTATCCTCCCCAAAGACATCCTTGAGAAGCCCTTTGGTGCCATGTTACTTGTTGTCGTTGTCGAGAAAGGGCACTTCACCCAGCGAGTGCCCGCAAAGAAAGCTTCACCACAGAGTTCCACAGATCAACAGAGAGGTGCCACACTCGGGCCTCCATTCCTCTTGTTGATTTCAGTCCTCCGTGGCATCGCTTGACCAAATATTCAGAGAGCCCTGCTGCATCATAAAGCTAATCAATCTCAGAAGCAGCTTTCACTGTGGGTCACTGTTTAAATGCCGCAAGACAAAGAACAAGGAACCGTGTGATTAAGTTCCTTAAAGTTCAGTGGTCGAACCACTCAGAGGATGAAGCCACTTGGGAGCGGGAAGATCGTCTCCGAGCAAATTACCCATCCTTCTTCTCTCGATGATCGAATCTGGGCGAGATTCTGTAAGGGGGAGATTTGTAACAGCCCTAACTTAGGGTTTGTAATTCAAATGTAAAATTTTGAGGAGAAATAAAACTTTTGTTGTCTCTTCAAATCATTTGGAAGTTTTCCAAATTTTCCTAGCAATTTCAATTTGTAGAATTTAATTCTTGTAATTGGAAATTGTTGTTATCAGATTCTTAGCCTTCAAACTTGTGATCATCCTCTGAAACTATTTTTCCTAGCATCTTGATCATCCTATCTACCTCCTGAATTATTTCACAATTTTTAGATTTTGTTTGCTATTTCAAATGGCCAAGTCAACTCTGTTTGAAATATGGTCAAACTCCTGTGCAACAGCTTGTGAATTTTCTCTAGAACAATGCATTGCATAAAAGTTCTGGAAAAATTACACAAGGTTGTCCTCAGTCTAGCAAGCTCCATAAAATTTCGAAATTTTTGGAGCTCAGGAGCTACCTCTAAAAATTCCCAAACCTTCTCTGTCTTTTAAATCAAATTCTAAAAATCTTGTTCCTCGGGCCCGAACCCAACTCGTGCTCGAGTCCGACTCGCACCACTTGACTCGGTCGCACCGCCTAGCTGCACTGCTGCAGTCAATCGATCGTAACCGTCCGATGAAGATCGAACGATCCACGTCGCGTATGCAACCGACTGTCCGAATGCATACACCAATCCCACCGTCCGTTTAGATCCAGCGGTCGGTGCGATCTGATCAAATCAAGCCACCGGTTCGAACCGCTTTGTGAGTCAGCGACGGTGGACCCCACTTGTCGTCGTCACCTACCTCTCGCATGAGAGCTGAGTGCGGCGACATTGCGCATGGGCGCCACCTCGCCTCGTTGTCCGTCACCGCTTCCGGTTTCGTGCGCGCATTACCCGGCCGATCTTCCGCGAGAGGCCATGCCTGCGCAGCACCAATCACCCACTTTTTCGTTCACGGTTTGTCAAGACCGTTCTTGAGCTCCTCGGTGCGAGAGCGTCGCCACTAGTATTCCTCCGCCTCTTCCCTACTTAAGCCCTACGAGCTCCTTATCCTTCTTTGGACACCATAAGACCACTTCCTACCCTCCATTACTTCCCGAGCTCCAACCGAGAGTGCGCAAACTCGGTTCACGGCCGTGTCGCTCCGCAGTGTCGTCCTCGCGACGATGAAGATCATCCCTTCTTTGCGCGTCATATCGTGTTCCGGATCCCTTCTTGAATTCCTCAACTAATTTTGAGTTTCACTCGCAGGACCGTTGAATTTTGAGTTCCCTCCTTTTCGCCGAAAACTCGGGTCTTCGTCCTCATCACGGTGAGTTGGTCCTTTGGTCGATTGCTTGCTTCAAGACCGTCCGTGCACTTACCCGAGCTATCTACATCTTCGTCCCCTCCTATCTTTGCTCAGTTGCTTCCCCTCGGTGTGGCCTTGACCGCCGTCTCGGTTCATCGTCGCCAGCTCATCTCCGGCAATCTCCTCTCCTCCGCATCATCCTAGTAAGTTCTTGGGACCTTAGTATAGCTTTAGCGCACGCTAGTTCGGGTTATGTATCGCTAGCTTGTCGTTGCCGCTTTTGCCGTAGCATGAACTCCGCCCCTCGCCGTCGCGCCGCCTCGTCAGGTCACCTCCGACTTGCCCGCCGGTGTCGTCGGTGCGCATAGCATCGAGATCCCATTTTGGCCTTTTGCCGCATCGCGGGGCTTGGCTCGCGCGCGGTGTGCTGGGCAAGTTCGAGCTCTGCCGCTCTGTTGTCGGATGAGCTAGCGCATTTCAGACGCGAGAACGTTAGAAGGCGTATTCTTTGAACCCATTGTCGGCGTCGCCTCGGCCGGCTGAGTCAAGTCCGACTGGTCCGCGCCCTCGTCCGATCCCGCTGTCGAGACCGTGGGCTAGTGGTGTCGGTAGAATAAGTATTAAATGCTTTTTGATTTCTGTAATGCTTTTCTGGTTTGCTGATAATTCATTTAAACTTAGAAAATTCATATCTAATTCAATTTTTATCCAAATTGCATGAATCCAGTGCTGTTTATTTTCATTTCAAATGTATTATTTACTAAAATTAGTTTCATCCATGTCTCTGTAGCAAAAATCTGTTAATTAATAAAATGATGTTTTATGTATCTTCTAGATTAGAAAATGCATATCTCTTTCAATATTTGTCCAAATCCAGTGAAACCAATTTTGTAATTTGTCATTTTTAATGTACTAATTAGTAGGATAGGTTATATACACTGTTTCTATTCATGAAAATTTGTTAAGTAATTAACTAGTGACATGTTGTGTTTTAGCTTAGAAAATTCATAGAAAATTATTAATAACTTAAAATAATTTGTTCTCTGTTTCTAAAATTTTGTTATATCTTGCTTAGGTTGCTGTGTGAGTTTTAGCTTGTTTTGGTGTTGTTGTATGTTTGAGTTTTGTCGGTGTTATTCGTTTCTTATTTCTTTGTTATGTTCGATCGTTAGGCTTCGATATTTGCGGCAACCACGAGGACGATCCTCCGCACCATATTGAGCAACAAAGCGGCCGTGCAAGCGGTTTGATCATGTTTAATCCGGTAATTTTAAAGATTAATATTTTGTTTCATTGTATGTATGCATTGCTTAATTTGTGTTAAATTGATTAGTTAAATCGTAGTTGCATATCCTGTAGACAAAATATTGATCTCTACTACCGAGCCTAGGTTATTTCTGTGTGATTAGAGGTCATTGGATGATCTCTTGTCACTTAGTAGATCCGGTCAACTTGCTTAGACATGCTTAGCTATCGGTAGAAGCAAGCGGTTATCGACTTTAGTCGGTAACCTTGATCACACAAAATTTACTACAACTTTATGTTTCAAGCATTTTGCTATGCTTACTTGCAAAACTAAAACCAAAAACAAAAATGATTTGGGCGGGCACAATGGTAAGAATGGTGTGATCTTTTGGGTGTGATCGAAAGGTGCGGGTCAATTAAGGACCGAACATCTTGTGAGTTTTTGTTATCCAGGCATTTCGGCGTGCTAACCACACTAGAGGGTATGGGACCTCTCTTGACCTAGTACTTTGGCGTGTATTGGTCCCGGGTCGCAGGAGGTCGCAGGAGGGACGGAGGTGGGAGCATGGTAGTTGTCCGAAAAGCTTTATCCTGAGTGGGTAGTTGTCTTTTCGGCTTTACCATGTAAGCGTATGGTGTTTCTACCCATACGAGCGGCTCGGGGTTGATACACAATATTGGAAACAGTCTCGTAGGACTTAGCTGTGCCGGCATACCTTCGGAAGTGTGCTTTGGCTTAAAGGCGGTCTGAGGTGTGGGTGCGATGGTACACCCGCAGGTTAAAAACTATTCGAATAGCCTCGCCCTAGGTGATGGACACGCTTGGGTAAGCTTATCGAGAGTTAGACGCAACATTTAAATTAAAACTTGATGGGTGGTACGAATGGGATTCGTGCTATTGTTGTGGTGACTATTGGGATAGTCACTTCTAGGTTGTTTATCTTTCGCTTTTGTTATTATTATCCTTATCGTTATTTCAATCTTAAAAATGAATTGCAAACTTGCCTTTAAAGCTGTATTATATTATTGCAAATGAAAGTTGGCTTTATGCAAATGAAACATATGGCCTCCACTAAACAAGCTGCATGTAGCATATGAGCAGTGCGCTAGTTCACACGTCGGTCTTGCGGGTACAAAGACAATCTTTGTACTCAGTGCTTTGCTTAATGTTTTGTTGCAGAGGAAGTAGGTGAGCCTCGGGGCCTCACTTACGTGATTTGTCTTTGTCGCCGTGGGTGACGACTAGGCTTGGCGGTCGGTCCGATGCCTTGTGGGTTGAAGGCACACCGATTGGCTTTGTTTATAGCCATCTTATGGCACTTTGCTTCATTGTCGTTGCTCGTTATTTGTGTATCTCGTGGCACGCCGGCCTATATGCGTAATATTGTTACTATTTGTTTATCTTCCGTTTGGAAGTGTGGTGTTTGGACTCTATGTGTGGAATGGAGTTGATGTCTAATTTGTACCGGGGTGTATATCGCTCGGGAAGTATACATATCTCGAGGATCAGTTTATTTGATTTGTGATGCTAGGACCAGGTGGTTGGTTAAGCATTACAAACCAAATAAACTGGGGTCCTCACAACGTCTTCGGCTCACTAAGGTGCAAATCCAAAACACCCTCACAGAGAAATACGCTTCCCATCAGAGAAAACGCATAACCAGAACTACACAAACCTAACTGACAACATGGACCCACATGGCAGTGACACAAAGTGAAATGCAACGGTTGGATTAAACGATTTCCAAACGTGATTAACCAAAGAGGGCCCACAAATCAGAGACTCAAGGTAGACATGATTAGAGTTAAACTAATCTTCACCGGCGGTTCACCGGCGAGCACGGGCACGGTGGCGCGGCCGCGCAACTGATCTTGCAAACCAGGAGGTTTCTGGGCGAAAGAGTGGTACCTTCTGGTTCACAAGGACCTAGCGAACTCGGCAGCGGTGACGCGGACCACGAGGATGCCGGCGGCGGTGGCGGAAGCGGAGGCGGAGAAGAAAGTGCGGTGCGCGCGAGAGAGGGCCTTCTGACGGCGAAGCCGGAAGGAGCTCCTCGAGATCGCGGAGACACCAGGAACGATAAGCCCACGATCTTGATGATGGAGGAGGACGGTGGCGCCCGGAATTGACACGGCGGCGCTTTACCGAGTTTGGAGAAGAAAGCGACGCACAGCCTCGGTGATGCACCAAAGAGCGAAACAAGGTCACGGTTAGACTCGGCCTGATGATGCGATCCTAAGGGACCAAGTGACTAAACCGAAACTCACCGAGCGCCAATAAGCTGCGAGCCGAGATCACCGGAGGCGGAGACGACGAAGTGGCTCCGGATGATTCACTGGGTGCTACGAGCTCGGAACGGGCAAAATGGATGCGGCGAGGAGAGTGGATCACAGCGGTGCGGTCTCGGGCTCGAGGGCGGCGCTAACACGGCGGCGTTGCTCTCGGGTTCTTCTCCGGCCGGAAAGGAAATTTGGGCGGAGAAAACACGAGAATGGACGCGAAGGGTAGTGGATGGGCTCAGTGGGTAGATGAGATCCCGGCGATGCTTCACGGGCTGACACGAGGACAAAAAGGTGGCAGCGACGAGGGACGTGGCAAGCATGCGCGCACGGCCGTGAGCTCCGGTGAGGTGCGGAGAAGACGAGGTCGATGCTGACAGGTGGGACCCACATGTCAGCGACAGGAGCAAAGCGGTGCGAGCCAGAGGTTCTACTCGATCGGAAAGATGCTGACCGTTGGATCTGAGATGGACGGTCGAGATTGATGTATGCATTCGGACAGGTCGGTTGCGCATGCGACGTGGATCATTCGATTTGCATCGGACGGTCGCGATCAATTGGACTCGGGCGGTGCGTTTAGTTGACGCGACCGAACCAAGTGTGCGAAGCCTGACGCGAGCCTGAGTTGGGTTCGGCCCGAGGAAGAAGATTTTAGAATTTGATTTAAAAGACAGAGAAGGTTTGGGGAATTTTTAGAGATAGCTCCAGGGCTCCAAAAATTCTGAAATTTTTATGGTAGATACTTTGGGAAGAGAACAACACCTCATAAATTTTCCAGAACTTTTTATGCACTGCATTGTTCTGTAGAAAATTCACAAGCTGTTGAACTAGGGTTTGACCAGATTTCTAAACTGGTTTGACTTGGCCATTTGAAATACCAAATAAAATCTAAAAATTGTGAAATAATTCAGAGAGGTAGATAGGATGATCAAGATGATAGGAAAAATAATTTCAGAGGACGATCACAAGTTTGAAAGCTAAGAATTTGCTGACAACAATTTCCAATCACAAGAATTAACTTCTTAGAAAACTGGAAATTGCTAGGGAAAATTTGGAAAACTTCCAAATGATTTGAAGAGGCAACAAAAGTTTTTATTTCTCCTCAAAATTTTACATTGGAAATACAAACCCTAAGTTAGGGCTGTTACAGAGTACCTCCAGCCATCCTGCTTCAAGAAAATTAGGTTAGAAACCAAAGCACTAATACTAGAAGTTGATGAAAGCGAAAAGCTAACGATCAGGGGAATGAGATATCACCCTAACCGAAAGCCAAGAACAGCAAGTAAACAAACTTTAAATGCTTCCAAAAAGGCTCCAAAACAGTAAGGGAAACACCAAACCAAATCTCAACTTCTCAATGCCATCAACCCGTATTGAATGAACGAGCAATGGTTTGAGAAGATAAAATTTCAGCACACTACCTCAAGTCTAACATTTCTCAAGAGCAAGGTTAAGGCGATAAAGATAACGTTAGATACTTAGCTAACTAGTATCACATCCTACCCCTTTAATTTCCACAAGTTTTAGTTGATTAACCTCTCATTTTCTACCCTATTTAGAACCTTTGAGCTTGCTGTCCGGAAATCGACGCTCGCTGTCCAGATTTTGCATCCAAGCTTCTAAGCCGATATATTCAACTTCCGAAGCTTCAAAACCTTGTAGAGGGCAGCTAACACTTCAATTTGCCAAACTCAATGGTTCCAAAACCCAATTAATCGGTAACAACTATCTTTTGAGAGAAGGAAAGGAGAACAACTTTTAAAACTCAAATTAGAGCAAGATGAGATAGAAAGCTAAGATAGGTAAGGAATAAAATATGAGAACTTACTTAAGCTTTCATAAATTATTTGACTCTTTGAAAATAAGGTTTTCAAAATATCCTAAGGACGACCAAGCTTGGGTTACTACGGTCGGAATGGCTCTGATACCAATTTTGTGAGGACCCCGGTTTATTCGGCTTGTACTGTTTAACCATCCACTTGGTCCTAACAGTACAAATCAAATAAACCAAGCCTCGAGATATGTATACTTCCCAGAATTGCAGTACACACACCCCGTTACAAAATCATGCATCAATTCCATTCATACACATAGCGCCGAAGCAAAAGCAACAACTGAAAGACATAGATAATATAAAGAGAGTTATTTCAAAAGAGAGGCCGACCGGCCAAGTAACACAAAAGTAACTAATTTAAACAGCGGAAGCAAAAAGGCCATAAGATGGCGATAAACAAAAGCCAATCGGTGTGCCTTTACCCACAAGGCAACCAACCGGACCGCCAAGCTAATCGTCCCAAGCAGCAAGAACCTGACTCACAAAAGTGAGGCCCTCGGGCTCACCTTCTTCCTCTGCAACAATTAATATTAAGCAAAGCGGATGAGTACAAAACTTGTTTTTGTACTCGCAAGACCGACGTGTGAGATAACAGAACTATAATTAACTACATGCAAGCTTTATTTAAGTGGATGAGGCTCGACTTATTTTCAAAGATCTGACAAGTTTTCATTTGCAATAAGGTAATAGATTCAAAGCAAGTTTGCAATTAACTTTTATTGTTCAAATAAAAGAGAGACAATTATAACAATAGATAGATGACAACACCAACCTAGAAGTGACCAACCCATAGTCACCACAACAATAGCATGAAGTACCCCTTCATACCACCCAGGTCAAGTTTATGTTTTTAAAAGGTTGTAGTCTAGTTCTTGCACGACCTTACCAAGCATGTCCATAACCTAGGACGAGGCTATTCGAATAGTTTTAACCCTGCAGGGGTGTACCAATGTACCCACACGATAGACCACCTTTCCACCAGCCACGGGTAGCATACTTCCTTTGGTATGCAGGCACGGCTAAGTCTAACAAGACACTTTCCAATGGACGATGCTAATTAAGAGCCGCAACCCACGGGAGAAGGACACATTAGACAGCCTAACCGGTCTGCTAATGCTCCCCTCCAACACCACAAACACACACACACAAGAGCACACCCACCAACCAGCTCATAATTAACACCTCCCAAAGTACTTAGTCAAGAGAGGTTCCATATCCCCCTCGTGTGGTTAGCACGCAATAAGCGCTTAGCTTAGTGACACAAGTAACTCTGTTTTTGGGACTTAGGCACCATTCCAAACACACCCAACAGATTACATCAACATACCATTGTGCCCAAGTCAAGATATAGTTTTGTTTTCAGTTTTTGATTTGTAAATCGATAAAACACAAGGATTGGACATAATGGAGTAGTATAAGTATTTGTGTGATCAAGATCATCGACTAAGTCGATGATCGCCCAATACTACCGATACTAGGCATGGCTAAGCAATATTTATTCGAAAATCTACTAAGTGACAAGAGCTCATCCAACGAGTTCTAATCACAGCAAATAACCTAGGCTCAGGTAGTAGAGGATAATCATTTACCCACAGATTATGCAACTAGAGGATTAACTAATCAATTTAACAACAAAATAGCAATGCATACATAGAAGTTAAACAAAATATTAGACTTTAAAAGTAATGGGATCAATGGGAAATGATCAAACTGCTTGCCGCTTGTCGTTGCTCAAACATTGCGGAGGATCGTTCTGGGGTTACCGCAAATGTCGAAGCCTAAGCGAAAAGCAAAAAGAAGCGAGAACAACCAATAAGACGAGCAACACTTAAACAAAAGAGCAAGCAAAATTTATCCAAATGCGACAAAATTTATACACAAGGTAGTCTAAGGTCCTATCTAACCTTAGGAACAAGAACTAACTAAAAAGGATTAGTGAAGAAAGAGATATGATCTAAATACTCATTTTCGGCCAAAATGCTACCCTTAATTAGTACTGTTCATAAAATATTTTCTAGAGTGATTTTGAAGCTGAAATTTTTATGGTAGTTAGCTACTGGTATTATAAGGTTACATGTAAATTTTTGTGTCATTTGGAGTTATATTGAAAGAGTTATGATTTGTCTAAATTGTTTAGGGTATTAAACTAAAATATGATCCTTATGATTTTTAAAAACAGTAAAATTTTTGAAACCAATTTTCCTTGCAAATACACTAGCAGTGGAAGCTAATCCAATTGGATTCATACAAAAAAGAGCTATAGATAAAAAGATATGCATTTTACAAGTTTGCAAAAAGTTCTGAAAAACAGTATTAAGTTCACTTATTTACTATTTTTGAAAACGGTTTTCCAGGTTTGATCATGGTCTCTAATTATTTTTCCATTTAAGTTCAAGTTATAAGGAAGCTAACAAAATTGGAATCATCTAATTTGGATCTATAGTTGCAGAGATACAAAACTGACAAGACCCTAAAGTTCTTCAGTTTTTGGACTTAGCATTTTCGGGGATTTTCCTAACACCCGGAGACATGGACGATTGAGAGCCGTTGATCTCAGATCGGACGTCCCCGGTTGAATCCGGCGACACGAGCATCGAGCGCAGTAAGAGGGCGGCGACGTGGAGAGCTGAGGGCCGTAGATCTCTAGATCGGACGACCACTAATGAGCCACGTTGCCCCCGACCTGGAGCTCCGTCCGACAACAGAGGAGTTCCCAGCCGCGAGCTTGCTCAGCTCGTCGCCAGCGAGAATCGCCATGGCGACGTCGGCCAAGGGCCAAAATGGGATCCTAGCACTATTGCGCAACTAAAGGCAGCCGGGACGTCGCCGGAGGTGGACGGAAGCGGCGGTGCGACGCGGCGGAGCGGAGGTGACCGCTACGGGAAACATGGCAACAACGAAATGGCTGTGCCGCGCGCAAATGGGGGATGCACGAGCACCAGGAAGGCTCTAGGGACTTAGGGGAAAGGCTCAGCACCACCGAGGTCACCGGAGGTGAGCCGGCGGCAGAGATAGGCGGCGGCGGGGCAAAATGCCCAGATCCTACACCTACGGAGCTACGGCCGCGCATGAAGGAAACTACCGCGTGCTTGAGCTACTACAAGGGTCCAGTAACTCACCCGGATGACGTGGGGAGGAAGATGCTGCCGGGGATGAGCTGGCAGCGCGAGCTTGCGGCGGCGCAGAAGAGCTTCACCGCGGAGGGGTCAACCTGGGCCAAACTAGCAACACCGGGTGGTACCATGAGCTTCGCAATACCACAGAGAAGCTCCAGGAGGCAGGGATTGGGAAATGGGGGTCTTACCAGCACCGGAGAAGAAAGGGGGCACTGGCGGCCGCGAGCTCCAAAACTCCAATCCCCGCTGCCTCTGTAGAGGAAACCCAAAATAGGGTGAGGGTTAAGCACCACAGAGGTAAGAGGAAGGAGCAGGAGGAAGAATCGGGCGACGGAGCCACTGGAGCACCGTCGGCGACAGGAGCTCCAAGCTCGGCAATGGCGGAGATGGGCGCTGGGGTGGTATGGGCTCGCCCAAGCTCAGAGGGTGCAAGAGAGAGCTGCGGGGAGAGGAAAGGAAGCCAAAGGAGGGGACGCAGGAGCCTAAGTAGCGTTGGGGAGCACGGGGACCTCAACGGCTCTCTCTCTCACGGGCGAGAGCGACCTCGGGTGCTCTGAGCAACGGGAGTGGGTGAGAGGTCAGGGAGAGGCGACTTTGGAAACGGCCGCACGGCGAGCATTCAATGCGCGGCAGCAATAGTCGTTGGAGGGCCCCGCCGTGACGACTCCGAGCGGCTGCGGCGCTCAGCGCGCGCGAGAGAGCGAGAGAAGGAGGCAGGGGAGAGCCAGAGGAAGGAGACGCAGCAACAGCCGCAAGATCAGGATCCGACGGTTAGAAAGCAAACGCGTCGACGCCTCGGTGGCGAAACCAAGACCACCTGATGGAGACCAAACGTACGCGGGCGAGCCACGTCGACAGACCCAGCCCCGAGTCGGAGCTGTTAGTTGACTTGGTCGAGACAAGTCGGCTGAGTCGGACTCTAGTCTGGCTCGGTCGCATGAACAGTACTTGACCCATTTGGGTTTAAATTTTGACTGAGATTTTGGAAGATTTAATTGGAGTATCAAATCAACTCCAACATTCATGAAATTTTAACTAGAGCTTGCTTACCTTGGGGTTTACCTCCAAAAAAATTTCCAGAGGTTTTTGTGCACTGAAATTTTCTCAAGAAATTCCAGAAGGTGATTTCAAAGGTTTGACCAAGGTTTGACTTGCCCCTAAAATATTTCAAATAATTTCCAAAAATTATGAAATAAATCAGAGGGGTCACAAGGCAACCTTAGAACCCAGGAAAATTATTTCCAAGGGTTTGACCCAAGATTTCCCCAAGGATGTTTTTGAATTGATATATTGGAGGGTTTTGATTTTGGATTTCCCAAAATCCTTTTACAAGAATTTCAGAAAGCTCAAAAGCACAAGGATGTAAGAAAAGTTTTAAATTATCCTTATTTTCTTACATTTGAAACACAAGTTGAAAATGGGGATGTTACAATGATAATATGGGTTATTATCATTATTAGGGTAGGTATGACTTAAGCATGCTGTTAAACATGCATTTCTATATTGATCATACATGCTTCTCTCATTCTGTACTTGTTGTCGATTTTGGTATTTATTGGATTTTATTGTCTCTTTTTAGAATCTGGTTCTTCAGAAGTCTTTGAGTATGTTTCGAGCAACTTTGAGCACATAATGTAGTATATTATTATCAAGGCAAGCATCCTCTTTGCACCATATTGATCCCCAAAGTTTTATACAATAGATTTTCCAAATACAGTGATAACTGTTGCATGCTACTTTTCTGAAAATACAATTGTGATCTCTAGTAGTTAGTTATGACCTAATATTGTGGATTACCTTAATTCTAACCATACATTTAGACTTAGAGTAGTACTGCATACTAACCATACATGCAGTCTAGAGAGTATTAGAGTTTGACAAGATTATCTTGTCAAACATGGGAACCACAAAATGATTTCTGTTATTTTGAACTCTTTGTCCAGTTTACTTATACCAGAAATGAATTTTACATCTAAATTGATCTGGACAAGAGGAAGCTAGTGGTGGTGCCTTCGTGCACGAGATTGGGAATTGTGGTGGACTTGTCTGGATTAATTAAGGACTGAACTCTGATTGTTCAATTCAAGTTCCCCACGTACTTCCACGCGCAGTGTATGGGCGCTGTTTGGTTAAGTAAAGGGCTAAGGCTATTGAGTTGGAAACAGGAGAGTAAGGATATGTGTATTGATCTTGTATGGCATAGATGCTCTGGTCTTATGACTGCGTTTTATGCCATGTGAGTTTTATATCGATATCAGATGTTCTTAGAAGGGTAGGGGCGTATATGTGTTCCATCGCATGTACGTACCTTAAAGATGCCAATTGCAATCTAATATGGGTAGTGAGCCCAGTTCGCATTTCTTTATATTTGGGTCGGCATTCCTGACGCAACATGTGTGCCCCGGTTAAGTAGATGCTATCAGTCGTTGTTTAAGCGAGATCAGTTCACACATGGGTATCCAACTCAATAGTGTTAACTTGTTGAAAAATGCCAAATCTTAGTTTCCCCGGTCGGCATACCAAAGGAAGTATGTCATCATTTGGAGGCATCCGAAGGCAACGGGCTGATTAAGTCGTGTGGGTAAAGATGTACACCCCTGCAGGGTATCAAACTGTTCGAATAGCCGTGTCCACGGTCATGGACAATGACTTGAGTTGATGTCACCTGTATAGAGTTTTGATTTAAAAATCTGGTTTTGAGTTCTGGTTCTGCATGAGGGAATTCATGCATTGTATTGTTTACTTTTATTCTCATTTACTTACTGTTTTAATTCAGTTTGTTTCATTAAATTGCTTTATCAAAACTTAGCTATTGTAGGTTAAGGTGTACTGCTTTACGCAAAAGTTAACCAATAAGCCTTCCTGTTGCAACCTTATGCATGTATAAATTCTACTCCTTTGTATAGGTTCTAATACACACTTTCTTTTATTAGTTTGTGTAAGTCTTGCTGAGTACCCTCCGTACTCATGGTGCTATAACCTATTGTTGCAGGTGAGGATGGTTACCTTTATGAAGTGCCCGTTAGCGTCGATCAGGGTGACGCTAACGAGTAAAGCTATTTCTTTCCTCCACGCAATCGCCTGCGGGTGGATGGGGCCATTGGTGGATTTTGCGCTTAATTTTGCTTCCGCTGTTACTCTTTTGTAGTGACCAAGTCACTTAATATTGTAGTACTCCAACCGAATTGTAAACTTATGTTTAATTATGTAAATGTATGACTTGTATGTGTGTGATGCAATGTTGTTTTAGGATATATGTGCAATGGTCACTGATCCTGGGAACCATTGTGAGACATATATCTTGGATACCTGAATATTGGGTTTGTTACTTATTAAATTTATGCTTCTAGCATGATCTTTAATGAAGGAGCAGCACTGTTCCTTGATTAAGCATTGTGCTACAGTGTAACTTTAATTAGGTACATTTCCAATATTCCAGGGCGTCCACAGTGAGCCCGAAGGGCCTCACTTTTGTGAGTTGTGCTATGGCAGTGTGTGGGGCGATTAGCTTGGCGGCCCGGTCGGTTGCCCTGTGGTGTTATGTGGCTAACCGGTCGTCTTTTGGTTTAAGCCATCTTATGGCATCTTTCGCTTCCGCTGTTACTTCTTAATACTTTTGTCATTTGGCCGGTCGACTGTTCTGTAATAACTTATATTATGTATGTCTTTTGGTAGATTTGTTATCATATTTTGTATGGAAATGATGCATGCTTTTGTATGATGTATGTGTGCTGCAATTTCTGGGAAGCACATGTCCATCGAGGCACGAGTTATTCTGTTTGTGATACTAGTGCCAGTGGAAGGTTAAGTATTACAAGCTTAATAAATCGGGGTCTCACAAAGGTCTTGGTAGACCTTTGCTCAGGATGCACCGAGCGGTACTACCGCTCCTCTATGCGGTAGCACCGCAAAAAAAATGGGTCGGTTCCTTGTATCCCGAGAAGGTGCTTACAAAGGTGGTATCAGAGATCCATATCGACTGTTAGACGTAACCTTAGTTAGCATGGTCGTTTTAGCCTACTTCAAAAAAACTATTTTCTAAGAAAACCTGCTTAGTGGTTCTTCTCTTGTCTTGCTCTATTCTATCTCATCTGGTCTCATTCTTTTCTCCTCTTAATCTATTTCCCTCTTATCTCCTTCTCAGATTCTTGAAATCTTACCCTTTCCGGAACTCTATTTTGAAATGAATTTGACCTCCTTATCTTGACAATCACTATAGGACCGAGCCCTTGTATCCTAGTGCTGGAAGCCCCGAGCAGTTGGTGCAGTTGCGGCATGCTAGGTTCTCATGAGCTATGCTTGCAAGAATAGCTTGGGCGATGGATGCCAAGCTAGGTAGCTTGAAAGGAGCCTTTATGAATCTGATCTTGAGGATTAAAGACTTTGGGGATTCATTAATACAAAAAGTTCTAAATGGATCATGGAGGATGTAGGATTATGAAACCTTGATTTGATTATTGAAAGGTATTAGATTACCCCTGAAAATAGAATAAATGGCAAAGATTGGTTGGGAGCTTGGATCTGAGTATGTGGGTTTTACTGAATTTATTCGGATATAAGTGAATCGAGACCCGAATTTGGGAAGAATCCTAGTCGGACTATATATCTTAATCAGGATATGGATTATATGTTTGAGATTTACCTTTGATGTAGGAGTTGATTAAAACATCTGCTGGATAGTGGTGGCAATTAATGTGGTGGATCAATTTGGAGTTAGTGGTTTAAAGGAAGACATTCAGGAGAACTTTCTTTTCAAATTTGGATTTAAGTAATCTGGAAATGATTTTAGGATTATCCATTTGAGAAATGGTGATTGGTTTGAGAATCCAATTGATGTGGGCAGAAAAGAAGCATGCAATATACGTGAACAATTTGCGGAATTACTTAGGCTCATGCCCAAGAAAGAATTGACAATCTTAATGACTTACTAATGTCCTGGGAGATTGGTTGGTTGATTGTTTTTTTCAAATGGATGTCTTTCAGATAAATAATTTGATGGACCTCTTTAATCATAGGTTTTGGACCTAGCCAAGATAGGAAGGTCGATTCCTGGCTCTTGGTTAGCACCCAGCCTTTGATTGTGGCAAGCTGCTCCTGAGGAAAGAACTGGTTGGAAGAAAGTGGCAATGTTGTCTTTGATTTCCAAGGACATCCTGCTGGACTTTTTGAAGATCGAAGATCGTTTCTTCAGCCCAACCCCATAGCTTTCGTTGTTAGACCCCTTCTGGGTAGTGTTTCCCCTTCGCTTCTGTTTCGTTAGCTCTCGCAATAAGACTCCAGTAGGAGGTCCTATTGCACCTTTTTGCCTCTTTTGGCCTCTCGGCCCTTGCTCTTTTGGGTTTAACCTGCTTTTCCCCGACTAGGTTGTTCCATCTTTCTCCCTCGATTCTACCTTGTCTAAGTGCTTTTCCCTCTCCTCTCTAGTGCTTCTCCCTCTTATCTCTTAGACCTGGCAGGTTTTGTTTCAAGATGGACCAGTCCAGCTCTTCAGCAAGCCTCTGTGGATCAGTGGACCCCAATACCAGTGTCAGTTTTCCTACCCCTCCTTCTCCGACTCTAGTAGTAGAGCAAGGCTTAAGTTAGTTCTTGGCAGCTCAGACCCAATTGATGAGCACAGTGGTGTAGAGCATGAATCAAATGTTGGCTCAACAGAACCATGGTGCTGCAGCTGTAGTCAGCATGGTGGACCAGCAGAACCAAACTATTACTGCTCTTGTGGCAATGGTAAACCAGAACCCTCAGTTTGCTGCCCTGCCACAACCACCTCCAGCTACTTCAGCATTGAAAGCCAGGTCAGAGGAACCAAATTCTACAGAAATTCACCCCGAAGCACTCAACTTAGACGCTCCTTGTGATCAACAGGACCTCAGACTCAAGAGAAAAATGTTAAACCAAGATCAAGAGGCTACAGGAAGCTCCAAGATGTGCATGACCCAGTCTCCACCCAGCAAAGATCCAACAATTGCAGTGTCAAAGTTTTCAAAATCAGCTTTTTGTCCATCGATGCAGGCACCCCACGTCAATCTTGGTGGCCAATACTTGCAGAACAAGACCTCAGGGGTAGAAGTTCAGTGTTTTGGATGTGGAGAAGTGGGCCCTTTTGCTAGCCAGTGCTCCAGAAGTTATTCAACGTTCTCTGCCGACGACCTTCCAAAAGCTACCCTAATTGCTACAATAACCCCAGCAGTAGGTAGAAGAAACAACAAAAGGATTCTGTCTCAGTTGTGTGTGCATAGAAGCATGGAATTGCCAGTGCAGCTAGAAGCAACCGTGGACAAGCCTGTCTGTTTATCCCTCCCCAGCACATCCTTGAGAAGCCCCTTTGGTGCCACGGGTGTTACTTGTTGCTGTTGTCGAGAAAAGGGGCACTTCACCAGCGAGTGCCCGCTAAAGAAAGCTTCACCAGCAGAGTCTCCACAGATCAGTGAGGAGAGTGTGCCACACCCTGGGGCCTCCATTCCTCTTGTTGATTTCAGGTCCTCCGTGGCATCGCTTTGACCAGCTATTCAGAGAGCCCGCCTTGCCAACCGCGGTGCTAATCAATCTCAGAGAAGCAGCTTTTCAGCTCCAGGGGTCACCTGTTTCAAATGCTGCAAGACAGGCCATTATGCTGATTTTTGCCCACTCAGGAAGGCCTCCCCAACAGAACCTCCGCAGATCCTCAGGACAAATGTGTTACAACCTGCAGCTTATCAAGGACATCCTCAGCAAACCCGAAAAATTATGCAACATCAGCTCCCAGGATCTCTTGCCACCCTCGGGACCTCTGTGGCAGCACCTCATCTAGCAGCTTCACAAGAAGTTCATAACTGGAAACCGACAACAACCCAAGAGTGCCAAGTCCACTGAAGGCATTAAGTGTTTCAACTGCCTTCAGTGGGAGCGACTTCAACGGCTCGTCGCCGGCGACACTGGCCGCGGCGACGCCCCCTGAGCACTAAAATGGAATCGCAATAGCACTACGGACCTAATGGTGGCATTCTCACCGGCGGTGAGGGACTGAAACGCCGGCTAGCCGGAAAAATGAAAAGAGAGCCTTACTGCTAAACACGAAAATAGCAATGAGCTCTGCTGCAGTCCAAGGAAGCGGGTGCCAGAGCCTCTAAGGACTAATAAGAAGCTACCTTGATGAAAAGAAGCTTCAAAGATGGCCGGAAAAGCTTGATCACGGAGGAAGCTCGCCGGACTTGGAGAAGAAAGATCGAAAAAGACACCCTGAGCCAAACGAGTGATTCCAAAGCATCAATATAGCTTCATTATGGTCCACAGAAGCTTTATGAGCAAGTAATTAGGAAATGGAGCACTCACTTGAGCTGAGGAAGAAGATGACCACTTTCGGCCGAATTTGAACAAACCCCAAATTGGACAATTTCTGAGAATCAAATCCAAAATTAAGTGAGGGGAAATGTTCAAGACAGTAAATGGATAAGGATAGGGCAAAGAAACATGAAGGAGAACCACTGGAACACCAAGAACACCAATGGAGCTCTTCGGGTCAACAATGGCGACTTGCCATTTTTGAGGTGTTAAGCTCCAATACTGTGAATGGAGCTTGATGGTGGTCTAAAGGAATACCAGGAAGTGATTTGGGTGCTTATAAGGCCTTGGAGGCATTAGGGTTCGCACCACAAGCCTTTTGGGCGGCAAAGCACAGAGCACAAGGTGCGGCCGACAAGGAAAAAGGTAGTAGACGTGCATTTAGGGTATGGCATGGCTCAGAGTGTCTCCCATACCCCTAAACATCGGCTAGGGCGACTGTAGGAAGCACGAAAAGACACCCCCATGCCCTACACTGTTTTCGCACGGCGGGAGGTTGAAGATGACCAGCGAAAAAGGCTCGGGCGATTCAGAGCCCCACGATTCAAATCGGACGGCTGAGATTACGCCACGCCACTGCGGTTTAAAACACAACGCAGGATATCGCAAGCCCTAGGATTAGAAATGAACAGCTCAGATTGCCCCACGTCGCGAACGCGGTTTACAACAGAGGAACAGGCGAGCGTTGGATTTTAATCCAACGGCTCCGAGTCAAACCAACAACCGGAGGGTCTGAAGGTTTCAGAGGATCTGAATGGTTGGATGGAGATCTAACGGTTGACATTCATTTAAGCAACCGGAAGGTCCGAATGTTTACACGCACGTGGGCCCCGCGATCAAGATCCAACGGTTGAGATCCAACGCGCGTTTTTAAAGAGAGGCCCGGTGCAGTTAGTTGACTGGACCGAGTCAATTGGCTCGAGCCCGAGTCTGACTCGAACCCAAAGCACAGTGACTTTAAGTTTTGTCTTTTAAACTAGAACAGAGACTTTGAGGATTTATTTGAGGTAGCAAAACAACTCCAAAAATTATGAAATTTTTACAGGAGCTTGCTAACTTAGATATTAACCTTGTGTAAAATTTTCAGAGGTTTTTATGCTGTGAAAAAATCTCCAAAAATTCTGCAAGGCTCTCTTTTGAGGTTTGATTGAAAGTCAAATAGGTTTGACTGCCTCTAAAAATATTCAAACAATTTCTAAAAATTGTAAAATTTTTCAGAG
Source organism: Ampelocalamus luodianensis (assembly GCA_036346255.1). Lineage (NCBI taxonomy): Eukaryota > Viridiplantae > Streptophyta > Magnoliopsida > Poales > Poaceae > Ampelocalamus > Ampelocalamus luodianensis. The sequence continues at coordinate 67,217,871 of CM070620.1, read as the reverse complement.
GGGCTACATACCATCCCAAGAACTTAGGAAAAAAATATTTCCAGAGGATGATCACAAAATTTGACAAGATTGTTTTTGGAATAGCACAGTTTGGATCAAATAGACTTGTGACATTGTATTTCCATAACTTCTTACAACAGATGTTCAAAGCCTACAGGAAATACATGATGTAAGAAAAAGTTTTAATTTCTACTGATTTTCTTACATTTGAAACACAAGTCCAAAGATGGGATGTTACAGGTCACTTTGCCAACCAGTGCCCTCAGCGTCACCAGCGAAAGCAAGCTCCCTCCCAGGTTTCAAGCCAAGTCACTTGACCTCTGGGTGAACCTTGCAGTCGGATATTTTTGAGTTTGTTAGAGCTCCTTCATTTTTCCTTTGTTGCTTCGTGTTATCCTTTGGCCCAGTTTTTCTTTTTGGGACCACCTCTTTTCGATTGGCTCAAGGGGCTTAGACCTCCCTTGTGCTGGAAGCACCTTGAAGGTTCAGATCTCTTTAGTTTTTGCTGAACCATATCTTGTATCCTTGGTTTGGACTTTGCTGGAGTGAATCTCTTTAGGACCCTTTGAAACCCTTCTCTATCCATTTGAACCTCTCCGTGTTCATTTGGACATCTTGTTGTTCAATCGGACCTCCTTGCATTCCTTCGGTTTTCCCTTGTGGTCAATTGATTTCTCTTCTGTAAATCAATTGGACCTCCTAGTGTCCAATTGTCTTTTTGCATTTTTTGCACCTCCTCCACCTTCTTTGAACCTACCCGTGTTCTGTTAGACCTCCTTCTGCATCCTTTCAAACCTCGTTTTGAAATCCCTTCGCGTCCGTCTGGACCTCCTGTTTGCTCCAACCCCTTTATCGCTTTTGTGCCGTTCAATTTGCATTGAGCGGTTTGAACTTGTGGGCATGGTTGCTCAACTCAACTCCTAATAAGTCTCTGGTCAGTGCAGTGGTAGTTTAGTTTTGTCTCGCTCAAAGAGAAAGTTCTTGGAAGATTGAGCAAAACCTAGTTCTCTAACCTATTCTCTAGTCAGCCTGAATCTCGGGGTCGAGATTCCCTTTAAGGGGAGTAGGTTTGTAACATCCCGTTTGTCCTGAGTCTTTAAGCTTTTTAAAAATAAAAATAACCATTTGGTTTTGTTGAGAGTTCAAAGCTTAACTTGAAGATTTTAGAAATTTGGAGATTTAACTTGATCTAACTAAACTTCAACTAGCCTCTCTTCTTTGTTTGCCTTGTTTGCCCTCCAGGCTAGCTTTTGCCCTCTAGGTCTCTCTCTCTCTCTAAACCTTCTTCTTGCTGGACATTTCTTGATGTCCAGACCCTCCTTTTGTCGGGCATCTCCTGATGTCCAGATCCCTCTCAACGTACTTTTGGAAAGCCCAGAGTTTATATGGGAGTCCCAAAGTCCCTCTGGACCTCCCTGTATCCATATTGGAGCTCCTCTATGTCCTTTAGGACCTCCCCATGTCCTTTAGGACCTTCCCTAGCCTGTTTGGACCTCCCTTGCATTCTTTTGGATCTCCTTGCTTTATCCGAGGGTCCATACCTCCTTTTCGTTTTGATCGAAAGGTCTGAACCTCCTTAAGCCTAGACATCCTTAGCGGTTGGATCTACCGCTTGCTTTTGCGGTCGTACCGATCAACGTTTTGCCTTCATCACCTAAGGACCCATCGATGCTTTTTGGACGGCTCGATCCTGAGGGCACGTTCGCTGGTCCGAACATCCCATCCCTCTAGAACCGTCCAATCTGAATTAGACGGCCTGGCCTCGTTGACCCGTTCACTCGGTCTGAACGACCCCTTTGTTTTGCTCCACCCGATCTTGATCTAACGGCCCCAGCCTTCCCCGCGTATCTTTGTCTCCGCGGACCTCCCCTTTTGGAGATCTAACCGTCAGGACCTCCCCATGCTTTTGATCTTGACCGTCGGACCTCCCCTTTTGGAGATCTAATCGTCAGGATCTCCCCTTGCTTTTGATCTTGACTGTTGGACCTCCCCTTTTGGAGATCTAACCGTCAGAATCTCCCCTTGCTTTTGATCTTGACCGTAGGACCTCCCTTTTGGAGATCTAACGTCAGGACATCCCCTTGCTTCTGATCTTGACCGTAGGACCTCCCTTTTGGAGATCTAACCGTCAGGACCTCCCCTTGCTTCTGATCTTGACCGTAGGACCTCCCTTTTGGAGATCTAACCGTTAGGACATCCTCTGTGTTGTGCCTTTTGGACCTCTTGTCCATAGGATCTCCTCGTTGTTTCGTGGTTGGATCTCCTTTAGGTTCAGACCTCCTTTTTGCGTTTAGACCTTTATGGTCTAGACCTTCTCCTCTGTGTGTTTAGACCTTTGTGGTCTAGACATCCCTCTCTGTGTGTTTAGACCTTTGTTGTCTAGACCTCCTCCCTCTTTGTGTGTTTATACCTTTGTGGTCTAGACCTCCTCCCTCTCTGTGTGTTTAGACCTTTGTGGTCTAGACCTCCTCCTTCTCTGTGTGTTTAGACCTTTGTGGTCCAGACCTCCCTCTTTGTGTGTTTGGACCTTTGTCGTCTAGACCTTCTCCTCTGTGTGTTTAGACATTTGTGGTTTAGACCTTTGTGGTCAAGACCTCCTCCTGTGTGTGTTTAGACCTTTGTGGTCTAGACCTCCTTTTGTTTGTGTTTACACTTTGTGGTCTAGACCTCACTCTCCGAGTGTTTAGACCTTTGTGGTCTAGACCTTCTCCTCTGTGTGTTTAGACCTTTGTGGTCTAGACGTTCTCTTTTGTGTGTTTAGACCTTTGTAGTCTAGACCTCCCTCTCTGTGTGTTTAGACCCTTGTGGGCTAGACCTCCTCTCTGTGCAGACCTCTTTGCTGCCTTAGGACCACCTGTCCTTACTGGACATCCTCCTTGGATGTCATCGTAGGACCTCCTCCTTGGACCTCCTGTCCCCAGGACCTTCCCGTGGTCTTTTTGCAAAGATCACCTCTGCTGGTTAAGACCTCCCTCTGGTAATGACCTCTGACCTTTTTGCAAGGACCACCTTGGTGGGTTGAGACCACCCATTTTGACTGGTTTGTTCGCCCTAGTTTGACTGTCATCTTTGTTAATCCTGACCCATCCCCTCTTGTCAGTCCTGTCAGTACCTTTTCTACCGCTTGTCCCATCATTTCTATTGCAAAAGTCTGTACCCTTTTAGTGTTGTCAGCCTTCCTCTTGTCCCCTCCTTTACCTATTTTAATCCTTTTTGTACCATCTGGCAGTGTACCTCTGCCACACTACCATTGAATCTGGTCACTTCCTTTTGGTGTTCCTATTTCCCTTTTGCATGTGTTTAGTGCATCGAGGGGCACCCACTGCCTCCTTGTTCTTCAATCTAGCTTCACCCTCGGTTTCTCTCGGTTTTGGGGAGCTTCTCAAGCTCCCCTGGTTCAGACCTCTTTGGATCTGGACCTCCCTCTCTCGGAACCTCACTCTCGCACCTCTTCCTCCCTGTGGACCTCCTGTCTGTTTGCCTTAAGTAAGTTCTTTTGGTTTTCTTGGAGTTCTTCTTTGCTTATTTGGTTTCTTTGCGCACGTATAGATCCCGGTTGATTGCTGAGGAGCTCATGGTTCAAGCTACAGCAACCGAAGCCTTTTTCAGCAACGAAGGCAAGTCGTGGACCTTGATCATTTTGATCCCATTTTGCAAAGTTATTTTGATTTGCTAAACTTGCATGGCTATCTTTACGAAAAATGGTTTGGGTAGTAGCTATATCCCACTTGGGTAATGCTAGTTGGTATCTTTTGTTATTGCCAACATGGGACCGTATGCTTATAGATTAGCCTTGCTTTAGAACCGTGGGTTTGTGAATCTTGGCTCATCAATCCTTAATCTTGACTAATTGAACTATGGAATTTGTGGTTGGTGCCACTATTAAGCAGCTATGGTGTGAGGACGTAGCTGTATTGATTGTGGTGCGAGGCCACCTTGTTAATCTTGTTGTTCCAGGACTGGGTGGTCCAGTGGCCGGGTTGAACCCAAAACTGTTTTGTGCTCGGGCAAGTGGCTGGAGGTGAGTAGTGGGTGCTCGAGGGCTAGTCCCAGTGGAGTCACATTGGGCTTATGGAAGTCTTGCCTGAGCAGCCAATTAAGGACTGAACCTTGGGAGCCATTGATCTGGGCCATGACGTGCAACCACATGATCATTATGGGGTGGACCGGGTGTAATAATTGGTGATGCCTTGATTTGGTTCCACTATTAAGAGGGTGTGGTTTGATGCACAAGGCGCAAGAGGGGGCCACCAGGTGCTATACGCACACTGTGATGGTGAAACCTTAGCGAACGGAACTTGGTTGGAGCAGAACCTTGTAAAAGCCCGGTGGTGGTCTCCACTTGATTCACATGTCAAAGGCAACATGTGTAATATCAAGGGACTGCCTCTTGTGGGTAAAGTTGTACACCTCTGCAGAGTGTAAATCTATTCGAATAGCCGTGTCCTCGGTTATGAACACGCCCGGAGATTTCGAATGAGGGGTAGTTTTCTTTTCACAAATTGTGTCCCTGGGCGCTTCTGCGAGAGACTGTGGCTTTGCCTCAAAGAGACCTTGGCCGGCTTTAGAGGGGCCATGGTTGGCTCGAGATGTGGTCTAGGGGCTGGTTCTAGTAGATCTGGAGTGGGTGCTCCAGTGTGGTTGTGGTTGAGCTCCTGGTCATGGGTGTGACCAGCCCTCCCACAAGTGGTCTTTTGGGAGCTCTGGAGTGGGTGCTCTAGGGTGGTTTTGAGAGTGAGTGGGTGCTCACGACCTCTTTTGAAATCAAAATGTATTTATGTATTATTGTTTTCACTTGAGCTTTCCAATCTACTTAGATTAATTGTTGTCAATATTGCTTTTTGCAACTAACCTTACTGTCGACAATCAAGGAGTCGATCTTACGAAAATAAAAAGGAGAAAGTGACGTGGGAAATCTCAGGGAATGATGGGACTGCTCTTTATTAATATGAACTGGAATTTACAAGGTATGTACTAAGAACTCTGTTTGCTCTCTTGCTAACTCAGAACTATTACACAAATCTATGGATTGTGCTTTTGTCTTCTTCCTTTTCCTCCCCCCTTGATCCGTACAGGTTCCATCTTTAAATAGCCCTCGAAGAGGTGGCGATTACTTAGGAGAAGGCGTCGATGCGGCGTTACGTGCAGTCGAGTCAAGTGTCGGTTGATACGGAATCAACCGTTCGGCGGTTATATGTCTATGAAACATATAACCGTATGGAAGTTGTTCACTGGTGTGTCTTGGATAAGATACGTCGTATGGTATGGAATATGCACGTGCTCCATTCATCATACGGTAGAGAATATACCTTGGGATTTATTCCGAGTATCAGCTCATACTTTCTACGAGCAGTTTTCCTGGTCGGAAGCTTGGCTTGGGCCTTCGTCCGACCAGGGTACCCATTATGTAACCTCTGGAATCTCTACGACCAGTGAGGTCATGTACCTTAGGGGTTACGACCATGAAGACGTATGGTCTTTTATATATTAAAGATAATATATAGAGGTTTTAATCCTCGTCAGCTAGCCCCCGAACTTTAAATGAATAAATTGTGTGAACACTTTCCTTCCGATAAAATCGTATCGGGCCGATGCTCATTTTGAATGAAAGGGCATTTGAAGCTGTTCGTATTCACTTTAAAGTTGAGAACTTTGCCTTGGGAATTAAAGAGTTTTTGTGTCCGTTGGACTTTTTTGGATAACTCCTTATTACGGTTAGAAATTCTAAAGCTTATAAAACCCCTTTGTAGACTTTGGGTTTTTTCACTTCCTCCTTTCCTTCTTCATCTCCCGAGTAAAAACTACCTCCGACCTCCTTTTCTTTCCCCACCTGAAAGGAACCCAACCATGTCGAACCAAATCACCAACTGGTCGGTTTCCGACTTGAGTGAGAAGAAGTTGGAGAACCTAGAGAAGATCGGGATGCTTCCCAAAAAAGACCTGATTTCTTGGAGATCTGCAGTTGGGGAACATTCCCCGAGTAGTGAAGACGGAGACATTCCTGTTTTTCTTACATATATTGAATGCGGATTTAGGCTACCAATTCACTCATTCCTTCCTCAAGTTTTGGAGTATTATGGAGTTGAATTGGTGAATCTGGCTCCCAATGCCATCGCCAATCTCAGTATTTTTATCTATCTCTACGAAGCGTACTTGGGGATTCCAGCAGATCTGGATCTATTCAGGTACTACTACAGAATGACAAAGTCTGGGAAGACGATTGGGGCGCCTGGAGAGTGCACCTTGCGTCTCCATGATGGAAAAGCTGACGAGTACATTTTTATGTACTCAAAATCTTCGTGGTCGTCATGGAAGAAGAGCTGGTTCTATATGAAGATCACGAAGAAAGACAGCCTTTATTATTCTGGTAAGAAGGCGGTCGAGAATCCGAGATGGCGCTCCTCTACAGAGAAAGAGGGAAATGTGAGGAAATGGGCCGAAGCGATCAAGCTTCTTAGTGTCAAGGGTCTAACATCTTGGCATGTAGTAAAAGATTTTTCTACACACCAGTTAGTCCTTTGAAGGCCCGAGCACATAAGATGCTTTGGTACATTGGTCGTGATGATACGACCAGAGATTCCAAAAATGGTAAGCCATTAATGATTCCGACCAGTTTACCTATTAGTTAATTATTTCTGTATCCTTAAATCTTTCATCTTACCTTTACAGCTCTATCTTATGATGAGATTTAGAAGCCGGATCAAGATGATCTGCGCCGGAGAGCCTAGCGACAAGACTAGTTTCCCTCGGATCTTAGCGGCTGTTTCCGCCGAAGAAAGGATTGAAAGACTTAAGGTAAAAATATCAACTGCTGTCTTGTTATCGTACATATTATTTCTGATCGGTATACCATAAATCCTCTTTGATGTGTAGTCGGTTGGGTTGAGAATCAACGAGGCCACTGAAAGATGTGAGCCAATTGATGATCCGATTTCCCCTTCGACCACACAGGATGTCATCCCTCCAAAGGTAGGTGACCGAACAGAAATAATATTTTGGATAAATTATGTTCATCACCTAACTATCTTTGATGATGAATTTAGGCGGTCGTCATACCTTCCAAAGAAGGTCATCGAGGACCCTCCAAATTGCCTCTTGAGGCTCTTGCTTTGGAGGTCGACGATCTACACCTACTGATCCGGTGATCAGGGACCTTATCCTTGACGAAATAGTCGCGGATATTGCTTCTGGTTTACAATCAGTGGATGTGCAAGACCTAGTCAACCCTACCAGTTTAGAACCGGTGAAATCAGTTCACAAGAAGAGGAAGGCTAGCGCAACGAACTTTACTTCGATGCGCTACAAGGGTAAATTCAGAAAATCAACAAGGTACATATATTAAATGAAGAGGTCGTATTTATACATACCTTGGATCTTCCTTACCTTCTCGCTTTGTTTTTAGATCTTACGTGTTCGGTCGTGTCCGCAGAGCACCCTCGTGAAGAGGTTCCTGGGGAAGAAGTGGTCGTGGAGGTTCCTGATCAGGATACTCCTAAAGCTAAGACGGCTGAGGATGAAGTAGTAAAAGAAGCCCCCGAGCAGGCTTCAACATCTGCTCAGGATCATCTAGTAATCCTTACTCCTTCTCCGGAGGTAGTCATCCCCAGAGACCCTCAACAGGTTCCACCTCCTCCAGGAAATACTTCTCAGGTTAACAAATTCCCTTTTTCTCCCCGATTTATCGAGGATAAGGAACTTGATAAAGCCTGGGGAAAGATATCGGACCGTCAAGCTAAGATAGGTCCAGATACAATCTTTTCCGAATATAACGATATGGCAATTCGGGTAAGTGTTCTACGACCATCCTTACAACTCTTTCTTTTGAAGTTTCTTTGGAAACTTTATCAAAGAAAGGGATTTTTGTTTTTGTATCATATGGTCGAGAAATATGATGTGGTCGGAGGACTAACCCAGCGTATAAGGTCCTTGGAGTAGAAACACTCCGATCTGAGAAGTAAGAACATTTCTCTTTTAGTTTGACTTCCTAAATTTTATTACCTTATTTGTCTCTTGTAACCTAACCTTCTCTTCCTATCGTATTGATAGATTTAGAGAAAATTAAAGAAGAGACCGCGGCCAAAGAGGCCACAATAATAAAACTGAGGGAAGAAAATCAGAGTAAAGACCGGTCGATCGAACATGCGATGACCAGACAAAAGGAGGTTTTCGACTCTTGTGAGAAGAAAATCAAAGGTAACTGGTCGTAGACTTAACCAGTATTCTATAACTCCAATTGTAAAGAGTATATTAATTTTTTTTATCCTCTCGTGCAGAAAAAACCCAAGCACTTGAACGAGCGGAGAAGACTCTCGAGTTTGAGCGTGGTCAAAAGGCAGCCTTTGTATTTGGCCTTGATGAGAAAATCATGGCTCTTAACAAAATGATCTTTGATATGGGATCAAGATCAAGCTTGCCTTCTTTAGGAGATCCAATGGAAAAGATGAACTACTTTGGTCAACTTCTGGAAGATCTCAAAGGCCTGCTCAAAACATTGAGGGAAAACCATACCCAGACAATGAAGGAAGCTATTGTAACTGGAGTTAGTGTTGCTTTAGCAAAACTAAAGGCTTCCGACCCGTCTGTTAATCTTAAAGCTGTGGAAGAGGACTTCGACTGCTCTGAAAGTGAAGCAACAAAACTTCTCGAAGAAGTAAAACCTCTCGGAGAGAAAGTTGCTGAGGAAATGGAAGTCGGATCTCCATCACGTAGCGACCAGTCTGGTGGTCCCAATATGTAAATGGATGTAATATTTAGAATATGCAAAATGAAACTTACCTTTTATCAATGAAGATCCTGCTTTGTTTTATCGATGTTATTAAATACTCATATATCTCCTAGCCCCCGACTGCTTATATTAGTAGATGAACGTTACTAAAAGAAAGCAGTAGACCAGGAAATTGAGTAATAACAATGACCATGGTAAGAGTGCTAATAATGTGTATGACAATGATCCAGGAAATACTAGGAAATCATGTGGTCGGAACCAACTAACGATTTCGACTAGTCTAGATATTGCCCATTATCGAAGTACTATGAAATACCACTTGTAGTCGGAAGATATAACAAAGACCAGATTTGCTTGATAAAAAGATATGCATTAAGAATGTATGCAAAGAAAAAGAAATGAAGAGATAAGTACCGTTGTGTAGAAAATATTCGGATCTGGTCGTATCGAATCTCAAGAACTGAAGATTTGTTAAATATTTCGCGAAACGTGCTCATGATCAAATCCGACTAGCAGCGAGGATCGTAGGAAAAGGACCGTCACTAGAAGCTCCTTCCAGGGCGGTGACCACGCAGAGAGGAGAGACTTCGACCAGAGGCTTTCGTGTCCCGACCGAGAGCCAAACTTGAGTAGAACAGAATGTTGAAATAAAATAACAGTCTTCAAATTCAAGAAAGAAACGAAAACCAAGTAAATCGTCTGAGTTGGTACTCCTCATACTCGTATGTTTCTTTAAGAAAAGAATATCTGGTCGTATGTGTGTATCATTGAAGCAATGATCTCGTCTAAAACCACTGTGGTCAGTGACATTCAAGTCAGCAACCATGAGTAGTGGAGATCCTATGGAAAGGAATATCGGAGAGAATGAGAGTCTTCTCCGAACAACCAGCAACGGGAATGGCATATGACCAGATGCAACAAATAATAAGTATAAACAATCATACTTATCGTTTTTAAGGAAAAGCATCTTTATTGAAAAATGAAAGGAAATGAAATACATGAAATTAAACATAGAACTTACGCAATTGATCAATATTCCAAGAATTAGACAAAACTTGCCCATCTGTCATAGCTAATCGTACCGATCCTGGTCGGGTAACTTCGACCACAGTGTATGGACCTTCCCATCTAGGTGAAAGTTTGTTGCGACCCGCTTAGTTCTGAATTTTTCTAAGAACCAAATCACCTACAGTTAGGCTGCGAGGTTGCACCTTACGATTGTGGTACCGACGCATGGCTTGCTGGTAGATTGCTGATCGGAGCAAAGCTTGATTTCGTTGTTCTTCAAGGAAATTGATGTCGTCAAGTCGTCGTTCACACTGATCACTTCCGGAAAAGGAATCAGTTCGAGCAGAACCAATTTTAAGTTCTGGAGGAAGCATGGCTTCAGCTCCGTAAACCATAAAGAATGGTGTTTCACCGGTCGCACGAATAGTTGTGGTACGAACGGCCCATAATATAGAAGGAAGTTCTTGAACCCAAGCCCCTGACCGTTGAAGTAACTGGTCGAACACTCATCGTTTGATCCCTTGCATTATGATACCATTGGCTCGCTCAACTGCTCCATTGCTCTGTGGATGAGCAACAGAAGCGAAATGTATGTTGATACCTAGTTCTTCACAGAATTCCTGAAAATTGCTGCTTGAGAACTGGGCACCGTTATCGGTGATTATACGACTGGGTACACCAAACCGTCACACTTTTTGTTAGGAACCTCTTGGCGGCTTCAGTTGTAGTTTTTACAACCGGCTCGGCTTTGATCCACTTAGTGAACGTGTCAATCATGACGAACAGGAACTCAAAGCCCCCGGGTGCTCTTGGGAAAGGTCCCAGAATGTCCAGTCCCCAGGTTGCAAAAGGCCAAGAAAGAGGAATTGTTTGCAAAGCTTGAGACGGCTGATGTACTTGTCGGCTATGAAATTGACATTGTACGCACTTCGTCACGAGCTTTTTGCATCATGAAGGGCAGTTGGCCAGTAGTATCCTTGCCTAAAGGCTTTACCAACCAAAGTTCTGTAGGAATTATGAGCTCCACAGACTCCTCTATGAATTTCGGCTAGCAATTTAATGCCATCCGAGCGAGATATGCATCTCATCAACACTCCATGACATCCTCGTTTATACAAGGTACGTTCAATGAGAGTGCATGATTTGGCTTTTCGTGCAATACGATCAGCCTCTACATCATCTTCTGGAATTAGGTCATGCTGAAGATAATTATAGATCGATGTCATCCAATCTCTACCGTGATCATGATGGCGCCAACCATCATCGACCGGTGAAGCATCCATGTTTGCAGAATCAAGGTGTGCAACCTCCTTGCTAACATCTATGTCCTCGGAAGGCTCGACTACCGAGGGTGAATCGAGTTTCTCGAGAAAAACTCCGGGTGGGACGGATGTCCTTGTGGAAACCATCCGGGCCAACTGGTCTGCCAGAAAGTTTTCCTTTCTAGGAATGTGTTGGATCTGAAAACCGAAGAAATACTTTTCAAGTTTCCGTACTTCCGCCAGATATGATGACGTCTTGGTACTAAAGCATTGATACTCTTTCCCTACTTGATTCGCTACTAGTTGAGAATCGCCTTTCACTAGCAATCTGCGAATCCCGAGCGAACGAGCGCTCAAGTCCGCCGATAAACCTTCGTGATCGCCACATTGTTAGTAGCAGAAAGTTAAACCAATGGCGACTTTATTTGTTCGCCAGTAGGGGAAATCAAGACGACCCCAGCCCCCGAGCCATGCAACATCAAGGAACCATCGAAGTACATTGTCCACTCGTCGTGGTGCTCTTACTTGGGCCCTTGGGTGGGTTCAGGGTTTGTCCATTCGGCAATGAATTCTGCTATTGCCTGGGACTTGATTGTTGTTCGTGGGACAAAATGGAGATCGAACACCCCAAGCTCGACCGCCCATTTTGATATTCATCCTAATGACTCCCTGTTTCCTAGGACTTGAGCAAGAGGATATCCCGTAGGCACGACCACTTTGTGGGCCTGAAAATAATGCCTTAGTTTCCTTCAAGCCATAAGGAGACCATAGATCAACTTTTGTACCTGCGGATACCTTTCTTTTGGTCCATGCAAGACTTCGCTTACGTAATATATTGGTCGTTGAACATGGTCTCGCTCTACGACCAGCTGTGAGGACCCGGAATATTTAACTAGCAACACTTAACCTCCAAATGGTTCTAGCGTTACTAATTAAACATTCTAAGCCTCGATGGACATATGCTTCCCAGAATTGCAGCATATGCACATCATCAAAAAATTACACATCATTTCCATACAACATACAGCACTAAGTTCAATAACGACATACATAAAGTAAAGTTATTACAAAAGAGCCGACTGCCAAATAGAACAATATACAAGAAAGACAATGAAGCAAAAGGTGCCATAAGATGGCTATAACAAAAGTCGACCGGTTAGCCACACCACCCACAAGGCAACCGACCGGGCCGCCAAGCTAGACGCCTCGCAAGCTAACACAGCACAACTCACAAAAGTGAGGCCCCTCAAGCTCACCTTCTTCCTCTGCAACAAATACATTTAAGCAAGATAACTGAGTACACAAAGGTACTCGCAGGACTGATGTGTGGAATAGCAGACCTGTTCATAAACTACATGCAAGCTTATTTAGGTGGAGGTTGTATGTTGTAACATCCCGAAATTTCCAAAATGCAAAAATACGAGATTTTTAAAACTTTTTGTATGATTATCTGTTGTCATTCAGTTTGTCTGCAATTTGTGAGTTATTTGATCTGCATTTCTTTTGCGAGCACAACTGTTATGAAATGAAAACCCTAAATAGAAAACCCTAGAAACATAAAATTGTAAAGTAAAAGAATCAGATACAATTAAATCATCATGATAAAATTAACTTAAACATTGCCCTGTTAAATATTACTAAAGTAAACCCTAGGTCAAAGACCTGTTCAGAACCTAAATCTCCGAATATATTTTGCTAACCCTAAAGTCCTACCTCGGTCCTTAGCACCTTAGCGCCACACGCATCTCTCACCCCTAGCATCAACCGTCTTCGGGCGCCATGCCACTTTGTTCATCCCGGCACCAGGTGAAACGCCAGCGTGTCCCTTCTTTTCCGTTCCTGCTAACTCCCTTCGCTTCTCTCCTTCAAATCTCATCTAAAAACTCAAAACCAAGCCATGCATGTCGTACCACCGTGATCGTCATCGCACGAGCAACCCATTTCTGCAACCTGTTTTCGCATGCATGGCAGTTTGAGCGATTTCGCAAGAGGAGAGGATAAGTCGCAGATAAAACACCTGTGTGTTCATTCTCTCCCCAACTTCTCTCCTCGAAATCACAATCAAAAACCAAAAATCATGCAATGCATGTTATATTGTTGCGTTCGTTGTTGCGCAAGCATTTTATTTTCGCAAACGGTTCCCTCATGCAAGGTAATTCGAGCAAGTTGGAAAAATGAGAGAAATACATTGGTATTCATCTAATTCCCTGCCATTTCTTCACCCCAACCGAATAACATCACCCCCTGCCCAGCCCATTCCTTCCATTCCCCTCTCCTCCTTTTGCTGCAAAGCAAGGAGCTCAAGCTTGCGCCGACCCCTCCTCCACCGAGTTCTCCGCCGCCACCCCCAGCTCGCGCCGCCGGCCCCCTCTGCTGCCGCTGCTACCTCCCGGCTCCAGCCGCCCCTTAGAGCTGCCGCCGCCTCCCAGCTCCTCTGCGTACTGCCGCCGCCTCCCCCACCGAGCGGCGCGGCCTCCCCACTGCCTCCCCATGCCGGCTTCTCCCCCAGATCCGGCTGCCTCCCAGCACCCTTCCCCCACCGAGCTCTCCTCCCTCCGGCCGCCCCTCGGTGTGCGCCGCCTTCCGGCTCCTCCCTGCTCGCGGCATCAGCAAGCCGCCGCGCCCTAGAGCTCATCGCCCCGGATCTGCGCGGCCCGTCCACCACGGCCACGCCTGTCTTCCTCGGCTCAAAGACGCGCGCCACACCCGACGCCGAGCGCCGCGCCCCTCTGCGCCTCTGCTACCTCCGGCTCCACGCCTCGTTCGGCTCCTTCTCGGCGCCATGAAGCCGTGCACCGAGCCCCACCTGCTCCGTCCCGGCTCGCCTCCGGCCTCTTCACCTCCGTCCATTGCAGTGCTGCCGCCACCGCCGGCCGTCGACCGCCTCAAGTTGCGCCTCCACCGCCTCGGGATCTCCTCGACTTCACGTTTCATTCTTGTTTGACATCCTGATCGCGCCAATGTTTCCCCTCACGCGCAAGCATCGCCAAGGCACCTTCGGCTCCTCCTCTCGTGCCGATTTTATCGTTAGATGGCGTTGTTATCAAGAGTGATCCTCTGCAGCAAGTCGAATATCTCTAGCAAAGCAAAGGCAAGCAGTTTGATCATATCCAGTTCATTCCCATTATTTTCAAGTATAATATTTTGTTTAACTTGTATGTATGCATGCTTTTGTGTCAAAGTAATTTTGTCGATTAGAGGTAGTTAATCCCATTGCATTGTTGCCACAAAATTGTTCACCCTGCCACTACCTTAGGAATATTATTCTCCTTTGGTGAATTAGAGCCGGTGAATGATTTAGGGCCTTTTATTTGTCTTTACGATATGATGCTTAGCCATGCTTAGATACCGGTAGAATTGGGCGGTTATCGACTTAGTCGTTAACTTTGATCACACAAAAATTATTATAACCTTATGATTCAGCACTTTTGCTATGTTTAATTGTGAAAACTAAAAACTAAAAACAAAATGATTTCGACGCGGGCACAATGGTAGGATGGTGTGATTCTTGGGTGTGACTGGAATGGTGCCCGGGTCAATTAAGGACCGAACATCTCGTGAGTACCTGTTATCCAGGCATTTCGGCGTGCTAACCACACTAGAGGGTATGGGACCTCTCTTGACCTAGTACTTTGGCGTGTATTGGCTCCGGGTCGCAGGAGGTCGCAGGAGGGATGGAGGTGGGAGCATGGTAGTTGTCCGAAAAGCTTTATCCTGAGTGGGTAGTTGTCTTTTCGGCTTTACCATGTAAGCGTATGGATTTCCATCCATACGAGCGGCTCGTAGTTAATACACAATATTGGAAAACGTCTTGTTAGACTTAGCCGTGCCTGCATACCAAAGGAAGTATGCTAACCGTGGCTGGTGGAAAGGCGGTCTAAAGTGTGGGTGCGATGGTACACCCTGCAGGGTTAAAAACTATTCGAATAGCCTCGTCCTAGGTGATGGAAACGCTTGGGTAAGCTTATCAAGAGTTAGACTACAACATTTTAATTAAAACTTGATTGGTTGGTATGAACGGGCGTTCATACTAGTGTTGTGATGGCCATTGGGTTGGTCATCTCCAGGATGTCTTTTTGTCACTACTTCATCAGATTGTTATTTCGCAAATAAAATTTGAATTGTTAAACGCCTTCAAAACTATTACATTATTGCAAAAGAAAACTTGCTTTCGCTAAAAATAAGTCGAGAGCCCTCCACTTAAATAAAGCTTGCATGTAGTTAAATAATAGTTACATTACCCTCACACGTCAGTCTTGCAGTACAAAAACAATTTTTGTACTCGGTGCTTTGCTTAATGTTTTTGTTGCAGAGGAAGAAGGTGAGCCCCAAGGGCTTCCTTTGTGAGATGCGCCGGGTTTGATGACTAGCTTATGCGGCCGGTTGGTTGCCTTGTGGGTAAAGGCACACTAATTGGCTCTTTTATTTATCGCCATCTTATGGCTTTTGCTTCATTGTGTAGTTTGTTATTTATCTTGTAAGTTCCTTCGTTGTATTTATTGAAGTTTTATTATTGTAATCTCGTGTATGGAATTGATGCTTGATTTTGTAACGGGGTGTGTATCTTTGCATTTTGGAAGTATACATATCCGAGGCTTGGTTTATTTGAATTGTGATGCTAGGGTCAATGGAAGGCTAAGCATTACAAGTCGAATAAACTGGGGTACTCACAAAGTTGGTATCAGAGCTGTGCTGACCGTAGAAACCCCTAGCTTGGTCGTCATTACGATATTTTGAAAAACTTATTTTCAAAATGTCAAATGGGTTATGAAAATTTAAGTAACTTCTCAGATTTTACTCCTTACCTATCTTAGTTTGCTCATCTTGCCTTATTCTTGTTGAGTTTTCGAAAAAGTTGTTCCCCTCTCTTCTCCTTTCAAAGTTAGTTGATTATCGGTTAAATTTGGTCTGGGGAATAATGAGTGTTAAAAACATGAAGCGTTGGTTGTGAAGAGTTGAAGCACTCATCTCGGAGCTCGGATACAAGATCTGGACAGCAAGTACAAGTTTTGGACTACGAGCACTTAGTTCGTTAGGGTTAAAAATGAGATGTTAAATCAACTAAAACTCATGGGATTAAAAGGGTAAGATGTGATTTTAGATAGCTAGTGCCCAATCCACCCTTATATGGTTTGTGCCATGACTTTTAGATGCGTTAGAACTTGAGTTGTATTCTGAAATGTTATCATCCTAAACGATTGCTCGTTCATTCAATACGAATTAGTCGTACCGGGAAGCAAATCTTTTGTTTTGTGGTTTTGCGCTGGTCTTATGCTTTCATACAAATATTTGGAGTTATTTCTTGCTTGTTATGTGTTTGCAATTGGGTTAGGGTAATGTCTATTTCCCCTAGACGATGCCTTATTGCGATATTAGGATTAAAATTAGGGTTTACTCTTAGAGTATGCACGCCCTAATGATATTACTTAGCTTGTAGACGCTAGATTTTGTAACCACTTACTCCCTTTGTTCCAAATAGTTGCACATTGCCTACGGACGGCATGTATAGCAACTATGTCGGAACCTTTTTGAGTAGTTAGTACATGTTAGAATTAAATTGCATACCCATTGCCATTCCCTCACCTTATGTCCATTCTTTCCTCAACTTATCTTTCAAGTACCGAAATATTTAAGGGGGGGTAGCAGATACCTCAAAATACTTGTTAGACATCTTGATTCTCATACTTTGATCATGCATATAGTTTCTAAATTAAGTCAAGCATGTCATGTTAATCAAGTCGCATAGAACAAGAAGCATGTAGGCATACATGTGAACATTTGCACTCTCACTAATCAAAATTTAAAATTTGCCTTAGGACTAATTTGCACACATGCATCCCCTCGTGCATTCATCTTGTGCATTTCCTTTCCACCAATCCAATAGAACGGATAAGTGAGGTTAGACAGACCACCTTAAACCTTGCTTTCCTTCTCTTTTCTGCACTGAATCCTGGTATTGATACTAGGTTATCATCTAACTAGTCCTTCCGTCCTATCGATCGATGCCACTTTTCGGTCGACTGATTGGAGCCGAGTCTTTCATACTACCAGAATACGACATGAAGCATGATGTCAAATTATCTTCGAATCAAGAAAGGAAAGGTTAAACAAAGCAATGGAAAGGAAAATGTGACAGCAACGTCAGGATACTGCGTCATGATCTTCCAGCACTATCTCTGAAGGAAATCAAGACAACAAATGCTGCATTTCGTTTAGAGTTGAAAAGGACCACCTAGAAACCACTTAACAGAAGGGCATTAGAAATCCTTCTGCAAACTTTCCCGCTTTAGAACCTAAAACTTCTGAAGAACCTCTCCGGATTCGAAATTGAGTTCGGCTCACGTCAAAACCCGAAGTATGACCACATGACCAAACCCACCTAGGTTACCACAGCCTTTCGTTCTGACTTCCGAACTACCGGAATCTCGGGACGAGATTCTGTTTAAGGGGGTAGGTTTGTAACATCCCGAAATTTCCAAAATGCAAAAATACGAGATTTTTAAAACTTTTTGTATGATTATCTGTTGTCATTCAGTTTGTCTGCAATTTATGAGTTATTTGATCTGCATTTCTTTTGCGAGCACAACTGTTATGAAATGAAAACCCTAAATAGAAAACCCTAGAAACATAAAATTGTAAAGTAAAAGAATCAGATAAAATTAAATCATCATAATAAAATTAACTTAAACATTGCCCTGTTAAATATTACTAAAGTAAACCCTAGGTCAAAGACCTGTTCAGAACCTAAATCTCCGAATATATTTTGCTAACCCTAAAGTCCTACCTCGGTCCTTAGCACCTTGCGCCACAGCGCATCTCTCACCCCTAGCATCAACCGTCTTCGGGCGCCATGCCACTTTGTTCATCCCGGCACCAGGTGAAACGCCAGCGTGTCCCTTCTTTTCCGTTCCTGCTAACTCCCTTCGCTTCTCTCCTTCAAATCTCATCTAAAAACTCAAAACCAAACCATGCATGTCGTACCACCGTGATCGTCATCGCACGAGCAACCCATTTCTGCAACCTGTTTTCGCATGCATGGCAGTTTGAGCGATTTCGCAAGAGGAGAGGATAAGTCGCAGATAAAACACCTGTGTGTTCATTCTCTCCCCAACTTCTCACCTCGAAATCACAATCAAAAACCAAAAATCATGCAATGCATGTTATATTGTTGCGTTCGTTGTTGCGCAAGCATTTTATTTTCGCAAACGGTTCCCTCATGCAAGGTAATTCGAGCAAGTTGGAAAAATGAGAGAAATACATTGGTATTCATCTAATTCCCTGCCATTTCTTCACCCCAACCGAATAACATCACCCCCTGCCCAGCCCATTCCTTCCATTCCCTCTCCTCCTTTTGTCGCAGCAAGGAGCTCAAGCTTGCGCCGACCCCTCCTCCACCGAGTTCTCCGCCGCCACCCCCAGCTCGCGCCGGCGGCCACCTCTGCTGCCGCTGCTACCTCCCGGCTCCAGCCGCCCCTTAGAGCTGCCGCCGCCTCCCAGCTCCTCTGTGTACTGCCGCCGCCCCACCGAGCGGCGCGGCCTCCCATCGCCTCCCATGCCGGCTTCTCCCCAGATCCGGCCGCCTCCCAAGACCCTTTCCCACCGAGCTCTCCTCCTCCGCCGCCTCGGTGCCGCTGCCGCCTTCGGCTCCTCCCTCTCGCGGCATCGCAAGCCGCGCGCCTAGAGCTCATCGCCGGATCTGCGCGGCCCGCCCACCACGGCCCCGCCTGTCTTCCTCGGCCCGGCCGCCGCCACACCCGACGCCCGAGCGCCGCCGCCCCTCGCTGCCTCTGCTACCTCCCGGCTCCACCGCCCTCGTTCCGGCTCCTTCCCCGGCGCCATGAAGCCCGTGCACGAGCCTCACCGGCCGCTCCGTCCGGCTTCGCCTCCGGCCTCTTGACTCCGTCCATCGCGTTGCCGGCCACCGCCGACCGTCGACCGCCTCAAGTTGCGCCTCCACCGCCCTCAGGATCTCCTCGACTTCACAGTTTCATTCTTGTTTGACATCCTTGACTGCCGCCAATGTTTCCCCTCGCTGGCGCAAGCATCGCCCAAGGCACCTTCGGCTCCTCCTCTCTGTGCCAGTTTTTATCGTTAGATGGCGTTGTTATCAAGAGTGATCCTCTGCAGCAAGTCGAATATCTCTAGCAAAGCAAAGGCAAGCAGTTTGATCATATCCAGTTCATTCCCATTATTTTCAAGTCTAATATTTTGTTTAACTTGTATGTATGCATGCTTTTGTGTCAAAGTAATTTTGTCGATTAGAGGTAGTTAATCCCATTGCATTGTTGCCCTGAAAATTGTTCACCCCTGCCACTACCTTAGGAATATTATTCTCACTGGTGAATTAGAGCCCGGTGAATGATTTAGGGCCTTTTATTTGTCTTTACGATATGATGCTTAGCCATGCTTAGATACCGGTAGAATTGGGCGGTTATCGACTTAGTCGATAACTTTGATCACACAAAAATTATTATAACCTTATGATTCAGCACTTTTGCTATGTTTAATTGTGAAAACTAAAAACTAAAAACAAAATGATTTCGACGCGGGCACAATGGTAGGATGGTGTGATTCTTGGGTGTGACTGGAATGGTGCCCGGGTCAATTAAGGACCGAACATCTTGTGAGTACCGTTATCCGAGCATTTCGTGCTAACCACACTAGAGGGTATGGGACCTCTCTTGACCTAGTACTTTGGCGTGTATTGGCTCCGGTCGCAGGAGGTCGCAGGAGGGATGGAGGTGGGAGCATGGTAGTTGTCCAAAAGCTTTATCACGAGTGGGTAGTTGTCTTTCGGCTTTACCATGTAAGCGTATGGATTTCCATCCATACGAGCGGCTCGTAGTTAATACACAATATTGGAAAACGTCTTGTTAGACTTAGCCGTGCCTGCATACCAAAGGAAGTATGCTAACCGTGGCTGGTGGAAAGGCGGTCTAAAGTGTGGGTACAGTGGTACACCCCTGCAGGGTTAAAAACTATTTGAATAGCCTCGTCCTAGGTGATGGACACGCTTGGGTAAGCTTATCAAGAGTTAGACTACAACATTTTAATTAAAACTTGATGGGTTGGTATGAACGGGCGTTCATACTAGTGTTGTGATGGCCATTGGGTTGGTCATCTCCAGGATGTCTTTTTGTCACTACTTACTGTATCGCTGTTATTTTTGCAAATAAAATTTGAATTGTTAAAACTGCCTTCAAAACTATTACATTATTGCAAAAGAAAACTTGCTTTCTGCTAAAAATAAGTCCAGAGCCCCCTCCACTTAAATAAAGCTTGCATGTAGTTAAATAATAGTTCTGTTACCCTCACACGTCAGTCTTGCGAGTACAAAAACAATTTTTGTACTCAGGTGCTTTGCTTAATGTTTTTGTTGCAGAGGAAGAAGGTGAGCCCCAAGGGCTTCCCTTTTGTGAGATGCGCTTTGGGTTTGACGACTAGCTTGGCGGCCCGGTTGGTTGCCTTGTGGGTAAAGGCACACTAATTGGCTCTTTTATTTATCGCCATCTTATGGCTTTTGCTTCCGCTGTGTAGTTTGTTATTTATCTTGTAAGTTCCTTCTGTTGTATTTATTGAAGTTTTATTATTGTAATCTCTCGTGTATGGAATTGATGCTTGATTTTGTAACGGGGTGTGTATACTGCATTTCTGGGAAGTATACATATCCTGAGGCTTGGTTTATTTGAATTGTGATGCTAGGGTCAATGGAAGGCTAAGCATTACAAGTCGAATAAACTGGGGTCCTCACATATGTCTCATTTTGCACCAAGCCAACTTTATTTGCAATAACGTAATACATTTAAAAGCAAGTTTACAAACCAATTTTATCGTTGGAAGTAACAGCGAAAATAATGATAAATACAAGCAACCACCTAGAAGTGACTATCCCAATAGTCACCACAACATAGCACGAATCCATGATTCGTACCACCCATCAAGTTTTAATTAAAAGGGTTGTAGTCTAACTCTTGAAAGCTTACCCAAGCGTGTCCATAACCTAGGACGAGGCTATTCGAATAGTTTTAACCCTGCAGGGGTGTACCAATGTACCCACACTTCAGACCGCCTTTAAGCCACAAAGCACACTTCCGAAGGTATACCGGCACGGCTAAGTCCTACGAGACGCTTTCCAATATTGTGCATTGACTACGAGCCGCTCGTATGGATAGAAACCTATACGCTTACATTGCAAGCCGAAAGACAACAAATCCCATCACGGGTGAAGTCTTTCGGACACTACAATGCTCCCAACACCATCCCTCCCGCGACTCCTCGCGACCAAGCCAATACACTCCAAAGTACTAAGTCAAGAGAGGTCCCATACCCTCTAGTGTGGTTAGCACGCACAAATTGCTCGGATAATGTGTACTCACAAGATGTTCGGTCCTTAATTGACTCGGGCACCATTCGGTCACACCGAAAATCACACCATCTTACCATTGTGCCCAATTCTAAATCATTTTTCTTTTCAGTTTTAGTTTTCATAAGTAGACATGGCACAAGGTGGAAATCATAAATCATAATATGTTTTATATGATCAAGGTTATCGACAAGTCGATAACCGCCCATTTCTACCGAAGCTAAGCATGGCTAAGCAATTAATTCGCAAACTACTAAGTGACAAGAGCTCATCCACGAACTCTAAATCACAGCAATAACCTAGGCTCACGGTAGTAGAGGATAATCATTTGCTAAGGAAATGCATCTACTAGGCCAACTAACGACAATAGTTTAACACAAAGTAGCAATGCATACATAGAAGTTGTAATCAACATAAATACTTAAAATACTGGGATTAACATGATCAAACTGCTTGCCTTGCTGGATTTGTTCCTGCTGCAGAGGGGAATGCTCAGGTTCAATAAATTCTTCGGAACCTAACGCGAAAAGGCGATAAAAACCGATAAGAACGAAGAACACCAAAAGGAACTCAACAGCAAAGGACATCCAATTCCAATGAAATTTCCACAGCAACTAGAGGTTGATTTTAGACAATTTTAGAAATAAGAATCACTTCATTTGGACTTAGCATGAAAAAGTCAGCCTGACAATTCATAATTAAATTAATTTCGGTTACTGTTCATGACGAAAATTTCTAGAATGATCTGGAACTTGAAATTTTTATGGTAGGTAGAGATGGTTATCCTAACAACAGCAAAACTGAGTTTGCACAATTTGAAGTTGAAATGAATTAGTTATGATTTTTCTAAGTTCTAAAACTAGTGAACCATTAATTTCAGTGGCAAGGATCATATGAAGACCTATTCTATATTACAGTACATTCCTCGTGGATTTTAACAAAACTTAGTTTGCTCAGTTTGGAATTACAGAGAAACAGCTATGCATTTGACAAATTTTCAAAGAGTTTCTAGACATCATTATTCACTACACAAGATCATGTAGTTAAAATCATTTTCTGCTATATAACAGTGCCTAAATTCATTCTCAAATTAAAGTTTATACTCTAACAGAGCTACAACAACTGGAATTATTAAAAAAGAAGCTAAAATGACAAAGTTATGCACTTTTGAAATTTAAAACCATAAAAGACTTAGAAAATTTGAGCTCTCGGGAGGTCCAAATGAAATAAAGGAAAAAGGAGAGGTCGTGGGCCGTCGATCCTTCATCGCACGGCCACGGACCTCGAAGCACAGCGCACAAAAGACCTCCTCCCGCACTAGGGAGGTCTGGACCGTTGAGATCTGATCCAACGGCCATGACCAGTGCATGCACAGCGCACGCAAAGGAGGTCCTTGCGCCTAACGGAGGTCGTGACCGTCAGATCAAGATCTGGCGGTCCCGAGCACTAGGGGAGGTCCTAAGGCTAAACCTACAGAGGGAGGTCTGGACGGCTAAGATTTCACGGAGGAGGTCTTCAACGGTCTAGATCTCTAGAGTGTTAGATCTAAATCTAACGGTTGAGACCTGAGGAGGAGGTCCTAAAGCTACGGATCTAAAGGAGGAGGTCCTAGACGGTCAAGATCTCCAGGGGGAGGTCATGAACGGCTAAGATTAACACGAGGAGGTCTTGGATGGCCAAGATCTGCTCGGGGAGGTCCTAAGCGATAGGGTTTTAACGGGAGGAGATCTGGACGACTCAGATTAGACCTAGGGAGGTCCTGAACGGTTCAGATCGACGCGGAGGGAGGTCCTGAGACTAAGGATTTTACAAAGGAGATCTAACGCTCAGATCTAAATCCGGGGAGGTCGTGAACGGCTAGGATTGAGCCTAAGAGGTCCTGAGCGGGTTGTCTTTGTAAAAGACCAGGGGTGGCTTTTTACAAGGAGGATCCCGAGGGTGGTCTAGGGGTGGTCTTTGCAAAACGACCAAGGGGAGGTCTTTTTGCAAAGAGGACCTCGGTGGAGGTCCAGGGGTGGTCTTTAACAAAGAGGACCTCAAGGAGGTCTTCGCAAAGAGGACCCCAAGGCGGAGGGTGATCCTAACGGCTGGGATTTAACCTACGGTGGTCTTTAATGGCCAGGATTTCAGCGGGGAGGTCCTGGCACTAAGAAAATACACGGAAAACTCTCTACGGTATAGATCTACCAGGAGGTGATCTTAAACGACTGAGATCAAACTAGGGGGAGGTCCAGAGGCTTAAGCTTTTCGGAAAGGAGCCAAAGGCTCGGATCTAAACTGGGGTGGTCGTGGACAGCCACGATGAACCCGAGGAGGTCTTGGGACTTGTCGGAAACCCGACAAAAGACAGGCTACCGCAGTTCACTCGCCGGCACGTCGCCGACGACCAAGGCCACGGCGGCGATAACTAAAGTTACCAACAGGAGCGCAATACTATTGCGAACGTAACGGAGGTATCCTCGACGGCGGGGCAGGCCTAAAACGCCGGCGAGCCGGAGAGGGGCGGAGGACAAGTTTTCGGCAAAAACCGAAAACATGAAAAGGGCTCGACACGACCTAATCTGACAAGTGCTCGAGCTCTAGGAGGCCAGAACGAACTTACCAGGGCCAAGATGAGGTTCAGAGGAGCTCGGCGGAGGTCCAGCGGCGGAGACCGCAGCCGAAGTTGGAGAAGATGACGGCGACAAAGTGCTCTGAGCAATGCAAGGTACAAAGAATGGTCAGAGCAATGATGCGATGGCCTAGAGGCGGTCCAGGGCCAAAGAATTGAACAGAGGAGGTCTTACAAGAGATGGGAACGAAGGGGAGCACTTTCGGCCGCGAAGATCCAAGAACTTCAAATTAGGCGGTTCCTGAGAATGCAACCCAAATTGAGTTAGGGAGAGGACTTGTGACAACAAGAGGTCCACAAATGAAGTGAGACAAGGGCTAAAGAACCACTGGAGGAACCAAGTCGCCGCTGGAGCTCACGCAGCCAGAAATGGCGGAAATGAGCCCAAGGTGAGGTTTGGCGCTCAACCTTACAAAGAACGGTTTAGGAGGGCGACTGGAGGTGGAAGAGACTTAGAGGAAAGCCTCGGAGGTGCTCATGTAGTCCGGAGGCCTACTGAGCACGAGGACGCTGGTTTAATGGCGACGGGACAAAAGGGAGGTTGCTGCGTGAGAAAACGAGGTGAGGAGGCAGGTAAGGTCAGGGCAAAGCTGACACGCTTGATTTAAAAGAAAGGCTCCGAGCCGTTGCGTGGCCCCACGAGGTGATCGAGCTCGCATCGCCACTCACGACGCGCACGCGGGAGGAGGAAGAAGAACAGAAGAGGAGCTCGGGGAGGTTGAGAGCCCCACGATTTCAATCCGACGGCCCTGAACAAGCGCGCACAAGACTGAGCCCTAGCTCGGCTGAACTTGACTCGACCGAGCCAGTCGGCTGGGTCTGACTCGAGTCCGAGTCAGACTCAGACCTGATTTTGAGTTTTAAACTAACCTGAGGTTTGGGGATTTGTTTGAGGTAGCAAACTTACTCCAAAAATTATGAAATTTTTACAGGGGCTTGCCAGCTGAGCTATTGACCTTGTGTAAATTTTGCAGAGGTTTTTGTGCTGTACATTTTCCTCTAAAAATTCCACAAGGTGCTGGTCCACAATTTGACCAGAATTTGAATAGGTTTGACTGACCTCCAAAATATTCAAACAATTTCTAATAATTGTGAAATTTTTCAGAGGGGTCACATACCAACCCAAGAACTCAGGAAAACTATTTCCAGGAGATGATTAAGAGGTTTGACAAGATTGTTTTTGAAGGATAAAGATTTAACATCAAAAGACTTGTGACTATGTATTTCCATAACTTATTGTACAATAATTGTTCAGCACAATTAGGTAATACATGATGTAAGAAAAAGTTTTAATTTCTACTCATTTTCTTACATTTGAAACACAAGCCCAAAATTGGGATGTTACACCAGCACACCACTAACCGTTTGTGGCGTTGCAGCCACGTAAATTAGCAATGTTTCTCCCAATCTTGGAGAAACTAAGATTGGGGGACTTGTAAGGTACCATTTTAATTTTTCAAAGGCGCTGCTTGCTTCTTCAGTTCATTCGAAACTCCCATGTTTTCGGAGAAGCTTAAAGAAAGGTAGTCCTTTTTCGCCTAACCGTGCTATAAAACGACTTAACGCTGCCATACAACCGGTTAATTTCTGAACTTCCTTCTTTGTGGTTGGATCGCGCATCTGATCGATGGCGGCGATTTTCGTTGGATTTGTTTCAATTCCTCTAGCCGAAACTAGGAACCCAAGAAGCTTTCCCAACGAAACTCCGAACATACATTTCTCTGGATTTAACTTAAGGTTATGATGTCTTAAGTTATTGAAAGTCTCTTGTAGATCTAGAATATGATCGCCGGCGTTGATGCTTTTTACGACCAGATCATCAACGTAGGCCTCAAGATTCCGACCTATCTGAGGGCTAAAAGTCTTTTGCATCAACCTTTGGAATGTTGCACCAGCATTCTTGAGACCAAATGGCATTTTTACATAACAGTAAGTGCCATATGGGGTGATAAAGGAAGTTTTCTTCATCTTGTTTACTCATATTGATCCGGTGGTACCTCGAATAAGCATCCAAAAACTTAACAACTCATACCCGTAAGTAGAGTCTACAAGTTGATCATTGCGTGGAAGGGAAAGTCATCCTTCGGACAAGCTTTATTAAGATCCAGTAAAGTCAATACACATTCGCCATTTCCATTGGCTTTTCTAACCATTACAGATTGGCGAGCCACTCTGGGTGGTCGACCTCACGAATGAACCCAGCTTCGAGAAGCTTGTCAATCTCCGACTGGATTGCTTCTTTTCGATCAGATGCGAAACGCCGTAGCTTCGCTGACCGCTTTTTTGTTAGGTCAGAGCTAGCCTATGCTCGATCACCTCCCTAGGGACTCCGGGCATGTCGGACGCCTGCCAGGCGAATACGTCCTGATTAGCTTGGAGGAAGGAGACGATCGACTTTTCCTATTTAGGGTCGAGCCCTGCTCCGACCAGTATCTTGGCATCCTCTGGAGAAGTACTTCCGTCGAGTTGTACCTCTTTGTCCAGTCGAAGGTTTTGGTGTCATCTTCGGTCTTGAATTTTTGACCGCATGTTAATGGTGTTAGTTCCCTAGTCGAGTTCATCGACGATTCTAAACACTTCCGATTGCATGCGAGGCTATCTTTTGATCGCCTGCATCGTGATTACACCTTTTGTTCCCGGCATTTTCAAACTCTGATAACCGTAATGCGTGGCTATCAGGAATTTTGCTAAAGCCGGATGACCAAGAATTGCATTGTATGTAGTCTCGAAGTTCACCACATCAAATGAAATTTTTTCTGTTCGGAAGTTGTCGGGCTTTCCGAACGTAACCAGTAGGGACAAGTGCCCTATTGGTTTAGCGGTAGACCCAGAAACTATGCCATGAAAGGCATATTTCACTGGTTTTACCTTAGATTTGGGAATCTGCATGTCTTCCAAAGCACTTGCAAATAAAATATTCAAAGAACTACCCCCATCTATCAAAACCCGATTAACCTTGCAGTTATTAATAGTAGGCTCAGCGACAATTGGAAACCTACCTGGTCGAGTTGAAGGAATGGGGCAGTCTTCTTTGCTGAAGGAGATTATTGTTTCCGACCACCTTGAAGGTTTAACAGCGATCGAAGGTTCGGTAAGGTTGACTTCTCGCTCCACGTCTTTCAGGTGACGTCTGGACTCGTACGAAGAAGATCCACCGAAGATCACATCGACGGTGTGTTGAGGTTCTTGGTACTCCATCTCTACGTCACCATCTTTGTCCTTCTTGGAGCTTGTTTCCCCGAGTTCTTGAATCGACGGGAGTGGTCCTTTACGTGCATAATAATCTTCCAACTTCTTTTGCCAAGCGCGATAATTGCGCAAATCGTGTCCTGCTTGCTAGTGAAGAGGACACCATTTTTTGTTTCTCTTGTAATCATTGGTCGGAGCTTTAGCCTTGCCACGACCAGTATAATCTTTTCTTCCTTTGGTAAATTTTTCAGGAACAACAAGAACCTCTCTGTCGTTGGCTCTGCCATGCTTCTTTTTCTTGAGAGTCCTCTTTTGTTTCTTTTCCGTCCTATCTAAGCCAGGGTGGGGAATTTTATCCTTTCGATCAACGGCTTCGTTCCACTCGACCGCTTCACTGGCCGTAGAGTACTTGTCAGCCATGTAGAAGAGCTCGATGGTTGTTCGTGGGGGATGTATAGCTAAATCCTCCGTAAACCTTCAATTTCTTAATCCCGCTTTGAAGGCTTGGATAACGGAAGATTCTGCAACCTCCGGTATTGAGTTACGGACTTGGCTAAATCTCTTAATGTACTGCCGGAGAGTCTCGTTTGATTTTTTCCGTATCCTATGGAGATCGTCTTCCTTTCCAGGGCGATCATACGTACCCTGAAAATTTGCAATCAAAAGGTCGCAGAGTTGCTCCCAAGTATATACGGATCCGACCGGAAGGTTAAGCAACTAAGATCGGGCTGATCCTTCTAATACCGTAGGAACATAATTTGCCATTATATTTTCATCACCAACAGCAGCTCTGATAGCGGTGGTATATATCTGGAGAAATTCCAAGGGATTTTGGGTCCCATTGAATTTATCCATATTGGTCGGTTGAAACCTATTTGGCAACGCACAGCCTGGAGCCCTGCAAAGAAAGCTTGACAACCTGTGATAGTTTCGTGGCGTCTTCTTTGAAAAGGCGCCGGATTGTAATCGGTTGGAGACCGATTTCTAGGAACGGATTGTCGGTGCTCCAATGTCCCGATTCGGCCGTGGACGTTAGTAGAACGCCTTCGACCGCTTGCCTGGCTTAGGTGATGTCGAAGATCACCAGGTCCAAGCGATTGTTCCCCTCGACGAAGTGAAGGTGAGGATTCTTGGAATAGTCTCCTCCCCTCATGACTTGTTGGTCGGAATCGTCGAGGTGGTCGCAGTGTCAACTGATCCTCAACACGACCATGCGGGCCCCTCCTTCGGGAAGAATGCTGTGATGAAGTCATGGTCTGACTTTGCGGGTGCCTTCGTTCCAGATAAGCTTCTGTGCGCTGCATCGTCTGTTGGATAATCTCCGATACTTGACCTGCGAGTTGGGCAAAACCTGGAGTCTCTGCCAGGGCAGGGTCAGAAGTATTTAACATATCCCTGACTCGCTGCAGGTTTTGTGTAACAGCCCCAAGTTTATAAACGATAATAAAATGTTTTATGAACAGTAATGAGGTGCTATTCATAGCATTACTGTTCATTTCTACACTCTGGGCAGTATGTTACAAATTAAAAATCTTTCTTTTTAGCCAAAATCCAAAAGAACCATTTAAAGTTTCAAAGGAAATACAAGATGGAACTTGTATTATGACTAGGAAGTATTTTCCTTAAAGCTTAAATAAATTATTTGGACCAAAAATATTTTTTGTTGAATTTTCAGAAATTATTTTGACCTGGAGAAAAATATTTACACTTAAATAAACATTTTCGGGTCAAGATAATTATTTATGTATTTTACAAAGTGATAGTGTAATTTTAAAATTTATCTGGGAAATATATCATCCCAGTAGCTTCCAGTTAAAATTTCATGATTTTACAAATTTATTTGCTATTTTTAAACCCTAGTCAAACTTTCAAACTTTGAATTCAGGATTTAGTCGACCTTCTGGTCTAGACCTAACCCTCAGCACTGTAGCGACTCGAGCCATGCGGTTGGGTCTAACCCAGTGCAGCTGATCCGGCTCTGTCACGCTCGGGCGCGAGCCCGAACCCCATAGGTGATGTGAGCCGTTGATTTTCAATCGAACGGGCGAGGCTATGACGCTACGCGAGCTGTCCACGTGTGCGTACTAATCTCCGCCGTTGGATCCTGATCTAACAATCGGCGTTGGTGTATGCATTCGGACGACTCCGGATCCCCTTATGGTCTCCACCGTCCATTCTCGATCCAACCGCGCTACCTTTTTAATTTGAAATCAAAGGCGCGCAGCTATCTTGGGCCCTTAGATCTCGATCCTACGGTACGCCTTTTCGACCGTGGGCTTTTAGAGCCCAAATTTAGTGGGCCATTGGATTTTAATCGTAGGGTCCAGGTGAGTGTATGCAATCGGACCATCCGGATCCCGCGTTAATCCCGACCGTAGAAGTTCCATCGGACGGTGCTGCGTCAGCGCATCTAAGGGATGACGTGTATCTTTTGAGTTGGGCCGTTGGATTTCAATCCAACGCCCCTATTTGAACTTAAAACCCCGAAAGCCCGTAGAGCTCTTTTTAATCTCCGCCATTCGTTTCGGATCGTGCGGCTCATATTTAAAGATACCGATTAAAGTCTTTTAACCTCTCTATTTATCACAACCGCCCATTTCTAATCGGACGGTTGAGATTCTTTTGAGCTTTAAGAGGCGCGCGCGACTGAGGATGACAAAGGGACCCACATGTCATATGTTGCCTCCCTTCTTCCTTATCTCTGCGCGCAGCCATTTTTGAGAGCAGAGGAGAGGATTATCCAAAGATTATGCCACAAATTTTTGGATATTTAGCCCTAAATGGACACCTCATCAACTCTAGACTCCTCTCCTGTGCCCTGTAGCTCAACATCCATATATAAGCCCTAGCTTTTTGCTGTTACCATTGTTGACCACTGAAGCTCATCATTTTCCTTCTTTGCCCAAAGGAGTTCTTGCTCCTGTCCCTTTGCTTATCCATTCTAAACCACGGTTCCACCTTGTAATAAAGATTTGACATCTTTTGTAGGTTAAACCAGAGTTTATTTCTCTGTTGATCAACATCGAGTTTTCAGAAACTTTGGTGTCTTTCTTATACCGGTAAGCTAAAACCCTAGTTTTTGACATTTGGGACATCTTAAGGACTTTAGGAGATCATATGAATCATTCTTTTAAATATCAGTACCTTCAACTTGCTTCAAACTGAAAAGTTGTTATTATAATTTTTCGGTCTTTCATATCTTTTTCAAGATCTAGGGTTTCTCCTGTCAACTTATCATCCTAGTTAGGTTTCAACTAAACCCTAGCAGCATAACAAGTTGTTCTTTTAATTCTTGTCATCATCTATTTAGCTTGTTAGCAAAGATTTGTCTCTGTTCCTTATTGTCGGCTTAACCGACAATACAAGTTTTCTTCAGCTTTTGATAATCTGACCGATTAGGGTTAGATTAGGGTTAGTTTGGGTGTTAATTACCCTAAAAAGATCAGGCTAAGCTTCATTTTAGAACCTTTTTGCTTGATCTATTTTCCTTTTTCCTAAAGTTTGCAATCTGTCCTGTTTCTGCTCTTTTCAAAACCTGAAAACTGAAACTTGGTTCTAGACTATAGTTTCTGTTATTTAAAAGTTGCATCTGATAAGCTGGGTTATTATCACTATTAGGGTAGATATAACTTAAGCATGCTGTTAAACATGCATTTTCATATTGATCATGCATATTTTTTTCAATTTGTACATATTGTCGATTTTGGCATTTATTGGACTTTATTGCTTCTTTTAGAAACTGGTTTTGCTGAAGTGATTGAACCTATTTCTGAGCATCCTGAGCGTGCAATAGAAGTGTATTACTATCAAGGCAAGCATCCTCTTTGCACCATATTGATCCCAAATTCTGTATACTAGCTTTTACAAATCCAGTGATATCTGTGCATGCTATTTTTCTGAAAATACAAAAATGTGATCTGTAGTAGCTAGCTATAACCTAACATGGTGGATTACCTTAATTATAATCATACACTTAACCCTAGCTCAGTACTGTATACTATAACCTATATTTTCAGATTTGGCTTAGACATGCAGTCTAGAGATTTTAGAGTTTGACAAGCATATCTTGTCAAACATGGGAATCACAAATGGCTTTCTGTTATTTGAAACTCTTTGTCCAGTTTTCTTAAATCAGACTTGTGTTTTAAATTTAAATTGATCTGGACAAGAGGAAGCTAGTGATGGTGCTTTTGTGCACGATATTGGGAATTGTGGTGGACTTGTCCAGGTTAATTAAGGACCGAACTCTGACTATTCAATTCAAGTCCCCCACGTACTTCCACATGCAGTGTATGGGCGCTGTTTGGTTAAGTAAAATGTTAAGACTATTGGGTTGGAAACAGGAAAGTAAGAATATGTGTATTGACCTTGTATGGCATAAATGCTTAGGTCTTATGACTGTTGTATGCCATGTGAGCTTGTATGTCAAGATCGATGTTCTTAGAAGGGTGAGGGCGTATATGTGCTCCGTAGCATATACGTACCTTAAAGATGCCGATTGCATCCCGATATGGGTGAGCCAGTTCGCATTTAATTGTTTGGATCGGCATTCGACGCAACATGTGTGCCCGGTTAGCGGATGCTATCGACGTTGTTTAAGCGAGATCGGTTCACACATGGGGTCCAACTCAATAGTGTTAGCTTGTTGAAAAATACCAAATCTTAGTTTCCCGGTCGGCATACCAAAGGAAGTATGTCATCATTCGGAGGCATCCAGAAGGCAACGGCTAGCTAAGTCATGTGGGTAAAGATGTACACCCTACGAGGTATAAAGCGTTCGAATAGCCGTGTCCACGGTCATGGACGATAACTTGAGTTGATGTCACCTGTATAGAAGTTTTGATTTTCAAAATCTGGTTTCGGTTTTTGGTTTAGCATGAGGGATTCATGCACTGGACTGTTTACATTATGTCATTTACTTACTGTTCTAATCCAACTTTGATTTATTAAATTGCTTTATCAAAATTTAGCAATTGTAGGTTAAGATGTATTGCTTTATGCAAATCTGAACCTTTCTACCCTCCTGTTGCAACCTTATGCATATATAAATTCTACTCCTTTGTATAGGCTCTAACAACCGCTTTCTTTTATTAGTTTGTGTAAGACTTGCTGAGTACCTTCCGTACTCAAGGTGCTATCACCTATTGTTGCAGGTGAGGATGGTTATCTTTATGAAGTACCCGTTAGCGCCGATCAGGGTGACGCTAACGAGTAAACTACTTCTTTCCTCCACGCAATTGCCTGCGGGTAGATGAGGTCATTGGTGGACTTTGATCTTTTATTTTCCTTCCATTGTTGAACTTGTTGTAGTGACCAAGTCACTCTATAATGTAGTACAAGAACCGAAAGTTGTAAAATTATGTTTAATTATGTAAATGAATGACTTGTATGTGTTTGATGCAATGTTGATGAAGGATATATATATACAATGGTCATTGATCCTGGGAACCATTGTGGTATATATATATATCCGGGAATCCTGATTATTGGACTGTGACTTGTTAAATTTATATCTCTAGCATGATCATTAATAAAGGGGCAGCACTGTTCCTTAATTAATAATTGTGTTACTGTATGAATTTAATTAAGTACATTTCCAATAACCGGGTGTCCCCACAGCGTTGGTATCAGAGCATACGTTGCCTGTAGGTTAGAAGTAGCATGGCCGAAGTTCTTAGAGAGTCTTCTAATAAAACTATTTTCAAGCCGTAGTATAATTTTGAAAGCTTAAGTATGACATCTTTTATTTCTTACCTTTCTTAATATCAATTCTTGTCCCAACTTTCTGTTGGTTTTTCTAAAAGTGAATTGTTTCTTATCTTGTCTTTTGTCTATAGATGAGTGGGTGGTACTTGGTCAAGGAGACCCGAGCCGAGGATGTTGATGGATTTCCAGCCTTACTTCGGGACATGATGTGGCGATCCAATTTCACCTACCAGCCAGAGTACACCATTTATCGACGAGACCGAGGCCCAGGGATGGAGGAGTACCGTGCCTTCATCAATGTTATCGCTAGGCACGAGTGGCAGTTGTTCCTCATCGTGTCCAAGCACTTGCCACCTCTGAGGCTATGGCGGTTCAGGAAGCTGCTAGTAGGATGATGAGCCTTCTTCGTCATGATTTGACGGAATTGTCTCAACCACCCTATGATCACTTCCCGAATCAAGGTCCTACCTCCGAAGTGAGCATGTTCGATGAGATACAGTTTGGAGAAGACCCCCAGGTGCGACAGTTGGCGAGGATGGTCCGCATCATGGACCAAATCCATCGCAGCATCGTAAGGGAGTTGTGGGAAACTCGGCGTCGTCTTAATGAGGCCCAGGAGTACCTGCTTCTTGGAGTCAACATGAACCGCGTTCCTCGCAACGCGCTTTACGGTGACAACGAGACCTCTCGCCGCCGCCGCACCACCTCTTTACCAACTTCCGTATGGTCGGTGCGTGCTGTTTATGGACAAGTGCGCCAAGCCCGGATGATCGCGAGTTTTCTCAGATTCGCGGATCGCACCTCACGGAGGTCACCACCACTTCTAGGATCTCCGAGGCGCCTTATTAGTCCTTTGGATCCTCGTTGACACGGGTTCCCCGAGCTCATCTTTTGAATGAGTTTCCGGTGAACTTTCACCGGGATCTTTATGCTAGTACTTCGACGATGAATCCTCGTGGATAGGTGTCTTCAGGTTTAGTAGTTTCCCTTAAATAAAATGTATGTCATAGGGCAATAGTATCCTGTACAGAATATATAAGTTCAACTTTTGGTTTTGTAATCTGACCTTTATGGCCGACTATGCTGTGAGACTGGAACCGAACCTTTTGTTGTATATATGAAGTTTCTGGTTTTGGTGTTAATCTGAATGCATGACATAACATAATGCATTATAAGTACAGTCTTTGTTTCTTTTCTAATTGTAACCTTGTTTGTGTTTGCCGAGTATATTCTTGTTATGTTGTTAACCATGATGTGGTAACAGGATGACAGGACCTACTACTCGTGCGCAAGCGCAACAAGGGAAGGGTCTTTCATCTTCGGTTCCTCATTCTCAGGGAGGGCCGACCGAACCTTCCTGTTCTCAGGGTCCTCCAAGTGGTTCCTAGGAAGAGGAGCTTCCTCCACCACCTTCTATGGCTGATGTGCTCATGCAAATTGAGCGCAACAGAATGGACCAAACGCGCATCCTGGAGCAGATTGCGCGCAACACTTCTTCTCCTGTTGCACCAGCCGTCAGAGCAGGAGGTCATCATGTGCAGGGCAGTCTTGCTGACTTTCAGCGGACTAACCCGCCAGTGTTCTCTAGCTCTCAAGATCCCATGGAAGCTGAGGACGGGCTTCGGACCATTGAGAAGAAGCTATTAATTGCTCAGTGTTCCGAGAGGGAAAAGGTTCTTTTCGCGATTATCAACTTGATGGGCGGCTAGCATATGGTGGGATAACCTCCTTGCCATTCAGCCTGCTGGACATGTCCCAACTTGGGATGAGTTCGTGGAGGCTTTTCGCGAAGCTCATATTCCTGAGGGAGTGATGATGATCAAGCAACAGGAATTCCTCGCTCTCAAGCAAGGGCAAAAATCTGTGACCGAGTATCTGCACGAGTTCAACTTCCTTGCCAGATACGCCCCTGATGATGTTTCGACTGACCTTCGTTGTCGGAACCGGTTCTTGAATAGGTTATCTGAAGAATTGCAGATGGCTGTAGCCTTGCATGACTTCAGGAATTTCTCCCATTTGGTCAACAAGGCTATTGTGGCCGAAAGCAAGAGCAAGGCATTGGAGGAGTCACGTAAGCGACAGCGGACTTCTCAGTTTGTTCCTGGTGGCGGTTCGCCAAGGCCTCGCATGTGGTTGCCTAGACCACCGCGAGCACCAGCTCCATTTTCTCCAAGGCCGGCAGTGTTTGCCCCTCGTCCATCCCCTTCCACTAACCAACCAAGACCTAGTGGAAACCAGCCGCCATCTGTTGTTACTGTCAGGCCGGGAGTTATATGTTACCATTATGGACGCTCAGGGCATTTCGCCAATCAGTGTTATGCCAAGGCTCAAGGGATACCACTTATTTCACCTTCCCCGGCTATTGTGCGTCCTACACCGCCTTCACCGACCATGGTCAAGCCTGACCCTGTTCCGGTTCGAGGTCGTGTGAACCATATTACTGCTGAGGAAGCAGCTGTCACTCCTGAAGTTGTTCTTGGTATACTCCTAGTTAATTTCAACATTGCAGCTGTTTTATTTGATTCCGGAGCATCCCATTCATTTGTTAGTAGGCAGTTTGCTATTCAACATCAATTAATTGTGCATCATCTTCATCCACCTCATGTCATTCACTCACCGGGATCTGTCTTTATGACTGATCAAGTCTGCCGTGGTGTCAATATAAATATTGAAGTGGTAGACTTTTGGGCTGATTTGATTGTGATAGATTCTAAAGGGTTGGATGTTATTTTGGGAATGGATTGGTTATCCAAGCACCTTGGGCAAATTAATTGCGCTCACAAATCCATTTCTTTGACTAATGAAAGCGGCACTTCAGTCGTTTTTCAATCCAGGACAATGGATTCTCATCTTTGTGCTCACCAAGTTGATACCACTCCCTCCTTGGAGTCGGTACCGATTGTTTGCGAGTATGTTGATGTCTTTCCTGAAGACCTTCCCGGTTTGCCACCAGATCGGGAAGTGGAATTTGTTATTGAACTAGTTCCTGGAACTGCTCCTATATCCAGGAGTCCTTATCGAATGCCTGCCAATGAGTTGGTTGAATTAAAGACACAACTTGGAGAATTACTTGACAAAGGATTTATTCGACCGAGTTCCTCACCTTGGGGATGCCCGACAATCTTTGTCAAAAAGAAGGACAACACTTTGCGGATGTGTGTAGATTACCGTCCGTTAAATGAGGTTACCATTAAAAATAAGTATCCTCTGCCTCGAATTGATGATCTTTTTGATCAGTTGGTTGGTGCCCGAGTCTTTTCAAAGATTGATTTGCGATCGGGCTATCATCAAATCAAGGTTAGAGCTGAGGACATTCCTAAAACAACTTTCTCTACTCGTTATGGTTTGTACGAGTACACTGTCATGTCCTTTGGTTTGACCAATGCTCCAGCTTATTTCATGAACCTTATGAATTCGGTGTTCATGGATTTCTTGGATAAGTTCGTTGTCGTGTTCATCGACGACATCCTTATTTATTCCAAGTCTGATAAGGACCATAAACAACATTTGAGGCTTGTGCTGGAAACACTTCGTCGGCATCGACTGTATGCTAAGTTTAGCAAGTGTGCTTTCGTTCGTAGAAGTTGCATTTCGGGACATGTGTTATCTGAAGGAGGTATCGCTGTTGATCCAAGCAAGGTACAAGATGTACTAGATTGGAAGCCTCCCAAGAGTGTCCCTGAGATCCGAAGTTTTCTTGGACTTGCGGGTCATTACCGTAGGTTCATTGAAAATTTCTCCAAAATTGCTAGACCTTTGATTCAGCTTTTGCAGAAAGAGAAGAAATTTGAATGGTCAGCTAAGTGTGAGGAGAGTTTTCGACTTCTGAGAACTCTCTTGACTAAAGCTCCAGTTCTCACTCTTCCGGATATTCATAAGAGCTTTGACATCTATTGCGATGCATCTCGCCATGGACTTGGTTGTGTGCTTATGTAAGAAGGCCGAGTTGTGGCATATGCATCTCGGCAGTTGCGCCCTCATGAAGTCCACTATCCTACTCATGATTTGGAATTGGCTGCCATAGTCCATGCATTGAAGATTTGGCGACA
The DNA here is from genome assembly GCA_036346255.1 of Ampelocalamus luodianensis. Taxonomy (NCBI): domain Eukaryota; kingdom Viridiplantae; phylum Streptophyta; class Magnoliopsida; order Poales; family Poaceae; genus Ampelocalamus; species Ampelocalamus luodianensis. Next base: position 67,180,958 of record CM070620.1, on the reverse strand, counting down.
TTACCTTCTCGGTAATCGTTGTGAGATCTATACTGATCATAAAAGTCTAAAGTATATATTTACTCAATCTGATTTGAATATGAGGCAAAGAAGATGGCTTGAACTGATCAAAGACTACGACATGGGCATTCACTATCACCCAGGCAAAGCCAATGTTGTGGCAGACACTTTAAGCAGAAAGTCACAATGCAACTGCACATTTTCTCTACCTACGGCCAAGGACTTGTGTGCTGATTTTCAGCGCCTAAGCCTTGACTTGGTGGAAGAAGGTTTTCTTGCTGCATTACATGTGGAGCCGACATTAGAATCTCAGATTCTTGAGGCCCAGAAAACTGATGCCGAGGTAGCCGAAATCAAGGAAAACTTGAAAGCGGGTAAAGCCAACGAGTTTTCTGAAGATGATCGCGTATGATTCGATATCGCAATCGTTTAGTAGTACCGCAGATCCTCAATTGAAGAGTCTAATTCTCGAGAGTCTCATAATTCCAAGTTTTCTTTACATCCTCGAAGTACCAAGATGTATCAGGATTTGAAGAAAACATTTTGGTGGAGCCAAATGAAGAGGCAAATTGCTCAGTATGTTGTTGAATGTGATATTTGCCAAAGGGTTAAAGCTGAACATCTGAAGCCAGCTGGTACCCTTCAGCCTTTGCCTATTCCATAGTGGAAGTGGGAAGAGATCGGTATGGATTTTGTTACTGGTCTTCCCAAGACTTCCAATGGATCCGATGCCATTTGGGTAATCATCGACCGTTTGACAAAGGTGGCTCATTTTATTCCTGTCAAAACCATCTTTAGTGGCAGGCAGCTAGCAGAGCTTTATATTGCCAGAATTGGTTGTCTTCATGGTGTTCCCAACATCATTGTTTCTGACCGTGGCCCTCAGTTTACATCCCACTTTTGGAATTGTCTTCATCAGGCTATGGGGACTGAACTCTCTTTCAGTACTGCTTATCATCCTCAAACTAGTGGTAAAACTGAGAGAGTGAATCAAGTAATGGAAGATCTTCTTCGAGCCTATGTGCTATCTTATAGCAAAGACTGGGAGAAATCTTTGCCATATGTGGAATTTTCCTACAATAATAGCTACCAAGCAAGTATTCAAATGTCACCTTTTGAAGCCTTGTATGGGAGAGCTTGTAGGACCCCTTTGAATTGGTCCGAGTCTGGTGAAAGATCATTTTATGGTCCAGATTTGGTAAAGGAAGCAGAAGAGCGAGTTCGTCTGATTCGAGGTTGCTTGAAAACTGCACAGTCTCGTCAAAAGAGCTATGCTGATCATCGTCGTCGCGAATTAAGCTTTGAGGTAGACGATCATGTCTATCTTAAAGTATCACCGATGAAAGGCACTCATCGTTTTCAGGTAAAAGGGAAGCTCACACCTCGTTATATTGGACCCTTCCGAATCATTGCAAAACGAGGAGCTGTAGGTTATCAACTGGAACTACCTGAATCACTCTCTGCAGTGCATGATACTTTTCATGTGTCTCAATTGAAGAAATGCCTTCGTGTTCCTATTGAGGCAACTGCTTATGAGCATCTTGATCTCCAACCTGACCTTTCCTATCAAGAGCAACCAGTACGTATCCTCGACACAATGGAACGCAGGACAAGAAATCGTACTGTCAAGTTCTTGAAAATTCAGTGGGCTAATCATTCTGAAGATGAAGCCACTTGGGAGCGCGAAGATCTGATGCAGCTTGAGCACCCCCATCTTTTTGTTGTTTAGAATTTTCCTTTGAATCAAGAAAGGAAAGTTTAAACAAAGCAATGTAAACAAAGATGTAATAATAACACTCTGTTATTATGTAAAGTTCTTCTCTGTTATCTTTAAGGGAAATCAAGACAACAGATGTTGAACTTCCTTATAAATCATTTCAATTTCACTTCTTCCTAATCTTTAACTTGTTCCAAATCTCGAGGACGAGATTTTCTTAAGGGGGGTAGGTTTGTAACAGCCCCAAGTTTATAAACAGTAATAAAATGTTTTATGAACAGTAATGAGGTGCTGTTCATAGCATTACTGTTCATTTCTACAGTCTGGGCAGTATGTTACAAATTAAAAATCTTTCTTTTTAGCCAAAATCCAAAAGAACCATTTAAAGTTTCAAAGGAAATACAAGATGGAACTTGTATTATGACTGGGAAGTATTTTCCTTAAAGCTTAAATAAATTATCTGGACCAAAAATAATTTTTGTTGAATTTTCAGAAATTATTTTGACCTGGAGAAAAATATTTACCCTTAAATAAACATTTTCGGGTCAAGATAATTATTTATGTATTTTACAAAGTGATAGCGTAATTTTAAAATTTATCTGGGAAATATATCATCCCAGTAGCTTCCAGTAAAAATTTCATGATTTTACAAATTTATTTGGTATTTTTAAACCCCAGTCAAACTTTCAAACTTTGAATTCAGGATTTAGTCGACCTTCTCGTCTAGACCTAACCCTCAGCACTGTAGCGACTCGAGCCATGCGGTTGGGTCTAACCCAGTGCAGCTGATCCGGCTCTGTCACGCTCGGGCGCGAGCCCGAACCCCATACGTAATGTGAGCCGTTGATTTTCAATCGAACGGGCGAGGCTATGACGCTACGCGAGCTGTCCACGTGTGCGTACTAATCTCCGCCGTTGGATCCTGATCTAACGATCGGCGTTGGTGTATGCATTCGGACGACTCCGGATCCCCTCACGGTCTCCACCGTCCATTCTCGATCCAACCGCGCTGCCTTTTTAATTTGAAATCAAATGCGCGCAGCTATCTTGGGCCCTTAGATCTCGATCCTACGGTACGCCTTTTCGACCGTGGGCTTTTAGAGCCCAAATTTAGTGGGCCATTGGATTTTAATCGTAGGGTCCAGGTGAGTGTATGCAATCGGACCATCCGGATCCCGCGTTAATCCCGACCGTAGAAGTTCCATCGGACGGTGCTGCGTCAGCGCATCTAAGGGATGACGTGTATTTTGAGTCGGGCCGTTGGATTTCAACCAACGCCCTATTTGAACTTAAAACCCCGAAAGCCCGTAGAGCTCTTTTTAATCTCCGCCGTTCGTTTCAGATCGTGCGGCTCATATTTAAAGATATACCGATTAAAGTCTTTTAACCTCTCTATTTATCACAACCGCCCATTTCTAATCGGACGGTTGAGATTCTTTTGAGCTTTAAGAGGCGCGCGCGACTGAGGATGGCAAAGGGACCCACATGTCATATGTTGCTGTGAGGACCCCGGTTTATTCGGCTTGTACTGTTTAACCATCCACTTGGTCCTAACAGTACAAATCAAATAAACTAAGCCTCGAGATATGTATACTTCCTGCACTGCAGATACACACCCTGTTACAAAATCATGCATCAATTCCATTCATACACATAGAGTCAAGTAAAAGCAACAACTTAAAGACATAGATAATATAAAGAGAGTTATTACAAAAGAGAGGCCGACCGCCAAAAGTCATACAAATAAGTAAATACACAATGAAGCAAAATGGCCATAAGATGGCGATAAACAAAAGCCAATCGGTGTGCCTTTACCCACAAGGCAACCAACCGGACCGCCAAGCTAATCGCCCTGAGGCGCCGCAACACAACTCACAAAAGTGAGGCCCTTTGGGCTCACCTTCTTCCTCTGCAACAATTAATATTAAGCAAGCGGATGAGTACAAAACTTGTTTTTGTACTGCAAGACTGACGTGTGAGATAAATGAACTATAATTAACTACATGCAAGCTTTATTTAAGTGGATGAGGCTCTGGACTTATTTTCAGCATGAAGCAAGTTTTCATTTGCAATAGGGTAATAGATTCAAAGCAAGTTTTCAATTAACTTTTATTGTTCAAATAAGAGAGAGACAAATATAACAATAGATAGATGACAACACCAACCTAGAAGTGACTAACCCATAGTCACCACAACAATAGCATGAAGTACCCCTTCATACCACCCATGTCAAGTTTAAGTTTTTAAAAGGTTGTAGTCTAGTTCTTGCACGACCTTACCAAGCATGTCCATAACCTAGGACGAGGCTATTCGAATAGTTTTAACCCTGCAGGGGTGTACCAATGTACCCACACGATAGACTGCCTTTCCACCAGCCACGGTTAGCACACTTCCTTTGGTATGCAGGCATGGCTAAGTCTAACAAGACGCTTTCCAATGGACGATGCTAATTAAGAGCCGCAACCCACGGGAGAAAGACACATTAGACAGCCTAACCGGTCTGCTAATGCTCCCCTCCAACACCACAAACACACACCCACCAACCAGCTCATAATTAACACCTCCCAAAGTACTTAGTCAAGAGAGGTTCCATATCCCCCTCGTGTGGTTAGCACGCAATAAGCGCTTGGCTTAGTGACACAGGTAACTCGGTCCTTGGGGACTTAGGCACCCTTCCAATCACGCCCAATAGATCACACCAACATACCATTGTGCCCAAGTCAAGATATAATTTTTGTTTTCAGTTTTTGATTTGCAAATTGGTAAAACACAAGGGTTGAACATAATGGAATAATAATAGCATCAGTGTGATCAAGATCACCGACTAAGTCGAGGATCGCCCAGTACTACCGATAACTAGGCATGGCTAAGCAATATTCATTCGAAATCTACTAAGTGACAAGAGCTCATCCAACGAACTCTAATCACAAGAAATAACCTAGGCTCGGTAGTAGAGGATGATTACTTACCTACAGATTATGCAACTAGAGGATTACTAATCAATTTAACAACAAATTAGCAATGCATACATAGAAGTTAAACAAAATATTAGACTTTAAAAGTAATGGGATCAAATGGGAAATGATCAAACTGCTTGCACGCTTGTTGTTGCTCAATTTGTTATGAGGGTCGTTCTGGGGTTACCGCAAATATCGAATCCTAAGCGAAAGAGCGAAAACAACCAATAAGACGAGCAACACTTAAACAAAAGAGCAAGCAAAAATTATCCAAATGCGACGAAATTTATACACAAGGTAGAATACGAATATACCTAGACATAGGAATTGGAAAAACCTAATTTGGATTTGTGGTGCAAAAGATATTCTCTAAAAACCTATTTTCGGCCAAATTAGCACTGTAGCAAAAATATTTTATAGAAAGATTTTGGAGCTGAAACTTTTAGGGTGGCTACCTACTGGTGTGGTGATAACCCATATAAAATTTCAGGTCATTTGGAGTTATATTTAAAGAGCTATGATTTTTCAAGTCATGAAAATGAACCAATTTAAATTGCATGTGAAATCTTGTTAAAAACAGTAACATGCCTAAAACCAATTTTATCATTTAGTACTGTATTAGGGGAAGCTAACAAAATTGGTTTCACTAAAATTTGATTTTCAGAGAATTAGTTATGCAATTTACAAGTTAATTGCTAATTTTAGAATAATAAGTAGAACCTATTTCTAAACAAATTTTAAAATCTGTTTTCTGGAGCCGAACTAAACTCCTATTCCTTTTTAGATTAAAGTACAACTCAATCTAAAGCTAACAAAATTTGAATCAACCGATTTGGGTTTAAAATGAATTAGATATTCATTTTTGAAGTTTAATACCTTTTTCAGTTTGCAAATAAAGCTTTCGGGAAACTCATAAAGGCTATTACGACGTGGCTGAGTAGGGACCGTCGATCCTGGATCGGACGGCCCACGCGCACGGCGCGCACAGCACACACACACAGCGCTCACCGAGGCTCACCGTTGGATCAAGATCCAACGGTCCCAATGATGATGGCATTGGACCGAACGAATGCCCCACGATCTCACCACGATCGAGCATCGGACGGTGAAAAGGATTGGGCCGTTCGCGAATGGACGATGGATCGCCGACAAAGGGACCCATCGTCGGCGACGCCGAGTCACGCCACGAGGTCTTAACACATGCGCGCACAGACTACGCCCACCCGTAGTGACAGAGGGCGCGGGGAGGGTTATGCACCGTGCGAGGCCCACATGTAAGTGACACTGGCGGCGGCTAAAGACATGATTAACGCTACGCAATGATTAGGCATTAATGAACGCCATTACTGTGTCCGAACGATATTACGGCACTGCCGTTTTCGTCCGACAACGAACCCGAGGGTGTTCCCCGGCTTGTCGCCGGCGACCCAAGGCACGGCGGCGGGAGCTAAATGCCAAAATGGAACCGCAATAGCATAACGCACACACCGGGACCATCCACACCGTCGGTGGTGGCCCAGAACGGCGGTGAGTCGGCGATGAGCGCCGGTGACCAAACGGCCGAAATGCGAAAACGCTCAAAGCTCCGCAGAATCGGTGTAAGGGTGCCACAGCTTCTAGGGACTACTAGAAGGCTACCTGAGGGATGCGGAGGTGCCGAGGGGGTCGGAGCAGCTCCGGCGACGAAGAACGGCGCCGGCACCGAAGAAGAAAAAGTGGAGACGACGGCCTGAGCAAAATGGGGAGACCGGTCATCACAACATCTTCACAACAGCTCGAGAGATGCCACATGAGCAAGGAATTAGAAAGAAGCTCCTTACCGGCGAGGAGGAAGAAGGCGGTGATTCGGTTTGCGAAGCAATTCCCAAAATTGAGACATTCTGTGAAAGCAAACTACAATTAAGTTAGGGTTTTGCTCCAAGAAGTAAGGGACACAAACCAAGCAAAAGAAGGGAAGAAAAGCCACTGGAGCGCTGGTTGCACCGAGGAGCTCCTACCAACAATGGCGGTGAAAGGGTTCTCGAGATTTGGGCTCAAGCAAGCAAGGAGAGTGCAAGCTGGAGCTCAAGGGGGTGTAAAGAAAGATATCAAGGTCTTGAGGGCTTAAGTAGCCGAGGGATGAAGAGAGCGGCGCGCACACGCCGAGGATGGTCTTCGGTCCACAAGAAGGTGTCTGCCGCTCGAGCGACGGAGCCTGGTGAGTTCGACGACCGGGCGCCGCACGACGAGCAATTAATGCGCTGCAGAGGGAGCCGTTAAAGGGGCTCAAGGAGGTGACAAGGCATCACACCTCCTCTCTTTCTTTGCCACGGCGTACAGGGCACACGCACGCGAGGAGGGAGATGACCAGCGCTACGTCGGGCCCACCAGTCCGCGAGAGAGAACAGAAACGGCTCGGACTCAACAGCTAACGCGGTCGAGCCCAACCCACTCGATGCTGACCGTCGGATTAGAATCAGACGGCCACGATGTGATCGCTGATTTGAAAACGGCTAACGCCAAACGGTACAGTCCCGCGATGGTTGGATCAGGATCCAACGGCTGAAAATCGGGGGGCAACCGACCTGTCCGAATGCCCCACCGATCTGGGCCGTTCGACATGGATCCTATGGTCCAGATCGCACGCGCAACCCCACGAGTCGCTCGGTGCGGTTAGGTGGTTCGGCCGAGTCAATTGACTCGAGCCCGAGGAACAGTGAAGACCAACTAGGGTTTTGATTTTAAAGCCGAAATTTTGGGGATTTAATTGAGGTATCAAATCAACTCCAAAATTTATGAAATTTTAACTGGAGCTTGCTGACTTTAGGATTAACCTTGCATAATATTTCCAGAGATTTTTGTGCAAGGACTTTTTACAAGAATTTTCAGAAAAGTTCAAAAGCACAAGGATGTAAGAAAAGTTTTAATTTACCCTCAATTTCTTACATTTGAAACACAAGCCAAAATTTGGGATGTTACAAACCTCCCCCTTACAAAAATCTCGTCCCGAGATTTGGTTTACTCGGAAAAGAAAGAGGGGTAGTCTGCACGGAGACGATCTTCTCGCTCCCAAGTAGCCTCATCCTCGGAATGGTTCGACCACTGAACTTTAAGGAACTTGATGGTCTTGTTCCTTGTTCTTCGTTCAGCCTCCTCGAGTATGCGAACAGGGTGCTCGCGATAGGTCAAATCTTCCTGAACATCCAGGGTTTCCAACGGAGCTTCCTCTGTTGGAACACGGAGGCACTTCTTTAGCTGGGACACATGGAAAACATCATGTACCCCGCAAGTGCAGCAGTAACTCCAACTTGTAGGCAACGGCTCCTCTTCTCGATGACACGGTATGGACCGACATATCGAGGAGCTAACTTGCCCTTGGCACCAAACGCCGTGACCTTTCGGAGGAGAAACCTTGAGATAAACGGTCATTGGGCTCAAAGCTCAACTCACGACGACGGCGATCCGCATAGCTCTTTTGCTCGGATTGAGCCGTGCGTGGCGATCACGAATGAGTGGACTTGACCCTCGGCCTCATTAATCGAGTCCGGGCCAAAGAAAGGTCTTTCACCGGTCTCGCATCAGTTCAACGGGTTCTACACTTTTTCCGTATAAGGCCTCAAATGGTGCCATGCCGAGACCGGCTTGGAAGTCGTTGTTATAAGAAAACTCGTGAATGGCAAGCACTTCTCCCAATGCTTCCCATAGGAAAGGACACAAGCTCGCAAAGATGTCCTCCAAAACTTGGTTGACCCTCTCGGCCCGACCATCCGCTTGGGGTGAAAAGTCGAGTGAAAGAAAGGCTAGTTCCCATAGCCTCTTGTAGGCTATGCCAAAATCGCGAAGTGAACAAATGAACCACGATCCGACACAATTGTCTTTGGCACACCATGCAAACTCACGATGCGGGCTAGGTAGAGCTCGCGAGGAGACCCACTCGAAGGTCGGTCTTGACAGAAGAAAATGAGCCACCTTAGTCAATCGATCGATGACGCACCGGATGGCATCATTCTTCTTGGAGACCGGGTAGACCGGTGATAAAGTCCATCCCGAACGAATCCCACTTCCACCCGAATTGGTAAGGGTGGCGATCCGCCGACGACGATGCTCGGCCTTGACACGACGACACACGCCGCACTCGCAACGAACCTTGCGATCTCCCTCTTCATTCGGTCCACCAAAATCTCTCGCGAAAATCCCGTACATCTTCGTGGCCCCGGATGAATGGATAACGGAGAATCGTGGGCTTCGCGGAGGATCAAATCCGCAACTCCATGTCCTTTGGAACCATGAGGCGCGTTCGAACCTCACGACACCAAGCTCATCTACGGAGAAGCACTTGGCTGCTCCATTCTTGACATTTTCCTTGATGCGGTTCACTCCAACATCTGACTGCTGAGCAGACTTGATCCGATGCACCAAGGTTGGCTATACAACTAGGGCAGCGAGGGAACCATGCTCAACCAAACCCAAGTTGAGACGCTGAAACTCCTCCAGAAGGGTGGGCTGAAGCTCCTTGAGCCGCAATGCATTGCAATGCGCTTTGCGACTAAGCGCATCCGCAATGACATTGGCCTTGCCCGGATGGTAGTGAATACCCATGTCATAGTCCTTGATCAGCTCCGACCATCTCCTTTGCCTGAGGTTCAGATCTGGTTGGGTGAACAAATACTTTAAGCTTTTGTGATCCGAATACACTTCGCAATGATTACCGATTAGGTAATGTCGCCAGATCTTAAGTGCATGGATCACAGCGGCCAACTCCAAGTCATGGGTAGGATAGTTGAGTTCGTGAGGTCTCAATTGCCTTGATGCATAGGCCACTACCTTGCCTTCTTGCATAAGGACACAACCGAGGCCTCGACGAGAAGCGTCACAAAAGATATCGAAGCTTCGACGGACATCGGGGAGAACAAGAACGGGAGCGGTGGTCAATCGCGTCTTAAGCGCTTGGAAACTTTCCTCGCAATCAGCGGACCACGAGAACTTTTTGTCCTTCTTGAGCAACTCCGTCATTGGCTTCGCTATCTTGGAGAAGTTCTCGATAAAGCGACGATAATATCCCGCTAAACCAAGAAAACTCGAACCGGTGACCGAAGGGTCGACTCGGAAAGCACGTCGATCTTGCTAGGATCCACACACGCCTCCGCCGAAAGAATATGGCCTAAGAAGGCTACTTCCTCCAACTAACGCGCACTTGCTGAAGTTCGCATCTGGTGGTGCTCGCGGCTTGCCCAAAGACAAGCCTCAAATGCGGTGTGTTCCTCATTGCTCTTGGAGTAGATAAGGATATCATCGATGAAGACCACAACGAACCTATCCAAATACTCCATGAACACCGAATTCATGAGGTTCATGAACAAGGCCGAAGCATTGGTTAAGCCGAATGACATGACGGTATACTCGTACAAGCCATAACGAGTAGAAAAAGCCGTCTTTGGAATATCCTCAGGTCGAATCCGAACCTGGTGATATCCCACTCTCAGATCAATCTTGGAGAAAACTCGAGCTCCCGTTAATTGATCGAAGAGGTCATCGATACGGGGCAAAGGGTACTTGTTCTTTACCGTTACTTCATTAAGTGGACGGTAATCAACGCACATGCGCAGCGTCTTGTCCTTTTTCGGGACAAAGATTGCCGAGCATCCCCAAGCTGAATGAGCTAGGCGGATGAAACCCTTCTCTTGAAGCTCACCCACCGCTTCTTCAACTCCACCAACTCAATTGGGTCCATCCGGTAAGGCCTCTTTGAAATCGGGCGATGCAGGAACCAACTCAATGACGAACTCGAGGTCTCGAATGGTGGCATCCCGGAAGGCCGTCGGGAAGACATCAACAAAGTCACATACCACCGGGACTTCACTAATATCTAGAGTGGCTTCGCCGAGCGCGAAGAGATGCGGACCTGCAGACTTCGGCGAGAAGCGAACCGCTGTGCGGACGGATGGTGAGGTAGATGAGCCTCCTAGCGCAATCAATTTGTCCCATGTCTTTGAGACAACCAATCCATGCCTAGGATTACATCTAAGCTCGCCGATCGAAGGAGGATAAGGTTTGCCAAGAATCCCACCCTTCTATCTCAACAGGACATCCCTACACTCGGACTCGACTCTCAACTCCGAACCGGAGAGCGAATGAGCGATGGGACCAACAATGGAGTAAAAGAAGACCTCCTACAGCAAGAAAAGACTCGAAACAAACGAATGAGATGCGCTGAATCAAACAAATCAGAGCGAGGAAAGAGTTAACCGAAAGGGTACCCAACACGACGTCGGGTGCCTCCTGTGCCTCCTCGCGGAGATGAGGTTGACGCGCCACTACCCACGCCTTGGGTAGTGGGGACAACCTTCGATCTCGGGAGGACCACCTCCCCGCCGCGCCCTCCATTAGGACGAGGCCGCTCGATCTGTTAGGGCAACTATTGGCATAATGCCCTTCGGTTGCACGAAAAGCAAGTGACCGGCGGCCGGATTGCGGGGCCACCTGCTGGTTCGCAGCGCACGTGGATCGGGCATGGCTCGCGGAGGGCGAGGAGCTGGCCGGCCTCGGTGGTAGTGAAGCCACGAGCGGGCCTCGGGTAGGCCCGACACGGGACGGAGAGGCCGCCTGCGCGCACCTGGGCCTCCCACTTGCGCTATGCGGGACTCGCCAGCGCCTTGGCCTTGTGCTCAAGCAACAATGGCCTTGTCCACCAAAGCACGAAAGTCGGCAAAGTCAACAATGGAGAGCCCGTCTTGCGGCTCCTCGGACAAACCCTCCATGAACTTCTCCGCTTGGCCTCATCGGTGGCCACCTCGGATGGAGCATAACGAGCCAAGTGGTTGAACTCGTGCAGTACTCCATCGCGACTTACGCCCTTGCTTGAGCGCGAAACTCCTTCTTGACTTCATCAAGCGGCAGGATGTGAGCTCGACTAACGCCGTCCGAACTCATCCCAAGAGACAGTGTGGCGGCGGGCTGCATGGCCAAGAAGTTCTCCCACCGGAGAGTGCTGCCCCTGAAGCTGATGGGAGGCAAAGAGTGCCCTATCCTGGTCCAGGCACTGAGCAACGTCGAGCTTACGCTCAACCTGACGCAGCCAGTCATCTGCGTCCAAAGGGTCCTCAGATCTGGAGAACGTGGGGGGCTGAGTGCGAAGAAACTCCGCAAGGCCCCCACGAGACTGATGTCCGCCCCCTGCCCGGATCCTGAGGCACCGGTCGGCGGAGGTGTTGCGCGCGCAATAACATCCAGCAGACCCTCCGTCCTCTCGAACTGTTGCGCTCGACCAAGAAGGACCTCACCATGGTTGGAGGGGCGGAGCTCCTCATCCAAACCAAAGTCACGACCACGGCCGCTACGAGTACCTCCAGCCATCCTGATTCAAGAAATTTAGGTTAGAAACCAAAGCACTAATACTAGAAGTTGATGAAAGCGAAAAGCTAACGATTAGGGGAATGAGATACCACCCTAACCGAAAGCCCAAAAACAGTAAGTAAACAAACTTTAAATGTTTCCAAAGAAGCTCCAAAACAGCAAGGAAACTCCAAACCAAGCTCAACTTCTCAATGCCATTAACCCGTATTGAAAGAACGAGCAATGGTTTGAGAAGATAAAAATTTCAGCACACTACAACAAGTCTAACACTACTCGAGAGCAAGGTTAAATCAACGAAATAGGTGTTAGATACTTAGCTAACTAGTATCACATCTTACCCTTTTGTTCCCACAAATTTTAATTGATTAACCTCTCATTTTCTACCCTATTTAGAACCTTTGAGCCTGCTGTCCGGAAATCGACGCTCGCTGTCCAGATTTTGCATCCAAGCTTCTAAGCCGAATTCTTCAACTTCCGAAGCTTCAAAACCTTGTAGAGGGCAGCTAACACTTCAATTTGCCAAACTCAATGGTTCCCAAAACCCAATCTAAACGATACAACTATCTTTTGAGAGAAGGAAAGGAGAACAACTTTTAAAACTCAAATTAGAGTAAGATGAGATAGAAAGCTAAGATAGGTAAGGAATAAAATCTGAGAACTTACTTAAGCTTTCATAAATCATTTGATACTTTGAAATTAAGTTTTCCAAAATATCCTAAAGACGATCAAGCTTGGGTTACTACGGTCGGAATGGCTCTGATACCAACTTTGTGGGGACCCCGGTTTATTCGGCTTGTTTGTTTAACCATCCACTTGGTCCTAACAGTACAAATCAAATAAACCAAGCCTCGAGATATGTATACTTCCCAGAATTGCAGTATACACACCCCGTTACAAAATCATGCATCAATTCCATTCATACACATAGAGCCGAAGTAAAAGCAACAACTTAAAGACATAGATAATATAAAGAGAGTTATTACAAAAGAGAGGCCGACCGGCCAAAAGTCATACAAATAAGTAAATACACAGCGGAAGCAAAATGGCCATAAGATGGCGATAAACAAAAGCCAATCGGTGTGCCTTTACCCACAAGGCAACCAACCGGACCGCCAAGCTAATCGTCCCAGACGGCGCCGCAACACAACTCACAAAAGTGAGGCCCTTGGGGCTCACCTTCTTCCTCTGCAACAATTAATATTAAGCAAAGCAGATGAGTACAAAACTTGTTTTTGTACTCGCAAGACTGACGTGTGAGATAACAGAACTATAATTAACTACATGCAAGCTTTATTTAAGTGGATGAGGCTCTGGACTTATTTTCAGCATAAAGCAAGTTTTCATTTGCAATAGGGTAATAGATTCAAAGCAAGTTTGCAATTAACTTTTATTGTTCAAATAAGAGAGAGACAAATATAACAATAGATAGATGACAACACCAACCTAGAAGTGACTAACCCATAGTCACCACAACAATAGCATGAAGTACCCCTTCATACCACCCATGTCAAGTTTAAGTTTTTAAAAGGTTGTAGTCTAGTTCTTGCACGACCTTACCAAGCATGTCCATAACCTAGGACGAGGCTATTCGAATAGTTTTAACCCTGCAGGGGTGTACCAATGTACCCACACGATAGACCGCCTTTCCACCAGCCACGGTTAGCACACTTCCTTTGGTATGCAGGCATGGCTAAGTCTAACAAGACGCTTTCCAATGGACGATGCTAATTAAGAGCCGCAACCCACGGGAGAAAGACACATTAGACAGCCTAACCGGTCTGCTAATGCTCCCCTCCAACACCACAAACACACACCCACCAACCAGCTCATAATTAACACCTCCCAAAGTACTTAGTCAAGAGAGGTTCCATATCCCCCTCGTGTGGTTAGCACGCAATAAGCGCTTGGCTTAGTGACACAAGTAACTCGGTCCTTGGGGACTTAGGCACCCTTCCAATCACGCCCAACAGATCACACCAACATACCATTGTGCCCAAGTCAAGATATAATTTTTGTTTTCAGTTTTTGATTTGCAAATTGGTAAAACACAAGGGTTGAACATAATGGAATAATAATAGCATTAGTGTGATCAAGATCACCGACTAAGTCGAGGATCGCCTAGTACTACCGATAACTAGGCATGGCTAAGCAATATTCATTCGAAATCTACTAAGTGACAAGAGCTCATCCAACGAACTCTAATCACAGCAAATAACCTAGGCTCAGGTAGTAGAGGATGATTACTTACCTACAGATTATGCAACTAGAGGATTACTAATCAATTTAACAACAAATTAGCAATGCATACATAGAAGTTAAACAAAATATTAGACTTTAAAAGTAATGGGATCAAATGGGAAATGATCAAATCGCTTGTTCGCTTGTCGTTGCTCAATTTGTTGCGGAGGGTCGTTCTCGGGGTTACCGCAAATATCGAATCCTAAGCGAAAGAGCGAAAACAACCAATAAGACGAGCAACACTTAAACAAAAGAGCAAGCAAAAATTATCCAAATGCGACGAAATTTATACACAAGGTAGAATACGAATATACCTAGACATAGGAATTGGAAAAATCTAATTTGGATTTGTGGTGCAAAAGATATTCTCTAAAAACTTATTTTTGGCCAAATTAGCACTGTAGCAAAAATATTTTCTAGAAAGATTTTGGAGCTGAAACTTTTAGGGTGGCTACCTACTGGTGTGGTGATAACCCATATAAAATTTCAGGTCATTTGGAGTTATATTTAAAGAGCTATGATTTTTCAAGTCATGAAAATGAACCAATTTAAATTGCATGTGAAATCTTGTTAAAAACAGTAACATGCCTAAAACCAATTTTATCATTTAGTACTGTATTAGGGGAAGCTAACAAAATTGGTTTCACTAAAATTTGATTTTCAGAGAATTAGTTATGCAATTTACAAGTTAATTGCCAATTTTAGAATAATAAGTAGAACCTATTTCTAAACAAATTTTAAAATCTGTTTTTTGGAGCCGAACTAAACTCCTATTCCTTTTTAGATTAAAGTACAACTCAATCTAAAGCTAACAAAATTTGAATCAACCGATTTGGGTTTAAAATGAATTAGATATGCATTTTTGAAGTTTAATACCTTTTTCAGTTTGCAAATAAAGCTTTCGGGAAACTCATAAAGGCTATTACGACGTGGCTGAGTAGGGACCGTCGATCCTGGATCGGACGGCCCACGCGCACGGCGCGCATAGCACACACACACAGCGCTCACCGAGGCTCACCGTTGGATCAAGATCCAACGGTCCAAATGATGATGGCATTCGGACCGAACGAATGCCCCCACGATCTCAGCCGCTGATCGAGCATCGGACGGCTGAAAAGGATTGGGCCGTTCGCGAATGGACCAGTGACTGCTGACAGGCGGGACCCACTGTCAGCGACGCTGAGTCACGCTCACGAGGTCTTAACACATGCGCACAGTACTACGGCCCACCTGTTAGTGACAGAGGGCTGCGGGGAGGGGTTAAGTGCACCGTGCCAGAGGCCCACATGTAAGTGACACACAAGCGACGGCTAAAGACATGATTAACGCTACGCAATGATTAGGCATTAATGAACGCCATTACTGTGTCCGAACGATATTACGGCACTGCCGTTTTCGTCCGACAACGAACCCGAGGTGTTCTCGCTTGTCGCCGGCGACCCAAGGCACGGCGGCGGGAGCTAAATGCCAAAATGGAACCGCAATAGCATAACGCACACACCGGGACCATCCACACCGTCGGTGGTGGCCCAGAACGGCGGTGAGTCGGCGATGAGCGCCGGTGACCAAACGGCCGAAATGCGAAAACGCTCAAAGCTCCGCAACAGTCCAGGTAAGCGGGTGCCACAGCTTCTAGGGACTACTAGAAGGCTACCTGAGGGATGCGGAGGTGCCGAGGGGGTCGGAGCAGCTCCGGCGACGAAGAACGGCGCCGGCACCGAAGAAGAAAAAGTGGAGACGACGGCCTGAGCAAAATGGGGGAGACCGGGTCATCACAACATCTTCACAATAGCTCAGAGATGCCACATGAGCAAGGAATTAGAAAAAGAAGCTCCTTACCGGCGAGGAGGAAGAAGGGGGTGATTCGGTTTGCAGAAGCAATTCCCCAAAATTGAGCTGCTCCTGTGAAAGCAAACTACAATTAAGTTAGGGGTTTTGCTCCAAGAAGTAAGGGACACAAACCGAAGCAAAAAGAAGGGAAGAAAAGCCACCGGAGCGCGGGTTGCACAGAGGAGCTCCCAGCTCAACAATGGCGGCTGAAAGGGTTCTGGAGATTTGGGCTCAAGCAAGCAAGGAGAGTGCAAGCTGGAGCTCAAGGGGGGGTGTAAAGAAAGCTACTGAAGGTCTTGAGGGGCTTAAGTAGCCGAGGGGACGAAGAGAGCAGCGCGCACACGCTCAGGGATGGTCTTCGGTCCACAGCAGTGTGCCGTCGCTCGGAGCGACGGGAGCTGGTGAGTTCGACGACTTCGGGGGCGGCCGCACGACGAGCAATTAATGCGCTGCAGAGGGAGGCGTTTAAAGGGCTCAAGGAGGTGACAAGGCATCGCACCTCCTCTCTTTCTCTGCCACGGCGTACAGGGCACACGCACGCGAGGAGGAAGATGACCAGCGCTACGTCGGGCCCACCAGTCAGCGAGAGAGAACAGAAACGGCTCGGACTCAACAGCTAACGCGGTCGAGCCCAACCCACTCGATGCTGACCGTCGGATTAGAATCAGACGGCCACGATGTGATCGCTGATTTGAAAACGGCTAACGCGAAACGGTGCAGTCCCGCGATGGTTGGATCAGGATCTAACGGCTGAAAATCGGGGGGCAACCGACCTGTCCGAATGCCCCACCGATCTGGGCCGTTCGACATGGATCCTATGGTCCAGATCGCACGCGCAACCCCACGAGTCGCTCGGTGCGGTTAGGTGGTTCGGCCGAGTCAATTGACTCGAGCCCGAGGAACAGTGAAGACCAACTAGGGTTTTGATTTTAAAGCTGAAATTTTGGGGATTTAATTGAGGTATCAAATCAACTCCAAAATTTATGAAATTTTAACTGGAGCTTGCTGACTTTAGGATTAACCTTCCATAATATTTCCAGAGATTTTTGTGCAAGGAATTTTCCTCAAGAAATTCCAGAAGGTGATTTCAAAGGTTTGACTTGCCTCTAAAATATTTCAAATAACTTCCCAAAAATTATGAAATAATTCAGAGGTGTTACCAAGCAACCTTAGAACCAAGGAAAAATTATTTCCAAGGGTTTGAAACAAGATTTCACCAAGGAGGTTGTTGACTTGATAAATGAGGCTTTTGATTTTGGAGTTCCCAAAATCCTTTTTACAAGAATTTTCAGAAAAGTTCAAAAGCACAAGGATGTAAGAAAAGTTTTAATTTACCCTCAATTTCTTACATTTGAAACACAAGCCAAAATTTCGGATGTTACAGTTGCCTCCCTTCTTCCTTATCTCTGCGCGCAACCATTTTTGAGAGCAGAGGAGAGGATTATCCAAAGATTATGCCACAAATTTTTGGATATTTAGCTCTAAATGGACACCTCATCAACTCTAGACTCCTCTCCTGTGCCCTGTAGCTCAACATCCATATATAAGCCCTATCTTTTTGCTGTTACCATTGTTGACCACTGTAATGTCCCGATGGGTGATGCACTAGAAGTCGGAAGGGAGAATCGGTTCGGGAGAATATTTAACGGAATGTCGGGAGGGACCAATTGGAAAGATTTTAGTGCTGCAGTGATAGAGGGGGGAAAGAGCAATTTTGCGGCAACCTGGGCTAGAGCCCATGGCCGAAGAGGGGCCCAAGGGGGAGGCCGGCCATAGCCTAAGGGGGGGGCGCCACTCCCCCTTCCCAAACCCTAGCCGACCCCCTCCCCTCCCCCCTTTCCTCCCCCACTCCCCAACCGGCCGCCACCTCCCCTCTCCACCTCTCCACCTCCCCTCCACCCTCCCATGCGCACCTCTCCACCTCCCCATCATCACCATTGCTGCTGGCCGAAGAGGAGAAGGAGCTCCATTGCAACCGGCCAAGGAGGAAGAAGAAGGGAAAAAGGAGAGAAGGAGGAAGAAGAAGAGGGAGAAGAAATGGAAGAGAGGAGAAGAAGGATCGTCTTCGGGGCTGATCATCGTCGTTCAGCACGTCGTCAAGGGTAACGAGATGTTCTTGTAGGGTAATTAGTCTTGGAAGAGATTTTTGGTTAGTCTTTGGTTAGATGGCATTCGGCCTGCAGTTTCGCAGTTTCGTCCAGCGGCTTGCGAGGTAAATTTCATGTGGTTAGAAGATGAATCTGGGGTTTTGGTCTCCAAGAGAGTTGTAGGTTATGGTTTTAGCATTCAGTGGCCGCCAAGTTCACCCAAATCCGATTAACGGTTAGTGAGTTATGATTTTTCTAAGATTGCTGTTCCGCTGTTCTGTCAGCAATTAGGCAGTTTGTAGAAAACCGATTAAAAGGGATGGTTAAAGTGGAAATCTGAGAACCCCAGTATAACGAAAGTTGTAGATAATACTTCCATCTTTCAGGAAAACTAAATATCATGGAATTCGGACGAATGTAGAGAAAGTTATGATAATTTCATTATTGCTGTCCAGAGACCCGACGCGAGAATGGACACTCTGTTGTTTAGTTTGGTAGGGCTAGTAAAGGGCCGAATCAGAGAACCTCACCAACTAGGTTTAGAAGGGGAATTCAATAACCTTTTCAGATTATCCAAGATAACTCCATTTGGATTTCTGTACATTTAGTTATGATTTTTCGAAGGGGGCTGTTCTCTGGAAATGAAATCTGACAGCCAGCATTAGAGTTGGGGATTGCGTTTAGTGGTCGATGTACTCATTTTGTGTTTATGGTTTTGTTATTAGACCTTTATGGTAGCCTTAGCTTGTCTCAATTGTATGTCCAGGTGTGGGTTTGGCTCCGGGAGCAGTACCGTATTCCCGACATCCACCTTCGCACGGTTGAGGCAAGTGCATTGTTGTTTGATTGACTGGCTATATTGTGTGTTATTTGATATATGGTTGCATAGCAAGATGTCATAATTGATGAATGTTTAAGTATGGTTATTGCTCAAATGATGCTTATGCTTACTATGGTTCAATGTTGTTGTCTTTTGGTAAAATTGATATTGATTGGGAGATGAGCATTTGCATATTGAGAGCATATTGAAGCTTGGTCACGCGGTGACCAAGCATGTTTCCCTTTGAGAACCCCGTCATGAATGTGACGGGCCCGAGATCCCCTCACTCGTGGAGTGTGGGCTTGAGGTCCCCGTTACTTGCGGAGTAACGGGCAATTGGTCCCTGTGCGTGCGCGCCAAGACAGCATGGGTATCTTGGCGGCGGTCGCATACTCTGCATTACCGTTGTAATGCACACAGAAAGTTAAAGATAAAGTTTCCTTGAGCATTGCATTTGCATATGAGATGTTTGATGTTGATCTCCTTTATATGTATGTTGATGTATTAGTTTCTTTATGTACTTGCTGAGTCTGTGGACTCACTCTTGCTTTTATTGTTGTTTTAGGTACCCGAGCCAAGAATGACATGCATGGGGGGAAGTAGACTGCTAGTCACACACATACCACATGAACTAAATAAAGTTGAATGATCTTCAGAACGGATTTGATTTTAGATTATTATGTTTTGTCTTATGCAACGGATTAATGTAATAATGATGAGTAGTGGATCTTCATATCTCTCTAGTTATGTTGGATTCTTAGCATGTCATTGATTATCTTTTGACGTCTTTGGATGAAAGTTTTAATTATTATTTGATTAAACTGTGTGATGGCACCTCCGTGTAATTAACTTTACAAGGGAGGTTCTGCCGAAATTTATTAGGATTGTCCAGTTTAGAATTACTAGAGTTTGTTTAGTAGCATTCCGTGCTCATGTCGGTGGGGTGTTACTGATTGGTATCGAGCGGTGAGGTCCGTGGTATATGAAAAGTTAAATTTGACACACTATGCACAGTAGGTGGGAATGGGTTAATGCATTGCATTACGCTGCTATTGAGTTTTTGATTTCTCTTGTGTGATAGCTACTAGTTAGACTACACTTGTGGTCCTAGTTGTGGTAAGTGCTTATTGTTTGATTGTTTCTTTGTGATGTTTAGATATGGCAAGGGGTGGAGGCCGAGGTCGTGGTCGTGGCGGCAGGAGCCGGCGAGGCTGCATCGCCCGCCAGTTCGAATTCCGTAGTTGGAGAAGCTAGCCTGCGGAATCGGAGGAAGAGGTTGCTTCGATGCAGAGAACCAGCCCCACCGGTGCCCTGTTGTCGCTCTGTGGTGGCCCTCTGGCTGCACTGCGGTGTATGCCATGGGATTACACTAGTGGAACGATTGAGGTGGACACCTTCGACGGGTCGCACGCCGCGGTGACGCAGACTAATTGGTTGCGACACATGGAGAGGCACCGGAGCTCTCGGGATGACTTGAAATGAGGCTCGGTTCGTGGCTTTCCAATTGAAGAGGCGGCGGATATCGGTGGGAAGGAGTCACGATGGCGGGGCGGCTCATGGACGATTACACGGGAACATTTTGTTGAGCATTCGGGAAGAGGTTTTATCCAGCTTGATATGTGGAGCGAATGGAAGTCTCTTTGCGAGAACTTCAAGCAGGTAAGATGGCGATGACAAAGTATGAAGCGGGTTTTAACAACTTTGGTTCATTTTGTTCAGTGTGGCCACAAATGATGAAGAAAAAGCCAAGAGGTTTCGCAGGGGCTCGTGCAAGAGTTCGGCGGTATTGGGAGCAATGGAGTTGCGGGATTTCAGTTCTGGTCGAACAAGCTGGGGCATGGGCGGAGATGCGGCTTGGTGAGGAAGCGCGGGAGCGGAAGGCGTTGTGGTTCCCGAGGGTGCGGTGGCGGCGAAAAGGGGTTTTGGCGATGGGGTGGGACCTTCCGAGGCCCACTTCCAAGAGGTTCAAAGGGCCGCATAAATCATTCAAGACCAAGTTCACTGGGCACGATCTTCTTCCACCTCGCGGCGTCGGCAATGCACCGAGGTTACGTCCGTCCGAGCGGGGCATGAAGTGCTTCAAGTGCGGCAATGAGCATAGAGCTTCGAGTGCGGTGGTTGGGTCTTCCGCCATTGTGGTCGGAGGGCCATAAGGCATTGGTTTGTCGGCGGAATCCCGCCAGTATCATCAAGTGGGAACCTGTTCCAGTGTCAGCGCCAGCGCCAACAGCTTCTTCTCGAGGGTCGGTTCAGATGTTAGCGGCTACTCCTACTCCTACTTGGGCACCGCCACAGCCTTACCTTCCTGCACCTAGAGGAGCACCACCACCAGGGTACTTTTGGCCGCCCCCTCCCGTGGCCCCATTTCCAGTAGTGGCGCCTTCAGCACCTCCAGCAGTTCCCGTACCACCGTGCGGTGTCTGAGCCCTCACCTTGGCAGTTAGTCTCCTACGCTATGCCGACGGCAGAGTCGGTGAGTAAATCTGATGTGGTGACAGGTACGCTCTTGGTGGATTCAGTAGAGGCACTTGTTCTATTTGATTCGGGGGCTACCTTTTCTTTTGTATCACTAGATTTTGTTAGTAAGGCGAATTTGAGTTTGCATCCAATAGCTCGATCGAGTTCTAGTTAATTCTCACGGGGAATTCTCTCTAGCTCTGATTTGTCCTAGTTGTGTGATTTCGTTAGATGGAGAAGAATTCATTGCTAACTGATGGTTATGAAGATGGAGCCGTTTGATGTTATCTTGGGGATGGGTGGTTGCATAATTACCGTCTTTGTCATTTCTTGTTTTGGAAGACAATAACCGCAAGCTCGTGCAGGCGGGAGATAGTATTCAATGTAGCGCTCCATCTCACTCACTTTTTGTGATGGCTAGCCTTTTCTGGTGGCGTTCGGCGAAGAATGGGTTTCTTTTATCTCTAGTGGAGAAGCCGAGTTCGCTCATGTGTGAGAAGATATTTCGGTCGTTCGGGAGTTCCTGGATGTTTTTCCAGCAGAGCTACCAGGGATGCCACCACCTCGTCCCGTAGAGTTCAGAATTGATTTGGTACCAGGAGCCCGACCTGTCTGTATGACCCCTTATCGGTTGGCCCGTCCGTTCCAGGAGGAACTAAAGAAGCAGTTGGATGATTTAAAAGCGAAGAATCTTATTCGTCCCAGTGTGTCTCCCTGGGGAGCCCCTATTCTTTTTACCAAGAAGAAGGATGGTAGTTGGCGCATGTGTATTGATTATCGTGCTCTTAACCAACTAACCATCAAGAATAAATATCCTCTGCCTCGCATAGAAGATTTATTTGATCGGTTGAGAGGGCCAAGGTGTTCTCAAAGATTGACCTTCAATCGAGTTATAATCAAATCCTGTTCGAGAGGAGGATATTGAGAAGACGGCATTCTCCACAAGGTATGGGCATTTTGAATTTAAAGTTATGTCTTTTGGACTAACGAACGCCCTCTTTGCTTTCATGGAGACTATGAGCAGGATGTTGCATGAGTACTGGATGATTTTGTGGTTGTCTTTATTGATGATATTTTGATATATTCAAAGACTGAAGTTGAACATGGGCGACACCGAGGCTTGTGTTGAGACGCTAAGGGAGCACAAGTTTTATGCCAAGCGAAAAAGTGCGAGTTTTGGATGTCCGAAGTGGGGTTTCGGGCATGTCATCAATGATAAAGGAATCTGATTGATCCAAGTAAGATTTCTGATGGTAGAATGGAAGACGCCAACCAATGTCAAAGAAGTGAGAAGCTTCCTCGGCATGGTAGGATACTATCGGCGTTTTGTGCAGGATTTCTCCATTATTGCTAAACCTTTATCCAGACTCACACAGAAGGATGTGAAGTTTAGGTGGGACGATGACTGTGAGCGTAGCTTCCAAACCCTTAAGGAAAAGTTGGTGACCGCCCCTGTCCTTACACTACCCGAGCCTGGGAAGCGATTTACGGTGTACTACGATGCGTCTCGGATTGGGTTGGGTTGTGTCCTTATGCGGGAAGGAAGGTGATAGCTTATGCGTCGAGGCAGCTGAAGAAGCATGAACAGAATTACCCAACTCATGATTTAGAGTTGGCAGCTGTAGTGTTTGCTCTGAAGCTTTGGAGACACTATCTGTATGGTGAGGGTTGTGATGTTTATACAGACCACAAGAGTCTTAAGTATATTTTCACACAGAAAGATTTGAATTTAAGGCGCGCAGTGGTCGGGGCGATTAAAGATTATGACCTATCTATTCGTACCATCACGGCAAGGCAAGCGTAGTGGTCGATGCTCGAGTCGCAAGGCGGCGCTGCAACATTGGATTATCTCATTGCTGACTTTGACCGTATGGGTATATCATTTTGCTATGCGGGATCTGCGTGTTGAAACACTGGTGATCTTGAGTCGGCCATTCCAGGCGGTGCGGGAAGCACAACAGATGATCGGTTTTTGCGAGGGTCGAAAGCATTTGGACATGGGCAAAGTCGGGATTTCGGTTTGGATGGGTGCAGGTGTTGCGATTTAAAGGCGCCTTTGTGTGCCACGAAGGCGGAAGTCAAAGTGAAATTTGAGGAGGCTCATCGTACTCCGTGACATGGTACATCCGGCGAGACAAAGATGTATCGCGACACGAAGCGGACTTTTGGTGGAAAGGATGAAGGTAGACATTGCCAACTATGTAGCCTCTGTGGAGTTTGTCGACAAGTGAAGGCGAGCACAAGCGTCTGCGCAGATTATTGCGCCATTAGAGGTCCCCAATGGCCTTGGGATGATATCTCTATGGACTTTGTTGTTGCGTTGCCTCGTTCACGCGAGGTAAGGATGCGGTTTGGGTTATAGTGGATCGATTCAGCAAATCGCACATTTTATTCCCATCCGCACGACCAATTCGGCTAGTGACACGGCTCCTATCTATGTACGAGAAATTGTAAGATTGCATGGAGTACCAAAGACCATCATCTCGGCGGGGATGCCAAGTTAGTATCAAGTTCGGGAGAGTTTGCGAGTGCAATGGGCACACAACTCCGTCTTAGTACAGACTTTCCATCCTCAAGCAGATGGGCGATCGAGCGCACTATTCGGACCTTGGAGGACATGTTGCGGTCCTATGTCTGTCTGGAAGGGTAGTGGGAGGATCAATTGCCATTAGCGAGTTTGCGTACAACAACAGCTATCATTCAAGCATAAAAGCCGCTCGTTCGAGGTTTTGTATGAGCGTAAGTGCAGTCACCACTTTCTTTGGGAAGCCGTGGGTGAGAAGGCGCTTTGGGTCGGATTGGGTACAAAGATCAGAGAACGAGTGGCTCTGGTGAGACAGAACCTATTAGCGACTCAGAGCGCAGAAAAGTTATGCGACGTGAGGAGAAGAGACTTGGAATTTGAAGTGGGGATCGGTGCTCTTGAAAGTGTCCCCACTAAAGGTGTGGTGAGGTTCGGCACGGAGGAAGCTTAGCCCAAGGTACATAGGACCATTCACGATCTTGGCTCGAATCGGAAGTCGGCTTATCGTTTAGACTCGCAGAGTCTATGCGTGGAGTGCACAATGTTTTCATGTGTCCATGTTGAGGAAGTACTTGAGGGACGCAGAACATCTCATTGCATTAGAACCCTAACAATTGAGCGGGACACATCCTTTGAGTCCAAACCGGTCACAGTGCGAAAGATCGAGAAAAAGAGTTGCGAACAAAACCACAAGTATGTTAAGGTGCTTTGGTCACGCAGATGAAAGGGAGGCCACTTGGGAATCGGAGTCTCGCATGCGCGAGCTTTATCCAGACTTGTTCACCTCAGGTGTGTTCTTTTGTTGCTTAGTTTCCAGTTTCGGTTTTAACTCGTGAAGTGGGCGTGTAGATTCAGGGTCGAATCCTATTAAGGGGGGTAGAATGTAATATCCCGATGGGTGATGCACTAGAAGTCGGAAGGGAGAATCGGTTCGGGAGAATATTTAACGGAATGTCGGGAGGGACCAATTGGAAAGATTTTAGTGCTGCAGTGATAAAGGGGGGAAAGAGCAATTTTGCGGCAACCTGGGCTAGAGCCCATGGTCCAAGAGGGGCCCAAGGGGGAGGCCGGCCATAGCCTAAGGGGGGGCGCCACTCCCCCTTCCCAAACCCTAGCCGACCCCCTCCCCTCCCCCCTTTCCTCCCCCACTCACCAACCGGCTGCCACCTCCCCTCTCTACCTCTCCACCTCCCCTCCACCCTCCCTTGCGCACCTCTCCACCTCCCCATCATCTCCATTGCTGCTGGCCGAAGAGGAGAAGGAGCTCCATTGCAGCCGGCCAAGGAGGAAGAAGAAGGGAAAAAGGAGAGAAGGAGGAAGAAGAAGAGGGAGAAGAAAAGGAAGAGAGGAGAAGAAGGATCGTCTTCGGGGCTGATCATCATCGTTCAGCACGTCGTCAAGGGTAACGAGATGTTCTTGTAGGGTAATTAGTCTTCGAAGAGATTTTTGGTTAGTCTTTGGTTAGATGGCATTCGGCCTGCTGTTTCGCAGTTTCGTCCAGCGGCTTGCGAGGTAAATTTCATGTGGTTAGAGGATGAATCTGGGGTTTTGGTCTCCTAGAGAGTTGTAGGTTATGGTTTTAGCTTTGAGTGGCCGCCAAGTTCACCCAAATCCGATTAACGGTTAGTGAGTTATGATTTTTCTAAGATTGCTGTTCCGCTGCTCTGTCAGCAATTAGGCAGTTTGTAGAAAATCGATTAAAAGTGATGGTTAAATTGGAAATCTGAGAACCCCAGTATAACGAAAGTTCTAGATAATCCTTCCAGATTTCAGGAAAACTAAAGATCATGGAATTCGGACGAATGTAGAGAAAGTTATGATAATTTCATTATTGCTGTCCAGAGACCCGACGCGAGAATGGACACTCTGTTGTTTAGTTTGGTAGGGCTAGTAAAGGACCGAATCAGAAACCTCACCAACTAGGTTTAGAAGGGGAATTCAATAACCTTTTCAGATTGTCCAAGATCACTCCATTTGGATTTATGTACATTTAGTTATGATTTTTCGAAGGGGGCTGTTCTCTGGAAAAGAAATCTGACAGCCAGCATTAGAGTTGGGGATTGCGTTTAGTGGTCGATGTACTCATTTTGTGTTTATGGTTTTGTTATTAGACCTTAATGGTAGCCTTAGCTTGTCTCAATTGTATGTCCAGGTGTGGGTTTGGCTCGGGAGCAGATGCAGTATTCCCGACATCCACCTTCGCACGGTTGAGGCAAGTGCATTGTTGTTTGATTGACTGGCTTTATTGTGTGTTATTTGATATATGGTCGCGTAGCAAGATGTCATAATTGATGAATGTTTAAGTATGGTTATTGCTCAAATGATGCTTATGCTTACTATGGTTCAATGTTGTTGTCTTTTGGTAAAATTGATATTGATTGGGAGATGGGCATTTGCATATTGAGAGCATATTGAGGCTTGGTCACGCGGTGACCAAGTATGTTTCCCTTTGAGAACCCCATCATGAATGTGACGGGCCCGAGATCCCCTCACTCGTGGAGTGTGGGCTTGAGGTCCCCGTTACTTGCGGAGTAACGGGCAATTGGTCCCTCTGCGTGCGCGCACAGGCATGGGTATGCGGCGGCGGTCGCATACCCTGCATTACCGGTGTAATACACACAGAAAGTTAAAGATAAAGGTTCCTTGAGCATTGCATTTGCATATGAGATGTTTGATGTTGATCTCCTTTATATGTATGTTGATGTATTAGTTTCTTTATGTACTTGCTGAGTCTGTGGACTCACTCTTGCTTTTATTGTTGTTTTAGGTACCCGAGCCAAGAATGACATGCATGGGGGGAAGTAGACTGCTAGTCACACACATACCACATGAACTAAATAAAGTTGAATGATCTTCAGAACGGATTTGATTTTAGATTATTATGTTTTGTCTTATGCAACGGATTAATGTAATAATGATGAGTAGTGGATCTTCATATCTCTCTAGTTATGTTGGATTCTTAGCATGTCATTGATTATCTTTTGACGTCTTTGGATGAAAGTTTTAATTATTATTTGATTAAACTGTGTGATGGAACCTCCGTGTAATTAACTTTACAAGGGAGGTTCTGCCGAAATTTATTAGGATTGTCCAGTTTAGAATTACTAGAGTTTGTTTAGTAGCATTCCAGGCTCATGTCGGGCTGGGGTGTTACAACCACTGAAGCTCATCATTTTCCTTGCTGTCCAGTGGAGTTCTTGCTCCTGTCCCTTTTGCTTATCCATTCTAAACCCTGGTTCCACCTTGTAATAAAGATTTGACATCTTTTGTAGGTTAAACCAGAGTTTATTTCTCTGTTGATCAACATCGAGTTTTCAGAAACTTTGGTGTCTTTCTTATACTGGTAAGCTAAAACCCTAGTTTTTGACATTTGGGACATCTTAAGGACTTTAGGAGATCATATGAATCATTCTTTTAAATATCAGTACCTTCAACTTGCTTCAAACTGAAAAGTTGTTATTATAACTTTTCGGTCTTTCATATCTTTTTCAAGATCTAGGGTTTCTCCTGTCAACTTATCATCCTAGTTAGGTTTCAACTAAACCCTAGCAGCATAACAAGTTGTTCTTTTAATTCTTGTCATCATCTATTTAGCTTGTTAGCAAAGATTTGTCTCTGTTCCTTATTGTCGGCTTAACCGACAATACAAGTTTTCTTCAGCTTTTGATAATCTGACCGATTAGGGTTATATTAGGGTTATTTTGGGTGTTAATTACCCTAAAAAGATCAGGCTAAGCTTCATTTTAGAACCTTTTGCTTGATCTATTTTCCTTTTTCCTAAAGTTTGCAATCTGTCATGTTTCAGCTCTTTTCAAAACCTGAAAACTGAAACTTGGTTCTAGACTATAGTTTCTGTTATTTAAAAGTTGTATCTGATAAACTGGGTTATTATCACTATTAGGGTAGATATAACTTAAGCATGCTGTTAAACATGCATTTTCATATTGATCATGCATATTTTTTTCAATTTGTACTTATTGTCGATTTTGGCATTTATTGGACTTTATTGCTTCTTTTAGAAACTGGTTTTGCTGAAGTGATTGAACCTATTTCTGAGCATCCTGAGCCTGCAACAGAAGTTTATTACTATCAAGGCAAGCATCCTCTTTGCACCATATTGATCCCAAATTCTGTATACTAGCTTTTACAAATCCAGTGATATCTGTGCATGCTATTTTTCTGAAAATACAAAAATGTGATCTGTAGTAGCTAGCTATAACCTAACATGGTGGATTACCTTAATTATAATCATACACTTAACCCTAGATCAGTACTGTATACTATAACCTATATTTTCAGATTTGGCTTAGACATGCAGTCTAGAGATTTTAGAGTTTGACAAGCATATCTTGTCAAACATGGGAATCACAAATGGCTTTCTGTTATTTGAAACTCTTTGTCCAGTTTCTTTAAATCAGACTTGTGTTTTAAATTTAAATTGATCCGGACAAGAGGAAGCTAGTGATGGTGCTTTTGTGCACGAGATTGGGAATTGTGGTGGACTTGTCCAGTTAATTAAGGACCGAACTCGACTATTCAATTCAAGTCCCCACGTACTTCCACATGCAGTGTATGGTATTTGTTTGGTTAAGTAAAATGTTAAGACTATTGGGTTGGAAACAGAAAGTAAGAATATGTGTATTGACCTTGTATGGCATAAATGCTTAGGTCTTATGACGTGTTGTATGCCATGTGAGCTTGTATGTCGAGATCGGATGTTCTTAGAAGGGTGAGGCGTATATGTGCTCCGTAGCATATACGTACCTTAAAGATGCCGATTGCAACCTAATATGGGTAGTGAGCCCGATTCGCATTTAATTGTTTGGATCGGCATTCTCGACGCAACATGTGTGCCCGGTTAGCGGATGCTATCAGTCGTTGTTTAAGCGAGATCAGTTCACACATGGGGGTCCAACTCAATAGTGTTAGCTTGTTGAAAAATACCAAATCTTAGTTTCCCCGGTCGGCATACCAAAGGAAGTATGTCATCATTCGGAGGCATCCGAAGGCAACGAGCTAGCTAAGTCATGTGGGTAAAGATGTACACCCCTGCAGGGTATAAACTGTTCGAATAGCCGTGTCCACCGTCATGGACGATAACTTGAGTTGATGTCACATGTATAGAAGTTTTGATTTTCAAAATCTGGTTTCGGTTTTTGGTTTAGCATGAGGGATTCATGCACTGGACTGTTTACATTATGTCATTTACTTACTGTTCTAATCCAACTTTGATTTATTAAATTGCTTTATCAAAATTTAGCAATTGTAGGTTAAGATGTATTGCTTTATGCAAATCTGAACCTTTCTACCCTCCTGTTGCAACCTTATGCATATATAAATTCTACTCCTTTGTATAGGCTCTAACAACCACTTTCTTTTATTAGTTTGTGTAAGACTTGTTGAGTACCTTCTGTACTCAAGGTGCTATCACCTATTGTTGCAGGTGAGGATGGTTATCTTTATGAAGTACCAGTTAGCGCCGATCAGGGTGACGCTAACGAGTAAAGCTACTTCTTTCCTCCACGCAATTGCCTGCGGGTAGATGAGGCCATTGGTGGACTTTGATCTTTTATTTTGCTTCCGTTGTTGAACTTGTTGTAGTGACCAAGTCACTCTATAATGTAGTACAAGAACCGAAAGTTGTAAAATTATGTTTAATTATGTAAATGAATGACTTGAATGTGTTTGATGCAATGTTGATGAAGGATATATATATACAATGGTCATTGATCCTGGGAACCATTGTGGTATATATATATATCCGGGAATCCTGATTATTGGACTGTGACTTGTTAAATTTATATCTCTAGCATGATCATTAATAAAGGGGCAGCACTGTTCCTTAATTAATAATTGTGTTACTGTATGAATTTAATTAAGTACATTTCCAATAACCGGGTGTCCCCACATTTTGTATAGTTACCGAAGGTCTCGAGCGATTTCTGCCAGAAGAAGGTGTTTGATGGCTTACATCCTCCGACCTTCTGGTCGATCTTGCCCGGTCCCTCACATTGGTTTGGAAAGGATCAGGCGTATTAACTGGTGAACGTCTACCAGTTCTGTCACCTCCGGCATTTGGTGCTTGACCGCCCGTACCATCTCCATTAGGACGTGGTGGCGAGGTAATTTGTGGAGGACTGTACACGGCATTGTTATCCGTATCTCCGATCGCATTGACCTCTTGCTTCCAGCAGTGATCCTCCGATGAGCTTCCGTCGTAATCGATGGAGAGCCTTTCAGAGCTTCTGCGAGAAGCTTCCACGATGGAGAGCAGTCGGTGATCAGCACCTCCTGAGGTTTTCGGAAGGACCTCAGCCTGATCCGGCGAATTGTTGATCGAATGCTGAGCTTTATCATCCCCACTTGGTTTACGACCAACGGAGGTTTCATTGACACCGTCACCAGGTGTCGGTTGGCTCCTGGAATTACTAGAAGCCGTTGATGAGTACCAATCAACCATGATCGCATCAAAGGTATGTTGAACCTCGGGTTGCGGTGCTGAATTTTCGTCACCTTTTTTGCCGGTCCAAAGGCCCGGGCTTGCTGAGGCTTTGGGGTGTTCCGAACCGGTCGGAAACACTTCCTTTGAAACCACCACTGATTGTAGCGGTGTGTCTTCATCCATTCGGTCGTCTTCGCCGATTTCTGCCCTGGGCGAGCCGGTAGAGGAGGATGATGAAGAGATTCTGTTTTCCTCCATGGCGCGCATACGTGCATCCATGTCGAGGTCGGAGTAGTCGGCCAAGTCGAACCAATTTTCTTCATCTCAACTTCCTGCCATAACCGCATCAGCGGTCACAGACGGGGAATGGACAAAGATTTGATGAGCAGAGAAATTCTTCTGAAATTCCACGCTGCGATCCCCACGGCCGGCGCTAGCTGTCGACGATCAAGACGTCGACAGCTTACAAAAATGAAAAGGAGAATGTGACGTGGGAAATCTCAGGGAATGATGGGACTGCTCTTTATTAATATGAACTGGAATTTACAAGGTATGTACTACGAACTCTGTTTGCTCTCTTGCTAACTCAGAACTATTACACAAATCTATGGCTTGTGCTTTTGTCTTCTTCCTTTTCCTCCCCCCTTGATCCGTCCAGGTTCCATCTTTAAATAGCCCTCGAAGAGGTGGCAGTTACATCCGGAGAAGACGTCTGATGCGAAGCGTTATGTCTGGTCGAAGTCAAGTGTTGGTTGATACGGAATCAACCGTTTGCCGGTTATATGTCTATGAAACATATAACCGTATGAAAGTTGTTCACTGGTGTGTTTTGGATAAGATACGTCGTATGGTATGGAATATGCACGTGCTCCATTCATCATACGGTAGAGAATATACCTTGGGATTTATTGCGAGTATCAGCTCATGCTTTCTACGAGCAGTTTTCCTGGTCGGAAGCTTGGCTTGGGCCTTCGTCCGACCAGGGTACCCATTATGTAACCTCTGGAATCTCTACGACCAGTGAGGTTGTGTACCTTAGGGGTTACGACCATGAAGACGTATGGTCTTTTATATATTAAAGATAATATATAGAGGTTTTAATCCTCGTCACTTACAGCTCTCTTTTGGCAAGCCTCGCATGAATATTTATTGCATACACTTCCCCACGGCTTGCTGAGTACATTCAAAAGTACTCATGGCTTGTGCCCTCTGTTTTAATTAGCAGTTGCAGGAATGTTCCAGGGAGCTCAAAGTTTAGTGAAAAAGAGATCTTTGGAGACCATGTGACTTAGGGGACGTCCTCCACTTGATAGCCGGTGGGCTGATCGGTTGGACCAACTTGCGTTTGTTTTTGTGTAGGCCCAAGTGGATAACCCCTGTAAGAAGCTTGACCGAATGGTCTTTATTAATATATGTTGTTTCGTCTATTCTTTCTCTTAGCTTGTGTATGGATTTGATGACACCATTGTTGGTTTGTGCGGGCCAGCTTAGATTCCTGGGACTGGCACATTGCACAGCGGCCAAGACCTCCAGGAGGTCTTGAAGACCTTTTGGAAGGTCCTCGTAGACCTTCGCTCGGGATGCACCGCAAAAAATGGGCCGGTTCCTTGTATCCCGAGAAGGTGCTTACACCAGCCGATGGCTTTTCTTTTTGCTTACTTCTGCATCCAGTTTTCGAGTTTGGTCCTTATCCATCTTAGTGTCCTTTCCCACCCCAACTTTTGGTTGAATTCACTAGCTTTTTGCTCACCTACCTTTTCCTTGTATGTGGTAGATGGGCAGCTGGTATTTGACCAAGGAGACGTGATGAACCCGAAGGTTCGATTGTTGGCCCGATCTTTCGATGAGAACGATACGTCCGGTAGTAGTCGCTCAACTCTCACGATCCACGCTACGAACTCGCAAGGCCGAAACCACGCAATCGCAGAATCGCCGACAAGTCGTTATCAACCGCACGAATACCGGTTGACGACCACAAGGTCGATTCTCTGCATACAGAAGAAGCACGCAAGAACAAGATAAATAATCAATCTAAAATTGCAAATATGAATTGAAATATTTGAATTGAGTTGGGATTCTGAATAAGGATCTTAATTGGGTGGTCTAGTCGACACACGCAAAAGATACAAGTTGCAACGAAGGCAATCTAAACATAAACAAAATCCAAGAAAACTAGAGGGGGTGCGACCTCCTTAAATAGGGGATGAGGAGACACACATCTAATAGAACTAAGGGGCTGGGACTAATCTCGTGGATTACTGTTCACGTGAATAGTAACAGCACCCCCAGGTGGTCCACCGGCAGATGGGCCAAGTTCAGTATGATTACAAGGCCCAGATTGGCCCAAACAAGTGATATGACGTCTTATTTTGATGATTACAATCAGTCCAGAAGGAATTTGAAGGTGAGGCCAGAAACATTGGAAAGAGGACGAAATAAGCTTTCAATCAAGTACTCGTGGACCTCCAACGGACTCCGTATGTGAAAGTTATGCCTATTTTAAGTTGGTGTTGTCAGGCTAATTCTAGAGGCCGAATTGGATTCCAAAATGGGTCCAGTTCGAACTGCTTGCTTGTCTTGGACCAAAAGTGACATGGCGCTGATAATTTAAGTGAAGCGTACGAGCTCTTATACTTGGAACAGTAAGCATATCAAATATGGTTGTATCTATAGGGGTCATGTCCTCATCAAGACTTGTGTATAAATTAACAACTTGTGTTTCAAATGTAAGAAAGTGTGTATAAATTAAAACTTTTCTTGCATTTTGAAGTTTTTGAGTTTTTCTGTAATTCTTGTAAAAGAATTGTGGGAAATCAAAAACCCAAACCTCCAAATTGACTAAAGTCAAGACCCTTCTTTTCCAACCATTGTCAAATCTAGTGATCATCCACTGAAAATAATTTTTCTAGGTTCTAAGGATGTGGTGTGACCCCTTTGAAAAATTTCACAATTTTTGGAAATTGTTTGAATATTTTAAGAGGCAGTCAAACCAGTTGGACCTTTGGTTAAGGGGGATTGGATCATATACCCTCCCTGAAATTCAGGATTTCAGGATTTACCCTCCTACCTCAATGACATGTGGGGTCACCATAGGTCAATGACATGTGGGCCAGGAGGGTAAATCCTGAATTTCCATCTAAGGGGAGGGTATATGATCAAATTTTCCTTTGGTTAAACCCTAACTTAGAACCGTGAGAAATTTCTGGAGAAAAATGCTCAGCATAAAACCTCTGGAAATTTTACACAAGGTCCATCTCAAAGTCAGCAAGCTACTGTAAAGTTTTTTAGAAATTTTGGAGTTAGTTTGCTATCTCTAAAAATTCCTCAAAGTTTTCAGCCCAAAGTTAAAGTCCTGTTTGGGTTTGAGTCTAACTCGAGCCCAAACCTTTGTCTCGGTTGAATCCAACCCCTTAGAGCACCTCAGTGTCAATCCTTTAAGCGCGATCAGTTTCAGCCGTTGGATCTCCGGTCTACCGCTGCAATCTCGGGAGGGCTTGGACCTCCTCTCGTTCAGACCACCCCTGGTCACGACCACCTCGTGTCTTTTTGCAAATAACACCCTCTTGTACCTCCCCTTGGACCACCCTCTGTATCTTTGCAAAGACCACCCTTGGTTGTTTGCAAAGACCTCCTAAAAAGACCTCCTCGGAGACCACCCTCACACCACCTTGGCGTTTTTGCAAAGACCACCCCGATGGTCTTTTGCAAAGACAACCCTCCAGACCACCCTTGGTCGTGTGTGCGTTGCGCCTTGGTGATCATGGGCCGTCCATGTCTAGATCTGCGTGTAACAGCCCAAATCTGGGTTTGTGTTTCAAATGTAAGAAAATGTTTAGAAATTAAAACTTTTCTTTCATCTTGAAGTTTTTGAGCTTTTCTGCAATTCTTGTAAAGGAATTGTGGGAAATCAAAAACCCAAACCTCCAAATTGACTAAAGTCATGACCTTTCTTTTTCAACCCTTGTCAAATCTGGGGATCATCCACTGGAAATAATTTTCCTGGGTTCTAAGGATGTTGTGTGACCCCTCTGAAAAATTTCACAATTTTAAGAAATTGTTTGAATATTTTTGGAGGTCAGTCAAACCCTAACTCAGAACCTTGAGAAATTTCTAGAGAGAAATGCTCAGCATAAAAAAACCTCTGAGAAATTTACACAAGGTCAATATCTAAGTTAGTAAGCTCCTGTAAAAATTTCATAAATTTTGGAGTTAGTTTGCTACCTCAAACAATTCCACAAAATCTCAGTTGTAAATAAAACTCTAATTCAAATAACTGTTGGGCTCGAGTCAGACCCGAGCCCAACCGTGTGGCTCGGTCGAGCCAAGTCCACTTAGCCGCACTCGGGCTCGGCGTTAAGATCGTGCGCGTCGGTCGTTGGATCTTCATCGGGCGGTCCTCATTTGCGAGAACCTTCGGACCTCCCGAGAGCCGCCTCGAACCGGAGCCGTTGGATCTGGATCCAACGCCCACGACCTCCCCTCCCGTTTTGAACCTCCAGAGCTCTTGAGCTATCCCCACCATCCGTCTCTGATCCTAGCGCCCACGACCTCCCCGAGGTCCCCTTCTGTTCTTCTTCTTCCTCGCGCGTGCGTGGGTGCCAGGGCCATGGTAGAGAGGTTGCAGTGCCTTGTCACCTCAAGCTCGTCCTCGTCAACGTATCTCTGTTCTTGGCATTAAATACGCACCAGTGCTTTCGGCCCAAAGTCGTGCTCCGAGCTGCTCCCATCATTTCAGCTCGTCCATGGTAGAGCCATGAACCGAGCTCATCCTTGGAGCGTGCCCTAGCTCAAACCGTAGCCTTCCAGCTTTATAAAGCCCCCAAAGCACCTCCTGGTGATCCTTTCCAGCACCCCTGGCTTGTTCCTTGTTCCTGGAACTCCGAACCCCAAAACCCCCAAAGCCGCCATTGTTGGCCGTGAAGCTCAGTGGTGGCCTTGGTGCTCCAGTGGTCCTCTTGCCCAGCTTTTTGTTTCCCGTGGGACCTCTGGGGGTCGCCAATCTTTTCCCTAACTCCATTTTGGGTTGCTTTCACAGGAGCAACTTGAATCAGAGTTGCGCGGATTTCGGCCGTGGTCCTTCATTTCTTCCCCAACTCCGGTGAGTGGCTCCTCTGGTCGATTCCTTGCGCCTGGACCACCTCTAGGTCATCGCGAAGCTATCCTTACCATTCTTTATGCTTCTCTTTATTCAGGAGCTCTTGTCCACGTTATCTTCCTCATCTCCGGTGTCGGCCTCCGCCACCAGAGCTTCTCCGACTTCCCTCGGACCTCCCCTGCATCTAGGTGTGTTCGCAATAGCCCCTAGAGCTCGAGCACCCGTTAGATTAGGTTGTAGCGAAGCTTTTTCGTGTTTTCATATTTTGCCGTAGTATCTCCTCTGCCCCTGTCCGGCTCGCCGGCGTTTTAGACCAGCTCCGCTGTCGAGAGTTGTCACATCCCCAAATTAATAAAGAGGTTTATTATGCATCTCATTAGCATGCATCATGTTTTGAAACTTTTTATTTAAATATTATACTAGGAAAATCTCAAAATACAAATGAAACACACACTTCAATTTGAACTCTAAACTAAAAACTAAAATAAATGCTACTAAAGATCCTCTGGAAATAATTTATTCAAATACTATATTAATTATCATGAATTAATATAATTTTTCCTAAATTTTTGGGACTGGTTTGAACCCGATAAAAATTCAGACACAATTTAAAGACCAACATTATGTTTGAATTTAAATTATACACTTTATATTATGAACATAGTGTTCAATAATTTGTATGGATACTAGGCTACCCGAGGAACCCCCAGAAATTATTTCATGATTTTATGAATTTTATTCCTATTTTTAAGCCCCTGGTCAAAGTAGGAAAACAATTTAAATCTCAGTCAAAATCCTAAACCCTAACCGGTCGCTACTGTTCGTCGCGTTCGAGTCTGACTCGGCGAATCGATTCGGTCGAACCAACTAAATGCACCAATGCATACGGACCGTAGGATCTAGGATCGACGGCCCAGGTCGCGCATCCCTTCGACCGTCCGAACGCTCACTCGCGTCATCAACCGTCAGATCACGATCGTGTGGTCCAGACGAAACCCGCTCGCGCGCATCGCTTTGTCTCGCTGACACGGTGGGCCCAAGCTGTCAGTTTCGTCTTCCTCCGTCCGTTGCCGACGCAGGTATCCCGTGCCACGCGGCCGAGTTCCTCCAACGCGCACAGAACAGCACCTGCACGCCATGAATACACCGCCACCTCGGACCACTCTGGAGCGTTCCCTACTTCACGCCGCCACCAATGCCGTCATCGCCCGAGCATAATACCCCCTTGGCACCCCGTTCTTCTTCACTTTTCCTCTCGGTGGCTGAGGAAAAGGAAGCTCTCCCGTCGACATCTCTAGGGTAAGCTCCCACCGGGTGGTAGCCCTCGGTTCCTTGCTCAAAGCCTTACCCATTTTTTCTAATCTCAGCTCCTCTCGTGCCTTGTAGCTCCCTGTCCATCATCGTGCTCTCTGGAGCTCTAGAGCACGCTCCCGTGGGCACCGCCTTGTCAATCTTCACTTACAGTAAGTTTTGTCCTCACTTTTGCGCGTCATAATATGCATTGAGATATCTTAAAGAGTTCCCCCTCAACTAATCTTACTAATGCGCGACAAGATCTGGTGAATTTGAAGTTTAAACCATTTTCGGCCTAATCACACCCGTTCGTCTCCCACTTTGATTTGGTAAGCCTTTCTTCAATTCCTTGGGTCCTTAGCATCTCCAAGGCATCCTTGAGCTATCTTGACCATTCAATGTCCTTAGGATTGCTCCAGTCGTCTTCTCCACGTGAAGCCGTGTTGTCGCCATCTTCTTCTCCGGCGCCGACGCAGCTCTGAGCCTCTCCAGGCCCTCTCCTAGCTCAGGTAGCTTACTCATAGTCCCTAAGACCTCAAGCACCCTCTTGTTTGCGCCGTGGAGCAACGCATTGCTGTTTTCGAGTTTGCCATATTGAGCGCCGCCGCTCAACTCCGGCTAGCCGTCGGTACAGGCCGGCTCAGGTGTCGAGGCTACTCCTTTTAGGAGCGCATTACTATTTTGCATCTGTACATGCCCTTGGCTGGCGCCACCGTGGCCAGAATCACCGGCGAGCCGCCGGTTAAACGCGCGGGATCGAAATCCCGTTGTCGTACGCCGACAGCACTGTAGCAAAATGATTAGGAGTTAAGTGGTAATCATTAGCGTTAAATGCTGTCTTAACGAGTTTAACAGTCGTTTACACGTGGGTCCTGCGCACAGAAATCTGTGTGGTTAAAATAGATGTGAGAGAGAGCCTGACAAGTGGGCCCATGTCCTTAAGCTCCGTGTACTGTGCACGCGCGTGTGTGGACCAGGTCCCGTGGACCGTGTCATCGATGCAGACCCACCGGTCGTAACGCAATTTAAATCTGAAGTTAAAATGAAAAATGCACTATTCACCAGGCCCGCTGGTCAGTGACCTCGGCTAGCTCTGTGCTCAGTGAGAAAAGTATGAAATGCGTTAGGAAATTAGAAAATCTGTGAACGATTTATTTATACACCGAAAAATAGTATGAACTTCTAAAATACATAACTAATTCATTTTAACTCCAAAATGAGTGAAACCACTTTTGATAATTTTTATATTTAATGAACTTTATATTAAAATTGGTTTCAATCATGTCTCTGTAACAGAGAGCATTATTTTGGAAAATGACCTATTAACACTATTATTTTTACAAAGGAAAATGCTGATAACTTTGGAAATTCATAGCTAGATCATGAAAACTCCAATTGAGGCAAATTCAACAGTTTTGAACTTGTAATAATATTGCCTATTTATCCATGTAATCCATGTACTCACCACTACTCTACAAATTTTCATCTCATAATTAAATTACATGAATGAAAGCATATTGAAATATGAAATTCAAACCACCATAACTTTCTTATACTAGAGCAAAATGAAATAATTCTTTCACCAAAAATCATCTAAAATCATGACTTAGCTACTGTAGAAAACTCATGCATTTTTGAGCATCTTGATTTTTGGAGTATTTCTCGGTGTTTATATCGGTCTTTATTCTTTAGATTCCGAAACAATTGATATTGACTCTTACGCTACTGAGAGTGTACAATTACTCTACCAGCAAGGCAAGCATCCTTTTAAACTTTCTTTTTGCATCATATTTGATCCCAGTTTTGTTAGGATAGATGCCATGATAATTGCTTGCATGCTATTTTGATAATGTCGCTATTTTTGTTATGAATAGTTAGACACATCCTATTATCTTGTCATTGTGGCTATCCATGAATTATTCCCGTACTGAAATGCGTATGCTAGGATGTGTGAAATTATATTGTTCGGGTTTGCTTAGCCATGCAAGTCTAGAACCGGTAGATTGATTGTCGGGAATAACCCGACAATTATGGGATAAACACAACTCTCATTATATACTTTTGTTTCAGATCTTCGTATCTATTTTATGAGTTAAATTTTGACATTTTAAAGAAGTTTTTTGTGGGGACCCCGGAGTTATCTCCGTAAGACCGAGACTAATCAAGGTCTTAGGGACATAACTCTAGATCTCCAGTATATGGATTCCAACTTAACTCAATCTAAATGAGAGGCTTAACTAAAACTAGAGCCCCGGCGATCATGCGTGCCGCTCCTCTGCGGGCACTACATGATTGTCGGTTCTCCAACAAGTCAAGCACTACACTTAGTGAGTTAAATAGGAAGCCATGAACAGCGAGTACAACTTATATTGGCTCCCAAGATCAGCGACCAATATAACCATACTCTCATACAACGTTGATCACATCCATACAACACTCATACATAAATAGTACAAAAGTTATACATCACAGTTTCAAGTTTACAACTACATAAGTGGCCGACCGGCCAAATTAAACAAGTTCATAGCGGAAGCAAGTAAATAAACCAAAATGCCTGCAGTGGTATGCCACATAACCCATCGGCAACCGACTGGGAGCTAAAGATAGCACACTACTCATCGGTGTTGCCTAAATCGATACCGAAAGCTCATCGGTCTCAATATCTTCCTCACCTGTAAAAGCCAGCAAACACCTGGCTGAGTACAAAAGGGTACTCGCAAGTCTTACACAAATAAAAATAGTTATGCATAAGGTCATTCAAAGGAAGGGCTCATATTGGCTTAGTTTTGCGAAAGAGACGCAACACTGAACAACCTACACATACTAGTTTTTCAAGCACCATTTCAAAATCAGATTTGAATTAGAAGTAAAACATGTGACTAAGTAATGAACTCAATAACAAATAAATCATACAAAAGGGCAAAGTGGTTGTCCACTTTGATACAACAACAAGCATGAACATCCCATTCATGACGATACCAAGTTATAACCACAATTTTTAATTCCAAGTCTAACAATCGTAACTCCCGAACTCAAGCGGTTGTCCATAACCGGGGACATAGCTATTCGAATAGATTTATACCCTGCAGGGGTGTACTACTTTACCCACATGACTTGATTAGCCCGTAAGCCTCCAGATGCCTCCAAATATAGCATACTTCCTATGATATGCCGGCCGGGAAAATCAAGATATAGTCATTTTTAACAAGAAAATCCATTGTGCTAAGTCCCTCAACCCAGGGCTCCTAGGAAACACAAGACATTAACGTCTCCATCCTATTGACCCAAAAGGAAAACATGGGATTTTTCGGTCCCATGCCCTTACAATCTCACCACCGTGGGACTCAACACAACAAACCTCCCCCCTACTTAACCATACGGCTCCCAACCTGCGTGTTATAGAACGAATGTACTTGAATCAATGACGTTACCAAAGTTTGGTCCTTAATTGTCCAGACAAGTCAAACCACATACCCAATTCTCGTGCGCGAGGCACCATCACTAACCATCACTTGTCCGGACCAAAGTTTCATTTAGAGTGACAAAAATATAACTCACAAAATAGATAAGAAGATCTGAAACAAAAGTATGCAAAGATAGTTGTATTTATCCCATAATTGTCGGGTTATGCCCGACAATCAAACTACCGGTTCTAGACTTGCATGGCTAAGCAAACCCGAATAATATACTTTCACACATCCTATCATAAGCATTTTAGTACTGGAATAATTCATGGATAGCCACAATGACATGATAATAGGATGTGTCTAACTATTCATCACAAAAATAGCGACAATATCAAAATAGCATGCAAGCAATTATCATTGCATCTATCCTAACAAAACTGGGATCAAATATGATGCATAAAGAAAGTTCAAAGGATGCTTGCCTTGCTGATAGGCTAATTGCTCTCCCTCAGTAGCGTAGGAGTCAATATCAATAGGCTCGGAATCTATATAAATACAATACCGAATAAACATCGAGAAATACTTAAAAATTCAAAGTACTAAAAAATGTATGATTTTTCTACAGCAGCTAAGTCATGATTTTAGATGATTTTTGGTAAAGAATTATTCCATTTTGATTTAGTATGTGAAAGTTATGATGGTTCGAATTTTAGGTTTCGATATGTCCTCTTTGAGTAATTTAATTATGAGGTGAAAATTTGTAGAGCAGTGGTGAGTATATGGATTACATGGATAAATAGGCAATATTATTACAAGTTCAAAACAGTTGAGTTTGCTTCAATTGGAGTTTTCATGATTTAATTATGAATTTCTAAAGTTAACAGCATGTTATAGTGTAACAACAATTCACTTTAGGATCATTGTCCTAAAAATATATTTTCTGTGCAAGAGGTAAGATTGAAACCTACTTTACAAATTAGTTTACTTTAAACGAAAAATATCAAAAGTGGTTTCACTGCTTTTGGAGTTAATATGAAATAGTTATGTATTTTTGAAGTCAAT
Organism: Ampelocalamus luodianensis; assembly: GCA_036346255.1. Taxonomy (NCBI): domain Eukaryota; kingdom Viridiplantae; phylum Streptophyta; class Magnoliopsida; order Poales; family Poaceae; genus Ampelocalamus; species Ampelocalamus luodianensis. The sequence continues at coordinate 67,139,697 of CM070620.1, read as the reverse complement.
GGTCTTTTTCTATTGTGCAAATGATAGAGTTATGGGTTATTCTTCCCAAAATAATACTCTCTATTATAGGGACATGTTTGAAACAAATTTTAATATAAAGTTCATTCAAACTGAAAATTTTGAGAAGTGGTTTCATGGCTTTTGAAGTTAAAATGAATTTGTTATGCATTTTAGAAGTTAATACCAATTTTCAGTGTGCAAATTAATAGATTTCATATTTTCCTAACGCATTTCATACTTTTCTCACCGAGCGCTAGCCTAGCCGCGGTTACTGACCAGCGGGCCTGGTGAATAGTGTGCTTTCTAATTTAACTCAGATTTCAAATCGAGCGCTGACATGCGGGTCCTGCTGTCAGCGGCACGGTCCATGGGACTAGTTCCATGCGCATAAACGCACGGTGCACGGCGCTTACGCGGCTGGTCCCACCTGTCAGTGGCTGCCGCGTTTCATTTAAACCCTACGGGTTTCTGTGCAAGGGCCCACGTGTAAATGAAACAGTAAGGTCGCTTAAGACATCATTTAATGGCAAAGCCAATCATTAGGCATTAATGACCGTCATTTGACGTAACCTCCCAGCTACACTGCTACAGTGCTGGTCGGAGTACGACAACGCCCCCGTGCGGTTGTCCGGCGGCTTGCTGGCGCTACGCGCCACGGCGGAGCCGACCAAGGCTCGTGATAGCTTCGCAATAGTGCTACGCATCTTTGGGAGGTGGTGGCGAGGTCAGGGATGCCCTGCGCCGGCGGCTAGCCGGAGCTAAGCGGCGGCGGTTTTACGGCCAAAGTGCACAAAGCAAAAAGAGAGCTCCGCAGCACAAACAAGCGGGTGCCTGAGGTCCTAAGGACTATGAGTAAGCTACCTGAGCTAGGAGAGGGCCTGGAGAGGCTCGGAGCTGCAGGAGCGACGTCGGCGCCGGGGAAGAATAACAGCAACAACACGGCTTCGCGAGGAGAAAGCGATTGGAGCAAAACCAACACAAGTGAGTGATCGGAGCAGCTCCAGCACCATACTAGGGTGCTCCAAGCAGAAAGAATCGGCCAAAAGCTTACCGGATTGTGAGGACCCGGAATATTTAACTAGTAACACTTAACCTCCAAATGGTTCTAGCATTACTAATTAAACATTCTAAGCCTCGATGGACATATGCTTCCCAGAATTGCAACATATGCACATCATCACAAAATTACACATCATTTCCATACACCATACATCACTAAGTTCAACAATGACATACATAAAGTAAAGTTATTACAAAAGAGCCATCCGGCCAAATAGAACAATATACAAGAAAGACAGCGGAAGCAAAAGGTGCCATAAGATGGCTAGAACAAAAGTCGACTGGTTAGCCAACATAACCCACAAGGCAACCGACCGGGCCGCCATGCTAGATGCCTCGCAAGCTACCACAGCACAACTCACAGAAGTGAGGCCCCTCAAGCTCACCTTCTTCCTCTGCAACAAATACATTTAAGCAAGATAACTGAGTACACAAAGGTACTCGTAAGACTGACGTGTGGAATAGCAGACCTATTCATAAACTACATGCAAGCTTATTTAGGTGGAGGTTGTATGTCTCATTTTGCATAAAGCCAACTTTATTTGCAATAATGTAATACATTTAAAAGCAAGTTTGCAAATCTGTTTTGTTGTCAAAATAACAGCGAAATAAAGATGAGACATAGCATAGTCACCACAACATAGCACGAATCCCCGATTCGTACCACCCATCAAGTTTTAATTAAAAGGTTGTAGTCTAGTTCTCACGGGGCATATCCGAGCGTGTCCATAACCTAGGACGAGGCTATTCGAATAGTTTTAACCCTGCAGGGGTGTACCAATGTACCCACACTTCAGACCGCCTTTAAGCCACAAAGCACACTTCCGAACGTATGCCGGCACGGCTAAGTCCTACGAGACGTTTTCCAATCTTGTGTATTAACCCCGAGCCGCTCGTATGGATAGAAACACATACGCTTACATTGCCAGCCGAAAGACAACCACCCGTTACGGGGGGGAAGCCTTTCAGACTCTACAATGCTGCCAACACCATCCCTCCTGCGACTCTCTGCAACCCGAAGCCAATACACTCCAAAGTACTAAGTCAAGAGAGGTCCCATACCCTCTAGTGTGGTTAGCACGCAAAATGCTCAGTACGGTGGCGCAAGTAACTCGGTCCTTAATGACCCGGGCACCATTCCAGTCACACCCAGAAGCACACCAACATACCATTGTGCCCAAGTCTAAATCATTTTGTTTTCAGTTTTGGTTTTCATAAATGGACATGGCACAAGGTGGAAATCATAAATCATAATAAGTTTTATATGATCAAGGTTATCGACCAGTCGATAACCGCCCATTTCTACCGAAACTAAGCATGGCTAAGCAATTAATTCGCAACTACTAAGTGACAAGAGCTCATCCACGAACTCTAAATCACAGCAATGCCTAGGCTCATGGTAGTAGAGGATAATCATTTGCTAAGGAAATTCATCTACTAGGCCAACTAACGACAATAGTTTAACACAAAGTAGCAATGCATACATAGAAGTTGTAATCAACATAAATACTCAAAATACTGGGATTAACATGATCAAACTGCTTGCCTTGCTGGATTTGTTCTTGCTGCAGAGGGGAGTGCTCAGGTTCAATAAATTCTTCGGAACCTAACGCGAAAAGGCGATAAAAACCGATAAGAACAAAGAACACCAAAAGGAACTCAACAGCAAAGAACATCCAATTCCAATGAAATTTCCACAGCAGCTAGAGGTTGATTTTAGACAATTTTAGAAACAAGAATCACTTTATTTGGACTAAGTATGAAAAAGTTATGGCTAAACTAAGTTCTCTCAGCCTGAAAAATCATAATTAAATTAATTTCGGTTACTGTTCATGACGAAAATTTCTAGAATGATCTGGAACTTGAAATTTTTATGGTGGGTAGATATGGTTATTCTAACAACAGCAAAACTGAGTTTGCACAATTTGGAGTTGAATTGAATTAGTTATTATTTTTCTAAGTTCTAAAACTAGTGAATCATTAATTTCAGTGGCAATGATAATATGAAGACCTATTCTATATAATAGTACAGTCTTAGTGGGTTTTAACAAAACTTAGTTTGCTCAGTTTGGAGTTACAGAGAATAAGTTATGCATTTTACAAATTTTCAATGAGTTTCTAAACAACCATTTCATATTAAACAAGTCCTTGCAGTTTCTATCATTTTCTACTACATAACAGTGCCTAAATCCATTCTCAGATTAAAGTTCTTACTCTAACAGAGCTACAACAACTGGAATCATTCAAAAAGAAGCTAAAATGACAAAGATAAACACTTTTGAAATTTGAAACATTAAAAGACTTAGAAAATTTGAGCTCTCGGGAGGTCCAAATGAACTGGAAGACAAAGGAGAGGTCGTGGGCCGTCGATCCTTCATCGCACGGCCACGGACCTCGAAGCACAGCACACGGGAAGACCTCCTCCCGCACTTGGGAGGTCCGGACCGTCGAGATTGGATCCAACGATAACGACCAGTGCATGCACAGCGCACGCAAAGGAGGTCCTCGCGCCTATGGAGGTCGTGAACGGCTAGGATTGAGCCTAAGAGGTCTGAGCGGGGTTTTCTTTGTAAAAGGCCAGGGGTGGCTTTTTACAAAGAGGACCCCGAGGGTGGTCTTTGCAAAATGACCGATGGGAGGTCTTTTTGCAAAGAGGACCTCGGTGGAGGTCCGGGGGTGGTTTTGACAACACGACCAGGGTGGTCTTTTGCGGAAACACAGAGGTGGTCCTATGCGGCTAAGATCTAACAGGGGTGGTCTTGGACGGCTAGGATCAACACCAAGGGGAGGTCCTAAGACTTAGGATTTTTGGAAAAGAACCTAAGGCCCAGATCTAATTCTGGAGAGGTCGTGAACAATCAAGATTAGCCCGAGGAGGTCCAAGGTGCTTTTAATGGCGCGGGACCTCCGGACAGCGACAAAAAGGTGGCGGCTAAGACAAACTTAATGCTGCTGATGATTGGTAATAAATGAATCTGAAAGTGACTCTAATGACTTCCGGACTTTAATTCTAAGCCTATGGCCCACATGTCAGCGACACAACGGCACAGCTAAGACACGATTAATGCACCCAATGATTAGTAATAATTGAGCATTACTGATGTCCTAAGAAAATGACGAAAACGGGAGTTTTGAATCGGCAAAATCCCGAGCGCGCTCAACGGCTTGCCGCCGGCGATGGGGACCTCGTCGGCGGAAACCAAGGGCATGGTTGGATTCCAAATAATGTCAAGAACCCAAAGGATGTGCTCTCGACGGCGGTGACGGCCTTGAACGCCGGCGAGCCGGAGATAGGCTAGGAGGGCTAAAACGACAACTACGAAACTAAAGGAGCTCTGGAAAACAGTAACCAAGCTAAGAAATGGGCACCTGAGGGCAGAGAGGGGACCAGGGAGGTCGGAGGAGCTTGGAGGAGGTCGACGAAGTCCGGCGGTGATGTGCTTGCCGGCGATGGAGAAGGAGATGAGCCCGACCCCGAAAAGCAGCTCCCCAACTTGCACACTTCTGCGATGGATAACCACAGCAAGTTAGAGAATGCTCGAGGTGCTCGAGTTGACAAGTAAAACAGGCAAGAACGCTGATGGAACCACTGGAGCTCGAGCTTCGGCAGGGAGCTCCAAGATCCGACAATGGCGAGGAAGGGTGGTGTTCTTGGGGGCCTGAGTTTGAGGACCAGCTCAAACTGAGGGAGCTCAAGCACAGCCAAGAACGAAGAAAGAAAAGGAGAAGGAAGGTCTCAGGCTATACATAGCCAGGGAGCTTGGACAAGGGCTAGGCCAACCTACTGTGAGCAAGAACCATGCCCCTGCCAAAGGCACACACGACAGGACTAGTGACAGAGCAGGTGAAGACTTTAGGGTTAAAATGCAAGGCATTGAATGCATGGCAGCAAAAGGAGTCGCTGACAAGGACAAAAAGGTGACATCTCACTGCTCCCAACTGCCCTGGTTCTGACACATGCACAGGGGTGCGAAAAACCATGGTGATCAGACCTCAGGGAGGTCGTGAGGAAGAAATACAGCGCCAAGGAGGTCCTGGACGTCCCAGATTTGCTTGGGGTGGTCCTGGACGTCCGAGATTTGCCGAGGTAGAGGAGGTCCTTGCGACTAGGAGGTCCAAGGGAGGTCGTGGGCGTCGGATTCAAATCCAATGGCTCACCACTCGCGCGCACGGGATCGAGCTCGGTTGCGGCCTGGCGACGTGGTCCAACCAAGTCGGTTGAGTTGGGCTCGGGTCCGAGCCCGAGTCCGACTCAAACCAGATTTAATTTTTCTGGTTTTAGAAGGACTAACATTTGGAGAATTGTTTGAGGTAGCAAACCAACTCCAAAAATTATCAAATTTTTACAAAGGCTTGGTAGCTGAGTTGCTGACCTTGTATAAAATTTCCAGAGGTTTTTGTGCAATACTTTTTCCTCCAAAAATTCCACAAGGTACTGGTCCAAGGTTTGACCAGATTTTGAATTGGGTTGACTTTCCTCCAACAGCATTCAAACAATTTCTAAAAATTGTGGAATTTTTCAGAGGAGTCACAAACCATCCCAAGAACTCAGGAAAAATATTTCAAGGAGGTTATCACAAGATGGAACAAGAATGTTTTTGAAGGATCAAGATTTGGATCAAAGACTTGTGACTTTGTATTTCCATAACCTCTTGTACAATAGCTGTTCAGTACAAACAGGAAATACAAGATGTAAGAAAAAGTTTTAATTTCTACTCATTTTATTACATTTGAAACACAAGCCTAAAATTGGGATGTTACACGGATCAAAGTGGGAGGTGAAAAGTTGCTTCACGGCCTGAAATGGTGCAAACTTCGATTCAACAAGATCCTGCCGTGCATTACCAAAATTAGTTTAGGGGTTTTTCTCAGCGGCCTCAAACACGTGAGGTGACACGGTAGATTGAGGATAATACCTTCCGGACACGAAGAAGGCACGAATGTGTCCGCGAGAGCACGCTCTAGAAGTCACCAGGAGCACGACAATGGACAGCGAGCTACAAGCAAAGATAGGAGCTCGCATAAGCAAAAATGGACGCGAGAATGAACCTAGAATAGGGAGGAATCACGCGGAGGGAGCTTACCCGAGAGACACGCAAGGGAGAGCTTCCTCCTCTTCTGCCAAAAAGAGGAGAAGTGAGGAGTTGAGAGGTGGGGAGGAGGTAATATGGCAAGAGAGACGTTGGAGTGGAGGCGGTGAGAGACGCCGAAGCTCGGGGAGTGGTCAATTGGGGCGGTGACCCGATGGCGCCTTTGACGTGAAGCAGGGCTCTGGCGAGACGTGGCGGTGCTGCTCTGCACGAGCTCTATCGTGAGGAGGAAGATGACCCTGGCGCGCAGGCCCAAGTTGGCAGTGACATAGGGTGGTGCGGTGAAGAGGTTTCCGGTTGGCCGTTGGATCGCGAATGGACGACTCAGATTAGAGGGGACTTTGGACTGGTCAAAAGGTTGCGAGATCAGGACCGTTGAACCTTGATCCGATGGTTGCATGCGAAGGTGCAGTTAGGCGGTTGGGCTGAGCCGCTTCACCGAGTCGGGCTCGAGCCCAAGGAACAGTGCTACCGGTTTGGGTCCAGGGTTTTGACTGGAATTTAAATTGCTTTCCTTACTTTGACGAGGGGCTTAAAAATAGGAATAAAATTCCTAAAATCATGAAATAATTTTTGGGGTTCCTGGGATAGCCTAGTGTCCATAAAAATTATTGAACCCTACTGTTCATAATATATTTTGTAATATATAAATTCAAACTTAGGCTAGGTCTTTTAATGGTGTTTGAATTTTCTTAGGGCCCAAACCAGTCCCAAAAATTTGGGAAAAATTATATTAATTCGTGATAATTAATATAGTATTTCAATAAATTATTTCCAGAGATACTTTGGTAGCATTTATTTCAGTTTTTAGTTTGGAGTTCAATTTAAAGTGTGTGTTCCCTTTGTATTTTGAGATTTTCCAAGTACAATATTTAAAAGAAAAGTTTCAAAACATGATGCATGGTAATGAGATGCATAATAAACCTCTTTATTAATTTGGGGATGTGATATTTTTGGTCTGGACAAGTGTTGGTTAGTGATGGTGCTTTGTGCACGAGATTTGGGTATGTGGTTTGACTTGTCTGGACAATTAAGGACCGAACTTTGGGTAACTGCTGTTCAAGCAACACTCGTGCTATCACACGCGGTATATGGGTACTGTATGGTTAAGTAGGGGGAAGGTTTTGTTGTGTTGAGTCCCATAGTGGTGAAATTGTAAGGGCATAGGACCGAGAAATCCTATGTTTTCCTTTTGGGCCGATAGGATGGAGATGTTAACGTCTTGTGTTTCCTAGGAGCCTTGGGTTGAGGGACTTAACTCAATGGGATATTCTTGCTAAAAATGACCATATCTTGATTTACCCGACCGGCATACCATAGGAAGTATGCTATATTCGGAGGCATCTGGAGGCTTACGGGCTAATCAAGTCGTGTGGGTAAAGTAGTACACCCCTGCAGGGTATATATCTATTCGAATAGTCGTGTCCACGGTTATGGACGACCGCTTGAAAATTTGTGGCTGCTTATTGTTAGACTTGGAATTAAAATGGTGGTTATAACTTGGTATTGTCATGAATGGGATGTTCATGCTTGTTGTCGTATCAAAGTGGACAGTCACTTTGCTAATTGCATGGTTTATTTGTTATTCAATTCATTACTTGTTCACATGCTTTATTCCTACTTCAAATCTGATTTTTAATGGCACTTGGAAAACTAGTATGTGTAGGTTGTACCTTGCTGCGTCTCTTTTGCAAAACTAAGCCAATATGAGCCATCCCTTGGAACAGCCTTATGCATAACTAATTTTTATTTGTGTAAGACTTGCGAGTACCCTTTTGTACTCAGCTAGATGTTTGCTGGCTCTTTCAGGTGAGGAAGATATTGAGACCGATGAGCTTGTCGGTGTCGATTTAGGCGACATTGATGAGTAGTATGCTATCTCTTAAGTCCCAGTCGGTTGCCAATGGGTTATGGGGCATACCACAGCTGGTATTTTGGTTTATTTACTTACTTCCGCTGTTACTTTATGAACTCGTTTAATTTGGCCGGTCGACCACTTGTATTAGTTGTAAACTTGGAACCTTGATGTATGCCTTTTGTACTATTTAAGTATGAGTGTTGTATGGATGTGATCAACGTTGTATGAGAGTATGGTTATATTAGTCGCTGATCTTGGATGCCAATATAAGTCATGCTCGCTGTTCATGGCTTCCTATTTAACTCACTAAGTGTAGTGCTTGACTTGTTGGAGAACCGACAATCATGTAGTGCTCGCAGAGGAGCAGCTCACATCATCGTCAGGGCTCTAGTTTTCAGTTAAGCCTCTCATTTAGATTGAGTTAAGTTGGAATCCATTTATCGGAGTTCCAGAGTTATGTCCTTAAGACCATGGTTAGTCTCGGTCTAATGGAGATAACCCGGGGTCCCCACAGCGTTGGTATCAGAGCCATACTGACTGTAGGTTAGAGATAGCACAGGCGTTAGAGTTAGTAAGCCTTTTTGAGTCAAAATATTTTGAGATTATCAAATTACTTTCAGAAGGTTTAAGTAGTAACATCTTTTATTCCTCATCCATCTTAGTGCCTTTTCTTACCTTACTCTTGTTTGGATTGGAAAAGAAGTTTTACCTTGTTTTTCTTATCTTTAGATGAGTCGTCAATACCTGGTCAAAGAAACTCAAGCTGAGAACATGGATGGATACTTGGCGCTTCTCCGAGATATGATGTGGAGGGCGAACTTTACTTACTAGCCGACCTACACCATCTATCGCCGCGACAGGGGGCCAGGCATGGAGGAATACTTGGCCGTGATCAACATTATCGCCAAACAAGTCACGGGGAGTATCCCATATTGTTTCCAGGTACGTGGCACTTCTGAGGCCATGGCTCTACAGGAAGTGGCTCGTGTGGCTATGAGCCACCTCCGTTATGATCTGACGGAGTTGTCTCAGCCGTCTTACGACCATTTTCCTATGAGAGAGCGTGGCATGGAGGTGGCCATTTTTGCCCGGATCCAGTTTGGGGAAGATCCCCAGGTTAGGCAGTTGGCAAGATTGGTTCATATCATGGACCAAATCCATCGGTGCACTGTGTATGAGTTGTACGAGACTCGTCAACATCTCGTGGTGGCCCAAGAGCACTTACAACTCATGTGTAGCATGGGGATCGTTGACCGCCATGTGGTCTATGGCGCAAATGAGATTCCCCCATATGCTTCAGCACCACCGATGTACCGTCTTCCGGAAGTGCCAGGGCGTGTACCCAACTATAGGGCGAGACGCCAGACCCGTATGTCGGTCGGCTTTGCTCGTACTCATGGGATGGAACCTGCTGGAGGCCATGTGATAGAGCAAGGCTCCACTCTGCGCTTTGTTAATCCAGAGGACCCCGATGACACGGGATCCCCTGGGGCACATCTTCTGGACGAGTTTCCGGTGAACTTTGACCGGAACAACATTTAGGATGTTGTAGGTGTAAGCTCATGGTCGAGCATGTATCTGTAAATTCCTGTAATAAGCTAGTAGCAATTGAACTATTAATGTTTCTCTTGCAAGAACTTTTATTTCAGATAGTTGCTTTTCGCCCACGGGCCTTTATGGATGTAATTGCATTGGGAAAACTATGATTTGAATTTATGGATCTTGTACTGGCCTTAGCGCCTTTGTACGCCCATTTGGTGTTATATTTTTGTGCATTCTATATCATTATGCATGCTTAATTAAGAACTATATGTTTGCTATCTAGATTTTTAATTCACATCTTTTTCCAGTAATCTTGGCCTCTTTTAATTTTCCTTGTCACTTCAGGATGTCAGGCCCTAACACTCACGCGAGAGATCTTCGTGGCGAGGGGTCTCCACCCCCGCGACACCCTCCTGCTGTAGACCATGAGGAAGTGCTTCCTCCACCGCCCTCAATGGCAGAGGTCCTGGCTCAAATCGAGTGGAATAGGATGGACCAGACAAGGGTTCTCTAGGCTATCGCTCGCAATACTTCTCCTGCTCCTGCGGCAGCAGGGGGAGGGGGAAATCTTCGGCCACGTGGGGGTCTCGCTGAATTTCAGCGGACGAATCCTCCAACTTTTGCGGGCACCGGAGATCCAATGGAGGCTGAAGATTGGCTAAGAGATATTGAAAAGAAGCTAGCCATTGCTCAGTGCACAGGCATTGAGAGGGTCCTCTTTGCCAGTTATCAACTGGAGGGCGCTGCTAGTGCATGGTGGGATAATTTTTCCACCATGCAGCCTGACGGAAAAGTTCCATCATGGAACGAGTTTCGAGCGGTCTTCAAGGAGGCCTACATTCCTGAGGGGGTCATGTCGATCAAGCAGCAACAGTTTCTTGCGTTGAAGCAAGGAAGGAAGACTGTTACTGAGTATCTTCAGGAGTTCAATTCCTTAGCCCGCTATGCCCCTGACGATGTCTCCACTCACACTCGTAGACAGAATCAGTTCATGGGCGGCCTGACTGAGGAGATGCAGCTGGCTCTAGCAGTACATGACTTCAGGAACTTCCAACACTTGGTGAACAAGGCCATTGTAGTGGAGCACAAGAGTGTGGCTATAGAGGAGTCCAAGAAGAGGAAGAAAGCCGCTCAGTTTTCAGCTAGCGGCAGTTTTCCTCGACAGCGCACCGGACCGCCCCAGGCACCTCGTTCTCAGGCCCCAGTGCCGCCGAGACCTCCTGTGGAACCTCCACGACCTTCTCCACCTACGGTGCAGCGGTACAATGGGAGTAAGAACTCCCAAAACAGTGGTACTTACAAGCCTAATGTCACCTGCTTTTATTGTGGTCGCCAGGGCCACTATGCATCTCACTGTCTCGCCAAGCAGCGGGGAATGCCCCAGGTTTATCGAGCTCCTACACCACCAGATGTGGCAAGACCTACACCACCTCCGAGGGAAGCATCTACCCCTCCTCAGATCCCTGGACGTGGCCGAGTGAACCACGTCACCGCTGAGGAGGCGAGCGACGCTCCCGACGTCATTTTGGGTACACTCCTTGTTAATTCATGTCCAGCATCAGTTTTATTTGATTCAGGAACATCTCATTCATTCATCAAAGAAGAATATGCTGCACTTAATCAATTTGAAATACATAAACTTCAGCCACCTTATCAAATCCAGTCTCCGGGATCGGTTTTCCAAACCGATCAAGTCTGTCGGGACGTAAAAGTGGAAATTCAAAAGGTTAACTTCTTGGCAAATTTAATTGTTATAAATTCAGTGGGTATTGATGTGATCTTAGTGATGGATTGGCTGTCCAAGAATAGGGGAAAGATCGATTGTGCTCAACGGTCTATTTCTGTCACTAGCGAAGACGGCAGTCAGGTCGTTTTTGGACCTACAGTGGGCAGTTCTCATCTTTATGCGTTAGAAGCTAGTACATCTCTTGAAATTGAGAAGGTGCCAGTGGTGTGTGAATATCCAGATGTATTCCCTGAAGAACTCCCAAGCATGCCTCCTGACCGAGAAGTTGAGTTCGTCATCAAGCTTGTACCCGGTACTGCGCCAATCTCAAAACAGCCATATCGGATGCCCCCTAATGAGTTAGAAGAAATGAAGAAGCAACTCCAAGAACTTCAAGACAAGGGATTTATTAGGCCGAGCTCCTCACCTTGGGGATGTCCAGCCATCTTTGTCAAAAAGAAAGACAAGAGTTTGCGGATGTGTGTGGACTACCGTCCATTAAATGAAGTCACTATCAAAAACAAATATCCGCTTCCGCGGATTGATGATTTATTCGATCAATTGAGTGGAGCCCAAATATTCTCCAAGATTGATTTGCGCTTGGGCTATCATCAAATTAAATTTCGAATTGAAGACATTCCGAATACGGCATTCTCTACTCGTTACGGGCTGTATGAGTACACTGTCATGTCTTTTAGTCTGACGAATGCACTGGCATACTTCATGAATCTTATGAATTCAGTTTCATGGAGTATTTGGATAAGTTTGTTGTTGTATTCATCGATGACATCCTTATCTACTCAAAGACTGATGAAGAACACGAACAACACTTGACGCTTGTGTTGGAAAAGCTTTGCCAACATCAGCTCTATGCCAATTCAGTAAATGCGAGTTCTGGCTCCATGAGGTTAGTTTCTTGGGACATGTCCTATCCAAGGGCGGTATCGCTGTTGATCCAAGCAAAGTGCAAGATGTCCTTGATTGGAGACAACCCAGAAACAACACGGATATTCGCAGTTTTCTCGGACTCACGAGTTATTATCGCAGGTTCATCCAGAACTTCTTCAAAATTGCGAGGCCAATGACTCAACTTCTAAAGAAAGAAAAGAAGTTCGTATTGTCGCCTGAATGTGAGGAGAGTTTTCAGATCCTAAAGAAATGCCTGACCAAAGCTCCAGTACTTATCCTGCCCGACATTCACAAGAGCTTTGACATTTACTGCGATGTATCTCGCCATGGGCTTGGTTGTGTACTTATGCAAGAAGGCCGAGTGGTAGCTTATGCATCAAGGCAATTCAGACCACATGAGTTGAATTACCCCACTCATGATTTGGAACTCGCAGCGGTTGTTCATGCTCTAAAGATTTGGCGACATTACCTCATCGGTAATCGTTGTGAGATCTACACCGACCACAAGAGTCTTAAATATATCTTCACCCAAGCCGATCTGAATTTGAGGCAAAGAAGATGGCTTGGGCTGATCAAAGATTATGATTTTGGACTCCATTATCATCTAGGAAAAGCAAATGTGGTAGCTGGTGCCCTAAGCAGAAAATCTCAGTGCAACTGTTTATCGGTAACTCCCATTTCGGCAGGCTTGTGTGCCACAATGCAACGTCTGCACCTGGAAATAATTGAAGAACGTTCTCTTGCTGCCCTTAGTGTGAATTTTACACTTGAGGACCAGATTAGAGAAGCCCAGAAGACTGACTTGGAGGTAGCTCAACTCCGCGAAGAAGTGAAGCAAGGCAAGGCCAAGTGCTTCAAAGAAGATGCACAAGGCACCCTATGGTTTGGAAACCGGTTAGTGGTTGTAACATCCCAATTTTGGGCTTGTGCTTCAAATGTAAGAAAATGAGTAGAAATTAAAACTTTTTCTTACATCATGTATTTCCTGTATGTACTAAACAATTATTGTACAAGAGTTATGGAAATACATAGTCACAAGTCTTTGATCCAAATCTTGATCCTTCAAAAACATTCTTGTTCCATCTTGTGATAATCTCCTGGGGATATTTTTCCTAAATTCTTGGGTTGGTATGTGACCCCTGTGAAAAATTTCACAATTTTTAGAAATTGTTTGAATACTTTTGGAGGTCAGTCAAACCTACTCAAATTCTGGTCAAACTGGGGACCAGCACCTTGTGGAATTTTTGGAGGAAAATTTATAGCACAAAAACCTCTGGAAATTTTACACAAGGTCAATATCTAAGTCAGCAAGCTCCTGTAAAAATTTTGGAATTTTTGGAGTTATTTTGCTACCTCTATTAAATCCTCAAAAGCCTCTGTCTTTAAAAAGTCCAAACACAGTTCATCGTTCTTTGGGTTTGAGTCGGACTCGGGCTCGAGACACTTGACTCGGTCGAACCACCTAACTGCACCGAGTCGCGTTTTAAAACGCGCGTGCGATATCAGTCGTTGGATTCAAATCGCGCGGCCCGCATTGATGGTGTCATTCGGACAGTGCGGTTGCACTATTCAATTTGGACCATTGGATTTCAATCCAACCGTCCAGATTCCCAAGAGCAATCGGACTGTACGGCGGACTCATTTAAATCACAACCGTCCATCTCAAATCCAACGGTCGTGGCTTATCTTCTCTGTTCTTCTTCCTCCTCTGTCTCGCCGTGCATGCGTGCGTCAATGGTAGAAAGAGAGAGAGTGCGAGGGTGGCTTCGTTGTGTCACTTCAAGCTTGCTTTCATCAATGTCTCTCTGCGGGGCATTAAATGCGCATCAGGCTTTCTCCTCTATTGTCACCGTGCTCACTTGCTCCCATCATTTCTTGATCCATGGCCGTAGCATGAACCGAGCCCACCATGGACTCATGTTCTTGCTCGAAACCCTAATCCTTTCCCTATATATTGTCCCCTTAACTCCGCCTGGTGTTCCTTTACACCCCACCTTGCTCACTCTCTGTGTTTGGGCTCAAAACTATTCCAAATCCTCAAACCACCATTGTTGACACGAGAAGCTCCAATGGCGGTCTTGGTGTCCAGTGGTTCATCTTCAATCTTTCTTGTACCCTTTTGAGGTCCTCAACCTTCTTTACATTTCCCCTAACTTGATTTTGGGTTGCATTCACAGGAATCACTCAATTTTAAGTTTGGAGATTTTCGGCTGATTTCACCCCTTTTCTTCTCCAACTCCTGTAAGTGGTTCTTTTTGCAATTACTTACTTGTGGAGCTTATGGGAACCTTAATGAAGCTATTTTGATCACCCATTGGTGTTCATTTTGCTCAGGTTGTCATTTGCCATTTTCTCTTCCTCGGCTCCGGTGGACTTCATCGTGTTCAAGTCACCACCGGCCATCTTTGAAGCCCCTCTCGGTTAAGGTAGCCTCTTAATAGTCCCTAGAAGTCGTTGCACTCGCTTCCTTGGACCGCAGCGGAGCATTTTGCTATTTTTATGTTCTGCCGAAATGGCCTCCTTCTATGTTTTCCGGTTCGCCGGCGTTCCAGACCTCCACCGCCGGCGAGGTCACCACCATTAGGTTCGCAACGCTATTGCGAACCCATTTTGGTATTTGGTTGGCGCCGCCGCGACCGGAGTCGCCGGCGACAAGCCGTGGAAGCCACTCGGTTTTTGTCAGCTAGGAGCGCCCGTTTTTGTCAACTTTTTAGGACACGTTTAATGCTTAATTATTGCCAATCATTAGAAGTATTAATTGTGTCTTAATCTAGCCAAATGTCTCACTGACATGTGGGCCCAACCCCCTGTAATCACCCGCTGGCGTTAATCAGTGCGTTTAGGCATCAGTAAATGTTTAATCTTAGGTTATTTAAATGTCGGCATTTATTAGCTGTCGGGGATAACCCCTGTGCCACTGCCAGGTGGGCCCATAAGCTTAGCGCCGAAAACCAGAAGTCATTAGGGCTGATTTTGGGTTTATTTATTGTTAATCATTGTTAGCAATAAATGTGTCCGAAATTACCTTTTTGGGTCACTAACGTGTGGGCCCTCAGCCCTTAAATCGCCTCTGCACAAAATCTTTAGGACACATTCATTGCTAATCATTGCTAATCATTGGTCATTAGTAATTAATTATCTGTCCTAAAACCTCCTAGTATCTCGCTGCCATGTGGACCCCGTGCACTGTGCACGTGTGATAAAGCTTGCGTGTGTGGCTCACAGTCACTGACATGCGGCCCCACATGGCAGCACTCCAGATTACACTTCGATCTTGGACCACCGTCCATTTCGCGATCTACGACCCAGATTTAGTATGCGTTCGGACCATCCGGTTGCCTAAATCACTCTAGGCCGTCCATCGCCAGATCTGCGGTCCTGATCGTGTATGAAATCGGACCTTCCGACAGGAGGCGTGATCTGAGCCGTTCATCTTTAGATCTGCGGTCGTGGTTAGTCGAGGCAACAGCACTGTCTGGTTGCATCCTTCCTCGTGAGCCGTTGGATCTTGATCCAAGGTGGGCTCTTTTAGGGATCGCGCGGGTGCGCTGTTTTCCGTGCGTGTGGCTCGTTGGATTTTGCATCAACGGCCCACGAGCGTCGACGTCGTTTATTTCCGTTTAAGTTGGATTTCGTTTCTGTAAGTATTTATTTATCAACTAAAAATTGTATCAGAACTTTAGAAATTCATAACTAAATCATTTTAACTCCTTTTTAGATGTTTCCAGCTGTAATAAATTTCTATGCCTCTGTAGTTTTATATAAAATTGTAATTGAGCATGTTTCTGTCGTAGAAAATTGTGTAACTCAAATAATTTGATTTCTGTTAATTTTGAATATCCCAAAAATAGAATTTAACTTAGAAAATGCATATGTTTTTCTGTATACTTCCAAATTGTGCAAGACCAATCTTGTTAAATTCCTCTGTTAGTGCACTTTAATGCGGAATAGGTTTTGAACATGTTTATATTTCTGAAAAATGTAATGTGCTAGTTTTGCAACTTAGAAAAATCATAACTAATTCATTACAGCTCCAAATTTTGTCAGCTCAACTTTGCTGTTATTAGGATGTCATAATATACCTACCATAAAAATTTCAAATTCCAGATCATTCTAGAAATTTTCGCCATGAGCAGTAACCGAAATTAATTCAATTAGGATTTTTCAGGCTAAGAGAATTGTTTAGGGCATAACTTTTTCATGCTGAATCCAAATAAAGTGATTCTTGTTTCTAAAATTGTCTAAAATCAACTTCTAGCTGTTGTAGAAATTTCATGGGATTTGGATGTTCTTTGCTATTGAGTTCCTTTTTGGTGTTCTTCGTTCTTGTTGGTTTTATCGCCTTTTCGCGTTAGGTTCCGAAGAATTTATTGAACCTGAGCACTCCCCTCTGCAGCAAGACCAATCCCAGCAAGACAAGCAGTTTGATCATGTTAATCCCAGTATTTTAAGTATTTATGTTGATTACAAATTCTATGTATGCATTGCTACTTTGTGTTAAACTATTGTCGTTTGTTTGCCTAGTAGATGCATTTCCTTAGGTAAATGATTATCCTTTACTACCATGAGCCTAGGTATTGCTGTGATTTAGAGTTCGTGGATGAGCTCTTGTCACTTAGTAGTTGCGAATTAATTGCTTAGCCATGCTTAGCTCCCGGTAGAAATGGGCGGTTATCGACTTGTCGATAACCTTGATCACATAAAACTTATTATGATTTATGATTTCAGCCTTGTGCCATGTCTACTTATGAAAAATAAAACTAAAAACAAAATGATTTAGACTTGGGCACAATGGTATGATTGGTGTGCTTTTGGGTGTGACTGGAATGGTGCCCGGGTCATTAAGGACCGAGTTACTTGCGCGTCCGATCGAGCATTTTGTGTGCTAACCACACTAGAGGGTATGGGACCTCTCTTGACTTAGTACTTTGGCGTGTATTGGCTTCGGGTCGCAGGAGGTCGCAGGAGGGATGGTGTTGGGAGTATTGTAGTGTCCGAAAGACTTCACCCGTGATGGGATTTGTTGTCTTTCGGCTTGTAATGTAAGCGTATGGTGTTTCTACCCATACGAGCGGCTCGTGGTTGATACACAATATTGGAAAAAGTCTCGTAGGACTTAGCCGTGCCAGCATACCTTCGGAAGTGTGCTTTGTGGCTTAAAGGCGGTCTGAGGTGTGGGTACATTGGTACACCCCTGCAGGGTTAAAACTATTCGAATAGCCTCATCCTAGGTTATGGACACGCTCGGATACGCCCCGTGAGAACTAGACTACAACCTTTTAATTAAACTTGATGGGTGGTACGAATCAGGGATTCGTGCTATGTTGTGGTGACTATTGGGATAGTCACTTCCAGGTGGTTACTTGTATGTATTTTTATTGCGCTGTTATTTTGGACAACAAAATAGATTTGCAAACTTGCTTTCAAAGGTATTCCATTATTGCAAATAAAGTAGGCTTTGTGCAAAATGAGACATACAACCTCCACCTAAATAAGCTTGCATGTAGTTATGAGCAGGTCTGCTATTCCACACGTCAGTCTTGCGAGTACCTTTGTGTACTCAGTTATCTTGCTTAAATGTATTTGTTGCAGAGGAAGAAGGTGAGCTCGAGGGGCCTCACTTTTGTGAGCTTTGTTGTGGTAGCTATGGGCGACTAGCTTAGCGGCGGTCGGTTGCCTTGTGGGTTATGTTCGCTAACCTGGTCGACTTTTGTTCTAGCCATCTTATGGCACCTTTTGCTTCCGCTGTCATTCTTGTATATTGTTCTATTTGGCCGGTCGGCTCTCTTTTGTAATAACTTTACTTATTGTATCTCGTTGTTAAACTTAGTGATGTATGTTGTATGGAAATGATGTGTAATTTTGTGATGATGAGCATATGCTGCAATTCTGGGAAGCATATGTCCATCGAGGCTTAGAATGTTTAATTAGTAGTTACTAGTTAAATATTCCGGGTCCTCACAGTGGTGCCCTGTGATCATGCCTTGAGAGAACTAATTCTCAAAGAGGCTCATGACTCCAAATTCTCTATTCACCCAGGTAGTACTAAGATGTACTAAGATCTTAAGAAGCAGCTATAGTGGAGCCGAATGAAGAGACAAATCGCTCAATTTGTTGCCGAGTGTGATGTATGCCAAAGAGTCAAGGCTGAGCATTTGAAACCAGCAGGTACTCTACAACCCTTGCCCATTCCCAAGTGGAAATGGGAAGAAGTTGGCATGGATTTTATCACCGACCTCCCAAGGACTCAAGCTGGGTCTGATTCTATATGGGTGATTGTCAACCGTTTGATGAAGGTTGCTCACTTCATTCCTGTCAAGACCACCTACCGCGGGGACAAATTAGCAGAACTTTATATTGCAAGAATTGTTTGTCTCCACGGTGTTCCAAAGGTGATAGTTTCCGATCGAGGTCCTGAATTCACGTCCTATTTTTGGGGATGCTTACATAAAGCAACAGGGACCAATCTATCTTTCAGCTCCGCCTACCATTCACAAACCGATGGACAAACTGAAAGGGTGAATCAAATTTTAGAAGACCTTCTCCGAGCATGTGTGCTGTCCTATAGCAAAAACTAGGAGAAATGCTTACCCTTTGCGGAGTTCTCCTACAACAATAGCTTCCAATCAAGCATAAAAATATCACCCTTCGAGGCATTGTATGGGAGAGCTTGCAGGACACCTTTGAACTGATCTGAAGCCGGGGAGAGGCCATTTTATGGCCCAACCTTGGTAGAGGATGCGGAAGAACAAGTTCGGGTCATTTGTGAACGGCTTCGGACGGCTCAATCTCGTCAAAAGTCTTATGCCGATTGCCATCGTCGTGAGTTGAGTTTTAAAGTGGACGATCATGTCTATCTTAAGGTTTCTCCAATGAAAGGAACACATCGTTTCCAAGTCAAAGGCAAATTGGCACCTTGCTACATCGGACCATTCCGAATTCTAGCAAAGTTGGGACCGGTGGCTTATCAAATAGAATTGCCACCCTCACTTGTTAATGTACATGATGTTTTCCATGTTTCACAACTGAGGAAGTGTCTTCGTGTCCCAACCAAAGCAACTGAGCTGGAGAAACTTGACTTGCAACCTGACCTTTCTTATCGGGAGCACCTGATTCGCATTCTTGAGGAGAAGGAGCGCAAGACGCGAAATCGCAATATCAAATTCATTAAGGTTCAGTGGAGCAACCATACTGAAGATGAATCAACATGGGAGTGTGAAGATCATGTGCGAGCTAATTATCCAGATCTTTTTCCTTCTACTTAAAGTGTCTTCGAATCAAGAAAGGAAAGTTTAAACAAAGCAATGGGAAGGAAAGATGTAATAGCCATTTCTTGTAACCTTACAAAGATATCTTAGCACTATCTTTGAAGGAAATCAAGACAACAGATGTTATGTTTTCTTTTAGAACCTTCCTATCAACCTTCCACCCCATCGATCTCGGGGTCGAGATCTTTTGTAAGGGGGGGGGGGGAGGTTTGTCACATCCCCAAATTAATAAAGAGGTTTATTATGCATCTTATTAGCATGCATCTTGTTTTGAAACTTTTTATTTAAATATTGTACATGGAAAATCTCAAAATACAAATGAAACATACACTTCAATTTGAACTCCAAAACAAAAAATAAAATAAATGCTACTAAAGATCCTCTGGAAATAATTTATCCAAATACTATATTAATTATCATGAATTAATATAATTTTTTCTAAATTTTTGGGACTGGTTTGAACCCTATAAAAATTCAGACACAATTTAAAGACCAACATTATGTTTGAATTTAAATTATACACTTTATGTTATGAACAGTAGTGTTCAATAATTTTTATGGACACTAGACTACCCCAGGAACCCCCAGAAATTATTCATGATTTTATGAATTTTATTCCTATTTTTAAGCCCCTAGTCAAAGTAGGAAAACAATGTAAATCTCAGTCAAAATCCTAAACCCTAACCGGTCGCTACTGTTCATCGGGTTTGAGTCTAACTCGGCGAATCGATTCGGTCGAACCAACTAAATGCACCAATGCATACGGACCGTAGGATCTAGGAATGACGGCCCAGGTCGCGCACCCCTTCGACCGTCCGAACGCTCACTCACGTCATCAACCGTCAGATCACGATCGTGTGGTCCAGACGAAACCCGCTCGTGAGCGTCGCTTTGTCTCGCTGACACGGTGGGCCCAAGCTGTCAGTTTTGTCTTCCTCCGTCCGTTGGCGACGCAGGCATCCCGTGCCACACGGCCGATTTCCTCCGACGCGCACAGAACGGCACCAGGCACGCCGTGAATCCACCGCCACCTCGGACCACTCCGGAGCGTTCCCTACTTCAGGCCGCCTCCAATGCCGTCATCACCCGAGCATAATACCCTCTCGTCACCCCGTTCTTCTTCACTTTTCCTCTCAGTGGCTGAGGAAAAGGAAGCTCTCCCGTCGACATCTCTAGGGTAAGCTCCCACCGGGTGGTAGCCCTCGGTTCCTTGCTCAAAGCCTTACCCATTTTTTCTAATCTCAGCTCCTCTCGTGCCTTATAGCTCCCTGTCCATCTTCGTGCTCTCTGGATGTCACGACACCCGGGATATTGGAAATGTAACTAATTAAATTTATACTGTAGCATAATTCCTACTTAAGGAACAGTGATGCTCCTTTGGTAAGGATCATACTAAAAGCATAAGTTTAATAAGTGACAGATCCAACATGCGGGCTTCCCGGATATATGTCTCACAATGGTTCCCAGGATCAACGACCATTGCACATATATCCTTCAACAACATTGCATCATACACATACAAGGCATACGTTTACATAATTAAACATATGTTTACAACTTTCGGTTTAGTACTACATTATCCAGTGACTTGGTCACTTCAAAAGTTTAACAGCGGAAACAAACTAAAAAGTCAAAATCCACCAATGGCCCCATCCACCCGCAGGCGATTGCGTGGAGGAAAGAAGTAGCTTTACTCGTTAGCGTCACCCTGATCGACGCTAACGGGCACTTCGTAAAGATAACCATCCTCACCTGCAACAATAGGTTATAGCACCTTGAGTACGGAAGGTACTCAGCAAGTCTTACACAAACTAATAAAAGAAAGTGTTTGCTAGAACCTATACAAAGGAATAGAATTTATACATGCATAAAGTTACAACAGGAAGGTAAAATGGTTAAATTTTGCTTAAAGCAGTACATCTTAACCTACAAATGCTAGGTTTTGTCAAAGCCATTTAATAAATCAAAATGTGACTAGAACAGTAAGTGAATGAACCATAAACGGAAACAATACACTGCATGAATACCCTCATGCAGAAATAAAAACCGAAACCAGATTTTAAAATCAAAACTCTATACAGGTGACATCAACTCAAGTCATCGTCCATGACCGTGGACACGGCTATTCGAACAGTTTGATACCCTGCAGGGGTGTACATCTTTACCCACACGACTTAGTCAGCTTGTTGCCTTCTGATGCCTTTGAATGATGACATACTTCCTTTGGTATGCCGACCGGGGAAACTAAGATTTGGCATTTTTCAACAAGTTAACACTATTGAGTTGGATACCCATGTGTGAACTGATCTCGCTTAAACAACGTCTGATAGCATCTGTCTAACCGGGGCACACATGTTGCGTCAGGAATGCCGATCCAACCATAAGAAGTAATGCGCTGGGTTCGCTACCCATAATAGATTGCAATCGGCATCTTTAAGGTACGTACATGCGACGGAGCACATATACGCCCTCACCCTTCTAAGAACATCTGATATTGACATACAAGCTCACATGGCATAAAACGCAGTCTATTGACCAAAGCATCTATACCATACAAGATCAATACACATATCCTTACTCCCCTGTTTCCAACCCAATAGTCTTAACCCTTTACTTAACCAAACAGCGCCCATACACTGCGCGTGGAAGTACGTAGGGAACTTGAATTGAACAATCAAAGTTCAGTCCTTAATTAACCCAGACAAGTCCACCACAATTCCCAATCTCGTGCACAAAAGCACCATCACTAGCATCCTCTTGTCCACATCAATTTAAATTTAAAATGCAATTCTGATTTAATGAAACTGGACAAAGAATTGAAGTAACTGAAATTTATTTGTTGCCCCCCTGTTTGACAAGTTAATCTTGTCAAACACTAAATCTTATCTAGACTGCATGTCTAGGCAAATCCTAAAAATATGAATTATAGTATACAATACTACTCTAGGGTTCAGTGTATGGTCACAATTAAGGTAATCCACAACAATACTTAGGTCATAACTAACTAATACAGTCCATATTTGTATTTTCGGAAAAATAGCATGCAACAGATGTCACTGTATTTAGAAAAGCTATTGTAAAAATTTGGGATCAATATGGTGCACAGAGGAGGCTTGCCTTGATAATAATATATACATTGCGAGTTCGGGTTGCTCAGAGAAAGATTCAAATGCCTCGGCAGAACCAGATTCTAAAAGAAGCAATAAAACTCAATAAATACCAAAATCGACAATAAGTACAGATTGAAAGAAAGATGTATGATCAATATGGAAATGCATGATTAACAGCATGCTTAAGTCATAACTACCCTAATAGAGATAATAACCCATATTATCATATACAACTTTTAAATAACAGAAACTATAGTCTAGATCCAAGTTTCAGTTTTGATTTTGAAAATAACGAAGCAGACGGACTTTAGGTTTGTGTTTAAAGGAAATAAGTCAAGCAAAGGTTCGAAATGAAACTTAGCCCGATCTTTTAGGGTAATTAATATCCCAAGCTAACCTAATCTAACCTAATCGGTCGATTACAAAAGCTAAAGAAAGGCCAATGTTGTCGGTTGAACCGACAACGAGAGGACGAGATAAATCTCGCTACAAAATTAAGTAGATGGTAAGAAGGATCAAAAGAATAACTTGTTATGCTACTAGGGTTTAGTTAAGACCTATCCAGAATGATAAGTCGACAGGAGAAACCCTAATTCTTGAAAACGATATGAAAGACCGAAAAGTTATAACAAACAACTTTTGGTTTAAAGAAAGTTGGAGCTCTTGATGTACGAAAGAATGATCCATATGAGCTTCTAAGGTCCTTAAGGTGTTCAAGATAACAAAAGCTAAGGTTTTAGCTTACCAGGATAGGAAAGACACCAAAGATTCTGAAAACCGATGTGGATTAACAGAGAAATAAACTCTGGTTTAACCTACAAAAGATGTCAAATCTTTATTACAATGTGAAACCAGTGTTTAAAATGGATGAACAAATAGGAGGAGCAAAGAACTCCACTGGACAGCAAGGAAGATGATGAGCTCAAGTGGTCAACAATGGCAGCAGCACAAAAAGCTAGGGTTATATATAGAGACTGAGCTACAGGACAAAGGGGAAGGGTCTAGAGTTGATGAGGTGTCCATTTTAGGCTAAATATAAAAAATTAGTCGCATAAGCTTTGGATAATTCCTCTCCTCTGCTCACAGAAATGGCGGCGCGCAGAGGCAAGGAAGGAGATAAGAATTATCTGACATGCGGGTCCATTGGCGATCCACGAATGCGCGTTTCTTAAAACTCAAAAGAACATCAACCGTCCGATTAGAAATGGGTGGCCGTGATAAATAGAGGGGTTAAAAAGGTTTTAAACGGTATCGGTTAATATGGGCCGTGCGATCTCGAATGAAGGATGGAGATTTAAAAGAGCTCTATTGGACTTCGGGCGTTCACGTTCAAAGAGGGATGTTGGATTGAAATACAACGATCCATCTCAAAGGATACACGTCACCCTTAAACGCGATGACGCGGCACCGTCCGATAGAATTTCTACGGTCAGGATCATCGGAGGAACCGGATGGTCCGAATGCATACACGATATAGGCCCTACGATTGAAATCCAACGGTCCAAGGAATTTGAACCCTAAAAGCCCGCGGTCAAAAAGGAGGGCCGTGAGATTTAGATCTAAGGGGCCACGATGGATGCGCGCCTTTAAATTCAAAAAGAAAAGGGCGGCACGGTTGGATCGGGAATGGACGGTTGAGATCGAGAGGGCATCCGGAGTCGTCCGAATGCATACACCTCCCCCGATCGTCGGATCTAGATCCAACGGTAGGGATTGAGGCGCATACGTGGACAGCTCGCGTGATACCGCGACCCCGCCCGTTCGATTGAGGATCGACGGCTCACATCACGTGTGGGATTTGGGCTCGCGCCCGAGCGTGACTGAGCCGGACCAAGATGATTGGGTTGGACTCAACCGCATGGGATCGAGTCGCTACAGTGTTAGGGTTTGGGTTTAGACCAGATTAGTTGACCAAGCCCTATTCAAATGTTCAAAAGTTTGACTGGGCTTTTAAAAATAACAAATAAATTTGTAAAATCGTGAAATTTTGCCAGGAGGCTACTGGGATGATATATTTCCCAAATAAAATTTAAAATCCACTGTTTCACTTTGTAAAATACATAAATAATTACCTAGCCCGAATAGGTGTATTTAAAATCTACTATTTTTCTCCAAGGTCAAATAATTTTCTAAAAATTCAACAAAAACAGTTTTAACTAAAATAATTTATCTAGGCTTTAATGAAAACACTTCCCAGTCAAGATACAAGTATTAACTTGTATTTTCTTAGAAACTTTGAATAGGTTTTGGATTTTGGCCAGAAAAGGAAAGTTTTAATCTGTAACAACAACCCAAATTACTAAATGTGAACAGTAATGCTATGAACAGTATTCCATTACTGTTCATAAAGCAGATTATTACTGTTTATAAACTTGGGGCTGTTACACTGGAGCTCTAGAGCACGCTCCCGTGGGCACCGCCTTGTCAATCTTCACTTACAGTAAGTTTTGTCCTCACTTTTGCGCGTCATAATATGCATTGAGATATCGTAAAGAGTTCCCCTCAACTAATCTTACTAATGCGCGACAGGATCTGGTGAATTTGAAGTTTAAACCATTTTCGGCCTAATCACACCCGTTCGTCTCCCACTTTGATTTGGTAACCCTTTCTTCAATTCCTTGGGTCCTTAGCATCTCCAAGGCATCCTTGAGCTATCTTGACCATTCACTGTCCTTACGACTGCTCCTGTCTTCTTCTCAACGTAAAGTCGTGTTGTCGCCATCTTCTTCTCCGGCGCCGACGCAGCTCCAGCAGCTCCGAGCCTCTCCAGGCCCTCTCCTAGCTCAGGTAGCTTACTCATAGTCCCTAGGATCTCAGGCACCCGCTTGTTTGCGCCGTGGAGCAACGCATTGCTGTTTTCGAGTTTGCCGTATTGAGCGCCGCCGCTCAACTCTGGCTAGCCGCCGGTACAGGCCGGCTCAGCCGTCGAGGCTACTCCCTTTAGGAGCGCATTACTGTTTTGCATCTGTACATGCCTGGCGCCGCGGGATCGAAATCCCGTTGTCGTACGCTGACAGCACTGTAGCAAAATGATTAGGAGTTAAGTGGTAATCATTAGCGGTAAATGCTGTCTTAACGAGTTTAACAGTCGTTTACACGTGGGTCCTGCGCACAGAAATCTGTGTGGTTAAAATAGATGTGAGAGAGAGCCTGACAAGTGGGCCCATGTCCTTAAGCTCCGTGCACTGTGCACGCGCATGTGTGGACCAGGTCCCGTGGACCGTGTCACTAACAGCAGGACCCACTGGTCAGAACGCAATTTAAATCTGAAGTTAAAATGAAAAATGCACTATTCACCGAGCCCGCTGGTCAGTGACCTCGGCTAGCTCTGTGCTCAGTGAGAAAAGTATGAAATGCATTAGGAAATTAGAAAATGTGTGAACGATTTATTTATACACCCTAAAATAGTATGAACTTCTAAAATACATAACTAATTCATTTTAACTCCAAAATGAGTGAAACCACTTTTGATAATTTTCATATTTAATAAACTTTATATTAAAATTGGTTTCAATCATGTCTCTGTAACAGAGAGCATTATTTTGGAAAATGAGCTATTAACACTATTATTTTTACAAAGGAAAATGCTGATAACTTTGGAAATTCATAGCTAAATCATGAAAACTCCAATTGAGGCAAATTCAACTGTTTTGAACTTATAATAATATTGCCTATTTATCCATGTAATCCATGTACTCACCACTGCTCTACAAATTTTCATCTCATAATTAAATTACATGAATGAAGGCATATTGAAATCTGAAATTTAAACCACCATAACTTTCTTATACTAGAGCAAAATGAAATAATTCTTTCACCAAAAATCATCTAAAATCATGACTTAGCTACTGTAGA
Source organism: Ampelocalamus luodianensis (assembly GCA_036346255.1). Taxonomy (NCBI): domain Eukaryota; kingdom Viridiplantae; phylum Streptophyta; class Magnoliopsida; order Poales; family Poaceae; genus Ampelocalamus; species Ampelocalamus luodianensis. The sequence goes on along the minus strand of CM070620.1, from coordinate 67,113,280 downwards.
AAAATCATGCATTTTTTAGCATCTTGATTTTTGGAGTATTTCTCGGTGTTTATATCGGTCTTTATTCTTTAGATTCCGAAGCAATTGATATTGACTCTTACGCTACTGAGAGTGAACAATTACTCTACCAGCAAGGCAAGCATCCTTTTGAACTTTCTTTTTGCATCATATTTGATCCCAGTTTTGTTAGGATAGATGCAATGATAATTGCTTGCATGCTATTTTGATAATATCGCTATTTTTGTGATGAATAGTCGGATACGTCCTATTATCTTGTCATTGTGGCTATCCATGAATTATTCCCATACTGAAATGCGTATGCTAGGATGTGTGAAATTATATTATTCGGGTTTGCTTAGCCATGCAAGTCTAGAACCGGTAGATTGATTGTCGGGAATAACCCGACAATTATGGCATAAACACAACTCTTATTATATACTTTTGTTTCAGATCTTCATATCTACTTTATGAGTTAAATTTTGACATCTTAAAGAAGTTTTTGGTCTGGACAAGTGTTGGATAGTGATGGTGCTTTGTGCACGAGATTTGGGTATGTGGTTTGACTTGTCTGGACAATTAAGGACCGAACTTTGGGTACCTGCTGTTCAAGCAACACTCGTGCTATCACATGCGGTATATGGGTACTGTATGGTTAAGTAGGGGGAAGGTTTGTTGTGTTGAGTCCCACGGTGGTGAAATTGTTAGGGCATAGGACCGAGAAATCCTATATTTTCCTTTTGGGCCGATAGGATGGAGATGTTAACGTCTTGTGTTTCCTAGGAGCCCGGGGTTGAGGGACTTAACTCAATGGGATCTTCTTGCTAAAAACGACCATATCTTGATTTACCCGGCCGGCATACCATTGGAAGTATGCTATATTCGGAGGCATCTGGAGGCTTACGGGCTAATCAAGTCGTGTGGGTAAAGTAGTACACCCCTGTAGGGTATAAATCTATTCGAATAGTCGTGTCCACGGTTATGGACGACCGCTAGAAATTTTGTGGCTGCTTATTGTTAGACTTGGAATTAAAATGGTGGTTATAACTTGGTATTGTCATGAATGGGATGTTCATGCTTGTTGTCGTATCAAAGTGGATAGCCACTTTGCTAATTGTATGGTTTATTTGTTATTCAATTCATTACTTGTTCGCATGCTTTATTCCTACTTCAAATCTGATTTTTAATGGCACTTGAAAAACTAGTATGTGTAGGTTGTAGCTTGCTGCGTCTCTTTTGCAAAACTAAGCCAATATGAGCCATCCCTTGGAATAGCCTTATGCATAACTAATTTTTATTTGTGTAAGACTTGCAAGTACCCTTTTGTACTCAGTCAGATGTATGCTGGCTCTTTCAAGTGAGGAAGATATTGAGACCGATGAGCTTGTCGGTGTCGATTTAGGCGACACTGATGAGTAGTATGCTATCTCTTAACTCCCAGTCAGTTGCCGATGGGTTATGGGGCATACCACTGCTGGCATTTTGGTTTATTTACTTGCTTCCGCTGTTACTTTAAGAACTCGTTTAATTTGGCCGGTCGGCCACTTGTATTAGTTGTAAACTTGGAACCTTGATGTATGCCTTTTGTACTATTTAAGTATGAGTGTTGTATGGATGTGATCAACGTTGTATGAGAGTATGGTTATATTGGTCGCTGATCTTGGGAGCCAATATAAGTCATGCTCGCTATTCATGGCTTCCTATTTAACTCAGTAAGTGTAGTGATTGACTTGTCGGAGAACCGACAATCATGTAGTGCTCACAGAGGAGCAGCGCGCATGATCGTCGAGGCTCTAGTTTTCAGTTAAGCCTCTCATTTAGATTGAGTTAAGTTGGAATCCATTTACCGGAGATCCAGATTTATGTCCTTAAGACCATGCTTAGTCTCGGTCTTATGGAGATAACCCGGGGTCCCCACAAGAGTGCCCTCATTTTGTTCGCAATAGTATTGTGCACATTTTGGTACCTTTGGATCGCGCCGTCTTGGCCGGAATCTCCGACGGCGAGCCGGCGGACAAAGTGCGATGTTCTGACCTGTTGTCAAAATTTTGACAAGTCCCTGGACCTCTTGAGTTAATCGTAGCCGTTAATGATCTCTTAAGGATAGCTGTTAGTCGTAGGATCTTTCTTGGCAAAACCTTAGCGCCAGGTCCTTCCCCAGGTTAGATCCTAGCTGTTCAGGACCTCCCTGGTTTTAATCTGAGCCATTAAGATCACCCCCATGCGAAAAGACCACCCCGTGGTCATTTTTGTAAAGACCAACCTCAGGACCGCCCTTGGGGTCCTCCTTGCAAAAGACCACCCCGTAGCATCCCAAAAGTTTGAGAAAGAGTTTCGGGAGAGACTTCTCAGGAGTATTAAAAGGATCAAATGGAAATAGTTAATCCCGCAGTTAGCAAAGGGGGGAAAACGTGTTTTTACGCCAACTTGGGCCTGGGCTCCGGCCCAAGAGACCCCTAGGTGGCCGGCCAAGGGGGGGAGGCACCACTTTTCTCCCCCGCCCCAACCGTAGCCGAACCCCTCCCCCACCCTTTGGCCGCCGCCCCCCATCTCCTGCCCCTCCCTCCTCTTGCGCATCACCCCCTGGCCGCCCACCTCCTGGTTCCCTTCTCCTCTTGCGCCATCTTCAGCCCTGTGGTGCTCCCTCGCTGCCGGCCTTGGAGCTCCCTTTGCCGGCCATAGGAGGAGGAAGAGAGGCAAGGAAAGGAGGTCATCTTCGCGGGGAGGATTCTTCTTCTTGCTGCGGTTCTTCAAGGGTAACTTTGGGTATTCTTCGCTGTGTCGAATCGTATTAGCTGCTATGGTTGAAGTTTGGTATATCGAGTCCTGTCTTTTGATAGATCGCAATCTGTCCAGAAGTTTGGACGAGGGTTTTCACGTTGTTATAGGCAGAATCTGGGGACCCAACCTCTTAGAGAAAGTTGGGTTATGTCCTTAGCTTTCGGTGGCCACCAAGTTCACCTAATTCCGACAAACGGATCAAAAGTTATGAATTGTTTAGTGAGACTGTTCTGTGAATCAGCCGGTGTTCTGAAAGAATATAGTAATCCGATTTGAGAGAGATTTTAAAGGGGAAATTAGGGGATCTCAGAATAACAAAAGTTGTGGGTAATTATCGTAGCTTTCAGGGAAGGGCAAGAACGCGAAATTTGGTTAAACTAGTTGAAAGTTATGGAAGTTTTTGTGCACTGTCCAGAAAACCTGACGCGAGAACGATGTTCTGCTAGAAAGCATATTAGGGGCAGTTAGTGGCCGAATCAGGAAGTCCCACCAACTAGGCTTAGGTGGGGAATTTAATAACCTTTCAATGAAGTCTAAGATCACCCCATTTGAACCCATGTACTAAAAGTTACGAATTTTACATTATGACTGTTTACAGAAGGGTCAATTCAGCATATAGGAAAGTGGAGTCGGCGTCACGTTTCAAGCTTTTGTTATCTCATGCTTGCTATTACGGTTTTTTTGGTATATTTCCATTGTCTTAGAAAGCTTTTAAATATGTTCTTAGGTGGGGGACTGACTCCGGAAGCAGCACCTACTTCGCATCCACCGTTCTCACGCGGTTGAGGCAAGTACCCTAACAAGCAGAGTAACTATGGATGGTTGACAATGTTTGCTAGTAGTTGGAAATTGATAGCAGTGATTGATTGATAGATTGATATGTTTGGTAAAGATATTAAACATGCTTGATACATGTTATTGGTAGTATGGTGTGTTTGTTAAAGATGATGAATGTATTGATACATGCAATAGGTAGTGTGAGATGATGGTTAAAAGTGATGCCAGCTTATGATATGATTGGTTGTACTTCATGTACAGTACTAGTGTTGTTCATGTATCTTGCAACCATGTTATGATTTATATGTACATTTGGAGCATACGTAAAGATGCATGATTGAGAACCCCACATTCGCGGAATGTGGGCAATTGAGGAGGGATCCCCATCGTGTATCGATGGGCATAGATCCCCACACTTGCGAAGTGTGGGCCTGAGATCCCCTATACTTGTGGAGTATAGGGAAATTGGTCCCTGTGCTTGCGAGCACAGGCATGGGCTCGCAGCGACGGTTGCTTGCTCCGCACTACAGGCGTAGTGCGCAAAAGAGTGAAAAGGGAAAGGTTGCATTGCATGTCTGCATTCATGCTCCATGTGTTAAAGTTTTGTGTGATATGTAGAGTTGAAGGTTGATGTTTCAATTATGTCAGAGTGTCTCATTTGTGGTACTTGCGAGTTCTTGAACTCACCCTTGTTTTCATTGTGTTTTTAGGTACCGTTGCAAGAACGTCATGCATGGGGGGAAAGTAGGCTTGATCCAGTTGCACACACTGCCACCCAACCATTATATTGATAACATTTGGTCTGTTAGCTAATAAATGAGGAAAATGCTTAAGTTTGGTTTATGGATAGATTTCATGCAATGAGTTTTGTAATAATGATGAGTAGCACTCCTTAGACTTTTGGTTCATGATCTAGTTGTTTATCATAATTATAATGATTAGTCAGGATTTTGGATGAAGAGATTTGGAGTTATGATTCACTTATTTATGTTGGAACCCCCAGCTTGCTACTATTATAGGGGAGGTTCTACCGAAAATTTTAGTAAAGTGACTTTGGATTCATTTGTTTAGTATAGGTTGGTAGCATTCCAGGCTCATGACGGGCTGTGGTGTTACAGTTGGTATCAGAGCGGGCTGTAGGTTCGTGGTATAGGAAATAATAATCTTGACACACCACACACTGTAGGTGGGATTGGGTTTTCCTTTCTTTTTGCATTGCATACACGCTTCAATTGATAGTATAGTTAGACTTGTATTGTTGGTGCTAGATGCTCTCTGTGCTTAACGATTGATTGTTTTTGTTGTGATGTTTAGAGATGGCAAGGGGCAGAGGCCGCGGTCGTGGGCTTGGCCGGCAGGGTGCCGGACGAGGCCAGGCATCGCTCCCGCCTGAAGCTCAGCATTCTATGGCTGGGGAGGCAAGTCCTGCGGCTTCGGAAGAGGAGGTTGCTTCTGCGGTGCAGGGGGCTTAAGCTCCACCAGCTGTCCCTATTGCCGCTCCACTGGCGGCCCCCACAGTGGTACCTGCGGTGGTTACCATGGGGCTGCATCAGTGGAATGCCCTACGCCTGGACACCTTTGATGGGTTGGGCACGCCAGTTGATGCTGCCAACTGGTTGCATCATATGGAGAGACATTTCGGAGCGCTAGGAATGACTTCTGAGATGAGGGCTCAGTACGTGGCTTTCCAGCTAAAAGGTCAGGCAGATATCTGGTGGGTTGGAGTCCTAACAGCTAGGACCGCCGCCACCGCTTGCCATTTGGGAGCGATTGTTGAGCGATTTGAGGTGGTTCTACCGGCCGTTTGTGGAGAGAATGGAAGTCACCTTACAGAGTTATAAGCAGGGCAAGATGACAGTATCAGAATATGAGGCGGGTTTTAACAACCTGATCCGCTTTGTTCCGGCAGTGGCAACAGATGAGGCGGAAAAGGCCAAGAGGTTTCGTAGGGGGCTCAGACAGGAGTTTCGCCAGGTACTGGGGGCGCTAGAGTTGCACGATTTTAGCTCCCTGGTAGAGCAGGCTAGGGGCATGGAGTTAGAAATGCAGCTTGGAGAGGAGGTGCCAGGTGTTGTGACTTCATCTGACGCAGGTGGCAGTCAAAAGAGGAGCTTTGGAGGTGGGAGTGGGTCATCACTGAAGCCTATTCCCAAGAAGTTCAAGAGCTCGCAGAATTCTTTTAAATCCAGGTTCACGAAGCCGCAGCCCACCCTCACTTCACGTCAGACAGCGAGCGCTCCTATGCTTCGACCGGTGCCAGGACAGGGGATGAAATGCTTCAAGTGTGGCAGCGAGCATCGCGCCGCAGAGTGTACTTGGTCAGGCTCTTATTGCCATTGTGGTCGGGCGGGCCACAAGGCGATAGTTTGCCGGCGAAACCCAGCTAGTATCATAAAGTGGGAGCCAGTCCAAGCATCATCATCAGAGCCAGCTGTTTCTTCTCGAGGATCAGTGCAGATGTTAGCAGCTCCACCTACTCAGTCGTGGGGTTAGCCTCAGCCTTATTTCCCATTTCCTGGAGGGGTGCCACCACCGGGGTACTTTTGGCCACCGATTCCCACAGCACCGCTTCCAGTTGTGGCGCCTTCAGCACCTCCAGCAGTTGCCGCACCTCCATACCAGGGTGTTGGGGCCCCTACCGCCCCAGCGGCAGTTTCCTATGCCATGCCAACAGCAGAGTCGGCAGGACGTCCCGATGTGGTGACAGGTACACTCTTAGTGGACTCAGTTGAGGCATTTGTTCTTTTCGATTCAGGAGCTACTTTCTCTTTTGCATCATTAGATTTTGCTAGAAAGGCAAATTTGAGTTTGCAGCATATAGCTCAGTCTGTTCTAGTCAATTCGCCCGGGGGAATTCTTTCTAGTTCCATGATCGATCTGGTTGTGTGATTTCCTTAGATGGGGAAGATTTTATTGCTAATCTTATGATCTTAAAGATGGAGCCGTTTGATGTCATTCTGGGTATGGATTGGCGACATAGTTATCAAGCGGTCATATCATGCTTCTGGAAGACAGTAACCCTGCAAGCGCCTTCTGGACATGAGATAGTTTTTCAGGGTGGTGCCCCCTCTTACTCTCTTTGTGTGCTGGCTAGCTTGTTTCCTGGTAGTCGACCAGCGAAGAGTGGATTCCTTTTGTCTTTGGTGGAAAAACCGACTGCATCTTTGACTGCAGGAAGTATTCCAGTGGTTCGGGAGTTTTTGGATGTATTTCCAGTGGAGTTACCAGGGATGCCGCCGCCTCATTCAGTGGAGTTCAGAATTGATTTGGTACGAGGTGCTCGACCGGTCTCCATGACTCCTTATCGATTGGCCCGTCCCTTCCAGGAAGAATTAAAGAAACAATTGGATGATTTAAAGGCGAAGGGTCTAATTCGCCCTAGTGTGTCTCCATGGGGAGCACCTGTTCTTTTTACCAAGAAGAAGGATGGTAGTTGGCGCATGTGTATCGATTACCGTGCTCTCAACCAGCTAACTATCAAGAATAAATATCCTCTGCCTCGCATAGAAGATCTATTTGATCAGTTGAGAGGGGCCCTAGTATTCTCAAAGATTGACCTTCAGTCAGGTTATAATCAAATTCCTGTACGAAAGGAGGATATTGAGAAGACGGCGTTCTCCACAAGGTATGGGCATTTCGAATTCAAAGTTATGTCTTTTGGACTAACCAATGCCCCTGTTGCTTTCATGGAGACAATGAACAGGATGTTACACGAATACCTGGATGAATTTGTTGTCGTCTTTATTGATGATATCTTGATCTATTCAAAGACCAAAGCAGAACATGAGCGTCACCTGAGGCTTGTGTTGGAGACGCTAAGAGAGAACAAGTTTTTTGCTAAGTTGAAAAAGTGCGAATTTTGGATGTCAGAAGTGGGATTTTTAGGTCATGTCATCAATGACAAGGGAATATCAGTTGATCCAAGTAAGATTTCTACAGTAGTAGATTGGGGAAGGCCGACCAATGTAAAAGAAGTGAGAAGTTTTTTGGGCATGGTAGGATATTATCGGCGTTTTGTGCAGGACTTCTCCATTATTGCCAAGCCTTTGTCCAGACTTACTCAGAAGGATGTGAAGTTTAAATGGGATGATGATTGCGAGCGTAGCTTCCAGACCCTTAAGGAGAAGCTGGTGTCTGCTCCTGTCCTTACTCTTCCGAGCCGGGAAGCGATTCTGATGTACTACGATGCGTCTCGGGTTGGTTTGGTTTGTGTCCTCATGTAGGAAGGGAAGGTGATAGCTTATGCGTCAAGGTAGTTGAAGAAGCATGAGCAGAACTATCCGACCCATGACTTAGAATTGGCCGCGGTGATGTTTGCCTTGAAGCTCTGGAGGCATTACCTTTACGGTGAGGGTTGCGATGTTTTTACGGATCACAAGAGTCTTAAATATATTTTCACACGTATGATTTGAATCTAAGGCGTGCAGTGTCGGGGCGATTAAGGATTATGATCTATCTATTCAATACCATCCTGGGAAGGCAAATGTGGTGGCTGATGCTCTTAGTCGCAAGGCGACGCCCGCTACGTTGGATTATCTTATTGCTGATTTTGACCGTATGGGGATATCTTTTTGCTATGCGGGCACTGCAAGTGTTGAAACATAGTTGATTTTAGAGTCAGCCATAACGAAGCGTGTACGGGAAGCACAGCAGGAAGATCGATTATTGCAAAGGGTTCGAAAGCAGCTGGATTTGGGCAAGGTTGGAGACTTCAGTTTGAATGGGTGTGGTGCGTTACGGTTTAAGGGCCGCCTTTGTGTACCACATAAAGCGAAGGTTAAGGATGATATTCTGAGGGAGGCACATCGCACCCCGTACACTGTTCATCCGGGCGAGACGAAGATGTATCGTGACCTGAAGCAGAACTTCTGGTGGAAAAGGATGAAGGTGGACATAGCTAATTATGTGGCCTCTTGTGGTGTCTGTCAACAAGTGAAGGCGGAACATAAACGTCCTGCAGGGTTGTTGCAGCCTTTAGAGATCCCGCAGTGGCCGTGGGATGATATCTCTATGGATTTCGTAGTTACGTTACCCCGATCACCAAGGGGTAAGGATGCAGTGTGGGTGGTAGTGGATTGTCTCAGTAAATCTGCACATTTTATACCAATCCGCACTACCAACTCAGCAAGTGATTTAGCTCCCATCTATGTGTAGGAAATCGTGAGATTGCATGGGGTGCCGAAGACCATCATTTCCAACAGGGATGCCAAGTTTGTCTCCAAGTTTTGGGAAAGTTTGCAGAGTGCATTGGGCACACAGCTCCGTTTGAGTACAGCATTCCAACCACAGACAGATGGGCAGACGGAACGCACCATTCAGACCCTGGAGGACATGTTGCGGACTTGTGTCTTGTCTTGGAAGGGTAATTGGGAGGATCAGCTGCCGCTAGTAGAGTTTGCTTACAACAACAGCTACCATTCCAGTGTTAAGGCTGCCCCGTTCGAGGTTCTCTATGGACGCAGGTGCAGGTCACCACTTTGTTGGGAGGCAGTAAGTGAGAAAGCGATGTTGGTCGGATTGGGTCCAAAGGGCGGTTGAGCAGTGGCCTTAGTGAAGCAGAATCATTAGCGCCCAAAGCGCATGAAAAGTTATGCAGATGTGAGGATAAGGGACTTGGAATTCGAAGTGGGGGATCAAGTGCTCTTGAGAGTATCTCCCACCAAGGGTGTGGTAAGGTTCGGTACTAGAGGGAAGCTAAGCCCGAGGTACATTGGACCTTTCACAATCTTGGCATGGATTGGGAAATTGGCGTACCGCTTGGACCTCCCAGAAACCGTGCGGGGAGTGCATAATGTTTTTCATGTATCCATGCTGAGGAAGTACTTGCGAGATCCAGAGCATCATGTACCGCTAGACCCTCTACTCATAGAGCAAGATTTGACCTTTGAGTCAAAGCCAATAAGGATTTTGGAGAAATCAGAGAAGGTTTTGAGGAAAAAAAACGCTGAATTATGTTAAAGTCCTTTGGTCACATCAGTCGAGAAAGAAGCCACCTGGGAGTTGGAGGCCCGCATGCGCGAGTAGTATCCGGAATTATTCTCTACAGGTGCGTGTTGTGCTTTAAGTCTTTTCGTATCTGTCCCATGGCTTAGTTGGGTTAGAATTCGAGGACGAATTCTGTGTAAGGGGGGTAGAGTGTAGCATCCCAAAAGTTTGAGAAAGAGTTTCGGGAGAGACTTCTCAGAAGTATTAAAAGGATCAAATGGAAATAGTTAATCCCGCAGCTAGCAAAGGGGGGAAAACGCGTTTTTACGCCAATTTGGGCCTGGGCTCTGGCCCAAGAGACCCCTAGGTGGCCGGCCAAGGGGGGGAGGCACCACTTTTCTCCCCCCCCCAACCCTAGCCGAACCCCTCCCCCACCCTTTGGCCGCCGCCCCCCATCTCCTGCCCCTCCCTCCTCTTGCGCATCACCCCCTGGCCGCCCACCTCCTGGTTCCCTTCTCCTCTTGTGCCATCTTCAGCCCCGTGGTGCTCCCTCGCTGCCGGCCTTGGAGCTCCCTTTGCCGGCCATAGGAGGAGGAAGAGAGGCAAGGAAAGGAGGTCATCTTCGCGGGGAGGATTCTTCTTCTTGCTGCGGTTCTTCAAGGGTAACTTTGGGTATTCTTCGCTGTGTCGAATCGTATTAGCTGCTATGGTTGAAGTTTGGTATATCGAGTCCTGTCTTTTGATAGATCGCAATCTGTCCAGAAGTTTGGACGAGGGTTTTCACGTTGTTAGAGGCAGAATCTGGGGACCCAACCTCTTAGAGAAAGTTGGGTTATGTCCTTAGCTTTCAGAGGCCGCCAAGTTCACCTAATTTCGACAAACAGATCAAAAGTTATGAATTGTTTAGTGAGACTGTTCTGTGAATCAGCCGGTGTTCTGACAGAATTTAGTAATACGATTGGAGAGAGATTTTAAAGGGGCAATTAGGGGATCTCAGAATAACAAAAGTTGTGGGTAATTGTCGTAGCTTTCAGGGAAGGGCAAGAATGCAAAATTTGGTTAAACTAGTTGAAAGTGATGGAAGTTTTTGTGCACTGTCCAGAAAACCTGACGCGAGAACGATGTTCTGTTAGAAGGCATATTAGGGGCAGTTAGTGGCCGAATCAGGAAGTCCCACCAACTAGGCTTAGGTGGGGAATTTAATAACCTTTCAATGAAGTCTAAGATCACCTCATTTGGAGCCGTATACTAAAAGTTACGAATTTTAAATTATGACTATTTACAGAAGGGTCAATTCAGCATATAGGAAAGTGGAGTCGGCGTCACGTTTCAAGCTTTTGTTATCTCGTGCTTGCTATTATGGTTTATTTGGTATATTGCCATTGTATTAGAAAGATTTTAAATATGTTCTTAGGTGGGGGACTGACTCCGGAACCAGCACCTACTTTGCATCCACCGTTCTCATGCGGTTGAGGCAAGTACCCTAAAAAGCAGAGTAACTATGAATGGTTGACAATGTTTGCTAGTAGTTGGAAATTGATAGCAGTGATTGATTGATAGATTGATATGTTTGGTAAAGATATTAAACATGCTTGATACATGTTATTGGTAGTATGGTGTGTTTGTTAAAGACGATGAATGTATTGATACATGCAATAGGTAGTGTGAGATGATGGTTAAAAGTGATGCCAGCTTATGATATGATTGGTTGTACTTCATGTACAGTACTAGTGTTGTTCATGTATCTTGCAACCATGTTATGATTTATATGTACATTTGGAGCATACGTAAAGATGCATGATTGAGATCCCCACATTCGCGGAATGTGGGCAATTGAGGAGGGATCCCCATCGTGTATCGATGGGCAAAGATCCCCACAATTGCGGAGCATGGGCCTGAGATCCCCTATACTTGTGGAGTATAGGGCAATTGGTCCCTGTGCTTGCGAGCACAGGCATGGGCTCGCAGCGACGGTTGCTTGCTCCGCACTACAGGCGTAGTGCGCAAAAGAGTGAAAAGGGAAAGGTTGCATTGCATGTCTGCATTCATGCTCCATGTGTTGAAGTTTTGTGTGATATGTAGAGTTGAAGGTTGATGTTTCAATTATGGTGTAGTGTCTCATTTGTGGTACTTGCTGAGTTCTTGAACTCACCCTTGTTTTCATTGTGTTTTTAGGTACCGTTGCAAGAACGTCATGCATGGGGGGAAAGTAGGCTTGATCCAGTTGCACACACTGCCACCCAACCATTATATTGATAACATTTGGTCTGTTAGCTAATAAATGAGCAAAATGCTTAAGTTTGGTTTATGGATAGATTTCATGCAATGAGTTTTGTAATAATGATGAGCAGCACTCCTTAGACTTTTGGTTCATGATCTAGTTGTTTATCATAATTATAATGATTAGTCAGGATTTTGGATGAAGAGATTTGGAGTTATGATTCACTTATTTATGTTGGAACCCCCAGCTTGCTACTATTATAGGGGAGGTTCTGCCGAAAATTTTAATAAAGTGACTTTGGATTCATTTGTTTAGTATAGGTTGGTAGCATTCCAGGCTCATGACGGGTTGGGGTGTTACAGAGTTATGAATTGTTTAGTGCATTATGCATTTAATCATCGGTTTTGGACATCTGAGAAAACTGATTAAAACTGCTTATTAAATGGAGAATCAGGGGATCTCAGTATAACAAAAAATGTGGGTAATTTCTATACCATTTCATAGAGATAAAGAACGCGATATTTGGACCTTCGTAGCAAAAGTTATGGAGGTTTTAGTGTACTGTCCAGAGAACGCGACGTGAATTCTGAGGTCTGATAGTTTGGATTGCTAGGGGCAGTAAATGGCAGAATCAAAAGGGCTCCCCAACTAAGTTTATTTAGGTAATTTAATTACCTTTTCATAAAGTCTAAGATCATCTTATTTGGATTCCTGAGCAGAAAGTTATGTATTTTAGAAGTTGACTGTCCGCAGTGAACACCAAATCGATCGCCAGAAATTAGAAGATTGGAAACGCTTGGGAGTTTAGCGAGTTAAATTTTGTTGTTATTTACGATTTTGGTCCAGTATGTTGGTCTTAGATTGGGGTTATTGTAACATCCCCATTTTGGCTTGTGTTTCAAATGTAATAAAATGAGGGTAAATTAAAACTTTTCCTTCATCCTTTTACTCTTGATACTTTTCTGAAATTCTTGTAAAGGAATTTTGGGAAATTCAAAATCAAAATCCTCATTTATCTCAAGTCAAAACCTTCTGGGTGAAATCCTATGTCAAACCCTTGGTAATAAATTTTCCTGGGCTCTAGGGTTGCTTGGTAACACCTCTGAATTATTTCATAATTTTTGGAAATTATTTGAAATATTTTAGAGGCAAGTCAAACCTTGGTCAAACCTCTGAAATCACCTTCTAGAATTTCTGGAGAAAATTTCAGTGCACAAAAATCTCTAAAAATTTTATGGAAGGTTAATCCTTGAGTCAGGAAGCTCCAGTTAAAATTTGATAAATTTTGGAGTTCATTTGATGCCTCAATTAAATCCCCAAAGTTTCAGGTTTAAAAATCAAACTCTAACTGGTTTGCACTGTTCATTGGACTCGAGTCAGGCTCGGGCTCGAGTCACTTGACTCGACCGAGGCAACTAACCGCGCCCCGCGCCAGTTCAACCGCGCGCGCTATCAGCCGTTGGATCTCCATCGAACGACTCTCATTCGTGTAAGCATTCGGACAACTCCGGTTGCCATCTGATTCTCAGCCGTTGGATTCTGATCCAACCGTCGCGGGATCGTACCGGTTCGTTTCAGTCTTTCCAATTAGCGATCGCATCGTGGCCGTTCAAATTTTATCCGCAACCGGCATCTATTGAGGTTGGGCTCAACCCACTAAAACGCTTTGGGCTCGGCGCTTTGCCGACCGTGGTGGCCCGCTTCGCGTCGTGGTCATCTTCCTCCTCCCACCGCGCATGCCCGCTTTGTGCACCATGGCGAGAGAGGAGGTGACTTGTCACCTCCTTGAGCCCTTTAACGGCTAAATCTGCCATGCATTAAATGCACACCAGCTCCTCCTCCCCAAAGTCGTCTCCTACCGCTCCGTCACTCCACGATGCCCATGGCGAGGCATGAACCCATCCACCCGAGAGTTGGGCTTAACCCTAGCTTGAGCTCCTTGAGCTATAAGTAGCTCCCTGGCTCTCCCTCAGTTTCCTTTCAAAACCCAGTAGTCTTGCCAAGCATCCTTGGTGCTTTGTGAGCTCAAAACACCAAAAGCACCTAAGACCGCCATTGTTGAGCTGGGCGCTCCTCGGCGCAACCGTGCTCCAGTGGCGTTTCTTCCTCTCTTTTCGTTCAGTGTGTGCCTCTCACCTCCGGAACAAAACCCTAACTTAATTGTAGTTGCTTTTCACAGAGCGGCTCAATTTTGGGAATTGTTCTTTTCGCCGTGAGCACCCCTTCTTCCTCATCAGGAAGAAGCTCTATTCTTCAATTCTTTACTCAGGGGCTTCTTTGAGCTTGGTTGGAGCTAACCCGATGACGCGGTCGTGTTATCTTTGCTCAGAGCGCCTTCTCCGAGTTGTCTTCTCCAAGTCCGGCAACCTTCTTCGTCGCCGGAGCAACTCCGTCCATCCCTGGACCTCCCCTACCCTCAGGTATCCTTCTAGTAGCCCTAGAAGCTTTGGCACTCGCTGAAATGGTTCGTTGCGGAGCTTTTGGTCATTATGCATTTCGGCCGTTTTGGTCGCCGCCGCTCATCGTCGGCTAGCCGCCGTTCTGGGACACCACCGACGGTGTGGATGGTCCCGGTGTGTGCGTTATGCTATTGCGGTTCCATTTTGGCATTTAGCTCCCGCCGCCGTGCCTTGGGTCGCCGGCGACAAGCCGGGGAACACCCTCGGGTTCGTTGTCGAACAGCGGCGATCCGTAATATCGTTCGGACACAGTAATGACGTTCATTAATGCTAATCATTGTTAATCATGGGTTAGTAATCATTAGCTGTCCTAAACCCACCTCCTCAGTCACTTGCATGTGGGCCCGCACTTTTTAATCCCCCGTGCGCTAACCCACGTGTGCGTGGCCCACGGTCACTGACCTGTGGGCCCGCCATCTTCAAACCCCCCCTGTGCGCGTGTGTTTAAACCCGGCATGTGACTTAGCGTCACTGACCAGTGGGCCCCTATTGTCGATGAGTCCTGTTCAAATCGTAAGCGGCCCAATCAACCTCGGTCGTTCGATCTTGGATCTGTGGCCGGGATCGTGGGAGCAATTGGACTGTCCGAAGGCTCCCTCAATCCCAGCCCTTCATCGCTTGATCGACGGCCCAGGATGGGCGGGCATCCGCTCGGTCCGATTGCCATCTCGATCTGGACTGTTGGATCTTGATCCAACGGTGAGCCTCCGTGGGTGCTGTGCGGGTGTGCTGTGCGCGCCGTGCGCGTGGGCCGTTCGATCCAGGATCGACGGTCCATAATCAACCACGTCTTTTCTTTCGGTTAAGGGATATAATTTCCTCGGTAAGCTTTATCTTTCCACTGAAAATGTTGTTAAAACTTTAGAAATTCATATCTTTTTCATTATAGATCCTTTTTGGGTGATTTCAGTAGTGTTAATTTTCTTTTAGGCTAGAGATTAATCTAGAAATGTTTCCAGGCCCTGTTAAGAACCAGAAATGTTGTGAATCGATTTTAGCCTTTTCAGCCTCTATTAAATATTCCAAAAATGCTATAAAAACTTAGAAAATCTATAACTTGTTCTCTGTAAGTCCAAATAAAGCGAGCTAAATTTTGTTAATTTCCTTTAGGGATGAACTTTAGTGAAGGACCAGTTTGCTAGTGGTCTTTGCTCCTGATATAAAGGATGTCCTAGTTTTAGAACTTAGAAAAATCATAACTAATTCGTTGTAACTTCAAATGACCTAAAAATTTATATGGATTATCACTATACCAGTAGGTAGCTACCATAAAAGTTTCAGCTTCAAAATCTTTCTAGAAAATATTTTTGCTCTGAGTGCTAATTATGGTAGAAAATAGGTTTTTAGAGAATATCTTTTGCACCACAAATCCAAATTAGGTTTTTCCAGTTTCTATGTCTAGGTATATTCGTATTTTACCTTGTGTATAAATTTCGTCGCATTTGGATAATTGTTGCTTGCTCTTTCGTTTAAGTGTTGCTCGTCTTATTGGTTGTTTTCGCTCTTTCGCTTAGGATTCGACATTTGCGGTAACCCCGAGAACGACCCTCCGCAACAAATTGAGCAACGACAAGCGAGCAAGCGTTTGGTCATTTCCATTAATCCCATTACTTTTAAAGTCTAATATTTTGTTTAACTTCTATGTATGCATTGCTATTTTGTTGTTAAATTGATTAGTTAATCCTCTAGTTGCATAATCTGTAGGTAAATGATTATCCTCTACTACGAGCCTAGGTTATTTGTTGTGATTAGAGTTCGTTGGATGAGCTCTTGTCACTTAGTAGATTCGAATAAATATTGCTTAGCCATGCCTAGTATCGGTAGTATTGGCGATCATCGACTTAGTCGATGATCTTGATCACACAAATACTTATACTACTCCATTATGTCCAACCCTTGTGTTTTATTGATTTACAAATCAAAAGCTGAAAACAAAACTATATCTTGACTTGGGCACAATGGTATGTTGATGTGATCTGTTGGGCGTGTTGGAATGGTGCCTAAGTCCCCAAGGACCGAGTTACTTGTGTCACTAAGCCAAGCGCTTATTGCGTGCTAACCACACGAGGGGGATATGGAACCTCTCTTGACTAAGTACTTTGGAAGGTGTTAATTATGAGCTGGTCGGTGGGTGTGTTCTTGTGTGTGTGTTTTGGAGGAGCATTAGCGCACCGGTTAGGTCATCTAATGTGTCCTTCTCCGTAGGTTGCGGCTCTTAATTAGCATCGTCCATTGGAAAGCGTCTTGTTAGACTTAGCCATGCGCATACCAAAGGAAGTGTGCTAACCGTGGTGGTGGAAAGGCGGTCTATCGTGTGGGTACATTGGTACACCTGCAGGTTAAAACTATTCGAATAGCCTCGTCTAGGTTATGGACATGCTTGGTAAGGTCGTGCAAGAACTAGACTACAACCTTTTAAAACTTAAACTTGACATGGGTGGTATGAAGGGTACTTCATGCTATTGTTGTGGTGACTATGGGATAGTCACTTCTAGGTTGGTGTTGTCATCTATCTATGGTTATAATTGTCTCTCTTTTATTTGAACAATAAAAGTTAATTGCAAACTTGCTTTGAATCTATTACCCTATTGCAAATGAAAACTTGCTTTATCTTGAAAATAAGTCGAGCCTCATCCACTTAAATAAAGCTTGCATGTAGTTAATTATAGTTCTGTTATCTCACACGTCAGTCTTGCAGTACAAAAACAAGTTTTGTACTCATACGCTTGCTTAATATTAATTGTTGCAGAGGAAGAAGGTGAGCCCCAAGGGCCTCACTTTTGTGAGCTGTGTTGCGGCGCTGTTTGGGACGATTAGCTTGGCGGTTCGGTTGGTTGCCTTGTGGGTAAAGGCACACTGATTGGCTTTTGTTTATCGCCATCTTATGGCCATTTTGCTTCCGCTGTGTATTTACTTATTTGTATGACTTTTGGCCGGTCGGCCTCTCTTTTGTAATAACTCTCTTTATATTATCTACGTCTTTTAGTTGTTGCTTTTGCTTCGGCTCTATGTGCATGAATGGAATTGATGCATGATTTTGTAACGGGGTGTGTATACTGCAATTCTGGGAAGTATACATATCTCGAGGCTTGGTTTATTTGATTCGTACTGTTAGGACCAAGTGGATGGTTAAACAATACAAGCCAAATAAACCGGGGTCCTCACAAAGTTGGTATCAGAGCCATTCCGACCGTAGTAACCTAAGCTTGATCGTCTTTAGGATATTTTGGAAAACTTAATTTCAAATTATCAAATGATTTATGAAAGCTTAAATAAGTTCTCATATTTTATTCCTTATCTATCTTAGCTTTCTATCTCATCTTGCTCTAATTTGAGTTTTAAAAGTTGTTCTCCTTTCCTTTTCTCAAAAGATAGTCATTATCGTTTAAATTGGGTTTTGGGAACCAATGAGTTTGGCAAATTGAAATGTTAGCCGCCCTCTACAAGATTTTGAAGCTTCGGAAGTTGAAGATTTCGGCTTAGAAGCTTGGATGCAAAATCTGGACAGCGATCGTTCAATTTCCGGACAGCAGGCTCAAAGGTTCTAAATAGGGTAGAAAATGAGAGGTTAATCAATTAAAATTTGTGGGAACAAAAGGGTAAGATGTGATACTAGTTAGCTAAGTACCTAACGCTATTTTTACCGCCTTAACCTTGCTCTTGAGTAGTGTTAGACTTGAGGTGGTGTGCTGAAATTTTATCTTCTCAAACCATTGCTCGTTCATTCAATACGGGTTAATGGCATTGAGAAGTTGAGCTTGGTTTGGAGTTCCCTTGCTGTTTTGGAGCTTCTTTGGAAACATTTAAAGTTTGTTTACTTGCTGTTTTTGGCTTTCGGTTAGGGTGGTATCTCATTCCCCTAATCGTTAGCTTTTCGTTTTCATCAATTTCTAGTATTAGTGTTTTGGTTTCTAACCTAAATTTCTTGAATCAGGATGGCTGGAGGTACTCGTAGTGGCCGTGGTCAGCAGCCTGGTTTGGATGAGGAGCTCCCGCCCCCTCCAACCATGGCTGAGGTCCTTCTTGGATCAGCGCAACCGTTCGAGAGGGCGGAGGGTCTGCTGGATGTTATTGCGCGCAACACCTCCGCCCTGACCGGTGCCTCAGGATCCGGGCAGGGGGGCGGACATCAGTCTCGTGGGGGCCTTGCGGAGTTTCTTCGCACTCAGCCCCCCACGTTCTCTAGATCTGAGGACCCTTTGGACGCAGATGACTGGCTGCGTCAGGTTGAGCGTAAGCTCGACGTTGCTCAGTGCCTGGACCAGGATAGGGCACTCTTTGCCTCCCATCGGCTTGAGGGCGCACTCTCACAGTGGGAGAACTTCTTGGCCATGCGCCGCCGCCACACCGTCCCTTGGGATGAGTTCGGACGGCGCCCGTCGAGCTCATATCCCCGCCGGCTTGATGAAGTGAAGAAGAAGGAGTTTCGCACTCAAGCAAGGCGTAAGTCGGTGATGGAGTACATGCACGAGTTCAACCACTTGGCTCGTTATGCTCCATCCGAGGTGGCCACCGATGAGGCCAAGCGGGAGAAGTTCATGGAGGGTTTGTGCGAGGAGCTGCAAGACAGGCTCTCCATTGTGGACTTTGCGACTTTCGAGCTTTGGTGGACAAGGCCATTGTTGCCGAGCACAAGGCCAAGGCGCTGGCGAGTCCCATAGCGCAAGTGGGAGGCCCAACGGTGCGCGCAGGCCGGCCTCTCCGTCCCGTGTTGGGCCCGCCCGGGGCCCGTTACGTGGCTTCACTACCACCGAGGCCGCCGGCACGGCTCCTCGCCCTCCGCAGCCGTGCCCCGATCACGTGCGCTGCGAACCAGCAGGTGGCCCCGCAATCCGGTGCCGACGGTCACTGCTTTTCATGCAACCGAAGGGCATTATGCCAATAGTTGCCCTAACAGATGAGGCGGCCCCTCGTCCTAATGGAGGACGCGGGGAGGTGGTCCTCCCGGGATCGAAGGTTGTCCCGCTACCCAAGGCGTGGGTAGTGGCGCGTCAACCTCATCTCCGCGAGGAGGCACAGAGGCACCGACGTCGTGTTGGGTACCCTTCGGTTAACTCTTTCCACGCTTCTGATTTTGTTTGATTCAGGCGCATCTCATTCGTTTGTTTCTGAGTCTTTTCTGCTGTAGGAGGTCTTCTTTTTACTCCATTGTTGGTCCCGCTGCTCATTCGCTCTCCCGGTTCGGAGTTGAGAGCTGAGTCTGAGTGTAGGGATGTCTCTGTTGAGATAGAAGGGGTGGGATTCTTGGCAAACCTTATCCTCCTTCGATCGGCGAGCTTAGATGTAATCCTAGGCATGGATTGGTTGTCTCAGCACATGGGACAAATTGATTGCGCTAGGAGGCTCATCTACCTCACCGATCCGTCCGTGGCGAGGTTCGCTTTTAGCGAAGCTGCGGGATCCGCATCTCTTCGCGGCAGCGAAGCCACTCTAGATATTAGTGAAGTTCCGGTGGTATGTGACTTTGTTGATGTCTTCCCGACGACCTTCCAGGATGCCACGATTCGAGACCTCGACTTTGTCATTGAGTTGGTTCCGTGCACGCCCGATTTCAAAGAGGCCTCAGGATGGACCCAATTGAGGTGGTGGAGTTGAAGAAGCGGTGGGTGAGCTTCAAGAGAAGGGTTTCATCCGCCTAGCTCATCTCCTTGGGGATGCTCGGCAATCTTTGTCTCGAAAAAGGACAAGGCGCTGCGCATGTGCGTTGATTACCGTCCACTTAATGAAGTAGCGGTAAAGAACAAGTACCCTTTGCCCGTATCGATGACCTCTTCGATCAATTAACGGGAGCTCGAGTCTTCTCAAGATTGATTTGAGAGTGGGATATCATCGAGTTCGGATTCGACACGAGGATATTCCAAAGACGGCTTTCTACTCGTTATGGCTTGCGAGTATACCGTCATGTCTTCGGCTTAACCAATGCTCGGCCTTGTTCATGAACCTCATGAATTCGGTATTCATGGAGTATTTGGATAGGTTCGTGGTGGTCTTCATCGATGATATCCTTATATACTCCAAGAGCGATGAGGAACACACCGAGCATTCGAGACTTGTGTTGGGCAAGCTTCGTGAGCACCGGTGTATGCGAAGTTCAGCAAGTGCGCGTTACGGTTGAAGGAAGTAGCCTTTTAGGCCATATTCTTTCGGCGGGAGGCGTGGCGTGGATCCTAGCAAGATCGACGTGCTTTCTCGAGTCGACCCGCCGGTCACGAGTTCGGAGTTTTCTTGGTTTAGCGGGATATTATCGTCGCTTTATCGAGAACTTCTCCAAGATAGCGGCCGATGACGGAGTTGCTCAAGAAGGACAAGAAGTTCTCGTGGTCCGCTGATTGCGAGAAAGTTTCAAGCGCTTAAGAAGCGATTGACCACCGCTCCGTTCTTGTTCTCCCGATGTCCGTCGAAGCTTGATATCTTTTGTGGCGCCGCGTCGAGGCCTCGGTTGTGTCCTTATGCAAGAAGGCAAGGTAGTGGCCTATGCATTAAGGCAATTGAGACCTCATGAACTCAACTATCCTACCCATGACTTGGAGTTAGCGCGTGATCCATGCACTTAAGATTTGGCGACATTACCTAATCGGTGTCGTTGTGAAGTGTATTCGGATCACAAAAGCTTAAATATTTGTTCACCCAACCAGATCTGAACCTTAGGCAAAGGAGATGGTTGGAGTTGATCAGGACTATGACATGGGTATTCACTACCATCGGGCAAGGCCAATGTCGTTGCGGATGCGCTTAGTCGCAAAGCGCATTGCAATGCATTGCGGCTCAAGGAGCCTCAGCCCACCCTACGGAGGGTTCAGCGTCTCAACTTGGGTTTGCTTGAACATGGTTCCTCATTGCCCTAGTTATGCGACCAACCTTGGTGGATCGGATCAAGTGCGCTCGTGATCGGATGTTGGAGTGACCGCATCAAGGAAAATGTCAAGAATGGAACACCAAGTGCTTCTCCGTAGATGAGCTTGGTGTCGTGAGGTTCGAACAACGCCTCGTGGTTCCAAAGGACATGGAGTTGCGGGATTTGATCCTCCATGAAGCCCACGATTCTCAGTTATCCATTCATCCGGGGCCACGAAGATGTACGGGATCTTCGCGAGATTTTGGTGGACCGAATGAAGAGGAGATCGCAAGATTCGTTGCCGAGCGCGGCGTGTGTCGTCGTGTCAAGGCCGAGCATCGGCGTCCGGCAGATCGCTTCTTGCCCTTACCAATTCGGAGTGGAAGTGGGATTGGTCGGGATGGACTTTATCACTGGTCTACCCGGTCTCCAAGAAGAATGATGCCATCGGTCGTCATCGATCGATTGACTAAGGTGGCTCATTTTCTTCTGTCAAGACCGACCTTCGAGTAGATCTTCGGCGGATCTCTACCTAGCCCGCATCGTGAGTTTGCATGGTGTGCCAAAGACAATTGTGTCGGATCGTGGTTCATTTGTTCACCAGCGATTTTGGCATAGCACGCAGAGGCTATGGGAACTCGCCTTTCTTTCACTCGACTTTTCACCCCCAAGCGATGGTCGGACCGAAGGGTCAACCAAGTTTTGGAGGACATGCTTGAGCTTGTGTCCTTTCCTATGGGAAGCATTGGGAGAAGTGCTTGCCATTCGCGAGTTTTCTTATAACAACGACTTCCAAGCCGGTCTCGGCATGACACCATTTGAGGCCTTATACGGGAGAAAGTGTAGGACCCGTTGAACTGGTGCGAGACCGGTGAAAGACCTTTCTTTGGCGGACTCGATTAATGAGGCCGAGGGTCAAGTCCACTCATTTGTGATCGTTTACGCACGGCTCAATCCGAGCAAAAGAGCTATGCGGATCGCCGTCGTCGTGAGTTGAGCTTTGAGCCCAATGACCGTTTATCTCAAGGTTTCTCCTCGAAAGGTCACGGCGTTTTGGTGTCAAGGGCAAGTTAGCTCCTCGATATGTCGGTCCATACCGTGTCATCGAAAAGAAGGAGCTATCGCCTACAAGTTGGAGTTACTGCTGCACTTGCGGGGTACATGATGTGTTCCATGTGTCCCGGCTTAAGAAGTGCCTCCGTGTCCCAACAGAGGAAGCTCGTTGGAAACTCTTGATGTTCGGAGGATTTGACCTATCGCGAGCACCTGTTCGCATACTCGAGGAGGTTGAGCGAAGAACAAGGAACAAGACCATCAAGTTCCTTAAAGTTCGGTGGTCAAACCATTCCGAGGATGAGGCTACTTGGGAGCGAGAAGATCGTCTTCGTCTGGACTACCCCTCTTTCTTTTCCGAGTGAACCAAATCTCGGGACGAGATTTTTGTAAGGGGGGGAGGTTTGTAACATCCCCATTTTGGCTTGTGTTTCAAATGTAATAAAATGAGGGTAAATTAAAACTTTTCCTTCATCCTTTTACTCTTGAAACTTTTCTGAAATTCTTGTAAAGGAATTTTGGGAAATTCAAAATCAAAATCCTCATTTATCTCAAGTCAAAACCTTCTGGGTGAAATCCTATGTCAAACCCTTGGTAATAAATTTTCCTGGGCTCTAGGGTTGCTTGGTAACACCTCTGAATTATTTCATAATTTTTGGAAATTATTTGAAATATTTTAGAGGCAAGTCAAACCTTGGTCAAACCTCTGAAATCATCTTCTGGAATTTCTGGAGAAAATTTCAGTGCACAAAAATCTCTAAAACTTTTATGGAAGGTTAATCCTTGAGTCAGGAAGCTCCAGTTAAAATTTCATAAATTTTGGAGTTGATTTGATGCCTCAATTAAATCCCCAAAGTTTCAGGTTTAAAAATCAAACCCTAAGCGGTTTGCCTTTGTTCATTGGACTCGAGTCGGGCTCGGGCTCGGGTCACTTGACTCGACCGAGCCAACTAACCGCGCCGCGCCGATTCAACCGCGCGCTATCACCGTTGGATCTCCATCGAGCGGCTCTCATTTCGTAAGCATTCGGACAACTCCGGTTGCCATCTCATTCTCAGCCGTTGGATTCTGATCCAACCGTCGCGGGATCGTACCGGTTCGTTTCAGTCTTTCCAATTAGCGATCGCATCGTGGCGTTCAAATTTTATCCGCGGCCGGCATCTATTGAGGTTGGGCTCAACCCACTAAAACGCTTTGGGCTCGAGCCGCTTTGTGCCGCCGTGTGGTGGCCCGCTCGCGTCGTGGTCATCTTCCTCCTCCCACCGCGCATGCCCTTTGTGCGCCATGGCGAGAGAGGAGGTGACTTGTCACCTCCTTGAGCCCTTTAAGCGGCTAAATCTTGCCATGCATTAAATGCACACCAGCTCCTCCTCCCAAAGTCGTCTCCTACTGCTCCGTCACTCACAATGCCCATGGCGAGGCATGAACCAGATCCACCCGAGAGCTTGGGCTTAACCTAGCTTGAGCTCCTTGAGCTATAAGTAGCTCCTGGCTCTCCTCGGTTCCTTTCAAAACCAGTAGTCTTGCCAAGCATCCTTGGTGCTTTGTGAGCTCAAAACACCAAAAGCACCTAAGACCGTCATTGTTGAGCTGGGCGCTCCTCGGCGCAACCGTGCTCCAGTGGCGTTTCTTCCTCTCTTTTCGTTCAGTGTGTGCCTCTCACCTCCTGGAACAAAACCCCTAACTTAATTGTAGTTGCTTTTCACAGGAGCAGCTCAATTTTGGGGAATTGTTCTTTTCGGCCGTGAGCACCCCCTTCTTCCTCATCACCGGTAAGAAGCTCTATTCTTCAATTCTTTACTCTGGGGGCTTCTTTGAGCTTGGTTGGAGCTAACACGATGACGCGGTCGTGTTATCTTTGCTCAGAGCGCCTTCTCCGAGTTGTCTTCTCCAAGTCCGGCAACCTTCTTCGTCGCCGGAGCAACTCCGTCCATCCCTGGACCTCCCCTACCCTCAGGTATCCTTCTAGTAGCCCTAGAAGCTTTGGCACTCGCTGAAATGGTTCGTTGCGGAGCTTTTGGTCATTATGCATTTCGGCCGTTTTGGTCGCCGCCGCTCATCGTCGGCTAGCCGCCGTTCTGGGACACCACCAACGGTGTGGATGGTCCCGGTGTGTGCGTTATGCTATTGCGGTTCCATTTTGGCATTTAGCTCCCGCCGCCGTGCCTTGGGTCGCCGGCGACAAGCCGGGGAACACCCTCGGGTTCGTTGTCGGACGAAAACGGTAGTGCCGTAATATCGTTCGGACACAGTAATGACGTTCATTAATGCTAATCGTTGTTAATCATGGGTTAGTAATCATTAGCTGTCCTAAACTCACCTCCTCAGTCACTTGCATGTGGGCCTGCACTTTTTAATCCCCCCCGTGCGCTAACCCACGTGTGCGTGGCCCACGGTCACTGACCTGTGGGCCCGCCATCTTCAAACCCCCCTGTGCGCGTGTGTTTAAACCCGGCATGTGACTTAGCGTCACTGACCAGTGGACCCCTATTGTCAGTAGTCCATGTTCAAATCGTAAACGGCCCAATCAACCTCAGCCGTTCGATCTTGGATCTGTGGCCGGGATCGTGGGAGCAATTGGGTATGCGAAGGCTCCATCAATCCACCCTTCATCGCTTGATCGGCGGCCCGGGATGGGCGGGCATCGCTTCGGTCCGATTGCCATCTCGATCGGGGTGTTGGATCTTGATCCAACGGTGAGCCTCGTGGGTCTTTGTCGCGGGTGTCTTTGTGCTTGGCGCGTGCGCGTGGGCGTTCGATCCACGATCGGCGGTCCATAATCAACCACGTCTTTTCTTTCGGTTAAGGGATATAATTTCCTCGGTAAGCTTTATCTTTCCACTGAAAATGTTGTTAAAACTTTAGAAATTCATATCTTTTTCATTATAGATCCTTTTTGGGTGATTTCAGTAGTGTTAATTTTCTTTTAGGCTAGAGATTAATCTAGAAATGTTTCCAGGCCCTGTTAAGAACCAGAAATGTTGTGAATCGATTTTAGCCTTTTCAGCCTCTATTAAATATTCCAAAAATGCTATAAAAACTTAGAAAATCTATAACTTGTTCTCTGTAAGTCCAAATAAAGCGAGCTAAATTTTGTTAATTTCCTTTAGGGATGAACTTTAGTGAAGGACCAGTTTGCTAGTGGTCTTTGCTCCTGATATAAAGGATGTCCTAGTTTTAGAACTTAGAAAAATCATAACTAATTCGTTGTAACTTCAAATGACCTGAAAATTTATATGGATTATCACTATACCAGTAGGTAGCTACCATAAAAGTTTTAGCTTCAAAATCTTTCTAGAAAATATTTTTCTCTGAGTGCTAATTATGGTAGAAAATAGGTTTTTAGAGAATATCTTTTGCACCACAAATCCAAATTAGGTTTTTCAGTTTCTATGTCTAGGTATATTCGTATTTTACCTTGTGTATAAATTTAGTCGCATTTGGATAATTGTTGCTTGCTCTTTCGTTTAAGTGTTGCTCGTCTTATTGGTTGTTTTCGCTCTTTAGCTTAGGATTCGACATTTGCGGTAACCCGAGAACGACCCTCCGCAACAAATTGAGCAACGACAAGCGAGCAAGCAGTTTGATCATTTCCATTAATCCCATTACTTTTAAAGTCTAATATTTTGTTTAACTTCTATGTATGCATTGCTATTTTGTTGTTAAATTGATTAGTTAATCCTCTAGTTGCATAATCTGTAGGTAAATTATTATCCTCTACTACGAGCCTAGGTTATTTCTGTGATTAGAGTTCGTTGGATGAGCTCTTGTCACTTAGTAGATTTCGAATAAATATTGCTTAGCCATGCCTAGTATCGGTAGTATTGGGCGATCATCGACTTAGTCGATGATCTTGATCACACAAATACTTATACTACTCCATTATGTCCAACCCTTGTGTTTTATTGATTTACAAATCAAAAGCTGAAAACAAAACTATATCTTGACTTGGGCACAATGGTATGTTGATGTGATCTGTTGGGCGTGTTGGAATGGTGCCTAAGTCCCCAAGGACCGAGTTACTTGTGTCACTAAGCCAAGCGCTTATTGCGTGCTAACCACACGAGGGGGATATGGAACCTCTCTTGACTAAGTACTTTGGAAGGTGTTAATTATGAGCTGGTCGGTGGGTGTGTTCTTGTGTGTGTGTTTTGGAGGGGAGCATTAGCGCACCGGTTAGGGCATCTAATGTGTCCTTCTCCGTGGGTTGCGGCTCTTAATTAGCATCGTCCATTGGAAAGCGTCTTGTTAGACTTAGCCATGCACGCATACCAAAGGAAGTGTGCTAACCGTGGTGGTGGAAAGGCGGTCTATCGTGTGGGTACATTGGTACACCCTGCAGGTTAAAACTATTCGAATAGCCTCGTCTAGGTTATGGACATGCTTGGTAAGGTCGTGCAAGAACTAGACTACAACCTTTTAAAACTTAAACTTGACATGGGTGGTATGAAGGGTACTTCATGCTATTGTTGTGGTGACTATGGGATAGTCACTTCTAGGTTGGTGTTGTCATCTATCTATGGTTATAATTGTCTCTCTTTTATTTGAACAATAAAAGTTAATTGCAAACTTGCTTTGAATCTATTACCCTATTGCAAATGAAAACTTGCTTTATCTTTGAAAATAAGTCGAGCCTCATCCACTTAAATAAAGCTTGCATGTAGTTAATTATAGTTACGTTATCTCACACGTCAGTCTTGCAGTACAAAAACAAGTTTTGTACTCATCCGCTGCTTAATATTAATTGTTGCAGAGGAAGAAGGTGAGCCCCAAGGGCCTCACTTTTGTGAGTGTGTTCTTGTGCTGTTTGGGACGATTAGCTTGGCGGTCCGGTTGGTTGCCTTGTGGGTAAAGGCACACCGATTGGCTTTTGTTTATCGCCATCTTATGGCCATTTTACTTCATTGTGTATTTACTTATTTGTATGACTTTTGGCAGTCGGCCTCTCTTTGTAATAACTCTCTTTATACTATCTCGTCTTTCGATTGTTGCTTTTGCTTGGCTCTATGTGTATGAATGGAATTGATGCATGATTTTGTAACGGGTGTGTATCTGCAGTGCAGGAAGTATACATATCTCGAGGCTTGGTTTATTTGATTCGTACTGTTAGGACCAAGTGGATGGTTAAACAGTACAAGCCAAATAAACCGGGGTCCTCACAGTTATCTTTATGTTCAGGTGGGAGCGTGATCCCAGGGGCAGCGCCCTCTTCGCGTCCACCGTTCTCGCACGGGTAAGGCAAGTATTCGGGCTATTGTATATTTTTGCTTGTACGCTGTGTCTGTTTGTGTTTGGCTCATAATAGCTATGCATGGATGTTATGGTGGTGAGTTCCAATTTATCTTGGTGAATGCAAGTACTCTGTTTGAGTGAATAATTATGACTGTTTGATAGAGGATGCTAATGCTTTGATGCGTAATAACCATGCAAGGTTGATAGTGTGATAAGTATGATTAAGGATGGTGAATACTAGAGAAATGATTAATTGATATTCATGAGTGATTGTTCAAGTTTGCTAGTATTATGATTAAATGTGCTATTCATGGGTGCTAGAATGCTATGAATATGAATGATGTGGAATGCTAGAAGTATGAATAAGTTTATTCATGTATGATGTTGTTGTGAATACATATGTATGATGGTTTAAAGTTTTATTCATGTGCATCACGCAATCACATTGGAGGCTAGGTCACGTGGTGACAGAGCATATTTGAGTCCCGTCATGTAGATGGCGGGCTTGAGGTCCCCATATTCGTGGAATGTGGGCTATGAGCAAAGAGGTCCCCATCATTAAGATGATGGGCAAAGGTCCCTATACATGTGGTGTATAGGCTCCGGTCCCTGTGCGGAGGGCACGAGCAAGGGTATACATCGACGGATGTATACCCGCATTACACGATAAAATGCGAAAAGAGATAAAGTTCAAAGGAGCATTGCATTGGTTGCATTTCATAAGTTAAAAAGGGCTATGTTTAGTGTTTTGTTATTGTGGATCATTGATGCTATGTTTGTGTTCTTGTTTATAGCATTGTTCATACTTGCTGAGTCTTTGGGCTCACTCTTGCTTTAATGTGTTTTAGGTACCAATGGCAGGAATGACATGCATGGGAGGGAATAGATGATGGATGCACTCACTACCTCACACTCATAAGGCGTTTACCACTTAGCTTCAATTTTAGAAATAAATAAACTGATGATTATCACTCATAGATCGTTTTGGTTTGAGTAACTGTTTAATTGTAATAATGAGATTGCTAGGTCTTAGTATGTTCAAGTGATTATCATGCTTGATCATGAGAATTTTGTTAAATGCTATGATTTATCGTTGAACTCTCGGTATAGCTGATTAAACAAAGGAGACTCTGTCGAAAAATTTTGTAGATTGTGCTATATTAGTTTATTTCCAGTAGCATTCCAGGATCTTTGAGAGTTGGGGTGTTACGGTTGGTATCAGAGCGGGCTGTAGGTCCGTGGTGACTAGATTATTTAAAAATTGCTAATGTTAATCAGCTTAAAAGTTTGTGATGGTGCATGATGGGATGGGGATGGGCCAATCATTGCATTTACGTTTCCGTTATATCGTTTTGATTATTGCTGATATGAATTGAGTTTGGCTGCTTATTTATTAACTATTATGAGTGGGAATAGTCGTTGTTGAGAGGTTAAGGTCATGGTTGTGACCCTGGGCTTTACCAGGTTACACCACCGTTCGTGGAGTGGGAATAGAAAAGTGCTACCCCGGATATCTTAGTACAGGTGTTGATAGCGAGAATCTTTAGAAGAGCTGTTCTCTTCCTTGAATTTGAATTTGGTCAACTCTTATCCGGTTGCGATTGATGGGTTGCTTTGAAATTATTGGTGTGTTTCCATTGGCTTAATTTGTCCCGTAAATCAATTATTATTTTTCCCAACCGTTGTGTTATTCTTGCGATTGGTGAACTTTGCTAATTGTCAAGATTGACTTTTGTAAGGGAGTTTTGTTTTTCTTATTGGAAAGCTTGACCTATTTATTCGTTTGATGTTTTTGGTTAATGAAAGTTTCCTTTTGCAAGTCCTTTAGTACATGAAGGCTTTGACTCAACGTATCTCTCTTGGGTATTTTGAGCGTTGAAGATTAATGGTTGTGTTATGAGTTTCAAGTTGAGTCCGCAGTGTGTGCATGATCGATCTTAAGTAAGGTCCTTATCATGGAAAGTTGAATAAGTGGAGGTTGTCCTCTAGTAGTTCTTGATGAGCTGTGATTATGAGTATGACAATATTTAGTTGGAATCAATAGATTTATTAAGAGGTGTGGTATTTTGATGAATTGGTCTGATCGTTAGGATTGTGGAATTAGGTAGATTTATTGGATAGCATGAAGTAATGTATCTCTATGGATTAGCCTACCCATTAGTGATGGTTATGTTAAGAATGTGTTTGAACGATGCCTTAGAGGATATCAAATTTGGAAATTTTCTTAAACTGGTTACTTGATGATCATACATAATTGCTAGATTGAAACATGTATATTAGATTAGGCGAGCGTTGAGGTAGCATGTTGTGAAACCTCATTTACAAAGCGATGAGATTATTAAATGTTGACTTTGTGTTTATAGATGGTTATGTGACTACGAACAGAAGTAGGACCCTATTTGTATACATGATACATACAATTGACAATTGTTAATGACAGTTGGAGCGGGTGTGAGTAACACTAATGGTTGAGTGGATGAATGAGTAAGTGGCCTCTGATAGTGTGCTTTGCGAAAGTGTCATTTGATAGTATGAACTAGTTAAAATAGGTTTGTTTCAACCTTGTGGCTTGTGTTTCTTTTGGAGAAATTTATGATGGGATAAGAGGCTATAATGAGTCTCGCTAAGAGTGTATTATCACATTACTAGTGTGATTGTCAGTAAGGGATTATGATGATAATATTGAATGTTTTGTATAAAGGGACTGGATCGCTCGCCAGATGTTGACTAATTGAATATGTTTCTAGTTCGCATTTGTGATCTTTCAGACCTCATGTTGATGTGATAGTTGAATTTGTTTAGAGCAAAGTGACGTGTTGAGAGGTTTTATTAGTTCCTAAGTGGATTAGGTGTTGTGATCTTCAAATACTCTTTGTCGGAATTGCCATGGTGATGTTGTAACCAACGAAAGTCGAGTGAAGTAGAAGTATTTGAGATTGAATTAAAGTTTCATAACTTGCAGATTATTGAAGTTTGTCTAAAACTTTTGTTCTTGCCCATAAGAGTTTTCCCGAATTCTAAAAGTAGTGTTTTATTCTCGTCTGAGGTTTGATATTCTCTGCTTGTGGGACGTGCGCCCTCAACTTTGATCATATCTTTTGGTTTTCGAGAACAGTTTTATCTGATTGTTTCTCTTGATCTTGTAACTACTGTAAGTGGTAACGTTTTCCTTTGTGCTGAAATTTATTTCTATTTGCCTCTTCTTCTAAGAAAAGGTTAACCGAACTGTATTGTAAAGTCTCGTAGGTGGTGTTTTGGCATCTAGATAGTGGTGGTCTAGTAGATGGTTTGGTGAACCCTTAGGTGTCAGGTTGTGCGAGAGGCTGGAGTAATAAATCGATTTATTAGAATAATCCTTGGAGAGGATTTGAGTTAAAAAGAATATTTGTCTTTGGAGCTAACAGATTTCGTTGTCGCAACTAGTAGGACCTATAGCGAGATGTAGTCCAAGATTTGGTGTTCTTTTTGACCGAGCATTAGAATTAGCAAGTATGGAAATCTGGATCAATTTATTAGAGTATCGCAATTTGGTAGTATTGCGAGGCTATGAAAGTTATTCTTGATGATGTGGTTTAATGAGAGTGGGATTACAAAGTAATCGAATCGCCATGTCAATTAATGGGATAATGGAAAATGTTGAGTAACGTCAAGAGTGATTTGGCTTTAAATGAGTAACCTTCCGAGAGTTATAATCTTTGTAAAGGTAAACTGGTCAAGAAAATATTTTCATGATGATGTTAATGAGTGAGTATGTTGGAATTGTGGGATTTTAGGACTTTAATCTAAGGATTTTCCTATCTTGTATATGAGAATTTCGTTGCAAGAGTCTTAGAGGTTAAATTTGGGATTTGCATTATTATGCTAGAACTTTGATCGCCCAATGATAATGTGAAGAAGTAGTATAAGGGTGGATTTCAAATAGTGGGATGATAATTGATAGAAATCTTTTGATGAAATACATGAGACTACGTGAAGTGAATTCCGAGTTATTCATTCTTAAGGATTGAGGTAACGTGATTACGTGTGAAGATCCATTTTTAGGATGCATCAGAAGTTATCTATCAAAGTAATTCTGTCGGTAGAGGAGTTGACTAGAGTATTGTTTCTGTGGAGTTGATAGAGCCTCTCTACAGAGGTGTGGTTGATGTATTTCCGTTTGAGCATAGCGTTAAGAATGCCAAGTTAAGAGAGATGGGTTAGTGTGTTATGCGATGAATCGGGATTCCAAAAAGTTGAGAGAAATTTTATTTCTAAAGGAGAAATTGAGAAAAAAAATATTTCCTCGAGTACTGAAACACTCTCTTGATCTTGTATGAGCTATGAGTTTATGACGGACGTCTTTCGCAAATTGGGCTTGACTTTATGTTGGCTTGTGTGGTCTTATCTATTCAGAAAGAATAAAAGAAATGATGGATTTGGATATTCGAGTGATTTCTCTTTTGGCGATCGTGGTGTTTATTTGCAAATTTTCTAAATTGAAGGTGGAAAGATTTTCGTGATAAATCTTCGATTCTGAATTTGACTTTTTAGTACCGAGTTGGTAACGTTTGGTTGCGATGAGAGTCCTTCATTTTCAGTTGGGCTATGTTGGTAAAAGAGTGTGTTTAAAGCGAGTTCTGTTGTGTGTTTCTGGTTAAAGGAGGTGATCCTTGCTTTAGTGAGGAGTTTATTTGAGAAGGTGGAACATGAGTTCTGTGTTCTATGTGCATGTCTTGTGGTTCGGTATCTTTGGGAAGTTTAACCCAAGATACATTTGGTTGATCTCGCTAGTTGGCGTATCGCCAGGACTGTCTCGAGTCCGTGCGCGGAGTACGTAACGTCTTGTTTGTTCTGGTGTTGAGTGAGCACCTGGGAGATCCAGAGTTTGAAGCTTCGTTTGCGCCGTTGACCATCAGTGAGATCTTACCTTGAGTCTTGTCCGGTGAGTGTACCTGGAATGTTGGGTCGAGTGTTAGATCAAACGTCGTATCACGTCCTTGTGTTGTGGTCCTCAGTCCAAGAGAGAGACCACTTGGGAAGTTGGAGTTTTGCGTGTGTGAGCTTTAACCGGTGTTGTTCACAACGGGTATGTGGTTACCGTTGTTCGTTCTCGGTTGTGGTTGTTCTTTCGCTTAAGCGTGTTTAGATTCGGGGTCGAATCCTGTTAAGGGGGGTAGAATGTAATACCCCGAAAGTGTGTTAAGCTTTAGTCAGGAAAGATTAGATGTTCGGGAGAGAGTTAAACGGAATTTCGGGAAGGATTAATTGGAAAGAGTGTTTTGTTGCAGTTGTAGAGGGGGGAAATCGCAATTTTTCGGTATCCTGGGCTTGAGCCCACGGCCCAGGAGAGGCCCATGGGGTGGCCGGCCAAAAGGGGGGGCGCCACTTCCCCCCCCCCAACCCTAGCCGCACCCCTCCCCTCCCCTCCACTCCCCACCTCCCCCCATTGTGGCCGCCACCTCCCTCACCCCTCCCCTCCTCCAACCGGTGCCCCAACCTCCTCCTCCCTACCTCCCCTCCACCCCCATTGCTGCTGGCCAAAGGGAAGAGGAAGCCCCATTGCAGCCGGCCAAGGAGAAAGAAGAAGGGGAAAAGAAGAGAAGGGAGAAGAAAAGGGAGAAGAGAAGGAAGAGAGGAGAAGGAGGATCTTCTTCGGGGCCTGTTCGTCGTCGTCCAGCATGTCGTCAAAGGTAACGACAGGTTTCTTGTGATGTGTGATAGTCATTAGAGGCGATTGCTATTAGATCGATTGGATCGGATTAATTTCGTTCAATGTTCAATTCTGTCCAGAATGTTGCGCGTCCAGTTTCATGTGTTTAGAGGCCAAATTAGGAGCTTTGGTCTCCTAGAGTTATGTAGGTCTTGTTCTTAGCTTTCAATGGCTGCCAAGAACGCCCAAATCCGATTAACGGTTAGAAAGTTATGAATTGTTTAGTGCCGCTGTCTGGTTAATCTGTCAGTTTTTGGACAGTCTGTAGAAAACTGATTAAAACTGCTAATTAAAGGGAGAATCAGGGGATCTCAGTATAACAACAAATGTGGGTAATTTCTATACCTTTCGATAGAGATAAAGAACGCGAGATGTGGACCTTCGTAGCAAACGTTATGGAGGTTTTAGTGTACTGTCCAGAGAACCCGACGTGAATTCTGAGGTCTGATAGTTTGGATTGCTAGGGGCAGTAAATGGCAGAATCAAAAGGGCTCCCCAACTAAGTTTATTTAGGTAATTTAATTAACTTTTCAAAAAGTCTAAGATCATATTATTTGGATTCCTGAGCAGAAAGTTATGTATTTTAGAAGTTGACTGTCCGCAGTGAACACCAAATCGATCGCCAGAAATTAGAAGATTGGAAACGCTCGGGGGTTTAGCGAGTTAAATTGTGTTGTTATTTACTATTTTGGTCCAGTATGTTGGTCTTAGATTGGGGTTATCTTTATGTTCAGGTGGGAGCGTGATCCCAGGGGTAGCGCCCTCTTCGCGTCCACCGTTCTCGCACGGTTAAGGCAAGTATTCAGGCTATTGTATATTTTTGCTTGTACTGTTTGTATTTGTTGTGTTTGGCTCATAATAGCTATGCATGGATGTTATGGCGGTGAGTTCCAATTTATCTTGGTGAATGCAAGTACTCTGTTTGAGTGAATAATTATGACTGTTTGATAGAGGATGCTAATGCTTTGATGCGTAATAACCATGCAAGGTTGATAGTGTGATAAGTATGATTAAGGATGGTGAATACTAGAGAAATGATTAATTGATATTCATGAGTGATTGTTCAAGTTTGCTAGTATTATGATTAAATGTGCTATTCATGGGTGCTAGAATGCTATGAATATGAATGATGTGGAATGCTAGAAGTATGAATAAGTTTATTCATGTATGATGTTGTTGTGAATACATATGTATGATGGTTTAAAGTTTTATTCATGTGCATCACGCAATCATATTGGAGGCTCGGTCACGTGGTGACAGAGCATATTTGAGGTCCCCGTCATGTAGATGACGGGCTTGAGGTCCCCACATTCGTGGAATGTGGGCTATGAGCAAAGAGGTCCCCATCATTAAGATGATGGGCAAAGGTCCCTATACATGTGGTGTATAGGCTCTTGGTGCCTGTGCCAGAGGGCACAGGCAAGGGTATACATCGACGGATGTATACCGCGCATTACCGGTAAAATGCAAAAATAGATAAAGTTCAAAGGAGCATTGCATTGGTTGCATTTCATAAGTTAAAAGGGCTATGTTTAGTGTTTTGTTATTGTGGATCATTGATGCTATGTTTGTGTTCTTGTTTATAGCCTTGTTGATACTTGCTGAGTCTTTGGGCTCACTCTTGCTTTAATGTGTTTTAGGTACCAAAGGCAGGAATGACATGCATAGGAGGGAATAGATGATGGATGCACTCACTACCTCACACTCATAAGGCGTTTACCACTTAGCTTCAATTTTAGAAATAAATAAACTGATGATTATCACTCATTGATCATTTTGGTTTGAGTAACTGTTTAATTGTAATAATGAGATTGCCTGGTCTTCGTATGTTCAAGTGACTATCATGCTTGATCATGAGAATTTTGTTAAATGCTATGATTTATCGTTGAACTCTCGGTATAGCTGATTAAACAAAGGAGACTCTGTCGAAATTTTTTGTAGATTGTGCTAGATTAGTTTATTTCCAGTAGCATTCCAGGCTCTTTGAGAGTTGGGGTGTTACAGTTGGTCTTTTGCAAAGAAAACCTCAGGACCTCCCCCTCCGCAAGTCTTAACCTTTAAGACCATCTCCGAGCAGATCTTGACCGTTCTGGACCTCCTAGTGGAGATCTGAGCCGTTGAGACCTCCCTCTGTTAAGGCCTGATCTTTGCGGACCTCCTTGTGTAGATCTTGACTGTTGAAGACCTCCCCAGTGAGATCTTGGCCGTCGGGACCTCCTCTCCTGCTGGTCCTATCGCCTAGGACCTCCTCCGAGCAAATCTGGACCGTCCAGGATCTCCCCTTGAAGATCTAGGTCGTCTAGGACCTCCTCCGTTAGATCCTTAGCTTTAGGACCTCCCCTCAGCTCTGGACCGTTAGATCTAGATCTAACGGGCCAGACCTCCTCGGCACGTTTAGAGTTCTAAGTGTTTCGATCCTTTTTGTGCCATTCATCTCTTGATCTGCACCTCGGATGGTGCGAGCATTCGTCCCTCCGACCAAAGCTTCGCTGTGAGCCGCATTTTGGTACCTGTTGATGAGGACATCACTTCCATGCATACAAACAACACTCCTCATAATAGATCTGAACTTATGCACTTGCAAGGTCCAATCACAAGAGCTCATGCACGTTAATTGAACCATCAGGTAACTTCGTTTCTAGGAGTGCATTTTGTTTCTAATAAGAATATGCTACTACCTAATACATGTGATCTACTTTTAATCAGGAACTTAGGAGCTGATCATGAAGAGAAGCTTGTGCAATCCAATTCGGCCA
This sequence comes from Ampelocalamus luodianensis, assembly GCA_036346255.1. NCBI lineage: Eukaryota > Viridiplantae > Streptophyta > Magnoliopsida > Poales > Poaceae > Ampelocalamus > Ampelocalamus luodianensis. Next base: position 67,077,555 of record CM070620.1, on the reverse strand, counting down.
CTAAAGACAACACCGACTTCAAACATGCATAACTTTCACATACGGACTCCGTTTGAGGTGCACGAGTACTTGATTGAAAGCTTATTTCGTCCTCTTTCCAACGGATTCAGCCTCACCTCCAAATTCCTTTTGAGCACACCGCAATCGCCAAAAGAGTTAGAGACTATTTTTGAGTCGAACTTGGGCCCATGGGCCTTGTAACCCTAGGCAGCCTGTACTGTTCATGTGGTTACTATTTACATGTGAACGGTACCACCCCCTTCTTTCACATCTCCCTCCTATACATAGTGGCCGCCGCCTTTAGGGTTTGGCGGATTTCGTTTGCTTAGTTTTTCCATTGTGAAAACTCTTGTTCTTCGCTTGTGTCGACTAGACCAACCGTAAAGAACCTCTGCGGAATCCCACCTTTTGAACTCAATTATATATTTGCAATCCAGATTGCTTGTTACTTTGTTCTTGCTTGTTCTTTGATTGCTTGCAGGAATTGATTCTCGTGATCAGGTCAATCGGGTCTTTGGCACGGTTTATAACGACTTGGTGATTAGTCCAGCGATTGCTTGGTTCGTACGTGCTGCATTCGTAGCCTGGATCGTGTGAGTTGATCATCATCCAATCAAAATTCATCCTTCCCATGGAAAGATCGGGACAACAACAGTTCATCACCTTTGATTCGCACTGTCGTGGCCAGAATCACCGGCGGCGAGTCGGCGGACAAAGTGCGATGTTCTGTGTTGTTGTCGAAATTTTGACAAGTCCCTGGACCTCTTGAGTTAATCGTAGCCGTTAATGATCTCTTAAGGATAGATCTTAGCTGTAGGATCTTTCTTGGCAAAACCTTAGCGCTAGGACCTTCCCTAGTTTAGATCCTAGCCGTTTAGGACCTCCCTGGTTTTAATCTGAGCCGCTAAGATCACCCCTGTGCGAAAAGACCACCCCGTGGTCATTTTTGTAAAGACCAACCTTGGGACCACCCTTGGGGTCCTCCTTGCAAAAGACCACCCCTTGGTCTTTTGCAAAGAAAACCTCAGGACCTCCCCCTCCGCAAGTCTTAACCTTTAAGACCATCTCCGAGCAGATCTTAATTGTTCAGAACCTCCTAGTGGAGATCTGAGCCGTTGAGACCTCCCTCTATTAAGGCCTGATCTTTGCGGACCTCCTTGTGTAGATCTTGACCGTTGAAGACCTCCCGAGTGAGACCTTGGCCGTCGGGACCTCCTCTCGTGATGGTCCTATCGCCTAGGACCTCCTCCGAGCAAATCTGGACCGTCCAGGATCTCCCCTTGAAGATCTGGCTCGTCCAGGACCTCCTCCGTTAGATCCTTAGCTTTAGGACCTCCCCTCAGCTCTGGACCGTTAGATCTAGATCTAACGGGCCAGACCTCCTCGGCACGTTTAGAGTTCTAAGTGTTCCGATCCTTTTTGTGCCGTTCATCTCTTGATCTGTGGCTCAGATGGCGCGAGCATTCGGCCCTCCGACCGAAGTTTCGCTTTGAGCCGTTCATCTCTAGATCTGCAGCCCGCATTTGTTGGATCGTTTGGAACGCCGAACACCCCCTTCGCTGTGGGTCGTTGGATCTAATCCAATGGTGAGGTGGTGTTGGGCGCTATGCGCGTCCATTCGGCCCCCGCGTCTGGGCCGTTGGATTCCAGATCAACGACCCAGGTTTTTCCATTTTGGTTTGATATTCAATAAATCCCAGAACCTTTTATTTGCAAACTGAAATTGTATTAAACTTGGAAATGTCATAACTAATTCATTTTAATTCCTTTTTAGATGATTCCAACTGTGTTAAATCCCTGTTTAACTAAAGTTTAATCTAAAAATACATTTAGACATTGTTCTGTGTCAGAAAATCTTGTAAACAATATTAACTTGTTTCAGCCATTATTTGATATTCCAGAAATTCAATTAAAACTTGTAAAATGCATAACTTTTTCTGTATAACTCCAAACTAGGCAAACTCAAGCTTGTAAAATTCCTCTGTTTGTATACTTTAATATGGAATAGGTTTTTTTTTCATATATGTACCTCTGAAAAATGATATGTTCTAGTTTTACAACTTAGGAAAATCATAAGCAATTCATTTTAACTCCAAATGAAGTAAACTCAGTTTTGTTGTTCTTAGAATGCCATGTTCTACCTACCATAAAAATTTCAGGTTCTAGATCTTTCTGGAAATTTTTGCCATGAACAGCAACCGAAATTAATTTAATTTAGAATTTCCAAGCTCAGAAAAATTGTTTGGGCTATAACTTTTGCATGATTAGTCCAAATTAAATGATTATTGTTGCTAAATTCATTTAAAAGCATAGCCTTGCTGTTTTGTAAATTTCATGGAATTTGGATGAATTTGGATTTTGAGTTTCTTTCGGTGTTGTTCGTTCTGATTGGATTTTTGCGTTCTCGCGATAGGTTCCGAAGATTTTATTGAACCCGAAAGCGATCCTCTGCATCAAACCAGTGATCCTTAGCAAGGCAAGAAAATCTAACATCATTTGATCATGTTGCTCCTATTATTTTCAAATTCTAATATGTTGTTTGCAAATTCTACGTATGCATTGTTATCTTGTTTTAAACTATTGTCGATTAGTTGACCCATTAGATGCATAATTTGTAGGCAAATGTTTATTCTCTACTACTGAGCCTAGGATTATCTTGCCGTGATTTTGGGTTCGTTGGATGAGCCCTTGTCACTTAGTAGTTTACGAGTTAATGTTACTTAGTCATGCTTAGCTACCGGTAGAAATGGGCAGTTATCGACTTGTCGATAACCTTGATCACTCAAACACTTATTATGACTTTATTTTCAGCACCTCGTGCTATGATTTTTTGAGAAAACTAAAATTTAAAATAAAATGATTTAGACTTGGGCACAATGGTAAGCTGATGTGCTTTTGGGTGTGAATGGTTGGTGCCCAAGTCAACACGGACCGAACATCTTGTGTCACACTATCCAAGCATTTTTGCGTGCTAACCACACTAGAGAAAAATCGGACCTCTTTTGACTTAGTACTTTGGTGTGTGTTGGCTCCGAGTCGCAGGAGGTTGTGGGAGGGATGGTGTTGGGAGCATGGTAGTTGTCCGAAAGCTTTACCCCGGGTGGGTAGTTGTCTTTCGGATTTACCATGTAAGCGTATGTGTTTCTATCCATACGAGCGGCTTGTAGTTGATACACAATATTGGAAACGTCTCGTAGGACTTAGCCGTGCCGGCATACCTTTGGAAGTGTGGTTCAACTAGTGGCAAAAAGGCGGTCTGAAGTGTGGGTACATTGGTACACCCCTACAGGGTTTTGAACTATTTGAATAGCCTCGTCCTAGGTTATGGACACGCTTGGTTAGGTTTTGCAAGAGTTAAACTACAACCTTTAAATTAAAACTTGATGGGTGGTACGAATCGGGGATTCGTGCTATGTTGTGGTGGCTATTGGGTTAGTCACCTCTAGGTTGTTACTTATGATATTTATTGTTACCTCGCTGTTATTTCAATGATTAAAAAAATAGATTTGACAAATTGCCTTCAATCTATTACATTATTGCAAATGAAAACTACTTTATGCGTCCAATTAACCATATAACCATCTCCTTTGTTACAGCTTTCATGTAGCTATGTATAGGCTTGTCACTCGTAAGTCTTGCGAGTACATTATTGTACTCACCTGCATTGCTTGTACGTTTTGCTGCGGATTGTGCGACTAGCTTGGCAGCCCGATTGGTTGCCTTGTGGGTTGTGTTGGCTAACCGGTCGTCTTTTATTTATAGCCATCTTATGGCGCTTTTGCTTCCGCTATTACTTGATACCCTTATGTTATTCGGCCGGTCGGCTCTTTTGTAATAACTCTATATATTGTATGTCTTTTGCTAGACTTGCTATTATGTGATGTATGAAAATGATGCATGATTTTGTAAAGATATATGTGTGCTGCAATTCTGGGAAGCACATGTCCATCAAGGCACGGTGTATTTTGTTTGTGATGCTAGAGCCAATGGAAGGCTAAGTATTACAAGCTAAATAAACCGGGGTTTCACACTGCGTCTCAGACCTCCTTGAACGTTCGGACCTCCGAACCTCACTTTAAATCTGGGCCCTCCGTTTCTAATCCAACCACCCAGACCTCTTGACTCAAATCTAAGTCTACCCCAACCGTTATGCTCTTTTGACTAGTCCTCCTCGGGTTCTTTCACTGACTGGTGGGACCTCTGAGCCTGGTCATCATTGTTTTCGTGCGCGTGCGGGTGTGCCAAAGCCATGGCAGTGTGGAGCAGTGCCATGTCATTTCTTGTCCTTGTCAACGGCTCTTTACTACCAACCATAAATTTGTGCCAGTGACTTTTCCCTAAAAAGAGCTGGCCTCCAACTGCTCCCGTCACTCAAACCTGTCCGGAGTAGTACCCTAAGCTCAGTGCACTGTGGAGCATTGCCCTTGCTCGACCCTTGCTCCCTCAGCTATAAAAGGCCCTTGAGCTTCTCCTTAGCTTCTTTTAGACACCACCTTTCAACCTAGCTCCCTCTCTGTGTTCTTGTGCTCAAACTGTAACACCCCAGCTCAGCATTGAGCCTGGAATGCTACCAAACTAACATTAAACAATTCTAAGCCAAAACATCCTACCAAATTTTTGGCAGAACCTCCCCTGTATTATTAACTACCAGGAGGTTCCAATATTTGAATAAAACGTATATAATTAATCCAACATTCAGCATAATCAATAGGCATTCAAAACATGAAAGCAACTAGCATATCCAGAGATATCCAAAAGACACTACCTATCATTATTACACTTAATCCAATGCATGAAGCATAATCATAAACAATCTCTAAGCAGGTTGCTCCTTTATTAAAGTACGAACTAAAAAATTTATCAACTTTTAAGGTGGATGGTAGTGTGTGTGTCCAACTCAAGTCTACTCCCTCCCATGCATGCCATTCTTGCGAGTGGTACCTAAAAATACAACAAAAGCAAGGGTGAGTCCAAAGACTCAGCAAGTACCAATAATGAAACATTAATCTCACATTTACATCATCAACATTCCATTCCAAAGCTTTACACAAAAACATATCTCATGAGGTATGTATGCGAATATGCAATGCAACTTTTCTCTTTCACTCTTTGTCGCATTTCACCGTAATGCGAGATATGCGACCGTCGCCGCATACCATGCTGTGCTCGCAAGCACAGGGGACCAATTGCCCAATACTCCGCAAGTAAAGGGACCTCAAGCCCACACTCCACAAGTGTGGGGACCTCAAGCCCGTCATATACATGACGGGATCTCAACAAATGCTTGGTCACCACGTGACCAAGTCTTTATTTTGTCAACATGATGCATATGCACACATCATGAATCATCATAATCATACCTCCTCAGCAATATCACTTATGAATTTAACTCATTCATACTTCTATCATTCATATCATAAGCATTTACCATCTTTAATCAACATATCACACTATCAACTAAGCATAGCTAATATGTATCAAAACATAGCACTCACTGTCAAACAATTCATAATTACTCTATCAAACAGAGTACTTGCAACCACCAAGATAATTTGGTACTCATCACAATATCATCCATTCATGGCTATTATGACCCAAACACAAACAGATACAAAGATACAAGCATAATAATACAATAACCGGATACTTGCCTCAACCGTGCGAGAACGGTGGACGCGAAGTGGGCGCTGCCCCTGGGATCTCGCTCCCACCTGAACATAGAGATAACCCAATCTAAGACCAATATACTAGACAAAAAGCATAAATAACAACACAATTGAACTCTCTAAACTTCCAAGTATTTTCCAATCTTCCAATTTCTAGCGATCGCTTTTGGTGTTCACTGCAGACAGTCAACTACTAAAATACATAACTTTCTGCTCCGGAGTCCAAATAGGATGTTCTTGGACTTTCTGGAAAGGTAATTAAATTACCTAAATAAACTTAGTTGGGGAGCCCTTTTGATTATGCCAACTATTGCCTCTACCAAGCCAACCTACAGAACAACAATTTTCACGTCGGTTTCTCTGGACAGTACACTAAAACCACCATAACTTTTGCTACGAAGGTCCAAATCTTGCGTTATTTATCTCTATGAAAAGGTATAGAAATTACCTACATTTTTCGTTATACTGAGATCCTCTGATTTCGTATTTAAATAATAGATTAACTCAGTTTTCTACAGACTGTCAGAATGTTGACAGATTAACCAGACAGCGGCACTAAACAATTCATAACTTTCTAACCGTTAATCGGATTTTGGCGTTCTTGGCGGCCACTAAAAGCTAAGAACATTATCTACATAACTCGAGGAGACCAAAACTCCTAATTCGGCCTCTAAACACCCGAAACTTACCGCGCAATAATCTGGACAGAACGCGATCTATTAAACCAACGCAAATCAATCTACCAAACGACATCAACCGCAACTATTACGCATCAAACAACGAAGAACACGCGACGTTACCCTTGTAGAATCGCAGCAAGATGATGAACTCTCCCCACGAAGTTGATCTCCTCTCCTTTCTTCACTTGATCGGCAGTAGGGAACACCGACGGCGAGGAAGGGAGGCACCAATGGAGGGGGGCACCACCATGGAGGAGAGGTGTGCTACAGTAGCCGTGCTACAGTGCGGAGGCACTGTAGCTACAGTGCATCTAGGGTTTTCCCCTTCCTTTTATTGGTGGCCGACCCCTCATGGGCCTCTGGGCCAAGGCCCAAGGCCCAAGTTGCGAAAAACTGCAGAAACCCCCTTTTTATGTCTAATTTCTCTTTTGAACGCTTTCTTCAGAGAATAAATTGGAGTATTACATTAAAACCCCTCTTTCTCCTGTTCAATCGCTTTGCTAAAAGAAATATTCCCCCGATTTTAATTATTATCTCCCGATTTAATTATTCTCTCCCGATTTAATTTTTTGGGGTATTACATTCTACCCTCCTTAAGCAGTCGACCCAATTCTATTCAACCTCAACACCAAAAAAACCACTGCTAAAAGATTTACTAACATTACTATGTACCTGCCGTGAAAAACTTTGGATAAAGCTCGCGCATGCGAGACTCCAATTCCCAAGCCGCCTCCCTCTCGGGCTAATGGGACAAAGGCACCTTGACACAATCCAACGACTTGTGCCTTAGCACTCGCTCTGACCTCTCTAACAACGCACAGGATGCTACTCAAAGGTCAGCAGCTCCCGGGAAACTTCAAACTTCAGACCTCTCTGGTACTCACTCAGCACTGGGACAAACAAGACGATGTGTACTTCGCGCTTGGACTCACTACGATCCTAACGTTTTGCCAACTAGCGAAAACAACCCAATGTACCTTGGGGCAACCCCCCTAGTGGTACCGAACCACGCAACATGTGCATAGAACATGTGAGGACCCGGAATATTTAACTAGTAACACTTAACCTCCAATTGGTTCTAGCATTACTAATTAAACATTCTAAGCCTCGATGGGCATATGCTTCCCAGAATTGCAGCATATGCACATCATCACAAAATTACACATCATTTCCATACACATACATCACTAAGTTCAACCACGACATACATAAAGTAAAGTTATTACAAAAGAGAGCCGACCGGCCAAATAGAACAATATACAAAAATGACAGCGGAAGCAAAAGGTGCCATAAGATGGCTAGAACAAAAGTCGACCGGTTAGCCATACACCCACAAGGCAACCGACCGGGCCGCCAAGCTAGTCGCCCCGCAAGCTACCACAACACAGCTCACAAAAGTGAGGCCCCTCAGGCTCACCTTCTTCCTCTGCAACAAAACAATTAAGCATAGCAACTGAGTACAAAGATTGTCTTTGTACCCTTAAGATCGACGTGTGGAATAGCAGACCTATTCATAAACTACATGCAAGCTTATTTAGGTGGAGGTTGTATGTCTCATTTTGCATGAAGCCAACTTTATTTGCAATAATGTAATACATTTTAAAAGCAAGTTTGCAAATCTGTTTTGTTATCAAAGTAACAGTAAGTAAAGATACAATACAAGTAACCACCTGGAAGTGACTATCCCAATAGCCACCACAACATAGCACGAATCCCCGATTCGTACCACCCATCAAGTTTTAATTTAAAAGGTTGTAGTCTAACTCTTGAAAGACCTTGCCAAGCGTGTCCATAACCTAGGACGAGGCTATTCGAATAGTTTTAACCCTGCAGGGGTGTACCAATGTACCCACACTTCAGACCGCCTTTAAGCCACAAAGCACACTTCCGAAGGTATGCTGGCACGGCTAAGTCCTACGAGACTTTTTCCAATATTGTGTATCAACCACGAGCCGCTCGTATGGGTAGAAACACCATACGCTTACATTGCAAGCCGAAAGACAACAAATCCCATCACGGGTGAAGTCTTTCGGACACTACAATGCTCCCAACACCATCCCTCCTGCGACTCCCTGCGACTCGGAGCCAATACACGCCAAAGTACTAAGTCAAGAGAGGTCCCATACCCTCTAATGTGGTTAGCACGCTAAAATGCTTGGTTTAGTGTAACAAGATGTTCGGTCCTTGTTGACCCGGGCACCATTCCAGTCACACCCAAGAATCACACCATCATACCATTGTGCCCAAGTCTAAATCTTTTTGTTTTCAGTTTTAGTTTTCATAAATAGACATGGCACAAGGTGGAAATCATATTCATAATAAGTTTTAAGTGATCAAGGTTATCGACAAGTCGATAACCGCCCATTTCTACCGAAACTAAGCATGGCTAAGCAATTAATTCGCAACTACTAAGTGACAAGAGCCCATCCATGAACTCTAAATCACACAAGTAACCTAGGCTCATGGTAGTAGAGGATAATCATTTGCTAAGGAAATGCATCTACTAGGCCAACTATTAAAACAAAGTAGCAATGCATACATAGAATTTGTAATCAACATAAATACTTAAAATCTGGGATTAACATGATCAAACCGCTTGCCTTCTTGCTGTTGCTCAAGCTGTTGTGGAGGGTCGCTCTCGGGATTACCGCAAATGTCGAATCCTAAGCGCAAAGGCAAAAGAACCAAGAACAACCAATAAGACGAGCCGCACTTAAACAAACGAGCAAGCAAAAATTATTCAAATGCGACGAAATTTATACATAAGGTAGAATACGAATATACCTAGACATAGAAACTGGAAAAACCTAATTTGGATTTGTGGTGCAAAAGATATTACCTAAAAACTCATTTTCGGCCATAATTAGCACTGTAGCAAAAATATTTTCTAGAAAGATTTTGAAGCTGAAATTTTTATGGTAGCTACCTACTGGTATAGAGGTAACCCATATAAAATTTCAGGTCATTTGGAGTTAAAATGATTTAGTTATGACTTTTCTAAGATGCAAAACTAGCATAATGCACTTTCCAGAAATATAAACACGTGCAAAACCTATTTCACCTTATAGTATGATAACAGAGGGATTTCCTAACATTAAATTTCTATTTTTAGGATTTACAGGGAATTACTGGTGTCTATTACATCATTAAATGAATTTTTAAGTGCTACTAATAAGGTTAAATCTACTAACATATTTTTCTGGTGCTGATTTAGGCCTACCACCATTTTTAGATTAAAGTTTAGTTAATAACAAATTTATCAAAGTTAAAATCATACAATTAGCAGATATACAGAAAAAGATATGCATTTTCCAAGTTTTAATACAATTCTGGAATATATAAAAATAGTAGAAAACAAGCTAGAAAAGATTACAGAATTTTCTACTACAGAAGCATAGCTAAAAGCATTTTTATATTAAACTTTAGTGAATTACAAATTTATTACAGTTGGTTCCATGTAAAAAGGATTTATCTTGAATTAGTTATGAATTTCTACAGGTTTGATACAATTTTCAGTTGATAAATAAATACTTACAGAAACAAAAACCAACCCAACCGGAGATAAACGACGTGGACGCTCGTGGGCCGTTGATGCAAAATCCAACGAGCCACACGCACGGAAAACAGCGCACGCGCGCGATTCATAACAGGAGCTCACCGTTGGATCAAGATCCAACGGCTCACAAGGAAGGATGCAACCGGACGGTGCGGTTGCCTTGGCCGCTCACAGCCGTAGATCTCAAGATGAACGGCACGGAGAGCACTTCCCGTCGGAAGGTCCGATTGCACGCATGATCAGGGCCGCAGATCAAGCGATGGACGGCCAAGAATGAGGAGGGGAACCGGATGGTCCGAATGCATACAAGATCTGGGCCGCAGATCGCAAAATGGACGGCGGTCCAAGGTTGATGTGCAAACAGGAATACTGACACGTGGGGCCGCATGTCAGTGACTGAGAGTCACACATGCGAGGCTTAACCCACGTGCACAGTGCACGCGGACCCACCTGGCAGTGACTCAGGGGAGGGGGTTATTTCCGACAGCCAATAGTGCCGACACTTTAATTAACCCAAGATTAGCATTAATGATGCCTAAACGCACGGATAAAAGCGGCGGGTGATTTAAGGGCGGACCCACATGTCGATGAGACATTAGGCGATTAAGACACCATTAATGCTCTACCGATTGGCAATCATTAAACATTAAGCGTGTCCTAATTATCTGACGAAAACGGAGCTTCTCAACTGACAAAACCCGAGTGGCTTTGCCGGCTTGTCGCCGGCGACTCCGGTCGCGGCGGCGCCCACAAACTATCAGAATGGGTTCGCAATAGTGTTGCGGACCCAACGGTGATGACCTCGCCGGCGGTGGAAGTGCAGAACGCCGCGAGCGGAAAAACAAGAAAGAAGCGACACGGCAAAACACGAAAATAGCAAGATGTTGTCTTTGCGGTCCAAGGAAGCGAGTGCCACGACTTCTAGGGACTACATAGAAGCTACCTTAACCGAGAGGAGCTTCAAAGATGGCGGGAAGACTTGAACACGATGAAGTCCACCGAGTCAAGAAGATGAAGTGGAAGATGAGGTTCGAGCAAAATGAGTGGAACCAAATCATTACCACAGCTTCATTATAGCTCAAAGAGGCTCCAAAAGCAAGTAATTGCAAAAGAACCACTTACTGAGTGGAGAAGAAAGGGGTGAAACCAACCGAAAATCTCCAAACTTAAAATTGAGTGATTCTGTGAATGCAACCCAAAATCAAGTTAGGGAAATACTAAGGAAGTTGTGGAGTTCAAAGGGTGCAAGAAATGTTGAAGATAAACCACTTTGGACACCAAGGCCGCCATTGGAGCTCTACGGGTCACACCTGGTGGATTGAAGGTGTGAGGTGGTTTAAGCGCCAAAACACCGAGAAGAGCAAAGTGTGGTGCAAAGGAACACCGAAGGAGCTAAGGGGCAATATAAAGGGAAAGGGTTAGGGTTACAAGCGCGAACATGAGCCCATGGTGAGCTCGGTTCATGGCGCGGTCATGGACCAAGAAATGCGGGAGCAAGTGAGCACGGTGACAATGGAGGAGAAAGCTCGTGCGCATTAAATGCCCCAGAGAGAGCGTTGGCGAAAGCAAACTTGAGGTGACACATCAAAGCGCGCGCGCTCTCTCTCCTTACGCCATTGCCGCCGCGCAGCGGAAAAGCCGAGAAGGAAGAAGAAGAAAAGCGAGCAGTGACCGTTGGATTGAAAATGGGCGGTCACGATTAAACGAGTTCGCGGACAACCGATTGCCCTCGGGAATGCGGGCGGTTGGATTGAGATCCAACGGCCCCAATTGGTTAACGCAACAGGAGAGTCCGAATGCTCACATGAACGTGGGCCGAGCGATTTGAATCCAACGGCTGATATCGCACGCGCGTTTTAAAACGCAGCTCGGTGCAGCTAGGTGGTTCAACCGAGTCAAGTGGCTCGGACTCGAGCCCGACTCGAACCCAATGAATAGTGAGTCAGCTTTAGGTTTTAAATTAAAGCTGGGACTTTTGGGGATTTATTTGGGGTAGCAAAATAACTCCAAAAATTCTGAAATTTTTACAGGAGCTTGCTGACTGGGACATTGACCTTGTGTAAAATTTTCAGAGGTTTTTATGCATTGTATTTTTCTCCGAAAATTCTACAAGGTACTGGTTTTAGGTTTGACTGAGAGTCAAACAGGTTTGACTGCCCTCTAAAATATTCAAACAATTTCTAAAAATTGTGAAATTTTTCAGAGGGGTCACATATCAACCCAAGAACTTAGGAAAAATAATTCCAGAGGATGATCAAAAAGGTTTGACAAGATTGTTTTTGAAGGAACAAGATTTGGATCAAAAGACTTGTGACTTTGCATTTCCATAAGTCTTGTACAATACTTGTCCAATACACAAAGGAAATACATGATGTAAGAAAAAGTTTTAATTTCTACTCATTTTCTTACATTTTAAACACAAGCCCAAAATTTGGGATGTTACAACTCTCCCCCCCCTTACAAGAATGTCGACCCGAGATTCCGTTTACTCGGAGAAGAAAGAAGGAAAATCTGCACGAAGGCGATCTTCTCGCTCCCAAGTTGCTTCATCTTCGGAATGGTTTGACCACTGAACCTTAAGGAACTTGATGGCACGGTTCCTTGTTCTCCGTTCAGATTCCCCAAGAATACGAACAGGATGCTCGCGGTAGGTCAAATCCTCCTGCACATCGAGAGCTTCCAACGGAGTTTCCTCAGTCGGGACACGGAGGCACTTCTTCAGGTGTGAAATATGGAACACATCATGCACACCCTCAAGTGCAGCTGGTAGCTCCAGTCTGTATGCAACTGCCCCAACTCTCTCGACGATGCGGTAAGGCCCAACATATCGAGGGGCCAACTTTCCCTTGATGCCAAAGCGCTGATGGCCCTTCAAGGGTGAGACTTTGAGATACACAAAGTCATTGGGCTCAAAGCTCAACTCACGGCGACGACGATCTGCATAGCTCTTTTGTCTGGACTGGGCCGTGTGCAGATGCTCGCGGATCAACTGAACTTGACTCTCGGCCTCATTGATCGAATCTAGCCCGAAAAACTGCCGCTCGCCAGTCTCTGACCAGTTCAATGGGTTTCTGCATCTCCTCCCATACAAAGCCTCAAATGGTGCCATGCCAAGGCGGCACGAAGCTATTGTTGTAGGAGAACTCCGCAAACGGTAGGCACTTCTCCCACTTCTTCCCATAGGAAAGAACACAAGCACGGAGCATATCTTCCAACACTTGGTTGACTCGCTCCGTCTGGCCATCAGTCTGAGGATGAAAGGTCAGATTGAAGTGGAGCGGGTCCCCATAGCTTCTTGCGGACTATGCCAAAACCGCGAGGTGAAAAGCGCACCACGATCGAAATAATCGTCTTGACACCGTGAAGACTCACAATCCTCGAGACATAAAGTTCGCCAAAGGCCCCACACGGCGATGTCTTGACAGAAGGAAATGTGCCACTTTAGTCAACTTTGTCGATCACGACCCAAATAGCATCATTCCCTTTGGACGGCGGGGCAATCCGTGATGAAGTCCATGCCAACGAATCCCACTTCCACTGCATCGGCAAAGGTGAAGAAGACTGCTGGACGTTGAAGCTCGGCCTTCACACGACAAAGACACGCCGTCGCTCTCGAACGAACTTGGCAATCTCACGCTTCATTCGGGTCCACGAACCTCGGCGAAGGTCTGATACATCTTGGTAGCCCCGGGGTGAATAGACAAAGGAGAATCATGGGCTTCGCGAAGAATCAAATTCCGCAATTCCATGACCTTAGGAACCACAAGACGCTGTCCAAACCACACAACGCCATGCTCGTCCTCCGAAAAGCACTTGGCTATCCCATCCTTGATGTTACGCTGATTTGGTTCACACCAACATCTTTTTGCTGTGCCACCTTGATTTGGTCCACCAAGGTTGGTTGCACAACCAATGTAGCAAGAGAACCGTGCTCGATCAAACCCAAATTAAGGCGTTGGAATTCTGAAATGAGGGTACGCTGCTGCCCTTGGAGCATCAACATGTTGCAATACACCTTCCGATCGAGTGCATCAAGAACGACATTGGCCTTGCCGGATGGTACGAATACCCATGTCATAATCCTTGATCAATTCCAACCATCTTCTGCTCGAGGTTGGATCTGTTGGGTGAACAAGTATTTCAAGCTCTTGTGGTCGAATACACCTCACAACGGTTACCAATCGATAATGCCGCCAAATCTTAAGTGCATGGACCCTGCAGCTAACTCCAAGTCATGAGTAGGATAGTTGAGTTCATGAGGCCTCAATTGCCGCGATGCATAGGCCACAACCTTGCCTCCCCGCATAAGAACACAACCAAGACCACGACGAGAAGCATCACAATAGATATCAAAACTCTTGTGAATATCGGGAGAACAAGCACTGGGCTGAGGTCAACCGCGTCTTGAGTTCTGAAAACTCACATCACAAGCAGCGGACCACTCAAACTTCTTGTCTTTCTTGAGTAGTTCACCATAGGCCGCAATCTTGGAGAAATTCTCGATAAAGCGGCGATAGTAGCCACCAAACCAAGAAAACTCCGCACATCGGTGGTCGACTTGGGATGACCCCAAGATAGCACATCACCGACCTTGCTAGGATCCACGACCACACCCCTGCTGAAAGAACATGGCCCAAGAATGCCACTTCCTTCAACGTAACTCGCACTTGCTGAATTTGGCATACGGTGGTGCTCACGCACTTGCCCAACACAAGCTTAAGATGCTCAGCATGCTCTTCTTCACTCTTGGAGTAGATAAGGATATCATCGATGAATACCACCACAAACCTATCCAAATACTCCATGAATACCGAGTTCATAAGATTCATGAACAAAGCAGGAGCATTAGTCAAACCAAAAGACATGACGGTGTACTCGTAAAGGCCATAACGAGTAGCAAAGGTCGTCTTAGGAATATCCTCGGCCCTGATCCTGACTTGATGATAGCCCAATCTCAAGTCAATCTTGGAGAAGACACGTGCTCCGGTCAACTGATCGAAAAGATCGTCAATACGGGGCAAAGGATACTTATTCTTTACCGTCACCTCATTAAGCGGACGGTAATCAACGCACATGCGCAAGGTCTTGTCCTTTTTCTTCACAAAGATAACTGGACAACCCCAAGGAGATGAGCTAGGACGGATAAAACCCTTCTCTTGCAGCTCACCCAGTTGCTTCTTCAGCTCCTCCAACTCATTAGGAGGCATGCGATACGGCCTCTTAGAAATAGGGCGATCTGGGCAGCAACTCTATCACAAACTCGGATCTCGAGCAGAGGCAGGCCAGGCAAATCTTCAGGAAAGACATCCGCGAAGTCACACACAGTGGGGACGTCGTGAATCTCCAATACTGGCTTTGCTTCAAGGACATAAAGATGGGGCCCTCGCAACTGTGGCGAAAACCCAACCTGTTCGCCTGAAGGATTGGTGAGGTAGACAATCTTCCTCGTACAATCGATTTGCCCCAAGTGTTGGGACAACCAATCCATGCCAAGAATCACATCCAAGCGCGCCGAGTCGAGCAGGATAAGACTCGCCAAGATTCCCACTCCTTCGATGTGGATAGGAACATTCCGGCATACTTGGTCAGCTCTCATTTCCGAACTCGGAGAGCGAATGAGCAGTGGAACACCCAAAGGGACACAGTGAAGTCCACAATCAACAGCAAACGACCTCGAAATAAAAGAGTGCGAGGCCCCAGAGTCAAACAAAACTGTAGCAGGATGCAGATTAACAAGGAGCGTACCCAACACCACGTCGGGCGCCTCCTGTGCCTCCTCGGCCGAGATATGGTTGACTCGGCCGCTCCCCAAGCCCGGGGTCTTCTGGTCAGGTGGGTGACCACTCCCCTGCCCGCGTCCTCCATTAGGACGAGGGGCCGCTCCAGTCTTCTTAGGACAACTACTCGCGTAGTGGCCCTTGTTGTGGCGATGAAGCGGTGGCGTCGGTGCGGGGTTGCGGGAACACCGCTGCTGGTCGCAGCGACGTGATCGAGTCACGGCCGGCGGAGGACGTGGAGCTGGTGCCGAAGGCCTCGGCGGTGGTGAAGCCAAAGAACGGGCCACCGGTGCAGGCCCAACCCGGGGACGAACGAGGCCAGCCTGCGCAGACCGCTGGGCCTCCCACTTGCGCTTGCGGGACTCGCCCAGCGCTCTCGCCTTGTGCTCGGCGATGATGGCCTTGTCCACCAAGGTCTGGAAGTCGGGGAAGTCTACAATAGAGAGCTTGTCCTGAAGCTCCTCAGACAAACCCTCCATGAACTTCTCCTGCTTGGCCTCATCAGTGGTCACCTCAGCAGGAGCGTACCTCGCCAAATGGTTGAACTCATGGAGGTACTCAGTCACAGATTTGCGCCCCTGTTTGAGCGCAAGGAACTCCTTCTTCTTCAGCTTCATCAGGCCGGCAGGGACATGGGCCCGGCGGAAAGCTGACCGGAACTCCTCCCACGAGACCACGTGTCCCGCAGGCTGCATGGCGAGGAAGTTCTCCCACCATGAGAGTGCCGCACCCTCCAACTGATGGGATGCGAAAAGTGCCCGCTCCTGCTCCTGGCACTGAGCAACGTTGAGCTTCCGCTCAACCAGACGCAGCCAGTCGTCTGCGTCCAAGGGATCCTCGGACCGGGAGAAAGTAGGAGGCTGAGTACGGAGGAACTCCGCAAGTCCCCCACGAGACTGGTGACCACCTCCAGATCCAGAGGCACCAGAGGGAGTGGAGGTGTTCCTCGCGATAACCTCCAACACCCTACGGTCCTCCGAACGATTGCGTTCGATCTGCATGAGGACTTCCGCCATGGTCGGAGGAGGGGGAAGCTCCTCATCGGGATTACCCGGCTGATTTCGACCACTACGGGTCCCGCCAGCCATCCTGTTTCACTAAGATGAGTTAGGTACAAGCCAAAGAAATCCAAACTCAATAAAAAGGCTCAGGAATAACCACCAAGAGCACAGGACCAAAATTCACCAAATCGACTTCCTGAAACGACTAACCCGTATGGAAGAACGAGTAATCGTGTGAGAAAACCCAAAATTTCAGCACTAAATTCTAGCTCAAAAACAGTCCAAAAATCAAGGTATAACCACCTAATAGAGTATAGGCATTAGCTAATCTCATATCACTTCTTACGCTTTCATTCCCACAAGTTTTAGTTGAATTTACCTCTCATTTCTTACCTTAATTACTAACCACTAGCTAGCTGTCCAAATTCCTTTCTCCAACCTCTCATGTTTCTCCCAAAACCAAGTTAATCGATAGAGGCTAATTCTTGAAAGGAAGAGAGGAACACTTTTTTTTTTTTTACTTAAGTGAGGGTAAGGTGATATGAGCAAGCTATGACAGGTAAGGAGAAAAATTAGAGAACTTACTTAAGTTTTCACAACTATCTGAAAGTAAGTTTTCAAATATCCTAAAGGCGACCAAGCTAGGGGTTTCTACGGTCAGTATGGCTCTGATACCAACTTTGTGAGGACCCGGAATATTTAACTAGTAACACTTAACCTCCAATTGGTTCTAGCATTACTAATTAAACATTCTAAGCCTCGATGGGCATATGCTTCCCAGAATTGCAGCATATGCACATCATCACAAAATTACACATCATTTCCATACACATACATCACTAAGTTCAACCACGACATACATAAAGTAAAGTTATTACAAAAGAGAGCCGACCGGCCAAATAGAACAATATACAAAAATGACAATGAAGCAAAGGTGCCATAAGATGGCTAGAACAAAAGTCGACCGGTTAGCCATACACCCACAAGGCAACCGACCAGGGCCGCTAAGCTAGTCGCCCATAGCTACCACAACACACACTCACAAAAGTGAGGCCCTCGAGCTCACCTTCTTCCTCTGCAACAAAACAATTAAGCATAGCAACCGAGTACAAAGATTGTCTTTGTACCCGCAAGGCGACGTGTGGAATAGCGGACCTATTCATAAACTACATGCAAGCTTATTTAGGTGGAGGTTGTATGTCTCATTTTGCATGAAGCCAACTTTATTTGCAATAATGTAATACATTTTAAAAGCAAGTTTGCAAATCTGTTTTGTTATCAAAGTAACAGTAAGTAAAGATACAATACAAGTAACCACCTGGAAGTGACTATCCCAATAGCCACCACAACATAGCACGAATCCCCGATTCGTACCACCCATCAAGTTTTAATTTAAAAGGTTGTAGTCTAACTCTTGAAAGACCTTGCCAGCGTGTCCATAACCTAGGACGAGGCTATTCGAATAGTTTTAACCTGCAGGGGTGTACCAATGTACCCACACTTGCATCGCCTTTAAGCCACAAAGCACACTTAGAAGGTATCTTTGCACCGCTAAGTCCTACGAGACTTTTTCCAATATTGTGTATCAACCACGAGCAGCTCGTATGGGTAGAAACACCATACGCTTACATTGCAAGCCGAAAGACAACAAATCCCATCACGGTGAAGTCTTTCGGACACTACAATGCTCCCAACACCATCCCTCCTGCGACTCCTGCGACTGAGCCAATACACGCCAAAGTACTAAGTCAAGAGAGGTCCCATACCTCTAATGTGGTTATGCGCTAAAATGCTTGGTTTAGTGTAACAAGATGTTCGGTCCTTGTTGACGGGCACCATTCGATCACACCCAAGAATCACACCATCATACCATTGTGCCCAAGTCTAAATTTTTGTTTTCAGTTTTAGTTTTCATAAATAGACATGGCACAAGGTGGAAATCATATTCATAATAAGTTTTAAGTGATCAAGGTTATCGACAAGTCGATAACCGCCCATTTCTACGAAACTAAGCATGGCTAAGCAATTAATTCGCAACTACTAAGTGACAAGAGCCCATCCATGAACTCTAAATCACAGCAAGTAACCTAGGCTCATGGTAGTAGAGGATAATCATTTGCTAAGGAAATGCATCTACTAGGCCAACTATTAAAACAAAGTAGCAATGCATACATAGAATTTGTAATCAACATAAATACTTAAAATACGGGATTAACATGATCAAACCGCTTGCCTTCTTGCCGTTGCTCAAATCATTGTGGAGGGTCGCTCTCGGGATTACCGCAAATGTCGAATCCTAAGCGCAAAGGCAAAAAGAACCAAGAACAACCAATAAGACGAGCCGCACTTAAACAAACGAGCAAGCAAAAATTATTCAAATGCGACGAAATTTATACATAAGGTAGAATACGAATATACCTAGACATAGAAACTGGAAAAACCTAATTTGGATTTGTGGTGCAAAAGATATTACCTAAAAACTCATTTTCGGCCATAATTAGCACTGTAGCAAAAATATTTTCTAGAAAGATTTTGAAGCTGAAATTTTTATGGTAGCTACCTATTGGTATAGAGGTAACCCATATAAAATTTCAGGTCATTTGGAGTTAAAATGATTTAGTTATGACTTTTCTAAGATGCAAAACTAGCATAATGCACTTTCCAGAAATATAAACACGTGCAAAACCTATTTCACCTTATAGTATGATAACAGAGGGATTTCCTAACATTAAATTTCTATTTTTAGGATTTACAGGGAATTACTGGTGTCTATTACATCATTAAATGAATTTTTAAGTGCTACTAATAAGGTTAAATCTACTAACATATTTTTCTGGTGCTAATTTAGGCCTACCACCGTTTTTAGATTAAAGTTTAGTTAATAACAAATTTATCAAAGTTAAAATCATACAATTAGCAGATATCTGAGAAAAGATATGCATTTTCCAAGTTTTAATACAATTCTGGAATATATAAAAATAGTAGAAAACAAGCTAGAAAAGATTACAGAATTTTCTACTACAGAAGCATAGCTAAAAGCATTTTTATATTAAACTTTAGTGAATTACAAATTTATTACAGTTGGTTCCATGTAAAAAGGATTTATCTTGAATTAGTTATGAATTTCTACAGTTTTGATACAATTTTCAGTTGATAAATAAGTACTTACAGAAACAAAAACCAACCCAACCGGAGATAGACGATGTGGACGCTCGTGGGCCGTTGATGCAAAATCCAACGAGCCACACGCACGGAAAAGGCGCGCGCGCGCGATTCATAACAGAGCTCACCGTTGGATCAAGATCCAACGGCTCACAGGAAGGATGCAACGGACGGTGCGGTTGCCTTGGCCGCCACGACCATAGATCTCAAGATGAGCGGCACGAGAGCACTTCCGTCGGAAGGTCCGATTGCACGCATGATCGTGGCCGCAGATCAAGCGATGGGCGGCCAAGAATGAGGAGGGAACCGGATGGTCGAATGCATACAAGATCCGGGCGCGGATCGCAAAATGGACGGCGGTCCAAGGTTGATGTGCAACAGAATATCGACACGTGGGGCCGCATGTCGGTGTTGCGAGTCACACATGCGAGGCTTAACCCACGTGCACGATGCTGCACGCGACCCACCGGCGGTGACTCGGGGAGGTTATTTCCGAAGCGACTAATAGTGCCGACACTTTAATTAACCCAAGATTAGCATTAATGATGCCTAAACGCACGGATAAAAGCCAGTGGGTGATTTAAGGGGGCTGGACCCACATGTCAGTGAGACATTAGGCCAGATTAAGACACCATTAATGCTCTACCGATTGGCAATCATTAAACATTAAGCGTGTCCTAATTATCGGCAAACGGAGCTTCTCAACCGACAAAACCCGAGTGGCTTTGCCGGCTTGTCGCCGGCGACTCCGGTCGCGGCGGCGCCCACAAACTATCAGAATGGGTTCGCAATAGTGTTGCGGACCCAACGGTGATGACCTCGCCGGCGGTGGAGGTCTGGAACGTCGGCGAGCCGGAAAAACAAGAAAGAAGCCGACACGGCAAAACACGAAAATAGCAAGATGTTGTCTTTGCGGTCCAAGGAAGCGAGTGCCACGACTTTAGGGACTACATAGAAGCTACCTTAAGCGAGAGGAGCTTCAAAGATGGCCGGGAAGACTTGAACACGATGAAGTCCACCGAGCGAAGAAGATGAAGTGGAAGATGAGGTTTCGAGCAAAATGAGTGGAACCAAATCATTACCACACTTCATTATAGCTCAAAGAGGCTCCAAAAGCAAGTAATTGCAAAAGAACCACTTACTGAGTGGAGAAGAAAGGGGTGAAACCAACTGAAAATCTCCAAACTTAAAATTGAGTGATTCCTGTGAATGCAACCCAAAATCAAGTTAGGGGAAATACCAAGGAAGTTGAGGAGTTCAAAAGGGTGCAAGAAATGTTGAAGATAAACCACTGGACACCAAGGCCGCCATTGGAGCTCTACGGGTCACACTGGTGGATTGAAGGTGTGAGGTGGTTTAACTGCCCAAAACACTGAGAAGAGCAAAGTGTGGTGCAAAGGAACACCAGAAGGAGCTAAGGGGCAATATAAAGGGAAAGGGTTAGGGTTACAAGCGCGAACATGAGCCCATGGTGAGCTCGGTTCATGGCGCGGTCATGGACCAAGAAATGACGGGAGCAAGTGAGCACGGTGACAATGGAGGAGAAAGCCTGGTGCGCATTAAATGCCCCGCAGAGAGACGTTGACGAAAGCAAACTTGAGGTGACACATCAAAGCCGCCCGTGCTCTCTCTCTCCTTCTGCCATTGCCGCCCGCGCGCACGGAAAAGCCGAGGAGGAAGAAGAACAGAAAAGCGAACAGTGACCGTTGGATTGAAAATGGACGGTCACGATTAAACGAGTTCGCCGGACAGTCCGATTGCCCTCAGGAATCTGGACGGTTGGATTGAGATCCAACGGTCCCAATTGGTTAACGCAACCGGAGGGTCCGAATGCTCACATGAACGTGGGCCGAGCGATTTGAATCCAACGGCTGATATCGCACGCGCGTTTTAAAACGCAGCTCGGTGCAGCTAGGTGGTTCAACCGAGTCAAGTGGCTCGGACTCGAGCCCGACTCGAACCCAATGAATAGTGAGTCAGCTTTAGGTTTTAAATTAAAGCTGGGACTTTTGGGGATTTATTTGGGGTAGCAAAATAACTCCAAAAATTATGAAATTTTTACAGGAGCTTGCTGACTGGGACATTGACCTTGTGTAAAATTTTCAGAGGTTTTTATGCATTGTATTTTTCTCCGAAAATTCTACAAGGTACTGGTTTTAGGTTTGACTAAGAGTCAAACAGGTTTGACTGCCCTCTAAAATATTCAAACAATTTCTAAAAATTGTGAAATTTTTCAGAGGGGTCACATATCAACCCAGGAACTTAGGAAAAATATTTCCAGAGGATGATCAAAAAGGTTTGACAAGATTGTTTTTGAAGGAACAAGATTTGGATCAAAAGACTTGTGACTTTGCATTTCCATAAGTCTTGTACAATACTTGTCCAGTACACAAAGGAAATACATGATGTAAGAAAAAGTTTTAATTTCTACTCATTTTCTTACATTTGAAACACAAGCCCAAAATTTGGGATGTTACAGAACACTGAACTTTTGTTCCACCTATTAAGCGGACTTTTTCACCCAAAGAAAGATCGCCTCCTTTAACGAGGGACACACAACAGAACTCGCTTTAAACACACTCTTACACCGACATAGCCCAACTGAAAAAATGAAAGACTATCATCGCAACCAAGTGTTACCAACTCAGTACTAAAAAGAGTCAAGTTCAGAATCGAAGATTTATCACGAAAATCTTTCCACCTTCAAATTAGAAAATTTGCAAATAAACACCACATCCGCCAAAGGAGAAATCACTCGAATAACCAAATCCAACATTTCTTTTATTCTTTCTGAACTGATAAGAACCACACATACCAACATAAAGCCAAGCTCAACTTTGCAAAAGACAAAGGTCAATGACATAGAACTTAAACGAAAATCGGAAAACAATTCACTTCTTGAGGAAGCATCAATTTAACAGTTTCTCTTCTAGGACCAAAATTTCCCTCAAGCTATGGAATCCCAATCATCGCACAACACACTAACTTGTTAGTCTTAACTTGGCGATCTCAACGCCAAGCCCAAATCGAAACGCCTTGTCTACACCTTTGAAGAGGGACTCTGATGATTTCACAAAACATTCTCTAACCGATTCCCTTTACTGATAGAATTCATTTGACAGATGGCACTCAGAAAGTATCCCCAAATTAGATCTCTCACACGATCATATCACCTCAACCCTTTTTTAGGACAAACATTTCAGATTCCACATTGCTAGACCTTGGAGCTCCTTGGTGACCTCGGGGCTCCAGTGATTCAATTGCAACTCTTAGCGTGCCCTTTTGTTCTTCTGACCACCTTGAGCATTTCCCCTAACTTATTTTGTTTGACTTTACAGAGGTGTCAAATTGGGGACTTGTTCTTTGTTGGCCGGATTTGCCCCTTCTTCCTCAGCGCCGGCCAGCTCCTTCGCCGGAGCTTCTCCAACCACCACTGGACCTCCTCCGTCCTCAGGTAACCCCTTTTTTTAGTACCTTAGTGCTTGAGCTCCTGCTCTGTTGGTCTACTTTAGTTTTGCGTTTTTGCCGTGTTTGTCGTCGGCGGTTATCTCCGGCTAGCCGCCGGTAGATAGTGTTTTAGCCTTGGTTTTTGGTACCTCTAGGTTCACCTCGCTATTTAGGACCTATCCCTGTCCTTGGTTTCCACCGCTGTGACCGTAGTCGCCGGCGGTGAGCTCAAACTCAAACTCGGGTTTTTGTCGTGCCTTACACGGACAGTCTGTGTAGCTTGACGATTAGCATTTAATTTGTCCTAGCCTAATCATTAGCTTTAACTGCAGTTCTTGTCAGTAGAACACGCGTGGCGTTAAGTTTGGGACCTCTAGTCTATGACAAGTGGGCCCCGTCACTTAAGCATCTCTAAGCACCTTTGCACTTAGCTTTAGGTTTGGTCGCTGTCATGTGGGCCTTGTTCTCCTGTTGTCGTACGCTAAACCACCCCTTGACAACCTTCAGGACCTCTTAGGTTAGATCTTAGTCATTAAAGACCTCTTTAGATTTAATCTAGACCGTTAGGATCACCCACTGAGTTTCCACAAAAGACCTCCGGTAGTCATTTTTCAAAAACCACCCTCGGAACCATCCTTGGGGTCCTCTTTGCAAAAGACCACCCCTTGGTCTTTTGTAAAAGAAACCTCAGGACCTCCCTCCTCGTAGATCTTAACCTTTAGGACTACCTCAGGTTAGATCTTGGCCGTCTAGGGCCTCCTCTTTTAGACCTTAGGACCTCCCTGTGGAGATCTGAACCGATAAGACCTCTCCAGAGTAGATCTTAACCGTCCAGACCTCCCCTGTATTAGATCTTAACCTTGAGGACCTCCCCCTGGACATCTCGACCCTTAGGACCTCCCCCGTGAGATCTTAGCCGTTAGAACCTCCCTAAGTGGACATCCACCCTTAGGACCTCCTTGTAGATCTGGACCGTCAGATCTAGATCCGTCGGTTAAGACCTCCTTTGGGCGCGTTGAAGTCTTCTCTCATGGGTGCTCATGTGTATTGCGCTCCCATGCACGTGAACTATACGATTTCAGACCAACGGCCCAAGACCTCCCCAGATTGAGTTGGTTTTCAAGAAAAAGGCCCGAAAGCTTTTATTTGCAAACTATTAATTGCTTTGAACTTAAAAAATGCATAACTGTCTCTTTGTAACTTCAAATTTAGCAAACTTAAATGTGTTAGGTTCCTGTGTTAATAGGCTAAACTAACTTTTTCTAACCTTAGGATGTAATTATCTACTTACCATAAAAATTTCATATTCAAAAACTTTCTAGAAAATTATGCCATGAACAGTAACAGATAGCAATTAGAATTGAATTTTCCCAGAGATTGAACTTAATTAGGATATAACTTTTGCATACTTAATCCAAATCAAATGATTCTTGTTCCTAAATTTATCTAAAATCATGCTCTACCTGCTGTGTAAATTACATGGATTTTGGATGACTTTGGATTTTGAGTTTTTTTCGGTGTTCGTTGTTTTTATTGGATTTTCTCGTTTTGCGATAGGTTCCAAAGAAATTGTTGCTTGCGAGAGTAATCCTCTGCAGCAAGAAAGTGATCTCCAGCAAGGCAAGTAGATGTAGCATCATTTGATCATATTGATCCCATTAATTTTAAAGTCTAATATCTTGTTTGCAAAGACTAAGTATACATGTTTCTTTGTGTCAAAGTTAATTTTGTCGATTAGAGGTAGCTAATCCTATTGCATGGTTTCCCTGAAATTATTTACCCCTACCACTACCATAGGTTATTATCCTCATTGGTGAATTAGAGCCCGGTGAATGATTCATGCTCTTTTATTGTCTTATGATATGATGCTTAGCAATGCTTACTTACCGGTAGAATTGGGTGGTTATTGACTTAGTCGATGATCTTGATCACACAAAACTTGTTATTACTTACGTTCAGTACCTTGTGCCTTGTTTATTTGTAAAAACTAAAACTGAAAATAAAATATTTTTGACTTGGGCACATTGGTATGATGGTGTGATCTTATGGTGTGACTGGAATAGTGCCCGGGTCATCAAGGACCGAGTTACTTGCGCCATTGATCCAAGCAATTTTGCGTGCTAACCACAATAGAGGGATATGGGACCTCTCTTGACTTAGTACTTTGGGGGTATTAATTGATGAGCCGCGTGGTGGGTTGTATATTGGATTATATACAACAAGGGATAAGTAAAAGAGGGGAGCACCCACAGTTGCTACCACTGGGCCAGTGTATCCTACTCAACGTATGGGTCCTTGTGATCTATTTTGCTGGCAGGTCACTAAGGGTTAACCCCCATGCGTGCGGCTCTTAATTAGCATTTTCCATTGGAAATGTCTCGTAGGACTTAGCCGTGCCGGCATACCAAAGGATGTGTGCTTAATAGCTTGGCAAAAAGGCGGTCTGAAGTGTGGCTACATTGGTACACCCCTGCAGGGTTTGATCTATTCGAATAGCCTCGTCGTAGGTTATGGACACGCTTGGTTATTTCCCGCAAGAACTAGACTACAACATTTTAATTAAAACTTGATGTGGGTGGTACGAATGGGTAATTCATGCTATTGTTGTGATGACTATTGGGTTAGTCATCTCTAGGATGTCTTTATGTTACTACTTATTGTCTCGCTGTTATTTGAACAAATTAAAATCAGATTGTTGAAACTGCTTTCAATCTATTACTTATTGCAAATAAAATCTGCTTTATGCTGAAATTAAACCTTGAGCCTTCTCCTTTGATTAAAGCCTACATGTAGTAGTAACTAGGTTTGTTACTCGTAAGTCTTGCGAGTACATTTTTGTACTCATTTACTTTGCTCAATTGTTGCAAAGGAGGTTGATCCCCAAGGGATCGACTTTTGTGAGTTTTGCTACGGTGTGGACGACTAGCTTGGTGGCTCGGTCGGATTGCCTTGTGGGTATGAGGCAAACCGGTTGGGTTTGTTTATAGCCATCTTATGGCATTTTGCTTCCGTTGTTGATTAATTATTTTAACTCGTCTTGGCCGGTTGGCCCCTCTTTTGTAATAACTTTACTATATGTCTTTTGCTTGTAAAGTTTAAGCTTTGGTCCTGTGTGTTGTATGGAATTGATACAATATTTTGTAAAAGGATGTGTATACTGCAATTCTGGGAAGTATACATTTTCCTGAGGCACGATATATTTTGTTTGTGACGCTAAAGTCAATGGAAGACTAAGCATTACAAGCTAAATAAACTGGGGTCTCACAAAGCTTAGTATCAGAGTCATACTGACCGTAGAAACCCCTAGCTTGGTCGTCTTTAGGATGCTTTGAAAAACTTAGTTTCAAAACTATCAAATGATTTTGAAAGCCTAAGTAAGTTCTCAGATTTTACTCCTTACCTATCTTAGATTGCTCATCTCACCTTACTCTTGATTAAGCTTGAAAAAGTTGTTTTCCCCTCTTCCTTTCCAAAGGTAGTTGTTATCGTTTAAATTCGGTTTTGGGAACCAATGAGATTGGCAAATTGAAGTGTTGGCTGCCCTTTTACAAGGTTTTGAAGCTTCTGGAGTTGAAAATTTCGGCTAGGAGCTTGGATGCAAAATCTGGACAGCAAGCATCAAATTTCTGGACAGCAAGCTCATGGTTTCTAAATAGGGTAGATAACGAGAGGTTAACTCAACTAAAACTTGTGGGAATAAAAGGGTAAGATGTGATATTAGTTGGCTAAGTATCTAACACCCTTTAGATGCTTTTATTCTGCTCTTTGAATGTAATTAAATTTGGAGTTGCGTTCTGATTTTTATCTTCTCAACCGATTACACGTTCATTCAATATGGGTTAGTCGTGTCGGGAAGTTGGCTTTAAGTCTTGAGGTTTCTCGTTGTTTCTTGAGCCTTTTGTAAGCTTTTAAAGTTCATTTCCTTGTTGTTTTGTGGCTTTCGTTTAGGGTGATGTCCCATTTCCCTAGTCCTTAGCTTTTCTTTCGCTTTCTTCAGCTTCTAGTTTCGGGTTACGTTGCTAACCCATTCCTTCAGCGCTGGAGGTGTCGGGCATCGTGTTGGGTACGCTTCTTGTCAAACTCACATCCAACTACTATTTTATTTGATTCAGAAGCTTCTCATTCCTTCGTATCTAAGCCTTTCTGCTGCTGTTGGTGATCTTCTTTTTACTCCTCTGTTGGTTCCATCGCTCATTCGCTCTCCCGGTTCAAAGTTGAGAGCTGAAACCGAGTATCGGGATGTCCTGTTGAGATTGAGGGAGTCGGATTTTTAGCAAATCTTATCCTCCTCAATTCAGCAAGCTTAGATGCGATTCTTGGCATGGATTGTTTGTCCCCGCAGTTGGGGTAAATCAATTATGACAAGAAGTTCTTGTGGTCCACTGATTGCGAGAAAAGTTTTCAAGTACTCAAAAAGCGTCTGACTACAGCTCTCATTCTCATTCTTCCCGATGTCTGTCAAAGCTTCGTTATCTTTTGCGATGGTTCTCGTCAAGGCCTCGGTTGTGTTCTTATACAAGAAGGTAAGGTAGTGGCCTATGCATCAAGACAATTGAGACCTCATGAACTCAACTATTTTACCCAGGACATGGAGCTAGCTGCTGTGATTCACGCACTTAAGATTTGGCGACATTACCTGGTCAGCAGTCGTTGTGAAGTGTATTCGGATCACCAAAGCTGGAAGTATTTGTTCACCCAACCAGATCTGAACCTCAGGCAAAGAAGATGGTTGAAGTTGGTCAAACACTATGACATGAGTATTCACTACCATCCGGGCAAGGCTAAGTGTCGTTGCCGATGCACTTAGTCGAAAGGTGCATTGCAATGCCTTGTTGCTCAAGGAGCATCAGCCCACCCTTTTTGAAAGAATTCCAATCGCTCAACTTGGAAGTGGTTGAGCATGGCTTTTGTAACATCCCAATTTTGGGCTTGTGTTTCAAATGTAAGAAAATGAGTAGAAATTAAAACTTTTTCTTACATCATGAATTTCCTTTGTGTGCTTGGCAATTCTTGTACAAGAATTATGGAAATACAAAGTCACAAGTCTGTTTATTCAAATCTTGATCCTTCAAAAACATTCTTGTTCCATCTTGTGTTAATCTCCTGGAAATAATTTTCCTAAATTCCTGGGTTGCTGTGTAACCCCTCTGAAAAATTTCACAATTTTTAGAAATTGTTTGAATGAGATTGGAGGCGAGTCAACCCAATTTAAAATCTGGTCAATCTGTGAACCAGCACCTTGTTAAATTTTTGGAGGAAAATCCACAGCACCAAAACCTCTGAAAATTTTATGCAAGGTCAATCCTTTAGCTGGCAAACTCCTGTAAAAATTTCAGAATTTTTGAAGTTGTTTTGCTAGCTCAAACATTTCCCTAAAGTTCAGCTCAATCAAAAACTCTAAAATCCAAACTCTGGTTCGAGCCAGACTTGGGTTCGAGTCCGACTCGGGCTCGGGCCACTCGACTCGACTCAGCCATCTAACCGCACCCGAGCCACTTTTAAAACACGTGATCAATCTCAACCGTTGGTTATCGATCGTGCGATCCTCGTTCGCGGGAACGTTCGGACCCTCCAATCCCAATCGTCGCTTTGAGCTTTTGGATTGAAATCCGACGCTCATGAGCTCCTCTAGTTGTTTTGAAACTCTGAAGACGTGGGACGATCTCGACCGTCCAAATGAATCTTAAACGGTCGCGATCACCCCTGTTCTTCTTCTTCCTCCTCTCTGTCTTCTTCCTCGCGCCGCACGCGGCCATTGTGCGGTATGGCGCTGTCACATCCCGCGTCCTCGCGTGTTGTCGGGACAGTAGCGGCGTGGTGGCACTTTCGGCCAAAAGCCGTGCTCCGCGCTGCCCTACTTCATTGGCCCTAGTTTTAGCACGGCCGAGCTCACCGTAGCTCACCGTGGGGGCCCCCTTTCTTGGTTTTGTGCTCGCTAGTTTCAAAAGCCCCAGGTCCCTCCTCTGTTTTTTCCCCTTCCACTCCTGATCACCCTAGCTCGTTTGTGCTGTGGTTGAGTCCAACCACCGCGAGCACTCCTTCCGCCATTGATGCCTTGTGAGCTCCTTCGGTGATTGGGTGCTCCAGTGGTTCTAATCCGAATATTTTCCTATTCCTTCGAACCCTCGTGCCTCCGATCGATTCCCCTAACTTGATTTTGGTTTCCCTTCACAGGAACTCCTTAAATTTCAAGTTGGGATCTTGGCGGCAAAAAGAGGATTTCATCGTCTCCAACTCCGGTGAGCATCTCCATCCAAATCCCTTGGTCCTGATCCACCTCTGGACCATCGCGATCCTACCTTCATCATTCTTTTTATCTCTGGCAGCTCCGAGCACCTTGTCGGTATCGTCTTCTTCGCCTCCGGCAAACTGCTCCGCCGATAGCTCTTCTCCGACCTCCTCTGAACCTCCTCGGTGTCCTGGTGAGTTCTCTTTGTTCCTTTAGTGCTTAAGGATTCGCTAGGTTAGCTCGGGGTGGAGCTTTTTGCTGTTTTCGGATTTTGCCGAAAACCACCCTCCGCTCCTCTCCGGCTCGCCGGCGTTCTAAGCCAGCTCCGCCGTTGAGAATGGTACCCTTAGGTTCGCATTAGTATTGTGCACGTTTTGGTTTATTTGGCTTGCACCGCCGTCGTTTAGATCGCCGGCGACGAGCCGGAAACCTTGACGTCAGGTTCTGTACCCTTGTCGCGAAATCGACAAGTCCTCAGACCTCCTCGGGTTGATCCTAGCCGTTCAAGACCATCCTAGGATTAGATTTGAGCCGTAAGTTATTTTCCGAAAGGCTTAGTCCTAGGACCTCCCTCTCGTGTAATCGTAGCCGTTAAAGATCACCCCAAGCTTAGATCTGTGCCGTAGAGCATTTTCTGTGAAAACTCTAAGTCTTAGGACCTCCTAGGGTTAATCTCGGCAGTTGAAGACCTCCTCAGATTAGCTCTTGGTCGTCGGATCCTTCTCTGTTAAAAACTAGCGCGCCAGGACCTCCCCTAGAGTCGATCCTAGTCGTCTAGGACCACCCTGGTTAAATCCTAGCCGTTTAGATCTTTTCCCGTGCGCAAAGGACCTCCCTTGATCATTTTGCGAAGACCACCCTCGGGGTCCTCCTTGTAAAAAGCCAACCCTGGTCTTTTGCAAAGACAACCCCCGCTCAGACCTCTTAGGCTCAATCCTGACCGTTCACGACCTCCCCGGTTTAGATCTGAGCGTTAGATCTCATTTTGTAAAATCCTTAGCGCTCAGACCTCCCTCCGTGGCAATCTGGACCGTTCAGGACCTCCCTAGGCCTTATCTGAGCCGTCCAGATCTCCTTCCATTAAAACCCTATCACTTAGGACCTCCCCGAGTAGATCTTGGTCGTCCAAGACCTCCTCGGTTGAATCCCAGCCGATCAGGACCTCCCTCACTTGATCGTGTCCGTTAAAGACCTCCCTCTTGGGATCTAGACCGTGGAAGACCTCCTCCGTGAGATCTTAGCCGTCCAAACCTCCCTCCGTAGGTTTACCCTTAGGACTTCCCCTAGTGCTCGGGACCGCCATATCTCGATCTGACGGTCACGACCTCTGTTAGGCGCAAGGACCTCCTTTGCGTGCGCTGTGCATGCACTGGTCGTGGCCGTTGGATCAGATCTCAACGGTCCAGACCTCCCCAATGCGGGAGGAGGTCTTCCCGTGCGCTGTGCTTCGAGGTCTGTGGCCCTGCGATGCAAGATCAACGGCCCACGACCTCTCCTTATTCGTTCAGATCTGTTGGACCTCCCGAGAGCTCAAATTTTCTGAGTCTTTTAAGGTTTCAAATTTCAAAAGTGCATAACTTTGTCATTTCAATTCCTTTTTGAATGATTCCACTTGCTGTAGCTCTGTTGTAGTACGAACTTTAATCTGAGAATGAATTTAGGCACTGTTATATAGTAGAAGATGACTTTGACTACATGATCTTGTTTAATGAGAAATGGTTGTTCAGAAATTCATTGAAAACTTGTAAAATACATAACTTTCTCTCTGTAATTGCAAACTGAGCAAACTCAACTTGGTAAAATTGGTCTGTAGACATGCTTTAATATGAACTAGGCCTTGTCTTTATTTATGTTCCTGAGAAATGATATATGCTAGTTTTAGAACTTAGAAAAATCATAACTAATTCATTATAACTCCAATTTGTGCAAACTCAGTTTTGCTGTTGTTAGGATAACCATATCTACCTACCATAAAAATTTCAAGTTCCAGATCATTCTAGAAATTTTCGCCATGAACAGTAACTCTAATTAATTTAATTAGGATTTTTCAGGCTGAGAGAATTTAATTTGGCCATAAATTTTTCATGCTAAGTCCAATTGGAGTGTTTCTTGTTTCTAAAATTGTCTAAAATCAACCTCTAGCTGCTGTAGAAATTTCATTGGATTTGGATGTTCTTTGCTGTTGAGTTCCTTTTGGTGTTCTTCGTTCTTATCGGTTTTTATCGCCTTTTCGCGTTAGGTTCCGAAGAATTTATTGAACCTGAGCACTCCCCTCTGCAGCAAGAACAAATCCAGCAAGGCAAGTAGTTTGATCCTGTTAATCCCAGTATTTTAAGTATTTATGTTGATTACAACTTCTATGTATGCATTGCTACTTTGTGTTAAACTATTGTCGTTAGTTGGCCTAGTAGATGCATTTCCTTAGCAAATGATTATCCTCTACTACCATGAGCCTAGGCATTGCTGTGATTTAGAGTTCGTGGATGAGCTCTTGTCACTTAGTAGTTTGCGAATTAATTGCTTAGCCATGCTTAGCTTCGGTAGAAATGGGCGGTTATCGACTTGTCGATAACCTTGATCACTTAAAACTTATTATGATTATGATTTCCACCTTGTGCCATGTCTATTTATGAAAACTAAAGCTGAAAATAAAATGATTTAGACTTGGGCACAATGGTATGTTGGTGTGCTTCTAGGTGTGACTGAGCGGTGCCGAGTCAACAAGGACCGAACATCTTGTTACACTAAACCAAGCATTTCTGCGTGCTAACCACACTAGAGGGTATGGGACCTCTCTTGACTTAGTACTTTGGCGTGTATTGGCTTGGTCGCAGGAGTCGCGGGAGGGATGGAGGTGGGGCGTTGTAGTGTCCGAAAGGCTTCCTGTGATGGTGGTTGTCTTTGACTTGCAATGTAGCGTATGGGTTTCTATCCATACGAGCGGCTCGTAGTCAATGCACAATATTGGAAAGCGTCTCGTAGGACTTAGCCGTGCGGCATACCTTGGAAGAGTGCTTTGTGGCTTAAAGGCGGTGCGAAGTGTGGGTACATTGGTACACCCCTACGAGGTTAAAACTATTCGAATAGCCTCGTCTAGGTTATGGACACGCTTGCAAGGTCTTTCAAGAGTTAGACTACAACCTTTTAATTAAAACTTGATGGGTGGTGCGAATGCGGGATTCGTGCTATCTTTGTGGTGGCTATTGGGATAGTCACTTCTAGGTGGTTACTTGTATTTATCATTATTTTATTTGTTACCTTCGACATTAAAATTTATTTGTAAACTTGCTTTGAATGTATTACATTATTGCAAATAAAGTTGGCTTTATGCAAAATGAGACATACAACCTCCACCTAAATAAGCTTGCATGTAGTTTATGAGCAGTGCGCTATTCCACACGTCGTCTTTGAGTACCTTTGTGTACTCGGTTATCTTGCATAAATGTATTTGTTGCAGAGGAAGAAGGTGAGCTTGAGGGGCCTCACTTTTGTGAGTTGTGCTGTGGTAGTCTTCGAGGCGTCTAGCTTGGCGGCCCGGTCGGTTGCCTTGTGGGTGTGTGGCTAACCGGTCGACTTTTGTTCTAGCCATCTTATGGCACCTTTTGCTTCCGCTGTCATTCTTGTATATTGCTCCATTTGGCCGGTCGGCTCTTTTGTAATAACTTTACCTTATGTATGTCGTTATTGAACTTAGTGATATATGTTGTATGGAAATGATGTGTATTTTTGTGATGATGTGTATTTTTGTGATGATGTGCATATGCTGCAGTTCTGGGAAGCATATGTCCATCGAGGCTTAGAATGTTTAATTAGTAATACTAGAACCATTTGGAGGTTAAGTGTTACTAGTTAAATATTCTGGGTCCTCACAGCTTTCTCGCTGCCTAGGTTGTGCAACCAACCTTGGTGGATCGGATCAAGTCCGCTCAGTAATCGTTTGACTTGAGTGGCACATTTCATTCCCTATACATCCAAGGGCATCACAGACAGTTATTGCCTCAAACTTCCATTGCCAAAAATGGCCATGGTCCCTCTAAGAAGCTAGCTAAGGAGGGATGACTCCACATAACTAGTTAGCAGGCTGAGATCCCGTTGTTGGTGGAATTAACCAGAGAAATCGCTCCACCAACTAACAACGGTCTTGCACCACCAACCATAGAATCAAGAAAGATCTCTCAGTCTGTCAATCCTTATTATATCTGGACCTGGTAAGTTTCCCCGTGTCAACTAGAGTAGCACATTTTCTACCGGTCAGAACCAAGATTCGTACCGGTCACTTGGCTGAGCTTTATGTCTCGAGGATCGTGAGTTTGCATGGAACACCGAAGACGATCGTCTCAGATCGTGGTTCCCTTTTCACCTCCCAGTTTTGCCATAGTCTGCAAAAGGCTATGGGAACTCGTCTTTCCTTCAGCTCACCTTATCATCCCCAAACTGATGGCCAGACAGAACGAGTCAACCAAGTTTTGGAAGACATGCTCTATGCTTACGTTCTCTCCTATGGTATGAATTGGGAGAAATGTTGCCATTCGCTGAGTTTTCATACAACAACAACTTCCAAGCTAGTCTCGGCATGGCACCATTTGAGCCCTTATACGGGAGAAGGTGTAGAACCCCGTTGAATTGGTCTGAGACCGGTGAAAGACCTTTCTTGGGCCCGGACTCGATCAATGAGGCCGAAAGTCAAGTTCAGCTTATTCGAAATCGATTGCGCACGGCTCAATCAAGGCAAAAGAGCTATGCAGATCATCGTCATCGTGAATTGAGCTTCGAGCCCAATGACTTCGTTTATCTCAAAGTTTCTCGTCTGAAGGGCCACCAATATTTCGGTGTCAAGGGCAAGTTAGATCCTCGATATGTTGGTCCATACCACATCATCGAGAGGAAAGGAGCTGTTGCTTACAAGTTGGACGTGCGTGCTGCACTTGAGGGGGTACATGATGTCTTCCATGTGATGAGGACATCAACCCTTCGTATACGACCACAACTCCACCTCCAATCAGGCTGCTCTACTTCCACGACATATTGATCGAGAAGGTTTACGACCACTACACGACTTAAACTGCGTGGTCGAAGCCCCCGCTGAGTGGTCGAAGGAGGCTATCGACCACACGAGAAGGGGTCGTAGAAGGCTACGCATCGCATCGCATCTCAGTCGTAGGATTGTTTTAATCGCTAGTGGTTTTAGCGTGTGGAGGTTTGCCTACATCACTGGTGAGGACCTTGGACTCTTGGAAGTTGATTACAGTCGTAGATCACTTATATCTGGTGCTGCGCTACCTCACTTTGGGCCGAGGGCCTTGTATCAACACTACATTAGGGTTTTTGGGCCGGCCACCTAGGGTTTCGAGGGGTACTGTTCACGCGACACTAATCACGCATGAACAGTGCCGCCACCCCTCCCTTCGTCCTTTAAGTAGTGGCCGCCTCCCCTCTAGTTCCTTGGGTTTTTCTTAGATTATTCTGCCACTTTGCAGTTTCACCGTCTATCGGTTTGAGGAACCCCACATTGTGAACTTCATTCATATTCGCAATACAATTCAGATTGCATTTTCCTTGTTCTTGTGAGTTGCTTCGATTGCTTGCAGGAACAATAACCCTCGTGGTAAGGTCGATCGCGTGCGAGCGTGGTTGATAACGATAGTCGTGCGGGTGTAGCGAATTACGAGGTGACGATCTGCTGGTCGAAAGCCTCAAAGCGTCAACGTCCTCACGACGAAACCAATTGAACCTATCGGAAGATCGGGACACCGTGACCCATCATTTGGTATCAGAGCGAAGGTTGCCCGTTAGGTAATCTTGTTTATCCCCTTTTTGTTAGTTGTTTCCATCACCTAGAGTCCAGAAAATTGCCCCACAAAAAGTTTTAGATCTTAGTTTTTCCACTGTCCAAACCACGTTGTGCCTTTCGCAATTTTGTTTTCAGTATTCGCGTTGTTGAATTCGAGTCCATCGTCGGTGTCTTTGTTGCTGGTCTAGTCGTCGTGATCTAGTTTCTAGCGTCGAGTCTTTGCTGTTTGGTCATCGTGTATCTCGGATTGTCCTTGGTTGCATCTATTGCAATTAGGGTTTGTCTGCTATAGCCGAGTTTGAGTCACCACCCCCACCCGACCACTTACCCATCACACCACCCCATCCGACCACCTACTCGAGCCAACACCCCATCCGACCACTTACTCGTGACACCACCCCATCCGACCACCCAGTCGGATTCGACCACCTACATCGAATTCGACCATCCAGTCGGATTCGACAACCTACACGAGTTCGACCACCTCCTCGTGTTCGACTACCTAGTTGGATTCGACCACCTCCTCGAGTTCGACCACCTCCTCATGTTTGACCATCTAGTCGAATTCGACCACCTCTTCGAGTTCGACCACATCCTCGTGTTCGACCACCTCGTCAAATTCGACCACCTACTCGAGTTTGACCACCTTTTCGTGTTTGACCACCTCCTCGAGTTTCGCCCCCGACAACTCTATTTGTTTCTGGTAGCTCTCATACACCCCACGCACTCATCATCTCGTGGCCGACCCAACCAAGAACGAGAAGAAATTCCATAGCCAAAGTTCAGAGAGAGAGAGAGAGAGAGAGTTTGTACCCCTGCTCTCTGGAAAAAGTTTGTAACCTACATATATCCCCAGGCCCGGAAAAGGGATTTGAAGAGTTGTGAGCCGAGGTCACTTGCGCAAAAAAAAAAGGAACCCTAGGTTGGGTTTCGTCAGTCAAAAAAAAAGAATCAAAAAAAAAGAAAAAAAGAGAATCAAAAAGAAAAAGAGACCACCTCAGTTGGCTCACGACCACCCTCAGTTGGTCTACGACAACCCACCAGAGCTCCACGACCACCCACAGAGATAACGGTTGCTTTGCAACTTTGTTCTTTTGAGCTTGTATCTACCCTATCTTTCGGCTTGCTTGAGCTAGTGCTAGGAGCGCGTTTGGGCCAACAAGCGTGATTTAGTCTTGTGGACTTTGATTTAACTTTGTTAATCTGATTTCATTATTGCTATTCCTTGCTACTAAACATTGCTGTCCAGAGCTCCACGTACTTTTGGCCTCAGTTTGGATCCTCGCATTCGCCTCCGTGATCATACATCCCACCTTCTCCGATCATACCACTGCGCAATTGGTAAGAAATTCATAAGAGCTTGGTAAGGCGCTTGAGAGTGTGTGATCCCACCTTCCACCACCTAGTAGTTGATAGGGATAATATCTTTGTGTTGTCTTGTGTCTCCTACTAACCATGGCGGTGAGGATCGGATGCGCAAGAGTGTGTTTTGAGGAAGAGCTCACGAGGGTGTTGGATGAGCACCGCCATGCTTTTAATGCGACCTTGATAGGAAGTTTACGGCAACAAATGCTACACCGCAACAACTCATGAAAGTATTGCAATGCTCAATACACGCATTGATGGTTTGGCCAATCAACCACCGAACCATGGGCGTGTGAATCGTGAAGGTGCACCCATGACCATGAGTTTGACAATGATAATAATGAGATGCGCAACCACGACGCCATTGATGCACGACAACGAACCGATTGAACTTCAACCATCAAGATATGAGAGGTAATAAACTTCAGCAACATAATGCGTGTTAATGACGATCCATATGCTAAAGTCAAGTGCACTATACCATCTTTTGCGGTGCTTATAATGCTGAAATATATTTAGATTGGGAAATGACGGTGGAACAGAAATTTAATGCTCACTTAGTTCCTGAATTGCATAGAGTTAGGCAAGCAACAAGTGAATTTAAAAACTTTGCCATCAATTGGTGGAATAGGGTATGCAACGATGGATTAGCACCTACTACGTGGGATGCTTTAAAAGTTGCTATGCGTAACCGATTTGTTCCACTTTCTTTTAAACATCAGAATGAGGAGAAATTGAGAATGCTTGATAGGAAACATGAGAGAAAACCTATGTGTGTGTCTTCTTCTATGACTAACAATTTGCAGGAAGTTGAAAACCATGCCAAAGAGGAGAATGAGTTGATTGCACCACCAACTCCATTGATCCAGAAGAAAGATGAGGAGATGGATGCACCTACATCATCTGAGGAGAGCCAAAAAGGTAAACACCACGGTGCTATCATCACTCCAGGTGAGTATGCCTGTGAAGAACTACAATTGTCCACTGTCCATGCTATTTTAGAGCAAAAATTAGTGGAAAACAATTCTGATATGCACATGTTTCAAGTAAAGAATTCAGACTGCATTGGGATGAGTGCACCATGTGATAACATTGTTGATTTTCTCATTGTTGTGAGTACTTCATGTCATGAGTTAATAGCATATAATGATCATGTGGAATTGGTTAGACATAAAGAAGTTTTGACTAGAATATCTCCTGCTAATTCTTTATGTTACATTATGTTGGATCTACCTATGAAATTGTCACATGCTATGGAAAAAGTTTCTGACATCGCGTGTTCAAAATCCTTGTTGAGTGCCTACACCCCTGGATATAAGTTTTATTTGATTGGATATCATGGTGTACACAATCAATTTCTTGTAAATCGAATATGCATAACTTGTGATCACATGGATGAATTGAAGCTTCTTTGTTTGGGACAATAATTCTTGTGTCTTGAATCTTGTCCAAAATGAGAGTAAAATGAAATTTAGTGCTCATACCATTCCTATGTGTTCACCTTTTCTTGCACCACCTAGTAGGGGAAATCTGATTAAAGATGTTGAATTATGGAAGAACTTACAAATCTTTTCACCCTTGCTATATGAATTTGCTCTTGCTCAATTGAAATCTGATTATATGAATGGCTTGTACTCTTTGAATTCAATTATTGTGCTGCCCATTCACAGAGCAATGAATAACTCTACTATATACTTCACTTATACTTGCAAATTGAGTTGCAAACTGAATGTTATGAGAAAATATACTTTTCTTGATTTGATGCATGCACAATCACCTTTAATTTCCAAAGTTCTCTTTATTTTGCCACCTGCAATGGCTAACATTTTGCAGAAAGATGAGAATGCAATGCTACAAGCTTTAAAGCCTTTCTTGCCGCTGGAGGAGGGTGAGCGTGAGTCGAGGGCGACTCAAATGCAAGAAGGAGAGGATGATGAGGACATCAACCCTTCGGATACGACCACAACTCCACCTCCAATCAGGCTGCTCTACTTCCACGACATATTGATCGAGAAGGTTTACGACCACTACACGACTTCAACTGCGTGGTCGAAGCCCCCGCTGAGTGGTCGAAAGAGGCTATCGACCACACGAGAAGGGGTCGTAGAAGGCTACGACTGCATCGCATCTGGTCGTAGGATTGTTTTAACTGCTAGTGGTTTTAGCGTGTGGAGGTTCGACTACATCCTGGTCGAGGACCTTGGACTCTTCGGAAGTTCAGATTACCTGGTCGTATATCACTTATATCTGGTGCTACGCCACCTCACTTTGGGCCGAGGGCATTGTATCAACACTACATTAGGGTTTTTGGGCCGGCAACCTCCCTGGACCATAAGGCCACCTAGGGTTTCGAGGGGTACTGTTCACGCGACACTAATCACGCATGAACAGTGCCGCCACCCCTCCCTTCGTCCTTTAAGTAGTGGCCGCCTCCCCTCTAGTTCCTTGGGTTTTTCTTAGATTATTCTACCACTTTGTAGTTTCACCGTCTATCGGTTTGAGGAACCCCACATTGTGAACTTCATTCATATTCGCAATATAATTCAGATTGCATTTTTCTTGTTCTTGTGAGTTGCTTCGATTGCTTGCAGGAACAATAACCCTCGTGGTAAGGTCGATCGCGTGCGAGCGTGGTTGATAACGACAGTCGTGCGGGTGTAGCGAATTGCGAGGTGACGATCTGCTGGTCGAAAGCCTCAAAGCGTCAACATCCTCACGACGAAACCAATCGAACCTATCGGAAGATCGGGACACCGTGACCCATCACCATGTGTCCCAATTGAAGAAGTACCTTCGTGTTCCAACCAAGGAAGCTCCGTTGGAAAATTTC
Organism: Ampelocalamus luodianensis; assembly: GCA_036346255.1. Taxonomy (NCBI): domain Eukaryota; kingdom Viridiplantae; phylum Streptophyta; class Magnoliopsida; order Poales; family Poaceae; genus Ampelocalamus; species Ampelocalamus luodianensis. The sequence continues at coordinate 67,038,051 of CM070620.1, read as the reverse complement.
GATGTCCAAGAAGATTTGACCTACCGCGAGCACCCTGTTCGCATCCTTGAAGAAGCTGAACGAAGAACAAGGAAACGTGCCATCAAGTTCCTCAGAGTTCAGTGGTCGAATCATCCCGAGGATGAAGCTACTTGGGAACGGGAAGGTCGTCTGCGTGCGGACTACCCATCTTTCTTTTCCGAGTGAGCCAAATCTCGGGATGAGATTTTTGTAAGGGGGAAGGTTTATAACATCCCAATTCTCAACTTGTGTTTCAAATGTAAGAAAGTGTGTATCAATTAAAACTTTTCTTGCATTTTGAAGTTTTTGAGCTTTTCTGTAATTCTGGTAAAGGAATTATGGGAAATCGAAAACCCAAACCTCCAAATTGACTAAAGTCATGGCCCTTCTTTTCCAACCATTGTCAAATCTAGTGATCATCCACTGGAAATAATTTTCCTAGGTTCTAAGGATGTGGTGTGACCCCTCTGAAAAATTTCACAATTTTTAGAATTTACTTAAGCTTTCATAACTCATTTGATACTTTGAAATTAAGTTTTCCAAAATATCCTAAAGACGACCAAGCTTGGGTTACTACGGTCGGAATGGCTCTGATACCAACTTTGTGAGGACCCCGATTTATTCGGCTTGTAATGCTTAGTCGTCCATTGACCCTAACATCACAAATCAAATAAATCAAGCCTCGAGATATGTATACTTCCCAGAAATGCAGTATACACACCCCGTTACAAAAATCATGCATCAATTCCATTCATTCACATAGAACCGAAGCACAGCAACAAACCAGAAGTTAATTAAAATAGAGAGAGTTAATACAAAAGAGAGGCCGACCGGCCAAACAACATACAAAAAACAAAGTAAACAGCGGAAGCAAAAATGCCATAAGATGGCGATAAACAAAAGCCAATTAGTATGCCTTTAACCCACAAGGCAACAAACCAGACCGCCAAGCTAGTCGTCAAACCCGAAGCACATCTCACAAAAGTGAGGCCCTTGGGGCTCACCTTCTTCCTTTGCAACAAAAACATTAAGCAAAGGAACTGAGTACAATAATGTACTCGCAAGACTGATGTGTAGAGTAACAGGCCTATACATATGCTACATGCAAGCTTATTTAAGTGGAGGGGGCTCTGGACTTACTTTTAGCATAAAGTAAGTTTTCATTTGCAATAATGTAATAGATTTAAAGCAATTTGACAAACTGCTTGTAATTGTTGAAATAACAATGGTACAATAATAATAACAACAACGAGGACAGCCTGGAAGTGACTAACCCAATAGCCACCACAACAATAGCATGAACTACCCGTTCATACCACCCAACATCAAGTTTTAATTAAAAGGTTGTAGTCTAACTCTTGGAAGACTGTGAGGACCCTGGTTTATTCGGCTTGTACTGTTTAACCATCCACTTGGTCCTAACAATACAAATCAAATAAACTAAGCCTCGAGATATGTATACTTCCCAGAATTGCAGTATACACACCCCGTTACAAAATTATGCATCAATTCCATTCATACACATAGAGCGGAAGCAAAAGCAACAACTGAAAGACATAGTTAAAATAAAGGGAGTTATTACAAAAGAGAGGCCGACCGGCCAAAAGTCATACAAATAAGTAAATACACAGCGGAAGCAAAAATGGCCATGAGATGGCGATAAACAAAAGCCAATCGGCGTGCCTTTACCCACAAGGCAACCAACCGGACCGCCAAGCTAATCGTCCCAAACAGCGCGCAACACGACTCACAAAAGTGAGGCCCTTGGGGCTCACCTTCTTCCTCTGCGACAATTAATATTAAGCAAGCGGATGAGTACAAAACTTGTTTTTGTACTCGCAAGACTGACGTGTGAGATAACAGAACTATAATTAACTACATGCAAGCTTTATTTAAGTGGATGAGGCTGTGGACTTATTTTCAGCATAAAGCAAGTTTTCATTTGCAATAAGGTAATAGATTCAAAGCAAGTTTGCAATTAACTTTTATTGTTCAAATAAAGAGAGACAAATACAACAATAGATAGATGACAACACCACCTAGAAGTGACTAACCCATAGTCACCACGACAATAGCATGAAGTACCTCTTCATACCACCCATGTCAAGTTTAAGTTTTTAAAGGTTGTAGTCTAGTTCTTGCGACCTTACCAAGCATGTCCATAACCTAGGACAAGGCTACTCGAATAGTTTTAACCTGCTGGGGTGTACCAATGTACCCACACGATATAACGCCTTTCCACCACCACGGTTAGCACACTTCCTTTGGTATGCGGGCATGGCTAAGTCTAACAAGGCGCTTTCCAATGGGCGATGCTAATTAAGAGCCGCAACCCACGGAGAAAGACACATTAGACACCTAACCGGCTGCTAATGCTCCTCCAACACCACAAACACACACACACAAGAACACACCCACCAACCACTCATAATTAACACCTCCCAAAGTACTTAGTCAAGAGAGGTTCCATATCCCCTCGTGGTTAGTACGCAATAAGCGCTGGCTTAGTGACACAAGTAACTCGGTCCTTGGGGACTTAGGCACCATTCAAACACACCCAACAGATCACGCCAACATACCATTGTGCCCAAGTCAAGATATAGTTTTGTTTTCAGTTTTTGATTTGCAAATTGGTAAAACACAAAGGTTGGACATAATGGAATAATAATAGCATTAGTGTGATCAAGATCACCGACTAAGTCGATGATCGCCCAATACTACCGATACTAGGCATGGCTAGGCAATATTTATCCGAAATCTACTAAGTGACAAGAGCTCATGCAACGAACTCTAATCACAGCAAATAACCTAGGCTCAGGTAGTAGAGGATAATCATTTACCTACAGATCATGCGACTAGGGGATTAACTAATCAATTTAACAACAAATTAGAAATGCATACATAGAAGTTAAACAAAATATTAGACTTTAAAAGTAATGGGATCAATGGGAAATGATCAAACTGCTTGCCTGTTTGTTGTTGCTCATACTATTGCGGAGGGTCGTTCTCAGGGTTACCGCAAATGTCGAAGCCTAAGCGAAAGAGCGAAAACAACCGACAAAAACCAATAAGAACGCAAGGCACCAAGTATTTAAGTCAAGCAAAAAGCATTCAAATGCTACGAAATTTATACACGGGGTAGGCTAAGGTTCTATCTAACCCTAGGAACAAGAATTAACCTAAAAGGATAAGGGATGGAAAAGATAGGGTTGAAATACTCATTTTCGGCCAAAATGCTACACTTAATTAGTACTATTCATAAAATATTTTCTAGAGTGATTTTGAAGCTGAAACGTTTATGGTAGGTAGCTACTGACATTCTAAGGCTAACACAAGTGGTTTCATCTTAATTGGAGTTAAAATGATTTAGTTATGATTTTTCTAAGTTATAAATCTAAGGCACGATTAATTTCAGTATTAAAGACTCTTTGTAAAACCTATACTAAGCTAAAGTACTTTATGAGATGCATTTATAGAACTTTAGTTTGTTAAATTTAGACTCTGAGAGAAAAGATATGCAATTTTGAAGTTTAAAACAATTAATAAGTGCAAATAAAAGCTCTGGAAACTAATTCTAGAAAAACCAACGGCCCAGGGAGGTCGTGGGCCGATGATCAAGGATCGCACGGCTCACGAGCTCTGATGCTAAAACCCGCACGAGCACCCGGGCGCAAAGACCTCATCGCGCCTAGGGGAGGTCTTAGCCGTTAGATCTAGACTTGACGGTCTGGATCTAACGAGGAGGTCCTAGACGGCAAGATCTAGCGAGGAGGTCTAAGCCGTAGATCTTAAATCCAACGGCTACAACCAGTGCACGCACAGCGCACACGGAGGAGGTCCTCGCGCCTAAAGGTGGTCGGGATCGTTAGATCAAGATCTGACGGTCCTGACCTCCTTAGGAGGTCCTAGGGTTAAATCTACGGAAGGAGGTCTGGACGGTGAGATCTGAAGGAGGGAGGTCTTTGACGGCTAAGATCTACTGAGGAGGTCTTAACTGCCAATGACTCCACCGATGGATTTAGATCCAATGGCCCACGTGAGATGGGACGTTGGGCCACCGAACGCCTCAACGAATCGGGCCTTGGATCTTGAGATGGACGGCCTAGATCAAGATTGCATCCGGAGGGTCCGAATATTCTCGGATCCGAGCCGTAGATCTAAAGGCGAGCGACAAAGAGAGAATCAAAGCGATAGAGTTGCAAATAGATCGAAGAGGTCTGGCCGTTAGATCTAAATCTAACGGTCCGAGTAGCGAGGAGGTCCTAGGCGGTCCACGATCTCCGGGAGGTCGTGAGCAGCTAAGATGAAAACAAGGAGGTCCTATGAGGCGGTGTTTAATAGAGAGAGTGCAGACGGTTCAGATCTTCCGTGGGAGGTCTGAGCGGCCCAGATTAAGCGGAGGTCTTGCGGTCTTCTTCACACAAAGGACCAGAGGTGGTCTTTTGCAAAGAGGACCTCGGTGGGCGGCTTCGGGTGGTTTTTATAAAACGACTAAGGAAGGTCTTTTCGCACAGAAGACCTCAAAGCGGAGGGTGATCCTAATGGCTGGGATTTAACCTACGGAGGTCTTTAAAGGCCAGGATTTCAGCGGGGGAGGACCAGAGACTAAGGATTTTTCGGAAAAGATCCTAAGGCCCAGATCTACACTTGGAGAGGTCGTGAACGGCTAAGATTAGCCCGAGGAGGTCCAAGAGTGGATTTAATGGCGCAGGACCTCCGGACAACGACAAAAGGTGGCGGTTAAGACAAATTAAATGCTCCAGATGATTGACAATAAATGAAACTAAAAGGGACACTTAATGACTTCTGGACTTTAATACTAAGGCCCTGGCCGACACGTCAGTGACTCCACGGCACAAATTAGGACACAATTAATGCACCAATGATGAGCAATGATTTGAGCATTAAAGTGGTCCTAAAAGATGATTTAAAACGGAAGGTTTTGAGCGGCAAAACCCGAGTGTGCTCAGCGGCTTGCCGCCGGCGACGTGGATCTCATCGGCGGAAACCAAAGGCACGGATGAGTCCCAAATAGGGAGGAGAATCCAAAGATGCTAAAAGCTACACCTAAAACAGCTCCTACCGGCGGCTAGCCGGAGATAACCACCGGAGACAGAATGCGGCAAACACGAAAACCTAAAGAGGTCTAAAAGAATAGGGATTTCCGATACTGAGGTACTTACCAAGGAATGAAGGGGAGCTAGAGGTGGCCGCAAGAGCTCCGGTGACGGTGGAGGTCGCCGGAGGTGAAGAAGACGACGCTCCCGGCCACGAACAGCATGCTCCCACTTTATCACCCTCTGTGAAGGTCAAACAAAACAAGTTAGGGAGGCTTGAGGTGGCCAAGGGAACAAAATGACTGCCACTATTGCAATGTTGAACCACTGAAGCTCGAAGGTCGACGGAGAGCTCCAAGGTCCGGTAATGGTGGCAAAGATTTTCGGGTGTTTTGAGCACAAGTGAACTGAGATGAGCTAAGGTGCGAGAGAGTGACTAAAAGAACTAAGAGAGGAAGCTTGAGCTTCAAATATAGCTGGTGGGAAAGATGGCAAAGTTAGCCGGTACACTGAGCCAAAGTACACATGACATGAAGGGAGGTGGTGACAGGGAGACTTTTTAGCAAAAGGGGCTGCCAGACATTTAATGTTGGCAGCACATAGCCGTTTGTCAGGCCCTAGAGGTGACAAGGCACTGCTCTCCTTGCCATGCACAAAAATTGATAATGCCTGGCCCACCCGCGGTGAGAGAAAAGGGGAAAACTGGTCAAATGGACTCAACGGCTAAATCTGCGCTGAGCTCCACCAGGGAGGTTGTGAGCTGTTGGATTGAAATCCAAGGGCTCAGATTTTGGGCTAAGTATTAGAGGTCCTAACACTCAGGGGAGGTCTGAGCCACAGATCTGAAGATGGGCGGCTCATGATCACCCAAGTGCTAGGGGTGGTCGTGGAGGTCCGAGGAGGTCGCCCAGGGTGGTCTTTGCAAAAGGTGCAAAGGAGGTCCTGGGGGAGGTCCTCGAGGGTTGTCTTTGTAAAAGAACAGGAGGAGGTCGTGGGGTGGGAGGTCCTTTACAAAGACCCGAGGAGGTCTTTGAGCGTCGGATTTAAAATCCAACGGCCCAGACCACCTGTGCCCAAATGCCCGAGCTGTGAGGACCCCGGTTTATTCGGCTTGTACTGTTTAACCATCCACTTGGTCCTAACAGTACAAATCAAATAAACCAAGCCTCGAGATATGTATACTTCCCAGAATTGCAGTATACACACCCCGTTACAAAATCATGCATCAATCCCATTCATACACATAGAGCCGAAGCAAAAGCAACAACTTAAAGACATAGATAATATAAAGAGAGTTATTACAAAAGAGAGGCCGACCGGCCAAAAGCCATACAAATAAGTAAATACACAGCGGAAGCAAAATGGCCATAAGATGGCGATAAACAAAAGCCAATCGGTGTGCCTTTACCCACAAGGCAACCAACCGGACCGCCAAGCTAATCGTCCCGACAGCGCGCAACACAACTCACAAAAGTGAGGCCCTTGGGGCTCACCTTCTTCCTCTGCAACAATTAATATTAAGCAAAGCGGATGAGTACAAAACTTGTTTTTGTACTGCAAGACTGACGTGTGAGATAACAGAACTATAATTAACTACATGCAAACTTTATTTAAGTGGATGAGGCTCTGGACTTATTTTCAGCATAAAGCAAGTTTTCATTTGCAATAGGGTAATAGATTCAAAGCAAGTTTGCAATTAACTTTTATGGTTCAAATAAAAGAGAGACAATAATAACAATAGATAGATGACAACACCAACCTAGAAGTGACTAACCCATAGTCACCACAACCATAGCATGAAGTACCCTTCATACCACCCATGTCAAGTTTAAATTTTTAAAAGGTTGTAGTCTAGTTCTTGCGACCTTACCAAGCATGTCCATAACCTAGGGCGAGGCTATTCGAATAGTTTTAACCTGCGAGGGTGTACCAATGTACCCACACGATAGACCACCTTTCCACCACCACGGTTAGCACACTTCCTTTGGTATGCGAGGCATGGCTAAGTCTAACAAGGCGCTTTCCAATGGGCGATGCTAATTAAGAGCCGCAACCCACGGAGAAGGACACATTAGGCAGCCTAACCGGTCCGCTAATGCTCCCTCCAAACACCACACACAAGAACACACCCACCAACCAGCTCATAATTAGCACCTCCCAAAGTACTTAGTCAAGAGAGGTTCCATATCCCCCTCGTGTGGTTAGCACGCAATAAGCGCTTGGCTTAGTGACACAAGTAACTCGGTCCTTGGGGACTTAGGCACCATTCCACACACCCAACAGATCACATCAACATACCATTGTGCCCAAGTCAAGATATAGTTTTGTTTTGAGTTTTGATTTGTAAATCAATAAAACACAAGGGTTGGACATAATGGAGTAGTATAAGTAGTTGTGTGATCCGGATCACCGACTAAGTCGATGATCGCCCAATACTACCGATAACTAGGCATGGCTAAGCAATATTCATTCGTAATCTACTAAGTGATAAGAGTTCATCCATCGAACTCTAACCACAACAAATAACCTAGGCTCGGGTAGTAGAGGATAACCATTTACCTCTGATTTTGCAACTAGAGGTCTAACTAATCAATTTAACAACAAAATAGCAATGCATACATAGAAGTTAAACAAAATATTAGACTTTAAAAGTAATGGGATTAATGGGAAATGATCAAACTGCTTGCTGCTTGTTGTGGCTCAATTTGTTGCGGAGGGTCGTTCTCGGGGTTACATGCAAATGTCGAACCCTAGCGAAAGAGCGAAAACAACCAATAAGACGAGCAACACTTAAACAAAGGAGCAAGCAAAAATTATCCAAATGCGACAAAATTCATACACAATGTAGAATAGGAATAAACCTAGACATAGGAACTGGAAAAACCTAATTTGGATTTGTGGTGCAAAAGATATTCTCTAAAAACCTATTTTGGTCATAATTAGCACTGTAGCAAAAATATTTTCTAGAAATATTTTGGAGCTGAAATTTTAGGGTAGCTACCTACTGGTATAGTGATAATCCATATGAAATTTCAGCTCATTTGGAGTTATATTGAAAGAGTTATGATTTGTCTAAATTGTTTAGGTATTAAACTAAAATATGATCCTTATGATTTCAAAAAACAGTAAAGTTTGTGAAACCAATTTTCCTAGCAAATACACTATCAGGGGAAGCTAGCACAATTGGATTCATACAAAAATGATCTATAGATTAAAAGTTATGCATTTTACAAGTTTGCTAAAGTTCTGAAAAACAGTATTATGTTCACTTGTTTACTATTTTTGAAAATGGTATTCCAGGTTTGATCATGGTCTACAATTATTTTTACATTTAAGTTCAAGTTATAAGGAAGCTAACGAAATTGGAATCATCAATATGGAGCTAAGATGACAAAGATATGAAAATGACAAGACCCTAATGTGATCTTGACTTACGGACTTAGCACTTTCGGGATTTTCCTAACACCGGAGGCGTGGGCGATTGAGAGCCGTCGATCTCCGATCGGGCGTCCCGATTGAACCACGCTACGCGTTTGAAAGCGCGCGCGAGGCGAACAGAGGCGTGGACCGTCGATCTCAAGATGGGCGGCTCACAAGCAACGTGACACGATGCGGCACAAATCTAACGAAAATCCCGGCGCAGATCTAGGGATGGGCGGCGCCTGCAGCCACGTTGCGCCGCGCGCTGGCGCGTCCGACGCGAGCCCGATGGCTTCACCGCAAAACGCCGGCGACAAAAGCGCGGCGGCGCGGTGAATGCGAGAAATGGGTGCGCAATAGCGTTGCGCGCCCTCTGTACCACCCACACCGGCGGTGGTGGACGAGCGGCGCGCGGCGGCGGCGGCGCGGTAAAAGATGGCGCGGCGACAAGCGACAAGGAGCTCCGCGGCGGTTCATTCAGCGGTGCCCGAGCATCTAGGGGCTACCAGGAGCTACCGACCGAGCGGAGAGTGCAGAGGTGGTCGGGCGACTCGGCGGCGAAGTCTGCGGCGGACCGAGGAAGACGGCGCGGAGCGAGCGGCTGAGCAAAACCAACCACACCGCGTCATCAAGATGGATTCCAAGCGACTCGGGATGCTGCGAGCAAGGAATCGGAGGAGGAGGACTCACCGTGGCTGGAGAGCGAAGAAAGGTGCTCGCGCCGATTTGGGGAATCAAAATCTCGGCGCTCCGTTGAAGCAACCTGAAATGGGTGGGGTTAAGCACCACCGAGGTGAGAGGAAGCAACAGAGCAAGAAGGGAGCCAAGAACCACTGGAGCACCGTCGCGACAGGAGCTCAAGCTCGGCAATGGCGGAAATGGTATTTGGGGTTATGCAGGCTCGCTCAAGCTTAGAGGTGCAAGAGAGCTGCGGGAGAGGAAAGGAAGCCAACGGAGGTGACGGGGGCTTAAGTAGGCTGAGAAGCAAGAAAGCGCCGTTGCTCGCCTCGGGTTCTCATCGCGCTGCGGTCGCCGTGGCGGCGGGGCGATTGAGACGGCGACTAAGCGGGCGGTGGGTAGCGGGCATTTAATGCGCTGCAGACACCGTTGCGAGATCGCCGGATGGGACAAGGCGCTGCGCGCCACGCTCGGCTACGCCATGGCGCTGCGCGCGCGGCGAGAGGACGACGACGCCGCGGCCGTCGATTCGCATCAAGGGTGAGAACACGATCGCGATAAACGGCGCGCACTGGCGTCCACCGTCCGATTGAAATCAACGGTGAGCATCAAAGGGCAACGGAGTTGTCGAATGCATACACGAACGCGAGCCGTCGATTGAGATCCAACGGTCGAGCGCGCGCGCCCGATTGACCGTGCGGTGCAGATTAGTTGACTCGACCGAGTCGGTTGGCTCGAGCCCAGTCGACCGCGCGCGAGGAAGAAGCAGTGCAAACCCATTAGGTTTTGATTTTTGAACTGAAACTTTGAGAATTTAATTGAGGCATCAAATCAACTCCAAAATTTATGAAATTTTAAGCGGAGCTTGCTGACTTAATGATTATCCTTCCATAAAATTTCCAGAGGTTTTGTGCACTGGAATTTTCTCAAGAAATTCAGAAGGTTAAAGCAGAGGTTTGACCAAGGTTTGACTTGCCTCTAAAATATTTCAAATAATTTCCAAAATTATGAAATAATTCAGAGGTGTTACTAAACCACCCTAGAACCAGGAAAATTATTTCCCAGGGTTTGACAAAAGATTTGACCAAGGAGGTTGTTAACTTGATAAATGAGGCCTTTGATTTTAATTTTCCAAAATTCTTTTACAAGAATTTGAGAAAAGTTTCAAAAGCAAAGGATGATGGAAAAGTTTTAATTTACCCTCATTTTATTACATTTGAAACACAAGCCCAAAATTTGGGATGTTACAAACCTCCCCTTACAAAAAATCTCGTCCAGAGATTTGGTTCACTCGGAAAAGAATGAGGGTAGTGCACGGAGGCGATCTTCTCGCTCCCAAGTAGCCTCGTCCTCGAGAATGGTTTGACCACTGAACTTTAAGGAACTTGATGGTCTTGTTCCTTGTTCTTCGCTCGGTCTCCTCGAGTATGCGAGCAGGTGCTCGCGATAGGTCAAATCCTCCCGAACATCAAGAGTCTCCAACGGACTTCCTCTGTTGGAACACGGAGGCACTTCTTTAGTGGGACACATGGAACACATCATGTACCCCGCAAGTGCAGCGAGCAACTCCAACTTGTAGGCAACAGCTCCCTTCTTCTCGATAACACGGTATGGACCGACATATCGAGGAGCCAACTTGCCCTTGACACCAAAACGCTGGTGACCCTTGGAGGAGAAACCTTGAGATAAGCGAAGTCATTGGGCTCAAAGCTCAACTCACGACGACGGCGATCCGCATAGCTCTTTTGCTGGATTGAGGCGTGCGTGGCGATCACGAATGAGTGGACTTGACCCTCGGCCTCATTAATCGAGTCGGGCCAAAGAAAGGTCTTTCACGGTCTCGGACCAGTTCAACGGGTTCTACACTTTCTCCGTATAAGGCCTCAAATGGTGCCATGCGAGGCGGCTTGAAGCTGTTGTTGTAAGAAAACTTCGGCGAATGGCGAGCACTTCTCGGTGCTTCCCATAGGAAAGAACACACGCTCGCGACATGTCCTCTAAAACTTGGTTGACCCTCTCGGTCGACCATCTGTTTGGGGTGAAAAGTGGTGAAAGAAAGCGAGTTCCATAGCCTCTTGCGAGCTATGCCAAAATCGAGGCGTGAGCAGCGAACCACGATCGACACGATCGTCTTTGGTACACCATGCAAACTCACGATGCGGGCTATGTAGAGATCCGCCGAAGACCTACTCGAAGGTCGGTCTTTGCGGGAAGAAAATGAGCCACCTTAGTCAATCGATCGATGGCGACCGGATGGCATCATTCTTCTTTGGGGACCGGGTAGACCGGTGATAAAGTCCATCGGCCGAATCCCACTTCCACTCGAATTGGTAAAGGTGAAGCGATCCGCCGGATGCGATGTTCGGCCTTGACACGGCGACACACGTCGCACTCGCAACGAACCTTGCGATCTCCCTCTTCATTCGGGTCCACCAAAATCTCGGCGAAGATCCCGGTACATCTTCGTGGCCGGGATGAATGGATAACGGAGAATCGTGGGCTTCGCGGAGGATCAACTCCGCAACTCCATGCCCTTTGGAACTACGGTGTTGCGAACCTCACGACACCAAGCTCATCTACGGAGAAGCACTTGGTTGTTCCATTCTTGACATTTTCCTTGATGCGGTTCACTCCAACATCCATTGCTGGCGCGACTTGATCCGATCCACCAAGGTTGGTTGTACAACCAAGGAAGCGAGGAACCATGCTCAACTAAACCCAAGTTGAGGCGCTGGAACTCCTCCAGAAGAGGGGGCTGATGCTCCTGAAGCAACAATGCATTGCAACGCGCTTTGCGACTAAGCGCATCCGCAACGACATTGGCCTTGCCCGGATGGTAGTGAATACCCATGTCATAGTCCTTGATCAACTCCAACCATCTCCTTTGCCGGAGGTTCAGGTCTGGTTGGGTGAACAAATACTTTAGGCTTTTGTGATCCGAATACACTTCACAACGATTACCGATTAAGTAATGTCGCCAAATCTTAAGTGCATGAATCACGCCGCCAACTCCAAGTCATGGGTAGGATAGTTGAGTTCGTGAGGTCTCAATTGCCTTGATGCATAGGCCACTACCTTGCCTTCTTGCATAAGGACACAACCGAGGCCTCGGCGAAGCGTCACAAAAGATATCGAAGCCGGCGGACATCGGGAGAACAAGAGCGGGAGCGGTGGTCAATCGCTTCTTAAGTGCTTGGAAACTTTCCTGCGCAATCAGCGGACCACGAGAACTTCTTGTCCTTCTTGAGCAACTCCGTCATAGGCTTCGCTATCTTGGAAGTTCTCGATAAGCGGCGATAATATCCCGCTAAACCAAGAAAACTCGAACCGGTGACCGAAGTGGGTGACTCGAGAAAGCACGTCGTGACCTTGCTAGGATCCACGACTCGCCTCTGCCGAAAGAATATGGCCTAAGAAGGCTACTTCCTTCAACCGAACGCGCACTTGCTGAACTTTGCATACGGCTTGTGCTCGTGAAGCTTGCCCAACACAAGCTTCAAATGCTCGGTGTGTTCCTCATCACTCTTGGAGTAGATAAGGATATCATCGATGAAGACCACAACGAACCTATCCAAATACTCCATGAACACGAATTCATGAGGTTCATGAACAAGGCGGGGCATTGGTTAAGCGAATGACATGACGGTATACTCGTACAAACCATAACGAGTAGAAAAAGCCGTCTTTGGAATATCCTCGGTCGAATCCGAACGATGATATCCCACTCTCAAATCAATCTTGAGAAGACTCGAGCTCGGTTAATTGATCGAAGAGGTCATCGATGCGGGGCAAAGGGTATTTGTTCTTTACCGTGACTTCATTAAGTGGGCGGTAATCAACGCACATCTTGCAGCGTCTTGTCCTTTCGGGACAAAGATTGCTGAGCATCCCCAAGGAGATGAGCTAGGCGGATGAAACCCTTCTCTTGAAGCTCTCCCATTTGCTTCTTCAACTCCACCAACTCAATTGGATCCATCAGGTAAGGCCTCTTGAAATCGGGCGATGCAGGGAACCAACTCAATGACAAACTCGAGGTCTCGAATGGTGGCATCCTGGAAGGTCGTCGGGAAGACATCAGCGAAGTCACATACCACCGGGACTTCACTAATATCTAGAGGCGGCTTCGCAGTGCGAAGAGATGCGGACCTGCGACCGATTTAAAAGCGAACCTGCTCGCCGGAAGGACTAGTGAGGTAGATGAGTCTCCTAGCGCAATCAATTTGTCCCATGTGCTGAGACAACCAATCCATGCCTAGGATTACATCTAAGCTCGCCGACCGAAGGAGGATAAGGTTTGCCAAGAATCCTACCCTTCTATCTCAACAGGACATCCCTACACTCATTGACTCTCAACTCCGAACCGGGAGAGCGAATGAGCAGCGGGACCAACAATGGAGTAAAAAGAAGACCTCCCACAGCAGCAAAAGACTCAGAAACAAACGAATGAGATGCGCCTGAATCAAATAATACTGTAGCAGGGAAAGAGTTAACCGAAAGGGTACCCAACACGACGTCGGGTGCCTCCTGTGCCTCCTCCGCGGAGATGAGGTTGACGCGGCCACTACCCACGCCTTGGGTAGCGGGGACAACCTTCTGATCCTGGGGAGAACCACCTCCCTGCCCGCGTCCTCCATTAGGACGAGGCCGCTCGATCTGTTAGGGCAACTATTGGCATAATGCCCTTACGGTTGCATGAAAAGCAAGTGACCCGGCGGCCGGATTGCGGGGCCACCTGCTGGTTCGCAGCGCCGCGTGATCGGGGCACGGCTCGCGAGGGCGGGAGCCGGTCTTGGCGGCCTCGGTGGTAGTGAAGCCACGAGCGGGCTCTCGGGTAGGCCCGACACGAGGACGAGAGGCCGGCTGTGCGGACATTGGGCCTCCCACTTGCGCTTGCGGGACTCGCCGCGCCGCCTTGTGCTCTGCAACAATGGCCTTGTCCACCAAGGCCTGAAAGTCAGCAAAGTCCACAATGGAGAGCCTGTCTTGCAGCTCCTCAGACAAACCCTCCATGAACTTCTCCTGCTTGGCCTCATCAGTAGCCACCTCAGATGGAGCATAACGAGCCAAGTGGTTGAACTCGTACAGGTACTCCATCACTGACTTACGCCCTTGCTTGAGCGCGAGAAACTCCTTCTTCTTCAGCTTCATCAAGCCGGCGGGGATGTGAGCTCGACGAACGCCGTCCGAACTCATCCCAAGAGAGCGGTGTGGCGGCGGCTGCATGGCCAAGAAGTTCTCCCACCGAGAGCGCGCCCTGAAGGCGATGGGAGGCAAAGAGTGCCTTGTCTGGTCGCACCGAGCAACGTCGAGCTTACGCTCAACTCGGCGCAGCCGATCATCCGCGTCAAAGGGTCTTGGACTGGAAGCGTGGGGTGAGTGCGAGAAACTCGGCCAAACCCCACGAGGATCGATGTCCTCCCGCTGCCCGGATCCCGAGGCACCGGCAAGGGCGGAGGTGTTGCGCGCAATAACATCGGCAGAGACCCTCCTGTCCTCTGAACGGTTGCGCTCTATCTGAAGAAGGACCTCAGCCATGGTCGGAGGAGGCGGAAGCTCCTCATCCAAACCAGGCTGCTGACCACGGCCGCTACGAGTACCTCCAGCCATCCTGCTTCAAGAAATTTAGGTTAGAAACCAAAACACTAATACTAGAAGTTGATGAAAGCGAAAAGCTAACGATTAGAGGAATGAGACATCACCCTAACCGAAAGCCAAAAACAGCAAGTAACAACTTTAAATGTTTCCAAAGAAGCTCCAAAAAAAAGGAAACATTAAACCAAGCTCAACTTCTCACTGCCATTAACCCGTATTGAATGAACGAGCAATGGTTTGAGAAGATAAAATTTCAGCACAATACCATAAGTCTAACACTACTCAAAAGCAAGTTTAAGGTGGTAAGAATAGTGTTAGATACTTAGCTAACTAGTAGCACATCCTATCCTTTTATTCCCACAAGTTTTAATTGATTAACCCCTCATTTTCTACCCTATTTAGAACCTTTGAGCCTGCTGTCCGGAAATTGAATGCTCGCTGTCCAGATTTCGCATCCAAGCCTCCTAGCCGAAATCTTCAACCGAAGCTTCAAAATCTTGTAGAGGCGGCTAACACTTCAATTTGCCAAACTCATTGGTTCCCAAACCCAGTCTAAACGATAATGACTATCTTTTGAGAGAAGGAAAGGAGAACACCTTTTAAAACTCAAATTAGAGCAAGATGAGAAAAAAAAGCTAAGATAGGTAAGAAGTAAAATCTGAGAACTTACTTAAGCTTTCATAAATCATTTGATGCTTTGAAATTAAGTTTTTTCCAAAATATCCTAAAGACGATCAAGCTTGGGTTACCACGGTCGGAATGGCTCTGATACCAACTTTGTGAGGACCCCGGTTTATTCGGCTTGTACTGTTTAACCATCCACTTGGTCCTAACAGTACAAATCAAATAAACCAAGCCTCGAGATATGTATACTTCCCAGAATTGCAGTATACACACCCCGTTACAAAATCATGCATCAATCCCATTCATACACATAGAGCCGAAGCAAAAGCAACAACTTAAAGACATAGATAATATAAAGAGAGTTATTACAAAAGAGAGGCCGACCGGCCAAAAGCCATACAAATAAGTAAATACACAGCGGAAGCAAAATGGCCATAAGATGGCGATAAACAAAAGCCAATCGGTGTGCCTTTACCCACAAGGCAACCAACCGGACCGCCAAGCTAATCGTCCCAGACGGCGCCGCAACACAACTCACAAAAGTGAGGCCCTTGGGGCTCACCTTCTTCCTCTGCAACAATTAATATTAAGCAAAGCAGATGAGTACAAAACTTGTTTTTGTACTCGCAAGACTGACGTGTGAGATAACAGAACTATAATTAACTACATGCAAACTTTATTTAAGTGGATGAGGCTCTGGACTTATTTTCAGCATAAAGCAAGTTTTCATTTGCAATAGGGTAATAGATTCAAAGCAAGTTTGCAATTAACTTTTATGGTTCAAATAAAAGAGAGACAATAATAACAATAGATAGATGACAACACCAACCTAGAAGTGACTAACCCATAGTCACCACAACCATAGCATGAAGTACCCCTTCATACCACCCATGTCAAGTTTAAATTTTTAAAAGGTTGTAGTCTAGTTCTTGCACGACCTTACCAAGCATGTCCATAACCTAGGACGAGGCTATTCGAATAGTTTTAACCCTGCAGGGGTGTACCAATGTACCCACACGATAGACCACCTTTCCACCAGCCACGGTTAGCACACTTCCTTTGGTATGCGAGGCATGGCTAAGTCTAACAAGGCGCTTTCCAATGGGCGATGCTAATTAAGAGCCGCAACCCACGGAGAAGGACACATTAGATGCCTAACGGTGCCGCTAATGCTCCCTCCAAACACCACACACAAGAACACACCCACCAACCAGCTCATAATTAGCACCTCCCAAAGTACTTAGTCAAGAGAGGTTCCATATCCCCTCGTGTGGTTAGCACGCAATAAGCGCTTGGCTTAGTGACACAAGTAACTTTCGGTCCTTGGGGACTTAGGCACCATTCCACACACCCAACAGATCACATCAACATACCATTGTGCCCAAGTCAAGATATAGTTTTGTTTTCAGTTTTGATTTGTAAATCAATAAAACACAAGGGTTGGACATAATGGAGTAGTATAAGTAGTTGTGTGATCGGATCACCGACTAAGTCGATGATCGCCAATACTACCGATAACTAGGCATGGCTAAGCAATATTCATTCGTAATCTACTAAGTGATAAGAGTTCATCCATCGAACTCTAACCACACAAATAACCTAGGCTCGGGTAGTAGAGGATAACCATTTACCTACAGATTTTGCAACTAGAGGTCTAACTAATCAATTTAACAACAAAATAGCAATGCATACATAGAAGTTAAACAAAATATTAGACTTTAAAAGTAATGGGATTAATGGGAAATGATCAAACTGCTTGCCTGCTTGTTGTGGCTCAATTTGTTGCGGAGGGTCGTTCTCGGGTTACTGCAAATGTCGAACCCTAAGCGAAAGAAGCGAAAACAACCAATAAGACGAGCAACACTTAAACAAAGGAGCAAGCAAAAATTATCCAAATGCGACAAAATTCATACACAATGTAGAATAGGAATAAACCTAGACATAGGAACTGGAAAAACCTAATTTGGATTTGTGGTGCAAAAGATATTCTCTAAAAACCTATTTTCGGTCATAATTAGCACTGTAGCAAAAATATTTTCTAGAAATATTTTGGAGCTGAAATTTTAGGGTAGCTACCTACTGGTATAGTGATAATCCATATGAAATTTCAGCTCATTTGGAGTTATATTGAAAGAGTTATGATTTGTCTAAATTGTTTAGGTATTAAACTAAAATATGATCCTTATGATTTCAAAAAACAGTAAAGTTTGTGAAACCAATTTTCCTAGCAAATACACTATCAGGGGAAGCTAGCACAATTGGATTCATACAAAAATGATCTATAGATTAAAAGTTATGCATTTTACAAGTTTGCTAAAGTTTGAAAACAGTATTATGTTCACTTGTTTACTATTTTTGAAAATGGTATTCCAGGTTTGATCATGGTCTACAATTATTTTTACATTTAAGTTCAAGTTATAAGGAAGCTAACGAAATTGGAATCATCCAATATGGAGCTAAGATGACAAAGATATGAAAATGACAAGACCCTAATGTGATCTGACTTGGACTTAGCACTTTGGGATTTTCCTAACACCGAGGCGTGGGCGATTGAGAGCCGTCGATCTCCGATCGGACGTCCCGATTGAACCACGCTAACGCGTTTGAAAACGCGCGTGAGGCGAGCAGAGGCGTGGACCGTCGATCTCAAGATGGGCGGCTCACAAACGTGTGACCGATGCGCAAGCACAAATCTAACGAAAATCCCGACGCGAGATCTAGGGATGGCGGCGCTAGCAACGCCACGCGCGCGCGCGCGCTGGCGCGTCCGAACGAGCCCGATGGCTTCACCGCAAAACGCCGGCGACCAAAAGCACGCGCGCGAGTGAATGCGAAATGGGTGCGCAATAGCGTTGCGCACCCTTCCGTACCACCCACACCGACGGTGGTGGACGAGCGGCGCGCGGCGGCGGCGCACGGTAAAAGATGGCAACGGCGACAAGCGACAAGGAGCTCCGCAGCGAGTTCATTCAGCGGTGCCCGAGCATCTAGGGGCTACCGAGGAGCTACCGACCGACGCGGAGTGCAGAGGTGGTCGGGCAGCTCGGCGACGGTTGCGGCGGACCGAGGAAGACGACGCGAGCGGGCGGCTGAGCAAAACCAACCACACCGCGTCATCAAGATGGATTCCAAACGACTCGAGGATGCTTGCGAGCAAGGAATCGGAGGAGGAGGACTCACCGCGGCGGAGACGAAGAAAGGTGCTCGCGGCCGATTTGGGGAATCAAAATCTCGGCGCTCCGTTGAAGCAACTGAAATGGAGTGGGGTTAAGCACCACCGAGGTGAGAGGAAGCAACAGAGCAAGAAGGAGCCAAAGAACCACTGGAGCACCGTCGGCAGGAGCTCCAAGCTCGGCAATGGCGGAAATGGGCGCTGGGGTTGTGCAGGCTCGCTCAAGCTTAGAGGTGCAAGAGAGAGCTGCGGGGAGAGGAAAGGAAGCCAACGGAGGTGACCGGGGGCTTAAGTAGGCACGAGAAGCAAGCGCCGTTGCTCGCCTCGGGTTCTCATGCGGCTGCGGTCGCCGTGGCGACGGGAGCGATTGAGCGACGACTAAGCGGGCGGTGGGTAGCGGGCATTTAATGCGCGCTGCAGACACCCGTTGCGAGATCGCGGATGGGACAAGCGGCTGCGCGCCACGCTTCCGCTACGCCATGGCGCTGCTGCGCGCGCGCGAGGAGGACGACGACGCACGGCCGTCCGGTCGCATCAAGGGTGAGACACGATCGCGATAAACGGCCGCGACTGGCGTCCACCGTCCGATTGAAATCCAGCGGTGAGCATCAAAGGGCAGCGGAGTTGTCCGAATGCATACGAACGCGAGCCGTCCGATTGAGATCCAACGGTCCGAGCGCTTGCGCCCGATTGACCGTCTGCGTCGATTAGTTGACTCGACCGAAGTCGGTTGGCTCGAGCGAAAGTCGACCAGCGCCAGAGAGCAGTGCAAACCCATTAGGTTTTGATTTTGAACTGAAACTTTGAGAATTTAATTGAGGCATCAAATCAACTCCAAAATTTATGAAATTTTAACTGGAGCTTGCTGACTTAATGATTATCCTTCCATAAAATTTCCAGAGGGTTTTGTGCACTGGAATTTTCTCAAGAAATTCAGAAGGTTAAAGCAGAGGTTTGACCAAGGTTTGACTTGCCTCTAAAATATTTCAAATAATTTCCAAAAATTATGAAATAATTCAGAGGTGTTACTAAGCCACCCTAGAACCAGGGAAAATTATTTCCCAGGGTTTGACAAAAGATTTGACCAAGGAGGTTGTTAACTTGATAAATGAGGCCTTTGATTTTTAATTTTCCAAAATTCTTTTACAAGAATTTCAGAAAAGTTTCAAAAGCAAAAGGATGATGGAAAAGTTTTAATTTACCCTCATTTTATTACATTTGAAACACAAGCCCAAAATTTGGGATGTTACACGAGCCTGACACGGCTCAAGCAGCTCGGTGCGACCAAGACCTGGAGGTCGGACCTGGGTTTAGGGTTTATTTTGAACTGGGATCTTGAAGGGACTTTTAGAGCTAGCAAACTAGCTCCAAATTCTATGTAATTTTGACAGTAGCTTGCTAACCTTGAGTTGGACCTTGTATAAAATTTTTAGAGGTTTTTGTCTTTGAGCATTTTCTCTGAGTAAATTATACAATGCTTTGAGCTAGGGTTTGACTACAAGTCAAGCAAGTTTGACAGCCCATAAAACTATTCAAACAATTTAGAAAATTGTGAAATTTTTCAGAGGGGTCACATATCAACCCAAGAACTTAGGAAAATATTTCCCAGGAGATGATCAACAGACTTGTGACTTTGTATTTCCATACTCTGGTGCAATAATTGTTTAGTACACACAGGAAATACATGATGTAAGAAAAAGTTTTAATTTCTACTCATTTTCTTACATTTGAAACACAAGTACAGAATTTGGGATGTTACAAAACCTCCCCCCTTACAAAAATCTCGTCCCGAGATTTGTCTTACTCGGAAAAGAAAGAGGGGTAGTGCCGACGGAGGCGATCTTCGCGCCCAAGTAGCTTCATCCTCATAATGATTCGACCATGAACCATAAGGAACTTGATGGTCCTATTCCTCGTTCTTCGTTCAGACTTCCTCGGTATGCGACGGGGCGCCGTGAGAGGTCAAATCTTCACGGACATCAAGAGTTTCCAACGAGCTTCCTCGGTTGGAAAAGCGAGGCACTTCTTTAGTGGGACACATGGAACACATCATGTACCCCCGCAAGTGCGGCAGGCAACTCCAACTTGTAGGCAACGGCTCCCTTCTTCTCGATGACGCGGTAGGGACCGACATATCGAGGAGCTAACTTGCCCTTGACACCAAAACGCTGGTGACCTTTCAGCGGAGAAACCTTGAGGTAGACGAAGTCATTGTGCTCAAAGCTCAATTCACGGCGGCGGACGATCCGCATAGCTCTTTTGCTCGGGTGAGCCGTGCGCAAGCGATCACGAACAAGTGGACTTGACTCTTGGCTTCATTGATCGAGTCGGGCCAAAGAAAGGTCTCTCACGGTCTCGGACCAGTTCAACGAGGTTCTACACTTTCTCGTATAAGGCCTCGAATGGTGCCATGCGAGACCGGCTTGAAGCTGTTGTTGTAAGAAAACTCGGCGAATGGCAAGCACTTCTCCCAATGCCGCATAGGAAAGGACACAAGCTCGAAGCATGTCCTCCAAAACTTGGTTGACCCTTTCGTCGACCATCGATTTGGGGTGAAAAAGTGGTGAAAGAAAGCGAGTTCCATAGCCTCTTGCGGCTATGCCAAAATCGCAAGTGAGCAATGAACCACGATCGACACAATCGTCTTGGCACACCATGCAAACTCACGATGCGGGCTATGTAGAGATCCGCGAAGACCCACTCGAAGGTCAGTCTTGACAGGAAGAAAATGAGCCACCGTAGTCAATCGATCGATGACGACCCAGATGGCATCATTCTTCTTTGGAGACCGTGGTAGACCAGTGATAAAGTCCATCACGACCGAATCCCACTTCCACTCCGTAATTGGTAAGGTGACGATCTGCCGGGACGATGCTCGGCCTTGACACGACGACACACGACGCACTCGGCAACGAACCTTGCGATCTCCCTGTCCATTCGGGTCCACCAAAATCCCTGTCGGAGATCATGATACATCTTCGTGGCCCCGGGATGAATGGATAATGGAGAATCGTGGCTTCGCGGAGGATCAAATCCCGCAACTCCATGTCCTTTGGAACCACGAGGCGTTGCCCGAACCTCATGACACCGAGCTCATCTACGGAGAAGCACTTGGCTGTTCCATTCTTGACATTTTCCTTGATGTGGTTCACTCCAACATCCGATTTCTTGGCGAACTTGATCCGATCCACCAAGGTTGGTTTGTGCAACCAAAGCGCGAGGAACCATGCTCAACCAAACCCAAGTTGAGGCATTGGAACTCCTCGGAAGAAGAAGTGAGGCTCTTGGAGCAAGAATGCATTGCAATGCGCTTTGCGACTAAGCGCATCGCATGCGACATTCGCCTTGCCGGATGGTAGTGAATACCCATGTCATAGTCCTTGATCAACTCCAACCATCTCCTTTGCACGAGGTTCAGATCTGGTTGGGTGAACAAATACTTTAAGCTTTTGTGATCCGAATACACTTCGCGATTCCGATTAGGTAATGTCGCGAGATCTTAAGTGCATGGATCACAGCCGCCAACTCAAGTCATGGGTAGGATAGTTGAGTTCATGAGGTCTCAATTGCCTTGATGCATAGGCCACTACCTTGCCTTCTTGCATAAGGACACAAGCCGAGGCCTCGGCGAGAAGCGTCACAAAAGATATCGAAGCCGGCGGACATCGGGAGAACAAGAGCGGGAGGCGGTGGTCAATCGCTTCTTAAGCGCTTGGAAACTTTCCTCGCAATCAGCGGACCACGAGAACTTCTTGTCCTTCTTGAGCAACTCCGTCATCGGCCGCTATCTTGGAGAAGTTCTTGATAAAGCGGCGATAATACCCGCTAAACCAAGAAAACTCGAACCGGTGACCGAAGTGGGCTGACTCGAGAAAGCACGTCGCGATCTTGCTAGGATCCACGGCTCGCCTCTGCCAGAAAGAATATGGCCTAAGAAGGCCACTTCCTTCAACCGAGCGCGCACTTGCTGAACCGCATCTCGGTAGGTGCTCGCGAAGGTTGCCCAACACAAGCCTCAAATCTCGGTGTGTTCCTCATCGCTCTTGGAGTAGATAAGGATATCATCGATGAAGACCACAACGAACCTGTCCAAATACTCCATGAACACCGAATTCATGAGGTTCATGAATAAGGCGGAGCATTGGTTAATCCGAAAGACATGGCGGTATACTCGTACAAGCCATAACGAGTAGAAAAGGCGTCTTTGGAATATCCTCGGTCGAATCGAACTCGATGATATCCCACTCTCAAATCAATCTTGGAGAAGACTCGAGCTCCGGTTAATTGATCGAAGAGGTCATCGATCACGGGCAAAGGGTACTTGTTCTTTCGCGTTACTTCATTAAGTGGGCGGTAATCAACGCATGCATCGTGACGTCTTGTCCTTTTGGGACAAAGATTGCTGAGCATCCCCAAGGAGATGAGCTAGGGCGGATGAAACCCTTCTCTTGAAGCTCACCCAGCTGCTTCTTCAACTCCACCAACTCGATTGGGTCCATTCGGTAAGGCCTCTTTGAAATCGGGCGATGCAGGAACCAACTCAATGAGAAACTCGAGGTCTCGAGCTGGTGGCATCCACGGAAGGTCGTTGGGAAGACATCAACAAAGTCACATACCACTGGGACTTCACTAATATCTAGAGCGGCCGCAAGCGCGAAGAGATGTAGATCCTGCGGACTTGGTGAAAAGCGAAACGCTCGCCGAAGGACCGGTGAGGTAGATGAGCCTCTAGCGCAATCAATTTGTCCCATGTCTTTGAGACAACCAATCCATGCCTAGGATTACATCTAAGCTCGCCCGATCGAAGGAGGATAAGGTTTGCCAAGAATCCTACCCCTTCTATCTCAACAGGACATCCCTACACTCGGACTCGGCTCTCAACTCAGGCAAGGGAGGCGAATGGCGTGGGACCAACAACGGAGTAAAGAAGACCTCCACAAAGAAAAGACTCGAAACAAATGAATGAGATGCGCTGAATCAAACAAAGCGTAGCGAGGAAAGAGTTAACCGAAAGGTACCCAACACGACGTCGGTGCCTCTGTGCCTCCTCGCGGAGATAAGGTTGACGCGCCACTACCCACGCCTTGGGTAGCGGGACAACCTTCGATCACGGGAGGACCACCTCCCGCCCGCGTCCTCCATTAGGACAAGGCCGCTCGATCTGTTAGGGCAACTATTAGCATAATGCCCCTTACGGTTGCAAAAGCAAGTGACCCGGCGGCCGGATTGCGGGGCCACCTGGCTGGTTCGCGCGCGTGGCCCGGGGCACGGCTGTGGAGGGCGAGGGAGTCTTGGCGGCCTCGGTGGTAGTGAAGCCACATGCGGGCCAGGGGCAGGCCCGACACGGGGCGGAGAGGCGGCTGTGCGGCATCGCTGGGCCTCCCACTTGCGCTTGCGGGACTCGTGGCGCCTTGGCCTTGTGCTCAGCAACAATGGCCTTGTCCACCAAAGCCTGAAAGTCAGCAAAGTCCACAATGGAGAGCTTGTCTTGCACCTCCTTAGACAAGCCCTCCATGAACTTCTCCTGCTTGGCCTCATCAGTGGCCACGTCAGATGGAGCATAACGAGCCAAGTGGTTGAACTCGTACAGGTACTCCATCACTAACTTACACCCTTGCTTGAGTGCGAGAAACTCCTTCTTCTTCAGCTTCATCAAGCGGCGAGGATGTGAGCTCGGCGAACGCATCGGAACTCCTCCCAAGAGGCAGTGTGGCGCGGGCTGCATGGGCCAAGTTCTCCCACCCGGAGAGTGCTGCCCCCTGCGGTGATGGGAGGCAAAGAGTGCCCGTCTGGTCCGAGCAGCGAGCAACGTCGAGCTTACGCTCAACCTGACGCAGCCAGTCATCCGCGTCCAATGGGTCCTCAGATGTGAGGACCCCGGTTTATTCGGCTTGTACTGTTTAACCATCCACTTGGTCCTAACAGTACAAATCAAATAAACCAAGCCTCGAGATATGTATACTTCCTAGAAATGCGATATACACACCTCGTTACAAAATCATGCATCAATTCCATTCATACACATAGAGCGAAGCTAAAACACAAAGTGAGCGACATACTTAACATATAAAGGGTTAATACAAAGAGAGGCCGACCGGCCAAAAGTCATACAAATAAGCAAATACACAGCGGAAGCAAAATGGCCATAAGATGGCAATAACAAAGCCAATCGGTGTGCCTTTCACCCACAAGGCAACCAACCAGGACCGCCAAGCTAGTCGTCCTAGATAGCGCGCGCAACACAACTCACAAAAGTGAGGCCCTTGGGGCTCACCTTCTTCCTCTGCAACAATTAATATTAAGCAAGCGGATGAGTACAAAACTTGTTTTTGTACTGCAAGACTGACGTGTGAGATAACGAACTATAATTAACTACATGCAAGCTTTATTTAAGTGGATGAGGCTCTGGACTTATTTTGACATAAAGCAAGTTTTCATTTGCAATAAGGTAGTAGATTCAAAGCAAGTTTGAAATTAACTTTTATTGTTCAAATAAAAGCGAGACAACTATAACAATATATAGAGAACAACACCAACCTAGAAGTGACTAACCCATAGTCACCACAACAATAGTATGAAGTACCCTTCATACCACCCATATCAAGTTTAAGTTTTTAAAAGGTTGTAGTCTAGTTCTTGTGGGAAATAACCAAGCGTGTCCATAACCTAGGGCGAGGCTATTCGAATAGTTTTAACCTGCGGGGTGTACCAATGTACCCACACGATAGACCGCCTTTCCACCACCACGGTTAGCACACTTCCTTTGGTATGCGTGCATGGCTAAGTCTAACAAGACGCTTTCCAATGGACGATGCTAATTAAGAGCCGCAACCCACGGAGAAAGACACATTCATTCAGACCTAACAGGTGCGCCAATGCTCCCTCCAACACCACAACACACACACACAGAACACACCCACCGACCAGCTCATAATTAACACCTCCCAAAGTACTTAGTCAAGAGAGGTTCCATATCCCCCTCGTGTGGTTAGCACGCAATAATTGCTTGGATCAATGGCACAAGTAACTCGGTCCTTAGGGACTTAGGCACCATTCCAATCACACCCAACAGATCACACCAACATACCATTGTGCCCAAGCCAAGATATAATTTTTGTTTTCAGTTTTTGATTTGCAAATTGATAAAACACAAGGGTTGGACATAATGGAATAATATAAGTATTTGTGTGATCAAGATCACCGACTAAGTCGATGATCGCCCAATACTACCGATACTAGGCATGGCTAAGCAATATTTATTCGAAAATCTACTAAGTGACAAGAGCTCATCCAACGAACTCTAATCACAGCAAATAACCTAGGCGTAGGTAGTAGAGGATATTGATTTAACTACAGATTATGCAACTAGGGATTTAACTAATCAATTTAACACCCAAATAGCAATGCATACATAAAGTTTAAACAAAGTATTAGACTTTAAAAGTAATGGGATTGAATGGGAAATGATCAAACTGCTTGCCTTCGTGTTGTGGCTCAATTTGTTGCGGAGGGTCGTTCTCGGGGTTACCGCAAATGTCGAATCCTAAGCGAAAGAGCGAAAACAACCAATAAGACGAGCAACACTTAAACAAAAGAGCAAGCAAAAATTATCCAAATGCGACGAAATTTATACACAAGGTAGAATATGGATATACCTAGACATAGGAACTGGAAAAACTTAATTCGGATTTGTGGTGCAAAAGACATTCTTTAAAAACCTATTTTCGGCCATAATTAGCACTGTAGCAAAAATATTTTCTAAAAGGATTTTGAAACTGAAATTTTTAGGGTAGCTACCTACTGGTATAGTGATAACCCATATAAAATTTCAGGTCATTTGGAGTTATATTGAAAGAGTTATGGTTTTTCTACATTGTTTAGGGTATTAAACTAAAATATGATCCTTATGATTTTTAAAAACAGTAAAATTTGTGAAACCAATTTTCCTAGCAAACACACTATCAGTGGAAGCTAATCCAATTGGATTCATACAAAAATCAGCTATAGATAAAAGATATGCATTTTACAAGTTTCTTTGAAAGTTCTGAAAAAAATATTAAGTTCAATTGTTTACTATTTTTGAAAATGGTTTCCATGTTTGATCATGGTCTACAATTATTTTTATATTTAAGTTCAAGGTATAAGAAACTAACAAAATTGGAATCATCTAATTTGGAGCTCAGATGACAAAGATATGAAAATGACAAGACCTTAATGTGATACGGATTTCTGGACTTAGCGAAAACCGGTAGCTCGAGAAAGAGGCGACGTGGCTAACCCACAGCCGCAGATCTCAGATCCAACGGACGACATTGAACCACGCGCGGCGGTTTGAACTCACGCGCGCGAGAGGGAGGCAGCGGTTGTGGACCATCGATCGTGAGATGGACGGCTCACAAGCAACGCGACACAGTGCACATCACAGATCTAACGAAAATCCCGACGCAGATCTAGGGACGGACGGCGCACAACGGCCACGTCGCGCCGCGCGCTGGCGCGTCGACAACGGCGAAGGCTTCACCGGCAAAACGCCGGCGACCAAAGGCACGGCGGCGGGAGGGAATGCCAGAAATGGGTGCGCAATAGGATCGCGCGCCCTCTGGTACCACCCACACCAACGGTGGTGGACCAGAGAGGTGGCGCGACGACGAGGGGCGGCGCGGTAAAAATGACAACGACGATAAGCAGCAAAGAGCTCCGCGGTTCATTCAAGCGGTGCCGAGCATCTAGGGGCTACCGAGGAGCTACCGGCGACGCGGAGGTGCGAGAGGAGGTCGGGCAGCGACTCGACGACGCACCGCAACGGAGGCGAGAGGAAGACAACGTGGAGGGCGGCCGAGCAAAACCAACCACACCGCGTCATCAAGATGGATTCCAAGCGACTCGAGGATGCTACGAGCAAGGAATCGGAGGAGGAGGACTCACCGTGGCGGAGACGAAGAAAGGTGCTCGCGGCGATTTGGGAAATCCAAAATCTCGGCGCTCCCGTTGAAACAACTGAAATGGAGTGGGGTTAAGCACCACCGAGGTGAGGAGAAGCAACGAGGAGAGAGAGGAGCCAGGAACCACCAAGCACCAGGTTCACCGAGAAGCTCCGCGGCAACAATGGCGCGAGGGATTTTGGCGCTCGGGAACTCCACAAGGCGGTGGGTGCACTGGGGAAGCTCAAGGGTGTGCAAAGGAGGATAAGGGAGGACAATGGGGGCTTAAGTAGCCGGGAGGCGGGGAGCACCGTTGCTCGCCTCGGGTTCCGCGCCGCTGCTGCGGTCGCGTGGCGACGGAGCGATTGAGGCGGCGACTAAGCGGGCGGTGGAGTAGCGGACATTTAATGCGCTGCGGACACCCGTTGCGAGGTCGCGGATGGGACAAGGCTCGCGCACCACGCCGGCTCCGCCATGGCGCGGCGTCGTGCGGCGAGAGGAAAACGGACGGCGGCCAGCCGTCCGATTTGCATCCAAGGGCTAGCGCGATCGCGTTGAAAGCGGCATCGGCAAGCGTGGGCGTGTGATGGAAATCCAACGGCCGAGAACCAAAGAACAACCGGGTTGTGCGAATGCATACGGATGTGAGCCGTTCGATGGAGATGCAACGGCCCATAGCGCGCGCTTTCGCTCGACGCGCCGGTGCGATTAGTTGGCTCGGTCGAGTCAAGTGACTCGAGCCCGAGCCCGACTCGCACCGAGAGCAGTGTAGACGGATAGGATTTGATTTTTGAAGCTGAAACTTTGGGGATTTAATTGAAGTATCAAATCAACTCCAAATTTTATGAAATTTTAACTGGAGCTTGCTGGCAATAGGATCAACCTTCCATAAAATTTCCAGAGATTTTGGAGCACTGTAATTTTCTCAAGAAATTCCAGAAGGTTATTTCAGAGGTTTGACCAAGGTTTGACTTGCCTCTAAAATATTTCAAATAATTTCCATAAATTATGGAATAATTCAGAGGTGCCACCAAGCAACCTTGGAACCCAGGAAAATTATTTCCAAGTGTTTGACACCAGATTTGACCAAGGAGGTTGTTGACTTGATAATAAATGAGGGTTTTGATTTTGAATTTCCCAAAATTCCTTTACAAGAATTTCAGAAAAGTTCAAGAGTGAAAGGGTGACAGAAAAAGTTTTTAATTTACCCTCATTTTATTACATTTGAAACACAAGCCAAATTGGGGATGTTACAAACCTCCCCCCCTTACAAAAATCTCGTCCCGAGATTTGGTTCACTCGGAAAAGAAAGAGGGGTAGTCATGCGAGGCGATCTTCTCACTCCCATGTAGCTTCATCCTCGAAATGGTTTGACCATCGAACTTTGAGGAACTTGATGGTCTTGTTCCTCGTTCTTATTTCAGCCTCTTCGAGGATGCGAGCAGTGGTCTCGATAGGTCAAATCTTCCGAACATCAAGAGTTTCCAGAGTCTCCTCGGTTGGAACACGGAGGCACTTCTTTAGCTGGGACACATGGAAAACATCATGTACCCCGCAAGTGCAGTGAGCAACTCCAACTTGTAGGCAACGACTCCTTCTTCTCGATAATACGGTATGGACCGACATATCGAGGAGCTAACTTGCCTCGACACCAAAACGTTGGTGACCTTTCGGAGGAGAAACCTTGAGATAAACGAAGTCATTGGGCTCAAAGCTCAACTCACGACGGCGCGATCCGCATAGCTCTTTGCTGGGACCGAGGCATGCGTAGCGATCCCGAATGAGTGGACTTGACCTCGGCCTCATTAATCGAGTCGGGCCAAAGAAAGGTCTTTCACCGGTCTCGAACCAGTTCAACGAGGTTCTACACTTCCTCCGTATAAGGCCTCAAATGGTGCCATGCCGAGAGCGGCTTGGAAGCGTTGTTATAAGAAAACTCGGCGAATGGCAAGCACTTCTCCCAATGCTTCCCATAGGAAAGGACACAAGCTCGCAAAGCATGTCCTCCAAAACTTGGTTGACCCTCGGTGCGACCATCATTTTGGGGGTGATATCTTTGTCTTTGAAAGAAAGACGAGTTCCATAGCTTCTTGCAAGCTATGCGAGCTAGGAAGTGAAGATGGAACCACGATCGAAATGATCGTCTTCGCACCGTGCAAGCTCACGATCTGGCGATATAGAGCTCCGCAAGGTGACCAAGACGAATCTTGGTCTTGCCCGGAAGAAAGTGTGCCACTTTTGTCAACCGGTCAATGATGACCCAAATGGCATCATTGCCCCTCGGTGACTGGGTAGGCGGTGATAAAATCCATCCCGCCGAATCCCACTTCCACTCCGGAATGGGCAAGGGCTGAAGCAATCAATCGGCGGCGATGCTCGGCCTTGACACGGCGACACACGCCGATTCGCAACGAACCTGCGACTTCCCTCTTCATCCGGTCCACCAAAATCTCCGGCGGAGATCATGATACATCTTTGTGGCCCGGGATGAATGGGCGGGAGAATCGTGGGCTTCGCGGAGGATCAAATCCGCAACTCCTTGTCCTTTGGAACCACGAGGCGTTGCGAACCTCACAATACCAAGCTCATCTGAGAAGCACTTGGTTGCTCCATCTCGACATTTTCCCCGATGTGGTTCACTCCAACATCGGATCGCCGAGCGGGCGTGATACGATCCACCAAGGTTGGTCGTACAACTAAAAGGCAAATGAGGAACCATGCTCAACCAAACCCAAGTTGAGACATTTGGAACTCCTCCGAAGGGGCTGATGCTCTTGAAGCAACAATGCATTGCAATGCGCTTTGCGACTAAGCGCATCTGCAACGACATTAGCCTTGCCCGGATGGTAGTGAATACCCATGTCATAGTCCTTGATCAACACCAACCATCTCCTTTTCCTGAGGTTCAGATCTGGTTGGGTGAACAAATACTTTAAGCTTTTGTGATCCGAATACACTTCACAACGATTACCGATTAGGTAATGTCGCCAAATCTTAAGTGCATGGATCACAGCGGCCAACTCCAAGTCATGGGTAGGGTAGTTGAGTTCATGAGGTCTCAATTGCCTTGATGCATAGGCCACTACCTTGCCTTCTTGCATAAGGACACAACCGAGGCCTCGACGAGAAGCGTCACAAAAGATATCGAAGCCGGCGGACATCGGGAGAACAAGAGCGGGAGCGGTGGTCAATCGCTTCTTAAGCGCTTGAAACTTTCCTGCAATCAGCGGACCACGAGAACTTCTTGTCCTTCTTGAGCAACTCCGTCGCCGGCCGCTATCTTGGAGAAGTTCTCGATAAAGCGGCGATAATATCCCGCTAAACCAAGAAAACTTGAACCGGTGACCGAAGTGGGGTGACTCGAGAAGCGCGTCGATCTTGCTAGGATCCACGACTCGCCTCTGCCGAAAGAATATGGCCTAAGAAGGCTACTTCCTTCAACCGTAACGCACACTTGCTGAACTTCGCATCTGATTGGTGCTCACGGCTTGCCCAACACAAGCCTCAAATGCTCGGTGTGTTCTTCATCGCTCTTGGAGTAGATAAGGATATCATCGATGAAGACCACAACGAACCTATCCAAATACTCCATGAACACCGAATTCATGAGGTTCATGAACAAAGTGGAGCATTGGTTAAGCGAATGACATGACGGTATACTCGCGTACAAGCCATAACGAGTAGAAAAGTCGTCTTCGAATATCCTCGAGTCGAATCCGAACTCGATGATATCCCACTCGAGATCAATCTTGGAGAAAACTCGAGCTCCGGTTAATTGATCGAAGAGGTCATCGATCTGAGGCAAAGGGTACTTGTTCTTACCGTTACTTCATTAAGTGGACGGTAATCAACGCGACATGTGACGTCTTGTCCTTCTTGGGACAAAGATTGCTGAGCATCCCCAAGGAGATGAGCTAGGCGGATGAAGCCCTTCTCTTGCAGCTCACCCGTGCTTCTTCAACTCCACCAACTCAATCGGGTCCATCCGTAAGGCCTCTTTGAAATCGGGCGATGCAGGGAACCAACTCAATGACGAACTTCGAGGTCTCGAATCGCGGCATCCTGGAAGGTCGTCGGGAAGACATCCACAAAGTCACATACCACTGGGACTTCACTAATATCTGAGTGGCCGCCGGCGCGAAGAGATGCGGACCTGCAGCCGGTAGCGAACACCTCGCCCGGACGGACTGGTGAGGTAGATGAGCCTCCTAGCGCAATCAATTTGTCCCATGTGCTGAGACAACCAATCCATGCCTAGGATTACATCTAAGCTCACCGATCGAAGGAGGATAAGGGTTGCCAAGAATCCTACCCCTTCTATCTCAACAGGGACATCCCTACACTCGGACTCAGCCCTCAACTCCGAACCGGGAGAGCGGATGAGCAGCGGGACCAACAATGGAGTAAAAAGAAGACCTCCCACAGCAGCAAAAGACTCAGAAACAAATGAATGAGATGCGCCTGAATCAAACAAAACTGTAGCAGGGAAAGAGTTAACCGAAAGGGTACCCAACACGACGTCGGGTGCCTCCTGTGCCTCCTCCGCGGAGATGAGGTTGACGCGACCACTACCCACGCCTTGGGTAGCGGGGACAACCTTCGCTCCGAGAAGAACCACCTCCTTGCCGCGTCCTCCATTAGGACGAGGGCTGCTCCAATCTGTTAGGGCAAGTATTTGCATAATGCCCTTCGGTTGCACGAAAAGCAAGTGACCCGGCGGTGGGTTGCGGGGCCACCTGCGGTTCGCAGCGCACGTGGATCGGGGCACGGCTCGCGGAGGGCGAGGAGCCGTGCCGCGGCCTCGGTGGTAGTGAAGCCACAGAACGGGCCCCTGGGTAGGCCCGACATGGGGACGAGAGAGGCCGGCCTGTGCAGACCGCTGGGCCTCCCACTTGCGCTTGCGGGACTCGCCCAGCGCCTTCGCCTTGTGCTCAGCAACAATGGCCTTGTCCACCAAGGCCTGAAAGTCAGCAAAGTCCACAATGGAGAGCTTGTCTTGCAGCTCCTCAGACAAGCCCTCCATGAACTTCTCCTGCTTGGCCTCATCAGTGGCCACCTCAGATGGAGCATAACGAGCCAAGTGGTTGAACTCGTACAGATACTCCATCACTGACTTACGCCCTTGCTTGCGGCGCGCGAAACCTTCTTCTTGCCTTCATCAAGCCGGCAGGATGTGAGCTCGACGGAATGCCGTCGGAACTCATCCTAAGAGAGAGCAGGGTGGCGGTGGATCGCATGGCCAAGTTCTCCCACCGGAGAGAGTGCTCCTCGCAAGCGATGGGAGGCAAAGAGTGCCTTGTCTGGTCGAGCATCGAGCAACGTCGAGCTTACGCTCAACTTTGTATGACCGGTCATCCGCGTCAAAGGGTCCTCGGACACGGAAGCGTGGAGGGCGAAAGAAGAAACTCAGCCAAACCCCACGAGATCGATGTCCACCCCTTGCCGGATCACGAGG
This sequence comes from Ampelocalamus luodianensis, assembly GCA_036346255.1. Classification (NCBI taxonomy): domain Eukaryota; kingdom Viridiplantae; phylum Streptophyta; class Magnoliopsida; order Poales; family Poaceae; genus Ampelocalamus; species Ampelocalamus luodianensis. The sequence goes on along the minus strand of CM070620.1, from coordinate 67,005,132 downwards.
CACCGGAAAGGGCGGAGGTGTTGCGCGCGATAACATCCAGCAGACCTCCCATCCTCACGAGCAGTTGCGCTCTATCAAGAAGGACCTCACCATGGTCGGAGGAGGCGAAGCTCCTCATCAAACCAAAGTGCGACTACCACGGCTACACGAGTACCTCCGGCCATCCCGATTCAAGGAAATTAGGTTAGCAACCAAAACACTAAGACTAGAAATCGATGAAAGCGAAAAGCTAACGATTAGGGAATAAGATATCACCTAACCGAAAGCCAAAAGCAGCAAGTAAACAAACTTTAAATGCTTCCCAAAAGGCTCCAAAACAAGGGAAACATCAAACCAAATCTCAACTTCTCAATGCCATCCACCGTATTGAATGAGCAGTAATGGTGTGAGAAGATAAGAATTTCAGCACCTTACCACAACTCTAACACTACTTAAGAGCAAGGTTAAACCAGCGAAATAAACGCTAGGTACTTAGCTAACTAATATCACATCTTACCCTTTCATTCCCACAAGTTTTAGTTGATTAACCTCTCATTATCTACCCTATTTAGAACCTTTGAGCTTGCTGTCCGGAAATTGAGCGATCGCTGTCAGATTTTGCATCCAAGCCTCCTGATTGAAATCTTCAACTTCGGAAGCTTCAAAACCTTGTAGAGGGCAGCTAACACTTCAATTTGCCAAACTCATTGGTTCCCAAAACCCAATTTAAACGACAACACTATCTTTTAGAGGAAGGTAAGAGGAAAACAAGTTTTAAAACTCAACTTAGAGCAAGATGAGAAGAGAAAGCTAAGATAGGTAAGGAATAAAATCTGAGAATTTACTTAAGCTTTCATAACTCATTTGATACTTTGAAAATAAGGTTTCCAAAATATCCTAAGGACGACCAAGCTTGGGTTACTACGGTCGGAATGGCTCTGATACCAACTTTGTGAGGACCCCGGTTTATTCGGCTTGTACTGTTTAACCATCCACTTGGTCCTAACAGTACAAATCAAATAAACCAAGCCTCGAGATATGTATACTTCTAAATGCAAGATACACCTCGTTACAAAATCATGCATCAATTCCATTCATACACATAGAGCCGAAGCTAAAACACAAACTGAACGACATACTTAACATATAAAGGGTTAATACAAAAGAGAGGCCGACCGGCCAAAAGTCATACAAATAAGCAAATACAGTGGAAGCAAATGGCCATAAGATGGCAATAACAAAAGCCAATCGGTGTGCCTTTCACCCACAAGGCAACCAACCGACCGCCAAGCTAGTCGTCCCAGATAGCGCGCAACACAACTCACAAAAGTGAGGCCCTTGGGGCTCACCTTCTTCCTCTGCAACAATTAATATTAAGCAAAGCGGATGAGTACAAAACTTGTTTTTGTACTACGCAAGACCTGACGTGTGAGATAAACGTAACTATAATTAACTACATGCAAGCTTTATTTAAGTGGATGAGGCTCTGGACTTATTTTCAGCATAAAGCAAGTTTTCATTTGCAATAAGGTAGTAGATTCAAAGCAAGTTTGAAATTAACTTTTATTGTTCAAATAAAAGCGAGACAGCTATAACAATATATAGAGAACAACACCAACCTAGAAGTGACTAACCCATAGTCACCACAACAATAGTATGAAGTACCCCTTCATACCACCCATGTCAAGTTTAAGTTTTTAAAAGGTTGTAGTCTAGTTCTTGTGGGAAATAACCAAGCGTGTCCATAACCTAGGACGAGGCTATTCGAATAGTTTTAACCCTGCAGGGGTGTACCAATGTACCCACACGATAGACCGCTTTCCACCACACCAGTTAGCACACTTCCTTTGGTATGCGAGGCATGGCTAAGTCTAACAAGACGCTTTCAATGGGCGATGCTAATTAAGAGCCGCAACCCACGGGAGAAAGACACATTCGGCAGCCTAACCGGTCTACCAATGCTCCCCTCCAACACCACAACACACACACACAGGAACACACCCACCGACCAGCTCATAATTAACACCTCCCAAAGTACTTAGTCAAGAGAGGTTCCATATCCCCTCGTGTGGTTAGTACGCAATAATTGCTTGGATCAATGGCACAAGTAACTCGGTCCTTAGGGACTTAGGCACCATTCCAATCACACCAACAGATCACACCAACAAACCATTGTGCCCAAGCCAAGATATAATTTTTGTTTTCAGCTTTTGATTTGCAAATTGATAAAACACAAGGGTTGGACATAATGGAATAATATAAGTATTTGTGTGATCAAGATCACCGACTAAGTCGATGATCGCCCAATACTACCGATACTAGGCATGGCTAAGCAATATTTATTCGAAAATCTACTAAGTGACAAGAGCTCATCCAACGAACTCTAATCACGACAAATAACCTAGGCGTAGGTAGTAGAGGATATTGATTTACCTCATGATTATGCAACTAGGGATTTAACTAATCAATTTAACACCCAAATAGCAATGCATACATAAAGTTTAAACAAAGTATTAGACTTTAAAAGTAATGGGATTGAATGGGAAATGATCAAACTGCTTGCCTTCGTCTTTGTGGCTCAATTTGTTGCGGAGGGTCGTTTCTGGGGTTACATGCAAATGTCGAATCCTAAGCGAAAGAGCGAAAACAACCAATAAGACGAGCAACACTTAAACAAAAGAGGAAGCAAAAATTATTCAAATGCTACTGAAATTTATACACAAGGTAGAATATGGATATACCTAGACATAGGAACTGGAAAAACTTAATTCGGTTTGTGGTGCAAAAGACATTCTTTAAAAACCTATTTTCGCCATAATTAGCATCAGAGCAAAAATATTTTCTAAAAGGATTTTGAAACTGAAATTTTTAGGGTAGCTACCTACTGGTATAGTGATAACCCATATAAAATTTCAGGTCATTTGGAGTTATATTGAAAGAGTTATGGTTTTTCTACATTGTTTAGGGTATTAAACTAAAATATGATCCTTATGATTTTTAAAAACAGTAAAATTTGTGAAACCAATTTTCCTGGCAAACACACTATCAGTGGAAGCTAATCCAATTGGATTCATACAAAAATCAGCTATAGATAAAAAGATATGCATTTTACAAGTTTGCTGAAAGTTTTGAAAAACAGTATTAAGTTCAATTGTTTACTATTTTTGAAAATGGTTTTCCAGGTTTGATCATGGTCTACAATTATTTTTATATTTAAGTTCAAGGTATAAGAAACTAACAAAATTGGAATCATCTAATTTGGAGCTCAGATGACAAAGATATGAAAATGACAAGACCTTAATGTGATACGGATTTGGACTTAGCGAAACCGGTAGCTCGAGAAAGAGGCGACGTGGCTAACCCACAGCCGCAGATCTCAGATCCAACGGACGACATTGAACCACGCGCGGCGGTTTGAACTCACGCGCGCGAGAGGGAGGCAGCGGTTGTGGACCATCGATCGTGAGATGGACGGCTCACAAGCAACGCGACACAGTGCACATCACAGATCTAACGAAAATCCCGGCCGCAGATCTAGGGACGGACGGCGCACAACGGGCCACGTCGCGCACGCGCCTGGCGCGTCCGACAACGCGGCCGAAGGCTTCACCGGCAAAACGCCGGCGACCAAAGGCACGGCGGCGGGAGGGAATGCCAGAAATGGGTGCGCAATAGGATCGCGCGCCCTCTGGTACCACCCACACCAACGGTGGTGGACCAGAGAGGTGGCGCGACGACGAGGGGCGGCGCGGTAAAAATGACAACGACGATAAGCAGCAAAAGAGCTCCGCAGCGGTTCATTCAAGCGGTGCCCGAGCATTTAGGGGCTACCAGGGAGCTACCTGACTGACGCGGAGGTGCAGAGGAGGTCGGAGCAGCTCCGGCGACGACGCACCGCAACGGAGCAGAGGAAGACAACGTGGAGGGGACGGCCTGAGCAAAACCAACCACACCGCGTCATCAAGATGGATTCCAAACGACTCCAGGATGCTACCAGAGCAAGGAATCGGAGGGAGGAGGACTCACCGGCGCTGAAGACGAAGAAAGGTGCTCGCGGCGATTTGGGAAATCCAAAATCTCGGCGCTCCGTTGAAACAACTTTGAAATGGATTGGGGTTAAGCACCACCGAGGTGAGGGAGAAGCAACAGAGCAGAGAGGGAGCCGAGGAACCACCAAGCACTGGTTCACCGAGAAGCTCCGCGGGCAACAATGGCGGCGAGGGGATTTTGAGCGCTCGGGAACTCCACAAGGGCAGTGGGTGCACGGGGAAGCTCAAGGGGTGTGCAAAGGAGGATAAGGGAGGACAATGGGGGCTTAAGTAGCCAGGAGGGGCGGGGGAGCACCGTTGCTCCGCCTCGGGTTCCCGCTGCCGCTGCGGTCGCCGTGAGCGACGGGAGCAGTTGAGACGATGACTAAACGGAGCGGTGGAGTGACGGGCATTTAATGCGCTGCAGACACCCGTTGCGAGGTCGCCGGATGGGACAAGGCACTGCGCACCCACGCTCGGCCCCGCCATGGCGCAGCGTCGTGCGAGCGAGAGGAGAACGACGACGGCCAGCCGTCCCATTTGCATCCAAGGGCTAGCGCGCGATCGCGTTGAAACGGCATCGGCAAACGTGGGCCGTGCGATGGAAATCCAACGGTCGAGAACCAAAGGGCAACCGGAGTTGTCCGAATGCATACACGGATGTGAGCCGTTCGATGGAGATCCAACGGCCCATAGCGCGCGCGCTCGCTCGACCGCGCCGGGTGCAGTTAGTTGGCTCGGTCGAGTCAAGTGACTCGAGCCCGAGCCTGACTCGCACCCGAGGAACAGTGTAGACCAGATAGGATTTGATTTTTGAAGCTGAAACTTTGGGGATTTAATTGAAGTATCAAATCAACTCCAAATTTTATGAAATTTTAACTGGAGCTTGCTGGCAATAGGATCAACCTTCCATAAAATTTCCAGAGATTTTGGAGCACTGTAATTTTCTCAAGAAATTCCAGAAGGTTATTTCAGAGGTTTGACCAAGGTTTGACTTGCCTCTAAAATATTTCAAATAATTTCCATAAATTATGGAATAATTCAGAGGTGCCACCAAGCAACCTTGGAACCCAGGAAAATTATTTCCAAGTGTTTGACACCAGATTTGACCAAGGAGGTTGTTGACTTGATAATAAATGAGGGTTTTGATTTTGAATTTCCCAAAATTCCTTTACAAGAATTTCAGAAAAGTTCAAGAGTGAAAGGGTGACAGAAAAAGTTTTTAATTTACCCTCATTTTATTACATTTGAAACACAAGCCAAAATGGGGATGTTACATCAGACCTGGAGAACGTGGGGGGCTGAGTGCGAAGAAACTCAGCCAAACCCCCACGAGACTGATGTCCACCCCCCTGCCCGGATCCTGAGGCTCCGGCAAGGGCGGAGGTCTTGCGCGCAATAACATCCAGCAGACCCTCCCTGTCCTCCGAGCAGTTGCGCTCTATCTCAAGAACGACCTCGACCATGGTGGAGGAGGCGGGAGCTCCTCATCCAAACCAGGCTGCTGACCACGGCCGCTACGAGTACCTCCAGCCATCCTGGTTCAAGAAATTTAGGTTAGAAACCATAGCACTAATACTAGAAGTTGATGAAAGCGAAAAGCTAACGAATGAGATATCACCCTAACCGAAAGCCAGGAACAGCAAGTAAACAAACTTGAAATGTTTCCAAAGAAGCTCCAAAACAGCAATGAAACTCCAAACCAAGCTCAACTTCTCAATGACATTAACCCGTATTGAATGAACGAGCAATGGTTTGAGAAGATAAAAATTTCAGCACACTACAACAAGTCTAACACTACTAAAGATCAAGGTTAAGGCGACAAAATTAGCGTTAGGTACTTAGCTAACTAGTATCACATCCTACCCTTTTATTCCCACAATTTTTAGTTGATTATCCTCTCATTTTCTACCCTATTTAGAAACCTTTGAGCCTGCTGTCCGGAAATCGAATGCTCGCTGTCCAGATTTCGCATCCAAGCCTCCTAATTGAAATCTTCAACTTCGGAAGCTTCAAAACCTTGCAGAGGGAAGCTAACACTTCAATTTGCCAAACTCATTGGTTACCAAAACCCAATTTAAACGATAATGACTATCTTTTGAGAGAAGGAAAGGAGAACAACTTTTAAAACTCAAATTAAAGCAAGATGAGATAGAAAGCTAAGATAGGTAAGGAATAAAATCTGAGAACTTACTTAAGCTTTCATAAATCATTTGATACTTTGAAATTAAGTTTTCCAAAATATCCTAAAGACGATCAAGCTTGGGTTACTACGGTCGGAATGGCTCTGATACCAACTTTGTGAGGACCCTGGTTTATTCGGCTTGTACTGTTTAACCATCCACTTGGTCCTAACAATACAAATCAAATAAACCAAACCTCGAGATATGTATACTTCCAGAATTGCAGTATACACACCGTTACAAAATTATGCATCAATTCCATTCATACACATAGAGCCGAAGCAAAAGCAACAACTGAAAGACATAGTTAAAATAAAGGGAGTTATTACAAAAGAGAGGCCGACCGGCCAAAAGTCATACAAATAAGTAAATACACAGCGGAAGCAAAAATGGCCATGAGATGACGATAAACAAAAGCCAATCGGCGTGCCTTTACCCACAAGGCAACCAACCGGACCGCCAAGCTAATCGTCCCAAACAGCGCATAAACATGACTCACAAAAGTGAGGCCCATGGGGCTCACCTTCTTCCTCTGACAATTAATATTAAGCAAAGCGGATGAGTACAAAACTTGTTTTTGTACTGCAAGACCGACGTGTGAGATAATGTAACTATAATTAACTACATGCAAGCTTTATTTAAGTGGATGAGGCTCTGGACTTATTTTCAGCATAAAGCAAGTTTTCATTTGCAATAAGGTAATAGATTCAAAGCAAGTTTGCAATTAACTTTTATTGTTCAAATAAAAGAGAGACAAATACAACAATAGATAGATGACAACACCACCCTAGAAGTGACTAACCCATAGTCACCACGACAATAGCATGAAGTACCTCTTCATACCACCCATGTCAAGTTTAAGTTTTTAAAAGGTTGTAGTAAGTTCTTGCACGACCTTACCAAGCATGTCCATAACCTAGGACGAGGCTACTCGAATAGTTTTAACCCTGCAGGGGTGTACCAATGTACCCACACGATAGACTGCCTTTCCACCAGCCACGGTTAGCACACTTCCTTTGGTATGCAGGCATGGCTAAGTCTAACAAGACGCTTTCCAATGAACGATGCTAATTAAGAACCGCAACTGTAACATCCCAATTTTCAGAGCTTAAAAATCTTTTAAATAGTTAGTAGGAAGAAAATTCACCATCTGGATTTTATTTGAATTTAATTCAAAAGCTTAATATTGGACTTTATAATCAAAAACATTTAATGTGAATAATCCCAACTTGAACAATAGCCAAAACTATTTTATTTGGGTTCTATGTGCTCAGATATATTTTCTAGATTTTTCTAGAATTTTTCTGAGTTCATTTGCTATTTTCTATTGCCTATTTGAATTTATGGTATTTTCTAAAATATAAAATCTATTAATAATCTCAGTTAACCCTTTGGGCGAAATCAAATCTCGGCCCACTCCTATATTCCAAGACGCCACCCACTCACCAAAGACCGCAATGTCGCCTCCCACCGACAGTGGACCCGCTGTCGGCACTCTCTCTCTCTCCGCGCGCCCGCTCGCTCTCCGCCGTTGGATCAAGCATGGACGGCTAGATGCGCGTGAGGCAACCAGACGGTCCGAATGTTTCGTTGAATGTGGACCGTTGGATCAAGATTGAGCGGTCAGATCTTGAGTCAATAGCCGTGTCGCTTCGCACGCGCCCGCCCTCTGCCGCTGACGTGTGGGTCCCGCACGTCAGGTCGTCGTCTCCGCGTCACCTTCTTCTTCGCGAGCCCGAAGCCGAGTCCGCCATGGATTCAAACTCGGAGCTCGTCCGACAAAAGGATTTTCCAAACTAAACCGCCCCGGATTTCTTCGCCAAATCCTATCCCCGCTTATCCCGCACTCGTTTCCGTTGGAACCTTATCCCGACACGGACTCTATCTCCGTTTCTCTCTCGTGCTCATCTCGGACTCCTTTTTAGGGTTTCGCCACAAGACGCCTCGGACCCAGAGCTCCTATAAATAGGACCCCCGGGATCGCTTGAACACCCGCACCAAAACCCCCAACCCTAGATCACCCGAGAGCCCCTGCGCCGCCGCCGTTGCTGGTTTTTTGGTTTTCCACCCGCAAGGTCTCCGATGAGCTTTTCCGCCGCCGTTAGTGCCGCCCGGAGCTCGCCGACTGCACCACCAGCATCGCACGAGCATAAGCAACCTCCTGGTGCCATCCACCTCGCCGGAGCGCCACCGGAGCTTCCGTTCGACAAAACCCGAAGGAGCTCCGCCGCCTAAACCTCGCTGCCGACCGCCACCGTCCACCCCAAGCACCCAGCGTCGCACCAATAGGTTCGCAATAGCGCCCTCTACACACCGGTATCACTCATCGCCGGTGGATCGCCGCCGTTCGCCGTTGCCATCGGGACCCGAGCGCCGCCGCTCCCGGTGTCGTCCACCTCGCCGCCACCTCAGCGCCGCGTCAGCCCCACGCGTGCGTGTCGTCTGACGTGGAGCCTCGTCAACATCCACGTGCGCGCACACGCGCGATCACGGACCGAAGTCCGAGGCTCGGTGGACCTAGTCCACCGTGAGTTTAGCCTCGACATGTGGGTCCCACATGTCGAGATTTCTTTATTAGTTCTTTTTCCGAAATTCCTCCACGACGCCACCTTGCGCAATAATATGATTTTCCTTTAGGAAAATAATTGAAATTCATGAAATCACGATTTTGACATTTTATGTATTTTCAATCTTCCAAAGGCCATAACTTTTGCATCCTAACTCCGATTGAGCCCATTCAAATTTCTAAATTTGTCTAAATTCAAGATCTATTTATCTGAGATTTTTATTTAATTTTTGGAGTTTGTTTTGCCTTTGTTATTTTTTTGCTTTGGTTGTTTTGCTTCGTTTGTGCGTAGACGTCGATACTTCGGGGGTTTTCGTCGAAGAAGGCTTCAACCAAGTTCAAGACCAGTACATAGACCTATTCCAAGGCAAGTCATACCGTTGATCATATTGAATCCCAGTTTTCCAAATTATATTGTGTGGAATTATTGCATTTACTTTAATTATGTATTTAACTGCTTTTGGGCTAGTTATTGATCCAAACTGTTATGTCCACCTTGCTTACTTGTATACCTTAATCTTTTGTCGCCCTAGATTGGTTTATTATTTAGTTGGTATTAACATATTGCCAACATGGTTGGTTAGATCGACTAGAATTGCTTAGCCATGCCACGGGTCATCATCACATGTAAGTTGCAAATATTAATTATGACTAAGTGGCTATGGAACTTTGTGTAAAAAGCGTGTGTCAGTATGTTATTACTTCGTGATGGCATGTGTTGCACTAAACCAACTGGGTGGTAAAAGATTTAGACTGAGGCAAGTGGTGGATACTGTGTGAACTGGTGGCTTTGTGATTGGGATTTATCTGTGTGGTTTAGTTAGAAAAACTGGAAGTCTTGCCTTGGTCAATTAAGGACTTAACCGTGCGCCATTGAATCGAGCTATGTCAGACGACCGCATGTCCGTAATGTGCCTAACTTAGTAGGTTACGGAGTTTCAACATTGGGGTTCAGGTGGATAGGTTAAGCTTTGTGATATGGGACTGTGTGAATAAGAACGTCAATGTTGAGACAAAGTTGCCAAACTGTTTTGTTACGATTAGTGCTAGCTACACTAGTTGTATCGTGTGGGTAAAGTGTACAAACCTCTGCAGAGTGTTAATCAATCTATTCGAATAGCCGCGTCCGCGGTCATGGACAACGCTCGGGGATTTCACATGAGGGGTAGTGTTCATAAAATGTGGGTTTGGGAGCTGTGTGATCTCAATCATATGGCTATGTGAATCAATCAGTTTAGCTGTGTGTCTTTTTGAAAACAACTGTTAAATTATTATTGTCTATTTGTTTTGAATTATGCTTTCAAGCTATTAATTGTATTCAATTGCAAATGTTGCATTTCTGCAAAATAACCAAAGAAGCCATTCCTTTGGAATAAGCCTGCATCTATATATTGCATTCTGTGGTATGATTTGTGAGTACGGTTGTGTACTCACGCTTGTTGTAAAACTTGCGTCCAAACCTACAGAAGTGGAGGAGTCTTCGCTTGCTTTTGAGGAGGAGTTTGTGGAAGAAGGTTGATCGCTAGGTCATCGATCCCAGTCGGTTGCCTGTGGTGTGCTGATTGGAGTTTGCCAGAGTTTATTTTCGTTCCGCTGCAGTATTTCTTTAGTGTTAGCCCTGCAAGCAGTTTGATCATGATAATCCCAGTATTTTAAAGTCTAATATTTTGTTTCAGCTGTATGTATGCATCGCTTAATTTGTGTTAAATTGATTAGTTAAATCCGTAGCTGCATATCCTGTAGGCAAAATATTGACCTCTACTACCTGAGCCTAGGTTATTTGCTGTGATCGAGGTCATTTGGATGATCTCTTATCACTTAGTAGATCCGGGTCAACTTGCTTAGACATGCTTAGCTATCGGTAGAACTGGGCGGTTATCGACTTTAGTCGGTAACCTTGATCACACAAAATTTACTACAACTTTATGTTTCAGCATTTCTGCTTTGTTTAATTGCAAAACTAAAAATGAAAACAAAAATGATTTGGACGCGGGCACAATGGTAAGATTGGTGTGATCTTTTGGTGTGATCGAAAGGTGCCGGGTCAATTAAGGACCGAACATCTTGTGATTGAATTTTTATCCGGGCATTTCGCGTGCTAACCACACTAGAGTATATGGGACCTCTCTTGACCTAGTACTTTGGCGTGTATTGGCTCCGGTCGCAGGAGGTCGCGGGAGGGATGGAGGTGGGAGCATGGTAGTTGTCCAAAAGCTTTATCCCGAGTGGGTAGTTGTCTTTTCGGCTTTACCATGTAAGCGTATGGGTTTCTATCCATACGAGCGGCTCGTAGTTAATACACAATATTGGAACAAGTCTCGTAGGACTTAGCTGTACAAAGATACCGGAAGTGTGCTTTGGCTTAAAGCGATCAAGTGTGGGTGCGATGGTACACCTGCGCAGGTTAAAAACTATTCGAATAGCCTCGCCCTAGGTGATGGACACGCTTGGGTAAGCTTTTCAAGAGTTAGACTACAACATTTAAATTAAAACTTGATGGGTGGTACGAATCTGGGATTCGTGCTATTGTTGTGGTGACTATTGGGATAGTCACTTCTAGGTGGTTTATCTTTCGCTTTTGTTATTAATACCCTTACTGTTATTTCAATCTTAAAAATGAATTGCAAACTTGCCCTTAAAACTGTATTACCTTATTGCAAATGAAAATTGGCTTTATGCAAATGAAACATATGGCCTCCACCAAATAAGCCTGCATGTAGCTTATGAATAGGTCTGCTAGTTCACACGTCAGTCTTGCGGGTACAAAGACAATCTTTGTACTCGTGTGCTTTGCTTAATGTTTTGTTGCAGAGGAAGAAGGTGAGCCCCAAGGGCCTCACTTCGTGAGTCGTGTTGCCGTTTCGGGGACGACTAGACTTGGCGGTCCGGTCAGATGCCTTGTGGGTTGGAGGCACGCTGATTGGCTTTGTTTATAGCCATCTTATGACACTTTTGCTTCATTTGTCGTTCTTGTTTATTTGTGTATCTTGGCACTGTCGGCCTTTGTGCGTAATAACTCTACTATTTGTTTATCTTCCGTTTGGTAGTGTAGTGTTTGGACTCTATGTTTGGAATGGAGTTGATGTCTAATTTTGTACCGAGGTGTGTATCTTGCTCTAGGAAGTATACATATCTCGAGGATCGATTTATTTGATTTGTGATGCTAGGACCGGTGGTTGGTTAAGCATTACAAGCCAAATAAACTGGGTCCTCACAAAGTTGGTATCGAGCCATTCGACCGTAGCAACCCAAGCATAGTCGTCTTTAGGATATTTTGAAAAGCTTAATTTCAAAGTATAAAAGGGTTTATGAAAACCTAGGCGATTCTCGATTTTACTCCTTACCTATCTTAGCCTTCTACTCTCATCTTACTCTAATTTGAGTTTAAAACTTGGTTTCTCTCTTTCCTTTCAAAAGATAGTTACTACCAGGTAGAATCGGTCTTTGGGAGAACCATAGAGAATTAGTCTAATTAAAAATTTGTGGGGTATAAGGGTAAGATATATGTGAGTTTGCTAAGTGTCCGATTTTTGTCAATTGGTTTTGTAACTTAAAAGTCTTGTGTTTGTTTTGTCTGTGTTAGTAAGTTATTTGCGATGAGGTTGTCGACTTCTTGTTTTCCGGCTATTGTTAACTTGTCTTAGTGAAATAGGATGGCCGGGAGAACGCGTGGCAGTCAGCAGGCTGGTCATGATGAGGAGCTTCCCCCTCCTCCGACCATGGCTGAGGTGCTCACTCAGATCGAGCGAAACCGCATGGACCGACGCGCATCTTGGAGGTTATTGCTAGAATACCTCCACTCCGCCGTGGTGGCGGCCACCGACTCGCGGGGACTTGCGAGTTCCTCCGCACGCGACCGCCGACTTTCTCCCGCTCTGAGGATCCTCTCGATGCGGATGATTGGCTGCGCATGGTTGAGCGGAAGCTCAACATAGCTCAGTGCCAGGCACAGGATAAGGCACTCTTCGCGCCCTACCGGCTTGAGGCGCAAAGACTCATGGTGGGAGAACTATCTCGCCATGCACCGCGCCATGTGGTCGCATGGGAGGAGTTCAGTCGATTTTCGTCGGGCCCACATCCCCGATGGCCCGATGAAGTCAAGAAGAAAGAATTCCTCGCGCTCAAGCAAGGGCGCAAACTGTGACGGAGTATCAATACGAGTTTAATCATCCGCTCGTTATGCTCGGGAGAGGTGGCCTCGGATGAGGCTAAGCAGAGAAGTTTATGGATGGCTTGTCCGAGGAGCCGCAGACAAGCTATCTATTGTGGACTTCTTCGACTTTCGTGCCTTGGTAGATAAGGCCATTGTTGCCGAGCATAAGGCAAAGCGCGTGGCGAGTCCCGCAAGCGCAAATGGGAGGCACATCAGTCTACTCACACCAGCCTCACTCGTCCTCGGCCGGGCGGCACGAGTGGTCCGTTCTTTTGCTCCACCGGCGCCGAGGCCATCTGCACCAGCTCCTCGTCCATCGCAGGCCGTGGTTCAGCCACGTGCGCCTGCGATCCAGCAGCAGAGCGGCCTCCGCAATCCGGCGGCCGAGGTTACTTGTTTTCGCTGCCACAACAAGGTACACTACGCCAACGCTTGCCCTCAGAGTGTTGCAGCAGCCCCTCGTCCTAATGGAGGACGCGGGCAGGGAGTGGTCATCCACCGACGTAAGATGATCCGAAGCCCGTGGTGTGCAAGCGGTCGAGTCAACCACCTTTCACCGAGGAGGCTCGGGGCGCGGATGTCGTGATGGGTACACTTCTTGTCAATTCTCGCCCCGCGCAGTATTATTTGATTTCGAGCATCGCATTCTTTTATTTCAAGATCATTTGCTGCTGCTAGTGGTCTTCACTGTGTTCCTTTGGGAGTTCCTTTGCTCATCCGCTCTCCGGGTCGGAAATGAGGGCTGATTACTGATGTCGGGATGTTCCTATCATAGTCAAAGGAGTGGGATTTTTGGCGGACCTTATTCGCTTTCGATTCGACAGAAGTCCGGATGTGATTCTTGGCATGGATTGGTTGTCCCAACACTTGGGGCAAATCGATTGTGCAGGAAGATTGTTTATCTCAGGCCCTTCAGGTAGTGGTCGGATTTTCGCGCAGCCTTTAGGGGCCACATCTATGTGTATTAGAGGCAAAGCCACCTTGCGCATTCGTGGATGTTCCCATAGTATCGACTTTGGGGATGTGTTTCAAGACTTGCCCGGATGCCTCGGTTCGAGACACGGAGTTTGTCATCGAGTTGCTGCCCGCACGCCCGATTTCAAGGCGCCGATCGAATGCCTCCCAATGAGCTAGAAGAATTGAAGAAGCAGCTTGGTGAGCTCCAAGCAAAGGGTTTCATCCGTCCAGTTCATCTCCTTGGGGCTGTCCGGTGATCTTTGTGAAGAAGAAGGACAAGACTTTGCGCATGTGTGTTGATTACCGTCCTCTCAATGAGGTGACGGTGAAGAACAAATATCCTTTGCCCCGCATTGATGATCTGTTTGATCAGTTGACTGGAGCCCAGGTGTTCTCAAAGATTGATTTGAGAATGGGGTATCATCAGGTCAGGATCAGATCTGAGGATATTCCGAAGACGGCTTTCACTACTCGTTATGGGCTGTACGAGTACACCGTCATGTCCTTTGGCTTAACCAATGCTCCAGCTTTGTTCATGAACTTAATGAATTCAGTATTCATGGAGTATTTGGATAAATTTGTGGTGGTCTTTATTGATGATATTCTTATCTATTCCAAGACTGAAGCAGAGCATGCTGAGCATCTGAAGGTTGTTTTGGGCAAATTGCGGGAGCACCAGCTGTATGCGAAGTTCAGCAAATGCGAGTTCTGGTTGAAGGAAGTGGCATTCTTGGGCCATGTTCTTTCAGCTGGAGGCATAGCTGTGGATCCCAGCAAGGTCAGCGACGTTCTATCTTGGGGGCAGCCCAAGTCAGTCACCGATGTGCGGAGTTTTCTCGGTTTAGCGGGCTACTACCGCCGCTTTATCGAGAACTTCTCCAAAATCGCAAAGCCAATGACTGAATTGCTCAAGAAGGACAAGAAGTTTGTGTGGACCTCTGCTTGTGATGAGAGCTTTCAGGAGCTCAAACGGTTGACTTCATTGATCCTCACTCTTCCCGATATCCACAAGAGCTTCGATATTTATTGCGATGCCTCTCGTCGAGGACTTGATGTGTTCTTATGCAGAAGGCAAGGCGCTTGCCTATGCATCCAGCGATTGAGACCTCACGAGCTCAATTATCCCACCCATGATTTAGAGTTGGTTGTTGTGGTTCATGCACTCAAGATTTGGCGGCATTATCGATCGGAATCACGTGAGGTGTATTCCGACCATAAGAGTTTGAAATACCTGTTCACCCAGCCAGATCTGAACCTCAGGCAAAGGAGATGGTTGGAATTGATCAAAGATTATGACATGGGTATTCAGTATCACCCTGGCAATGCCAATGTGGTTGCCGATGCACTTAGCCGAAAGGTGTATTGCAATACTTTGATGATCCAAGAGCAGCAACCTGCACTTCTTGCAGAATTTCAGCGTCTCAACTTGGGTTTGGTTGAGCATGGCTCCCTTGCCGCCTTGGTTGTGCAACCCACCTTGGTGGATCAAATCAAGTCAGCACAGCAATCAGATGTTGGTGTAGGTAAAATCAAGCAGAACATTAAGAATGGATCAGCCAAATGTTTTACAGAAGATGAGCACGGTGTTGTATGGTTTGGGCAGCGTCTCGTGGTCCCAAAGGTCCCCGAGTTGCGGGATTTGATTCTCCAGGAGGCCCATGATTCGCCTTTGTCCATCCATCCCGGGGCCACCAAAATGTACCAAGATCTGCGTCAGAGATTCTGGTGGACTCGCATGAAGCGCGAAATTGCCAGGTTCGTGGCCAGGTGCGACATATGTTGTCGTGTCAAGGCCGAGCATCAGCGTCCAGCAGGTCTTCTTCAGCCTTTACCTATACCAGAGTGGAAGTGGGATTCTGTAGGCATGGATTTCATCACTGGGCTGCCCCGCTCATCTAAGGGAAATGACGCCATTTGGGTTGTCATTGAGAGGCTAACTAAAGTGGCGCATTTTCTTCCGGTCAAGAGTCAGCTCCGTGTGGAACCTCTAGCCGAGCTCTATGTATCAAGGATTGTGAGCTTGCATGGTGTACCCAAGACGATTGTGTCTGACCGTGGAGCGCTGTTTACCTCTCGGTTTTGGCATAGTCTGCAGGAGGCCATGGGAACTCGTCTTACTTTCAGCACGGCCTATCATCCTCGGGATCGATGGTCGACGGAGCGCGTCAATCAGGTGCTTGAAGATATGCTCCGTGCTTGTGTTCTTTCCTATGGGAAGAATTGGGAGAAGTGCCTACCGCTTGCCGAGTTCTCCTACAACAACAGCTTCCAGGCTAGTCTCGGTATGGCACCGTTTGAGGCCTTGTATGGGAGGCGATGCAGAACCCCACTGAACTGGTCAGAAACTGGGGAAAGACAGTTCTTTGGTCCAGATTCCATCAATGAGGTTGAAAGTCAAGTGCAGTTGATTCGTGAGCACTTGCGCGTAGCTCAGTCTAGACAGAAGAGCTATGCAGATCGACGTCGCCGTGAGTTGAGCTTCCAGCCCAATGACTTTGTGTATCTCAAAGTCTCACCTTTGAAGGGACATCGTCGTTTCGGTGTCAAGGGCAAACTAGCTCCTCGATATGTCGGGCCGTATCGCATCATCAAGAAAGTGGGAGCTGTTGCATACAAACTAGAATTGCCATCTACACTTGAAGGGGTGCATGATGTTTTCCATGTATCGCAATTGAAGAAGTGCCTCCGTTTTCCCGTTGAGGAAACACCATTGGAAAATATCGATGTGCAGGAAGATCTGTCTTATCGTGAGCGCCCCGTTCGTATCCTCGAAGAAGCTGAACGAAGAACAAGGAACCGTGTGATAAAGTTTCTTAGAGTTCAGTGGTCGAATCACTCCGAGGACGAAGCCACTTGGGAGCGGGAAGATCGTCTCCGAGCAGAGTACCCATCCTTCTTCTCCCAGTGATCAGAATCTCGGGGCGAGATTCCTGTAAGGGGGGGGAGATTTGTAACAGCCCTAACTTAGGGTTTGTATTTCCAATGTAAAATTTTGAGGATAAATAAAAACTTTTGTTGTCTCATCAAATCATTTGGAAGTTTTCCAAATTTTCCCTAGCAATTTCCATTTTCTAGAATTAAATTCTTGTGAATGGAAATTGTTGTCAGCAAATTCTTAGCTTTCAAACTTGTGATCATCCTCTGAAATTATTTTTCCTATCATCTTGATCATCCTATCTACCTCCCTGAATTATTTCTCAATTTTTAGATTTTGTTTGCTATTTCAAATGCCCAAGTCAAACCAGTTTAGAAATCTGGTCAAACCTCTGGACAGCAGCTTGGGAATTTTATTGGGAGAAATCTGGTGCATGAAAACTCCTGGAAAAATTTCACAAGGTTGTTCTATGTTCCAGTAAGTTCCCATAAAAATTTCAAAATTTTTGGAGCTCAGGAGCTACATCTAAAATTCCCAAACTCTCTCAGCTTTTAAAACTCAAAATCGAAATCATCGCTTGTCGGGCTCGAACCCAAGCCCGACTCAAACCAGACCGCACCACTTGTCTCGGTCGCACCACCTAGCTGCTGCGCGAGCCCGATGGTGTCCACCGTCCGATGAAGATCGAACGGTCCTCATTGCTTGCCTCGTCGACTGTCCGAATGCATACACCAATCTCACCGTCCATTTCGGATCCAACGGTCGGTGCGTCATCGATCGAGTCAAACCACCGGTTCGCACCGCTGTTAAATCGGCCGGTGGACCCTACCGCCGATCCGCCTCGTCTTCTCCGCACCTCACCGGAGCTCGGGTCGCGCATGCATGCTCGCCACGCACTCGCCGCCGCCACCTTTTTGTCCTCGTGTCACCGATCGTGAAGCATCGCCGGTCTCATCTACCCACCGAGCCCATCCACTATCCTTCGCGTCCATTCTCGTGCCTTCTCCGCCCAAATTTTCTTCTCGTTCGAGAAGAACTCGAGCGTAGCGCCGCCGTTCGAGCCGCCTTGAGCCGATCGCACCGTCGTGTTCCTCTTGCCTCGCCGCCTCCATTTTGCCTATTCCGGTCCTTGGCGTCCGTGGATCACGGGCGGTATCGTCGTCTCGCCTCCGGCGATCTCGGTCCCGTGAGCTCGTTTGCGACTGGTGAGTTTCCACCCGCCACCTAGTCCCTTAGGATCGCATTGATGCACCGAGTCTAACGGTGACTTCATTTTCATCTTTGGTGCATCGTTGCGGGCGTGCGACCAATTCTTCTCAAGCTTGGTTTTCCGCCGTGGAATTCCGCCACCTCGGGCCTTCTTCGTCGGCGTTATCGTGTGCTTCTTGCTCACGGTGTTGAGGCGGCTTAAGCACACCTTCCGAGTCTTCTAGAAGTCCGTATCGCCTTCTCGCCTCCGTTCGCCGCCACCGCGCGGCATCCCGTGGGTCGCGCCACCGCCATCGTGTTCGCAAGATCTTCGCGACTGAAGGTATCACCCGCCGCCGAAACCCTCTCGTTAGCTAAATCGATTCTTGCGCGCGCGCCGCCGTCCCGTGCGTCGTGCGGTGAGCGCCGCGAAGTTTAGTTATCGCTAAACTTGGTTCTGTTAGGTCACTGACTTGTGGGACCTCTCGGTTAAATCGCGTTTAGAAATCCTTTAATCCAGCCCGTTATGTTTTCTCATAGTCACCATCATGTGGGTCCATCTTTGTCGATTAGGGTTGTGTAGTTTCGTTATGCATTTTCTCTGTTTGGGCGTATTTCTCGTGAGAGTATGTTAGGTTTGCACTTTGGTAGTCAAGACGTATTCTTAGAATACGCCGACGTCACCTTCGCGCAACTGCTCGTCAAGACCTTTATTTGGGCCCATTTGTCGATGTGAGGGCTAGCTGGCTGTGGGTGCGAAATGGAATTACTGCATTATAGATTTCGGAAATGATTTAGTATTTCTGGTTTATGTTTTCTGTTGAGCTGATAATTCAATTAAACTTGTAAAATGCATAACTAATTCAATTTTTATCCAAATTGCATGAAACCAGTGCTGTTAATTTTTATTTTAAGTGTACTATTTACTAAAATGAGTTTCAACCTTGTATCTGTAGATAAAATCTGTTAATTAATTTAATGTTGTAGATTGTAATCTCCAAATTAGAAAATGCATATCCCTTTCAATAATTGTCCAAATTCAATGAACCCAATTCTGTAAAATTTCATTTTCAGTATACTAATTATTAGGATAGGTTTTACACACTGTTTCTGTTCATGAAAAATTGTTAAGTAATTAACTAGTGTTTTGATGTGTTTTTAGCTTAGAAAATTCATAGAAAGTTCTTAATAGCTTAAAATGAATTGTTCTCTGTTTCTAAAATTTTGTTATGTCATGCTTAGGTTGCTGTGTGAGTTTGGTATGTTTTGATGTTGTTGTATGGTTGTCGGTGTTTTTCGCTCTTATTATTGTTATTTGTTCTATCGTTAGGATTCGATATTTGCGGCAACCACGAGAACGACCCTCCGCAACAAATTGAGCAACAAACAACCGTGCAAGCGGTTTGATCATGTTAATCCCAGTATCTTAAAGTCTAATATTTTGTTTCAGCTGTATGTATGCATTGCTTAATTTGTGTTAAATTGATTAGTTAAATCCGTAGTTGCATATCCTGTAGACAAAATATTGATCTCTACTACTACGAGCCTAGGTTATTTCTTTGTGATTAGAGGTCGTTGGATGATCTCTTGTCACTTAGTAGATCCGGTCAATTTGCTTAGACATGCTTAGCTATCGGTAGAACTGGGCGGTTATCGACTCTAGTCGGTAACCCTGATCACACAAAATCTACTATAACTTTATGTTCGAGCATCTTTGCTGTGTTTAATTGCAAAACTAAAACTAAAAACAAAAATGATTTAGACTTGGGCTGTGGTATGATTGGTGTGATCTGTTGGGTGTGATCGAATGGTGCCCGAGTCAACAAGGACCGAACATCTTGTTACATCGAACCAAGCATTTCGCGTGCTAACCACACTAGAGTATATGGGACCTCTCTTGACCTAGTACTTTGGCGTGTATTGGCTCCGGTCGCAGGGGTCGCAGGAGGGATGGAGGTGGGAGCATGGTAGTTGTCCAAAAGCTTTATCTGAGTCGGTAGTTGTCTTTTCGGCTTTACCATGTAAGCGTATGGATTTCTATCCATACGAGCGGCTCGTAGTTAATACACAATATTGGAAAAGTCTCGTAGGACTTAGCTGTGCCGGCATAACCTTCGGAAGTGTCCTTGGCTTAAAGGCGTTCTAAAGTGTGGGTACATTGGTACACCCCGTAGGGTTTAAAACTATTCGAATATCCTCGTCCTAGGTTATGGACACGCTTGGCAAGGTCTTCCAAGAGTTAGACTACAACATTTAAATTAAAACTTGATGGGTGGTACGAATGCGGGATTCGTGCTATTGTTGTGGTGACTATTGGGGTAGTCACCTCTAGGTTGTTTATCTTTCTCTTTGTTAGTATTACCTTTCATTGTATTTCAACATTAAAACGAATTGCAAACTTGCCTTCAAACCGTATTATATTATTGCAAATGAAAATTGGCTTTATGCAAATGAAACATATGGCCTCCACTAAACAAGCTGCATGTAGCATATGAACAGTCCGCTAGTTCACACGTCGGTCTTGCGGGTACAAAGACAATCTTTGTACTCGGTGCTTTGCTTAATGTTTTTGTTGCAGAGGAAGAAGGTGAGCCCCAAGGGCCTCACTACGTGAGTGTGTTGCCGTTTCGTGGACGACTAGACTTGGCGGTCCGGTCGGATGCCTTGTGGGTAGGAGGCACGCTGATTGGCTTTGTTTATAGCCATCTTATGGCACTTTGCTTCCATTGTCGTTCGTTTATTTGTGTACCTCGTGGCACATCGGCCTTTGTGCGTAATAACTCTACTATTTGTTTATCTTCCGTTTGGTAGTGTAGTGTTTGGACTCTATGTTTGGAATGGAGTTGATGTCTAATTTTGTACCGAGGTGTGTATGCTTTAGGAAGTATACATATCTCGAGGATCAGTTTATTTGATTTGTGATGCTAGGACCAGGTGGTTGGTTAAGCATTACAAGCCAAATAAACTGGGGTCCTCACACTCAGTTTTGCTGTTGTTAGGATAACCGTATCTACCTACCATAAAAATTTCAAGTTCCAGATCATTATAGAAATTTTCGCCATGAACAGTAACCGAAATTAATTTAATTAGGATTTTGCAGGCTAAGAGAAATTGTTTAGGGCATAACTTTTTCATACTAAGTCCAAATGAAGTGATTCTTGTTTCTAAAATTGTCTAAAATCAACCTCTAGCTGCCGTAGAAATTTCATGGGATTTGGATGTTCTTTGCTGTTGAGTTCC
The DNA here is from genome assembly GCA_036346255.1 of Ampelocalamus luodianensis. Classification (NCBI taxonomy): domain Eukaryota; kingdom Viridiplantae; phylum Streptophyta; class Magnoliopsida; order Poales; family Poaceae; genus Ampelocalamus; species Ampelocalamus luodianensis. The sequence continues at coordinate 66,983,963 of CM070620.1, read as the reverse complement.
TTTTGGTGTTCTTCGTTCTTATCGGTTTTTATCGCCTTTTCGCGTTAGGTTCCGAAGAAAACTTTGAACCTGAGCACTCCCCTCTGTAGCAAGACCAATCCCAGCAAGGCAAGCAGTTTGCTCATGTTAATCCCAGTATTTTAAGTATTTATGTTGTTTACAAATTCTATGTATGCATTGCTAGTTTGTGTTAAACTATTGTCGCTAGTTGACCTAGTAGATGCATTTCCTTAAGACAAATGATTATCCTCTACTAACGTGAGCCTAGGTTATTGCTGTGATTCAGGGTTCGTGGATGAGCTCTTGTCACTTAGTAGTTTGTGAATTAATTGCTTAGCCATGCTTAGCTTCCGGTAGAAATGGGCGGTTATCGACTTGTCGATAACCTTGATCATATAAAACTTATTATGATTTATGATTTCCACCTTGTGCCATGTCTACTTATGAAAACTAAAACTGAAAAGCAAAATGATTTAGACTTGGGCACAATGGTAAGATGGTGTGATTTTCGGGTGTGACTGGAATGGTGCCCGAGTCAATTAAGGACCGAACATCTTGTGAGTACCTATTATCCGAGCAATTTGTGCGTGCTAACCACACTAGAGGGTATGGGACCTCTCTTGACTTAGTACTTTGGAGTGTATTGGCTTTGGGTCGCAGGGAGTATCAGGAGGGATGGTGTTGGGAGCATTGTAGTGTCCGAAAGACTTCACCCGTGATGGGATTTGTTGTCTTTCGGCTTGCAATGTAAGCGTATGGGTTTCTATCCATACGAGCGGCTCGTAGTCAATGCACAATATTGGAAAGCGTCTCGTAGGACTTAGCCGTGCCGGCATACCTTCGGAAGTGTGCTTTGTGGCTTAAAGGCGGTGTCAAAGTGTGGGTACATTGGTACACCCTGCAGGGTTAAAACTATTCGAATAGCCTCGTCCTAGGTTATGGACACGCTTGGGTAAGCTTTCAAGAGTTAGACTACAACCTTTTTAATTAAAACTTGATGGGTGGTACGAATCAGGGATTCGTGCTATGTTGTGGTGGCTATTGGGATAGCCACTTCTAGGTGGTTGCTTGTATTTATCATTATTTTTGTTGTTACTTTCAACATTAAAATTGGTTTGTAAACTTGCTTTTAAATGTATTACGTTATTGCAAATAAAGTTGGCTTTGTGCAAAATGAGACATACAACCTCCACCTAAATAAGCTTGCATGTAGTTTATGAATAGGTCTGCTATTCCACACGTCAGTCTTACGAGTACCCTTGTGTACTCAGTTATCTTGCTTAAATGTAATTGTTGCAGAGGAAGAAGGTGAGCTTGAGGGCCTCACTACGTGAGTTGTCTTTGTGGTAGCTTGCAGGCGTCTAGCTTAGCGCCCTGTCGGTTTCCTTGTGGGTGGTGTGGCTAACCTGGTCGACTTTGGTTCTAGCCATCTTATGGCACCTTTGCTTCATTGTCTTTCTTGTTTATTGTTCTATTTGGCCGGTCGGCTCTTTTGTAATAACTTTACTTTATGTATGTCGTTATTGAACTTAGTGCTGTATGTTGTACGAAAATGATGTGTAATTTTGTGATGATGTGCATATGCGGCAATTCTGGGAAGCATATGTCCATCGAGGCTTAGAATGTTTAATTAGTGACGCTAGAACCATTTGGAGGTTAAGTGTTACTAGTTAAATATTCCGGGTCCTGACAAAGTTGGTATCAGAGTCATACTGACCGTAGCAACCCCTAGCTTGGTCGCCTCTAGGATATTTTGAAAACTTACTTTCAAAAGGTTTACAAAACTTAAGTAAGTTCTCTGATTTTACTCCTTACCTATCTTAGCTTGCTCATCTCACCTTACTCTTGATCATGTTTTGGAAACGCTGTTCCTCTCTTCCTTTCAAAAATTAGCTATTATCGATCAAATTGGTTTTGGGAGAACCATGAGAGCTTGGAAAAAGAAATTTGGACAGCTAGCTAGTAATTAGTATAGGAGGTAGGAAATGAGAGGTTAATTCAACTAAAACTTGAGGGAATGTAAGGGTAAGAAGTGATATGAAATTAGCTAAATGCCTATACTCTATTAGGTGGTTATACCTTGATCTTTGGGCTGTTTTGAGCTAGAATTTAGTTCTGAAATTTTGGATCTTCTCAAATGATTACTCGTTCTTCCATATGGGTTAGTCGTTTCGGGGAGTTGATTTGGTGACTTATGGTCTTGTGTTCTTTGGTGGTTATTCTTGTGCCCTTTTTAATTGAGTTTGGATTACTGTGCCTTTTGATCTCGGGCTTGTAGCTAACTTGTCTTTGTGACTTAGTTAGAACATGGATTACTGTGCCTTTTGAGTTCACCTCAACTCAATTGATTCCAACGGGGCTTGCTCTTCTGGCACACGAAGACAATTCTTCAACTGCGAGACATCAAAGACATCATGCACTCTCGCTAACGCATCGCGCGACTCTAATCGTAAGCAACTTCTCCACGACGCCCAAAATCTTGAACGGACCAACATACCTAGGGCAAGCTTCCCTTTGGCATGAAACCTTTTGACACCTCTGGGCGGGGTCACTCGAAGATAAACGAAATCATCGGGTTCAAAACTGAGATCACGACGACAATTATCACCATAGCTCTTCTGCCTGGACTGAGCTATCTTCAATCTTTCTCGATCATGGCCACTTGTTCTTCTCGCTTCGAATAATGTCCGGACCGAAACCGATCGCTCAATTGTTTTCACCAATTCAACGGGGTTCGGCAGGCACGACCATACAAGGCTTCAAATGGTGACATTTGCAGACTAGCCTGGTAACTATTGTTGTACTAAAATTCTGCATACGGTAAACTCTTATCCCATCGGCAAGATTCGCTAGAGCACAAGCTCTCAGCATATCCTCCAATATCTGATTAACTCTTTCAGTCTGTCCATCTGTCTGTGGATGATACGCGGTACTGAAATTCAGATGGGTGCCCAATGCTTCATGCAAGCTCTGCCAAAAACGAGAGGTGAACTGGGATCCTCGATCTGACACTATCTTTTGGGCACACCGCAACCGACAATTCTGGCCATGTACAACTCCGCAAGGCGGTCTCCTGAGTACGTGGTTTTGACCGGCAGAAAATGGGCGACCTTGGTCAAACGATCAACTATTACCCAGATCGAATCGTAACCCGATTGAGTCTTGGGTAAACCGGTAATGAAATCCATACCGATCTCTTCCCACTTCCATTCTGGAATCTTGCGTTGCAAAGAAACCTGCGGCCTCTCGTGTTCTGCCTTTACTTTCTGACAGATGTCGCACAAGGCAACGAACTCTGCAACTTCTCATTTCAAATTTGGCCACCAAAATTTATTCTTAACATCCTGGTACATATTGGTACTTCCAGGGTGGATCGAATACTTTGAGTCGTGGGCTTCCTTTAAGATTAACTGTCTTAGACCATCGATATCTGGTACACAGATACGACCATTAATCCAGAGTATGTCTTGATCATCCTTGGTGAAATCTTTGAATTTCCTTCGCCATTTTGATCTTGATCTCGCATAACACGGAATCCTTTGGTTGTGCTTCGCGAATCTGCTTTTCTAGGGTAGACTGTACCTCCAAATTGGCTACAAATCCTTCGGACACAACTTCCAGCCTTAGCTTCTGAAATTCTTCATAAAGTTTTGGGCAACTTTCCTTTACTTCCAAAGCATTGCAGTAACTCTTACGACTTAGAGCATCTGCAACTACGTTGGCTTTTCCCGGATGGTAGTGGATTCCAAGATTATAATCCTTGATCAATTCTAACCATCTTCTCTGTCTCATGTTCAAATCTGACTGGGTGAAGATATACTTTAGACTCTTATGATCCGTATATACTTCACAGCGATTACCGATGAGGTAGTGACACCAAATTTTTAAAGCATGCACTACGGCAGCTAATTCCAGATCATGAGTAGGGTAATTCTCCTCGTGAGGTCTCAACTGCCTTGACGCATAAGCGACTGCTCTTCCTTCTTGCATCAGAACGCATCCTAATCCTTGACGCGAAGCATCACAATAGATATCGAAATCCTTGCGAATATCTGGCAGAATCAGCACTGGGGCTGAAGTCAAACGCTTCTTCAATTCCTGAAAACTTTCTTCACAGGCTGGAGTCCAAGTAAACTTTTTCTCCTTCTTCAACAATTGCGTAAGAGGCTTAGCAATCGATGAGAATCCTTCGATGAAACGGCGGTAATAACCTGCCATTCCCAGGAAACTACGAATCTGAGTTACGGTCTTGGGCTGCTCCCAATGTAGCACTACTTTAACTTTACCGGGGTCAACTGCTACTCCCTCTGTAACACCCCAGTCCGACATGAACCTGGAATGCTACTAAACAACCCCTAATAACTCTAAACTAGACAATCTTAATAAAATTTCGGCAGAACCTCCTTGTAAAGTTAATTACGAAGGTTCCAACACATGATTAATCAAATATTAACTAAAACTTTCATCCAAAGACATCAAAAGATAATCAAGACATGCTAAGAATCCAACATAACTAGAGAGATATAAAGATCCACTACTCATCATTGTTACATTTAAACCATTGCATAAGACAGAACATAATAATCTAAAATCAATCACGTTCTGAAGATCATTCAACTTTATTTAGTTCATGTGGTATGTGGGTGACTAGCAGTCTACTTCCCCCCATGCATGTCATTCTTGGCTCGGTACCTAAAACAACAATAAAGCAAGAGTGAGTCCATAGACTCAGCAAGTACATAAAGAAACTATAACATCAACATACATATAAAGGAGATCAACACTAGAACATCTCATATGCAAATGCAATGCTCAAGGAACCTTTATCTTTAACTTTCTGTGTGCATTACACCGGTAATGCAGAGTATGCAACCGCCGCTGCATACCCATGCTCATGCGGCGCGCACGCACAGGGACCAATTGCCCATTACTCCGCAAGTAATGGGGACCTCAAGCCCACACTCCACGAGTGAGGATCTCGGCCCGTCACCTTCATGACGGGGATCTCAAAGGAAACATACTTGGTCACCACATGACCAAGCCTCAATATGATCTCAATATGCACATGCTCATCATTTAATCATCGTCAAATTACCACAAGACAGTAAGAACATATAACAATAGAGCATGGACATATATGACGATCCATAAATCTTAAATCAACATCAAGCCAACAATCTCACTATGCTACCACACATCGAGAAGCACACAATCATGACCAATCAAACACAACCACGAATCAAACAATGCACTTGCCTTAACCACGTGAGAACTGGGAACGTGAAGTTGGTGCTGCCTCCGTACTCTTCCCCACCTAAATTCAATCAAGAACATAGACTAAGACCACAGTAACGAACCACATGAATTCTAAAATAAACACAACTAGCAATAGCTCGCAACCCAATCCCGACTCCAAATTTCTAATTGCTGTTCTGTACCTTCTGTGAACAGTCAAGTTCTAAAATTCATATCTTTCTGTACATAGGTCCAAATTATGTGTTCTTGGACTTCATTGAAAGGTTATCAAATTTCCCAACTAAACCTAGTTGGTGAGCTTCCTGATTCGGCCATCTAAAATCACTTTCAAGCCGATTAACAAGACATCGATTTCACGTCAGACTTTCTGGACAGAGCACTAAAACTAACATAACTTTCAGCTCGTTTACCCAAATTTCGCGTTCTTGTGCTTCCTGAAAGCTACGATAATTATCTACAACTTTCGTTATACTGAGATCCTCTAATTCTATCTTTAACTGATCGCAAAGTTCAGATCACTAAAACCTGTCAAAATGCTGACAGATTCGCAGGACAGTCACAGTAAATAATTCATAACTTCTGCTGTAGAGGTCCAAATAATATGATCTAGCACTTCATTGAAAGCTATGGACGTCCTCTACAACTTTCTAGGAGATGCTCAGAACAGAATCTGCACCTATCTATGACAAAACGCCTGTCCAATACAATCTGTCCTGAGGGAACAGAAAACCGACATTGCAACAATCAACTAAATACGCATCTAAACGAGGGGAAAACGTGGTTACCCTTGAAGAACCGTTTGCCGGGCACGACGAGCACCCACCAGCGAGCTCTTCCCCCAAAGATGGTCACGTTCCCCTCGCCTTCTTCCTTCTCCAACGCCCGGCCACCTCCAGCGATCTCCAAATCGGCAATCGGGGAAGACGAACGGAGTTTGCCGGTAGCGAGGGAGGCGCCAAGGGGAGGGAGTGCAGCAACCTGAGAACCCTAGGCAGGGACTGCGGCTTGAGGGGAGGAAGGGGGAGGGGAGGCGCACGGTTGGAGGGGGAGGCAAAAGGGGCGGCTAGGGTTAGGAAGGGGGAAGAAAAGGGGTGTCCCCCCCTTGGCCGGCCACATATGGGCCCCTTTGGGGCCAAAGCCCAGGCCCAAGTTGGCAGGAATTCACCGCTAACCCCTTCTCTATTTGTTTAATTGGTTATTTTCTATTAGGTTCTTCTCCCGATTCGATTTCCACTACTGTATCCTTTAAATCTTTAGGTTTTCTCCCGAGTCCTATTATGGGGTATTACACTCTACCCCCCTTAAACTGAATTCGTCCCCGAATTCTTTCCATCACTCTACCCGAAGAACAATCACAGCTAGGATTTATGAACAAAACCACACACCTGCTGTGAACAATTCCGAATATTGCTCGCGCAAGCAAGACTCTAATTCCCAAGTCACTTCCCTCTGGGACATATGGGATCACACCACCTAGATGGATACCAACATCTTTCACTTCAAGACTAATCTCGACCCTTACGGGTACGCTCCACGCACGGGACTCAAAAGTAAGGTCTTACTTCGTGGCCAACAGCTCCAACAAAAAACCTAAGCTCCGGACCTCTCATGTGCTCTCTCAGCACCGAAAAACACAAGACATTGAGTACTCCGCGCAAGTACTCGTGACGGTCCTAGCGATACGCCAATCTACATATTCCCGTGACTAAGGAACCTATCCAACACACCTTTGGTTAAACTTCCTTTTTGTACCGAAGTACATCGTCTGCACAGAACCCGCAGAACTCTTGTTCCTACACTCAATCGATCACTTTACCTAAGCAAGCAGCATCTCCTTTAACAAGGGACGACAAAGAACTCACCACAACTCACTTATCCGAAAAACTCAAGCTGAAAACAAAGGAGTCAAAATGCAACCAACTCAAAGTCACCTTCTCTTAGAAGAGCCCAATCCAAAATCAATGGATTTACCACGAAATCTTTTCCACTTTCCAAAATAGGCGGTTTAGAAATAATGCCACACAAGCCAAAAGCGAAATCACTAAAAACCAGTCTTACCCTTTTTCTAACGGTAGGAATCACACATACCGACAAGAACCAACTCAATTTATAATCGACATCCATCATAACTACATAGTTCAAGTAAGAATTAAGAAAGCATCTAACTATCCAAGATCACACCCTTTACCAAAATCTTTCTTTTAAGAAATCAACTTTCTCTTAAACCATAGGATCCCAAATCATCGTATAACGCATTAACTCATTTCTCTTAAATTGGCAACCTCAAAGCTATGCTCTACCGAACACAAAATCCACACTTATGTAGGGAGACTCTTCCAATCCACAATATTGTACTCTAGCCAATTTCCCTACCGAATGAACTTGTCAAAATAATTTCCAACACAACACAATATAGATTTCACCCACCATCACATCCCTTAATCCGTTAAGGATGAACAATTTTAAATTCACATCCCACACTCTCATATACTAGCCACAAAGGATACTATCAATGATCATTCCACTACTCGAAATCCACTCTTATTCTACCACTTCTGCACATAATCAAGTAACCACCCCAAGACGATTTATTTCACAAGTCTTAGACCCTCTCTAATCCACACCAATCCAATTCAGTTACACAACCACATTATACCCATTCGCCAAACCCTAATCTGCTTAACCGACATTCAAATATTCCCAATCACTAGCGTCAATAAATAAATATATCCTTTGACCATGACATCCTTAGAAATAATTTAACTCCTATAGGGTTACTTACTAAGGCTGAGTCATAGTTGACAATAGTTCAACGATTTCTGCTATCCCATTAATTAGCATGACACTTAGATTCCTCCACGCCGCTACTTTCATTAAACTTCACCACCACAATTCTTCTACACAAACATGCTAAGTATCCAATTGCGATACTCTGATAAGTTCATCAAGAGTCCATAATTTCGATAATCCCAATATTCCAACACGGACAAAGGTTCTTGGATCATAATTCGCAATAGGTTCCACTAGTTGTAACACTAATCACTTTTATCTCATCGACAACTTTCCATTTAAATAGAATTCTCTCCGGTCTTGTAAATCAAACCAATTCACTTTATATCGCTCTTCAAATTGATTGGTTCTGAAAAATCTCAACATTCCAAATACTTGACCACCTCCAACCAATCACCATATTACTCTTTATAACACTTGGCAACACAACTTGGTTAATACTTTACTCAAAAGGAAGAAATAAGCAGATAGAAGGTTCAACAGACAAGAAATCGTGGCTCCTCAAGTGAGCACGAGACCAAGAGAGACAGTCAAATAGTAGGATCTCGAAAACAAGATACGAGCCCACCGTCGAGGCACAAGTCCCACAAGAAGAAATTTTCCACCACCATAAATCATAATAAAACATTGCTATGCAAACCCAAGAAACTCTTAAGTTGAGACAACAAGAAAGTTATGGATTGCATTTTTTTAGCTCCAACCTCAAATACTTATGGTAAACATTTTCCGTTAGCACAACGAAAGTAATCTCTTTGATTACAACATTACTTGCCAAACCAAACAAGAGATGTCTTTAATACCAAACACATTCATCACTTTGAACCAAACGGAACCTTTCCATATGTCACATTGCTCAACTAATTTTATCTACTGCAAAAATCATGAGTCCCCAAAAGATCACGAATACAAAACTCCAAATATTTCATTTAACCGTTATTAAAACAATCAACTTACTTTCTCTTTAGAAGAATCATCACCACTCCAACACGTCACAATCTCTTGTAGACCTTATTACTAACATCAAGAATATTTCACTCTTAGCAAGGTTCGTTATCATCAACTCTTCCTTTATAAAGTCCCCAAAAACTGACCAAACTGTTACATTTCACTTTATCCTCTCATCCTCAAATGAGGGTACACCAAATTCTTACACCCTCACTATAACAACCACCATATTTTTCAAGGAACCTACTACACAATTTACAAGGTTACACCAAAACTCTTTCATCAAAGACATACTATTATCTGACAATCTCACCATCAAGCAAACACATGTCACCTATTAAATCCCATCATAAACCTTCCCAATGAAACACAAAGATATTCGAATGCTCATACTTATTTAGTACACACTAACTCCAATCTAGAGGTTATCATAAACTTTTGATGATTATTCCATCATGGACGAATTGATGGTCCTGTATCTATTTGTACTCCCACGAGCATAAATAAGATCATCAAATAGCCAATTAAAGAAGATTTCTATATTAATATCTACCAAGACGACAAATGAACACATCTTATATTTCTCTTTTCACACGCTTAGATTAATCCATTAAGATCAAATAATCTAACTAGTTTAGCAAACTAAACAACTCGAGGATCAACCACTCCGTTAGTGTTCCACAGTGGTTAATAACTCTATTGATTCCAATTAGGTATAGCCGTACACCTAATCACAGTTCAACAAGAACTACTACATGATACCATCAAATTAATCAACTTTCCTTCCAAGGATCTTAGTTAGGATCGATTATACAACACACTACAGACCCAACTTGATAACTCATATCATATTCACTAATTTCTCCGATTATAACCTCCCACTTAACCACGAGATGACATCGCTAAAGGGTTTAGCATTTTCTTTTATAAAAGAACTTTTCAACTTCAACACTCAAGATACCCAAAAGAAATATATTGAATCAAAACTTCCACGTACTACAGGACTTGCAAAAGGAAACTTTCATTACCCAAGAACATCAACCGGATAAATGGGTCATGCTTTCCAATGAGAAGGACAAAACTCCAAAATAACGGTCAAACTTGACAATCAACTCGGTTCACCAGCCGCAAGAATAACTCATCGATTGGGAAAATAATGATTGCTTTACAGACAAATTAAGCCAAAGAAAACACACCAATACTTTTTTTCTCAAAGCAACCTATCAACCACAAGAATAAATAACCCAAGAGAAACTCATCAATCTCAACTGGATAAGAGTTGACCAAATTCAAATTCAGGGAAGAGAACAACTCTTTTAAGTATACTCGCTACCAACGCCTGTACTACGATCTCTCATGTGGATACTTCGCTAATCCTATACCACGAACGGTGGTGTAACCTGGTATAGCCCAGGACCACAACCACTACCTCCACCTCTCAACATGGGTTACCCCCACACATAATAACCATAGTATTATACTATAGATATAACAGATCATCTCAAAACAGGAATCATTAATACAACTCAACAGATGCGTAAATGCAATGCTTGACCCATCCCATCCTACTGTGCACCAGTGTGTCAGGTTTATAAGTTCATTAACCATTACAAAATTTTAGCAATTTAAGTTGCCTAGGTTGTAAATCCAATCACCACGGACCTACCGCCCGCTCTGATACCAACTGTAACACCCCAGTCCGACATGAACCTGGAATGCTACTAAACAACCCCTAATAACTCTAAACTAGACAATCTTAATAAAATTTCGGCAGAACCTCCCTTGTAAAGTTAATTACACGAAGGTTCCAACACACAGATTAATCAAATATTAACTAAAACTTTCATCCAAAGACATCAAAAGATAATCAAGACATGCTAAGAATCCAACATAACTAGAGAGATATAAAGATCCACTACTCATCATTGTTACATTTAAACCATTGCATAAGACAGAACATAATAATCTAAAATCAATCACGTTCTGAAGATCATTCAACTTTATTTAGTTCATGTGGTATGTGGGTGACTAGCAGTCTACTTCCCCCCATGCATGTCATTCTTGGCTCGGGTACCTAAAACAACAATAAAAGCAAGAGTGAGTCCATAGACTCAGCAAGTACATAAAGAAACTATAACATCAACATACATATAAAGGAGATCAACACTAGAACATCTCATATGCAAATGCAATGCTCAAGGAACCTTTATCTTTAACTTTCTGTGTGCATTACACCGGTAATGCAGAGTATGCAACCGCCACTGATAGCCCATGCTCGGCGCGCGCACGCCACAGGGACCAATTGCCCATTACTCCGCAAGTAATGGGGACTCAAGCCCACACTCCACGAGTGAGGGATCTCGGCCCGTCACCTTCATGACGGGATCTCAAGGAAACATACTTGGTCACCACATGACCAAGCCTCAATATGATCTCAATATGCACATGCTCATCATTTAATCATCGTCAAATTACCACAAGACAGAAGAACATATAACAATAGAGCATGGACATATATGACGCATCCATAAATCTTAAATCAACATCAAGCCAACAATCTCACTATGCTACCACACATCGAGAAGCACACAATCATGACCAATCAAACACAACCACGAATCAAACAATGCACTTGCCTTAACCACGTGAGAACTGGGAACGTGAAGTTGGTGCTGCCTCGGTACTCTTCCCCACCTAAATTCAATCAAGAACATAGACTAAGACCACAGTAACGAACCACATGAATTCTAAAACAAACACAACTAGCAATAGCTCGCAACCCAATCCCGACTCCAAATTTCTAATTGCTGTTCTGTACCTTCTGTGAACAGTCAAGTTCTAAAATTCATATCTTTCTGTACATAGGTCCAAATTATGTGTTCTTGGACTTCATTGAAAGGTTATCAAATTTCCCAACTAAACCTAGTTGGTGAGCTTCCTGATTCGGCCATCTAAAATCACTTTCAAGCCGATTAACAAGACATCGATTTCACGTCAGACTTTCTGGACAGAGCACTAAAACTAACATAACTTTCAGCTCGTTTACCCAAATTTCGCGTTCTTGTGCTTCCTGAAAGCTACGATAATTATCTACAACTTTCGTTATACTGAGATCCTCTAATTCTATCTTTAACTGATCGCAAAGTTCAGATCACTAAAACCTGTCAAAATGCTGACAGATTCGCAGGACAGTCACAGTAAATAATTCATAACTTCTGCTGTAGAGGTCCAAATAATATGATCTAGCACTTCATTGAAAGCTATGGACGTCCTCTACAACTTTCTAGGAGATGCTCAGAACAGAATCTGCACCTATCTATGACAAAACGCCTGTCCAATACAATCTGTCCTGAGGGAACAGAAAACCGACATTGCAACAATCAACTAAATACGCATCTAAACGAGGGGAAAACGTGGTTACCCTTGAAGAACCGTTTGCCGGGCACGACGAGCACCCACCAGCGAGCTCTTCCCCCAAAGATGGTCACGTTCCCCTCGCCTTCTTCCTTCTCCAACGCCCGGCCACCTCCAGCGATCTCCAAATCGGCAATCGGGGAAGACGAACGGAGTTTGCCGGTAGCGAGGGAGGCGCCAAGGGGAGGGAGTGCAGCAACCTGAGAACCCTAGGCAGGGACTGCGGCTTGAGGGGAGGAAGGGGGAGGGGAGGCGCACGGTTGGAGGGGGAGGCAAAAGGGGCGGCTAGGGTTAGGAAGGGGGGGGGAAGAAAAGGGTGTCCCCTTGGCGGCCACATATGGGCCCCTTTGGGGCCAAAGCCCAGGCCCAAGTTGGCAGGAATTCACCGCTAACCCCTTCTCTATTTGTTTAATTGGTTATTTTCTATTAGGTTCTTCTCCCGATTCGATTTCCAGCTACTCGTATCCTTTAAATCTTTAGGTTTTCTCCCGAGTCCTATTATGGGGTATTACACCCTCGGCTGTCATCACATGACCCAGGAAATCCACTTCCTTCTTCCAAAAATCACACTTACTGAACTTGGCATACAGCTGATGCACTCGGAGTTTTTCCAATATTATCCTTAAATGCTCGGCGTGTTCTTTCTCCGACTTGGAGTACACCAGAATATCATCAATGAACACAACTACGAACTTGTGCAAATATTCCATGAATACTTTATTCATCATGTTCATGAAGTATGCAGGGGCATTAGTCAGACCAAAGGACATGACTAAGAACTCATAATGTCCATACCGCGTTGAGAAAGCGGTCTTCGGTATATCCTTAGGACAAATCTTTAGCTGGTGGTAACCTGATCGCAGGTCGATCTTTGAAAACACTCCGGCTCCTTTCATCTGATCAAACAGATCATCTATCCGGGGTAGTGGGTACTTGTTCTTGATGGTAACCTCGTTGAGAGAACGGTAATCAATACACATCCTCATACTTCCATCCTTCTTCTTTACAAACAACACTGGTGCTCCCCATGGCGACGAACTAGGTCTCACGAAACCTTTCTCAAGAAGTTCGTCTATCTGTTTCTTCATCTCTACCAATTCATCGACTGACATCCGATAAGGTCTCTTTGAAATTGGTGTTGTCCCTGGCACTAGGTCGATGACAAACTCGATGTCACGATCCGGTGGCATTCCTGGTAACTCCTTTGGAAACACATCCGGATAATCACTGACGATTGGCACTTCTTATAAGGAAAGGGTCTTCAAACTGTTTACTAGCAAATGTCCATCACGAACTGAGGTGGCTAGAAACTCTACCTTGTTTCCTTTGGCGTCCTCGACTGTTACGGCTCTTCAGCCACAATCTAGCACGGCTTTGTGCTTGGATAACCAATCCATGCCAAGAATGACATCTAAGGTTTGGGTATCTAGGACAATTAGGTTGGCTAGAAACTCAACTCCAGCTATGAGTAACTTAGCTCCTAAACATCCCACTCTAGTACTTAGCTCTACTCCAGGCGACTGGACTAACAGAGTATGCTTAAGTTGCATAACATCCAATTTATTCTTGATGCAAACATTCCAGAAACAAACAAATGCGAAGCTCCAGAATCAAACAAAACTGATGTAGGTACTGAGTTAACGTAAACTTACCCAAGACGACGCCCGTGATTCCCGGCTCCTTCCAGAGTGACGTGGTTGACACGGCATCTGATCACGGACTGCAGTGCTCCTCCGGCTTGACCGGCAACTTGCGAAGCTCCTTGGTTGATGCTTGATGCTGGCGTCTTGGATGGAGTAGCTCCAAGGTTGAAGCGTACTGGAGTGATTGTTCCCCTTTGCGACACCGGTTGGCAAAATGTCCGGCCGACGCACAGCGTAATGCACCTTTGTGCGCTCGCTGGTTGCTTCTCGGATTGGGGTTGACGGTGCGGGGTTGCGAAGTTACGGCGGTGGACGGGTGCTGAAGTTGGTGCGGTGCTCAACGGTCCGGGTGAAACTCGTTGAACCGTCTTTGGCATTGTTCTTGCTCTCCGTGATTGATGGTTCCTTGTTGAGCCATCCGGCGTACTGATTATCCTCCGTTCCTTGCGTTTGTCCTCTAGAACAAAGGCTTTGTTGACCAGCTCTTGGAAATCATGAAAAGTATGGGCGATCAAACTGACTTGTAGTCCAGTTGTTTAGTCCTTCAAAAGCGACTTTGGCGAGCCTTGTTCCGTGGCTACATCTTCCGCTGCATAGCGAGCTAGCCGAGAAAACTTGTTGAGATAGTCGACATCGACATAGCTCCTGCTTGAGAGCGCGAAACTCATCCTTCTTTAGATCGATAATGCCTTCTGGTACGTGATACTGGCGGAATGCTGCAGAAAATTCCTCCCAGGTGATATCCTGTGGCGTCTCATGGGCGGCACAGAAGTTCTCCCACCATTCAGCAGCGGTGCCTTCCATCTGGTGAGTGGCATACAGAACCTTTTCACGATCGCTGCACTGGGTGATCAGCAGCTTCCTTTCGATAACTCTGAGCCAATCGTCTGCTTCCACTGGAGAGACGTGTCCGGAAAATGTTGGTGGATGAGTCCTCATAAATTCTGCAAGTTTGGATGGTCCATGGTGACCATGAACAGCTGGGACTCCATACTGTTGATTGTTGTTATTGTTGTTGGCCTGGTTGTTCATAGCTTGCATCTGAGTCATCGTAGTGTTCATCAGCTGAGTTTGTGCTGCCATGAAAGCTCCAAAGTTTTGCAAGTCAATTGGGGGTGCTTGTGGTGGAACTGCTCCTGCGGCTGGTTGCTCATTGCCTCTCGGCGCTGGGGTGCCGGAACCACTAGCGTTATCATGCGAGTTTGAACCATCTGGCGAAGCTCCAAGGGTTAGATAAGGTAGCAAGCACAAGATAAGTTGAGAACTAAGCAGGGGGTAGGTTAAACCCAACAGAACACAGGTCAAGAAACTCCAATGAAATACTTTTATTACTTAGGGTCTTAGCATGGCTGCAACAAATGCCTAAGGGCCTTTGCAGCTCATACTGCACACAAAAGAAACAACGACCTAAGCACACAAAACTACCGCCTAAAGGGCGACTCACTAAATCAAATCGCTAAGCTCGAAAAGGCCGAGACTAAAACGAACTACTCAAGAAAGCCTCCACAACCGCGCGACGCTCCCGACGGTCACAGACTCGAAGTGAGCCGGCATCTTGGCAAACTAACTCGATGCCTCGAATCGTGCAGCAGAGCGCGCTCTTCCGTGCAAGCGGCTCCGCTGGCTCCTCCGCTCTGCATCCTCTTCGGCTCGACCGCCTTCCTCTGGATCTTCTTCGAGTCCTCCTCGGGTCTTCATCTTCTTCGGGACTTGGTCGTAGAGGATCTCTTGCGAGTGGCGACCTTCTCTTGACTCTCGCAAGGCTTCATAGACATGATCCAACTCGTGATGGTCCTCTCCAAAGCTTCCTCCGGGCGCCACGAATCGGGCGAGGTGCACGATCGTAGCGTTGCTCTCCTTCGTGGACGGGTAGCGTCTTTGGCAAGTCCACGGCCGCAGCCTGGGTGGTAATGAAGACGGTGTCTTGAAGCTCCGTGCGTAGATGTTGCGATACGCAGCATGGCCAAGCGCGACAACTCCTGGATACCTTCCAGCCAAGTGATCTTCCTCACATAGACGTGCGAAGGTTGGCTTGCCTTGACGTTCCTCCTGGCGTAGATCGTCAGGCGACAAATCACTCCACGGTTTTGTCCATTCACCGCCCAAATTATTTGCCGACGCACGATGGGACGATCAAAACCTCCAAGAACCTGGAGCAACTTCCAAAGCTCGGCGGCATACCCTCCAGTGTGCTCACCATAGCTCTGAAGACGAGGTATCTGTCAAGACAGACGAACAGGGTAAGAGCAACTTTAAAACAGCGGGGAGAGAAAGGGTTATAGCCAAAGTTGAGGCGAGAGAGACATGAGAAGAGTTAAGCAATTAATTAACCTTGCGAGTTAATTTTTTTTTCCTTTAGAAAATAATTTGGATACTCTAAAGACGGCCAATCTAACTAGGGTCAAGACCTACAGTGTGAGGACGCCGGTGTATTGGAAATTGGCTTAATTAAAATTATACTGTAGCACAATTCTTAATCAAAGAACAGGGCTGCTCCTTCATTAAGATTCATGCTAAAAGTATAAGTTTAATAAATAACAGATCCAATACTCGGGTTTCCAGGATATATGTCTCACAATGGTTCCCAGGATCAGCGACCATTGCACATATATCCTTCAACAACATTGCATCATACACATACAAGTCATACATTTACATAATTAAATATATGTTTACAAGATTTCGGTTTAGTACTACATTGTTCAGTGACTTGGTCACTACAAAAGAGTAACAGCAGAAGCAAAATAAAAGATCAAAGTCCACCAATGGCCTCATCCACCCGCAGGCAATTGCGTGGAGGAAAGAAATAGCTTTACTCGTTAGCGTCACCCTGATCGGCGCTAACGGGCACTTCATATAAGTAACCGTCCTCACCTGCAACAATAGGTGATAGCACCTTGAGTACGGAAGGTACTCAGCAAGACTTACACAAACTTATAAAAGAATGTGTTTATTAGAACCTATGCAAAGGAGTAGAACTTATACATGCATAAGGTTGCAACAGGAAGGTATAATGGTTAAATTTTGCATAAAGCAGTACATCTTAACCTACAATAGCTAGGTTTTGATAAAGCAATTTAATAAATCAAAGTTGGACTACAACAGTAAGTAAATGAAATAATTGTAAACAGTACAGTGTATGAATCCTCTCATGCTGAAGCAAAAACCCAAACAGTATTTGAAAACAAAACTTCTATACAGGTGACATCAACTCAAGTTATCGTCCATGACCGTGGACACGGCTATTCGAATGCTTTAATACCTGCGCAGGGTGTACATCTTTACCCACACGACTTAGTCAGCCCGTTGCCTTCGGATGCCTCTGAATGATGACATACTTCCTTTGGTATGCCGACCGGGGAAACTAAGGTTTGGTATTTTTCAACAAGCTAACACTATTGAGTTGGACACCCATGTGTGAGCTGATCTCGCTTAAACAACGACTGATAGCATCTGCCTAACCGAGGCACACATGTTGCGTAAGGAATGCCGACCCAAACAATAAAAGTGCGTAGGGTTCGCTACCCATACTAGTTTGCAATCGGCGTCTTTAAGGTACGTACATGTGATAGAACGCATATACGCCCTCACCCTTCTAAGAACATCTGATACTGACATACAAGCTCACGTGGCATAAAACGCAGTCCAAAGACCAGAGCATCTATGCCATGCAAGATCAATACACATGTCCTTACTCCCCTGTTTCCAACTCAATAGCCTTAACCCTTTACTTAACCAAACAGCACCCATACATCGCTTGTGGAAGTGCGTGGGGACTTGAATTGAATAGTCGAGTTCGGTCCTTAATTAACCTGCATAAGTCCACCACAAAACCCAATCTCGTGCACAAAAGCACCATCACTAGCTTCCTCTTGTCCAGATCAATTTAAATATAAAACTCATTTCAAATAAGTAAACTGGAGAAAGAGTTTCAAATAAGAGAAGGTCTTTTAGATTCTATGTTTGACAAGATATGCTTGTCAAACTATAAAATCTCTAGATCGCATGTTTAAGCTAAACTGAAAATATATGTTATAATATACAAGACTATGCTAAGGTTGAGTGTATGGTGACAATTGAGGTAATCCTTCATGTTAGGTCATAACTAACTACTAATGTGTCACACTTTGTATTTTCGTAAACATAGCATGCACAGATTGTCACCGGATTTAGAAAATCTAATGTATAAAATTTGGGATCAATATGGTGCAGAGAGGATGCTTGCCTTGATAATAATAAACCTCATTGCGAGTTCAAAGTTGCTCGAAATATATTCAATTGCTTCACAGAACCAGATTCTAAAAGAAGCAAATAAATCCAATAAATGCCAAAATCGACAATAAGTGCAAAATGGAAGAAATATGCATGATCAATCGAAAATGCATGATTAAAAGATGCTTAAGCCATAACTACCCATAATAGTGATAGTAACCCATAATATAGCTTCATGCTTTCAAATGGCAAAACTAGGGTTTAGTGCAAAGTTGAAATTTTCGATTTTGAAATGAACTGAAACAGACAGATTGCGTTTTGGAAAAGGGAAAATAGAACATGCAAAAGTTCATAAATAAAACTTAGCATGATCTTTTAGGGCAATTAATATCCCAAGCTAACCTTAAGCTAACCCTAATCGATTAGATTTCAAAGCTAAAGAAAACCTATTTTGTCGGTTGAGCCGACAAAAGAGAACAGAGACAAATTTCTGTTATCAACCTAAATAGATGATAACAAGGATTAAAAGAATAACTTGTTATGCTACTAGGGTTGGTCTAAACCTAATTAGGATAACAAGTTGACAGGAGAAACCCTAGGTCTTGAAAATGACATGGAAAACCGAAAAGTTATAATATTAACTTTTCAGTTTAGAGCAAGTTAAAGCTACTAATGCTCAAAATAATGATTCACAGCAGCTTCTAAGGTCCTTAAGATGTTCAAAATATCGAAAATTAGAGTTTTAGCTTACCAGTAAAGGAAAGACACCACAGTTTTCGAAAACCGAAGTGGATTGACAGAGAAATAAACTCTGGATTTAACCTATAAAAGATAGCCAATCTTTAGTGCAAGGTAAAACCAGTGCTTAAGGTGGATAAGCAATGGACAAGAGCAAGAAACTCCTTTGGACAACAATGGAGGGTGAGCTTCATGGTCAACAATGGTAACAAACAAAGAAAAGCTAAGGTTTATATATAGATGTTGAGCTACGTGGCAAGAGGGAAAGATCTAGAGTTGATGAGGTGTCCACTTAGCTAAATATCCAAAATTTGTGGCATAATCTTTGGATAACCACCTCCTCTGCTCTCAGAAATGGCTGCGCGCAGAGATAAGGAAGAAGGGAGGCAAAATATGACATGTGGGTCCTTTGTCATCCTCAATGTAGCGCTTCATAAAGGCTCAAAAGAATATCAGCCGTCCGATTGGAAATGGGCGGCTGTGATAAATAGAGAGATTAAAAGATTTGAATCGGTACCTTAAAATATGGGTCGTGCGATCTCAAATGGACGATTGAGATTTAAACGGGGCCCAAAGGAATCTTGAGATCTACTTTCAAATCTGGACGTTGGATTGGAATCCAACGATCAAATAAAAGGATACACGTCACCCCTTTTAGATGCGATCACACAGCACCGTTAGATTTGATTTCTATGGTCAAGATGAAACAAATGAACCGGATGGTCCGATTGCATACACTCATATGGACCTTACGATTGAAATCCAACGATCCACCGAATTTGGGCTTTAAAGGCCCACGGTCAAAAAGGCGCACCGTAGGATCTAGATCTAAGGGCTCTAGATAGCCGCGCTCTTTTAATTTCAAAAGAAAAGGGCGGCGCGGTTAGATCAAGAATGGACGGCTGAGATCGTGAGGGGATCCGGAGTCGTCCGAATGCATACACCAATCTGGACCACACGATGAAGATCTAACGGCCCAGAGGAGCACGGGCCTTAATAACACGCGGTAAAAAGGAAAAGCCGTAGGATTTGATAAAAGCGCGCCTTTAAGTTTAAAACGAAAAGGGATGCGCTGTTGGATCGAGAATGAACGGTGGAGATTGAGAAGAGCTCCGGAGTTGTCCGATTGCACACACTGATCTCAGTCGTTAGATCAAGATCCAACGGCGGAGATTAAAACGCACACGTGGACAGCTCGCGGGGCGTTATAGCCTCGCCCGTTCGATTGAAGATCGACGGTTCACATCACGCGTGGAGTTCGGGCTCGCGCCCGAGCGTGACAGAGCCGGACCAGGTTTAAAGGGTTGGACCCAACCGCAATGGTGTGAGTCGCTACAGTACCAGGTTTGAATTCAAACCGGTTTAGTTGACCAGAACCTATTCAAAAGCTTAAAAGGTTTGACTAGCTTTTAAAAATAGCAAATAAATTTGTAAAATCTTGAAATTTTTACTGAAGGCTACTGGGAAGATATATTTCCCAGATAAATTTTTAAAATCACAAGATCACTTTGTAAAATACATAAATATTTATTTTAGCCCAAAAATATTCATTTAAAGATAATTATTTTGCTTTAAGTCAAAATAATTTCTAAAAATGCAACCAAAAATATTTTCAGCCAAGATAATTTATCTAGGCTTTAATAAAAATACTTCCCAGTCATAATACAAGTTTTATCTTGTATTCCTTTAAGACTTTAAATGGTCCTTTTGGGATTTTTGGCAAAAAGGAAGGTTTTTAATTTGTAACATGCTGCCCAAATTGTAGAAATGAACAGTAATGCTATGAATAGCACCTCATTACTGTTCATAAAGCATTTAATTATCTGTTTATAGAATTGGGGCTGTTACAAACCTACTCTCTTAAGAAAATCTCGTCCCTAGATTTAGAACAAGTTAAAGATTAGGAAGAAGAGAAGTGAAAATGATTTATAAGGAAATTCAACATCTGTTGTCTTGATTTCCTTCAAAGATAACAAAGAAGAACTTTACATAACAACATAGTGTTATTATTACATCTTTGTTTACATTGCTTTGTTTAAACTTTCCTTTCTTGATTCAAAGGAAAGTTCTAAACAACAAAAGATGGGGTGCTCAATGCATTAGATCTTGGCGCTCCCAAGTGGCTTCATCCTCGAATGATTAGCCCATCGAATTTTCAAGAACTTGACAAGACGATTTCTTGTCCTCTGCTCCATTGTGTCGAGGATACGCATTGGTTGTTCTTGATAGGAAAGATCGATTGGAGATCAAGATGCTCATAGCGATTGCCTCAATAGGAACACGAAGGCATTTCTTCAATTGAGACACATGAAAAGTATCATGCATCACGAGAGGGATCTGTAGTTCTAATTGATAAACTACAGCTCCTCGCTTGGCAATGATTCGGAAGGGTCCGATATAACGAGGTGCGAGCTTCCCTTTTACCTGAAAACGATGAGTACCCTTCATGGGTGACACTTTAAGATAGACATGGTCATCTACCTCAAAGCTTAATTCACGACGACGATGGTCAGCATAGCTCTTCTGATGAGACTGTGTAGTTTTCAAACAATCTCGAATCAGACGAACTTGCTCTTCTGCTTCCTTTACCAAGTCTGGACCATAGAATGATCTTTCACCAGACTCGGACAAATTCAAAGGGGTCCTACAAGCTCTCCCATACAAGGCTTCAAAAGGTGACATTTGAATACTTGCTTGGTAGCTATTATTGTAGGAAAATTCCACATATGGCAAAGATTTCTCCCAGTCTTTGCTATAAGATAGCACATAGGACCGAAGAAGATCTTCCATTACTTGATTCACTCTCTCAGTTTGACCACTAGTTTGTGGACGATAAGCAGTACTGAAAGAGAGTTCAGTCCCCATAGCCTGATGAAGACAATTCCAAAAGTGGGAAGTAAACTGAGGGCCACGGTCAGAGACAATGACCTTGGGAACACCATGAAGACAAACAATTCTAGCAATATAAAGCTCTGCTAGCTGCTTGCCACTAAAGATGGTTTTGACAGGAATAAAATGAGCCACCTTTGTCAAACGGTCGATGATTACCCAAATGGCATCGGACCCATTGGAAGTTTTGGGTAGACCAGTAACAAAATCCATACCGATCTCTTCCCACTTCCACTGTGGAATAGGCAAAGGCTGAAGGGTACCAGCTGGCTTCAGATGTTCAGCTTTAACCCTTTGGCAAAAATCACATTCAGCAACATACTGAGCAATTTGCCTTTTCATTTGGCTCCACCAAAATGTTTTCTTCAAATCCTGATACATCTTGGTACTTCCAGGATGTAGAGAAAACTTGGAATTATGAGCCTCTCTAAGAATTAGACTTCTTAGATGAGGATCAGCAGGTACCACCAAACGATTGCGATACCAAATCATACCGCGATCATCTTCAGAGAAGTCGTTGGCTTTACCCGCCTTCAAATTCTCCTTGATTTCGGCTACCTCGGCATCAGTTTTCTGGGCCTCAAGAATCTGAGATTCTAATGTCGGCTCCACTTGTAATGCAGCAAGAAAACCTTCTTTCACCAAGTCAAGACTTAGGCGCTGAAAATCAGCACACAAGTCCTTGGCCGCAGGTAGAGAAAATGTGCAGTTGCATTGTGACTTTCTGCTTAAAGCATCTGCCACAACATTAGCTTTGCCAGGATGATAATGAATACCCATGTCGTAGTCCTTGATCAGTTCAAGCCACCTTCTTTGTCTCATATTCAAATCAAATTGAGTGAATATGTACTTTAGGCTTTTATGATCAGTATAGATCTCACAACGATTACCAAGAAGGTAATGTCGCCAAATCTTCAATGCATGGACCACGGCACCCAATTCCAAATCATGAGTAGGATAATTAACTTCATGAGGGCGCAACTGCCGAGATGCATATGCCACAACTCGGCCTTCTTGCATAAGCACACAACCAAGTCCATGGCGAGATGCATCGCAGTAGATGTCAAAGCTCTTATGAATATCCGGAAGAGTGAGAACTGGAGCTTTAGTCAAGAGAGTTCTCAAAAGCCGAAAACTCTCCTCACATTTAGCTGACCATTCAAATTTCTTCTCTTTCTGCAAAAGCTGAGTCAAAGGTCTAGCAATTTTGGAGAAATTTTCAATGAACCTACGGTAATAACCCGCAAGTCCAAGAAAACTTCGGATCTCAGGAACATTCTTGGGAGGCTTCCAATTTAGTACATCTTGTACCTTGCTTGGATCGACAGCGATACCTCCTTCAGATAACACATGTCCCAGAAATGCAACTTCTCTGAGCCAAAAGCACACTTGCTAAACTTAGCATACAATGATGCCGACGAAGTGTTTCTAGCACAAGTCGCAAATGTTGTTCATGGTCCTTATCAGACTTAGAATAAATAAGGATGTCGTCAATGAACACGACAACAAACTTATCCAAGAATTCCATGAACACCGAATTCATAAGGTTCATGAAATAAGCTGGAGCATTGGTCAGACCAAAGGACATGACAGTATACTCGTACAAACCATAACGAGTAGAGAAAGCTGTTTTAGGAATGTCCTCAGCTCTAACCTTGATTTGATGATAGCCCGACCTCAAATCAATCTTTGAAAAGACTCGGGCACCAACCAACTGATCAAAAAGATCATCAATGCGAGGCAAAGGATACTTGTTCTTGATGGTGACCTCATTTAACGGACGGTAGTCCACACACATCCGCAAAGTGTTGTCTTTCTTCTTGACAAAGATTGCCGGGCATCCCCAAGGTGAGGAACTCGGTCGAATAAATCCTTTGTCAAGCAATTCTCCGAGTTGCTTCTTCAATTCAACCAACTCGTTGACAGGCATTCGATAAGGACTCCTGGATATAGGAGCAGTTCCAGGAACTAGTTCAATAACAAATTCCACTTCCCGATCTGGTGGCAAACCGGGAAGGTCTTCAGGAAAGACATCAACATACTCACAAACAATTGGTACCGACTCCAAAGAAGGAGTGGCATCAACTTGGTGAGCATAAAGATGAGAACCCACGACCTTAGATTGAAAAACGACTGAAATGCCGTTTTCATTAGTTAAAGAAATGGATTTGCGAGCACAATTAATTTGCCCAAGGTGCTTGGATAACCAATCCATTCCCAGGATAACATCCAACCCTTTAGAATCTATCACAACCAAATCCGCCCAAAAGTCTACTCCTTCAATATTTATGTTGATATTACTTACAGACTTGATCATCAAAAGATCCACCCAAGTGAGTGGATACTATGGGGTGGATGAAGATGATGCACAACTAACCGATGTTGAGTAGCAAACTGCCTACTAACAAATGAATGGGATGCTCCAGAATCAAATAAAACAGTGGCAGTGCTGAAATTAACCAGGAGCATACCAGGAACAACATCAAGTGCTTCAGCCGCTTCCTTAGCCGGGATCTGGTTCACCCGATCTCGGATTGGAATTGGATCAGACTTAACAGATGTCTTTGAAAATTGTGTTGAACGAACAACAGCTGGGAAAGGTTGAACAGGAGGCAACCCACGTTTCTTAGCAAAGCTCTGGTTTGCGAAATGTCCAGGACGTCCACAGTGATAACAGATCACACCAGGCTTGACATTGCTGACAATGGGTGGCTGATTTTCACTAATTCTTGACTGCACACAAGAATTAGGAAGTCTAGGTACAAAGGTGCTTGGTCGTGGTGGATCTAGTGGTGGTGTAGGAGCTTGATAAGTCCTGGGCATCCCTCGCTGTCTTGCAAAGCATTGATTAGCATAATGGCCAAGGCGGCCACAATGAAAGCAAGTAACTTTCTTGTTTTGTTGACGGCGGCTTATTGGCTTCTCTCCGGGCTGTCTTTGTGTACCTCTTTGTCCAGTGGTTGTCTTAAGGATGACGGCGTGAAGAATCTGTTGTTGTAGTCCAACTGACTCAGTGATTATCTGGTGTAGACGACACTCTTTGGGACAGTGATCGTGCCCTTCGCAGAGAAAACAAGTGACTTTATTAGTTGGACAACTCTCTGGTGGATGGTCTCCGTCACAGTTGGCACAATTTGTAGTGCACTGATTGATGTAGTGTCCTTCTTCACCACAGCGTCGACAGACCTTAACCTCAACAATTGCCTTACTTGACTCCCCGGGTTGAGTGCTCAAAGGAGTACTAGGTTCTGCCATCCTATTGTCACACGGATGGTTAGAGGATAGAAAAAGGATACACTCAATTGAGTGCGAAAGATAGTTTTGGCAGAATAAGGAAAGTACTAAACTTAGTATGCATAAATGATATGAATGCACCAAAATTAATATCAAAAGAAGACGCAAAGGCCAACATAAGATCCAATAAAACAAATAATAGTTTTCCAGCATAATTGCTATACATGCTGCCATAGGCGATGCGCAATTACTTGGGAATCAAAAGAGAGCAAACGGTCAAATAGCAAAATATAACTTCTACAAGATAGGAAAAATAAATAGGGTGGATATTATCTATTCATAGTCCCTAATTTAATCCTAATATCGTAATACGACAACGTCTTCTCGTCTTTTCGCCATTGCTCTTCTAGTTGAATATTAACATGTCTATCTTTTTGAAAATGAGAGAGAATCACTGGAAAATATTTTGCACAAGTCCAATAAATAGTGAGGAAAGAATTAGAAGCTAAGATCGGTAAGGAATAAAAGATGTCATACTTAAACTTTCAAAATTATATTACTGACTTGAAAATAAATTTTCTCAGAAGACTCTCTAATTACTTCGGCCATGCTATTTCTAACCTACAGGCAACGTATGCTCTGATACCAACGCTGTGAGGACGCCGGTGTATTGAAATGTGCTTAATTAAAATATATCAGAGCACAATTCTTAATCAAAGAACAGGGCTGCTCCTTCATTAAGATTCATGCTAAAAGTATAAGTTTAATAAATAACAGATCCAATACTCGGGTTTCCCGGATATATGTCTCACAATGGTTCCCAGGATCAGCGACCATTGCACATATATCCTTCAACAACATTGCATCATACACATACAAGTCATACATTTACATAATTAAATATAAGTTTACAAGATTTCGGTTTAGTACTACAGTGTTCAGTGACTTGGTCACTACAAAAGAGTAACAGCGGAAGCAAAATAAAAGATCAAAGTCCACCAATGGCCTCATCCACCCGCAGGCAATTGCGTGGAGGAAAGAAATAGCTTTACTCGTTAGCGTCACCCTGATCGGCGCTAACGGGCACTTCATATAAGTACCGTCCTCACCTGCAACAATAGGTGATAGCACCTTGAGTACAGAAGGTACTCAGCAAGACTTACACAAACTAATAAAAGAATGTGTTTATTAGAACCTATGCAAAGGAGTAGAACTTATACATGCATAAGGTTGCAACAGGAAGGTATAATGGTTAAATTTTGCATAAAGCAGTACATCTTAACCTACAATAGCTAGGTTTTGATAAAGCAATTTAATAAATCAAAGTTGGACTACAACAGTAAGTAAATGAAATAATTGTAAACAGTACAGTGCATGAATACTCTCATGCTTAAGCAAAAACCCAAACAGTATTTGAAAACAAAACTTCTATACAGGTGACAACAACTCAAGTTATCGTCCATGACCGTGGACACGGCTATTCGAACAGTTTAATACCCTGCAGGGGTGTACTGTGAGGACCCGGAATATTTAACTAGTAACACTTAACCTCCAAATGGTTCTAGCGTTACTAATTAAACATTCTAAGCCTCGATGGTCATATACTTCCCAGAATTGCAGCATATGCACATCATCACAAAATTACACATCATTTCCATACAACATATATTACTAAGTTCAATAATGACATACATAAAGTAAAGTTATTACAAAAGAGCCGACCGGCCAAATAGAGCAATATACAAGAAAGATAGCGGAGGCAAAAGGTGCCATAAGATGGCTAGAACAAAAGTCGACCGGTTAGCCATACACCCACAAGGCAACCGACCGGGCCGCCAAGCTAGTCGCCCCGCAAGCTACCACAGAACAGCTCACAAAAGTGAGGCCCCTCAAGCTCACCTTGTTCCTCTGCAACAAAACAGTTAAGCGAAGCAACTGAGTACAAAGATTGTCTTTGTACCCGCAAGACTCACGTGTGGAATAGCAGACCTATTCATAAACTACATGCAAGCTTATTCATAAACACTTATGATAGGTTGCTACTGATATTTTAAGGCTAATACAAGTGGTTTCATCTTAATTGGAGTTAAAATGATTTAGTTATGATTTTTCTAAGTTCTAAAACTAGCATATATCATTTCTCAGGAACATGAATAAAGACAAAGCCTAGTTCAAATTAAAGCATTCTACTGTATAATTTACTAGGTTGAGATTGCTCATTTGCAACTACAGCGAGGAAGTTATGTGTTTTACAAATTTTTCCATGAATTTCTAGACATCATCTTTCATTAAACAAGATCATGCTGTTTAAATCATTTTCTGCTACAAAACAGGGCCTAATTTCATTCTCAGATTAAAGTTCATACTATAACAAAGCTACAAAGAATGGAATAATTCAAAAGGAGTTAAAATGACAAAGTTAAGCACTTTTGAAATTTGAAACAAAGAAAAGAATTAGGAAACTTTGAGCTCGCGGGAGGTCCAACCGAATCGAAGACAAAGGAGAGGTCGTGGGCCGCCGATCTTGCATCGCAGGCCACGAGCACTCGGCACAGCGCAGACGGAAGACCTCTCTCCCGACCGGGAGGTCCGACCGTTGAGATCTGATCCAACGATCACGACCGGTCGCGTGCATAGCGCACGCAAGGAGGTCTACGCGCAGATCGAGGTCGTGGACCGCCGTCGAGATCCGCGGTCCCGAGCACTAGAGGAGGTCCTACGGGTAAACCTTCGGAGAGAGGTCTAGACGGCTAAGAGCTCACGGAGGAGGTCTTCAACGGTCTAGATCTCCAGAGGAAGGTCTTTAACGGACACGATCCCGAGAGGGAGGTCCTGGGCAATCAAGATGAACGAGGGAGGTCCTAAGTCTTTAACGGAAGGAGATCTGGACGGTTCAGATTAGACCTCGGGAGGTCTTGAACGGTCTAGATCGACGCGGAGGGAGGTCCTGAGACTAAAGATTTTACAAATAAAATCTAACGCTCAGATCTAAAGCCGGGGAGGTCGCGTACGGCTAGGATTGAGCCTAGGAGGTCTGAGCGGGGGTTTTCCTTGTAAAAGGCCAGGGGTGGCTTTTTACAAAGAGGACCCCGAGGTTGGTCTTTGCAAAAATGACCAAGGGGAGGTCTTTTTACAAAGAGGGCCTCGGGAGTGGCTCAGAGGTGGTCTTTGCAAAAGGACCGAGGGAGGTCTTATACTAAAAAGGTTTTCGCAGAAAAGATCTAAAGGTCCAGATCTAAACTTGGGGAGGTCTAGACGGTCACGAAGAACCGGAGGAGGTCCAAGGTGTTGTTAAAGGCGCGGGACCTCCGAACAGTGACAAAGGGTGGCGGCTAAGACAACTCACTGCTACTGATGATTGGTAATAAATGGGCATTTAAGATGTCCTAACACGATGACGAAAACGGGAGTTTTGAACCAGCAAAATCCCGAGCGGGCTCAACGGTTTGCCGCCGGCGATGGGGACCTCGCCGGCGCCGACCAAGGGCACCGATATACTCGCAATAGTCTCGCGGACCTAGCGGAGGCACTCTCGACGGCGGCGACGGCCTTAAACGCCGGCGAGCCGGACAATGGCGGAGGACAAGCCTTTCGGCAAAAACCGAAAACGACAAAACTGAGCGCCACGAGCTAAGCTAGCTAGACCCTAAGCTCTAAGGGACAAAAATGAACTCACCCGAGTGTAGGGAAGGTCCAGAGGAAGACGGAGGGACTTGGAGAAGGTCGACGAAGTCCCGCGGTGATGTGTTTGCCGGCGAAGGAGAAGAAGACGACCTCGACCCCGACAAGCAGCTCCCCAACTTGACCACCTCTGCGATGGACAACCACAGCAAGTTAGAGAATGCTCGAGGTGCTCGAGATGACAAGGAAAACAGGCAAGAACGTTGATGGAACCACTGGAGCTCGAGCTTCGGCAGGGAGCTCCAAAGGTGACAATGGAGGTAAGGAAGGGGCTCTCGGGTGCTCAGGTTTGGGGCTCACACTCACAACCGAGAGAGTCTAAACAGCACCAAGTGATGGGGAAAGAAAAAGGAGGAAGGAACCACTGGCTATACATAACCACTCAAACTTCTTGTCTTTCTTGAGCAGTTCAGTCATAGGCTTTGCAATCTTGGAGAAATTCTCGATGAAGCGGCGATAGTAGCCAGCCAAACCAAGAAAACTCCGCACATCGGTGACCGACTTGGGCCGACCCCAAGATAGTACATCACTGACCTTGCTAGGATCCACAGCCACCCCCCTGCCGAAAGAACATGGCCTAAGAATGCCACTTCCTTCAACCAGAACTCGCACTTGCTGAATTTGGCATACAACGGTGCTCACGCAGCTTGCCCAACACAAGCTTAAGATGCTCAAAGATGCTCTTCTTCACTCTTGGAGTAGATAAGGATATCATCGATGAATACCACCACAAACCTATCCAAATACTCCATGAATACCGAGTTCATAAGATTCATGAATAAAGCAGAGCATTAGTCAAACCAAAAGACATGACGGTGTACTCGTAAAGACCATAACGAGTAGCAAAGGCGGTCTTGAATATCCTCGGCCACGATCCCGACTTGATGATAGCCCAATCTCAAGTCAATCTTGAGAAGACACGTGCTCGATCAAGCGACCGAAAAGATCATCAATACGGGCAAAGGATACTTGTTCTTCACCGTCACTTCATTAAGCGGACGGTAATCAACACACATGCGCAAGGTCTTGTCCTTTTCTTCACAAAATAATCGACAACCCCAAGGAGATGAGCTAGGACGAATAAAACCCTTCTCTTGCAGCTCACCCGATTTGCTTCTTCACTCCTCCAACTCATTAGGAGGCATGCGACACGGCCTCTTAGAAATAGGGGCGATGCAGGGCAAAGAACTCGATCACAAACTCCAGATCTCGAACAGGAGGCATCCCGGGCAAGTCTTCAGGAAAGACATCCGCGAAGTCGCACACAGTGGGGACGTCGTGAATCTCCAATGCTGGCTTTGCTTCAAGGACATAAAGATGGGGCTCTCGCAACTGTGGCGAAAACCCAACCTGTTCACCTGAAGGACTGGTGAGGTAGACAACCTTCCTGGCACAATCGATTTGCCCCAAGTGTTGGGACAACCAATCCATGCCAAGAATCACATCCAAGCGCGCCGAGTCGAGTAGGATAAGATTCGCCAAGAATCCCACTCCTTCGATGTGGATAGGAACACCCCGGCATAC
The DNA here is from genome assembly GCA_036346255.1 of Ampelocalamus luodianensis. Taxonomy (NCBI): domain Eukaryota; kingdom Viridiplantae; phylum Streptophyta; class Magnoliopsida; order Poales; family Poaceae; genus Ampelocalamus; species Ampelocalamus luodianensis. The sequence goes on along the minus strand of CM070620.1, from coordinate 66,953,637 downwards.
TTGGTCAGCTCTCATTTCCGAACCCGGAGAGCGAATGAGCAGTGGAACCCTCAAAGGGACACAGTGAAGTCCACAATCAACAGCAAACGACCTCGAAATAAAAGAATGCGAGGCCCCAGAGTCAAATAAAACTGTAGCAGGATGCAAATTAACAAGGAGCGTACCCAACACCACATCGGGCGCCTCCTGTGCCTCCTCAGCCGAGATGTGGTTGACTCGGCCGCTCCCCAAGCCCGGGGTCTTCTGGTCGGGTGGGTGACCACTCCCCTGCCCGCGTCCTCCATTAGGACGAGGGGCGGCTCCAGTCTTCTTAGGACAACTACTCGCGTAGTGGCCCTTGTTGTGGCAGTAGAAGCAGGTGACGTCTGCCGCGGGGTTGCGGTGAGCAACCTGCTGCTGGATCGCAGGCGCACGTGACTGAGTCACGGCCTGCGGAGGACGTGGAGCTGGTGCCGAAGGCCTCGGCGGTGGTGAAGCCAAAGAACGGGCCACCGGTGCAGGTCCAACACGGGGACGAACGAGGCCGGCCTGTGCAGACCGCTGGGCCTCCCACTTGCGCTTGCGGGACTCGCCCAGCGCTCTCGCCTTGTGCTCGGCGATGATGGCCTTGTCCACCAAGGTCTGGAAGTCGGGGAAGTCCACAATAGAGAGCTTGTCCTGAAGCTCCTCAGACAAGCCCTCCACGAACTTCTCCTGCTTGGCCTCATCAGTGGCCACCTCAGCAGGAGCGTACCTCGCGAGATGGTTGAACTCGTGGAGGTACTCGATCCTGATCGCGCCCTGTTTGAGCGCAAGGAACTCCTTCTTTTCAGCTTCATCGGGCCTGCGGGACATGGGCCCAACGAAAGTCGACGGAACTCCTCCCACGAGACCACGTGTCCCGCAGTCGCATGGCGAGGAAGTTCTCCCACCATGAGAGTGCCGCACCCTCCAACCGATGGGATGCGAAAAGCCCGCTCTGCTCTCGCATCGAGCAACGTTGAGCTTCGCTCAACCGCACGCAGCCGACGCCGTCTGCGTCAAGGGATCCTCGGACCGGGAGAAGGTGGGAGGCGTGTGCGAAGGAACTCCGCAAGTCCCCACGAGACCGGTGACCACCTCGGATCCAGAGGCACCAGAGGGAGTGGAGGTGTTCCTGGCGATAACCTCCAACACCCTGCGGTCCTCCGAACGTTTGCGTTCGATCTGCATGAGGACTTCTGCCATGGTCGGAGGAGGGGGAAGCTCCTCATCGGGACTACCCGGCTGATTTCGACCACTACGTGTCCCGCCAGCCATCATGTTTCACTAAGACAAGTTAGATACAGTTCAAGACCCAAGAGCACACAAACCCAAACTTAGTTAAAATGACCACAGAATAGCCACAAGAGGACATGAGACCATAAGTCACTGAATCAACTTTCCGAAACGACCAACCCGTATGGAAGAACGAGCAATCGTTTGCGAAGACCCAAAATTTCAGCACTAATTTCTAGCTCAAAACAGTCCAAAAATCAAGGTATAACCACCTAATAGGGTATAGGCATTTAGCTAATTCCTTATCACTTCTTACCCTTTTATTCCCACAAGTTTTAGTTGTATTTACCTCTCATTTCCTACCTTAATTACTCACCACTAGCTAGCTGTCCAAATTTCTTTCTCCAAGCTCTCATGGTTCTCCCAAAACCAAGTTAATCGATAGAGGCTAATTTTTGAAAGGAAGAGAGGAACAACTTTTTCAAACTTAAGTGAGGGTAAGGTGAGATGAGCAAGCTAAGATAGGTAAGGAACAAAATTAGAGAACTTACTTAAGTTTTCATAAACTATTTGGAAGTAAGTTTTCAAAATATCCTAAAGCGACCAAGCTAGGGTTTCTACGGTCAAGATGGCTCGATACCAACTTTGTCGGGACCTGAATATTTAACTAGTAACACTTAACCTCCAAATGGTTCTAGCGTTACTAATTAAACATTCTAAGCCTCGATGGTCATATACTTCCCAGAATTGCAGCATATGCACATCATCACAAAATTACACATCATTTCCATACAACATATATTACTAAGTTCAATAATGACATACATAAAGTAAAGTTATTACAAAAGAGCCGACCGGCCAAATAGAGCAATATACAAGAAAGATAGCGGAGGCAAAAGGTGCCATAAGATGGCTCGAACAAAAGTCGACCGGTTAGCCATACACCCACAAGGCAACCGACCGGGCCGCCAAGCTAGTCGCCCCGCAAGCTACCACAGAACAGCTCACAAAAGTGAGGCCCCTCAAGCTCACCTTCTTCCTCTGCAACAAAACAGTTAAGCGAAGCAACTGAGTACAAAGATTGTCTTTGTACCCGCAAGACTCACGTGTGGAATAGCAGACCTATTCATAAACTACATGCAAGCTTATTTAGGTGGAGGTTGTATGTCTCATTTTGCATGAAGCCAACTTTATTTGCAATAATGTAATACATTTTGAAAGCAAGTTTGCAAATCTGTTTTGTTATCAAAGTAAATGATAAGTAAAGGTACATACAAGTAACCACGGAAGCGACTATCCCAATAGCCAAGACAACATAGCACGAATCCCGATTCGTACCACCCATCAAGTTTTAATTTAAAAGGTTGTAGTCTAACTCTTGAAAGACCTTGCCAAGCGTGTCCATAACCTAGGACGAGGCTATTCGAATAGTTTTAACCTGCGCAGGGTGTACCAATGTACCCACACTTGCATCGCCTTCAAGCCACGAGCACACTACGAAGGTATGCCGCCCGCTAAGTCCTACGAGACATTTCCAATCTTGTGTATTAACTACGAGCCGCTCATATGGATAGAAACCCATATGCTTACATTGCAAGTCAAAGACAACAAATCCCATCACGGGTGAAGTCTTTCGGACACTACAATGCTCCCAACACCATCCCTCCCGCGACTCCTGCGACTGGAGCCAATACACGCCAAAGTACTAAGTCAAGAGAGGTCCCATACCCTCTAATGTGGTTAGCACGCTAAAATGCTTGGTTTAGTGTAACAAGATGTTCGGTCCTTGTTGACCCGGGCACCATTCCAGTCACACCCAAAATCACACCATCTTACCATTGTGCCCAAGTCTAAATCATTTTGTTTTCAGTTTTAGTTTTCATAAGTAAACATGGCACAAGGTGGAAATCATAAATCATAATAAGTTTTGTGTGATCAAGGTTATCGACAAGTCGATAACCGCCCATTTCTACCGAAGCTAAGCATGGCTAAGCAATTAATTCGTAAACTACTAAGTGACAAGAGCTCATCCACGAACTCTAAATCACAGCAATGCCTAGGCTCATGGTAGTAGAGGATAATCATTTGCTAAGGAAATGCATCTACTAGGCCAACTAACGACAATAGTTAAAACAAGATAGCAATGCATACATAGAAGTTGTAAACAACATAAATACTTAAAATCTGGGATTAACATGATCAAAGCGCTTGCCTTCTTGTTGTTGCTCAAGCTGTTGTGGAGGGTCGTTCTGGGGTTACTGGAAATGTCGAATCCTAAGCTTAAAAGGCAAAAGAACCAAGAACAACCAATAAGACGAGCCACACTTAAACAAACGAGCAAGCAAAAATTATCCAATTGCGATGAAATTTATACATAAGGTAGAATACGAATATACCTAGACATAGAAACTGGAAAAACCTAATTTGGATTTGTGGTGCAAAAGATATTACCTAAAAACCCATTTTCGGCCATAATAAGGTATTGTAGCAAAAATATTTTCTAGAGGTTTTCTGGACTTGAAAATTTTCTGATAGGTTGCTACTGATATTTTAAGGCTAATACAAGTGGTTTCATCTTAATTGGAGTTAAAATGATTTAGTTATGATTTTTCTAAGTTCTAAAACTAGCATATATCATTTCTCAGGAACATGAATAAAGACAAAGCCTAGTTCAAATTAAAGCATGTCTACAGGCCGAATTTACTAGGTTGAGATTGCTCAGTTTGCAACTACAGCGAGGAAGTTATGTGTTTTACAAATTTTTCCATGAATTTCTAGACATCATCTTTCATTAAACAAGATCATGTTGTTTAAATCATTTTCTGCTACAAAACAGGGCCTAATTTCATTCTCAGATTAAAGTTCATACTATAACAAAGCTACAGCAACTGGAATCATTCAAAAAGGAGTTAAAATGACAAAGTTAAGCACTTTTGAAATTTGAAACAGCAAAAGACTTAGGAAACTTTGAGCTCGCGGGAGGTCCAACCGAACTGGAAGACAAAGGAGAGGTCGTGGGCCGTCGATCTTGCATCGCAGGGCCACAGACCTCGAAGCACAGCGCACGGGAAGACCTCCTCCCGCACTGGGGAGGTCTGGACCGTTGAGATCTGATCCAACGATCACGACCGGTCGCGTGCAGCGCACGCAAGGAGGTCACGCGCTTAACCGAGGTCGTGACCGTCAGATCGAGATCTGGCGGTCCCGAGCACTAGAGGAGGTCCTACGGGTAAACCTTCGGAGAGAGGTCTAGACGGCTAAGAGCTCACGGAGGAGGTCTTCAACGGTCTAGATCTCCAGAGGGAGGTCTTTAACGGACACGATCCCGAGAGGGAGGTCCTGGGCGATCAAGATGAACGAGGGAGGTCCTAAGTCTTTAACGGAAGGAGATCTGGACGGTTCAGATTAGACCTCGGGAGGTCTTGAACGGTCTAGATCGACGCGGAGGGAGGTCCTGAGACTAAAGATTTTACAAATAAAATCTAACGCTCAGATCTAAAGCCGGGGAGGTCGCGTACGGCTAGGATTGAGCCTAGGAGGTCTGAGCGGGGGTTTTCCTTGTAAAAGGCCAGGGGTGGCTTTTTACAAAGAGGACCCCGAGGGTGGTCTTTGCAAAAATGACCAAGGGGAGGTCTTTTGCAAAGAGGACCTCGGAAGAGGTCCGAGAGGGTGGTTTTGACAACACGACAAGGGGTGGTCTTTTTACAAAGAGGGCCTCGGGAGTGGCTCAGAGGTGGTCTTTGGAAAAGGACCGAGGAGGTCTTATACTAAAAGGTTTTCATGAAAAGATCTAAAGGTCCAGATCTAAACTTGGGGAGGTCTAGACGGTCACGAAGAACCCGAGGAGGTCCAAGGTCCTTGTTAAAGCGCGGGACCTCCGGACAACGACAAAGGGTGGCGGCTAAGACAACTCATCTCATCGATGATTGGTAATAAATGGGCATTTAAGATGTCCTAACACGATGACGAAAACGGGAGTTTTGAACCGGCAAAATCCCGAGCGGGCTCAACGGTTTGCCGCCGGCGATGGGGACCTCGCCGGCGCCGACCAAGGGCACCGATATACTCGCAATAGTGTCGCGGACCTAGCGGAGGCACTCTCGACGGCGGCGACGGCCTTAAACGCCGGCGAGCCGGAGAATGGCGGAGGACAAGCCTTTCGGCAAAAACCGAAAACGACAAAACTGAGCGCCACGAGCTAAGCTAGCTAGACCCTAAGCTCTAAGGGACAAAAATGAACTCACCCGAGTGTAGGGAAGGTCCAGAGGAAGACGGAGGGACTTGGAGAAGGTCGACGAAGTCCCGCGGTGATGTGTTTGCCGGCGAAGGAGAAGAAGACGACCTCGACCCCGACAAGCAGCTCCCCAACTTGACCACCTCTGCGATGGACAACCACAGCAAGTTAGAGAATGCTCGAGGTGCTCGAGATGACAAGGAAAACAGGCAAGAACGTTGATGGAACCACTGGAGCTCGAGCTTCGGCAGGGAGCTCCAAAGGTGACAATGGAGGTAAGGAAGGGGCTCTCGGGTGCTCAGGTTTGGGGCTCACACTCACAACCGAGAGAGTCTAAACAGCACCAAGTGACGGGGAAAGAAAAGGAGGAAGGAACCACTGGCTATACATAGCCGGGGCGCTTGGACAAGGCTAGGGCAAACCCACTGTGAGCAAGGTCCATGCCCCTGCCATGACTTGCTAGATTTGACAAGAGCAGGTAGGTAGGGAAAGACTTCTAGGGCTGGGCTCCTGACACATTTAATGCATGACAGAAAGAGACGTTGGGAAGGACCAAAAGTGACAGGCCACTGCTCCCAACTGCCCTGGTTCTGACACATGCACAGAGGTGCGAAATTTCATGGCGGGCAGACCTCAGGGAGGTCGTGAGGAAGAAACACAGCGCTAAGGAGGTCCTGGACGTCCCAGATTTGCTTGGGGTGGTCCTGGACGTCCGAGAATCGCCGAGGTGGGGAGGTCCGAGCGCGGGCGAGGAGGTCCTGGGAGGTCGTGAGCCACACGATGGATATCCCACGGCTAGGACCACCCCAAGGCGCTGAGGGCGCTCAAGAGCTCCTCGGATCAGGGGGAGGTCGAGAGTATTGGATTGGGATCCAATGGCTCAGCTTGCGCGCGCAAAAGCTAGAGCCCGAGTGCGGCGCTGGCGACGTGGTCCAACCAAGTCGGTTGAGTTGGGCTCGGGTCCGAGGCCGAGTCTGACTCAACCAGATTTAGTCTTTCTGGTTTTAGAAGGAGCTGCTCCTTGGAGAATTGTTTGAGGCCGCAAACCGACTCCAAAAAATTATAAAATTTTTACAGGAGCTTGCTAGCTCAAACGAGGACCTAGCATAAAATTTTCAGAGGCTTTGGTGCTGTGGATTTTCCTCCAAAATTTACAAGGCCTTTGGTCCAAGGTTTGACCAGATTTTGAATCGGTTTGACTGACCTCCAAAATATTCAAACAATTTCTAAAAATTGTGAAACTTTTGAGAGGGTCACATACCATCCCAAGAACTTAGGAAAAATATTTCAGGAGATGATCCAGAGGTTTGACAAGATTGTTTTTGAAAGCTCAAGATTTGGATCAAAAGACTTGTGACTTCGTATTTCCATAACTTCTTGTACAATACTTGCTTGGTACAAAAGGAAATACAGGATGTAAGAAAAAGTTTTAATTTCTACTCATTTTTCTTACATTTGAAACACAATCTCAAAATTGGGATGTTACATGTACATCTTTACCCACACGACTTAGTCAGCCCGTTGCCTTCGGATGCCTCCGAATGATGACATACTTCCTTTGGTATGCCGACCGGGGAAACTAAGATTTCGTATTTTTCAACAAGCTAACACTATTGAGTTGGACACCCATGTGTGAGCTGATCTCGCTTAAACAACGACTGATAGCATCTGCCTAACCGAGGCACACATGTTGCGTCAGGAATGCCGACCCAAACAATAAAAGTGCGTAGGGTTCGCTACCCATACTAGTTTGCAATCGGCATCTTTAAGGTACGTACATGTGATAGAACGCATATACGCCCTCACCCTTCTAAGAACATCTGATACTGACATACAAGCTCACATGGCACAAAACGCAGTCCAAAGACCAGAGCATCTATGCCATGCAAGATCAATACACATGTCCTTACTCCCCTGTTTCCAACTCAATAGCCTTAACCCTTTACTTAACCAAACAGCGCCCATACACTGCATGTGGAAGTACGTGGGGGACTTGAATTGAATAGTCAGAGTTCAGTCCTTAATTAACCCGGACAAGTCCACCACAAAACCCAATCTCGTGCACAAAAGCACCATCACTAGCTTCCTCTTGTCCAGATCAATTTAAATATAAAACTCATTTCTGAAATAAGTAAACTGGACAAAGAGTTTCAAATAACAGAAGGTCTTTTGTGATTCCCATGTTTGACAAGATATGCTTGTCAAACTCTGAAATCTCTAGACTACATGTTTAAGCTAAAACTGAAAATATATGTTATAATATACAATACTATGCTAAGGTTGAGTGTATGGTGACAATTGAGGGAATCCTTCATGTTAGGTCATAACTAACTACTAACAGGTCACACTTTGTATTTTCAGAAACATAGCATGCACAGTTGTCACTCGATTTAGAAAATCTAATGTATAAAATTTGGGATCAATATGGTGCAGAGAGGATGCTTGCCTTGATAATAATAAACCTCTGTTGCAGGTTCAGGTTGCTCAGAAATATATTCAATTGCTTCAGCAGAACCAGATTCTAAAAGAACCAAATAAATCCAATAAATGCCAAAATCGACAATAAGTGCAAAATGGAAGAAATATGCATGATCAATCTGAAAATGCATGATTAACAGTATGCTTAAGCCATAACTACCCATAATAGTGATAGTAACCCATAATATAGCTTACTGTTTTCAAATGGCAAAACTAGGGTTTAGTGCAAAGTTGAAATTTTCAGATTTTGAAATGAACTGGAAACAGGACAGATTGCAGTTTTCGGAAAAAGGGAAAATAGAACATGCAAAAGTTCATAAATAAAACTTAGCATGATCTTTTAGGGCAATTAATATCCCAAGCTAACCTTAAGCTAACCCTAATCGATTAGATTTCAAAAGCTAAAGAAAAACCTATTTTGTCGGTTGAGCCGACAAAAGAGAACAGAGACAAATTTCTGTTATGAACCTAAATAGATGATAACAAGGATTAAAAGAATAACTTGTTATGCTACTAGGGTTGGTCTAAACCTAATTAGGATAACAAGTTGACAGGAGAAACCCTAGGTCTTGAAAATGACATGGAAAACCGAAAAGTTATAATATTAACTTTTCAGTTTAGAGCAAGTTAAAGCTACTGATGCTCAAAAGAATGATTCACAGCACCTTCTAAGGTCCTTAAGATGTTCAAAATATCGAAAATTAGAGTTTTAGCTTACCAGTAAAGGAAAGACACCACAGTTTTTGAAAACCGAAGTGGATTGACAGAGAAATAAACTCCGGATTTAACCTATAAAAGATAGCCAATCTTTAGTGCAAGGTAAAACCAGTGCTTAAGGTGGATAAGCAATGGACAAGAGCAAGAAACTCCACTGGACAACAATGGAGGGTGAGCTTCAGTGGTCAACAATGGTAACAGCAAAGAAAAGCTAGGGTTTATATATAGATGTTGAGCTACAGGGCAAGAGGGAAAGATCTAGAGTTGATGAGGTGTCCACTTAGCTAAATATCGAAAATTTGTGGCATAATCTTTGGATAACCACCTCCTCTCGCTCTCGTAAATGGCTACGCAGAGATAAGGAAGAAGGAGGCAAAATATGACATGTGGGTCCTTTGTCATCCTCACCAGCGCTTCATAAAGGCTCAAAGAATATCACCGTCCGATTGGAAATGGCGGTGTGATAAATAGAGAGATTAAAAGATTTGAATCGGTACCTTAAAATATGGGCCGTGCGATCTCAAATGGACGATTGAGATTTAAACGGGGCCCAAAGGAATCTTGAGATCTACTTTCAAATCTGGACGTTGGATTGGAATCCAACGATCAAATAAAAGGATACACGTCACCCCTTTTAGATGCGATCACACAGCACCGTTAGATTTGATTTCTACGGTCAAGATGAAACAAATGAACCGGATGGTCCGATTGCATACACTCATATGGACCTTACGATTGAAATCCAACGATCCACCGAATTTGGGCTTTAAAGGCCCACGGTCAAAAAGGCGCACCGTAGGATCTAGATCTAAGGGCTCTAGATAGCCACGCTCTTTTAATTTCAAAAGAAAAGGGCGGCGCGGTTAGATCAAGAATGGACGGCTGAGATCATGAGGGGATCCGGAGTCGTCCGAATGCATACACCAATCTGGACCACACGATGAAGATCTAATGGCCCAGAGGAGCACGGGCCTTAATAACACGCGGTAAAAAGGAAAAGCCGTAGGATTTGAATCTGACGGCTCAGATAAAAGCGCGCCTTTAAGTTTAAAACGAAAAGGGATGCGCTGTTGGATCGAGAATGAACAGTGGAGATTGAGAAGAGCTCCGGAGTTGTCCGATTGCACACACTGATCTCGGTCGTTAGATCAAGATCCAACGGCGGAGATTAAAACGCACACGTGGACAGCTCGCGAGGCGTTATAGCCTCGCCCGTTCGATTGAAGATCGACGGTTCACATCACGCGTGGAGTTCGGGCTCGCGCCCGAGCGTGACAGAGCCGGACCAGGTTTAAAGGGTTGGACCCAACCGCAATGGTGTGAGTCGCTACAGTACCAGGTTTGAATTCAAACCGGTTTAGTTGACTAGAACCTATTCAAAAGCTTAAAAGGTTTGACTAGCTTTTAAAAATAGCAAATAAATTTGTAAAATCTTGAAATTTTTACTGAAGGCTACTGGGAAGATATATTTCCCAGATAAATTTTTAAAATCACAAGATCGCTTTGTAAAATACATAAATATTTATTTTAGCCCGAAAATATTCATTTAAAGATAATTATTTTGCTTTAAGTCAAAATAATTTCTAAAAATGCAACCAAAAATATTTTCAGCCAAGATAATTTATCTAGGCTTTAATAAAAATACTTCCCAGTCATAATACAAGTTTTATCTTGTATTCCTTTAAGACTTTAAATGGTCCTTTTGGGATTTTTGGCAAAAAGGAAGGTTTTTAATTTGTAACATGCTGCCCAAATTGTAGAAATGAACAGTAATGCTATGAATAGCACCTCATTACTGTTCATAAAGCATTTAATTACTGTTTATAGAATTGGGGCTGTTACAAACCTACCCCCCTTAAGAAAATCTCGTCCCCGAGATTTAGAACAAGTTAAAGATTAGGAAGAAGAGAAGTGAAAATGATTTATAAGGAAATTTAACATCTGTTGTCTTGATTTCCTTCAAAGATAACAAAGAAGAACTTTACATAACAACATAGTGTTATTATTACATCTTTGTTTACATTGCTTTGTTTAAACTTTCCTTTCTTGATTCAAAGGAAAGTTCTAAACAACAAAAAGATGGGGGTGCTCAATCTACATTAGATCTTCGCGCTCCCAAGTGGCTTCATCCTCGGAATGATTAGCCCACGGAATTTTCAAGAACTTGACAGTACGATTTCTTGTCCTCCGTTCCATTGTGTCGAGGATACACACTGGTTGTTCTTGATAGGAAAGATCAGATTGGAGATCAAGATGCTCATAAGCAGTTGCCTCAATAGGAACACGAAGGCATTTCTTCAATTGAGACACATGAAAAGTATCATGCACTGCTGAGAGGGATTCAGGTAGTTCTAATTGATAAACTACAGCTCCTCGCTTGGCAATGATTCGGAAGGGTCCGATATAACGAGGTGCGAGCTTCCCTTTTACCTGAAAACGATGAGTACCCTTCATGGGTGACACTTTAAGATAGACATGGTCATCTACCTCAAAGCTTAATTCACGACGACGATGGTCAGCATAGCTCTTCCGACGAGACTGTGTAGTTTTCAAACAATCTCGAATCGATTTAACTTGCTCTTTCGCTTCCTTTACCAAGTCCGACCATAGAATGATCTTTCACGGACTCGGACCAATTCAAAGGGGTCCTACAAGCTCTCCCATACAAGGCTTCAAAGGTGACATTTGAATACTTGCTTGGTAGCTATTATTGTAGGAAAATTCCACATATGGCAAAGATTTCTCCCGTCTTTGCTATAAGATAGCACATAGGACCAAGAAGATCTTCCATTACTTGATTCACTCTCTCAGTTTGACCAAGAGTTTGAGGATGATAAGCGATCGAAGAGAGTTCACCCCATAGCCTGATGAAGACAATTCCAAAAGTGGGAAGTAACCGAGGCCACGGTCAGAGACAATGACCTTGGGAACACCATGAAGACAAACAATTCTAGCAGTATAAAGCTCTGCTAGCTGCTTGCCACTAAAGATGGTTTTGACAGGAATAAAATGAGCGACCTTTGTCAAACGGTCGATGATTACCCAAATGGCATCGGACCCATTGGAAGTTTTGGGTAGACCAGTAACAAAATCCATACCGATCTCTTCCCACTTCCACTGTGGAATAGGCAAATGCTGAAGGGTACCAGCTGGCTTCAGATGTTCAGCTTTAACCCTTTGGAAAATATCACATTCAGCAACATACTGAGCAATTTGCCTTTTCATTTGGCTCCACCAAAATGTTTTCTTCAAATCCTGATACATCTTGGTACTTCCAGGATGTAGAGAAAACTTAGAATTATGAGCCTCTCTAAGAATTAGACTTCTTAGATGAGGATCAGCAGGTATCACCAAACGATTGCGATACCAAATCATACCGCAATCATCTTCAGAGAAGTCGTTGGCATTACCCGCCTTCAAATTCTCCTTGATTTCGGCTACCTCGGCATCAGTTTTCTGGGCCTCAAGAATCTGAGATTCTAATGTCGGCTCCACTTGTAATGCAGCAAGAAAACCTTCTTTCACCAAGTCAAGACTTAGGCGCTGAAAATTAGCACACAAGTCCTTGGCCGCAGATAGAGAAAATGTGCAGTTGCATTGTGACTTTCTGCTTAAAGCATCTGCCACAACATTAGCTTTACCAGGATGATAATGAATACCCATGTCGTTGTAACAGCCCTAACTTAGGGTTTGTATTTCAAATGTAGAATTTTGAGGAGAAATAAAAACTTTTGTTGCCTCTTCAAAATCATTTGAAAGTTTCTACATTTTTCCCTAGCAATTTCCATTTTCTAGAATTAAATTCTTGTGAATGGAAATTGTTGTCAGCACATTCTTAGCCTTCAAGCTTGTGATCATCCTCTGAAACTATTTTTCCTAGCATCTTGATCATCCTATCTACCTCCCTGAATTATTTCACAATTTTTAGATTTTGTTTGCTATTTCAAATGGCCAAGTCAACTCTGTTTGAAATCTGGTCAAACTCCCTGTACAGCAGCTTGTGAATTTTCTCTAGAACAATGCAGTGCATAAAAAGTTCTGGAAAAATTATACAAGCTTGTTCTCTGTCTCTAGTAGCTACCATAAAAATTTCGAAATTTTGGAGCCCAGGAGCTACCTCTAAAATTCCCAAACCTTCTCTGTCTTTTAAATCAAATTCTAAAAGTACTGTTCCTCGGGCCCGAACCCAACCTCTGGCTCGAGTCCGACCGCGCCACTTGACTCGGTCGCGTCAACTAGCTGCACCGCGCGTGAGTCCAATCGATCGTGACCGTCCGATGCAAATCGAACGATCCACGTTGCGTGCCGCAACCGACTGTCCGAATGCATACATCAATCCCGACCGTCCATCTCAGATCCAACGGTCGGAGCGATATTGATCGAGTCTAACTCGGGCTCGCGCCGTTTTGCTGCTGCCGCTGACTTGTGGGCCATACCTGCCGAGCCATTTCCGCCACGCCACTCGCCGCTCCGGCGCAAGACCGCCGCCGCAAGCGCTCGCGCCGCCGCCTACATGCGTGCTGCCACCTCACCTCACCGGTCTTTTCACCGCCCACCGTCTCACCTCGCCGCCTCCGCCTGCTCCTACAAAACCCTCCGAAGGCTTTCCCTACCTCGTTTTTGTTAATCGTTAGGATTCGATATTTGCGGCAACCCTGAGGACGATCCTCCGCACCATATTGAGCAACAGCAACCAGGCAAGCAGTTTGATCATGATTAATCCCAGTATTTTAAAGTTTAATATTTTGTTTCAGCTGTATGTATGCATCGCTTAATTTGTGTTAAAATGGTTAGTTAAATCCGTAGCTGCATATCCTGTAGACAAAATATGGATCTCTACTACCTGAGCCTAAGTTATTTGCTGTGATTAGAGATCGCTGGATGATCTCTTGTCACTTAGTAGATTCGGGTCAACTTGCTTAGACATGCTTAGCTATCGGTAGAACTGGGCGGTTATCGACTTTAGTCGGTAACCTTGATCACACAAAATTTACTATAACTTTATGTTTTAGCATTTCGCTATGTTTATCTCGCAAAACTAAAAATGAAAACAAAATGGTTTAGACTTGGGCACAATGGTAAGACTGGTGTGATCTGTTGGGTGTGACCGAAAGGTGCCCGAGTCAATTAAGGACCGAGTTACTTGCGCCACCCGATCGAGCATTTTGCGTGCTAACCACACTAGAGTATATGGGACCTCTCTTGACCTAGTACTTTGGCGTGTATTGGCTCCGGTCGCAGGAGGTCGCAGGAGGGATGGAGGTGGGAGCATGGTAGTTGTCCGAAAAGCTTTATCCTGAGTGGGTAGTTGTCTTTTCGGCTTTACCATGTAAGCGTATGGTGTTTCTACCCATACGAGCGGCTCGGGGTTGATACACAATATTGGAAACAGTCTCGTAGGACTTAGCTGTGCCGGCATACCTTCGGAAGTGTGCTTTGGCTTAAAGGCGGTCTGAAGTGTGGGTACATTGGTACACCCCTGCAGGGTTAAAACTATTCGAATAGCCTCGTCCTAGGTTATGGACACGCTCGGATACGCCCCGTAAGAACTAGACTACAACATTTAAATTAAAACTTGATGGGTGGTACGAATCTGGGATTCGTGCTATTGTTGGGGTGACTATTGGGATAGTCACTTCTAGGTTGTTTATCTTTCGCTATTGTTATTAATATCCTTACTGTTATTTCAATCTTAAAAATGAATTGCAAACTTGCCTTCAAACTGTATTACCTTATTGCAAATGAAAATTGGCTTTATGCAAATAAAACATATGGCCTCCACTAAACAAGCCTGCATGTAGCATATGAACAGGTCTGCTAGTTCACACGTCAGTCTTGCGGGTACAAAGACAATCTTTGTACTCAGGTGCTTTGCTTAATGTTTTTGTTGCAGAGGAAGAAGGTGAGCCTCAGGGTCCTCACTTCTGTGAGCTGTGCTGTCGCTTCGTGGGTGACGACTAGGCTTGGCGGTCCGGTCAGATGCCTTGTGGGTTGAAGGCACACTGATTGGCTTTGTTTATAGCCATCTTATGGCACTTTTGCTTCCGCTGTCTTTTTGTTGTTATTTGTGTATCTTGTGGCCAGTCGGCCATTGTCTGTAATATTGTTACTATTTGTTTATCTTCCGTTTGGAAGTGTGGTGTTTGGACTCTATGTGTGGAATGGAGTTGATGTCTAATTTTGTACCGGGGTGTGTATACTGCTTTCTGGGAAGTATACATATCTCGAGGATCAGTTTATTTGATTTGTGATGCTAGGACCAGGTGGTTGGTTAAGCATTACAAACCAAATAAACTGGGGTCCTCACAGTCGTAGTCCTTGATCAGTTCAAGCCACCTTCTTTGTCTCATATTCAAATCAGATTGAGTGAATATGTACTTTAGGCTTTTATGATCAGTATAGATCTCACAAGGATTACCAAGAAGGTAATGTCGCCAAATCTTCAATGCATGGACCACGGCAGCCAATTCCAAATCATGAATAGGATAATTAACTTCATGAGGGCGCAACTGCCGAGATGCATATGCCACAACTCGGCCTTCTTGCATAAGCACACAACCAAGTCCATGGCGAGATGCATCGCAGTAGATGTCAAAGCTCTTATGAATATCCGGAAGAGTGAGAACTGGAGCTTTAGTCAAGAGAGTTCTCAAAAGCCGAAAACTCTCCTCACATTTAGCTGACCATTCAAATTTCTTCTCTTTCTGCAAAAGCTGAGTCAAAGGTCTAGCAATTTTGGAGAAATTTTCAATGAACCTACGGTAATAACCCACAATCCAAGAAAACTTCGGATCTCAGGGACATTCTTGGGAGGCTTCCAATTTAGTACATCTTGTACCTTGCTTGGATCGACAGCGATACCTCCTTCAGATAACACATGTCCCAGAAATGCAACTTCTCTGAGCCAAAAAGCACACTTGCTAAACTTAGCATACAGTCGATGCCGACGAAGTGTTTCTAGCACAAGTCGCAAATGTTGTTCATGGTCCTTATCAGACTTAGAATAAATAAGGATGTCGTCAATGAACACGACAACAAACTTATCCAAGAATTCCATGAACACCGAATTCATAAGGTTCATGAAATAAGCTGGAGCATTGGTCGACCAAAGGACATGACAAGATACTCGTACAAACCATAACGAGTAGAGAAAGCTGTTTTAGGAATGTCCTCAGCTCTAACCTTGATTTGATGATAGCCCGACCTCAAATCAATCTTTGAAAAGACTCGGGCACCAACCAACTGATCAAAAAGATCATCAATGCGAGGCAAAGGATACTTGTTCTTGATGGTGACCTCATTTAACGGACGGTAGTCCACACACATCCGCAAAGTGTTGTCTTTCTTCTTGACAAAGATTGCCGGGCATCCCCAAGGTGAGGAACTCGGTCGAATAAATCCTTTGTCAAGCAATTCTCCGAGTTGCTTCTTCAATTCAACCAACTCGTTGACGGGCATTCGATAAGGACTCCTGGATATAGGAGCGCCCAGAACTAGTTCAATAACAAATTCCACTTCCCGATCTGGTGGCAAACCGGGAAGGTCTTCAGGAAAGACATCAACATACTCGCAAACAATTGGTACCGACTCCAAAGAAGGAGTGGCATCACCTTGGTGAGCATAAAGATGAGAACCCACGGCCTTAGATTGAAAAACGACTGAAATGCCGTTTTCATTAGTTAAAGAAATGGATTTGTGAGCACAATTAATTTGCCCAAGGTGCTTGGATAACCAATCCATTCCCAGGATAACATCCAACCCTTTAGAATCTATCACAACCAAATCCGCCCAAAAGTCTACTCCTTCAATATTTATGTTGATATTACGGCAGACTTGATCAGTCAAAAAGACTGACCCAAGTGAGTGGATACTATGGGGTGGATGAAGATGATGCACAACTAACCGATGTTGAGTAGCAAACTGCCTACTAACAAATGAATGGGATGCTCGTAATCAAATAAAACGATGGCGAGGCTGAAATTAACCAGGAGCATACCAGGAACAACATCAAGTGCTTCAGCCGCTTCCTTAGCCGGGATCTGGTTCACCCGATCTCGGATTAGAATTGGATCAGACTTAACAGATGTCTTTGAAAATTGTGTTGAACGAACAACAGCTGGGAAAGGTTGAACAGGAGGCAACCCACGTTTCTCAGCAAAGCTCTGGTTTGCGAAATGTCCAGGACGTCCACAGTGATAACAGATCACACCAGGCTTGACATTGCTGACAATGGGTGGCTGATTTTCACTAATTCTTGACTGCACACAAGAATTAGGAAGTCTAGGTACAAAGGTGCTTGGTCGTGGTGGATCTAGTGGTGGTGTAGGAGCTTGATAAGTCCGGGGCATCCCTCGCTGTCTTGCAAAGCATTGATTAGCATAATGGCCAAGGCGGCCACAATGAAAGCAAGTAACTTTCTTGTTTTGTTGACGGCGGCTTATTGGCTTCTCTCCGGGCTGTCTTTGTGTACCTCTTTGTCTAGTGGTTGTCTTAAGGATGACGGCGTGAAGAATCCGTTGTTGTAGTCCAACTGACTCAGTGATTATCTGGTGTAGACGACACTCTTTGGGACAGTGATCGTGCCCTTCGCAGAGAAAACAAGTGACTTTATTAGTTGGACAGCTCTCTGGTGGATGGTCTCCGTCACAGTTGGGACAATTTGTAGTGCACTGATTGATGTAGTGTCCGTCTTCACCACAGCGTTGACAGACCTTAACCTCAACAATTGCCTTACTTGACTCCCCGGGTTGAGTGCTCAAAGGAGTACTAGGTTCTGCCATCCTATTGTCACACAGATGGTTAGAGGACAGAAAAAGGATACACTCAATTGAGTGCGAAAGATAGTTTTGGCAGAATAAGGAAAGTACTAAACTTAGTATGCATAAATGATATTAATGCACCAAAATTAATATCAAAAGAAGACGCAAAGGCCAACATAAGATCCAATAAAACAAATAATAGTTTTCCAGCATAATTGCTATACATGCTGCCATAGGCGATGCGCAATTACTTGGGAACCAAAAGAGAGCAAACGGTCAAATAGCAAAATATAACTTCTACAAGATAGGAAAAATAAATAGGGTGGATATTATCTATTCATAGTCCCTAATTTAATCCTAATATCGTAATACGACAACGTCTTCTCGTCTTTTCGCCATTGCTCTTCTAGTTGAATATTAACATGTCTATCTTTTTGAAAATGAGAGAGAATCACTGGAAAATATTTTGCACAAGTCCAATAAATAGTGAGGAAAGAATTAGAAGCTAAGATCGGTAAGGAATAAAAGATGTCATACTTAAACTTTCAAAATTATATTACTGACTTGAAAATAAATTTTCTCAGAAGACTCTCTAATTACTTCGGCCATGCTATTTCTAACCTACAGGCAACGTATGCTCTGATACCAACGCTCTGAGGACGCCGGTGTATTGGAAATGTGCTTAATTAAAATTATATCAGAGCACAATTCTTAATCAAAGAAACAGGCTGCTCCTTCATTAAGATTCATGCTAAAAGTATAAGTTTAATAAATAACAGATCCAATACTGGGTTTCCGGATATATGTCTCACAATGGTTCCTGGATCGTGACCATTGCACATATATCCTTCAACAACATTGCATCATACACATACAAGTCATACATTTACATAATTAAATATAAGTTTACAAGATTTCGGTTTAGTACTACGGTGTTCAAATGACTTGGTCACTACAAAAGAGTAACAATGAAGCAAAATAAAGATCAAAGTCCACCAATGGCCTCATCCACCGGGCAATTGCGTGGAGGAAAGAAATAGCTTTACTCGTTAGCGTCACACGATCGCGCTAACGGGCACTTCATATAAGTAACCGTCCTCACCGCAACAATAGGTGATAGCACCTTGAGTACGTAGGTACTCAAGAAGACTTACACAAACTAATAAAAGAATGTGTTTATTAGAACCTATGCAAAGGAGTAGAACTTATACATGCATAAGGTTGCAACAGAAGGTATAATGGTTAAATTTTGCATAAAGCAAAGACATCTTAACCTACAATAGCTAGGTTTTGATAAAGCAATTTAATAAATCAAAGTTGGACTACAACGAAGAAGTAAATGAAATAATTGTGCGAAGCAAATGCATGAATCCTCTCATGCTTAAGCAAAAACCCAAACAGTATTTGAAAACAAAACTTCTATACAGGTGACATCAACTCAAGTTATCGTCCATGACCGTGGACACGGCTATTCGAACAGTTTAATACCCTGCAGGGGTGTACATCTTTACCCACACGACTTAGTCAGCCCGTTGCCTTCGGATGCCTCCGAATGATGACATACTTCCTTTGGTATGCCGACCGGGGAAAATAAGATTTGGTATTTTTTCAACAAGCTAACACTATTGAGTTGGACACCCATGTGTGAGCTGATCTCGCTTAAACAACGACTGATAGCATCTGCCTAACCGAGGCACACATGTTGCGTCAGGAATGCCGACCCAAACAATAAAAGTGCGTAGGGTTCGCTACCCATACTAGTTTGCAATCGGCATCTTTAAGGTACGTACATGTGATAGAACGCATATACGCCCTCACCCTTCTAAGAACATCTGATACTGACATACAAGCTCACATGGCATAAAACGCAGTCCAAAGACCAGAGCATCTATGCCATGCAAGATCAATACACATGTCCTTACTCCCCTGTTTCCAACTCAATAGCCTTAATGTGAGGACCCCAATTTATTTGGTTTGTAATGCTTAACCAACCACCTGGTCCTAGCATCACAAATCAAATAAACTGATCCTCGAGATATGTATACTTCCCAGAAAGCAGTATACACACATCGGTACAAAATTAGACATCAACTCCATTCCACACATAGAGTCCAAACACAACACTACCAGACGGAAGATAAACAAATAGTAGAGGTTATTACAGACACAGGCCGACCGGCCCAAAAGATACACAAATAACAAGAACGACAGCAAAAGCAAAAGTGCCATAAGATGGCTATAAACAAAGCCAATCAGTGTGCCTTCAACCCACAAGGCATCTGACCGGACCGCCAAGCCTAGTCGTCACCCACGAAGCGACAGCACAGCTCACAGAAGTGAGGCCCCTGAGGCTCACCTTCTTCCTCTCCAACAACAACATCAAGCAAAGCACCTGAGTACAAAGATTGTCTTTGTACCCGCAAGGCGACGTGTGAACTAGCGCACTGCTCATATGCTCCATGCAGCTTATTTGGTGGAGGCCATATGTTTCATTTGCATAAAGCCAATTTTCATTTGCAATAAGGTAATACAGTTTTAAAGGCAAGTTTGCAATTCATTTTTAAGATTGAAATAACAGTAAGGATAGTAATAACAAAAGCGAAAGATAAACAACCTAGAAGTGACTATCCCAATAGTCACCATTAACTATAGCACTAATCCCGCATTCGCACCACCCATCAAGTTTTAATTTAAATGTTGTAGTCTAACTCTTGAAAAGCTTACCCAAGCGTGTCCATCACCTAGGATGAGGCTATTCGAATAGTTTTAACCTGCGCAGGGTGTACCAATGTACCCACACTTGCATCGCCTTTAAGCCAAAGCACACTTCCAAGGTATGTCGCCTGACTAAGTCCTACGAGACTTTTTCCAATATTGTGTATTAACTACGAGCCGCTCGTATGGATAGAAATCCATACGCTACATGGTAAAGCCGAAGAGACAACTACCCACTCGGGATAAAGCTCTTCTGACAACTACCATGCTCCCACCTCCATCCCTCCAAATGACCTCCTGCGACCGGAGCCAATACACGCCAAAGTACTAGGTCAAGAGAGGTCCCATATACTCTAGTGTGGTTAGCACGCGAAATGCTTGGATAAAAATTCACTCACAAGATGTTCGGTCCTTAATTGACGGGCACCTTTCCATCACACCCAAAAGATCACACCAATCTTACCATTGTGCGCGTCTAAATCATTTTTGTTTTCATTTTTAGTTTTGCAATTAATCATAGCAGAAATGCTGAAATATAAAGTTATAGAAAGTTTTGTGTGATCAAGGTTACCGACTAAGTCGATAACCGCCCATTTCTACCGATACTAAGCATGTCTAAGCAATTTGACTCGGATCTACTAAGTGACAAGAGATCATCCGGCGACCTCTAATCACAAGAAATAACCTAGGCTCGGTAGTAGAGATCAATATTTTGTCTACAGGATATGCACTCTGATTTTACTAATCAATTTAACACAAATTAAGCGATGCATACATACAGTTGAAACAAAATATTAGACTTTAAAATACCGATAAACATGATCAAGCGCTTGCTCGCATTCTGTTGCTCAATTTGTTGCGGAGGGTCGTTCTCGTGGTTGCCGCAAATATCGAAGCCTAACGATTGAACAAAACAAATGAATAAGAACGAATAACACCGACCAAACTCAAACATACAACAACAACAACCAAAACAAACCAAGACTCACACAAAGAACCTAAGCATGATACAACAAAATTTTAGAAACAGAGGACAAAACCTTTTAATTTATTAAGAATTTTCTAAGAATTTTCTAAGTTATAAACACATCAAAACAATAGTTAATTACTTAACAAATTTTCATGAACAGAACCAGTATCTAAAACCTATCCTAACAATTAGTATACTGAAAATAGAATTTTCTGAATTGGGTTCATTGAATTTGGACAATTATTGAAAGAGATATGCATTTTCTAATTTAGAAGATACATAAGACATCATTTTATTAGTTAACAGATTTACGCTCTGAGACATGGATGAAGCTAATTTTATCAAGTAGTACACTTAAAATGAAAATTAACAAAGACTGGTTTCATGCAATTTGGATAAAATTTGAATTAGTGATGCATTTTACAAGTTTAATTGAATTAACAGATCAACGAAAACCCAAACCAGAAAATACTAAATCATTTCCAAATCTATAATGCATTTATACCATTTCGCACTCCACACCGACTAGCCCTCACATCGACAATGGTTCACGCGAAAATCTTGACGTAACAGCAATTTCATCCAAAGTGACGCCGAAGGCGTATTCTAAGAATACGTCTTCGCTTACCAAAGTGCAAACTCGACATACTCTCACAAAGAAATACGCTTCTCAGAGAAGCGCGATTACGAGCTACACAACCCTAATCGACAAAGATGGACCCACAAGGCGGTGACTCGGAGAATAAATAACGGGTGGATTAAAGGATTTCTAAACGCGATTAACCAAAGAGGGCCCACAAATCGGGGATACAACTAAAGAACTTAATTACGCTAAAGACGAGATTAAACCTTAACACCGGCGGCTCGACGGAGCTCCCGCGCGTGGGCTGCGACGCGAGGTGGAGGATCCGAGTCGAGTGGTTCCTGGGCTCGCTAGTGGCCTCATTGGTTGCGCAGCGCCCCACGAACACAATGGTGCCGGCAGAGCCAAATGGTCGTCTGAGGTGAGCTCACGACGGCCGGAGGCGAGAAGAAGCCACCGCCCCGAGGAGAAGACGCTACGCGCCGAGGAGCTTTGGGAAGGTGCGCAACAGCCGCGCTTGACTCGTGAAGGATAAGCCCAAGATAACGCCGATGAAGAGGGACCGAGGCGGCGGAATTGCCACGCGGCGAACACCGTGCTCAAGAAGAACCGGTCGCACAAACCTCGGGGATGCACCAAAGAACAAAATAAGATCACCACTAGACTCGGTGAAGCAATGCGATCCTAAAGGACCAAGCGCGAAGCTTGATACTTACTAGAACGCCAGAAGCTCGTGGGGCCGAGCTCACCGGAGGCGGGACGAAGACACCACCCTTGGCGATTCATCGGACGCGACAAGGATCCGGATGGCCAAATGGACGCGCACCGAGTGTGGTTCACGATGGTGAGGTTGTGGGCTCAAGGGCTTCTCCAACGGCGGCGCTACTCGCCGTTCCTCTCCGCGGAAACAAGAAATCGGGCGGAGATAGCACGAGAACGCAAAGGAGAAGAAGTGGGTGAGCTCAGGGCTTTTATGAAGTCACGGCGATGCCTCCCAGCCGGACACGAGGGCATAAAGGTGGCAGCGACGAGGTACGTGGCGCGCATGCGATTGCTTGCGAGCTCCGGTGAGGTGCGGAGAAGACGAGGGTGATACTCACAGGTAGGGTCCACCTGTCAGCGACTGACGAAGCGGTGCGAGCCGATGGTTTGACTCGATCAGCATCGCACCGACCGTTGGATCTGAAATGGACGGCTGAGATTGGTGTATGCATTCGGACAGGTCGGTTGCGCACGCAACGTGGATCGTTCGATTTGCATCGGACGGTCACGATCGATTGGACTCGCGGCGGTGCAGAGCTAGGCGGTGCGACCGAGTCAAGTGGTGCGGTCTGGTTTGAGTCGGACTCGGGTTCGAGCCGACAAGCGATGTTTTCGATTTTTGATTTTAAAAGTGAGAGAGTTTAGGGAATTTTAGAGATAGATCCCGAGCTCTAAAAATTCCGAAATTTTTATGGTAGCTACTTGAGACAGAGAACAACATTGCATAAATTTTCCAGAACTTTTTATGCATTGAAAAGTTCTGCAGAAAATTCACAAGCATGCTGACCTAGGATTTGACCAGATTTTCAACTAGTTTGACTTGGCCATTTGAAACAGCAAATAAAATCTAAAAATTGTGAAATAATTCAGGGAGGTAGATAGGATGATCAAGATGATAGGAAAAATAATTTCAGAGGATGATCACAAGTTTGAAAGCTAAGAATCTGATAACAACAATTTCCAATCACAAGAATTAAATTCTAAAATTGAAATTGCTAGGAAAATTGTAGAAACTTTCAAATGATTTGAAGAGACAACAAAAGTTTTTATTTATCCTCAAAATTTTACATTTCAAATACAAACCCTAAGTTAGGGCTGTTACAAATCTCCCCCCCTTACAGGAATCTCGCCCCGAGATTCGGATCACTGGGAGAAGAAGGACGGTAATCTGCTCGAGACGATCTTCCGCTCCCAAGTGGCTTCATCCTCGGAGTGGTTCGACCATGAACCTTAAGGAACTTGATCACACGGTTCCTTGTTCCGCGTTCAGCTTCTTCGAGGATACGAACGGACGCCACGATAAGACAGATCTTCTCGCACATCGATATTTTCCAAGGGTGTTTCCTCAACGGAATACGGAGGCACTTCTTCAATTGTGACACATGGAAAACATCATGCACCCCTTCAAGTGTAGTGGCAACTCCAACTTGTATGCAACAGCTCCCACTTTCTTGATGATGCGATATGGCCCGCATATCGAGGAGCCGATTGCCCTTGACATCAAACGACGATGTCCCTTTCGAGGCGAGACTTTGAGATACACAAAGTCATTGGGTGGAAACTCAACTCACGACGACGACGACCGCATAGCTCTTACGCTCGATCGAGCTACGCAAGTGCTCACGAATCAATCGCACTTGACTTTCGGCCTCATTGATGGAATCGAGCCAAAGAACTATCTCTCCCGACCTCGACCGGTTCAATGGGGTTCGCATCGCTCCCATACAAAGCCTCAAACGGTGCCATACCGAGACTAGCTCGAAGTCGTTGTTGTAGGAGAACTCGGCAAGCGGTAGGCACTTCTCCCAATTCTTCCCATAGGAAAGAACACAAGCACGGAACATATCTTCAAGAACTTGGTTGACTCGCTCCGTCTGACCATCAGTCTGAGGATGGTAGGCGGTCTTTGAAAGTAAGACGGGTACCCATGGCCTCCTGTAGACTGTGCCAAAGTCGGGAAGTGAAAAGAGAGCCACGATCGACACAATCGTTCGTGGCACACCATGCAAGCTCACAATGCGGAGATATAGAGATCGCCAATCGACCGACACCGAGAGTGGTAATCTTGGCGGAAGTACGCTACCTTCGTCAATCGATCGATAACAACCGGATAGCATCCTTCCACGAAGAAGTGCACGGTAGACCGGTGATAAAATTCATGCCTCTGAATCCCACTTCCACTCGTATAGGCAAGGGTCGGAGGAGACTGGCGACGCCGATGCTCGCCTTGACGCGACAACATATGTCACATCCGCCACGAACACAGCAATCTCGCGCTTCATGCGAGTCCACCGTAATCTCGACGCAGATCTTGGTACATTTTGGTGGCCCCGGATGGATGGACAAAGGCGAATCATGGGCCTCAAGAATCAAATCCGCAACTCGGGACCTTTGGGACCACAAGCCGCTGCCCAAACCATACGACACCGTGCTCATCTTCTCGTGAAACACTTGGTCGATCCATTCTTGATGTTCGCTTGATTTTACCCACACCATCATCGATTGTTGTCTTTGCCTTGATTTGATCCACCAAGGTCGGTCGCACAACCAAGGACACAAGGGAACCATGCTCAACCAAACCCAAGTTGAGACGCTAAAATTCGCAAGAAGTGCAAAGTTGTCGCTCTTGGATCATCAAAGTATTGCAATACACTTTTCGCTAAGTGCATCAAGAACCACATTGGCTTTGCCGGATGATCTTGAATACCCATGTCATAATCTTTGATCAATTCTAGCCATCTCCTCGCTGAGGTTCAGATCCGCCGAGTGAACAAGTATTTCAAACTCTTGTGATCGGAATACACCTCACGTGTTACCGATCGATAATGCCGCCAAATCTTGAGTGCATGCACCACGCAGACCAACTCTAAATCATGGGTGGGATAATTGAGCTCGTGAGGTCTCAATCGCCGATGCATAGGCAACCGCCTTGCCTTCCCGCATAAGAACACATCCAAGTCCTCGACGAGAGGCATCGCAATAAATATCGAAGCTCTTGTGGATATCGGGAAGAGTAAGGACTGGGTGAAGTCAATCATTGCTTGAGCTCCTCGAAAGCTCTCATCGCAAGCGAGAGGACCACACAAACTTCTTGTCCTTCTTGAGCAATTCAGTCATTGGCTTTGCGATCTTGGAGAAGTTCTCGATAAAGCGGCGGTAGTAGCCCGCTAAACCCAGAAAACTCCGCACATTAGTGACTGACTTGGGCTGACCCCAAGATAGAACATCGCCGACTTTGGGATCCACACTATGCCTCCACTGAAAGAACATGGCCCAAAATGCCACTTCCTTCAACCGTAACTCGCATTTCTTGAACCGATCTGGTGGTGCTCCGCAATTTGCCCAAAACAATCTTGGATGCTCAAAGATGCTCGCTTGATCTTGGAATAGATAAGAATATCATCAATAAAGACCACCACAAATTTATCTAAATACTCCATGAATACCGAATTCATAAGGTTCATGAACAAGGTGGAGCATTGGTTAAGCCAAAGGACATGACGGTGTACTCGCATGACCCATAACGAGTAGTGAAAGCCGTCTTGAATATCCTCGGATCGATCCTCGACTGATGATACCCCATTCTCAAATCAATCTTTGAGAACACACAGGCTCCATCAAGCGATCGAACAGATCATCGATGCGGGCGAGAGGATATTTGTTCTTCACCGTCACCTCATTGAGAGGGCGGTAATCCACGCACATGCGCAAAGTCTTGTCCTTCTTCTTCACAAAGATCACCGGACAAACCCAAGGAGATGGCGGGACGGATGAAACCCTTTGCTTGGAGCTCACCAAGCGCTTCTTCAATTCTTCTAGCTCATTGGGAGGCATTCGACACGGCGCCGAGATAGAGGCGACGGCAAAGCAACTCAATGACAAACTCAAGGTCTCGAACCGAGGCATCCGGGCAAGTCTTGGAAAGACATCCAGAAAGTCGATACTATGGGAACATCCCGAATTTGCAAGGTGGCCGCTTCTAATGCACATAGATGCGACCCACGAAGTGCGGCGAAAATCCGACTGTTCGCTGAAGGGTGGTGAGATAGACAATCTTCCCGCACAATCGATCTGTCCCAAATGTTGGGACAACCAATCCATGCCAAGAATCACATCCGGACTCATTGAATCGAAAGCGAATAAGGTTTGCCAAAACCCCACCCCTCGACTATGATAGGAACATCCCGACATCAAGATCGGCTCTCATTTCCGAACCCGAGAGCGGATGAGCAAAGGAACTCCCAAAGGAACACGGTGAAGACCACTAGCGGTAGCAAATGATCTTGAAATAAAAGAATGCGATGCTCGAGAATCAAATAATACTGCAGCGGGACGAGAATTAACGAAGTGTACCAATCACGACATCCGCGCCCCGAGCCTCCTCGGTGAAAGGTGGTTGACTCGACCACGCTCGCACCACAGGGCTTCGGATCATCTTACGGTCGTGGATGACCACTCCACGCCGCGTCCTCCATTAGGACGAGGGGTGCCGCAACACTCGAGGGTAGGCATTCGCATAATGGCCCTTGTTGTGGCAATAAAACAAGTAACCTCGGCCGCCGGATTGCGGAGGCCGCTCTGTCTTGGATCGCAGCGCACGTGGCTGAAACACGGCTGCGGTGGACGAGGAGCTGGTGCGGATGGCCTCGGCGCGGTGGAGCAAAAGAACGGCCATCGGTGCCGCCCACCGAGGACAGTGAGGTGGTGTGAGCGGCATCGATGTGCCTCCCATTTGCGCTTATGGACTCGCCAGCGCCTTTGCCTTATGCTCAAGCAACAATGGCCTTATCTACCAAGGCACGAAAGTCGAGAAGTCCACAATAGATAGCTTGTCCCGCGGCTCCTCGGACAAGCCATCCATAAACTTCTCCGCTAGCCTCATCTCGAGGCTACCTCTCCCGAGCATAACGAGCGGATGATTAAACTCGATAGATACTCGTCACCGACTTGCGCCCTTGCTTGAGCGCGAGGAACTCCTTCTTTTCAGCTTCATCGGGCCATCTCGGGATGTGGGCCCGACGTAAAGGTCGTCTGAACTCCTCCCACGCGACCACATGGCCCGCGGCCGCATGGCGAGATAGTTCTCCCACCATGAGAGTGTTGCGCCCTCAAGCTGGTGGGACGCGAAGAGTGCCTTATCCTGCGCCTGGCACTGAGCTATGTTGAGCTTTCGCTCAACCATGCGCGACCAATCGTCCGCATCGAGGGTCCTCGAGGCGGGAGAAAGTCGGCGGCTGTGTACGGAGGAACTCTGCAAGTCCCCCGCGAGTCTGGTGGCCGCCACCACCGGCAGGAGTGGAGGTATTCCTAGCAATAACCTCCAAGATGCGCGTCTGGTCCATGCGGTTTCGCTCGATCTGAGCGAGCACCTCAGCCATGGTCGGAGGAGGGGGAAGCTCCTCATCATGACCACCACTTGATCGCCACGCGTTCTCCCGGCCATCCTGTTTCACTAAGACAAGTTAACAATAGCCGGAAAACAAGAAGTCGATAACCCACTGCAAATAACTTACTAATAGCACAAAACAAATACAAGACTTTTAAGTTACAAAACCAATTGACAAAAATCAGACACTTAGCAACTCATACATATCTTACCCTTATGCTCCCACAAATTTTAATTAGACTAAATCTCTATGGTTCTCCCAAAGACTGATTCTACCGGTAGCAACTATCTTTTGAAAGGAAAGAGGAAAACCAAGTTTTAAACTCAAATTAGAGTAAGATAAGAGTAGAAGGCTAAGATAGGTAAGGAGTAAAATCGAGAATCGCCTAGGTTTTCATAAACCCTTTTATACTTTGAAATTAAGCTTTTTCAAAATATCCTAAAGACGACTATGCTTGGGTTACTACGGTCAGAATGGCTCTGATACCAACTTTGTGAGGACCCCAATTTATTTGGTTTGTAATGCTTAACCAACCACCTGGTCCTAGCATCACAAATCAAATAATCGATCCTCGAGATATGTATACTTCCCGAGCGGTATACACACCTCGGTACAAAATTAGACATCAACTCCATTCCACCCATAGAGTCCAAACACAACACTACCAAACGGAAGATAAACAAATAGTAGAGGTTATTACAGCACACAGCCGACCGCCCAAAAGATACACAAATAACAAGAACGACAAATGAAGCAAAAGTGCCATAAGATGGCTATAAACAAAGCCAATCGGTGTGCCTTCAACCCACAAGGCATCCGACCGACCGCCAAGCCTAGTCGTCACCCACGGCTAAGCGACAGCCTGACTCACGTAAGTGAGGCCCCGAGGCTCACCTTCTTCCTCTGCAACAACAACATCAAGCAAAGCAACTGAGTACAAAGATTGTCTTTGTACCGTAAGACCGACGTGTGAACTAGCGCACTGTTCATATGCTACATGCAAAGCTTATTTGGTGGAGGCCATATGTTTCATTTGCATAAAGCCAATTTTCATTTGCAATAAGGTAATACTGCTTTAAAGGCAAGTTTGCAATTCATTTTAAGATTGAAATAACAAGATAAGGATAGTAATAACAAAAGCGAAAGATAAACAACCTAGAAGTGACTATCCCAATAGTCACCACAACTATAGCACGAATCCCGATTCGTACCACCCATCAAGTTTTAATTTAAATGTTGTAGTCTAACTCTTGAAAAGCTTACCCAAGCGTGTCCATCACCTAGACGAGGCTATTCGAATAGTTTTAACCTCAGTAGGGGTGTACCAATGTACCCACACTTGGACATCGCTTTAAGCCAAAGCACACTTCGAAGGTATGTCGCACTGACTAAGTCCTACGAGACTTTTTCCAATATTGTGTATTAACTACGAGCCGCTCGTATGGATAGAAATCCATACGCTTACATGGTAAAGCCAAGAGACAACTACCCACTCGGGATAAAGCTCTTGGACAACTACCATGCTCCCACCTCCATCCCTCCTGCGACCTCCTGCGACCCGGAGCCAATACACGCCAAAGTACTAGGTCAAGAGAGGTCCCATATATTCTAGTGTGGTTAGCACGCCGAAATGCTTGGATAAAAATTCACTCACAAGATGTTCGGTCCTTAATTGATCCGGGCACCTTTCCAGTCACACCATTGTGCCCGCGTCTAAATCATTTTTGTTTTCATTTTTAGTTTTGCAATTAATCATAGCAGAAATGCTGAAATATAAAGTTATAGAAAGTTTTGTGTGATCAAGGTTACCGACTAAGTCGATAACCGCCCATTTCTACCGATACTAAGCATGTCTAAGCAATTTGACTCGGATCTACTAAGTGACAAGAGATCATCCAGCGACCTCTAATCACAGCAAATAACCTAGGCTCACGTAGTAGAGATCAATATTTTGTCTACAGGATATGCAGCTACGGATTTAACTAATCAATTTAACACAAATTAAGCGATGCATACATACAGTTGAAACAAAATATTAGACTTTAAAATACTGGGATAAACATGATCAAACTGCTTGCCTGGCTGCTGTTGCTCAATTTGTTGCGGAGGGTCGTTCTCAGGGTTGCCGCAAATATCGAAGCCTAACGATTGAACAAAACAGCGAATAAGAACGAATTACACCGACCAAACTCAAACATACAACAACAACAACCAAAACAAACCAAGACTCACACAGCAACCTAAGCATGATACAACAAAATTTTAGAAACAGATGACAAAACCTTTTAATTTATTAAGAATTTTCTAAGAATTTTCTAAGTTATAAACACATCAAAACACTAGTTAATTACTTAACAAATTTTCATGAATAGAACCAGTATCTAAAACCTATCCTAACAATTAGTATACTGAAAATAGAATTTTACAGAATTGGGTTCATTGAATTTGGACAATTATTGAAAGAGATATGCATTTTCTAATTTAGAAGATACATAAGACATCATTTTATTAGTTAACAGATTTCTGCTACAGAGACATGGATGAAGCTAATTTTATCAAGTAGTACACTTAAAATGAAAATTAACAGCACTGGTTTCATGCAATTTGGATAAAATTTGAATTAGTTATGCATTTTACAAGTTTAATTGAATTAACAGATCAACAGAAAACACAAACCAGAAAATACTAAATCATTTCCGAAATCTATAATGCATTTATACCATTTCGCACCCACAGCCAGCTAGCCCTCACATCGCGATAGCGGGCTCGCAAAAAAATGACGAGCGTAACCCGACTGCTGAAAGTGACGTCGGCGTATTCTAAGAATACGTCTTCGGCTTACCAAAGTGCAAACCTAACATACTCTCACAAAGAAATACGCTTCCCAACAGAGAAAACGCATTACCAGAGCTACACAACCCTAACTGACAGCATGGACCCACAAGGCAGTGACTCAGAGAATAAATAACGGGCTGGATTAAAGGATTTCTAAACGCGATTAACCAAAGAGGGCCCACAAATCAGGGATACAACTAAAGAACTTAATTACAGCTAAAGACGAGATTAAACCTTAACGTACCGCGGCTCGACGGAGCTCCGCGCGTGGTCGCGACGGCAGGTGGAGGATCTAGAGCCGAGCGGTTCCTCGGCTCGCTAGTGGCCTCGCGGTTGCGCAGCGCCCCACGAACACAATGGTGCGGTGCAGAGCCCAATGGTCGTCTGAGGTGAGCTCACGACGGCCGGAGGCGAGAAGAAGCCACCGCTCCCGAGGAGAAGACGCCACGGTGCCGAGGAGCTTTGGGAAGGTGCGCAACGCCGCGCTTGACTCGGGAAGGATAAGCCCAAGATAACGCCGATGAAGAGGGACCGAGGCGGCCGGAATTGCCACGGCGGCGGAACACCGTGCTCGAAGAAGAACCGGTCGCACAGCCTCGGGGATGCACCAAAGAACAAAATAAGATCACCACTAGACTCAGTGAAGCAATGCGATCCTAAAGGACCAAGCGCCGAAGCTTGATACTTACTAGAACGCCAGGAAGCTCGTGGGGCCGAGCTCACCGGAGGCGGGGACGAAGACACCACCCTTGGCGATTCACTGGACGACAAGGATCCGGGATGGCCAAAATGGACGCGGCACCGAGTGTGGTTCACGATGGTGAGGTTGTGGGCTCAAGGGCTTCTCCAACGCGCAGCGGCGCTACAGCCGTTCCCTCTCCGGCGAAACAAGAAATCGGGCGGAGATAGCACGAGAACGCAAAGGAGAAGAAGTGGGTGAGCTCGGGGCTTTATGAAGTCACGGCGATGCCTCCCACGGACACGAGGGCATAAAGGTGGCGCGACGAGGTGCGTGGCGGCGCATGCGATTGCCGCCGAGCCCGGTGAGTGCGGAGAAGACGAGGTGATATCGGCGGTAGGGTCCACCGTCGATCGACGGCGGTGCGAGCCGATGGTTTGACTCGATCAAGATCGCACCGACCGTTGGATCCGAAATGGACGGCCGAGATTGGTGTATGCATTGGACAGTCGGTTGCGACGCAAGCGTGGATCGCTCGATTTGCATCGGACGGTCACGATCGATTGGACTCGCAGCGGTGCAGCCAGGCGGTGCGACCGAGTCAAGTGGTGTGGTTCGGTTTGAGTCGGACTGGGTTCGAGTTCGACAAGCGATGTTTTCGATTTTTGATTTTAAAAGCTGAGAGAGTTTAGGAAATTTTAGAGATAGATCCTGAGCTCCAAAATTCCGAAATTTTTATGGTAGCTACTTGAGACAGAGAACAACATTGCATAAATTTTCCAGAACTTTTTATGCACTGAAAAGTTCTGCAGAAAATTCACAAGCATGCTGACCTAGGATTTGACCAGATTTTCAACTAGTTTGACTTGGCCATTTGAAATAGCAAATAAAATCTAAAAATTGTGAAATAATTCAGGGAGGTAGATAGGATGATCAAGATGATAGAAAAAATAATTTCAGAGGCTGATCACAAGTTTGAAAGCTAAGAATCTGATAACAACAATTTCCAATCACAAGAATTAAATTCTAAAAATTGGAAATTGCTAGGGAAAATTGTAGAAACTTTCAAATGATTTGAAGAGACAACAAAAGTTTTTATTTCTCCTCAAAATTTTACATTTGAAATACAAACCCTAAGTTAGGGCTGTTACACTTAACCCTTTACTTAACCAAACAGCGCCCATACACTGCATGTGGAAGTACGTGGGGGACTTGAATTGAATAGTCAGAGTTCAGTCCTTAATTAACCCGGACAAGTCCATCACAAAACCCAATCTCGTGCACAAAAGCACCATCACTAGCTTCCTCTTGTCCAGATCAATTTAAATATAAAACTCATTTCTGAAATAAGTAAACTGGACAAAGAGTTTCAAATAACAGAAGGTCTTTTGTGATTCCCATGTTTGACAAGATATGCTTGTCAAACTCTAAAATCTCTAGACTGCATGTTTAAGCTAAAACTGAAAATATATGTTATAATATACAGTAATATGCTAAGGTTGAGTGTATGGTGACAATTGAGGTAATCCTTCATGTTAGGTCATAACTAACTACTAACAGGTCACACTTTGTATTTTCAGAAACATATCATGCACAGTTGTCACTGGATTTAGAAAATCTAATGTATAAAATTTGGGATCAATATGGTGCAGAGAGGATGCTTGCCTTGATAATAATAAACCTCATTGCGAGTTCAAAGTTGCTCGAAATATATTCAATTGCTTCAGTGAGAACGATTCTAAAAGAAGCAAATAAATCCAATAAATGCCAAAATCGACAATAAGTACAAAATGGAAGAAATATGCATGATCAATCTGAAAATGCATGATTAACAGTATGCTTAAGCCATAACTACCCATAATAGTGATATTAACCCATAATATAGCTACTGTTTTCAAATGGCAAAACTAGGGTTTAGTGCAAAGTTGAAATTTTTAGATTTTGAAATGAACTGGAAACAGGACAGATTGCAGTTTTCGGAAAAAGGGAAAATAGAACATGCAAAAGTTCATAAATAAAACTTAGCATGATCTTTTAGGGCAATTAATATCCCAAGCTAACCTTAAGCTAACCCTAATCGATTAGATTTCAAAAGCTAAAGAAAAACCTATTTTGTCGGTTGAGCCGACAAAAGAGAACAGAGACAAATTTCTGTTATCAACCTAAATAGATGATAACAAGGATTAAAAGAATAACTTGTTATGCTACTAGGTTGGTCTAAACCTAATTAGGATAACAAGTTGACAGGAGAAACCCTAGGTCTTGAAAATGACATGGAAAACCGAAAAGTTATAATATTAACTTTTGGTTTAGAACAAGTTAAAGCTCTCGATGCTCAAAAGAATGATTCACAGCAGCTTCTAAGGTCCTTAAGATGTTCAAAATATCGAAAATTAGAGTTTTAGCTTACCAGTAAAGGAAAGACACCACAGTTTTTGAAAACCGAAGTGGATTGACAGAGAAATAAACTATGGATTTAACCTATAAAAGATAGCCAATCTTTAGTGCAAGGTAAAACCAGTGCTTAAGGTGGATAAGCAATGGACAAGAGCAAGAAACTCCACTGGACAACAATGGAGGGTGAGCTTGATGGTCAACAATGGTAACAAACAAAGAAAAGCTAGGGTTTATATATAGATGTTGAGCTACAGGGCAAGAGGGAAAGATCTAGAGTTGATGAGGTGTCCACTTAGCTAAATATCCAAAATTTGTGGCATAATCTTTGGATAACCACCTCCTCTGCTCTCGAAAATGGTGTGAGATAAGGAAGAAGGAGGCAAAATATGACATGTGGGTCCCTTTGTCATCCTCAGCCGCGCGCGCTTCATAAAGGCTCAAAAGAATATCAGCCGTCCGATTGGAAATGGGCGGCTGTGATAAATAGAGAGATTAAAAGATTTGAATCGGTACCTTAAAATATGGGCCTTGCGATCTCAAATGGACGATTGAGATTTAAACGGGGCCCAAAGGAATCTTGAGATCTACTTTCAAATCTGGACGTTGGATTGGAATCCAACGATCAAATAAAAGGATACACGTCACCCCTTTTAGATGCGATGACACAGCACCGTTAGATTTGATTTCTACGGTCAAGATGAAACAAATGAACCGGATGGTCCGATTGCATACACTCATATGGACCTTACGATTGAAATCCAACTGTAACAGCCCTAACTTAGGGTTTGTATTTCAAAGGTAAAATTTTGAGGAGAAATAAAAACTTTTGTTGTCTCTTCAAATCATTTGAAAGTTCCTACATTTTCCCTAGCAAGTTCCATTTTCTAGAACTAAATTCTTGTGAATGGAGGTTGTTGTCAGCAAATTCTTAGCCTTCAAACTTGTGATCATCCTCTGAAACTATTTTTCCTAGCATCTTGATCATCCTATCTACCTCCCTGAATTATTTCACAATTTTTAGATTTTGTTTGCTATTTCAAATGGCCAAGTCAACTCTGTTTGAAATCTGGTCAAACTCCTGTACAGCAGCTTGTGAATTTTCTCTAGAACAATGCATTGCATAAAAGTTCTGGAAAAATTATACAAGGTTGTTCTCTGTCTCTAGTAGCTACCATAAAAATTTCGAAATTTTTGGAGCTCAGGAGCTACCTCTAAAAATTCCCAAACCTTCTCTGTCTTTTAAATCAAATTCTAAAAATCTGTTCCTGCCCGAACCCAACCTCGGCTCGAGTCCGACCGCGCCACTTGACTCGGTCGCACAAGCGGCTGCACCGCGCGTGAGTCCAATCGATCGTGACCGTCCGATGCAAATCGAGCGATCCACGTTGCGCGGCGCAACCGACTGTCGAATGCATACATCAATCCCGACCGTCCATCTCGTGATCCAACGGCCGAGCGATATTGATCGAGTCTAACTCGGGCTCGCGCCTTTCTGCTTTGCCGCTGACTTGTGGGCCATACCGTCGAGCCATTTCCGCCACGCCACCGCCGGCCCGGCGCACCGCTCGCCCGCGCGCTCTCGCCGGCTTCGCCGCCTACATGCGTGCTGCCACCTCACCTCACCGGTCTTTTCACCGCCCACCGTCTCACCTCGCCGCCTCCGTCTGCTCCTACAAAACCCTCCGAAGGCTTTCCTACCTCGTTTCGTCTCCATTGCCGTTCTTCTCCACCGAGCCCAGGAGCCGTGGCGCCGCCGCGACGCCCGAGCGTTCCTCGCCGCCCGGTGATCTCCGAGCACGCGCATCGCGTCACGGCGTGTTCCACATCCCTGGGAAGTAAACCCCTCAAGGAATTTCGGGTTTCATCGCCTGTGGAGCTGCGCGTGGCCTTTCTTCTCCAAGTCCGGCCGAAACCGCCTCTTCCGCCACCGCATCCTCTCTGGTGAGCTCCCACTCGATTCCTTGCTCGGTGAGCATCACCTGGACTCCACCTTTCTACTCCACTCTCTCTCACATCCTCTCGTTCACCCCAGGCTCCTGTCACCGTTGATCGCCTTGCGCCGCCGCAGGCTCTCGTCGCCGGGCCATCTCCGGCAGCCTCTTGAGCTCTGCGTCATTCCGGTGAGTTCCTAAAGCCTCACTGATGCTCATGCGCGCGCTAACTTTCATTGTTTACCTCTCTGGTGCAGCCGCACCTTGTCACTCCCACTGCCGGCCGCCGTGCTCTGTCGCCGCGCCACCTCAGTTCTTCTCCGGCGAACCCGCGACCACCCTTAGCTTCAGCAACCTCTGGGCGACCCATTTTGACCGTCGCACAGCTCGCGCCGCCACTCTTTCACCGGCGTCGAATCCAGGTCCAGAGCCTCCCTGTTCTTCTGTTATTCCCCTCTCTGTATGTCTGACAGTGGGGCCCACTCCTTCAAAACCAATTAGTTAGCTGCTAATCATGATTATGATTGTTCTTTAGTTCACTCTCATGCTTGATCGATATTGGTATTAGAGGCTTGAAAGCATTCTAGTTCTAGTTCTCTGTATATTTCCCTGTGTCGTTTTACATGTTGTCGAATCGAAAATTTGTATCATGCTTGCTAATAGGTTTTGTCAGGTTTGTTGCCTCCTTTGTGTTAAAATGGTTAGCATGAATCCATGTAGTTAGTATATTTAAGTTTCAAGCTTCTGTTGCCATGCTTGATCATAGGGATAGTTAGTTGTTCATTTTACTTGTCTGTACTTTTGAGATTGTCGGTGTTATAAGATTTGGTGTAGTAGCCGCATCTTTGGAACTTGTTAGCCTTTCAAAATCTAGGTGTGATGCTTAGGGGTTTGGTTGGTGAGCATCTTTAACATCCTATCTTTGATAGAAGATTTTGTTTAGCACCTCATAATTGGATAATCGACTAGTTAGTATTGTCAATAGCTTTTGTAGGTTACGTAATATCGACTTGTAATGGTTGAGTTAGAGAAGCTAGTGTTGTTGATTTATTAACTTGATGATTGAATAATAGATGTGCACACAATCACCATCAAAGTCTGTCCAAAAGTTTAAATCATTTAAGAGGTTTAAATCATTTAAGAGGTTGTTTTTGTAGTTAACACGCAAATAGGTAAAAGGATAGATCAGTCACTTAAAAACATGTCTTTTGAGCATCTCAGAGCAGCTTTGTCATTCTTCTTGTGATAGTATAGCCTTTGTGTGAAATTTGGTATTTGGGTTTAATTGCTGATTTTTGTCGATGTTATTCGCTCTTATTTGCTGTTTTGTTCGATCGTTAGGCTTCGATATTTGCGGCAACCCCGAGGACGATCCTCCGCACCATATTGAGCAACAAAGAACTGTGCGGCTTGATCATGATTAATCCCAGTATTTTAAAGTTTAATATTTTGTTTCATTTGTATGTATGCATCGCTTAATTTGTGTTAAAATGGTTAGTTAAATCCGTAGTTTGCATATCCTGTAGACAAAATATGGATCTCTACTACCGAGCCTAAGTTATTTGCTGTGATTAGAGATCGTGGATGATCTCTTGTCACTTAGTAGATTCGGGTCAACTTGCTTAGACATGCTTAGCTATCGGTAGAAACTGGGCGGTTATCGACTTTAGTCGGTAACCTTGATCACACAAAATTTACTATAACTTTATGTTTTAGCATTTCGCTATGTTTATCGCAAAACTAAAAATGAAAACAAAAATGGTTTAGACTTGGGCACAATGGTAAGACGGTGTGATCTGTTGGGTGTGTCCGGAAAGGTGCCCAGTCAATTAAGGACCGAGTTACTTGCGCCACCGTACTGAGCATTTTGCGTGCTAACCACACTAGAGTATATGGGACCTCTCTTGACCTAGTACTTTGGCGTGTATTGGCCCGGTCGCAGGAGGTCGCAGGAGGGATGGAGGTGGGAGCATGGTAGTTGTCCGAAAAGCTTTATCCTGAGTGGGTAGTTGTCTTTTCGGCTTTACCATGTAAGCGTATGGTGTTTCTACCCATACGAGCGGCTCGGGGTTGATACACAATATTGGAAACAGTCTCGTAGGACTTAGCTGTGCCGGCATACCTTCGGAAGTGTGCTTTGGCTTAAAGGCGATCCAAGTGTGGGTACATTGGTACACCTGCAGGTTAAAACTATTCGAATAGCCTCGTCCTAGGTTATGGACACGCTCGGATACGCCCCGTAAGAACTAGACTACAACATTTAAATTAAAACTTGATGGGTGGTACGAATCTGGGATTCGTGCTATTGTTGGGGTGACTATTGGGATAGTCACTTCTAGGTTGTTTATCTTTCGCTATTGTTATTAATATCCTTATTGTTATTTCAATCTTAAAATGAATTGCAAACTTGCCTTCAAACCTGTATTACCTTATTGCAAATGAAAATTGGCTTTATGCAAATAAAACATATGGCCTCCACTAAACAAGCTCGCATGTAGCATATGAACAGTGCGCTAGTTCACACGTCGATCTTGCGGGTACAAAGACAATCTTTGTACTGTGTGCTTTGCTTAATGTTTTGTTGCAGAGGAAGAAGGTGAGCCTCGTGGTCCTCACTACGTGAGTGTCTTTGTCGCCGTGGGTGACGACTAGGCTTGGCGGTCGGTCGCCGATGCCTTGTGGGTTGAAGGCACACTGATTGGCTTTGTTTATAGCCATCTTATGGCACTTTTGCTTCCGCTGTCTTTTTGTTGTTATTTGTGTATCTTGTGGCCAGTCGGCCATTGTCTGTAATATTGTTACTATTTATTTATCTTCCGTTTGGAAGTGTGGTGTTTGGACTCTATGTGTGGAATGGAGTTGATGTCTAATTTTGTACCGGGGTGTGTATACTGCTTTCTGGGAAGTATACATATCTCGAGGATCAGTTTATTTGATTTGTGATGCTAGGACCGGTGGTTGGTTAACATTACAAACCAAATAAACTGGGTCCTCACAAAGTTGGTATCGAGCCATTCGACCGTAGCAACCCAAGCATAGTCGTCTTTAGGATATTTTGAAAAGCTTAATTTCAAAGTATAAAAGGGTTTATGAAAACCTAGCAGATTCTCAGATTTTACTCCTTACCTATCTTAGCCTTCTACTCTCATCTTACTCTAATTTGAGTTTAAAACTTGGTTTCTCTCTTTCCTTTCAAAAGATAGTTACTACTGGTAGAATCAGTCTTTGGGAGAACCATAGAGAATTAAGTCTAAGTAAAATTTGTGGGAGCATAAGGGTAAGATATGTATGAGTTGCTATGTGTCCGATTTTCTTTGGTCGAACTTTATCCTGCCTTGTGTTTGTTTCTGGACTGCTTTCATGAATTTTGGGCTTTCTTGCTCTTAAATTTGTTGCTAACTTGTCTTAGTAAAACAGGATGGCCGGGAGAACGCGTGGTAGTCAGCAGGCTGGTCATGATGAGGAGCTTCTCCTCCTCGACCATGGTCGAGGTGCTCGCCGATCGAGCGAAACCGCATGGACCGGACACGCATCTTGGAGGTTATTGCTAGAATACCTCCACTCCGCCGGTGGTGGCGGCCACCGTGCTCGCGGGGACTTGCGAGTTCCTCCGCATACGCCGCCGACTTTCTCCCGCCTCGAGGACCTCTCGATGCGGACGATTGGCTGCGCATGGTTGAGCGAAGCTCAACATAGCTCGATGCCAGCGCAGACAAGGCGCTCTTCGCGCCCCACCGGCTTGAGGCGCGGCACTCTCATGGTGGGAGAACTATCTCGCCATGCAGCCCGCGAGCCATGTGGTCGCGTGGGAGGAGTTCGGTCGACTTTTCGTCGGGCCCACATCCCGCACGGCCCGATGAAGTGAAGAAAAGGAGTTCCTCGCGCTCAAGCAAGGGCGCAAGTCCGTGACGGAGTACCTTTACGAGTTCAATCATCCGCTCGTTATGCTCCGGGTGAGGTGGCCTCGGATGAGGCTAGCAGAGAAGTTTATGGATGGCTTGTCCGAGGGGCTGCAGGACAAGCTATCCATTGTGGACTTCTCGGACTTTCGTGCCTTGGTAGATAAGGCCATTGTTGCCGAGCATAAGGCGGCGCTGGTGAGTCCCATAGCGCAAATGGGAGGCGATCGATCTGCTCACACCGGCCTCGTTCGTCCTCTGGTGGGCGGCACCGATGGCCCGTTCTTTTGCTCCACCGCGCGAGACCATCTCGCACCAGCTCCTCGCCCACCGCAGGCGTGAGTTTCACCACGTGCGCTGCGATCCAAGCAAGAGCGGTCTCCGCAATCCGGCGGCCGAGGTGACTTGTTTTCGCCGCCACAACAAGGGCCATTATGCGAATGCACGCCTCGAGTGTTGCAGCAGCCCTCGTCCTAATGGAGGACGCGGCGGAGCGGTCACCGCGACGTAAGATTATTCGAAGACCGTGGTGCGAGCGCGGTCGAGTGAACCACCTTTGGTGAGGAGGCTCGGAGGCGCGGATGTCGTGATTGGTACACTTCTTGTTAATTCTCGCCCCGCTGCAGATTATTTGATTCTCGAGCATCGCATTCTTTTATTTCAAGATCATTTGCTGCTGTTAGTGGTCTTATTTGTGTTCCTTTGGGAGTTCCTTTGCTCATCCGCTCTCGGTCGGAAATGAGAGCCGATTCTGATGTCGGGATGTTTCTATCATAGTTGAAGGAGTGGGATTTTTGGCAAATCTCATTACGCTCGGTTCCAATGAGTCCGATGTGATCCTTGGCATGGATTGGTTGTCCCAACACTTGGGGCAAATCGATTGTGCGGGAAGATTGTCTATCTTACCAGCCTTCGGGTGAGCAAGTCGGGTTTTCGCCACGGCTTCAGGCCCGTGTCTATGTGCATTAGAAGCAAAGCCGGCCTTGCAAATTCAAGATGTTCCCATAGTATCGACTTTGTGGATGTCTTTCGAAGATTTGCCGGGATGCCTCGGTTCGAGATCCGAGTTTGCCATCGAGTTGCTGCCCGTGCATCGCTCCGATTTCAAGGCGCCGTCGGATGCCTCCCAATGAGCTAGAAGAATTGAAGAAGCAGCTTGGCGAGCTCCAAGCAAAGGGTTTCATCCGTCCCCGTTCATCTCCTTGGGGTTGTCCGGTGATCTTTGTGAAGAAGAAGGACAAGACTTTGCGCATGTGTGTTGATTACCGTCCTCTCAATGAGGTGACGGTGAAGAACAAATATCCTCTGCCCCGCATTGATGATCTTTTTGACCAGTTGTCTGGAGCTCAAGTGTTCTCCAAGATTGATCTGAGATCGGGCTATCATCAAGTCCGGATCAGGGCTGAGGATATTCCGAAGACGGCCTTCACTACTCGTTATGGTCTGTACGAGTACACCGTCATGTCTTTTGGTTTGACCAATGCTCCAGCGTTGTTCATGAACCTTATGAATTCCGTATTCATGGAGTATTTGGACAAATTTGTGGTGGTTTTTATTGATGACATTCTTATCTATTCCAAGATCAAGCGAGCATGCCGAGCATCCAAGATTGTTTTGGGCAAGTTATGGAACATCACTATATGCAAAGTTCAGCAAATGTGAGTTCGTTGAAGGAAGTGGCATTCTTGGGCCATGTTCTTTCACCGAGGCATAGTCGTGGATCCCAAACAAAGTCGCGATGTTCTATCTTGGGGCCACCAAGTCGATCCAGCGATGTGGAGTTTTCTTGGTTTAGCGGGCTACTATCGCGCTTTATCGAGAACTTCTCCAAAATCGCAGCCGATGACCGAATTGCTTAAGAAGGACAAGAAGTTTGTATGGTCCTCGCTTGTGATGAGAGCTTTGTGTGCTCAAACAACGATTGACTTCAGCTCCAGTCCTCACTCTTCCTGATATCCGCAAGAGCTTCGATATTTATTGTGATGCCTCTCGTCGGGGACTTGGGTGTGTTCTTATGCAGGAAGGCAAGGCAGTTGCCTATGCATCCAGGCAGTTGAGACCTCACGAGCTCAACTATCCCACCCATGATTTAGAGCTTGTGCGGTGGTTCATGCACTCAAGATTTGGCGGCATTATTTGATCGGTAACCGCTGTGAGGTGTATTCCGACCACAAGAGTTTGAAATACTTATTCACTCAGCCAGATCTGAACCTCAGGCAGAGGAGATGGCTAGAATTAATCAAAGATTATGACATGGGTATTCAGTATCATCCTGGCAAAGCCAATGTGGTTGCTGATGCACTTAGTCGAAAGGTGTATTGCAATACTTTGATGATCCAAGAGCAAAGAACTGCGCTTCTTGCGAAATTCAGCGTCTCAACTTGGGTTTGGTTGAGCATGGTTCCTTGTTGCCTTGGTTGTGCAACCAACCTTGGTGGATCGGATCAAGGCGACACAAACAATCGATGATGGCGTGGGTAAAATCAAGCAGAACATCAGGCATGGTTCAGCCAAGTGTTTCACAGAAGATGAACACGGTGTTGTATGGTTTGGGCAGCGTCTCGTGGTCCCAAAGATCCCCGAGTTGCGGGATTTGATCCTTCAGGAAGCCCATGATTCGCCTTTGTCCATCCATCCCGGGGCTACCAAGATGTACCAAGATCTGCGTCAGAGATTCTGGTGGACTCGCATGAAGCGCGAGATTGCCAGGTTCGTGGCCAGATGTGACGTATGTTGTCGCGTCAAGGCCGAGCATCAGCGTCCAATGGTCTTCTTCACCCTTACCTATTCCGAATGGAAGTGGGATTCGAGGCATGGATTTTATCATCGGTCCGCCTGCACTTCTTCGGGAAGGATGCATTATGGGTTATAATTGATCGATTGACGAAGGTGGCCCATTTCCTTCCAGTGCGATCGAAGATTGATGTGAATCAGCTAGCGGATCTTTACATATCCCGCATTGTGAGTCTGCATGGTGTGCCACGAACGATAGTGTCAGATCGTGGCTCTCTTTTCACTTCCCGATTTTGGCACAGCCTGCAGGAGGCCATGGGTACCCGTCTTTCCTTCAGCTCAGCCTATCATCCTCAGACTGATGGTCAGACGGAGCGAGTCAACCAAGTTCTAGAAGATATGCTCCGTGCTTGTGTTCTCTCCTACGGAAAGAATTGGGAGAAGTGCCTACCGCTTGCCGAATTCTCCTACAACAACAGCTTCCAGGCCAGTCTCGGTATGGCACCGTTTGAGGCCTTGTATGGACGGCGCTGCAGAACACCATTGAACTGGTCAGAAACTGGTGAAAGGCAGTTCTTTGGCCCGGATTCGATCAATGAGGCTGAAAGTCAAGTGCAGTCGATTCGTGAGCACTTGCGCGTAGCTCAGTCCAGGCAGAAGAGCTATGCAGATCGGCGTCGCCGTGAGCTGAGTTTCCAGCCCAACGACTTTGTGTATCTCAAAGTCTCACCTCTGAAAGGTCATCGTCGTTTCGGCGTCAAGGGCAAATTGGCTCCTCGGTATGTCGGACCCTACCGCATCATCGATAGAGTGGGAGCTGTTGCATACAAGTTAGAATTGCCAGCTACACTTGAAGGGGTGCATGATGTTTTCCATGTGTCGCAATTGAAGAAGTGCCTCCGTGTTCCGGCTGAGGAAACACCATTGGAAAATATCGATGTGCAGGAAGATCTGTCTTATCGTGAGCGCCCCGTTCGTATCCTCGAAGAAGCTGAACGCAGAACAAGGAACCGTGTGATCAAGTTCCTTAAAGTTCAGTGGTCAAACCACTCCGAGGATGAAGCCACGTGGGAGCGGGAAGATCGTCTCCGAGCAGATTACCCATCCTTCTTCTCCCAGTGATCAGAATCTCGGGGCGAGATTCCTGTAAGGGGGGGAGATTTGTAACAGCCCTAACTTAGGGTTTGTATTTCAAAGGTAAAATTTTGAGGAGAAATAAAAACTTTTGTTGTCTCTTCAAATCATTTGAAAGTTCCTACATTTTCCCTAGCAAGTTCCATTTTCTAGAACTAAATTCTTGTGAATGGAGGTTGTTGTCAGCAAATTCTTAGCCTTCAAACTTGTGATCATCCTCTGAAACTATTTTTCCTAGCATCTTGATCATCCTATCTACCTCCCTGAATTATTTCACATTTTTAGATTTTGTTTGCTATTTCAAATGGCCAAGTCAACTCTGTTTGAAATCTGGTCAAACTCCTCAGACAGCAGCTTGTGAATTTTCTCTAGAACAATGCAGTGCATAAAAAGTTCTGGAAAAATTATACAAGGTTGTTCTCTGTCTCTAGTAGCTACCATAAAAATTTCGAAATTTTTGGAGCTCAGGAGCTACCTCTAAAAATTCCCCAAACCTTCTCTGTCTTTTAAATCAAATTCTAAAAGTACTGTTCCTCGGGCCCGAACCCAACCTCTGGCTCGAGTCCGACCGCGCCACTTGACTCGGTCGCGTCAACTAGCTGCACCGCGCGTGAGTC
Source organism: Ampelocalamus luodianensis (assembly GCA_036346255.1). Lineage (NCBI taxonomy): Eukaryota > Viridiplantae > Streptophyta > Magnoliopsida > Poales > Poaceae > Ampelocalamus > Ampelocalamus luodianensis. The sequence goes on along the minus strand of CM070620.1, from coordinate 66,909,571 downwards.
CAATCGATCGTGACCGTCCGATGCAAATCGAACGATCCACGTTGCGTGCGCAACCGACCTGTCCGAATGCATACATCAATCCCGACCGTCCATCTCAGATCCAACGGTCGGAGCGATATTGATCGAGTCTAACTCGGGCTCGCGCCGTTTTGCTGCTGCCGCTGACTTGTGGGCCATACCTGTCAGGCCATTTCCGCCACGTCACTTCGCCAGCTCCAGCGCACCGCTCGCCCGCGCGCTCTCGCCGGCTTCGCCGCCTACATGCGTGCTGCCACCTCACCTCACCGGTCTTTTCACCGCCCACCGTCTCACCTCGCCGCCTCCGCCTGCTCCTACAAAACCCTCCGAAGGCTTTCCCTACCTCGTTTTCGTCTCCATTGCCGTTCTTCTCCACTGAGCTCCAGGAGCCGTGAGCGCCGCTGCGACGCCTCCGAGCGTTCCTGCTGCTCCGGTGATCTCCGAGCACGGCAGACCGCGTCACGGCGTGTTCCACATCCTCGAAGTAAACCCTCAAGGAATTTCGGGTTTCATCGCTCGTGGAGCTGCGCGTGGCCTTTCTTCTCAAGTCCGCCGAAACCGCCTCTTCCGCCACCGCATCCTCTCTGGTGAGCTCCCACTCGATTCCTTGCTCGGTGAGCATCACCGACTCCACCTTTCTACTCCACTCTCTCACATCCTCTCGCTCACCCTGTGCCTCGCCACCGTTGATCGCCTTGCGCCGCCGCAGCTCTCGCCGCCGCCATCTCCGCAGCCTCTTGAGCTCTGCGTCATTCCGGTGAGTTCCTAAAGCCTCACCGATGCTCATGCGCGCTAACTTTCATTGTTTACCCTCTCGTGCAGCCGCACCTTGTCACTCCCACCGCCGCCGCCGTGCTCGCCGCGCGCCACCTCGCTTCTTCTCCCGCGAACCCGCGACCACCCTTAGCTTCAAAGCAACCTCTGGCGACCCATTTTGACCGTCGACACCGCGCCGCCACTCTTTCACGGCGTCGAATCCAGTCCGAGCCTCCTGTTCTTCTCGTTATTCCCCTCTGCATGTCTCGACGGTGGGGCCCACCTTCAAAACCAATTAGTTAGCCGCTAATCATGATTATGATTGTTCTTTAGTTCACTCTCATGCTTGATCGATATTGGTATTAGAGGCTTGAAAGCATTCTAGTTCTAGTTCTCTCAGTATATTTCCTCGTTGTCGTTTTACTGTTGTCGAATCAAAATTTGTATCATGCTTGCTAATAGGTTTTGTCGTTTGTTGCCTCCTTTGTGTTAAAATGGTTAGCATGAATCCATGTAGTTAGTATATTTAAGTTTCAAGCTTTTGCCATGCTTGATCATAGGGATAGTTAGTTGTTCATTTTACTTGTCTCTGCACTTTTGAGATTGTCGGTGTTATAAGATTTGGTGTAGTAGCCGCATGTCGAACTTGTTAGCCTTTCAAAATCTAGGTGTGATGCTTAGGGGTTTGGTTAGTGAGCATCTTTAACATCCTATCTTTGATAGAAGATTTTGTTTAGCACCTCATAATTGGATAATCGACTAGTTAGTATTGTCAATAGCTTTTGTAGGTTCTGTAATATCACTTGTAATGGTTGAGTTAGAGAAGCTAGTCGTTGTTGATTTATTAACTTGATGATTGAATAATAGATGTGCACACAATCACCATCAAAGTCTGTCCAAAAGTTTAAATCATTTAAGAGGTTTAAATCATTTAAGAGGTTGTTTTGTAGTTAACACGCAAATAGGTAAAAGGATAGATCACCACTTAAAAACATGTCTTTTGAGCATCTCTCAGAGCAGCTTTGTCATTCTTCTTGTGATAGTATAGCCTTTGTGTGAAATTTGGTATTTGGGTTTAATTGCTGATTTTTGTCGATGTTATTCGTTCTTATTTGTCGCTTTGTTCGATCGTTAGGCTTCGATATTTATGCAACCCCGAGGACGATCCTCCGCACCATATTGAGCAACAAAGAACGTGCAAGCGGCTTGATCATGATTAATCCAAAGATTTTAAAGTTTAATATTTTGTTTCAAATTGTATGTATGCATCACTTAATTTGTGTTAAAATGGTTAGTTAAATCCGTAGTTGCATATCCTGTAGACAAAATATGGATCTCTACTACCGAGCCTAAGTTATTTGTTGTGATTAGAGATCATTGGATGATCTCTTGTCACTTAGTAGATTCGGTCAACTTGCTTAGACATGCTTAGCTATCAGAGAATCTGGCGGTTATCGACTTTAGTCGGTAACCTTGATCACACAAAATTTACTATAACTTTATGTTTTAGCATTTCGCTATGTTTATCTCGCAAAACTAAAAATGAAAACAAAAATGGTTTAGACTTGGGCACAATGGTAAGACTGGTGTGATCTGTTGGGTGTGTCCGAAAGGTGCCCGAGTCAATTAAGGACCGAGTTACTTGCGCCACCGCATCGAGCATTTTGCGTGCTAACCACACTAGAGTATATGGGACCTCTCTTGACCTAGTACTTTGGCGTGTATTGGCCCGGTCGCAGGAGGTCGCAGGAGGGATGGAGGTGGGAGCATGGTAGTTGTCCAAAAGCTTTATCCCGAGTGGGTAGTTGTCTTTCGGCTTTACCATGTAAGCGTATGGTGTTTCTACCCATACGAGCGGCTCGGGTTGATACACAATATTGGAAACAGTCTCGTAGGACTTAGTCTGTGCGGCATACCTTGGAAGTGTGCTTTGGCTTAAAGGCGTCCAAGTGTGGGTACATTGGTACACCTGCGCAGGTTAAAACTATTCGAATAGCCTCGCCCTAGGTTATGGACACGCTCGGATACGCCCCGTAAGAACTAGACTACAACATTTAAATTAAAACTTGATGGGTGGTACGAATCTGGGATTCGTGCTATTGTTGGGGTGACTATTGGGATAGTCACTTCTAGGTTGTTTATCTTTCGCTATTGTTATTAATATCCTTATCGTTATTTCAATCTTAAAAATGAATTGCAAACTTGCCTTCAAACTCATTACCTTATTGCAAATGAAAATTGGCTTTATGCAAATAAAACATATGGCCTCCACTAAACAAGCCTGCATGTAGCATATGAACAGGTCTGCTAGTTCACACGTCAGTCTTGCGGGTACAAAGACAATCTTTGTACTCAGGTGCTTTGCTTAATGTTTTTGTTGCAGAGGAAGAAGGTGAGCCTCGTGGTCCTCACTTACGTGAGTGTCTTTGTCGCCGTGGGTGACGACTAGGCTTGGCGGTCCGGCCGATGCCTTGTGGGTTGAAGGCACACCGATTGGCTTTGTTTATAGCCATCTTATGGCACTTTTTGCTTCACTGCTTTTTGTTGTTATTTGTGTATCTTGTGGCGATCGGCCATTGTCTGTAATATTGTTACTATTTATTTATCTTCCGTTTGGAAGTGTGGTGTTTGGACTCTATGTGTGGAATGGAGTTGATGTCTAATTTTGTACCAGGTGTGTATATCGTCAGGAAGTATACATATCTCGAGGATCAGTTTATTTGATTTGTGATGCTAGGACCAGGTGGTTGGTTAAGCATTACAAACCAAATAAACTGGGGTCCTCACACCAACGATCCACCGAATTTGGGCTTTAAAGGCCCACGGTAAAAAAGGCGCACCGTAGGATCTAGATCTAAGGGCTCTAGATAGTCGCGCTCTTTTAATTTCAAAAGAAAAGGGCGGCGCGGTTAGATCAAGAATGGACGGCTGAGATCGTGAGGGGATCCGGAGTCGTCCGAATGCATACACCAATCTGGACCACACGATGAAGATCTAACGGCCCAGAGGAGCACGGGCCTTAATAACACGCGGTAAAAAGGAAAAGCCGTAGGATTTGAATCTGGCGGCTCAGATAAAAGCGCGCCTTTAAGTTTAAAACGAAAAGGGATGCGCTGTTGGATCGAGAATGAACGGTGGAGATTGAGAAGAGCTCCGGAGTTGTCCGATTGCACACACTGATCTCGGTCGTTAGATCAAGATCCAAAGGCGGAGATTAAAACGCACACGTGGACAGCTCGCGGGGCGTTATAGCCTCGCCCGTTCGATTGAAGATCGACGGTTCACATCACGCGTGGAGTTCGGGCTCGCGCCCGAGCGTGACAGAGCCGGACCAGGTTTAAAAGGTTGGACCCAACCGCAAAGGTGTGAGTCGCTACAGTACCAGGTTTGAATTCAAACCGGTTTAGTTGACCAGAACCTATTCAAAAGCTCAAAAGGTTTGACTAGCTTTTAAAAATAGCAAATAAATTTGTAAAATCTTGAAATTTTTACTGAAGGCTACTGGGAAGATATTTTCCCAGATAAATTTTTAAAATCACAAGATCACTTTGTAAAATACATAAATATTTATTTTAGCCCGAAAATATTCATTTAAAGATAATTATTTTGCTTTAAGTCAAAATAATTTCTAAAAATGCAACCAAAAATATTTTCAGCCAAGATAATTTATCTAGGCTTTAATAAAAATACTTCCCAGTCATAATACAAGTTTTATCTTGTATTCCTTTAAGACTTTAAATGGTCCTTTTGGGATTTTTGGCAAAAATGAAGGTTTTTAATTTGTAACATGCTGCCCAAATTGTAGAAATGAACAGTAATGCTATGAACAGCACCTCATTACTGTTCATAAAGCATTTAATTACTGTTTATAGAATTGGGGCTGTTACATAAAGTCAGTATGGCTCTGATACCACCTCTGTCGGGACCCAGAATTACGATTCTGGAACCCTCTGTGTATACTGCACTAGTCCAGGATCACGCTAGTGCACACAGGGTTAACATAGGTAAATATCGATCCACACAAGCAATAAATAAAGTAAACGATTAATTTGAATAACAAATAAGGGTTTTGACCTTATGGTTGAGTTTACACTTATTAAGCCACGCAGGGCTAACAGGAAATAAACAGCAGCGGAACAGAAAACTCCAGCGTAGATCCCACCAATTCACCACAGGCAACCGACTGGGTGTAATACCCCGAAAGTGAGTTAAGTTTTGAATCGAGGAAGATTAAATTTTGGTTTCGGGAGAGATCGATTATTCGGGGAAGGATCAAACAGAACGCCGGGAGGGACTTTTTGGGTTGGGAGCCAGTCTTTGCAGCTTTAGAGGGGAAAATCGCATCTTCGCGGCACTTGGGCTGGGCCAAGGCCCATGTGGGGTGGCCGCCAAGGGGCTCCTCCCACCAACCCTAGCCGAACCCCTTCCCCTTTCCTTCCCCACTCCTTTTTCGGCCGCCACTCCTCACCTCCCCACCTCCCCACCTCCCCACCTCTCCACCTCCTCCCCACCTCTCCACCTCCCACACCACCCCCATTGTTGCTGGCCAAGGAGGAGAAGGATCCCCTGCAGCCGGTCAAGAAAGAAGGGAAGGAGAAAAGAAGAGAAGGGGAAGAAGGAGAGGAAGAAGAGAAGAGAAGAAGAGGGAGAAGAAGGGATCCGCAGCGGAATTGTGGAGATCTTCATCACCGCTGTGTGCTCTCCTCGTTTCGGCAAGGGTAACCCGTGGTTTGTCGTTTTAGGTCTTTTTCTAGTTGTTTTATTTTCGGGTGCCAGTTCGTCGGTATTTTGCAGCAGTGAAGATCGTTGTTTTTTATTAGGTTATGGTCAGATTTGGGTCTGGGTGTCTCCTAGAAAGTTGTAGATATCGTAGTTACCTTTCATTGCCGACAAGAATCAAGTCGTTTGGACTTCGGTAGCCAAAGTTATGATTTTTCTAGTGTTAGTAGGTTTCTGGTGGGTGACTGATTGGGCAGAGACTAATTAACCTGACCTAAACACATGGTTAGAGGAGTTTCCAGAGGGTCTCACCATAACGAAAATGAGGCTAATCCTCTTAGCTTTCAGGAAAACTAAAGATCACTAAATTTGGATGAACGTAGAGAAAGTTATGCTATTTTCTTTATTTCTGTCCAGAAACTGAATGCTGTTGAGCTGCTCTGACTAAAGGGATTGGTAGGGGTAGAAGATGGCCGAATCAGAGGGTCACCCCAACTAGGTTTATTTAGGCAACTCAATTATCTTTTCAGAAAGTCCAAGATCATCTCATTTGGACCCCTGAGCAGGAAGTTATGAATTTTGAAGTATGCTGTTTGCAGTGACCTATCGCTAGAAATTAGAAAAGTTGAAAATGTTAAAAGTTAGCGATTTCGATTGTGATGTTAAGTATGGATTTGGTCCAGTAAGCTAGTCTTAGTTTGGGGTTTTATTCTTGTCCAGGTGGCAGCGAGGTCCCAAGGGCAGCACCCACTTCACGTCCGCCGTTCTCGCGGTTGAGGCAAGTATTCGGGTTTATGTGTAGAATTGGTTGCATGTCATAATTGAATGGTGTGTTGTTCATCATTGCCATGTGATTGTGTTGTGGAGATGATTCTAGTTGTGTTGATGTTTGCAAGTTTTACCCGAGGTTCCTTCATGATGCTATTGTTTACATACTCGATGCATATTGATTTATGTTATTGAAAGTATGATGTGGTAGTACTTGTGCATGTTTGTGCATATTGAGACTTGGTCACGTGGTGATCCAGAGTATATTGTTGAGGTCCCTGTCATGTAATGACAGCTTGAGGTCCCCATATTCATGGAATGTGGGCAATGGATATCTGAGGTCCCGTCATTGTGATGACGGGCAAAGGTCCCTATACATGTGATGTATAGGCTCTTGGTCCCACGTGCCAAAGGGCACGAGCAAGGGTACTCATCGACGGATGAATACCCGCATTACACGTAAAATGCGTAAAGAGATAAAGAACAAAGAGTGCATAGCATGATCATTAAATTTCTAATATTTGAAATGCCATGAATGAAGTTGATTAAAGTTGTTTATCTTTGTCATGTCTTTATGATTATGCAACCTTGTTGGTACTTGCTGAGTCGTTTGGCTCACCCTTGCTTTGTCTTGTTATAGGTACAACAGCAAGAACGTCATGCATGGGAGGAGTAGACTTTGGAAAGCACGCACTACCTCACACTATTTATGCAATTGCTAATTAGCGCCACTTAAGAATAAATAAGCGTGTGGTGACTATATATGGATGTTTTTGATGTTGATGGTTGGATTACTCTTGGTTATGTGTGGAAGTTAATCATTTACAATCGTATGGTTATCTTATTTGCATGAAAGATTTGGATTATAGAATTGATAATAAATGCCATGGTTATCTGTTGTTACCACGATTTTGTTGTTATTACAAAGGAAGCTCTGTCGAAAATTTATAGATTGTTCTAGTTAGTGTAAGTCTTGTAGCATTCTAGGCTCATGCGGAGTCGGGTGTTACTGATTGGTATCGAGCGGTCAGAGGTCCGCGGGCATCGAAATATTAATTTTGACACACTAAGCACGATGAGGTGGGATTGGGTTTTTTTTGCATTGCACTACGCTATTGTCATTGTATGTTTATTCTTGAGTTTCTGTTCTAGTTATTCTTTTGGCTCACTGTGGTTAGTTTGGTTGTAGTGTTCTTTGATGGCAAGAGGCAGAGGTCGTGGTCGTGGCCGGCAGGGTGCCGGGCGAGGCCAGGCAATGCCCCCGCCAGAAGTTCAGAATTCGGTAGCTGGTGAAGCAAGTCCTGCGAGGTCAGAGGAAGAGGTTGCATCGGCGACTCTCGGGATCGAGCTCCTCGGTATTCGGTTCTTGTCCCAATGGTGGCCCCGCAGTAGTACCATGGCGATTACTATGGATCGCATCGTGGAACGCTCTGCGCCTTGACACTTTTGATGGTTTGGGCACTCCAGTGGATGCGGCCAACTGGCTGCGTCACATGGAGAGGCACTTTGGTGCTTTGGGGATGTCGTCTGAGTTGAGGGCGCAGTTTGTGGCATTTCAGCAGGGGCAGCGGACATCCGGTGGGAGGGAGTCTTGACAGACTAGGGCGGCCGCTCATGGCCTGTTACATGGGAAGTGTTTGTGGAACATTTGGAGGAGGTTTTATCCAAAGCATCTTTTGTGGAGAGGATGGAAGTCTCGTTGCGAGCTACAAGCGAGGTAAGATGTCGGTGTCGGAGTATGAAGCGGGTTTTAACAACCCGATCCGCTTGTACCAGCAGTGGCAGCATGAATGAGCGCGAAAAGGCTAAGAGGTTTCGTAGGGGCTCAGCGGGAGTTCCGTCGAGTTTTGGGAGCGCTAGAATTGCGTGATTTTAGCTCCCTGGTAGAGCAAGCCGTGGGCATGGAGCTAGAGATGCGGCTTGGGAGGATCTGCAGTGCAGGAGGTACCATGGTTCAGGATGGAGCTAGTGGCGCCGGAAGAAGAATTTTGGAGGAGGAAGTGGGTCATCTCGAAGCGGCTTCCAAGAAGTTCAAGGGCAGTGAATTCCTTCAAGTCCAGAACCACAAGGCCACAGTCATCTTTTACTTCGGTCGGCGATGAGTGGGCTAAGTTGCGCCAGTTCGAGGCGAGGTATGAAATGTTTCAAGTGTGGCAATGAGCATCGGCGTCGAGTGTTCTTGGTCGAGATCTTGTCGCCATCGTGGTCGGGAGGGCCACAAGGCATTGGTTTGTCGGCGGAATCCCGCCGGTATTATCAAATGGGAACCAGAACGATGTCGGCACGAGCGGCGGCGTCTTCGCGAGGGTCGATTCGGATGTTAGCAGCCACACCTACTCGGTCTTGGGGTCGGCCTCGCCTATTTTCAAAGCATCACGGAGGATGCCGCCGGTATTTTGGCCACCGGTGCCTTCAAGACCGTTTCTGTCCAGTGCCTTGGCACCTCCTGCGATTGCGCGCCCCTTCTCGTGGTGTCGAGTTCCTACCGCACAGCAGTAGCGGCGATTTCTATGCCATGCCGACGGCAGAGTCGTGAGTCGTCCGATGTGGTGACAGTGCGCTCTTAGTGGACTCGATGGAGGCTTATGTTCTTTTGATTCAGAGCTACTTTCTCTTTTGTATCTTTAGAGTTTGCTAGTCGGGCCAATTTGAGTATGCGATCTTTATCTCGATCGATTGTAGTCAATTCTCTGGTGGAATTCTTGCTAGCTCCACATCGATCCGGGTTGTGTGATCTCATTGGATGGGGAAGATTTCATTGCTAATTTAATGGTCTGAAAATGGAGCCATTTGATGTTATTTTGGGTATGGACTGGTTGCATAGTTTTCGGCGATTATATCATGCTTTTGGAAGACAATAACTCTGCTGGCACCTTCCGGTCATGAGGTGGTTTTGGTGGTGGTGCCCTTCCTACTCCCTTTGCGTGTTGGCTAGTCTGTTTCCGTGAGCCAATGCGAAGAGTGGATTTCTTTTGTCTCTAATTGGGAAGCCAAGTTCTTCTTTGGCTTGAGTTAGTTCCGGTGGTTGGGAGTTCTTAGATGTTTTTCCAGCAGAGTTGCGGGGATGCCCCCTCCTCGTCCCGTGGAGTTTGGATTGATTTGATACGGGTGCTCAACCGGTTTCCATGACCCGTCTGCGTCTGGCGCGTCCATTCGGGAGGAATTAAAGAAACAGTTGGATGATCTAAAAGCGAAAGATCTTATTCGACCTAGTGTGTCTCCGTGGGGAGCTCGGTATTGTTTACCAAGAAGAAGGATGGTAGTTGGCGTATGTGTATCGATTATCGTGCTCTTAACGGTGACCATCAAGAATAAATATCCTTTGCCTCGCATTGAAGACTTATTTGATCGGTTGAGAGGGGCAAAGGTGTTTTCAAAGATAGATCTTGATCGAGTTACAACCAAATTCCATCCGAGAGGAGGATATTGAGAAAACGGCGTTCTCCACAAGGTATGGGCACTTTGAGTTCAAAGTTATGTCTTTTGGACTAACAAATGCCCCCATTGTTTTTATGGAAACTATGAGCGGAGGATCTTGCATGAGTACCGGATGATTTTGTCGTAGTTTTTATTGATGATATTTTGATCTATTCAAAGCGAAGTGGATCATGGCGTCATCTCGAGGTTGGTGTTGGAAACACTAAGAGAAAATAGGTTCTATGCCAAGTTCAAAAAGTGCGAGTTACGGATGTGCAAGTGGGATTTTTGGGGCATATTATCAATGATAAAGGTATATCGATCGATCCAGGGAAAATTTCCACGGTGGTTGAATGGGCAAGACCGACCAATGTCAAGGAAGTGAGAAGTTTTAGGTATGGCGAGGCTATTACCGGCGTTTTGTGCAAGATTTCTCCATCATTGCAAAGCCGTTGTCGAGCTCACTCGAGAAAGATGTGAAGTTTTGTGGGACGATGATTGTGAGCGCATTTTGGACTTTGAAGGAAAAGTTGGTGATCGCTCCGGTTCTTACTATTCCTCGAGCACAGGCGATTCACGATGTACTCGATGCATCCCGAGTTGGTTTGGGTTGTGTGCTCATGCGGGATGGGAAGGTTACGCTTATGCGTCTAGGCAGTGAAGAAGCATGAGCGAATTATCCAACTCATGATTTAGAATTGGCTGCAGAGTGTTCGCCTTGAAGCTTTGGAGGCATTATCTTTATGGCGAATCTTGTGATATCTTTACGATCACAAGAGTCTTAAGTACATTTTACACGAGGATTTGAATCTAAGGCAGCGAAGATGGTTAGAGCGATCAAAGATTATGATCTCACAACCAAGATCATCATCTGGCAAAGCTAACGTGGTGGTGATGCTCTTAGTCGCAAGCGGCACGGCTACTTTGATTGTCTTATTGCGGATTTTGACCGCATGGAGATATCGTATTGCTATGCAGGATCGCTCATACCGAGACGCACTGATTTTGGGGTCGACCATTCCACAATGAGTACAAGAAGCACACAAAATGACCCATTTTTGCAGAGGGTCGAAGCGTTTGGACACGGAAAGGAAGGGAATTTCAGTTTGGATGGGTTTGGAGCATTGCGATTCAAGGGACGATTATGTGTGCCATGTAGCAGGAGTTAAGGATGACATTTTAAAGGAGGCACATCGCACTCAGTGATATCTTTGTTCATCCGGGGAGACGAAGATGTACCGTGATTTGAAGCGGAATTTCGGTGGAAAAGAATGAAGGTGGATATTGCCAATTATGTAGCTTCTTGTGGTGTTTGTCACAGGTAAAGGTGAACATAAACGTCTGCGGATTATTACAACCTTTGGAGGTACCCCAATGGCCATGGGATGATATCTCTATGGATTTTGTTGTTGCGCTGCCTCGCTCGACGCGAGGTAAGGATGCAATTTGGGTTATAGTGGACCGATTCAGCAAGTCTGCACATTTTATTCCTGTCCGTTCGACGAACTCAGCTAGTGATTTGGCCCCTATCTATATGCGTGAGATTGTGAGATTGCATGGAGTGCCAAAACCATCATTTCGACAGGATGCTAAGTTTGTATCCAAGTTTTGGGAGAGTTTGCAGAATGCTTTGGGCACACAACTCCGTTTGAGTACCGCTTTTCATCCTCAGACAGATGGACAAACAGAGCGCACTATTCAGACCTTGGAGGATATGTTGAGAACACGTGTCCTATCTTGGAAGGGTAGCTGGAAGATCGATTGCCTTTGGCGAATTTGCTTATAATACGCTTATCACTCCGGCATAAAGGCCGCTCCGTTTGAGGTTTTGTATGGACGTAAGTGTAGATCACCCCTTTCTTTGGGAAGTGTGGGTGAGAAGGCGGTCAGGCCCGATTGGGTACAAAAGACGGTGGAGCAGTGGCCTTGGTGGCGAGAACTTATTAGCGGCTCAGAGCGCGGAAAAGCTATGCGGATGTAAGGAGGCGGGACTTAGAATTTGAAGTGGGTGACCAGGTACCCTTGAGGTGTCACCCACAAAAGGAGTGGTAAGATTTGGTACCAAAGGGAAGCTTAGCCCGAGGTACATTGGTCCATTCGCCATCTGGCGGATTGGGAAGTTGGCATACCGCTGGACCTCCGAGTCCATGAGGGTGTGCACTGCGTGTTTCATGTATCCATGTTGAGGAAGTACTTGCGAGATCCAGAACATCACATTTCATTGGAACCTTTAACCATTGAACAAGATCTGTCCTTCGAGTCCAAGCCAGTAAGAATATTGGAAAAGTCAGAGAAGGCACTAAGGAACAAGACCTTGAAGTATGTTAAGGTACTTTGGTCACAGCGTGATCGGCGGGAAGCTACATGGAATTGGAATCGCATGCGCGAGATTTATCCGGAATTATTCACTTCAGGTGTGTATCCATTGTTTGTTAAGTGTTCACCCTCGGTTTCTCTTGTGCTCGTAGACGTGTAGATTCGGGGTCGAATCCTGTTAAGGGGGGTAGAATGTAATACCCCGAAAGTGAGTTAAGTTTTGAATCGAGGAAGATTAAATTTTGGTTTGGGAGAGATCGATTATTCGGGAAGGATCAAGCGAACGCCGGGAGGGACTTTTGGGTTGGGAGCCGTCTTTGCAGTTTTAGAGGGGGAAAATCGCATCTTCGCGGCAACTTGGGCTGGGCCAAGGCCCATGTGGGGTGGCCGCCAGGGGCTCCTCCCACCAACCCTAGCCGAACCCCTTCCCCCCTTTCCTTCCCCCCACTCCTTTTTCGGCCGCCACTCCTCACCTCCCCACCTCCCCACCTCCCACCTCTCCACCTCCCCTCCCCACCTCTCCACCTCCCCACACCACCCCCCCATTGTTGCTGGCCAAGGAGGAGAAGGATCCCCCTTGCAGCCGGTCAAGAAAGAAGGGGAAGGAGAAAAGAAGAGAAGGGGGAAGAAGGAGAGGAAGAAGAGAAGAGAAGAAGAGGGAGAAGAAGGGATCCGCAGCGGAATTGTGGAGATCTTCATCACCGCTGTGTGCTCTCCTCGTTTCGGCAAGGGTAACCCGTGGTTTGTCGTTTTAGGTCTTTTTCTAGTTGTTTTATTTTCGGGTGCCAGTTCGTCGGTATTTTGCAGCAGTGAAGATCGTTGTTTTTTATTAGGTTATGGTCAGATTTGGGTCTGGGTGTCTCCTAGAAAGTTGTAGATATCGTAGTTACCTTTCATTGCCGACAAGAATCAAGTCGTTTGGACTTCGGTAGCCAAAGTTATGATTTTTCTAGTGTTAGTAGGTTTCTGGTGGGTGACTGATTGGGCAGAGACTAATTAACCTGACCTAAACACATGGTTAGAGGAGTTTCCAGAGGGTCTCACCATAACGAAAAATGAGGCTAATCCTCTTAGCTTTCAGGAAAACTAAAGATCACTAAATTTGGATGAACGTAGAGAAAGTTATGCTATTTTCTTTATTTCTGTCCAGAAACTGAATGCTGTTGAGCTGCTCTGACTAAAGGGATTGGTAGGGGTAGAAGATGGCCGAATCAGAGGGTCACCCCAACTAGGTTTATTTAGGCAACTCAATTATCTTTTCAGAAAGTCCAAGATCATCTCATTTGGACCCCTGAGCAGGAAGTTATGAATTTTGAAGTATGCTGTTTGCAGTGACCTATCGCTAGAAATTAGAAAAGTTGAAAATGTTAAAAGTTAGCGATTTCGATTGTGATGTTAAGTATGGATTTGGTCCAGTAAGATAGTCTTAGTTTGGGGTTTTATTCTTGTCCAGGTGGCAGCGAGGTCCCAAGGGCAGCACCCACTTCACGTCCGCCGCTCGCGCGGTTGAGGCAAGTATTCGGGTTTATGTGTAGAATTGGTTGCATGTCATAATTGAATGGTGTGTTGTTCATCATTGCCATGTGATTGTGTTGTGGAGATGATTCTAGTTGTGTTGATGTTTGCAAGTTTTACCTGAGGTTCCTTCATGATGCTATTGTTTACATACTCTGATGCATATTGATTTATGTTATTGAAAGTATGATGTGGTAGTACTTGTGCATGTTTGTGCATATTGAGACTTGGTCACGTGGTGATCCAGAGTATATTGTTGAGGTCCCTGTCATGTAATGACAGGCTTGAGGTCCCCATATTCATGGAATGTGGGCAATGGATCTGAGGTCCCGTCATTGTGATGACGGGCAAAGGTCCCTATACATGTGATGTATAGGCTCTTGGTCCCTGTGCCAAAGGGCACAGGCAAGGGTACTCATCGACGGATGAATACCCCGCATTACCGGTAAAATGCGTAAAGAGATAAAGAACAAAGAGTGCATAGCATGATCATTAAATTTCTAATATTTGAAATGCCATGAATGAAGTTGATTAAAGTTGTTTATCTTGTCATGTCTTTATGATTATGCAACCTTGTTGGTACTTTTGAGTCGTTTGGCTCACCCTTGCTTTGTCTTGTTATAGGTACAACAGCAAGAACGTCATGCATGGGAGGAGTAGACTTTGGAAAGCACGCACTACCTCACACTATTTATGCAATTGCTAATTAGCGTCACTTAAGAATAAATAAGCGTGTGGTGACTATATATGGATGTTTTGATGTTGATGGTTGGATTACTCTTGGTTATGTGACTGAAGTTAACATTTACAATCGTATGGTTATCTTATTTGCATGAAAGATTTGGATTATAGAATTGATAATAAATGCCATGGTTATCTGTTGTTACCACGATTTTGTTGTTATTACAAAGGAAGCTCTGTCAAAAATTTATAGATTGTTCTAGTTAGTGTAAGTCTTGTAGCATTCTAGGCTCATGCGGAGCTGGGGTGTTACACTGGGATCCAGACCTTAACAAACGATCAGCCTTCAGCGAACTCCTCCTCGAAAGCAGGCGTAGACTCCTCCACTTCTGTAGGTTTGGGCGCAAGTTTTACAACAAGCGTGAGTACACAACCGTACTCGCAAATCATACCACGGAATGCAATGTATAGATACAGGCTTATTCCAAAGGAAATGGCTTCTGTGGTTCTTTTGCATAAAAGCAACATTTGCAATTGAATATGAATAATAGATTGAAAGCATAATTCAAAACAGATAAACAATATTAATTTAACAGTTGTTTTCACAAAGACACACAGCTAAACAGATTATTTCACATAGCCATATGATTAAGGTCACACAGCTCCCATTCCAACATTTCATGAAAACTACCCCTCGTGTGAAATCCCCGAGCATGTCCATGACCGCGGACGCGGCTATTCGAATAGATTGTTTTACACTTTACCCACAAGATACAACTAGTGCAGCAAGCACCAATCGTAACAAAATAGTTCGGAAACTTCATCTCAAACATTGACGTTCCCAGTGTGCTTACAAACCGCTATACCAGCTCACATAGAATTGGTATAACACACACCGCTGGACAGGGAAGACGAATCGTCCCACGATGCAACCACCAAGTAGTCACACCTCCACCCTGTCACATAGCCTAACCTATCCACCTGAACATCAATGCCGAGAATCCATAACTTACTAAGATAGGCCCGTCCCATACCAAGCATGTGGTCGTACATTAAGGCTCAGTTCAATGGCGCACAAAGTTAAGTCCTTAATTGACCAAGGCAAGACTTCCATGTTCTAACTAAGTCACAAAGATTATCATTCCCATCACATAGACCACCGAGATCTAATAAGCATTACAAGTCGAATAAACTGGGGTCCTCACATATGATCATCAAAATGATTGCCTCTAGGGCATATCTCCAACATAATGCCCCTGCATACTTCATGAACATGATGAATAAAGTATTCATGGAATATTTGGACAAGTTCGTAGTTGTGTTCATTGATGATATTCTGGTGTACTCCAAGTCGGAGAAAGAACACGCCGAGCATTTAAGGATAATATTGGAAAAACTCCGAGTGCATCAGCTGTATGCCAAGTTCAGTAAGTGTGATTTTTGGAAGAAGGAAGTGGATTTCCTGGGTCATGTGATGACAATGAGGAGTCTGATTGACCCGGTAAAGTTAAAGCAGTGCTACATTGGGAGCAGCCCAAGACCGTAACTCAGATTCGTAGTTTCTTGGGAATAGCAGGTTATTACCGTCGTTTCATCGAAGGATTCTCATCGATTGCTAAGCCTCTTACGCAATTGTTGAAGAAGGAGAAAAAGTTTACTTGGACTCCAGCCTGTGAAGAAAGATTTCAGGAATTGAAGAAGCGTTTGACTTCAGCCCCAGTGCTGATTCTGCCAGATATTCGCAAGGATTTCGATATCTATTGTGATGCTTCGCGTCAAGGATTAGGATGCGTCCTGATGCAAGAAGGAAGAGCAGTCGCTTATGCGTCAAGGCAGTTGAGACCTCACGAGGAGAATTACCCTACTCATGATCCGGAATTTAGCCGTAGTGCATGCTTTAAAAATTTGGCGTCACTACCTCATCGGTAATCGCTGTGAAGTCTATACGGATCATAAGAGTCTAAAGTATATCTTCACCCAGTCAGATTTGAACATGAGACAAAGAAGATGGTTAGAATTGATCAAGGATTATAATCTTGGAATCCACTACCATCCGGGAAAAGCCAACGTAGTTGCAGATGCTCTAAGTCGTAAGAGTTACTGCAATGCTTTGGAAGTAAAGGAAAGTTGTCCAGAACTTTATGAAGAATTTCAGAAGCTAAGGCTGGAAGTTGTGTCCGAAGGATTTGTAGCCAATTTGGAGGTACAGTCTACCCTAGAAAAGCAGATTCGCGAAGCACAACCAAAGGATTCCGTGTTGTCTGAGATTAAGATCAAAATGGCAGAAGGGAAATTCAAAGATTTCACCAAGGATGATCAAGACATACTCTGGATTAATGGTCGTATCTGTGTACCAGATATCGATGGTCTAAGACAGTTAATCTTAAAGGAAGCCCACGACTCAAAGTATTCGATCCACCCTGGAAGTACCAATATGTACCAGGATGTTAAGAATAAATTTTGGTGGCCAAATTTGAAATGAGAAGTTGCAGAGTTCGTTGCCTTGTGCGACACCTGTCAGAAAGTAAAGGCAGAACACGAGAGGCCAGCAGGTTTGCTGCAACCGCTGAAGATTCCAGAATGGAAGTGGGAAGAGATCGGTATGGATTTCATTACCGGTTTACCCAAGACTCAATCGGGTTACGATTCGATCTGGGTAATAGTTGATCGTTTGACCAAGGTCGCCCATTTTCTGCCGGTCAAAACCACGTACTCAGGAGACTGCCTTGCGGAGTTGTACATGGCCAGAATTATCAGTTTGCACGGTGTGCCCAAAAAGATAGTGTCAGATCGAGGATCCCAGTTCACCTCTCGTTTTTGGCAGAGCTTGTGTAATACCCAAAATATCAATTGGAGAAAATATTATTCGGGAGAGGGAAATTTATTCAATATCGACTGTAACAAAGTTTAGAGATGGAATTAAATTCAAAATTCAGAATTTTAGGAGAGGAATGGGCCGCCAACCCATATTTGAGAGGAGAGGAGCCGGCCTTAGTGGCCCAAGGCCATGAGTGGTCTGGCAGCCCATTAGAAGGCAAGGGAGGGGAGGGGAGCAAACCCTAGCCACCCTTGCTACAGTAGCCACCACGCTACAGTAGCCGTGCTACAGTAGCGACGCGCTACCATGCTCCGCCTCCTGCTGCTCCTCCTCTCCTAGGCGCCATCCTCCCTACTGCCGGCCATCGGGAAGAAGAGAGGAGAAGGGAAGGGAAGAAGAAGAAAGGTGGGGGTGATCTTCGTGAGGGGTTCCAGCGTTGTTCTTGTGGTCTCCAAGGGTAACGAATGTCGTTTTTGTTGTTGGGTTAATCGTAGAGGTGAATTTGATTGGGTTTGATCGGATCAAGTTCTGTCTGCTGAAGATTCAGTTCTGTCCAGTGTCTTGCGCAGCCTGTTTCGTGTTCTTAAAGGCAGAATTAGGAAATGTGATCTCCTAGAGTTATTTAGATATTGTTCTTAGCTTTCGGTGGCCGCCAAGAACACCTGATTCCGATGTACGGATCAAAAGTTATGATCGTTTTAGTTTCTGCTGTCCAGAATTCTGACGAGAATTAGCAGTCACTGTAATTGTCAAATTATGACTTAGATAGAAGATGATTTAGAAGTCTTGCCCATAATGACTTTTGTAAGTAATCTCATTAGCTTTCAGGATTGATAAAGAACGCCCTATTTGGATTTGTAGAACAAAAGTTATTTATATTTCAATGTGACTGTCCAGATTGTATGTCAGTTTCTATCATTAGTTTTGACCCGTGTGCCACTTTTTGTTAAATGAAAAATATGAATGTCATGCCAACTAGGTTATTGTAGGTAATTTTATAACCTTTCAATATTGTTAAATAACACTCTAATCGGAGTTGTAGAATAAAAGTTATGATCTTTTTTAGTGCTGCTGTCTTTTTCATCTAGGCAGTTTCTGTTCTATAATTTCATCTATCAATTAGTAAATTAAATTGGCCGAATTGGGTTACCTTGTCAACTAGAGTATTGTAGATATGTCAGTTAAGAATCCATAGAAACTGGTCTCATCTCATTCCGAGTTCCAGATCAATAGATATGATTTTTACCGTACTGCTGTCCAGTTTCGGTTTGTGCTGAGTAGTCAATTTTCAAATTAGAGTTTCTAGTTGAATCTTGAGTCACCGGGGAAGCGCTGTAGAACGGTGTCGAGAAGTGTCGTATGCAATGTGTTCTTATTTCAATTACTTAATTATTTAGGCAGCAAGGCTACGGGTTTGGGAGCATCATCGTTGCCTGCTAACGCGTCGCATCGCGGAAGGCAAGTACTTTGATAATATTAATGCTTGTGATTGATGAATGCTTAAATGTTCATGTTGTGGTATCTTATGATACATGAGAAGGTGAAAAGTATATGTTCGTTCATATGTGTTGATCCCATGTTTCGAGATGATGTCTTTCATTGTTCAAATTTCATTCCATGCATCCATAACTCATGTTTCCTCCACGGGAGTGGATTGTAAGTCCCACCATTCAAATGTGGGTAGATTTGGACATTGTCATGTCCCGTCCACGGGAGTGGATAGAAAGACCCATCAATTCCAGTATGGGCATGTAAGACCCATCAATTCCAGTATGGGCAGATTTGGACACCTGTATGAAACGTTCTTCATACGGGACTTGGATCCCTGCACTTTTGTTAAGGTGCGGGCTTAAGTGAACACCGACGGGTGTGTCACTAGCTATACCGGTATAAGCACGTGTGCAGTCCTTCCTTTGATTACTTCCATTCATCACATGCATTCATAAATATTCATGTGATGTATGTTCAGAAACTGTGAAGAGGTGATCTTGTTCATATTGGAGGTCTATTCTTATATTCAATGTACTTGCTGAGTCTTGGACTCACTCTTGCTTTGTTTATTTGTTTTTAGGTGACCGTTGATGAAGTTTCTCTTGGGAGGGAGTAGACACGCACTACTCAAATATATTTCACTCTACACTAGATTCAATAACAGGATTGTTATTGTCTTTCATTCGTTAATTGTTGGATTGTAATAACTAAACTTAGACTTGGATGGTAACTTCCTTTTGAGGAGTTTGTTTAAATAATTGTTTATGTTCATTGATCCTTCGTTGTTCATTGATCATTCGTTGATAGGTTTATCTTAGTGGATCTATTATTACATTCCTGTTATGTTCCAACTGATGTTGATCTGTTTAGCTTAGTTAATGAATTATTGTCGAAGTTATTCCACTGTATGATATTATGTTAGGTCTTTAGGTAGCATTTTGGCTTCCGAATAGCCAGGGTGTTACAGTTGGTATCAGAGCGGGCTTTAGGTCCGTGGTGAATAAGTTAGCAACTTAGGTAGCTGAATTTGTTAAAATTTGTTAATGGTTATTAACCTAAAACTTGACACACTGGTGCACTGTAGGATGGGATGGTTCAAGCAATGCGTTTCCGTTGCCGTTATGTTGCCTTGTTACTATATGATATGATCTTCTATACCTATGAAATTATTCTGTGATTGTTATGAGATGATATTCTATACTCACAGTGATTTTTGGCTATGGGTGATGTTGAGAGGTTGAGGTCGTGGTTACGGCTGTGGGCTTTGCCAAGTTACATCACCATTCGTGGTAAAAGAATAGAGTAGTATCTACCCTGAATACCATAGTTATGGGTGTTGAGGGCGAGTTTCTTTAGAAAAGTTATTCTCTTCCTTGATCTTGAATTTGGCCAAATCTGGTAATAGTTGCAGTTGATGAAGTTTTCTTCAGTTAGTGCTTTACCTTCCTTCTGATGAGTTTTCATTGGACTTTCTTGGTTTCATAAATCGACTACTTGTTCTCCTGACTGCTGGTCTAATGTTGTTTCTTGGGAACGTTGGTTATCGGCAAGATTTATCTTTTCTTGGGAGTTCTACTCTTCTTATTGGAAATGTGATTCAATTATTCGCTTGGTATTGTGGATACCGAAAGTTTTCATTGCAAGTTCTTTATCATGTGAAAGCTTTGGCTTTATGTATTTCTTTTGGATTATTTCGGGTGTTGAAATTTAATACCTCTTCTTCTGAAGGATTGTGTTAAAATCCCTAACTGATGTCTTGTCATGCTTAAGTAAGAGGTGTTAATTAAATGAATTAATCGTCATGGTATGATTTATCATATTTGGGTTATTAGCTTTGTGCAAGCAGTTTATTCTTAACTAGTATCCATGGAGGTGAATTTATTAATGTGAAATGTCGTTATATTTGGTACATGATGAATTTTAGATAAGAGTTTGTTCATTCTGTTCAAGTACCTATTTTTATTAAGAAGTGTGGAAATGTTGATGAATCGGTTTGATCCTTACGATCAAGTAACCTGTTAAATTTGTTAGACAGATTGAAATCTAGGCCCTTTTTTGGTTATTCTAACCGTTAGTGATGGTTAAGTTAAGGATATGTTCGAATGTTGCCTTGATAAATATTCATCTTGAATCTGTCTTCTATTTGGGTATTGATGATCTTATTCGAATGATAGTTTTACCTAATTCTTGCCATGGTAAAAATTATTGAAACTTGTTTAAATGTCTAGATGAGCGATGATGTGTCGCCTTGTGAAACCTTGTCTTATGCATCCTATAATATTGAAGTTTAAGACATTTCATTCTAATTGCTGAGCATAAGTTAGAACGTTGCTTATATCCTCTTAACTGTTGTTGAGTTTGCAAACAGAGGTAGGATCATGATTGTGTCATGTGTGGTTAGAGAGCATTTAATGTGTTCTATCTTGGCGTCAAGTGTCAGTAAGAGTTAAATGGATGAAAGCTAATAACAGATTTCTGTTGGTGTACATTGGTGAGATTGTCAAGTTCTATTATCAACTTGTTGAAAGAACTTGTTTCAATTATGAGGTTTTTGCACTAGGTTTTCCCTAGATCAAGTAGATGCAATCTCATTTAGATAATAGAGACATGATGAAGTAATTTATTGTATCTCTTTTGAAAAGTTTATGCAGTGATAAGAGGTTATGATGATTCTTGCTAAGAGAGTATTATTTTGTTGAAAGTAAAAGAATTTGATCACTTGCGTGATATTGATTTAATGAAAGTGTTTCGAGTTTTGCGTTTGCAATCATTTGGACCTCATGAGCTATGGGGAAATTGAGTGCATTTGAGCAAAGTGACGTGTTGAAAGATTTTATTGGTTCTTAAGTGGTTCTGTGATTTGGTCTTAAGAGCTTATCTTGTTTAAGCTAGCGAAGTGATGCAAGAGTCACGTAAAATAACTTTCCGGTTAAAGGAAGGAGTGAAGTAAAAGTAATTGAGATTTAAGTCGCGTTCGCAACTTGCGATTATTTGAGTATGCTTAGACCTTATGCATTTGTTCCATAAGAGTTTACCAATTTTCAAAGGGCATTATTTTCTTCTCATTGGTGGTTTGGTATTCGCTTATAGCAGACGTGAGCCCTCACCGTTGACTTCCTCTATGTTTTCTCGAGTTCTTTGCCTAAGTGACTATTTCCCTTGGTCCTATGTTTACATCGAGCATAAATATCTTCATTTGCTTTTTCTTTTGATGAAGGATCCACCGGTTCGTTTCACGATGGTTTTTCAAGTGTTTATTCATTGTGGTTGTGAGACCTTGGATTGAAAGTTAGTCGAGGAGCATTGAAGGATGAACTAATTTCGTGTATAATTCTTGGAGAAAATTTTATTTATTCGAATGTCCGCTTTGAGGCTAAAGCGATTGCATTGTTGCAACAATTAGAACCTAAGGAGATTTGTGATCCAAGATCCTTTGTCCAATTCGGTGGAACATTAGAACTTTTGAAAGGATGGGAATCTTGATCAATGTATTAGAGTGTCGCGATTGAGTACCTTGCACGGTTGTGCGATTGAAATATGATGGCGTTGTAATGAGAGTATTATTAGCTAAATGTCGATTGATAAAGCGATTAATGAGATAGTGAGATTGTTGGGTTATTGTCAAAAATGACTTGGACGTAGTAAGTAACTCTCTAATAGCTTGAATCTTTATAAAGATAATTGGGTTGAGGAAATGTTTTCGTGTTGATGTTAATGCGCGAGTATGTTTGGATTGTGATAATTTTAGGGATTTAAAATGAGGTTTTCCCTATCTTCTTCTATATGAGAAGTTTGTTGTAGGGGTCTTAGAGGTTAAAAATCTGGGTTTTGCATCTTTATGCTAGAACTTTGGTCGCCCAATGATTTGTGTATAGTGGAAGTAGAATAAGGGTGGATTCCGAATAGTAGGATGTTCATTGATAGAACCCTTGATGAACTATATGAATATGTGTGCTGAGGATTCCGAGTTGTTTATTAATAAAAGATTGAGGTGATGTGAATGCATGTGAGACCTATTTTGAGATGCATTGTGAGTCATCTGTCAAATTAATTCTGTCGGTATAGGAGTTGTTGAGAGAAAGTTTCTGTGGAGTCGATAGAGCCTCTATACAGAGGTGTGGATGATGTATTCCAACTTGAGCATCGTGTTGAGAATGCCAAGTTAAAAGAGATAAGTTAATGTGTTATGCAATGAAATGGAATTCCAAAGTTTGAGAGAAATTTTATTCCTAAAAGAGAAATTGAGAAATTGATTCTTCCTCAAGTAGTGACACGTTTTCTTGATTCTTGTTTGAGCTATGTGCTTATGACTGTGTCTTCCAGAAATTGAGTTTTGATTTATGTTGACATGTGTGGTTCTTATCAGTTCAGAAAGAATAAAAGAAATTTATGGTTTGAGCATTCAAGTGATCTCTCATTTGGCTTTCGTTACGTTTATTCGCAATTTTCCATTTGGAAAGTGGAAAGGTTTTCGTGATGAATTTCCCTTGTGGATTTGACTCTTTTAGTACCGAAATGTAACGCAGGTTGCGATGTGAATCCTTCATTTTCAGATAGGTTTTGTCGGTAAAAGAGTTTGTTTAAAGAGATTTCGGTTGTGTGTTCCTGGATAAAGTAGGTGATCCTTGTTACGGTGAAGAGTTCGATTGAGAGGTGGAACAAGAGCTCCGTGTTCTATGTGCATGTTGTGTGGTTCGATACCAATGGGGAAGTTAGCCCAAGGTACATTTTGTTGTTTACGCTGGTTGGCGTATTGCTAGGACCGTTTCGGGTCCCTACGTAGTGAACGCAACTTTTGGTATGTTCTGGTGCCGAGAGGGCACCTGGGTGATCCGGAGTTTGAATATTCGTTAACGTTGTGGACCATGGAGTAAGATCTTACCTTCAAGTCTCTTCCGATGAGTATACCTAGAAACGTCGGGACTAGTGTTAGGTCAGACGTCGTTTTACGTCTTTGTGTTGTGGTCTCATCAGCTCGAGAGATAGGCCACTTGGTAGTTGGAGTTTCGTATGCGCGAACAATATTTGGATTTGTTCGCAACGGGTACGTGTTTGTCAGTGTTCTTTCCCATCGCAGTTTTCTTTCAGGAATGTCGGTGAGTAGATTCGGGGACGAATCCTGTTAAGGGGGGTAGAATGTAGTACCCCAAATATCAATTGGAGAAAATATTATTCGGGAGAGGGAAATTTATTCAATATCGATTGTAACAAAGTTTAGAGATGGAATTAAATTCAAAATTCAGAATTTTAGGAGAGGAATGGGCCGCCAACCCATATTTGAGAGGAGAGGAGCCGGCCTTAGTGGCCCAAGGCCATGAGTGGTCCGCAGCCCATTAGAAGGCAAGGGAGGAGGGAGCAAACCCTAGCCACCCTTGATACAGATGGCCGGCACGCTACGAGAGCCGTGCTACGAGAGCGACGCGCTACCATGCTCCGCCTCCTGCTGCTCCTCCTCTCCTAGGCGCCATCCTCCCTACTGCCGGCCATCGGGAAGAAGAGAGGAGAAGGGAAGGGAAGAAGAAGAAAGGTGGGGGTGATCTTCGTGAGGGGTTCCAGCATCGTTCTTGTGGTCTCCAAGGGTAACGAATGTCGTTTTTGTTGTTGGGTTAATCGTAGAGGTGAATTTGATTGGGTTTGATCGGATCAAGTTCTGTCTGCTGAAGATTCAGTTCTGTCCAGTGTCTTGCGCAGCCTGTTTCGTGTTTTAAAGGCAGAATTAGGAAATGTGATCTCCTAGAGTTATTTAGATATTGTTCTTAGCTTTCGGTGGCCGCCAAGAACACCTGATTCCGATGTATGGATCAAAAGTTATGATCGTTTTAGTTTCTGCTGTCCAGAATTCTGACGAGAATTAGCAGTCACTGTAATTGTTAAATTATGACTTAGATAGAAGATGATTTAGAAGTCTTGCCCATAATGACTTTTGTAAGTAATCTCATTAACTTTCAGGATTGATAAAGAACGCCCTATTTGGATTTGTAGAACAAAAGTTATTTATATTTCAATGTGACTGTCCAGATTGTATGTCAGTTTCTATCATTAGTTTTGACCCGTGTGCCACTTTTTGTTAAATGAAAAATATGAATGTCATGCCAACTAGGTTATTGTAGGTAATTTTATAACCTTTCAATATTGTTAAATAACACTCTAATCGGAGTTGTAGAATAAAAGTTATGATCTTTTTTAGTGCTGCTGTCTTTTTCATCTAGGCAGTTTCTGTTCTATAATTTTATCTATCAATTAGTAAATTAAATTGGCCGAATTGGGTTACCTTGTCAACTAGAGTATTGTAGATATGTCAGTTAAGAATCCATAGAAACTGGTCTCATCTCATTCCGAGTTCCAGATCAATAGATATGATTTTTACCGTACTGCTGTCCAGTTTCGGTTTGTGCACGAGTAGTCAATTTTCAAATTAGAGTTTCTAGTTGAATCTTGAGTCACCGGGGAAGCGCTGTAGAACGGTGTCGAGAAGTGTCGTATGCAATGTGTTCTTATTTCAATTACTTAATTATTTAGGCAGCAAGGCTACGGGTTTGGGAGCATCATCGTTGTTCGCTAACGCGTCGCATCGCGGAAGGCAAGTACTTTGCTAATATTAATGCTTGTGATTGATGAATGCTTAAATGTTCATGTTGTGGTATCTTATGATACATGAGAAGGTGAAAAGTATATGTTCGTTCATATGTGTTGATTCCATGTTTCGAGATGATGTCTTTCATTGTTCAAATTTCATTCCATGCATCCATAACTCATGTTTCCTCCACGGGAGTGGATTGTAAGTCCCACCATTCAAATGTGGGTAGATTTGGACATTGTCATGTCCCGTCCACGGGAGTGGATAGAAAGACCCATCAATTCCAGTATGGGCATGTAAGACCCATCAATTCCAGTATGGGCAGATTTGGACACCTGTATGAAACGTTCTTCATACGGGACTTGGATCCCCGCACTTTTGTTAAGGTGCGGGCTTAAGTGAACACCGACGGGTGTGTCACTAGCTATACCGGTATAAGCACGTGTGCAGTCCTTCCTTTGATTACTTCCATTCATCACATGCATTCATAAATATTCATGTGTTGTATGTTCAGAAACTGTGAAGAGGTGATCTTGTTCATATTGGAGGTCTATTCTTATATTCAATGTACTTGCTGAGTCTTGGACTCACTCTTGCTTTGTTTATTTGTTTTTAGGTGACCGTTGATGAAGTTTCTCTTGGGAGGGAGTAGACACGCACTACTCAAATATATTTCACTCTACACTAGATTCAATAACAGGATTGTTATTGTCTTTCATTCGTTAATTGTTGGATTGTAATAACTAAACTTAGACTTGGATGGTAACTTCCTTTTGAGGAGTTTGTTTAAATAATTGTTTATGTTCATTGATCCTTCGTTGTTCATTGATCATTCGTTGATAGGTTTATCTTAGTGGATCTATTATTACATTCCTGTTATGTTCCAACTGATGTTGATCTGTTTAGCTTAGTTAATGAATTATTGTCGAAGTTATTCCACTGTATGATATTATGTTAGGTCTTTAGGTAGCATTTTGGCTTCCGAATAGCCAGGGTGTTACAGCTTGCATGAAGCATTGGGCACCCATCTGAATTTTAGTACCGCGTATCATCCACGGACAGATGGACAGACTGAAAGAGTTAATCAGATATTGGAGGATATGCTGAGAGCTTGTGCTCTAGCTAATGCTGCCCGATGGGATAAGAGTTTACCGTATGCAGAATTTTCGTACAACAATAGTTACCAGGCTAGTCTGCAAATGTCACCATTTGAAGCCTTGTATGGTCGTGCCTGCCGAACCCCGTTGAATTGGTCAGAAACAGCTGAACGATCAGTTTTCGGTCCAGACATTATTCAGGAAGCAGAAGAACAAGTGGCCATGATCAGAGAAAGATTGAAGATAGCTCAGTCCAGGCAGAAGAGCTATGGTGATAATTGTCGTCGTGATCTCAGTTTTGAACCCAAGGATTTCGTTTATCTTCGAGTGACCCCGCTCAGAGGTGTCAAAAGGTTTCATGCCAAAGGGAAGCTTGCCCCTAGGTATGTTGGTCCGTTCAAGATTTTGGAACGTCGTGGAGAAGTTGCTTACCAGTTAGAGCTGCCGCAGTCGTTAGCAGGAGTGCATGATGTCTTTCATGTCTCGCAGTTGAAGAATTGTCTTCGTGTGCCAGAAGAGCAAGCCCCGTTGGAATCAATTGAGTTGAAAGAGGATCTTACCTACAAGGAGCAGCCAGTCAAGATTTTGGATGTCGCAGAGTGCCTCACCCGAAGCAAGACTGTTCATTTTTGCAAGGTCCAGTGGAGCAACCACTCAGAAGGAGAAGCAACGTAAGAACGTGAAGAAGAGCTGAAAGCCGAGTTTCCTAGCCTTTTCTCTAGCTAGCCTGAATCTCGGGGTCGAGATTCCTTTAAGGGGGGAGGTTTGTAACATCCCAATTTTCAGAGCTTAAAAATCTTTTAATAGTTAGTAGGGAGAAAATTCACCATTTGGATTTTATTTGTTTTTAATTTCAAAAGCTTAATATTGCACTTTACAATCAAAAACATTTAATGTGAATAATCCCAACATTAACATTAGCCAAATCTATTTTATTTGGGTTCTATGTGCTCAGATATATTTTTTAGATTTTTCTAGAATTTTTCTGAGTTCATTTGCTATTTTCTATTGCCCTTTTGAATTTCTGGTAATTTATAAAATAGAAAACCTATTTAAAACCTCAGAAATCCTCTAGGGCCGAATTCCCAAGCCTCCGGCCCGTTTTCTTTCTTTCCGCCTGACTCCATGCATTGTAATAACACCCTAACTTAGGGTTTGTATTTCAAATGTAAAATGTTGAGGAGAAATAAAAACTTTTGTTGTCTCATCAAATCATTTGGAAGTTTTCCAAATTTTCCCTAGCAATTTCCATTTTATAGAATTAAATTCTTGTGAATGGAAATTGTTGTCAGCAAATTCTTAGCTTTCAAACTTGTGATCATCCTCTGAAATTATTTTTCCTATCATCTTGATCATCCTATCTACCTCCCTGAATTATTTCACAATTTTTAGATTTTAGTTGCTATTTCAAATGCCCAAGTCAAACCAGTTTAGAAATCTGGTCAAACCCTTAGGCAGCAGCTTGTGAATTTTCTTGGGAGAAATCTAATGCATGAAAATTCCTGGAAAATTTACAAAAGGGTGTCCTCTGTCCCAGGAAGCTTCCATAAAAATTTCGAAATTTTTGGAGCTCTGGAACTACCTCTAAAAATTCCTCAAACCTTCTATGTCTTTTAAAACAAATTCTGAAAACACTGTTCCTCGGCCCGAACCCAACTCGAGCTCGAGTCCGACCGCACCACTTGACTCGGTCGCACCGCCTGGTTGCACCGTGCGAGCCCGATGGCTGTCAACCGTCCGATGAAGATCGAACGGTCCACGTTGCTTGTCTCGTCGACCTGTCCGAATGCATACATCGATCTCAGCCGTCCGTTTTAGATCCAACGGTCGGTGTGATACTGATCGAGTCAAACCATTCCACTGTGCTGCACCAGACCCCGTCTCGAGCCGTTTTGCCACCGTCGCTGACGTGTGGGCCCTACTTGTCAGGTCGTCACCTACCTTTCGCATGAGTGCTGAGTGCCGGCGACATCGCGCATGGTCGCCACCTCGCCTCGCTGTTCCGTCACCGCTTTCCGGTTTTTCGCGCGCGCATTGCCTCGGCCGCATCTTCCGCTGAGAGGCCATGCCCTGCGCAGCATTAATCACCCACCATTCCTTTCACCAGCTTGTCAGCACCGTTCTTGAGCTCCTCGGTGCCGAAAGCGTCGCCGCTCGTTTTCCTCCGCCCTCGCCCCTACTTAAGCTCACCCAAAGCTCCCTCTTTCTTCTTTAGACACCATTAAACAATCCCCGATCACCCATTGCTCCTTCTGAGCTCAAATCATAGTAGTGCTCAAACTCTGGTTCACGGCCGTGCCGCTCCGCCGTGTCAGCACCACAACCAGTGAAGCTCATCTTCTCCTTTTCGCGTCATATCGTGTTCCAGATCCCTATCATGTTTTCCCCTCAGCTAATTTTGAGTTTCACTCGCAGGGGGCCGTTGAATTTAGGTGTCCCTCTTCTTCGGCCGAAAGTTGGGTTCTTCGTCCTCAGCTCCGGTGAGTTAGTTCCCAGAGCAATTGCTCGCGCTAGCACCATCTAGTGCACTCACTCGAGTTATCTCCGTCTCTCTTTTCCCCTATTTTTGCTCAGGTTGCTCCCTCCTCGGTGACCCCTTGATCGCCGCCGCTGGTTCTCGTCGCCGGGCCATCTCCGGCAGCCTTTTGAGCTCCGCGTCATTCCGGTGAGTTCCTGGTAACTCACTGATGCCCATGCCTGCGCTAATTTTCATTGTCTACCTCTCTGGTGCAGCCGCACCTTGTCACCCCCGCTGCCGACCGCCGTGCTCCGTCGCCGCGCTGCCACCGTGCTTCTCCGTCGAACCCGCGACCACCCTTAGCTTCAGTAATCCCTGGGCGACCCATTTTGGCCGTCGCACAGCCCGCGCCGCCACTCCTTCACCGGCGTCGAATCCAGGTCCAGAGCCTCTCTATTCTTCCTTGTGCTCCCTGTGCTGTTGTGGCTGACAGTGGGGCCCACCTCCCTGAGGCTTGGTAGTTAGCTGCTTATCATGCTTATGATTGTTCATTAGTTCACTCTCATTGCATGATCAAAGGTTGGTATTGGAAGTTTGAAAATATTTTAGTTCTCTGTATGCTTGTTGTTGTCGTTTTTCTGTTGTCAGTAAACTGAAATTGGGTTCATTCTTATGCTATTCATATCTGGTTAGTGCTTGGTGACTCCCTTAGAAGTGGTGCTTAGCAAGAAGTTAATTAGATAATCTCTATAGGTTTCAAATCACTAGTTGGCTTTTGATCTATGAAGTCATTATCGAATTTGAGGTTTTGCCTCTGTGCTTGTGGTGTATTTTTGAAGGTAAGGTTTTGTAGTAGCCGCATCTTGAAAATCGTTAGCATTGCAGTATCTTGGTGTGATGCTTAGGAGTATGAATAGCTGAGTATCTTTAAAATCCTATCTTGGATAGGAAAGGGTTGTTAGCATCTCACAGTTGAATTCTTGACTAGTTAGTGTTTTGTTAGCTCCTTGTAGGTTCGTGCTCTCACCGATAATGGTTGTTTTAGAGTAGCTAGCTGTTTTGATATACTAACTTGATGATTAAATAATAGGTGTGCACACAATCACCATCAAAGTCTGTCCAAAGTTTAAATCATATAAGAGGATTGATTTTGTGGTTAACCTGATAATAAGTGAGTGGATAGATCAATCACTTGAAAGCATGTCTTTTTGAAGCATCCTTGTAGCAGTTAATTGTTACTCCTTTTGTGTTGGTCTAACCTCTGTGTATAAATTGGTGTTTGTGTTTGATTATTGAGTTTTGCCGGTGTTATTTGTTCTTACTCGCTGTTTTGTTCAATCGTTAGGATTCGATATTTGCGGCAACCCTGAGAACGACCCTCCGCAACAAATTGAGCAACAGCAGCCAGGCAAGCAGTTTGATCATGTTTATCCCAGTATTTTAAAGTCTAATGTTTTGTTTCAACTGTATGTATGCATCGCTTAATTTGTGTTAAATTGATTAGTTAAATCCGTAGCTGCATATCCTGTAGACAAAATATTGATCTCTACTACCTGAGCCTAGGTTATTTGCTGTGATTAGAGATCGCTGGATGATCTCTTGTCACTTAGTAGATCCGGGTCAATCTGCTTAGACTTGCTTAGCTATCGGTAGAACTGGGCAGTTATCGACTTTAGTTGGTAACCTTGATCACACAAAATTTACTACAACTTTATATTTCAGCATTTCTGCTATGTTTAATTGCAAAACTAAAAATGAAAACAAAAATGATTTAGACGCGGGCACAATGGTAAGATTGGTGTGATCTATTGGGTGTGACTGGAAAGGTGCCCGGGTCAATTAAGGACCGAACATCTTGTGAGTGGATTGTTATCCAGGCATTTTTGCGTGCTAACCACACTAGAGGGTATGGGACCTCTCTTGACCTAGTACTTTGGCGTGTATTGGCTCCGGGTCGCAGGAGGGATGGTGTTGGGAGCATGGTAGTTGTCCGAAAAGCTTTATCCTGAGTGGGTAGTTGTCTTTTCGGCTTTACCATGTAAGCGTATGGATTTCTATCCATACGAGCGGCTCGTAGTTAATACACAATATTGGAAAAAGTCTCGTAGGACTTAGCTGTGCCGGCATACCTTCGGTAGTGTGTTTCGGCTTAAAGGCGGTCTGAGGTGTGGGTACAGTGCTACACCCCTGCAGGGTTAAAACTATTCGAATAGCCTCGTCCTAGGTTATGGACACGCTTGGGTAAGCTTTTCAAGAGTTAGTCTACCACCATTTAAAATTAAAACTTGCAGGGTGGTACGAATCTGGGGATTCGTGCTATGTTGTGGTGACTATTGGGATAGTCACTTCTTGGTGGTTACTTGTATCTATCTTTATTTCGCAGTTATTTCAACAGTAAAAATGAATTGCAAACTTGCCTTTAAACTGTATTACATTATTGCAAACAAATCTAGCTTTGTGCAAATGAAACATATGGCCTCCACCAAATAAGCCTGCATGTAGCTTATGAATAGGTCTGCTAGTTCACACGTCAGTCTTGCGGGTACAAAGACAATCTTTGTACTCGGTGTTTTGCTTAATGTTTTGTTGCAGAGGAAGAAGGTGAGCCCCAAGGGCCTCACTACGTGAGTCGTGTTGCCGTTTCGTGGACGACTAGACTTGGCGGTCCGGTCGGATGCCTTGTGGGTTGGAGGCACGATTGGCTTTGTTTATAGCCATCTTATGGCACTTTTGCTTCATTGTCCGTCTTGTTTATTTGTGTACCTTGGCACGTCGGCCTTTGTCCGTAATAACTCTACTATTTGTTTATCTTCCGTTTGGTAGTGTAGTGTTTGGACTCTATGTTTGGAATGGAGTTGATGTCTAATTTTGTACCGAGGTGTGTATCGCTTTCAGGAAGTATACATATCTCGAGGATCGATTTATTTGATTTGTGATGCTAGGACCGGTGGTTGGTTAAGCATTACAAGCCAAATAAATTGGGGTCCTCACAAAGTTGGTATCGAGCCATTCGACCGTAGCAACCCAAGCTTAGTCGTCTTTAGGATATTTTGAAAAAGCTTAATTTCAAAGTATAAAAGGGTTCATGAAAACCTAGCAGATTCTCGATTTACTCCTTACCTATCTTAGCCTTCTACTCTCATCTTACTCTAATTTGAGTTTAAAACTTGGTTTCTCTCTTTCCTTTCAAAAGATAGTTACTACCGGTAGAATCGGTCTTTGGGAGAACCATAGAGAATTAGTCTAATTAAAATTTGTGGGGGCATAAGGGTAAGATATGTATGAGTTTGCTAAGTGTCTGATTTTTGTCAATTGGTTTTGTAACTTAAAAGTCTTGTGTTTGTTTTGTGCTGTTAGTAAGTTATTTGCAGTGGGTTGTCAACTTCGTGTTTTCCGGCTATTGTTAACTTGTCTTAGTGAAACAGGATGGCCGGGAGAACGCGTGGCAGTCAGCAAGCTGGTCATGATGAGGAGCTTCCCCCTCCTCCGACCATGGCTGAGGTGCTCGCTCAGATCGAGCGAAACCGCATGGACCAGACGCGCATCTTGGAGGTTATTGCTAGGAATACCTCCACTCCTGCCGGTGGTGGTGGCCACCAGACTCGCGGGGGACTTGCAGAGTTCCTCCGCACGCGACCACGAGACTTTCGCCCGCTCCGAGGACCTCTCGATGCGGATGATTGGTGCGCATGGTTGGCGATAGCTCAACATAGCTCGATGCCGAGCACGAGGATAAGGCACTCTTCGCGTACCACCGCCTTGAGGGCGCGGCACTCTCATGGTGGGAGAACTATCTCGCCATGCGCCCGCGCGCCATGTGGTCGCGTGGGAGGAGTTCGATCGGCTTTTCGTCGGGCCCACATCACGATGGCCCGATGAAGTCAAGAAGAAGGAGTTCCTCGCGCTCAAGCAAGGGCGCAAGTCTGTGACGGAGTACCTGTACGAGTTCAATCATCTGGCTCGTTATGCTCCAGGGGAGGTGGCCTCAAATGAGGCTAAGCAGGAGAAGTTTATGGATGGCTTGTCTGAGGAGCTGCAGGACAAGCTATCTATTGTAGACTTCTCTGACTTTCAGGCCTTGGTTGATAAGGCCATTGTTGCTGAGCACAAGGCAAAGGCGCTGGGTGAGTCCCGCAAGCGCAAATGGGAGGCGCATCAGTCTACTCATACCAGCCTCGCTCGTCCTCTGGTGGGCGGCACTGAGCTCCACCGGCGCCGAGGCCATCCGCACCAGCTCCTCGTCCACCGCAGGCGTGTTTCAGCCACGCGCGCTGTGATCCAAGACAGAGCGGCCTCCGCAATCCGGCGCCGAGGTTACTTGTTTTATTGCCACAACAAGGGCCACTACGCCAACGCTTGCCCTCGAGTGTTGCGGTAGCCCTCATCCTAATGGAGGACGCGGCGGGAGTGGTCACCCACGACCGTAAGATTATTGAAGTCCTGTGGTGCGGCGTGGTCGAGTCAACCACCTTTCGGTGAGGAGGCTCGGGAGGCGCGGATGTCGTGATGGGTACACTTCTTGTTAACTCGTCCCGCTGCAGTATTATTTGATTCTTGAGCATCGCATTCTTTTATTTCAAGATCATTTGCTGCTGCTAGTGGTCTTCTTTGTGTTCCTTTGGGAGTTCCTTTGCTCATCCGCTCTCGGGTCGGAAATGAGGGCCGATTCTGATGTCGGGATGTTCCTATCATAGTCAAAGGAGTGGGATTTTTGGCAAATCTTATTCTGCTCAGTTCAGCGAGTCTGGATGTGATTCTTGGCATGGATTGGTTGTCCCAACACTTGGGACAAATCGATTGTGCGGGAAGATTGTCTATCTCACCACCCTTCAAAGCGGCGGTCGGATTTTCGCGCGACTTGGGGGCGCATCTATGTGCATTAGAAGCGAAGCCAGCCTTGCAAATTCAGGATGTTCCTATAGTATCTGACTTTGTGGATGTCTTTCCTGAAGACTTGCCCGGGATGCCTCCGGTTCGAGACCTTGAGTTTGTCATTGAGTTGCTGCCCGGTACCGCCCCGATTTCGAAGGCGCCGTATCGGATGCCTCCCAATGAGCTAGAAGAATTGAAGAAGCAGCTTGGCGAGCTCCAAGCGAAGGGTTTCATCCGTCCCAGTTCATCTCCTTGGGGTTGTCCGGTGATCTTTGTGAAGAAGAAGGACAAGACTTTGCGCATGTGCGTTGATTACCGTCCTCTCAATGAGGTGACGGTGAAGAACAAATATCCTTTGCCCCGCATCGATGATCTGTTCGATCAGTTGACTGGAGCCCAGGTGT
Organism: Ampelocalamus luodianensis; assembly: GCA_036346255.1. Taxonomy (NCBI): domain Eukaryota; kingdom Viridiplantae; phylum Streptophyta; class Magnoliopsida; order Poales; family Poaceae; genus Ampelocalamus; species Ampelocalamus luodianensis. Next base: position 66,875,664 of record CM070620.1, on the reverse strand, counting down.
TCTCAAAGATTGATTTGAGAATGGGGTATCATCAGGTCAGGATCAGATCTGAAGATATTCCGAAAACAGCTTTCACTACTCGTTATGGGCTGTACGAGTACACCGTCATGTCTTTCGGTTTAACCAATGCTCCAGCTTTGTTCATGAACTTAATGAATTCAGTATTCATGGAGTTTTTGGATAAATTTGTGGTGGTCTTTATTGATGATATTCTTATCTATTCCAAGACTGAAGCCGAGCATGCTGAGCATCTGAAGATTGTTTTGGGCAAATTGCGGGAGCACCAGCTATATGCGAAGTTCAGCAAATGTGAGTTCTGGTTGAAGGAAGTGGCATTCTTGGGCCATGTTCTTTCAGCTGGAGGCATAGCTGTGGATCCCAGCAAGGTCAGTGATGTTCTATCTTGGGGGCAGCCCAAGTCAGTCACTGATGTGCGGAGTTTTCTTGGTTTAGCGGGCTACTACCGCCGCTTTATCGAGAACTTCTCCAAGATCGCAAAGCCAATGACTGAATTGCTCAAGAAGGACAAGAAGTTTGTGTGGGCCTCTGCTTGTGATGAGAGCTTTCAGGAGCTCAAACGGCGATTGACTTCAGCTCCAGTTCTTACTCTTCCCGATGTCCACAAGGGCTTTGATATCTACTGCGATGCCTCTCGGCAGGGACTCGGGTGTGTGCTTATGCAAGAAGGCAAGGCAGTTGCCTATGCATCTAGGCAGTTGAGACCTCATGAGCTCAACTATCCCACCCATGATTTAGAGCTTCTTCTGTGTGGTTCATGCACTCAAGATTTGGCGGCATTATCGATCGGTAACATTGTGAGGTGTATTCACCACAAGAGTTTGAAATACTTATTCACTCGGCCAGATCTGAACCTCGAGCGAGAGGAGATGGCTAGAATTGATCAAAGATTATGACATGGGTATTCAAGTATCACCGCAAGGCCAATGTGGTTGCTGATGCACTTAGCCGAAAGGTGTATTGCAATACTTTGATGATCCAAGAGCAAAGAACCTGCACTTCTTGCGAGTTTCAGCGTCTCAACTTGGGTTTAGTTGAGCATGGTTCCTTGCTGCCACTGGTTGTGCAACCAACCTTGGTGGATCAAGTCAAGGCAAGACAAAGCGATCGGATGACGGTGTGAACCAGATCAAGCAGAATATCAAGGATGGGATAGCCAGGTGTTTCTCGGAAGATGAGCATGGTGTTGTGTGGTTTGGGCAGCGCCTCGTGGTTCCAAAGGTTCCAGAATTACGGGATTTGATTCTCCAGGAAGCTCATGATTCTCCCTTGTCTATTCACCCCGGAGCTACCAAGATGTACCAAGATCTGCGACAGAGGTTCTGGTGGACTCGCATGAAGCGCGAGATTGCCGGGTTCGTTGCCAGATGCGACGTATGTTTTCGCGTGAAGGCCGAGCATCAGCGTCCAGCAGGTCTCCTCCAACCCTTGCCTATACCAGAGTGGAAGTGGGATTCCGTTGGTATGGATTTCATCACCGGTTTGCCCCGTATTTCTTCGGGAAAGGATGCTATCTGGGTGGTTATCGATCGGTGACTAAGGTAGCACACTTTCGCGCGGTGAGTACCACTCTCAATGTCGATCGTGGCGGACCTCTACATATCCCGCATTGTGAGCTTGCGGCGTGCCACGAACCATCGTGTCGATCGTGGTTCTCTGTTCACTTCGGTTTTTGCACGATTCTGAGGAGGCCATGGGGACCCGTCTTTCTTTCGATTCGACCTATCATCCTCAGACCGATGGTCAAACGGAGCGAGTCAATCAGGTGCTTGAAGATATGCTCCGTGCTTGTGTTCTTTCCTATGGGAAGAATTGGGAGAAGTGCCTACCACTTGCCGAGTTCTCCTACAACAACAGCTTCCAGGCTAGTCTCGGTATGGCACCGTTTGAGGCTTTGTATGGGAGGCGATGCAGAACCCCATTGAACTGGTCAGAAACTGGGGAAAGACAGTTCTTTGGCCCGGATTCGATCAATGAGGCGGAAAGTCAAGTGCAGTTGATTCGTGAGCACTTGCGCGTAGCTCAGTCCAGGCAGAAGAGCTATGCAGATCGTCGTCGCCGTGAGCTGAGTTTCCTACCCAATGACTTTGTATATCTCAAGGTTTCACCTTTGAAGGGACACCGTCGTTTCGGTGTCAAGGGCAAATTGGCTCCTCGGTATGTCGGGCCTTATCGCGTCATCAAGAAAGTGGGAGCCGTTGCATACCAGTTGGAGTTGCCAGCTACACTTGAAGGGGTGCATGATGTTTTCCATGTGTCACAGTTAAAGAAGTGCCTCCGTGTTCCGGTTGAGGAAACACCATTGGAAAATATCGATGTGCAGGAAGATCTGTCTTATCGTGAGCGCCCCGTTCGTATCCTCGAAGAAGCTGAACGCAGAACAAGGAACCGTGTGATCAAGTTCCTTAAAGTTCAGTGGTCAAACCACTCCGAGGATGAAGCCACTTGGGAGCGGGAAGATCGTCTCCGAGCGGATTACCCATCCTTCTTCTCCGGTGATCGAGAATCTCGGTGAGATTCTGTAAGGGGGAGATTTGTAACAGCCCTAACTTAGGGTTTGTATTTCAAATGTAAAATTTTGAGGAGAAATAAAAACTTTTGTTGTCTCATCAAATCATTTGGAAGTTTTCCAAATTTTCCCTAGCAATTTCCATTTTCTAGAATTAAATTCTTGTGAATGGAAATTGTTGTCAGCAAATTCTTAGCTTTCAAACTTGTGATCATCCTCTAAAATTATTTTTCCTATCATCTTTATCATCCTATCTACCTCCCTGAATTATTTCACAATTTTTAGATTTTAGTTGCTATTTCAAATGCCCAAGTCAAACAAGTTTAGAAATCTGGTCAAACCCTTAGGCAGCAGCTTGTGAATTTTCTTGGGATTAATCTAATGCATGAAAATTCCTGGAAAATTTACACAAGGATTTCCTCTGTCCCAGGAAGCTACCATAAAAATTTCGAAATTTTTGGAGCTCTGGAACTACCTCTAAAAATTCTTCAAACCTTCTTTGTCTTTTAAAACAAATTCTGAAAACACTGTTCCTCGGGCCCGAACCCAACTCAGGCTCGAGTCCGACCCGCACCACTTGACTCGGTCGCACCGCCTAGTTGCACCGTGCGAGCCCGATGGCTGTCAGCCGTTCGATGAAGATCGAACGGTCCACGTTGCTTGTCTCGTCGACCTGTCCGAATGCATACATCGATCTCAGCCGTCCGTTTTAGATCCAACGGTCGGTGTGATACTCATCGAGTCAAACCATTCCACTGTGCTGCACCAGACCCCGTCTCGAGCCGTTTTGCCACCGTCGCGGCGTGTGGGCCCTACTTGTCGGTCGTCACCTACCTTTCGCATGAGTCGAGTCTTTGGCGACATCGCGCATGGTCGCCACCTCGCCTCATTGTTCGTCACCGCTTTCGGTTTTCGCGCGCATTGCCTCGGCGCATCTTCCGCGAGAGGACATGCCTGCGCAGCATTAATCACCCACCATTCCTTTCACCGACTTATCGGCCACCGTTCTTGAGCTCCTCGGTGCCGAAAGCGTCGCCGCTCGTTTTCCTCCGCCCTCGTCCCTACTTAAGCTCACCCAAAGCTCCCTCTTTCTTCTTTAGACACCATTAAACAATCCCCGATCACCCATTGCTCCTTCTGAGCTCAAATCATAGTAGTGCTCAAACTCTGGTTCACGGCCGTGCCGCTCCGCCGTGTCAGCACCACAACCAGTGAAGCTCATCTTCTCCTTTTCGCGTCATATCGTGTTCCAGATCCCTATCATGTTTTCCCCTCAGCTAATTTTGAGTTTCACTCGCAGGGGGCCGTTGAATTTAGGTGTCCCTCTTCTTCGGCCGAAAGTTGGGTTCTTCGTCCTCAGCTCCGGTGAGTTAGTTCCTAGAGCAATTGCTCGCGCTAGCACCATCTAGTGCACTCACTCGAGTTATCTCCGTCTCTCTTTTCCCCTATTTTTGCTCAGGTTGCTCCCTCCTCGGTGACCCCTTGATCGCCGCCGCTGGTTCTCGTCGCCGGGCCATCTCCGGCAGCCTTTTGAGCTCCGCGTCATTCCGGTGAGTTCCTGGTAACTCACTGATGCCCATGCGCACGCTAATTTTCATTGTCTACCTCTCTGGTGCAGCCGCACCTTGTCACCCCCGCTGCCGACCGCCGTGCTCCGTCGCCGCGCCGCCACCGTGCTTCTCCGTCGAACCCGCGACCACCCTTAGCTTCAGTAATCCCTGGGCGACCCATTTTGGCCGTCGCACAGCCCGCGCCGCCACTCCTTCACCGGCGTCGAATCCAGGTCCAGAGCCTCTCTGTTCTTCCTTGTGCTCCCTGTGCTGTTGTGGCTGACAGTGGGGCCCACCTCCCTGAGGCTTGGTAGTTAGCTGCTTATCATGCTTATGATTGTTCATTAGTTCACTCTCATTGCATGATCAAAGGTTGGTATTGGAAGTTTGAAAATATTTTAGTTCTCTGTATGCTTGTTGTTGTCGTTTTTCTGTTGTCAGTAAACTGAAATTGGGTTCATTCTTATGCTATTCATATCTGGTTAGTGCTTGGTGACTCCCTTAGAAGTGGTGCTTAGCAAGAAGTTAATTAGATAATCTCTATAGGTTTCAAATCACTAGTTGGCTTTTGATCTATGAAGCTGTTATCAGAATTTGAGGTTTTGCCTCGTGCTTGTGGTGTATTTTCGAGAAGGTAAGGTTTTGTAGTAGCCGCATCTGAAAATCGTTAGCATTGCAGTATCTTGGTGTGATGCTTAGGAGTATGAATAGCTGAGTATCTTTAAAATCCTATCTTGGATAGGAAAGGGTTGTTAGCATCTCACAGTTGAATACTTGACTAGTTAGTGTTTTCAGTAGCTCCTTGTAGGTTCTGTGCTCTCACCTGATAATGGTTGTTTTAGAGTAGCTAGCTGTTTTTGATATACTAACTTGATGATTAAATAATAGGTGTGCACACAATCACCATCAAAGTCTGTCCAAAGTTTAAATCATATAAGAGGATTGATTTTGTGGTTAACCTGATAATAAGTGAGTGGATAGATCAATCACTTGAAAGCATGTCTTTTTGAAGCATCCTTGTAGCAGTTAATTGTTACTCCTTTTGTGTTGGTCTAACCTCTGTGTATAAATTGGTGTTTGTGTTTGATTATTGAGTTTTGCGGTGTTATTCGTTCTTATTATTTGTTTTGTTCAATCGTTAGGATTCGATATTTGCGGCAACCCTGAGAACGACCCTCCGCAACAAATTGAGCAACAGCAGCCAGGCAAGCAGTTTGATCTGTTTATTCCCAGTATTTTAAAGTCTAATATTTTGTTTCAACTGTATGTATGCATCGCTTAATTTGTGTTAAATTGATTAGTTAAATCCGTAGCTGCATATCCTGTAGATAAAATATTGATCTCTACTACGAGCCTAGGTTATTTCTTTGTGATTAGAGATCACTGGATGATCTCTTGTCACTTAGTAGATCCGGGTCAATCTGCTTAGACTTGCTTAGCTATCGGTAGAACTGGGCAGTTATCGACTTTAGTCGGTAACCTTGATCACACAAAATTTACTATAACTTTATATTTCAGCATTTCTGCTATGTTTAATTGCAAAACTAAAAATGAAAACAAAAATGATTTAGACGCGGGCACAATGGTAAGATTGGTGTGATCTATTGGGTGTGACTGGAAAGGTGCCCGGGTCAATTAAGGACCGAACATCTTGTGAGTGGATTGTTATCCAGGCATTTTTGCGTGCTAACCACACTAGATGGTATGTGACCTCTCTTGACCTAGTACTTTGGCGTGTATTGGCTCCGGGTCGCAGGAGGTCGCAGGAGGGATGGTGTTGGGAGCATGGTAGTTGTCCGAAAAGCTTTATCCTGAGTGGGTAGTTGTCTTTTCGGCTTTACCATGTAAGCGTATGGATTTTCTATCCATACGAGCGACTCGTAGTTAATACACAATATTGGAAAAAGTCTCGTAGGACTTAGCTGTGCCGGCATACCATCGGTAGTGTGTTTCGGCTTAAAGGCGGTCTGAGGTGTGGGTACAGTGGTACACCCCTGCAGGGTTAAAACTATTCGAATAACCTCGTCCTAGGTTATGGACACGCTTGGGTAAGCTTTTCAAGAGTTAGTCTACCACCATTTAAAATTAAAACTTGCAGGGTGGTACGAATCTGGGGATTCGTGCTATGTTGTGGTGACTATTGGGATAGTCACTTCTAGGTGGTTACTTGTATCTATCTTTATTTCGCAGTTATTTCAACAGTAAAAATGAATTGCAAACTTGCCTTTAAACTGTATTACATTATTGCAAACAAATCTAGCTTTGTGCAAATGAAACATATGGCCTCCACCAAATAAGCCTGCATGTAGCTTATGAATAGGTCTGCTAGTTCACACGTCAGTCTTGCGGGTACAAAGACAATCTTTGTACTCAGGTGCTTTGCTTAATGTTTTTGTTGCAGAGGAAGAAGGTGAGCCCCAAGGGCCTCACTTCTGTGAGCTGTGTTGCCGTTTCGTGGACGACTAGACTTGGCGGTCCGGTCAGATGCCTTGTGGGTTGGAGGCACGCTGATTGGCTTTGTTTATAGCCATCTTATGGCACTTTTGCTTCATTGTCCGTCTTGTTTATTTGTGTACCTTGGCACGTCGGCCTTTATGCGTAATAACTCTACTATTTGTTTATCTTCCGTTTGGTAGTGTAGTGTTTGGACTCTATGTTTGGAATGGAGTTGATGTCTAATTTTGTACCGAGGTGTGTATATCGCTCAGGAAGTATACATATCTCGAGATCGATTTATTTGATTTGTGATGCTAGGACCAGGTGGTTGGTTAAGCATTACAAGCCAAATAAATTGGGGTCCTCACACCCGCCTCCGCTGACAGGTGGACCCCACCTGTCAGCCTCTCTGTTTCCCTCTCTCTTTCCTTTGGAGCGCCCCGATCATCCTCCACCGTTCGATCAGGGATGGACGGTTGGATGTGCACGATCGATTCGGGCTGCCCGAACGTCCCACTGATTGTGAGCCATTCGATCTCGGACGGACGATCAGATCTTCGGAGTCCGTTTCACGGTCGTACCGTTTCCCACGCGATCACGCCCGAGCCGCAGCCGCTGACAAGCGGGTCCCACCGAGGCACTGTTCATCGTCTCCGAGTCGGGACGGCGGGACTCGCCGCGCCGCTTTACGGCCGTCCGTGCCTAGACCTCCTCGAGCCGCCCCTATATAAAGGGAGCTAGCCCTCGGTCTCCGCACTCCAACCCGCCCAGCCGCCGCTCAAAACCCTAACCCTAGCCGCCGCAAAAGCTCGGAGAAGCAATCTGCGCCACCGCAACTCCGACGAGCTTGTTCTCCGCCGTCGGTGCCGCCCGCGCCTCTTCGTCTGCACCCTCGGCATCGCACGGAGCTCCTCTACCTCCTGGTGGCCTTGGTTTCGCCGGAAGACCACTGGAGCCCCAATCCCGACGAGCCCGAGACTTCGCCGCCGCTTCTACCTCACCGCCGGCCACCCTGGTTGTCCCCGTGCACCAGTGAGCACACCCGCGTGATCCTCGTGTCACCCTCTACCTCCCAGTACCATCCGCCGCCGCCGGTGAGCCGCCGTTCGCCGGATCCCTGGGTCCCCGAGCGCCGCAGCCGTTCAACTGACGTGTCCGTGTGCGTGGCCAGCCACCTCAGCTGCCAGCTCCCCCCTTCCGCCACGTGCAGCCGGGTCAGCATCCACCTCAGCCCGCGCGCCTGCGTGTCGTCCTGCGTGGCGCCGTGTCAGCAGACACGTGCGCGCCCAGCGGCAGTCCACCGGACCCCGAGTCCCGAGGCTCGGTAGACTTGGTCTACCGTGAGCCATCTCACTGACATGTGGGTCCCACATGTCAGAATTCTTTTCTGATTTCTTTTAATTCCAAATTTTCTTCGCTGACGCCAACTTTGCGCATTAATCCGAATTTTCTTTAGAGAAATAATTCGGGAAATCCAGAAAATCCAAATTAGGGTTTCTTTTTAGATTTAAACTTCCAGAGCTCATAACTTTTGCATCCTAACTCCGATTGAGCCCATTCAAATTCCTAAATTTGTCTAAATTCAAGCTCTATTTATCTGAGTTTTTTATTTAATTTTTGGAGTTTGTTTTGCCTCTGTTATTTATTTGTTTTGTTTGTTTTTGTTTCGTTTGCGAGTAGACGTCGATTCGTCGGGGAATTTTGTGGAAGAAGGAGCACCCCAAGATCAAGACCAGTACATAGACCTTTTCCAAGGCAAGTCATACCTTTGATCATCTTGAACCCAGTTTTCAATTACTTTGTGTTAAATTATTGCATTCTACTTCAATTATTTATTTAAATGCTTTGGGCATAGTTATTGTAACATTCCCAAGTTTATAAACAGTAATAAAATGCTTTAAGAACAGTAATGAGGTGTTGTTCATAGCATTACGGTTCATTGCTACAAATTGGGCAGCATGTTACAAATTAAAAACCTTCCTTTTTGCCAAAAATCTCAAAAGGAACATTTAAAGTCTTAAAGGAATACAAGATAAAACTTGTATTATGACTGGGAAGTATTTTTATTAAAGCCTAGATAAATTATCTTGGCTAAAAATACTTTTGTTGCATTTTTTAGAAATTATTTTGTCTTAAAGAAAAATTTATTGTCTTCAAATGAATATTTACGGGCTAAAATAAATATTTATGTATTTTACAAAGTGATAATGTGGTATATAAAATTTATCTGGGAAATATGTTATCTCAGTAGCTTCCAGTAAAAATTTCATGATTTTACAAATTTATTTGCTATTTTTAAAAGCCCAGTCAAACCTTGGAATATCTGAATAAGTTTGGTCAACTAAACTGGTTTGAATCCAAACCTAATCAGAGCGACTTCGGACCATGGGTCTAGGTCCAACCCAATCGACTTGGTCGGCTCTGTCACGTTGAGCGCGAGCCCGAACTCCACGCGTGATGTGAACCATCGATCTTCAATCGAGCAGGCGAGGCTATAACGCCCCGCGAGCCGTCCCGCGTGTGCATTTTAATCTCCGCCGTTGGATCTTGATCTAACGGCCGAGGTTGGTGTATGCATTCGGACAACTCCGGATCCCCTCACGATCTCAGCCGTCCATTCTTGATCTAACCGCGTCTCTTATTTCATTTTGAAATCAAAGGCGCGCGTTTATATGGGCCTTTGGATTTAAATCCTACGGCGCTTCTTTTTTGACCGTGGGCCTTCAAAGCCCAAATTCGGTGGATCGTTGGATTTCAATCGTAGGGTCCATATGAGTGTATGCAATCGGACCATCCGGTTCTTTGCCCCATCTCGACCGTAGAAATCTAATCGGACGGTGCCGCGTCATCGCATCAAAAAGGGGTGACGTGTATTCCTTTTAATTGATCGTTGGATCTTAATCCAACGTCTCTCTTTGAAAGCGGAGCCCCGAAGCCCTTCGGGATTTCGTTTAGATCTCGATCGACCGATCTAGATCGCACGGTCCATATTAACTGGTACCGATTAAAACATTTTAATCTCTCTATTTATCACAGCCGCCCATTTCCAATCGGACGGCTGATATTCTTTTGAGCCTTTATGAAGCACGCGCGGCTGAGAATGACAATGGGACCCACATGTAAGAGTGTTCTTATCTTCTTCCCTCTCTCTCAGCGCGCAGATCTCTCTGTAAACAGAGGAGAGGATTTATCCCAAAGTTTATGCAACTAATTTTTGGGATAATTAGCCCTAAATGGACACCTCATCAACTCTAGATCTTTCCCTCTTGCCCTGTAGCTCAACATCTATATATAAACCCTAACTTTTGCTGTTGCCATTGTTGACCGAAGAAGCTCATCCTCCATTGTTGGCCAGTGGAGTTCTTGCTCTTGTTTCTTTTGCTTATCTATCCTAAACCCTGGTTCCACCTTGCAATAAAGATTGGTTATCTTTTGTAGGTTAAATCCAGAGTTTATTTCTCTGTCAATCATCATCGGTTTTCAGAGTCTTTGGCTCCTTTCCCATCCTGGTAAGCTAAAAACCCTGGTTATGACATCTTGAGCATCTTAAGGACTTTAAAAGCTGCTGTGAATCATTCTTTTGAGCATCAGTAGCTTTAACTTGCTCTAAACTGAAAAGTTGATGTTATAACTTTTCGGTTTTCCATGTCATTTTCAAGGCCTAGGGTTTCTCCTGTCAACTTGTTAACCTAATTAGGTTTAGACTAAACCCTAGTGGCATAATAAGTTATTCTTTTAATCCTTGTTATCATCTATTTAGGTTAATAACAGAAATTTGTCTCTGTTCTCTTTTGTCGGCTCAACCGGCAAAATAGGTTTTACTTTAGCTTATGAGATCTAATCGATTAGGGTTAGCTTGGGATATTAATTACCCTAAAAAGATCATGCTAAGTTTCATTTATGAACTTTTGCATGTTCTATATTCCTTTTTCCGAAAATTGCAATCTGTCCTGTTTTCAGCTCTTTTAAAATCTGAAAACTGGAACTTTCCACTAAAAACCTAGTTTCTGTCTTTTGAAAACAGTAGGTTATAAAATGGGTTATTATCACTATTATGGGTAGTTACGGCTTAAGCATATTGTAACCATGCATTTCCAGATTGATCATGCATATTTCTTTCATTTTGAACTTATTGTCAGTTTTGGCATTTATTGGATTTATTTGCTACCTATAGAATCTGGTTCATTTGAAGTTTTTGAATCTGCCTCTGAACAATCGAGCGCAATGTAGTATACTACTACCAAGGCAAGCTTCCTCTTTGCACCATGTTGATCCCAAATTTTATACATTAGATTTTTCTAAATTCAGTGACAACTGTGCATGCTATTTTTCTGAAAATACAAATTTTGATCTGTTAGTAGTTAGTTATGACCTAACATGAAGGATTACCTCAATTGTCACCATACACTCAACCTTAGCATAGTACTGTATATTATAACCTATATTTTCAGTTTTGGCTTAGACATGCAGTCTAGAGATTTTAGAGTTTGACAAGCATATCTTGTCAAACATGGGAATCACAACTGAACTCTTGTTATTTTAAACTCTTTGTCCAGTTTCTTTAAATCAGACTTGTATTTGAAATTCAAATTGATCTGGACAAGAGGAAGCTAGTGACGGTGCTTTTGTGCACGAGATTGGGTTTTGTGGTGGACTTGTCCAGGTTAATTAAGGACCGAACTCTGACTATTCAATTCAAGTCCCCACGTACTTCCACATGCGATGTATGGTATTTGTTTGGTTAAGTAAAATGTTAAGACTATTGGGTTGGAAACAGGAGAGTAAGAATATGTGTATTGATCTTGTGCGGCATAGATGCTTTGGTCTTATGATGCGTTGTATGCCATGTGAGCTTGTATGTCGATGTCGGATGTTCTTAGAAGGGTGAGGGCGTATATGTGCTCCGTAGCATATCGATACCTTAATGGTGCCGATTGCATTCTAATATGGGTAGTGAGCCCGATTCGCATTTAATTGTTTGGATCGGCATTCATTGACGCAACATGTGTGCCCGGTTAGCGGATGCTATCGATCGTTGTTTAAGAGGATCAGCTCACACATGGGGGTCCAACTCAATAGTGTTAGCTTGTTGAAAAATACCAAATCTTAGTTTCCCCGGTCGGCATACCAAAGGAAGTATGTCATCATTCGGAGGCATCCGAAGGCAACGGGCTAGCTAAGTCATGTGGGTAAAGATGTACACCCCTGTAGGGTATAAACTGTTCGAATAGCCGTGTCCACGGTCATGGACGACAACTTGAGTTGATGTCACCTGTATAGAAGTTTTGATTTTCAAAATCTGTTTTTTTTTTTGTTTTTATGGCTGTGCATGAGGGATTCATGCACTGTACTGTTTACATTATGCCATTTACTTACTGTTCTAATCCAACTTTGATTTATTAAATTGCTTTACAAAAATTTAGTCTTTGTAGGTTAAGATGTCCTGCTTTATGCAAAAATCTAACCATTTTACCTTCCTGTCGTGACCTTATGCATGTAACAATTCTATTCCTTTGATTAGGTTCTAATAAACACTTTATTTTATTAGTTTGTGTAAGACTTGCTGAGTACCCTCCGTACTCAAGGTGCTACCACCTATTGTTGCAGGTGAGGACAGTTATCTTTATGAAGTACCCGTTAGCGCTGATCAGAGTGACGCTAACGAGTAAAGCTACTTCTTTCCTCCACGCAATTGCCTGCGGGTGGATGAGGCCATTGGTGGACTTTAATCTTTTGTTTTGCTTCATTTGTTAGACTTTTGAAGTGACCAAGTCACTTAATGTTGTAGTACTAAACCGAATGATGTAAGCTTATGTCTAATTATGTAAATGTATGACTTGTATGTGTATAATGCAATGTTGTTGAAGGATATATATATGCAATGGTCGTTGATCCTGGGAACCATTGTGAGATATATATATATCAGGATCTGTTTATTGAATTGTTACTTGTTAAATTTATACCTTTAGCATGATCTTTAATTAAGGGACAGTACTGTTCCTTCATTAATAATTGTGCTACAGTATGAATTTAATTAAGTACATTTCCAATAACCTCGGCGCCCACAGCTATTATCCAAATTGTTATCACACCTTGGCCTTGTATGTCATAATTCCTTGTCGCCCTAGATTGGTTATTAGTTGGTAATATTATAGCACCAACGTGGGTTGGTTAGATGCGAGTACAATTGCTTAGCCATGCTACGAGTCTCACATCTCATGAAAGTTGCAAATATGAATTATGACTAAGTGACTATGGAACTTTGTGTAAAACTGTGTGCTATGTGTTATTACTTTGTGATGGCATGTGTTGCACTAAAACCAACTGGGTGGTAAAGGATTTAGACTGAGGCAAGTGGTGGAGACTGTGTCACATGGTGGTCTATGTGATGGGAATGATAATCTTTGTGACTTAGTTAGAACATGGAAGTCTTGCCTTGGTCAATTAAGGACTTAACTTTGTGCGCCATTGAACTGAGCCTTACTGTACGACCACATGCCTGGTATGGGACGGACCTAACTTAGTAAGTTATGGATTCTCAGCATTGATGTTCAGGTGGATAGGTTAGGCTGTGTGACAGGGTGGAGGTGTGACTACTTGGTGGTTGCATTGCGGGATGATTCGTCTTCCCTGTCCAGCGGTGTGTGTTATACCAATTCTATGTGAGCTGGTATAGCGGTTTGTAAGCACACTGGGAACGTCAATGTTTGAGATGAAGTTTTCGAACTGTTTTGTTACAATTGGTGCTTGCTACTAGCGTGATCCTGGACTAGTGCAGTATACACAGAGGGTTCCAGAATCGTAATTCTGGGTCCCGACAGTGAAGCCCATGACTCTCCTTTGTCTATCCATCCTGGGGCAACCAAGATGTATCAGGACCTTCGTTAGAGATTTTGGTGGACCCGAATGAAGCGCGAGATTGCCAGGTTCGTTGCCGAGTGCGACGTGTGCTGTCGTGTGAAGGCCAAGCATCAGCGTCCAGCAGGCCTTCTTCAGCCTTTGCTAGTGCTAGAATGGAAGTGGGATTCCGTTGGCATGGACTTCATCACCGGGTTGCCCCGTATTTCTTCTGGGAAGGATGCCATATGGGTTGTCATTGATCGGTTGACAAAGGCAGCGCATTTCCTGCCAGTGCGTACCAATCTCAGTGTCAGTCAGTTGGCGGATCTCTATGTATCTCGCATTGTGTGCTGCATGGTGTGCCCGAACGATTGTGTCGATCGTGGTTCTCTTTTCACCTCTCGTTTCGGCATAAATTGCAAGAGGCTATGGGCACCGTCTTACTTTGATTGACTTACCATCCTCGGTCGATTGCGGACGGGCGAGTCAACCAAGTGTTGGAAGATATGCTCCGTGCTTGTGTTCTTTCCTATGGGAAGAAGTGGGAGAAGTGCCTACCATTTGTTGAGTTCTCCTACAACAACAGCTATCAGGCCAGTCTTGGCATGACACCGTTTGAGGCCTTGTATGGGAGAAGGTGCAGAACCCCTTTGAACTGGTCAGAAACCGGTGAGCGGCAGTTTTTCGGCCCAGAGTCGATTAATGAGGCCGAAAGCCAGGTCCAGTTGATTCGCGAGCATCTGTGCACGGCCCAGTCCAGGCAGAAGAGCTATGCAGATCGTCGTCGCCGTGAGTTGAGCTTTGAGCCCAATGACCTTGTGTATCTCAAAGTCTCACCCTTGAAGGGCCATCAGCGTTTTGGCGTCAAGGGCAAGTTGGCTCCTCGCTATGTTGGGCCGTATCGCATCGTCGAGAGAGTTGGGGCTGTGGCATACAGGTTGGAGCTGCCAGCTGCACTTGAGGGTGTGCATGATGTGTTCCATGTGTCACACCTAAAGAAGTGCCTCCGTGTCCCTACTAAGGAAACTCCGTTGGAGGTTCTCGATGTGCAAGAGAATTTGACCTACCGTGAGCATCTTGTTCGTATTCTTGAGGAATCTGAACGGAGATCAAGGAACCGTGTCATCAAGTTCCTTAAAGTTCAGTGGTCAAATCATTCTGAAGATGAGGCAACTTGGGAGCGAGAGGATCGCCTTCGTGCAGATTATCCATCCATCTTCTCCGAGTGAACGGAATCTCGGGTCGAGATTCTTGTAAGGGGGGAGAGCTGTAACATCCCAATTTTGGGCTTGTGTTTCAAATGGAAGAAAATGAGTAGAAATTAAAACTTTTTCTTACATCATGTATTTCCTTTGTGTACTGAACAAGTATTGTACACGAAGTTATGGAAATACAAAGTCACAAGTCTTTTGATCCAAATCTTGAGCTTTCAAAAACAATCTTGTCAAACCTCTTGATCATCTCCTGGAAATATTTTTCCTGAGTTCTTGGGATGGTATGTGAACCCTATGAAAAATTTCACAATTTTTAGAAATTGTTTGAATATCTTTGGAGGTCAGTCAAACCCAATTCAATTCTGGTCAAGCTGTGGACCAGCACCTTGTGAAATTTTTGGAGGAAAAAGTATAGCACAAAAACCTCTGCAAAATTTACACAAGGTCATTAACTCAGCTAGCAAGCTCCTATAAAAATTTATAATTTTTGGAGTTAGTTTGCTGACTCAAATAATTCTCTAAAGATCAGCTCTTGTTGGGACTCAGATTTTGAACCCTTGGTCTGAGTCTGACTCGGACTCGAGTCAGACCCAGCCTTTGGACTCGGTCGGACCAGCCGCCCTGACCTCCTTGGGCTCGTTTCCTTTGGGTCGTTGGGACTCCATCCAGCTGCTCAGACCTCCCCTCTGATCTCAGCGCCTCGTGGTGGTCCAGGCCACTGGATCTCCATCCTGCGGTCACGACCTCCCCCTGGACCTCCTCAGCCGCAAAGACCTCCCCTGCTCGGGTGATCTGGGATGTCCAGGATCACCCCATGCAAATCGGGATCGTCCAGGACCTCTCCTTCGGCTCTGTTCTTCTTCCTCTTGACCTCCTCGATTTCTGGTCGTCATGATTTTCTCGCACGTGCACTGGTGATAGGACCAGAGCAGTTGGGGGCAGTGAGATGTCACCTTTTGCCTCTTGTCAAAGGCTCTTTTAGCTGCCATGCATTTATTGCCAGTCAGCTTTAACCTCCAAAGTCTCCACCCTGCTCTGCCCCTACCTACCATGCGTGCTTTTTGGCAGGGGCATGGACATTGTTCACAGTGAACTTGCCCATGCCATTGCCAAGCTTCCAGGCTATGAATAGCCTGAAACCTCCCTTATCCTTTTCCTTCTTCGTTCTTTGTTGTGCTTGAGCTCCCTTAGTTGAGTTGGTCCTCGAACTCAAGCACCCAAGAACACCAACCCCCTTACCACCATTGTCACCTTTGGAGCTCCCTGCCGAAGCTCGAGCTCCAGTGGTCCCAGAAACTTCCTGGCCTTGTTCACTGTCATCTTGACCACCTCAAGCTTGCTCTAACTTAGCTTGGTTCACATTGCGAGGTGGACAAGTTTGGGGAGCCGCCGGGTCGAGGTCATTTTCTTCTTCCTCTCTGGCAAGCTCTTCATCGCCGAACTTCGTCGACCTTCTCCAAGCTCCTCCGACCACCTTAGTCCCCTCTCTGTCCTCAGGTGCCCTTTTCTTAGCTTGGTCTTTGCGTTTTCCTAGTCGTCGTAGAGCTCGTTTAGTTTTCGTAGTTTTGCCGTATTGTACTCCTTTCTCTCTCCGGCTTGCCGGCGTTCCATGCCGTCGCCGCCGTCGAGAGCACGTCCTTTAGATTCTTGACGTTATTTAGAACTCAGTCGTGTCCTTTGTTCTCGCCGGCGAGGTCCCCATCGCCGGCGGTGTACTGAAAACCAAACTCGTGTTTTGCCGTGTCGTACTCGGACAGGAATCCTGGTCGTATGGTTAGGATTAATGTGTCCCAGGTTGCTCATTAATGCGGTCTTGCTGGCAAAGCGCGTGTGCCGCTAAGTCCTAAGACCTCCCTGGGTTATTCGTGGCCGTCCACGACCACCCCGGGTTAGATCTGAGCCTTTGGCTCCGTTCCGAAAAACTTATGCCTCTGGACCTCCACCGAGGTCCTCTTTGCAAAAAGACCTCTCCTTGGTCGTTTTGCAAATACCACCCCTTAGACCACCCTCGGGGTCGTCTTTGTAAAAAGCCACCCCTGGTCTGTTACAAAGACAACCTCGCTCAGGACCTCTTAGGCTCAATCCTAGCCGTTCACAACCTCCCCGGAGTTAGATCTGAGCGTTAGGTCTCCTTTGCAAAATCCTTAGTCTCAGGACCTCCCTCCGTGGTGATCTGGACCGTTCAGGACCTCCCTAGGCCTTATCTGAGCCGTCCAGATCTCCTCCCATTAAAACCCTGTCACTTAGGACCTCCCCGAGTAGATCTTGGCCGTCCAAGACCTCCTCGGTTGAATCCCAGCCGATCAGGACCTCCCTCGTTTGATCTTGATCGCCCAGGACCTCCCTCACTTGATCGTGTCCGTTAAAGACCTCCCTCTGGAGATCTAGACTGTTGAAGACCTCCTCCGTGAGATCTTAGCCGTCAGACCTCCTCCGTAGGTTTACCCTTAGGACCTCCCTAGTGCTCGGGACCGCAGATATTGATCGGCGGTCACGACCTCCGTTAGGCGCGAGGACCTCCTTTGCGTCGCGTTGTGCATGCACCAGTCGTGATCGTTGGATCCAATCTCGACGGCCCGGACCTCCCAAGTGCGGGAGGAGGTCTTCCCGTGCGCTGTGCTTCGAGGTCTGTGGCCCTGCGATGCAAGATCAACGGCCCACGACCTCTCCTTTTTCCTTCAGTTCATCTGGGCCTCCCGAGAGCTCAAATTTTCTAAGTCTTTTAGTGTTTCAAATTTCAAAAGTGTTTATCTTTGACATTTTAGCTCCTTTTTGAATGATTCCAGTTGTTGTAGCTCTGTTAGAGTAAGAACTTTAATCTGAAAATGGATTTAGGCACTGTTAAGTAGTAGAAAATGATAGAAACTTCATGATCTTGTTTAGTGAAAATAGTGGCGTAGAAATTCATTAAAAATTTGTAAAATGCATAATTTATTCTCTGTAATCCCAAACTGAGCAAACTAAGTTTTGTTAAAACCCACTAAGAATGTACTGTAATATAGAATAGGTCTTCATATGATCCTTGCCACTGAAATTAATGATTCACTAGTTTTAGAACTTAGAAAAATAATAACTAATTCATTTCAACTCCAAATTGTGGAAACTCAGTTTTTCTGTTGTTAGGATAACCATATATACCTACCATAAAAATTTCAAGTTCCAGATCATTCTAGAACTTTTCGCCATGAACAGTAACCGAAATTAATTTAATTAGGATTTTGCAGGCTGAGAGAAATTGTTTAGGGCATAACTTTTTCATACTAAGTCCAAATGAAGTGATTCTTGTTTCTAAAATTGTCTAAAATCAACCTCTAGCTGCTGTACAAATTTCATGGGATTTGGATGTTCTTTGCTGTTGAGTTCCTTTTGGTGTTCTTCGTTCTTATCGGTTTTTATCACCTTTTCGCGTTAGGTTCCGAAGAAAACTTTGAACCTGAGCACTCCCCTCTGCAGCAAGACCAATCCCAGCAAGGCAAGCAGTTTGATCATGTTAATCTCAGTATTTTAAGTATTTATGTTGTTTACAAATTCTATGTATGCATTGCTAGTTTGTGTTATGTAACAGCCCAAAATCCCTAAGTTGGATTAGTTAAGCATCTAATGTGCATTTGTGAAATTTTGGACATTTTAAAAACTTTTTGCTGCAGCAAATAGGTTTCAAGTGTGGGAATATTTTAGTTGGATTTTATATTTTCTGACATGCTTGTTGGAATTTCTGGAATTTTTGGAGCTTAATTTGTTCCCTGATTAATTTGCATGTTCCACTTTGAGTTTGAATTTAAAACACAAACCTAATAGATAAATAAAACAAATGGAAATGAAGTTGACAATTAAAAATCTAAACTCATCATAATTATTCTAAATATAAATTGAGAAATTAATTAATGCATGTTTTGCAATTTTCTCATTTCAAGTAATAATAATCAAATATTGAATCGAATGGTTTGAAAGACTACATTTTAATTTAATTATTTTGATTTCTTGTTTTGCATGTATCACAAAAATCATGTCATTATGCACGCATTAGTATCATTATTTTTATTTTCCGATTCGACCGACCGCAGGTGAAATGTCTGCGTGACCCTGCCAACTCCTTTCGCTTCTCTCCTTCAAATCTCATCTAAAGACTCAAAACCAAGCCATGCATGTCATACCACTGTGATCGTCATCGCACGACCAATCCATTTCTGCAATCCGTTTTCGCATGCATGGCAGTTTGAGCGATTACACGAGAGGAGAAAAGAAGTAGCAGATGAAACGTCTGCGTGTCTATTCTTTTCCCTGTTATTTCTCTAACCCATTTCTCTTTCAAACAACATCTCTTATGATCAGTGTCTACAAATATTTTTCCTAGGTTCTAGAACAACTAAGTAACTCACCTTCAAAATTTCACAATTTTTCAAATTAATTTGCTATTTTAAACAGGTAGTCAAAGTAGTCTAATAGGAGGCAAAACTTTCCAACTCACTCACAACCATTTCCTGTGGCCAGCCGAACCATTCCCATGTCCCATCCATCCATTTGTTTACTCTCCCCAAGTACACAGCCATTTCTCCTCCCAACCGAACAGCCCACAATACTTTTCCCATTTTTTTGTAGCACGATTCCCACCCCACTGTCAACACATCTCTCCACGCCATCTCTCCTCTCCACAGAACTTTCATTTCCTCTTTCTTCTCTTCAAGAACACAAGCTCCTCTCTACTTCTCTCCTCCCAATGTGTAGCAAGAACTGAAAATCAACCCATGCATGTTATACCGGGGTGATCCTCATCATCTAGGCTTTCCATTTATCCAATCGGTTTTCGCATGCGAGCTCTTTTGTGTAGTATGCAAGGAGGAAGGAAGGAAGACACACTGTGCTGTGCTGTGACGGCGAGTGCACAGGGAGCAGTAGCGAGCAGCATCGGCGGCTCGGCGAGGTGGCCGGTGGCGGCGTGGCCCCGGGAGCCCGAGCGCGGCGGGGCTTGAAGGGCGATGGCAAGGCGGCGTGTCGAGGCGGTGTCGAGCCATGCATGCGAGGCGGTGCATGCGGCCGGCTCGGCGGCATCGACAACCACGGCGTGTTCGTTAGCGCCGAGGTGGCAAGTCCGTCCGGCGGCCGACGGACGAGTCGGCGGAGCAGCGAGGCGGCGGCGCGCTGGCGCGGCGGCAGCAGCGGCGGCGGCGGCGGCGGCGGCGCGAGACGCGGCAGCCCATGGCGTCGAGGGAGGAGCTGAGGACGCGATGTGTGGCGGAACGACATGCAGCGGCGCAACAACGAGGCGCTGTCCAACGGGCCGTCGGCAGCAGCGGCAATGTGGCGCGGTGCATGCATGCATGTGCAGCAGCGAGGGCGCTGGAGGGCTGGCGCAAGGCGGCGCGGAGCCTAGGCAAGGTGCGCAGCGACGGCGAGGCGGAGGTGGCCCAGCCCGGGGCTGCCGAGGCGAGGAAGTATGGCGGCGCATGCGGAGCAGCGGCGCGAGGACAGCGGCTCGGCGCTATCCAGCAGTGTCACGAGCACGGCGAGGCTGAGCCCGAGGCTGAGGCGGCGCATGCATGCGGGGGCACCAAGGACGCGGATGAGAGACCGAGTGCGGACGCGGAGCCGAGAAGACGTCGTCGGCGGTAGTCGCACGCCTAGCGCATGCGGCGGTAAAATCTTTAGTGTTAAATCGCGTACCGCATTCCGATACTACTTGTGCATGTTGCATCATCATACTAAGCATGGCATTTTATTTTCATGCATGTTTAAGTGAACAGTTGGATAATTAAATGGAGTGAGAGAAAGTATTTAATAGTATCACATTACAACAAACTGCTTTTGTTAAAATATATGAACGGTAGGGAGATATGAGGATAATTGGAATTGACAGTAAAGCTAATGTTATTACTAATACAAGTAGTTAGACTTTTTCTTCATTCAATTAGTCTTTGGCATTTATCTGTCGTAAGCAACCCAATTTGAAAACAAGTTTTGTTATGCATATTGAAAACAAGCAGTGAACCTTTAGTAGTTAAAGAGAAGCATGTTTAGTGAACTAATTATTTAAGGGAATACTCCTTGTGGCTAGAGTCTCAATGAATCTATTAGGGTTTGGATTAGGGCATTGGGCTAATAGCTTTAGTTCAGAAAAATGTCTTTTGTAGGTTGTATGATCAGAGAACAGTTGGAGTTGGAGTTAACTTAGAGCAAATGACACCACAAATATAGGGATGGATCTTGTAGGTCTAAATGAACTTATCACAGTAAAGGTTGCATAGAATAGTTAGCTATTTAAAATGTGGTAGTATGTTACTTAGCTAATGGATGTTCAGTTAGAAAATGATGAAAAGACCAATTATGTTCTTGTAGTAGCAGTCAGTAGGAAAGTCAATTGATTAAAATGATAATTAAGTGAATGGTTAGGCTAGAATAGTTAAATAGGTAACTAGAGCCCATCTGCAGCTAATAGATATGCACGCAATCACCATCAAAGTCTGCCGAAAGAGGAGAACATATGAGAGGATTGATTTTGACTGTATGATTATCGTGGAAAAAAAGTGAGTTTGGAAAGAACAGTAATAAGAAATCCTAACTAATTTAAATAAACTCCGAATCAAATAATTTGTTGTTCCTAAATTCATGATCTATCTTCTGTGTTATTGATTTTTGAATGTTGTTGGCGTTCTGGTGTTTATTCGCTGTTTTTCGCTTTGGCAGTTTTTATCGCTAGTTGACGTTGATATCGAGAGTGATCCTCTGCAGCAAGTTGAATATCTCTAGCAAGGCAAAGGCAAGCAGTTTGATCATATCCACTCAATCCCATTACTTTTAAAATCTAATACTTTGTTTTACTAAATGCGTATGCATGCTTTTGTGTCAATGATTAATTTTGTCGATTAGAGGTAGTTAATCCCATTGCATTGTTGCCCTGAAATTGTTCACCCCTGCCACTACCTTAGGAATATTATTCTCACTTGTGAATTAGAGCCCGGTGAATGAGTTAGGGCCTTTTATTTGTCTTTGCGATATGATGCTTAGCCATGCTTAGATACCGGTAGAACTGGGCGGTTATCGACATAGTCGATCACTTTGATCACACAAAAATTATTATAACATTATGTTTCAGCATTTTTGCTACGTTACTTGTGAAAACTAAAAACTAAAAACAAAATGATTTCGACTTGGGCACAATGGTAAGTTGGTGTGCTTTTGGGTGTGACTGGAATGGTGCCCGAGTCAATTAAGGACCGAACATCATGTGAGTACCTGTTATCCAGACATTTTTGCGTGCTAACCACACTAGAGTATATGGGACATCTCTTGACTTAGTACTTTGGCGTGTATTGGCTCCGGGTCGCAGGAGGTCGCAGGAGGGATGGTGTTGGGAGCATGGTAGTTGTCCGAAAAGCTTTATCCTGAGTGGGTAGTTGTCTTTTCGGCTTTACCATGTAAGCGTATGGATTTCTATCCATACGAGCGGCTCGTAGTTAATACACAATATTGGAAAACGTCTCGTAGGACTTAGCCGTGCCAGCATACCTTCGGAAGTGTGTTTTGGCTTAAAGGTGGTATGAAGTGTGGGTACAGGTACACCCCTGCAGGGTTAAAAACTATTCGAATAGCCTCGTCCTAGGTGATGGACACGCTTGGGTAAGCTTTTCAAGAGTTAGACTACAACCTTTTAATTAAAACTTGATGGGTTGGTATGAACGGGTGTTCATACTATTGTTGTGATGGCCATTGGGTTGGTCATCTCCAGGATATCTTTTGTTACTACTTCATGTATCATTTGTTATTTTCGCAAATAAAATTTGAATTGTTAAAGCGCCTTCAAACTATTACATTCTTGCAAAAGAAAACTTGCTTTCTGCTAAAAGTGAGTCCAGAGACCCCTCCACTTAAATAAAGCTTGCATGTAGTTAAATTATAGTTCTGTTACCCTTACACGTCAGTCTTGCGAGTACAAAAACAATTTTTGTACTCATATGCTTTGCTTAATATTTTTGTTGCAGAGGAAGAAGGTGAGCCCCAAGGGCTTTCCTTTTTGTGAGCTGTGCTGCGGGTTTGACGACTAGCTTGGCGGCCCGGTTGGTTGCCTTGTGGGTAAAGGCACACTAATTGGCTCTTTTATTTATCGCCATCTTATGGCTTTTGCTTCCGCTGTGTAGTTTGTTATTAATCTTGTAAGTTCAATCTGTTGTATATTTGTAGTTTTGATATTGTAACCTCTCGCATACGGAATTGATGCTTGATTTTGTAACGGGGTGTGTATATTGCATTTCTGGGAAGTATACATATCCTGAGGCTTGGTTTATTTGAATTGTGATGCTAGGGTCAATGGAAGGCTAAGCATTACAAGTCGAATAAACTGGGGTCCTCACAAAGTTGGTATCAGAGCCAGACTGACCGTAGAAACCCCTAGCTTGGTCGTCTTTAGGATATTTTGAAAAAATTATTTTCAAAATGTCAAATGGTTTATGAAAACTTAAGTAAGTTCTCAGATTTTACTCCTTACCTATCTTAACTTGCTCATCTTGTCTTATTCTTATTGAGTTTTCGAAAAAGTTGTTCCCCTCTATTCTCCTTTCAAAGTTAGTTGGTTATCGGTTAAATTCGGTTTGGGAAATAATGAGAGTTAAAAATATGAAGTGTTAGTAGTTATTTAGTGAAGATTTGAAGCATTCGGAGTTGAAGCACTCATCTCGGAGCTCGGATACAAAATCTGGACAGCAAGCACAAGTTTCGGACTGCGAGCACTTAGTTCGTCGTTAGGGTTAAAAATGAGATGATTAAATCAACTAAAATTCATGGGATTAAAAGGGTAAGATGTGATATTAGATGGCTAGTGCCTAATGCACCCTTATATGATTTTTGCCATGCCTTTTAGATGCGTTAGAACTTGAGTTGTGTTCTGAAATGTTACCATCCTAAACGGTTGCTCGTGCATTCAATACGAGTTAGTCGTACCGGGAAGCGAATCTTTTGCTTTGTGGTTTTGCGCTGGTCTTATGCTTTCTGTAACACCCCAACTCAGCACGAGCCTGGAATGCAACTACCCTAAGCTGAAATACTAAATTTCGGCAGAACCTCCTTTGTATACGAGGATACTGGAGGTTCCACACAACAAAAACACACAAGTAATCATAAACTAGTCATGAAATCAAATTCTAAGATCTAAACATGAATCAACGATAATGAGCTAAGATAACAAATAACCATATGACTTAAAGTTCTCATCTATGTTCTCATTGATCATAAAGATACCATCCATGACTAAATTTATTTATTACAAACCAAAAGATGACAAAAGAGAATCATTATTTATTATAGTAATGAGTCTAATGTGAAGTGCATTATTCGAGTAGTGCTCATCTACTCCCTCCCAAGTGAACTTCATCAACGATCACCTAGAAATAAACAAACAAAGCAAGAGTGAGTCCATGACTCAGCAAGTACAATGATTAAGAAAAACATTCATTCATTGAAGATCACACATAACATCAATGGGTTCGATCATCACACTGGATTACTTATGAATACATGATATGAATGCTCAAATCAAGGAATGGACTGCACACACGCAGATATCGGTATAGCGGTGAACACCGTCGGTGATCACTCAAGCCCGCATCTTAACAAAAATGCGGGATCCACTTCCGTATGAAGAACGTTTCATACGGGTGTCCAACATTGCCCATATTGGAATTAATGGGTCTTATCCAACCATCTTGGAATTGATGGTGGTTCTCATCCACTCCGTGGGCGTCAAATGTCAATGAATGCATGCAACAATTAAATGAAATATACCATAACATCACTTCTATTCATGAACTCAATGTATTGAACAAGGCATGAATAATTCATTTCACATGTCTCACAAGTTACCAAAACAACTCATGCTAATAACCACAATGCACAAACATCCAAATAAACATGGTACTTGCCTTCGCGTTGCGGCGTTATCCGCAAAAGGCGCTCTTATACCGGAGTTTCGCCGCCTAAACCAACGAAATAACTTAATAAGTATACATGATACCCAGCTCAACTAGTCGGTGTTCTATTTTACTTCTATTAGGACTCAATTAAATCCTATATCGCATAGACTGAAAAACAGCGGAGTCTGTCCAATAAGAAAATCCTGGACAGCAACACGGGACTAACATAACTCACAGCCTGGAAGTCGAAAAATAGCAAACCCAATTTCTGTAGATTCTTAACTGGTCTAACTACAAAACTCTAGTTGACGCGACAATCCAATTTGGTCAAATTAATAGGCTAATAATTGTTTGAACATTCAGCACAGATTCAGCCTACCACAATTCAGCAGAAATATTCAGTTGATCATAACTTCTATGTTACAACTCCGAATTGAGCGTTCTTTACCAATCTGAAAAGGTTATCGAATTACCTACAATAACCTAGTCGGGTGAACTTTCAGATTCTTCCAACTTCTCTATCATAATATAGAAAATATACAGACAGATTAATCACGTCAGGTTTCTGGCAGCGACTGTTAAAACAGACATATCTTTTGACCCATAACTCGGAATCAAGTAAACTCAGTGGCCATCTAAACCTGACAGGGGATACTTCAATTTTCTAGGAGACACCAAGTTCAAAATCTGTGAATAACAATTTCTTATACAATTTACAAATTGACTGCAGAATCTCGTCAGGATTCTGGACAGTCAAGACTAATTCTATCATAACTTTTGACTCGGACCTCGGATTTGAGTGAACTCGGCGGCCACTGAAACGTAAGAACAAGACCTAGATATCTCTAGGAGACCAAACCTTCAGATTCTGCCTAAAAAAACCGAAACACCCTCTACAACGTACTGGACAGAATCAGTTTCTAAATTTCAGCAAGTCTGCCTAAACAAAAACGTATCCAAATCTCTTCTAACAACAATCAAACCACGAGGATCGCATCGTTACCCTTGCTGCAACCAGGAGTAGGTGGAAGGATCCTTGGCGAAGAAGTTCTTCCTCCTTTTCTCCTCCTTGTTCCACAGCCCACGATCGTCGTCCCGTTTCTTGCAAAGACCGGCAATGGAGGAAGATCAATGCCGCAGCGGGAAGACGACTTGAGGGGCACCACCATGAGAGAACACCAGGGAGGAGGAGATGCTGGGCGCAATGGGAGGAAGGCCAAAGGGTGGCGGCCAAGAAGGAGGCGGCCAAAAGGGGGAGAAAACTAGGGTTTGGCATAGGGGAGAAAAGGGTGGAGTCCCCCTTGGCCGGCCACTTGGGGGTCCAATTGGGCCTCTAGCCCAGGCCCAAGTTGGCGAAATTAGAGATAACCCCTAAATCCAGAGACAATTCACTATTCCCATGGTTTCCTCTCCTAAAGATCAATTTTCATCCTCAAAGTTTAATCCAAGTATTACACTCTACCCTTATATGATTCGACCCGAATCTAAACAACTAGATGAACACAGGAATGGAGAAGCTGCAAGTAGGAAACAAAGGGTTAACACATACCGGAAGTGAAAAGGTCGGGATATTGCTCGCGCATGCAGATTCTAACTCCTGTGTGGCTTCCTCTCGGTGGTGAGACCAAAGAACCTTGACATACTTCAATGTCTTGCTCCTCAAAACCCGCTCTGACTCTTCCAAAATTTTCACTGGTCGGGACTCAAAAGTAAGGTCCTGCTCAATGGTTAAGGGCTCCATTGGAATTACATGCTCAGGGTCAAATAAGAACTTCCTCAACATGGACACATGAAACACATTATGAATCCCTCTCATAGAATCGGGAAGATCCAAACGGTAAGCCAAATTTCCAACTCTCGCCACAACTGGAAACGGTCCGATGTACCTTGGGCTAAGCTTCCCTTTAGTACCGAAACGTACTACGCCTTTGGTAGGCGATACTCTCAGAAGGACCTCGTCACCCACATTGAACTCCAATTCTCGCCTCCTGACATCTGCGTAGCTTTTCGCCGGCTCGAGCGCTAACAAGTTCCTTCTAACCCGGCCACTCTAGCCACGGTTTGTTGTACCCATTACGGACCCAAAACGCCCTCTCTCCCACTTCATCCCAACACAACGGAGATCTGCATTTCGCCATAAAGGACTTCAAATGGTGCAGCTCGAATCTGGAGTGATAACTATTATTATAGGCGAACTCGCCAAAGCCGGTGATCTTCCCAACCACCCTTCGAGGATAAAACACAACACCGAGCATATCTTCTAAGGTTTGAATTATGCGCTCGGTGACCATCATGCGAGGGTGGAATGCGATACTAAGACGGAGTTGCGTGCCCAAAGCACTCTGCAAACTCTCCCAAAACTTGGAAACAAATTTGGCATCTCGGTCGGAAACAATAGTCTTTGGCACCCCGTGCAACCGTACTATCTCTCGCACATAAAGTGGAGCCAAATCGCTCGCAGAATTGGTGGTTCGAATAGGAATGAAATGTGCGGACTTCTCGAACCGATCCACTATCACCCATATAGCATCCTTCCCTCGCTGAGTGCGAGGTAAACCAACCACAAAATCCATGGAGATGTCATCCCATGGCCACACCGGAACCTCTAAAGGTTGCAACAATCCTGCCGGTCGCTTATGTTCAGCCTTAACCGCTGGCAGATCCCACACGAGGCCACATCTGCGCAATATCGACTTTCATTCTCTTCCACCGAAATTCTTCTTCAAATCTTTGTACATTTTGGTCTCACTGGATGTACGAAGATAATGAGTACTGTGGGCCTCCTTTAGAATCTCATCTTTAACTTTGTGCCTCTGTGGCACACAAAGCGACCTTTAAATCGCAAAGTACCGAATCATCTATACCAAAATGGCCTTGCTTGCCTTTATCTAGGCGCTTCCTCACGTTGTAGCATTTGATCATCTTTGTTGTGCTTCCGTACTCGTTCGGAATGGTGACTCAAGAAGCAAACGGGTCTCGGTCTCGGTGGTACCCCAAAGCAAAAGATATATCCATACGCTCAAAATCAGCGATGAGACAACTGAGGGTAGGAGGTGTCGCCTTGCGACTCAGGGCATCGGCTACAACATTTGCCTTGCCCGGATGATACTGAATGGTGAGATCATAGTCCTTTATCAACTCCAACCATCTCCTCTGCCTCAGGTTTAAATCTTTACAGGTAAAGATGTATTTGGACTCTTACGATCGGTGAAAATGTCACAAGATTCGCCATACAAATAATGGCGCCAGATCTTTAAAGCCAGTACTACTGCTGCAAGCTCTAGGTCATGAGTAGGATAGTTCTGTTCATGCTTCTTCAGCTGCCGAGACGCATAGGCAATCACTTTGCCATCCTGCATAAGAACACAACCAAGCCCAACTCTAGACGCATCTGAATAAATAGTGAACCGCTTCCAGTTCGGAAGGGTGAGAATTGGAGCGGTCACGATCTATCCTTCAAAGTACAGAAACTTCGTTCACACGCATCCGTCCACTGAAACTTGACACCTTTCTGTGTCAACTGAGACATTGGTCTAGCAATGGTAGAGAAACCCTCCACGAACCGCCGGTAGTAACCAGCCAAACCCAGAAAACTCCTCACTTCTTTTACATTGGTTGGTCTCTTCCATTCCACCACTGTTGAAATCTTACTTGGATCGACAGAAATGCCCTCTTGATTGATTACATGGCCCAGAAACCCAACTTCAGAAATCCAAAATTCACATTTCTTCAATTTGGCATAAAATTGGTTCACTCTCAAGGTCTCCAGTACCAACCTCAAATGTTGAGCATGGTCCTCTTCCGTTTTGGAATAAATCAAGATGTCGTCAATAAATACTACGACGAAATCATCAAGATAAGGGTGCAACATACTATTCATGGCTTCCATGAAAGCTGCAGAGCATTAGTTAGTCCAAATGACATAACCTTATACTCATAATGACCATACCTTGTAGAGAAAGTCTGTCTTCTCAATATCTTGCTCGCGAACTCGAATCGATTATAACTTGATGAAGGTCAATCTTGGAAAATATTTTAGCTCCTTCAAGCGATCAAAGAGATCTTCAATACGGGGCAACGGATATTTATTCTTCTGATTGCTTGATTAAGAGCCCGGTAGTCCACACACATACGCCAACTACCGTCCTTCTTCTTAGTGAGCGAGCAGAGCTCCCACGGCGATACACTCGCCGAATCATACCTTTGGATAGCAAATCATCCGGTTGCTTTTTCAACTCCTCTGAAATGGTCGTGCCAAGCGGTATGGAGACATCGAAATAGGTCGGGTTCGGAACAAGATCTATCCGAATTCCACTTCACGTTCGGAGGCATACCAGAAGCTCCACAGAAACACGTCAGAAATTCATTCACCACGAGAATATATTCAATACAGTGGAGATTCGAGACTTCTCGCTAAGAGACCAAAGCAACCCAATGTTCGAGGCTCGACGACTAGGAAACAGACTAGCCAACACACACAGGAATCAAAGCGCGCCCGCCTGAAACACTAGTTCCTCTCCGACGGAGACTGCAAAGTCACCGTCTTCCAAAACAACAAATCTTGGCACGGTAAAAGAATAGCCAATCCATACCCAAGATAACATCAAAGGTGATAATCGAATCACCATGAGATTGGCAATGAAATTTTCATCTTCTATAGTGATAGTACGGCCCAGACAAAGCGTAGAGCTAGAAATAAGACCTCAGGGGCCGACCACCACAGATTGAAATAGATTGCACACTCAAACCCGCCCTTTTAACAAAATCTAAGGACACAAAAGAATAAGTAGCCCCTGAATCAAGCAGAACGAAAGCCTCATGTGAATCAACTAATAAAGTACTGTCACCACATCGGGCGGCCCACGGTGTCGGGGTGGGCATGGCGTGAGACTCCCAAAGGTGCCGGAGCGAGGAGGCACCAACGCTACGAGAGGGAGGGGAGGCTGCAGCAGTGAGAGCGAGGCGGCAGATGGAGCGAGGTTCCGAAGAACCCGGTCGGGCGCGAGAGCTGAAAGCGCGGTGAAACCCATCTGGTGAGAGCGTGGCACAAAGGTGCAACAGAGTCGGCCCGAGCTCAGGAGTACTAGAGGACGACGCTGCTGGGCGCTTCCCACTTGATGATACTTGCCGGATTACGCACAAGCGAAAGCTTGTGGCCCTCTCGACCACACCGACGACAAGTCCTCTGAAAGAACATTCGACGCACGATGCCCCTCTCCACACTTAAAACATTTCATACCTTGACACAGGCGGGCGCATCGAGGTGTGGAAGAAGAAAACGTGGCGCCGAAGAAAAGAGCGCCTCGCTGGCCGGACGGGATGGGCGGCTCCTGAAACCTCTTGGAAGTAGGCGGCGAGAGGACCCACCTCCACCAACAAAACTCCTCTTCCGCCACCACCAGAACCACCAATGAGTAGTGCCACCACTGCTTGCCTCTGCGAAGGAGAATTCCTCTCTGCTCTATCCTCTAGCTGCTCAACCACGAGTCTTGAAATCACGCAAACCGAGGCTCCCAAGATCGACGATACTCTGAAGGAGACCCGCGAAACCTCTTGGCCTTCTCCAAGTCATCACCGCCTGGCCCGGTACAAAGCGTACAGCATTGTTGAACTCCATCTCGTACTCGAATCGACCTATTGCCCCGAGTCAACACTAGCAATGATCGCTCCATCTTCTCAATAAAAGAATCCGGATAGTACTTGGCTCAATCGTGTACACAAAACTTCCCAAGTAATGGACCTGCATCGGGTCCTAGCGAGATGAACCCCTTCCCACGGATATCGGCTTGACCCTTGGTTGAAAGGCCACAAAGCGAACCCTTTGCGCGAGTTCATCTCCAATGCCTCGAATCGACGCTCCATGTACCGGAGCCAATCTGTTGCTGGCGGGGTACCGCCCCATCAAGCGTGTCGGCCGGAGCGTCATCCACTCACGAAGACTCATCCTAGTCTCGGTGGAAGCTGCGGCAACAACCGGACTGCCATGGCGGCAAGAAGAAGGCATCGCGGCGATCGCGAGCAACGGGAGCGGCGGATAAGCCGCACGCACTGCCGACGGAGCTGCTCGTTCTCCTTTGAAGATTCGAATAATCGCCGACACCGCTTTGAGCATCGGCCGGCGCGCTTGAGCTTCCACGGTGGTTGAGCGGTGAGGCAACCTCCTCATTAACCCCACCGGCCTCTTCTGCGGGCGTTGCGGCTCAACGGACCACGTCCACGATCGCGACCACGGGTGGCGGGCGCCACGGCCTCTACCTCTCGCCATCTAAGAACAACACAACGAACAAAGCACCAAAGCGAACAACGGTTGCACAACAAATAAATCATAACAAGAAAATTGCGGAAACAACGAATTGTCCAACCCAACCTCACGTACACGGTGTGTCAATTTAATAATTTTATTTTAACCACGGACCTAAAGCCGCTCGATACCAAGCTGTAACACCCCAACTCAAAGACGAGCACCGAATGCAACTACCCTAAGTGAAATACTAAATTTGTGAGAACCTCCTTTGTATACGAGGATCTGGAGGTTCCACACAACAAAACACACAAGTAATCATAAACTAGTCATGAAATCAAATTCTAAGATCTAAACATGAATCAACGATAATGAGCTAAGATAACAAATAACCATATGACTTAAAGTTCTCATCTATGTTCTCATTGATCATAAAGATACCATCCATGACTAAATTTATTTATTACAAACCAAAAGATGACAAAAGAGAATCATTATTTATTATAGTAATGAGTCTAATGTGAAGTGCATTATTCGAGTAGTGCTCATCTACTCCTCCCAAGTGAACTTCATCAATGATCACCTAGAAATAAACAAACAAAGCAAGAGTGAGTCCATGACTCAGCAAGTACAATGATTAAGAAAAACATTCATTCATTGAAGATCACACATAACATCAATGGGTTCGATCATCACCTTTGGATTACTTATGAATACATGATATGAATGCTCAAATCAAGGAATGGACTGCACACACGCCAGATATCGGTATAGCCGGTGAACACCCGTCGGTGATCACTCAAGCCCGCATCTTAACAAAAATGCGGGATCCACTTCCGTATGAAGAACGTTTCATACGGGTGTCCAACATTGCCCATATTGGAATTAATGGGTCTTATCCAACCATCTTGGAATTGATGGTGGTTCTCATCCACTCCGTGGGCGTCAAATGTCAATGAATGCATGCAACAATTAAATGAAATATACCATAACATCACTTCTATTCATGAACTCAATGTATTGAACAAGGCATGAATAATTCATTTCACATGTCCCACAAGTTACCAAAACAACTCATGCTAATAACCACAATGCACAAACATCCAAATAAACATGGTACTTGCCTTCGCGTTGCGGCGTTATCCGCAACGGCGCTCTTATACCGGAGTTTCGCGCCTAAACCAACGAAATAACTTAATAAGTATACATGATACCCAGCTCAACTAGTCGGTGTTCTATTTTACTTCTATTAGGACTCAATTAAATCCTATATCGCATAGACTGAAAAACAGCGGAGTCTGTCCAATAAGAAAATCCTGGACAGCAACACGGGACTAACATAACTCACAGCCTGGAAGTCGAAAAATAGCAAACCCAATTTCTGTAGATTCTTAACTGGTCTAACTACAAAACTCTAGTTGTGCGACAATCCAATTTGGTCAAATTAATAGGCTAATAATTGTTTGAACATTCAGCACAGATTCAGCCTACCACAATTCAGCAGAAATATTCAGTTGATCATAACTTCTATGTTACAACTCCGAATTGAGCGTTCTTTACCAATCTGAAAAGGTTATCGAATTACCTACAATAACCTAGTCGGGTGAACTTTCAGATTCTTCCAACTTCTCTATCATAATATAGAAAATATACAGACAGATTAATCACGTCAGGTTTCTGGCAGCGACTGTTAAAACAGACATATCTTTTGACCCATAACTCGGAATCAAGTAAACTCAGTGGCCATCTAAACCTGACAGGGGATACTTCAATTTTCTAGGAGACACCAAGTTCAAAATCTGTGAATAACAATTTCTTATACAATTTACAAATTGACTGCAGAATCTCGTCAGGATTCTGGACAGTCAAGACTAATTCTATCATAACTTTTGACTCGGACCTCGGATTTGAGTGAACTCGGCGGCCACTGAAACGTAAGAACAAGACCTAGATATCTCTAGGAGACCAAACCTTCAGATTCTGCCTAAAAAAAACCGAAACACCCTCTACAACGTACTGGACAGAATCAGTTTCTAAATTTCAGCAAGTCTGCCTAAACAAAAACGTATCCAAATCTCTTCTAACAACAATCAAACCACGAGGATCGGCATCGTTACCCTTGCTGCAACCAGGAGTAGGTGGAAGGATCCTTGGCGAAGAAGTTCTTCCTCCTTTTCTCCTCCTTGTTCCACAGCCCACGATCGTCGTCCCCGTTTCTTGCAAAGACCGGCAATGGAGGAAGATCAATGCCGCAGCGGGAAGACGACTTGAGGGGCACCACCATGAGAGAACACCAGGAGGAGGAGATGCTGGGCGCAATGGGAGGAAGGCCAAAGGGTGGCGGCCAAGAAGGGAGGCGGCCAAAAGGGGAGAAAAACTAGGGTTTGGCATAGGGGAGAAAAAGGGTGGAGTCCCCCCCCTTGGCCGGCCACTTGGGGGGTCCAATTGGGCCTCTAGCCCAGGCCCAAGTTGGCCGAAATTAGCAGATAACCCCCTAAATCCGGAGACAATTCACTATTCCCATGGTTTCCTCTCCCTAAAGATCAATTTTCATCCTCAAAGTTTAATCCGAAGTATTACACTTTCATACAAATATTTGGAGTTCATTTCTTGCTTATTATGTATGTTTGCAACTGGGTTAGGATAATGTCAATTTCCCCTAGACGATGCCTTATTGCGATATTAGGATTAAATTAGGGTTCATTCGTAGAATATATATACACCCTAATGGTATTACTTAGCTTGTAGACGCTGGATTTTGTAATCGTTTGCTCTCCTTGTTCCAAGTAGTTGTACATCACCTACGGACGGCATGTATAGCGACTATGTCGGAACCTTTTGGAGTAGTTAGTACATGTTAGAATTAAATTGCATACTCATTGCCATTCCCTCACCTTATGTCCAT
The DNA here is from genome assembly GCA_036346255.1 of Ampelocalamus luodianensis. Lineage (NCBI taxonomy): Eukaryota > Viridiplantae > Streptophyta > Magnoliopsida > Poales > Poaceae > Ampelocalamus > Ampelocalamus luodianensis. Next base: position 66,842,052 of record CM070620.1, on the reverse strand, counting down.
TCTTTTCTCAACTTATCTTTCATGTACCGAAATATTTAAGGGGGGTAGAAGATACCTCAAAATACTTGTTAGGCATCATGATGCCTATACTTTGATCATGCATATAGTTTCTAAATTAAGTCAAGCATGTCATGTTACTCAAGTTGCATAAAACAAGAAGCATGTAGGCATACATGTAAGCATTTGCACTCTCATTAACCAAAATTTAAAATTTGCCTTAGGACTAACTTGCACACATGCATCCCCTCGTGCATTCATCCTGTGCCTTTCCTATCCCAGCCAAGCAAATAGAACCAGATAAGTGAGGTTAAATGAGACCACCTTAAACCTTGCTTGCCTTCTCTTTTCTGCACTGAATCCTGGTAGTGATACTAGATTACCATCTAACCAGTCTTTCCGTTCTATCGATCGATGCCCCTCTCGGTCGACTGAGTGGAGCAGATCTTTCGTACTACCAGAAGACGACGTGAAGCATGATGTCAAATTATCTTCGAATCAAGAAAGGAAAGATTAAACAAAGCAATGGAAAGGAAAATGTGACAGCAACGTCAGGATACTGCGTCATGATCTTCCAGCACTATCTTTGAAGGAAATCAAGACAACAGATGGTGCATTTCGTTTATAGTTGAAAGGAACCACCTAGAAAACACTTAACAGAAGAACATTACAAATCCTTCGGCAAAGCTTCCCACTTTAGAACCTAAAACTTCTAAAGAACCTCTGGACTCGATTTGAGTTCGATTCGTCGAAATCCGAAAAGTGACCCGTGACCAAACCCACCTAGGTTGCCACGACCTTTCATTCCGACTTCGAACTCACGGAATCTCGGGACGAGATTACATTTAGAGGGGTAGATTTGTAATGACCCAAAATCCTAAGTTGGATTAGTTAAGCATCTAATGTGCATTTGTGAAATTTTGGACTTTTTAAAAACTTTTTGCTGCAGCAAATAGGTTTCAAGTGTGGGAATATTTTAGTTGGATTTTATATTCTCTGACATGCTTGTTGGATTTTCTGGAATTTTTGGAGCTTAATTGGTTCCCTGATTAATTTGCATGTTCCACTTTGAGTTTGAATTTAAAACACCAACCTAATAGATAAATAAAACAAATGGAAATGAAGTTGACAATTAAAAATCTAAACTCATCATAATTATTATAAATATAAATTGAGAAATTAATTAATGCATGTTTTGCAATTTTCTCATTTCAAGTAATAATAATCAAATATTGAATCGAATGGTTTGAAAGACTACATTTTAATTTTATTATTTTGATTTCTTGTTTTGCATGTATCACAAAAATCATGTCATTATGCATGCATTAGTATCATTATTTTTATTTTCTGATTCGACCGACCGCAGGTGAAACGTTTGCGTGACCCTGCCAACTCCTTTCGCTTCTCTCCTTCAAATCTCATCTAAAGACTCAAAACCAAGCCATGCATGTCATACCACCGTGATCGTGATCGCACGACCAATCCATTTCTGCAATCCGTTTTCGCATGCATGGTAGTTTGAGCGATTACACGAGAGGAGAAAAGAAGTAGCAGATGAAACGTCAGCGTGTCTATTCTTTTCCCTGCTATTTCTCTAACCCATTTCTCTTTCAAACAACATCTCTTGTGATCAGTGTCTACAAATATTTTTCCTGGGTTCTAGAACAACTAAGTAACTCACCTTCAAAATTTCACAATTTTTCAAATTAATTTGCTATTTTAAACAGGTAGTCAAAGTAGTCTAATAGGAGGCAAAACTATTCCCATGTCCTGCTATTTTTATTTTAAACAGCCATTTCCTGTGGCCAGCCGAACCATTCCCATGTCCCATCCATCCATTTCTTTACTCTACCCAAGTACACAGCCATTTCTCCTCCCAACCGAACAGCCCACAATACTTTTCCCATTTTTTTGTAGCACCATTCCCACCCCACTGTCAACACATCTCTCCACGCCATCTCTCCTCTCCACAGAACTTTCATTTCCTCTTTCTTCTCTTCAAGAACACAAGCTCCTCTCTACTTCTCTCCTCCCAATGTCTAGCAAGAAGCGAAAATCAGCCCATGCATGTTATCAGGGGTGATCCTCATCATCTAGGCTTTCCATTTATCCAATCGGTTTTCGCATGCGAGCTCTTTTGAGTAGTATGCAAGGGGAGGAAGGAAGACACCTGTGGTCTTGTCTTGTGACGGCGAGTGCACGAGGGAGCGGCAGCAGCGGCATCGGCTCGGCGAGGTGGCGATGGCGGCGTGGCCGAGAGCCGAGCGGCGGCGGGCTTGAAGGCGATGGCAAGCGGCGGCGTCGAGGCGGTGTCGAGCCATGCATGCGGAGGCGGTGCATGCGGCCGGCTCGGCGGCATCGACTTACCCGGCGTGTTCGTTAGCGTGAGGTGGCCGTCGGCGCGCCGACGAGGAGTCGGGCAGCGGCGGCGGCGCCAGCGCGGCGCCATCAGCGAAATCGGCGTCGCGGCACGGCAGCCATGGCGTCGAGGAGGCGCCGGGAGCGCGATGTGGCGGCACGACATGCAGCGGCGCAACACTGAGGCGCTGTCCAACGGGCCATCGGCAGCAGCGGCAATGTGGCGCGGTGCATGCATGCATGTGCAGCAGCGAGGGCGCTGGAGGGCTGGCGCAAGGCGGCGTGGAGCCTAGGCGAGGTGCGCAGCGACGGCGAGGCGGAGGTGGCCGATCGCGGGGCTGCCGAGGCGAGGAAGTATAGCGGCGCATGCGGAGCAGCGGCGCGAGGACAGCGGCTCGGCGCTGTCCAGCAGTGTCACGAGCCCGAGGCTGAGGCGGCGCATGCATGCGGTGCCACCAAGGACGCGGATGAGAGACCGAGTGCGTACGCGGAGCCGAGAAGACGTCGTCGGAGGTAGTCGCACGCCTAGCGCATGCGGCGGTAAAATCTTTAGTGTTAAATCGCGTACCGCATTCCGATACTACTTGTGCATGTTGCATCATCATACTAAGCATGGCATTTTATTTTCATGCATGTTTAAGTGAATAGTTGGATAATTAAATTGAGTGAGAGAAAGTATTTAATAGTATCACATTACAACAAACTGCTTTTGTTAAAATATATGAACGGTAGGGAGATATGAGGATAATTGGAATTGACAGTAAAGCTAATGTTATTACTAATACAAGTAGTTAGACTTTTTCTTCATTCAATTAGTCTTTGGCATATATCTGTCGTAAGCAACCCAATTTGAAAACAAATTTTGTTATGCACATTGAAAACAAACAGTGAACCTTTAGTAGTTAAAGAGAAGCATGTTTAGTGAACTAGTTATTTAAGGGAATACTCCTTGTGGCTAGAGTCTCAATGAATCTATTAGGGTTTGGATTAGGGCATTGGGCTAATAGCTTTAGTTCAGAAAAATGTCTTTTGTAGGTTGTATGATCAGAGAACAGTTGGAGTTGGAGTTAACTTAGAGCAAATGACACCACAAATATAGGGATGGATCTTGTAGGTCTAAATGAACTTATCACAGTAAAGGTTGCATAGAATAGTTAGCTATTTAAAATGTGGTAGTACGTTACTTAGCTAATGGATGTTCAGATAGAAAATGATGAAATGACCAATTATGTTCTTGTAGTAGCAGTCAGTAGGAAAGTCAATTGATTAAAATGATAATTAAGTGAATGGTTAGGCTAGAATAGTTAAATAGGTAACTAGAGCCCATCTGCAGCTAATAGATGTGCACGCAATCACCATCAAAGTCTGCCGAAAGAGGAGAACATATGAGAGGATTGATTTTGACTGTATGATTATCGTGGAAAAAAAGTGAGTTTGGAAAGAACAGTAATAAGAAATCCTAACTAATTTAAATAAACTCCGAATCAAATAATTTGTTGTTCCTAAATTCATGATCTATCTTCCGTGTTATTGATTTTTGAATGTTGTTGGCGTTCTGGTGTTTATTCGCTGTTTTTCGCTTTGGCAGTTTTTATCGCTAGATGATGTTGATATCGAGAGTGATCCTCTGCAGCAAGTTGAATATCTCTAGCAAGGCAAAGGCAAGCAGTTTGATCATATCCACTCAATCCCATTACTTTTAAAATCTAATACTTTGTTTTACTCGTACGTATGCATGCTTTTGTGTCAATGATTAATTTTGTCGATTAGAGGTAGTTAATCCCATTGCATTGTTACCCTGAAATTGTTCACCCCTGCCACTACCTTAGGAATATTATTATCACTGGTGAATTAGAGCCCGGTGAATGAGTTAGGGCCTTTTATTTGTCTTTGTGATATTGTAACATCCCCATTTTGGTTGTGTTTCAAATGTAATAAAATGAGGATAATTTAAAACTTTTCTTACATCCTTGTGCTTTTGAACTTTTCTGAAAATTCTTGTAAAAAGAATTTTGGAAAATTCAAAATCAAAAGCCCCATTTATCAAGTCAACAACCTCCTTGGTCGAATCTTTTGTTAAACCCTTGGAAATAATTTTCCTTGGTTCTAAGGTTGCTTGGTAACACCTCTGAATTATTTCATAATTTTTGGAAATTATTTGAAATATTTTAGAGGCAAGTCAAAGCTTGGTCAAACCTTTGAATTGGCCTTCTGGAATTTCTTAAGAAAATCCCAGTGCACAAAAATCTCTGGAAATTTTATGGAGGGTTAATCCTTAAGTCAGGAAGCTCCAGTTAAAATTTCATAAATTTTGGAGTTGATTTGCTGCCTCAATTAAATCCCCAAAGTTTCAGTTCAAAAATCAAACCCTAACTGGTTTTCACTGTTCCTCGGGTGCGAGTCAGACTCGGGCTCGAGCCAACTGACTCGGCCGAGTCAACTAACCGCACACGGCGCGGTCGAGCGAGCGCGCGCGTCATCAGCCGTTGGATCTCCATCGAACGGCTCTCATTCGTGTAAGCATTCGGACAACTCCGGTTGCCTCTGATTCTCAGCCGTTGGATCCCCATCGGACGGTGGACGATTGTGCGCTGCCGTTTCAACTCAATCGCACGGGAGCCGCTGGATGCAAATCGGATGGCTGGCCATCATCGTCCTCCTCTCGCTCGCGCGGTGCTGAGCCATGGCGGACCCGAGCGTGGGTGCGTAGTGCCCTGTCACCTCCGTCTTCGTCAACGGCTCTCTGCAGGCGCATTAAATGTCCGTCACTCCACCGCCCCGTTTAGTCGTTGTCTCAACTGCTCCCGTCGCTCACGGCGACCGCAGCGGCAGCGGGAACCCGAGGCGGAGCAACGGTGCTCTCTTGCTCCTCAGGCCTACTTAAGCCCCCTTGTCCTCCTTTGTCCTCCTTTACACACCCGTTGAGCTCTCCCGTGCACCCACTGCCCTTGTGGAGCTCCCGAGCGCTCGAAATCTCCTCGCCGCCATTGTTGCCCGCGGAGCTTCTCGGTGAACCCGTGCTCGGTGGTTCCTGGCTCCCTCCTTGCTCTGTTGCTTCTCCTCACCTCGGTGGTGCTTAACCCCACTCCATTTCAGGTTGCTTCGCGGGAGCACCGGATTCAGATTTCCCCAATTCGCCGCGGCGCCTCTTTTCGTCTCCAGCGCGGTAAGACCTTCATTTCTCTATTGCTCTCATTGGACCTCCTGCAGGGTGTTGAGAGGCTATTGGCATCACCCACTCTTCTTTGTTTGATCCGATTTCTCCCTCGCGTGAAGCCTCGCGCTCGTCTCTCGTCCTCCGCCGCAAGCACTTCTTCGGCGGTTTATTTTCACCGCGACCTCCCGGTGAGTCTCTGGCACCCTCCAGTAGCTAGCGCGCAGGATAGTGGGGCTTAGCCCCTAGCGTTCTGCGGTTATCGTTTTTACCGCGGGATCGTCTCCGCCCCTCTTTGCCGCGCCGGCGGTGTAGGTCATCTCCGGCGGTGTTTTTGGTGAGGGCTTGTGCGCAGGGGTATTGCGCTCCCATTTTGCCACTCAGCCCGCGCCGCCGCAGCCCAACTCGCCGGCGTCGCGCCAGGCAAGCGAGCGGTGTCGCCGGTTCTGTTGTCGGACGACAACGCTGCGGGAGCGACGTGGCTGGTCTTCGGCCGTTGGATCCAGAGATCAACGACCCTGGAGCCTCCACGTCGGCCCTCTGTTCCGCGCGCGTGAGGAGTGTGTTGGCCTGGTTCAATGTCGTCCGTTGGATCTGAGATCTGCGGCTGTGGGTTAGCCACGTCGCCTCTTTCTCGATCTACCGGTTTTCGCTAAGTCCAGAAATCCGTATCACATTAAGGTCTTCTCATTTTCATATCTTTGTCATCTTAGCTCCAAATTAGATGATTCCAATTTTGTTAGTTTCCTTATACCTTGAACTTAAATAGAAAAATAATTGTAGACTATGATCAAACCTGGAAAACCTCTTTCAAAAATAGTAAACAAGTGAACTTAATACTGTTTTTCAGAACTTTTAGCAAACTTGTAAAATACATATCTTTTTATCTATAACTGATTTTTGTATGGATCCAATTGTATTAGCTTCCACTGATAGTGTATTTGCTAGGAAAATTGGTTTCACAAATTTTACTGTTTTTAAAAATCATAAGGATCATATTTTAGTTTAATACCCTAAACAGTTTAGACAAATCATAACTCTTTCAATATAACTCCAAATGACCTGAAATTTTATATGGCTTATCACTATACCAGTAGTTATCTACCATAAAAGTTTCAGCTTCAAAATCTTTCTAGAAAATATTTTTGCTACAGTACCTAATTATGACCGAAAATAGGTTTTTAGGGAATATCTTTTGCACCACAAATCCAAATTAGGTTTTTCCAGTTTCTATGTCGAGGTATAATTTTTTCTTGCTCTTTTGTTTAAGTGTTGCAAGTCTTATTGGTTGTTTTCACTCTTTCGCTTAGGCTTCGACATTTGCGGTAACCCTGAGAACGATCCTCCGCAACAGTTTGAGCAACAGCAAGCAGGCAAGCAGTTTGATCGTTTCCCATTGATCCCATTACTTTTAAAGTCTAATATTTTGTTTAACTTCTATGTATGCATTGCTATTTTGTTGTTAAATTGATTAGTTAGGCCTCTAGTTTCATAATCTGTAGGTAAATGATTATCCTCTACTACCTGAGCCTAGGTTATTTGCTGTGATTAGAGTTCGTTGGATGAGCTCTTGTCACTTAGTAGATTCGAATAAATATTGCTTAGCCATGCCTAATATCGGTAGTATTGGGCGATCATCGACTTAGTCGGTGATCTTGATCACACTAATGCTATTATTATTCCATTATGTCCAACCCTTGTGTTTTACCATTTTGCAAATCAAAAACTGAAAACAAAAATTATATCTTGGCTTGGGCACAATGGTATGTTGGGTGATCTGTTGGGTGTGATTGGAATGGTGACTAAGTCCCTAAGGACCGAGTTACTTGTGCCATTGATCCAAGCAATTATTGCGTGCTAACCACACGAGGGGGATATGGAACCTCTCTTGACTAAGTACTTTGGAAGGTGTTAATTATGAGCTGATCGGTGGGTGTGTTCTGTGTGTGTGTTTGTGGTGTTGGAGGAGCATTAGCGGACCGGTTAGGGTGTCTAATGTGTCTTTCTCCGTGGGTTGCGGCTCTTAATTAGCATCGTCCATTGGAAAGCGTCTTGTTAGACTTAGCCATGCTCGCATACCAAAGGAAGTGTGCTAACCGTGGTGGTGGAAAGGCGGTCTATCGTGTGGGTACATTGGTACACCTGCGCAGGTTAAAACTATTCGAATAGCCTCGTCCTAGGTTATGGACACGCTTGGTTATTTCCGACAAGAACTAGACTACAACCTTTTAAAAACTTAAACTTGACATGGGTGGTATGAAGGGGTACTTCATGCTATTGTTGTGGTGACTATGGGTTAGTCACTTCTAGGTTGGTGTGGTCATCTATCTATTGTTATATTTGTCTCTCTTTTATTTGAACAATAAAAGTTAATTGCAAACTTGCTTTGAATCTATTACCCTATTGCAAATGAAAACTTGCTTTATGCTGAAAATGAGTCCAGAGCCTCATCCACTTAAATAAAGCTTGCATGTAGTTAATTATAGTTCTGTTATCTCACACGTCAGTCTTGCGAGTACAAAAACAATTTTTGTACTCATCTGCTTTGCTTAATCTTAATTGTTGCAGAGGAAGAAGGTGAGCACCAAGGGCCTCACTTTTGTGAGCTGTGTTGTGGCGCTGTTTGGGACGATTAGCTTGGCGGTCCGGTTGGTTGCCTTGTGGGTAAAGGCACACCGATTGGCTTTTGTTTATCGCCATCTTATGGCCATTTTGCTTCCCTATTTAAGTTAGTTACTTATGTGTTATTTGGCCGGTCGGCCTCTCTTTTGTAATAACTCTCTTTATATTATCTATGTCTTTCAGTTGTTGCTTTTGCTTCGGCTCTATGTGTATGAATGGAATTGATGCATGATTTTGTAACGGGGTGTGTATACTGCAATTCTGGGAAGTATACATATCTCGAGGCTTGGTTTATTTGATTTTTACTGTTAGGACCAAGTGGATGGTTGAACAGTACAAGCCGAATAAACCGGGGTCCTCACAGATATGATGCTTAGCCATGCTTAGATACCGGTAGAACTGGGCGGTTATCGACATAGTCGATAACTTTGATCACACAAAAATTATTATAACATTACGTTTCAGCATTTTTGCTACTTTACTTGTGAAAACTAAAAACTAAAAACAAAATGATTTCGACTTGGGCACAATGGTAAGTTGGTGTGCTTTTGGGTGTGACTGGAATGGTGCCCGAGTCAATTAAGGACCGAACATCTTGTGAGTACCTGTTATCCAGGCATTTTTGCGTGCTAACCACACTAGAGTATATGGGACCTCTCTTGACTTAGTACTTTGGCGTGTATTGGCTCCGGGTCGCAGGAGGTCACAGGAGGGATGGTGTTGGGAGCATGGTAGTTGTCCGAAAAGCTTTATCCTGAGTGGGTAGTTGTCTTTTCGGCTTTACCATGTAAGCGTATGGATTTCTATCCATACGAGCGGCTCGTAGTTAATACACAATATTGGAAAACGTCTCGTAGGACTTAGCCGTACCAGCATACCTTCGGAAGTGTGTTTTGGCTTAAAGGTGGTATGAAGTGTGGGTACAGGTACATCCCTGCAGGGTTAAAAACTATTCGAATAGCCTCGTCCTAGGTGATGGACACGCTTGGGTAAGCTTTTCAAGAGTTAGACTACAACCTTTTAATTAAAACTTGATGGGTTGGTATGAACGGGTGTTCATACTATTGTTGTGATGGCCATTGGGTTGGTCATCTCCAGGATATCTTTTTGTTACTACTTCTTTGATATGTTGTTATTTACGCAAATAAAATTTGAATTGTTAAAACGCCTTCAAACTATTACATTATTGCAAAAGAAAACTTGCTTTCGCTAAAAGTGAGTCAGAGCCCTCCACTTAAATAAAGCTTGCATATAGTTAAATTATAGTTCTGTTACCCTTACACGTCAGTCTTGCGAGTACAAAAACAATTTTTGTACTCATATGCTTTGCTTAATATTTTTGTTGCAGAGGAAGAAGGTGAGCCCCAAGGGCTTTCCTTTTTGTGAGCTGTGCTGCGGGTTTGACGACTAGCTTGGCGGCCCGGTTGGTTGCCTTACGGGTAAAGGCACACTAATTGGCTCTTTTATTTATCGCCATCTTGTGGCTTTTGCTTCTGCTGTGTAGTTTGTTATTAATCTTGTAAGTTCAATCTGTTGTATATTTGTAGTTTTGATATTGTAACCTCTCGCATTCGGAATTGATGCTTGATTTTGTAACGGGGTGTGTATACTGCATTTCTGGGAAGTATACATATCCTGAGGCTTGGTTTATTTGAATTGTGATGCTAGGGTCAATGGAAGGCTAAGCATTACAAGTCGAATAAACTGGGGTCCTCACATGTTAAACTATTGTCGCTAGTTGACCTAGTAGATGCATTTCCTTAAGACAAATGATTATCCTCTACTACCGTGAGCCTAGGTTATTGCTGTGATTCAGGGTTCGTGGATGAGCTCTTGTCACTTAGTAGTTTGCGAATTAATTGCTTAGCCATGCTTAGCTTCCGGTAGAAATGGGCGGTTATCGACTTGTCGATAACCTTGATCATATAAAACTTATTATGATTTATGATTTCCACCTTGTGCCATGTCTACTTATGAAAACTAAAACTGAAAAGCAAAATGATTTAGACTTGGGCACAATGGTAAGATGGTGTGATTTTGGGTGTGGATGGAATGGTGCCGCGTCAATTAAGGACCGAACATCTTGTGAGTACCTGTTATCCGAGCAATTTGTGCGTGCTAACCACACTAGAGGGTATGGGACCTCTCTTGACTTAGTACTTTGGAGTGTATTGGCTTCGAGTCGCAGGGAGTCGCAGGAGGGATGGTGTTGGGAGCATTGTAGTGTCCGAAAGACTTCACCTGTGATGGGATTTGTTGTCTTTCGGCTTGCAATGTAAGCGTATGGGTTTCTATCCATACGAGCGGCTCATAGTCAATGCACAATATTGGAAAGCGTCTCGTAGGACTTAGCCGTGCCGGCATACCTTCGGAAGAGTGCTTTGTGGCTTAAAGGCGGTCTGAAGTGTGGGTACATTGGTACACCCCTGCAGGGTTAAAACTATTCGAATAGCCTCGTCCTAGGTTATGGACACGCTTGGGTAAGCTTTCAAGAGTTAGACTACAACCTTTTTAATTAAAACTTGATGGGTGGTACGAATCAGGGATTCGTGCTATGTTGTGGTGGCTATTGGGATAGTCACTTCTAGGTTGTTGCTTGTATTTATCATTATTTTCGCTGTTACTTTCAACATTAAAATTGGTTTGTAAACTTGCTTTTAAATGTATTACGTTATTGCAAATAAAGTTGGCTTTGTGCAAAATGAGACATACAACCTCCACCTAAATAAGCTTGCATGTAGTTTATGAATAGGTGCGCTATTCCACACGTCGCCTTCTTGCAGTACCCTTGTGTACTCGATTATCTTGCTTAAATGTAATTGTTGCGAGAGGAAGAAGGTGAGCTTGAGGGCCTCACTACGTGAGTTGTCTTTGTGGTAGCTTGCGAGGCGTCTAGCTTAGCGGCGGTCGGTTGCCTTGTGGGTGGTGTGGCTAACCGGTCGACTTTGGTTCTAGCCATCTTATGGCACCTTTGCTTCACTGTCTTTCTTGTTTATTGTTCTATTTGGCGGTCGGCTCTTTTGTAATAACTTTACTTTATGTATGTCGTTATTGAACTTAGTCTTTGTATGTTGTACGGAAATGATGTGTAATTTTGTGATGATGTGCATATGCTGCAGTGCAGGAAGCATATGTCCATCGAGGCTTAGAATGTTTAATTAGTAACGCTAGAACCATTTGGAGGTTAAGTGTTACTAGTTAAATATTCCGGGTCCTCACACCTCGAGCCCTCAATTTCTCCTTTTCCTATGCCACTGTTGTTCTCGCTAGCGTCCTCACCTCTTAGTTTTAGCCCTAAGCTTAAGAACCTCAAGTCGCCATTGTTGGCTGTGGAGCTCTGTTGGTGACTTCGGTGCTCCAGTGGTTTCATTCCAAATCTTTTGCACCACCTTGTTCCTCTCATCATTTGGAGCAAATCCCCTAACTCGATTTATGTTTGCCCTTACCGGAGTAGCTTGGTTTGAGTTTGCCCTCTTTCGACCGAAGCCCTTCATTTTTCTTCCTCAGCTCCGGTAAGGTGCCTCTCTCTTCTATTTCTTGCTCATGGACCTTCCTTGAGCCTTAATGAAGCTAACCCAATGGCCCAGTTGTGCTCATTTTGCTCAGGACCTCTTCTTCGCATCATCTTCCTCCATGCTGGCGGTGGTCGTCGTCGCCAGGGCTCCTCCGACCTCCTCTGAGCCTCTCCCGTGCTCAGGTGACCTCCTGGTAGTCCCTTAGTGCTTGGGCACCTGCTACCTTGGCCGCTGCGGAGCTCCTCTTGCTTTTCATTTTTGGTCGTAATTGCACCGCCGCCCCTTTCCAGCTCGCCAGCATTTTGGGCTAGCTCCGCCATCGAGGGTACCTTCAGGGGGTGCGCAATGATATTGCGCTCGTTTTGCTGCTTTTGGTTTGCGCCGTCGTGACCGAAGTCACCGACGGTGAGCCGGCGGGCAAAGCTAGGAGTTACTAACTCCTGTTGTCGTAAGACCACCTCTTAGACAAACTTCAGGACCTCTTAGGTTAGATTTTAGCCGTTAAAACCTCTTTGAGTTAGATCTTGACTGTTAGGATCACCCCCTGTGTTTCTGCAAAAGACCACTCTGGGTCATTTGCAAAAACTACCCGCGGGACCACCCTCGGGCTTCTCTTTGCAAAAGACCACCCCTTGGTCTTTTGTAAAGAAAACCCCAGGACCTCCCTTCTCGCAGATCTTAACCTTTAGGACCACCCCCGGGTAGATCTTGACCGTTCAGAACCTCCCCATGGAAATCTGAGCCGTGCAAGACCTCCCCTCTTTTAGACCTTATCGTTGAGGACCTCCCCGTGGAGATCTTGACAGTCCAGGACCTTCTCTGGTAGATCTTGGCTGTCTAGGACCTCCCCTCGTGTAGATCTTATCGTCCAGGACCTCCTCTGAGTAAATCTTGACTGTCTAGGATCTCTCCTTGGAGATGTGAGCCGTTTATGACCTCCTCTTAGACCTACCTCTAAGGACCTCCCCTTGTAGATTTGGACCGTCAGACCTAGATCCGATGGTCTGGACCTCCTCAGCGCACATGGAGATCCTTCACGCGGGCCTTCGCGTGCACTGTGCGTCCATGCGTTGGGCCGTTGGATTCAATCTCAACGGCTCCGACCTCTCCGGTTGAGTTAGTTTTCAAGAAAAGCCCGAAAGCTCTTATTTGCAAACTATTAATTGCTTTAAATTTCAAAAATGCATAACTAATTCATTTTAACTCCTTTTAAGGTGATTCAAATTGTGTTAGCTCTGGTTTAAAATAAGCCTTAATCTAAAAATGAGCTTGAACCATGTTCTTGTAACAGCCCCAAAATTAGGATTTGTATTTTAATATATAAAAGTATGAAAATTTAAAAACTTTTGGTTGTATCTCTTGATCATGCTCATGGTTTCCAAAATCTTGTGCTCAATTTTAAAATTTTGAAGATTTTATTAAAAGTTTGTGTTGAAATTTTAAACTTTTAAACTTAAAATTCCATTTCTATTTGAAATCCAGAAAAATGTGTGAATAAAAGTTTACAAAAATAATTTAATCAAATACTAGATTATTTATCTTGAATTATCATTATTTTTACCAAATTTTTAGAAGTGATTTTCGCTTCAGTAAAATTCAAATCAAATCCCTAATGCAGTTTTGAAAATAAATTAATTCTGACAAATTTTAAAATACAAAGTGTTTGAAATTATTTTTCCTAAGTCTTAGATGATTCTTAGAATGCTCACAAAAATTTTCAGAATTTTTGGAATTTTATTTCTATTCCAAACTGCTAGGTCAAATTTAGTTGTTTTCGGTCAAATCTAAGTCCAAAATTAAAACCTAACCCGAGCCCGCACTGTTCCTCCGACCGGACCCGAGTCAAACCCTGACCGCACCTAAACTTTTCCGGCTTGGTCCGACCGAAACCGCTCGCACCGAGTCACTCTCCCTCTCACTTTTGTCCACGTCAGGAGCTCTTCTCCACGTCTTCGCCGCGCTCGCCGCCGCGCAACAAGATCGCCGCCTCCCCGCATGTGCGCCAGCTCGCCGGTCACCTCGCCGACTACGCGCCTCACCTCGCAGCCTCCGCCTCCTCCTACAAAGGCCCGGCCGAGAGCTCCCCTTCTCGGTTTTCTTCTTCCCCCTCCTCGGTCCATCCTTCTCCACCAAGCACCGAATGCCATTCACCATGCCCGCGCCGCCTCCAAGCCCACCGGCCACTCCGGCGAACTCCGATGACCGCCAACCGCGTCACGACGTGTCCCACCTCCCAGAACCTAACCCTCAATAAATTTCTGGTTTCATCCACCGTGGAGCTCGCGCACTGTTCTTCCTCGGCCCGCCGAATCGCCTCCACCCGCGCCTCCTCCAGTGAGCTCTAGCTCAATTCCTCCCCTCGTAAGCATCGTCTAGTATCCCTTGACGTTCTCCGATCACTCACTCGCGATGTCTTTCACTCCAGGTCGCCGCCGTCGGTAAAGCACCCGCGCCGCCGCATGCTCACGTCGCCAAGTCAACTCCGGCCATCTCAGCTTCCCCCGACAACATTGGTAGGTTCCCTGAGCTTCACTAGTGCTCGTGCGCGCGCTATATTTTCCCCAACTGGACCCGACGCCGTCGCCCCCTTTTCACCCTCACGGCCGGCCGCCCTGCTCCGTCGTTGCGCCGCCACAGTACTCCTCCGGCCACCCCGCGACCACCCATGGCTTCCTTGACGCCCCGGCGACCCATTTTTGTCATCGCCACCACCTCCGCACCACTCCCCTCGCCGGCGATTTGCCACCCCAAATTTCAGCCCGAGCTCCCTTTCTGTTCTTCGTTTGTGCCTTCCTCTGTCTCACTGACCGTGGGCCCCGTCCTCTTAATCCAAGCCATTCACTGCTAATCAACTAAGTGGATATATGTTGGTCACTTCCAATGGGTTAGTAAATTGGTAGATGAGTTTTGGAAATGAGTTTAATCCCTGAAGCTAGTTTCACTGTTTTTGTCAATGAACTGAAAATCATGTATTGGTGAAATGCATTGGCAGAGAAGAGGTTTGAATTGAACTTGTAAAGAAGTTTAGCATTTCAGTTCATAAATTATTTGCTGCTGTAGGTTGTCTAAATGGTAAACTGAAGTTTCTCAGTTTTGTCCAATTGTCTTGTAGAGTTCAGTTCTATTAGAAGTTCTGGACAGAAAAGGGAATCTGAAGCTAATGAAAGCTGTCATAGGCTGATAACCTTGCTTGGCCTAGTAGTTAGAAAGATGTGGAATCTATTAACCTTTTTAACACTTGAGCTATCTGAAGTAGTAAATCTGAAAATTATAATTTTAGTGAATATAACTAATAGTTCTTAGTGTAAGGCATGTCCTTATTGTAGGTTACCTGAGCAGTAAATTGAAGATTTTCAGTGTTAAGTTAATAACTCTGTTATTGTAGTAGTTAGCTTAGGGACATTAAGAGGTTAGTAGTTTATAAATAATAAATTGGCAGATTATGTTCTAAGACAATAACAGTTAATGGGCAAATCAATTGGTTAAAGTGACAATTAAGTGAAGGGGTAGGCTAGAATAGTTAAGTAGGTAACTAGAGCCCAACTGCAGATAATAGATGTGCACACAATCACCATCAAAGTCTGCCGAAATAGGAAAACATATAAGATGATTGATTTTAACTGTATGATTATCGTGGAAAATAAGTAAGTTTGGCAAAAGAGCAATCGAAGAAATCCTATCTAATTTTAATAATCTCGAATATGCTAATTTGTTGTTCCTAAATTCATATTCTATCTTCTGTTATTGTTTTTGGTTCTTGTTGGCGTTACGTGTTTATTTGTCTTTTTTCGCTTTGCGATTTTATCGCTAGATGACGTTGATTATCGAGTGATCCTCTGCGAGAAGTCGAATATCTCAAACAAAGCAAAGGCAAGCGGTTTGATCATGATAATCCCAAGACTTTAAATTCTAATATTTTGTTTCAATTGTATGTATGCATTGCTTAATTTGTGTTAAAATGGATTAGTTAAATCAGTAGTGCATATCCTGTAGACAAATATTGATCTCTACTACCGAGCCTAGGTTATTTGCTGTGATTAGAGATCATTGGATGATTTCTTGTCACTTAGTAGATACGATTTCATTGCTTAGACATGCTTAGTATCGGTAGAATCAAGCGGTTATCGACTTTAGTCAGTAACCTTGATCACACAAAATTTACTACAACTTTATGTTTCAGCATTTTGCTATGCTTACTTGCAAAACTAAAACCAAAAACAAAAATGATTTAGACGCGCACAATGGTAAGATTGGTGTGATCATTGGGTGTGATCGAAAGGTGCCCGGTCAATTAAGGACCGAACATCTTGTGAGTTTCATTATCCAGCATTTCGCGTGCTAACCACACTAGAGGGTATGGGACCTCTCTTGACCTAGTACTTTGGCGTGTATTGGTCCCGGTCGCAGGAGGTCGCAGAGGGACGGAGGTGGGAGCATGGTAGTTGTCCAAAAGCTTTATCCGAGTGGGTAGTTGTCTTTCGGCTTTACCATGTAAGCGTATGGGTTTCTATCCATACGAGCGGCTCGGGGTTGATACACAATATTGGAAACAGTCTCGTAGGACTTAGCTGTGCCGGCATACCTTCGGAAGTGTGCTTTGGCTTAAAGGCGGTCTGAGGTGTGGGTACAGTGGTACACCCCTGCAGGGTTTAAAACTATTCGAATAGCCTCGTCCTAGGTGATGGACACGCTTGGGTAAGCTTTTCAAGAGTTAGACTACAACCTTTTAAATTAAAACTTGAAGGGTGGTACGAATCTGGGGATTCGTGCTATGTTGTGGTGACTATTGGGATAGTCACTTCCAGGTGGTTACTTGTATCTATCTTTATTTAGCTGTATTTCAACATTAAAAATGAATTGCAAACTTGCCTTCAAACTGTATTACATTATTGCAAAAGAAAATTGGCTTTATGCAAATGAAACATATGGCCTCCACCAAATAAGCCTGCATGTAGCATATGAACAGGTCTGCTAGTTCACACGTCAGTCTTGCGGGTACAAAGACAATCTTTGTACTCAGATGCTTTGCTTAATGTTTTTGTTGCAGAGGAAGAAGGTGAGCCCCAAGGGCTTTCCCTTTTGTGAGTCTTTGGGTTTGACGACTAGCTTGGCGGCCGGTTGGTTGCCTTGTGGGTAAAGGCACACTAATTGGCTCTTTTATTTATCGCCATCTTATGGCTTTTGTTTCCGCTGTGTAGTTTGTTAATTATCTTGTAAGTTCTATCTGTTGTATATTTTGAAGTTTTGTTATTATAATCTCTCGTGTATGGAATTGATGCTTGATTTTGTAACGGGGTGTGTATACTGCATTCCTGGGAAGTATACATATCCTGAGGCTGGGTTTATTTGAATTGTGATGCTAGGGTCAATGTAAGGCTAAGCATTACAAGTCAAATAAACCGGGGTCCTCACAGTTCTATACCAGAAAATTGTGTAGGTTATATTGTTTTGCTTAGCATCAAATGTTGCCCAAAATTCAATAAAACTTGTAAAATGCATAAGTAAGTCTCTGTAACTCCAAATTGAGCAAACTAAATTGTGATAAGCTCACTGTTGATATACTTTGGTATAGAATAGGTTTTATTTAGGTCATTGTTTGTGAAAAATGTATACACTAGTTCCATGACTTAGAAAAATCCTAAGAAATTCATTATAACTCCAAATGAAGTGAACCAAATTTTGATGTCCTTAGAATGCCATGTTCTGCCTACCATAAAAAATTTTGGTTCAAAAACTTTCTGGAAATTTGTGCAATGAACAGTAATAGAAAACAATTTAATTTGAATTATCGAGTAGATTGAAAATGTTTAGGCTATAACTTTTGCATGCTTAGTCCAAATTGATTGATTCTCATTGCTAAATTCATTTAAAATCATGCTCTCTCTACTATGTAAATTTCATGTAATTTGGATGACTTTGGTTTTTTAGTCTTTTTCGGTACTTCTTCGTTTTTATTGGATTTTCACGTTCTTGCGACAAGTTTCGAAGAATTCATTGAGCCCGAGAGTGACCCTCTACAGCAAGAGAGCTACCTTCAAGGCAAGCAGATGTAGCATCATTTGATCATATTTCTCCTACTATTTTCAAAGTCTAATATATTATTTGCAAAGTTTATGTATGCATGTGCTATTTTGTTGTTAAACTAAAAACTTATTATGACTTTATGTTCAGCACCTTGTGTTATGTTTAATTGAGAAAACTAAAACTAAAAACAAAATATTTTAGACTTGGGCACAATGGTAAGATGGTGTGCTTTTGGGTGTGTGTCGAACCCGGGAGCGAAACATCCCGAATTCTCTGTGTTCATACACCAGTCCAGGATTTCTAGTGTACACAGTCTTAAAAAATGGATATCACAATCATATCACGAAAACGTAACTAACATTAAGTAAATAATTGTTTAATACAAATAAGTCTGAACAACAATATCAAATGCCAAATGAATAACACAGCGGAAACATAATAATAGAGGTGAGCCACACGATGCGCCACAGGCAATCGTCTGGGTCGAAGGCCTACTCGTCCTGATCCTCACCGTCGAGGAAGAAGTCTTCACCTGAATAAGATTTATTCAGCAAGAGTGAGCACCACTACCGTGCTCGCAAGCTACACACAATATTGAATGGAAATGCATGCATAAGGTAACAAATGAGTATGGCAGGGGTTGTTTTGCGTAAAGCAACATTTTCAGTTTAAATATCCATAATAATTTCTAAGGCAATTTTATACCATGGCAAAATTCATATTTTAAAATGACGACGTTGTAATATGGATAACCTCCAATGATTGAGTGAAGGATCTCGTCCTAACACTTGGCTTCCCGTCCAACTTTTCATAAGGATTAACCATCCTCAACAATTAATAAAGCATTTAAAAACCAAAAATAATTCTAACTTTAAGTGGCCCTGCTAGCATGTCCATGACAGCGGACGCGGCTATTCAAATAGTTTCTACTCTGCAGAGTTGGTGTCTAGTTTTGATAATATTTTGTCTATAGTGTCAAGGTAGTCAAGTACAATATTCAAATTGGCCATAAAATAAAACATGGGAGTAACTATATATAAAACAGGATATTAAAATATTTATACAAACATATGCATGCATTAAATAATTTAAAACCTGAAAATAACTTAAAATACTGGGGGCAATATGGTCAATGGTGTAACTTTCCATCGTTGATGTCTTGGAATTCTAGGTCTTCAGATTGGTCGAACTCTCTGGAGTCGTCGAAGTCTAAACGCGAAAATACGACAAATTCAAATTCAAATTCAAATAAATTCAAAATAATAGATCAAAATAACTCCAAATTGAAATATTTTGGTTTATTTAGCTAGATTATAATTTTATATGAATTTTGCAACTTGAATCACCCAATTTGGAGTTCAGATGCAAAAGTTATGAATTTTTGAAGTTTAAATCTATTTAAAACCTAATTTCAGAGTTTATTAGATTTTCCTGATTTATTTTTCTAAAGGAATTTATAGTTATTGCGCAATGATGATGTCATCAACAGGATTTCGGAATTAAAAGAATTAAAAACAAAATTTTGACGTATGGGCCCCACGTGTCATAGACACGGCTCACGGTGAACGAGTTCCACCGAGCCAAGGGAAAACCGGCTCGGTGGACCGCCCACGTGGGTGCTCACGTGGCGATGACTGGGACGCCACGCGTGCGCCACACAAGCAGGGGGGGTGAGATGGCGCCTAGGTGGCAATGCCACGTCGGCGCCGGACGGGGGCGGAGCTCGGGTTCCAAGGAACTGGCGATCGGCGGCGTCTAACCTGAGGAGTACCAAAAGAGAGAGGATGCTAAGGTGAACTCGGTGCGCTACCTTGCAACGGAGGGGCACGACGAGGTGGCCGGCGGCGAGCGAAGAAGCGGCGCGACGTTCCGGTGGAGCTCCGGCGAAACGTAGGCGAGCACCGGGTGCGCGGTGATGTGGCGAAGACGATGATGGCGTCAGCGAGGCGAGGGCGTCGACGACGACAGCGAAATCGTCGACCGAAGCTTGCGGCGGTCGGTGGAAAAAACCTTCGATTCCGGCGAGCTCACGGTGATAGGGGGCAAGTGGATGGTGGCTTCGAGATCGGGGTGAAGAGGAGCTCCCGGTGCTCCCTTTTATAGGCGCCGGGGGTGACCGGGGAAGGAGATCGTGTCCAGGCGGTGGTTGCGACGCGTGGGCGAACCGGGCGCGAAGAAAGGGGGAAGAAGGTGGGGGTGAGGGCGGTTGGAGGCGCCGAGTCGTGCGCACGTCGCGAGGGAGACGCGAGAGGTTGGAGAAGGCCGTTGGCGGAGCTCGGATGTGGGCTTCAATGGCGGCGCTGCGAGAATCTCGCGTGGAGAAGACGAGTGCGGAGACGAAGGTCTTGGGCCGTCGGATGATGATCCGGCGGTCGAGATGTTGCGTGGTGATGTGGAGGGAAACGGGTGCGGGCGGCTGTTGGACGCTGATCCAACAGCGCGGAGGAGAGGAAGAGAGGGAGACGCGGGAGGTTGCTTGGTAGCCGTCCGATTTGAATCGGACAGTGGGAGAGAGAGGGAGATCGCGCGGGAGGAACCGGCCGTGCAGGCTGCGCGCGGAAATGGTTTTGGCCCGAGGCTTTTAGGTTTCGTCCCAAGGCCATTTTGAGGACTTTCTTTTGATTTTCTATTTGATTTAATTCTGGTAATTTTAAATTGGCTTTTGAAAATATCAAAATAATTCCAAAAATTATGGAAAAATTCACAAAAATTATGGAAAAATTCACAAAAATTTCCTTATTTGTTTTGGACTTAATAAAATTATTTCTAACTTTATGTTGGCTTTTAATTTTGCAAATAAATTTATTTTGACTTTAAAATAATTAGAAAAGCTTTTAAAAAAATTCCAGAAAATTCCATAAAAGTAAATAAATTTTAATTTGTACTGAAATTGGAAAATTGGGCTGTTACAAACCTACCCCCTTAAGGGAATTTCGACCCCGAGATTCAGGCTTGGTCAGCAAAGAGGTCGGGATAGTTGGTCTTGAGGTCTTCTTCTTTCTCCCATGTGGCTTCACTCTCTGGGTGATGACTCCACTACACCTTGTATGATCGAATGATCCTGCTCCTGGTAACATGTTCTGCGACATCCAGAATCTTGATTGGTTGCTCCACATAAGTGAGGTCTTCTTGGAGATCACAGCTTCCTAGGAGGGTGTGGTCTTCTGGCATTCGGAGACATTTCTTCAATTGTGACACATGGAAATCATTGTGCACTGCTGACAAGGCTTCTGGCAGCTCAAGCTGATATGCTACTTCACCTCTTTTGGCAAGAATCTTGTATGGTCCCACAAATCTGGGTGCAAGTTTTCCTTTTGTCCGAAATCTTCTTACTTGTGAGACCCCAGTTTATTAAACTTGTAATACTTGACCTTCCTCTGGTTCTAGTATCACAAATAGAATAATCCGTGTCTCGATGAATATGTGCCTCCCAGAACAAGCAGCACACATACATCATACCAAAGCATGCATCAATTGCATACAACAGGATATAACAAGTCTACCAAAAGACATACATAATATAAGTTATTACAACACAGCCGACCGGCCAAATGACAAGAGTAGCAATTAAGTAACAGCGGAAGCAAAAGTTGCCATAAGATGGCTTAAACCAAAAGACGACCGGTTAGCCACATAACACCACAGGGCCACCCACCAGGCCGCCAAGCTAATCGCCCCTTAAACTGCCACAACACAACTCACAAAAGTGAGGCCCATCGGACTCACTATCATCCTCTGCACAAACACAAGCAATGCAGGTGAGTACAAAAATGTACTCGCAAGACTAAAGAGTAACAAGCCTATACATAGCTACATGAAAGCTGTATTCAAAGGAATGTGGTTATATGGTTCTTTGGACGCAGAAAGCAAGTTTCATTTGCAATAATGTAATAGGTTGAACAGCAGGTTGTAAAAATCTGTTTTTAAGCATTTAAATAACAGCGAGTAAACATAAGTATCAAGTATCCACCTAGAAGTGACTTTCCCAAAAGCCACCACAACATAGCATGAATCCCTGATTCATACCACCCAACAAGTTTTAATTTTAAAAAGGTTGTAGTCTAACTCTTGAAAAGCTTATCCAAGCGTGTCCATAACCTAGGACAAGGCTATTCGAATAGTTTTAATCCCTGCAGGGGTGTACCAATGTACCCACACTTGCATCGCCTTTTTGCCAAGCTATTAAGCACACTTCCTTTGGTATGCCGGCACGGCTAAGTCCTACGAATCCTTTCCAATGGAATGTGCTAATCAAGAGACGCACGTATGGGGGTTAATCCTTAGTGATCTGCCGACGAAATATGGATCACAAGGACCCATACGTGAGCAGACACACCGCCTCTGCGGTGTTCCTCTCCTACAACGTGTCCATGTTGCATATAATCAAATATGCAACCCACCACGCGACTCGTTAATTAACACACCCAAAGTACTTAGCTAAGAGAGGTCCCATATCCTCTAGTGTGGTTAGCACGCACAGAATGCTCGGATAATGATACTCACAAGTAGTTCGGTCCTTAATTGACCCGGGCACCATTCCATTCACACCCAAAAGATCACACCATCTTACCATTGTGCCTAAGTCTAAATTATTTTCATTTTTAGTTTTAGTTTTGCAATTTAGACATAGCACAAGGCTGAAATATACAGATTGTAATAGTTTGTGTGATCAAGGTTATCGATAAGTCGATAACCGCCCATTTCTACCGATAGCTAAGCATGGCTAAGCATAATGACACGTAAACTACTAAGTGACAAGGGTTCATCCAGCGAACCCAAAATCACAGCAAGTAATCCTAGGCTCAGTAGTAGAGGATTAAGCATTTCCTACTGATTATGCAACTACTGGGCCGACTATCGACAATAGTTTAAAACAATATAGCAATGCATACTTAGAATTTGCAAACAATATATTAGAATTTGAAAATAGTAGGAACAATATGATCAAATGAATGCTACATCTGCTTGCCTTGCTGGAGTGCAGGATCAGGCTGCTGTGGCTCAATATCAGCAATAAGATTATCTTCAGAACCTAACGCGAAAAGGCGATAAGCAAATAAGAACGAAGAACACCGAATAAATTCCAACAACAAAAGACTTCCAAATCCAATGAAACTTGCACAACAGCTAGGGAATGATTTTAGACAGAGGTAGGAACAAGAATCATGCAATTTGGACTAAGCAAGCAAAAGATATGGACAAAATGCTCTTTCTGAGCCTTAAAATCAACCTAATTAATTAATAGTACTGTTCATGGCGAAATTTTCTAGAGTGATCTAAGGTCTGAAATTTTTATAGCAGGAAGATTATGACATCCTAACAATACCAAAGTTGGATTTACTAAATTTGGAGTTATACACATTTACTTATGATTTTTCTATGGTGTAAATCTAATGCAAGTCATTTTACAGAGTTATGAACATGCTCAAAACTTATTCCACATGAAAGTATACCAACAGATGAATTTAACAAAATTGATTTTGCACAACTTGGATTTATACAGAAAAAGATATGCATTTTTCAAGGTTAAAACCTATTTCTGGAATTTCCTAATGGCAGGAATCACATTATTTTAGTTTCAACAATTTCTGCTACTCGCATATGCTCAAAACCATTTTTATAATAAACTTAGGTGATGAAAAAATTTATTACAGTTGGAATTATCTAAAAAGCAGTTAAAATGAATTAGTTATGAGTTTCTAAAGTTTTTATACCATTATCAGTTCTTAAATAATTACTTACCAAAATACAGACAAACCTAAACAAAAGAATAAGACGTGGACGCGCGCGAAACCTAAACCAAGCCCACCGTTGGATCAAGATCCAACGGCGCACACGAGTGTATGCATTCGGACGGTGCGTTTGCTTGGGCCAATCCCAGCCGCAGATCGGCAGATGGACGGTCCAGAGCGCACCAACAGTCGGAAGGTCCGATTGCATACACGATCTCAACCATTGATCATAAGATCGACGGCCAAGAACGATCAAGGCATCCGGAGGGTCCGAATGCATACAAAGATCTGGGCCGCAGATCTGAAAACGAACGGTGGCTATAGATCGAAGTTCAAAAGAGAGATGCTGACACGTGGGACCGCATGTCAGTGACTTCAAGTCACAACCGCGAACGTTTAACCCACGTGCACAGTGCACTGGCCCACATGTCAACGACTAAGAGTGGCGGTTTAGGACAGAATTAATGCCAACACATTAATTAATCAATGATTAAGCATTAATGATGTCGGAACAGTGCGGGATTGCGCCAGCGGGGGATTAAAGGATGTTGGGACCACTGGTCAGTGGCTCAACGACAAAGATTAAGACACCATTAATGAACTAATGATAGGCAATCACTAGCAATTAACGTGTCCTAAACAAATGACGAAAACAGGAGTTTCTTGCCGGCAAACTTCCAAGGAAGTTCAACGGCTCGTCGCCGGCGACAGTGGCCGCGGCGGCGCCAACCAAGCACTAAAATGGAATCGCAATATCGCCTAGAACCCAATGGTGGCATTCTCGCCGGCGGTGAGGGACTAAAACGCCGGCTAGCCGGAAAATGAAAAAGGGAGCTCTTACTGCTAAGTGCGAAAATAGCAAAAAGCTCCGCTGCAGTCCAAAGAAGCGGGTGCCAGAGCCTCTAGGGACTAATAAGAAGCTACCTTGAAGAAGAGAAGCTTCAAATATGGCCGGAGAAGCTTGATCACGGTGGAAATTTGCCGGACTTGGAGAAGAAAGATTGAAAAAGACCCCCTGAGCCAAGAGAGTGATACCACAGCATCAATATAGCTTCATTAAGGCCCACAGAAGCTACATGAGCAAGTAATTAGAAAATGGAGCACTCACCGGAGCTGAGGAAGAAGATGACCGATTTCAGCCGAATTTGAACAAACCCCAAATTGGACAATTCCTGATAATCAAATCCAAAATTAAGTGAGGGGAAATGTTCAAGATAGCAAATAGATAAGGATAGGGCAAAGAAACATGAAGGAGGACCACTGGAACACCAAGAACACCAATGGAGCTCCACGGGTCAATAATGGCGACTCGCCATTTTTGAGGTGTTAAGCTCCAATACTGCGAATGGAGCTTGATGGTGGTCTAAAGAAACTCCAGGAAGTGATTTGGGGGCTTATAAGGTCTTGGAGGCATTAGGGTTTGGACCACAAGCCTTTCGGGCGGCAAAGCACAGAGCACAAGGTGCGGCCGACAAGGAAAAGGGTAGTAGATGTGCATTAGGGCATGGCCTGGCTCAGTGTGTCTCCGATACCCCTAAACATCGGCTAGGGCGACTGTAGGAGGCACGAAAAGACACCCCCATGCCCCACACTGTGCTCGCACGGCCGGAGGTTGAAGATGACCAGCGATAAAGGCTCCGGCGATTCAGAGCCCCACGATTTTAATTGGATGGCTAAGATAGCGCCACGCCTCTGAGCTTTAAAACACAATGAAAAGATCGCGAGCCCTAGGATTAGAAATGAACGACTTAGATTGCCCCACGTCACGAACGTGGTTTACAACAGAGGGACAAGCGAGCGTTGGGTCTTAATCCAACGGCTCCGATTCAAACTAACAACCGGAGGGTCCGAACATCACAGAGGATCTGAACGGTTGGATGGAGATCTAACGGTTGACATTCATTTAAGCAACCGGAAGGTCCGAATGGTTACACGCACGTGGGCCGCGCGATCGAGATCTAACAATTGAGATCCAATGCGCGTTTTAACAGAGAGAGTCGGTGCAGTTAGTTGACTGGACCGAGTCAATTGGCTCGAGCCCGAGTCTGGCTCGAACCCAAAGCACAGTGAGACTAGGTTTTGATTTTGAAATAAGAACAGAGGCTTTTGAGGATTTATTTGAGGTAGCAAAATAACTCCAAAAATTATGAAATTTTTACAGGAGCTTGCTAACTCAGATATCAACCTTGTGTAAAATTTTCAGAGGTTTATATGATGTGAATAAATCTCCAAAAATTCAGCAAGGCCCTGATTTAATGTTTGACTAGAAGTCAAACAAGTTTGACTGCCTCTAAAAATATTCAAACAATCTCTAAAAATTGTGAAATTTTCCAGAGGGGTCAGATACCATCACAGGAACTTAGGAAAAATATTTCCCAAAGATGATCACAAAATCTGACAAGATTTGCTTATGGAATATCAAACTTTGGATCAAAAAGACTTGTGACTTTGTATTTCCATAACTTCTTACAACAGATGTTCAAAGTATACAGGAAATACATGATGTAAGAAAAAGTTTTAATTTCTTTCCATTTTCTTACATTTGAAACACGAGTCCAAAATTGGGATGTTACATTACTCCTTTGAGTGGAGTAACTCTGAGATAGACAAAGTCTCCTACCTCAAAATTTAATTCCCTCCGACGGTTGTCAACATAACTCTTTTGTCGGGATTGTGCCACTCTCAGGTGTTCTCTTATGGCTTTTACCTTACTTTCAGCATCTTTGATCAACTCAGGTCCAAAGAGCTGATGTTCTCCTACTTCATCCCATAGGAGTGGAGTTCTGCACTTTCGGCCATACAAAGCTTCAAATGGGGCCATTTGCAAACTGGCTTGATAGCTATTGTTATACGAGAATTCTGCATACGACAAATTCTTGTCCCAACTTTGTCCAAAGTCTAGTGCACAGGCTCGGAGCATATCTTCAAGAACTTGGTTGGTGCGTTCCGTCTGGCCATCTGTCTGAGGGTGATAGGCTGTACTGAAATTGAGTTTGGTGCCTAAGGCTTCATCTATCGGACACGATCTTCATGCAAACTCTGCCAGAATCTTGAGGTAAACTGGGAACCTCTCTCGGACACGATCTTCTTGGGTACTCCGTGTAGACAAACAATCCTGGCCACATATAACTCTGCCAACTGACTGCTTCTGTATGTAGTCTTGACGGGAATGAAGTGGGCTACCTTGGTCAACCGATCAATTATCACCCAGATAGAATCATATCCTGATTGGATCCTAGGAAGTCCGGTGATGAAGTCCATGCCGATTTCTTCCCACTTCCATTCTGGAATTGGTAGTGGCTGCAACAATCCAGCTGGTCTCTGATGTTCTGCCTTAACTCGCTGACACACATCGCAGCGGGCGACGAACTCAGTAATCTCTCGCTTCATGCTGACCCACCAGTATTTTTCCTTCAGATCCTGGTACATCTTGGTGCCTCCATGGTGAATGGAGTAAAGTGATTCATGAGCCTCCTTCAGAATTGACTGTTTTAACTCCTGTTGACCAGGCACACAAATGCGATTCCCAAACCATACAGTTCCTTGTTCATCTTCAGCGAATCCTGGAGCCTTGCCTCTTCGCATATTCTTCTTGATCTCCTTGATGTCTTCATCTTCTAGCTGTTTTTCTCTGATCTGACTTTGAAGAGTTGTTTGTACTTCTAAAGCATTCACACAACCTTGGTTGACAATCTCCAAGTTTAGACGCTTTAATTCTTTATGCAGTTCGGGCTGATCCTTCTGCACCATAATGGTGTTGCAATAAGCTTTTCTGCTCAGGGTATCTGCAACTACATTTGCTTTGCCTGGATGGTAGTGAATTCCGAGATCATAATCCTTTATCAGCTTCAGCCATCTTCTCTGTCGAAGGTTTAATTCTGCCTGCGTGAAGATATATTTCAGACTCTTGTGATCCGTGAAAATCTCACAGCGATTACCAATGAGATAATGCCGCCAGATCTTCAAAGCATGCACAATCGCTGCTAACTCAAGGTCATGAGTCGGGTAATTTTCTTCATGTGGCCTTAACTGCCTGGATGCATAAGCCATGACTTTGCCTTCCTGCATTAACACACATCCGAGACCTTGACGGGATGCATCGCAAAAAATCTCGAAATCCTTACAGATATCAGGTAGGACTAGCACAGGTGCTGAGACTAATCTCTTCTTCAGGTCTTGGAAACTTTCTTCACAAGCATCTGTCCATTCAAACTTCTTTTCCTTCTTCAGAAGTTGGGTCATGGGTCTTGCAATCTTCGAGAAATTTTCAATAAACCTGTGATAATAACCCGCTAGTCCAAGGAAACTTCTCACCTCGGTGACTGTCCTGTGTTGCTTCCATTCCGATACTACTTCAACCTTGGCAGGATCTACCGCAATTCCTCCCGCTGACACAATATGTCCAAGGAATGCCACTTGACTTAGCCAAAATTCAATTTTGCTAAATTTGGCATAAAGCTGGTGCTCCCTGAGCTTGTCCAGAATCATTCTGAGATGCTTCTCATGCTCTTCTTCATCCTTCGAGTAGATGAGAATGTCATCGATGAAAACAACCACAAACTTATCCAAGAATTCCATGAACACTTTGTTCATCATATTAATGAAGTAAGCAGGGGTGTTTGTCAAACCGAAAGATATCACTGTAAACTCGTACAGTCCATATCTGGTGGTAAAGGTTGTCTTCAGGATATCTTCTGGTCTGATCTTCAGTTGGTGATAGCCAGATCTCAAATCAATCTTCGAGAAAACACTTGCTCCTTTTAGCTGGTCGAACAGATCATCTATCCTGGGTAATGGATACTTGTTCTTGATCGTCACCTCGTTGAGCGATCTGTAATCTACACACATCCTCATGCTATTGTCCTTTTTCTTGACGAACAGTACTGGTGCTCCCCAAGGTGATGAGCTAGGTCGGATGTACCCTTTGCTTCGCAATTCTTCAATCTGTTTCTTCAATTATGCTAACTCGTTGGCTGGCATTCTATAGGGTCGCTTCGATATTGGAGCTGCCCCTGGGACTAAGTCAATTAAGAACATTACGTCCCTATCCGGTGGCATGTCAGGTAGATCATCAGGAAAGACATCAGAGTATTCTCGTACTACAGGTATATCTTCAAGTTTCACTTCCTTCATGCTGGTGAGAATGGAACTTCCTTTGGTGCAGGTCCTGGGCTTGAACTCGACTGAAATTCCTTCTCCATTGGTGAGAGCGATAGACCTATTGGCACAGTCTATTTGTCTATGATTCTTGGCTAGCCAGTCCATTCCAAGAATGACATCCAAACCTTGGGAATGCAAGACTATCAAGTCTGCCAGGACGGATACTCCGGATATTTCAAGAGTAAGGTTCGGGCATAGAGAATTAGTTCTCATTTCTGAGCCCGGGGAGTGGATTATCATAGGATTTGTCAAGGAGGATATAGGTAACCCATTTTTGCCCACAAACTTATTTGAGACAAATGAATGCGAAGCTCCGGAATCAAATAGAACTGAAGCTGGTATGGAGTTGACAAGAAACATACCAAGAACGACATCCGGTGCTGCCTGGGCTTCTTCAGCTGTGACGTGGTTCACACATCCCTTGATAAATTGTCCTGTCGGCTTTATAGAGCCGCCAGTGGCTGTGGCTCCTGATGCTGACTTGGAAGATGCCGCTGCCTGCTGCTTCTTGGGGCATATGTTAGCGTAGTGCCCTGTTTCATTGCAATGGAAACAGGTCACTCCTGCGGCTCAGGGAGTGGAGCTCTTCTGCTGAAATTGCCCTCCAGTTGAAGTGTTGCGGAAGTTGGAGGTTGTAACAACCCCAAACTAGGGTTTGTATTTCAAATGTATAAAAGTATTAAAGTTTAAAAACTTTTGTTTTATCTCTTGGTCATGCTCTTGGTTTTCTAAAAAGTTGTGCACAATTTTTAACTTTGGATGTTTGTATTAAGGTTTGTGTTGAAATTTCAAAATTTTAAACTTAAATTCCATTTCTATTTGAATTTCAGAAAAATGTATGAATGCAAGTTTCTGAAAATAATTTATTCAAATACTAGATTATTTATATTAAATTTTAATTATTTTTACCAAATTTTTAGAAGTGATTTTGACTTCACCAAAATTCAAATCAAATCACTAATGCAGATTTGAAAATAATTTAATTCCAACAAATTTTAGTATATAAAGTGTTTGAAATTATTTTTCCTAAGTCTCTTGTGAACCTCAGAATGCATACAAAAATTTGCAGAATTTTTCGAATTTCATTTCTATTTCAATCGGCTAGGTCAAAGTTGCTTATTTTCGGTCAATACTAAAAGCCTAAATCCAAATCCTAACCTCGATCGTTTCCGACCGGCCCTTCGCCACCGGTTCGACGCATCGGCCGCACCGAGCCACCCCTCCCCCTCTCACTTACCAGTGGGCCCCCGTCGTCAGCGTTCTTCCTCCACGGCATGCCTTCGCGCCAGCAGCTCGCATGGGCACCGGGGACCGCGCGCCTGCTGCGCGCGCGTCTCTCGCCGGTAGCGCTTGCGCGCCCGGTTTGGCCGACCTCGCCCACAGTTTCTCTTGCCCATGCTGCGCCCACGCTTGCCGGTCGCGCACCCATGCTTTGCCTGGCTTTCCCGTCGCATGCGCCGAGCTTGCCGCCACCCTGCCCACCGGCTTTCTTCTCGATTTACTCCGCCTCCTCTCTATTTAAGCTGAGCACCGAGTGCCCCGACTCCCTTTCTCCATTTCTCCCACCTCCCTCTTCATCCTCCTTCCTCTCCGAGCTCATTTGAGCTCCAAGCTCCGAATGCCGCTCTTGGACCCGCCGCGCCACCTCCAAGCACGCCGGCCACTCCGGTGATCCCCTTCCACTCTTGGCCGCGTCACGTCGCGGCACTCATCGCTAGGAGTCGAAGACCTCTGTCAATTCGAGGAAATTGCCACCGTGGAGCTGCGCTCGGGCCTTCTTCCCCGACCACGGCCGCCACCGCCATTTCTAGCGCCACGCCTACTCCGGCGACTCCCTCTATGATTCCTCTCTCCTGGAGCATCCTCTAGACTCCCTTGATCTTCCCCGATCACTCACTCATGTTGTTTTCCTACACAGCGACCCCGCCTCAGTGACCACCACGCGCCGCCACAGGCTTCCGTCGCCGGGCCACTCCGGCCACTCTCCGTCATCACCGAGCACCCCGGTGAGTTCCCTGAGTTCTACTCATGCTCATGCGCGCCCTATTTTCCGCGCCTTCCTCTCTGACACCGTCGCCCCCTTTCCACCTCCTCGGCCGGCCGCCGCTCGCCATCGCCGCGCTGCCACAGTGCCGCTCAAGCCGCACCACTGCCACCCCTAGCTCCAGTAGCCTCCGGACAATCCATTTTGGTGGTCGTATTCACCTCGCCGCCGCTCCTTCGCCGGCGACGAACCACGACGAAGCCCTCCCTGTCTGTTCCTGTAGTTTCCTCTCTGTTCTCTCTCTCACTCTCTATGACAGTGGGGCCCACTCCCTTGAGCCAAACCTTTTGCTGCTAATCACCTCCATGAATGTCATCTAAGTCACTCCATTGCATTAGTAAATTGGAAGTTTAGATTTAAAGAAGTTAGTTGTTAGCATTTTTGTCTGACCAATTTTGTTGTTGTAGGAGCATAAACAGTAACCTGAAAATAATCAGTTTTGTCTTTGGGCTGGGCTCTGTTAGGGCAGTGATTAAAGCTTGTCTTAACTCAATTAGTCATTTGGTCAAGTATCTATCAGTAGCTTTCCAACCTGAAAAACCATTGGGGATATGATATTTCCAGAAAAACTACCAGAGAATAACTAACTCTGTTTGATGAAGTTTTGTGTAGAAAAGGTTTTCTGGAGATAGCTAGTTTTGTCAGTAAGCTAGCAATAAAATTTGTATTAGGGTGTGACTTTGCACAGTCGAGTAGTTAAAAGTCTGGCCTAAATACTGAAATTAGTTGGCACTTAGTTGTCAGTAGCTTGCTAGCTTAAAAATTGTGCTTTTTCTAGATAATTGAACAAAGGAGTGTAGAGGTTAAAATTTGTCAGTAGGCTTGTTAGTTAGTGGGGCTTTCTAAATATCTAACCTCTTGGTGTAGTTGTGTAAGTGTGGTTGTAGGGCAATAGATAGTTAATAGTAGCAGCTGGTAATGAGCCGATAGCAAAGAGTTCATCAGTATAGAAAATTGGTACATACGTATGTTAATTAGAATAATTAGTAACTAATCTAAGTAGTTAGCCTAGAGACATGAAGAGATTAGTAGTTTGTAGATAATTAATTGGCAGATTATGTTCTTGTAGTAGCAGCCACTGAGAAAATCTATTGAATAAAATGATAATTAAGTGAATGGTTAGGCTAGAATAGTTAAGTAGGTATCTAGAGCCCATTTGCAGTTAATAGATGTGCACACAATCACCATCAAAGTTCGCTGAAAGAGGAGAGCATATAAGAGGATTGATTTTTGACTGTATGATTATCGTGGAAAATAAGTGAGTTTGGAAAGATCAATCAGAAGAAATCCTAACTAATTTAAATAAACTCCGAATCAACTAATTTTTGTTACTAAATTCATAATCTATCTTCTGTGTTATTAATTTTTGGATACTTTTGGCATTCTGGTGTTTATTCGCTGTTTTTCGCTTTGGCAGTTTTTATCGTTAGATGACGTTGATATCGAGAGTGCTCCTCTGCAACAAGTCGAATATCTCTAGCAAGGCAAAGGCAAGCAGTTTGATCATATCCACTCAATCCCATTACTTCTAAAATCTAATACTTTGTTTTACTCGTACGTATGCATGCTTTTGTGTCAATGATTAATTTTGTCGATTAGAGGTAGTTAATCCCATTGCATTGTTGCCATGAAATTGTTCACCCCTGCCACTACCTTAGGAATATTATCCTCACTGGTGAATTAGAGTCCGGTGAATGATTGAGGGCCTTTTATTTGTCTTTACGATATGATGCTTAGCAATGCTTAGTTAACGGTAGAATTGGGCGGTTATCGACTTAGTCGATAACCTTGATCACACAAACTTATTATGACTTTATATTTTAGCCCTTGTGTTATGTTTATTTATGAAAACTAAAAATGAAAACAAAATGATTTGGACTTGGGCACAATGGTAAGATGGTGTGCTTTTGGGTGTGACTGGAATGGTGCCCGGGTCATTTAAGGACTGAGTTACTTGCGCCACCGTACTGAGCATTTTTGCGTGCTAACCACACTAGAGGGTATGGGACCTCTCTTGACTTAGTACTTTGGCGTGTATTGGCTCTGAGTCGCAGGAGGTCGCAGGAGGGATGGTGTTGGGAGTGTGAGGACCCCTGGTTAATGGAAATGTTACTAATTAAATTCATACTGTAGCACAATTGTTAATGAAGGAACAGTACTGCCCCTTTATTAAAAACCATGCTAAAGATATAAATTTAACAAGTGACAGATCCAGTAAACAGGATTCCCGGATATATATGATTCTCAATGGTTCCCAGGATCAACGACCATTGCATATATATCCTTCATCAACATTGCATCAAACACATACAAGTCATACATTGATATAATTAAACATAAGGTTACATCATTCTGTTAGTACTACAATATTAAGTGACTTGGTCACTCTAACAGTATACAGCGGAAGCAAAATAAACGGAAAATGTCCACCAATGGCCTCATCCACCCGCAGGCAATTGCGTGGAGGAAAGAAGTAGCGTTACTCGTTAGCGTCACCCTGATCGGCGCTAACGGGTACTTCATAAAGAAAACTGTAATGTCCCAAAAGTTCGAGAGGTTCGAGAAAGAGTTTCGGGAGAGACTTCTCAGTATCAGTAAAAGGATCAAAAGGAAATAGTTTATTTTCGCAGCAAGCACAGGGGTGAAAGCGCGTTTTTACGCCAACCTGGGCCTGGGCTCCGGCCCATCAGGCCTTAGGTGGCCGGCCAAGGGGGGGAGGCACCACTTTTTCCCCCCCCCAAACCCTAGCCGAGCCCCCCACCCCCTTTGGCCGCCGCCCCCATCTCCTCTCCTTCCCCCCCTTGCGCACCACCTCCCTTGGCAGCCACCTCCTGGTTCCTCTCCCCTTGCGCCCCAACCTCCTCCAAGAGCTCCTCCATTGCTGCCGGCCTAGAGGAGAAGAAGCCCACCTTGCACCGGCCATAGAGGAAGAAAGGAGGGAAGAAAGGAGGAGAAGAGAAGGGAGAAGAGGAAGAGGGAGGATCGCCATCCGGGTTCGATTCGCAGCATCGTCAATGGTAACATGCTGTTCTTGAAGGATAATTAGTCTTGGAAGAGATTTTGGTTAGTCTTTGTTTAGATGGTAGACGGCCTGCTGTAATGCAATTTTCGTCCAGTGGCTTTATGGGTAAATTTCGTGTGGTTAGAAGATGAATCTGGAGTTTTGGTCTCCTAGAGAGTTGTAGGTTATTGTCTTAGCTTTCAGTGGCCGCCAAGTTCACTCAAATCCGATTAACGGTTAGAGAGTTATGATTTTTCTAAGTCTGCTGTTCCACTGCTCTGTCAGTATTTAGGCAGATTGTAGAAAACCAATTAAAAGTGATGGTTAAAGTGGAAATCTGAGAACCCCAGTATAACGAAAGTTGTAGATAATCCTTCTAGCTTTCAGGAAAACTAAAGATCATGAAATTTGGACGAACGTAGAGAAAGTTATGATAGTTTCATTGTTTCTGTCCAGAGACCCGACGCGAAAATTGATACTCTGTTGTTTAGATTGGTAGGGCTAGAAATGGCTGAATCAGAGAACCTCACCAACTAGGTTTAGAAGGGAATTCAATAACCTTTTCAGATTGTCCAAGATCACTCCATTTGGATTTCTGTACATTTAGTTATGATTTTTCGAAGGGGGCTGTTCTCTGGAAAAGAAATCTGACAGCCAGCTTTAACGTTGGGGATTGCGTTTAGTGGACGATGTACTCTTGTTGTGTTTATGATTTTGTTATTAGACCCTTATGGTAGCCTTAGCTTGTCTCAATTGTTGTCCAGGTGTGGGTTTGTCTCCGGAGCAGTACCTCATTCCGACATCCACCTTCGCATGCGGTTGAGGCAAGTGCATTGTTGTTTGAATGATTGTCTAAATTGTGTGTTATTTGCTGTATGGATGCATTGCAAGATGGTATACTTAATGAATGCTTAAGTATGGTATTTGTTCAAATGATGCTCATGCTTTACTATGATTAAGTGATGTTGTATTTTGGTAATTTGATGATGATTACATGATAAGCATTTGCATAGAGATATCATGTTGAGGCTTGGTCGGTGGTGTCCAAGCATGTTTCCTTTGAGATCCCGTCATGAATGTGACGGGCCGAGATCCTCACTCGTGGAGTGTGGGTTGAGGTCCCCGTTACTTGCGGAGTAACGGGCAATTGGTCCTCGTGCGTGCGCGCCTGAGCATGGGTATGCGGCGGCGGTCGATACTCGCACACAGTGTAATGTACACGAAAGTTAAAGTTAAAAGTCCTTGAGCATTGCATTTGCATACAAGATGTTCTAATGTTAATCTCCTTTATATGTGTGTTATTGCTATGGTTTCTTAATGTACTTGCTGAGTCTATGGACTCACTCTTGCTTTTATTGTTGTTTAGGTACCGAGCCAAGAATGACATGCATGGGGAAAGTAGCTGCTAGTCACACACATACCACATGAACTAAATAAAGATGCATGATCTTCAGAGAGTGATTGATCTTAGAATATTATGATTTGTTTTATGCTATGGATTAAATGTAATAATGAGGAGTAGTGAAATTTTATACCTCTCTAGTTATGATGGATTCTTAGCATGTTTTCGATTATCCTTTGATGACTTGGAATGGAAGATTAATTAATATTAGATTATTTGTGTGTTGGAACCTTCATGTAATTAACTTTACAAGGGAGGTTCTCAAGAAATTTATTAGAATTGTCTTCTTTAGAGTCTTTTAGAGTTTGTTTAGTAGCACTCTGTGCTCATGACGGACTGGGTGTTCTGATTAATATCGAGCGGTCAGAGGTCCGTGGAATATGAAAGGTTAAATTTGACACACTATGCACGATGAGGTGGGAATGGGTTAATGCATTGCATTATGTCGCTTTTGAGATTTTTGATTTCTCTTGTGTGATAGCTGCTAGATAGACTACTCTTGTGGTCCTAGATGATGAAATTGCTTATTGTTTGATTGTTTTTTGTGATGATTAGATATGGCAAGGGGTGGAGGCCGAGGTCGTGGTCGAGGCCGGCAGGAGACAGGCGAGGCCGTGCATCGCCCCGCGCAGGTTCGAATTCGTAGTGGGAGAAGCTAGCCTGCGAGTCGAGGAAGAGGTTGCTTCACGGTACATGAGAACCGTGCCCGCCACAGTGCGCTCGTTGTCGCTCCGTGGTGGCCCCTGCATGGCACTGCGGCGTATGCCATGGGATTACATCAATGGAACGCTTTGAGGTGGACACCTTCGACGGGTCGAGCACGCTGTCGACGCAGCCTAATTGGTCTGCGACACATGGAGAGGCACTTCGAGCTCGGGGATGACATCCGAAATGAGGGCTCGTTCGTGGCCTTCCAGATTGAAGGGGGCGGATATCCGTGGGAAGGAGTTCGATGGCGGACAAGAGCTCATGGACCGATTACCGGGAGTATTTTGTTGAGCACTTCAGAAGAGGTTTTATCCACTTCATATGTGGAGCGAATGGAAGTCTCCTGCAGAACTTCAGCGTGGAAGATGACAAGGATGAGTATGAAGCGAGTTTTAACAACTGGTTCGTTTTGTTCAGTGTGGCCACAAATGATGAGAAAAAGCCAAGAGGTTTCGCGGGGCTCGGGCAAGAGTTCCTGCGGTATTGGGAGCATTGGAGTTGCGGGATTTCAGCTCCCTGGTCGAACAAGCGTGGGCATGGGCGGAGATGCGACTTGGTGAGGAGGCGCCGGGGAGGGAAGGCGCGTGGTATCCGAGGCGGTGGCAGCGGAAGAGGGGTTTTGGCGGTGGGGTGGGACCTTCCAGAGGCCTACTTCCAAGAGGTTCAAAGGTCCGCAGAAATCATTCAAGACCAAGTTCACAGGGGCACAGTCTTCTTCCACCTCGCGAGCGTCTGCAGCTGCACCTAGGTTACGTCCGGTCCCAGGGCAGGGCATGAAGTGCTTCAAGTGCGGCAGCGAGCATAGAGCTTCAGAGTGCAGCTGGTTCGGGTCTTGCCGCCATTGTGGTCAGGAGGGCCATAAGGCATTGGTTTGTCGGCGGAATCCCGCCAGTATCATCAAGTGGGAACCTGTTCCAGTGTCAGTGCCAGCGCCAGCAGCTTCTTCTCGCGGGTCGGTGCAGATGTTAGCGGCTACTCCTACTCCTACTTGGGCACCGCCACAGTCTTACTTCCCTGCTCCTGGAGGAGCTCCACCGCCAGGGTATTTTTGGCCGCCCCCTCCTGTGGCCCCATTTCCAGTAGTGGCGCCTTGGCACCTCCAGCGGTTCCGCACCACCGTATCAGGTGTTGGAGCCCCTACCGCCCGGCAGCAGTCTCCTACGCTATGCCGACGGCAGAGTCGGTGAGTCGCCCGATGTGGTGACAGCACGCTCTTGGTGGATTCAAGAGAGGCACTTGTTCTATTTGATTCTGGGCTACCTTTTCTTTTGTATCACTAGAATTTGTTAGTAAGGCGAGTTTGAGTCTGCAGACCAATAGCTCGATCGATTCTAGTTAATTCTCCTAGGGAATTCTCTCTAGCTCTGATTTGTCTTGTTGTGTGATTTCGTTAGATGGAGAAGAGTTCATTGCTAACTGATGGTTATGAGGATGGAGCCGTTTGATGTCATCTTGGGATGGGTGGTTGCATAATTACCGTCTTTGTCATTTCCTGCTTTTGGAAGACAATAACCCTACAAGCTCAGTCAAGGCGGAGATAGTATTCAATGTAGCGCTCCATCTCACTCACTTTTTGTGATGGCTAGTCTTTTCCGGTGGCGCATTTGGCGAAGAATGGGTTTCTTTTGTCTCTAGTGGAGAAGCCGAGTTCATCCATGTGAGAAGAAATTTTGGTCGTTCGGGAGTTCTGGATGTTTTTCCAAACAGAACTACCAGGGATGCCACCACCTCGTCCCGTAGAGTTCAGAATTGATTTGGTACCAGGCGCCCGACCTGTCTCTATGACCCCTTACCGGTTGGCCCGTCCGTTCCAGGAGGAACTAAAGAAGCAGTTGGATGATTTAAAAGCAAAGGATCTCATTCGTCCAAGTGTGTCTCCATGGGGAGCCCCTGTTCTTTTTACCAAGAAGAAAGATGGTAGTTGGCGCATGTGTATTGATTATCGTGCTCTCAACCAACTAACCATCAAGAATAAGTATCCTCTGCCTCGCATAGAAGATCTATTTGATCAGTTGAGAGGGGCCAAGGTATTCTCAAAGATTGACCTTCAATCAGGTTATAATCGAATCCCTGTCCGAAAGGAGGATATTGAGAAGACGGCATTCTCTACAAGGTATGGGCATTTTGAATTTAAAGTTATGTCTTTTGGACTAACAAACGCCCCTGCTGCTTTCATGGAGACTATGAACAGGATGTTGCATGAATACCTGGATGATTTTGTGGTAGTCTTTATAGATGATATCTTGATATATTCAAAGACTGGTGAACATGAGCGACACTGAGGCTTGTGTTGGAAACACTAAGGGAGCATAAGTTTTATGCCAAACTGAAAAAGTGCGAGTTTTGGACGTCTGAAGTGGGATTTCTTGGGCATGTCATCAATGATAAGGGAATCACAGTTGATCCAAGTAAGATTTCTCTGATGGTAGAATGGAAGACGCCAACCAATGTCAAAGAAGTGAGAAGCTTTCTCGGCATGGCGGGATACTATCGGCGTTTTGTGCGAGATTTCTCCATTATTGCTAAACCCTTATCCGGACTCACGAGAAGGATGTGAAGTTCGGTGGGATGATGATTGTGAGCGTAGTTTCCAAACCCTTAAGGAAAAGTCGTAACCGCCTGTCCTTACACTTCAGAGCACGGGAAGCGATTTCTGATGTACTCGATGCGTCTCGGATTGGGTTGGGTTGTGTCCTTATGCGGAAGGGAAGGTGATAGCTTATGCGTCAAAGCGGTGAAGAAGCATGAGCGAATTACCCAACTCATGATTTAGAGTTGGCGGTGTAGTGTTTGCCTGAAACTTTGGAGACATTATCCGTATGGTGAGGTTGTGATGTTTATACAGATCACAAGAGTCTTAAGTATATTTTCACTCGAAAGATCTGAATTTAAGGCGCGCAGTGGCTGGAGCTAATTAAGGATTATGATTTATCTATTCAATACCATCTGGAAGGCAAATGTGGTGGTCGATGCTCTTAGTCGCAGCGACGCCCGCTACGATGGATTATCTCATTGCCGACTTTGACCGTATGGGTATATCATTTTGCTATGCGGGATCGCACGTGTTGAAACACGGTGATCTTGGAGTCGGCCATTCAGAGGGGCGGGTGCGAAGCACAACGGGAAGATCAATTATTGCAAAGGGTTGGCGGTTGGATTTGGGCAAGGCGGAGATTTCAGTTTGGATGAGTGTGGTGCGTTGCGGTTTAAGGGCGCCTTTGCGTACCACGAGAAGCGAAGGTCAAGGATGATATTCGAAAGAGGCACATCGTACTCGCATAATCGTTCATCGGGTGAAACGAAGATGTATCGTGATCTAAGCGAGAATTTCGGTGGAAAAGGATGAAGGTGGACATAGCTAATTATGTGGCCTCATGTGGTGTTTGTCAACGGTGAAGGCGGAACACAAGCGTCCTGCGAGGTTGTTGCAACCTTTAGAGATTCCGCAATGGCCGTGGGACGATATTTCTATGGATTTTGTAGTTGCGTTACCCGGTCACCAAGGGGTAAGGATGCGATGTGGGTGGTAGTGGATCGTCTCGATAAATCGCACACTTTATACCAGTCGCACTACTAACTCAAAGAAGTGATTTAGCTCCCATCTATGCGGGAGATTGTGAGATTACATGGGGTGCCAAAGACCATCATTTCCGGCAGAGATG
The DNA here is from genome assembly GCA_036346255.1 of Ampelocalamus luodianensis. NCBI lineage: Eukaryota > Viridiplantae > Streptophyta > Magnoliopsida > Poales > Poaceae > Ampelocalamus > Ampelocalamus luodianensis. The sequence goes on along the minus strand of CM070620.1, from coordinate 66,802,673 downwards.
CCAAGTTTGTCTCAAGTTTTGGGAAAGTTTACTGAGTGCCTTGGGCACACAGCTCCGTCTGAGTACAGCATTCCATCCATGCATGCAGGCAGGCAGCCGGAACGTACCATCCGCACACGGAGGACATGTTGCGGACTTGTGTTTTGTCTTGGAAGGGTAGCTGGGAGGATCAATTGCCTTTAGCAGAATTTGCTTATAACAACAGCTATCATTCAAGCATAAAGCCGCTCCGTTCGAGGTTTTGTATGGGCGTAGTGCAGTCACCACTTTCTTTGGGAAGCCGTGGGTGAGAAGCGGTTTGGGTCGGATTGGGTACAAAAGACTGTAGAGCGAGTGGCTCTGGTGAGACAGAACCTATTAGCAGCTCAGAGCAGACAGAAAAGTTATGCAGATGTGAGAAGAAGAGACTTGGAATTTGAAGTGGGGGATCAGGTGCTCTTGAAAGTGTCCCCCACTAAAGGTGTGGTGAGGTTCGGTACCAGAGGGAAGCTTAGCCCAAGGTACATAGGACCATTCACGATCTTGGCTCGAATCGGGAAGTTGGCTTATCGTTTAGACCGCGCCGAGTCTATGCGTGGAGTGCACAATGTTTTTCATGTATCCATGCTGAGGAAGTACTTGCGAGATCCGGAGCATCATGTACCGCTAGAGCCTCTACTCATAGAGCAAGATTTGACCTTTGAGTCAAAGCCAGTGCGGATCTTGGAGAAATCAGAGAAGGTTTTGAGAAACAAAACGCTGAAATATGTTAAAGTTCTTTGGTCACATCAGTCCGAGAAAGAAGCCACCTGGGAGTTGGAGGCCCGCATGCGCGAGCAATATCCGGAATTATTCTCTACAGGTGCGTGTTGTGCTTTAAGTCTTTTCGTATCCGTCCCTTGGCGTGGCTGGGTTAGAATTCGAGGGCAGTTGTGTAAGGGGGTAGAGTGTAATGTCCCAAAAGTTCGAGAGGTTCGAGAAAGAGTTTTGGAGAGACTTCTCATGTCGATAAAAGGATCAAAAGGAAATAGTTTATTTTCGCAGCAAGCACTGGGGTGAAAGCGCGCTTACGCCAACTGGGCTCAGGCTCCGCCCATCAGCCTTAGGTGGCCGGCCAAGGGGGAGGCACCACTTTTTCCCCAAACCCTAGCCGAGCCCCCACCCCTTTGGCGCCGCCCCATCTCCTCTCCTTCCCCCTTGCACCACCTCCTTGGCAGCCACCTCCTGGTTCCTCTCCCCTGGCGCCCCAACCTCCTCCAAGAGCTCCTCCATTGCTGCCGCCTAGAGGAGAAGAAGCCCACCTGCAGCCGGCCATAGAGGAAGAAAGGAGGGAAGAAAGGAGGAGAAGACAAGGGAGAAGAGGAAGAGGGAGGATCGCCATCCGGGTTCGCATTCGCAGCGTCGTCAAGGGTAACAAGCTGTTCTTGAAGGATAATTAGTCTTGGAAGAGATTTTGGTTAGTCTTTGTTTAGATGGTAGACGGCCTGCTGTAATGCAATTTTCGTCCAGTGGCTTGCGGGGTAAATTTCGTGTGGTTAGAGGATGAATCTGGAGTTTTGGTCTCCTAGAGAGTTGTAGGTTATTGTCTTAGCTTTCAGTGGCCGCCAAGTTCACTCAAATCCGATTAACGGTTAGAGAGTTATGATTTTTCTAAGTCTGCTGTTCCACTGCTCTGTCAGTATTTAGGCAGATTGTAGAAAACCAATTAAAAGTGATGGTTAAAGTGGAAATCTGAGAACCCCAGTATAACGAAAGTTGTAGATAATCCTTCTAGCTTTCAGGAAAACTAAAGATCATGAAATTCGGACGAACGTAGAGAAAGTTATGATAGTTTCATTGTTTCTGTCCAGAGACCCGACGCGAAAATTGATACTCTGTTGTTTAGATTGGTAGGGCTAGGAAATGGCCGAATCAGAGAACCTCACCAACTAGGTTTAGAAGGGGAATTCAATAACCTTTTCAGATTGTCCAAGATCACTCCATTTGGATTTCTGTACATTTAGTTATGATTTTTCGAAGGGGGCTGTTCTCTGGAAAAGAAATCTGACAGCCAGCTTTAACGTTGGGGGTTGCGTTTAGTGGACGATGTACTCTTGTTGTGTTTATGATTTTGTTATTAGACCCTTATGGTAGCCTTAGCTTGTCTCAATTGTTGTCCAGGTGTGGGTTTGGCTCCGGGAGCAGTACCTCATTCCCGACATCCACCTTCGCACGGTTGAGGCAAGTGCATTGTTGTTTGAATGATTGTCTAAATTGTGTGTTATTTGCTGTATGGATGCATTGCAAGATGGTATACTTAATGAATGCTTAAGTATGGTGTAACACCCAGGTTCGTCATGAGCCTGGAATGCTACTAAACAACTCTAAAAACTCTAAAGAAGACAATTCTAATAAAAATTTCGGCAGAACCTCCCTTGTAAAGTTAATTACATGAAGGTTCCAACACACAGAATAATCAAATATTAAATAAACTTCCATTCCAAATCATCAAAGAATAATCAGAAACCTGCTAAGAAACCATCATAACTAGAGAGGTATAACATTCCACTACTCCTCATTATTACATTTAATCCAAAGCATAAGACAGATCATATTATTCAAAGACCAATAACTCTCTGAAGATCAATCATCCTTATTTAGTTCATGTGGTATGTGTGTGACTAGCAACCTAATTTCCCCATGCATGTCATTCTTGTCTCGGTACCTAAACAACAATAAAGCAAGAGTGAGTCCATAGACTCAGCAAGTACATTAAGAAACCATGGCAATAACACACATATAAAGGGAAATTAACATTAAAACATCTCATATGCAAATGCAATGCTCAAGGACTTTTATCTTTAACTTTCATGTACATTACACTCAGAATGCAGTATGCGACCGCCGCAGATACCCATGCTCCAGGCGCGCACGCACAGGGACCAACTGCCGTTACTCCGCAAGTAACGGGACCTCAAGCCCACACTCCACGAGTGAGGATCTCGGCCCGCCACATTCATGACGGGATCTCCAAAGGAAACATACTTGGGCACCACGTGACCAAGTCTCAACATGAAATCTTTATGCAAATGCTTATCATGTAATCATCATCAAATTACCAAAATTCAACATCACTTAATCATAGTAAAGCATGAGCATCATTTGAACAATAACCATACTTAAGCATTCATTAAGTATACCATCTTGCAATGCATCCATACAGCAATTAACACACAATTTAGACAATCATTCAAAACAACAATGCACTTGCCTCAACCGTGCGAAGGTGGATGTCGGGAATGAGGTACTGCTCCGAGCCAAACCCACACTGGACAACAATTGAGACAGGCTAAGGCTACCATAAGGGCCTAATAACGAAATCATAAACACAACATGAGTACATGGTCCACTAAACGCAACCCCAACGTTAAAGCTAGCTGTCAGATTTCCTTTCAGAGAACAGCCCTTCAAAAATCATAACTAAATGTACAGAAATCCAAATGGAGTGATCATGGACATTCTGAAAAGGTTATTGAATTTCCTTCTAAACCTAGTTGGTGAGGTTCTCTGATTCGGCCATTTCTAGTCCTACCAATCTAAACAACAGAGTATCAATTTTCACGTCGGGTCTCTGGACAGCAACATTGAAACTATCATAACTTTCTACGTTCGTCCGAATTTCATGATCTTTAGTTTTCCTGAAAGCTAGAAGGATTATCTACAACTTTCGTTATACTGGGGTTCTCAGATTTCCACTTTAACCATCACTTTTAATTGGTTTTCTACAATCTGCCTAAATACTGACAGAGCAGTGGAACAGCAGACTTAGAAAATCATAACTCTCTAACCGTTAATCGGATTTGAGTGAACTTGGCGGCCACTGAAAGCTAAGACAATAACCTACAACTCTCTAGGAGACCAAAACTCCAGATTCAACCTCTAACCACACGAAATTTACCTGCAAGCCACTGGACGAAAATTGCATTACAGCAGGCCGACTACCACCTAAACAAAGACTAACCAAAAACTCTCCCAAGACTAATTATCCTTCAAGAACAGCGTGTTACCCTTGACGACGCTGCCGCTTAACCCCGGATGGCGATCCTTCCTCTTCCTCTTCTCCCTTCTCTTCTCCCTCCTTTCTTCCCTCCTTTCTTCCTCTATGGCCGGCTGCAGGAGGGCTTCTTCTCCTCAAGGCCGGCAGCAATGGAGGGAGGTTGGGGGCAAGGGGGAAGGAACCAGGTGGTGCGCAAGGGAGGTGGTGCGTAAGGAAGGAGAGGAGATGGGGGGCGCCAAAGGGGATGGGGGCTCGGCTAGGGTTTGGGGAAAGTGGTGCCTTCCCCCTTGGCCGCCACCTAAGGCCCGATGGGCCGAGCCCAAGCCAGTTGGCGAAAACGTGCTTTCACCCCGCTAGAAGCGAAAATCAACTTTTTCCTTTGATCCTTTTAATAATACCGAGAAGTCCTCCCAAACTCTTTCTCGAACCTCTCGAGCTTTTGGGACATTACATTCTACCCTTACACAGTGCGTCCTCGAATTCTAACCCACCACGCCAAGGGACGGATACGAAAAGACTTAAAGCACAACACGCGACCAGAGAATAATTCGGATATTGCTCGCGCATGCGCCTCCAACTCCTGTGTGGCTTCTTTCTCTGATGCTGCGACCAAAGAACTTTAACATACTTCAGCGTTTTGTTTCTCAAAACCTTCTCGATTTCTCCAAGATCCGCACCGCTTTGACTCAAAGGTCAAATCTTGCTCTATGTGTAGAGGCTCTAGCGGTACATGATGCTCGGATCTCGCAAATACTTCCAAGCATGGATACATGAAAACATTGTGAACTCCACGCATAGACTCGGGCAGTCTAAACGATAAGCCAACTTCCGATTCGAGCCAAGATCGTGAATGGTCCTATGTACCTTGGGCTAAGTTTCCCTCTGTGCCGAACCTCACCACACCTTTAGTGGGGACACTTTCAAGAGCACCGATCCCCACTTCAAATTCCAAGTCTCTTCTTCTCACGCTCGCATAACTTTTCATGCGCTCCGAGTCAGCATAGGTTCGTCTCACCAGAGCCACTCGCTCTGATCTTTTGTACCCAATCCGACCCAAAACCGCCTTCTCACCCACGGCTTCCCAGCAAAGTGGGGACCTGCACTACGCCCATACAAAACCTCGAACTGAGCGGCTTTTATGCTTGAATGATAGCTGTTGTTATAAGCAAATTCTGCTAAGGGCAATTGATCCTCCCAGCTACCCTTCCAAGACAAAACACAAGTCCGCAACATGTCCTCCAGTGGTCGGATAGTACGCCCGCCCGCGCTGTCTCATGCATGGATGGAATGTTGTACTCAGACGGATTTGTGTGCCCAAGGCACTCTGTAAACTTTCCCAAAACTTGAGACAAACTTGGCATCTCTGCCGGAAATGATGGTCTTTGGCACCCCATGTAACCTCACAATCTCCCGCACATAGATGGGAGCTAAATCACTTCTTGAGTTAGTAGAGCGAACTGGTATAAAGTGTGCGATTTCTCGAGTCGATCCACTATCACCCACATCGCATCCTTACCCTTGGTGACCGGGGTAATGCAACTACAAAATCCATAGAAATATCGCCCCACGGCCATTGCGGAATCTCTAAAGGTTGCAACAACCTCGCAGACGTTTATGTTCCGCCTTCACCTGTTGACAAACACCACATGAGGCCACATAATTAGCTATGTCCACCTTCATCCTTTTCCACGTAAATTCGCTTAGATCACGATACATCTTCGTTTCACCCGGATGAACGATTATGCAGTACGATGTGCCTCTTTCGAATCGTCATCCTGACCTTCGCTACGTGGTACGCAAAGGCGGCCCTTAAACCGCAACGCACCACACCCATCCAAACTGAAATCTCCGCCCTGCCCAAATCCAACGCGCCAACCCTTTGCAATAATTGATCTTCTGTTGTGCCTCTCGCTTTCCCGCTCGAATGGCCGACTCAAGATCGGCCGTGTTTCAACACGCGAGCCCCGCGATAGCAAAATGATATACCCATGCGGTCAAAGTCAGCAATGAGATAATCCAATGTAGCGGCGTTGCCTTGCGACTAAGAGCATCACCACCACATTTGCCTTTCCAGATGGTATTGAATAGATAGATCATAATCCTTAATTAGCTCCACCACTGCGCTACGCCTTAAATTCAGATCTTTACGAGTGAAAATATACTTAAGACTCTTGTGATCTCAGAAAACATCACAACCCTCACCATACGGATAATGCCTCCAAAGTTTGTGGCAAACACTACACCGCCAACTCTAAATCATGAGTTGGGTAATTGCATTCATGCTTCTTGGTGCCTTGACGCATAAGCTATCACCTTCCTTCCCTGCATAAGGACACAACCCAACCCAATCCGAGACGCATCAGTACATCAGAAATCGCTTCCCGTGCTCGGGAAGTGTAAGGATAGGGCGGTCACCGACTTTTCCTTAAGGGTTTGGAAACTATGCTCACTGATCATCATCCCACCTGAACTTCACATCCTTCGTGTGAGTCCGGATAAGGGTTTAGCAATAATGGAGAAATCCCGCACAAAACGCCGATAGTATCCCGCCATGCCGAGAAAGCTTCTCACTTCTTTGACGTTGGTTGGCGTCTTCCATTCTACCATCAGAGAAATCTTACTTGGGTCAATCGTGATTCCCTTGTCATTGATGACATGCCCTAAATCCCACTTCGACATCCAAAACTCGCACTTTTCGGTTTGGCATAAAATTTATGCTCCTTAGTGTTTCCAACACAAGCCTCAGTGTCGCTCATGTTCACTTCAGTCTTTGAATATATCAAGATATCATCTATAAAGACTACCACAAAATCATCCGTATTCATGCAACATCCTGCTCATAGTCTCCATGAAAGCAAAGCGGGGCGTTCGTTAGTCCAAAAGACATAACTTTAAATTCAAAATGCCCATACCTTGTAGAGAATGCCGTCTTCTCAATATCCTCCTTTCGGACAGGATTTGATTATAACCTGATTGAAGGTCAATCTTTGAGAATACCTTGGCCCTCTCAACCGATCAAATAGATCTTCTATACGAGGCAGAGGATACTTATTCTTGATGGTTAATCGTTAAGAGCACGATAATCAATACACATGCGCCAACTACCATCTTTCTTCTTGGTAAATAGAACAGGGGCTCCCCATGGAGACACACTGGGACGAATGAGATCCTTTGCTTTTAAATCATCCAACTGCTTCTTTAGTTCCTCCGGAGCAGACGGCCAACCGGTGAGGGTCATAGAGACAGTCGGGCGCACGTACCAAATCACCTCGAACTCTACAGGACGAGGTGGGGGCATCCCTGGTAGTTCTACTGGAAAAACATCCAGGAACTCCCGAACGACCAAAATTTCTTCTGCTGCTACAGATGAACTCGGCTTCTCCACTAGAGACAAAAGAAACCCATTCTTCGCGTGCACGCCACCGGGAAAAAGACTAGCCATCACAAAAAGTGAGTGAGATGGAGCGCTACATTGGAATACTATCTCCTGCCCAGACGGAGCTTGCAGGGTTATTGTCTTCCAAAAACAGGAAATGACAGCACGGTAATTATGCAACCAGTCCATCCCCAAGATGACATCAAATGGCTCCATCCTCATAACCATCAGATTAGCAATGAACTCTTCTCCATCTAACGAAATCACACAACCGTGACAAATCAGAGCTAGAGAGAATTCCCCGGGAGAATTAACTAGAACCGATCGAGCTATTGGTCGCAGACTCAAACTCGCCTTACTAACAAAATCTAGTGATACAAAAGAAAAGGTAGCCCGAATCAAAGCAGAACAAGTGCTCTCTGAATCCACCAAGAGCGCACTGTCACCACATCGGGACGACTCACCGACTCTGCCGTCGGCATAGCGTAGAGGCTAGCTGGCCGGGCGGTAGGGGCTCCAACACTGGGTGCGGTGGTGCGGGAACCGCCTGGAGGTCTTGAAGGTGCTACATCGGAAATGGAGCCACAGGAGGGCGGCCAAAAATACTCGGCGGTGGAGCTCCTCCAGAGCAGGAAGTAAGGCCGAGGCGGTGCCCAAGTTGGAGTAGGAGTAGCCGCTAACATCCGAACCGACCGAGAAGAAGGCTGGCGCTGCACCGACACCGCACAGTTCCCACTTGATGATGGCGGGATTCCGCCGACAAACCAATGCCTTATGGCCCTCCCGACCACAATGGCGACAAGACCAACCATTGCACTCCAAGCTCTATGCTCATCGCCGCACTTGAAGCACTTCATGCCTTGCCACGGGACCGGACGTAACCTAGGTGCAGCAGACGCCTTTCGAAGTGGAAGAAGATCGTGCCCTCGTGAACTTGGTCTTGAATGACTTCTGCGGACCTTTGAACCTCTTGGAAGTAGGCCTCTGGAAGGTTCCACCCCCACTGCCAAAACCCCTCTTCTGGCTGCCACCTGCTCCCTCAGATACCACAGCGCCTTCACCTCCTGGCAACTCCTCACCAAGCTGCATCTCCAGTTCCATGCCCCTGGCTTGTTCGACCAGGGAGCTGAAATCCCGCAACTCCAATGCTCCCAATACCGCCGAACTCTTGCCTCGAGCCCCTGCGAAACCTCTTGGCTTTTCCTCATCATTTGTGGCCTGGCGGGAACAAAACGAACCAGTTGTTAAAACCGCGCCGTACTGTCCACCGCTATCTTCCCCGCTTGAAGTTCGCAAGGAGACTTCCATTCGCTCCACATATGAAGTGGATAAAACCTCTTCCAAGTGCTCAACAAAATACTCCCTGTGTAATCGTCCATGAGCCGCCACGCCATCGAACTCCTTCCCACGGATATCCGCCGCCTTCAATTGGAAGGCCACGAATCGAGCCCTCATTTCAGATGTCATCCCCGAGCTCCGGCGCCTCTCCATGTGTCGCAGCCAATTAGCTGCGTCGACAGCGTGCTCGACCGTCGAAGGTGTCCGGCCTCAAAGCGTTCCATTGATGTAATCCCATGGCATACGCCGCAGTGCCATCGCAGGGTCACCACAGAGCGACAACAGCGCGGTGGCGGGGCTGGTTCTCTGCATGCTGAAGCAACCTCTTCCTCGACTCGCAGGCTAGCTTCTCCCACTACGAATTCGAACCTCGGCGGGCGATGCACGCCTCGCCGGCTCCTGCCGGCCTCGACCACGACCTCGGCCTCCACCCCTGCCGATCTAATCATCACAAAGAAACAATCAAACAATAAGCAATTTCATCATCTAGGACCACAAGAGAAATCAAAATCTCAAAAAAAGATAATGCAATGCATTAACCCATTCCCACCTCATGTGCATAGTGTGTCAAATTTAACCTTTCATATTCCACGGACCTACTGACCAGCTCGATACCAATGTAACACCGGAGTTCGTCATGAGCACGAATGCTACTAAACAACTCTAAAACTCTAAAGAAGACAATTCTAATAAAAATTTAGTGAACCTCCTTGTAAAGTTAATTACATGAAGGTTCCAACACACAGAATAATCAAATATTAAATAAACTTCCATTCCAAATCATCAAAGAATAATGAAACACGCTAAGAAACCATCATAACTAGAGAGGTATAACATTCCACTACTCCTCATTATTACATTTAATCCAAAGCATAAGACAGATCATATTATTCAAAGACCAATAACTCTCTGAAGATCAATCATCCTTATTTAGTTCATGTGGTATGTGTGTGACTAGCAACCTAATTTCCCCCATGCATGTCATTCTTGTCTCGGGTACCTAAACAACAATAAAAGCAAGAGTGAGTCCATAGACTCAGCAAGTACATTAAGAAACCATGGCAATAACACACATATAAAGGGAAATTAACATTAAAACATCTCATATGCAAATGCAATGCTCAAGGACTTTATCTTTAACTTTACAGTGTACATTACACATGTCATGCAGTATCACGACACGCCGCCGCATGCCCATGCACATCTTGGCGCCGCACGCACGAGGACCAATTGCCGTTACTCGCAGTAACGGGGACCTCAAGCCCACACTCCACGAGTGAGGATCTCGGCCCGTCACATTCATGACGGGATCTCCAAAGGAAACATACTTGGGCACCACGTGACCAAGTCTCAACATGAAATCTTTATGCAAATGCTTATCATGTAATCATCATCAAATTACCAAAATTCAACATCACTTAATCATAGTAAAGCATGAGCATCATTTGAACAATAACCATACTTAAGCATTCATTAAGTATACCATCTTGCAATGCATCCATACAGCAATTAACACACAATTTAGACAATCATTCAAAACAACAATGCACTTGCCTCAACCGTGCGAAGGTGGATGTCGGGAATGAGGTACTGCTCGAGCCAAACCCACACCTGGACAACAATTGAGACAGGCTAAGGCTACCATAAGGGCCTAATAACGAAATCATAAACACAACATGAGTACATGGTCCACTAAACGCAACCCCAACGTTAAAGCTAGCTGTCAGATTTCCTTTCCAGAGAACAGCCCCTTCGAAAAATCATAACTAAATGTACAGAAATCCAAATGGAGTGATCTTGGACATTCTGAAAAGGTTATTGAATTTCCCTTCTAAACCTAGTTGGTGAGGTTCTCTGATTCGGCCATTTCCTAGTCCTACCAATCTAAACAACAGAGTATCAATTTTCACGTCGGGTCTCTGGACAGCAACATTGAAACTATCATAACTTTCTCTACGTTCGTCCGAATTTCATGATCTTTAGTTTTCCTGAAAGCTAGAAGGATTATCTACAACTTTCGTTATACTGGGGTTCTCAGATTTCCACTTTAACCATCACTTTTAATTGGTTTTCTACAATCTGCCTAAATACTGACAGAGCAGTGGAACAGCAGACTTAGAAAAATCATAACTCTCTAACCGTTAATCGGATTTGAGTGAACTTGGCGGCCACTGAAAGCTAAGACAATAACCTACAACTCTCTAGGAGACCAAAACTCCAGATTCAACCTCTAACCACACGAAATTTACCCCGCAAGCCACTGGACGAAAATTGCATTACAGCAGGCCGACTACCACCTAAACAAAGACTAACCAAAAACTCTCCCAAGACTAATTATCCTTCAAGAACAGCGTGTTACCCTTGACGACGCTGCGGGCGAACCCGGATGGCGATCCTTCCTCTTCCTCTTCTCCTTCTCTTCTCCCTCCTTTCTTCCCTCCTTTCTTCCTCTATGGCCGGTGCAAGGAGGGCTTCTTCTCCTCAAGGCCGGCAGCAATGGAGGGGAGGTTGGGGCGCAAGGGGAAGGAACCAGGAGGTGGTGCGCAAGGGAGGTGGTGCAAGGGGAAGGAGAGGAGATGGGGGGGGGCGGCGGCCAAAGGGGATGGGGGCTCGGCTAGGGTTTGGGGAAAAGTGGTGCCTTCCCCTTGGCCGGCCACCTAAGGCTGATGGGCGGAGCCCAAGCCTGTGTTGGCGAAAACGTGCTTTCACCCCTGCTAGAAGCGAAAATCAACTTTTTTCCTTTTGATCCTTTTAATAATACTGAGAAGTCCCTCCCGAAACTCTTTCTCGAACCTCTCGAGCTTTTGGGACATTACATATGGTATTTGTTCAAATGATGCTCATGCTTTACTATGATTAAGTGATGTTGTATTTTGGTAATTTGATGATGATTACATGATAAGCATTTGCATAGAGATATCATGTTGAGGCTTGGTCACGTGGTGTCCAAGCATGTTTCCTTTGGAGATCCCCGTCATGAATGTGACGGGCCCGAGATCCTCACTCGTGGAGTGTGGGTTGAGGTCCCCGTTACTTGCGGAGTAACGGCAATTGGTCCCTGCGTGCGCGCGCAAGACAGCATGGGTATATGTGGCGCTGGCGATACTGCGCATTACAGGTGTAATGTACACAGAAAGTTAAAGTTAAAAGTCCTTGAGCATTGCATTTGCATACAAGATGTTCTAATGTTAATCTCCTTTATATGTGTGTTATTGCTATGGTTTCTTAATGTACTTGCTGAGTCTATGGACTCACTCTTGCTTTTATTGTTGTTTAGGTACCCGAGCCAAGAATGACATGCATGGGGGAAAGTAGACTGCTAGTCACACACATACCACATGAACTAAATAAAGATGCATGATCTTCAGAGAGTGATTGATCTTAGAATATTATGATTTGTTTTATGCTATGGATTAAATGTAATAATGAGGAGTAGTGAAATTTTATACCTCTCTAGTTATGATGGATTCTTAGCATGTTTTCTGATTATCCTTTGATGACTTGGAATGGAAGATTAATTAATATTAGATTATTACGTGTGTTGGAACCTTCATGTAATTAACTTTACAAGGGAGGTTCTGACGAAATTTATTAGAATTGTCTTCTTTAGAGTCTTTTAGAGTTTGTTTAGTAGCACTCCAGGCTCATGACGGACTGGGGTGTTACAAAAACCGTCCTCACCTGCAACAATAGGTGATAGTACCTTGAGTACGGAAGGTACTCAGCAAGTCTTACACAAACTAACAAAAGGAAGTGGTTATTAGGGCCTATTCAAAGGAGTAGAGTTTTTACATGCATAAGGTTACAACAGGAAGGTATAAAGGTTCAAATTTGCATAAAGCGATACATCTTAACCTACAAAGGCTAAATTTTGATAAAGCAATTTAATAACTCAAAGTTTGCTTAAAACAGTAAGTAAATGACATAAAAGTAAACAGTACAGTGCATGATTCCCTCATGCAAACCGAAAATAAACCAAAACAGATTTTTGAAAATTAAAACTTCTATACAGGTGACATCAATTCAAGTTATCGTCCATGACCGTGGACACGACTATTCGAACAGTTTATACTCTACAGGGGTGTACATCTTTACCCACATGACTTAGCTAGCCCGTTGCCTTCGGATGCCTCCGAATGATGACACACTACCTTTGGTATGCCGACCGGGGAAGCTAAGATTTGTTATTTTTCAACAAGCCAACACTATTGAGTTGGACCCCAATGTGTGAACTGATCCCGCTTAAACAACGACTGATAGCATCTGCCTAACCGGGGCACACATGTTGCGTCAGTAATGCCGATCCAAACAATTTAATGCGAATTGGGTTCCCTACCCATAGTAGAATGCTATCGGCACCATTAAGGTATCGTATATGCGACGAGGCACATATACGCCCTCACCCTCCTAAGAACATCTGATACTGACATACAAAGCTCACATGGCATAAAACGCAGTCCTCAGACCTAAGCATCTATGCCATACAAGGTCAATACACATATCCTTACTCTCCTGTTTCCAACTCAATAGTCTCAATATTTTACTTAACCAAACAGCGCCCATACACTGCATGTGCAAGTACGTGGGGGATTTGAACTGAATAGTCAGAGTTCGGTCCTTAATTAACCCGGACAAGTCCACCACAAAACCCAATCTCGTGCATAAAAGCACCATCACTAGCTTCCTCTTGTCCAGATCAATTTGAATTTCAAATACAAGACTGATTTAAAGAAACGGACAAAGAGTTTAAAAATAACAAGAGTTCGGTTGTGATTCCCATGTTTGACAAGATATGCTTGTCAAACCCTACAATTTCTAGACTGCAGGTCTAAGCCAAATCTGAAAATAAAGGTTATAATATACAGTACTGAGTTAGGGTTAAGTGTATGGTGACAATTTGAGGTAATCCATCATGTTTGGTCATAGCTAACTACTAACAGATCAAAATTTGTATTTTCAGAGAAATTAGCATGCACAGTTGTCACTGAATTTTAGACAAATCTAATGTATAAAATTTGGGATCAATATGGTGCAAAGAGGATGCTTGCCTTGATAGTAATAGACCCACTGCGAGCTCGGGTTGTTGAAGTATGATCAAAAGCTTTGCAGAATCGATTCTAAAAGAAGCAATAAAATCCAATAAATACCAAAAACGACAACTAGTATAAATTATCGAAATTGCATGATCAATAAAGAAATGCATGATTAAAGATGCTTAAGTTATATTTACCCTAATAGTGATAATAACCCATAATATAGCTTACTGTTTTCAAAAGACAGAAACTAGAGTTTAGTTCAAAGTTCTAGTTTTCAGATTTTGAAAATAATAGAAATAGGACAGATTCTAGATTTTGGGGAAAAAGGAAACCAGATCACGCAAAGATTCAAAAATGAAACTCAGCAAGATCTTTTAGGATAATTAACATCCTAAGTTAAACCCAATCTAACCTAAATCAGTTAGACTACCAAAACTAAAGAAGATTTGTATTGTCGGTTAAACCGACAATAAAGAACATAGGTAAATCTCTGCTAACAATCTAAAGAGATGATACAAGAATGAAAAGAACAACTTGTTAAGCTACTAGGGTTTAGTTTAGACCTAATTGGGATAACAAGTCGACATGAGAAACCCTAGGTCTTAAAAATGACACAAAAGACTAAAAAAAACTAGAATAACAACTTTTCAGTTTGAAGCAAGATCAAGCTACTGATGCTTGAAAGAATGATTCACAGCAACTTCTAAGGCTCTTAAGATGCTCAAGATGTTAACAGCTAGGATTTTAGCTTACCAGGAGAAGAAATATGCCAAGGGTTCTGAAAACCCGATGTTGAACAACAGAGAATTAAACTCTGATTTAACCTACAAGAGATAACCAATCTTTATGGCAAGGTGTAACAGAGTTTAGGATGGATAAGCAAAGGGACAAGAGCAAGAACTCCTTTGGCCAACAATGGAGGATGAGCTGCTTGGTCAACAATGGCAACAGAAAAGCTAGGGTTTATATATGGATGTTGAGCTACAGGGCAAGAGGGAAAGATCTAGAGTTGATGAGGTGTCCATTTAGCTAAACATCCCAAAAATTAGTGCATAATCTTTGGATAAATCCTCTCCCCTGCTCACAAAAATGGCTGCGCGCAGAGATAAGGAAGAAGAGAGGCAAAATATGACATGTGGGCCTTTGTCATTCTCACGCGCCGCATCTCACAAAAGCTCAAAGAATATCACCGTCCGATTGGAAATGGCGGTGTGATAAATAGAGAGATTAAATGATTTGAATCGGTATCAATTAATATGGACCGCACGATCTAGATCGACCGATCGGGATTAAAGCGGAGCTTAAAGGAATCTTGAGATCCACTTTCAAATTTGGTCGTTGGATTGAAATCCAACGCCACTAAAAGAATACACGTCACCTCCTTTAGGTGCGATGGCGCAACACCGTTGGATTTGATTTCTACGGTCGGGATGGAAAGTTGAACGGATGGTCCGATTGCATACACTCATATGGACCTTACGATTGAAATCCAACGATCCACCGATTTTGGGCTTTAAGGCCCACGGTCAAAAAGAAGTGTCGTAGGATTGAAATCCAAAGGCCCGCATAAACGCGCGTCTCTGATTTCAAATTGGGATAAGCGACACCGTTAGATCAAGAATAAACGGTCACGATTGTGCGGGGATCCGGAGTCGTCCGAATGCATACACAAATCGGGACCACATGATAAAGATCCAACGGCCGCAGGAGTGCGGGCTTTATAACACGCGGTAAAGGAATAGCCGTAGGATTTAAATCCAACGGCTCGGATAAAAGCGCCTTTAAGTTTAAAGCGAAAAGAGGTGCGTTGTTGGATCGAAACGAACGGTGGAGATTGAATAGGGATCCGAGTTGTCCGATTGCACACGGATCTCGCCGTTAGATCAAGATCCAACGGCGGAGATTAAAATGCACACGTGGACGGCTCGCGGGGTGTTATAAGCCGCTCGTTCGATTGAAGATCAACGGCTCATATCACGCGTGGATGTTGGGCTCGCGCTCGAACGTGACCGAACCGGACCAAGGCGATTGGGTTGGACCAAGACACGTGGTTCGAGTCGCTCTGATGATCGAGTTTGGATTCAAACCGGTTTAGTTGACAGAACCTTATTTAAATACTCCAAGGTTTGGTGGGCTTTTAAAATTGCAAATAAATTTATAAAATCACGAAATTTTTACTGTAAGCTACTGGGATGATATATTTCCAGATAAATTTTATAAGCCACATTTTCACTTTGTAAAATACATAAATATTCATTTCAGGCCGAAAATATTTATTTAAGGACAATAAATTTTTCTTTAAGCCCAAATAATTTCTAAAAATGCAACAAAAACATTTTTAGCCAAGATAATTTATCTAGGCTTTAATAAAAATACTTCCCAGTCATAATACAAGTTTTATCTTGTATTCCTTTAATACTTTGAATGGTTCTTTAGGATTTTGACTAAAAAGGAAGGTTTTTAACTTGTAACATGCTGCCCAAAGTGTAGAAATGAACAGTAATGCTATGAACAGCACCTCATTACTGTTCATAAAGCATTTTATTACTGTTTATAAACTTGGGGCTGTTACAGGGAGCATGATAGTTGTTCGAAAAGCTTTACCCTTTGTGGGTAGTTGTCTTTTCGGCTTGACCATGTAAGCGTATGGATTTTTATCCATACAAGCGGCTCGTAGTTGATACACAATATCGGAAAACGTCTTGTTAGACTTAGCCGTGCCTGCATACCAAAGGAAGTATGCTAACCGTGGCTGGTGGAAAGGCGGTCTAAAGTGTGGGTACATTGGTACACCCCTGCAGGGTTAAAACTATTCGAATAGCCTCATCCTAGGTTATGGACACGCTCGGATACGCCCCGTGAGAACTAGACTACAACATTTAATTAAAACTTGATGGGTTAGTATGAATGGATGTTCATACTATTGTTGTGGTGACTATTGGGTTAGTCACTTCCAGGTTGTCTTTATTGTTGTTATTATTATTGTATCGTTGTTATTTCAACAATTACAAATAGTTTGTCAAAATTGCTTTGAATCTATTACATTATTGCAAATGAAAACTTGCTTTATGCTAAAAGTAAGTCCAAAGCCCCCTCCACTTAAATAAAGCTTGCATGTAGTTAATTATAGTTCTGTTACCCTTACACGTCAGTCTTGCGAGTACAAAAACAATTTTTGTACTCAGTTGCTTTGCTTAATGTTTTTGTTGCAGAGAAAGAAGGTGAGCCCCAAGGTCTTCCCTTTTGTGAGATGTGCTGCGGGTTTAACGACTAGTTTGGCGGCCCGGTTGGTTGCCTTATAGGTAAAGGCACACTAATTGGCTTTTGTTTATCGCCATCTTATGGCACTTTTGCTTCCACTGTTTACTTAGTTATTTGTATGTCTTTTGTTAGACCTGTTGTATGGAATTGATGCATGATTTTGTAACGGGGTGTGTATACTGCATTTCTGGGAAGTATACATATCTCGAGGCTTGGTTTATTTGATTTGTGATGCTAGGGTCAATGGAAGGCTAAGCATTACAAGTCGAAAAACCGGGGTCCTCACAGAGGTGCTGGGGCGCTGGTTCTGCACTGGGACTCGGGAAGTGGAAGACTGGAACTTTCCACGCTGCGGTGGCTGCGGCTGAGTGAATCGAGGCTTGGGAAGGCCTCCTGCATTAAACCTCTGAGCGGTCATCCTCCGCTTGCGGTTCTCCATCTCCTGATGCTTGGCCTCCTGTGAGACCCCGGTTTATTAGGCTTGTAATACTTAACCTTCCACTGGTTCTAGTATCACAAACAGAATAACATGAGCCTCGATGGACATGTGCTTCCCAGAAAATGCAGCACACATACATCATACCAAAGCATGCATCAATTCCATACAACAACATATAACAAGTCTACCAAAAGCCATAAATAATATAAGTTATTACAGAACAGCCGACCGGCCAAATGACAAGAGTAGCAATTAAGTAACAGCGGAAGCAAAAGTTGCCATAAGATGGCTTAAACCAAAAGACGACCGGTTAGCCACACAACACCACAGGGCCACCGACCGGGCCGCCAAGCTAATCGCCCCTTAAACTGCCACAGCACAACTCACAAAAGTGAGGCCCATTGGACTCACTATCATCCTCTGCACAAACACAAGCAATGCAGGTGAGTACAAAAATGTACTCGCAAGACTTACGTGTAACACCCCAGCTCAACATTGAGCCTGGAATGCTACTAAAATTAAATTAAACTAAGCTAAACTAAGACCAATTACAAAATCTCGACAAAACCTCCTTTGTATAGTCGCCTATACCGAGGTTCTAACAATTGATCAAGGCATTTATCAATATAATCATAATCAGGTTCATTCAAGCGTGTAGAATAATATCATAAACATAACCAAAACTTTCTATTCTCATTATTACAGTTAACCTGAAACTCAAACTATCCATAGCTTCTAACAGGTAAACATAACATTTAACAATAATTTCATAATCCAATTCACTCATGCATAAGAGATAATCATAGGAATGTAATCAAATTAACACTATTTTTACAACCATAATCGTAATCATAAAACAACCATGGGTATTTCTCATGATCTATTTATTCTTATATGAAGCTAAATGACAATTGCTTTAATGTTGTGAGGTAGTGCGTGCTTTCCAATTCATCTACTCCTCCCATGCATGCCGTCTTGCCATTGTACCTAAAACACATCAAAGCAAGAGTGAGCCCAAAGACTCAGCAAGTACCAACAAGGCTAAGCAAGTTAACATTCATAGCATCAATAATCCAAGATGAACAATGCACCAGAGTAAAGCCTTCATGCTCATGTGTATGCAACCAATGCAATGCACCTTTTTAACTTTATCTCTTTTCGCATTTTACCGGTAATGCGGGGTATACAACCGTCGCTGTGTACCCTTGCCTGTGCCCTCTGGCACAGGGACCAAAAGCCTATACACCACATGTATAGGGACCTTTGCCCATCATCTGAATGATGGGGACCTCTTTGCTCATAGCCCACATTGCACCAATGTGGGGACCTCAAGCCCGTCAATACATGACGGGGACCTCAACGAAATGCATGCTTGGTTACCACGTGACCAAGCTTCAGCATGATCTCAATATGCACATGCACAACATCTATTCATCATCAATATACCAAGTACAATAACAACGGACATAAATAGAGCATAATCATACTTGGAGTATTCACCAATCTCAATATAAACATCATGCCAGCAACCTTACTTCGCTATCATATATCAAAAATATGCATGTATGACCAAGTCTCCAACACGATTGGAACATGCAATTGCTCCATGCCCACGTCTTTCATATACACGAATTTAACATGTACATAACAACATGTAAGATTTAGCAACGCTCAAGGAAAACATTAACCATAGCTTGCATTCATCAAGATAAAAGGAAAACTCATTACGCTAACATTCGTGCAAGGCTACAACAAGCAATCACCACAATCATATCATACAACCGAAAATACGCTATAACCCGAATACTTGCCTCAACCGTGCGAAAAGCGGCGACGAAGTGGGTGCTGCCATTGGGATCTCGCTGCCACCTGGACAAGAAGATAACCCCAAACTAAGACTAGCATTCTGGACCAAAATCATACATAACATTACAATCGAAATCGCTTAACTTCTTATCATTTCTAATTTTTTCTAATTTCTAGCGGTCGGTCACTGTAGACAGCAGACTTCAAAAATTCATAACTTTCTGCTCAGGAGTCCAAATAGGATGATCTTGGACAATCTGAAAAGGTAATTGAAATGTCTAAATAAACTTAGTTGGGGAGACCCTCTGATTCGGCCATCTACCAGACCTACCAATCTATTTAATCAGAGCAAATATTTCACGTCGGGTTTCTGGACAGCGACAAAGAAACTATCATAACTTTCTCTACGTTCGTCCAAATTCAGTGATCTTTAGCTTTCCTGAAAGCTAAGAGGATTAGCCTCGTTTTTCGTTATGGTGAGACCCTCTGAAAACCCCTCTAACAGCATGTTTAAAACAGGTTAATCCAAACTGTCTGTTCATCTTCTTCCCAGAAACACAGTCACACCATTAAATTCATAACTATTGCTACCGAAGTCGGAATGACCTGATTCTTATCGGAAATGAAAGGTAATTACGATATCTACAACTTTCTAGGAGACACCCAGACCCAATTCTGCCTCTAACATAATCAAAAACAACAATCTTCTCTGCTGCAGAAAACCGACGAACTGACAACCGAAAATGAACAACTAGAAAACGACCCCAAAACAAAGAATCACGGGATACCCTTGCTTTGAGGCAGCGAAGGCACGCTGTGCGGATGATCACCACGAGTTCCCGGTTGCGGATCCTTCTTCCTCTCCCTTTCTTCTCTTCCTTCTTCCCTTCTCTTCTTTTCTTCCTTCTTGGCGGCCACCCAAAGGGGGTCACCTTCTTCTTCCTTGGCCGGCTGCCATGGGGAAAAGGGGAGATGCTAGGGAGGAGGTGCTAGGGAGGCGCAAGATGGAGGAGGCAGCCAAGGGAGAGGCGTGGGAGGGAGGAGGTGGCGGCTCAAGGGAGGGAGTGGAGGAGTGGAGAGGTGGGGAGGTGGGGCTAGGGTTTGGGGAGTGGCACCCCCATGGCCGCCACCCCCTTTTCCCTCATGGGCGGGGCCCAAGCCCAGTTGGAGTGGAGCAAGAAAATCCCTCTCAAAAGATGAATTGTGAAATTTCCTGTTGGTCCCTCTCGAAAATCCATTAAATTCTCTCCCGTAAGATTAATCTTCCCCGAACATTTAATCTCTCCCGACTATTTGCTTGTCACAATATCGGGGTATTACATTCTACCCCCTTAATGAGATTCGACCCCGAATCTAAACGCGAAACTTCCCGAAAGAAAACCACGACTAGAACTTAACAACAGATACCAAAGCGATCAACTCCTACTAAACTCGCTCACGTGAGACTTCAACTCTCAAGTGACCTCTCTCTCCAACAGAAGAGACCACAACACCAAGACGTAAATCGACGTCTGTACTAACGCTCCACTCGACATTCGGGTACACTCACGGACAAGACTCGAGGTAAGACCTCACTCGATGGTTAACGGTGCAATCGAAACCTCAAACTCTGGATCTCCCAGGTATTCACTCAACACCCGAACATACAAGACGTTACGTACTCCGCGCACGGACTCGAGACAGTCCTGGCGATGCGCCAACTAGCGAAAACAACCCAATGTATCTTGGGTTAAACCTCCCAAAGATACCGAACCACACGACATGCACATAGAACACAGAACTCGTGTTCCACCGCTCAATTATACTCCTCACTAAAGCAAAAATCACCTCCTTTAACCAGAAACACACAACAACAATACTCTTCCTAAACACACTCTTTTACCAGCAAAGCTCAACTGAAAATGAAGAACTCTCAACGCAACCAAAGCGTTACCAACTCGGTACTAAAAGGAGTCAAATTCAAAATCGATGATTTAACACGAAAATCTTTCCACCTTCAATTAGAAAATTTGCAAATAAACACCACGATCGCTAAAAGAGAAACCACTCGATTAACCAAATCCATCATTTCTTTTATTCTTTCTGAACCGATAAGAATCATATATACCAAAATCGAGTCAAACTCAACTTACAAAAGATATTGGTCAACAACACAAAACTCAAGCGAGAATCGAAACTATTCACTCCTTTGAGGAAGTATCAAATTCTCATATCTCTTTTAAGAATAAAATCTCTCTCAACTTTGGAGTTTCATTCATCACAAAACACACTAACTCATCTTTCTTAACTTTACATTCTCAATGTTACACTCAAGTTGAAATACATCATCCACAATTCCGTATAAAGGCTCTATCGACGCCGCCAAACTTTATCTCAACAACTCCTCTATCTACATGATTAATTTGACAGATGACTTCCAATGCATCTCAAAATAGATTACACACATAATCACATCTCCTCAATGTTTTAGAAATAAACAACTTGGAATTCACAGCTCTCACAGTCATATACTTTCTCTAAAAGGGCTCTATCAATGATTATCTCACTTTGTTCAAACCCACCCTTAATCTACCTCCTCTACACATAATCATTGGGTGCCCCAAGTCCTAGCATAAAATTGCAAAGCCCAAATTAAACTCCAAGATTCCTACAACGAACTTCTCATATAAAAGATAGGGAAATCCTCAGATTAAATCCGTAAAATCCCATAATTCCAACATACTCTCTCATTAACATCATCATGAAAATATTTTCTTGACCAGTTTACCTTTACAAAGATTATAACCCTCAGAAGGTTACTCATTTAAAGCCAAATCACTCTTGACGTTACTCAATATTTTCCATTATCCCATTAATTAACATGGCGATTTGATTACTTTGTAACCCCACTCTCATTAAACCACATCATCAAGAATAACTTTCATAGCCTCGCAATACTACCAAATTGCGATACTCTAATATATTGATCCAGATTTCCATACTTGCTAATTCTAATGCTCGGTCAAAAAGAACACCAAATCTTGAACTACAACTTGTTATAAGTCCTACTAGTTGCGACAACGAAATCTGTTAGCTCCAAAGACAAATATTCTTTTTAACTCAAATCCTCTCCAAGAATTATTCTAATAAATCAATTTATTACTCCAAGCCTCTCAGACGACTTGACACCTAAGGGTTCATCAAACCATCTACTAGGCCACCACTATCTAGATGCCAAGACACCACCTACGAGACTTTACAATACAGATCGGTTAACCCTTTCTTAGAAGAAGAGGCAAATAGAAATAAGTTTCAGCTCAAAAAAAGCGTTACCACTTACAGAGTTACAAGATCAAGAGAAACAATCGATAAAGCTGTTCTCGAAAACCAAAAGATATGATCAAAGTTGAGGCGCACGTCCCACAATCGAGAGAATATCAAACCTCGACGAGAATAAAACACCGCTTTTAGAATTCGGAAAACTCTTATGGGCAAGAACAAAAGTTTTAGACAAACTTCAATATTCGCAAGTTATGAAACTTTACTTAAATCTCAAATACTTCCACTTTACTCGATTTTCGTTGGTTATAGCATCACCATGGCATTTCCGACAAAGAGTAATTGAAGATCACAACACCTATTCCACTTAGGAACTAATAAAACCTCTCAACACGTCACTTTGCTCTAAACAAATTCAGCTATCACATCAACATGAGGTCGAAAGATCACAAATGCGAACTAGAAACATATTCAATTAATTAACATCGCGGCGATCCGGTCCTTTATACAAAACATTCAATATTATCATCATAATCCCTTCGACAATCACACTAGTAATGTAACAATACACTCTTAGCGAGACTCATCATAGCCTCTTATCCCATCATAAATTTCTCCAAAGGAAACACAAGCCACAAGGTTGAAACAAACCTATTTTAACTAGTTCATACTATCAAATGATACTTTCGCAAAGCACACTATCAGAGGCCACTTACTCAATCACCCACTCAACCATTAGTGTTACTCACACCCGCTCCAACTGTCATTAACAATTGTCAATTGTATGAATCATGTATACAAATAGGGTCCTACTTCTGTTTGTAGTCGCGTAACCATCTATAAACACAAAGTCAACATTTAATAATCTCATCGCTTTGCATACATGAGTTTCACAACATGCTACCTCAACGTTCGTCTAATCTAATATACATGTTTTTAATCTAGCAATTATGTATGCTCATCAAGTAACTAATTTACGAAAATTTCCAATCTGATATCCTCTAAAGCATCGTTCAAACACATTCTTAACATAACCATCACTAATGGGTAAGCTAATCCATAGAGATACATTACTCCATGCTATTCAATAAATCTACCTGATTCTACAATCCTAACGATCAGACCAATTCATCAGAATACCACACATCTTAATAACTCTATTGATTCCAACTAATTATTATCGTACTCATAGTCACAGCTCATCAAGAACCACCAAAGGACAACCTCCACTTATTCAACTTTCTTTGATAAGGACCTTAGTTAAGATCGATCATGCACAAACTGCGATCTTAACTTGAAACTCATAACACAACCATTAATATTCAACGCTCAAAATACCCAAAAGAGATACGTTGAGTCAAAGCCTTCATGAACTAAAGGACTTACAAAAGAAACTTTCATTAACCAAAAACATCAAGCGAATAAATAGGTCAAGCTTTCCAATAAGAAAAACAAAACTCCCCTACAAAAGTCAATCTTGACAATTAGCAAAATTCACCAATCGCGAGAATAACTCAACGGTTGGGAAAAACAATAGTTGATTTACGGGCCAAATAAAGCCAAAGGAAACACACCAAACGTTTCAAAGAAACCCATCAATCGCAACCGGATAAGAGTTGACCAAATTCAAATTCAGGGAAGAGAACAACTTTTCTAAAGATTCTCGCTATCGACACCTGTACTAAGATATCCGGGGTAGCACTTCTCTATACCCACTCCACGAACGGTGGTGTAACCTGGTAAAGCCCAGGGTCACAACCACGACCTTAACCTCTCAACAACGACTAATCCCACTCATAATAATCATAATAATTAATTAATAAGCAGCCAAACTCAATTCATATCAGCAATAATCAAAACGATATAACGGAGCGTAAATGCAAAGATTGACCCATCCCCATCCTCATCGTGCTCGGTGTGTCAAACTTTTAAGTTGATTAACATTAGCAATTTTTTTATATCTAGTCACCACGGACCTACTGACCCGCTCGATACCAATCTGAAACACCCGACTCAACATTGAGCCTGGAATGCTACTAAAATTAAATTAAACTAAGCTAAACTAAGACCAATTACAAAATCTCGACAAAACCTCCTTTGTATAGTCGCCTATACCGAGGTTCTAACAATTGATCAAGGCATTTATCAATATAATCATAATCAGGTTCATTCAAGCGTGTAGAATAATATCATAAACATAACCAAAACTTTCTATTCTCATTATTACGATTAACTCGAAACTCAAACTATCCATAGCTTCTAACAGGTAAACATAACATTTAACAATAATTTCATAATCCAATTCACTCATGCATAAGAGATAATCATAGGAATGTAATCAAATTAACACTATTCTCACAACCATAATCAGAATCATAAAACAACCATGGGTATTTCTCAGTAGTCTATTTATTCTTATATGAAGCTAAATGACAATTGCTTTAATGTTGTGAGGTAGTGCGTGCTTTCCAATTCATCTACTCCTCCCATGCATGCCAGTCTTGCGATTGTACCTAAAACACATCAAAGCAAGAGTGAGCCCAAAGACTCAGCAAGTACCAACAAGGCTAAGCAAGTTAACATTCATAGCATCAATAATCCAAGATGAACAATGCACCAGAGTAAAGCCTTCATGCTCATGTGTATGCAACCAATGCAATGCACCTTTTTAACTTTATCTCTTTTCGCATTTTACCGTAATGCGGGTATACAACCGTCGTGTGTACCCTTGCTCGTGCCCTCGCACAGGGACCAAAAGCCTATACACCACATGTATAGGGACCTTTGCCCATCATCCGAATGATGGGGACCTCTTTGCTCATAGCCCACATTGCACCAATGTGGGGACCTCAACCCGTCAATACATGACGGGACCTCAACGAAATGCATGCTTGGTTACCACGTGACCAAGCTTTCAAGATGATCTCAATATGCACATGCACAACATCTATTCATCATCAATATACCAAGTACAATAACAACGGACATAAATAGAGCATAATCATACTTGGAGTATTCACCAATCTCAATATAAACATCATGCGGCAACCTTACTTCGCTATCATATATCAAAAATATGCATGTATGACCAAGTCTCCAACACGATTGGAACATGCAATTGCTCCATGCCCACGTCTTTCATATACACGAATTTAACATGTACATAACAACATGTAAGATTTAGCAACGCTCAAGGAAAACATTAACCATAGCTTGCATTCATCAAGATAAAAGGAAAACTCATTACGCTAACATTCGTGCAAGGCTACAACAAGCAATCACCACAATCATATCATACAACCGAAAATACGCTATAACCCGAATACTTGCCTCAACCGTGCAGCAGCGGACGCGAAGTGGGTGCTGCCATTGGGATCTCGCTGCCACCTGGACAAGAAGATAACCCCAAACT
This sequence comes from Ampelocalamus luodianensis, assembly GCA_036346255.1. Lineage (NCBI taxonomy): Eukaryota > Viridiplantae > Streptophyta > Magnoliopsida > Poales > Poaceae > Ampelocalamus > Ampelocalamus luodianensis. The sequence goes on along the minus strand of CM070620.1, from coordinate 66,776,732 downwards.
AAGACTAGCATTCTGGACCAAAATCATACATAACATTACAATCGAAATCGCTAACTTCTTATCATTTCTAATTTTTTTCTAATTTCTAGCGGTCGGTCACTGCAGACAGCAGACTTCAAAAATTCATAACTTTCTGCTCAGGAGTCCAAATAGGATGATCTTGGACAATCTGAAAAGTTAATTGAAATGTCTAAATAAACTTAGTTGGGGAGACCCTCTGATTCGGCCATCTACCAGACCTACCAATCTATTTAATCAGAGCAAATATTTCACGTCGGGTTTCTGGACAGCGACAAAGAAACTATCATAACTTTCTCTACGTTCGTCCAAATTCAGTGATCTTTAGCTTTCCTGAAAGCTAAGAGGATTAACCTCGTTTTTGTTATGGTGAGACCCTCTGAAAACCCCTCTAACAGCATGTTTAAAACAGGTTAATCCAAACTGTCTGTTCATCTTCTTCCCAGAAACACAGTCACACCATTAAATTCATAACTATTGCTACCGAAGTCCGAATGACCTGATTCTTGTCGGAAATGAAAGGTAATTACGATATCTACAACTTTCTAGGAGACACCCAGACCCAATTCTGCTTCTAACATAATCAAAAACAACAATCTTCTCTGCTGCAGAAAACCGACGAACTGACAACCGAAAATGAACAACTAGAAAACGACCCCAAAACAAAGAATCACGGGATACCCTTGCTGAGGCAGCGAAGGCACGCTGTGCGGATGATCACCACGAGTTCCCGGTTGCGGATCCTTCTTCCCTCTCCTTTCTTCTCTTCCTTCTTCCCTTCTCTTCTTTTCTTCCTTCTTGGCGGCCACCCAAAGGGGTCACCTTCTTCTTCCCTTGGCCGGTGCCATGGGGAAAGGGAGATGCTAGGAGGAGGTGCTAGGGAGGCGCAAGATGGAGGAGGCAGCCAAGGGAGAGGCGTGGGAGAGGGAGGAGGTGGCGGCTCAAGGGAGGAGTGGAGGAGTGGAGAGGTGGGGAGGTGGGGCTAGGGTTTGGGGAGTGGCACCCCTATGGCGGCCACCCCTTTTCCCTCATGGGCGGGGCCCAAGCCAGTTGGAGTGGAACAGTGAAAATCCCTCTCAAAAAGATGAATTGTGAAATTTCCTGTTGGTCCCTCTCGAAAATCCATTAAATTCTCTCCCGTAAGATTAATCTTCCCTGAACATTTAATCTCTCCCGACTATTTGCTTGTCACAATATCGGGGTATTACATTACGAGTAACAAGCCTATACATAGCTACATGAAAGCTGCATCAAAAGAAGGTTGGTTATATGGTTATTTGGACGCATAAAGCAAGTTTCATTTGCAATAATGTAATAGATTGAAGGCAATTTGACAAATCAGTTTTTAAACATTGAAATAACAGCGGGTAACAATAATCATCAAGTAACCACCTAGAAGTGACTAACCCTTTAGCCACCACAAATAGCATGAATCCCAGATTCATACCACCCATCAAGTTTTAATTTAAAATGTTGTAGTCTAACTCTTGAAAAGCTTATCCAAGTGTGTCCATAACCTAGGACGAGGCTATTCGAATAGTTTGTAATTCCTGCAGGGTGTACCAATGTACCCACACTTCAGACCGCCTTTTTGCCAAGCTATTAAGCACACTTCCTTTGGTATGCCGGCACGGCTGAGTCCTACGAATCCTTTCCAATGGAATATGATAATCAAGAGACGGACGTATGGGGGTTAATCCTTAGTGATCTGTCGACGAAATATAGATCACAAGGACCCATACGTGGAGCAGGACACACCGGCCTTGGCGGGTGCTCCTCTCCCCACAAACATGTCTATGTTGCACATAATTAAATGTGCAACCCACCACGCGACTCATTAATTAACACACCCCAAAGTACTCAGCTAAGAGAGGTCCCATATCCCTCTAGTGTGGTTAGCACGCATAGAAATGCTCGGATAACAGGTACTCACAAGTAGTTCGGTCCTTAATTGACCCGGGCACCATTCCAATCACACCCAAAAGATCACACCATCTTACCATTGTGTCCAAGTCTAAATTATTTTCATTTTCAGTTTTAGTTTTGCAATTTAGACATAGCACAACGCCAAAACATAGAGATCATAATAAATTTGTGTGATCAAGGTTATCGACAAGTCGATAACCGCCCATTTCTACGGATAGCTAAGCATGGCTAAGCATAATGACGCGTAAACTACTAAGTGACAAGGGTTCATCCAGCGAACTGTAACAACCCTAACGTAGGGTTTGTATTTCAAATGTAAATTATGAGGAGAAATAAAAACTTTTGGTGCCTCATGAAATCATTTGAGAGTTTCTACAATTTTCCCTAGCAATTTCCAATTTTTAGAATGTAATTCTTGTGATTGGAAATTGTTGTCAGCAAATTTTAGCTTTCAAACTTGTGATCATCCTCTGAAACTATTTTTCCTGTCATCTTGACCATCCTATCTACCTCCCTGAATTATTTCACAGTTTTTAGATTTTAATTGCTATTTCTTATGGCCAAGTCAAACTAGTTTGAAATCTGGTCAAACTCCTGATCAGCAGCTTGTGAATTTTATTGGGAGAAATCTAGTGCATAAAAACTCCTGGAAAAATTACACAAGGTTGTCCTCTGTTCCAATAAGCTTCCATAAAAATTTCGGAATTTTTGGAGCTCAGGAGCTACCTCTAAAAATTCTCCAAACTCTCTCAGCCTTTTAAAACTCCAAATCAGTATTCACTGTTCCTCGGGCTCGAACCCGAGCCCGACTTGAGTCCGACCGCACCACATGGCTCGGTCGCGCCACCTAGCGGCACCGCCTGAGCCCGATCTCTGTCGACCGTCCGATACAGATCGTGCGGCCCTCGTGCGTCGAGTCTGTCGACCTGTCCGAATGCATACATCGATCTCAGCCGTCCGTTTTAGATCCAACGGTCGATACGATATTGATCGAGTTAAACCAGCTCATCGCGCCGCATCAGACCCCGTCTCGCACCGTCTTGTCACAGTCGATGACATGTGGACCCCACCTGTCAGTATCGCCCTCGTCTTATCCGAACCTCACCGGAGCTCGTGGCCGTTCGCGCATGGGTGCCACGTACCTCGTCGCTGCCACCTTTTTGCCATCGTGTCCGGCTGGGAGGCATCGCCGCGACTTCATAAAGCCTTTGAGCTCACCCACTTTTTCTCGCTTGCTTCCTCGTGATTTCTCCGCCCGTTTCTTTGTCTCGGCCGGAGTTGAAGCCAATGGCAGCATCACCGTGTTAGTGCCGCCCTTGATTCCGCGACCGCCCCATCGTGGTCCTTGTTCATCGCCGCCTCCATTTTTCCCATTCTGGATCCTTGTCGTCCAGTGAATTGCCTGGAGCGACTTCGTCGTCTTCGACTCCGGCGCTCTCGGCTCCGCAAGCTCAATTGCGTTCCGGTGAGTCTCTAGCCTCGTCACTTGGTCCCTTTGGATCGCACTGATGCACTGAATCTAATGATGGCTTCATTTTCATCTTTGATGCATCGTTGAGGTGTGCAACCCTTCTTCTCGAGCTCGGTTTTCCGCCGTGGAAATTCCGCCGTCTCGGACCTTCTTCTTCGACATTATCGTGGGCTTATTGCTCCTAGGATCAAGGCGGCTGGTGCGCACCTTCACGAAGCTTTCGGTGTCCGGCGCTTTCTCAGAGGGAGCCGTCTTCGCCTCCGCCTCCGATTTCGCCGCTGCCCGCCGCGGCATCCTCGAGGTCCCGGTCACCGTCATCAAGTTCGCAGGACGCGGTGAACCGAAGGTACCACTCTCTCGCCGTAAACCCATCGGTTAGCTAGATCACTGCGCGCGCGCCGCCGCCCCCCGTCTTGCGCGGTGAGCGCCGGTGATGATTAGTTTAACTCTAATCATGTCTAGTTTGAGTCTCTGACTTGTAGGCCCTATTGGCTAATCACGTTTAGAAAATCTTTAATCCAGCCCGTTATTTGTTCTCTGAGTCGCTGCCATGTGGGTCCGTCTTTGTCGATTAGGGTTGTGTAGCTCGTAATGCGTTTTCTCGCCGGTAGCGTATTTCTGTGAGAGTATGTTAGGTTTGCACTTTGGTAAGCCAAGGCGTATTCTCGAATCGCCTTAGACGTCACCTTCGGCGAGGCGAATTGCAGTCGTCACCTTTATTGGGCCCATTTGTCGATGTCTGGGCTGGTTGGTTGTCGGTAGGAAAAGGTATAAATGCTTTAGTATTTCGAAATGCTTTTACGTTGCCTTTGTTAATTCAATTAAACTTAGAAAATGCATAACTAATTCAATTCTTATCCAAATTGCATGAAACCAGTGCTGTTAATTTTCATTTTAAATGTACTATTTACTAAAATTAGTGTCAACCTTGTCCCTGTATCAAAAATCTGTTAATTAATTTAATGTTGTAGAATGTAATCTCCAAGTTAGAAAATTCATATCTTTTCAATAATCGTCCAAATCGATGAAATCCAATTCTGTAAATTTTCATTTTTAGTGCACTAATTATCAGGATAGATTTTAGATACTGTTTCTGTTATTAAAATTTTGCTAAGTATTTAACTAGTGCTTTAATGTGTATGTTAGCTTAGGAAATTGCTAGAAAATTCATCACCACTTCAAATAATTATTTCCCTCTCTCTAAAATATGTTAGAACCTGCTTAGGTTGCTGTGTGAGTTTTGGTATGTCTTGTTATTGTTGTATGTTGGGTTTTGCCGGTGTTATTCGTTCTTATTCGCTGTTATTTGTTCAATCGTTAGGATTCGATATTTGCGGTAACCCTGAGAGCGACCCTCCGCAACAAATTGAGCAACGGCCGGGCAAGCAAGTTTGATCATTTTATCCCGGTATTTTAAAGTCTAATATTTTGTTTCAACTGTATGTATGCATCGCTTATTTTGTGTTAAATTGGTTAGTTAAACCTTTAGATGCATAATCTGTAGGTAAATATTTGTCCTCTACTACCTGAGCCTAGGTTATTTGCTATGATTAGAGTTATTGGATGAACTCTCGTCACTTAGTAGATTACGAGTTCGATTGCTTAGCCATGCTTAGCTACGGTAGTTTTAGGCGATCATCGACTTAGTCGATGATCTTGATCACATAAAATTATTACTGTTCTTATATTCCAGCTCATGCTATGTTAATTGCAAAACAAAAATCGAAAACAAAAATGATTTAGACGCGGGCACAACGGTAAGATTGGTGTGATCTGTTGGGTGTGACTGGAAAGGTGCCTAGGTCAATTAAGGACCGAACATCTTGTGAGTTTCATTATCAGGGCATTTCGGCGTGCTAACAACACTAGAGGGTATGGGACCTCTCTTGACCTAGTACTTTGGCGTGTATTGGCTCCGGGTCGCAGGAGGTCCCAGGAGGGATGGAGGTGGGAGCATGGTAGTTGTCCAAAAGCTTTATCTGAGTGGGTAGTTGTCTTTTGGCTTTACCATGTAAGCGTATGGATTTCTATCCATACGAGCGGCTCGTAGTTAATACACAATATTGAAAAGTCTCGTAGGACTTAGTGTGCGAAGCATACCTTGGAAGTGTGCTTTGGCTTAAAGCGATGCTCAAGTGTGGAGTGCAGTGGTACACCCCTGCAGGGTTTAAAAACTATTCGAATAGCCTCGTCCGAGGTGATGGACACGCTTGGGTAAGCTTATCAAGAGTTAGACTACAACATTTAAAATTAAAACTTGATGGGTGGTACGAATCTGGGATTCGTGCTATTATTGTGGTGACTATTGGGATAGTCACTTCTAGGTTGTTTATCTTCCTCTTTCATTATTATTATCCTTACTGTTATTTCAATCTTAAAAATGAATTGCAAACTTTCCTTTAAAATGTATTACCTTATTGCAAATGAAAATTGGCTTTATGCAAACGAGACATATGGCCTCCACCAAACAAGCTTGCATGTAGCATATGAACAGGTCTGCTAGTTCTCACGTCAGTCTTGTGGGTACAAAGACAATCTTTGTACTCAGGTGCTTTGCTTAATGTTTTTGTTGTAGAGGAAGAAGGTGAGCCCCAAGGGCCTCACTTCTGTGAGCTGTGTTGCCGTTTCGTGGACGACTAGACTTGGCGGTCCGGTCAGATGCCTTGTGGGTTGAAGGCACGCTGATTGGCTTTGTTTATAGCCATCTTATGGCACTTTTGCTTCCGCTGTCGTTCTTGTTTATTTGTGTATCTTGGCCTGTCGGCCTTTGTCTGTAATAACTCTACTATTTGTTTATCTTCCGTTTGGTAGTGCGCTGTTTGGACTCTATGTTTGGAATGGAGTTGATGTCTAATTTTGTCACGGGGTGTGTATACTGCTTTCTGGGAAGTATACATATCTCGAGGATCAATTTATTTGATTTGTGATGCTAGGACCAGGTGGTTGGTCAAGCATTACAAGCCAAATAAATTGGGGTCCTCACAAAGTTGGTATCAGAGCCATTCTGACCGTAGTAACCCAAGCATAGTCGTCCTTAGGATATTTTGAAAAAGCTTAATTTCAAAGTATAAAAAGGGTTTACGAAAACCTAGGCAGATTCTCAAATTTTACTCCTTACCTATCTTAGCCTTCTACTCTCATCTTACTCTAATTTGAGTTTAAAACTTGGTTTCTCTCTTTCCTTTCAAAAGATAGTTACTACCGGTAGAATCGGTCTTTGGGAGGACCATAGAGAATTAGTCTAATTAAAAGTTGTGGGGTATAAGGGTAAGATATGTATGAGTTTGCTAAGTGTCTGATTTTTGTCAATTGGTTTTGTAACTTAAAAGTCTTGTGTTTGTTTTGTCTTTGTTAGTAAGTTATTTGCGGTGGGTTGTCGACTTTGTGTTCGGCTATTGTTAACTTGTCTTAGTGAAACAGGATGGCGGGAGAGCAGCGTGGCGATCGGCGGTGGTCATGATGAGAGCTTCCCCTCCTCAGACCATGGTGAGGTTCTCGCTCGGATCGGCGAAACCGCATGGACGACGCGCATCTTGGAGGTTATTGCTAGGAATACCTCCACTCCCTGCCGGTGGTGGCGGCCACCGGACTCGCGGGGACTTGCGAGTTCCTCCGTCTGCGCCGCCGACTTTCTCCCGCACGAGGACCTCTCGATGCGGATGATTGGCTGCGCATGGTTGCGAAGCTCAACATAGCTCGATGCCGAGCACAGGATAAGGCACTCTTCGTGTCCCACCGGCTGAGGGCGCGCACTCTCATGGTGGGAGAACTATCTCGCCATGCGACCGCGGGCCATGTGGTCGCGTGGGAGGAGTTCGATCGACTTTTCGTCGGGCCCACATCACGATGGCCCGATGAAGTGAAGAAGAAGGAGTTCCTCGCGCTCAAGCAAGGGCGCAAGTGCGTGATGAGTACTGCACGAGTTCAATCATTTGGCTCGTTGTGCTCAGGAGGTGGCCTCGGATGAGGCTAAGCAGAGAAGTTTATGGATGGCTTGCGAGGAGCTGCGGGACAAGCTATCTATTGTGGACTTCTCGACTTTCGTGCCTTGGTAGATAAGGCCATTGTTGCTTGAGCATAAGGAAAAGGCGTGGCGAGTCCATAGCGCAAATGGGAGCGCATCGGTCTACTCACACTAGCCTCACTCGTCCTCGGCAGGCCGGCACCGATGGCCCGTTCTTTTGCTCCACCGCGCCGAGGCCATCTGCACAGCTCCTCGCCCGCGGCCGTGAGCCACCACGTGCGCTGCGATCCAGCAGCGAGCGGCCTCGCAATCCGGCGGGTGAGGTTACTTGTTTCGCGCCACAACAAGGGCCATTATGCGAATGCACGCCCCAGTGTTGCAGCGACCCCTCGTCCTAATGGAGGACGCGGGCAGGGGAGTGGTCACCCACCTGACCAAAAGATTATCTAGAAGCCCCAGGGTGCGAGCAGCGGTGGAGTCAACCACCTTTCGGTGAGGAGGCTCGAGGCGCGGATGTCGTGATGGGTACACTTCTTGTTAATTCTCGTCCTGCTGCGGTATTATTTGATTACGGAGCATCGCATTCTTTATTTCAAGATCATTTGCTGCTACTAGTGGTCTTCTTTGTGTTCCTTTGGGAGTTCCTTTGCTCATCCGCTCTCCGGGTCGGAAATGAGAGCGATCTACTGATGTCGGGATGTTCCTATCATAGTCAAAGGAGTGGGGTTTTGGCAAACCTTATTACGCTCGATTCAATGAGTGCGGATGTGATTCTTGGCATGGATTGGTTGTCCCAACATTTGGGGCAAATCGATTGTGCCAGGAAGATTGTCTATCTCACGACCCTTGAGTGGCAGTCGGATTTTCGCGCGACTTCGGGGGCCACATCTATGTGCATTAGAGGCTAAGTCAGCCTTGCAAATTCAGGATGTACCCATAGTATCTGACTTTGTGGATGTCTTTCCTGAAGATTTACCTGGGGTGCCTCCGGTTCGAGATCTAGAGTTTGTCATCGAGTTGCTGCCCGGTACTGCCCCTATCTCAAAGGCGCCGTATCGGATGCCTCCCAATGAATTGGAGGAATTGAAGAAGCAATTAGGTGAGCTTCAAGCAAAGGGTTTCATCCGTCCCAGTTCATCTCCTTGGGGTTGTCCGGTGATCTTTGTGAAGAAGAAGGACAAGACTTTGCGCATGCGTTGATTACCGATCCTCTCAATGAGGTGGCGGTGAAGAACAAGTATCTCTCGCCCGCATTGATGATCTGTTTGATCAGTTGACTGGAGCCCAGGTGTTCTCAAAGATTGATTTGAGAATGGGGTATCATCAGGTCAGGATTAGATCAAAGGATATTTCGAAGACGGCTTTCACTACTCGTTATGGGCTGTACGAGTACACCGTCATGTCTTTCGGTTTAACCAATGCTCCAGCTTTGTTCATGAACTTAATGAATTCAGTATTCATGGAGTTTTTGGATAAATTTGTGGTGGTCTTTATTGATGATATTCTTATCTATTCCAAGACTGAAGCAGAGCATGCTGAGCATCTAAAGATTATTTTGGGCAAATTGCGGGAGCATCAGCTATATGCAAAATTCAGCAAATGTGAGTTCTGGTTGAAGGAAGTGGCATTCTTGGGCCATGTTCTTTCAGCTGGAGGCATAGCTGTGGATCCCGGCAAGGTCGGCGACGTTCTATCTTGGGGCGGCCAAGTCGATCCAGCGATGTGCGGAGTTTTCTTGGTTTAGCGGGCTACTACGCGCTTTATCGAGAACTTCTCCAAGATCGCAAAGCCGATGGTGAATTGCTCAAGAAGGACAAGAAGTTTGTGTGGTCCTCTGCTTGTGATGAGAGCTTTCGGGAGCTCAAACAGCGATTGACTTCAGCCCCAGTCCTTACCCTTCCTGATATCCACAAGAGCTTCGATATTTATTGCGATGCCTCTCGTCGAGGACTTGGATGTGTTCTTATGCAGGAAGGCAAAGCGGTTGCCTATGCATCGAGCGATTGAGACCTCATGAGCTCAACTATCCCACCCATGATCTAGAGCTTGCTGCTGTGGTTCATGCACTCAAGATTTGGCGTCATTATTTGATCGGTAACCGCTCTGAGGTGTATTCCGACCACAAGAGCTTGAAATACTTGTTCACCCAGCCAGATCTGAACCTCAGGCAGAGGAGATGGTTGGAATTGATCAAAGATTATGACATGGGTATTCAGTATCATCTGGCAAGGCCAATGTGGTTCTTGATGCACTTAGCGAAAGGTGTATTGCAATACTCGATGATCCAAGAGCGAGAACTTTGCACTTCTTGCGGAATTTCAGCGTCTCAACAGGTTTGGTTGAGCATGGTTCCCTTCTTGCCTTGGTTGTGCAACCAACCTTGGTGGATCAAGTCAAGCGACCTGACAAGCCGATCGGATGGCGGTGTGAACGAGATCAAGCGAGAATATCAAGGGCGGGATAGCGGTGTTTCTCGGAAGATGAGCATGGTGTTGTGTGGTTTGGGCGGCGCCTCGTGGTTCCAAAGGTTCGAATTACGGATTTGATTCTTCAGAGGCCCATGATTCGCCTTTGTCCATCCATCCGGTGCCACTAAAATGTACCAAGATCTGCGTCGAGATTTCGGTGGACTCGCATGAAGCGCGAGATTGCGGGTTCGTTGCGGATGCGGCGTATGTTGTCGCGTGAAGGCCGAGCATCGGCGTCAGCAGGTCTCCTCCGGCCCTTGCCTATACGAGTGGAAGTGGGATTCCGTTGGTATGGACCGTCCTTTGGTTTGCCCGTACTTCTTCGGGAAGGATGCTATCCGGGTGGTTATTGACCGATTGACAAAAGTAGCACATTTTACGCGGTGTGTACCGCCCTCGGCGTCGATAAATTGGCGAACCTCTACATATCCCGCATTGTGAGTTTGCATGGTGTGCCACGAGCGATGGTGTCGAATCGTGGTTCTCTTTTCACTTCCGACTTTGCACGATCTCGAGGAAGCCATGGGGACCGTCTTTCGTTCAAATTTCGACCTATCATCCTCGGATCGATGGTCGACGGAGCGCGTCAATTAGGTGCTTGAAGATATGCTCGTGCTTGTGTTCTTTCGTATGGGAAGAATTGGGAGAAGTGCCTACCACTTGCCGAGTTCTCCTACAACAACGACTTCGAGCTAGTCTCGGTATGGCACCGTTTGAGGCTTTGTATGGGAGGCGACGAGAACCCCATTGAACTGGTGGTGGCGGGAAAAGCGGTTCTTTGGCCCGATTCGATCAATGAGCGGAAAGTCAAGTGCGATTGATTCGTGAGCACTTGCGCGTAGCTCGATCGAGCGAGAAGAGCTATGCGGATCGTCGTCGTCGTGGTGAGTTTCGGCCCAATGACTTTGTGTATCTCAAAGTCTCACCTCGAAGGACATCGTCGTTTGGTGTCAAGAACAAGCGGCTCCTCGATATGTCGGGCGTATCGCATCATCAAGAAAGTGGGGCTGTTGCATACAAGTTAGAGTTGCCGGCTACACTTGAGGGTGCATGATGTTTTCCATGTGTCACAATTGAAGAAGTGCCTCCGTGTTCGATTGAGAAACACCATTGGAAAATATCGATGTGCATGAAGATCTATCTTATCGTGGCGCCCCATTCGTATCCTCGAAGAAGTGAGCGCAGAACAAGGAACCACGTGATCAAGTTCCTTAAAGTTCGGTGGTCGAACCACTCCGAGGATGAAGCCACTTGGGAGCGGGAAGATCGTCTCGGCAGTTACAGTCCTTCTTCTCGGTGATCGAGAATCTGGGCGAGATTCTGTAAGAGGAGATTTGTAACAGCCCTAACTTAGGGTTTGTATTTCAAATGTAAATTATGAGGAGAAATAAAAACTTTTGGTGCCTCATGAAATCATTTGAGAGTTTCTACAATTTTCCCTAGCAATTTCCAATTTTTAGAATGTAATTCTTGTGATTGGAAATTGTTGTCAGCAAATTTTAGCTTTCAAACTTGTGATCATCCTCTGAAACTATTTTTCCTGTCATCTTGACCATCCTATCTACCTCCCTGAATTATTTCACAGTTTTTAGATTTTAATTGCTATTTCTTATGGCCAAGTCAAACTATTTTGAAATCTGGTCAAACTCGTGATCAGCAGCTTGTGAATTTTATTGGGAGAAATCTATTGCATAAAAACTCCTGGAAAAATTACAAAAGGTTGTCCTCTGTTCCAGTAAGCTTCCATAAAAATTTCGGAATTTTTGGAGCTCAGGAGCTACCTCTAAAAATTCTCCAAACTCTCTTAGCCTTTTAAAACTCCAAATCAGTATTCACTGTTCCTCGGGCTCGAACCCGAGCCCGACTCGAGTCCGACCGCACCACATGGCTCGGTGGCGCCACCTAGCGGCACCGCCTGAGCCCGATCTCTGTCGACCGTCCGATACAGATCGTGCGGCCCTCGTGCGTCGAGTCTGTCGACCTGTCCGAATGCATACATCGATCTCACCGTCCGTTTTAGATCCAGCGGTCGTCGATATTGATCGAGTTAAACCAGCTCATCGCGCGCATCGGACCCGTCTCGCACCGCCTTGTCACGATCGGCCGACATGTGGACCCACTGTCGATGTCGCCTCGTCTTCTCCGCACCTCACCGAGCTCGCGGCGTTCGTGCATGGGTGCCACGCACCTGCGTCGCTGCCACCTTTTGCCATCGTGTCGGTGGGAGGCATCGCGCGACTTCATAAAGCCTTTGAGCTCACCCACTTTTTCTCGCTTGCTTCCTCGTGATTTCTCCGCGTTTCTTTGTCTCGGCGGAGTTGAAGCCAATGGCGACATCACCGTGTTAGTGCCGCCCTTGATTCGCGACCGCGCCATCGTGGTCCTTGTTCATCGCCGCCTCCATTTTGCCCATTACGGATCCTTGTCGTCCGGTGAATTGCCTGGAGCGACTTCGTCGTCTTCGACTCCGGCGCTCTCGGCTCCGCAAGCTCAATTGCGTTCCGGTGAGTCTGTAGCCTCGTCACTTGGTCCCTTTGGATCGCATCGATGCGAATCTAATGATGGCTTCATTTTCATCTTTGATGCATCGTTGAGGTGTGCAACCCTTCTTCTCGAGCTCGGTTTTCGCGCCGGAAATTCCGGCCGTCTCGGACCTTCTTCTTCGACATTATCGTGGGCTTATAGCTCCTAGGATCAAGGCGAAGCTGGTGCGCACCTTCCTGAAGCTTCTCGGTGTCCGTAGCGCTTTCTCCGCGGGAGCCGTGTCTTCGCCTCCGCCTCCGTTCGCCGCCAGCTCGCCGCCGGCATCCTCGAGGTCCCGGGTCACCGTCATCAAGTTCGCAAGGACGCGGTGAACCCGAAGGTACCACTCTCGCCGAAACCCATCGTTAGCTAGATCACTGCGCGCGCGCTGCCGTCCCGTCGCGCGCGGTGAGCGCCGGTGATGATTAGTTTAACTCTAATCATGTCTAGTTTGAGTCTCTGACTTGTGGACCCTATTGGCTAATCACGTTTAGAAAATCTTTAATCCAGCCCGTTATTTGTTCTGCGAGTCGCGCCATGTGGGTCGTCTTTGTCGATTAGGGTTGTGTAGCTCGTAATGCGTTTTCTCTGTCGGTAAGCGTATTTCTCTGTGAGAGTATGTTAGGTTTGCACTTTGGTAAGCCGAAGACGTATTCTCAGAATACGCCTTCGACGTCACCTTCGGCGATGCATTGCTCGTGGCACCTTTATTTGGGCCATTGTCGATGTCTGGGGCTGGTTGGTTGTCGGTAGGAAAAGGTATAAATGCTTTAGTATTTCTGAAATGCTTTCCTGTTGCACTGTTAATTCAATTAAACTTAGAAAATGCATAACTAATTCAATTCTTATCCAAATTGCATGAAACTAGTGCTGTTAATTTTCATTTTAAATGTACTATTTACTAAAATTAGTGTCAACCATGTCCCTATATCAAAAATCTGTTAATTAATTTAATGTTGTAGAATGTAATCTCCAAGTTAGAAAATTCATATCTTTTTCAATAATCGTCCAAATCCAGTAAATCCAATTCTGTAAATTTTCATTTTTAGTGCACTAATTATCAGGATAGATTTTAGATACTGTTTCTATTATTAAAATTTTGCTAAGTATTTAACTAGTGCTTTAATGTGTATGTTAGCTTAGGAAATTGCTAGAAAATTCATCACCACTTCAAATAATTATTTCCCACTCTCTAAAATATGTTAGAACCTGCTTAGGTTGCTGTGTGAGTTTTGGTATGTCTTGTTATTGTTGTATGTTGGGTTTTGCCGGTGTTATTCGTTCTTATTCGCTGTTATTTGTTCAATCGTTAGGATTCGATATTTGCGGTAACCACAGAGCGACCCTCATAACAAATTGAGCAACAATGCAGCCGAGCAAGCGGTTTGATCATTTTATCCCAGTATTTTAAAGTCTAATATTTTGTTTCAACTGTATGTATGCATCGCTTATTTTGTGTTAAATTGGTTAGTTAAACCTTTAGATGCATAATCTGTAGGTAAATATTTGTCCTCTACTACGAGCCTAGGTTATTCTTTGTGATTAGAGTTATTTGGATGAACTCTCGTCACTTAGTAGATTACGAGTTGATTGCTTAGCCATGCTTAGCTACCAGGTAGTTTTGGGCGATCATCGACTTAGTCGATGATCTTGATCTATAAAATTATTCTTGTTCTTATATTCCACTCATGCTATGTTAATTGCAAAACAAAAATCGAAAACAAAAATGATTTAGATGCGGGCACAACGGTAAGATTGGTGTGATCTGTTGGGTGTGACTGGAAAGGTGCCTGGGTCAATTAAGGACCGAACATCTTGTGAGTTTCATTATCCAGGGCATTTCGGCGTGCTAACCACACTAGAGGGTATGGGACCTCTCTTGACCTAGTACTTTGGCGTGTATTGGCTCCGGTCGCAGGAGGTTGCGGGAGGATGGAGGTGGGAGCATGGTAGTTGTTCGAAAAGCTTTATCCTGAGTGGGTAGTTGTCTTTTCGGTTTTACCATGTAAGCGTATGGATTTCTATCCATACGAGCGGCTCGTAGTTAATACACAATATTGGAAAAAGTCTCGTAGGACTTAGTGTGCGAGCATACCTTGGAAGTGTGCTTTGGCTTAAAGGCGATCGAAGTGTGGGTGCGATGGTACACCTGCGGGGTTTAAAAACTATTCGAATAGCCTCGTCCGAGGTGATGGACACGCTTGGGTAAGCTTATCAAGAGTTAGACTACAACATTTAAAATTAAAACTTGATGGGTGGTACGAATCTGGGATTCGTGCTATTATTGTGGTGACTATTGGGATAGTCACTTCTAGGTTGTTTATCTTCCTCTTTCATTATTATTATCCTTACTGTTATTTCAATCTTAAAAATGAATTGCAAACTTGCCTTTAAAATGTATTACCTTATTGCAAATGAAAATTGGCTTTATGCAAACGAGACATATGGCCTCCACCAAACAAGCTTGCATGTAGCATATGAACAGGTCTGCTAGTTCTCACGTCAGTCTTGCGGGTACAAAGACAATCTTTGTACTCAGGTGCTTTGCTTAATGTTTTTGTTGCAGAGGAAGAAGGTGAGCCCCAAGGGCCTCACTTCTGTGAGCTGTGTTGCCATTTCGTGGACGACTAGACTTGGCGGTCCGGTCAGATGCCTTGTGGGTTGAAGGCACGCTGATTGGCTTTGTTTATAGCCATCTTATGGCACTTTTGCTTCATTTGTCGTTCTTGTTTATTTGTGTATCTTGGCACTGTCGGCCTTTATGCGTAATAACTCTACTATTTGTTTATCTTCCGTTTGGTAGTGCGGTGTTTGGACTCTATGTTTGGAATGGAGTTGATGTCTAATTTTGTAACGGGTGTGTATCTTGCTTGCAGGAAGTATACATATCTAGAGATCAATTTATTTGATTTGTGATGCTAGGACCAGGTGGTTGGTCAAGCATTACAAGCCAAATAAATTGGGGTCCTCACACGAACCCAAAATCACAGCAAGTAATCCTAGGCTTCAGTAGTAGAGGAATAAATATTTCCTACTGATAATGCATCTACTAGGTGAACTATCGACAATAGTTAAAACAACATAGCAATGCATACATAGAATTTGCAAAGAATATATTAGAATTTGAAAATAGTAGGAACAACATGATCAAATGATGCTACATCGCGCTTGCCTTCTTTGAGTGCGAGGATCGATGGTCGTGGCTCGAATTATTATCAATATAGTCTTCGGAACCTAACGCAAAAAGGCGATAAACCAATAAGAACGAAGAATACCAAATAATCTCCAACAGCAAAAGACATTCAAATCTAATGAAATTTATATAGCAGCTAGGGGATGATTTTAGACAATTTTAGGAACAAGAATCATGCAATTTGGATTTAGTATGCAAAAGATATAGACAAAATATTCTTTCTCAGCCTATTAATTCACTGATTTAAATAGTGGTACTGTTCATGGTGAAAATTTCTAGAATGATCTAAGGTATGAAATTTTTATACCAGGTAGATTATGACATCCTAAGAACAGCAAAGTTGAGTTTACTAAATTTGGAGTTATAAATATTTACTTATGATTTTTCTAGGTTGTAAATCTGATGCAAGTCATTTTACAGAAATAAATCCATGTTCAAATCCTATTTTACATTAAAGCACACTAATAGAGGAATTTAACAAAATTGATTTTGCACAAAATAAAATTCTACAGAAAAAGATATGCATTTATCAAGTTTTATTTCTATTTCTGAAATATTTTAATGGCAGGAATCAAGTTATTTTAGTTACAAGATTTTCTGATACTGAAATATGCCTAAATGCATTTTTAGATTAAACTCTAGTGGCAAAAGATTTTATTACAGTTGGAATTACCTAAAAAGTAGTTAACAAGGATTAGTTATGAGTTTTTAAAGTTTAATTACAATTTTTAGTTGATAAATAAAAGCTTACAGAGATAGAATCAAACTTAACAGAATTAAAGTGACGTGGACGCTCGAGAACCCTAGATCTAAAATCCTACGGCTCACGCGCGTCGGGAACAGCGCACGTGCGCGATACCTAAAAGGAGCCCATCGTTGGATCAAGATCCAACGGCTCACGAGGAGGGATGCATTCGGACGGTGCGGTTGCCTCGGCCAACCACAACCGCAGATCTGGAGATGAACGGCTCAGAGCGCACCTCCCTTCGGAGAGTCCGATTGCACTCGAGATCTCAGCCGCAGATCTGGCGATGGACGATCCAGAATGATTTGGGCAACCGGATGGTCCGAATGCATACTGGATCTAGGCTGTTGATCACAAGATCGACGGTCCAGGATCAACAAAGAACAACGCACGGGGCTTAAGTGCGCGAGGAGGATTTTAATGAGAGGGCCCACATGACAGTGAGACAGAGGGGTAATTAAGACAGCGATTATGTAACATCCCAATTTTAGGCTTGTGTTTCAAATGTAAGAAAATGAGTAGAAATTAAAACTTTTTCTTACATCTTGTATTTCCTGTTTGTACTGAACAGCTATTGTACAAGAAGTTATGGAAATACAAAGTCACAAGTCTTTGATCCAAAGCTTGATCCTTCAAAAACATTCTTGTTCCATCTTGTGATAACCTCCTGGAAATATTTTTCCTAAATTCTTGGGTTGGCTTGGGGCTCCTCTGAAAAATTCCACAATTTTTAGAAATTGTTTGAGTGCTGTTGGAGGAAAGTCAACCCAATTCAAAATCTCGTCAAACCTTGGACCAGCACTTTGGTAAATTTTTGGAGGAAAATCCACAGCACCAAAACCTCTGAAAATTTTATTCAAGGTCGATCCTTTAGCTGGCAAACTCCTGTAAAAATTTTAAGATTTTTGAAGTTGTTTTGCTAGTTCAAACAATTCTCCAGAGTGCAGCCCTTCCAAAAACCAAAAATAAAGTTACGGTTGAGTCGAGCTCGAGCCCGAGTCCGACCCACCATTTGACTCGCTCGAGTCAAGTCGTGACGCGCACCCGGCTCGATCTCGCGCACTGTGCCTGGCCGTTGGATCTCCATCCAGTCACCCAGACCCCCCCTCTGTACCTCCTCACCCGCAAAGACCTCCCCACCTCGAGTGATCTGGGACGTCCAGGACCACCCCATGCAAATCGGGATCGTCCAGGACCTCCCCCTCAGCCCTGTTCTTCTTCCTCTAGACCTCCTCGAATTCAGTCGTCATGATTTTCATGCACTGTGACCGTGTCGGGCGAGAGCGATTAGAAGCGATGAGATGTCACCTTTTGCCTCTTGCCAACGGCTCTTTTTGCTGCCATGCATTTATTGCCAGTCAGCTTTTGTAACACCCTAGGACCCACATTACCCTGGAATGCTACTAAACCACTCAGCTAGCCAGAAATTTCAAGATAATTTGTTCTGGCAACAATTTCTAGACATGAAGCAATAAGCGAAAGCATAAACAATTAAGGGAACAAAGATAACGGTAACAAGTTCAATAGTTAAAACAACCTCTAGCAGATTAATCAAAGGAATAGTTACAAGTCCATCATTATTAAATAAAATATTCACACACGAATAGCTAAGCATTTGACTAGAATTTCATCGACTTTATTACAAACATGAGTTGATGAACCAAGTGCATTATTGTGGTGCCGCTCTACCCAACCCATGAATGCTCAACAATCACTGTAGGGAAAAAAGGGTGAGAATAAAATCTCGGCAAGCAAACTGTTTAATGAGCTATTCGGACTACAAACAAATATACAACATCATTACAGTATCCACATGTCCACATCCATAATGTGCATCCACATTCATTACAAGTTAATTAAACTACAAAGATATTAAGCATCAATATCCAATTCCCATAATGATCACGATTATAGCCTCAACCATATTTACTACCAATGATAGTAAAATATTAACAATTGAATCTTGATCAACTGCTTCATATTATTCACCACTACCACTACCAATGACAATAAAGTATTAACATGTTTTACCTCATAACTTTACTATTTCTCGCATCCACAACTGCTATCAACAATTACCACAAGAGAGTAGAATCTCATACCATAATCACAACCACTACCATACCACAAGAGATGAACCCCGAACCACGACCATGGCCACTTTCCTCACACCACAAGTGACTCTCATGAGCCAATTTCACATTACAACTATAAAGTTGCAGTTGTTTGTAATATAACTTCACCACAATATCTTGCATAAGTATGCAAATGATCTTTCCACAATGTAATGCATATGTATGCTATGCTCCACTGCACCTTTACCCAACAAGGTAAAAGTATGCATCGTGCTACGACAATGCGATGTTGTACCGATCTGATCGCGGCTATAAGCGGCGACATCCACAATGCAAATGTCATGATATGTCATGAATGATATGATAATCATAAACCACAAGAATTTAACCACGAAGGTCAACAACATACTCATCATGAGTATTTTCTCATAATCCACATGTGTCTCATTAAGCACAATACCATTGTGTCATAAGACCATTACCACATAACCCAAACCCGATTCACCAAGATCAAAATCAATCGATCTAAATGGAACTCTACCACATAGACCACAACATGATCATCATGAATATAACCACAAGGAATTATCAATATGTCCACCTTGAGTTTATTTTCATATTCGCATTTGGCTCATTAAGCAAATTACCACATGACTACCAACAACTCTTCCAACGCATGGCAAAAATGAATATTAATTTGCTACCACGACCTCATTCATAAAACATGCAACCATGGCATATAACTTCAAGTTATGAAAAACATGTATATTGCAAGTAGTAAGAATAACGAGTTAAACCGTAGCACAACCGCTACATTTACTTGCCTTCCGCGAAGCGCTGCGGTAGGTAAAGAAGATGTCCCTAAACCGAAGCCTCTCTGCCTACAGAAGTAAGTACTCGAAATGAATACAACATATAACATAGCGCTTCCATTAACGTTCTACAATGCCTTCCCGACAATCCACAATTAACTAGTTAGCTCCAATCTGAAAACAGACTACTCAGGCACAACCCGAAACTGGACAGTAGAACGGTAAATATCATATCTATTGATCTGGAACTCGGAATGAGGTGAGACCAATTTCTATAGATTCTTAACTGACAAATCTACAATACTCTAGTTGACAAGGTAAGCCAAATCGACCAAATTAATATGCTAACAGGTAATTGAAAATAGCAGTACAGAATCTGTCCGAACAGTTAAGACAGCAAGATTAAAACATCCATAACTTTTAATCTACAACTCCGAATTGAGCGTTCTTTAACAATCTTAAAAGGTTATGAAATTATCTACACTAACCTAGTTGGGATGAAACCCTGATTCGTCCATTAGCAAACACCTATTTTAAAGACAACTTAAAGGTAATTCTCGTCAGAATTCTGGACAGCAGATATTAAATCTATCATAACTTATGACTCGAAAGTCGGAATCAAGTGATCTTGGCGGCCACCGAAAGCTAAGAACATTATCTAAATAACTCTAGGAGATCAAAATCCTAATTCTGCCTCTAAACACACGAAACAAGCCGCGCAAGAAACTGGACAGAATTGAATTTGTAGCGGCAGCAATTCAATCCAATCAAACCAATCGAATTCGCATCTAATACAACTTAGACAGCAAAGAACGCCTCTCGTTACCCTTGTAGAACCTTGGGGAAACGCTGGTTGAATCAAGAAGAAGATCCTTCTTCTCCTCCTTTCTCTCCCTTCTTCTTCCTCCAGAAGACCAGTAGCAAGGAGCAGCAAAGGGCGACATGGAGCGTGGCAGCAAAGGGAGGAGGGTTGCTCTGAGGCGGCGGTACTGTAGCTGCGTGCTACAGTAAAAAAGACCTAGGGTTTGGTTGGCCCCTTCTTAAACCAACTTCCCACTTGGGCCAAACAACGTGGGCCGAAAGCCCAAGATTAATTCTCCTCTAAAAAACTGATTTCTCTTTTTAATTCCTGTTAAATACCTTTCTCATTTCAATTAATTCTCTAATGTTAAAAAGGATATTACATAATCACTGATGGATACTTTCCTGTTAAGAGAAATCTCGCTCTAAACTATATTGCACTTGAAAATTCAATAAATTTCTCTTCCCCGAATAATATATTCTCTTAAATTGATATTCGGGGTATTACATTCTACCCCCCTTAAACAGGATTCGACCCCGAATCCTCACACATCATCTGTGAAAGAACAACGGAACTAACAACTAACAACGGTAAACAAATACCCGTGCGAACAAAACCGGTAACGTTCACGCATGAGAAACCCCAACTCCCAAGAGGCCTCACACCGGACTGTTGAGACCACCACAAAAAGTCATACAACGATGTGCGTCATAACACTCAACCCGGAAATTCCGGGTACGCTCATTAGAAGGGAATCGAAGGGAAATTCCACTCACATCATTCTACTAGAAGCACAACGGTATCTTTCGCAAATAGAACCCAGCAACAGAAGAGTAAAGAACTCTCAAGCATCACACTAGCAATCAGCTTTACTTCAAAGGACCACGATCCAAATCAAAGGATTCACCACAAAATATTTCTACTCGTCAAGTAGACAATTGGAGAACCACACCACATAAGCTAAGAGTGAAAAAATCACTCGACGGACCAAAACAAACAATTTCTTTTCCTAACTGGAAAGGACTATGCCTCAACATAAGTCAACTCAATTTGCAAATGGTCTCTGCCATAAACACACAGCATAAACAAGAATCAAGAGAACATCTCACTACTTGACATGACAATAATTTCCCAATTCATTTCTTTTAATAATTTAACTTCCTTGAACCAAGGATTTTCAAATCATTGCCCAACACACCAACTCATTTATCTCGAGTTGGCCACCTCAACAATTAGCTCAATTGAGTACATCATCTACACCATTGTAGATAGACTCTCTGGCCCCCATAAATCATACTCTAGCCAAAACCAAGACCAACAGAATTATTTTGACAATAATTCCTAACGCACTTCAGTCCCTTAAGGATAACAACTCGGGATTCAAATCACACCCACACATACTCAATTATTGCACCTCAAGGATGCTATCCCGATCATCGCACTATTTGGATTCCACTCTGATCCACTATTCCAACACAGAGACACTGGGCCACTAGAAACAAATTCTAGCATAACAGAAGGTGAAGCCCAAACTCAGCTTCCAAGTTCTTACAACCAACTTCCCATATAAGATAGGGAAAACCTCAAGTGAACACCCTACTATACCACAATTAACAAACACTCATTTCTTAACATCAATAAATCGCTTGGCTCTAAGATAAATATTCTATTTAAAACATACCCTTCCCAAGGATTAATCCAAGAAAATAATATATCAACCATTATATCTTAAATATTGTGATATTTAAGGCTCCCCCAAAAACATCACTACACTACCACTATTAAGTTGTCATCACGCAACAAAAGTCTTCGCAACCCACAATAATTACCATGTTCTTAGAAGAAGAGGTAAGAAGAAATAAGTTCCGACATCTGAGAAAATTGCTATCATTCACAGTAGCCAAAAGACCAAGGAAAAAAAATAGATAGCATTGAGGTTGGAAAACACAAGATAGATCATCTGTACCTCAAATACTTATAGTACAACTTTTTCTTTCAATAAGAAACATTTTTTTTTCTTTTATAACAACATCCGCCAATTCCAACAAAGGATGCTTGGAAACCACAACACGAGATTGGATAAAAACCAAAAGATCATTCAACATATCGCTTTACTCAAAGCAACCTCGGCTATCACACAAGTCATAAGGTCCAAAAAGATTCCAACCATAAATCTCACACCCTTCAATTCAATTAGTATTATGGAATTAACAAATTCCTTTATTTTTAAAACATTCAACACCATAATCACAACTACAAGCTATCGATTGTATTCACAACAAGATAAAACATTCTTTGCAAAAAAATCATCATATCACCTCACTCCTTCATATTTTCCAAAAGGAACACCATAAATCACTTCATCATGTTCTTATTATCCAAATAAGATTCCAACTACTTAATCTAGTTAAACCTAGTGCATAAGCCATCATATTAAAACAAACTCTTTAACAAGATGATATTAGAACATAGCAACCTCACAAAACATGCTAGTATGAATCTCTTATTAGATTTCATACATTTATCTCATCTTGATGCTCAACTCTAGTTTAGAAAAAGTAATTACACTCTAGCCATTCTTGTCAATAATTGATTATTAATTTTTCATCGACATAACATTAATGATCCTATCTCTAATTTGCAATCACAAAGACAATAAAGACATGATTCAATACTCCACCTTATGTTAAGATATTAAAGTAAAATAACTTTAAACATCAATAATAATGACTTTATAAGACAAGATTCCACAAGTCAATACATCAACCTTCATCCATTTACGTATACATGTTTCAACAATTTAGCATGGTAAAAGTTACATAAATTTATGATTGTACATGCTCATCAAGTATGTAAGAGAGAACATATTAAAGGTTAATCTTATTAAGGCAATATTCCAACACCTCCTTACTTGACCATCTGAATGGTCGGATTACTTAAGATCGATCAATCCAATCTATCCAACAAGTTGGGAAAATTAAACAACTACAATAGTCAAAACAATTGTTTTTCATATTCCTTAATAAATGCATGAGTTCTACACATGTATCGCTAAATTCTTAGCCACAAATCTTCAAGAAACTACAACAGGACAACATCATATTAATCAACTTCACTTCTAAGGATGTTAGTAGAAATTAATAATGTACCACGCTAACTTTTCAACTTGATAATTCACAATCTATCAATTATTTACATAATTTCCACCTACTACTTAAACACAACAAAACATCACAAATGGGTTTTAACACTCCCTTCTAGAGAGAAATCAAACTTCAAAACAAATGCATAGAGCCAATGCTTCCACAAATTAATGAACTTCCCACATAAAGCTTTCATTCCCTCTCAAAATATCAAACGAAATACAAGAGTCATGTTTTCCAGCAAGAAAGATGGAACAACACGGAAAATACCAGTCTCTCCAAAAGCACTTGCTCACGGCGGTCAAACAACCCATCAATCGAGAAAGAAACAATACTTGGTCTCAAGAACAATTGGAGGCCTATTGACACCCAACAACTTCAATAAGCGGCTAACGAGAGAAAATCATTAGCGCAATAGGCCAAGAATCGGCCAACATCAATTCAAGGAGGATAACACTTTTCTAAGAAACTTACCCATGACATCCGCAACTAAGTTACCCGAGGTAATCGCATCAATATCCCGTACCACGACGGGTATAAGCTAGCAATGCCCAAGGCAACGACGCAAACTCTACCTCTTATCATTGACTATCCTCACTCATAGCAGTCATAGAAACAACACATAAACGTACAAGATTATCTCATAGCATGAATAATCAATAAAACATGTCAAAGCATGAATACAACGCTTGACCCATCCCATCCTACTGTGCACCAGTGTGTCAATTTAATATTTTTAATTACCACAGACCTGAAGCCCGCTCTGATACCAACTGTAACACCCCAGGACCCACATTACCCTGGAATGCTACTAAACCACTCAGCTAGCCAGAAATTTCAAGATAATTTGTTCTGGCAACAATTTCTAGACATGAAGCAATAAGCGAAAGCATAAACAATTAAGGGAACAAAGATAACGGTAACAAGTTCAATAGTTAAAACAACCTCTAGCAGATTAATCAAAGGAATAGTTACAAGTCCATCATTATTAAATAAAATATTCACCCACGAATAACTAAGCATTTGACTAGAATTTCATCGACTTTATTACAGCATGAGTTGATGAACCAAGTGCATTATTGTGGTGCCGCTCTACCCAACCCATGAATGCTCAACAATCACCTGTAGGGGAAAAAAAGGGTGAGAATAAAATCTCAGCAAGCAAACTGTTTAACAGGCTATTCAGACTACAAACAAATATACAACATCATTACAGTATCCACATGTCCACATCCATAATGTGCATCCACATTCATTACAAGTTAATTAAACTACAAAGATATTAAGCATCAATATCCAATTCCCATAATGATCACGATTATAGCCTCAACCATATTTACTACCAATGATAGTAAAATATTAACAATTGAATCTTGATCAACTGCTTCATATTATTCACCACTACCACTACCAATGACAATAAAGTATTAACATGTTTTACCTCATAACTTTACTATTTCTCGCATCCACAACTGCTATCAACAATTACCACAAGAGAGTAGAATCTCATATCACAATCACAACCACTACCATACCACAAGGGATGAACCCCAAACCACGACCATGGCCACTTTCCTCACACCACAAGTGACTCTCATGAGCCAATTCCACATTACAACTATAAAGTTGCAGTTGTTTGTAATATAACTTCACCACAATATCTTGCATAAGTATGCAAATGATCTTTCCACAATGTAATGCATATGTATGCTATGCTCCACTGCACCTTTACCAAACAAGGTAAAAGTATGCATCGTGCTACGGCAATGCACGATGTTGTACCGGTACGGTCGCGGCTATAAGCGGCAACATCCACAATGCAAATGTCATGATATGTCATGAATGATATGATAATCATAAACCACAAGAATTTAACCACGAAGGTCAACAACATACTTATCATGAGTATTTTCTCATAATCCACATGTGTCTCATTAAGCCCAATACCATTGTGTCATAAGACCATTACCACATAACCCACACCCGATTCACCAAGATCAAAATCAATCGATCTAAATGGAACTCTACCACATAGACAACAACATGATCATCATGAATATAACCACAAGGAATTATCAATATGTCCACCTTGAGTTTATTTTCATATTCCGCATTTGGCTCATTAAGCAAATTACCACATGACTACCAACAACTCTTCCAACGCATGGCAAAAATGAATATTAATTTGCTACCACGACCTCATTCATAAAACATGCAACCATGGCATATAACTTCAAGTTATGAAAAACATGTATATTGCAAGTAGTAAGAATAACGAGTTAAACCGTAGCACAACCGCTACATTTACTTGCCTTCCGCGAAGCGCTGCGGTAGGTAAAGAAGATGTCCCTAAACCGAAGCCTCTCTGCCTACAGAAGTAAGTACTCGAAAAGAATACAACATATAACATAGCGCTTTCATTAACGTTCTACAATGCCTTCCCGACAATCCACAATTAACTAGTTAGCTCTAATCTGAAAACAGACTACTCAGGCACAACCCGAAACTGGACAGTAGAACGGTAAATATCATATCTATTGATCTGGAACTCGGAATGAGGTGAGACCAATTTCTATAGATTCTTAACTGACAAATCTACAATACTCTAGTTGACAAGATAAGCCAAATCGACCAAATTAATATGCTAACAGGTAATTGAAAATAGCAGTACAAAATCTGTCCGAACAGTTAAGACAGCAAGATTAAAACATCCATAACTTTTAATCTACAACTCCGAATTGAGCGTTCATTAACAATCTTAAAAGGTTGTGAAATTATCTACACTAACCTAGTTGGGATGAAACCCTGATTCGTCCATTAACAAACACCTATTTTAAAAGACAACTTAAAAGGTAATTCTCGTCAGAATTCTGGACAGCAGATATTAAATCTATCATAACTTTTGACTCGAAAGTCGGAATCAAGTGATCTTGGCGGCCACCGAAAGCTAAGAACATTATCTAAATAACTCTAGGAGATCAAAATCCCTAATTCTGCCTCTAAACACACGAAACAAGCCGCGCAAAAAACTGGACAGAATTGAATTTGTAGCGGCAGCAATTCAATCCAATCAAACCAATCGAATTCGCATCTAATACAACTTAGACAGCAAAGAACGCTCTCGTTACCCTTGTAGAACCTTGGGAAACGCTGGTTGAATCAAGAAGAAGATCCCCTTCTTCTCCTCTTTTCTCTCCCTTCTTCTTCCTCCAGAAGACCGGTAGCAAGGAGCGACAAAGGGGCGACATGGAGCGTGGCGGGAAGGGAGGAGGGTTGCTACGAGGGCGTGGTACTGTAGCTGCATGCTACAGAAAAAGACCTAGGGTTTGGTTGGCCTTCTTAAACCAACTTCCCACTTGGGCCAAACAACGTGGGAAAGCCCAAGATTAATTCTCCTCTAAAAACTGATTTCTCTTTTAATTCTGTTAAATACCTTTCTCATTTCAATTAATTCTCTAATGTTAAAAGGATATTACATAATCAACGATGGATACTTTCTGTTAAGAGAAATCTCGCTCTAAACTATATTGCACTTGAAAATTCAATAAATTTCTCTTCCCCGAATAATATATTCTCTTAAATTGATATTCGGGGTATTACAGCTTTAACCTCCAAAGTCTCCACCCTGCTCTGCCCCTACCTACCATGCGTGCTTTTGGCAGGGGCATGGACATTGTTCACAGTGAACTTGCCCGTGCCATTGCCAAGCTTCCAGGCTATGAATAGCCTGAAACCTCCCTTCTCCTTTTCCTTCTTCGTTCTTTGTTGTGCTTGAGCTCCCTCAGTTGAGTTGGTCCTCAAACTCAAGCACCTAAGAACACCACCCCATACCACCATTGTCACCTTTGGAGCTCCCTGTCGAAGCTCGAGCTCCAGTGGTCCCAGCAACTTCCTGGCCTTGATCACTGTCATCTTGACCACCTCAAGCTTGCTCTGACTTAGCTTGGTTCACATTGTAGAGGTGGACAAGTTTGGGAGCTGCTTTTCGGGGTCGAGGTCATTTTCTTCTTCCTCTCCGGCAAGCTCTTCATCGCCGGACTTCGTCGACCTTCTCCAAGTTCCTCCGACCTCCCTGGTCCCCTCTCTGCCCTCAGGTGCCCATCCCTTAGCCTTGTTGTTATTTTCTAGAGCTCGTGTAGTTTCGTAGTAAGCCTTCCTGGCCTATCTCCGGCTCGCCGGCGTTCAAAACGTCGCCGAGCGCGAGGTTGCCACCTTTAGCTCCGTGATGATATTGCGGTTCCATTCCAGTATTTAGTTGGTGCCGGCGTGGTCCCTGTTGCCGGCGGCAAGCCGTTAAACGCGCTCGGGATTTTTGCCGGTGCAAACTCCCGTTTTCGTCATTTTCTTAGGACAACATTAATGCCCCATTTATTGCTAATCATTGGTGCATTGGTCATGTCTTAAACTGTGCCGTGTGTCACCGGCGTGTGGGCCTTAGGCTTAGAATTAAAATCCAGAAGCCATTAATGTCCCTTTTAGATTCTGTTATTACCAACCATGAGCATTTAGTACTATCGGTTTAGGCTCCTGTTGTCGTTAGGCAAAACCCCGCCCAGACCTCCCCGCTCGACCTCCTTGAGAAGATCTGACCGTTAAAGACCTCTGTGGTTAATCTTAGCCGTCGGACCTCTTCTCGCACGCCCGCAAGGACCTCCCCTAGGGTTGATCCTAACCGTCTAGGACCACCCTGGTTAAATCCTAGCCGCTAGGACCACTCCTGCGCAAAAGGACCTCCTCTTGGTCATTTTGCCAAAACCACCCCTGGACCTCCACCGAGGTCCTCTTTGCAAAAAGACCTCCCCTCGGTCATTTTGCAAAGACCACCCTCGGGGTCCTCTTTGTAAAAAGCCACCCTTGGCCTTTTACAAAGAAAACCCCGCTAAGGACCTCTTAGGCTCAATCCTAGTCGTTCACAACCTCCCCGGAGTTAGATCTGAGCGTTAGATCTCCTTTGCAAAATCCTTAGTCTCAGGACCTCCCTCCGTGGCGATCTGGACCGTTCAGGACCTCCCTAGGCCCTATCTGAGCCGTCCAGATCTCCTCCCATTAAAACCCTGTCACTTAGGACCTCCCCGAGTAGATCTTGGCCGTCCAAGACCTCCTCGGTTGAATCCCAGCCGATCAGGACCTCCCTCGTTTGGTCTTGATCGCCCAGGACCTCCCTCACTTGATCATGTCCGTTAAAGACCTCCCTTTGGAGATCTGGACTGTTGAAGACCTCCTCCGTGAGATCTTAGCCGTCCAGACCTCCCTCCGTAGGTTTACCCTTAGGACCTCCCCTAGTGCTCGGGACCGCGGATCTTGATCCGCGGACACGACCTCAGTTAAGCGCGAGGACCTCCTTTGCGTCTTGTTGTGCATGCCCGGTCGTGATCGTTGGGTCCAATCTTGACGGTCGGACCTCCCAAGTGCGGGAGGAGGTCTTCCGTCTTGGCTGTGCTTGCCGAGTCCGTGGCGTGCGATGAAGGATCGGCGGCCCACGACCTCTCCTTTGTCTTCCAGTTCATTTGGACCTCCCGAGAGCTCAAATTTTCTAAGTCTTTTATTGTTTCAAATTTCAAAAGTGCATAACTTTGTCATTTTAGCTTATTTTTGAATGATTCTAGTTGCTGTAGCTTTGTTATAGTATGAACTTTAATCTGAAAATGGATTTAGGCACTGTTATGTAGCACAAAATGAGTTAAACAGCATGATCTTGTTTAGTGAATATGGTTATCTAGAAATTCATTAGAAACTCATAAAATACATAACTTTCTCTCTGTAATTGCAAACTGAGCAAACTCAACTTGGTAAAATTTATCTGTAGGCAGGCTTTAATATGAACTAGGCTTTGTCCTTATTTATGCTCCAGAAAAGTGGTATATGCTAGTTTTAGAACTTAGAAAAATTATAACTAATTCATTTCAACTTCAAATTGTGCAAACTCAGTTTTGCTGCTGTTAGGATAACCTAATCTACCCACCATAAAAATTTCAAGTTCCAGATCATTCTAGAAATTTTCATCATGAATAGTAACCAAAATTAATTTAATTATGATTTTTCAGGCTGGGAGAACTTAGTTTAGCCGTAACTTTTTCATGCTTAGTCCAAATAAAGTGATTCTTGTTTCTAAAATTGTCTAAAATCAACCTCTAGCTGCTGTGGAAATTTCTTTGTAATTGGATGTTCTTTGCTGTTGAGTCCTTTTGGTGTTCTTCGTTCTTATCGGTTTTTATCGCCTTTTCTCGTTAGGTTCCGAAGAATTTATTGAACCTGAGCACTCCCCTCTGCAGCAAGAACAAATCCAGCAAGGTAAGCAGTTTGATCATGTTAATCCCAGTATTTTAAGTATTTATGTTGATTTCAAATTCTATGTATGCATTGCCACTTTCTGTTAATAGTTGACCTAGTAGATGCATTTCCTTACACAAATGATTATTCTCTACTACCATGAGCCTAGGTTATTGCTGTGATTAGAGTTCGTGGATGAGCTCTTGTCACTTAGTAGCTTACGAATTAATTGCTTAGCCATGCTTAGCTTCAGGTAGAAATGGGCGGTTATCGACTTGTCGATAACCTTGATCATATAAAACTTATTATGATTTATGATTTCCACCTTGTGCCATGTCTACTTATGAAAACTAAAGCTGAAAAGCAAAATGATTTAGACTTGGGTACAATGGTAAGATGGTGTGATTTTGGTGTGGTGGAATGGTGCAGAGTCAATTAAGGATCGAACATCTTGTGAGTACACATTATCAGAGCAATTTGTGCGTGCTAACCACACTAGAGGTATGGGACCTCTCTTGACTTAGTACTTTGGAGTGTATTGGCTTGGTCGCGAGGGAGTCGCGGGAGGGATGGTGTTGGGAGCATTGTAGTGTCTGAAAGACTTCACCGTGATGGGATTTGTTGTCTTTCGGCTTGCAATGTAAGCGTATGGGTTTCTATCCATACGAGCGGCTCGTAGTCGATGCACAATATTGGAAAGCGTCTCGTAGAACTTAGCCGTGCCGGCATACCTTCGGAAGTGTGCTTTGTGGTTTAAAGGCGGTCTGAAGTGTGGGTACATTGGTACACCCCTGCAGGGTTAAAACTATTCGAATAGCCTCGTCCTAGGTTATGGACACGCTTGGGTAAGCTTTCAAGAGTTAGACTACAACCTTTTAATTAAAACTTGATGGGTGGTACGAATCGGGGATTCGTGCTATGTTAATGGTGGCTATTGGGATAGTCACTTCTAGGTGGTTGCTTGTATTTATCATTATTTTCGCTGTTACTTTCAACATTAAAATTGGTTTGTAAACTTGCTTTTAAATGTATTACGTTATTGCAAATAAAGTTGGCTTTATGCAAAATGAGACATACAACCTCCACCTAAATAAGCTTGCATGTAGTTTATGAATAGGTCTGCTATTCCACACGTCAGTCTTGCGAGTACCTTTGTGTACTCAGTTATCTTGCTTAAATGTAATTGTTGCGAGAGGAAGAAGGTGAGCTTGAGGGCCTCATACGTGAGTTGTCTTTGTGGTAGCTTGCGAGGCGTCTAGCTTGGCGGCCCGGTCGGTTGCCTTGTGGGTGGTGTGGCTAACCGGTCGACTTTTGTTCTAGCCATCTTATGGCACCTTTTGCTTCCGCTGTTATTCTCGTATATTGTTCTATTTGGCCGGTCGACTCTTTTGTAATAACTTACTTTATCTATGTCCTTTACTAGACTTGTTAATGTATGTTGTATGGAGATGATGTGTAATTTTGTGATGATGTGCATATGCTGCAATCCTGAGAAGCATATGTCTATCGAGGCTTATAATGTTTAATTAGTAACGCTAGAACCATTTGGAGGTTAAGTCTGACTAGTTAAATATTCCGGGTCCTCACAGATTAATTACTAGGAATCGATGATTAGTGATGATTAGTAATTAATGTGTCCTAATGATCTCACCCAGAGGTGGATTAAAGAGATGGGGGCCCACCTGGCAGTGAGACAAGGTGGCGGCTCGGGACACATTTATTGCTGCTAAATATTGGCAATTAATGAACTCTAAAAACAGTACTAAAGACTTCTAGATTTGATTTTAACCCTACGGGCCCACATGACAGTGACACAAAGGACACGGCTTAAGACATCATTAATACTCCAAATGATTAGCAATGATTGGGTATTAACTGTGTCCTAACTTAATGACGAAAATGGGCGATTACGCCGGCAAAGTTCCGAGCGCAATCAACGGCTTGTCGCCGGCGACTCTGGCCACGGCGGCGCGATCTTACGACTAAAATGGGTTCGCAATAGGCTTGCGGACGCAAAGGTGGTAACCTCACCGGCGGCGATGGCTCAAAACACCGGCGAGCCGGAAAACAAGGATGGAGGCTTTTATTGCTAAACGTGAAAATAGCATAAAGCTCCGCTGCAGTCCAAAGAAGCGTGTGCCCAAGCCTCTAGGGACTAATAAGAAGCTACCTTAATGAAGAGAAGCTTCAAAGATGGCCGGAGATGCTTGTCCACGGTGGAGCTTGCCGGACCCGAGGAAGAAGATGATGAAAATGATGATCTGGGCCAAAATGAGTACCACTGGTGGTCAAAGTAGCTCCATTACAACTCCTGGAAGCTACATGAGCAACTAATTTGAAGATAGGGCACTCACCTGAGCTGAGGAAGAAGATGACCCAAAATCGGCCAAATTTGAACAAACCCCAAATTGGACAATTCCTGCGAATCAAATCCAAAATTAAGTGAGGGGATATGTTCAAGATAGTGAGGAGGTTAAATTGGTGTAAAGAAATACGAAGGAGAACCACTGGAACACCAAGAGCACCAATGGAGCTCTATGGGTCAACAATGGTGTTTTGGGGGGTTTCTGAGGAGTTAAGCTCCAAGATTGAAAATGGAGCTTGAGGGTGGTCTAAAAGAATACCAGAAAGTGTTGAGGGTGCTTATAAGGCTTGGAGACACCAGGGTTTTGCCAAAAGAGCTTTTCGGGAGGCAAAGCTCAAAGCACAAGGCATGGTCGACAAAGATAAAGAGGTAGATGGTGCACTAGGGCAAGGTATGGCCGAAAGTGTCTCCCACATCCCTAAACGTCGGCTTGGACGGTTGTAGGGAGCATGAAATGACACCCCCATGCCCTACACTGTTTTCGCACGGCGGGAGGTTGAAGATGACCAGAGAAAAGGCTCGAGCGATCTTGAACCCTACGATTTTGATCGGGCGGCTGACATTGCGCCACGCCTCGGAGGTTCAAAACAAACAGGAAAGATCGGGAGCCCTTAGATTAGAAACGGACGGCTCAGATTGCTCCACGGTGCTGAGAGGGATTACGACAGAGGAGATTGCGAGCGTTGGATTTTAATCCAACAGCTCAGATTCTAACAAAACAACCGGAAGGTCCGAATGTTTCGGATGATCTGGACGGTTGGACGGGGATCCAATGGTTCAAAAGGGATAAAGCATCCGCACGGTCCGAATGTTTGCACGAAGCTGGGCCGTGCGATTAAGATCCAATGGCTGAGATTGGACACACGCTTTAAAAAGAGGCTCGGTGCATTTAGTTGACTGGACCGAGTCAAGAGGCTCGAGCCCGAGTCTGACTCGAACCCAACGCACACTGAAATTAGGTTTTGAGTTTTAATTTAAGCTAGGACTTTGAGGATTTATTTGAGATAGCAAAGCAACTCCAAAAATTGTGAAATTTTTCAGAGGGGTCACATACCATCCCAAGAACTTAGGAAAAATATTTCCAGGAGATGATCACAAGAATTGAGATGAATGATTATGGGGAGACAGGGCTTTGATCAAAAGACTTGTGACTTTGTATTTCCATAACTTCTTGTACAGGATTTGTTCAAAGCATACAGGAAATACACGATGTAAGAAAAAGTTTTAATTTCTACACATTTTCTTACATTTGAAACACAAGTCCAATATTGGGATGTTACACCTCCTGGCGGATTGCCTTGTCCACCAATTGCTGGAAGTCGGTGAAGTTTTGGGAGATTAGTTGGACGGAGATGTCATCATTCAGTCCCTCCATGAACCTCTCTTGTCGGTCCTCATCCCGGGCTACGTCAGCTGGAGCGTAGCGAGCAAGCTGGTTGAACCGGTGAAGATACTCGCTCACCGAGCGACTGCCTTGGCGAAGCGCATGAAACTCCTTCTTCTTCAATGTCATCATGCTGGCAGGGATGTGGGCATGACGAAAAACCCTCACGAACTCGTCCCACGAGATAGCTTGGGCATTGGCGTGGGAGATGCAGAAGTTGTCCCACCACTCCGAAGCTGGTCCGTTGAGTTGGTGAGAGGCGAACAGGACCCTCTCACGATCGGTGCATTGCGCGATGTCTAACTTCTTCCCGATCACACGAAGCCAATCGTCAGCATCCATTGGCTCGGTGCTGCTGGAAAAGGTCAAAGGATGCATGCGCATGAATTCCGACATGGTCACCCGTTGAGGAGGGTGTGCTAGTGCCTGAGTTGCGGCAGTGGCTTCTGCTGCGGCCTAGATGTTCGGTAGTTCTTTGGCGATGGGCGACAAGTCGATGAGATGGATGCGGTTGGCCATCATCATTGCGGTCAGTCCTGCTGCTTGTAATGACCCCAATTTTATAAACATAATGGGACTTTGTTCATGACATTCTGTTCATAATTAACAATTTGGAATTCTTGTTATCAATTGAAACCTCCTTTTCTAGCCAAAGTCTAATAACTTATTTGAAGTTTCAAAGGAATACAAGATGAAACTTGTCTTGTATCGAAGTATTTTCCTTAAAGCCTAAATAAATTATCTTGACTAAAAATATATATTTTTTTTTGTTGAATTTTTAGAAATTATTTTGGCTTAAAGAAAAATATTTACCTTTAAATAAACATATTCGGGCTAAGATAATTATTTATGTATTTTACAAAGTGATAATGTGATTTTAAAAATTTATCTGGGAAATATATCATCCCAAGTAGCATCCATTAAAAATTTTGTGATTTTACAAATTTATTTGCTATTTTTAAAAGCCAGTCAAACCTTTAAGCATTCAAATAGGTTACGGTCAACTATTCGGTCTAAACCTAACCATCGACCTTTGAGCGACTCGAGCCATGCGGTTGGGTCCAACCCAAAGGTAACCGGTCGGCTCTGTCACGTTGAGCGCGAGCCCAATCCCCTCGCGCCTTGTGAGCCGTCGATCTTCCATCGAACGGGCGAGGCTACGATGCCACGCGAGCTGTCCACGTGTGCGCCCTAATTTCCACCGTTGGATCTTAATCGGACGATCAAGGGAGATGTATGCATTCGGATGACTCCGGATCCCCTCACGATCTCCACCGTCCATTCTCGATCCAACAGCGCCGCCCTTTTCTTTTTAAACCTAAAGGCGCGCTTTTCTTTGGGCCGTCAGATTCAAATCTCACGGTGTCCCTCTTTACCGCGTGCTGTTAAGGCCCGCGTTTCTCTGGGCCGTTGGATTTTAATCGTAGGGTCCAGATTTGTGTATGCAATCGGACCATCCGGTTCCTTTTCCCATCTTGACCG
This sequence comes from Ampelocalamus luodianensis, assembly GCA_036346255.1. Classification (NCBI taxonomy): domain Eukaryota; kingdom Viridiplantae; phylum Streptophyta; class Magnoliopsida; order Poales; family Poaceae; genus Ampelocalamus; species Ampelocalamus luodianensis. The sequence goes on along the minus strand of CM070620.1, from coordinate 66,742,091 downwards.
TAGAAATCAAATCTAACGGTGCCGCGTCATCGCCTCAAAAAGGGTGACGTGTATTCTTTTATTGGATCGTTGGATTCCAATCCAACGTCCAGATTTGAAAGTAGATCCCGAAATTCCTTTGGGCTCTGTTTAAATCTCGATCGACCCATCTAGATCGCACGGCCCATATTAAACGATACCGATTAAAAACCTTTTAACCCTCTATTTATCACAGCCGCCCATTTCTAATCGGACGGCTGATGTTCTTTCGAGCTTTTGGAGGCGCGCGCGACTGAGGATGACAAAGGGACCCACATGTCATATGTTGCCTCCCTTCTTCCTTATCCCTGCGCGCAGCCCTCTCTGTAAACTAAGGAGAGGATTTATCCCAAAGTTTATGCAACTAATTTTTGGGATATTTAGCCCTAAATGGACACCTCATCAACTCTAGACTTTTCCACTTTGCCCTGTAGCTCAACATCTATATATAAACCCTAGCTTTTTGCTGTTACCAGTGTTGACCGAAGGAGCTTTTCATCCTCCATTGTTGTCCAGTGGAGTTCTTGCTCCTGTCCATTGCTTATCCATCCTAAACCCTGGTTTCACCTTGTAATAAAGATTTGACATCTTTTGTAGGTTAAACCAGAGTTTATTTCTCTGTCGATCAATATCGGGTTTTCAGAATCTTTGGTGTCTTTCTTATACTGGTAAGCTAAAACCCTAGCTTTTGACATCTGGGGCATCTTAAGGACCTTAGGAGATCATATGAATCATTCTTTTAGATATCAGTAGCTTCAACTTGCTTCAAACTGAAAAGTTGTTATTCTAACTTTTCGGTCTTTCATATCTTTTTCAAGATCTAGGGTTTCTCCTGTCAACTTATCATCCTAGTTAGGTTTCAACTAAACCCTAGCAGCATAACAAATTGTTCTTTTAATTTTTGTCACCCTCTATTTAGCTTGTTAGTAGAGATCTGCCTCTGTTCTTTATTGTCGGCTTAACCGACAATACAAGTTTTCCTCAGATTTTGTAATCTAACCGATTAGGGTTGGGTTAAGGGTAGTTTAGGGTATTAAATACTCTAAAATATCAGGCTAAGTTTCATTTTTGAACCTTTGCTTGATCTATTTTTCCTTCTTCCCAAAGTTTGCAATCTGTCCTGTTTCTGCTCTTTTCAAAACCTGAAAACTGAAACTTGGTTCTAGACTATAGTTTCTGTTATTTAAAAGTTGTATCTGATAAACTGGGTTATTATCACTATTAGGGTAGATATAACTTAAGCATACTGATAATCATGCATTTCCAGATTGATCATGCATATTTCCAGATTGATCATGCATATTTGTTCCATTTTGTACTTATTGTCGATTTTGACATTTATTGGACTTTATTGCTTCTTTTAGAATCTGGTTTTGCTGAAGTGATTGAACCTATTTCGAGCATCCCGAGCCACGCAATGCAGTATACTACTATCAAGGCAAGCTTCCTCTCTGCACCATATTGATCCCAAATTTTGTACAATAGCTTTTACAAATCCAGTGATATCTGTGCATGCTATTTTTCAGAAAATACAAAAATGTGATCTGTAGTAGCTAGCTATAACCTAACATGGTGGATTACCTTAATTATAATCATACAGTTAACCCTAGCTCAGTACTGTATACTATAACATATATTTTCAGATTTGGCTTAGACATGCAGTCTAGAGATTTTAGAGTTTGACAAGAATATCTTGCCAAACAGGGGGATCACAAATGAATTTCTGTTATTTTGAACTCTTTGTCCAGTTTCTTTAAATCGGACTTGTGTTTTAAATTTAAATTTATCGGACAAGAGGAAGCTAGTGATGGTGCTTTTGTGCACGAGATTGGGAATTGTGGTGGACTTGTCCAGTTAATTAAGGACCGAACTCGACTATTCAATTCAAGTCCCCACGTACTTCCACATGCGATGTATGGCGCTGTTTGGTTAGGTAAAATGTTAAGACTATTGGGTTGGAAACAGAAAGTAAGAATATGTGCATTGACCTTGTATGGCATAAATGCTTAGGTCTTATGGTGTGTTGTATGCCATGTGAGCTTGTATGTCGATGATCGGATGTTCTTAGAAGGGTGAGGCGTATATGTGCTCAGTAGCATATACGTACCTTAAAGATGCCAATTGCATCCTAATATGGGTAGTGAGCCCAGTTCGCATTTAATTGTTTGGATCGGCATTCGGCGCAACATGTGTGCCCTTGTTAGCGGATGCTATCGATCGTTGTTTAAGCGAGATCGGTTCACACATGGGCGCCCAACTCAATAGTATTAGCTTGTTGAAAATACCAAATCTTAGTTTCCCGGTCGGCATACCAAAGGAAGTATGTCATCATTCGGAGGCATCCAGAAGGCAACGAGCTAGCTAAGTCATGTGGGTAAAGATGTACACCTGCGCAGGTATAAAGCATTCGAATAGCGTGTCCACGGTCATGGACGATAACTTGAATTGATGTCACCTGTATAGAAGTTTTGATTTTCAAATCTGGTTTCGGTTCTTGGTTTAGCATGAGGGATTCATGCTCTGTACTGTTTACAATTGTTCCATTTACTTACTGTTCTACTTTAACTTTGATTTATTAAATTGCTTTATCAAAATTTAGCAATTGTAGGTTAAGAGGTATTGCTTTATGCAAATCTGAACCTTTATACCCTCCTGTTGCAACCTTATGCATATATAAATTCTACTCCTTTGTATTGGCTCTAATAACCACTTTCTTTTATTAGTTTGTGTAAGACTTGCTGAGTACCTTCCGTACTCAAGGTGCTATCACCTATTGTTGCAGGTGAGGATGGTTATCTTTATGAAGTACCCGTTAGCGCCGATCAGGGTGACGCTAACGAGTAAAGCTACTTCTTTCCTCCACGCAATTGCCTGCGGGTGGATGAGGCCATTGGTGGACTTTGATCTTTTATTTTGCTTCCGCTGTTGAACTTGTTGTAGTGACCAAGTCACTCCATAATGTAGTACTAAAACCGCAAGTTGTAAACTTATGCTTAATTATGTCAATGTATGACTTGTATGTATTTGATGCAATGTTGATGAAGGATATATATGCAATGGTCGTTGATCCTGGGAACCATTGTGAGATATATATATCCGGGAATCCTGTTTATTGGAATTTTCACGTGTTAAATTTATACCTTTAGCATGATCTTTAATAAAGGGACAGTACTATTCCTTCATTAATAATTGTGCTACAGTATGAATTTAATTAAGTACATTTCCAATAACCGGGTGTCCCCACACTGCTGGCGGTGGGGGAGGCTGCTGGATAGGCTGCTCCTGATTGTCGGCATTCGCGTTGCCCTGGCCTTGGGCGCTGCCACTTCCAGTGCGGGTGGCCACCATCTGCTGAATTTTCCAAAAGATTTAGGAAAGAGAAAAAAAGATAGCACTAAGGGAAAATAAATTTTATATTAGCCCAAAAGCACACAAACACAAGGAAAAGAATCAAATTTTCCTTTTTCAAAGTAGTTCTTTATTTTATTCATTGATTATGGCTACCACAGAAGGTTGGTAGCTCATAATTCGCAGCTAACAAACAAAAATAAAAGGGAAAAGCAAGTATCTATGGGGTGGATGGGGTGTAGTCGGGGGAGTTGCAGGTACTGCCTTGACCCGCCTTGTAGAGGGCCAATTTCGCTTCGGCTGCCTTCAGCTTCTCCTCTGTGGCTTCTAATCTCCCCCGAACTAGATACAGCTCGTCCAGGGTGTTGCCATAAGCGTAATCCATCGCCTTGGCTAATTCCACCTGGTGGGTAATCTCCGGGGAATCCTCATTCTCGACTGGGCTGAAAGCACTGCCTAGTCGGGTGGGGATGTGCATGGGGTAGTAATGGAATCAAGTGTCCCGAAGGTGGAGGTCATAGGTATAGCGAAGTCGGCGAACGGCTTCCCTCGCTGCGTCCTGGATGCCGTCAGTGAAAGTTTCCCGATGCATTGGGCGTCGAAGATGTGGAATGTCGTATCAGGTGCCAAGTTAGAGTAGAGGATAACCTCCACACTCCAGCGCTCCTGCTGTCCCACGATATACTTGTATCCTTGGTATGTGGGCCTCTTCTTGAAGCTCAAATGCTGCATCATCGTCCACAGTATGTCGGCCCATTCTCCAGCAAAGATTCCGTGGGAGATGTGGGTCGATCTCTCGGCCATCTACAATTTTAGAAAAGACAAGAGTTTAGAAATCTTTTAACAGAGAAAGGAAAAGTAAGACTCTGGAAGACAGGTAAATAATTTTAAGTTTTTGAAAATAGTCCCTAATGGTTTTACCATTTCTACCATGGGCCATGACCTACAGTCAATATGGCTCTGATACCACTTTTGTCTAACCCGGGAGCGAAGCATCCCGAATTCTCTGTGTTCATACACCGGTCCAGGATTCCAGTGTACACAGTCTTACAAAATGGATATCACAATCATATCACGAAAACGTAAATAACATTAAGTAAATAATTGTTTAATACAAATGAGTCTGAACAACAATATCAAATGCCAAATGAATAACACAGCGGAAACATAATAATAGAGGTGAGCAACACGATGCGCTACAGGCAATCGTTTGGGTCGAAGGCCTGCTCGTCCTGATCCTCACCGTCGGGGAAGAAGTCTTGTCCTGAATATGATTTATTCAGCAAGAGTGAGCACAACTACCGTGCTCGCAAGGTACACCCAATATTGAATGGAAATGCATGCATAAGGTAACAAATGAGTATGGCAGGGGTTGTTTTGCGTAAAGCAACATTTTCAGTTTAAATATCCATAATAATTTCTAAGGCATTTTTATACCATGACAAAATTCATATTTTAAAATGACGACGTTGTAATATAGATAACCTCCAATGATTGAGTGAAGGATCCCCTCCTAACACTTGGCTTCCCGCCCAACTTTTCATAAAGATTAACCATCCTCAACAATTAATAAAGCATTTAAAAACCAAAAACAATTCTAACTTTAAGTGACCCTCCTAGCATGTCCATGACCGCGGACGCGGCTATTCGAATAGTTTCTACTCTGTAGAGTTAGTACAACTTTACCCACACGAGATGACATGCTCATTATGTCAGCCAATTCACGATTCCGTAGGCGTGTGACTGAGCAATTATCATGAGGCCTTTACAATGTTCTGTCCGAGTGTACTTATGCCCGCTAAGGTTTCGCCCCTTTGGACTAACTGTCCTCCGGAAGCCCCCTCTTGCGCCAAGTGGGAATAAAAGTCTAACCGACGCCCACATAATCAATATGTCATAAATACACTAAAACATCACAAATTAATTGGCCAAATCCTGCCCATACAGGACATGTGGTAGTACGGTAAGGCATAGCAATAAGCGGCTCAAAGAGCAGTCCTCAATTGACTTGGGCGTCATTCCTACTATCCGTGGGCTTTAATCTTAACCAGATCAATCCCGTGCATAAACCTGCACCCACCATTCCGACCATTTTTCCCAAGTCCAAACCTATTTTTAATTTTATTTAGAATAAAACTCTCTTTATAAATCCATGTGGTAAAACATTACCACAATGTCAAGTTTGAAACAAATTTGTAAGAAATTTGGTTAAACCCTCCCAAATTCTTTAAGTGTGAACTAAGCCTGGCTAAGCATATGTCTAGTTTTGATAATATTTTGTCTATGGTGTCAAGGTAGTCAAGTACAATATTTAAATTGGCCATACAATAAAACATGGGAGTAACTATATATAAAACAGGACATTAAAACATTTATACAAACATATGCATGCATTAAATAATTTAAAAGCTGAAAATAACTTAAAATACTGGGGGCAATATGGTTAATGGTGTAACTTGCCTTCGTTGATGTCTTGGAATTCTAGGTCTTCAGATTTGTCGAACTCTCCGGAGTCGTCGAAGTCTAAACGCGAAAATACGACAAATTCAAATTCAAATTCAAATAAATTCAAAATCATAGATCAAAATAACTCCAAATTGAAATATTTTGGTTTATTTAGCTAGATTATAATTTTATATGAATTTTACAACTTGAATCACCCAATTTGGAGTTCAGATGCAAAAGTTATGAATTTTTGAAGTTTAAATCTATTTAAAACCTAATTTCAGAGTTTATTAGATTTTCCTGATTTATTTTTCTAAAGGAATTTATAGTTCTTGTGCAATGATGATGTCAGCAATAGGATTTCGGAATTGAAACAATTAAAAACAAAATTCTGACGTATGGGCCCTACGTGTCATAGACACGGCTCACGGTGAACGAGTTCCACCGAGCTAAGGGAAAACCGGCTCCGTGGACCGCCCATGTGGGTGCTCATGTGGCGATGACTGGGACGCCACGCGTGCGCCACGCAAGCAGGGGGTGAGATGGCGCCTAGGTGGCAATGCCACGTCGGCGCCGGACGGGGGCGGCGCTCGGGTTCCAAGGAACCGGCGATCGGCGGCGTCTTACCGGCGACGAGGAGTACCAAAAGAGAGAGGATACTAAGGTGAACTCGGTGGGCTACCTTGCGACGGAGGGGCGTGACGAGGTGGCCGGCGGCGAACGAAGAAGCGGCAGAGAGGTTCGGTCTTGCGGCGGCGCGGCGTTCCGGTGGAGCTCCGGCGAAACGTAGGCGAGCACTGGGTGCGCGGTGATGTGGCGAAGACGATGGTGGCGTCGGCGAGGCGAGGGCGTCGACGACGGCAGCGAAATCATCGACCGAAGCTTGCGGCGGCCGGCGGGAAAAACCTTCGATTCCGGCGAGCTCACGGCGATAGGGGGCAAGTGGATGGTGGTTTCGAGATTGGGGTGAAGAGGGGCTCCCGATGCTCCCTTTTATAGGGGCCGGGGGTGACCGGGGAAGGAGATCGTGTGCTGGCGGCTGTTGCGGCACGTCGGCGGCGGTTGCGGTGCGTGGGTGAACCAGGCGCGAAGAAAGGGGGAAGAAGGTGGGGGCGAGGGCGGTTGGAGGCGCCGAGTCGTGCGCACGTCGCGAGGGAGACCCGGGAGGTTGGAGAAGGCCGTTGGCGGAGCTCGGACGTGGGCTTCAATGGCGGCGGCGCGAGAATCTCGTGTGGAGAAGACGAGTGCGGAGACGAAGGTCTTGGGCCGTTGGATGATGATCCGGCGGCCGAGATCTTGCGTGGTGACGTGGAGGGAAACGGGCGCGGGCGGGTGTTGGATGCTGATCCAACGGCGCGGAGGAGAGGAGGAGAGGGAGACGCGGGAGGTTGCTTGGTAGCCGTCCGATTTGAATCGGACGGTGGGAGAGAGAGGGAGATCGCGCGGGAGGAACGGGTCGTGCGGGCCGTGCGCGGACATGGTTTTGGCCCGAGGCTTTTAGGTTTCGGCCCAAGGCCATTTTGAGGACTTTCTTTTGATTTTCTATTTGATTTAATTCTGGTAATTTAAAATTGGCTTTAGAAAATATCAAAATAATTCCAAAAATTATGGAAAAATTCACAGAAATTTCCTTATTTGTTTTGGACTTAATAAAATTATTTCCAAATTTCTGTTGGCTTTTAATTTTGCAAATAAATTTATTTTGACTTTAAAATAATTATAAAAGCTTTTAAAAAAATCCAAAAAATTCCACAAAAGTAAATAAATTTTAATTTGTACTGAAATTGGAAAATTGGGCTGTTACAGTGTGACTGGAATGGTGCCCGAGTCAACAAGAACCGAATTACTTGCGCCACCGTAATGAGCGTTTTGCGTGCTAACCACACTAGAGGGAAATGGGACCTCTCTTGACTTAGTACTTTGGCGTGTGTTAGCTCCGACTCGCAGGAGGTTGTAGGAGGTAGATGTTTGGGAGCATTGTAGTTGCCTTTTGTCTTACAATGTAGCATATGGGTTTCTATCCATACGAGCGGCTCGTAGTTAATGCACAATATTGGAAACGTCTCATAGGACTTAGCCGTGCCGGCATACCTTTGGAAGTGTTCTTAATCATGTGGTGAAAAGGCGGTCTGAAGTGTGGGTACATTGGTACACCCCTGCAGGGTTCAAACTATTGGAATAACCTCGTCCTAGGTTATGGACACGCACGGATACGCTCTGTGAGAATTAGACTATAACATTTTCACTAAAACTTGAATTGGGTGGTACGAATTGGGAATTCGTGCTATGTTGTGGTGGCTATTGGGTTAGTCACCTCTAGGTTACGTATGTTATTAATTGTTACCTCGCTGCTATTTCAATAATTAAAAAACAGATTTGACAAATTGCCTTCAATCCATTACATTATTGCAAATGAAAATTGCTTTATATGTCCAGTTAACCATATAACCATCTCCATTGTTTCAGGTTGCATGTGGCTATGTATAGGCTTGTTACTCGTAAGTCTTGTGAGTACATTTTTGTACTTAACTGCATTGCTTTATTGTTGCAGAGGAGGAAGTGGATCCCCAAGGGATCAACTTCTGTGAGTTTTGCTGTGGTGGGTGCGACTAGCTTGGCGGCTCGGTCGGTTGCCTTGTGGGTTATTGGCTAACCGGTTGGTTTTTGTTATTGCCATCTTATGACGCTTTTGCTTCCGCTGTCATTTATGATACTCCTATGTCATTCGGTCGGTCGGCTCTTTTGTAATAACTCTATATTGTGTATGTCTTTTGCTATACTTGGTTTTGTATGTTGTATGGAAATGATGCATGATTTTGTAAAGATATATGTGTACTGCAATTCTGGGAAGCACATGTCCATCGAGGCTTAGGATATTTAATTGGTAATACTAGAACCATTTGGAGGTTAAGTATTACGAGTTAAATACCACGGGTCCTCACAAGTGCCCTATGCATCAAGGCAGTTGAGGCCTCATGAACTCAATTATCCAACCCATGACATGGAGCTAGCTGTTGTGGTTCATGCACTCAAGATTTGGCGACATTACCTAATCGGTAATGTGAGACCCCGGTGTATTTAGCTTGTAATGCTTAGTCTTCGCTTGACTCTAGCATCACAAACAAAATATACCGTGCCTCGGGAAAATGTATACTTCCCAGAATTGCAGTATATACACCCTTTTACAAAACATTGCATCAATTCCATACAACACACAGAACCAAAGCTTAAACTTTACAAGCACAAGACATATAGTAAAGTTATTACAAAAGAGAAGCCAACCGGCCAAGAACAAGATAAAAGAGTTAATCAACAGCGGAAGCAAAAAACCATAAGATGGCTATAACAAGAGCCAACCGGTTTGCCTCACACCCACAAGGCAATCCGACCGGGCCGCCAAGCTAGTCGTCCACACCACAGCAAAACTCACAAAAGTCGACACCTTGGGGATCAACCTCCTCTATAGCAATTAAGTAAAGCAAATGAATACAACAATGTACTCGCAAGACTTACGAGTAACAAACCTAGATACTACTACATGCAGGCTTTAATCAAAGGAGAAGGCTAAAGGTTCATTTTCAGTATAAAGCAGATTTTATTTGCAATAAGTAATAGGTTGAAAGCAGTTTTAACAATCTGATTTTATTTGTTCAAATAACAGCGAGACAATAAGTAGTAACAAAAAGACATCCTGGAGATGACTAACCCAATAGTCATCACAACAGTAGTACGAATTACCCATTCGTACCACCCACATCAAGTTTTAATTAAAAGGTTGTAGTCTAGTTCTTGCGGGAAATAACCAAGCGTGTCCATAACCTAGGACGAGGCTATTTGAATAGTTTGAACCCTACAGGGGTGTACCAATGTACCCACACTTCAGACTGCCTTTTTGCCACTAGATTCAGCACACTTCCAAAGGTATGCCGACACGGCTAAGTCCTACGAGACGTTTTCAATGGAAAATGCTAATTAAGAGTCGCAAGCATGGGGGTTAACCCTTACAGAACTGCCGACGAAATAGATCACAAGGACCCATACGTAGAGTAGGATGCACCGGCCTAGCCATAGCAACTGCGGGTGCTCCCCTCTTTTACTTGTCCCATGTTGTATATAATCCAATATACAACCCACCACGCGACTCATCAATTAACACCCCCCAAAGTACTAAGTCAAGAGAGGTCCCATATCCCTCTAGTGTGGTTAGCACGCAAAATTGCTTGGATCAATGGCGCAAGTAACTTGGTCCTTGATGACCCGGGCACTATTCCAGTCACACCATAAGATCACACCATCATACCAATGTGCCCAAGTCGAAAACATTTTATTTTCATTTTTAGTTTTCGCAAATAAACAAGGCACAAGGTACTGAACATAAGTAATAACAATTTTTGTGTGATCAAAGTCATCGACTAAGTCGATAACCGCCCAATTCTACCGGTAACTAAGCATTGCTAACCATCATATCGTAAGACAATAAAAGAGCATAAATCATTCGCTGGGCTCTAATTCACCAGTGAGGATAATAACCTATGGCAGTGGCAGGGGTAAATAATTTCAGGGAAACCATGCAATAGGATTAGCTACCTCTAATCGACAAAATTAACTTTGACATAAAGAAGCATGCATACTTAGTCTTTGCAAACAAGATATTAGAGTTTAAAAGTAAGAGGATAAATATGATCAAATGATGCTACATCTTCTTGCCTTGCTGGGGATCACTCGGTTGCTGCAGAGGATCACTCTTGTAATCAACACAATCGTCTGAACCTATCGAAAGAGCTAGAAAATCCAATAAGAACGACGAATACCGAAAAAGAAACAAAATCCAAATTACTCCAAAATCCATGAAATTTACACAGCAGGTAGAGCATGATTTTAAATGAATTTAGCAACAAGAATCATTCAATTTGGACTAGGTATGCAAAAGTTATGGCCTAAATACTTTCAATCTACTGGAAAATTCAATATTAATTGCTATCTATTACTATTCATCACACAAATTTCCAAAAGTTTTTGAATATGAAGTTTTTATGGTAGGTAGGTAATGACATCCTAAGGTCAGAAAAATTGGGTTTACCTCATTTGGAGTTAAAATGAATTTATTATGATTTTTCTAAGTTAGGAAACTAGGACATAGCATTTTTCAAAAGTAAATATATAATGAAAACCTATTCTACACTAAAGCATGCTAACAGAGGAACCTAACAATCTTCAGTTTGTTCAATTTGAAGTTACAGAGAAAAACTCATGCATTTTATAACTTTTACTGAATTTCTAGAGAAACCATTTAATATCAAACAGGGAAAAATAACCTACACAATTATTCTGGTACAGATCAGGGTTCAACCCTATTTTTAGATTAAAGTTCAATTAAATAGAGGTTTAACAAAATTGAAATCAACTAAAAAGGAGTTAAAATGAACTAGTTATGAAACTTGGAAGTTTAATACCATTTTCAGTTGACAAATAAAAGCTTACCGAAAATTAAACAAACTTAACCCAAATGGAAAAGACGTGGACAAATGTGGGCCATCGATATTGAATCCTACGGCCCACGCGCACTGAAAATCAGCCGCGCGCGTAGCCCACGCGAGCCACACAGTGCTCACCGTTGGATTTAGATCCAACGATCCACAAGAGATGGAACATTCGGACTTCCCGAATTCCTCACCAAATCTGGGCCACGGATCTGAAAAGGAACGGTTCAGATCAAGGTCACCTTCGGAGGTCCGAAAGTTCACGAGATCTAAGCCGCAGATCTAGAAATGAACGGCAACAAGGGATTGGAACGTTTAGAACTCTAAACACACCAAGGAGGTTGTGAGGACCCGGAATATTTAACTAGTAACACTTAACCTCCAAATGGTTCTAGCATTACTAATTAAACATTCTAAGCCTCGATGGACATATGTTTCCCAGAATTGCAACATATGCACATCATCACAAAATTACACATCATTTCCATACAACATATATCACTAAGTTCAACAACGACATAAAGTAAAGTTATTACAAAAGAGAGCCGACCGGCCAAATAGATCAATAAACAAGAATGACAGCGGAAGCAAAAGCGCCATAAGATGGCTAGAACAAAAGTCGACCGGTTAGCCACACACCCACAAGGCAACCGGCCGGGCCAAGCTAGTCGCCCATAAGCTACCACAACACTGACTCACAAAAGTGAGGCCCCTCGGGCTCACCTTCTTCCTCTGCAACAAAACAATTAAGCAAAGCAACTGAGTACAAAGATTGTCTTTGTACCCGCAAGACTGACGTGTGGAATAGCAGACCTATTCATAACTACATGCAAGCTTGTTTAGGTGGAGGTTGTATGTCTCATTTTGCATGAAGCCAACTTTATTTGCAATAATGTAATACATTTAAAAGCAAGTTTGCAAATCTGTTTTTAATGTTGAAATAACAGATAATAAAGATACATACAAGTAACCACCTGGAAGTGACTATCCCAATAGCCACCACAACATAGCACGAATCCCCGATTCGTACCACCCATCAAGTTTTAATTTAAAAGGTTGTAGTCTAACTCTTGAAAGACCTCCCCAAGCGTGTCCATAACCTAGGGCGAGGCTATTTGAATAGTTTTAACCTGCAGGGTGTACCAATGTACCCACACTTCGGACCGCCTTTAAGCCAAAAGCACACTTCAGTAGGTATGCAAGCACGGCTAAGTCCTCTGAGGCGCTTTCCAATATTGTGTATTAACTACGAGCCGCTCGTATGGGTAGAAACACCATACGCTTACATTGCAAGCGAAAGACAACAAATCCCATCACGGGTGAAGTCTTTCGGACACTACAATCTCCCAACACCATCCCTCCTGCGACCTCCTGCGACCGGAGCCAATACACGCCAAAGTACTAAGTCAAGAGAGGTCCCATACCCTCTAGTGTGGTTAGCACGCTAAAATGCTTGGTTTAGTGTAACAAGATGTTCGGTCCTTGTTGACTTAGGCACCATTCCAGTCACACCCGAGAATCACACCAACATACCATTGTGCCCAAGTCTAAATCATTTTGTTTTCAGTTTTAGTTTTCATAAGTAGACATGGCACAAGATGGAAATCATAATACATAATAAGCTTGTGTGATCAAGGTTATCGACAAGTCGATAACCGCCCATTTCTACCGAAGCTAAGCATGGCTAAGCAATTAATTCGCAACTACTAAGTGACAAGAGCCCTCCACGAACCTAAATCACAGCAAGTAACCTAGGCTCAAGGTAGTAGAGGATAATCATTTACTAAGGAATGCATCTACTAGGCCAACTATTAAAACAAAGTAGCAATGCATACATAGAATTTGTAATCAACATAAATACTTAAAATCTGGGATTAACATGATCAAACTGCTTGCCTTCTTGCTGTTGCTCAATTGGTTGCGGAGGATCGTTCTCGGGATTACCGCAAATGTCGAATCCTAAGCGAAGAGGCAAAAGAACCAAGAACAACCAATAAGGCGAGCCACAAATAAACCAATGAGCAAGCAACAATTATCCAAATCGTGAAATTTATACACAAGGTAGAATACAAATATACCTAGTCATAGAAACTGGAAAAACCTAATTTGGATTTGTGGTGCAAAGATATTGCCTAAAAACACATTTTGGCCATAATTAGCACTGTAGCAAAAATATTTTCTAGAGAGATTTTGAAGCTGAAATTTTTATGGTAGCTACCTACTGGTATTGAAATAACCCATATAAAATTTCAGGTCATTTGGAGTTAAAGTGATTTAGTTATGATTTTTCTAAGATGCAAAATTAGCCTAATGCACTTTCGGGAACATAAATATGTTCAAAACTAATTTCTGATGAAGTATACCAACAGAGGGTTTTCTAGAATTTATCATATATATTTTGCATTTCAGAGAATTACTTGTGCATTTTATAAGTCTCCTAGAATTTTCTAATTGCTAAAAATAGGTACTAACTCATTAATCAAGGTTTACATTACAATCTTGGACCTATCATCATTTTACATTAACATTGGGTTGATAACAAATTTATCAAAGTTGGAATCATTCATTTTGGATATACAGAGCAAGATATGCATTTTCTAACGTTTTATCCATTTTACGGAATATTCAAAATGCGAAACCAAGTTATTCCTAGTCATACAATTTTACGCTCTTTGGAACATGCTTAAATCCATTTTTATAATGAGCTAAAGTGATAACATAATTTATTCGATTGGAATTAACTAAAAGCGATTAAAATGAATTAGTTATGAGTTTCTAAAGTTTTTATATCATTTTCAGCTGTCAAACAAATACTTACCGAAATACAGAACAATCCAATAAAAGAAAATGGCGTGGGCGCTCGGCAACCCTTGATCGACATCCCACGGCTCACGCCACAAAAGCAGCAGCGCGCGCGAAACCCTAACGAAACCCACCGTTGGATCAAGATCCAGCGGCTCGCCTGAGTGTATGCAGCCGGACGGTGCGGTTGCTTGGGCCAATCGGCCGCGGTCGGCGGATGGGCGGCCCGAACGCACCAACAACCGGATTGTCCGATTGCACACGATCTCGACCATTGATCGCAAGATCGGCGGCCCGAGGCGGCGAGGAACCGGATGGTCGAATGCATGCAAGATGCGGGCGCGGATCACAAAATGGGCGCGCTATAGATCGAAGTTCAAAAAGTGCGGCGAGTGGGACCGCATGTCGGTGACTACGAGTCACGACCACAGCGATTTAACCCACGCGCTTGCGGTGCTGGGCCCACAAGTCGGCGACCGGAGAAGGTTTCCGCGCGGATTAAGTGCCGACATTTTTATTAATCAATGATTAAGCATTAATGATGCGGAGCGATGCGGGTGACCAGATTGATTCAAGGAGATTGGGCCCACGGTCGGTGGCTCAATAATAATGATTAAGACACAACTAACGCTAATGATTGGTAATTAATGTGTCCTAATGATCGCAGCAGGAGCTTCTCGGTGACAAAACCGAGTGGCTTTGCGGTGGTGTGCCGGCGACTCGGTGTGGCGGCGCCACAAACTATCAAAATGGGTTCGCAATAGTGTTGCGGACCCAGCGATGTGTGACCTCGCCGGCGGTGGAAGTGCAGGCAGCCGTGGCGGAAAACAAAGATGAAGGCCGACACGGCAAAACACGAAAATAGCAAAATGCTCTGCTGCGGTCAAGGAAGCGAGTGCCATGACTTCTAGGGACTATATAGGAGCTACCTTAGAGAGGAGCTCCAAAGATGGCGGGAAGACTTGAACACGATGAAGTCCACCGGGCCGAAGAAGATGAAGTGGGAAATGAGGTTACGAGCAAAATGAGTGGAACCACATCATTACCACAGCTTCATTATAGCTCAAAGAGGCTCCAAAAGCAAGTAATTGCAAAAGAATCACTTACAGGATTTGGAGAAGAAAGGGGTGAAACCAGCTGAAAATCTCCAAACTTAAAATTGAGTGATTCTGTGAATGCAACCCAAAATCAAGTTAGGGAAATATAAAGGAGGTTGAGGGGCTCAAAGGGTGCAAGAAATGTTGGGGATGAACCACTTTGGACACCAAGGCCGCCATTGGAGCTCTACGACCAACAATGGTGTTTTGAGGGTGAGGGTGTTCTTGAGCTCAAACACAGAGAATAGCTAGGTGTGGTGCAAAAGAACACCGGGAGGACCTAGGGAGCCAATTTATAGAAAGGGGATTAGGGTTTTGAGCAAGAACATGAGCCCATGGTGAGCTCGGTTCATGGCGCGGTTGTAGACCACGAAATGATGGGAGCAAGTGAGCATGGTGACAATGGAGGAGAAAGCACATGCGCATTAAATGCATTGCGAGAGGCGTTGACAAAAGCAAGCGTGGAGGTGACACATCAACGCCGCCCGTGCCTCTCGCTCTCGCCATTGCGCGTGCGCGAAGAAGCGAGAGGAGGAAGAAGAACGAGAAAGACGACGGTGACCGTCGGATCGAAAATGGGCGGTCACGATTAAACAAGTTCGCGGACGATCCGATTGCTCTCAAGGATCGGGCGGTTGGATTGAGATCAACGGTCCCTATTGACCAATGCAGCGGAGGGTCGAATGCTTACGAACATGGGCCACGCGATTTGAATCCAACGGTGATATCGCGCGCGCGTTTTAAACCGCTGGCTCGGTGCGATTAGGTGGTTCAACCAAGTCAAGTGGCTCGGACTCGAGCCCGACTCGAACCCAATGAATAGTGAATTTGGTTTTAGGTTTTTAATTAAGCTGAGACTTTTGAGGATTTATTTGGGGTAGCAAAATAACTCCAAAAATTCTGAAATTTTACAGGAGCTTGCTAACTCAAATATCAATCTTGTGTAAAATTTTCAGAGGTTTTATACTTTGAATAAATCTCCAAAAATTCTGCAAGGCTCTGTTTTAAGGTTTGACTAAGACTCAAGCAGGTTTGTTGCCTCTAAAAATATTCAAACAATTTCTAAAAATTGTGAAATTTTTCAGAGGGTCACATACCACCACAGAGACTTAGGAAAAATATATCAGAGGATGATCATAAGATTTGACAAGATTGTTTTTGGAAGAACAAGATTTGGATCAAAAGGACTTGTGACAATGTAATTCCATATTCCTTTGAACAAGAATTGGTTGGCACAACAGAAATACATGATGTAAGAAAAGTTTTAATTTCTACTCATTTTCTTACATTTGAAACACAAGCCCAAAATTTGGGATGTTACAATTCTCCCCCTTACAAGAATCTCGACCAGAGATTAGTTTACTCGGAGAAGAAAGAAGGAAAATCTGCACGAAGGCGATCTTCTCGCTCCCAAGTTGCTTCATCTACGGAATGGTTTGACCATTGAACCTTAAGGAACTTGATGACACGGTTCCTTGTTCTCCGTTCAGATTCCTCAAGAATCTGAGCAGGATGCTCGCGGTAGGTCAAATTCTCTGTACATCGAGAACCTCCAATGGAGTTTCCTCGGTTGGGACACGGAGGCACTTTTTGGTGTGAAACATGGAACACATCATGCACCCCTCAAGTGCGGTGGCGGCTCAATCTATATGCAAGCTGCTCCAACTCTCTCGGCGATACGATAAGGCCCAACATATCGAGAGCCAACTTGCCCTTGATGCCAAAAGCGATGGCCCTTCAAGGGTGAGACTTTGAGATACACAAAGTCATTGGGCTCAAAGCTCAACTCACGGCGGCGGCGATGCGCATAGCTCTTACGCTCGGGTGGGCCATGCGCGGATGCTCGCGGATCAAGCGAACGACTTTCGGCCTCATTAATCGAATCGGGCGAAAAAGCGCGCTCACGATCTCGACCAGTTCAATGGGGTTACGCATCTCCTCCCATACAAAGCCTCAAATGGTGCCATGCCAGGCGGCTGAAAGCTGTTGTTGTAGGAGAACTTCGGCAAAGGTAGGCATTTCTCCACTTCTTCCCATAGGAAAGAACACAAGCACGGAGCATATCTTCCAACACTTGGTTGACTCGCTCCGTCGACCATCGATCCCGAGGATGAAAGGCATCTTGAAGTGAAGGCGGGTCCCCATAGCCTCTTGCGGACTATGCCAAAACCGCGAGGTGAAAAGCGCACCACGATCGAAATAATCGTCCTCGGTACACCGTGAAGGCTCACAATCCTCGAGACATAAAGTTCGGCCAAAGGCCCCACACGGCGAGTCTTGGCGGGAAGGAAATGGGCCACTTTAGTCAACTTTGTCGATCCACGACCCAAATAGCATCATTCCCTTTGACGGCGGGGCAATCCGGTGATGAAGTCCATGCCAGCTGAATCCACTTCCATTCAGCGGCAAGGGTGAAGAAGACTCTTTGGGCCGATGCTCGGCCTTCACCCGACAAACGACACTGCGTCGCACTCGACAACGAACACAGCAATCTCGCGCTTCATTCGGGTCCACGGAATCTCGGCGAAGATCTGATACATCTTGGTAGCCGGGGTGAATAGACAAAGGAGAATCATGGGCTTCGCGGAGAATCAAATCCGCAATTCCATGACCTTAGGGACCACAAGGCTGCCCAAACCACACAACGCCATGCTCATCCTCGAAAAGCACTTGGCTATCCATCCTTAATGTTACGCTTGATCGGCTCACACCAACATCATGTCTTTGTGCCACCTTGATTTGGTCCACCAAGGTTGGTTGCACAACCAACGAAGCAAGGAACCGTGCTCGATCAAACCCAAATTGGCGCTGGAACTCGAAATGAGGGTGAGCTGCTGCTCTTGGAGCATCAACATGTTGCAATACACCTTCCAGTCGAGTGCATCCGCAGCGACATTGGCCTTGCCGGATGGTGCTGAATACCCATGTCATAGTCCTTGATCAATTCCAACCATCTCCTT
This sequence comes from Ampelocalamus luodianensis, assembly GCA_036346255.1. NCBI lineage: Eukaryota > Viridiplantae > Streptophyta > Magnoliopsida > Poales > Poaceae > Ampelocalamus > Ampelocalamus luodianensis. The sequence continues at coordinate 66,723,941 of CM070620.1, read as the reverse complement.
TGCACGAGGTTCAGATCTGGTGGGTGAACAAGTACTTCAAACTCTTGTGGTGGAATACACCTCACAGCGGTTACCAATCGGGTAATGCCGCCAAATCTTGAGTGCATGGACCACACGACCAACTCAAGTCATGAGTAGGATAGTTGAGTTCATGAGGCCTTAGCTGCGCCGCGATGCATAGGCCACAACCTTGCCCTCCCGCATAAGAACACAACCGAGACCACGGCGAGAAGCATCACAATAGATATCGAAACTCTTGTGAATATCGGGAGAACAAGCACTGGGGTGAGGTCAACCGCTTCTTGAGTTCTGAAAACTCACATTACAAGCGGCGGACCACTCAAACTTCTTGTCTTTCTTGGCGATTCGGTCATAGGCTTGGCAATCTTGGAGAAATTCTCGATGAAGCGGCGATAGTAGCCACCAAACCAAGGAAACTCCGCACATCGGTGACCGACTTGGTGACCCCAAGATAGCACATCACGACCTTGCTAGGATCCTGACCACACCTCTTTGAAAGAACATGGCCCAAGAACGCCACTTCCTTCAACGAACTCGCACTTGCTGAATTTGGCATACGGTGGTGCTCACGCGGCTGCCCAACACAAGCTTAAGATGCTCGGCATGCTCTTCTTCACTCTTGGAGTAGATAAGGATATCATCGATGAATACCACCACAAACCTATCCAAATACTCCATGAATCGAGTTCATTAGGTTCATGAATAAAGCGGGAGCATTAGTCAAACCAAAAGACATGACGGTGTACTCGTAAAGGCCATAACGAGTAGCAAAAGCCGTCTTAGGAATATCCTCGGTACGATCGACTTGATGATAGCCCGACCTCAAGTCAATCTTGAGAAAACTCGTGCTCGGTCAATTGATCGAAAAGATCATCAATACGGGGCAAAGGATACTTGTTCTTTACCGTCACCTCATTAAGCGGACGGTAATCAACACACATGCGCAAGGTCTTGTCCTTCTTCTTCACAAAGATAAGCTGGACAACCCCAAGGAGATGAGCTAGGGCGGATAAAACCCTTCTCTTGCAGCTCACCCGGTTGCTTCTTGACTCCTCCAACTCATTAGGAGGCATGCGATCGGCCTCTTAGAAATAGGGCGATGCAGGGCAGCAATTCGATCACAAACTCGGATCTCGAGCAGGAGGCATCACTGGCAAATCTTCGGAAAGACATCCACGAAGTCACACACCGTGGGGCGTCGCGAATCTCCAATGCTTGGCCGCTTCAAGGACATAAAGATGGGGTTCTCGCATAGCTGCGGTGAAAACCCAACTGTTCACTGACGGGTGGTGAGGTAGACAATCTTCTGGCACAATCGATTTGCCCCAAGTGTTGGGACAACCAATCCATGCCAAGAATCACATCCAAGCGCCGAGTCGAGTAGGATAAGATTCGCCAAGAACCCTACGCCTTCGATGTGGATAGGAACATCCCGGCATACCAGTCGCTCTCATTTCCGAACCGGAGAGCGAATCGCGATGGAATCCCAGAGGAACACGGTGAAGCCCACAATCAACGACAAAAGACCTCGAAATAAAAGAATGCGAGGCCCGAGTCAAATAAAGCGTAGCGAGCCGCAAATTAACAAGGCGTACCCAACACAACGTCGGGCGCCTCTGTGCCTCCTCGGCCGAGATATGATTGACTCGGCGCTCCCAAGCCCGGGTCTTACGGTCGGTGGGTGACCACTCCCTTGCCGCGTCCTCCATTAGGGCGAGGGCGCTCGATCTTCTTAGGACAACTACTCGCGTAGTGGCCCTTGTCGTGGCGATGAAGCGGTGGCGTCGGCGCGGGGTTACGGAACACCTGCTGCTGGGTCGCGGCGCGCGTGGCGAGTCACGGCTGCGGGGCGAGCAGCGGTGCCGACGGCCTCGGCGGTGGTGAAGCCGAAGGCGGGCCACCGGTGCGAGGTCCAACACGGGACGAAGCGAGGCCGGCTGTGCGGACGTGGGCCTCCCACTTGCGCTTGCGGGACTGCGCGCCGCGCTCGCCTTGTGCTCGGCGATGATGGCCTTGTCCACCAAGGTGCGGAAGTCGGGAAGTCCACAATAGAGAGCTTGTCACGAAGCTCCTCGAGACAAACCCTCCACGAACTTCTCTGCTTGGCCTCATCGGTGGCCACCTCGGCGAGGCGTACCTCGCCAAATGGTTGAACTCATGGAGGTACTCGATCCACGCACTGCGCCCTGTTTGGCGCAAGGAACTCCTTCTTCTTGACTTCATCGGCGGCGGGGACATGGGCCCGACGGAAAGCGGCCGAACTCCTCCCACGAGACCACGTGTCCCGCGGTGCATGGCGAGAAATTCTCCCACCATGAGAGTGCCGCACCCTCCGGTGATGAGATGCGAAAAGTGCCCGCTCTGCTCGACGACGAGCAGCGTTGAGCTTCCGCTCAATCGAGGCGCGGCCCGATCGTCTGCGTCCAAGGATCCTCGGCCGGGAGAAGGTGGGAGGCTGCGTGCGGAGGAACTCCGCAAGTCCCCACGAGCACAGTGACCACCTCGGATCGAGGCACGGAGGAGTAGAGGTGTTCTGGCGATGACCTCCGGCACCTGCGGTCCTCCGAGCGATTGCGTTCGATCGCATGAGACTTCCGCCATGGTGGAGGAGGAAGCTCCTCATCGGGACTACGGTGATTCCGGCGCTCGTGTCCCACCGACCATCTGATTCACTAAGATAAGTTAGCTACAAGCCCGAGATAAAAAGCAAGGCATCCCGAACTCAATAAAAAAACTCAAGAATAACCACCAAGAGTACAAGACCAAAAATCAACAAATCAACTCCCGAAACGACTAACCCGTATGGAGGAGCAGTAATCGTTTGAGAAGACCCAAAATTTCAGCACTAAATTCTAGCTCCAAACAGTCCAAAGATCAAGGTATAACCACCTAATAGAGTATAGGCATTAGCTAATCTCATATCACTTCTTACCCTTTCATTCCCACAAGTTTTAGTTGAATTATCCTCTCATTATCTACCTTCTTTAGAACCTTTGAGCTTGCTGTCCGGAAATTGATGCTTGCTGTCAGATTTTGCATCCAAGCTCCTAGTCGAAATTCTCCATTCCGAAGCTTCAAAACCTTGTAGAAGGGCAGCCAACACTTCAATTTGCCAAACTCATTGGTTCCCAAAACCCAAATTAAGCGATAAGGACTATTCTTTGGAAGAAGATGAGAGGAAAACAATTTTCAAAACTCAAACTAGAACAAGATGAGAGAAGAAAACTAAGATAGGTAAGGAGTAAAATCGATAACTTACTTAGCTTTCATAAACCATTTGACTCTTGAAAATAGGTTTTGGAACATCCTACAAAGCGACCAAGCTAGGGGTTTCTACGGTCAGTATGGCTCGATACCAACTTTGTGAGGACCGGAATATTTAACTAGTAACACTTAACCTCCAAATGGTTCTAGCATTACTAATTAAACATTCTAAGCCTCGATGGACATATGTTTCCTGAATTGCAACATATGCACATCATCACAAAATTACACATCATTTCCATACAACATATATCACTAAGTTCAACAACGACATAAAGTAAAGTTATTACAAAGAGAGCCGGCCGGCCAAATAGATCAATAAACAAGAATGACAGTGAAGCAAAAGCGCCATAAGATGGCTAGAACAAAAGTCGACCAGGTTAGCCACACACCCACAAGGCAACCGGCCGGGCCGCATCAAGCTAGTCGCCCATAAGCTACCACAACACAGCTCACAAAAGTGAGGCCCCTCGGGCTCACCTTCTTCCTCTGCAACAAAACAATTAAGCAAAGCAGCGAGTACAAAGATTGTCTTTGTACCGCAAGATCGACGTGTGGAATAGCAGACCTATTCATAACTACATGCAAGCTTGTTTAGGTGGAGGTTGTATGTCTCATTTTGCATGAAGCCAACTTTATTTGCAATAATGTAATACATTTAAAAGCAAGTTTGCAAATCTGTTTTTAATGTTGAAATAACAGATAATAAAGATACATACAAGTAACCACTGGAAGTGACTATCCCAATAGCCACCACAACATAGCACGAATCCCGATTCGTACCACCCATCAAGTTTTAATTTAAAAGGTTGTAGTCTAACTCTTGAAAGACCTCCCCAAGCGTGTCCATAACCTGGGGCGAGGCTATTCGAATAGTTTTAACCTGCGGGGTGTACCAATGTACCCACACTTGGACCGCCTTTAAGCCAAAAGCACACTTCCGTAGGTATGCAAGCACGGCTAAGTCCTCTGAGGCGCTTTCCAATATTGTGTATTAACTACGAGCCGCTCGTATGGGTAGAAACACCATACGCTTACATTGCAAGCCGAAAGACAACAAATCCCATCACGGGTGAAGTCTTTCGGACACTACAATCTCCCAACACCATCCCTCCTGCGACCTCCTGCGACCGGAGCCAATACACGCCAAAGTACTAAGTCAAGAGAGGTCCCATACCCTCTAGTGTGGTTATGCGCTAAAATGCTTGGTTTAGTGTAACAAGATGTTCGGTCCTTGTTGACTTAGGCACCATTCGATCACACACGAGAATCACACCAACATACCATTGTGCCCAAGTCTAAATCATTTTGTTTTCAGTTTTAGTTTTCATAAGTAGACATGGCACAAGATGGAAATCATAATACATAATAAGCTTGTGTGATCAAGGTTATCGACAAGTCGATAACCGCCCATTTCTAGAAGCTAAGCATGGCTAAGCAATTAATTCGCAACTACTAAGTGACAAGAGCCCTCCACGAACCTAAATCACAGCAAGTAACCTAGGCTCAAGGTAGTAGAGGATAATCATTTACTAAGGAATGCATCTACTAGGCCAACTATTAAAACAAAGTAGCAATGCATACATAGAATTTGTAATCAACATAAATACTTAAAAATCTGGGATTAACATGATCAAACTGCTTGCCTTCTTGCTGTTGCTCAATTGGTTGCGGAGGATCGTTCTCGGATTACCGCAAATGTCGAATCCTAAGCGAAGAGGCAAAAGAACCAAGAACAACCAATAAGGCGAGCCACAAATAAACCAATGAGCAAGCAACAATTATCCAAATACGTGAAATTTATACACAAGGTAGAATACAAATATACCTAGTCATAGAAACTGGAAAAACCTAATTTGGATTTGTGGTGCAAAAGATATTGCCTAAAAACACATTTTCGGCCATAATTAGCACTGTAGCAAAAATATTTTCTAGAGAGATTTTGAAGCTGAAATTTTTATGGTAGCTACCTACTGGTATTGAAATAACCCATATAAAATTTCAGGTCATTTGGAGTTAAAGTGATTTAGTTATGATTTTTCTAAGATGCAAAATTAGCCTAATGCACTTTCCAGGAACATAAATATGTTCAAAACTAATTTCTGATGAAGTATACCAACAGAGGGTTTTCTAGAATTTATCATATATATTTTGCATTCAGAGAATTACTTGTGCATTTTATAAGTCTCCTAGAATTTTCTAATTGCTAAAAATAGGTACTAACTCATTAATCAAGGTTTACATTACAATCTTGGACCTATCATCATTTTACATTAACATTGGGTTGATAACAAATTTATCAAAGTTGGAATCATTCATTTTGGATATACACGAGCAAGATATGCATTTTCTAACGTTTTATCCATTTTACGGAATATTCAAAATGCGAAACCAAGTTATTCCTAGTCATACAATTTTACGCTCTTTGGAACATGCTTAAATCCATTTTTATAATGAGCTAAAGTGATAACATAATTTATTCGATTGGAATTAACTAAAAGCGATTAAAATGAATTAGTTATGAGTTTCTAAAGTTTTATATCATTTTAATTTGTCAAACAAATACTTACGAAATACAGAACAATCCAATAAAAGAAAATGGCGTGGGCGCTCGGCAACCCTTGATCGACATCCCACGGCTCACGCGCGGAAAGCAGCGCGCGCGCGCGAAACCCTAACGAAACCCACCGTTGGATCAAGATCCAGCGGCTCGCCTGAGTGTATGCAGCCGGACGGTGCGGTTGCTTGGGCCAATCCACCGCGGTCGGCGGATGGGCGGCCCGAACGCACCAACAACCGGATTGTCCGATTGCACACGATCTCGACCATTGATCGCAAGATCGGCGGCCCGAGCGGCGAGAGGCGGATGGTCGAATGCATGCAAGATCCGGGCGCGGATCACAAAATGGACGGCGGCAGCGATCGAAGTTCAAAAGAAGTGCGGCGAGTGGGACCGCATGTCAGTGACTACGAGTCACGACCACAACGATTTAACCCACGCGCACAGTGCACTGGGCCCACAAGTCAGCGACCCAGAGAAGGTTTCCGACAGGATTAAGTGCCGACATTTTTATTAATCAATGATTAAGCATTAATGATGCCGGAACAGTGCGGGTGACCCAGAGATTGATTCAAGGAGATTGGGCCCACTGGTCAGTGGCTCAATAATAATGATTAAGACACAACTAACAGCTAATGATTGGTAATTAATGTGTCCTAATGATCGCAGCAGGAGCTTCTCGGTGACAAAACCGAGTGGCTTTGCGGTGGTCGCCGGCGACTCGGTGTGGCGGCGCCACAAACTATCAAAATGGGTTCGCAATAGTGTTGCGGACCCAGCGATGTGACCTCGCCGCGGTGGAAGTGCAGCAGCCGCGAGCCGGAAAACAAAGATGAAGGCCGACACGGCAAAACACGAAAATAGCAAAATGCTCTGCTGCGGTCCAAGGAAGCGAGTGCCATGACTTCTAGGGACTATATAGGAGCTACCTTAGCAGAGGAGCTCCAAAGATGGCGGGAAGACTTGAACACGATGAAGTCCACCGGGCGAAGAAGATGAAGTGGGAAATGAGGTTACGAGCAAAATGAGTGGAACCACATCATTACCACGACTTCATTATAGCTCAAAGAGGCTCCAAAAGCAAGTAATTGCAAAAGAATCACTTACTGAGTGGAGAAGAAAGGGGTGAAACCAGCAGAAAATCTCCAAACTTAAAATTGAGTGATTCTGTGAATGCAACCCAAAATCAAGTTAGGGAAATATAAAGGAGGTTGAGGGGCTCAAAGGGTGCAAGAAATGTTGGGGATGAACCACTTTGGACACCAAGGCCGCCATTGGAGCTCTACGGCCAACAATGGTGTTTTGAGGGTGAGGGGTGTTCTTGAGCTCAAACACAGAGAATAGCTAGGTGTGGTGCAAAAGAACACCAGGAGGACCTAGGGGAGCCAATTTATAGAAAGGGGATTAGGGTTTTCGAGCAAGAACATGAGCCCATGGTGAGCTCGGTTCATGGCGCGGTTGTAGACCACGAAATGATGGGAGCAAGTGAGCATGGTGACAATGGAGGAGAAAGCCTGTGCGCATTAAATGCATTGCGAGAGGCGTTGACAAAAGCAACGTGGAGGTGACACATCAACGCCGCCATGCGCCCTCTCGCTCTACGCCATTGCGCCCGTGCGCTCGAAGAAGCGAGAGGAGGAAGAAGAACGAGAAGACGAACGGTGACCGTCGGATCGAAAATGGGCGGTCACGATTAAACAAGTTCGCCGGACGATCAGATTGCTCTCAAGGATGCGGGCGGTTGGATTGAGATCCAACGGTCCCTATTGACCAATGCAGCGGAGGGTCGAATGCTTACGAACATGGGCCACGCGATTTGAATCAACGGTGATATCGCACGCGCGTTTTAAACCGCGGCTCGGTGCGATTAGGTGGTTCAACCAAGTCAAGTGGCTCGGACTCGAGCCCGACTCGAACCCAATGAATAGTGAATTTGGTTTTAGGTTTTTAATTAATTTGAGACTTTTGAGGATTTATTTGGGGTAGCAAAATAACTCCAAAAATTCTGAAATTTTACAGGAGCTTGCTAACTCAAATATCAATCTTGTGTAAAATTTTCAGAGGTTTTTATACTTTGAATAAATCTCCAAAAATTCTGCAAGGCTCTGTTTTAAGGTTTGACTAAGACTCAAAGCAGGTTTGATTGCCTCTAAAAATATTCAAACAATTTCTAAAAATTGTGAAATTTTTCAGAGGGGTCACATACCACCACAGAGACTTAGGAAAAATATATCCAGAGGATGATCATAAGATTTGACAAGATTGTTTTTGGAAGAACAAGATTTGGATCAAAAGGACTTGTGACAATGTAATTCCATATTCCTTTGAACAAGAATTGGTTGGCACAACAGGAAATACATGATGTAAGAAAAAGTTTTAATTTCTACTCATTTTCTTACATTTGAAACACAAGCCCAAAATTTGGGATGTTACAGAGGTCTAGCCCGTTAGATCTAGATCTGATGATCCAGGTCAACACGAGGAGGTCCTAAAGGTTAGATCTGCAAGAGGAGGTCCTAAACAATCAAGATCTCCAGGGGGGAGGTCTTGAACGGCTAAGATCTCACCGAGGGAGGTCCTGGGCGATAAGCTGTAATAGAGAGGAGGTCTTGGATGGCTAAGATTCACCCGAGGAGGTCCTAAAGGGTCAATATCTCCCCAGAGGTGGTCCTGAACAATACGGTCTAAAAGAGAGGAAGTCTTGGACAGCTCAGATCTCCATGGGGAGGTCTTGAACGACTCAGATCCCCAAGGGGAGGTCCTAAAAGGTTAAGATAAGATCTAAAGGCGGGAGGTCTGGGCGGTTAGAATCTACAAGAGGAGGTCCTGGAGGTTTTCTTTACAAAAGACCAAGGAGGTGGTCTTTTGCAAAGAGGACCTCGAGGGAGGTCATTGGGGTGGTCTTTGCAAAACTCCCAAAGGTGGTCTTTTGCAAGGAGGACCCCGAGGGTGGTCTTGAGGATTGTTTTTGCAAAAAGGCCATAGGGTGGTCTTTTCAAAAACGCAAAAGGGGAGGTCGTGAGAGGGAGGTCCTAACGGCTAAGATCTCACAGGGGGAGGTCTTAACAGTCAAGATCAACACTAGAGGAGGTTCTAAGGGTTATCTTTTCAGAAGTTCAAGGGATAGTCTTTTGCAAAAACGACCAAGGGAGAGGTCGTGAGACTGAGACTCGGGGCGCGGGGCCCGCAAGTAAGTGACTCGAATGCTAGCTTAAGACAACCCTTAAATGCTTAAGTAATGATTAGCGGTTAATAATCAGATCTTTGTCCTAAATTGACAACGCATAGTGCGTTGCTGACCGAAAAAAACCCAAGGGTAAACAATGGCTTGCCGTCGGCGATGAGAACCTCGCCGGCGCCAACCAAGGGCACCACTAAGTGCACAATAGCATTGCGCACCCACTGGGACCACTCACGATGACAGCGGTGGCCTAGAACGCCGGCGAGCTGGAGAGAGGCGGTGAGGACCAAAACGACTAAACTCGAAAAGCAAAAGGAGCTCCACATTGTTCTAAGAAGTAGGTGCCCAAGCCCCTAGGGATTACTAGAAAGCTACCTGAGTGAAAGAGAGACAAGGAGGTGGCCTGAGGAGCTCCGGTGATGAAGAGGCTTGCTGGTGCTGAGTAAGACAACGAGGAGAACGCGGTCTTAACAAAACAAAAAGAAAAGAATGGTAAGGATAGCTTCCACAAGGGCCATATAGGTCCTTGAGCAAAGAATTGCAAAATGAAGCCTCTTACCGAAGTTAGGAACGAATGGCGTGATCCTCAGCCGCAAACGATCAACTCCCAATTTGTCAACCCCTCAGAATGCCAAACAACTAGGAGTTAGGGAAAAAGCTTGAAGTGAAAAGGGGCACAAAAGGACGCGAAAGGAATGGTCTAGGGACCACTGTGTAACAGCCCTAAGTTAGGGTTTGTATTTCAAATGTAAAATTATGAGGAGAAATAAAAACTTTTGATCATTTGAAAGTTTCCTACATTTTTCCCTAGCAATTATCCTTTTCTTTATTCATGTTCTTATGAATGATAGTTGTTGTCAACAAAATGATCAACCTCAAACTTGTGATCATCCCCTAAAACTATTTTTCCTGTCATCTTGATCATCCTAGTTACCTCTCTGAAAAATTACACAGTTTTTAGATTTTATTTGCTATTTCAAAAGGCCAAGTCAAACTAGTTAGAAAATTTGGTCAAGCCTTAGTCAGCAGCTTGTGATTTTTCTTGGGAACAATTCTGTGCATAACAATTTCTGGAAAATTTATTCAAGGTTGTTCTCTGTCCAAAGGAGCTACCATAAAAATTTTGGAATTTTTGGAGCTCTGGAGCTACCTCTAAAAATTCCACAAACCTTCTCTGCCTTTTTAATTCAAATCTGAAACCACTGTTTGTTGGGCTCGGACCCGACTCTGGCTCGAGTCCGACCGCGCCGCTTGGTTCAGCCGCACCGCCTAGCTGCACCGCGCGAGCCCGATGGCTATCAACCATCCGATGCAGATCGCACGGCCCTCGTGCGCCCGAGTTAATCGGCCAGTCCGATTGCACCAGTAGATCTCGGTCGTCCATTCTAGATCGAGCGATCGACATCTTCGTGATCGAGTCAGACCAACTCGTCGCGTCGCAACCAGCTCCGTCTCGCGCCGCTTTGTCATTTGCCGACGGGCGGCCCCACTTGTCAGGTCGTCACCTACCTCGCACCTGAGAGCCGAGTGCCATCAGCGGCATGCATGCGCGCCACCTCGTCTCGCCGTCAATTCTCGGTTTTCTCGCGTGTTTCACCTCGGCCGCATCGGCCGCTGCTAGCCCATACCCTGGTGCGGCATTAATCGCCCGTCATCTACCTCACTAACTCGCTGCCTTTTCTTCCATGCGTCTTAGTGCCGAGAGCTCCGCCTCTTGTTTCCTCCGCCCTCTTCCCTACTTAAGCTCACCCAAAGCTCCATCTTCTTTCTTTAGACACCATTAAGCCATCCCCTATCACCCATTGCTCCCTCTGAGCTCAAATCGAAGCAGTGCTCGAGCTCTGGTGCACGGCCGTGGCACCGCCGCCGTGACATTACCGCCAACAGTGAAGATCATCCCTTCCTTTGCGCATCATTTCATGTTCCAGCTCTCAACTGTGCTTTCCCCTCAACTAATTTGAAGTTTTATTCACAAGAGCCGTTGAATTTTAACTTCCCTCTTCCTCGGCCGAAAGTTCAAATCTTCATCCTCATCGCCGGTGAGTTGATTCCTAGAGCTTTTGCCCGCACTAGCACCATCTCGTGCACTCACCCGAACTATTTCCACCTTCCACTCCTCCTATTTTGGCTTAGGCTGTTCCCTCCTCGGTGGCACCCTTGGCGCCGCCATGATCCATCGCCTTGACCCATCTCGGCAAGCTCCTCTCCTCCGCGTCATCCTAGTAAGTTCGCAGGACCTCAGACTAGCTTTAGCGCGCGTTAGTTCGTGTTTATTGTTGCTAGTTAGGTATTGCCGTTTTCACCGTGGCCTTTGCTCCGCCCCTCGCCGTCGCGCCGCCACATCGGGTCACCTCCGACCTGACCGCTGGTGTCTTCGACTGTGCGATAGAGTTAGGGTTCCATTTTTGTCCTTAGCCGGCGTCGTCGACCTCTTCTTCGCCGGCGAGAAGCTCGGCGAAGTCGCGGTCGGAGTTCCTCCGTTGTCGGACGGGCTGGCGTATTTTTAGAATGTGCTTGGCATGAACTCAAGACGTATTCTTTGAATACGTTTTCGACGTCACCTTCGGCGGGCGGGAATCTAATCTGTCTGGCCGGCGCTCGACCGGTCCCGCTGTCGATGGATAGGGCTAGCTGGCTGTCGGTAGAAAAAGGATTTAATGCTTTTGTATTTCTGAAATACTTTTCTGGTTTGCTGATAATTCAATTAAACTTAGAAAATTCATAACTCATTCATTTTTTCTTCAAATCGCATGAAACCAGTTCTATTTATTTCCATTTTAGATGTACTATTTACTAAAATTAGTTTGAACCATGTCTGTGTTAGCAAGAATCTGTTAATTAATTAAATGATGTATTATGTATTTTCCGAATTAGAAAATTCTTATCTCTTGCAATAATTGTCCAAATCCAGTGAATCCAACTTTGTAAATTTTCATTTTTAGTGTACTAATTATCAGGATAGGTTTTAGATACTGTTTCTGTTCGTGAAAATTTGATAAGTAATTAACTAGTGCTATGATGTGTATTTTAGCTTAGAAAATTATTAGAAAATTCATCACCACTTTAAATAAGTTTTTCTCTGTTTCTAAAATGTGTTAGACCTTGCTTAGGCTGCTGTGTGAGTTTTGGTATGTTTTGTTGTTGTTGATTGTTTGAGTTTTGTCGGTGTTATTTGTTCTTATTCGTTGCTTTTGCTCGATCGATAGATTGCGACGGTTCTGGTTTTATCGAGAGTGATCCTCTGCAACAGGTTGAGCCTATTGAGCAGCAGCCGCCAGGCAAGCAGTTTGATCATGTTTATCCCAGTATTTTAAAAGTCTAATATTTTGTTTCAGCTGTATGTATGCATTGCTTAATTTGTGTTAAATTGATTAGTTAAATCCGTAGCTGCTGTAACACCACAGCCCAACATGAGCCTGGAATGCTACCAAACTAACATTAAACAATTCTAAGCCAAAACATTCTACCAAATTTTTGGCAGAGCCTCCTCTGTATTGGTAACTACCAGGAGGTCCCAACATTTGAATAAAACATATATAAATAATCCAGTATTCAGAATCATCAATAGGCATTCAAAACATGTATGCAACTAGCATATTCAAAGGTATCCAAAAGACACTACTCATCATTATTACACTTAATCCAATTCACGAAGCATAATCATAATCAATTTTTAAGCGTTTGCTCTTTTATTAAGGTATGAACTAAAAATTTATCAACTTAAAAGGTGGATGGCAGTGTGTGTGTCCAATTCAAGTCTACTCCCTCCCATGCATGTCGTCCTTGCAAATGGTACCTAAAATCACAACAAAAGCAAGGGTGAGCCCAAAGACTCAAAGAAATATCAAAATGAAACATTAAACTCATATTTACAGACATCAACATTCCATTCCAAAGCTTTACTCAAAACATATCTCATGAGGATGTATGCGAATATGCAATGCAACTTTTCTCTTTCACTCTTTATCGCATTTCACCGTAATGCGAGATATGCGACCGTCGCCGATACCATGCTCGTGCTCGCAAGCACAGGACCAATTGCCCAATACTCCGCAAGTAAAGGGACCTCAAGCCCACACTCCACAAGTGTGGGGACCTCAAGCCCGTCATATACATGACGGGGATCTCAACAAATGCTTGGTCACCACATGACCAAGTCTTCATTTTATCAACATGATGCATACGCACAAGTCTTGAATCATCATAATCATACCTCCTCGGCAACATCATTTATGAATTTAACTTATTCATACTTCTATCATACATGTTCATAGACATGCAAAAACTCAAGCAACCATGCATCATACGCATTTTCACAACATTAATAATCATGGTCAACAACATCTATAACATACTAGCATCCATAGACATCACAATAATTCACAATACTAGCAAACAAGTACTTGCCTTAACCGCGTAAGAACGGAGGATGCGAAGAGGGTGCTGCCTTCGGGACCACTCCCCCACCCTTTGAGAACGAGATGACGAACGCGGAGACCCAGCGAAGCTCCTTCTTTCCTTCCTCTTTTCCTTCTCCCCTTCCTCTTCCTTTCTTCTTCTTCCTTTCTCTCCTTCTTTTCTCCTCTTGGCATGGCAGCAGGGAAGGGGATTGCTACTGTTCCCATTGCTACAAGATGCACGGCGCTCTGATGCAGTGAGCTACAGTACTTTCTAGGGTTTGGCTCCCCCCTCCTCCACTAATGGGCCAAGGTGTTGTGGGCTTTCAGCCCACAGCCCAGGTTCTCTGAAACAAGCGAAAAACCCCCTGAACTTCCAGTTAAAACCATTCTCTAACACAAATTTTCAATTGGAGTCTCTAAGGTTATACGGGTATTACATTCTACCCCTTAATGAGTCGACCCGAATTCTTTCCATCGCTCTACTCAAGAACAATCACAGCTAGAATTTACTGAACAAAACCACACACCATCGTGAACAATTCCGATTATTGCTCGCGCATGCAAGACTCTAATTCCCAAGTCACTTCCCTCGTGGACTTATGGGATCACACCACCTTGACGGATACCATCGTCTTTCACCTCAACACTAGTCTCGACCTTGACAAGTACACTCATCATACGGATTCAAAAGTAAGGTCTTACTCGTTGCCAACAGCCCTAACAAAGACTCAAGCTCCGGACCTCTCATGTGCTCTCTTAGCACCGGAATATACAAGACATTGCATACTTCGCGCAAGTACTCGAGATAGTCCTAGCGATACGTCAATCTACAATTTGCCGTGACTAAGGAACCTGTCCAACACACCCCTAGTTAAACTTCCTTTTGGTACCGAAGTACACCGTGTGCACAAAACACACGGAACTCTTGTTCCGACTCTCAGTCGATTACTTTACCTATGCAAGTAGCTTCTCCTTTGACAAGGGATGCACAAAGAACTTGCCTACCAACTCACTTATCCGAAGAACTTAAACAAAAGAGTCATAATGCATCTAACTCAAAACCATCCTCCTTAGAAGAGCCCAATCCAAAATCAATGGATTTACCACGAAATCTTTTCTACTTTCCAAGTAGATAGTTTAGAAATAAACGCCACACAAGCTAAAGCGAAAACACTCGAAAAACCAGATTAACCATTTTTTTAACTAGAGGAATCACACATACCGACAAGAACCAATTCAATTTATAATTGACATCCATCATAATCACATAGTTCAAGTAAGAACTAAGAGAATATCTCACTATCCAAGATCACACCCTTTCCCACAATCTTTCTTTTAAAAATTTAACTTTCTCTTAAACCATAGGATCCTAAATCATTACATAACATATTAACTCATTTCTCTTAAATTGGCAACTCAAAGCTATGTTCTACCGAACACAAAATCCACACTTATGCAGGAGACTCTTCCAACCCACAATATCACACTCTAGCCAACTTCTTTACCGAATGAATTACTTTGACAAAAATAATTCTCAACACAACTCAATATAGATTTCACCCACCATCACATCCTCAATCCATTAAGGATAACCAATTTGAAATTCATATGACACACTCTCATTTACTACACCGAAAGGATACTATCAATGATCATCCCACTATTTGGAATCCACTCTTATTCTACTGCTTTCACATATAACCACTGGCAACCAATATTCTAGCATAAAAATGCAATACCCAAATTCAACCTCCAAGACTCCTACAACCAACTTTTCGTATAAAAGATCGAGAAAACTTCAGATTCACTCACTAGAATTCCAACACTCTAAACATACTCAAACATTATCATTCATATGTAAAATATTTTTCTCGACCAAATTATCTTTTATAAGAATTCTATCTCCCAGAAGGTTATTCACTAAAATCAGGGCATACCTGCCGACATCTCAACCTTACCTACTATTCCATCAATTGACATTACGATTAAATTACTTCGCTAATCCTACATCTCATTAAACTACACCGTCATAGATCACATACCTAACCTTCCAAAATTACTCAATCGCGATACTCTAACACATTGATCGAGCTTCTAGACTTTCGATAATCCCAACTTTCCAACATGATTGAAGGTTCTTGGATTATAATTCGCTATGGGTTTCACTAGTTGTAACACTAATCAGTTTTATTTCAACGACAATCATTCCATTTAAATCCAATTCCTTTCAAGAGTTTTAGGACAAAATCAAATCACTTTCTACTGATCTTCCAATAGCTTGGCCCCATAATTCTCATCGCGATCATGTACTTGACCACCACCAACCAATCGCCACATTACACCTGAAAGACCTTGCACCCACCGGTTTAACTTTTCTCAATAGGAAAGAGCAAACGACTACAAATTTTAACACACAAGGAAACACTACTCCTCACAGTGAGCACGAGACCCAAGAGAAATAGTCAAATAGCGTTGATCTCGAAAAACAAAAGACGAGACCACATTGGAGGGCACAAGTTCACAAGAGGGTAGTTTCGGACAACAATAAATCACAATAAAACACTGCTTTTGAAACTCAAGAAACACTTAAGCGGCAACGAAAAAAAAAGTTGCAGGTTACAATCTTGAACTCCAACCTCAAATACTTATGGTACACCATTTTTTTTCTTCTCTTTAACAGAGAAAACAATTTCCTTTGTTTACATCACCACTTGCCAACCAAAGAAGAAGTACTTCTAAAACAATTCACATTAATCACTTAAGAACCCATCAGAATAATCTCCCACCTCGCCTTTCTCATCAATTTCAGCCACCACATTAAGCATGAACTACCAAAAGCTCACAAATGCAAAACTCCAAACTTTCTATTTAACCGATATTACAGGAGGCGGTCAAATTACCTTCTTTCTAAAAGAATCATCTCCACTCCCACAAGTCACAACCCTTTACGGACAATCTTATTAACATCAAGGATAATAAACTATTAACAAGAATCATTATCGTCAACTCTTTTAACAAAGGCATGCAACCACAAGTCACATTCCTCATGAGATACACATGAATAAATTATATTTCTTTTTCAACTCTTCACCTATTAGTAATGCTCACACTCATTTTATACACAACTTCCAATTTAGCGGCTATCGTAGACATTTAATGAATTATACAGTCATAGGAGAATTTATGATCCTTCCTCTATCTGCATTCCTACTAGCGAATATGAGACCATCGAGCAACCAATTAAAGGTAATTTTCCAGATTATTATCCACTAGGACAACAGTCAAATACATCCTTATCTCTCCCTTCCTACAGAATTAGAGTTATCCATTGTGATCAAGTAATTCAACCGGTTTAACAACCTAAACCATTTTAATGATCAACCTTCTCATCAAGGACACACTATTATCCTACCACTCCACCATCAAGTAAACAAAGATCGCCAACTACATCCCATCAGTTCATCTCTTAGAGATGCTCGACACCATACTTTGATACTTTATAATTGCACCTAGCAATTACATATGATCAGTACTTATCCATGAAAGATAACTTCCAAGATGACTATCCACTTATGACACTAATCTAACACCTTCTGGACTTATCCATCCCAAAGGATTAGGTTAATCCGTTGAGTCCAAGCAAATCCAATCTACCAGAGAAACTTACTAAATTTATTACCCATAGTGATCAAACCGGTCTCATCAACGCTCCATACTTCCTAATAACTCTTATGTCCCCAATTAGGTATGGACATACTTTTTGTCACTACCCAAAAGGTAAATACCCTATGACAACATCACATTAATCAACTCCAATTCCAAAGATCTAGGCTACAATCAATCATGCACCACGCTGCAGATCCGACTTGAGAACTCAAACCTTATCAATGAACTCCTATGTTTAAAACCTCTCGCTTAAACATATTAGGATCTCACAAAAGGATTTTAACTCCTTTAGGAAAAGAGGCATTGACTTCAAAACTCGAAATAATCCAAAATAAATACATAAAGCCAAAGCTTTCACATAATAAAGAACTTGCAATGTAAACTTTCAAAGATCTCGAACACCAAGCGAATAAATGAATCATATTTTCCAATAAGAAGGCGAACTCCCAAGACACAACAGAGACCAAGTGAAATCCCAACAAATTTCACCATCCGCATCTATACCTGCACTGGTCTAAATCAAGCTCAAGAAGAGAACAACTTTGAACAACTTTTCTAAAGGTATTCACCCGCAGTACTGTAGGGTACTCGAGGTAGTCATTTCGCTATTCTCATACTACGAACGGTGGTGTAACCTGTAAAGCCCAAGGCCACAACCACGACCTCAACCTCTCAACAACCACTATAGTTACAGAGCTATCATAATAATCATATCATAAGCATTCGTAATCGTTCATAACAAAGAATGATCAATTCGACATAATGAAACGTAAATGCAATGCTTGACCCCTTCCCATCCTATGTGCACTAGTGTGTCAAGTTTTTTTAGTTCACTAATCATTACAAAAATTTTAGCAAATTAAGTTACCTAAGTTGTTAATCCATTCACCACGGACCTCTGACCGCTCGATACCAATCTGTAACACCACACCCAACATGAGCCCGAATGCTACCAAACTAACATTAAACAAATCTAAGCCAAAACATTCTACCAAATTTTTGGCAGAGCCTCCTCTGTATTGGTAACTACCGGAGGTCCCAACATTTGAATAAAACATATATAAATAATCCAAAGATTCGTAATCATCAATAGGCATTCAAAACATGTATGCAACTAGCATATTCAAAGGTATCCAAAAGACACTACTCATCATTATTACACTTAATCCAATTCACGAAGCATAATCATAATCAATTTTTAAGTAGTTTGCTCTTTTATTAAGGTATGAACTAAAAATTTATCAACTTAAAAGGTGGATGGCAGTGTGTGTGTCCAATTCAAGTCTACTCCCTCCCATGCATGTCGTCCTTGCAAATGGTACCTAAAATCACAACAAAAGCAAGGGTGAGCCCAAAGACTCAACAAAATATCAAAATGAAACATTAAACTCATATTTACAGCATCAACATTCCATTCCAAAGCTTTACTCGAAAACATATCTCATGAGGGATGTATGCGAATATGCAATGCAACTTTTCTCTTTCACTCTTTATCGCATTTCACCGTAATGCGAGATATGCGACCGCCGCAAGATACCATGCCTATGCTCGCAAGCACAGGGACCAATTGCCCAATACTCCGCAAGTAAAGGGACCTCAAGCCCACACTCCACAAGTGTGGGGATTTCAAGCCCGTCATATACATGACGGGATCTCAACAAATGCTTGGTCACCACATGACCAAGTCTTCATTTTATCAACATGATGCATACGCACAAGTCTTGAATCATCATAATCATACCTCCTCGGCAACATCATTTATGAATTTAACTTATTCATACTTCTATCATACATGTTCATAGACATGCAAAACTCAAGCAACCATGCATCATACGCATTTTCACAACATTAATAATCATGGTCAACAACATCTATAACATACTAGCATCCATAGACATCACAATAATTCACAATACTAGCAAACAAGTACTTGCCTTAACCGCGTAAGAACGGAGGATGCGAAGAGGGTGCTGCCTTCGGGACCACTCCCCCACCCTTGGAGAACGAGATGACGAACGCGGAGACCCAGCTAAGCTCCTTCTTTCCTTCCTCTTTTCCTTCTCCCTTCCTCTTCCTTTCTTCTTCTTCCTTTCTCTCCTTCTTTTCTCCTCTTGGCATGGCAGCAGGAAGGGGATTGCTCTGTTCCCATTGCTACAAAGACGACGGCGCCACATGCAGTGAGCTACAAGACTTTCTAGGGTTTGGCTCCCCCTCCTCCACTAATGGGCCAAGGTGTTGTGGGCTTTCACCACACCCAGTTCTCTGAAACAAGCGAAAAACCCCGAACTTCCAGTTAAAACCATTCTCTAACACAAATTTTCAATTGAGTCTCTAAGGTTATACGGGTATTACATTCTACCCCCTTAGCAGTCGACCCAATTCTTTCCATCGCTCTACTCAAGAACAATCACGGCTAGAATTTACGAACAAAACCACACACCCTCGTGAACAATTCCGATTATTGCTCGCGCATGCAAGACTCTAATTCCCAAGTCACTTCCTCGTGGACTTATGGGATCACACCACCTTGACGGATACCATCGTCTTTCACCTCAACACTAGTCTCGACCTTGACAAGTACACTCATCATACGGATTCAAAAGTAAGGTCTTACTCGTTGGCCAACAGCCCTAACAAAGACTCAAGCTCCGACCTCTCATGTGCTCTCTTAGCACCGAATATACAAGACATTGCATACTTCGCGCAAGTACTCGAGATAGTCCTAGCGATACGTCAATCTACAATTTGCCGTGACTAAGGAACCTGTCCAACACACCCTAGTTAAACTTCCTTTTGGTATCAAGTACACCGTGTGCACAAAACACACGGAACTCTTGTTCCGACTCTCGATCGATTACTTTACCTATGCAAGTAGCTTCTCCTTTGACAAGGGATGCACAAAGAACTTGCCTACCAACTCACTTATCCAAGAACTTAAACAAAAGAGTCATAATGCATCTAACTCAAAACCATCCTCCTTAGAAGAGCCCAATCCAAAATCAATGGATTTACCACGAAATCTTTTCTACTTTCCAAGTAGATAGTTTAGAAATAAACGCCACACAAGCTAAAGCGAAAACACTAAAAACCAGATTAACCATTTTTTTAACTAGAGGAATCACACATACCGACAAGAACCAATTCAATTTATAATTGACATCCATCATAATCACATAGTTCAAGTAAGAACTAAGAGAATATCTCACTATCCAAGATCACACCCTTTCCCACAATCTTTCTTTTAAAAATTTAACTTTCTCTTAAACCATAGGATCCTAAATCATTACATAACATATTAACTCATTTCTCTTAAATTGGCAACCTCAAAGCTATGTTCTACCGAACACAAAATCCACACTTATGCAGGGAGACTCTTCCAACCCACAATATCACACTCTAGCCAACTTCTTTACCGAATGAATTACTTTGACAAAAATAATTCTCAACACAACTCAATATAGATTTCACCCACCATCACATCCTCAATCCATTAAGGATAACCAATTTGAAATTCATATGACACACTCTCATTTACTACACCGAAAGGATACTATCAATGATCATCCCACTATTTGGAATCCACTCTTATTCTCTCGCTTTCACATATAACCACGGCAACCAATATTCTAGCATAAAATGCAATACCCAAATTCAACCTCCAAGACTCCTACAACCAACTTTTCGATAAAAGATCGAGAAAACTTCAGATTCACTCACTAGAATTCCAACACTCTAAACATACTCAAACATTATCATTCATATGTAAAATATTTTTCTCGACCAAATTATCTTTTATAAGAATTCTATCTCCCAGAAGGTTATTCACTAAAATCAGGCATACTGCCGACATCTCAACCTTACCTACTATTCCATCAATTGACATTACGATTAAATTACTTCGCTAATCCTACATCTCATTAAACTACACCGTCATAGATCACATACCTAACCTTCCAAAATTACTCAATCGCGATACTCTAACACATTGATCGAGCTTCTAGACTTTCGATAATCCCAACTTTCCAACATGATTGAAGGTTCTTGGATTATAATTCGCTATGGGTTTCACTAGTTGTAACACTAATCAGTTTTATTTCAACGACAATCATTCCATTTAAATCCAATTCCTTTCAAGAGTTTTAGGACAAAATCAAATCACTTTCTACTGATCTTCCAATAGCTTGGCCCCCATAATTCTCACTGCGATCATGTACTTGACCACCACCAACCAATCGCCACATTACACCCTGAAAGACCTTGCAGCCCACTTCGGTTTAACTTTTCTCAATAGGAAAGAGCAAACGATTACAAATTTTAACACACAAGGAAACACTACTCCTCACAGTGAGCACGAGACCCAAGAGAAATAGTCAAATAGCGTTGATCTCGAAAAACAAAAGACGAGACCACATTGGAGGGCACAAGTTCACAAGAGGGTAGTTTCGGACAACAATAAATCACAATAAAACACTGCTTTTGAAACTCAAGAAACACTTAAGCGGCAACGAAAAAAAAAAGTTGCAGGTTACAATCTTGAACTCCAACCTCAAATACTTATGGTACACCATTTTTTTTCTTCTCTTTAACAGAGAAAACAATTTCCTTTGTTTACATCACCACTTGCCAACCAAAGAAGAAGTACTTCTAAAACAATTCACATTAATCACTTAAGAACCCATCAGAATAATCTCCCACCTCGCCTTTCTCATCAATTTCAGCCACCACATTAAGCATGAACTACCAAAAGCTCACAAATGCAAAACTCCAAACTTTCTATTTAACCGATATTATAGGAGGCGGTCAAATTACCTTCTTTCTAAAAGAATCATCTCCACTCCCACAAGTCACAACCCTTTACGGACAATCTTATTAACATCAAGGATAATAAACTATTAACAAGAATCATTATCGTCAACTCTTTTAACAAAGGCATGCAACCACAAGTCACATTCCTCATGAGATACACATGAATAAATTATATTTCTTTTTCAACTCTTCACCTATTAGTAATGCTCACACTCATTTTATACACAACTTCCAATTTAGCGGCTATCGTAGACATTTAATGAATTATACAGTCATAGGAGAATTTATGATCCTTCCTCTATCTGCATTCCTACTAGCGAATATGAGACCATCGAGCAACCAATTAAAGGTAATTTTCCAGATTATTATCCACTAGGACAACGATCAAATACATCCTTATCTCTCCTTCCTCTGAATTAGAGTTATCCATTGTGATCAAGTAATTCAACCGGTTTAACAACCTAAACCATTTTAATGATCAACCTTCTCATCAAGGACACACTATTATCCTACCACTCCACCATCAAGTAAACAAAGATCGCCAACTACATCCCATCAGTTCATCTCTTAGAGATGCTCGACACCATACTTTGATACTTTATAATTGCACCTAGCAATTACATATGATCGAGACTTATCCATGAAAGATAACTTCCAAGATGACTATCCACTTATGACACTAATCTAACACCTTCGGACTTATCCATCCCAAAGGATTAGGTTAATCCGTTGAGTCCAAGAAATCCAATCTACCAGAGAAACTTACTAAATTTATTACCCATAGTGATCAAACCGGTCTCATCAACGTTCCATACTTCCTAATAACTCTTATGTCCCCAATTAGGTATGGACATACTTTTGTCACTACCCAAAAGGTAAATACCCTATGACAACATCACATTAATCAACTCCAATTCCAAAGATCTAGGCTACAATCAATCATGCACCACGCCGCAGATCCGACTTGAGAACTCAAACCTTATCAATGAACTCCTATGTTTAAAACCTCTCGCTTAAACATATTAGGATCTCACAAAAGGATTTTAACTCCTTTAGGAAAAGAGGCATTGACTTCAAAACTCGAAATAATCCAAAATAAATACATAAAGCCAAAGCTTTCACATAATAAAGAACTTGCAAATGAAACTTTCAAAGATCTCAACACCAAGCGAATAAATGAATCATATTTTCCAATAAGAAGGGCGAACTCCCAAGACACAACAGAGACCAAGTGAAATCCCAACAAATTTCACCATCCGCATCTATACCTGCACTGGTCTAAATCAAGCTCAAGAAGAGAACAACTTTGAACAACTTTTCTAAAGGTATTCACCCGCGGTACCTGTAGGGTACTCGAGGTAGTCATTTCGCTATTCTCATACTACGAACGGTGGTGTAACCTGGTAAAGCCCAAGGCCACAACCACGACCTCAACCTCTCAACAACCACTATAGTTACAGAGCTATCATAATAATCATATCATAAGCATTCGTAATCAGTTCATAACAGCAATGATCAATTCGACATAACAGAAACGTAAATGCAATGCTTGACCCCTTCCCATCCTACTGTGCACTAGTGTGTCAAGTTTTTTTTTTAGTTCACTAATCATTACAAAAAAATTTTAGCAAATTAAGTTACCTAAGTTGTTAATCCATTCACCACGGACCTACAGCCCGCTCTGATACCAACTGTAACACCACAGCCCAACATGAGCCTGGAATGCTACCAAACTAACATTAAACAAATCTAAGCCAAAACATTCTACCAAATTTTTGGCAGAGCCTCCTCTGTATTGGTAACTACCAGGAGGTCCCAACATTTGAATAAAACATATATAAATAATCCAGTATTCAGAATCATCAATAGGCATTCAAAACATGTATGCAACTAGCATATTCAAAGGTATCCAAAAGACACTACTCATCATTATTACACTTAATCCAATTCACGAAGCATAATCATAATCAATTTTAAGCGGTTTGCTCTTTTATTAAGGTATGAACTAAAAATTTATCAACTTAAAAGGTGGATGGGTGTGTGTGTCCAATTCAAGTCTACTCCTCCCATGCATGTCGTCCTTGCAAATGGTACCTAAAATCACAACAAAAGCAAGGGTGAGCCCAAAGACTCAAAGAAATATCAAAATGAAACATTAAACTCATATTTACAAGATCAACATTCCATTCCAAAGCTTTACTCAAAACATATCTCATGAGGGATGTATGCGAATATGCAATGCAACTTTTCTCTTTCACTCTTTATCGCATTTCACCGTAATGCGAGATATGCGATCGTCGCCAAGATACCATGCCCGTGCTCGCAAGCACAGGACCAATTGCCCAATACTCCGCAAGTAAAGGGGACCTCAAGCCCACACTCCACAAGTGTGGGGACCTCAAGCCCGCCATATACATGACGGGATCTCAACAAATGCTTGGTCACCACATGACCAAGTCTTCATTTTATCAACATGATGCATACGCACAAGTCTTGAATCATCATAATCATACCTCCTCGGCAACATCATTTATGAATTTAACTTATTCATACTTCTATCATACATGTTCATAGACATGCAAAACTCAAGCAACCATGCATCATACGCATTTTCACAACATTAATAATCATGGTCAACAACATCTATAACATACTAGCATCCATAGACATCACAATAATTCACAATACTAGCAAACAAGTACTTGCCTTAACCGCGTAAGAACGGAGGATGCGAAGAGGGTGCCGCCTTCGGGACCACTCCCACCCTTTGAGAACGAGATGACGAACGCGAGACCCAGTAAGCTCCTTCTTTCCTTCCTCTTTCCTTCTCCCTTCCTCTTCCTTTCTTCTTCTTCCTTTCTCTCCTTCTTTTCTCCTCTTGGCATGGCGCAGGAAGGGGATTGCTACTGTTCCCATTGCTACAAGACGACGGCGCTACAAGATGCAGTGAGCTACAGATTTCTAGGTTTGGCTCCCCCTCCTCCACTAATGGGCCAGGTGTTGTGGGCTTTCACCCACAGCCAGTTCTCTCAAACAAGCGAAAACCCCGAACTTCCAGTTAAAACCATTCTCTAACACAAATTTTCAATTGAGTCTCTAAGGTTATACGGGTATTACATTCTACCCCTTAATGAATTCGACCGAATTCTTTCCATCGCTCTACTCAAGAACAATCACAGCTAGAATTTACGAACAAAACCACACACCCATCTGTGAACAATTCCGATTATTGCTCGCGCATGCAAGACTCTAATTCCCAAGTCACTTCCTCGTGGACTTATGGGATCACACCACCTTGACGGATACCATCGTCTTTCACCTCAACACTAGTCTCGACCTTGACAAGTACACTCATCATACGGATTCAAAAGTAAGGTCTTACTCGTTGGCCAACAGCCCTAACAAAGACTCAAGCTCCGGACCTCTCATGTGCTCTCTTAGCACCGGAATATACAAGACATTGCATACTTGCGCAAGTACTCGAGATAGTCCTAGCGATACGTCAATCTACAATTTGCCGTGACTAAGGAACCTGTCCAACACACCCCTAGTTAAACTTCCTTTTGGTATCAAGTACACCGTGTGCACAAAACACACGGAACTCTTGTTCCGACTCTCGATCGATTACTTTACCTATGCAAGTAGCTTCTCCTTTGACAAGGGATGCACAAAGAACTTGCCTACCAACTCACTTATCCAAGAACTTAAACAAAAGAGTCATAATGCATCTAACTCAAAACCATCCTCCTTAGAAGAGCCCAATCCAAAATCAATGGATTTACCACGAAATCTTTTCTACTTTCCAAGTAGATAGTTTAGAAATAAACGCCACACAAGCTAAAGCGAAAACACTAAAAACCAGATTAACCATTTTTTTAACTGGAGGGAATCACACATACCGACAAGAACCAATTCAATTTATAATTGACATCCATCATAATCACATAGTTCAAGTAAGAACTAAGAGAATATCTCACTATCCAAGATCACACCCTTTCCCACAATCTTTCTTTTAAAAATTTAACTTTCTCTTAAACCATAGGATCCTAAATCATTACATAACATATTAACTCATTTCTCTTAAATTGGCAACCTCAAAGCTATGTTCTACCGAACACAAAATCCACACTTATGCAGGGAGACTCTTCCAACCCACAATATCACACTCTAGCCAACTTCTTTACCGAATGAATTACTTTGACAAAAATAATTCTCAACACAACTCAATATAGATTTCACCCACCATCACATCCTCAATCCATTAAGGATAACCAATTTGAAATTCATATGACACACTCTCATTTACTACACCGAAAGGATACTATCAATGATCATCCCACTATTTGGAATCCACTCTTATTCTATCGCTTTCACATATAACCACCGGCAACCAATATTCTAGCATAAAATGCAATACCCAAATTCAACCTCCAAGACTCCTACAACCAACTTTTCGTATAAAAGATCGAGAAAACTTCAGATTCACTCACTAGAATTCCAACACTCTAAACATACTCAAACATTATCATTCATATGTAAAATATTTTTCTCGACCAAATTATCTTTTATAAGAATTCTATCTCCCTAAGGTTATTCACTAAAATCAGGGCATACCTGCCGACATCTCAACCTTACCTACTATTCCATCAATTGACATTACGATTAAATTACTTCGCTAATCCTACATCTCATTAAACTACACCGTCATAGATCACATACCTAACCTTCCAAAATTACTCAATCGCGATACTCTAACACATTGATCGAGCTTCTAGACTTTCGATAATCCCAACTTTCCAACATGATTGAAGGTTCTTGGATTATAATTCGCTATGGGTTTCACTAGTTGTAACACTAATCAGTTTTATTTCAACGACAATCATTCCATTTAAATCCAATTCCTTTCAAGAGTTTTAGGACAAAATCAAATCACTTTCTATCGATCTTCCAATAGCTTGGCCCCATAATTCTCACTGCGATCATGTACTTGACCACCACCAACCAATCGCCACATTACACCTCGAAGACCTTGCACCCACTTCGGTTTAACTTTTCTCAATAGGAAAGAGCAAACGACTACAAATTTTAACACACAAGGAAACACTACTCCTCACAAAGTGAGCACGAGACCCAAGAGAAATAGTCAAATAGCGTTGATCTCAAAAACAAAAGACGAGACCACATTGGAGGGCACAAGTTCACAAGAGGGTAGTTTGGACAACAATAAATCACAATAAAACACTGCTTTTGAAACTCAAGAAACACTTAAGCGGCAACGAAAAAAAAAGTTGCAGTTACAATCTTGAACTCCAACCTCAAATACTTATGGTACACCATTTTTTCTTCTCTTTAACAGAGAAAACAATTTCCTTTGTTTACATCACCACTTGCCAACCAAAGAAGAAGTACTTCTAAAACAATTCACATTAATCACTTAAGAACCCATCGAATAATCTCCCACCTCGCCTTTCTCATCAATTTCACCACCACATTAAGCATGAACTACCAAAAGCTCACAAATGCAAAACTCCAAACTTTCTATTTAACCGATATTACAGAGGCGGTCAAATTACCTTCTTTCTAAAAGAATCATCTCCACTCCCACAAGTCACAACCCTTTACGGACAATCTTATTAACATCAAGGATAATAAACTATTAACAAGAATCATTATCGTCAACTCTTTTAACAAAGGCATGCAACCACAAGTCACATTCCTCATGAGATACACATGAATAAATTATATTTCTTTTCAACTCTTCACCTATTAGTAATGCTCACACTCATTTTATACACAACTTCCAATTTAGCGGCTATCGAGACATTTAATGAATTATACAGTCATAGGAGAATTTATGATCCTTCCTCTATCTGCATTCCTACTAGCGAATATGAGACCATCGAGCAACCAATTAAAGGTAATTTTCCAGATTATTATCCACTAGGACAACAGTCAAATACATCCTTATCTCTCCTTCCTACTGAATTAGAGTTATCCATTGTGATCAAGTAATTCAACCGGTTTAACAACCTAAACCATTTTAATGATCAACCTTCTCATCAAGGACACACTATTATCCTACCACTCCACCATCAAGTAAACAAAGATCGCCAACTACATCCCATCAGTTCATCTCTTAGAGATGCTCGACACCATACTTTGATACTTTATAATTGCACCTAGCAATTACATATGATCAGTACTTATCCATGAAAGATAACTTCCAAGATGACTATCCACTTATGACACTAATCTAACACCTTCTGGACTTATCCATCCCAAAGGATTAGGTTAATCCGTTGAGTCCAGCAAATCCAATCTACCAGAGAAACTTACTAAATTTATTACCCATAGTGATCAAACCAGTCTCATCAACGTTCCATACTTCCTAATAACTCTTATGTCCCCAATTAGGTATGGACATACTTTTTGTCACTACCCAAAAGGTAAATACCCTATGACAACATCACATTAATCAACTCCAATTCCAAAGATCTAGGCTACAATCAATCATGCACCACGCTGCAGATCCGACTTGAGAACTCAAACCTTATCAATGAACTCCTATGTTTAAAACCTCTCGCTTAAACATATTAGGATCTCACAAAAGGATTTTAACTCCCTTTAGGAAAAGAGGCATTGACTTCAAAACTCGAAATAATCCAAAATAAATACATAAAGCCAAAGCTTTCACATAATAAAGAACTTGCAACAGAAACTTTCAGCATCTCGAACACCAAGCTAATAAATGAATCATATTTTCCAATAAGAAGGGCGAACTCCCAAGACACAACAGAGACCAAGTGAAATCCCAACAAATTTCACCATCCGCATCTATACCTGAATTTGTCTAAATCAAGCTCAAGAAGAGAACAACTTTGAACAACTTTTCTAAAGGTATTCACCATGTACTGTAGGGTACTCGAGGTAGTCATTTCGCTATTCTCATACTACGAACGGTGGTGTAACCTGGTAAAGCCCAAGGCCACAACCACGACCTCAACCTCTCAACAACCACTATAGTTACAGAGCTATCATAATAATCATATCATAAGCATTCGAATCGGTTCATAACAAAGAATGATCAATTCGACATAACGTAAACGTAAATGCAATGCTTGACCCTTCCCATCCTATCGTGCACTAGTGTGTCAAGTTTTTTTAGTTCACTAATCATTACAAAAATTTTAGCAAATTAAGTTACCTAAGTTGTTAATCCATTCACCACGGACCTACAAACCGCTCGATACCAATCAGAACACCACACCTCAACATGAGCACGGAATGCTACCAAACTAACATTAAACAAATCTAAGCCAAAACATTCTACCAAATTTTTGGCAGAGCCTCCTCTGTATTGGTAACTACCAGAGGTCCCAACATTTGAATAAAACATATATAAATAATCCAAGATTCGAATCATCAATAGGCATTCAAAACATGTATGCAACTAGCATATTCAAAGGTATCCAAAAGACACTACTCATCATTATTACACTTAATCCAATTCACGAAGCATAATCATAATCAATTTTTAAGCGGTTTGCTCTTTTATTAAGGTATGAACTAAAAATTTATCAACTTAAAAGGTGGATGGCAAGTGTGTGTCCAATTCAAGTCTACTCCTCCCATGCATGTCGCCCTTGCAAATGGTACCTAAAATCACAACAAAAGCAAGGGTGAGCCCAAAGACTCAAAGAAATATCAAAATGAAACATTAAACTCATATTTACAAAGATCAACATTCCATTCCAAAGCTTTACTCAAAACATATCTCATGAGGGATGTATGCGAATATGCAATGCAACTTTTCTCTTTCACTCTTTATCGCATTTCACCGGTAATGCGAGATATGCGACCGTCGCCGCATACCATGCCTGTGCTCGCAAGCACAGGGACCAATTGCCCAATACTCCGCAACTAAAGGGGACCTCAAGCCCACACTCCACAAGTGTGGGGATTTCAAGCCCGCCATATACATGACGGGATTCAACAAATGCTTGGTCACCACATGACCAAGTCTTCATTTTATCAACATGATGCATACGCACAAGTCTTGAATCATCATAATCATACCTCCTCGGCAACATCATTTATGAATTTAACTTATTCATACTTCTATCATACATGTTCATAGACATGCAAAAACTCAAGCAACCATGCATCATACGCATTTTCACAACATTAATAATCATGGTCAACAACATCTATAACATACTAGCATCCATAGACATCACAATAATTCACAATACTAGCAAACAAGTACTTGCCTTAACCGCGTAAGAACGGAGGATGCGAAGAGGGTGCTGCCTTCGGGACCACTCCCCCACCCTTGGAGAACGAGATGACGAACGCGGAGACCCAGCGAAGCTCCTTCTTTCCTTCCTCTTTTCCTTCTCCCCTTCCTCTTCCTTTCTTCTTCTTCCTTTCTCTCCTTCTTTTCTCCTCTTGGCATGGCAAAGAGGAAGGGGATTGCTACTGTTCCCATTGCTACAAGATGCGGCGGCGCCACAAGATGCAGTGAGCTACAAGATTTCTAGGTTTGGCTCCCCCTCCTCCACTAATGGGCCAAGGTGTTGTGGGCTTTCAGCCCACAGCCCAGGTTCTCTGAAACAAGCGAAAAACCCCCTGAACTTCCAGTTAAAACCATTCTCTAACACAAATTTTCAATTGGAGTCTCTAAGGTTATACGGGGTATTACAGCTGCATATCCTGTAGGTGAAATATTGATCTCTACTACCTGAGCCTAGGTTACTTGCTGTGATTAGAGTTCGTTGGATGAACTCTTATCACTTAGTAGATTACGAGTTCAGTTGCTTAGCCATGCTTAGCTTCCGGTAGATTTGGGCGAT
Source organism: Ampelocalamus luodianensis (assembly GCA_036346255.1). NCBI lineage: Eukaryota > Viridiplantae > Streptophyta > Magnoliopsida > Poales > Poaceae > Ampelocalamus > Ampelocalamus luodianensis. The sequence continues at coordinate 66,693,191 of CM070620.1, read as the reverse complement.
CATCGACTTAGTCGATGGTCTTGATCACATGAAATTATTACTGTTCTTGTGTTTCAGCTTGGGATATGTTAATTACAAAACTAAAACTTAAAAAAAATGATTTAGACTTGGGCACAACGGTATGATTGGTGTGATCTGTTGGGTGTGACTAGAATGGTGCCCGAGTCAGTTAAAGACCGAGTTACTTGCGCCACCGTACTGAGCATTTTGCGTGCTAACCACACTAGAGTATATGGGACCTCTCTTGACCTAGTACTTTGGCGTGTATTGACTCCGGGTCGCAGGAGGTCGCAGGAGGGATGGTGTTGGGAGCATGGTAGTTGTCTGAAAAGCTTTACCCCGCAAAGGTAGTTGTCTTTTCGGCTTTACCATGTAAGCGTATGGATCTCTATCCATACGAGCGGCTCGTAGTTAATACACAATATTGGAAAAAGTCTCGAGGACATAGTTGTGCCGCATACCTTCTAAGTGTGCTTGGCTTAAAGGCGATCTCAAGTGTGGGTATATTGGTACACCCCTGCAGGGTTAAAACTATTTGAATAGCCTCGTCCTAGGTTATGGACACGCTCGGATACGCCCCCCAAGAACTAGACTACAACATTTAAATAAAAACTTGATGGGTGGTACGAATCGGGATTCGTGTTATTGTTGTGGTGACTATTGGGATAGTCACTTCTAGGTTGTTTATCTTTACTCTTTTGTTATTATTATCCTTATCGTTATTTCAATTAAAATGAATTGCAAACTTGCCTTCAAATCAGTATTACATTATTGCAAATAAATTTGGCTTTGTGCAAATGAAACATATTACCTCCACCAAATAAGCTCGCATGTAGCATATGAACAGTCGCTAGTTCACACGTCGTCTTGCGAGTACAAAAATAATTTTTGTACTCACCGCTTGCTTAATGTTTTGTTGCAGAGGAAGAAGGTGAGCCCCAAGGGCCTCACTTCTGTGAGTTGTGCTGCCGCTTCGTGTTTGACGACTAGGCTTGGCGGTCCGATCAGATGCCTTGTGGGTTGAAGGCACGCTGATTGGCTTTGTTTATAGCCATCTTATGGCACTTTTGCTTCCACTGTCGTTCTTCTGTTATTTATGTATCTTTTGGCCGGTCGGCCATTGTCTGTAATAACTCTACTGTTGTTTCCCTTCTGCTTGTAGTGTAATGTTTGGACTCTATGTTTGGAATGGAGTTGATGCATAATTTTGTGGCGAGGTGTGTATACTGCATTCTGGGAAGTATACATATCTCGAGGCTCGGTTTATTTGATTTATGATGCTAGGGCCAGGTGGTTGGTTAAGCTTTACAAGCCAAATAAATTGGGGTCCTCACAAAGTTGGTATCAGAGCCATTCTGACCGTAGTAACCCAAGCATAGTCGTCCTTAGGATATTTTAGAAAAGCTTATTTTCAAATTATAAAAAGGTTTATGAAAACCTAGACAGATTCTCAGATTTTACTCCTTACCTATCTTAGCTTTCTACTCTCATCTTACTCTAATTTGAGTTTTAAAACTTGGTTTCTCTCTTTCCTTTCAAAAAGATAGTTGCGCATCCGGTGGATTTAGTTTTGGGAGAACCATGAAGATTAATCCAACTAAGAATTGTGGGGATAATAGGGTAAGGTGTAAAATGAGTTAATTATGTGTTTAAATTTTGTTGGTAGGACTTTACCTTGTTTTTTTTTTGCTGTATTAAACCAATGATTGAAGTTTGAGACATTATCTTCCTTAGCGATTGCTCGTTCTGCCAATACGGGTTGGTCGCTTCGGGAGATTGATCTTGTAGCTCAACTCTTATACTTGCTTTGTGTTTGTTTTTGGACTGTTTCAGCGAATATTGGCTTTCTTGCTCTTAGGCTTGTTGCTAACTTGTCTTAGTCAAACAGGATGGCCGGGAGAACGCGTGGTCGTCAGTCAGCCGGCAGGGATGAGGAGCTTCCCCCTCCTCCGACCATGGCTGAGGTTCTCGCTCAGATCGAGCGAAACCGCATGGACCAGACGCGCATTTTGGAGGTTATTGCTAGGAATACCTCCACTCCTGCCGGTGCCTCCGGATCTGGAGGTGGCGGACATCAGACTCGCGGGGGACTTGCGGAGTTCCTCCGTACGCAGCCGCCGACTTTCTCCCGCTCTGAGGACCCTCTTGATGCGGATGATTGGCTGCGCATGGTTGAGCGAAAGCTCAATATCGCCCAGTGCCAGGCCCAGGAGAAGGCACTCTTCGCGTCTCACCAGCTTGAGGGTGCGGCACTCTCATGGTGGGAGAACTATCTCGCCATGCAGCCCGCGGGCCATGTAGTCGCGTGGGAGGAGTTCAGATCCGCTTTTCGTCGGGCCCACATCCCTGATGGCCTGATGAAGCTGAAGAAGAAAGAATTCCTCGCGCTCAAGCAAAGGTGCAAATCTGTGACGGAGTATCTATACGAGTTTAATCACCTGGCTCGTTATGCTCCGGGTGAGGTGGCCTCCGATGAGGCTAAGCAGGAGAAGTTTATGGATGGCTTGTCCGAGGAGCTGCAGGACAAGCTGTCTATTGTGGACTTCTCCGACTTTCAGGCCTTAGTGGATAAGGCCATTGTTGCAGAGCATAAAGCAAAGGCGCTGGGCGAGTCTCGCAAGCGCAAATGGGAGGCCATCGATCTGCACAGGCCAGCCTCACTCGTCCTCGGGTTGGGCCAGCACCAGGGGGCCGTTCTTTTGCTCCACCAGCACCGAGGCCATCTGCACCAGCTCCTCGTCCACCGCAGGCCGTGTTTCAGCCAAGTGCGCCTGCGATCCAGCAGCCGGGTGGCCTCCGCAATCCGGCGGTTGAGGTTACTTGTTTCCGCTGCCACAACAAGGGCCACTACGCCAACGCTTGCCCTCAGAGTGCTGCAGCAGCCCCTCGTCCTAATGGAGGACACGGGCAGGGGAGTGGTCACCCACCTGACCAGAAGATCATCTAGAAGGCCCAGGGTGCGAGCAGCGGTCGAGTCAACCACCTTTCAGCTGAGGAGGCTCAGGAGGCGCCAGATGTCGTGTTGGGTACACTTCTTGTCAATTATTGTCCTGCTGCAGTATTATTTGATTCTGGAGCATCGCATTCTTTTATTTCAAGATCATTTGCTGCTGCTAGTGGTCTTCACTGTGTTCCTTTGGGGATTCCTTTTCTCATTCGCTCTCCGGGGTCGGAAATGAGAGCTGATTTAGAATGTCGGGATGTTCCTATTGAAGTCAAAGGAGTGGGATTCTTGGCAAATCTCATCCTGCTCAACTCAGCAAGTCTGGATGTAATTCTTGGTATGGATTGGTTGTCCCAACACTTGGGACAGATCGATTGTGCCAAGAAGATGGTTTTCCTCACCAACCTTTCCGGCGAACAGGTTGGCTTTTACCCGCAGCTGCAAGGGTCACACCTTTGTGCACTTGTAGCAAAGTCAGCTTTGAAGATTCAGGAGGTTCCCACCGTTTGTGATTTTGAGGATGTCTTTCCCGAAGATTTGCCTGGGATGCCGCCAGTTCGAGACCTTGAGTTCGTCATTGAGTTGCTGCCCGGTACCGCTCTGATTTCTAAGGCGCCGTATCGGATGCCTCCCAATGAATTGGAGGAATTGAAGAAGCAATTAGGTGAGCATCAAGCAAAGGGGTTCATCCGTCCTAGCTCATCTCCTTGGGGTTGCCCGGTGATCTTTGTGAAGAAGAAGGACAAGACTTTGCGCATGTGTGTTGATTACCGTCCGCTCCATGAGGTGACGGTGAAGAACAAATATCCTTTGCCTCGCATTGATGATCTGTTTGACCAGTTGTCTGGAGTTCAGGTGTTCTCCAAGATTGATCTGAGGTTGGGATATCATCAAGTCCGGATCAGGGCTAAGGATATTCCGAAGACGGCTTTCACTACTCGTTATGGCCTTTACGAGTATACCGTCATGTCTTTCGGTTTAACCAAAGCTCCAGCTTATTTCATGAACCTCATGAACTCGGTATTCATGGAATATTTGGATAAGTTCATGGTGGTGTTTATTGATGATATTCTTATCTATTCCAAGACTGAAGAAGAGCATGCTGAGCATCTGAAGATTGTTTTGGGCAAGTTGCGGGAGCACGAGCTATATGCGAAGTTCACCAAATGCGAGTTCTGGTGGAAGGAAGTGGCATTCTTGGGCCATGTTCTTTTAGCTGGAGGCGTAGCTGTGGATCCTAGCAAGGTCAGCGATGTTCTATCTTGGGGTCAGCCCAAGTCAGTCACTGATGTGCGGAGTTTTCTTGGTTTAGCGGGCTACTACCGCCACTTTATCGAGAATTTCTCCAAGATCGCAAAGCCCATGACTGAATTGCTCAAGAAGGACAAGAAGTTTGTGTGGTCCTCTGCTTGTGATGAGAGATTTCAGGAGCTCAAACAACGTTTGACTTCAGCTCCAGTCCTTACTCTTCCCGATGTCCACAAGAGCTTCGATATCTATTGCGATGCCTCTCGTCAGGGACTCGGGTGTGTTCTTATGCAAGAAGGCAAGGCAGTCGCCTATGCATCCAGGCAGTTAAGACCTCACGAGCTCAATTACCCCACCCATGATTTAGAGCTTGCTGCTGTGGTTCATGCACTCAAGATTTGGCGGCATTATCTGATCGGTAACCGCTGTGAGGTGTATTCCGATCACAAGAGCTTGAAATACCTGTTCACCCAGCCAGATCTGAACCTCAGGCAGAGGAGATGGTTGGAATTGATCAAAGATTATGACATGGGTATTCAGTATCATCCTGGCAAGGCCAATGTGGTTGCTGATGCACTTAGCCGAAAGGTGTACTGCAATACTTTGATGGTCCAAGAGCAGCAACCTGCACTTCTTGCAGAATTTCAGCGTCTCAACTTGGGTTTGGTTGAGCATGGTTCCCTTGCTGCCTTGGTTGTGCAACCAACCTTGGTGGATCAAATCAAGTCAGCACAGCAATCAGATGTTGGTGTGGGTAAAATCAAGCAGAACATCAAGAATGGATCAGCCAAGTGCTTCACAGAAGATGAGCATGGTGTTGTGTGGTTTGGGCAGCGTCTCGTGGTTCCAAAGGTTCCGGAATTGCGGGATTTGATTCTCCATGAGGCCCATGATTCGCCCTTGTCTATTCATCCCGGGGCCACCAAAATGTATCAAGATCTGCGTCAGAGATTCTGGTGGACTCGCATGAAGCGCGAGATTGCCAGGTTCGTTGCCAGATGCGACGTATGTTGTCGTGTCAAGGCCGAGCATCAGCGTCCAGCAGGTCTTCTTCAGCCCTTACCTATACCAGAGTGGAAGTGGGATTCTGTAGGCATGGATTTCATCACTGGGCTACCCCGTACTCCTTCGGGGAAGGATGCCTTATGGGTTATCATTGATCGATTGACGAAGGTGGCTCACTTCCTTCCAGTGCAATCGAAGATTGATGTGAATCGGCTAGCGGATCTTTACATATCCCGCATTGTGAGCTTGCACGGCGTGCCACGAACGATTGTGTCAGATCGTGGTTCCCTGTTCACTTCTCGGTTTTGGCACAGTTTACAAGAGGCCATGGGGACTCGTCTTACTTTCAGCATGGCCTATCATCCTCAGACTGATGGTCAGACGGAGCGCGTCAACCAGGTGCTTGAAGATATGCTCCGCGCTTGTGTTCTTTCCTATGGAAAGAATTGGGAGAAGTGCTTACCGCTTGCCGAGTTCTCCTACAACAATAGCTTCCAGGCTAGTCTCGGTATGGCACCGTTTGAGGCCTTGTATGGGAGGCGATGCAGAACCCCATTGAACCGGTCGAACCGGGAGAGACGGTTCTTTGGCCCGATTCAATTAATGAGGCCGAAAGTCAAGTGCGATTGATTCGTGAGCACTTGCGCGTAGCTCACCCGAGCAAAAGAGCTATGCAGATCGGCGTCATCGTGAGCTGAGTTTCCAGCCCAATGACTTTGTGTATCTCAAAGTCTCACCTCTGAAGGGTCATCGTCGTTTCGGTGTCAAGGGCAAACTGGCTCCTCGATGTGTCGGGCCGTATCGCGTTATCAAGAAGGTGGGAGCTGTTGCATACAAGTTAGAATTGCCAGCTACACTCGAAGGAGTGCATGATGTTTTCCATGTGTCGCAATTGAAGAAGTGCCTCCGTGTTCCAGTTGAGGAAACGCCATTAGAAAATATTGATGTGCAAGAAGATCTGTCCTATCGTGAGCGCCCTGTTCGTATCCTCGAAGAAGCTGAACGCAGAACGAGGAACCGTGTAATCAAGTTCCTCAAAGTTCAGTGGTCGAATCACTCCGAGGACGAAGCCACTTGGGAGCGGGAAGATCGTCTCCGTGCAAATTACCCGTCCTTCTTTTCCCAGTGATCAGAATCTCGGGCGAGATTCCTGTAAGGGGGGGGGGGAGATTTGTAACAGCCCTAAGTTAGGGTTTGTATTTCAAATGTAAAATTATGAGGAGAAATAAAAACTTTTGATCATTTGAAAGTTTCCTACATTTTTCCCTAGCAATTATCCTTTCCTTTATTCATGTTCTTATGAATGATAGTTGTTGTCAACAAAATGATCAACCTCAAACTTGTGATCATCCCCTAAAACTATTTTTCCTGTCATCTTGATCATCCTAGTTACCTCTCTGAAAAATTTCACAGTTTTTAGATTTTATTTGCTATTTCAAAAGGCCAAGTCAAACTAGTTAGAAAATTTGGTCAAACCTTAGTCAGCAGCTTGTGATTTTTGTTGGGAACAATTCTTTGCATAAAAATTTCTGGAAAATTTATACAAGGTTGTTCTCTGTCCAAAGGAGCTACCATAAAAATTTTGGAATTTTTGGAGCTCTGGAGCTACCTCAAAAAATTCCCCAAACCTTCTTTGCCTTTTTAATTCAAATATGAAACCACTGTTTGTTGGGCTCGGACCCGACTCTGGCTCGAGTCCGACCGCGCCGCTTGGTTCAGCCGCACCGCCTAGCTGCACCGTGCGAGCCCGATGGCTATCAACCATCCGATGTAGATCGCACGGCCCTCGTGCGCCCGAGTTAATCGACCAGTCCGATTGCACCAGTAGATCTCGGTCGTCCATTCTAGATCGAGCGATCGACATCTTCGTGATCGAGTCAGACCAACTCGTCACGTCGCAACCAGCTCCGTCTCGCGCCGCTTTGTCGCTGTCGCTGACGGGCGGGCCCCACTTGTCAGGTCGTCACCTACCTCGCGCCTGAGAGCCGAGTTCCATCGGCGGCATGCATGCGCGCCACCTCGTCTCGCCGTCCATTCTCGGTTTTCTCGCGCGTTTCACCTCAGCCGCTTCGGCCGCTGCTAGCCCATACCCTGGTGCGGCATTAATCGCCCGTCATCTACCTCACTAACTCGCTGCCTTTTCTGCCATGCGTCTCGGTGCCGAGAGCTCCGCCTCTTGTTTCCTCCGCCCTCTTCCCTACTTAAGCTCACCCAAAGCTCCCTCTTCCTTCTTTAGACACCATTAAGCCATCCCCTATCACCCATTGCTCCCTCTGAGCTCAAATCGAAGCAGTGCTTGAGCTCTGGTGCACGGCCGTGGCGCCGCTGCCGTGACATTACCGCAAACAGTGAAGATCATCCCTTCCTTTGCGCGTCATTTCGTGTTCCAGCTCTCAACTGTGCTTTCCCCTCAACTAATTTGAAGTTTTATTCACAGGAGCCGTTGAATTTCAACTTCCCTCTTCCTCGGCCGAAAGTTCAAATCTTCATCCTCATCACCGGTGAGTTGATTCCTAGAGCTTTTGCCCGCACTAGCACCATCTCGTGCACTCACCTGAACTATTTCCACCTTCCACTCCTCCTGTTTTGGCTTAGGCTGTTCCCTCCTCGGTGGCACCTTGGCGCCGCCATGATCCATCGCCTTGACCATCTCCGACAAGCTCCTCTCCTCCGCGTCATCCCAGTAAGTTCGCAGGACCTCAGACTAGCTTTAGCGCGCGTTAGTTCGTGTTTATTGTTGCTAGTTAGGTATTGCCGTTTTCACCGTGGCCTTTGCTCCGCCCCTCGCCATCGCGCCGCCACATCGGGTCACCTCCGACCTGACCGCTGGTGTCTTCGAGTGGGCGATAGTGTTAGGGTTCCATTTTTGTCCTTAGCCGGCGTCGTCGACCTCTTCTTCGGCGGCGAGAAGCTCGGCGAAGTCGCGGTCGGAGTTCCTCCGTTGTCGGACGGGCTGGCGTATTTTTAGAATGCGCTTGGCATGAACTCAAGGCGTATTCTTTGAATACGTTTTCGACGTCACCTTCGACGGGCGGGAATCTAATCTGTCCTGGTCAGCGCTCTCACCGGTCCCGCCTGTCAGTGACTGGGGCTAGCTGGCTGTCGGTAGAAAAAGGATTTAATGCTTTTGTATTTCTGAAATACTTTTCTGGTTTGCTGATAATTCAATTAAACTTAGAAAATTCATAACTCATTCAATTTTTCATCAAATCGCATGAAACCAGTTCTGTTTATTTTCATTTTAGATGTACTATTTACTAAAATTAGTTTCAACCATGTCTCTATTAGCAAGAATCTGTTAATTAATTAAATGGTGTATTATGTATTTTCCGAATTAGAAAATTCTTATCTCTTGCAATAATTGTCCAAATCCAGTGAATCCAACTTTGTAAATTTTCATTTTTAGTGTAATAATTATCAGGATAGGTTTTAGATACTGTTTCTGTTCATGAAAATTTGATAAGTAATTAACTAGTGCTATGATGTGTATTTTAGCTTAGAAAATTATTAGAAAATTCATCACCACTTTAAATAAGTTTTTCTCTATTTCTAAAATGTGTTAGACCTTGCTTAGGCTGCTGTGTGAGTTTTGGTATGTTTTGTTGTTGTTGATTGTTTGAGTTTTGTCGGTGTTATTTGTTCTTATTCGTTGCTTTTGCTCGATCGATAGATTTGCAGTTGCTCGGTTTTATCGAGGGTGATCCTCTGCAATGAGTTGAGCCTATTGAGCAGCAGACCAAAGCAAAGCGTTTGATCATGTTTATCCCAAGATTTTAAAAGTCTAATATTTTGTTTCAAATTGTATGTATGCATTGCTTAATTTGTGTTAAATTGATTAGTTAAATCGTAATGCATATCCTGTAGGTGAAATACCGATCTCTACTACCGAGCCTAGGTTACTTGCTGTGATTAGAGTTCGTTGGATGAACTCTTATCACTTAGTAGATTACGAGTTCATTGCTTAGCCATGCTTAGCTTCCGGTAGATTTGGGCGATCATCGACTTAGTCGATGGTCTTGATCACATGAAATTATTACTGTTCTTATGTTTCAGCTTGGGATATGTTAATTACAAAACTAAAACTGAAAACAAAAAAAATGATTTAGACTTGGGCACAACGGTATGATTGGTGTGATCTGTTGGGTGTGACTGGAATGGTGCCCGAGTCAGTTAAGGACCGAGTTACTTGCGCCACCGTACTGAGCATTTTGTGTGCTAACCACACTAGAGTATATGGGACCTCTCTTGACCTAGTACTTTGGCGTGTATTGACTACGGGTCGCAGGAGGTCGCAGGAGGGATGGTGTTGGGAGCATGGTAGTTGTCCGAAAAGCTTTACCCCGCAAAGGTAGTTGTCTTTTCGGCTTTACCATGTAAGCGTATGGATCTCTATCCATACGAGCGGCTCGTAGTTAATACACAATATTGGAAAAAGTCTCGTAGGACTTACTTAGCTGTGCCGGCATACCTTCGGAAGTGTGCTTGGCTTAAAGGCGGTATGAAGTGTGGGTACATTGGTACACCCCTGCAGGGTTAAAACTATTCGAATAGCCTCGTCCTAGGTTATGGACACGCTCGGATACGCCCCCCAAGAACTAGACTACAACATTTAAATTAAAACTTAATGGGTGGTACGAATCTGGGATTCGTGCTATTGTTGTGGTGACTATTGGGATAGTCACTTCTAGGTTGTTTATCTTTACTCTTTTGTTATTATTATCCTTATTGTTATTTCAATTAAAAATGAATTGCAAACTTGCCTTCAAACTGTATTACATTATTGCAAATAAATTTGGCTTTGTGCAAATGAAACATATTGCCTCCACCAAATAAGCCTGCATGTAGCATATGAACAGGTCTGCTAGTTCACACGTCAGTCTTGCGAGTACAAAAACAATTTTTGTACTCAGCTGCTTTGCTTAATGTTTTTGTTGCAGAGGAAGAAGGTGAGCCCCAAGGGCCTCACTACGTGAGTTGTCTTTGCCGCCGTGTTTGACGACTAGGCTTGGCCGTCCGGTCAGATGCCTTGTGGGTTGAAGGCACGCTGATTGGCTTTGTTTATAGCCATCTTATGGCACTTTTGCTTCCGCTGTCGTTCTTCTGTTATTTATGTATCTTTTGGCCGGTCGACCATTGTCTGTAATAACTCTACTGTTGTTTCCCTTCTGCTTGTAGTGTAATGTTTGGACTCTATGTTTGGAATGGAGTTGATGCATAATTTTGTGGCGAGGTGTGTATACCGCATGCAGGAAGTATACATATCTCGAGGCTCGGTTTATTTGATTTGTGATGCTAGGGCCAGGTGGTTGGTTAAGCATTACAAGCCAAATAAATTGGGGTCCTCACACACTGGAGCACCGATGACGAAGTTGGAGCTTGCGGGCCGACAATGGCTATTTTGAGCTTCTCTGGATTTTGAGCATTCAAGGAGCACAGAGAAGGCTAAGCATAATCGGATCCCGAGTCGGATCGATTTGCCTCCGGTAGGATCGAATCGTAGTATCGAATCGTAGAATCGGCGATTCTACGGATTTGTAAAAATACACATATTTACCATCTATACTATAAGTTTGTATGATTCTTATAAGGTTTACCACTTACTTATTACCAAAAAGGGGCAAAACACTTCTTATCACACAACAGAAAAGCATAATGGTTCTGACATGATGGGTGATATAGTTCTGAACTACAGGAGAACAACATTACCACACTGATATAATATTTTGCACGCTCCTTGTTTATTTATAGTTTCATTCTCAGAAATTAATATCAACAAATTTTGCTCTAAAACAAAATATCAGCAAAGCCTGGCCTCTAAAAAAATTGCCCTAAGTCTCTACGAGTAGGATCGATAAGCTGTCGTGGGTTCGTAGAACCGTAAGACTCTAAGAGTAGGATCGCGATCCTAACTACCTTGAGTAGGATCGGATCGACAGTGAGACTCGGATCGACAGGCTGTCGTGGGTTCGTAGAATCGTAAGACTCTAAGAGTAGGATCGCGATCCTAACTACCATGAGCTGAGGCAAAGGTGAAAGGAGACTGAGAAGGAGGTCGGTGCCTTCTTAAAGTCAAAGACAACGGTAGCCAAGGACTGAGCCTCAATGGCGAACGCGGCCCCAAGCTCTGTCAAGGACAACCGGAGAGGATGGGAGCAGGTAAAACGTGACTTGGGGGGTTGAAGCACTGACAAACGACGAAAAGCGGGATTTGGAGCCATTGTCAAGGACAGAATTGACGTGACGAGTCTCTACCTCCCTCTGCCATGGCGTACGGGCGCGTGGGCTAGCGAAGAAGATGACCAGCGCCACTGAGGCCCATCAGTCAGCGAGACACAAAAAAGTGGCTAGGGTCATTTTGCTAAAGAGGGTTGGGTCCAACCAAGTGACTCGAGTCCGACTCGAACCCAACCCAGAGTTGACTTAGGGTTTTTAATTAAGCTGAGGATTTTACGAAATTTTTAGAGGTAACACATTAATTCCAAAATTTCTAAAAATTTTACAAGAACTTGCTGACTTTAGGATTGACCTTGTCTAAAATTTCTAGAGGTTTTTATGTAGAGAATTTTTCTTTAGAAATTATGCAAGGTTCTGAGTTAAGGTTTGACCACAGTCAAACTGGTTTGACTGGCCCCTTAAAATATTCAAACAATTTCTAAAAATTCTGAAGTTTTTCAGAAGAGTCACACAACATCCCTAGAACCAAGGAAAATTATTTCCCGAGGATGATCACAAGATTTGACAAGGATTGAAAAAGGAGGGTCATGACTTTAGTAAATTAGAAGACTTAAAGTTTTTGAATACCATAATTCCTTTACAAGAATTACAGAAAAATTCAAAAACAGCAAGATGCAAGAAAAGTTTTAATTTCTACTCATTTTCTTACATTTGAAACACAAACCCAGATTTGGGATGTTACAGGTAATCGTTGTGAAGTGTATTCGAATCACAAAAGTTTGAAGTATTTGTTCACCCAACCAGATCTGAACCTTAGGCAAATTAGGTGGTTGGAATTGATCAAAGACTATGACATGGGTATCCAGTACCATCCGAGTAAGGACAATGTTGTTGCCGATGCACTTAGACGAAATGTGTATTGCAATACTTTGATGCTCAAGGAGCAGCAGCCCGCCCTTCTTGATGAATTTCAGCGGCTCAATTTGGAGGTAATTGTAACAGCCCTAAGTTAGGGTTTGTATTTCAAATGTAAAATTTTGAGGAGAAATAAAAACTTTTGATGTCTCATGAAGTCATTTGGAAGTTTTCTAAATTTTCCCTAAACAATTTCCATTTTCTAGAATTATATTCTTGTGAATGGAAGTTGTTGACATCAAAATTCTTGGCCTCAAACTTGTGATCATCCTCTGAAAATATTTTTCCTATCATCTTGACCATCCTAGCTACCTCTCTGAAAAATTTCACAATTTTTAGATTTTGGTTGCTATTTCAAATGGTCAAGTCAAACCAGTTTAGAAATCTGGTCAAACCCCTAGGCAGCAGCTTGTGAATTTTATTGGGAGAAATATATTGCATGAAAATTCCTAGAAAAATTACACAATGTTGTTATCTATTCCAGTAAGCTTCCATAAAAAGTTCGGAATTTTTGGAGCTCAGGAGCTACCCCTAAAAATTCCCCAATCCTCTCAGCCTTTTAAATCAAATTCTGAAAACACTGTTTATCGGGCTCGAACCCAAATCGAGCTCGAGTCCGACCGCGCCACTTGGTTCAGTCGCACCGCCTAGCTGCACCGCGCAAGCCCGATGGCTATCAGCCGTCCGATGGAGATCGCACGGTCCACATTGCTTGCCTCGTCGACCTGTCCGAATTTATACACTGATCTCGGCCGTCCATTCTAGATCGAACGATCGACACGTTCCTGATCGAGTCAAACCATCTTATTGTGCCGCGCCAGACTCAGGCTCGCGCCGCTTCGCTGCTATCACTGACGAGTGGGCCCTACCTGTCAGGTCCGCCCTCGTCTTCTCCGCGTCTCACCAGAGCTCTCAGCCGCGCGCGCATGCTCGCCACGTACCTCGCCGCTGCGACCTATTTGCCCTCGTGTCTGTCCGTGGCGCATCGCCAGGCCTTCTTGACCTCACCGCGACCACTCATCCCTCGTTTTCCCCGCTCTGTAGCTCTCTCCGCCCATTTCTTGATTTCGGCCGGAGAAGAACCCCAGGGCAGCACCGCCGTGTTAGCGCCGCCCTTGATTCCGCAACCACGCCATCGTGACCTACTCTCTTCGCCGCTTCCATTTTGCCCATCCCGAGCCCTTGGCATCCCGTGGATCGTTCGGAGCTACTTCGTCGTCTCCGCCTCCGGTTGCGGCAACCCCGCGAGCTTGCTAGCGCTCTGGTGAGTCTCTAGCCTCGTCACTTGGTCCCTCGTGATCGCAATTCTCCTCTAAGTCTAACGGTGGTTTCATTTTCGTCTTTGGTGCATCGTTGCGGCCGTGCGACCGGTTCTTCTCCAAGCTCGGTGATTCGCCGCCGCAGCGATTCCGGTCGCCTCGGACCTTCTTCTTCGTCGTTATCTTGGGTGTATTGTTCCTGGAGTCAAGGCGGAGCTTGTGCGCACCTTCTGGAGTCTTCTAGAAGCCTGTAGCGTATTCTCCTCGGGAGCCCCTTCTTCTCCTCCGCCTCCGACCGTCGCGAGCCCATCTCCGGCAACCATCGGGCTCCGCGTCACCGTCATCGTGTTCGCGAGATCATTGCGAACCTCAAGGTATCACCCACTCGCCTTGAAACCTTCTGGTTCGCGAGATCCACTGCGCGGCCGCGCCGCCGTCCCCGCGCGCGCCGGTGAGCCGCCGGTGTCGTTAGTTTAGCGCTAATCCTGTTTTAGTTGTGTCGCTGCCCGGTGGACCCCTCTTTGGTTAATCGTGTTTAGAACTTTAATCCAACCGTTATGTTATACTCTGAGTCTCTGTCATGTGGGCCCGGATTGTCAGTTAAGGGTTGTGTAAGTTTCGTTAATGCGTTTTTTCTGTCGGGAAGCGTATTTTTCTCTGGGCATGTGTGTTAGGATTGCATTATGTTAAGCCGAAGACGTATTCTCAGAATACGCCTTCGATGTCACCTTCGGCTGGGTCAAGTTTGACCTGGTCGGCCGTTTCTCGCGCGGGCCCGCTGTCAGTGGCTGTGGCTAGCTCGCTGTCGGTAGGAAAAGGATTAAATGTTTTAGTTTATCTTAAATAGATTTCTGATGCACTGTTAATTCATTTAAACTTAGAAAATTCATAACTAATTCAATTTTTCTTCAAATCACATGAAACCAGTTCTGTTAATTTTCATTTTAAATGTGCTATTTCCTAAAAATGGTTTCAGCTTTGTCTCTGTATCAAAAATCTGATAGTTGATTAAATGGTGTTTTATGTATTTTCCAAATTAGAAAATTCATATCTATCTCAATATTTGTCCAAATCCAGTAATTCCAATTTTGTAAATTTTCATTTTTAGTGTACTAATTATCAGGATAGGTATTAGATACTGTTTCTGTTCATGAAAGTTTGTTAAGTAATTAGCTAGTGCTTTAATGTGTATTTTAGCTTAGAAAATTATTAGAAAATTCATCACCACTTTAAATAAGTTTCCTCTGTTTCTGAAAATGTGTTAGACCATGCTTAGGCTCTCTGTGTGAGTTTTGGTATGTTTCTTTGTTGTTGCATGTTTGAGTTTTGTCGGTGTTATTTGTTCTTATTTGTTGCTTTTGCTCGATCGATAGATTGCGGCAGTGCAGTATTATCGAGTGAACCTCGCACAAAGTTGATATTTCTTAGCAAAGCAGCTGTGCAAGCGTTTGATCATGTTAATCCAGTATTTTAAAGTCTAATATTTTGTTTCAGCTGTATGTATGCATTGCTTAATTTGTGTTAAATTGATTAGTTAAATCCGTAGCTGCATATCCTGTAGGTAAAACATTGATCTCTACTACCTGAGCCTAGGTTACTTGCTGTGATTAGAGTTCGTTGGATGAACTCTTATCACTTAGTAGATTACGAGTTCAGTTGCTTAGCCATGCCTAGCTTCCGGTAGATTCGGGCGATCATCGACTTAGTCGATGATCTTGATCACATAAATTTATTATTGTTCTTATGATTCGGCTTATGTTAAGATAATTACAAAACTAAAACTGAAAACAAAAACGATTTAGACGCGGGCACAATGGTAAGATGGTGTGATTTTTTTGGGTGTGACTGGAATGGTGCCTGGGTCAATTAAGGACCAAACATCTTGTGAGTGAATTTTTATCCAGGCATTTCGGCCTGCTAACCACACTAGAGTATATGGGACCTCTCTTGACCTAGTACTTTGGCGTGTATTGGCTCCGGGTCGCAGGAGGTCGCAGGAGGGATGGTGTTGGGAGCATGGTAGTTGTCCAAAAGCTTTACTGAGTGGGTAGTTGTCTTTCGGCTTTACCATGTAAGCGTATGGATTCGACCCATACGAGCGGCTCGTAGTTAATACACAATATTGGAAAAAGTCTCGTAGGACTTAGTGTGTCTTGGCATACCTTCTAAGTGTGCTTTGGCTTAAAGGCGATGCGAAGTGTGGGTGCAGTGGTACACCTGCGAGGTTAAAAACTATTCGAATAGCCTCGTCCTAGGTGATGGCCACACTTGGGTAAGCTTTTCAAGAGTTAGACTACAACCTTTAAAATTAAAACTTGAAGGGTGGTACGAATCTGGGGATTCGTGCTATGTTGTGGTGACTATTGGGATAGTCACTTCCAGGTCGTTTTATATTTACTCTTTTGTTATTATTATCCTTACTGTTATTTCAACTTTAAAAATGAATTGCAAACTTGCCTTCAAATTGCAAACCCACCGATTATTGCAAATAAAGTTGGCTTTATGCAAATAAAACATATGGCCTCCACCAGATAAGCCTGCATGTAGCATACGAATAGGTCTGCTAGTTCATACGTGTAACAACCCCAAGTTTATAAGCAGTAATAAAATGCTTTATGAACAGTAATGAGGTGCTGTTCATAGCATTACTGTTCATATTTACACTCTGGGCAGCATGCTACAAATTAAAAACCTTCCTTTTTAGTTAACATCCTAAAGAACCATTTAAAATCTTAAAGGAATACCAGGTAAAACTTGTATTATGACTGGGAAATATTTTTATTAAAGCCTAGATAAATTATCTTGGCTAAAAATATTTTGTTGCATTTTAGAAATTATTTGGGCTTAAAGAAAATTTATGGTCTTTAAATGAATATTTTACCTGAAATAAATATTTATGTATTTTATAAAGTGAAAATGTGGTTTATGAAATTTATCTGGGAAATATATCATCCCAGTAGCTTATAGTAAAATTTTCATGAATTTATAAATTTATTTGCTATTTTAAAGTCCCAGTCAAACCTTTTAAATATTTGAATAAGGTTTGGTCAACCAAACCGGTCCAAACCTAGCCCTAATATCAGAGCGACTCGGACCACGTATCTTGGTCCAACCCAATCATCTTGGTGCGGCTCGCTCACGTTGGCGCGAGCCCAAAATCCACGCGTGATGCGAGCCGTCGATCTTCAATCGAGCAGGCGAGCTCACGCACCACACGAGCCGCCCACGTGTGCGAGATCAACCTCCACCGTTGGATCTTAATCCAATGAACGTGATCGGTGTATGCAATCGGACAACTCCGGATCCTTATTCAATCTCCACCGTTCGTTTCCAATCCAACCGTGACGCTCTTTTCGTTTTAAACTTAAAGGCGCGCTTTTATTTCAGCCGTTAGATTCAAATCGTACGGTTTTTCCCTTTTTCCCGCGTGTTATAAAGCCCGCACTCCTCTGGACCGTTGGATCTTCATCGTATGGCCTAGATTTGTGTATGCATTCGGACGACTCCGGATCCCCGCACAATCGTGGTCGTCCATCCTTGATCTAGCGGTATCGCTTATTTCAATTTGAAATCAGAGGCGCGCGTTAATGTGGGCCTTTGGATCTCAATCCTACGGCACTCCTTTTTGACCGTGGGCCTTTAAAGCCCAAAATCGGTGGGTCGTTGGATTTTAATCGTGCGGACCACATGGGTGTATGCAATCGGACCATCCGGTTCCATTTACATCCCGACCGTAGAAATTAAATCCAACGGTCTTGAGCCATCGCATCAAAAGAAGAGTGATGTGTATATCTTTTAATTGATCGTTGGATCTTGATCCAACGTATATCTTTGAAAGTGGAGCCCGCGATCCTTGGGATTTCAATTAGATCTCGCTCATCCGATCTAGATCGTGCGGTCCATATTAAGCTGTACCGATTCAAATCATTTAACCTTTCTATTTATCGCGACCACTCATTTCAATCGGACGGTTGGTGTTCTTTTCGCATTTTAGGAGACGCAGCATTTGTGGATCGCCAATGGGACCCACATGTCATATTTTGCCTCTCTTCTTCCTTATCTCTGCGACCATTTTTGTGAGCAGGGAGAGGATTTATCCAAAGATTATACACGATTTTTGAGATGTTTAGCTAAATGGACACCTCATCAACTCTAGATCTTTCCTTCTTGCTCTGTAGCTCAACACCCATATATAAACCCTAGCTTTCCTTCTTTGTTGCCATTGTTGACCGAAGAAGCTCATCCTTTTCTTGCTGACCAGTGGAGTTTCTTGCTCTTGTTCCTTTTGCTTATCCATCCTAAACTCTGGTTACACTTTGCAATAAAGATTGATTATCTTTTGTAGGTTAAATCAGAGTTTAATCCTCTGTTGATCAGCATCGGGTTTTCAAAACCCTTGGCATATCTTTTCTCCTGGTAAGCTAAAACCCTAGCTGTAACATCTTGAGCATCTTAAGGACCTTAGAAGCTGCTGTGAACCATTCTTTTAAGCATCAGTAGCTTGATCTTGCTTCAAACTGAAAAGTTGATATTATGCCTTTTCAGTTTCTCATGTCATTTTCAAGACCTAGGGTTCTTCCTGTCAACTTACCGTCTTATTTAGGTTTTGACTAAACCCTAGCAGCATAACAAGTTAATCTTTCCATTCTTGTCATCATCCATTTTAACTTCTAGTGAGAATTGTCCTGTTTCTTTTGTCGGTTTAGCAGACAAAATGATCTCCTTCCTAGTCGATGTGATCTAACTGGCTAGGGTTAGACTAAGATTAGTTTGGGATGTTAATTACCCTAAAGGATCATGCTAAGATTCATTTATGGACTTTTGCATGATCTATACTTCTTTTTCCAAAAATTGCAATCTGTCCTGTTTTCAGCTCTTTTACAATCTGAAAACTGGAGTTTTGCACTGAAACCTAATTTCTGTCTTTTGAAAACAGTGAGCTATATGATGGATTATTATCATTATTATGGGTAGTTATGGCTTAAGCATACTGTAATCATGCACTTCTAGATTGATCATGCATTTTCTTCTATTTTGGACTTATTGTCAGTTTTGGTATTTATTGGATCTTATTGTTCCTTTTAGAATCTGGTTCTGTTGAAGCAATTGAATCTTTTTCTGAGCAACCAGAACCTGCAACAGAAGTCTATTATTACCAAGGCAAGCATCCTCTTTGCACCATATTGAACCCAGATTTTGTACCATAGTCTTTACAAATCCAGTGATATCTGTGCATGCTATTTGTCTGAAAATACAAAATGTGACTTGTAATAGCTAGCTATGACCTGACATGGTGGATTACCTTGATTATGACCATACACTCAACTCTAGTGTAGTACTGTATACTATATGGTCTATTTTCAGATTGGGCTTAGATATGCAGTCTAGAGATTTTAGAGTTTGACAAGCATATCTTGTCAAACATGGGAATCACCACTGAACTATTGTCATTTTAAACTCTTTGTCCAGTTTCTTTAAATCAGCCTTGTATTTGAAATTCAAATTGATCTGGACAAGAGGAAGCTAGTGATGGTGCTTTTGTGCACGAGATTGGGTTTTGTGGTGGACTTGTCCGGGTTAATTAAGGACCGAACTCTGATTATTCAATTCAAGTCCCCCACGTACTTCCACATGCAA
The DNA here is from genome assembly GCA_036346255.1 of Ampelocalamus luodianensis. Lineage (NCBI taxonomy): Eukaryota > Viridiplantae > Streptophyta > Magnoliopsida > Poales > Poaceae > Ampelocalamus > Ampelocalamus luodianensis. The sequence continues at coordinate 66,674,009 of CM070620.1, read as the reverse complement.
TGTATGGTATTTGTTTGGTTAAGTAAAATGTTGAGACTATTGAGTTGGAAACAGAGAGTAAGGATATGTGTATTGGCCTTGTATGGCATAGATGCTTTGGTCCGAGGATGCGTTTTATGCCATGTGAGCTTTGTATGTCGATGTCGGATGTTCTTAGGAGGGTGAGGCGTATATGTGCCGCGTCGCATATCGATACCTTAATGGTGCCGATAGCATTCTACTATGGGTGGGAGCCCAATTCTCTTTAAATTGTTTGGATCGGCATTCTCGACACAACATGTGTGCCCGTGGTTAGTAGGTGGTATAGCCTACACTAGTGGGATCAATGCACACATGGGGGTCCAACTCAATAGTGTTAGCTTGTTGAAAAATACCAAATCTTAGTTTCCCCGGTCGGCATACCAAAGGAAGTATGTCATCATTCGGAGGCATCCGAAGGCAGCGGGCTAGCTAAGTCATGTGGGTAAGATGTACACCTGCAGGGTATAAACTGTTCGAATAGCCGTGTCACGGTCATGGACGATAACTTGAATTGATGTCATCTGTATAGAAGTTTTGATTTTCAAAAATCTGGTTTTGGTTTATTTTCGGTTTGCATGAGGGAATCATGCACTGTACTGTTTCCTTTTATGTCATTTACTTACTGTTTTAAGCAAACTTTGATTTATTAAATTGCTTTATCAAAATTTAGCCTTGTAGGTTAAGACGTATCGCTTTATGCAAATTTAAACCTTTATACCTTCCCGTTGTAACCGTATGCATGTAAAAACTCTACTCCTTTGAATAGGCTCTAATAACCACTTTCTTTTGTTAGTTTGTGTAAGACTTGCTGAGTACCTTCCGTACTCAAGGTGCTATCACCTATTGTTGCAGGTGAGGATGGTTACCTTTACGAAGTGCCCGTTAGCGCCGATCAGGGTGACGCTAACGAGTGACGCTACTTCTTTCCTCCACGCAATTGCCTGCGGGTGGATGAGGCCATTGGTGGACATTTTCCGTTTATTTTGCTTCCACTGTATACTGTTAGAGTGACCAAGTCACTTAATATTGTAGTACTAACAGAATGATGTACCCTTATGTTTAATTATAACAATGTATGACTTGTATGTGTTTGATGCAATGTTGATGAAGGATATATATGCAATGGTCGTTGATCCTGGGAACCATTGTGAATCATATATATCCGGGAATCCTGTTTACTGGATCTGTCACTTGTTAAATTTATATCTTTAGCATGGTTTTTAATAAAGGAGCAGTACTGTTCCTTCATTAACAATTGTGCTACAGTATGAATTTAATTAGTAACATTTCCAATAACCGGGGGTCCCCACAGCGTTGGTATCAGAGCATGCATTGCCTGTAGGTTAGAAGTAGCATGGCGAAGTTATTAGAGAGTCTTCTAATAAAATTATTTTCAAACAGCAATGTATTTTCGAAAGTTTAAGTATGACCTCTTTTATTTCTTATCTTTCTTAATGTCACTTCTTGTCCAACTTTCGGTTGATTTATTTAAAAGTGAATTGTTTCTTATCTTGTCTCTTTGCTTATAGATGAGCGGTTGGTACTTGGTCAGGAGACTCGAGCGAAGGTGTTGATGGGTTCCTGCATTACCGGGACATGATGTGGCGCTCCAATTTCACCTATCAGCCAGAGTACGCCATTTATCGACGAGACCGAGGACCGTGGATGGAGGAGTACCGTGCCTTCATCAATGTCATCGCTAGGCATGTAGTGGCGGTGTTCCATCGTGTCCAAGCTCTTGCCACCTCGAGGCTATGGCAGTTCAGGAAGCTGCGAGTAGGATGATGAGCCTTCTTCGTCATGATTTGACGGAATTGTCTCAACCACCCTATGACCACTTCCCGAATCAAGGTCCTACCTCGAAGTGAGCACGTTATTTGAGATACGATTTGGCGAAGACCCTCGATTGCGGCGATTAGCGAGGATGGTCCGCATCATGGACCAAGTCCATCATTTGTCTTGTGAGGGAGTTATGGGAAACTAGGCATCGCCTTAATGAGGCCCAGAGTACCGCTTCTTGAGTCAACATGAACCGCGTTCCTCGCAAGCGTGCTTTATGGTGACAACGAGATCTCCTCGCCGCTTCTTGCACCACCTCTTTACCGACTTCCAGAAGTGGCCGGGTGCGTACCTGTTTATGGACAAGTGCGCCAAGCCCGGATGACTGCAGGCTTTCCTCGCACTCTGCGGACTGCACCTCCTGGAGGTCATCAGCCATTGTTGGGTTCTCCGAGGCGTCTCATTAGTCCTTTGGATCCGGTTGACACAGGTTCCCCTGGAGCTCATCTTCTGAATGAGTTTCCGGTGAACTTTAATCGGGATCTTTATGCTAGTACCTCGACGATGAACCCTCGTGGTTGAGTGTCTTTCGGTTTAGTAGTGGCCCTAAATAAAATGTATGTAATAGGGCAGTAGTATTTTGTACAAAGTATGTAAGCTTAACTTTCGGTTTGTAATCTGACATTATGGCCGACTATAATGTAAGACTGGAACCGAAATTTTGTTGTATATATATGTGAAATTTCTGGTTGGTGTTAACTTGAATGCATAACATAACATGCTGCATTGTATATACAGTATTTGCTCTTTCCTAATTGCAAACTTGTTTGTGTTTGCCGAGTACGTCCTTGTTTTGTTGTTAACCTTGGTGTGGTAACAGGATGACAGGACCTACTACTCGTGCGCAAGCGCAACAAGGGAGGGGCATGTCGACTCCCGTGCCTCATTCTCAGGGAGGGCCGACTGAACCCTCCAGTTCTCAGGGCCCGCAAGGTGGTCCTCAGGAAGAGGAGCTTCCTCCACCACCCTCGATGGCCGATGTGCTCATGCAAATTGAGCGCAACCGGATGGACCAGACGCGCATCTTGGAGCAGATTGCGCGCAACACCTCCTCTCCTGTTGCATCAGCTGTCAGAGCAGGAGGCCACCATGTGCAGGGCAGTCTTGCTGACTTCCAGCGGACTAACCCGCCGGTGTTCTCCAGTTCTCAGGATCCCATGGAAGCTGAGGATTGGCGAACCATTGAGAAGAAGCTTCGATTGCTCAATGCTCCGAAAGGGAAAAGTTTCTCTTTGCCAGTTATCAGCTCGATGGGCCAGCCAGCATATGGTGGGATAATCTTCTTGCCATTCAACCTGCTGGACATGTCCCTACTTGGGATGAGTTCGTGGAAGTTTTTCGCGAAGCTCATATTCCTGAGGGAGTGATGATGATCAAGCAGCAAGAATTTCTCGCTCTCGAGGCAAGGCGAAAATCGGTGACTGAATATCTGCATGAGTTCAACTTCCTGGCCAGATATGCCCCTGATGATGTTTCGACTGACCTTCGTCGTCGAAACCGGTTCTTGAATGGGCTATCTGAGGAACTGCAGATGGCGGTGGCTTTGCATGATTTCGAAATTTCTCTCATTTGGTCAATAAAGCCATTGTGGCGAGAGTAAGAGCAAGGCGTTGGAGGAGTCACGCATGGCAGCAGACTTCTCGGTTTGTTCTGGTGGCACTCACCAAGGCCTCGTATGTGGTTGTCTAGACCACCACGAGCACCGCTCCATTTTCACCAAGGCGGCGGTGTTTGCTCCTCGTCCATCTCCTCCCACCAATCAGTCGGGACCAAGTGGAAATCAGCCCGCCCTGTTAACAATGTTAACCTGGGGTTATCTACTTTCATTGTGGTCGTCCGGGCATTATGCCAACAAGTGTGTGGCAAGCGGCAAGGATTGCCTCTGTTCGACCATATCCGATTGCTCATGCGGCCAGCCTTTTCGCAGAGGCCACCTATCAAAGCCGATCCGCCGGTCAGTGGGCATGTGAACCGATCACTCTTTGAAGAGGCGCCGATACACTGAAGTTGTTATGGGTATGCTCCTAGTTAATTTCAGTCCACTCTTCGCTTTATTTGACTGGAGCATCTCATTCTTTATTAGCAATCATTTTCTTTGTTCAACACCGATTAGACATGCATACCCTCCAACCACCTTTTATTATTCAATCACTGGTCGGTCTTTAAAACCGATCGATTTGTTAATGGGGTCAACATAACAATCCTTGGGGTGAAGTTTTTAGCAAATCTAATTGTCATTGACTCTAAAGGGTTGGACGTCATTTTGGGTATGGATTGGCTGTCCAAGAACCAGGGTCAAATCAATTGTTCCTAACGGTCTATTTCTATGACCAATGCAGACGGCATTCAAGTTGTTTACCATTCCAAAACAATTGGCTCTCATCTTTGCGCTCACCAAGTTGATACCACTCCTTCTTTGGAGTCAGTACCAATTGTCTGTGAATATGCTGATGTTTTTCCTGAAGACCTTCCCGGTTTACCACCAGATCGGGAAGTGGAGTTTGTTATTGAACTCGTTCCTGGAACTGCTCCGATATCCAGGAGTCCTTATGGAATGCCTGTCAACGAGTTGGTTGAATTGAAGAAGCAACTCGGAGAATTGCTTGACAAAGGTTTCATTCGACCGAGTTCCTCACCTTGGGGATGCCCGGCAATCTTTGTTAAGAAGAAAGACAACACTTTACGGATGTGTGTGGATTACCGTTCGTTAAATGAGGTCACTATCAAGAACAAATATCCTCTACCTCGAATTGATGATCTTTTTGATCAGTTGGTTGGTGCCCGTGTCTTTTCAAAGATTGATTTGCGATCGGGCTATCATCAGATCAAGGTTAGAGCTGAGGACATTCCTAAGACAGCTTTCTCTACTCGTTATGGTTTATATGAGTATACTGTTATGTCCTTTGGTCTGACCAATGCTCCAGCATATTTCATGAATCTTATGAATTCAGTGTTCATGGAATTCTTGGATAAGTTCGTTGTCGTGTTCATTGACGACATCCTTATTTATTCCAAGTCTGATAAGGATCATGAACAACATTTGCGACTTGTGCTGGAAACACTTCGTCGGCATCGATTATATGCTAAGTTCAGCAAATGTGCTTTCTGGCTCAGAGAGGTTGCATTTTTGGGGCATGTGTTGTCTGAAGGAGGTATCGCTGTCGATCCAAGCAAGGTACCGGATGTACTAAATTGGAAGCCTCCCAAGAATGTTCCAGAGATTCGGAGTTTTCTCGGACTTGCGGGTTATTACCGTAGGTTCATTGAAATTTGAATGGTCAGCTAAGTGTGAAGAGAGTTTTTGGCTTTTGAGAACTCTCTTGACTAAAGCTCCAGTTCTTACTCTTCCGGATGTTCTTAAGAGCTTCGACATTTATTGCGATGCATCTTGCCATGGACTTGGTTGTGTGCTTATGCAAGAAGGCGAGTTGTGGCATATGCATCCGACGATTGCGCCCTCATGAAGTTAATTATCCTACTCATGATTTGGAATTGCCGTGGTCCATGCATTGAAGATTTGGCGACATTACCTTCTAGGTAATCGTTGTGAGATCTACACCGATCATAAAGCTCAAATACATATTCACTCAATCTGATTTGAATATGAGACAACGAAGATGGCTTGAACGATCAAAGACTACGACATGGGTATTCATTATCATCCCTGGTAAAGCCAATGTTGTGGCCGATGCTTTGCGAAAGTCACAATGCAATCGCATATCTTTTCTACTAGAAAAGACTTGTGTGCTGATTCTCGACGCTTAAGTCTTGAATTGGTGGGAAAAGGTTTCTCGCTGCATTACATGTGGAGCCAACATTAGCATCTCAGATTCGGAGGCCCGCATAAGCGATGCCGAGGTAGCCGAAATTAAGGAAAACATGAAAGCGAGTAAAGCCAATGAGTTTTTCGAAGATGATCGCGGTATGATTCGATATCGCAATCGTTTGGTAGTACCACGATCCCCATCTAAAGAGTCTAATTCTTAGAGAGGCTCATAATTCCAAGTTTTCTTTGCATCCCGGGAGTACCAAGATGTACCAGGATTTGAAGAAAATATTTTGGTGGAGCCAAATGAAGAGGCAAATTGCTCAGTATGTTGCTGAATGTGATATTTGCCAAAGGGTTAAAGCTGAACATCTGAAGCCAGCTGGTACCCTTCAGCCTTTGCCTATTCCACAATGGAAGTGGGAAGAGATCGGTATGGATTTCGTTACTGGTCTTCCCAAAACTTCCAAGGGATCTGATGCCATTTGGGTGATCATCGATCGTTTAACCAAAGTGGCTCATTTTATTCCGGTCAGGACTGATTTCAATGGCAAGCAATTAGCAGAGCTTTATATTGCTAGAATTGTTTGTCTTCATGGTGTTCCTAAAGTCATTGTTTCTGACCGTGGTCCTCAATTCACTTCCCATTTTTGGAATAGCCTTCATCAGGCTATGGGAACTGAACTTTCTTTCAGTACTGCTTACCATCCTCAAACCAGTGGTCAAACTGAAAGAGTGAACCAAGTAATGGAAGATCTTCTTCGAGCCTATGTGCTATCTTATGGCAAGGACTGGGAGAAATCTTTGCCATATGTGGAATTTTCCTACAATAATAGCTACCAAGCAAGTATTCAAATGTCGCCTTTTGAAGCCTTGTATGGGAAAGCTTGTAGGACTCCATTGAATTGGTCCGAGTCAGGTGAAAGATCATTCTTTGGCCCAGACTTGGTAAAAGAAGCAGAGGAGCAAGTTCGTCTGATTCGAGATTGTTTGAAAACTGCACAGTCTCGTCAGAAGAGCTATGCTGATCATCGCCGTCGTGAATTGAGCTTTGAGGTGGATGACCATGTCTATCTTAAAGTGTCACCCATGAAGGGCACTCATCGTTTTCAGGTAAAAGGGAAGCTCGCACCTCGTTATATCGGACCCTTCCGAATAATTGCCAAGCGAGGAGATGTGGCTTACCAATTGGAACTACCCGAATCGCTTTCAGCAGTGCATGATACTTTTCATGTGTCTCAATTGAAGAAATGCCTTCGTGTTCCTATTGAGGCAACTGCTTATGAGCATCTTAATCTCCAACCTGATCTTTCTTATCAAGAACAACCAGTGCGTATCCTCGACACAATGGAACGCAGGACAAGAAATCGTACTGTCAAGTTCTTAAAAATTCAGTGGACTAATCATTCCGAGGATGAAGCCACTTGGGAGCGCGAAGATCTGATGCAGATTGAGCATCCCCATCTTTTTGTTGTTTAGTACTTTCCTTTAGATCAAGAAAGGAAAGTTTAAACAAAGCAATGTAAACAAAGATGTAATAATAACACTATGTTGTTTTGTAAAGTTCTTCTTTGTTATCCTTGAAGGAAATCAAGGCAACAGATGTTGAGTTTCCTCATGAATCAGTTCCATTTCACTTCTTCCTGATCTTAACTTGTTCCAAATCTCGGGGACGAGATTTTCTTAAGGGGGGTAGGTTTGTAACAGCCCCAAGTTTATAAGCAGTAATAAAATGCTTTATGAACAGTAATGAGGTGCTGTTCATAGCATTACTGTTCATATTTACACTTTGGGCACATGCTACAAATTAAAACCTTCCTTTTAGTTAACATCCTAAAGAACCATTTAAAATCTTAAAGGAATACAGGTAAAACTTGTATTATGACTGGGAAATATTTTTATTAAAGCCTAGATAAATTATCTTGGCTAAAAATATTTTTGTTGCATTTTAGAAATTATTTGGGCTTAAAGAAAATTTATGGTCTTTAAATGAATATTTTCGACTGAAATAAATATTTATGTATTTTATAAAGTGAAAATGTGGTTTATGAAATTTATCTGGGAAATATATCATCCCAGTAGCTTATAGTAAAATTTTCATGAATTTATAAATTTATTTGCTATTTTTAAAGTCCCATCAAACCTTTTAAATATTTGAATAAGGTTTGGTCAACCAAACCGGTCCAAACCTAGCCCTAATATCAGAGCGACTCGGACCACGTATCTTGGTCCAACCCAATCATCTTGGTCGGCTCGGTCACGTTGAGCGCGAGCCCAAAATCCACGCGTGATGCGAGCCGTCGATCTTCAATCGAGCAGGCGAGCTCACTGCATCACACGAGCCGCCCACGCACGAGATCAACCTCCACCGTTGGATCTTAATCCAACGAACGTGATCGGTGTATGCAATCGGACAACTCCGGATCCTTATTCAATCTCCACCGTTCGTTTCCAATCGAACCGTGACGCTCTTTTCGTTTTAAACTTAAAGGCGCGCTTTTATTTCAGCCGTTAGATTCAAATCCTACGGTTTTTCCCTTTTTCCCGCGTGTTATAAAGCCCGCACTCCTCTGGACCGTTGGATCTTCATCGTATGGCCTAGATTTGTGTATGCATTCGGACGACTCCGGATCCCCGCACAATCGTGGCCGTCCATCCTTGATCTAGCGGTATCGCTTATTTCAATTTGAAATCAGAGGCGCGCGTTAATGTGGGCCTTTGGATCTCAATCCTACGGCACTCCTTTTTGACCTTGGGCCTTTAAAGCCCAAAATCGGTGGGTCGTTGGATTTTAATCGTGCGGACCACATGGGTGTATGCAATCGGACCATCGGGTTCCATTTTACATCCTGACCGTAGAAATTAAATCCAACGGTGCTGAGCCATCGCATCAAAAGAAGAGTGACGTGTATATCTTTTAATTGATCGTTGGATCTTGATCCAACGTATATCTTTGAAAGTGGAGCCCCGTAGTCCTTCGGGATTTCAATTAGATCTCGCTCATCCGATCTAGATCGTGCGGTCCATATTAACTGGTACCGATTCAAATCATTTAACCTTTCTATTTATCATGACCACTCATTTCCAATCGGACGGTTGGTGTTCTTTTCGCATTTTAGGAGACGCAGCAGGTGTGGATCGCAATGGGACCCACATGTCATATTTTGCCTCTCTTCTTCCTTATCTCTGCTGCGCACCATTTTTGTGAGCAGGGGAGAGGATTTATCCAAAGATTATACACTGATTTTTGAGATGTTTAGCTAAATGGACACCTCATCAACTCTAGATCTTTCCTTCTTGCTCTGTAGCTCAACACCCATATATAAACCCTAGCTTTCCTTGCTGTTGCCATTGTTGACCGAAGAAGCTCATCCTTTTCTTGCTGACCAGTGGAGTTTCTTGCTCTTGTTCCTTTTGCTTATCCATCCTAAACTCGTTACACTTTGCAATAAAGATTGATTATCTTTTGTAGGTTAAATCAGAGTTTAATCCTCTGTTGATCAGCATCGGGTTTTCAAAACCCTTGGCATATCTTTTCTCCTGGTAAGCTAAAACCCTAGCTGTAACATCTTGAGCATCTTAAGGACCTTAGAAGCTGCTGTGAACCATTCTTTTAAGCATCAGTAGCTTGATCTTGCTTCAAACTGAAAAGTTGATATTACGCCTTTTCAGTTTCTCATGTCATTTTCAAGACCTAGGGTTCTTCCTGTCAACTTACCGTCTTATTTAGGTTTTGACTAAACCTAGCAGACATAACAAGTTAATCTTTCCATTCTTGTCATCATCCATTTTAACTTCTAGCCGAGAATTGTCCTGTTTCTTTTTGTCGGTTTAACCGACAAAAATGATCTCCTTCCTAGTCGATGTGATCTAACTGGCTAGGGTTAGACTAAGATTAGTTTGGGATGTTAATTACCCTAAAGGATCATGCTAAGATTCATTTATGGACTTTTGCATGATCTATACTTCTTTTCCAAAATTGCAATCATCTGTTTTGACTCTTTTACAATCAAAACGGAGTTTTGCTGTGAAACCTAATTTGTCTTTTGAAAACAGTGAGCTATATGATGGATTATTATCATTATTATGGGTAGTTATGGCTTAAGCATACTGTAATCATGCACTTCTAGATTGATCATGCATTTTCTTCTATTTTGGACTTATTGTCAGTTTTGGTATTTATTGGATCTTATTGTTCCTTTTAGAATCTGGTTCTGTTGAAGCAATTGAATCTTTTTCTGAGCAACCAGAACCTGCAACAGAAGTCTATTATTACCAAGGCAAGCATCCTCTTTGAAGAAGGAGAGGAAGGAGAGGAAGGAGAAGAAGGAGGGAAAGGAGAAGAAGAACTCGCGTGGGGATTGGTTCAGCAAGCTAGCGGTTCTACAAGGGTAACGAGATGCCTTCCCCGCTGTTTGATCCATAGTAGATGCGAAACCGATTAGAATTGTTGGTTAATTGTTGGGCTGCAGAACATTCAATTCTGTCCAGTATCTTGCGTGGGTTTTTTCGTGTATTTAGAGGCTGAATTTTAAGATTCCATCTCCTAGAGTTATGTGGGTTATGTCGTTATCTTTCAGTAGCCGCGAAGATCACTCGATTCCGAGGTCTGAGTCAAAAGTTATGGTCGATTTAGTATCTGCTGCCAGAAATCTGACGAGAATAAACTGTCTGGATATTTCCTAAAATATAATAGGGAAATTGGAAGAATATGAAAGTTCACCCAACTAGGTTATTGTAGGTAATTCAATAACCTTTTCAGATTGATAAAGAACGATCAATTCGGAGTTACCTATTAAAAGTTATGGTCATTTTAGTTTTGCTGTTCGATTGTGTAGGCAGTTTCTGTACTGAAAGTTCAGACAATGGTTAGCCTAATATTTTGGCCGAATTGGTTTTTCGTGTCAACTAGAGTATTGTAGATTAGTCAGTTAAGAATCTACAGAAATTGGTTTTACCTCTTTTTGACTTCCTGTTCATGAGTTATGTCAATTACCGTGCCGCTGTCCAGGAACGGTATACGGCAGGAAACGTTGTTTTTCAGTTTCAGCTTTGTAAACTCGTTTTGAGTCGTCAAGTAAGCGATGTAGAATGCCGATTAGTAGCTCTGAGTATATTATGTCTTAATTGAAATTATTTTACCTGTTTAGGAGGTGAAGCCTCAGGTTTAGGAGTATCACCTTTGCCGGCTAACGCGTCGCATCGTGGAAGGCAAGTAAATGTAGCGGTTGTGCTACGGTTTAACCCGTTTTTCTTACTACTTGCACTATGCATGATTGACGTAGTGTTAAATGATATGCCATGGTTACAGGTTTTCTAAGTAAGAATGTGGTAGCAAGATATTAATCAATGGCTATGTTTGGATGAGTTTGGGTAGTATTGTGGTAATTCGCGTAATGAGCCAAATGCGGAATATGAGAATAAACTCAAGGTGGACATGTTGATAATTCATTGTGGCTATTTTCATGATGATCATGTGGTGGTCTATGTGATAGAGTTTCATCTAGATCGATTGATTTTGCTCTTGGTGAATCGGGTGTGGGTTATGTGGTAATGGTCTTATGACACGTTGGTATTGTGCTTAATGAGACACATGTGGATTATGAGAAAATATTCATGATGAGTACGTTGTTGATCTCCGTGGTTAAATTCTTGTGGTTTATGATTATCATATCATATCATTCATGACATATCATGACATTTGCATTGTGGATGTCGCCGCTTATAGCCGCGATCAGTGCTGGTACAACATCGTGCATTGTCAGAGACGATGCATACCTTTACCTTGTTGGGTAAAGGTGCAGTGGAGCATAGCATACATATGCATTACATTGTGGAAAGATCATTTGCATTCTTATGCAAGATATTGAGGTGAATTTATTTTGCAATCAAACGCAACTTCATAGTTGCAATGTGAAAATTGACTCATGAGAGTCTCTTGTGGAATGAGTAATGTGGTTGTGGTTGTGGAATGGGGTTTACCCATGTGGTATGGTAGAGGTTGTGATTGTGGCATGAGATTCTTCTCTCTTGTGGTAATCGTTGATAGCAGTTGTGGATGTGAGAAATAGTAAAGTTATGAGGTAAAACATGTTAATACTCTATTGTCATTGGTAGTGGTAGTGGTGAATAATATGAAGCAGTTGATCAAGATTTTGTTGTTATTATTTTACTATCTTTGGTAGTAAATATAGTTGAGGCTATAATTGTGTTCATCATGAGAATTGGATATTGATGCTTAATATCTTTGTAGTTTAATTAGCTTGTAAATGAATGTGGATTCACATTATGGATGTGGACATATGGATACTTTAATGATGTTGTATATTTATTTGTAGTCTGATTAGCCTGTTAAACAGTTTGCTTGCTGAGATTTTTATCTCACCCTTGTTTCCCCCCCCCTACAGGTGATTGTTGAGCATTCATGGGATGGGTAGAGCGGCACCACAATAATGCACTTGGTTCATCAACTCATGTTGTAATAAAGACGATGAAATTCTAGCCAAATGCTTAACTATTTGTGGATGATTATGTTGTTAAATAAGGATGGACTTGTGAACCATTCTTTGTTTAATCTGCTAGAGGTTGTTTAATAATTGAACTTGTTACCGTCATCTTTATTCCCTTAGTTGTTTATGCTTCCGCTTAGTGCTTCTTGTCTAGAGTTACCGCGAATTAATTCTGTCTTGAAATTATTGGCTAGTCAGAGTGGTTAAGTAGCATTCCAGGTAATGTGGATCCCGGGTGTTACAGTTGGTATCGAGCGGGCTTTAGGTCTGTGGTAATTAAAATATTAAATTGACACCTTTGGTGCACAATAGGATGGGATGGGTCAAGCATTGCATTCGTGCTTTGACATGTTATATTGATTATTCATGCTATGAGATAATCCTGTATGTTTATGTGTTGTTTCTATGATTGCTATGAGTGAGGATAGTCAATGATAAGAGGTAGGGTTTGCGGTCGTTGCCTTGGGCATTGCCGCTTATACCCCATTCATGGTACAGGATATTGATGCAGTTACCTCGGGTAACTTAGTTGCGGATGTCATGGGTAAGTTTCTTAGAAAAGTGTTATCCTCCTTGAATTGATGTTGGCCGATTCTTGGCCTATTGCAGTTAATGATTTTTCTCTCGGGTTAGTTGTTTATTACAGCTTGTTAGGTGTCACTAGGCCTCCAATTGTTCTTGAGGCCAAGTATTGTTTCTTCTCGATTGATGGGTTGTTTGTTGCCGTGAGCAAGTGCTTTTGGAGAGATGGTATTTTTCGCGTTGTTCCATCTTTCTTGCTGGAAAACATGACTCTTGTATTTCGTTTGATATTTTGAGAGAGAATCAAAGCTTACGTGGGAAGTTCATTAACTTGTGGAAGCATTGGCTCTATGCATTTCTTCTGAGTTATTTCGACTTTTGAAGTTTGATTTTCTCCTAGAAGGAGTGTTAAAATCCTTTATGTTGTTTTGTTGTGTTTAAGTAGTAGGTGGTAATTATGTGAATAATTGATAGATTGTGAATTATCAAGTTGAAAAATTAGTGTGGTACATCATTAATTTCTACTAACATCTTTAGAAGTGAAGTTGATTAATATGATGTTGTCCTGTTGTAGTTTCTTGAAGATTTGTGGCTAAGAATTTAGCGATACATGTGTAGAACTCATGCATTTATTAAGGATTATGAAAAACAATTGTATTGACTATTGTAGTTGTTTAATTTTCCCAACTTGTTGGATAGATTGGATTGATTGATCTTAAGTAATTAATCTGACCATTCGGGATGGTCAAGTAAGGAGGTGTTGGAATATTGCCTTAATAAGATTAACCTTAATTATGTCCTCTCTTTACATACTTGATGAGCATGTACAATCATAAAGTTATGTAACTTTTACCATGCTAAATTGTTGAATTATGTATAAAGAAATGGATGAAGGTGGATGTATTGACTTGGAATCTTGTCTTATAAAGCTGGTATTATTGATGTTTAAAGTTATTTTATTTTAATATCTTAACATAAGGTGGAATATCGAATCTGTGCTCTTTATTGTCTTTGTGATTGCAAATTAGAGATAGGATCATTAATGCTATCTTGATGAAAAATTAATAATCAATTATTGACAGCAATGGCTAGAGTGTAATTACTTGTTGCTAAACTAGAGTTTAGCATCAGTACGAGATAAATGTATGGAATCTAATAAGAGATTCATACTAGCATGTTTTGTGAGGTTGTTATGTTCTAATATCATCTTGTTAAAGAGTTTGTTTTAATGTGATGGCTTATGCACTAGTTTTAACTAGATTAAGTAGTTGGAATCTTATTTGGATAATAAGAACATGATGAAATGATTAATGGTGTTCCTTTTGCAAAAATATGAAGGAGTGGGATGATATGATGATTTTTTTTTTAAAAAAAAGAACATTTTACCTTGTTGTGAATACAACCGATAGCATGTAGTTGTGATTATGGTGTTGAATGTTTTAAAAATAAAGGAATTTGTTAATTCCATAATACTAATTGCATTGAAGGGTGTGAGATTTAAGGTTGGAATCTTTTTGGACCTTATGACTTGTGTCATAGTCGATGTTGCTCTGAGTAAAGCGACGTGTTGATTGATCTTATTGGTTTTATTTGAATCTTGTGTTGTGGTCTTCAAGCATCCTTTGTTGGAAATGGCGGGATGTTGTAATCAAAGAAAATTGCTTCTTATTGAAAGGAAAAGTTGTACTAGATGTATTTGAGGTACAGATGATCTTATCTTGTGTTTTTCCAACCTCATTGCTATTTGTTATTCTTTTGGTCTTTTGGCTATTGTGATGATAACCATTTTCGTATGTTGAATTTATTTCTTCTTACCTCTTCTTCTAAGAACATGGTAATTGTTGTGGGTTCTGAAGCCTTTTGTTGGTCGTGGTTTTGGGATAGAGTATGATTTGCGGGGCAGTGAGAGTCTATCTACAATGGTGTAGATGATGTACTCAATTGAGCTAATTGTTGAGGTGGCCAACTTGAGTTAAATGAGTGGTGTGTTGGGTAATGATTTGAAAAATCCTTGGTTCAAGGAAGTTAAATTATTAAAAGAAATGAATTGGGAAATTATTGTTATGTCAAGTAGTGCGATGCTCTCTTGATTCTTGTTTATCTTTGTGTGTTTATGGCAGAGACCATTTGCATTTTGAGTTGACGTATGTTGAGGCGTAGTCTTTTCCGATTAGGAAAAGAAATTGATTGTTTTGGTGCATCGAGTGATTTTTTCACTCTTAGCTTATGTGGCGTGGTTCTCCAATTGTCTACATGGTGAGTAGAAATATTTTGTGGTGAATCCTTTGATTTGGATCGTGGTCCTTTGAAGGAAAGCTGGTTGCTAGTGTGATGCTTGAGAGTTCTTTACTCTTACATTCTTTGGGTTCTGTTTGCAAAAGATACCGTTGTGCTCCTAGTAGAATGATGTGAGTGGAATTTGTGATCAAATTCTTTAAAAGGGTATATTGGGTTATCCTTAGTATATTTAATAAGAGAAAAATGTTTTAAGAAAGAGGATGGTTTGAGAAAGTGGTCTTAATAGTTTTATGGAAATTTTGCCAAAATGGCAGGACTCATTGTTTGCTCAGGGCCGACAAAAGAATTATGCGGATGTTCGTGGCGAGAATTGAGTTTGCGGTCGGGAGCCTTGTGCTCCTTTGGGTGTCTCCAACCAAGGGTATTGTTCGTTTGGTACCACCGAAGCTTAGCCCGCAGTACATCGGTACTTTTCCGGTGATTGCTCGGGTGGGTAGTTTGGCTTATCGTTTGTAGTTGCCAAACTCTTTGAGTGATGGGCACAATGTTTTCCATGTGTCTATGCTGAGGAAATTCTTGCGGGATCAGAACACAAGTTTGACTCGAACAGTCACGTGGGAGCAGATCTCACTGTGGAGAGTCGGCCAGTTCGTATCTTGGACACGTCGGAGCGGGTCTTGAGGAATAAGACCATCAAGTATGTGAAGGTCCTTTGGACGAATCAGTCTGAGAGAGAGGCTACGTGGGAGTTGGAGGATCATTTGCGAAAGAAGTACCCCGAGCTCTTCGTGGCTAGTGAGTACTCCTAGTTTGGGTTGCTCTTTTCTTGTTGTTCCTTTCTTTGTGGTCTGAAGAGTTGGATTCGAGGGCGAATCCTCTTAAGGTGGGAAGAATGTAATACCCAGATCGTTAGTTCGGCGTAGGTTTTAATTTTTATAAGTGGTGACGGAGAGTCGCCGGTTAATCAATTTATCGCGGGAAAGAAAGAAAGAAAGATTATTAATTTGTGAGTCAGCTTTAGGTTGAATTAAACAATTAAATAGCTGTTAATTAAGTAAAAAAAACCAGTAAGGGAGAGTGGGCTTACCACCTTGGGCCAAGAGGGGGCCCAAGAGGTGGCCACACCCCTTTTTCTTGCCCTAGCCACCCCCTTACCCCTTGGCCGACCCCCCTCCTCCTGTTTCCCCCAAGCCGTCACACCTCCTCCTTGCCTCCCTCAACCCAGGTTGCTGCTCCTTGCGCCTCTCCCTTTGCCAAGTTGCTGCCCCTTTGCAAGAAGGAAAAGAGAAGAAGGAGAAGAAGGAGAGGAAGGAGAAGAAGGAGGAAAGGAGAAGAAGAACTCGCGTGGGGATTGGTTCAGCAAGCTAGCGGTTCTACAAGGGTAACGAGATGCCTTCCCGCTGTTTGATCCATAGTAGATGCGAAACCGATTAGAATTGTTGGTTAATTGTTGGGCTGCAGAACATTCAATTCTGTCCAGTATCTTGCGTGGGTTTTTTCGTGTATTTAGAGGCTGAATTTTAAGATTCCATCTCCTAGAGTTATGTGGGTTATGTCGTTATCTTTCAGTAGCCGCGAAGATCACTCGATTCCGAGGTCTGAGTCAAAAGTTATGGTCGATTTAGTATCTGCTGCCAGAAATCTGACGAGAATAAACTGTCTGGATATTTCCTAAAATATAATAGGGAAATTGGAAGAATATGAAAGTTCACCCAACTAGGTTATTGTAGTTAATTCAATAACCTTTTCAGATTGATAAAGAACGATCAATTCGGAGTTACCTATTAAAAGTTATGGTCATTTTAGTTTTGCTGTTCGATTGTGTAGGCAGTTTCTGTACTGAAAGTTCAGACAATGGTTAGCCTAATATTTTGGCCGAATTGGTTTTTCGTGTCAACTAGAGTATTGTAGATTAGTCAGTTAAGAATCTACAGAAATTGGTTTTACCTCTTTTTGACTTCCTGTTCATGAGTTATGTCAATTACCGTGCCGCTGTCCAGGAACGGTATACGGCAGGAAACGTTGTTTTTCAGTTTCAGCTTTGTAAACTCGTTTGAGTCGTCAAGTAAGCGATGTAGAATGCCGATTAGTAGCTCTGAGTATATTATGTCTTAATTGAAATTATTTTACCTGTTTAGGAGGTGAAGCCTCAGGTTTAGGAGTATCACCTTTGCCGGCTAACGCGTCGCATCGTGGAAGGCAAGTAAATGTAGCGGTTGTGCTACGGTTTAACCCGTTTTTCTTACTACTTGCACTATGCATGATTGACGTAGTGTTAAATGATATGCCATGGTTACAGGTTTTCTAAGTAAGAATGTGGTAGCAAGATATTAATCAATGGCTATGTTTGGATGAGTTTGGGTAGTATTGTGGTAATTCGCGTAATGAGCCAAATGCGGAATATGAGAATAAACTCAAGGTGGACATGTTGATAATTCATTGTGGCTATTTTCATGATGATCATGTGGTGGTCTATGTGATAGAGTTTCATCTAGATCAATTGATTTTGCTCTTGGTGAATCGGGTGTGGGTTATGTGGTAATGGTCTTATGACACGTTGGTATTGTGCTTAATAAGACACATGTGGATTATGAGAAAATATTCATGATGAGTACGTTGTTGATCTCCGTGGTTAAATTCTTGTGGTTTATGATTATCATATCATATCATTCATGACATATCATGACATTTGCATTGTGGATGTCGCCGCTTATAGCCGCGATCGACGGTACAACATCGTGCATTGTCAGAAAGACGATGCATACCTTTACCTTGTTGGGTAAAGGTGCAGTGGAGCATAGCATACATATGCATTACATTGTGGAAAGATCATTTGCATTCTTATGCAAGATATTGAGGTGAATTTATTTTGCAATCAAACGCAACTTCATAGTTGCAATGTGAAAATTGACTCATGAGAGTCTCTTGTGGAATGAGTAATGTGGTTGTGGTTGTGGAATGGGGTTTACCCCATGTGGTATGGTAGAGGTTGTGATTGTGGCATGAGATTCTTCTCTCTTGTGGTAATCGTTGATAGCGATTGTGGATGTGAGAAATAGTAAAGTTATGAGGTAAAACATGTTAATACTCTATTGTCATTGGTAGTGGTAGTGGTGAATAATATGAAGCGATTGATCAAGATTTTGTTGTTATTATTTTACTATCTTTGGTAGTAAATATAGTTGAGGCTATAATTGTGTTCATCATGAGAATTGGATATTGATGCTTAATATCTTTGTAGTTTAATTAGCTTGTAAATGAATGTGGATTCACATTATGGATGTGGACATATGGATACTTTAATGATGTTGTATATTTATTTGTAGTCTGATTAGCCTGTTAAACAGTTTGCTTGCTGAGATTTTTATCTCACCCTTGTTTCCCCTACTGTGTGATTGTTGAGCATTCATGGGATGGGTAGAGCGGCACCACAATAATGCACTTGGTTCATCAACTCATGTTGTAATAAAGACGATGAAATTCTAGCCAAATGCTTAACTATTTGTGGATGATTATGTTGTTAAATAAGGATGGACTTGTGAACCATTCTTTGTTTAATCTGCTAGAGGTTGTTTAATAATTGAACTTGTTACCGTCATCTTTATTCCCTTAGTTGTTTATGCTTCCGCTTAGTGCTTCTTGTCTAGAGTTGCTGCCGAATTAATTCTGTCTTGAAATTATTGGCTAGCTGTAGAGTGGTTAAGTAGCATTCCAGGGTAATGTGGATCCTGGGGTGTTACATATGCAGTCTAGAGATTTTAGAGTTTGACAAGCATATCTTGTCAAACATGGGAATCACCACTGAACTATTGTCATTTTAAACTCTTTGTCCAGTTTCTTTAAATCAGCCTTGTATTTGAAATTCAAATTGATCTGGACAAGAGGAAGCTAGTGATGGTGCTTTTTTGCACGAGATTGGGTTTTGTGGTGGACTTGTCCGGGTTAATTAAGGACCGAACTCTGATTATTCAATTCAAGTCCCCCACGTACTTCCACATGTAGTGTATGAGCGCTGTTTGGTTAAGTAAAATGTTGAGACTATTGAGTTGGAAACAGGAGTGTAATACCCTATAATAGGATTCGGGAGGAAATCTAAAGTTTTAAAAGAAACGAGTGATTGGAAGTCGATTCAGGGGATGGTTAGCCCAAGGTACCTTGGTTTGTTTTAGTCAGCTACGTGAATTCGATGGCTGGCGTATCGTTAGGACCGTCTCGGGTCCATGCGCGGTGTACACAACACTGGGCATGTTGGTGCCAAGTGAGTATCTGAGAGATATGGAGTTTGAGTTTTCGTTAATATTGTTGACTTTCGAGCAGGATCTTACCTTTGAGTCTCTTTTGATGAATGTTTTTAGAAATGTCGAGTTGAGCGTTAGTACAGACGTCGCTTTACGTCCTCGTGTTGTGGTCTCATCTGCTTGGGAGAGAGGCCACTTGGGAGTGGGAGTCTCGCTGCGCGAGCGGTATCCGAGTTATCCTCCACAAAGTGCGTGATGTGTTTTAAGTTTATTCGTGATTGTTCCTTGGTGTAGCTTGGTTAGAATTCGGGACGAATTCAGTTTAAGGGGGTAGAGTGTAATACCCTATAATAGGATTCGGAGGAAATCTAAAGTTTTAAAAGAAACGAGTGATTGGAAGTCGATTCGGGGAAGGACCTTCGGAAAATAATTGAATAAGTGGGAGGAGATGGGTTTTTCTTCATAAACGCAACAACTGGGCTGGCTACGCCCATGAGGCCCTCTAGTGGCCGGCCAAAGGGGAGGCACCCTTTCCTCCCCTCCCTAACCCTAGCCGCCTCCCTTGCCCCTCTACCCGTGCGCCTCCCTCCTCTCTCCCTTAGGCAGCCGCCTCCTCTCCCCTGCGCACCACCCCTGCCCGTGGTCTCCCGGCTGCTGTACTCCCTCCCCCTTGCGTCTCCCTCGCTGCCGGCAAAGCCCCGTCCGTCTTCCTCGCTTGCCGACTCGGGAGAGAAGGTGATCGCTGGAGGAGTTTGGCTGTTCGAGGAAGGAGAAGAGGAAGGGAACGAGATCATATTTTGGGGGAGAGCTCGCTGGTGGGTGCCCTCAGTGCCCGGCAATCGGTTCGTCAAGGGTAACATCGTTTTCCCTCGTTTAGATGTTTTAGCACTTAACTATTCTTTGCCGGCAATTCTGTCGCCTCAGGGCAGATCGCATTAGAGGGACGATTTGTTATAGTTAAGTGCGGATTCAGTCTCGGGCATCTCCTAGAAAGTTGTAGAGGACGTCAATAGCTTTCAATGAAGTGCTAGATCATATTATTTGGACCACTACAGCAGAAGTTATGAATTATTTACTATGACTGTCCTGCGAATCTATTAGTATTTTGACAGGTTTTAGTAATCTGACCTTTTCGACCAGTTAAAGGGAGAATTAGAGGATCTCAGTATAACGAAAGTTGTAGATAATTGTCGTAGCTTTCAGGGAAGCACAAGAACGCAAAATTTGGGTAAACGAGCTGAAAGTTATGTTAGTTTTAGTGCTCTGTCCAGAAAGTCTGACGTGAAATCGATGTCTTGTTAATCGGCTTGAAAGTGATTTTAGATGGCCGAATCAGGGAGCTCACCAACTAGGTTTAGTTGGGAAATTTGATAACCTTTCAATGAAGTCCAAGAACACGTAATTTGGACCTCTGTACAGAAAGATATGAATTTTAGAACTTGACTGTTCACAGAAGGTACAGAACAGCAATTAGAAATTTGGAGTCGGGATTGGGTTGCGAGCTATTGGTAGTTGTGTTTGTTTTAGAATTCATGTGGTTCGTTACTGTGGTCTTAGTCTATGTTCTTGATTGAATTTAGGTGGGGAAGAGTACCGGAGGCAGCACCGACTTCACGCTCCCAGTTCGCACGCGTTAAGGCAAGTGCATTGTTTGATTCGTGGTTGTGTTTGATTGGTCATGATTGTGTGCTTCTCGATATGTGGTAGCATAGTGAGATTGTTGGCTTGATGTTGATTTAAGATTGATGGATGCGTCATATATGTCCATGCTCTATTGTTATATGTTCTTCTGTCTTGTGGTAATTTGATGATGATTAAATGATGAGCATGTGCATATTGAGATCATATTGAGGCTTGGTCATGTGGTGACCAAGTATGTTTCCTTTGAGATCCCGTCATGAAGGTGACGGGCCCGAGATCCTCACTAGTGGAGTGTGGGTTGAGGTCCCCATTACTTGCGGAGTAATGGGCAATTGGTCCCGTGCGTGCGCGCACGTGCATGGGTATGCGGCGACGGTTGCATACTCAGACACGTGTAATGCACACGTAAAGATAAAGAGAAAGGATCCTTGAGCATTGCATCCGCATGTGAAACGTTTGTTGTTGATCTTCGTATATTGATGCCGATGTTATGGCTTTATTTTCGCATTTGCCGAGTCGTGGACTCACCCTTGTTTTGTTGTTATTTTAGGTACCCGAGCCAAGAACGACATGCATGGGGGGAAGTAGACTGCTAGTCACACACATGCCACATGAACTAAATAAAGTTGAATGATCTTCAGATAGTAATTGTTATTAGTAAATGGGCGAGATGCTCAAAGGTTAATTATATCTTGTGTCTTGAGGTGGTTTAGGTGTAATAACGATGAGTAGTGGAACTTTATACTTCACTGGATTGCTGGATATGTAGCATATCTTTGATTATCTTTTGATGTCTCTAGCTGGTAGTTTGATTAATTTATGATTCATTTGAATGTTGGAACCTCCGTGTAATTAACTTTACAAGGGAGGTTCTGCCGAACTTTATTAAGTTTGCTTTGATTAGAATTTATTAGGGTTTGTTTAGTAGCATTCCAAGCTCATGTTGGGCTGGGGTGTTACAGTTGGTATCAGAGCGGGCGGTAGGTCCGTGGTGATTGGATTTACAACCTAGGCAACTTAAATTGCTAAAATTTTGTAATGGTTAATGAACTTATAAACTGACACATGGTGGTGCATGAGGATGGGATGGGTCAAGCATTGCATTTACGCATCTGTTGAGTTGTATTAATGATTCCTGTTTTGAGATGATCTGTTATATCTATAGTATAATACTATGGTTATTATGTGTGGGTGTAACCCATGTTGAGAGGTGGAGGTAGTGGTTGTGGTCCTGGGCTATACCAGGTTACACCACCGTTCGTGGTATAGGATTAGCGAAGTATCCACATGAGAGATCGTAGTACAGGCGTTGGGTAGCGAGTACACTTAAAAGAGTTGTTCTCTTCCCTGAATTTGAATTTGGTCAACTCTTATCCAGTTGAGATTGATGAGTTTCTCTTGGGTTATTTATTCTTGTGGTTGATGGGTTGCTTTGAGAGAAAAAAAAAGTATTGGTGTGTTTTCTTTGGCTTAATTTGTCCTGTAAAGCAATCATTATTTTCCCAACTGATGAGTTATTCTTGCGGCTGGTGAACCGAGTTGATTGTCAAGTTTGACCGTTATTTTGGAGTTTTGTCCTTCTCATTGGAAAGCATGACCCATTTATCCGGTTGATGTTCTTGGGTAATGAAAGTTTCCTTTTGCAAGTCCTGTAGTACGTGGAAGTTTTGATTCAATATATTTCTTTTGGGTATCTTGAGTGTTGAAGTTGAAAAGTTCTTTTATAAAAGAAAATGCTAAACCCTTTAGCGATGTCATCTCGTGGTTAAGTGGGAGGTTATAATCGGAGAAATTAGTGAATATGATATGAGTTATCAAGTTGGGTCTGTAGTGTGTTGTATAATCGATCCTAACCAAGGTCCCTGGAAGGAAAGTTGATTAATGTGATGGTGTCATGTAGTAATTCTTGTTGAACTGTGATTAGGTGTACGGCTATACCTAATTGGAATCAATAGAGTTATTAACTCATCGTGGAACATTAACGAGTGTTTGATCCTCGGAGTTGTTTAGTTTGCTAAACTAGTTAGATTATTTGATCTTAATGGATTAATCTAACGTGCATAAAAGAGAAATATAAGATGTGTTCGATCGTCGCCTTGGTAGATATTAATATAGAAATCTTCTTTAATTGGCTATTTGATGATCTTATTTATGCTCGTGGGAGTACAAATAGATACAAGACCATCAATTCGTCCATGATTGAATAATCATCAAAAGTTTATGATAACCTCTAGATTGGAGTTAGTGTGTACTAAATAAGTATGAGCATTCGAATATGTCGTGTGTTTCATTGGAAAGGTTTATGGTGGGATTTAATAGGTGACATGTGTTTGCTTGATGGTGAGATTGTCGATAATAGTATGTCTTTGATGAAAGGGTTTTGGTGTAACCTTGTAATTTGTGTAGTAGGTTCCTTGAAAAATATGGTGGTTGTTATAGTGAGGGTGTAAGAATTTGGTGTACCCTCATTTGAGGATGAGAGGATAAAGTGAAATGTAACAGTTTGGTCAGTTTTTGGGGACTTTATAAAGGAAGAGTTGATGATAACGAACCTTGCTAAGAGTGAAATATTATTGATGTTAGTAATAAGGTCTACAAGAGATTGTGACGTGTTGGAGTGGTGATGATTTTTCTAGAGAGAAAGTAAGTTGATTGTTTTAATAACGGTTAAATGAAATATTTGGAGTTTTGTATTCGTGATCTTTTGGGGACTCATGATTTTTGCAGTAGATAAAAGTAGTTGAGCAATGTGACATATGGAAAGGTTCCGTTTGGTTCCGAAGTGATGAATGTGTTTTGGTATTAAAGACATCTCTTGTTTGGTTTGGTAAGTAATGTTGTAATCAAAGAGATTACTTTCGTTGTGTTAACGGAAAATGTTTACCATAAGTATTTGAGGGTTGAGCTAAAAAAAAAAATGTAATCCGCAACTTACTTGTTGTCTCAGCTTAAGAGTTTCTTGGGTTTGCATAGCAATGTTTTATTATGAGTTATGGAGATGGGAAATTTCTTCTTGTGGGACTTTTGCCCTCGACTGTGGATTCGCATTCTGTTTTCTGAGATCATTTCTATTTGACTATTTCTCTTGGTCTCGTGCTCACTTCGAGGAGCCATGATTTCTTATGCGTCGAACTTTGTATCTGTTTATTTCTTCCTTGTGAATAAGGAAGTAACCAAATTGTGTTGCCAAGTGTTATAAAGAGTAGCATGGTGATTGGTTGGAGGTGGTCAAGTATTTGGGATTGTTGATATTTTTGGGAACCAATCTATTTGAAGAGCGAGATAATGTGAATTGGTTTCGACTTACAACACTGGAAAGAATTCTACTTAAATGGAAAGTTTGTCGATAAGATTAAAGTGATTAGTGTTACAACTAGTGGAACCTATGGCGAATTATGATCCAAGAACCTTTGTCCATGTTGGGATGTTGGGACTATCAAAGGTATGGACACTTGATAAATTTATTAGAGTATCGCAATTGGATACTTAGTAAGATTGTGTATTTGGATACTTAGTAAGATTGTGTAGAAGAGTTTTGATGGTGAAGGTTAATGAGAGTAGCGGTGTGGAGAAACCTAAGCGTTGAGCTAATTAATGGGATAGCAGGAATTGTTGAGTTATGATCAATTATGATCCGCCTCGATGAGTAACCCTATGGGAGTTAGATTATCTCTAAGTATAACTTGGTCAAGAATTTATTTATAAATTGACGTTGGTGATTGAGTATGTTTGAATCTTGGTCAATCAGTTAGGGTTTTGCGAATGGGTATATTGTGGTCGTGTAGTTGAATTTTGATTAGTGTGGTTTAGTGAAGGTCCAAGATTGGTGACATGAAACGCCTTGAGCGGTTACTTGATTAGTGAGGAACGTGGATGTTAATGATTGATGTTATTATTGAGCTATGTAAAATTTTAGTAAATGAATTGGAAGATTTCCTATCAATCATACCAGAAATTCGTTGTAGGAGACTTCGAGGTTGATTTTAGGCTTTGCATTCTCATGTTAGAACCTTGGATGCCAATGATTATGTGTAGAGATGGTAGAATAAGAGTGGATTCCGAGTAGTGGGTTGATCATTGATAGTATCCTTTGAGGCTAGTATATGAGAGTGTGTGATGTGAATTTCAAATTGCTCATCCTTAACGGATTAAGGGATGTGATGGTGGGTGAAATCTATTGAGTTGTGTTGGAAATTATTTTGACAAGTAATTCATTCGGTGGGGAAGTTGGCTAGAGTAGGATATTGTGGATTGGAAGAGTCTACCTGCATAATTGTGAATTTTGTGTTCGGTAGAGCATAGGTTTGGGATTGCCAATTTAAGAGGAATGAGTTAATGCGTTATGCGATGATTTGAGATCTTATGATTTAAGAGAAAGTTAAAATCCTAAAAGAAAAATTATGGGAAAGAGTGTGATCTAGAATAGTGAAATATTCTCTTAGTTCTTATTTGAACTATGTGTTTATGACGGATGTCAATTACAAATTGAGTTGGTTCTTGCCGGAATATGTGGTTCTTTGATTGAGGAGAAAAAAAGGGTTAATCTGATTATTCGAGTGTTTTCGCGCTTATGTGGCATTTATTTCTAAACCGCCTAGTTGGAATGTGAAAAGGGTTTTCTTGGTGATCTTCGATTTTGGATTTCAGTGTTTTTGAGGAAGTTGGAATTGCATTGTGAATCCTTTGTTTTCATTGAATCAGTTATTAGAGTTGGTTAAAATAAGTTGTGTTGTGCGTCCCTGCTTAACGAAGACCCTCCTGGTTAGGATAAAGAGATCGACTGAAGATAGAACGAGCGTTCCATATGCTTGTGCACAAAATCTGTGGTGTGTTTCTAGTTAAAGGATGTGATCCTTGTTTCGTTGAAGAGTTCAATTGAGAGGTGGAACAAGAGTTTTGTGTTCTGTGTGCATGTTGTGCCATTCAGTATTGAGGGGATGGTTAGCCCAAGGTACCTTGGTTTGTTTTAGTCAGCTACGTGAATTCGATGGCTGGCGTATCGTTAGGACCGTCTCGGGTCCATGCGCGGTGTACACAACACTGGGCATGTTGGTGCCAAGTGAGTATCTGAGAGATATGGAGTTTGAGTTTTCGTTAATATTGTTGACTTTCGAGCAGGATCTTACCTTTGAGTCTCTTTTGATGAATGTTTTTAGAAATGTCGAGTTGAGCGTTAGTACAGACGTCGTTTTACGTCCTCGTGTTGTGGTCTCATCTGTTTGGGAGAGAGGCCACTTGGGAGTGGGAGTCTCGCTTGCGCGAGCGGTATCCGAGTTATCCTCCACAAAGCGTGATGTGTTTTAAGTTTATTCGTGATTGTTCCTTGGTGTAGCTTGGTTAGAATTCGGGGACGAATTCAGTTTAAGGGGGGTAGAGTGTAATACCCTATAATAGGATTCGGGAGGAAATCTAAAGTTTTAAAAGAAACGAGTGATTGGAAGTCGATTCAGGGGAAGGACCTTCTGGAAAATAATTGAATAAGTGGGAGGAGATGGGTTTTTCTTCATAAACGCAACAACCTGGGCCAGGCTACGCCCATGAGGCCCTCTAGTGGCCGGCCAAAGGGGAGGCACCCTTTCCTCCCCTCCCTAACCCTAGCCGCCTCCCTTGCCCCTCTACCCGTGCGCCCCTTCCTCTCTCTCCCTTAGGCAGCCGCCCCTTCCTCTCCCCTGCGCACCACCCCTGCCCAGGGTCTCCCCGGCTGCTGTACTCCCTCCCCTTGCGTCTCCTCGCTGCCGGCAAAGCCCGTCCGTCTTCCTCGCTTGCCGACTCGGAGAGAAGGTGATCGCTGGAGGAGTTTGGCTGTTCGAGGAAGGAGAAGAGGAAGGGAACGAGATCATATTTTGGGGGAGAGCTCGCTGGTGGGTGCCCTCAGTGCCCGGCAATCGGTTCGTCAAGGGTAACATCGTTTTCCCCTCGTTTAGATGTTTTAGCACTTAACTATTCTTTGCCGGCAATTCTGTCGCCTCAGGGCAGATCGCATTAGAGGGACGATTTGTTATAGTTAAGTGCGGATTCAGTCTCGGGCATCTCCTAGAAAGTTGTAGAGGACGTCAATAGCTTTCAATGAAGTGCTAGATCATATTATTTGGACCACTACAGCAGAAGTTATGAATTATTTACTATGACTGTCCTGCGAATCTATTAGTATTTTGACAGGTTTTAGTAATCTGACCTTTTCGACCAGTTAAAGGGAGAATTAGAGGATCTCAGTATAACGAAAGTTGTAGATAATTGTCGTAGCTTTCAGGGAAGCACAAGAACGCAAAATTTGGGTAAACGAGCTGAAAGTTATGTTAGTTTTAGTGCTCTGTCCAGAAAGTCTGACGTGAAATCGATGTCTTGTTAATCGGCTTGAAAGTGATTTTAGATGGCCGAATCAGGGGAGCTCACCAACTAGGTTTAGTTGGGAAATTTGATAACCTTTCAATGAAGTCCAAGAACACGTAATTTGGACCTCTGTACAGAAAGATATGAATTTTAGAACTTGACTGTTCACAGAAGGTACAGAACAGCAATTAGAAATTTGGAGTCGGGATTGGGTTGCGAGCTATTGGTAGTTGTGTTTGTTTTTAGAATTCATGTGGTTCGTTACTGTGGTCTTAGTCTATGTTCTTGATTGAATTTAGGTGGGGAAGAGTACCGGAGGCAGCACCGACTTCACGTTCCCAGTTCGCACGCGGTTAAGGCAAGTGCATTGTTTGATTCGTGGTTGTGTTTGATTGGTCATGATTGTGTGCTTCTCGATATGTGGTAGCATAGTGAGATTGTTGGCTTGATGTTGATTTAAGATTGATGGATGCGTCATATATGTCCATGCTCTATTGTTATATGTTCTTACTGTCTTGTGGTAATTTGATGATGATTAAATGATGAGCATGTGCATATTGAGATCATATTGAGGCTTGGTCATGTGGTGACCAAGTATGTTTCCTTTGAGATCCCCGTCATGAAGGTGACGGGCCCGAGATCCCCTCACTAGTGGAGTGTGGGCTTGAGGTCCCCATTACTTGCGGAGTAATGGGCAATTGGTCCCTGTGCGTGCGCGCACAGGCATGGGTATGCGGCGACGGTTGCATACTCTGCATTACCGGTGTAATGCACACAGAAAGATAAAGAGAAAGGATCCTTGAGCATTGCATCTGCATGTGAAACGTTTGTTGTTGATCTTCTGTATATTGATGCTGATGTTATGGCTTCTATTTCTGTACTTGCTGAGTCTGTGGACTCACCCTTGTTTTGTTGTTATTTTAGGTACCCGAGCCAAGAACGACATGCATGGGGGGAAGTAGACTGCTAGTCACACACATGCCACATGAACTAAATAAAGTTGAATGATCTTCAGATAGTAATTGTTATTAGTAAATGGGCGAGATGCTCAAAGGTTAATTATATCCTGTGTCTTGAGGTGGTTTAGGTGTAATAACGATGAGTAGTGGAACTTTATACTTCACTGGATTGCTGGATATGTAGCATATCTTTGATTATCTTTTGATGTCTCTAGCTGGTAGTTTGATTAATTTATGATTCATTTGAATGTTGGAACCTCCGTGTAATTAACTTTACAAGGGAGGTTCTGCCGAACTTTATTAAGTTTGCTTTGATTAGAATTTATTAGGGTTTGTTTAGTAGCATTCCAAGCTCATGTTGGGCTGGGGTGTTACAAGGAGAGTAAGGATATGTGTATTTGTAACACCCCAGGACCCACATTACCCTGGGATACTACTTAACCACTCTACAGCTAGCCAATAATTTCATAAGAATACAAAATTTTGGCAACAACTCTAGGCAAGAATCAATAAGCGGAAGCATAAACCACTATGGGAATAAAGATAACAGTAACAAGTTCAATAATTAAACAACCTCTAGCAGATTAATCCAAGTGTAGTCCACAAATGCATCAATAATAAATCAACAGATCACTCGTGAATAACTAGTCAATAGGCTAAATTCCTCTCAACTTTATTACAGCATGAAACTATAAATTGAGTGCATTATTGTAGTGCCGCTCTACCCATCCCAGGAATGCTTAAGAATCACCTGAAAGGGGGAAAGAAAACAACAAGAATGAGATAAAATCTCAGCAAGTAAGTTGAATAACAGGTTAATCAATTGACAAGCAAGCTACAACACAGGTTATATTATTGCATGACCACAACCACATTCCACTATCTTATTCAATAAACCACATGGACTAGCATGAGTCCTGCCTCATAAGAATTCAACCATTGACAAAAGAATGCATGTTCTCCATCCACAATGCTTAATGCAAATGCATGCCATGCTCCACTGCACTCTTACCCATCAAGGTAAGAGTGTGCATCGTACTACGGCAATGTACGATGCTGTACCGGTACGGTCGCGGCCATAAGCGGCGACATCCACAATGCAATGCAATGATATGTTATGAGTGATATGATAATCATAAACCACATATGTGACATCTCATAATGGCACCAACAAGATTAACTTGTACAACTACCACATAATCATTATGAAAAAAATACATCCATGATCCACATTCGACACATAAAGCAACCATTTCATGACTACACACAAGGTATCCAATGTAAATCATTAAATAATAATTACTGTCATCATCTCATATGTAAGTCAACCAACCATGGCATAATACTTCAAAATACGAAACTCATAGGGACTGCAAGTAGTAGGAACAACCAATTAAACGGTAGTAACACTGCTACAATTACTTGCCTTCCACGATGTGACGCGTTAGCCGGCCAAGGTGATACTCCTAAACCTGAGGCTTCACCTCCTAAACAAGTAAAATAAATTCAATAAGGTCATAATATACCCAGTGCTACTAATCGGCATTCTACAATGCTTACTAGACGACTCAAAACGAGTTTACAAAGCTGAAAACGAAAAACAACGTTTGCTGCCATAATCTGATTCTGGACAGCAGCACGGTAAATGACATAACTCATGATCTGGAAGTCAAAAAGAGGTAAACCCAATTTCTGTAGATTCTTAACTAACTAATCTACAATACTCTAGTTGACACGATACTCCAATTCGGCCAAAAAAATAGGCTAACCATTGTCTGAACTTACAGTACAGAAACTGTCTACACAAACAAACAGCAAAACTAAAATGACCATAACTTTTAATTGGTAACTCCGAATTGATCGTTCTTTATCAATCTGAAAAGGTTATCGAATTACCTACAATAACCTAGTTGGGTGAACTTTCAGATTCTACCAAATTCCCTTTCAAATTTTAGGAAATAACCAGACAGATTATTCTCGTCAGATTTCTGGCAGCAGATACTAAATCGATCATAACTTTTGACTCAGACCTCGGAATCGAGTGATCTTCACGGCTACTGAAAGATAACGACATAACCCACATATCTCTAGGAGATGAAAACTTAAAATTAAGCCTCTAAACATACGAAAAAAACCCACGCAAGGTTCTGGACAGAATTGCATCTTCTGCAGCCCGACAAATAACTATCAATTCTAATCGGTTTCGCATCTAATAAGGATTAAACAGCGGGGAGGGCATCTCGTTACCCTTGTAGAACCACTAGAAATCGCTGAACCAAACCCCACACAAAAACTTCTTCTTCTTCTTCTCCTTCTTCTCCTTCTTTTCTCCCTCTCTTTCTTCTTCCTTGCGCAAGGGGCAGCACCTTGGGATAGGGGAGGTGCAGGGGACAGCACCTTGGGAGAGGGAGGTGCAAGGGGAGGAGGGAAGTCGCCAAGAGGAGGAGGAGGGGCGGTGCTAGAGGAGGAGGAAAAGGGGGAAAGGGTGGGAGGGGCGGCTAGGGTTTGGGGGGTGGCCCTCCCCCCCCTTTGGCCAGCCACCACTAGGGGATGGGCCAAGGCCCAGCCCAAAAGGAAGCAAAAACAGAAAAGCCCCTCTCTAAGCTGGATTTGACGAAAAAAAAATAAAAAAAAAATAAAACTTCCCCGATTAAATTATTCTCTACCGATTGGTTTTTAATTAATCCGACTCTTGACTTTTCACACTTCCGGAGTATTACATTCTTCCCACCTTAAAAGGATTCGCCCTCGAATCCAATTCTACAGACCACAGGGAACAGAACAACAAGCAAACAGCAACCCAAACTCGGAGTACTCACCAGCCTCGAAGAGCTCGGGGTACTTTTTTCGCAAATGATCCTCCAGCTCCCACGTAGCCTCTCTCTCAGACTGATTCGTCCAAAGGACCTTCACATACTTGATGGTCTTATTCCTCAAGACCCGCTCCGATGTATCCAAGATACGAACTGGACGACTCTCCACAGTGAGATCCTGCTCCACTGTGACCTGCTCCAGGTCAATCTTGTGTTCTGGATCTCGCAAGTATTTCTCAAAGATAGACACATGGAAAACATTGTGCACACCACTCAATGAGTTTGGCAACTCCAAACGATAAGCCAAACTACCCACCCGGGCAACCACTGGAAAAGGACCGATGTACCGCGGGCTAAGCTTCCCGGTGGTACCAAAACGAACAATACCCTTGGTTGGAGACACCCGAAGGAGCACAAGGCTACCCACCGCAAACTCCAACTCGGCGCGAACATCCGCATAACTCTTTTGTCGGCTCTGAGCAGCCAACAAGTTCTGACGAACCTCCCGCACTTTCTCCACGGTCTGCTGAACAAGATCCGGACCAAGCAACGACCTCTCACCCACTGCATCCCAACAAAGAGGGGAAACACACCTCCGACCATACAAAGCCTCAAAAGGAGGCATCTTGATACTCGCCTGATAACTATTGTTATAAGCGAACTCTGCCAAAGCCAGATAGTCCTCCCAACTACCCTTCCAAGATAGCACGCAAGCACGAAGCATGTCCTCCAGGGTTTGAATGGTCCGCTCTGACTGACCATCCGTCTGAGGGTGAAAAGTGATCGAGGAAACTGCGTGCCCAACGCACCAAGACTCGCGAACTTAGAGACGAACTTGGCATCTCGGTCAGAAACAATGGACTTGGGTACACCGTGCTGTGAGGACCCCAGTTTATTTGGTTTGTAATGCTTAACCAACCACCTGGCCCTAGCATCACAAATCAAATAAACCAAGCCTCGAGATATGTATACTTCCCAGAACTGCAGTATACACACGTCTATACAAAATTATGCATCAAAACCATACATTACGATAAATACAAGTCTAACAATAAGACAACAAATAAATAAGTAAACAGCGGAAGCAGAAATGCCATAAGATGGCTAAGACAAAAACCAACCGGTTAGCCACATAACCACAGGGCAACCGACCGGGCCGCCAAGCTAGTCGTCAAACCCGCAGCACACCTCACAAAAGGGAAGCCCTTGGGGCTCACCTTCTTCCTCTGCAACAAAAACATTAAGCAAAGCAACTGAGTACAAAAATTGTTTTTGTACTCGCAAGACTGACGTGTAAGGGTAACAGAACTATAATTTAACTACATGCAAGCTTTATTTAAGTGGAGGAGGTTCTGGACTTACTTTTAGCAGAAAGCAAGTTTTCTTTTGCAATAATGTAATAGTTTGAAGGCAGTTTTAACAATTCAATTTTATTTGCAGAAATAACATGATCTGATGAAGTAGTGACAAAAGACATCCCGAGATGACCAACCCAATGGCCATCACAACAATAGTATGAACACCCGCTCATACCAACCCATCAAGTTTTAATTAAAAGGTTGTAGTCTAACTCTTGGAAGACCTCCCAAGCGTGTCCATAACCTAGGACGAGGCTATTCGAATAGTTTTAACCCTGCAGGGGTGTACCACTGTACCCACACTTTAGACCGCCTTTCCACCAGCCACGGTTAGCATACTTCCTTTGGTATGCAGGCACGGCTAAGTCTAACATGACGTTTTCCAATATTGTGTATCAACTACGAGTCGCTCGTATGGATAGAAATCCATACGCTTACATGGTAAAGCCGAAAAGACAACAAATCCCATCACAGGTGAAGCTTTTCGGACAACTACCATGCTCCCAACACCATCCCTCCTGCGACCCCCTGCGACCCGGAGCCAATACACGCCAAAGTACTAAGTCAAGAGAGGTCCCATATACTCTAGTGTGGTTAGCACGCAAGAATGCTTGGTTTAGTGTAACAAGCTGTTCGGTCCTTGTTGACTCGGGCACCATTCCAGTCACACCCAAAAATCACACCAACTTACCATTGTGCCCAAGTCCAAATCATTTTATTTTCAGTTTTTAGTTTTCACAATTAAACATAGCAAAAATGCTGAATCATAAAGTTATAATAATTTTTGTGTGATCAAAGTTATCGACTAAGTCGATAACCGCCCAATTCTACCGGTATCTAAGCATTGCTAAGCATCATATCGTAGAGACAAGTAAAAGGCCCTAACTCATTCACCGGGCTCTAATTCACCAGTGAGAATAATATTCCTAAGGTGGTGGCAGGGGTGAACAATTTTCAGGGCAACAATGCAATGGGATTAACTACCTCTAATCGACAAAATTACTTTGACACAAGAGCATGCATACATACAAGTTAAACAAAATATTAGACTTGAAAATAATGGGAATGAACTGGATATGATCAAACTGCTTGCCTTTGCTTTGTTTGAGATATTCGACTTGCTGCAGAGGTTCACTCGTTATCGACGCCATCTAGCGATAAAAGCGCCAAAGCGAAAACAACGAATAAACACCAGAACGCCAAAAGGGGAACCAACAATTAAATAACAACACAGAAAACAGATTATGATTTTAGACAAATTTAAAGACACAAAATTATTGAACTAGGAGTTGATTTGAATTGGTTACAAATTTTGAAGTTAAGATTTGGCATAAGGTCTACTGTTATTTGACATGCATATAACCTAATTCTTGCATTTTAAATAACTTTTACATCCTTAGACTAAGAATTAATGGCTAATCCTCAATGGGTTTACTAAGCTGATCTTTGATTCAAGTATTACTTAATGAATTTCTTTAAGTGAAAGCTGATAATAGTTGGTACCTTACTGTCATCCATCCTCTAATTAATCATGCAATTCTAAACTAGTATGCATTCCCAGGTTAACTACTTAGTGCACTTATCACCTAACCTTTGAGCTAACCTAAATGTCAGCCACACAACTAACTTGCATTGGATGGTTGACTTAGCAATTTAAGGTATGCCGACACTTCATATTTTCTCCTATCCAACTTGTCTTCACCATCTAGCATTTTAATGGAACAACAATAGAACAAGTTGATTGTCCATCGCTATATTCTGAAAATTCACCTCCACTAATGATTTTGAGTTGGCTACTAAAATTAAAGAGTTGTCCAAAGACTAATTTGATCCCCGACAATTCAAACTACTGCATTATCCAAACCATTAGTCTATTGATAACACTAACATCCCAAGTTTTCTTGGCGCTCACCTTTTCTCCCCTGTTAGTTTTTCTGAAAATTCTCATCTAGGATTGGTTTTTCATATAACTGTTCAACCTACCCAGAAGAATTTTCTCGAACTAACCAAATTAATCGCTTACTAGAACAAACATTCATTTATCTATTTGTTAAACAAATTTTTGGTGATCCTTTAGTTAGACACAACACTAGCACTAATCTCCTTAAGAGCTAATACTATTGTCAGATTTAAATACCTTCAGACTTCCAGTTCAAAAACACCTCTGCACTAAAACTGCTACCCTCAAATCCAACTTAAACTTTGCAAATCACTAAGAGTGTCCGAAATACACTAACATATTTGATTAGCTGAACAAGGTTGGGTTTCAGAGGGTGGGGCCCACTGTTAGAGAAACAGAGGAGGACCCAAATGAAGAACAGAGAGGCTCTGGCCGAATTTGGAGCTGTGGCGGTCGCCGGCGGTAGAGTGGTGGCGCGGCGAAGGTGAGTTCAAAAATGGGTTGCCCGGAGTGAATGGAAGCTAGGGGTAGCAATGATTCGGCTTGAGCGGCACTGTGGCGGCGCGGCGAAGGTGAGCGCGGTCGGCCGTGGCGGTGAAAGGCGATGGCGCCGAGAGGAAGGGGATGAAAACGATGCGCGCATGAGCACCGAGTGATGTACTGGAGCATGTTAGGGTGATCGGCGGCGGGAGGCACCGGAGAGGGCTGTCCACGGTGACCCGGGGCGGCGCGGACGCTTCAACGGTGGTGGTGGTCCTGGAGAGAAATAGGCACAAGTGAGCGATGGGGTAGAGTAGGGTGAGGTTAGGAGATGCTCACGGAGAGAAGAATTGAGTTGGAGCTCTCCGAAGAAGGCGCGGCGGCGGAAATGGCGAATTCGGCCGGAGGCGAGGAAGAACGGGTGCGCGCAGCTCCACAGTGGTGATAGCTCCAAATTGATAGAGGCGTTTTGTTTCTCTAGGCGAGGGGCGCGCCGTGACGCGGTTGTCCGAGGTTGGAGCTCACCGGAGTGGCTAGGGAGCTCGGAGGCGGCGCGGCCGAAAATGGCATTCGGAGCTGGTGGAGAAGAATGGACAGAGGAGGGGAAAAGAAAGCCAGGTAGGTGGGACTTCACGGCTGGCTTTGTAGGAGAGGGCGGGGGCAGCGAGGTGGCCGGCGATGCTGTCGTGGCGTGCATGCGGCGAGGTCGGGCGAAGCGGTGCTCAGCGAGCCGACGACGGCGGGGAGACACGTGAGGCGGTGGCGCGCGTGCGTGTGCAGCGTGAGAGAGGAACTCGCGGGTGGGGCCCACAGGTAAGTGAGAAGGGGAAAAGGTGCTGCGCCGAAATGGTGCGGTCGAACGGATCGGTGAATGGGCTCGGTCGGACCGAGGAATAGTGGATGGGTTTAGGTTTTGGTTTTAAATTTGACCGAAAGAAATTGAGTTTGACCTAGCAGTTTGAAATAGAAATAAATTTCTAAAAATTCTGAAAATTTTGTGGACACTCTGAGGATCACAAGGTACTTAGGAAAAATAAGTTCAAACACTTTCTACATTAAAATTTGTTAGAATTAAATTGTTTTCAAATCTGCATTTGGGATTTCATTTGAATTTTAGTGAAGGTAAAATGACTTCTAAAAATTTGGTAAAAATAATTACCATTTAGTATAAATAATCTAGTATTTGAATAAATTATTTTTAGAAACTTTTATTCACCCATTTTTCTGGATTTCAAATAGAAATGAATTTTAAGTTTAAAAGTTTGAAATTTCAACACAAACTTTAATACAATCTTCAAAATTTTAAAATTGTGCACAAGGTTTTGGAAACCATGAGCATGACCAAGGGATACAACCAAAAGTTTTTAAATTTTAATATTTTTATACATTTAAAATACAATCCCTAATTTGGGGCTGTTACAAATCTACCCCCCTTAAACAGAATCTCGTCCCGAGATTCCGGTAGTTCGGAAGTCGGAACGAAAGGCTGTGGCAACCTAGGTGGGCTTGGTCACAGTGTCACTTTTCGGATTTCGGGACGAACCGAACTCAAATCCGAAACCAGAGAGGTTCTACAGAAGTTTTAGGTTCTAAAGTGGGAAGCTTTGTTAAAGGATTTCTAATGCCTTTCTGATGAGTGTTTCCTAGGTGGTTCCTTTCAACTCTAAACGAAATGCTCCATCCGTTGTCTTGATTTCCTTCAAAGATAGTGCTGGAAGGCCATAATGCAGTATCCTGACGTTGCTGACACATTTTCCTTTCCATTGTTTTGTTTAACCTTTCCTTTCTTGCTTTGAAGGTAATTTGACATCACGCTTCACGTCGTCTTCTGGTAGTGTGAAAGACTCGGCTCCACTTAGTCGACTGAAAAGGGCATCGACCGATGGAACGGAAAGGCTGGTTAGATGGTAATCTAGTATCTACACCAGGATTTAGTGCAGAAAGGAGAAGGCAAGCAAGGTTTAAGGTGGTCTCGCTTAATCTCACCTCTCTAGTTCTATTTGCTTGGCTGGAATAGGAATTGCACAGATGAATGCACGAGGATGCATGTGTGCAAATTAGTCCTAAGGCAAATTTTAAATTTTGGTTAATGAGAGTGCAAATGCTTATATGCATGCTTTCATGATCCTATCAATGTGACACAACAATTTCATTTTTGTTAAGGTGAGCACAGCAAGTTGTCAAACTTCTAAGTTGGTTAACAATTTTAAGACAAAGCCTAATCAAGAATAATTTTAATTTGTACCTTTACATATTAGTCATTTTCATGCTTTTGATCACTAAGAAGAATCGCTAACCATGCTTCTTGTTTTATGCACTTGAGTAACATGACATGCTTGACTTAATTTAGAAACTATATGCATGATCAAAGTATGAGAATCAAGATGTCTAACAAGTATTTTGAGGTATCTGCTACCCCCCTTAAACATGTTTGATGTATAAAGGATGAGAGAAGGAAAGAATGGGCATAAGGTGAGGGAATGGCAATGAGTATGCAATTTAATTCTAGCATGTACTAACTACTCCAAAAGGTTCCGACATAGTTGCTATACATGCCGTCCGTAGGCGATGTGCAACTACTTGGAACAAGGAGAGCATACGATTACAAAATCCAGCGTCTACAAGCTAAGTAATACCATTTAGGGTGTATATATTCTAAGAATAACCCTAATTTAATCCTAATATCGCAATAAGGCATCGTCTAGGGGAAATTGACATTACCCTAACCCGATTGCAAACACATAACAATAAATGAACTCCAAATGTTTGTATGAAAGCATAAGATCAGTGCAAAATTACAAAGCAAAAGATTTGCCTCCCGGTACGACTAACTCGTATTGAATGAACGAGCAATCATTTAGGATGATAGAATTTTAGAACACACATCAAGTTATATCGCATCTAACGTGAATGGTAAAAACCATATAAGGGTGCATTGGGCATTAGCCATCTAATATCACATCTTACCCTTTTAACCCCATGAGTTTTAGTTGATTTAACATTTCATTTTTAACCCTAACGACGAATTAAGTGCTTGTAGTCCAAAACTTGTACTTGCTGTCCAGATTTTGTATCCGATCTCCGAGATGAGTGCTTCAACTCGGAGTGCTTCAAATCTTCACTAAATAACAACTAACACTTTATATTTTCAATTCTCATTATTCCCCAACCCGAATTTAACTGATAATCAACTAACTTTGAAAGGAGAAGAGAGAGGAACAACCTTTTTGAAAACTCAACATGAATAAGGCAAGATGAGCAAGCTAAGATAGATGAGGAGTAAAATCTAAGAATTTACTTAAGTTTTCATAACCCATTTGACATTTTGAAAATAAGTTTTTCAAAATATCCTAATGACGACCAAGCTAGGGGTTTCTACGCTACGCACAGCTCTGATACCAACTTTGTGAGGACCCCAGTTTATTTGGTTTGTAATGCTTAACCATCCACCTGGCCCTAGCATCACAAATCAAATAAACCAAGCCTCGAGATATGTATACTTCCCAGAACTGCAGTATACACACCTCTATACAAAATTATGCATCAAAACCATACATTACGATAAATACAAGTCTAACAATAAGACAACAAATAAATAAGTAAACAGCGGAAGCAGAAATGCCATAAGATGGCTAAGACAAAAACCAACCGGTTAGCCACATAACCACAGGGCAACCGACCGGGCCGCCAAGCTAGTCGTCAAACCCGCAGCACACCTCACAAAAGGGAAGCCCTTGGGGCTCACCTTCTTCCTCTGCAACAAAAACATTAAGCAAAGCAACTGAGTACAAAAATTGTTTTTGTACTCGCAAGACTGACGTGTAAGGGTAACAGAACTATAATTTAACTACATGCAAGCTTTATTTAAGTGGAGGGGGTTCTGGACTTACTTTTAGCAGAAAGCAAGTTTTCTTTTGCAATAATGTAATAGTTTGAAGGCAGTTTTAACAATTCAATTTTATTTGCGAAATAACGAATGATACAAGAAGTAGTGACAAAAGACATCCTGGAGATGACCAACCCAATGGCCATCACAACAATAGTATGAACACCCGTTCATACCAACCCATCAAGTTTTAATTAAAAGGTTGTAGTCTAACTCTTGGAAGACCTCCCCAAGCGTGTCCATAACCTAGGACGAGGCTATTCGAATAGTTTTAACCCTGCAGGGGTGTACCACTGTACCCACACTTTAGACCGCCTTTCCACC
Source organism: Ampelocalamus luodianensis (assembly GCA_036346255.1). Taxonomy (NCBI): domain Eukaryota; kingdom Viridiplantae; phylum Streptophyta; class Magnoliopsida; order Poales; family Poaceae; genus Ampelocalamus; species Ampelocalamus luodianensis. The sequence goes on along the minus strand of CM070620.1, from coordinate 66,635,185 downwards.
AGCCACGGTTAGCATACTTCCTTTGGTATGCAGGCACGGCTAAGTCTAACATGACGTTTTCCAATATTGTGTATCAACTACGAGTCGCTCGTATGGATAGAAATCCATATGCTTACATGGTAAAGCCGAAAAGACAACAAATCCCATCACGGGTGAAGCTTTTCGGACAACTACCATGCTCCCAACACCATCCCTCCTGCGACCCCCTGCGACCCGGAGCCAATACACGCCAAAGTACTAAGTCAAGAGAGGTCCCATATACTCTAGTGTGGTTAGCACGCAAGAATGCTTGGTTTAGTGTAACAAGATGTTCGGTCCTTGTTGACTCGGGCACCATTCCACCACACCCAAAAATCACACCAACTTACCATTGTGCCCAAGTCCAAATCATTTTATTTTCAGTTTTAGTTTTCACAATTAAACATAGCAAAAATGCTGAATCATAAAGTTATAATAATTTTGTGTGATCAAAGTTATCGACTAAGTCGATAACCGCCCAATTCTACCGGTATCTAAGCATTGCTAAGCATCATATCGTAGAGACAAGTAAAAGGCCCTAACTCATTCACCGGGCTCTAATTCACCAGTGAGAATAATATTCCTAAGGTGGTGGCAGGGGTGAACAATTTTCAGGGCAACAATGCAATGGGATTAACTACCTCTAATCGACAAAATTACTTTGACACAAGAGCATGCATACATACAAGTTAAACAAAATATTAGACTTGAAAATAATGGGAATGAACTGGATATGATCAAACTGCTTGCCTTTGCTTTGTTTGAGATATTCGACTTGCTGCAGAGGTTCACTCTCGTTATCGACGCCATCTAGCGATAAAAACTGCCAAAGCGAAAACAACGAATAAACACCAGAACGCCAAAAGGGGAACCAACAATTAAATAACAACACAGAAAACAGATTATGATTTTAGACAAATTTAAAGACACAAAATTATTGAACTAGGAGTTGATTTGAATTGGTTACAAATTTTGAAGTTAAGATTTGGCATAAGGTCTACTGTTATTTGACATGCATATAACCTAATTCTTGCATTTTAAATAACTTTTACATCCTTAGACTAAGAATTAATGGCTAATCCTCAATGGGTTTACTAAGCTGATCTTTGATTCAAGTATTACTTAATGAATTTCTTTAAGTGAAAGCTGATAATAGTTGGTACCTTACTGTCATCCATCCTCTAATTAATCATGTAACACCCCAGCTCAACATTGAGCCTGGAATGCTACTAAAATTAAATTAAACTAAGCTAAACTAAGACCAATTACAAAATCTCGACAAAACCTCCTTTGTATAGTCGCCTATACCGAGGTTCTAACAATTGATCAAGGCATTTATCAATAAAATCATAATCAGGTTCATTCAAGCGTGTAGAATAATAACATAAACATAACCAAAACTTTCTATTCTCATTATTACAGTTAATCTGAAACTCAAACTATCCATAGCTTCTAACAGGTAAACATAACATTTAACAATAATTTCATAATCCAATTCACTCATGCATAAGAGATAATCATGGGAATGTAATCAAATTAACACTATTCTCACAACCATAATCGAATCATAAAACAACCATGGGTATTTCTCAAGAGTCTATTTATTCTTATATGAAGCTAAATGACAATTGCTTTAATGTTGTGAGGTAGTGCGTGCTTTCCAATTCATCTACTCCTCCCATGCATGCCGTCTTGCGGTTGTACCTAAAACACATCAAAGCAAGAGTGAGCCCAAAGACTCAGCAAGTACCAACAAGGCTAAGCAAGTTAACATTCATAGCATCAATAATCCAAGATGAACAATGCACGAGTAAAGCCTTCATGCTCATGTGTATGCAACCAATGCAATGCACCTTTTAACTTTATCTCTTTTCGCATTTTACCGTGTAATGCGGGTATACAACCGTCATTGTGTACCCTTGCACGCGTGCCCTCCGCATGGGGACCAAAAGCCTATACACCACATGTATAGGGACCTTTGCCCATCATCCGAATGATGGGGACCTCTTTGCTCATAGCCCACATTGCACCAATGTGGGGACCTCAAGCCCGTCAATACATGACGGGACCTCAATGAAATGCATGCTTGGTCACCACGTGACCAAGCTTCAAAGATGATCTCAATATGCACATGCACAACATCTATTCATCATCAATATACCAAGTACAATAACAACGGACATAAATAGAGCATAATCATACTTGGGGTATTCACCAATCTCAATATAAACATCATGCCAGCAACCTTACTTCGCTATCATATATCAAAAACATGCATGTATGACCAAGTCTCCAACACGATTGGACCATGCAATTGCTCCATGCCCACGTCTTTCATATACACGAATTTAACATGTACATAACAACATGTAAGATTTAGCAACGCTCAAGGAAAAGATTAACCATAGCTTGCATTCATCAAGATAAAAGGAAAACTCATTACGCTAACATTCGTGCAAGGCTACAACAAGCAATCACCACAATCATATCATACAACCGAAAATACGCTATAACCCGAATACTTGCCTCAACCGTGCGAAAACGGCGAACGCGAAGTGGGAGCTGTCCTTGGGATCTCGCTGCCACCTGAACAAGAGGATAACCCCAAACTAAGACTAGCATTCTGGACCAAAATCATACATAACATTACAATCGAAATCGCTAACTTCTTATCATTTCTAATTTTTTTCTAATTTCTAGCGGTCGGTCACTGCAGACAGCAGACTTCAAAAATTCATAACTTTCTGCTCAGGAGTCCAAATAGGATGATCTTGGACAATCTGAAAAGGTAATTGAAATGTCTAAATAAACTTAGTTGGGGAGACCCTCTGATTCGGCCATCTACCAGACCTACCAATCTATTTAATCAGAGCAAATATTTCACGTCGGGTTTCTGGACAGCGACAAAGAAACTATCATAACTTTCTCTACGTTCGTCCAAATTCAGTGATCTTTAGCTTTCCTGAAAGCTAAGAGGATTAGCCTCGTTTTTCGTTATGGTGAGACCCTCTGAAAACCCCTCTAACAGCCTTTTTAAAACAGGTTAATCCAAACTGTCTGTTCATCTTCTTCCCAGAAACACAGTCACACCATTAAATTCATAACTATTGCTACCGAAGTCGGAATGACCTGATTCTTGTCGGCAATGAAAGGTAATTACGATATCTACAACTTTCTAGGAGACACCCAGACCCAATTCTGCCTCTAACATAATCAAAAACCACAATCTTCTCTGCTGCAGAAAACCGACGAACTGACAACCGAAAATGAACAACTAGAAAACGACCCCAAAACAAAGAATCACGGGATACCCTTGCTGAGACGACGAAGGCACGCTGTGCGGATGATCACCACGAGTTCCCGGTTGCGGATCCTTCTTCCCTCTCCCTTTCTTCTCTTCCTTCTTCCCTTCTCTTCTTTTCTTCCTTCTTGGCCGGCCACCCAAAAGGGGGTCACCTTCTTCTTCCCTTGGCCGGCTGCCATGGGGGAATAGGGGAGATGCTAGGGAGGGGAGGTGCTAGGGAGGGCGCAAGATGGAGGAGGCAGCCAAGGGGAGAGGCGTGGGAGAGGGAGGAGGTGGCGGCTCAAGGGGAGGGAGTGGAGGAGTGGAGAGGTGGGGAGGTGGGGAGGTGGGGCTAGGGTTTGGGGGGAGTGGCACCCCCCCTATGGCCGGCCACCCCCCTTTTCCCTCATGGGCCGGGGCCCAAGCCAGTTGGAGTGGAACAATGAAAATCCTCTCAAAAGATGAATTGTGAAATTTCCTGTTGGTCCCTCTCGAAAATCCATTAAATTCTCTCCCGTAAGATTAATCTTCCCCGAACATTTAATCTCTCCCGACTATTTGCTTGTCACAATATCGGGGTATTACATTCTACCCCCTTAACAGGATTCGACCCCGAATCTAAACGCGAAACTTCCCAAAGAAAACCACGACTAGAACTTAACAATGAGATATCAAAGCGATCAACTCCTACTAAACTCGCTCACGTGAGACTTCAACTCTCAAGTGACCTCTCTCCAATGAAGAGACCACAACACCAAGACGTAAATCGACGTGCGTACTAACGCTCCACTCGACATTCCGGTACACTCACGGACAAGACTCGAGGGTAAGACCTCACTCGATGGTTAACGGTGCAATCGAAACCTCAAACTCGGATTTCCGGTATTCACTCAACACCCAACATACAAGACGTTACGTACTCGCGCACGGACTCGAGACAGTCCTCGCGATGCGCCAACTAGCGAAAACAACCCAATGTATCTTGGGTTAAACCTCCCAAAGATACCGAACCACACGACATGCACATAGAACACAGAACTCGTGTTCCACCGCTCAATTATACTCCTCACTAAAGCAAAAATCACCTCCTTTAACCAGAAACACACAACAACAATACTCTTCCTAAACACACTCTTTTACCAGCAAAGCTCAACTGAAAATGAAGAACTCTCAACGCAACCAAACGTTACCAACTCGGTACTAAAAGGAGTCAAATTCAAAATCGATGATTTAACACGAAAATCTTTCCACCTTCAATTAGAAAATTTGCAAATAAACACCACGATCGCTAAAAGAGAAACCACTGATTAACCAAATCCATCATTTCTTTTATTCTTTCGAACCGATAAGAATCATATATTCCAAAATCGAGTCAAACTCAACTTACGAAAGATATTGGTCAACAACACAAAACTCAAACGAGAATCGAGGAAACAATTCACTCCTTTGAGGAAGTATCAAATTCTCGTGATCTCTTTTAAGAATAAAATCTCTCTCAACTTTGGAGTTTCAGTTCATCACAAAACACACTAACTCATCTTTCTTAACTTTACATTCTCAATGTTACACTCAAGTTGAAATACATCATCCACAATTCCGTATAAAGGCTCTATCGACGCCGCCAAACTTTATCTCAACAACTCCTCTATCTACATGATTAATTTGACAGATGACTTCCAATGCATCTCAAAATAGATTACACACGCAATCACATCTCCTCAATGTTTTAGAAATAAACAACTTGGAATTCACAGCTCTCACAGTCATATACTTTCTCTAAAAGGGCTCTATCAATGATTATCTCACTGTTCGAAACCCACCCTTAATCTACCTCCTCTACACATAATCATTGGGTGCCCCAAGTCCTAGCATAAAATTGCAAAGCCCAAATTAAACTCCAAGATTCCTACAACGAACTTCTCATATAAAAGATAGGGAAATCCTCAGATTAAATCCGTAAAATCCCATAATTCCAACATACTCTCTCATTAACATCATCATGAAAATATTTTCTTGACCAGTTTACCTTTACAAAGATTATAACCCTCAGAAGGTTACTCATTTAAAGCCAAATCACACTTGACGTTACTCAATATTTTCCATTATCCCATTAATTAACATGGCGATTTGATTACTTTGTAACCCCACTCTCATTAAACCACATCATCAAGAATAACTTTCATAGCCTCGCAATACTACCAAATTGCGATACTCTAATAAATTGATTCAGATTTCCATACTTGCTAATTCTAATGCTCGGTCAAAAGAACACCAAATCTTGAACTACAACTTGTTATAAGTCCTACTAGTTGCGACAACGAAATCATAGCTCCAAAGACAAATATTCTTTTAACTCAAATCCTCTCCAAGAATTATTCTAATAAATCGATTTATTACTCCAAGCCTCTCGGACGACTTGACACCTAAGGGTTCATCAAACCATCTACTAGGCCACCACTATCTAGATGCCAAGACACCACCTACGAGACTTTACAATACAGATCGGTTAACCCTTTCTTAGAAGAAGAGGCAAATAGAAATAAGTTTCAGCTCAAAAGAAAACGTTACCACTTACAAGAGTTACAAGATCAAGAGAAACAATCGATATAAACTGTTCTCAAAACCAAAAGATATGATCAAAGTTGAGGCGCACGCCCCACAATCAGAGAATATCAAACCTCGACGAGAATAAAACATCGCTTTTAGAATTGGAAAACTCTTATGGGCAAGAACAAAAGTTTTAGACAAACTTCAATATTCGCAAGTTATGAAACTTTACTTAAATCTCAAATACTTCCACTTTACTCGATTTTTGTTGGTTATAGCATCACCATGGCATTTCCGACAAAGAGTAATTGAAGATCACAACACCTATTCCACTTAGGAACTAATAAAACCTCTCAACACGTCACTTTGCTCTAAACAAATTCAGCTATCACATCAACATGAGGTCTGAAAGATCACAAATGCGAACTAGAAACATATTCAATTAATTAACATCTGGCGAGCGATCCAGTCCCTTTATACAAAACATTCAATATTATCATCATAATCCCTTACTGACAATCACACTAGTAATGTAACAATACACTCTTAGCGAGACTCATCATAGCCTCTTATCCCATCATAAATTTCTCCAAAGGAAACACAAGCCACAAGGTTGAAACAAACCTATTTTAACTAGTTCATACTATCAAATGATACTTTCGCAAAGCACACTATCAGAGGCCACTTACTAAATCACCCACTCAACCATTAGTGTTACTCACACCCGCTCCAACTGTCATTAACAATTGTCAATTGTATGAATCATGTATACAAATAGGGTCCTACTTCTGTTTGTAGTCGCGTAACCATCTATAAACACAAAGTCAACATTTAATAATCTCATCGCCTGTACAACAGGGTTTCACAACATGCTACCTCAACGTTCGTCTAATCTAATATACATGTTTTAATCTAGCAATTATGTATGATCATCAAGTAACTAATTTACGAAAATTTCCAATCTGATATCCTCTAAAGCATCGTTCAAACACATTCTTAACATAACCCTCACTAATGGGTAAGCTAATCCATAGAGTTACATTACTCCATGCTATTCAATAAATCTACCTGATTCTACAATCCTAACGATCAGACCAATTCATCAGAATACCACACCTCTTAATAACTCTATTGATTCCAACTAATTATTATCGTACTCATAGTCACAGCTCATCAAGAACCACCAAGGACAACCTCCACTTATTCAACTTTCTTTGATAAGGACCTTAGTTAAGATCGATCATGCACAAACTGCGATCTTAACTTGAAACTCATAACACAACCATTAATATTCAACGCTCAAAATACCCAAAAGAGATACGTTGAGTCAAAGCCTTCATGAACTAAAGGACTTACAAAAGAAACTTTCATTAACCAAAAACATCAAGCGAATAAATAGGTCAAGCTTTCCAATAAGAAAAACAAAACTCCCCTACAAAAGTCAATCTTGACAATTAGCAAAATTCACCAATCGCGAGAATAACTCAACGGTTGGGAAAAACAATAGTTGATTTACGGGGCAAATTAAGCCAAAGGAAACACACCAAACGTTTCAAAGAAACCCATCAATCGCAACCGGATAAGAGTTGACCAAATTCAAATTCAGGGAAGAGAACAACTTTTCTAAAGATTCTCGCTATCGACACCTGTACTAAGATATCCGGGGTAGCACTTCTCTATACCCACTCCACGCACGGTGGTGTAACCTGGTAAAGCCCAGGGTCACAACAACGACCTTAACCTCTCAACAACGACTAATCCCACTCATAATAATCATAATAATTAATTAATAAGCAACCAAACTCAATTGATATCAGCAATAATCAAAACGATATAACGGAAACGTAAATGCAAAGATTGACCCATCCCCATCCTACTGTGCTCAGTGTGTCAAACTTTTAAGTTGATTAACATTAGCAATTTTTTTTATATCTAGTCACCACGGACCTACTGACCGCTCGATACTAATCAGTAACACTGACTCAACATTGAGCACGGAATGCTACTAAAATTAAATTAAACTAAGCTAAACTAAGACCAATTACAAAATCTCGACAAAACCTCCTTTGTATAGTCGCCTATACCGAGGTTCTAACAATTGATCAAGGCATTTATCAATAAAATCATAATCAGGTTCATTCAAGCGTGTAGAATAATAACATAAACATAACCAAAACTTTCTATTCTCATTATTACAGATTAATCAAACTCAAACTATCCATAGCTTCTAACAGTAAACATAACATTTAACAATAATTTCATAATCCAATTCACTCATGCATAAGAGATAATCATAGGAATGTAATCAAATTAACACTATTCTCACAACCATAATCGAATCATAAAACAACCATGGGTATTTCTCAGTGATCTATTTATTCTTATATGAAGCTAAATGACAATTGCTTTAATGTTGTGAGGTAGTGCGTGCTTTCCAATTCATCTACTCCTCCCATGCATGCCGTCTTGCAGTTGTACCTAAAACACATCAAAGCAAGAGTGAGCCCAAAGACTCAGCAAGTACCAACAAGGCTAAGCAAGTTAACATTCATAGCATCAATAATCCAAGATGAACAATGCACCAGAGTAAAGCCTTCATGCTCATGTGTATGCAACCAATGCAATGCACCTTTTTAACTTTATCTCGTTTCGCATTTTACCGGTAATGCGGGGTATACAACCGTCGCTGTGTACCCTTGCCTGTGCCCTCTGGCACAGGGACCAAAAGCCTATACACCACATGTATAGGGACCTTTGCCCATCATCTGAATGATGGGGACCTCTTTGCTCATAGCCCACATTGCACCAATGTGGGGACCTCAAGCCCGTCAATACATGACGGGGACCTCAATGAAATGCATGCTTGGTCACCACGTGACCAAGCTTCAGCATGATCTCAATATGCACATGCACAACATCTATTCATCATCAATATACCAAGTACAATAACAACGGACATAAATAGAGCATAATCATACTTGGGGTATTCACCAATCTCAATATAAACATCATGCCAGCAACCTTACTTCGCTATCATATATCAAAAACATGCATGTATGACCAAGTCTCCAACACGATTGGAACATGCAATTGCTCCATGCCCACGTCTTTCATATACACGAATTTAACATGTACATAACAACATGTAAGATTTAGCAACGCTCAAGGAAAACATTAACCATAGCTTGCATTCATCAAGATAAAAGGAAAACTCATTACGCTAACATTCGTGCAAGGCTACAACAAGCAATCACCACAATCATATCATACAACCGAAAATACGCTATAACCCGAATACTTGCCTCAACCGTGCGAAAACGGCGAACGCGAAGTGGGAGCTGTCCTTGGGATCTCGCTGCCACCTGAACAAGAAGATAACCCCAAACTAAGACTAGCATTCTGGACCAAAATCATACATAACATTACAATCGAAATCGCTAACTTCTTATCATTTCTAATTTTTTTCTAATTTCTAGCGGTCGGTCACTGCAGACAGCAGACTTCAAAAATTCATAACTTTCTGCTCAGGAGTCCAAATAGGATGATCTTGGACAATCTGAAAAGGTAATTGAAATGTCTAAATAAACTTAGTTGGGGAGACCCTCTGATTCGGCCATCTAACAGACCTACCAATCTATTTAATCAGAGCAAATATTTCACGTCGGGTTTCTGGACAGCGACAAAGAAACTATCATAACTTTCTCTACGTTCGTCCAAATTCAGTGATCTTTAGCTTTCCTGAAAGCTAAGAGGATTAGCCTCGTTTTTCGTTATGGTGAGACCCTCTGAAAACCCCTCTAACAGCCTTTTTAAAACAGGTTAATCCAAACTGTCTGTTCATCTTCTTCCCAGAAACACAGTCGCACCATTAAATTCATAACTATTGCTACCGAAGTAGGAATGACCTGATTCTTGTCGGCAATGAAAGGTAATTACGATATCTACAACTTTCTAGGAGACACCCAGACCCAATTCTGCCTCTAACATAATCAAAAACCACAATCTTCTCTGCTGCAGAAAACCGACGAACTGACAACCGAAAATGAACAACTAGAAAACGACCCCAAAACAAAGAATCACGGGATACCCTTGCTGAGACGACGAAGGCACGCTGTGCGGATGATCACCACGAGTTCCCGGTTGCGGATCCTTCTTCCCTCTCCCTTTCTTCTCTTCCTTCTTCCCTTCTCTTCTTTTCTTCCTTCTTGGCCGGCCACCCAAAAGGGGGTCACCTTCTTCTTCCCTTGGCCGGCTGCCATGGGGGAATAGGGGAGATGCTAGGGAGGGGAGGTGCTAGGGAGGGCGCAAGATGGAGGAGGCAGCCAAGGGGAGAGGCGTGGGAGAGGGAGGAGGTGGCGGCTCAAGGGGAGGGAGTGGAGGAGTGGAGAGGTGGGGAGGTGGGGAGGTGGGGCTAGGGTTTGGGGGGAGTGGCACCCCCCCTATGGCCGGCCACCCCCCTTTTCCCTCATGGGCCGGGGCCCAAGCCCAGGTTGGAGTGGAACAATGAAAATCCTCTCAAAAGATGAATTGTGAAATTTCCTGTTGGTCCCTCTCGAAAATCCATTAAATTCTCTCCCGTAAGATTAATCTTCCCCGAACATTTAATCTCTCCCGACTATTTGCTTGTCACAATATCGGGGTATTACAAATCATGCAATTCTAAACTAGTATGCATTCCCAGGTTAACTACTTAGTGCACTTATCACCTAACTTTTGAGCTAACCTAAATGTCAGCCACACAACTAACTTGCATTGGATGGTTGACTTAGCAATTTAAGGTATGCCGACACTTCATATTTTCTCCTTTCCAACTTGTCTTCACCATCTAGCATTTTAATGGAACAACAATAGAACAAGTTGATTGTCCACTGCTATATTCTGAAAATTCACCTCCACTAATGATTTTCAGAGTTGGCTACTAAAATTAAAGAGTTGTCCAAAGACTAATTTGATCCTGACAATTCAAACTACTGCATTATCCAAACCATTAGTCTATTGATAACACTAACATCCCAAGTTTTCTTGGCACTCACCTTTTCTCCCCTGTTAGTTTTTCTGAAAATTCTCATCTAGGATTGGTTTTTCATATAACTGTTCAACCTACCCAGCAAGAATTTTCTGAACTAACCAAATTAATCGCTTACTAGAACAAACATTCATTTATCTATTTGTTAAACAAATTTTTGGTGATCCTTTAGTTAGACACAACACTAGCACTAATCTCCTTAAGAGCTAATACTATTGTCAGATTTAAATACCTTCAGACTTCCAGTTCAAAAACACCTCTGCACTAAAACTGCTACCCTCAAATCCAACTTAAACTTTGCAAATCACTAAGAGTGTCCGAAATACACTAACATATTTGATTAGCTGAACAAGGTTGGGTTTCAGAGGGTGGGGCCCACTATCAGAGAAACAGAGGAGGACCCAAATGAAGAACAGAGAGGCTCTGGCCGAATTTGGAGCTGTGGCGGTCGCCGGCGGTAGAGTGGTGGCGCGGCGAAGGTGAGTTCAAAAATGGGTTGCCCGGAGTGAATGGAAGCTAGGGGTAGCAATGGTGCGGCTTGAGCGGCACTGTGGCGGCGCGGCGAAGGTGAGCGGCGGTCGGCCGTGGCGGTGAAAGGGGCGATGGCGCCGGAGAGGAAGGGGATGAAAAACAGTGCGCGCATGAGCACCAGTGATGTACCTGGAGCATGTTAGGGTGATCGGCGAAGGCGGGGAGGCACCGGAGAGGGCTGTCCATGGTGACCCGGGGCGGCGCGGACGCTTCAACGGTGGTGGTGGTCCTGGAGAGAAATAGGCACAAGTGAGCGATGGGGTAGAGTAGGGTGAGGTTAGGAGATGCTCACGGAGAGAAGAATTGAGTTGGAGCTCTCCGAAGAAGGCGCGGCGGCGGAAATGGCGAATTCGGCCGGAGGCGAGGAAGAACGGGTGCGCGCAGCTCCACAGTGGTGATAGCTCCAAATTGATAGAGGCGTTTTGTTTCTCTAGGCGAGGGGCGCGCCGTGACGCGGTTGCCCGAGGTTGGAGCTCACCGGAGTGGCTAGGGAGCTCGAGGCGGCGCGGCCGAAAATGGCATTCGGAGCTGGTGGAGAAGAATGGACAGAGGAGGGGAAAAGAAAGCCAGGTAGGTGGGACTTCACGGCTGGCTTTGTAGGAGAGGGCGGAGGCAGCGAGGTGGCCGGCGATGCTGTCGTGGCGTGCATGCGGCGAGGCTGGCGAGCGGTGCGCTCGGCGAGCTGACGCACGGGCGGGAGACAGCGCGGGCGAGCTGGCGCGGTGCGTGTGCCGCGTGGAGAGAGGAACCTGGCGGGTGGGGCCCACAGGTAAGTGAGAAGGGGGAAAAGGTGCTGCGCCGAACTGGTGCGGTCGGAACGGATCGGTGAATGGGCTCGGTCGGACCCGAGGAATAGTGGATGGGTTTAGGTTTTGGTTTTAAATTTGACCGAAAGAAATTGAGTTTGACCTAGCAGTTTGAAATAGAAATAAATTTCTAAAAATTCTGAAAATTTTTGTGGACACTCTGAGGATCACAAGGTACTTAGGAAAAATAAGTTCAAACACTTTCTACATTAAAATATGTTAGAATTAAATTGTTTTCAAATCTGCATTTGGGATTTCATTTGAATTTTAGTGAAGGTAAAATGACTTCTAAAAATTTGGTAAAAATAATTACCATTTAGTATAAATAATCTAGTATTTGAATAAATTATTTTTAGAAACTTTTATTCACCCATTTTTCTGGATTTCAAATAGAAATGAATTTTAAGTTTAAAAGTTTGAAATTTCAACACAAACTTTAATACAATCTTCAAAATTTTAAAATTGTACACAAGGTTTTGGAAACCATGAGCATGACCAAGGGATACAACCAAAAGTTTTTTAAATTTTAATATTTTTATACATTTAAAATACAATCCCTAATTTGGGGCTGTTACACGTGCAGTCTCACCACCTCTCGGATGTACAACGGGGCTAGGTCCTGCGCTGTGTTGGTCGTTTTTATCGGTATGAAGTGTGCGGACTTGGTAAGCCTGTCCACCACGACCCATATTGCATCTCGCCCTCAGCAGCGCGCAACCCAACCACAAAGTCCATAGTGATATGCTCCCACTTCCACTCGTGTACCTCCAAGGGTCGTGCAACAAACCACAGGACGTTTGTGCTCACCTTTACACGCTGACAAACGCCACAAGCAAGCGACATATTTAGCAATATCCACCTCATCCGCTTCCACCAAAAGATTTGTTTCAGATCACGATACATCTTGGTCTCTCCGGATGTACCGAATATGGGGTCCGTGAGCCTCACGAAGAATATCATCCTTCACCGGTGATTTCGGGTACACACACCGCCTTTGAATCGAACCGCACCGTGTTCATCCACACTAAAATCTCGGGAACGCCCCTCCGAGATCCTCTTCCGCACCTCTGAAAGGAGCCGATCGTGCTGTTGAGCTTCAAGAACGCGCTCAGGGATGGCAGACTGGATGATCATTTGTGTCTCTGCCTGCGCAGAACCAGTAAGACAGAAAGAAATACCCATCTTCTCAAACTCCGAGGCCAAGGATAACGCTACCTGAGGTACCCCTGTCCTGCTTAGGGCATCAGCCACCACATTAGCCTTACCAGGGTGATACTGGATAGTCAGGTCATAATCCTTGATTAACTCCAACCACCTCCGCTGCCTCAAATTTAGCTCTCGCTGCGTGAATATATACTTAAGGCTCTTGTGATCAGTGAAGATATCGCACTGTTCCCCATACAAGTAATGCCTCCAAGACTTCAGAGCAAACACAACTGCTGCCAACTCGAGATCATGAGTGGGATAATTCTGCTCGTGAGTCTTCAACTGTCTAGAAGCATAAGCGATTACTCGGCCCTCTTGCATCAGTACACATCCGAGTCCAATCCGAGAAGCATCCGTGTACACCGTGAAGCGCTTGCCACTCCCGGGCAAGGATAGAATAGGTGCATTTACCACTTGTTCTTCAAAGTCCAAACCCACCTCAAGCGTCCGTCCACACAAAAGGAACCCCCTTTTGCGTGAGTCGGGTCATTGGTTTAGCAATGCTAGAAAAATCCTGCACAAAGCGCCGGTAATACCCGACAAGACCAAGGAAACTCCGGATCTCTGACACATTGGTTGGCCTCCGCCATCGAACCACCGCGCCACATTCTTCGGATCCTTTGTAATACCGCGGCCGATCGATGGTATGACCCAAAAATCCTACTTCGGATAACCAGAAAGCACACTTCTTTAGCTTCGCATAGTATTTATTCTTCCGAAGAGTATCTAGGACCAGGTTGAGATGCAATGCGTGGTCCTCCTCCGTTTTGGAATAAACCAGGATGTCGTCGATGAAGACCACCACAAAAGAATCCAAGTACTCATGGAGCATCCTGTTCATAGCTTCCATAAAGACAGCAGGAGCATTAGTCAGTCCAAAAGACATAACGACATATTCGTAATGCCCATACCTTGTGCTAAAAGCTGTCTTCTCTATATCCTCCTCCCTGATTCGCAGTTGATGATAACCAGACTGCAAATCAATCTTGGAAAATATTTTGGCACCTCTCAACTGATCGAAGAGATCTTCAATACGAGGCAGGGGATACTTGTTCTTGATTGTCACTTGGTTGAGTGCTCGATAATCCACACAAAGCCTCTTGGTGCCATCCTTCTTTCCCACAAACAAAACCGGAGCAGCCCAAGGTGACGTGCTCGGTCTAATGAACCCCTTAGCTAAGAGTTCATCCAACTGCTTCTTTAATTCAACCTGTTCAACCGGTGCCATCCGGTACGGGGACTTATAAATAGGCCGCGTACCAGGAACAAGCTCAATACGGAAGATCGACTCCCGCTCTGGTGGCAGGTCGGGGAGCTCACTGGGAAAAACATCCGGGTACTCGCAGACTACCGGTATGTTCTCTAACCTCAAGGCAGCCTCGTGACCCTCCACCAAAGCCCACAACACCCCTGACTTCTGCATCCGCCGACTAGGAAACAACTGGCACAACAACGAGAGAGAGTACTGCGGAGCACTCCCTTGGAAAACAACTTCACGCCCAGACAGAGAACGCAAGGTGACCGTCTTCCAGAAACAAGAGATGATAGCTTGATACCGCGTGAGCCAATCCATGCCAAGGATCACATCGAAGGGCTCCAGGGATATAACCACCAAATTCGCCACGAACTCCTCATCTGCTAGAACCACCACACAACTAGGGCAAACACGGGAACTGGA
This sequence comes from Ampelocalamus luodianensis, assembly GCA_036346255.1. Classification (NCBI taxonomy): domain Eukaryota; kingdom Viridiplantae; phylum Streptophyta; class Magnoliopsida; order Poales; family Poaceae; genus Ampelocalamus; species Ampelocalamus luodianensis. Next base: position 66,620,090 of record CM070620.1, on the reverse strand, counting down.
TATAAGCCCACTAGGAGAACTAACGACCACTGCCCTCCCAATTAACTACACCGAAAGCCCTGCCCGCTCAACAAAATTCTCCGAGACAAAAGAGAAACTGGCTCCAGAATCAAAAAGTACGCAGGCATCGAAAGAGTCAACTGATAAGGTACCTGTCACAACGTCTCCACGATCCCTGCCATCCGATGTCGGCATGGAGAATGCCGCAGGGACAGCTGAAGAAGAAGGATCTCCCACACTCTGGTAGGTCGGCGCAGGTGTCCACTGAGGTACCGGGGTCGATGGAGTAGGCTGCTGAACCCAGTATCCTCCAGGTGGGGGCGCCAAGACAGTCGATGAAGGTGTTGAAGGCGCCGGCAGGTAACGCGGTGTAGAGACCGCAGGTAGGGACTGCGGGGTAGGAGCCACAGCCATCATCTGAACGGTGCCATCAGGACGAGAGAATCCCGCCGAAGGTGTAGGCGCCAACTCCCACTGTAGTTTCCCTTTGGGATTCTGCCTGCACACCACATCCTTGTGGTTTTGACCACAGATAGCACACGCCCCTCCAAGAGCAAGCCACTCCGCTGTGCGGATCCTCACAACGAACACACCAAGCCCATTCCGGCTTCGAGGTGGCACTGCATCGCAGAGCTCCTCCAGAGAGCTGGTTCGCGCGCGCTACTACAGTAGGGTGATGACGACGACCCTTTGCCTTCTTAAACATGGGGCCCCCAGAATGGCCCCTCCTCTCGCTATGACCTCGAGGCTGATCTCCTCCAGAGGCTTTGCGAGTGTCCTCCGTGTACGCATGCTGCATCTCGATCCCCAAGGCCTGCTCCACCAGGGTACGAAAATCTGTGATCGGAAAGGCACCCAGCAGGTGGCGGATCGAAGGCCTAAGCCCCTGACGAAACTGCCTGGCCTTCTCCGCATCATCCCGAGCCACATGTGGGACGAAGCGGACTATCTGATTGAAGCCCACCTCATACTCTGCCACAGACTGCTTGTCTTGAGTGTATTTGCCCAAGTCAATTTTCATCTTGTCCAGAAAGGTCTCTGGATAGAACCGCCTCTCAAACTGCCGGACAAACTCCGCCCACGATGGGAGTCCATGGGCAGCCGTGCGAGCAGACTGCACTCCTTTCCACCGGATCCGGCCTCCTTCGCAGCTTGCGCCACATAGCGCACGCGATCGAAGCCACTACCTCAAAAGCCTCCATCTTGTCCTCCACGTGGGACAGCCGGTCGGCGGCACCGACAGAGTGGCCGCGCGTCCGGCCGCCCTCAACCCTACCCACTCACGGTGAGATGCCACTAATCGCCCACCGCCGCAACCTCAGCACCGGAGCGGCATCGCACTGGGGCCACCGCCTCGCTTCAAAGCCCTCAACTCTTGCCGCATGGCCCGACCACGCCAACGGCTCCTCTTGGGTACCACCCACCGGCCGAGCATCCTCGCCTCCTCAATCTGCCGGCAGCTACGCAGCGTAGCGATCTAACACGGCCACTACCCTTAGGTGGCATTCTGCACCACCGTAACCCACGAGCAAACAAAACATTAAACTCAGACAAGTGAAGCACAAGCAATAAATTAAAGAATTCAACAAGGTATATGCAAGATATGCAAACCCTTCCCCATCCTACATGTGCAAGTGTGTCAATTTTCTTACTTCTCCTAGAACCTAAAGCCTAGGCTCGATACTAAGCTGTAACACCCAGACCCACATTACCCGGGATACTACTTAACCACTCTCTGACTTGCCAATAATTTCATAAGAATACAAAATTTCGCAACAACTCTAGGCAAGAATCAATAAGCGGAAGCATAAACCACTATGGGAATAAAGATAACAGTAACAAGTTCAATAATTAAACAACCTCTAGCAGATTAATCCAAGTGTAGTCCACAAATGCATCAATAATAAATCAACAGATCACTCGTGAATAACTAGTCAATAGGCTAAATTCCTCTCAACTTTATTACAAGATGAAACTATGAATTGAGTGCATTATTGTAGTGCCGCTCTACCCATCCCAGAATGCTTAAGAATCACCGAAAGGGGAAAGAAAACAACAAGAATGAGATAAAATCTCAGCAAGTAAGTTGAATAACAGGTTAATCAATTGACAAGCAAGCTACAACACAGGTTATATTATTGCATGACCACAACCACATTCCACTATCTCATTCAATAAATCACATGGACTAGCATGAGTCCTGCCTCATAAGAATTCAACCATTGACAAAAGAATGCATGTTCTCCATCCACAATGCTTAATGCAAATGCATGCCATGCTCCACTGCACTCTTACCCATCAAGGTAAGAGTGTGCATCGTACTACGGCAATGTACGATGCTGTACCGGTACGGTCGCGGCCACAAGCGGCGACATCCACAATGCAATGCAATGATATGTTATGAGTGATATGATAATCATAAACCACATATGTGACATCTCATAATGGCACCAACAAGATTAACTTGTACAACTACCACATAATCATTATGAAAAAAAATACATCCATGATCCACATTCGACACATAAAGCAACCATTTCATGACTACACACAAGGTATGCAATGTAAATCATTAAATAATAATTACTGTCATCATCTCATATGTAAGTCAACCAACCATGGCATAATACTTCAAAATACGAAACTCATAGGGACTGCAAGTAGTAGGAACAACCAATTAAACGGTAGTAACACTGCTACAATTACTTGCCTTCCACGATGTGACGCGTTAGCCGGCCAAGGTGATACTCCTAAACCTGAGGCTTCACCTCCTAAACAAGTAAAATAAATTCAATAAGGTCATAATATACCCAGCGCTACTAATCGGCATTCTACAATGCTTACTAGACGACTCAAAACGAGTTTACAAAGCTGAAAACGAAAAACAACGTTTGCTGCCATAATCTGATTCTGGACAGCAGCACGGTAAATGACATAACTCATGATCTGAAAGTCAAAAAGAGGTAAACCCAATTTCTGTAGATTCTTAACTGACTAATCTACAATACTCTAGTTGACACGATACTCCAATTCGGCCAAAAAAATAGGCTAACCATTGTCTGAACTTACAGTACAGAAACTGTCTACACAAACGAACAGCAAAACTAAAATGACCATAACTTTTAATTGGTAACTCCGAATTGATCGTTCTTTATCAATCTGAAAAGGTTATCGAATTACCTACAATAACCTAGTTGGGTGAACTTTCAGATTCTACCAAATTACCTTTCAAATTTTAGGAAATAACCAGACAGATTATTCTCGTCAGATTTCTGGCAGCAGATACTAAATCGATCATAACTTTTGACTCAGACCTCGGAATCGAGTGATCTTCGCGGCTACTGAAAGCTAACGACATATCCCACATATCTCTAGGAGATGGAAACTTAAAATTCAGCCTCTAAACATACGAAAAAACCCACGCAAGGTTCTGGACAGAATTGCATCTTCTGCAGCCCGACAAATAACCATCAATTCTAATCGGTTTCGCATCTAATAAGGATTGAACAGCGGGGAGGGCATCTCGTTACCCTTGTAGAACCACTAGAAATCGCTGAACCAAACCCCACACAAAAACTTCTTCTTCTTCTTCTCCTTCTTCTCCTTCTTCTCCTTCTTTCCTCCCTCTCTTTCTTCTTCCTTGCGCAAGGGGCAGCACCTTGGGATAGGGGAGGTGCAGGGGGACAGCACCTTGGGAGAGGGGAGGTGCAAGGGGAGGAGGAGTCGCCAAGAGGAGGAGGAGGGGGCGGCTGCTAGAGGGAGGAGGAAAAAGGGGGAAAGGGAGGGGAGGGGGGCGGCTAGGGTTTGGGGAGGGTGGCCCTCCCCCCCTTTGGCCGGCCACCACTAGGGGATGGGCCAAGGCCCAGCCCAAAAGGAAGCAAAAACAGAAAAGCCCCTCTCTAAGCTGGATTTGACGAAAAAAAAAAAGAAAATAAAACTTCCCCGATTAAATTATTCTCTACCGATTGGTTTTTAATTAATCCGACTCTTGACTTTTCACACTTCCGGAGTATTACAGTATTGGCCTTGTATGGCATAGATGCTTTGGTCTGAGGACTGCGTTTTATGCCATGTGAGCTTTGTATGTCAGTATCAGATGTTCTTAGGAGGGTGAGGGCGTATATGTGTCTCGTCGCATATACGATACCTTAATGGTGCCGATAGCATTCTACTATGGGTGGGGAGCCCAATTCTCTTTAAATTGTTTGGATCGGCATTACTGACACAACATGTGTGCCCCGTGGTTAGTAGGTGGTATAGCCTACACTAGTGGGATCAATGCACACATGGGGGTCCAACTCAATAGTGTTAGCTTGTTGAAAAATACCAAATCTTAGTTTCCCCGGTCGGCATACCAAAGGAAGTATGTCATCATTCGGAGGCATCCGAAGGCAACGGGCTAGCTAAGTCATGTGGGTAAGATGTACACCTGCAGGTATAAACTGTTCGAATAGCCGTGTCCACGGTCATGGACGATAACTTGAATTGATGTCATCTCAGATAGAAGTTTTGATTTTCAAAAATCTGGTTTTGGTTTATTTTCGGTTTGCATGAGGGAATCATGCAATCGCATTATTTCCTTTATGTCATTTACTTACTCTTTTAAGCAAACTTTGATTTATTAAATTGCTTTATCAAAATTTAGCCTTGTAGGTTAAGACGACGCTTTATGCAAATTTAAACCTTTATACTTTCTGTTGTAACCATATGCATGTAAAACTCTACTCCTTTGAATAGGCTCTAATAACCACTTTCTTTTGTTAGTTTGTGTAAGACTTGCTGAGTACCTTTCGTACTAAGGTGCTATCACCTATTGTTGCGGTGAGGATGGTTACCTTTACGGTGCCCGTTAGCGCCGATCGTGGTGACGCTAACGAGTGACGCCTTCTTCTTTCCTCCACGCAATTGCTGCGGGTGGATGAGGCCATTGGTGGACATTTTCCGCTTATTTTGCTTCCGCCAGATATCTTGTTAGAGTGACCAAGTCACTTAATATTGTAGTACTAACAGAATGATGTACCCTTATGTTTAATTATATCAATGTATGACTTGTATGTGTTTGATGCAATGTTGATGAAGGATATATATGCAATGGTCGTTGATCCTGGGAACCATTGCGAATCATATATATCCGGGAATCCTGTTTACTGGATCTGTCACTTGTTAAATTTATATCTTTAGCATGGTTTTTAATAAAGGAGCAGTACTGTTCCTTCATTAACAATTGTGCTACAGTATGAATTTAATTAGTAACATTTCCAATAACCGGGGGTCCCCACAATACGCCAGTCTTGCGAGTACAAAGACAATTTTTGTACTCACCGGCTTTGCTTAATGTTTTTGTTGCAGAGGAAGAAGGTGAGCCCCAAGGGCCTCATTTCTGTGAGTTGTGCTGCCGCTTCGTGTTCGACGACTAGGCTTGGCGGTCCGGTCAGATGCCTTGTGGGTGAAGGCACGCTGATTGGCTTTGTTTATAGCCATCTTATGGCACTTTTGCTTCCGCTGTCGTTCTTCTGGTATTTATGTATCTTTTGACCGGTCGGCCATTGTCTGTAATAACTCTACTGTTGTTTACCTTCTGTTTGTAGTGTAATGTTTGGACTCTATGTTTGGAATGGAGTTGATGCATAATTTTGTGGCGAGGTGTGTATACTGCATTCTGGGAAGTATACATATCTCGAGGCTCGGTTTATTTGATTTGTGATGCTAGGGCCAGGGTGTTGGTTAAGCATTACAAGCTAAATAAATTGGGGTCCTCACAAAGTTGGTATCAGAGCCATTCTGACCGTAGTAACCCAAGCATAGTCGTCCTTAGGATATTTTGGAAAGGCTTATTTTCAAAGTATAAAAAGGGTTTATGAAAACCTAGGTAGATTCTCAGGTTTTACTCCTTATCTATCTTAGCCTTCTACTCTCATCTTACTCTAATTTGAGTTTTAAAAAAAAAACTTGGTTTCTCTCTTTCCTTTCAAAAGATAGTTACTACCGGAGGAATTAGTCTTTGGGAGAACATAGAAGATTAGTCTAATTAAAATTTATGGGGACATAAGGGTAAGATATGTGTGAGTTTGCTAAGTGTCTAATTTTTGTCAGTTGGTTTTGTAACTTAAAAGTTTTGTGCTTATTTTGTGCTGTTAGTGAGTTATTTGCAGTGAATTATCGACTTCTTGTTTTCCGGCTATTGCTAACCTATCTTAGTGAAACAGGATGGCCGGGAGAACGCGTGGCAGTCAGCCGGCTGGTCAGGATGAGGAGCTTCCCCCTCCTCCGACTATGGCTGAGGTTCTCGCTCAGATCGAGCGAAACCGCATGGATCAGACGCGCATTCTGGAGGTTATTGCTAGGAATACCTCCAGTCCTGCCGGTGCCTCCGGATCTGGAGGTGGTGGGCATCAGACTCGCGGGGGACTTGCAGAGTTCCTCCGTACACAGCCGCCGACTTTCTCCCGCTCTGAGGACCCTCTCGATACGGATGACTGGCTGCGCATGGTTGAGCGAAAGCTCAACATAGCTCAGTGCCAGGCCCAGGAGAAGGCACTCTTCGCGTCCCACCAGCTTGAGGGCGCAACACTCTCATGGTGGGAGAACTACCTCGCCATGCAGCCCGCGGGCCATGTGGTCTCGTGGGAGGAGTTCAGGTCAGCTTTTCGTCGGGCCCGCATCCCCGATGGCCTGATGAAGCTGAAGAAGAAAGAATTCCTCGCGCTCAAGCAAGGGTGCAAATCGGTGACGGAGTATCTATACGAGTTTAATCACCTGGCTCGTTATGCTCCGGGTGAGGTGGCCTCAGATGAGGCTAAGCAGGAGAAGTTTATGGATGGCTTGTCCGAGGAGCTGCAGGACAGGCTGTCTATTGTGGACTTCCCCGACTTTCAGGCCTTGGTTGATAAGGCCATTGTTGCTGAGCACAAGGCAAAGGCGCTGGGTGAGTCCCGCAAGCGCAAATGGGAGGCCCATCGGTCTGCACAGGCCAGCCTCACTCGTCCTCGGGCTGGGCCAGCACCAGGAGCTCGTTCTTTTATTCCATCAGCACCGAAGCCATCAGCACCAGCTCCTCGTCCACCGCAGGCCATGTTTCAGCCACGTGCGCCTGCGATCCAGCAGCAGGGTGGCCTCCGCAATCGGGCGACCGAGGTTACTTGTTTCCGCTGCCACAACAAGGGCCACTACGCCAACGCTTGCCCTCAGAATGTTGCAGCAGCCCCTCGTCCTAATGGAGGACGCGGCGGGGACCGTCACCCACCGACGTAAGATCATCCAGAAGGCACAGGGTGCGAGCAGCGGTCGAGTCAACCATCTTTCAGCTGAGGAGGCTCAGGAGGCGCCAGATGTCGTGATGGGTACACTTCTTGTCAATTATCATCCTGCTGCAGTATTATTTGATTCTGGAGCATCGCATTCTTTTATTTCAAGATCATTTGCTGCTGCTAGCGGTCTTCACTGTGTTCCTTTGGGAGTTCCTTTGCTCATTCACTCTCCGGGGTCGGAAATGAGAACTGATTTAGAATGCCGGGATGTTCCTATTGAAGTCAAAGGAGTAGGATTCTTGGCAAATCTCATCCTGCTCAACTCAGCAAGTCTGGATGTAATCCTTGGCATGGATTGGTTGTCCCAACACTTGGGGCAGATCGATTGCGCCAAGAAGATGGTTTTCCTCACCAACCTTTCCGGCGAACAGGTTGGTTTTTCCCTGTAGCTGCAAGGGTCACACCTTTGTGCACTTGTAGCAAAGCCAGCTTTGAAGACTCAGGAGGTTCCCACCGTTTGTGATTTTGAGGATGACTTTCCCGAAGACTTGCCTGGGATGCCACCGGTGCGAGACCTTGAGTTTGTCATTGAGTTGCTACCCGGTACCGCCCCTATCTCGAAGGCGCCGTATCGGATGCCTCCCAATGAGTTAGAAGAATTGAAGAAGCAGCTTGGTGAGCTCCAAGCAAAGGGTTTCATCCATCCTAGTTCTTCTCCTTGGGGCTGTCCGGTGATCTTTGTGAAGAAGAAGGACAAGACTTTGCGCATGTGTGTCGATTATCGTCCGCTCAATGAAGTGACGGTGAAGAACAAATACCCCTTGCCTCGCATTGATGATCTTTTCGACCAGTTGTCTCGAGCTCAGGTGTTCTCCAAGATTGATCTAAGATTGGGATATCATCAAGTCCGGATCAGAGCTGAGGATATTCCGAAGACGGCTTTCACTACTCGTTGTGGTCTTTACGAGTATACCGTCATGTCTTTCGGCTTAACCAATGCTCCAGCTTATTTCATGAACCTCATGAACTCGGTATTCATGGAATATTTGGATAAGTTCGTGGTGGTGTTTATTAATGATATTCTTTTCTATTCCAAGACTGAAGAAGAGCATGCTGAGCATCGGAAAATTGTTTTGGGCAAATTGCGGGAGCACCAGCTATATGCGAAGTTCAGCAAATGTGAGTTCTGGTTGAAGGAAGTGGCATTCTTGGGCCATGTTCTTTCAGCTGGAGGTGTAGCTGTGGATCCCTGCTTGTGATCACTGAATTACTCAAGAAGGACAAGAAGTTTGTGTGGTCCTCTGCTTGTGATGAGAGCTTTCAGGAGCTCAAACAGCGATTGACTTCAGCTCCAGTTCTTACTCTTCCCGATGTCCACAAGAGCTTCGATATCTATTGCGATGCCTCTCGTCAGGGACTCGGATGCGTTCTTATGCAGGAAGGCAAAGCAGTTGCCTATGCATCTAGGCAGTTGAGACCTCATGAGCTCAACTATCCCACCCATGATTTAGAGCTTGCTGCTGTGGTTCATGCACTCAAGATTTGGCGGCATTATCGATCAGAATCATGTGTGAGGTGTATTCGATCACAAGAGTTTGAAATACTTGTTCACTCAGCCAGATCTGAACCTCAGGCAGAGGAGATGGTTGGAATTGATCAAAGATTATGACATGGGTATTGGTGATCATCCCGCAAAGCTAATGTGGTTGCCGATGCACTTAGTGAAAGGTGTAATCGCAACACTTTGATGGTCCAAGAGCGAGAACCCGCACTTCTTGCGCATTTCAGCGTCTCAACTTGGGTTTGGTTGAGCATGGTTCCCTCGCTGCCTTGGTTGTGCAACCAACCTTGGTGGATCAAATCAAGTCAGCACAGCAATCAGATGTTGGTGTGGGTAAAATCAAGCAAAACATCAAGAATGGATCAGCCAAGTGCTTCACAGAAGATGAGCATGGTGTTGTGGTTTGGGCAGCGTCTCATGGTTCCAAAGGTTCCGGAATTGCGGGATTTGGTTCTTCATGAGGCCGATGATTCGCCCTTGTCTATCCATCCCGGGGCCACCAAAATGTATCAAGATCTGCGTCAGAGATTCTGGTGGACTCGCATGAAGCGCGAGATTGCTAGGTTCGTTGCCAGATGCGACGTATGTTGTCGTGTCAAGGCCGAGCATCAGCGTCCAGCAGGGTCTTCTTCAGCCCTTACCTATACCAGAGTGGAAATGGGATTCTGTGGGCATGGACTTCATCACTGGTCTGCCTCGTGCTTCTTCAGGGAAGGATGCTATCTGGGTTGTTATCGATCGATTGACAAAGGTAGCGCACTTTCTGCCAGTACTTACCACTCTCAGTGTCAGTCGATTGACAGATCTCTATATCTCCCGCATTGTGAGCTTGCATGGTGTGCCACGAACGATTGTGTCAGATCGTGGCTCTCTTTTCACTTCTCGGCTTTGGCACAGTTTACAGGAGGCCATGGGGACCCGTCTTTCTTTCAGCTCAGCCTATCATCCTCAGACAGATGGTCAGACGGAGCGAGTCAACCAAGTACTTAAAGATATGCTCCGTGCTTGTGTTCTTTCCTATGGGAAGAATTGGGAGAAGTGCCTACCGCTTGCCGAGTTCTCCTACAACAACAGCTTCCAGGCTAGTCACGGTATGGCACCGTTTGAGGCTTTGTATGGGAGACGATGCAGAACCCCATTGAACTGGTCAGAAACCAGGGAAAGACAGTTCTTTGGTCCAGATTCAATCAATGAGGCGGAAAGTCAAGTGCAATTGATTCGTGAGCACTTGCGCGTAGCTCAGTCCAGGCAAAAGAGCTATGCAGATCGGCGTCGTCGTGAGCTGAGTTTCTAGCCAAATGACTTTGTGTATCTCAAAGTCTCACCTCTGAAGGGTCATCGTCGTTTCGGTGTCAAGGGCAAGTTAGCTCCTCAATATGTTGGACCTTATCGCATCATCAAGAAAGTGGGAGCTGTTGCATACAAGTTAGAATTGCCAGCTACACTCGAAGGAGTGCATGATGTTTTCCATGTATCGCAATTGAAGAAGTGCCTCCGTGTTCCAGTTGAGGAAACGCCATTACAAAATATCGATGTGCAGGAAGATCTGTCCTATCGTGAGCGCCCGCTCGTATCCTCAAGAAGTGAACGCGAGCGAGGAATCGTGTGATCAAGTTCCTTAAAGTTCAGTGGTCGAACCACTCCGAGGATGAAGCCACTTGGGAGCGGGAAGATCGTCTCCGAGCAGACTACCCGTCCTTCTCTCTCGATGATCGAATCTCGGGCGAGATTCCGGTAAGGGGGGAGATTTGTAACAGCCCTAAGTTAGGGTTTGTATTTCAAATGTAAAATTTTGAGGAGAAATAAAAACTTTTGATGTCTCATGAAGTCATTTGGAAGTTTTCTAAATTTTCCCTAAACAATTTCCATTTTCTAGAATTATATTCTTGTGAATGGAAGTTGTTGACATCAAAATTCTTGGCCTCAAACTTGTGATCATCCTCTGAAAATATTTTTCCTATCATCTTGACCATCCTAGCTACCTCTCTGAAAAATTTCACAATTTTTAGATTTTCGTTGCTATTTCAAATGGTCAAGTCAAACCAGTTTAGAAATCTGGTCAAACCCCTAGGCAGCAGCTTGTGAATTTTATTGGGAGAAATCTAGTACATGAAAATTCCTGGAAAAATTACACAATGTTGTTTTCTGTTCCAGTAAGCTTCCATAAAAATTTCAGATTTTTTGGAGCTCATACGCTACCCCTAAAAATTCCCCAATCCTCTCAGCCTTTTAAATCAAATTCTGAAAACACTGTTTATCGGGCTCGAACCCAACTCGAGCTCGAGTCCGACCGCGCCACTTGGTTCAGTCGCACTGTAACATCCCCATTTTGGCTTGTATTTCAAATGTAAGAAATTGAGGGTAAATTAAAACTTTTTCTACATCCTTGTGCTTTTGAACTTTTCTGAAAATTTTTGTAAAAGAATTTTGGAAAATTCAAAATCAAAACCCTCATTTATCAAGTCAACAACCTCCTTGGTCAAATCTTATGTCAAACCCTTGGTAATAATTTTGCCTGGGTTCTAGGGTTGCTTGGTAACACCTCTGAATTATTTCATAATTTTTGGAAATTATTTGAAATATTTTAGAGGCAAGTCAAACCTTGGTCAAACCTTTGAATTAGCCTTCTGGAATTTCTTGAGAAAATCCCAGTGCACAAAAATCTCTGGAAATTTTATGGAAGGTTAATCCTTAAGTCAGGAAGCTCCAGTTAAAATTTCATAAATTTTGGGGTTGATTTGATGCCTCAATTAAATCCCCAAAGTTTCAGTTCAAAAATCAAACCCTAACTGGTTTGCACTGTTCTCTCAGTGCGAGTCGCTCGCTCGAGTCACTTGACTCGGCGAGCCAACTAACCGCACCCAGCGCGATTCAGCGCTGCGCACCGCCACCGTTGGATCTCCATCGGGCGGTTGACATTTGTGCGGGGACGTGCCGACGCGCTCGCGTGTGCGCCGTTAGATCAAAATCGGACGCTCGCCGCGTCGTCTCCTTCCTCGCTCGCGCGCGCACGCAGGGTCACCATGGCAGAGCTGAGCGTGGGCGGCGCAGCGCACTGTCCCGTCCTCGCCCCCACCAACGGGTCTCGCATTTAATGCACGCTTTCGTCCTCCTCAATGTCGCCGTGCTCACCGCTCCCATCGTGCTCGCCTCTCGCGGGCGACCGAGCATCCGAGGCTTACTGCCGTTGCTCCGGGCCCTTCTCAGCTACTTAAGCCCCCATCTTTCCCCCTTGGCTTCCTTTACACACCTGTGAGCTCTCCCTTCCACCCACTGCACTCGTGGAGCTCCCAAAACACCGCAATCCTTCGGCCGCCATTGTTGCCCGCGGAGCTTCTCGGTGAACCCAGTGCTCCAGTGGTTCCCTGGCTCCCTCCTTGCTCCTGTTGCTTCTCCTCACCTCGGTGGTGCTTAACCCCCACTCCATTTCAGGTTGCTTCGACGGGAGCACCGGGATTTTGGAGTTTCCCCAAATCGGCCGCGAGCACCTTTCTTCGTCTCCAGCGCCGGTGAGTCCTCCTCCCTCCGATTCCTTGCTCTGGTAGCATTCTGGAGTCATTTGGAATCCATCTTGATGACGCGGTGTGGTTGGTTTTGCTTAGGCCGTCTTCCCCGCGTCATCTCCCTCGGGTCCGTCGCGGAGCTTCGTCGCCGGAGCTGCTCCGACCGCCTCTGCACCTCCGCGCATGTCAAGTAGCTCCCTGGTAGTCCCTAGATGCTCGGGCACCGCTTGAATGGACCGATGCAGAGCTCTTTTGTTGCTTATCGTCGTCGTCATCTTTGCCGTGCCGCCCCTCTTCGTCGCGTCGCCGCTCTGGTCCACCACCGCCGGTGTGAGTGGTACCAGAGGGTGCGCAATGCTATTGCGCACCCGTGGCTAGCATCCTCTCGCGCCGCCGTGCCTTTGGTCGCCGGCGATTGGCCGGCGAATCTCTCGGTCGCGTTGTCGGATGCGTCAGCGCATTGCGCGATGTGGCCCAACGTGCGCCGTCCATCCTTAGATCTGCGGTCGAGATTTCGTGTGTTCTGTGCGGTGTGCTGTGTAGCGTTGATTGTGAGCCGTCCATCTCACCATCGACGGTCCACAGCAGCGGCCTCTTTCTCGCGCGCGTGAATTCAAACGCGTCGGCGTGGTTCAACCTGGACCGTTGGATCCAAGATCAATGGTCCACCGTCGCTGACCTCGCGCGGGTGCGAGCGCGCTGTCCAGAGCGCTCTGGGCCGTGTGATGCTTGATCAACGGCTGGGATTGCGAAAGCATTCATTCGGTCCGAATGCCCTCTCCATCTGGACCGTTGGATCTTGATCCAACGGTGAGCCTCGGTGGGCGCTGTGGGTGTGTGCTGTGCGCGCCGTGCGCGTGGGCCGTCCGATCCAGGATCGACGGTCCCTATTCAGCCACGTCGTAATAGCCTTTATGAGTTTCCCGAAAGCTTTATTTGCAAACTGAAAAAGGTATTAAACTTCAAAAATGCATAACTAATTCATTTTAAACCCAAATCGGTTGATTCAAATTTTGTTGGCTTTAGTTTGAACTGTACTTTAATCTAAAAATGAATAGGAGTTTAGTTCGGCTCCAGAAAATAGATTTTAAAATTGGTTTAGAAATAGATTTTACTTGTTATTCTAAAATTAGCAATTAACTTGTAAATTGCATAACTAATTCTCTAAAAATCAAATTTTAGTGAAACCAATTTTTTTAGCTTCCTCTAATGAAGTACTAAATGATAAAATAGGTTTTAGGCATATTACTATTTTTAACAAGATTTCACATACAATTTAATTTTGTTCCTTTTCATGACTTGAAAAATCATAACTCTTCCATTATAACTCCAAATGACCTGAAATTTTATATGGCTTATCACTATACCAGTAGGTAGCTACCATAAAAGGTTCAGCTTCAAAATCTTTCTAAAAAATATTTTTGCTACAGTACCTAATTATGGCCGAAAATAGGTTTTTAGGGAATATCTTTTGCACCCCAAATCCAAATTAGGTTTTTCCAGTTTCTATGTCTAGGTTTATTCCTATTTTACCTTGTGTATAAATTTCGTCGCAATTGGATAAATTTTGCTTGCTCTTTTGTTTCAGTGTTGCTCGTCTTATTGGTTGTTCTCGCTTCTTTTGCTTTTCGCTAGGCTTCGACATTTGCGGTAACCCGAGAATGATCCTCCGCACGCTTTGAGCAAATGTTAGCGAGTGCAAGCAGTTTGATCATTTCCCACTGATCCCATTACTTTTAAAGTCTAATATTTTGGTTAACTTCTATGTATGCATTGCTATTTTGTTGTTAAATTGATTAGTTAGACCTCTAGTTGCATAATCTGTAGGTAAATGGTTATCCTCTACTACCTGAGCCTAGGTTATTTGCTGCGATTAGAGTTCGTTGGATGAGCTCTTGTCACTTAGTAGATTTCGGATAAATATTGCTTAGCCATGCCTAGTATCGGTAGTATTGGGCGATCATCGACTTAGTCGGTGATCTTGATCACACAAATGCTATTGTTATCCCATTTTGTCCAACCCTTGTGTTTTACCAATTTGCAAATCAAAAACTGAAAACAAAAATTATATCTTGGCTTGGGCACAATGGTATGTTGGGGTGATCTGTTGGGTGTGATTGGAATGGTGCCTAAGTCCCCAAGGACCGAGTTACTTGTGTCACTAAGCCAAGCGCTTATTGCGTGCTAACCACACGAGGGGGATATGGAACCTCTCTTGACTAAGTACTTTGGAAGGTGTTAATTATGAGCTGGTCGGTGGGTGTGTTCTTGTGTGTGTGTGTTTGTGGTGTTGGAGGGGAGCATTAGCAGACCGGTTAGGCTGTCTAATGTGTCTTTCTCCCGTGGGTTGCGGCTCTTAATTAGCATCGTCCATTGGAAAGCGTCTCGTTAGACTTAGCCATGCCTGCATACCAAAGAAAGTGTGCTAACCGTGGCTAGTGGAAAGGCGGTCTATCGTGTGGGTACATTGGTACACCCCTACAGGGTTAAAACTATTCGAATAGCCTCGTCCTAGGTTATTGACATGCTTGGTAAGGTCGTGCAAGAACTAGACTACATCCTTTTAAAAACTTAAACTTGACCCGGGTGGTATGAAGGGGTACTTCATGCTATTGTTGTGGTGACTATGGGTTAGTCACTTCTAGGTTGGTGTTGTCATCTATCTACTGTTATAATTGTCTCTCTTTTATTTGAACAATAAAAGTTAATTGCAAACTTGCTTTGAATCTATTACCTTATTGCAAATGAAAACTTGCTTTATGCTGAAAATAAGTCCAGAGCCTCATCCACTTAAATAAAGCTTGCATGTAGTTAATTATAGTTCTCGTTATCTCACACGTTGTCTTCTTGAGTACAAAAACAAGTTTTGTACTCATCTGCTTTGCTTAATATTAATTGTTGCAGAGGAAGAAGGTGAGCCCCAAGGGCCTCACTTTTGTGAGCTGTGTTGCGGCGCTGTTTGGGACGATTAGCTTGGCGGTCCGGTTGGTTGCCTTGTGGGTAAAGGCACACCGATTGGCTTTTGTTTATCGCCATCTTATGGTTATTTTGCTTCCGATGTTTAAATTAGTTACTTATGTGTTATTTAGCCGGTCGGCCTCTCTTTTGTAATAACTCTCTTTAAATTATCTATGTCTTTCAGTTGTTGCTTTTGGCTTTGGCTCTATGTGTATGAATGGAATTGATGCATGATTTTGTAATGGGGTGTGTATACTGCAATTCTAGGAAGTATACATATCTCGAGGCTTGGTTTATTTGATTTGTACTGTTAGGACCAAGTGGATGGTTAAACAGTACAAGCCGAATAAACCGGGGTCCTCACAAAGTTGGTATCAGAGCCATTCCGACCGTAGTAACCCAAGCTTGGTCGTCCTTAGGATATTTTGAAAAACTTAATTTCAAAGTATCAAATGATTTATGAAAGCTTAAGTAAATTCTCAGATTTTACTCCTTACCTATCTTAGCTTTCTATCTCACCTTGCTCTAATTTGAGTTTTAAAAGTTGTTCTCCTTTCCTCCTCTCAAAAGATAGTTGTATCGTTAATTGGGTTTTGGGAACCATTGAGTTTGGCAAATTGAAGTGTTAGCTGCCCTCTACAAGGTTTTGAAGCTTCGGAAGTTGAAGATTCGGCTTAGAAGCTTGGATGCAAAATCTGGACAGCGATTGTTCAATTTCTGGACAGCAAGCTCAAAGGTCCTAAATAGGGTAGAAAATGAGAGGTTAATCAATTAAAACTTGTGGGAACAAAAGGGTAAGATGTGATACTAGTTAGCTAAGTATCTAACGCTTATCTCGCTAGTTTAACTTTGCTCTCGAGTAGTGTTAGACTTGTTGTACTGTGCTGAAATTTTTATCTTCTCACACTATTACTCGTTCATTCAATACGGGTTAATGGCATTGAGAAGTTGAGCTTGGTTTGGAGTTTCCTTGCTGTTTTGGAGCTTCTTTGGAAACATTTACAGTTTGTATACTTGCTGTTTTTGGCTTTCGGTTAGGGTGATATCTCATTCCCCTAATCGTTAGCTTTTCGCTTTCATCAACTTCTAGTGTTAGTGCTTTGGTTTCTAACCTAAATTTCTTGAAGCAGATGGTGGAGGTACTCGTAGCGCCGTGGTCGCGACTGTTTGGATGAGGAGCTCCCGCCTCCTCCGACCATGGTGAGGTCCTTCTTGGATCGAGCGCAACCGCTCGAGAGGACGGGAGGGTCCCGCTGGATGTTATTGCGCGCAACACCTCCGCTACGACCGGTGCCTCGTGATCCGGCGGGGGCGACATCGATCTCGTGGGGTTTGGTGAGTTTCTTCGCACTCACCCCACGTTCTCCAGTCCGAGGACCCATTGACGCGGACGACTGGCTGCGTCAGGTCGAGCGTAAGCTCGACGTTGCTCAGTGCCTGGACCAGGATAGGGCACTCTTTGCCTCCCATCAGCTGCAGGGGGCAGCACTTGTAACAGCCCTAACTTAGGGTTTGCATTTCAAATGTAAATTATGAGGAGAAATAAAAACTTTTGGTGCCTCATGAAATCATTTGAGAATTTCTACAATTTTCACTAGCAATTTCCAATTTTTAGAATGTAATCCTTGTGATTGGAAATTGTGGTCATCAGATTCTTAGCTTTCAAACTTGTGATCATCCCCTGAAATTATTTTTCCTATCATCTTGATCATCCTATCTACCTCCCTGAATTATTTCACAATTTTTAGATTTTATTTGCTGTTTCAAATGACCAAGTCAACCTAGTTTGAAATCTGGTCAAACTTCTGTTCAGCAGCTTGTGAATTTTAGTGGGAGAAATCTAGTGCATAAAAACTCCTGGAAAAATTACACAAGGTGGTCCTCTGTTCCAGTTAGCTTCCATAAAAATTTTGAAATTTTTGGAGCCCTGGAGCTATCTCTAAAAATTTCCCAAACCTTCTTTGTCTTTCTGATTCAAATCGGGAAACACTGTTTGTCGGGCCCGAACCCCACTTGGGCTCGAGTCCGACCGCACTAATGGACTCAATCGCGTCAACTAATCGCACCGCCCGAGTCCAATCGACCGTGACCGTCCGATGCAAATCGAACGATCCACGTGCGCGTATGCAATCGACCGGTCCGAATGCATACAGAGATCTCGACCGTCCATCTCAGATCCAACGGTCGACACGTTCCTGATCGAGTCAAACCACCTAACCGCACCGTGCCAGTCTCTGGTTCGCGCCGCTTCACTGCTGTCGCTGACGGGCGGGCCCCACTTGTCAGGTCGTCACCTACCTTTCGCATGAGTGCTGAGTGCCGGCGACATCGCGCATGGTCGCCACTCGCCTCTTGTTCGCCACCGCTTCCGGTTTTCGCGCGCGCATTGCCTCGGCCGCATCTTCCGCTGAGAGGCCATGCCCTGCGCAGCATTAATCACCCACCATTCCTTTCACCAGCTTGTCAGCACCGTTCTTGAGCTCCTCGGTGCCGAAAGCGTCGCCGCTCGTTTTCCTCCGTCCTCGCCCCTACTTAAGCTCACCCAAAGCTCCCTCTTTCTTCTTTAGACACCATTAAACAATCCCCTATCATCCATTGCTCCTTCTGAGCTCAAATCATAGTAGTGCTCAAACTCTGGTTCACGGCCGTGCCGCTCCGCCGTGTCAACACCACAACCAGTGAAGATCATCCCTTCCTTTGCGCGTCATTTCGTGTTCCAGCTCTCAACTGTGCTTTTCCCTCAACTAATTTGAAGTTTTATTCACAGGAGCCGTTGAATTTCAACTTCCCTCTTCTTCGGCCGAAAGTTCAAATCATCGTCCTCATCTCCGGTGAGTTGGTTCCTAGGGCAATTGCTCGCGCCAGCACCATCTAGTGCACTCACTCAAGCTATCTCCGTCTCTCTTTTCCCCTATTTTTGCTCAGGTTGCTCCCTCCTCGGTGACCCCTTGATCGCCGCCGCTGGTTCTCGTCGCCGGGCCATCTCCGGCAGCCTCTTGAGCTCCGCATCATTCCGGTGAGTTCCTGGTAACTCACTGATGCCCATGCGCGCACTAATTCTCATTGTCTACCTCTCTGGTGCAGCCGCACCTCGTCACCCCCGCTGCCGACCGCCGTGTTCGTCGCGCCGCCCATGCGGCTTCTCCGTCAACCCGCGACCACCCTTAGCTTCGTGAACCTGGCGACCCATTTTGGCCGCCGATACGGCCGCGCCGCCACTCCTTCACCGGCGTCGAATCCAGGTCCAGAGCCTCTCTGTTCTTCCTTGTGCTCCCTGTGCTGTTGTGGCTGATAGTGGGGCCCACCTCCCTGAGGCTTGGTAGTTAGCTGCTTATCATGCTTATGATTGTTCATTAGTTCACTCTCATTGCATGATCAAAAATTGGTATTGGAAGTTTGGAAGTATTTTAGTTCTCTGTATGCTTGTTGTTGTCATTTTTCTGTTGTCAGTAAACTGAAATTGGGTTCATTCTTATGCTATTCATATCTCGTTAGTGCTTGGTGACTCCCTTAGAAGTGGTGCTTAGCAAGAAGTTAATTAGATAATCTCTATAGGTTTCAAATCACTAGTTAGCTTTTGATCTATGAAGCTGTTATCAGAATTTTAGGTTTTGCCTCTGTGCTTGTGGTGTATTTTCAATAAGGTAAGGTTTTGTAGTAGCCGCATGCTGAAAATCGTTAGCATTGCAGTATCTTGGTGTGATGCTTAGGAGTATGAATAGCTGAATATCTTTAAAATCCTATCTTAGATAGAAAAGGTTGTTAGCATCTCACGAGCTTGAATACTTGATTAGTTGGTGTTGGTAGAGCTCCTTGTAGGTTCTGTGCTCTCACCTGATAATGGTTGTTTTAGAGTAGCTAGCTGTTTTTGATATACTAACTTGATGATTAAATAATAGATGTGCACACAATCACCATCAAAGTCTGTCCAAAGTTTAAATCATATAAGAGGATTGATTTGTGGTTAACCTGATAAATAAGTGAGTGGGTAGATCAATCACTTGAAAGCATGTCTTTTTGAAGCATCCCAGAGTGATTAATTGTTACTCCTTTTGTGTTGGTCTAACCTCTGTGTATAAATTGGTGTTTGTGTTTGATTATTGAGTTTTGCCGGTGTTATTCGTTCTTATTCGCTGTTTTGTTCAATCGTTAGGATTCGATATTTGCGGCAACCCTGAGAACGACCCTCCAAAACAAATTGAGCAACATGCAGACGTGCAAGCGGTTTGATCATGTTTATCCAGTATTTTAAAGTCTAATATTTTGTTTCAACCGTATGTATGCATCGCTTAATTTGTGTTAAATCGATTAGTTAAATCCGTGTGCATATCCACGTAGACAAAATATAGATCTCTACTACACGAGCCTAGGTTATTTGCTGTGATTAGAGATCGTGGATGATCTCTTGTCACTTAGTAGATCCGGTCAATCGCTTAGACTTGCTTAGCTATCGGTAGAATCAGGCGGTTATCGACTTTAGTCGGTAACCTTGATCACACAAAATTTGCTATAACTTTATATTTCAGCATTTCTGCTATGTTTAATTGCAAAACTAAAAATGAAAACAAAAAAGATTTAGACGCGGGCACAATGGTAAGATTGGTGTGATCTATTGGGTGTGATCGAAAGGTGCCCGGTCAATTAAGGACCGAACATCTTGTGAGTGGATTGTTATCCTGCATTTTTGCGTGCTAACCACACTAGAGGGTATGGGACCTCTCTTGACCTAGTACTTTGGCGTGTATTGGCTCCGGGTCGCAGGAGGTCGCAGGAGGGATGGTGTTGGGAGCATGGTAGTTGTCCGAAAAGCTTTATCCTAAGTGGGTAGTTGTCTTTTCGGCTTTACCATGTAAGCGTATGGATTTCTATCCATACGAGCGGCTCGTAGTTAATACACAATATTGGAAAAAGTCTCGTAGGACTTAGTTGTTAAGCATACCTTCGGTAGTGTGTTTCGCTTAAAGCGATGAGGTGTGGGTACGATGGTACACCTGCAGGTTAAAACTATTCGAATAGCCTCGCCCTAGGTTATGGACACGCTTGGGTAAGCTTTTCAAGAGTTAGTCTACAACCTTTTAAAATTAAAACTTGTAGGTGGTACTAACTGGGATTCGTGCTATATTGTAGTGACTATTGGGATAGTCACTTCTAGGTGGTTACTTGTATCTATCTTTATTTCGCAGCTTATTTCAACAAGAAAATGAATTGCAAACTTGCCTTTAAATATTACATTATTGCAAACAAATCTAGCTTTGTGCAAATGAAACATATGGCCTCCACCAAATAAGCCTGCATGTAGCTTATGAACAGTGCGCTAGTTCACACGTCGGTCTTGCGGGTACAAAGACAATCTTTGTACTGTGTGCTTTGCTTAATGTTTTTGTTGCAGAGGAAGAAGGTGAGCCCCAAGGGCCTCACTTCGTGAGTCTGTGTTGCCGTTTCGTGGACGACTAGACTTAGCGGTCCGGCCGATGCCTTGTGGGTTGGAGGCACGCGATTGGCTTTGTTTATAGCCATCTTATGGCACTTTTGCTTCCGCTGTCCGTCTTGTTTATTTGTGTATCTTGGCCTGTCGGCCTTTGTCTGTAATAACTCTACTATTTGTTTATCTTCCGTTTGGTAGTGTAGTGTTTGGACTCTATGTGTGGAATGGAGTTGATGTCTAATTTTGTACCTAGGTGTGTATACTGCTTTCTGGGAAGTATACATATCTCGAGGATCAGTTTATTTGATTTGTGATGCTAGGACCAGGTGGTTGGTTAAGCATTACAAGCCAAATAAATTGTGGTCCTCACAAAGGTTGTATCAGAGCCGTTCTGACCGTAGCAACCCAAGCTTAGTCGTCTTTAGGATATTTTGAAAAAGCTTAATTTCAAAGTATAAAAAGGGTTCATGAAAACCTAGGCAGATTCTCAGATTTACTCCTTACCTATCTTAGCCTTCTACTCTCATCTTACTCTAATTTGAGTTTAAAACTTGGTTTCTCTCTTTCCTTTCAAAAGATAGTTACTACCGGTAGAATCGGTCTTTGGGAGAACCATAGAGAATTAGTCTAATTAAAATTTGTGGGGGCATAAGGGTAAGATATGTATGAGTTTGCTAAGTGTCTGATTTTTGTCAATTGGTTATGTAACTTAAAAGTCTTGTGTTTGTTTTGTGCTGTTAGTAAGTTATTTGCAGTGGGTTGTCGACTTCGTGTTTTCCGGCTATTGTTAACTTGTCTTAGTGAAACAGGATGGCCGGGAGAACGCGTGGCAGTTAGCACGCTGGTCATGATGAGGAGCTTCCCCCTCCTCCGACCATGGCTGAGGTTCTCGCTCAGATCGAGCGAAACCGCATGGACCAGACGCGCATCTTGGAGGTTATCGCTAGGAATACCTCCACTCCTACCGGTGGTGGCGGCCACCAGACTCGCGGGGGACTTGCAGAGTTCCTCCGTACGCAGCCGCCGACTTTCTCCCGCTCCGAGGACCCTCTCGATGCGGATGATTGGCTGCGCATGGTTGAGCGAAAGCTCAACATAGCTCAGTGCCAGGCACAGGATAAGGCACTCTTCGCGTCCCACCAGCTTGAGGGCGCCGCACTCTCATGGTGGGAGAACTATCTCGCCATGCAGCCCGCGGGCCATGTAGTCGCGTGGGAGGAGTTCAGATCAGCTTTTCGTCGGGCCCACATCCCTGATGGCCTGATGAAGCTGAAGAACAAGGAGTTTCTCGCGCTCAAGCAAGGGCGCAAGTCTGTGACGGAGTACCTGTACGAGTTCAATCATCCGCTCGTTATGCTCAGGAGGTGGCCTCAGATGAGGCTAAGCAGGAGAAGTTTATGGATGGCTTGTCTGAGGAGCTGCAGGACAAGCTATCTATTGTAGACTTCTCTGACTTTCAGGCCTTGGTAGATAAGGCCATTGTTGCTGAGCATAAGGCAAAGGCGCTGGGCGAGTCCCGCAAGCGCAAATGGGAGGCGCATCAGTCTACTCACACCAACCTCATTCGTCCTAGGGCTGGGCCAGCACCAGTGGCCCGTTCTTTTGCTCCACCAGCGCCGAGGCCATCAGCACCCGCTCCTCGCCCACCGCAGGCCGTGTTTCAGCCACGTGCGCCTGCGATCCAGCAGCAGGGCGGCCTCCGCAATCCGGCGGCCGAGGTTACTTGTTTTCGCTGCCACAACAAGGGCCACTACGCCAACGCTTGCCCTCAGAGTGTTGCAGTAGCCCCTCGTCCTAATGGAGGACGCGGGCCAGGGAGTGGTCACCCACCGACCGTAAGATTATTCGAAGACCGTGGTGCGAGCGTGGTCGAGTCAACCACCTTTCACCGAGGAGGCTCGGAGGCGCGAGATGTCGTGATGGGTACACTTCTTGTTAACTCGCCCCGCCGCAGATTATTTGATTCTCGAGCATCGCATTCTTTTATTTCAAGATCATTTGCTGCTGCTAGTGGTCTTCACTGTGTTCCTTTGGGAGTTCCTTTGCACATCCGCTCTCCGGGGTCGGAAATGAGAGCTGACCTACAGTGTCGGGATGTTCCTATCATAGTCAAAGTAGTGGGGTTTTTGGCAAACCTTATTCTGCTCAGTTCAGTGAGTCTGGATGTGATTCTTGGCATGGATTGGTTGTCCCAACACTTGGGGCAAACCGATTGTGCCAGGAAGATTGTCTATCTCACCACCCTTCAAAGTAGCAGTCGGATTTTCGCGCGCCTTCGTGGGCCGCATCTATGTGCATTAGAAGCGAAGCCAGCCTTGCAAATTCAGGATGTTCCTATAGTATCTGACTTTGTGGATGTCTTTCCTGAAGACTTGCCCGGGATGCCTCCGGTTCGAGATCTGGAGTTTGTCATCGAGTTGCTGCCCGGTACTGCCCCTATCTCGAAGGCGCCGTATCGGATGCCTCCCAATGAACTAGAGGAATTGAAGAAGCAGCTTGGTGAGCTCCAAGCAAAGGGTTTCATCCGTCCTAGTTCATCTCCTTGGGGTTGTCCGGTGATCTTTGTGAAGAAGAAGGACAAGACTTTGCGCATGTGCGTTGATTACCGTCCTCTCAATGAGGTGACGGTGAAGAACAAATATCCTTTGCCCCGCATTGATGATCTGCTTGATCGCTTGATCGAGCCTGTGTGTTCTCAAAGATTGATTTGAGAATGGGGTATCATCAGTCGATCGATCTCAAGATATTCAAAACGACTTTCACTACTCGTTATGGTCGCATGCGAGTACACCGTCATGTCTTTCGGTTTAACCAATGCTCCAGCTTTGTTCATGAACTTAATGAATTCAGTATTCATGGAGTTTTTGGATAAATTTGTGGTGGTCTTTATTGATGATATTCTTATCTATTCCAAGACTGAAGCCGAGCATGCTGAGCATCTCAAGATTGTTTTGGGCAAATTATGGAGCACCACTATATGCGAAGTTCAGCAAATGTGAGTTCGTTGAAGGAAGTGGCATTCTTGGGCCATGTTCTTTCACCGAGGCATAGTCGTGGATCCCAAAGAAGGTCGGTGATGTTCTATCTTGGGGCAGCCCAAGTCGACCAACGATGTGCGGAGTTTTCTTGGTTTAGCGGGCTACCACCGCTTTATCGAGAACTTCTCCAAGATCGCAAAGCCAATGACCGAATTACTCAAGAAGGACAAGAAGTTTGTGTGGGCCTCGCTTGTGATGAGAGCTTGTGAGCTCAAACGGCGATTGACTTCACTCAGTTCTTACTCTTCCGATGTCCACAAGGGCTTTGATATCATCGCGATGCCTCTCGGCAGGACTCGTGTGTGCTTATGCAAGAAGGCAAGGCGTTGCCTATGCATCTAGGCGATTGAGACCTCATGAGCTCAACTATCCCACCCATGATTTAGAGCTTTCTCTGTGGTTCATGCACTCAAGATTTGGCGGCATTATCGATCGGAATCACTGTGAGGTGTATTCCGACCACAAGAGTTTGAAATACTTGTTCACTCGGCAGATCTGAACCTCAGGCAGAGGAGATGGCTAGAATTGATCAAAGATTATGACATGGGTATTCAGTATCATCCTGACAAGGCCAATGTGGTTGCTGATGCACTTAGCCGAAAGGTGTATTGCAATACTTTGATGATCAAAGAGCAAAGAACTCGCACTTCTTGCAGAGTTTCATCGTCTCAACTTGGGTTTGGTTGAGCATGGTTCCCTTGCTGCCCTGGTTGTGCAACCAACCTTGGTGGATCAAGTCAAGGCAGCACAGCAGTCAGATGACGGTGTGAACCAGATCAAGCAGAATATCAAGGATGGGATAGCCAGGTGTTTCTCAGAAGATGAGCATGGTGTTGTGTGGTTTGGGCAGCGCCTCGTGGTTCCAAAGGTTCCAGAATTACGGGATTTGATTCTCCAGGAAGCTCATGATTCTCCCTTGTCTATTCACCCCGGGGCTACCAAGATGTACCAAGATCTGCGACAGAGGTTCTGGTGGACTCGCATGAAGCGCGAGATTGCCGGGTTCGTTGCCAGATGCGACGTATGTTGTCGCGTGAAGGCCGAGCATCAGCGTCCAGCAGGTCTCCTCCAACCCTTGCCTATACCAGAGTGGAAGTGGGATTCCGTTGGTATGGATTTCATCACCGGTTTGCCCTGTATTTCTTCGGGAAAGGATGCTATCTGGGTGGTTATCGATCGGCTGACTAAGGTAGCACACTTTCTGCCAGTGAGTACCACTCTCAATGTCAGTCGACTGGCGGACCTCTACATATCCCGCATTGTGAGCTTGCGGCGTGCACGAACCATCGTGTCGATCGTGGTTCTCTGTTCACTTCTCGGTTTTGGCACAGTTTACAGGAGGCCATGGGGACCCGTCTTTCTTCCAGTTCAGCCTATCATCCTCAGACCGATGGTCAAACGGAGTGAGTCAATCAGGTGCTTGAAGATATGCTCCGTGCTTGTGTTCTTTCCTATGGGAAGAATTGGGAAAAGTGCCTACCACTTGCCGAAGTTCTCCTACAACAACGACTTCCAGCTAGTCTCGGTATGGCACCGTTTGAGGCTTTGTATGGGAGGCGATGCAGAACCCCATTGAACTGGTCAGAAACTGGGGAAAGACAGTTCTTTGGCCCGGATTCGATCAATGAGGCGGAAAGTCAAGTGCAGTTGATTCGTGAGCACTTGCGCGTAGCTCAGTCCAGGCAGAAGAGCTATGCAGATCGTCGTCGTCGTGAGCTGAGTTTCCAGCCCAATGACTTTGTGTATCTCAAAGTCTCACCTTTGAAGGGCCATCGGCGTTTTGGTGTCAAGGGCAAATTGACTTCTCGGTATGTCGGGCCTTATCGCGTCGTTAAGAAAGTGGGAGCCCTTGCATACCAGTTGGAGTTGCCAGCTACACTTGAGGGGGTGCATGATGTTTTCCATGTGTCACAATTGAGAAAGTGCCTCCGTGTTCCCGTTGAGGAAACACCATTGGAAAATATCGATGTGCAGGAAGATCTGTCTTATCGTGAGCGCCCGCTCAGATCCTCGAAGAAGTCGAACGCAGAACAAGGAACCGTGTGATCAAGTTCCTTAAAGTTCAGTGGTCAAACCACTCCGAGGATGAAGCCACTTGGGAGCGGGAAGATCGTCTCCGAGCAGATTACCCGTCCTTCTTCTCCCTGATCGTAATCTCGGGCAAGATTCTGTAAGGTGGGGAGATTTGTAATGCCCTAACTTAGGGTTTGTATTTCAAATGTAAATTATGAGGAGAAATAAAACTTTTCGTGCCTCATGAAATCATTTGAGAATTTCTACAATTTTCCTAGCAATTTCCAATTTTAGAATGTAATCCTTGTGATTGGAAATTGTGGTCATCGATTCTTAGCTTTCAAACTTGTGATCATCCCCTGAAATTATTTTTCCTATCATCTTGATCATCCTATCTACCTCCTGAATTATTTCACAATTTTAGATTTTATTTGCTGTTTCAAATGACCAAGTCAACCTAGTTTGAAATCTGGTCAAACTGCTCAGCAGCTTGTGAATTTTAGTGGAGAAATCTAGTACATAAAAACTCCTGGAAAATTACACAAGGTGGTCCTCTGTTCCAGTTAGCTTCCATAAAAATTTTGAAATTTTTGGAGCCCTGAGCTATCTCTAAAAATTTCCCAAACCTTCTTTGTCTTTCTCGATTCAAATCGGAAACATCGTTTGTCGGGCCCGAACCCCACTTGGGCTCGAGTCCGACCGCACTATTGGACTCGGTCGTGTCAACTAATCGCACCGCCCGAGTCCAATCGACCGTGACCGTCCGATGCAAATCGAACGATCCACGGCGCGTATGCAATCGGATCGTCCGATGCATACAGAGATCTCGACCGCCCATCTCGGATCCAACGGCCGACACGTTCTCGATCGAGTCAAACCACCTAACCGCACCGTGCCAGTCTCTGGTTCGCGCCGCTTCGCTGCTGTCGCTGACGGGCGGGCCCCACTTGTCAGGTCGTCACCTACCTTTCGCATGAGTGCTGAGTGCCGGCGACATCGCGCATGGTCGCCACCTCGCCTCGCTGTTCCGTCACCGCTTTCCGGTTTTTCGCGCGCGCATTGCCTCGGCCGCATCTTCCGCTGAGAGGCCATGCCCTGCGCAGCATTAATCACCCACCATTCCTTTCACCAGCTTGTCAGCACCGTTCTTGAGCTCCTCGGTGCCGAAAGCATCGCCGCTCGTTTTCCTCCGTCCTCGCCCCTACTTAAGCTCACCCAAAGCTCCCTCTTTCTTCTTTAGACACCATTAAACAATCCCCTATCACCCATTGCTCCTTCTGAGCTCAAATCATAGTAGTGCTCAAACTCTGGTTCACGGCCGTGCCGCTCCGCCGTGTCAACACCACAACCAGTGAAGATCATCCCTTCCTTTGCGCGTCATTTCGTGTTCTAGCTCTCAACTGTGCTTTTCCCTCAACTAATTTGAAGTTTTATTCACAGGAGCCGTTGAATTTCAACTTCCCTCTTCTTCGGCCGAAAGTTCAAATCATCGTCCTCATCTCCGGTGAGTTGGTTCCTAGGGCAATTGCTCGCGCCAGCACCATCTAGTGCACTCACTCAAGCTATCTCCGTCTCTCTTTTCCCCTATTTTTGCTCAGGTTGCTCCTCCTCGGTGACCCCTTGATCGCCGCTGGTTCGTCGCGGGCCATCTCCGCAGCCTCTTGAGCTCCGCGTCATTCCGGTGAGTTCCTGGTAACTCACTGATGCCCATGCGCGCGCTAATTTTCGTTGTCAACCTCTCTGGTGCAGCCGCACCTTGTCACCCCCGCTGCCGACCGCCGTGCTCCGTCGCCGCGCCGCCACCGTACTTAAGCTCCCCACTTCCTCCACGAGCATCCTTTCACCGTCCCGCACCTTCTCCTCACCTTCTCTGAGCTCGAGCGAACCCCGAGCACCTCCGTCACCTTCGCCGCCATTGTTGGAGCTCAGACTCGGTGAAGGCGGTACCCCAAAGGCCCCTTCCCAATCTCTTGCTCCCACACCTTCGCCTCCCCTCGGTGGTCGCTAACCCCGCCGATTTCAGGTCACATCGAGTGGAACCGCGAGGAGTGAAGTTTTCCCAATTTCGCCGAAACCGCCCTCTTCGTCTCGGCCCGGTGAGTTCACCCTTCCCAATTCCTCCCTCTCGTAGCACCTCCGGGCCTCACCGGTGCTAGGCCGATATCCGTCTGCCGCTGGTTTGGCCTGTGTTGTCCCCTCCGCGGTGAAGCCCTTCGCACCGCCACGATCTTCGTCGCGGTCATCTCGAGGCCTCCGCCGCATCATCGACCCCATCACCGTTTTCCGAGGCCGGGTGAGCTTAAGCACCTCCTCTTTTCGCTTTGCCGCACCATGGCCGTGGTTCCTTGTTGCGTCGCGCCGCCGCCGTCGTTAACCTCGGCTCGCGCCGCTACCATTTGGTCTCCGGTGGTCGCGTTAAGTCCTTAGGACTCGTTGTAGCTTGTGCACTCGCCCATTTGCGCGTATTGGCCGGTTCTTTGTTTTCGTTTGGCCGTAGCACACCCTCGCCTCTCGCCGCGCCGCTGTCCGCCACCATTGGCCTCGTCGCGGTGCCATCCGTGCGCAATAGCGAGGTGTCGCTTTAGCTCCTTCCGACCGCGATCGAGCTCCCTCGCGGCGACACGCCCGGCGAGCTCGAAGTCTCGCTCGGCTCTGTTGTCGACGAGCAGCAGCTGGCCCGGCGGCGTGGCTCTCGCGGACGCCCATCTCGAGATGAGCGGTCGCGTCCCGCCCAGCAGCGCGTGTTTGAACCCCGGCGATCTGAGCCGTCCGATTCGTAATCAACGGCTAATATGCGCCCACGTCGTTATGAGTAGAAAACTTTCGGTTTTGGCCAAGTCTCAAAACAGAAAAATGTTAGTGCCTTCTCATTTTCATATCTTTGTCGTCTTAGCTCCAACTTAGATGATTCCAATTTTGTTAACTTCCATATAACTTGAACTTAATTATAAAAATAGTTTCAGGCTATGATCAAACCTGGAAAACCATTTTCAAAAATAGTAAACAAGTGAACTTAATACTGTTTTTCAGAACTTTTAACAAACTTGTAAAATGCATATCTTTTATCTATAGCTCATTTTTGTATGAATCCAATGGGAGTAGTTTCCTCTGATAGTCTAGTTGCTAGGAAAATTAGTTTCATAAATTCTACTGTTGTTAAAATCATAAGGACTAAAATTTAGTTTTAATACCCTTTTAAATCATAAAAATCATAACTTTTGTAATATAACTCCAAATGACCTGAAATGTTATATGGGCTATCACTCTACCAGTAGCTAGCTACCATAAAAATTTCAGCTCCAAAATCATTAGGAAAATATTTTGCTACAGTAAAATAAAAATGGCCGAAAATAGCTATTTCCTTAATATCTTTTGCTCCAAAAATCCAAATTGAGTTTTTCCAGATTCTATGTCTAGATAGGTGCTGGTTTTACCTTGTGTATAATTTTTGTGTCTTTTGGTTGCTTTTGCTCAAATTTTGTGATTAGGTTTATTGCCTTATTGCTCTTTTGCCGTGTATTTGCTTATGCGATTAGGTGGCGAAGAGTCCGTTGAGCCCGATAGCACATCAGAGCAACCTCTTGAGCAACAGCAGCCGTGCAAGCAGTTTGATCATATCCCTTAATCCTATTATTTTCAAAAGTTTAATACTTTGCTTCAACAGTATGTATGCATTGCTAATTTGTGTTAAATTATGGTTAGAAATCCTTTAGTTGCATCCGTAGCTAAATGTTTATTCCTCTACTACATGAGCCTAGGTTATTTGCTGTGGTTAGGGTTCATGGTGGGGCCCTCATCACTTAGTAGTCACGTGTTAAATTGCTTAGCCATGCTTAGTGTCGGTAGTCTGGGGCGATCATCGACTCTGTCGGTGGTCTGGATCACACAACTACTATTACTCTTATTATCCAACACTTGGTGTTTGGTGCCCTGATTAATTTTGCAAATCCATTTAAAAACAATACTAAAAATGAAAAATTGGTTTCGACGCGGGCACAATGGTATGTTGGTATGATTCTTTCTTGGGTGTGATCGGATTGGTGCCCGTGTCAATTAAGGACGAGCATCTTGTGAGTCCCGTTACTCGTGCATTTATTTGCGTACTAACCACACTAGGGGCATATGGAACCCTCTTGACCGAGTACTTTGGCGTGTGCTAGGGCGGGTGGTGTGGTTTTTGTTGATTGGGAGCGAGCGCTTGTCCGAAAAGGCGGGCCTTTGTGGCGCTTGTCTTTTAATTTGGGCAACGAGCGTATGGATTTCGGTCCATACGAGCGGTCGTGCCTAGTACACAATATTGGAAAAGTTTCAGAGGACTTAGCCGTGCCGCCTACCTACGGTAGTGGGTGAATCATGTGGCTTAAAGGCGGTCCAAGTGTGGGTAAAGTGGTACCACCCGCAGGATAAATCTATTCGAATAGCCTCGCCCTAGGTTATGGACGCGCTTGGGTAAGCTTTTCAAGAGCTAGTGTTATAACCTGTTTAAAAACTTAAAACTTGTGGGTGGTATGAACGGGAGTTCATGCTATTGTTGTGGTGACTTTGGGGAGTCACTTCCAGTGTTGGTGCTCTTTATTTATTGTATACTTGGTCGCTTGCGATTATTTTGAACCCTTAAAAATGAATTGTAAACTTGCTTTTAAATGTACTACATTATTACAAATAAATGTTGCTTTATGCTTAAATAAACCATATGGCCTCCAATTAAACAGCCTGCATATAGCTACATTATAGTTCTGTTATCACACACGTCAGTCTTGCGACTACAAGTTGATGTACTCACATGCTTTGCATGCTAATCTTTTTGTTGCAGAGGAGGTTGCTCATAAGCCAAGGTACTTCTGCGAGATGTGCTTGGGTTGGGAGAGCGAGTAGCTTCGCGGTCCGGTCGGTTGCCTTGTGGGTAAAGGCACACCGGTTGGCTCTTTGGTTCAGCCATCTTATGGCACTTTTGTTTCCGCTGCTTATTTACTCTTGTGCTTATTGTCATTTGGCTGAAAGGCCCCCCCTTTTGTAGTGATACTGTTTAATTAATGTATGTCTTTTCTCCGTCTGTAATGTTTTGGTTCTATGTGATGAATGGAATTGATGCTTATGTTTGTATCGGGGTATGTATACTGCACTTCTGGGAAGTATACATGTCTAGGGGCGGGTTTTATTTAATTGGTAATGCTTGCTAAAGTATTACGAGTTAAATAAATCCCGGGGTCCCCACAAGCTTGGTATCAGAGCCATACTGACCGTAGTAACCGGAGCTAGTCGTCTCTTAGGATATTTTGGGAAAACCAAATTTCAAAGTACCAAATGGTTTTGTGAAAACCTAAGTTGATTCTCAGTTTACTCCTTACCTACCTTAGCTTTCTTCTCTCCTCTTACTCTAATTTGAGTTTTGAAAATTGTTTTCCCTCTCTTCTTTTCAAAGATAATGTTAACGGTTAATTGGGTTTTGGGACCATTGAGTTTGGCAAATTGAATTGTGAGCTGCCTGCTCAAGGTTTTGAAGCTTCGGAATGGTTTGGTTACGACTAGGAGCTTGGATGCAAAATCGGATAGTGAGCGCGCTGGCTCGGACAGCAGACTCTGAGGTTCTAATTAGGTAGAGAATGAGAAAATAAATCAACTAAAACTTGAAGGGAATAAAGGGTAAGAAGTGATACTAGTTAGCTAAGCATCGACATTATTTTGTGACCTAATTATTGTTTTATGATTGTGTTTGCTTTAGTTCGAGGTGCTGAAATTTTTATCTTCTTGATCGATTACTCGCTCATTCAATACGGTGGGTCGACGAGAAGTTGGCTTTAACCTTGGTCTTTCTCGTCGTTGTAGAGTTGTTTTAAAGATTTTGCTTTCATTACTTCGTTGTTGTTAAATTTTACTTTTCAAGTATTAATTGTTAACATAAAATTTTAAATGAAACAGATGCCTCCCGTCGTGTTACTAGATCTCATCCGTGGACCCGGATGAGGAGCTTCCTCCTCCTCCGCCCATGGCCGAGGTGTTGCTTCGATCGAGCGCAACCGCATGGATCGACGCGATCCCGAGACGATTGCGCGAACACCGCCTCCGCCGCGCTTCGATCGGGAGGTGGGGTGGCCACCACCGCGTGGGGACTATCGAGTTCCTCCGCACTCACGGCCCCACCTTCTCCAGTCCGAGGACCCGCCGACGCCGACGATCGGTTGCGCCAGTTGAGCGGAAGCTCAAGATCGCGCAGCGATGTGGAGCCGAGAAGGCACCGTCGCCTCCCACCGCTTGGAGGGAGCGGCTCTCTTGGTGGGAGAGTTTTTCGGCTATGCGCCGGTGGCCATGTAGTCTCTCGAGGAGTTCCGCTCGCCTTCCGACGCTCTCACATCCCGCGGGTGTGATGACGTCAAGAAGAGGGAGTTTTGGCCCTGCTGGGGCGTCGCACCGCTTTGAGTATTTATACGAGTTCAACCATTTGGCTCGTTATGCTCGGAGGAGGTGGCCACCGATGCGCGCCAAGCAGAAAAGTTCGTGGTTGGCTTGTCCTTGGAGCCGGACAAGCTCTCCATCGCCGACTTCCGGACTTCCGTGCCTTGGTGGACAAGGCCATCGTTGGTGAGCACTCTAGTAGGGAGTCGAGCGAGTCCCGCAAGCGCAAGTGGGAGGCTCAAAGATCACCAGGAGTGCCCTCGCCCTACCACTCCGGTGTCCCGACCTCGTGCACCACTTGTGAGGTCGGTGGCATCTCCAGACGCTCGTCGCAGTCGTGGATCGCCCACGTGCCCTCGCGCTCTCCAGGTGGCTTCCGCAACCCACCGCGGAGGTCACCGCTGTGTGGCCTTAAGGGCATTAGGCGAACAATGTCCCAAAAGGACAGGAGCAGAGCAGAGAGCGGCCCCTCGCCCTAATGGAGGACGCGGCATGGAGCTGGTTCGTCCCAGACTGTAAGGTTGCCCCACGCCCGTGGAGTGGGTAGTGGCCGGTCAACCTCGTCACCGCCGAGGAGGCTCAGAGGCGCCCGACGTGGTGTTGGGTACCCTTCCGTCAACTCCTACCCGCTCATCGCTTTATTCGACCGAGCATCGATTCGCTTATATCCGCATCTTTTGCTGCATTGGGTGGTCTTTTGTTTACTCCATTGTATATCCCGCTTCGATTCGCTCTCCGGTTCGGAGCTAAGAGCTGAATTAGAGTGTAGGGATGTCCCCATCGAGATCGAGGAGTGAGATTCTGGCGAATCTTATCCTCGCCAACTCGGCTAGCTTAGATGTGATCCTGGTATGGATTGGTTAGCCCGGCATCTAGGCCGATAGATCGCGCTAGGAAGATGGTCTTTCTCACCACCGTCCGTGGCGTGTTGGATTCTCACCGGCTACAAGGACCTCGTCTCTTCGCTACCGAAGCGAAGCCATCTCCGAGATTCGTGAAGTCCCCGTTGTTTGCGACTTTGTGGATGTCTTCCCGACGAGTTGCGGAATGCCACCTGCTCGAGCCCCGAGTTCGCCATTGAGTTGGTACCGCACCGCTCCGATTGCGAAGTCCCTACTGAATGAACACGGATGAACTAGTGGAGCCAAGAAGCAACTTGAAGACACGCAAGCGAAGGGTTTCATTCGCCTAGTTCGCCTCCGTGGGGTTGCCCACCATCTTCGTAAAGAAGAAGGATAATACCCTACGGATGTGTGTTGATTATCGCCCACTTAATGAAGTGACGATAAAGAACAAGTATCCTTGCCTCGGATCGACGATCTTTTGATCAATTGGCGAGGAGCACGTGTCTTCCAAGATTGATCTAAGAGTTGGTTATCACCAGTTCGATCCGACCGAGGATATTCCAAAGACGGCGTTTCTACTCGTTACGGTCCGTAAGAGTATACCGTCATGTCTTTCGGCTTAACCAATGCTCCGAATTTGTTCATGAACCTTATGAACTCGGTCTTTATGGAGTATTTGGATAAGTTCGTGGTGGTCTTCATCGATGATATCCTTATCTACTCTCGGGATGATGAAGAACACGCCGAGCATCTGAAGCTTGTGTTAGGCAAGCTTCGTGAGCACCAGTATGCACGCGAAGTTTAGCAAGTGCGAAGTTTCGTTGAAGGAAGTGGCATTCCTTGGCCACGTTCTTTCAGCAGGGGCGAGCCGCTGACCCTAGCAAAGTCGCGATGTACTTTCTCGAGTCGGCCCGTTCGGTGACCGAGGTGCGGAGTTTTCGGGTTTAGCGATATTATCGCCGCTTTATCGAGAACTTCTCCAAAATCGCGGGCCAATGATGGAGCTGCTCAAGAAGGACAAGAAGTTCCCGTGGTCCGATGCTTGTGAGGAAAGTTTTCGAGTACTCAAGAAGCGTTTGACCACGCTACCGCTGTTCTCGTTCTTCCGATATCCATCGCAGCTGATATTCATCGCGATGCTTCCTTCGGGTCTCGGTTGTGTCCTTATGCAAGAGGGCAAGGTAGTGGCCTATGCATCAAGGCAAGCGAGAACCCATGAACTTAACTACCCTACCCATGACTTAGAGCTTGCGGCCGTGATTCATGCGCTTAAGATCCGCGACATTACCTTATCAGAACCGTTGCGAGGTCTATTCTCGATCACCGAGCCTCAAGTACTTGTTCACCCAACCGGATCTGAACCTCGTGCAGGAGGTGGTTGGAACCGATCAAGGACTATGACATGGGTATTCACTACCATCCGGCAAGGCTAATGTCGCTTCGATACGCTTAGTCGTAAAGCATATTGCAATGCATTGTTGCTCAAGCAACATCACCCACCCTTTTGAGGCATTTCATACCAACCTAGGTTTGGTCGAGCAGGTTCTCTTGTCGCCTTAGTTGTGCAACCAACACCGTAGATCAAATCAAGGCCGCCCACAGACAGATGCCGGAGTGGGCCATATTAAGGAGAATGTCCGAGCGGAACAACCACAAGCATTCTCGGTAGATGACCTTGGTATTGTGAGGTTCTGACAGCGCCTTGTAGTCCCTAGGGTCGTGGAATTACGGACGCGATTCTCCACGGCCCATGACTCTCGCCTTTCTATTCACCCGGGGCCACCAAGATGTATCAAGATCTCCGGCAGAGGTTTTGGTGGACCGAATGAAGAGAGAGATTGCGCGATCGTCGCCGAGTGCGACGTATGTTGTCGCGTGAAGGCCGAGCATCAGCGTCCTACAGGACTGCTTCAGCCTCTGCCAATACCAGAATGGAAGTGGGATTCGATCGGGATGGACTTCATTACGGTCTACCCGTCTCCCGTGAAGAATGATGCTATCCGGTCGTCGTTGATCGGTTGACCAAGGTAGCTCATTTTTCGCAAGATCGAACCACCCTTAGTGTGAAACTTCTAGCAGACCTCTACCTCTCCCATATCGTGTGCCTGCATGGTGTACCAAAGACGATTGTCTCCGACCGTGGTGCGCTATTCACCGTATGATTTTGGAAGAGTCGCAGCGGCTATGGAACTCGGCTTTCTTTCAAGATCACAGATCATCCCCAAACCGATGGTCGACCGAGAGCGTCAACAGGTTTTGAAGACATGCCGTGCTTGTGTTCTCGACAGGAAGCATTGGGAGAAATGCTTGCCATTCGCCGAGTTTTCTTACAACAACGACTTTCAAGCCGCCTCGCATGGCACCTTTCGAGGCCTTGTACGGGAGAAAGTGCATAACCCCGTTGTATTGGTCTGAGACCGGTGAGAGACCGTTCTTTGGTCCGGACTCGATCAATGAGGCCGAGAGTCGAGTCCAGCTTATCCGTGATCGTTTACGCACAGCTCAATCCCGGCAAAAGAGCTATGCGGATCGCAGGCGCCGACCCTTGAGCTTTGAGCTCGATGACTATGTTTACCTCAAGGTCTCTCCTTTGAGGGGCCATCGCTTCGGTGTCAAGGGCAGTTAGCTCCTCGATATGTGGGTCCTTACCGCATTATCGAGAAGATAGGAGCCGCCGCCACAAAGTTGGATTTACTGCTGGTCTCGAGGGGTACATGATGTATTTCATGTATCCCACCAAGAGATGCCTCCGTGTTCGACCGAGGAAACTCCGTTGAAGCCCTCGACCTCCAAGAAGATTTGACCTATCGCGAGCATCCGGTTCGCATCCTCGAGGAGGCCGAGCGAAGAACTAGGAATCGCTCCATTAAGTTCTTGAAGGTTGGTGGTCGAACCATTTCGAGGATGAGGCTACTTGGGAACGAGAGGATCGTCTGCGTGCGGACTACCCTTCTTTCTTTTCCGAGTGAGCCAAAATCTCGGACGAGATTTCTAGGGGAGGTTTTGTAATGACCCAAAATGACCCTAATAAGGTGTGTGTGTCAAATCAGAACCTAACACTGGTTCATGTTTCAAATGTATCAAAATGTGTACATTTGGAAACTTTTCACACATCTTCACCTCCTAGAATTATTGTTATATTTCTTGTAAAGAAAATTCATAAATTGAACCTTCAAATTCATAGTTCAACTCGAGTCAAAAACATTTTTGAGTGTTGTCTCAAGTCCAAAACTTTTCAAACTTTTATCATAAATTCTTGGGGTGGTATTGTGCACCCTGAATTTTTCCTGATTTTTAGAATTTATTTGAGCCATCTTTGGCTCAGTCAAACCCATTTTTAAATTGGTCAAACTCCGTTTATCACTTCTGAAATTTTTAATATAAAATTTAATGCACAAAAACTTCTGAAAATTTTAGGAAGGTCAATCTTATAGCCAATAAGCTTCAGTAAAATTTCATTCAATTTGGAGTTGATTTGATACTCCAATTAAATCTTCCAAAATCTCAGCCTAAATTCAAATCAAAAGTGGCCTACTATCATTCATGCGATCGAGCCGACCAGAGCCCGACTCGCCGACTTGACTCGCCGAGCCAACTAACTGCACCGGCGGTCGAGCGAAGCAAGACGATCGCCACCGTTGGATCTCCATCGAACGGTCGTCATTCGTAAGCATCCGACAACTCGGCTGCCTCTGTTTCGGCCGTTGATTTATCGGACGTGGGCGCTTGTGCACGCCGTTTAACGCGATCGCGTGTCCGCCGTTGATCACGATCGGGCGCCACCTCGCCGCCCTCCTCGCTCGCCGTCGGCCGCCGCTTCGCTCGCGCCATGGCAGAGGCTCGTGGGCCGTGGCGCCGCGCCCACTCACCGACGCCAACGGGCGGGACAAATGGCCGCCACCCACCGCCCAAAGTCCACCTTCTACCGCCCCGCCGCCACGGCGATCGTGGCGCAGAGGGAGCCCGAGGCGCCAACGGTGCTCTTCTTGCTCCTCGGGCCTACTTAAGCTCCCACTTCCTCCACGAGCATCCTTTCACCGCCCCGCACCTTCTCCTCACCTTCTCTCGAGCTCGAGCGAACCCCGAGCACCTCCGTCACCTTCGCCGCCATTGTTGGAGCTCGGGACCTCGGTGAAGGCGGTACCCAAAGGGCCCCTTCCCAATCTCTTGCTCCCACACCTTCGCCTCCTCGGTGGTCGCTAACCCCGCCGATTTCAGGTCACATCGAGTGGAACCGTGAGGAGTGTAGTTTTCCCAATTTTGGCCGAAACCGCCTCTTCGTCTCCAGCCCGGTGAGTTCACCCTTCCCAATTCCTCCTCCGTAGCACCTCCGGGCCTCACCGGTGCTAGGCCGATATCCCGTCTTCGCTGGTTTGGCCTGTGTTGTCCCCTCGAGGTGAAGCCCTTCGCACCGCCACGATCTTCGTCGCGGTCATCTCCGTGCCTCCGCCGCATCATCGACTTCGCCATCGTCTTCCCGAGGCCCCGGTGAGCTTAAGCACCTCCTCTTTCGCTTTTGCCGCACCATGGTCGTGGTTCCTTGTTGCGGTCGCGCCACCGCCGCCGTTAGCCTCATTTCGCCCCGGCTACCATTTGGTCTCCGGTGGTCGCGTTAAGTCCTTAGGACTCGTTGTAGCTTGTGCACTCGCCCATTTGCGCGTAGTGGGCGGTTCTTTGTTTTCGCTTTCGCCGTAGCACACCCCTCCGCTCGCCGCCCGCATCGCGTCCGCCACCATTGGCCTCGTCGCGGTGCCATCCGGTGCACAACAGCGAGGTGTCGGTTTTAGCTCCTTCCCGACCAGACTGAAGCTCCTCGCCGGCGACACGCCCGCGAGCTCGAAGTTCTCGGCTCGTTGTCGGACGAGCGCAGCAGCTGGTCCGGCGACGTGGTTTCTCGCGGGCCGCCCATCTCGAGATGAGCGGTCAGCGCCCCGCTCAGCGCCTGTGTTTGAACCCCGGGCGATCTGAGCCGTCCGATTCATAATCAACGGCTCATATGCGTCCACGTCGTTATGAGTAGAAAACTTTCGGTTTTGGCCAAGTCTCAAAACAGAAAAATGTTAGTGCCTTCTCATTTTCATATCTTTGTCGTCTTAGCTCCAAATTAGATGATTCCAATTTTGTTAACTTCCATATAACTTGAACTTAATTATAAAAATAGTTTCAGGCTATGATCAAACCTGGAAAACCATTTTCAAAAATAGTAAAC
Source organism: Ampelocalamus luodianensis (assembly GCA_036346255.1). Classification (NCBI taxonomy): domain Eukaryota; kingdom Viridiplantae; phylum Streptophyta; class Magnoliopsida; order Poales; family Poaceae; genus Ampelocalamus; species Ampelocalamus luodianensis. The sequence goes on along the minus strand of CM070620.1, from coordinate 66,581,898 downwards.
AAGTGAACTTAATACTGTTTTTCAGAACTTTTAACAAACTTGTAAAATGCATATCTTTTTATCTATAGCTCATTTTTGTATGAATCCAATGGGAGTAGTTTCCTCTGATAGTCTAATTGCTAGGAAAATTAGTTTCATAAATTCTACTGTTGTTAAAATCATAAGGACTAAAATTTAGTTTTAATACCCTTTTTAAATCATAAAAATCATAACTTTTGTAATATAACTCCAAATGACCTGAAATTTTATATGGGCTATCACTCTACCAGTAGCTAGCTACCATAAAAATTTCAGCTCCAAAATCATTAGGGAAATAATTTTGCTACAGTAAAATAAAAAAGGCCGAAAATAGCTATTTCCTTAATATCTTTTGCTCCAAAAATCCAAATTGAGTTTTTCCAGATTCTATGTCTAGATAGGTGCTGGTTTTACCTTGTGTATAATTTTTGTGTCTTTTGGTTGCTTTTTTCTCAAATTTTGTGATTAGGGTTTATTGCCTTATTGCTCTTTTGCCGTGTATTTGCTTATGCGATTAGGTGGCGAAGAGTCCGTTGAGCCCGATAGCACATCAGAGCAACCTCTTGAGCAACAGCAGCCAGGCAAGCAGTTTGATCATATCCTTAATCCTATTATTTTCAAAAGTTTAATACTTTGCTTCAACCGTATGTATGCATTGCTAATTTGTGTTAAATTATGGTTAGAAATCCTTTAGTTGCATCCTGTAGCTAAATGTTTATTCCTCTACTACATGAGCCTAGGTTATTTGCTGTGGTTAGGGTTCATGGTGGGGCCCTCATCACTTAGTAGTCACGTGTTATATTGCTTAGCCATGCTTAGTGTCGGTAGTGCAGGCGATCATCGACTCGTCGGTGGTCCGGATCACACAACTACTATTACTCTTATTATCCAACACTTGGTGTTTGGTGCCCTGATTAATTTTGCAAATCCATTTAAAAACAAAACTAAAAATGAAAAATTGGTTTCGACGCGGGCACAATGGTATGTTGGTATGATTCTTTCTTGGGTGTGATCGGATTGGTGCCCGTGTCAATTAAGGACCGAGCATCTTGTGAGTCCCCGTTACTCAGACATTTATTTGCGTACTAACCACACTAGGGGCATATGGAACCCCTCTTGACCGAGTACTTTGGCGTGTGCTAGGGCGGGTGGCAGGTAGTTTTTGTTGATTGGGAGCGTTGCAGTTGTCCGAAAAAGTTGGGCCTTTGTGGCAGTTGTCTTTTTCGGCTGGGCAACGTAGCGTATGGATTTCGGTCCATACGAGCGGTCGTGCCTAGTACACAATATTGGAAAAGTCTCGTAGGACTTAGCTGTGCGCCGCCTACCTACGGTAGTGGGTCAATCATGTGGCTTAAAGGCGGTCTGAGGTGTGGGTAAAGTGGTACCACCCTGCAGGGATAAATCTATTCGAATAGCCTCGTCCTAGGTTATGGACGCGCTTGGGTAAGCTTTTCAAGAGCTAGTGTTATAACCTGTTTAAAAACTTAAAACTTGACGGGTGGTATGAACGGGGAGTTCATGCTATTGTTGTGGTGACTTTGGGGAGTCACTTCCAGGTGTTGGTGCTCTTTTATTTATTGTATACTTGGTCGCTATGATTATTTTGAACCCTTAAAATGAATTGTAAACTTGCTTTTAAATGTACTACATTATTACAAATAAATGTTGCTTTATGCTTAAATAAACCATATGGCCTCCAATTAAACAAACCGCATATAGCTACATTATAGTTCTCGTTATCTCACACGTCGCCTTGCGAGTACAAGTTGATGTACTCACATGCTTTGCATGCTAATCTTTTGTTGCAGAGGAGGTTGCTCATAAGCCAAGGTACTTCGAGATGTGCTTGGGTTGGGAGAGCGAGTAGCCGCGGTCCTGGCCGGTTGCCTTGTGGGTAAAGGCACACCGGTTGGCTCTTTGGTTCACCATCTTATGGCGCTTTGTTTCGCCGCTTATTTACTCTTGTGCTTATTGTCATTTGGGTGAAAGGCCCCTTTGTAGTGACTCGCTTAATTAATGTATGTCTTTTCTCCGTCTGTAATGTTTTGGTTCTATGTGATGAATGGAATTGATGCTTATGTTTGTATCGGGTATGTATCTTTGCACTGGAAGTATACATGTCTCGAAGCGGTTTTATTTAATTGGTAATGCTTGCTAAAGTATTACGAGTTAAATAAATCCCGGGGTCCCCACATGATTGTTCATTCGTTCACTCTCATTGCATGATCAAAAATTGGTATTGGAAGTTTGGAAGTATTTTAGTTCTCTGTATGCTTGTTGTTGTCGTTTTTCGTTGTCGATGAAACGAAATTGGGTTCATTCTTATGCTATTCATATCCGTTAGTGCTTGGTGACTCCTTAGAAGTGGTGCTTAGCAAGAAGTTAATTAGATAATCTCTATAGGTTTCAAATCACTAGTTGGCTTTTGATCTATGAAGCTGTTATCAGAATTTGAGGTTTTGCCTCCGTGCTTGTGGTGTATTTTCAGTAAGGTAAGGCTTTGTAGTAGCCGCATGCTGAAAATCGTTAGCATTGCAGTATCTTGGTGTGATGCTTAGGAGTATGAATAGCTGAGTATCTTTAAAATCCTATCTTAGATAGAAAAGGTTGTTAGCATCTCAAAGTTGAATACTTGATTAGTTGGTGTTCGATAGCTCCTTGTAGGTTCTGTGCTCTCACCTGATAATGGTTGTTTTAGAGTAGCTAGCTGTTTTTGATATACTAACTTGTTGATTAAATAATAGATGTGCACACAATCACCATCAAAGTCTGTCCAAAGTTTAAATCATATAAGAGGATTGATTTGTGGTTAACCTGATAAATAAGTGAGTGGGTAGATCAATCACTTGAAAGCATGTCTTTTTGAAGCATCCATGTAGCAGTTAATTGTTACTCCTTTTGTGTTGGTCTAACCTCTGTGTATAAATTGGTGTTTGTGTTTGATTATTGAGTTTTGCCGGTGTTATTCGTTCTTATTCGCTGTTTTGTTCAATCGTTAGGATTCGATATTTGCGGCAACCCCGAGAACGACCCTCCGCAACAAATTGAGCAACAAGAACGTGCAAGCGCTTGATCATGTTTATCCAGTATTTTAAAGTCTAATATTTTGTTTCAACCGTATGTATGCATCGCTAATTTGTGTTAAACCGATTAGTTAAATCCGTGTTGCATATCTTGTAGACAAAATATTGATCTCTACTACCGAGCCTAGGTTATTTGTCTTTGTGATTAGAGATCGCCGATGATCTCTTGTCACTTAGTAGATCCGTGAATCGCTTAGACTTGCTTAGCTATCGGTAGAATCTGGCGGTTATCGACTTTAGTCGGTAACCTTGATCACACAAAATTTGCTATAACTTTATATTTCAGCATTTCGCTATGTTTAATTGCAAAACTAAAAATGAAAACAAAAATGATTTAGACGCGAGCACAATGGTAAGATTGGTGTGATCTATTGTGTGATCGAAAGGTGCCCGGTCAATTAAGGACCGAACATCTTGTGAGTGGATTGTTATCAGCATTTTTGCGTGCTAACCACACTAGAGGGTATGGGACCCTCTTGACCTAGTACTTTGGCGTGTATTGGCCCGGTCGCAGGAGGTCGCAGGAGGGATGGTGTTGGGAGCATGGTAGTTGTCCAAAAGCTTTATCCCGAGTGGGTAGTTGTCTTTCGGCTTTACCATGTAAGCGTATGGATTTCTATCCATACGAGCGGCTCAGAGTTAATACACAATATTGGAAAAAGTCTCAGAGGACTTAGTCAGTGCCAGCATACCTTCGGTAGTGTGTTTCGCCAAAGCGATCGAGGTGTGGGTGCATGGTACACCCGCAGGTTAAAACTATTCGAATAGCCTCGCCCTAGGTTATGGACACGCTTGGGTAAGCTTTTCAAGAGTTAGTCTACAACCTTTAAAATTAAAACTTGTGGTGGTACGAATTTGGGGATTAGTGCTATATTGTAGTGACTATTGGGATAGTCACTTCTAGGTGGTTACTTGTATCTATCTTTATTTCGCAGATTATTTCAACAAGAAATGAATTGCAAACTTGCCTTTAAATCAGTATTACATTATTGCAAACAAATCTAGCTTTGTGCAAATGAAACATATGGCCTCCACCAAATAAGCCTGCATGTAGCTTATGAACAGGTCTGCTAGTTCACACGTCAGTCTTGCGGGTACAAAGACAATCTTTGTACTCAGGTGCTTTGCTTAATGTTTTTGTGGCAGAGGAAGAAGGTGAGCCCCAAGGGCCTCACTTCTGTGAGCTGTGTTGCCGTTTCGTGGACAACTAGACTTGGCGGTCAAGTCAGATGCCTTGTGGGTTGGAGGCACGCTGATTGGCTTTGTTTATAGCCATCTTATGGCACTTTTGCTTTCGCTGTCCGTCTTGTTTATTTGTGTATCTTGGCCTGTCGGCCTTTGTCTGTAATAACTCTACTATTTGTTTATCTTCCGTTTGGTAGTGTAGTGTTTGGACTCTATGTTTGGAATGGAGTTGATGTCTAATTTTGTACCGAGCTGTGTATACTGCTTTCTGGGAAGTATACATATCTCGAGGATCAGTTTATTTGATTTGTGATGCTAGGACCAGGTGGTTGGTTAAGCATTACAAGCCAAATAAATTGGGGTCCTCACAGCACTCTCCTGGTGGGAGAACTTCTTTGCCATGCAGCCCGCCGGCCACACTGTCTCTTGGGATGAGTTCCGGACAGCGTTCCGTCGAGCTCACATCCTTGCCGGCTTAATGAAGCTGAAGAAGAAGGAGTTTCTCGCGCTCAAGCAAGGGCGTAAGTCAGTGATGGAGTATCTGTACGATTTCAACCACTTGGCTCGTTATGCTCCATCTGAGGTGGCCACTGATGAGGCCAAACAGGAGAAGTTCATGGAGGGCTTGTCTGAGGAGCTGCAAGACAAGCTCTCCATTGTGGACTTTGCTGACTTTCAGGCTTTGGTGGACAAGGCCATTGTTGCCGAGCACAAGGCCAAGGCGCTGGCGAGTCCCGCAAGCGCAAGTGGGAGGCCCGGCCCGTCCGCAGGCCGCCTCTCCCGCCCCGTGTCGGGCCTGCCTCAGGCCCATTCTCGGGCTTCACTACCACCGAGGCCGCCAAAGACCAGCCTCCGCCTCCGCAGCCGTGCCCCGCCACGTGCGCTGCGAACCGCCAGGTGGCCCCGCAATCCAGTGCCGGGTCACTTGCTTTTCATGCAACCGTAAGGGCATTATGCCAATAGTTGCCCTAACAGATCGAGCGCCCCTCGCCCTAATGGAGGACGCGGCGGGAGGTGGTCCTCCCGAGTGATCGAAGGTTGTCCCCGCTACCCAAGGCGTGGGTAGTGGCGCGTCAACCTCATCTCCGCGAGGAGGCACAGAGGCACCCGACGCCGTGTTGGGTACCCTTCGGTTAACTCTTTCCCCGCTACTGATTTTGTTTGATTCAGCGCATCTCATTCGCTTGTTTCGAGTCTTTTGTCTGCTGTGGAGGTCTTGGTTTACTCCATTGTTGGTCCCGCTGCTCATTCACTCTCCCGGTTCGGAGTTGAGAGCCGAGTCCGAGTGTAGGGATGTCCCTGTTGAGATAGAAGGGGTAGGATTCTTGGCAAACCTTATCCTCCTTCGATCGGCGAGCTTAGATGTAATCCTAGGCATGGATTGGTTGTCTCAAAGACATGGGCCAAATTGATTGCGCTAGGAGGCTCATCTACCTCACCGATCCTTGAGCGAGCAGTTCGCTACGCGAAGGCTGCAGTGGTCCGCATCTCTTCGCGCTCGAAGCGAAGCCAACTCTAGATATTAGTGAAGTCCCAGTGGTATGTGACTTTGTTGATGTCTTCCCCGACGACCATCCAGGGATGCCACCAGTTCGAGACCTCGAGATTGTCATTGAGTTGGTTCCTGGTACCGCCCCGATTTCGAAGAGGCCTTACCGGATGGACCCAATTGAGTTGGTGGAGTTGAAGAAGCAGCTGGGTGAGCTTCAAGAGAAGGGTTTCATTCGCCCTAGCTCATCTCCTTGGGGATGCTCAGCAATCTTTGTCCCGAAAAAGGACAAGACGCTGCGCATGTGCGTTGATTACCGCCCACTTAATGAAGTAACGGTAAAGAACAAGTACCCTTTGCCCTCAGATCGACGATCTCTTCGATCAATTAACTGGAGCTCGAGTTTTCTCCAAGATTGATCTGAGAGTGGGATATCATCAAGTTCGGATTCGACCTGAGGATATTCCAAAGACGGCTTTTTCTACTCGTTATGGCTTGTACGAGTATACCGTCATGTCATTCGGCTTAACCAATGCTCCGGCCTTGTTCATGAACCTCATGAATTCGGTGTTCATGGAGTATTTGGATAGGTTCGTTGTGGTCTTCATCGATGATATCCTTATCTACTCCAAGAGCGATGAGGAACACACCGAGCATTTGAGGCTTGTGTTGGGCAAGCTTCGCGAGCACAAGCTGTATGCGAAGTTCAGCAAGTGCGCATTCTGGTTGAAGGAATGTGAGGACCCCAATTTATTTGGCTTATAATGCTTAACCAACCACCTGGTCCTAGCATAACAAATCAAATAAATTGATCCTCGAGATATGTATACTTCCCAGAAAGCAGTATACACAACCCGTTACAAAATTGGACATCAACTCCATTCCAAACATAGAGTCCAAACACCACACTACCAAACGGAAGATAAACAAATAGTAGAGTTATTACAGACAAAGACCAACAGGCCAAGATACACAAATAAACAAGACGGACAGCGGAAACAAAAGTGCCATAAGATGGCTATAAACAAAGCCAATCAGCGTGCCTCCAACCCACAAGGCATCTGACCGGACCGCCAAGTCTAGTCGTCCACGAAGCGGCGGCAACACTCACGTAGTGAGGCCCTTGGGGCTCACCTTCTTCCTCTGCAACAAAAACATTAAGCAAAGCACCTGAGTACAAAGATTGTCTTTATACCCGCAAGACTGACGTGTGAACTAGCAGACCTGTTCATATGCTACATGCAGGCTTGTTTGGTGGAGACCATATGTTTCATTTGCATAAAGCCAATTTTCATTTGCAATAATATAATACAGTTTGAAGGCAAGTTTGCAATTCGTTTTTAATGTTGAAATAACAGTAAAGATAATAATAACAAAAGAGAAAGATAAACAACCTAGAAGTGACTATCCCAATAGTCACTCCAACAATAGCACGAATCCCAGATTCGTACCACCCATCAAGTTTTAGTTTAAATGTTGTAGTCTAACTCTTGATAAGCTTACCCAAGCGTGTCCATCACCTAGACGAGGCTATTCGAATAGTTTTTAACCCGCAGGGTGTACCACTGCATCCACACTTGCATCGCCTTAAAGCCAAAGCACACTACCGAAGGTATGCCGCACTGACTAAGTCCTACGAGACTTTTTCCAATATTGTGTATTAACTACGAGCCGCTCGTATGGATAGAAATCCATACGCTCACATGGTAAAGCCGAAAAGACAACTACCCACTCAGATAAAGCTTTTGGACAACTACCATGCTCCCACCTCCATCCCTCCCGCGACCTCCTGCGACCCGAGCCAATACACGCCAAAGTACTAGGTCAAGAGAGGTCCCATACCTCTAGTGTGGTTAGCACGCCAAATGCTCGGATAATGTGTACTCACAAGATGTTCGGTCCTTAATTGACCCGGGCACCTTTCCACCACACCCAACAGATCACACCAATCTTACCATTGTGCCCGTCTAAATTATTTTTGTTTTCAGCTTTAGTTTTGCAATTAACATAGCACGAGCTGGAATATAAGAACAAGAATAATTTTATGTGATCAAGATCATCGACTAAGTCGACGATCGCCCAAATCTACCAGTAGCTAAGCATGGCTAAGCAACCGAACTCGTAATCTACTAAGTGACGAGTTCATCCAAATAACTCTAATCACAAACAAATAACCTACGCCAGTAGTAGAGGACAAATATTTACCTCTGATTATGCATCTAAAGGTTTAACTAACCAATTTAACACAAAATAAGCGATGCATACATACGGTTGAAACAAAATATTAGACTTTAAAATACTGGGATAAAATGATCAAATCGCTTTCGTTCGCCGTTGCTCAATTTGTTCGGTGAGGGTCGTTCTCGTGGTTACCGCAAATATCGAAGCTTCAACGATTGAACAAAACAAATAATAAGAACGAATAACACCGACCGAACTCAAACATATAACAACAACAAAACATACCAAAACTCACACAAAGAACCTAAGCAGGTTCTAACATATTTTAGAGAGAGGGAAATAATTATTTGAAGTGGTGATGAATTTTCTAGCAATTTCCTAAGCTAACATACACATTAAAGCACTAGTTAAATACTTAGCAAAATTTTAATAACAGAAATAAGATCTAAAATCTATCCCGATAATTAGTGCACTAAAAATGAAAATTTACTGAATTGGATTTATCGATTTGGACAATTATTGAAAAAGATACGAACTTTCTAATTTTGGAAAATGCATAACACATCATTTAATCATTTAACAGATTTTTGCTAACAGAGGCAAGATTGAAACTAATTTTAGTAAATAATATATTTAAAATGAAAATTAACAGCACTGGATTCACGCGATTAAGATAAAAATTGAATTAGTTAAGCATTTTCTAAGTTTAAATGAATTAACAGTGCACAGAAAACACATTACAGAAATACTAAAGCATTTATTCCTTCTTCTACCCACCGCCAACTAGCCCCAGACACTGACTGGAGGGCCCGCGCGAAAGTGCTGACCAGGACAGCCCGCCCGCCGAAGGTGATGTCGAAGGCGTATTCTAAGAATACGTCTTTGACTTACCAAAGTGTACTTCTAACATATACTCACAGAGAAAAACGTTTCCCAACAGAGAAAACGTAGCATCAAAGCTGCACAACCACCAACTGACAGCATGGACCCACATGGCAGTGACTAAGAGAATAACATAACGGTTGGATTAAAGGATTTCCTAAACGCGATTAACCAGAGAGGGGCCCACAAGGCAGTGATACTGACTAAAAGACGATTAGCACTAAAGAGTAGGGTTAGACCTTAACGCTGCCGGCGGCTCACCGGCGACCACGGAAACGGCGGCGCGGCCGCGCAACTGATCTAGCTAACCAGAGGGTCTCAGGGCAAAAGGGGTATACCTACAAGTTCGCTAGGACCTTGCGAACTCGATGACGGCGACGCGAACCCACGAGGATGCCGGCGGCGAGCTGGCGGCGAACTGAGGCGGAGAAGAAGACACGGCTCCCACGGCGCGGACGCTACAGGCTTCTAGAAGGCTCCGGAAAGTGCGCCTCAGCTCCGCCTTGACTCCAGGAAGGTTTCGCCCACGATCAAGACGACGATGGAGCACAGACGTGGCCGGAAACGCCGCGGCGACGAATCACCGCACTTGGAGAAGAAGGGGTCGCGCAGCCTCAACGGTGCACCAAAGATGGAAACGAAGTCACCATTAGATTCAGTGCATCAGTGCGATCCTAAGGGACCAAACGCCGAGGCATGATACTCACTAGAACGCCAGAAGGCTTACAGGACCAAGATCACCGGAGGTGGAGACGATGAACTTGCTTCTGGTGATACAGTGCACGACAATGATCCGGGCTGGGCAAAATGGAGGCGGCGTCGAGTAAGGATCACAATGGTGCGGCCGCGGGCTCGAGGGCGGCACTAACACGGTGATGCTGCCATCGGCTTCAACTCCGGCCGAGACAAAGAAACGGGAGGAGAAATCACGAGGAAGCAAGGGAGGAAAAGTGGGTGAGCTCAGAGGCTTTATGAAGTCGCGGCGATGCCTCCCAGCCGGACACGATGGCAAAAAGGTGGCAGCGACGAGGTACGTGGCTCCCATGCGCGAACGGCCGCGAGCTCCGGTGAGGTGCGGAGAAGACGAGGGCGATACTGACAGGTGGGGCCCACACGTCAGCGACGGTGGCAAAACGGCTCGAGTCGGGGTCTGGTGCAGCACAGCTATATGGTTTGACTCAATCAGGAACGTGTCGATCGTTGGATCGGAGATGGACGGCTGAGATTGGTGTATGCATTCGGACAGGTCGGTTGATTCGATGCACGCGGGCCGCACGATCTACATCAGATGGTCGACAATGATCGGGCTCACGCTGTGCAGCTAGGCGATGCGACCGAGTCCATTAGGTGCGGTCGGACTCGAGCCCAAGTAGGGTTTGAACCCGAGGAACAGTGATTTCAGATTGGAATTAGAAAGACAAAGAGGATTTTGGGAATTTTTAGAGGTAGTTCCAGAGCTCCAAAAATTCTGAAATTTTTATGGAAGCTTACTGGAAAAGAGGAAAACCTTGTGTAATTTTTCCAGGAGTTTTCATGTACTAGAGTTCTCCCAATAAAATTCACAAGATGCTGTTCAGAGGTTTGACCAGATTTTCAAACTGGGTTGACTTGGCCATTTGAAATAGCAAATAAAATCTAAAAATTGTGAAATAATTCAAGGAGGTAGATAGGATGATCAAGATGATAGGAAAAATAATTTCAGAGGATGATCACAAGTTTGAAAGCTAAGAATTTGCTGACAACAATTTCCATTCACAAGAATTCAATTCTAGAAAATGGAAATTGCTAGGGAAAATTTGGAAAACTTCCAAATGATTTGATGAGACAACAAAAGTTTTTATTTCTCCTCAAAATTTTACATTTGAAATACAAACCCTAAGTTTAGGGCTGTTACAAATCTCCCCCTTACAGAATCTCGCCCAAGATTTCGATCTTTGGGAGAAGAAGGCGGGTAACCGCCGAGACGATCTTCCCGCTCCCAAGTGGCTTCATCCTCGAGTGGTTTGACCACTGAACTTTAAGGAACTTGGTCACACGGTTCCTTGTTCTGCGTTCGACTTCTTCGAGGATACGAACGGGCGCCACGATAAGGCAGATCTTCCGCACATCGATATTTTCCAATGGTGTTTCCTCAACGGGAACACGGAGGCACTTTCTCAATTGTGACACATGGAAAACATCATGCACCCCCTCAAGTGTAGCTGGCAACTCCAACTGGTATGCAACGGCTCCCACTTTCTTGATGACGCGATAAGGCCCGACATACCGAGGAGCCAATTTGCCCTTGACACCAAAACGCCGATGGCCCTTCAAAGGTGAGACCTTGAGATACACAAAGTCATTGGGCTGGAAACTCAGCTCACAACGACGACGATCTGCATAGCTCTTCTGCCTGGACTGAGCTACGCGCAAGTGCTCACGAATCAACTGCACTTGACTTTCCGCCTCATTGATCGAATCCGGGCCAAAGAATTGTCTTTCCCGCCACAGTTCAATGGGGTTACGTGACGCCTCCCATACAAAGCCTCAAACGGTGCCATACCGAGACTAGCTCGAAGTCGTTGTTGTAGGAGAACTTCGGCAAGTGGTAGGCACTTCTCCCAATTCTTCCCATAGGAAATAACACAAGCACGGAGCATATCTTCAAGCACTGATTGACCGCTCTGTCGACCATCGGTCCGAGGATGGTAGGCGGTCTTTGAAAGTAAGACGGTACCCATGGCCTCCTGTAGATCTGTGCCAAAGTCGGAAGTGAAAAGAGAACCACGATCGACACCATCGTTCGTGGCACACCATGCAAACTCACAATGCGGGATATGTAGAGGTCCGCCAATTTATCGACGACGAGGGCGATGCGCGACCGGCAAAAATGTGCTACCTTTGTCAATCGGTCAATAACCACCCGGATAGCATCCTTCCCGAAGAGGTACGGGCAAACCGGTGATGAAGTCCATACCAACGGAATCCCACTTCCACTCGTATAGGCAAGGGTGGAGGAGACTGCGGGACGGCGATGCTCGGCCTTCACGCGACAACATACGTCGATCCGCAACGAACCCGCAATCTCGCGCTTCATGCGAGTCCACCGTAACCTCATCGCAGATCTTGGTACATCTTGGTGGCCCCGGATGGATGGACAAAGGCGAATCATGGGCCTCTGGAGAATCAAATCCGTAATTCGGAACCTTTGGAACCACGAGGTATTGCCCAAACCACACAACACCATGCTCATCTTCCGAGAAACACCGCTATCCCATCCTTGATATTACGCTTGATCCGGTTCACACCGTCATCATTCTTTGTGGTCGCCTTGACTTGATCCACCAAGGTTGGTTGCACAACCAAGGCAGCAAGGGAACCATGCTCAACCAAACCCAAGTTGAGACGCTTGAAACTCGCAAGAAGTGCAAGTCGCTGCTCTTGGATCATCAAAGTATTGCAATACACCTTTCGGCTAAGTGCATCAGCAACTACACTGGCCTTGCCAGGGTGATACTGAATACCCATGTCATAATCTTTGATCAATTCTAGCCATTTCCTCTGCCTGAGGTTCAAATCTGGCTGAGTGAACAAGTATTTCAAACTCTTGTGGTCGGAATACACCTCACAGCGGTTACCGATCAGATAATGCCGCCAAATCTTAAGTGCATGAACCACAGCAGCAAGCTCTAGGTCATGGGTGGGATAGTTGAGCTCATGAGGTCTCAACTGCCTAGATGCATAGGCAACTGCCTTGCCTTCCTGCATAAGAACACATCCAAGTCCCTGACGAGAGGCATAGCAATAAATATCGATGCTCTTGTGGATATCAGGAAGAGTAAGGACTGGGGCTGAAGTCAATCGCTGTTTGAGCTCCTGAAAGCTCTCATCACAAGCAGAGGACCACACAAACTTCTTGTCCTTCTTGAGCAATTCAGTCATTGGCTTTGCGATCTTGGAGAAGTTCTCGATAAAGCGCGTAGTAGCCCGCTAAACCAGAAAACTCCGCACATCGCTGGTCGACTTGGTGACCCCAAGATAGAACGTCGACCTTCTTTGGGATCCACAGCTATGCCTCCGGTGAAAGAACATGGCCCAAGAATGCCACTTCCTTCAACCGAACTCACATTTCTTGAACTTTCCATATAGCCGATGCTCCCGCATTTGCCCAAAACAATCTTGGATGCTCAAGATGCTCGCTTGATCTTGGAATAGATAAGAATATCATCAATAAAGACCACCACAAATTTATCCAAAATTCCATGAATACTGAATTCATTAAGTTCATGAACAAAGTGGAGCATTGGTTAAACCGAAAGACATGACGGTGTACTGCATGCCCATAACGAGTAGTGAAAGCCGTCTTGGAATATCCTCGATCGATCTCGACTGATGATACCCCATTCTCAAATCAATCTTTGAGAACACAGGCTCCGATCAACGATCAAACAGATCATCAATGCGGGCAGAGGATACTTGTTCTTCACCGCCACCTCATTGAGAGGGCGGTAATCAACGCACATGCGCAAAGTCTTGTCCTTCTTCTTCACAAAGATCACCGGACAACCCCAAGGAGATGAACGGGACGGATGAAACCCTTTGCTTGAAGCTCACCTAATTGCTTCTTCAATTCCTCCAATTCATTGGGAGGCATCCGATCTGGCGCCTTTGAGATAGGGCGATGCAGGGCAGCAACTCGATGACAAACTCGGATCTCGAACCGGAGGCATCCTGTAAATCTTGGAAAGACATCCACAAAGTCGATACTATGGGTACATCCCGAATTTGCAAGGTCAAGCTTCGCCTCTAATGCACATAGATGTGGCCCTGAAGGCTGGCGAAAATCCGACCGCCGCTGAAGGGTGGTGAGATAGACAATCTTCCCGCACAATCGATTTGCCCCAAGTGTTGGGACAACCAATCCATGCCAAGAATCACATCCGACTCATTGGCCCGAAGCGAATAAGGTTTGCCAAAAGCCCCACTCCTTTGACTATGATAGGAACATCCCGACATCAGATCGACTCTCATTTCCGACCGGAGAGCGGATGAGCAAAGGAACTCCCAAAGGAACAAAGTGAAGACCACTAGCGCAGCAAATGATCTTGAAATAAAAGAATGCGATGCTCGTAATCAAATAATACTGCAGCAGACGAGAATTAACAAGAAGTGTACCCATCACGACATCTGGCGCCCCGAGCCTCCTCACCGGTGAAAGGTGGTTGACTCGACCACGCCGCACTCAGGGCTTCGGATAATCTTCAGTCGGTGGGTGACCACTCCCCGCCGCGTCCTCCATTAGACGAGGGCTGCTGCAACACTAGGCGAGCATTCGCATAATGGCCCTTGTTGTGGCAGCGAAACAAGTAACCTCGGCGCCGGATTGCGGAGGCCGCTTATCGGCTGGATCGCAGCGCACGTGGCTGAAACACGGCTGCGGTGGGCGAGGAGCTGGTGCGAGATGGCCTCGGCGCTGGTGGAGCAAAAGAACGGCCATTGTTGGCCCACCGAGGACGAGTGAGTGGTGTGAGTAGACTCATGCGCCTCCCATTTGCGCTATGGACTCGCCACGCCTTTGCCTTATGCTCAAGAACAATGGTCTTATCTACCAAGGCCTGAAAGTCAGAGAAGTCCACAATAGATAGCTTGTCCTGCAACTCCTCAGACAAGCCATCCATAAACTTCTCCTGTTTAGCCTCATCTGAGGCCACCTCCCTTGGAGCATAACGAGCCAAATGATTGAACTCGTACAGGTACTCTGTCACAGACTTGCGCCCTTGCTTGAGCGCGAGGAACTCCTTCTTCTTCAGCTTCATCAGGCCATCAGGGATGTGGGCCCGACGAAAAGCTGATCTGAACTCCTCCCACGCGACCACATGGCCCGCAGGCTGCATGGCGAGATAGTTCTCCCACCATGAGAGTGTTGCGCCCTCAAGCTGGTGGGACGCGAAGAGTGCCTTATCCTGTGCCTGGCACTGAGCTATGTTGAGCTTTCGCTCAACCATGCGCAGCCAATCATCCGCATCGAGAGGGTCCTCAGAGCGGGAGAAAGTCGGCGGCTGCGTACGGAGGAACTCTGCAAGTCCCCGCGAGTCCGTGGCCGCCACCATCGGCAGGAGTGGAGGTATTCCTAGCAATAACCTCCAAGATGCGCTGTCGGTCCATGCGGTTTCGCTCGATCGAGCGAGAACCTCACCATGGTCGGAGGAGGTGGAAGCTCCTCATCATGACCACCGCTTGACTACCACGCGTTCTCCCGCCATCCTGCTTCACTAAGACAAGTTAACAATAGCGGAACACAAAGTCGACAACCCTTTGCAAATAACTTACTAACAAAGACAAAACAAACACAAGACTTTTAAGTTACAAAACCAATTGACAAAAATCGGACACTTAGCAAACTCATACATATCTTACCCTTATACCCCACAACTTTTAATTAGACTAATTCTCTATGGTTCTCCCAAAGACCGATTCTACCAGTAGTAACTATCTTTTGAAAGGAAAGAGAGAAACCAAGTTTTAAACTCAAATTAGAGTAAGATGAAAGTAGAAGGCTAAGATAGGTAAGGAGTAAAATCGAGAATCGCCTAGGTTTTCATAAACCCTTTTACACTTTGAAATTAAGCTTTTTTTCAAAACATCCTAAGGACGACTATGCTTGGGTTACTACGGTCAGAATGGCTCTGATACCAACTTTGTGAGGACCCCAATTTATTTGGCTTATAATGCTTAACCAACCACCTGGTCCTAGCATCACAAATCAAATAAATTGATCCTCGAGATATGTATACTTCCCAGAAAGCAGTATACACACCCCGTTACAAAATTGGACATCAACTCCATTCCAAACATAGAGTCCAAACACCACACTACCAAACGGAAGATAAACAAATAGTAGAGTTATTACGCATAAAGGCCGATGTGCCAAGATACACAAATAAACAAGACGGACAATGAAGCAAAAGTGCCATAAGATGGCTATAAAAAAGCCAATCGCGTGCCTCAAACCCACAAGGCATCCGACCGACCGCCAAGTCTAGTTGTCCACGAAACGGCAACACGACTCACGTAAGTGAGGCCCTTGGGGCTCACCTTCTTCCTCTCGCAACAAAACATTAAGCAAAGCACCGAGTACAAAGATTGTCTTTGTACCCGCAAGACCGACGTGTGAACTAGCGCACTGCTCATATGCTACATGCAGCTTGTTTGGTGGAGGTCATATGTTTCATTTGCATAAAGCCAATTTTCATTTGCAATAATATAATACGCTTTGAAGGCAAGTTTGCAATTGTTTTAATGTTGAAATAACAGAAAGATAATAATAACAAAAAGAAAGATAAACAACCTAGAAGTGACTATCCCAATAGTCACTCCAACAATAGCACTAATCCGAGATTCGTACCACCCATCAAGTTTTAATTTAAATGTTGTAGTCTAACTCTTGATAAGCTTACCCAAGCGTGTCCATCACCTAGGACGAGGCTATTCGAATAGTTTTAACCTGCAGGTGTACCATCTTGCACCCACACTTGATCGCCTTAAAGCCAAAGCACACTACAGAAGGTATGCTCAGCCTGACTAAGTCCTACGAGACTTTTTCCAATATTGTGTATTAACTACGAGCCGCTCGTATGGATAGAAATCCATACGCTCACATGGTAAAGCCGAAAGACAACTACCCACTCGGGATAAAGCTTTTGGACAACTACCATGCTCCCACCTCCATCCTCCCGTGACCTCCTGCGACCGAGCCAATACACGCCAAAGTACTAGGTCAAGAGAGGTCCCATACCCTCTAGTGTGGTTAGCACGCGAAATGCTGGATAACGGTACTCACAAGATGTTCGGTCCTTAATTGACCGGGCACCTTTCCATCACACCCAACAGATCACACCAATCTTACCATTGTGCCCGTCTAAATCATTTTTGTTTTCAGTTTTAGTTTTGCAATTAACATAGCACGAGTGGAATATAAGAACAAGATAATAATTTTATAGATCAAGATCATCGACTAAGTCGACGATCGCCCAAATCTACCGGTAGCTAACATGGCTAAGCAACCAACTCGTAATCTACTAAGTGACGAGTTCATCCAAATAACTCTAATCACAAACAAATAACCTAGGCTCGGGTAGTAGAGGACAAATATTTACCTACAGATTATGCATCTAAAGGTTTAACTAACCAATTTAACACAAAATAAGCGATGCATACATACGATTGAAACAAAATATTAGACTTTAAAATCTTGGGATAAAATGATCAAACCGCTTTGTTCTTTGTTGCTCAATTTGTTATGAGGGTCGCTCTCGGGTTACCGCAAATATCGAAGCCTAACGATTGAACAAAACAAAGCGAATAAGAACGAATAACACCGACCGAACTCAAACATATAACAACAACAAAACATACCAAAACTCACACAAAGAACCTAAGCGTGTTCTAACATATTTTAGAGAGAGGGAAATAATTATTTGAAGTGGTGATGAATTTTCTAGCAATTTCTAAGCTAACATACACATTAAAGCACTAGTTAAATACTTAGCAAAATTTTAATAACAGAAAGATATCTAAAATCTATCCCGATAATTAGTGCACTAAAAATGAAAATTTACTGTAATTGGATTTTTGGATTTGGACAATTATTGAAAAAGATACGAACTTTCTAATTTTGGAAAATGCATAACACATCATTTAATCATTTAACTGATTTTTGCTAACAGAGGCAAGATTGAAACTAATTTTAGTAAATAATATATTTAAAATGAAAATTAACAAAGACTTTGGATTCACGCGATTAAGATAAAAATTGAATTAGTTAAGCATTTTCTAAGTTTAAATGAATTAACAGTGCACAGAAAACACATTACAGAAATACTAAAGCATTTATTCCTTCTTCTACCCACCGCCAACTAGCCCCAGACATCGATCGCGGGCTCGCGAAAGTCTTCGACCAGACATGACCCACCGCTGCGAAGGTGATGTCGGCGTATTCTAAGAATCGTCTTTGACTTACCAAAGTGTACTTCTAACATATACTCACGAGAAAACGTTTCCCAACAGAGAAAACGTAGCATCAAAGCTGCACAACCACCAACTGACAGCATGGACCCACATGGCAGTGACTAAGAGAATAACATAACGGTTGGATTAAAGGATTTCCTAAACGCGATTAACCAGAGAGGGGCCCACAAGGCAGTGATACTGACTAAAAGACAATTAGCACTAAAGAGTAGGGTTAGACCTTAACGCTGCCGGCGGCTCACCGGCGACCACGGAAACGGCGGCGCGGCCGCGCAACTGATCTAGCTAACCAGAGGGTCTCAGGGCAAAAGGGGTATACCTACAGGTTCGCTAGGACCTTGCGAACTCGATGACGGCGACGCGGACCCACGAGGATCCCAGCGGCGAGCTGGCGGCGAACGGAGGCGGAGAAGAAGACACGGCTCCCACGGCGCGGATGCTACAGGCTTCTAGAAGGCTCCGGAAAGTGCGCCTCGGCTCCGCCTTGACTCCAGGAAGGTTTCGCCCACGATCAAGACGACGATGGAGCACGAGGCGTGGTCGGAACGCGCGCGCGATTTAATCACCGCACTTGAGAAGAAGGGTCGCCGCGACCTCAACGGTGCACCAAAGATGGAAACGAAGTCACCATTAGATTCAGTGCATCAGTGCGATCCTAAGGGACCAAACGCCGAGGCATGATACTCACTAGAACGCCAGAAGGCTTACAGGACCAAGATCACCGGAGGCGGAGACGATGAACTTGCTTCTGGTGATACAGTGCACGACAATGATCCGGGCTCGGCAAAATGGAGGCGCCGAGTAAGGATCACAATGAGTGCGCCGCGCTCGAGGGCGGCACTAACGCGGTGATGTCGCTTATCGGCTTCAACTCCGGCGAGACAAAGCGGGCGGAGAAATCACGAGGAAGCAAGGGAGAAAAAGTGGGTGAGCTCGGAGGCTTTATGAAGTCGCGGCGATGCCTCCCACCGGACACGATGGCAAAAGGTGGCAGCGACGAGGTACGTGGCACCCATGCGCGAACGGCCGCGAGCTCCGGTGAGGTGCGGAGAAGACGAGGGCGATACTGACAGGTGGGGCCCACACATCAGCGACGGTGGCAAAACGGCTCGAGTCGGGGTCTGGTGCAGCACAACTATATGGTTTGACTCAATCAGGAACGTGTCGATCGTTGGATCGGAGATGGACGGCTGAGATTGATGTATGCATTCGGACAGGTCGGTTGATTCGATGCACGCGGGCCGCACGATCTACATCGGATGGTCGACAATGATCAGGCTCGCGCTGTGCAGCTAGGCGGTGCGACCGAGTCCATTAGGTGCGGTCGGACTCGAGCCCAAGTGGGGTTTGAACCCGAGGAACAGTGATTTCAGATTGGAATTAGAAAGACAGAGAGGATTTTGGGAAATTTTAGAGGTAGTTCCAGAGCTCCAAAAATTCTGAAATGTTTATGGAAGCTTACTGGAAAAGAGGACAACCTTGTGTAATTTTTCCAGGAGTTTTCATGTACTAGATTTCTCCCAATAAAATTCACAAGCTGCTGTTCAGAGGTTTGACCAGATTTTCAAACTGGGTTGACTTGGCCATTTGAAATAGCAAATAAAATCTAAAAATTGTGAAATAATTCAGGGAGGTAGATAGGATGATCAAGATGATAGGAAAAATAATTTCAGAGGATGATCACAATTTTGAAAGCTAAGAATTTGCTGACAACAATTTCCCTTCACAAGAATTCAATTCTAGAAAATAGAAATTGCTAGGGAAAATTTGGAAAACTTCCAAATGATTTGATGAGACAACAAAAGTTTTTATTTCTCCTCAAAATTTTACATTTGAAATACAAACCCTAAGTTTAGGGCTGTTACAAGGAAGTAGCCTTCTTAGGCCATATTCTTTCGGCAGGAGGCGTAGCTGTGGATCCTAGCAAGATCAGCGACGTGCTTTCTCGAGTCACCACTTCGGTCACCGAGTTCGGAGTTTTCTTGGTTTAGCGGGATACTATCGCCGCTTTATCGAGAACTTCTCCAAGATAGCGGCCGATGACGGAGTTGCTCAAGAAGGACAAGAAGTTCTCGTGGTCCGTGATTGCAGAGAAAGTTTCAAGCGCTTAAGAAGCGATTGACCACCGCCCCGTTCTTGTTCTCCCGATGTCCGTCGAAGCTTCGATATCTTTTGTGATGCTTCTCGT
Organism: Ampelocalamus luodianensis; assembly: GCA_036346255.1. Lineage (NCBI taxonomy): Eukaryota > Viridiplantae > Streptophyta > Magnoliopsida > Poales > Poaceae > Ampelocalamus > Ampelocalamus luodianensis. Next base: position 66,561,866 of record CM070620.1, on the reverse strand, counting down.
CGAGGCCTCGGTTGTGTCCTTATGCAAGAAGGCAAGGTAGTGGCCTATGCATCAAGGCAATTGAGACCTCATGAACTCAACTATCCTACCCATGACTTGAGTTAGCCGTGATCCATGCACTTAAGATTTGGCGACATTACCTAATCGAATTGTTGTGAAGTGTATTCGGATCACAAAAGCTTGAAGTATTTATTCACCCAACCAGATCTGAACCTCGGGCAAAGGAGATGGTTGGAGTTGATCAAGGACTATGACATGGGTATTCACTACCATCAGGCAAGGCCAATGTCGATTTGCGGATGCGCTTAGTCGCAGCGCATTGCAATGCATTGTTGCTCCAAGAGCCTCACCCTCTTCTCGAGGAGTTTTTGTCTCAACTTGGGTTTGGTTGAGAATGGTTCCTCATTGCCTTGGTTGTCTGACCAACCTTGGTGGATCGGATCAGTCCGCTCAGCAATGATATTGGAGTGAACCGCATCAAGGAAAATGTCAAGAATGGAACGACCAAGTGCTTCTCCGCAGATGAGCTTGGTGTCGTGAGGTTCGGGCAACGCCTCGTGGTTCCAAAGGACATGGAGTTGCGGGAGTTGATCCTCCGCGAAGCCCATGATTCTCCCTTGTCCATTCATCCCGGGGCCACGAAGATGTACCAGGATCTTCGCTAGAGATTTTGGTGGACCCGAATGAAGAGGGAGATCGCAAGGTTTGTTGCCGAGTGCGACGTGTGTCGTCGTGTCAAGGCCGAACATCAGCGCCCTGCGGGCTTGCTTCAGCCCTTGCCCATTCCGGAGTGGAAGTGGGATTTGGTCGGGATGGACTTTGTCACTGGTCTACCCTGTTCTCCAAAGAAGAATGATGCCATCTGGGTGGTCATCGATCGATTGACTAAAGTGGCTCATTTCCTCCCTGTCAAGACGGACCTTCGAGTGGGTCTCCTCGCAGAGCTCTACATAGCCCGCATCGTGAGTTTGCATGGTGTGCCAAAGACAATTGTGTCAGATCGTGGTTATTGCTCACGTCTCGATTTTGGCATAGCTCGCAAGAGGCTATGGGAACTCACCTTTCCTTCATTTCGGTGTATCACCCCAAACCGATGGTCGACCAGAAGGGTCAACCAAGTTTTACAGACACATCTTTGCGAGTTTGTGTTCTTTCCTATGGGAAGCATCGAGAAGTGCTTGCCATTCGCCGAGTTTTCTTATAACAAATGACTTCCAAGCCAGTCTCGGTATGGCACCATTTGAGGCCCTATACGGGAGAAAGTGTAGAACCCCGTTGAACTGGTCTGAGACCGGTGAGAGACCTTTCTTTGGCCCGGATTCGATTAATGAGGCCGAGAGTCAAGTCCAGCTCATTCGTGATCGCTTACGCACAGCTCAATCCAAGCAAAAGAGCTATGCGGATCGCTTTGATCCCAATGACTTCGTTTATCTCAAGGTTTCTCCTCTGAAAGGTCACCAGCGTTTCGGTGCCAATGGCAAGTTAGCTCCTCGATATGTCGGTCCATACCGTGTCATCGAGAAGAAGGGAGCGGTTGCCTACAAGTTGGAGTTACCTGCTGCACTTGCGGGGGTAGATGATGTTTTCCATGTGTCCGAGCTAAAGAAGTGCCTCCGTGTTCCAACAGAGGAAGCTCCGTTGGAGACTCTTGATGTTCAGGAAGATTTGACCTATCGCGAGCACCCTGTTCGCATACTCGAGGAGGCTGAGCGAAGAACAAGGAACAAGACCATCAAGTTCCTTAAAGTTCAGTGGTCAAACCATTCCGAGGATGAGGCTACATGGGAACGAGAACATCGTCTCCGTGCAGACTACCCCTCTTTCTTTTCCGAGTGAACCAAATCTCAGGACGAGATTTTTGTAAGGGGGGGAGGTTTGTAACATCCCTATTTTGGCTTGTATTTCAAATGTAAGAAATTGAGGGTAAATTAAAACTTTTTCTACATCCTTGTGCTTTTGAACTTTTCTGAAAATTCTTGTAAAAGAATTTTGGAAAATTCAAAATCAAAACCCTCATTTATCAAGTCAACAACCTCCTTGGTCAAATCTTATGTCAAACCCTTGGTAATAATTTTCCCTGGGTTCTAGGGTTGCTTGGTAACACCTCTGAATTATTTCATAATTTTTGGAAATTATTTGAAATATTTTAGAGGCAAGTCAAACCTTGGTCAAACCTTTGAATTAGCCTTCTGGAATTTCTTGAGAAAATCCCAGTGCACAAAAATCTCTGGAAATTTTATGGAAGGTTAATCCTTAAGTCAGGAAGCTCCAGTTAAAATTTCATAAATTTTAGAGTTGATTTGATGCCTCAATTAAATCCCCAAAGTTTCAGTTCAAAAATCAAACCCTAACGGGTTTGCACTGTTCCTCGGGTGCGAGTCAGGCTCGGGCTCGAGTCACTTGACTCGGCCGAGCCAACTAACCGCACCCCAGCGCCAGTTCAAGCGCGTGCGCACTGCCAGCCGTTGGATCTCCATCGGGCGGTTGACATTTGTGCGGGGACGTGCCGACGCGGTCGTGTGTGCGCCGTTAGATCAAAATCGGACGCTCGCCGCGTCGTCTCCTTCCTCACTCGCTCGCGCACGCAGGGTCACCATGGCAGAGCTGAGTGTGGGCGGCGCAGCGCACTGTCCCGTCCTCGCCCCCACCAAAGGGTCTCCGCATTTAATGCACGTCTTTCGTCCTCCCTCAATGTTGTCGTGCTCACCTGCTCCCATCGTGCTCAGCGCCTCGCGCGCGATCGGAGCATCCGAGGCTTGCCGCCGCTGCTCGGGCCCTTCTCGCCTACTTAAGCCCCCATCTTTCCCCTTGGCTTCCTTTACACACCGTGAGCTCTCCCTTGCACCCATCGCACTCGTGGAGCTCCCAAAACACCGCAATCCTTCACCGCCATTGTTGCCGCGGAGCTTTCGGTGAACCCAAGTGCTCTAGTGGTTCCTCGGCTCCTCCTTGCTCCTGTTGCTTCTCCTCACCTCGGTGGTGCTTAACCCCACTCCATTTCAGTTGCTTCGACGGAGCACCGGGATTTTGGAGTTTCCCAAATCGCCGCGAGCACCTTTCTTCGTCTCGGCCACGGTGAGTCCTCCTCCTCCGATTCCTTGCTCGTAGCATTCAGAGTCGTTTGGAATCCATCTTGATGACGCGGTGTGGTTGGTTTTGCTCGGGCCGCCTTCCCGCGTCATCTCCTCGGTCCGTCGCGAGCTTCGTTGTCGAGCCGCCCGACCACCTCTGCACCTCCGCGCCGTCGCCGTAGCTCCTCGGTAGTCCCTAGATGCTTGGGCACCGCTGAATGGACCGATGTGGAGCTCTTTTGTTGCTTATCGCCGCCGCCATCTTTGCCGCGCCGCCTCTCGTCGCGTCGCCGCTCGGTCCACTGCTGCCGTGTGAGTGGTACCGAGGGTGCGCAATGCTATTGCGCACTGCTGCTAGCATCCTCTCGCGCCGTCGTGCCTTTGGTCGCCGGCGATTGGCCGGCGAAGCTCTCGGTCGCGTTGTCGGACGCGTCAAGACAAGGCGCGACGTGGCCCAACGCGGCGCCGCCCATCCTTAGATCCGCGGTGGACATTTCGTGTTTGCGTGCGTGTCCGTGTAGCGTTGATTGTGAGCCGCCCATCTCACCATCGACGGTCCACGGCAGCCGCCTCTTTCGCGCGTGAATTCAAACGCGTCGTCGTGGTTCAACCTGGACCGTTGGATCCAAGATCAACGGTCCACCGTCGCCGACCTCGCGCGCGCGCGCACCGCCCCGAGCGCTGCGGGCCGTGATGCTTGATCAACGGTGGGATTGCGAAAGCATTCGTTCGTCGAATGCCTCTCCATCCGACCGTTGGATCTTGATCCAACGGTGAGCCTCGATGGCACGTGGGTGTGTCTTTGTGCGCGCCGTGCGCTGGGCCGCCCGATCCAGATCGACGGTCCCTATTCACCACGTCGTAATAGCCTTTATGAGTTTCCAAAGCTTTATTTGCAAAGCGAAAAGGTATTAAACTTCAAAAATGCATAACTAATTCATTTTAAACCCAAATCGGTTGATTCAAATTTTGTTGGCTTTAGTTTGAACTGTACTTTAATTTAAAAATGAATAGGAGTTTAGTTCGGCTCCAGAAAACAGATTTTAAAATTGGTTTAGAAATATATTTTACTTGTTATTCTAAAATTGGCAATTAACTTGTAAATTGCATAACTAATTCTCTGAAAATCAAATTTTAGTGAAACCAATTTTGTTAGCTTCCTCTAATGAAGTACTAAATGATAAAATTGGTTTTAGGCATATTACTGTTTTTAACAAGATTTCACATACAATTTAATTTTGTTCCTTTTCATGACTTGAAAAATCATAACTCTTCCAATATAACTCCAAATGACCTGAAATTTTATATGGCTTATCACTATACCAGTAAGTAGCTACCATAAAAGTTTCAGCTTCAAAATCTTTCTAGAAAATATTTTTGCTACAGTACCTAATTATGGCCGAAAATAGGTTTTTAGGGAATATCTTTTGCACCACAAATCCAAATTAGGTTTTTCCAGTTTCTATGTCTAGGTTTATTCCTATTTTACCTTGTGTATAAATTTCGTCGCAATTGGATAAATTTTGCTTGCTCTTTTGTTTCAGTGTTCCTCATCTTATTGGTTGTTCTCGCTTCTTTTTGCTTTTCGCTTAGGCTTCGACATTTGCGGTAACCCCGAGAACGATCCTCCGCAACAGTTTGAGCAACAGCAAGCAGGCAAGCAGTTTGATCATTTCCCATTGATCCCATTACTTTTAAAGTCTAATATTTTGGTTAACTTCTATGTATGCATTGCTATTTTGTTGTTAAATTGATTAGTTAGACCTCTAGTTGCATAATCTGTAGGTAAATGGTTATCCTCTACTACCTGAGCCTAGGTTATTTGTTGTGATTAGAGTTCGTTGGATGAGCTCTTGTCACTTAGTAGATTTCGGATAAATATTGCTTAGCCATGCCTAGTATCGGTAGTATTGGGCGATCATCGACTTAGTCGGTGATCTTGATCACACAAATGCTATTGTTATCCCATTATGTCCAACCCTTGTGTTTTACCAATTTGTAAATCAAAAACTGAAAACAAAAATTATATCTTGGCTTGGGCACAATGGTATGTTGGGGTGATCTGTTGGGTGTGATTGGAATGGTGCCTAAGTCCCCAAGGACCGAGTTACTTGTGTCACTAAGCCAAGCGCTTATTGCGTGCTAACCACATGAGGGGGATATGGAACCTCTCTTAACTAAGTACTTTGGAAGGTGTTAATTATGAGTTGGTCGGTGGGTGTGTTCTTGTGTGTGTGTGTTTGTGGTGTTGGAGGGGAGCATTAGCGGCACCGGTTAGGGTCGTCTAATGTGTCTTTCTCCCGTGGGTTGCGGCTCTTAATTAGCATCGTCCATTGGAAAGCGTCTTGTTAGACTTAGCCATGCCTGCATACTAAAGGAAGTGTGCTAACCGTGGCTGGTGGAAAGGCGGCCTATCGTGTGGGTACATTGGTACACCTGCAGGTTAAAACTATTCGAATAGCCTCGCCCTAGGTTATGGACATGCTTGGTAAGGTTGTGCAAGAACTAGACTACAACCTTTTAAAACTTAAACTTGACCGGGTGGTATGAAGGGTACTTCATGCTATTGTTGTGGTGACTATGGGTTAGTCACTTCTAGGTTGGTGTTGTCATCTATCTATTTGTTATAATTGTCTCTCTTTATTTGAACAATAAAAGTTAATTGCAAACTTGCTTTGAATCTATTACCTTATTGCAAATGAAAACTTGCTTTATCTTGAAAATAAGTCCGAGCCTCATCCACTTAAATAAAGCTTGCATGTAGTTAATTATAGTTCGTTATCTCACACGTCGGTCTTGCAGTACAAAAACAAGTTTTGTACTCATCCGCTTTGCTTAATATTAATTGTTGCAGAGGAAGAAGGTGAGCCCCAAGGGCCTCACTTTTGTGAGTGTGTTGTTGTGCTGCTTGGGACGATTAGCTTGGCGGTCCGGTTGGTTGCCTTGTGTGTAAAGGCACACCGATTGGCTTTTGTTTATCGCCATCTTATGGCCATTTTGCTTCACTGCTTAAATTAGTTACTTATGTGTTATTTGGCCGGTCGGCCTCTCTTTTGTAATAACTCTCTTTAAATTATCTATGTCTTTCAGTTGTTGCTTTTGGCTTCGGCTCTATGTGTATGAATGGAATTGATGCATGATTTTGTAATGGGGTGTGTATCTGCAGTGCAGGAAGTATACATATCTCGAGGCTTGGTTTATTTGATTTGTACTGTTAGGACCAAGTGGATGGTTAAACAGTACAAGCCGAATAAACCAGGGTCCTCACACGCACCGCCTAGCTCCACCGCGCGAGCCCGATGGCTATCAGCCGTCCGATGGAGATCGCACGGTCCACATTGCTTGCCTCGTCGACCTGTCCGAATGCATACACTGATCTCGGCCGTCCATTCTAGATCGAACGATGGACACGTTCCTGATCGAGTCAAACCATCTTATTGTGCCGCGCCAGACTCAGGCTCGCGCGCTGGCCGCTATCAGCGACGAGTGGGCCCTACCGCCGTCCGCCTCGTCTTCTCCGCGTCTCACCGGAGCTCTCAGCCGCGCGCGCATGCTCGCCACGTACCTCGCCACTGCCACCTATTTGCCCTCGTGTCCGTCCGTGGCGCATCGCCAGGCCTTCTTGACCTCACCGCGACCACTCATCCCTCGTTTTCCCTGCTCTGTAGCTCTCTCCGCCCATTTCTTGATTTCGGCCGGAGAAGAACCCCTGGGCAGCACCGCCGTGTTAGCGCCGCCCTTGATTCCGCAACCACGCCATCGTGATCTACTCTCTTCGCCGCTTCCATTTTGCCCATCCCGAGCCCTTGGCATCCCGTGGATCGTTCGGAGCTACTTCGTCGTCTCCGCCTCCGGTTGCGGCAACCCCGCGAGCTTGCTAGCGCTCTGGTGAGTCTCTAGCCTCGTCACTTGGTCCCTCGTGATCGCAATCCTCCTCTAAGTCTAACGGTGGTTTCATTTTCGTCTTTGGTGCATCGTTGCGGCCGTGCGACCGGTTCTTCTCCAAGCTCGGTGATTCGCCGCCGCAGCGATTCCGGTCGCCTCGGACCTTCTTCTTCGTCGTTATCTTGGGTGTATTGTTCCTGGAGTCAAGGCGGAGCTTGTGCGCACCTTCTGGAGTCTTCTAGAAGCCTGTAGCGTCTTCTCCTCGGGAGCCCCTTCTTCTCCTCCGCCTCCGGCCGTCGCGAGCCCATCTCCGGCAACCATCGGGCTCCGCGTCACCGTCATCGTGTTCGCGAGATCATTGCGAACCTCAAGGTATCACCCACTCGCCTTGAAACCTTCTGGTTCGCGAGATCCACTGCACGGCCGTGCCGCCGTCCCCGCGCGCGCCGGTGAGCTGCCGGTGTCGTTAGTTTAGCGCTAATCCTGTTTTAGTTGTGTCGCTGCCCGGTGGACCCCTCTTTGGTTAATTGTGTTTAGAACTTTAATCCAACCGTTATGTTATACTCTGAGTCTCTGTCATGTGGGCTCGGATTGTCAGTTAAGGGTTGTGTAAGTTTCATTAATGCGTTTTTTCTGTCGGGAAGCGTATTTTTCTCTGGGCATGTGTGTTAGGATTCCATTATGTTAAGCCGAAGACGTATTCTCAAAATACGCCTTCGACGTCACCTTCGGCTGGGTCAAGTTTGACCTGGTCGACCGTTTCTCGCGCCCGCGCCGATGGTCGTGGCTAGCTCATTGTCGGTAGGAAAAGGATTAAATGTTTTAGTTTATCTCAAATAGATTTCTGATGCGTTAATTCATTTAAACTTAGAAAATTCATAACTAATTCAATTTTTCTTCAAATCGCATGAAACCAGTTCTGTTAATTTTCATTTTAAATGTGCTATTTACTAAAAATGGTTTCAGCTTTGTCTCTGTAACAAAAATCTGATAGTTGATTAAATGGTGTTTTATGTATTTTCCAAATTAGAAAATTCATATCTATCTCAATATTTGTCCAAATCCAGTAATTCCAATTTTGTAAATTTTCATTTTTAGTGTACTAATTGTCAGGATAGGTATTAGATACTGTTTCTGTTCATGAAAGTTTGTTAAGTAATTAGCTAGTGCTTTAATGTGTATTTTAGCTTAGAAAATTATTAGAAAATTCATCACCACTTTAAATAAGTTTCCTCTGTTTCTGAAAATGTGTTAGACCATGCTTAGGCTGCTGTGTGAGTTTTGGTATGTTTTGTTGTTGTTGCATGTTTGAGTTTTGTCGGTGTTATTTGTTCTTATTTGTTTCTTTTGCTCGATCGATAGATTGCGCAGATGTCCGTATTATCGAGAGTGAACCTCAACAATGAGTTGATATTTACGAGCAAAGCAGCAAAGCAAGCAGTTTGATCATGTTAATCCCAGTATTTTAAAGTCTAATATTTTGTTTCAGCTGTATGTATGCATTGCTTAATTTGTGTTAAATTGATTAGTTAAATCCGTAGCTGCATATCCTGTAGGTAAAACATTGATCTCTACTACCTGAGCCTAGGTTACTTGCTGTGATTAGAGTTCGTTGGATGAACTCTTATCACTTAGTAGATTACGAGTTCAGTTGCTTAGCCATGCCTAGCTTCCGGTAGATTCGAGCGATCATCGACTTAGTCGATAATCTTGATCACATAAATTTATTATTGTTCTTATGATTCGGCTTATGTTAAGATAATTACAAACTAAAACTGAAAACAAAAACGATTTAGACGCGGGCACAATGGTAAGATGGTGTGATTTTTTTGGGTGTGACTGGAATGGTGCCCGGGTCAATTAAGGACCGAACATCTTGTGAGTGAATTTTTATCCAGGCATTTCGGCCTGCTAACCGCACTAGAGTATATGGGACCTCTCTTGACCTAGTACTTTGGCGTGTATTGGTTCCGGGTCGCAGGAGGTCGCAGGAGGGATGGTGTTGGGAGCATGGTAGTTGTCTGAAAAGCTTTACCCTGAGTGGGTAGTTGTCTTTTCGGCTTTACCATGTAAGCGTATGGATTTCGATCCATACGAGCGGCTCGTAGTTAATACACAATATTGGAAAAAGTCTCGTAGGACTTAGCTGTGCTTTGGCTTAAAGGCGGTCTGAAGTGTGGGTACAGTGGTACACCCCTGCAGGGTTAAAAACTATTCGAATAGCCTCGTCCTAGGTGATGGACACGCTTGGGTAAGCTTTTCAAGAGTTAGACTACAACCTTTAAAATTAAAACTTGAAGGGTGGTGCGAACTGGGATTCGTGCTATGTTGTGGTGACTATTGGGATAGTCACTTCTGTGTCGTTTATCTTTACTCTTTGTTATTATTATCCTTCGTTATTTCAACTTTAAAATGAATTGCAAACTTACCTTCAAATCAGTATTACATTATTGCAAATAAAGTTGGCTTTATGCAAATAAATCATATGGCCTCCACAGATAAGCTGCATGTAGCATACGAATAGGTGCGCTAGTTTCACGTCGGTCTTGCGAGTACAAAGACAATCTTTGTACTCACGGCTTTGCTTAATGTTTTTGTTGCAGAGGAAGAAGGTGAGCCCCAAGGGCCTCATTTACGTGAGTTGTCTTTGCCGCCGTGTTCGACGACTAGGCTTGGCGGTCCTCGCCGATGCCTTGTGGGTGAAGGCACGATTGGCTTTGTTTATAGCCATCTTATGGCACTTTGCTTCATTTATCGTTCTTCCGTATTTATGTATCTTTTGGCGGTCGGCCATTGTCTGTAATAACTCTCTTGTTGTTTACCTTCATGCTTGTAGTGTAATGTTTGGACTCTATGTTTGGAATGGAGTTGATGCATAATTTTGTGGCGAGGTGTGTATACTGCATTCTGGGAAGTATACATATCTCGAGGCTCGGTTTATTTGATTTGTGATGCTAGGGCCAGGGTGTTGGTTAAGCATTACAAGCCAAATAAATTGGGGTCCTCACAAAGTTGGTATCAGAGCCATTCTGACCGTAGTAACCCAAGCATAGTCGTCCTTAGGATATTTTGGAAAGGCTTATTTTCAAAGTATAAAAAGGGTTTATGAAAACCTAGGTAGATTCTCAGGTTTTACTCCTTATCTATCTTAGCCTTCTACTCTCATCTTACTCTAATTTGAGTTAAAAAAAAACCGCAAAGCCCATGATTCTCCCTTGTCCATTCATCCCGGGGCCACAAAGATGTATCAAGACCTTCGTTAGAGATTCTGGTGGACCCGAATGAAGCGCGAGATCGCAATGTTCATTGTTGAGTGCGACGTGTGTCGTCGTGTTAAGGCCGAGCATCAACGTCCAACCAGTCTACTTTAGCCTTTGCCAGTGCCTGAGTGGATGTGGGATTCCATCGGCATGGATTTTATCACCGGTCTGACCCGCACGTCAAAAGGAAAGGATGCCATCTGGGTTGTCATTGATTGGTTGACTAAAGTGGCATAATTTCTTTCAGTCAAAACCAAGATTCGTACTAGTCACTTAGCCAAGCTCTATGTCTCGAGGATCGTGAGCTTGCATGGTGTACCGAATACAATCGTTTCAGACCGTGGTTCCATTTTCACCTCCCAGTTCTGGAATAGCTTGCAAGAAGCTATGGGAACTCGCCTTCTCTTCAGCACAGCTTACCATCCCCAAACTGATGGCCAGATGGAGAGAGTCAACCAAGTCTTGGAAGACATGCTCTGTGCTTGTGTTCTTTCCTATGGGAAGTATTGGGAGAAGTGCTTGTCGTTCGCCGAGTTCTCTTACAACAATAGTTTCCAGGCCAGTCTCAGCATAGCACCTTTTGAGGCCTTGTACGGGAGAAAGTGCAGAACCCTGTCGAATTGGTCAGAGACTGGCAAGAGACAGTTCTTTGGCCCAAATTCGATCAATGAGGCCAAAAGTAAAGTTTAGCTTATTCACGATCATTTGCGCATGGCCCAGTCAAGGCAAAAAAGCTATGCGGATCGTCGTCGCTGCGAGTTGAGCTTTGAGCCCAATGACTTTGTTTATCTCAAAGTCTCTCCTTTGAAGGGCCATCAACGTTTCGGCGTCAAGGGCAAGTTAGCTCCTCGATATGTTGGGCCTTTCCGCATCATCGAGAAGGTGGGAGCTATTGCCTATAAGTTGGATTTGCCAGCTGCACTCGAGGGGGTATATGATGTGTTTCATGTGTCTCATTTTGTCGGGACCCAGAATTACGATTCTCGAACCCTCTGTGTATACTGCACTAGTCCAGGATCACGCTAGTGCACACAGGGTTAACATAGGTAAATATCGATCCACACAAGCGATAAATAAAGTAAACGATTAATTTGAATAACAAGTAAGGGTTTTGACCTTATGGTCGAGTTAACACTTATTAAGCCACGCAGGGATAACAGGAAATAAACAGCAGCGGAACGGAAAACTCCAGCGTAGATCCCACCAATTCACCACAGGCAACCGACTGGGATCCAGACCTTAACAAACGATCAGCCTTCAGCGAACTCCTCCCCGAAAGCGGCGTAGACTCCTCCACTTCTGTAGGTTTGGGCGCAAGTTTTCCAACAAGCATGAGTACACAACCGTACTCGCAAATCATACCATGGAATGCAATGTATAGATGCAGGCTTATTCCAAAGGAAATGGCTTCTGTGGTTCTTTTGCATAAAAGCAACATTTGCAATTGAATATGAATAATAGATTGAAAGCATAATTCAAAACAGATAAACAATATTAATTTAACAGTTGTTTTCACAAAGACACAGAGCTAAACAGATTATTTCACATAGCCATATGATTAAGGTCACACAGCTCCCATTCCAACATTTTATGAAAACTACCCCTCGTGTGAAATCCCCGAGCATGTCCATGATCATGACGCTGCTATTCGAATAGATTGTTTAACACTCTGCAGAGGTTGTACACTTTACCCACAAGATACAACTAGTGTAGAAAGCACCAATCGTAACAAAACAGTTCGGAAACTTCATCTCAAACATTGACGTTCCCAGTGTGCTTACAAACCGCTATACCAGCTCACATAGAATTGATATAACACACACCGCTGGACGGGGAAGGCGAATCGTCGCGATGCAACCACCAAGTAGTCACACCTCCACCTGTCACACACCTAACCTATCCACCGATCATCAATGCCGAGAATCCTAACACTAAGTTAGACCCGTCCCATACTGCATGTGGTCGTGCAGAAGGCTCGGTTCAATGGCGCACAAAGTTAAGTCCTTAATTGACCAAGACAAGACTTCCATGTTCTAACTAAGTCACAAAGATTATCATTCCCATCACATAGACCACCATGTCACAGTCTCCACCACTTGCCTCAGTCTAAATCCTTTACCACCCAGTTGGTTTTAGTGCAACACATGCCATCACAAAGTAATAACACATAGCACACAGTTTTACACAAAGTTCCATAGTCACTTAGTCATAGTTCATATTTGCAACTTTCATGAGATGTGAGACTCGTAGCACGGCTAAGCAATTGTACTCGCATCTAACCAACCCACATTGGTGCTATAATATTACCAACTAATAACCATTCTAGGGCGATAAGGAATTATGACATACAAGGCCAAGGTGTGATAACAATTTGGATAATAACTATGCCCAAAGCATTTAAATAAATAATTAAAGTAGAATGCAATAATTTAACACAAAGTAATTGAAAACTGGGTTCAAGATGATCAAAGGTATGACTTGCCTTGGAAAAGGTCTATGTACTGGTCTTGATCTTGGGGTGCTCCTTCTTCCACAAAATTCCCCAACGAATTGACGTCTACTCGCAAACGAAACAAAAACAAACAAAACAAATAAATAACAGAGGCAAAACAAACTCCAAAAATTAAATAAAAAACTCAGATAAATAGAGCTTGAATTTAGACAAATTTAGGAATTTGAATGGGCTCAATCGGAGTTAGGATGCGAAAGTTATGAGGTCTGGAAGTTTAAATCTAAAAAGAAACCCTAATTTGGATTTTCTGGATTTCCCGAATTATTTCTCTAAAGAAAATTCGGATTAATGCGCAAAGCTGGCGTCAACGAAGGAATTTCGGAATTAAAAGAAATCAGAAAACAATTCTAACATGTGGGACCCACATGTCAGTGAGATGGCTCACGGTAAACCAAGTCTACCGAGCCTCGGTACTTGGGGTCCGGTGGACTGCCGCGTGGGCGCGCATGTGTCTGCTGACACGGCGCCACGCAGGACGACACGCAGGCGCGCGGGCTGAGGTGGATGCTAACCCGGCTGCACGTAGCGCAAGGGGGGAGCAGGAAGCTGAGGTGGCTGGCCACGCACGCGGACACGTTAGATGAACGGCGGCGGTGCTCGGGGACCCAGGGATCCGGCGAACGGCGGCTCGCCGGCGGCGGCGGATGGTACTGGGAGGTACAGGGTGACACGAGGATCACGCGGGTGTGCTCACTGGTGCACGGGGACAACCAGGGTGGCCGGCGGTTAGGTAGAAGCGGCGGCGAAGTCTCGGGCTCGTCGGGATCGGGGCTCCGGTGGTCTTCCGGCGAAACCAAGGCCACCAGGAGGTAGAGGAGCTCCGTGCGATGCCGAGGGTGCGAGCGAAGAAAGCGCGAGCGCACCGACGGCGGAGAACAAGCTCGTCGGAGTTGCGGGCGCAGATTGCTTCTCCGAGCTTTGCGGCGGATAGGGTTAGGGTTTTGAGCGGCGGCCGCGGGTTGGAGTGCGAGACCGAGGGCTATCTCCTTTATATAGGGGCGGCTCGAGGAGGTCTAGGCGCGGACGGCGAGAAAAGCGGGCGGCGGCGAGTCCCGATCGTCCCGACTTCGGAGACGATGAACGAGTGCCTCGGTGGGAGCCGCTATCGGTAGCTGCGGCTCGGCGTGATCGCGTGGGAAGCGGTGCGACCGCGAAACGGACTCCTAAGATCGATCGTCGTCCGAGATCGAGCGACTCACAATCGGTGGGGCGTTCGGCGGCCCAATCGATCATGCACATCCAACCGTCCATCCTCGATCGGCCGTGGAGGATGATCGGGCGCTCAAAAGAAAGAGAGAGGGAAGCAGAGAGGGCGGTGTGGGGTCCACTGCCACGGTGAGCAGCGCGCGCAGAGGCGGGGGAAAGAAAGAAAAGCGGGCCGAGGCTTGGGAATTCGGCCTAGAGGATTTCGAGGTTTTAAATAGGTTTTTTATTTTATAAATTACCAGAAATTCAAAAGGGCAATAGAAAAAAGAAAATGAACTCAGAAAAATTCTAGAAATATCTAGAAAATATATCTGAGCACATAGAACCCAAATAAAATAGTTTTGGCTAATGTTCATGTTGGGATTATTCACATTAAATGTTTTTTATTGTAAAGTCCAATATTAAGCTTTTGAAATTAAAAACAAATAAAATCCAAATGGTGAATTTTCTCCCTACTAACTATTAAAAGATTTTTAAGCTCTGAAAATTGTGAAGGATCGCGGCAAGGCTACGATAGCACAAACAAAAATTTTACCGCGCCACCAAGGAACCACCGCAAGTAATAGATCACGAGATTACCACTAGACGCGCCGACTCGTAGCGAAAGTAGAGTCGATGTAGCGAGTTGATGCAGTCGTAGTCGTACTTGCTGCGCGTCATCTCCTCCTACTCCGACGAACGTCGCAAGTTCTCCTCCAGCTCCTGAGGTCGTCGTGAGTTGCGGATCGCCCTTAGTGCCGAGCAAGCGCAACAACACCTCCAAGGTATCCACACGCGTGCGGCGGGGACACCACGCGCAGGAGTGCTAGCGCCGACGGCGAGGTTGAGGAGAGCGTGGCTATTAGGGTTTCGGGATTTTCCGATCCATCATTTCACCCCATGCCACCACCTCTCTTAATATAGGCATCCATAACGGGTTCCGAACAGAAGGCCCATTAGGAACTCGTGGCCTATAAGAATTCGGATCTCCATCCAAATCAAATCCTTGCCCTTTAAGTGTGTGACCCTATAGGTTCGTGTGTAATCGGTTGTGACTCGGATACTCTTTCCGATCACGAGTCGTTAGCGGTACCTAGCGACACATAACGATTCCCGAACACACGAGAATATATCGGACGAACCTTAATGCAATATGATCTACGACTGGTCCTTATCACTTACGACCAGCTCGTACTTAGTCACGACGATTCATAATCATTACAACGATTCGTAACTCCCTACGACCGATTAGTATCTAACTACGACCGTTTGCAACTCCTTACGACCGGTGGGTGATTATGTCCGAGTAGTCTTCGACCAGGTCGTATCTCCATACGACCGACCGATCTCACGACCTCGGCAACCGAACGACGCTTATGTATTCTCCTTTTGCCTCACGACATCCGGTTGAACTCCGGTGAGATAATATGTCATCCATGGACTGCTCAATACTTTCTCGATCAAGTGTCGAATAACCGTGTGGTCGACACTTCGACCACTAGTGGCATGGCCATGCACTTTCTTTATTCGACTACAACGAGGGCGAGAGACATCTCTCCGTTATGTTAGGAGGGCAAATCCCATATCCGATCGGTCACATCCTCCACATGTTTCATAGCATACCCAAAGCTACCTTTATAACTACCCGATTCACGAGTAGCGTTTGGCAACCCTAAGAGTGCTATTACGCATGTAGGAAACCATCTTGATCTCGTGTCTAAGGATTATACATCATCATTGCTTGAGACCAACTAACGACACATAGAATCATAACAATCTCAATAGTGTCTCAAGGTGGGTCTTATCCAACACTATGTTCTCTAACATGTGTCCACATTATTGATTCGATATCTCTATATCCATGGTGGTGAAACATGGTCATCAATCAATACATGTACTAGTCGTGGAGTCACTAGTGTTCACCAAAGTGACATTCGACTAGGGATACTTTTAGAACGACATCATATAAGATAAAGAGTTTCACCAACAAGTCACATACTCATTGATCTATATAACTGATGATTCATTCAAGGAACAAGATAACATATTATCAAAAGTTATGAACATAATGAAATACAATCATCTCTATGATTGCCTCTAGGGCATATTTCCAACAGTCTCCCACTTGCACTAGAGTCAATCATTTAAGTATCTAATACCGATAGCTCTTGTGTGCGCCTCATGCTTTGGCTGCGTGAGAGGCTTAGTCAACGAATCAGCAACATTTAAATCCGTATGAATTTTGCATATCTTAACATCTCCTCTATCCACCAATTCGCGAATAAGGTGGTAACGCCTGAGTATATGCTTGGACTCGATGGGATCTAGGCTCCTTAGCTGCGCAATGGCTCCATTATTGTCACAATAGAGATCCATTGGGCCCAAGGCACTCGGAACCATACCCAATTCGAGAATGAAATTCCTTATCCAAACACCTTCCTTCGCGACTTGAAGTCGCAATGTACTCGGCCTGCGTCGTCAGAGAATCAAGAACCGTCCCTTGCTTGGAACTTTTCGACTTCTCGCTCCTCCATTCAAAATGAACACATAACCGATTGCGAATGATAATCATCTTTGTCGGTTTGGAAGCTTGCATCGGTGTAACCATTTACAACGAGCTCTTCATTACCGCCATAAACTAGGAACGCATCCTTAGTCCTTCTCAAGCACGTAAGAATGTTTTTCACGGTGTCCGGTGACCTTCAGGGATCGACTTGGTATCTACTCGTAACACTTAGAGCATATGATACATCTGGTCGAGTACATATCATGGCATACATGATGGATCCAATAGCTGAAGCATATGGAATACCATTCATACGGTCTCGCTCATCAGTTGTCGAAGGACACTGACTCTTGCTAAAACTTATGCCATGTGACATAGGCAAGAACCCTTTCTTGGCATCCTGCATGCTGAACCGAATCAACATCTTGTCAATATAAGTACTTTGGCATAATCCAATTAGCCTTCTTGACCTATCTCTATAGATCTTTATCCCTAAGATATATGCTGCCACTCCTAGGTCCTTCATAGAAAAACTATTTTTCAATGATACCTTAACAGATTCCAGCATTGGAATGTCATTCCCGATCAATAATATGTCATCTACATATAGGATCAGAATAACGAGTGCGCTCTGTAACATCCCCAATTTGGCTTGTGTTTCAAATGTAATAAAATGAGGGTAAATTAAAAACTTTTTCTGTCACCCTTTCACTCTTGAACTTTTCTGAAATTCTTGTAAAGGAATTTTGGGAAATTCAAAATCAAAACCCTCATTTATTATCAAGTCAACAACCTCCTTGGTCAAATCTGGTGTCAAACACTTGGAAATAATTTTCTTGGGTTCCAAGGTTGCTTGGTGGCACCTCTGAATTATTCCATAATTTATGGAAATTATTTGAAATATTTTAGAGGCAAGTCAAACCTTGGTCAAACCTCTGAAATAACCTTCTGGAATTTCTTGAGAAAATTACAGTGCTCCAAAATCTCTGGAAATTTTATGGAAGGTTGATCCTATTGCCAGCAAGCTCCAGTTAAAATTTCATAAAATTTGGAGTTGATTTGATACTTCAATTAAATCCCCAAAGTTTCAGCTTCAAAATCAAATCCTATCCGGTCTACACTGTTCCTCGGGTGCGAGTCGGGCTCGGGCTCGAGTCACTTGACTTCGACCGAGCCAACTAATCGCACCCGCGCGCGAGCGAGCGCCAGCGCGCTATGGGCCGTTGGATCTCAATCGGACGGCTCGCGTTCGTGTATGCATTCGGAGAACTCCGGTTGCCCTTTGATGCTCTGGACCGTTGGATCTCAATCGGACGGCTCGCGTTCGTGTATGCATTCGGACAACTCCGGTTGCCCTTTGATGCTCAGCCGTTGGATTTCCATCGGACGGTGGACGTCTGTGCACGGCCGTTTCAACGCGATCGCGTGATAGCCGTTGGATGCGAATCGGACGGCTGGCTGTCGTCGCCTTCCTTTCGCTCGCGCGGCGCTGCGCCATGGCGGAGCCGAGCGTGGGTGCGCAGTGCCTTGTCCCATCCGGCGACCTCACAACGGGTGTCTGCAGCGCATTAAATGCCCGTCACTCCACCGCCCCGTTTAGTCGTCGTCTCAACTGCTCCCGTCGCTCACGGCGACCGCGTGGCAGCTGGAACCGAGGCGAACAACGGTGCTCCCCGCCCCTCCTGGCTACTTAAGCCCCCATTGTCCTCCCTTATCCTCCTTTGCACACCCCTTGAGCTTCCCCGTGCACCCACTGCCCTTGTGGAGCTCCCGAGCGCTCAAAATCTCCTCGCCGCCATTGTTGCCCGCGGAGCTTCTCGGTGAACCCGGTGCTCGGTGGTTCCCCGGCTCCTCCTTGCTCTGTTGTTTCCCCTCACCTCGGTGGTGCTTAACAACCGCTCCATTTCGAGTTGTTTCAGCCAAAGACCGGATTTTGGATTTCCCCCCGCCGCGAGCATCCTTCTTCGTCTCCGCCACGGTGAGTGCTCCTTTTCTAATTCCTTTCTCGGGAGCTTCTCGGTACTCTCTAGAACCCATCGTGATGACGCGCATGTTTGATTTTGCCCAGCCGTCTTCCTCGCGTCATCTTCCTCGGGTCCGTCGCGAGCTTCGTCGCCGAGTCTGCCCGACCGCCTCGCACCTCGCGTCCGTCGGTAGCTCCTGGTAGTCCCTAGATGCTCGTGCACCGCTTGAATGAGCTGGCTGCGGAGCTCCTTGTCGCTTGTCGTCGTTGCCATCTTTTACCGCGCCGCCCCTCGCCGTCGCGCCGCCGCTCTGGTCCACCACCGTCGGTGTGGGTGGTACCAGAGGGTGCGCAATGCTATTGCGCACCCATTCCGGGCTTTCACTCGCGCCGCCGTGCCTTTGGTCGCCGTCGTTTTGCCGGTGAAGCCCTCGGCCGTGTTGTCGGACGACAACGCTGGGTGAGCGACGTGGATGATCTTCGGACGTTGGATCCAGAGATCAACGACCCTGGAGCCTCCACGTCGGCCCTCTGCTCTGCGCGCGTGAGGGATGTTTTGGCGTGGTTCAACCGGGGACGTCCGATCTGAGATCAACGGCTCTGGTTCGTCCACGTCGCTAGGTGTTAGTGAAGTCCCGAAAGTGCTAAGTCCAGAAATCAGTGCCACATTAGGGTCTTGTCATTTTCATATCTTTGTCATCTTAGATCCAAATTAGATGATTCCAGTTTTGTTAGCTTCCTTATAACTTGCAATTAAATAGAAAAATAATTGTAGACCATGATCAAATCTGGAAAACCATTTTCAAAAATAATAAACAAGTGAACTTAATACTGTTTTCAGAACTTTTAGCAAACTTGTAAAATGCATAACTTTTAGTCTATAGCTCATTTTTGTATGAATCCAATTGGATTAGCTTCCACTGCTAGTGTATTTGCTAGGAAAATTGGTTTCACAAATTTTACCATTTTTAAAAAATCATAGGGACCATATTTTAGTTTAATACCCTAAACAATTTAAATAAATCATAACTCTTTCAATATAACTCCAAATGACCTGAAATTTTATATGGCTTATCCCTATACCAGTAGGTAGCTACAATAAAATTTTCAGCTTCAAAATCTTTTTAGAAAATATTTTTGCTACAGTGCTATTTAAATGTAGCATTTTGGCCGAAAATAGGTTTTAGAGAATATCTTTTGCACCACAAACCCAAATTAGGTTTTTCCAGTTCCTATGTCTAGGTATACTCGTATTCTACCTTGTGTATAAATTTCGTCGCATTTGGAAAATTTTTGCTTGCTCTTTTGTTTAAGTGTTGCTCGTCTTATTGGTTGTTTTCGCTCTTTCGCTTAGGATTCGACATTTGCGGTAACCCCGAGAACGATCCTCCGCAACAAATTGACCAACAGCAAGAAGGCAAGCAGTTTGATCATTTCCCATTCAATCCCATTACTTTTAAAGTCTAATACTTTGTTTAAACTTTATGTATGCATTGCTATTTGGGTGTTAAATTGATTAGTTAAATCCCTAGTTGCATAATCTGTAGGTAAATCAATATCCTCTACTACCTACGCCTAGGTTATTTGCTGTGATTAGAGTTCGTTGGATGAGCTCTTGTCACTTAGTAGATTTTCGAATAAATATTGCTTAGCCATGCCTAGTATCGGTAGTATTGGGCGATCATCGACTTAGTCGGTGATCTTGATCACACAAATACTTATATTATTCCATTATGTCCAACCCTTGTGTTTTATCAATTTGCAAATCAAAAACTGAAAACAAAAATTATATCTTGGCTTGGGCACAATGGTATGTTGGTGTGATCTGTTGGGTGTGATTGGAATGGTGCCTAAGTCCCTAAGGACCGAGTTACTTGTGCCATTGATCCAAGCAATTATTGCGTGCTAACCACGAGGGGATATGGAACCTCTCTTGACTAAGTACTTTGGGAGGTGTTAATTATGAGCTGGTCGGTGGGTGTGTTCTGTGTGTGTGTGTTGTGGTGTTGGAGGGAGCATTGGCGGACCGGTTAGGTGCGAATGTGTCTTTCTCCGTGGGTTGCGGCTCTTAATTAGCATCGTCCATTGGAAAGCGTCTTGTTAGACTTAGCCATGCTCGCATACCAAAGGAAGTGTGCTAACCGTGGGTGGTGGAAAGGCGGTCTAACGTGTGGGTACATTGGTACACCTGCAGGTTAAAACTATTCGAATAGCCTCGCCCTAGGTTATGGACACGCTTGGTTATTTCCCACAAGAACTAGACTACAACCTTTTAAAAACTTAAACTTGACATGGGTGGTATGAAGGGTACTTCATACTATTGTTGTGGTGACTATGGGTTAGTCACTTCTAGGTTGGTGTTGTTCTCTATATATTGTTATAGTTTGTCTCGCTTTTATTTGAACAATAAAAGTTAATTTCAAACTTGCTTTGAATCTACTACCTTATTGCAAATGAAAACTTGCTTTATTTGAAAATAAGTCGAGCCTCATCCACTTAAATAAAGCTTGCATGTAGTTAATTATAGTTCTGTTATCTCACACGTCGGTCTTCCGAGTACAAAAACAAGTTTTGTACTCATCCGCTTGCTTAATATTAATTGTTGCAGAGGAAGAAGGTGAGCCCCAAGGGCCTCACTTTTGTGAGTTGTGTTGCGCGCTATCCGGGACGACTAGCTTGGCGGTCCGGTTGGTTGCCTTGTGGGTGAAAGGCACACCGATTGGCTTTTGTTATTGCCATCTTATGGCCATTTTCTTCCGCTGTGTATTTGCTTATTTGTATGACTTTTGGCGGTCGGCCTCTCTTTGTATTAACCCTTTATATGTTAAGTATGTCGTTCGGTTTGTGTTTTAGCTTGGCTCTATGTGTATGAATGGAATTGATGCATGATTTTGTAACGAGGTGTGTAT
This sequence comes from Ampelocalamus luodianensis, assembly GCA_036346255.1. Classification (NCBI taxonomy): domain Eukaryota; kingdom Viridiplantae; phylum Streptophyta; class Magnoliopsida; order Poales; family Poaceae; genus Ampelocalamus; species Ampelocalamus luodianensis. The sequence goes on along the minus strand of CM070620.1, from coordinate 66,540,575 downwards.
CTTTGCATTTAGGAAGTATACATATCTCGAGGCTTGGTTTATTTGATTTGTCCGTTAGGACCAAGTGGATGGTTAAACAAGATGTTTAATAAACCGGGTCCTCACAAAGTTGGTATCAGAGCCATTCCGACCGTAGTAACCCAAGCTTGGTCGTCCTTAGGATATTTTGGAAACCTTATTTTCAAAGTATCAAATGAGTTATGAAAGCTTAAGTAAATTCTCAGATTTTATTCCTTACCTATCTTAGCTTTCTCTTCTCATCTTGCTCTAAGTTGAGTTTTAAAACTTGTTTTCCTCTTACCTTCCTCTAAAAGATAGTGTTGTCGTTTAAATTGGGTTTTGGGAACCAATGAGTTTGGCAAATTGAAGTGTTAGCTGCCCTCTACAAGGTTTTGAAGCTTCCGAAGTTGAAGATTTCAATCAGGAGGCTTGGATGCAAAATCTGGACAGCGATCGTTCAATTTCCGGACAGCAAGCTCAAAGGTTCTAAATAGGGTAGATAATGAGAGGTTAATCAACTAAAACTTGTGGGAATGAAAGGGTAAGATGTGATATTAGTTAGCTAAGTACCTAGCGTTTATTTCGCTGGTTTAACCTTGCTCTTAAGTAGTGTTAGAGTTGTGGTAAGGTGCTGAAATTCTTATCTTCTCACACCATTACTCGTTCATTCAATACGGGTGGATGGCATTGAGAAGTTGAGATTTGGTTTGATGTTTCCCTTGCGGTTTTGGAGCCTTTTTGGAAGCATTTAAAGTTTGTTTACTTGCTGCTTTTGGCTTTCGGTTAGGGTGATATCTTATTCCCCTAATCGTTAGCTTTCGCTTTCATCGATTTCTAGTCTTAGTGTTTTGGTTGCTAACCTAATTTCCTTGAATCAGGATGGCTGGAGGTACTCGTAGCGGCCGTAGTCAGCAGCCTGGTTTGGATGAGGAGCTTCCGCCTCCTCCGACCATGGCTGAGGTCCTTCTTCAGATAGAGCGCAACCGTTCAGAGGACAGGAGGGTCCTGCTGGATGTTATCGCGCGCAACACCTCCGCCCTTTCCGGTGCCTCAGGATCCGGGCAAGGGGGTGGACATCAGTCTCGTGGGGGTTTGGCTGAGTTTCTTCGCACTCAGCCCCCCACGTTTTCCAGGTCTGAGGACCCTTTGGACGCGGATGACTGGCTGCGTCAGGTTGAGCGTAAGCTCGACGTTGCTCAGTGCCTGGACCAGGACAAGGCACTCTTTGCCTCCCATCAGTTGCAGGGAGCAGCACTCTCCTGGTGGGAGAACTTCTTGGCCATGCAGTCCGCCGGCCACACTGTCTCTTGGGATGAGTTCCGGACGGCGTTCCGTCGAGCTCACATCCCTGCCGGCTTGATGAAGCTGAAGAAGAAGGAGTTTCTCGCGCTCAAGCAAGGGCGTAAGTCAGTGATGGAGTATCTGTACGAGTTCAACCACTTGGCTCGTTATGCTCCATCTGAGGTGGCCACTGATGAGGCCAAGCAGGAGAAGTTCATGGAGGGCTTGTCTGAGGAGCTGCAAGACAAGCTCTCCATTGTGGACTTTGCTGACTTTCAGGCCTTGGTGGACAAGGCCATTGTTGCTGAGCACAAGGCGAAGGCGCTGGGCGAGTCCCGCAAGCGCAAGTGGGAGGCCCAGCGGTCTGCACAGGCCGGCCTCTCCCGTCCCCATGTCGGGCCTACCCCAGGGGCCCGTTCTGTGGCTTCACTACCACCGAGGCCGCCCGGCACGGCTCCTCGCCCTCCGCAGCCGTGCCCGATCACGTGCGCCTGCGAACCAGCAGGGTGGCCCCCGCAACCCGGCTGCCGGGGTCACTTGCTTTTCGTGCAACCAGAAGGGGCATTATGCAAATACTTGCCCTAACAGGATTGGAGCAGCCCCTCGTCCTAATGGAGGACGCGGGCAAGGAGGTGGTTCTTCTCAGGAGCAGAAGGTTGTCCCCGCTACCCAAGGCGTGGGTAGTGGTCGCGTCAACCTCATCTCCGCGGAGGAGGCACAGGAGGCACCCGACGTCGTGTTGGGTACCCTTTCGGTTAACTCTTTCCTCGCTCTGATTTTGTTTGATTCAGCGCATCTCATTCATTTGTTTCAGTCTTTTCTTTGCTGTGGGAGGTCTTCTTTTACTCCATTGTTGGTCCCATTGCTCATCCGCTCTCCCGGTTCGGAGTTGAGGGCTGAGTCCGAGTGTAGGGATGTCCCTGTTGAGATAGAAGGGGTAGGATTCTTGGCAACCCTTATCCTCCTTCGATCGGTGAGCTTAGATGTAATCCTAGGCATGGATTGGTTGTCTCAGCACATGGGACAAATTGATTGCGCTAGGAGGCTCATCTACCTCACCGATCCGTCCGCGAGCGAGTTCGCTTTTAAGCCGCAGGTCCGCATCTCTTCGCGCTCGAAGCGAAGCCAGCTCTGGATATTAGTGAAGTCCCAGTGGTATGTGACTTTGTGGATGTCTTCCCCGACGACCTTCCAGGGATGCCGCCAGTTCGAGACCTCGAGTTCGTCATTGAGTTGGTTCCTGCATCGCCCGATTTCAAAGAGGCCTTACCGGATGGACCCGATTGAGTTGGTGGAGTTGAAGAAGCGGTGGGTGAGCTGCAAGAGAAGGGTTTCATCCGCCTAGCTCATCTCCTTGGGGATGCTCGGCAATCTTTGTCCCGAAGAAGGACAAGGCGCTGCGCATGTGCGTTGATTACCGCCCACTTAATGAAGTAGCGGAAAGAACAAGTACCCTTTGCCCGTGTCGATGACCTCTTCGATCAATTAGCTGGAGCTCGAGTTTTCTCCAAGATTGATCGAGAGTGGGATATCATCAGTTCGGATTCGACACGAGGATATTCAAGACGCTTTTTCTACTCGTTATGGCTTGCATGCGAGTATACCGTCATGTCATTCGGCTTAACCAATGCTCCGGCCTTGTTCATGAACCTCATGAATTCGGTGTTCATGGAGTATTTGGATAGGTTCGTTGTGGTCTTCATCGATGATATCCTTATCTACTCCAAGAGCGATGAAGAACACACCGAGCATTTGAGGCTTGTGTTGGGCAAGCCGTGAGCACCAACCGTATGCGAAGTTCGGCAAGTGTGCGTTCGGTTGAAGGAAGTAGCCTTCTTAGGCCATATTCTTTCGGCAGAGGCGAGCGTGGATCCTAGCAAGATCGACGTGCTTTCTCGAGTCGGACCACTTCGGTCACCGAAGTTCGAAGTTTTCTTGGTTTAGCGGGATATTATCGTCGCTTTATCGAGAACTTCTCCAAGATAGCGAAGCCGATGACGGAGTTGCTCAAGAAGGACAAGAAGTTCTCGTGGTCCGCTGATTGCGAGGAAAGTTTCAAGCGCTTAAGCGATTGACCACCGCTCCGTTCTTGTTCTCCCGATGTCCGTCGAAGCTTCGATATCTTTTGTGACGCTTCTCGTCGAGGCCTCGGTTGTGTCCTTATGCAAGAAGGCAAGGTAGTGGCCTATGCATCAAGGCAATTGAGACCTCATGAACTCAACTACCCTACCCATGACTTGGAGTTGGCCGCTGTGATCCATGCACTTAAGATTTGGCGACATTACCTAATCGGTAATCGTTGTGAAGTGTATTCGGATCACAAAAGCTTAAAGTATTTGTTCACCCAACCAGATTTGAACCTCAGGCAAAGGAGATGGTTGGAGTTGATCAAGGACTATGACATGGGTATTCACTACCATCCGGGCAAGGCTAATGTCGTTGCAGATGCGCTTAGTCGCAAAGCGCATTGCAATGCATTGTTTCTTCAAGAGCATCAGCCCCCCCTTCTGGAGGAGTTCCAGCGTCTCAACTTGGGTTTGGTTGAGCATGGTTCCTCACGCCTTAGTTGTACTGACCAACCTTGGTGGATCGTATCACGTCGCTCGTGATCGGATGTTGGAGTGAACCACATCAGGGAAAATGTCAGGAATGGAACAGCCAAGTGCTTCTCTGTAGATGAGCTTGGTATTGTGAGGTTCGGGCAACGCCTCGTGGTTCCAAAGGACAAGGAGTTGCGGGATTTGATCCTCCGCGAAGCCCACGATTCTCCCCTGTCCATTCATCCCGGGGCCACAAAGATGTATCATGATCTCCGCCAGAGATTTTGGTGGACCCGGATGAAGAGGGAAGTCGCAAGGTTCGTTGCCGAATGCGACGTGTGTCGTCGTGTCAAGGCGAGCATCGGCACCGGTGGATTGCTTCAGCCCTTGCCCATTCCGGAGTGGAAGTGGGATTCGGTCGGGATGGATTTTATCACCGGCCTACCCAGGTCACCGAGGGGCAATGATGCCATTTGGGTCATCATTGACCGGTTGACAAAAGTGGCACACTTTCTTCCAGTCAAGACCAAGATTCGTACTGGTCACCTTGCGGAGCTCTATATCGCCAGGATCGTGAGCTTGCATGGGGTGCCGAAGACGATCATTTCTGATCGTGGTTCCATCTTCACTTCCCAGTTCTGGCATAGCTTGCAAGAAGCTATGGGAACTCGTCTTTCTTTCAGCACAGCATATCACCCCCAAACAGATGGTCAGACCGAGAGGGTCAACCAAGTTTTGGAGGACATGCTGCGAGCTTGTGTCCTTTCCTATGGGAAGCATTGGGAGAAGTGCTTGCCATTCGCCGAGTTTTCTTATAACAACAGTTTCCAAGCCAGTCTCGGCATGGCACCATTTGAGGCCTTATACGGGAGGAAGTGTAGAACCCCGTTGAACTGGTCTGAGACCGGTGAAAGACCTTTCTTTGGCCCGGACTCGATTAATGAGGCCGAGGGTCAAGTCCACTCATTCGGGATCGCTACGCACGGCTCGACCGAGCAAAAGAGCTATGCGGATCGCCGTCGTCGTGAGTTGAGCTTTGAGCCCAATGACTTCGTTTATCTCAAGGTTTCTCCTCTGAAAGGTCACCAACGTTTTGGTGTCAGAGGCAAGTTAGCTCCTCGATATGTCGGTCCATACCGTATTATCGAGAAGAAGGAGCCGTTGCCTACAAGTTGGAGTTGCTGCTGCACTTGCGGGGTACATGATGTATTCCATGTGTCCCACTAAAGAAGTGCCTCCGTGTTCCAACCGAGAAACTCCGTTGGAAACTCTTGATGTTCGTGAAGATTTGACCTATCGCGAGCACCTGCTCGCATCCTCGAAGAGGCCGAGCGAAGAACGTGGAACAAGACCATCAAGTTCCTCAAAGTTCGGTGGTCAAACCATTCGAGGATGAAGCTACATGGGAGCGAGAAGATCATCTCCGTCTGAGACTACCCTCTTTCTTTTCCGAGTGAACCAAATCTCGGGACGAGATTTTTGTAAGGGGGGGAGGTTTGTAACATCCCCAATTTGGCTTGTGTTTCAAATGTAATAAAATGAGGGTAAATTAAAAACTTTTTCTGTCACCCTTTCACTCTTGAACTTTTCGAAATTCTTGTAAAGGAATTTTGGGAAATTCAAAATCAAAACCTCATTTATTATCAAGTCAACAACCTCCTTGGTCAAATCTGGTGTCAAACACTTGGAAATAATTTTCCTGGGTTCCAAGGTTGCTTGGTGGCACCTCTGAATTATTCCATAATTTATGGAAATTATTTGAAATATCTTAGAGGCAAGTCAAACCTTGGTCAAACCTCTGAAATAACCTTCTGGAATTTCTTGAGAAAATTACAGTGCTCCAAAATCTCTGGAAATTTTATGGAAGGTTGATCCTATTGCCAGCAAGCTCCAGTTAAAATTTCATAAAATTTGGAGTTGATTTGATACTTCAATTAAATCCCTAAAGTTTCAGCTTCAAAAATCAAATCCTATCTGGTCTACACTGTTCCTCGGGTGCGAGTCAGGCTCGGGCTCGAGTCACTTGACTCGACCGAGCCAACTAACTGCACCCGGCGCGGTCGAGCGAGCGCGCGCGCTATGGGCCGTTGGATCTCAATCGGACGGCTCGCGTTCGTGTATGCATTCGGAGAACTCCGGTTGCCCTTTGATGCTCTGGACCGTTGGATCTCAATCGGACGGCTCGCGTTCGTGTATGCATTCGGACAACTCCGGTTGCCCTTTGATGCTCAGCCGTTGGATTTCCATCGGACGGTGGACGTCTGTGCGCGGCCGTTTCAACGCGATCGCGTGATAGCCGTTGGATGCGAATCGGACGGCTGGCTGTCGTCGCCTTCCTTTCGCTCGCGCGGCGCTGCGCCATGGCGGAGCCGAGCGTGGGTGCGCAGTGCCTTGTCCCATCCGGCGACCTCACAACGGGTGTCTGCAGCGCATTAAATGCCCGTCACTCCACCGCCCGTTTAGTCGTCGTCTCAACTGCTCCCGTCGCTCACGGCGACCGCAGCGGCAGCGGGAACCCGAGGCGGAGCAACGGTGCTCCCCCGCCCCTCCTGGCTACTTAAGCCCCCATTGTCCTCCCTTATCCTCCTTTGCACACCCCTTGAGCTTCCCCGTGCACCCACTGCCCTTGTGGAGCTCCCGAGCGCTCAAAATCTCCTCGCCGCCATTGTTGCTCGCGAGCTTCTCGGTGAACCCAGTGCTCCAGTGGTTCCCTGGCTCCCTCCTTGCTCCTGTTGTTTCCCCTCACCTCGGTGGTGCTTAACAACCGCTCCATTTCAGGTTGTTTCAACGGAGCACGGGATTTTAGATTTCCACCCGCCGCGAGCATCCTTCTTCGTCTCCAGTACCGGTGAGTGCTCCTTTTCTAATTCCTTTCTCGGGAGCTTCTGGTACTCTCTAGAACCCATCGTGATGACGCGGCATGGTTGATTTTGCCGTGCCGTCTTCCTCGCGTCATCTTCCTCGGTCCGTCGCGGAGCTTCGTCGCCGAGTCGCCCGACCGCCTCTGCACCTCGCGTCCGTCGGTAGCTCCTGGTAGTCCCTAGATGCTCGTGCACCGCTGAATTAACTGCTGCGGAGCTCCTTGTCGCTTGTCGTCGTTGCCATCTTTTACCGCGCCGCCCCTCGCCGTCGCGCCGCCGCTCTGGTCCACCACCGTCGGTGTGGGTGGTACCAGAGGGTGCGCAATGCTATTGCGCACCCATTCCAGGCTTTCACTCGCGCCGCCGTGCCTTTGGTCGCCGGCGTTTTGCCGGTGAAGCCCTCGGCCGTGTTGTCGGACGACAACGCTGGGTGAGCGACGTGGATGATCTTCGGCCGTTGGATCCAGAGATCAATGACCCTGGAGCCTCCACGTCGGCCCTCTACTTTGCGCGCGTGAGGGATGTTTTGGCGTGGTTCAACCGGGGACGTCCGATCTGAGATCAACGGCTCTGGTTCGTCCACGTCGCTAGGTGTTAGTGAAGTCCCGAAAGTGCTAAGTCCAGAAATCAGTGTCACATTAGGGTCTTGTCATTTTCATATCTTTGTCATCTTAGATCCAAATTAGATGATTCCAGTTTTGTTAGCTTCCTTATAACTTGCACTTAAATAGAAAAATAATTGTAGACCATGATCAAATCTGGAAAACCATTTTCAAAAATAATAAACAAGTGAACTTAATACTGTTTTCAGAACTTTTAGCAAACTTGTAAAATGCATAACTTTTAGTCTATAGCTCATTTTTGTATGAATCCAATTGGATTAGCTTCCACTGCTAGTGTATTTGCTAGGAAAATTGGTTTCACAAATTTTACCATTTTTAAAAATCATAGGGACCATATTTTAGTTTAATACCTAAACAATTTAAATAAATCATAACTCTTTCAATATAACTCCAAATGACCTGAAATTTTATATGGCTTATCCCTATACCAGTAGGTAGCTACAATAAAATTTTCAGCTTCAAAATCTTTTAGAAAATATTTTGCTACAGTGCTATTTAAATGTAGCATTTTGGCGAAAATAGGTTTTTAGAGAATATCTTTTGCACCACAAACCCAAATTAGGTTTTTCCAGTTCCTATGTCTAGGTATACTCGTATTCTACCTTGTGTATAAATTTCGTCGCATTTGGAAAATTTTTGCTTGCTCTTTTGTTTAAGTGTTGCTCGTCTTATTGGTTGTTTTCGCTCTTTCGCTTAGGATTCGACATTTGCGGTAACCCCGAGAACGATCCTCCGCAACAAATTGACCAACAGCAAGAAGGCAAGCAGTTTGATCATTTCCCATTCAATCCCATTACTTTTAAAGTCTAATACTTTGTTTAAACTTTATGTATGCATTGCTATTTGGGTGTTAAATTGATTAGTTAAATCCCTAGTTGCATAATCTGTAGGTAAATCAATATCCTCTACTACCTACGCCTAGGTTATTTGCTGTGATTAGAGTTCGTTGGATGAGCTCTTGTCACTTAGTAGATTTTCGAATAAATATTGCTTAGCCATGCCTAGTATCGGTAGTATTGGGCGATCATCGACTTAGTCGGTGATCTTGATCACACAAATACTTATATTATTCCATTATGTCCAACCCTTGTGTTTTATCAATTTGCAAATCAAAAACTGAAAACAAAAATTATATCTTGGCTTGGGCACAATGGTATGTTGGTGTGATCTGTTGGTGTGATTGAATGGTGCCTAAGTCCCTAAGGACCGAGTTACTTGTGCCATTGATCCAAGCAATTATTGCGTGCTAACCACACGAGGGGGATATGGAACCTCTCTTGACTAAGTACTTTGGGAGGTGTTAATTATGAGCTGGTCGGTGGGTGTGTTCCTGTGTGTGTGTGTTGTGGTGTTGGAGGGGAGCATTGGCAGACCGGTTAGGCTGCCGAATGTGTCTTTCTCCCGTGGGTTGCGGCTCTTAGTTAGCATCGTCCATTGGAAAGCGTCTTGTTAGACTTAGCCATGCCTGCATACCAAAGGAAGTGTGCTAACCGTGGTGGTGGAAAGGCGGTCTAACGTGTGGGTACATTGGTACACCCTGCAGGTTAAAACTATTCGAATAGCCTCGTCCTAGGTTATGGACACGCTTGGTTATTTCCCACAAGAACTAGACTACAACCTTTTAAAAACTTAAACTTGACATGGGTGGTATGAAGGGGTACTTCATACTATTGTTGTGGTGACTATGGGTTAGTCACTTCTAGGTTGGTGTTGTTCTCTATATATTGTTATAATTTGTCTCGCTTTTATTTGAACAATAAAAGTTAATTTCAAACTTGCTTTGAATCTACTACCTTATTGCAAATGAAAACTTGCTTTATGTGAAAATAAGTCGAGCCTCATCCACTTAAATAAAGCTTGCATGTAGTTAATTATAGTTCTGTTATCTCACACGTCAGTCTTGCGAGTACAAAAACAAGTTTTGTACTCATCTGCTTTGCTTAATATTAATTGTTGCAGAGGAAGAAGGTGAGCCCCAAGGGCCTCACTTTTGTGAGTTGTGTTGCGCGCTATCTCGGGACGACTAGCTTGGCGGTCCGGTTGGTTGCCTTGTGGGTGAAAGGCACACCGATTGGCTTTTGTTATTGCCATCTTATGGCCATTTTGCTTCATTGTGTATTTGCTTATTTGTATGACTTTTGGCGGTCGGCCTCTCTTTGTATTAACCCTTTATATGTTAAGTATGTCGTTCAGTTTGTGTTTTAGCTTCGGCTCTATGTGTATGAATGGAATTGATGCATGATTTTGTAACGAGGTGTGTATACTGCATTTCTGGGAAGTATACATATCTCGAGGCTTGGTTTATTTGATTTGTACTGTTAGGACCAAGTGGATGGTTAAACAGTACAAGCCGAATAAACCGGGGTCCTCACACGCTCCCACTAACCGTCATGTAAACACAAGGTTCTTCTTTGTTCTTGACGAAACCAAACCTTTTGATCTCCTCATCAAAACGTATATTCCAACTCCGAGATGCTTGCTTCAACCCATAAATGGACTTTTGAAGTTTGCATACTTTACTAGCATTCTTTGGATCGACAAAACCTTCAGGCTGTGTCATGTACACATCTTCACTTAGGTTTCCATTAAGGAAAGCCGTTTTGACATCCATTTGCCATATCTCATAGTCGAAATATGCAGCAATAGCTAGAATGATCCTTATAGATTTAAGCATCGCTACCGGTGAGAAAGTCTCATCGTAGTCAACCCCTTGAACTTGTCGAAACCCTTTTGCGACTAGTCGAGCTTTATGAATGTAAACATTTCCATCCATATCAATCTTTTCTTATAGATCCATTTGCACTCAATGGTTTTAACACCATCAAGAGGATCGACCAGGTTCCAAACCTGATTGTCACTCATGGAGTCTATCTCGGACTTCATGGATTCAAGCCATCTCTCAGAGTCTGGGTCCATCATCGCTTCCTCATACGACTTAGGCTCATCATTATTCAACAATAATACATCATGCCCATACCTTATAGGTAATTGACGTGGCCTTTTAGATCTACGTGGGTGATGCCTCATCTACGATTTCAACAACAATTTGTTCATCTGTAGAGGTTCAAGAGGAGTTGAAACATTTTGAGATGTTCCTCGAATTTCTTGAGTTGCACCTTTCTCCCACTGACTTCTTTTGAAAGAAACTCTTTCTCCAAAAAGACACCATTTCGGGCAACAAAAACTTTGCCCTCTTCCCTGTTGTAGAAGTAGTATCCTTTGGTTTCCCTAGGATATCCTATAAAGAAGCATTTATCATACTTGGGTGTGAGTTTATCACACGTCAAACGTTTAACATAGACATCACATCCCCAAATCCTTAGAAAAGACAAACTAGGACTCTTCCCAGTCCACATCTCATATGGTGTCTTATCTACTGATTTTGATGGTAATTTATTTAAAGTGAAAGCGGCAGTTTCAAGAGCGTAACCCCAAAAATACAATGGCAAATCAGATTGGCTCATCATCGATCGAACCATGTCCAACAAATTCCGATTACGCCGCTCGGACACCCCATTCCATTGTGGAGTGCCTGGTGGTGTAAGCTGTGGAACAATTCCACATTGTTTCAAATGATCACCAAATTCATGGCTCAAAAATTCACCTCCACGATCAGATCGTAGGGATTTGATTGTCTTGCCAAGTTGATTTTGTACCTCACTCTGGAACTCCTTGAACTTTTCAAAGGATTCCAACTTGTGCCTCATTAAGTAGACATATCCATATCTACTATAGTCATCGGTGAAGGTAATGAAGTACTGAAAACCACCTCTAGCTGTCGTGCTCATTGGTCCACACACATCAGTATGTACGAGTGCCAACTGGTCGGACGCCCTCTCAACTCGACCGGTGAAAGGGGTCTTGGTCATTTTTCCGAGTAGGCAAGATTCGCACGTTTCAAATGATTCCAAATCAAATGAGTTTAGAATTCCATCATCATGGAGCTTCTTCATACGTTTCTCACTTATGTGACCCAAACGACAATGCCAAATAAAAGTGGAATTCATGTTATTAGGCCTAAGCCTTTTCGCATTAATATTATAGACGGGTGCAACATCAAGATTTAAAATAAACAACCCATTCAAGACAGGTGCATAGCCATAAAACACTTCATTCAAAAATATAGAACAACCATTGTTCTCAATAATGAATTTATAACCTCTCGCCATCAAACATGAGGCGTAGATAATGTTTCTACTCATGGCTGGAACGTAATAACAATTATTTAATTCCATAATAAATCCTGAAGGCAAAAGTAATGGCAAGGTCCCGACGGCTAATGCAGCAACCCTTGCTTTATTCTCGACGCGAAGATCCATTTCGCCTCTTGCAACTCTCCTAATCCTTGTTAGACTCTGCATCGAATTGCAAATATGAGCAAGCGATCCGTATCAAATACCCATGAGTTAAATGAAGAATCAGCAAGAAAGACATCTATAACATTAATACCTGAAGTGGAAGGTTTAGTCCCACCATTCTTTTTCAGATCAGCCAGGTATTTCTTGCAGTTCCTCTTCCAATGTCCTAGCTCTTTGCAGTAAAAGCATTCATTCTCTTGAGTCGGGCCAGACTTAGTCTTGGGCTTAGGCTTGTTGGTTTGGATCTTATCCAAGTTTTAGCCTTGCCCTTTCCATTGACCTTAGTCTTAGCCTTCTTCTTGAAGCTCAGTACTCTTTTGCACCATCATCACATGATTGTTGCTTTTCTTAATCTTTGTCTTCTGCAGTCTTGAGCATCATATGCGATTCGGTGAGATTCTTGTCTAAACTATTCATATAGAAGTTCGTAATGAACGCCCATAGCTGCGTGAAGCGAAGCAAGAATCAAATCAGTAGCCAACTCTTGACTAAGTGGAAAACCAAGTTTTTCCAAGCTCGTGTGTAACCAACCATCTTGATCACATGTGGGCTCACCGGACTACCCTCGGCTAGCTTACACCCAAACAAGTTCTTTGAGATCTCATATCTCTCGTTCTTGCTTGTGTCTCAAACATGCCTTTGAGCGCCACGATCATATCATAGGCCTCAATGTTCTCAAACCACGAAGGTGCGAGTTCATAGCGGCAAGCATGAGACAACTAACATCAAGGGACTCATCACATGCCTTTTATAGGCGCTTTTAAGAGCAAAGCAGAGATTTTCAGCAGCACATCCGGAATTGGTTCCTCTAGAACATGTTCCTTTTATCTTGCCTAAGACCAATTCTTAGGTTATGGACCAATCCGAAAAATTTGTTCCATTCAATTTTTCCTTATCAAGTATCGAACGCAAAGCAAAACTAGATGTAGGTACAGCAGTTGGTGCCATGATCTACAACATAAAATATGCAAAACTAAGATATATGTTCAAAAGTAACTTGTATTAAACAATTTAATAAAGATACTCCCACTAAATACCATATCCCTCTTATGACATTCTAGTGATTCAAGACCCATAATTAATTAATCTCCTAGTGAGCTTTGGCATCATCGCTAGAAGATTAGTGAATATGGTAAGCAACCCTTTGCTAATCATATCTCTATATGATCGTTGTTGTTGGGCAGCATCTCTATGCTCCAGTACCCAACCCTATGCCCCAAGGTCCACAACCGTTATGATGACCTTGTCAAGTTAGACCAATGCTAAGCGTGTAAGTGTCTGACACAAACCCATCTAGTCAAGGAGAGTTAATGGCACTCTGCTTTGGCAAGACCTACCATTAAAATACAAGACTTTGGATGGTGCAGCAAATTGGGAGGGCATCAATTTTAACTCAATATTAAGTAAGGGAATTTTACTTCTACCATGTTAAGAGCATACAAAGCAATTAAATAACATGCATAGAAATAAATAAACAAAAGAAAAGCATCCACAGACAATCATATTGTATTGTGATATAGTATGACCCTTCCATAAGGTGATCTCCATCGCCGTGCTTCCTGTGCGCCACGTCTCCAAGTACTCCCACTAAACCATTACTGCTAATAGTGCTAGTGATAAAATACAAAGGGTGAAAAGGCATCACAAGTCGACACGCAGGCCGTTATACAAATATAGACAGCCTTGGGCTGCAATAAGCATGACACGCAGGTCATGAACATTACACACATACATGCATCTCATACATTACGAGTCATACTATTCACAAAATCCTGCAAAAACAAGTTAGGCATAGAATCGCATTCTATCTAACGTATGGCATGAATTAGCAAAACCAAAAACCAAGTTAAGGTCCTAATCCACAGGAGTGGCAACCCGCACCAAAAGGACGGAAGCCCTATCTATATTCTAAGGTCCTGCTCGGCGGAAAATTTTCGGACAATGTAGATCCAATCTACTGATCCGTCCATGTAAATCGCATTGGATCAATCACATTAACCCTTTCCGATCGCAACTCTGATTCGATCAACCAGATTGATCTTCGCGTGCTCCATGGATTTACGATCACTGTCTACCCCGATGGCGGAAACCCAACCGGTAGAGGCAAGTCGTGATACGACCATGAACGCACAATCACAGAATAACGATCATCAATCACCTTACGACCACCGCGCTTGGATGATCATATCGACCATCGCCAAGAACGATCTATCACATAGAACAACCAACAGAAATAGAAATAGATCACATCTATGACTCCCCGCATATCACCATATGCATCTAATCTGAATCTAAAACTAAGCGGGATGGCTCTGATACCAATGAAGGATCGCGGCAAGGCTACGATAGCACAAACAAAAATTTTACCGCGCAACCAAGGAACCACCGCAAGTAATAGATCACGAGATTACCACTAGACGCGCCGACTCGTAGCGGAAGTAGAGTCGATGTAGCGAGTTGATGCAGTCGTAGTCGTACTTGTTGCGCGTCTTCGCCTCCTACTCCGACGAACGTCGCAAGTTCTCCTCCAGCTCCTAAGGTCGTCGTGAGTTGCGGATCGTCCTTAGTGCTGATGCTTCGCAACAACACCTCCAAGGTATCAACACGTACGAGGCAGGGACACCACACGCAGGAGTGCTAGCGCCGACGGCGTGGTTGAGCAGAGCGTGGCTATTAGGGTTTCGGGATTTTTCGATCCATCATTTCACCCCATGCCACCACCTCTCTTAATATAGGCATCCATAATGGGTTCCGAACAGAAGGCCCATTAGGAACTCGTGGCCTATAAGAATTCGGATCTCCATCCAAATCAAATCCTTGCCCTTTAAGTGTGTGACCCTATAGGTTCGCGTGTAATCGGTTGTGACTCGGAAACTCTTTCCCGATCACGAGTCGTTAGCGGTACCTAGCAGCACATAATGATTCCCGAACACACACAGAATATATCGGACGAACCTTAATGCAATATGATCTACGACCAGGTCCTTATCACTTACAACAAGCTCGTACTTAGTCACGACCAGTTCATAATCAGTTACAACCATTCGTAACTCCTTACGACCGATTAGTATCTAACTACGACCAGTTTGCAACTCCTTACGACCGATTGGTGATTATGTCCGAGTAGTCTTCGACCAGGTCGTATCTCCATACGACTTCCGACCATCCACGACCTCGGCAATCGAACGACCGCTTATGTATTCTCCCTTTGCCTCACGACATCCGGTTGAACTCGGTGAGATAATATGTCATCCATGGACTTCAATACTTTCGATCAAGTGTCGAATAACCGTGTGGTCGACACTTCGACCACTAGTGGCATGGCCATGCACTTTCTTTATTCGACTACAACGAGGGCCGGAGAAATCTCTCCGTTATGTTAGGAGGGCAAATCCCATATCCGATCAGTCACATTCCTCCACATGTTTCATAGCATACCCAAAGCTACCTTTATAACTACCGATTCACGAGTAGCGTTTGGCAACCCCTAAGAGTGCTATTACGCATGTAGGAAACCATGCTGATCTCAGGTCTAAGGATTATACATCATCATTGCTTGAGACCAACTAACGACACATAGAATCAAGGTGAGTCTTATCCAACACTATGTTCTCTAACATGTGTCCACATTATTGATTCGATATCTCTATATCCATGACCGGTGAAACATGGTCATCAATCAATACATGTACTAGTCGTGGAGTCACTGGTGTTCCGACCAGTGACATTCGACTAGGGATACTTTTAGAACGACATCATATAAGATAAAGAGTTTCACCAAGAAGTCACATACTCATTGATCTATATAACTGATGATTCATTCAAGGAACAAGATAACATATTATCAAAAGTTATGAACATAATGAAATACAATCATCTCTATGATTGCCTCACTACTACAAAACAAGGATATTGTTACACTTTCTTGTAACATATTCATCAATGTGTTCCAGTGAAATTTCATAGTAACACAAAATAGTGTGTTCTGATCGAGGTTGTAACACAAAACACTTTTTATAAAAATGTGTTATCACAATAATTATAGTAACACAAAATTAATGTTACAAGCAAAATGATACAACATTTCTCTTGTGTTGTAACACATAAATGGAACATATACAATGTGTTACAAATATATGCCCTGTAGTAACACAAAATAATGTTACTGATCCAAGTGTTGTAAAGAAACATATACATGTGGACCTTCCTATTCATATAGGCGACACGGACATCGCACCTAGTCATGTCGTCAAGGTTGTTTGGCAATCACATCGTGGTCATCACATGAGAACAATGAGTAGGCGATTAAAAGGTTAGTTCGATGCGAGCACGTTGTCAATTTATTAGGCCAAGCTCAAGACACTCTAGATGGAGCGGATCACAAGAAGAACAAGTACAACGGGAAGAAAAAACTGAAAAACAAAAATGTGAAATTAAATGTGAGTAATATAGATGTTTTTGACGTTGTTGCGCGAACCCACTAACTCTGCCATGTATAGGTTGATCAAAATTTCATCTTTTGGTCCACATGAATACGATCAAATTTACAACACATTGTCATGTAATATTGTTTTCAATGCTCAAAACACGAGTGCAAACGTTTTTGTGGTTTTAAGTCTAACAAAAGGCTATGCAAAAGCAATCATGTATGGCGACCACAAAAGGTTAAATGAAATAAGTAATCACCCAAGAAAAAATTGTCTCAATGTTATAAAATGCATAGAAAGGCCACAAAAGAAGGCATTTCATCAGCCTTTAAATGATATTTGAGGCAATATGAAACAAGTGTCATCACAAATGAAATAGGAAATTTGAAATGACCTCCAACATGTTTTGTGGTAATATTAGAATATCATGAACCATCATCTAGCTAGAACATTTACATACAGAATGTGAATTCTGAAAAGGTTCGACAATAAAAAAAATGTATGCTCTCCAACTTCACGACCATGCATCCATCATACTTTAGGCTTGAACAAGGTGACTAGGGATGCCACATAACATTAGTAACCTGCAATTCCAGAAAAAGGAAATAGTGTAAGAATGTTTCTATACTTTAATTGGGAAAACAATAATAAAGATTTTAAAACTAAGACATTCAATATATGTCATGCCTGACTGATTATGAATACTGTGACAATATGATGCAGCTATTGACCAAAAGTGAACTAGAGCAAATTGCCTCCAATGTCTCACTTGTCTAGTCATATGCCGACTCAAAATTAGAAGAAAAAAAAAGAAACATGGTTAACCATGAGATCACCTACAATTATTGGTTTCTTTATACATATTCATTATCATATCATATAGGTGTAACGTATATTGTTACAATCACACCATTGACCACACCAATAAAGTTCACAGATATAAATTGTCATTATAGTAGAAAATCAATAAAAATGAGAAGAACTTGTACAATTACACATTAAAAAAAAGGAGAGGAACACAAACCATTGAATAAATGAATGTAACATCCCAATTTTGGGCTTGTGTTTCAAATGTAAGAAAATGAGTAGAAATTAAAACTTTTTCTTACATCATGTGTTTCCTGTTTGTACTGGACAAGTATTGTACAAGACTTATGGAAATGCAAAGTCACAAGTCTTTTGATTCAAATCTTGTTCCTTCAAAAACAATCTTGTCAAACCTTTTTGATCATCCTCTGGAAATATTTTTCCTAAGTTGTTGGGATGATATGTGACCCCTCTGAAAAATTTCACAATTTTTAGGAATTGTTTGAATATTTTAGAGGGCAGTCAAACCTGTTTGACTCTCAGTCAAACCTAAAACCAGTACCTTGTAGAATTTTCGGAGAAAAATACAATGCATAAAAACCTCTAAAAATTTTACACAAGGTCAAAGTCTCAGTCAGCAAGCACCTGTAAAAATTTCAGAATTTTTGGAGTTATTTTGCTACCCCAAATAAATCCTCAAAAGTCTCAGCATAATTAAAACCTAAAACCAATTTCACTGTTCCTTGGGTTCGAGTCGGGCTCGAGTCCGAGCCACTTGACTCGGTCGAACCACCTAACTGCACCGAGCCGCATTTTAAAGCGCGCGTGCGATATCAGCCGTTGGATTCAAATCGCTCGGCCCACGTTCGTGTGAGCATTCGGACCCTCCGGTTGCGTTAACCAATTGGGACCGTTGGATCTCAATCCAACCGTCCAGATTCCTGAGGGCAATCGGACTGTCCGGCGAACTCGTTTAATCGTGACCGTCCATTTTCAATCCAACGGTCACCGTTCTCTTTTCTGTTCTTCTTCCTCCTCTGCTTCTTCGAGCGCGCGGGCGACAATGGCAGAAAGAGAGAGGGCGCGGGGCGGCTTGATGTGTCACCTCAAGTTTGCTTTCGTCAACGTCTCTCTGCGGGGCATTTAATGCGCACCAGGCTTTCTCCTCCATTGTCACCGTGCTCACTTGCTCCCATCATTTCTTGGTCTATGGCCGTAGCATGAACCGAGCCCACCATGGACTCGGGTTCTTGCTCGAAACCCTAATCCTTTCCCTATATATTGCCCCTCTAGGTCCTCCTGGTGTTCTTTTACACCACACCTTGCTCCTCTCTGTGTTTGAGCTCAAAACCATCTCAAACCTTCAATCCACCATTGTTGACCGAGGGCTCCAATGGCGGCCTTGGTGTCCAAAGTGGTTCATCTTCAACCTTTCTTGCACCCTTTGAACTCCTCAACCTCCTTTATATTTCCCTAACTTGATTTTGGGTTGCATTCACAGAATCACTCAATTTTAAGTTTGGAGATTTTCATTGGTTTCACCCCTTTCTTCTCCACTCAGGTAAGTGGCTCTTTTGCAATTATTGGCTTTTGGAGCCTCTTTGAGCTATAATGAAGTGTGGTAATGATTTGGTTCCACTCATTTTGCTTAGAACCTCATCTTCCACTTCATCTTCTTCGCTCGGTGGACTTCATCGTGTTCAAGTCTTCCCCGGCCATAGTTGGAGCTCCTCTCGGTTAAGGTAGCTTCTATATAGTCCCTAGAAGTCATGGCACTCGCTTCCTTGGACCGCAGCGGAGCATCTTGCTATTTTCGTGTTTTGCCGTGTCGGCCTCCTTCTTTGCTTTCCGGCTCGCCGGCGTTCCAGACCTCCACCGCCGGCGAGGTCATCACCATTAGGTTCGCATTGCTATTGAGAGTCCATTTTGCTAGTTTGTGGGCGCCGCCGCGACTGGAGTCGCCGGCGACAAGCCGTGGTAGCCACTCGGGACTTTGCCGGCCGTAGCTCCCGTTGTCGTCAGATGATTAAGACACAGTTAATACCCAATCATTAGTAGTATTAATGGTGTCTTAATCTGGCCTATTGTGTCACTGACTTGTGGGCTCGTAAGCCTAAATCAGAAAACCAGAAGTCGTTATGGCTGATTTTGGGTTTATTTATTGCTAATCATTGTTAGCAATAAATGTGTCCGAAATTACCTGTTTGGGTCGCTGACGTGTGGGCCCTCTGTCCCTAAATCACCTCTGTTCAAAATCTTTAGGACACATTAATTGCTAATCATCACTAATCATTGGTCATTAGTAATTAATTAGCTGTCCTAAGAGCCTCCTTTAAGTCATCGCGGTGGGTCCACGCACGCGTGCACGTGTGTTAAATCTCGCATGTGTGACTCTCGCCAGCGACATGCGCCCCACGTGTCAAGACTCTGTTTGCACTTCGATCTTGGACCACCGCCCATTTGGCGATCTGCGGCCTAGATCTTGTATGCGTTCGGACCCTCCGGTTCCCCTCGTCATTCTTGGCCGTCCATCGCTTGATCTGCGGCCCTGATCGTGCGTGCAATCGGACCTTCCGACTGGAGGCGTGATCGGAGCCGCTCATTTTTAGATCTGCGGTCGTGGATCGCCGAGGCAACCGCACCGTCCGGTTGCATCCTTCCTCGTGAGCCGTTGGATCTTGATCCAACGGTGAGCTCCTGTTATGAATCGCGCGCGGGCGCTGTTTTCCGTGCGTGTGGCTCGTTGGATTTTGCATCGACGGCCCACGAACGTCCACGTCGTTTATCTCCGGTTGGGTTGGTTTTTGTTTCTGTAAGTATTTATTTATCAACTGAAAATTGTATCAAAACTGTAGAAATTCATAACTAATTCAAGATAAATCCTTTTTACATGAAACCAACTGTAATAAATTTGTAATTCACTAAAGTTTAATATAAAAATGCTTTTAGCTATGCTTCTGTAGTAGAAAATTCTGTAATCTTTAATAGCTTGTTTTTTGCTATTTTTATATATTCGTAATTGTATTAAAACTTGGAAAATGCATATCTTTTACGTATATATCCGCTAATTGAATGATTTTAACTTTGATAAATTTCTTATTAACTAAACTTTAATCTAAAAATGGTGGTAGGCCTAAATCAAAGAGAAAAATATGTTAATAAATTTAACCTTATTAGTAGCAATTAAAAATTCATTTAATGTTGTAATAGACACCGATAATTCCATGTAAATCCTAAAAATAGAAATTTGATGTTAGAAATCCTCTGTTATCATACTATAATGTGAAATAGGTTTTGCACATGTTTATATTTCGAAAGTGCATTATGCTAGTTTTGCATCCTAGAAAATCATAACTAAATCATTTTAACTCCAATTAAGATGAAACCACTTGTATTAGCCTTAAAATGTCAGTAGCAACCTATCATAAAATTTTCAAGTCCAGAAAACCTCTAGAAAATATTTTTGCTACAGTACCTAATTATAGCCGAAAATGGGTTTTTAGATGATATCTTTTGCACCGCAAATGCAAATTAGGTTTTTCCAGTTTCTATGTCTAGGTATATTCGTATTCTACCTATTGTATAAATTTCGTCGCAATTGGATAATTTTTGTTTGCTCGTTTGTTTAAGTGTGGCTCGTCTTATTGGTTGTTCTTGGTTCTTTTTGCCTTTTCGCTTAGGATTCGACATTTGCGGTAACCCCGAGAACGACCCTCCACAACAGTTTGAGAAACAGCAAAAAGGCAAACAGTTTGATCATGTTAATCCCAGTATTTTAAGTATTTATGTTGATTACAAATTCTATGTATGCATTGCTATTTTGTGTTGATAGTTGGCCTAGTAGATGCATTTCCTTAGCAAATGATTATTCTCTACTGCCATCAGCCTAGGTTACTTGCTGTGATTTAGAGTTCATGGATGGGCTCTTGTCACTTAGTAGTCGCGAATTAATTGCTTAGCCATGCTTAGCTTCGGTAGAAATGGGCGGTTATCGACTTGTCGATAACCTTGATCACATCAAACTTATTATGATTATGATTTCCACCTTGTGCTATGTCTACTTATGAAAACTAAAACTGAAAACAAAATGATTTAGACTTGGGCACAATGGTATGATGGTGTGATTTTGGGTGTGACCGGAATGGTGCCCGGTCAACAAGGACCGAACTTCTTGTTACACTAAACCAAGCATTTTAGCGTGCTAACCACATTAGAGGGTATGGGACCTCTCTTGACTTAGTACTTTGGCGTGTATTGGCTCCAGTCGCAGGGAGTCGCGGGAGGGATGGTGTTGGGAGCATTGTAGTGTCCGAAAGACTTCACCGTGATGGGATTTGTTGTCTTTCGGCTTGCAATGTAAGCATATGGGTTTCTATCCATATGAGCGGCTCGTAGTTAATACACAAGATTGGAAATGTCTCGTAGGACTTAGCGTGCGGCATACCTTGATAGTGTGCTTGTGGCTTGAAGGCGATCTCAAGTGTGGGTACATTGGTACACCTGCAGGTTAAAACTATTCGAATAGCCTCGTCCTAGGTTATGGACACGCTTGGCAAGGTCTTTCAAGAGTTAGACTACAACCTTTTAAATTAAAACTTGATGGGTGGTACGAATCGGGATTCGTGCTATGTTGTGGTGGCTATTGGGATAGTCGCTTGTGTGGTTACTTGTATGTACCTTTACTTTCATTACTTTGATAACAAAACAGATTTGCAAACTTGCTTTTAAATGTATTACATTATTGCAAATAAAGTTGGCTTTGTGCAAAATGAGACATACAACCTCCACCTAAATAAGCTTGCATGTAGTTTATGAATAGGTCTGCTATTCCACACGTCGATCTTGAGGTGCAAAGACAATCTTTGTACTCGGATGCTATGCTTAATTGTTCACAGAGGAAGAAGGTGAGCACGAGGGGCCTCACTTTTGAGTGTGTTGTGGTAGCTATGGGCGACTAGCTTGGCGGCCCGGTCGGTTGCCTTGTGGGTTGTATGGCTAACCGGTCGACTTTTGTTCTAGCCATCTTATGGCGCTTTTGCTTCCGCTGTCATTCTTGTATATTGTTCTATTTGGCCGGTCGGCTCTCTTTTGTAATAACTTTACTTTTTGTATGTCGTTGTTGAACTTAGTGTTGTATGTGTATGGAATTGATGTGTAATTTTGTGATGATGTGCATATGCTGCAGTGCAGGAAGCATATGTCCATCGAGGCTTAGAATGTTTAATTAGTAATGCAGAACCATTTGGAGGTTAAGTGTTACTAGTTAAATATTCCGGTCCTCACAAAGTTGGTATCGAGCCATCTTGACTGTAGAAACCCTAGCTTGGTCGCCTCTAGAATATTTTGAAAACTTACTTTCAAAAGGTTTGTAAAACTTAAGTAAGTTCTCTAATTTTGCTCCTTACCTGTCTTAGCTTGCTCATCTCACCTTACTCTCACTTAAGTTTGAAAAAGTTGTTCCTCTCTTCCTTTCAAAAATTAGCCTCTATCGATTAACTTGGTTTTGGGAAAAACATGAGAGCTTGGAGAAAGGAATTTGGACAGCTAGCTAGTGGTTAGTAATTAAGGTAGGAAATGAGAGGTAAATTCAACTAAAACTTGTGGGAATGAAAGGGTAAGAAGTGATATTGTAACATCCCAAATTTTGGGCTTGTGTTTCAAATGTAATAAAATGAGGGTAAATTAAAACTTTTCCATCATCCTTTTGCTTTTGAAACTTTTCTGAAATTCTTGTAAAAGAATTTTGGAAAATTAAAAATCAAAGGCCTCATTTATCAAGTTAACAACCTCCTTGGTCAAATCTTTTGTCAAACCCTGGGAAATAATTTTCCCTGGTTCTAGGGTGGCTTAGTAACACCTCTGAATTATTTCATAATTTTTGGAAATTAATTGAAATATTTTAGAGGCAAGTCAAACCTTGGTCAAACCTCTGTTTTAACCTTCTGAATTTCTTGAGAAAATTCCAGTGCACAAACCCTCTGGAAATTTTATGGAAGGATAATCATTAAGTCAGCAAGCTCCAGTTAAAATTTCATAAATTTTGGAGTTGATTTGATGCCTCAATTAAATTCTCAAAGTTTCAGTTCAAAAATCAAAACCTAATGGGTTTGCACTGTCTCGGGCGCTGGTCGGACTGGGCTCGAGCCAACCGACTTCGGTCGAGTCAACTAACTGTACCGGCACGGTCAATCGGGCGCGCGCGCTCTGGACCGTTGGATCTCAATCGGACGGCTCGCGTTCGTGTATGCATTCGGACAACTCCGGTTGCCCTTTGATGCTCAGCCGTTGGATTTCAATCGGACGGTGGACGTTTGTGCGCGGCCGTTTCATCGCGATCGTGCCCTCACCCTTGGATGCGAATCGGACGGCTGTGCGTCGTCGTCCTCCTCTCGCTCGCGCGCAGCGCCATGGCGTAGCCGAGCGTGGCGCGCGCCGCCTTGTCCCATCCGGCGATCTCGCAACGGTGTGTCGCAGCGCATTAAATGCCCGTCACTCCACCGCCCGTTTAGTCGTCGTCTCAATCGCTCCCGTCGCCACGGCGCATCGCGTGGCAGTGAGAACCCGAGGCGAGCAACGGCGTTTTCTTGCTTCTCGTGCCTACTTAAGCCCCTGGTCACCTCCGTTGGCTTCCTTTCCTCTCCCGCAGCTCTCTCTTGCACCTCTAAGCTTGGCGAGCCTGCATAACCAGCGCCCATTTCCGCCATTGCCGAGCTTGGAGCTCCTCGCCGACGGTGCTCCGGTGGTTCTTGGCTCCCTTCTTGCTCCTGTTGCTTCCTCTCACCTCGGTGGTGCTTAACCCCACTCCATTTCGGTTGCTTCAACGGAGCGCCGAGATTTTGATTCCCCAAATCGGCCGCGAGCACCTTTCTTCGTCTCGGCCACGGTGAGTCCTCCTCCTCCGATTCCTTGCTCGGTAGCATCCTCGAGTCGTTTGGAATCCATCTTGATGACGCGGTGTGGTTGGTTTTGCTCGGGCCGTCCGCTCCACGCCGTCTTCCTCGGTCCGTCGCAGAACTTCGCCGCCGAGTCGCCCACCTCTCCGCACCTCCGCGTCGGTCCGTAGCTCCTGGTAGCCCTAGATGCTCGCACCGCTGAATGAACCGCCGCGGAGCTCCTTGTCGCTTGTCGTCGTTGCCATCTTTTACCGCGCCGCCGCCGCCGCGCGCCGCTCTGGTCCACCACCGTCGGTGTGGGTGGTACGGAGGGTGCGCAACGCCATTGCGCACCATTTCCGCATTCACTCGCCGCCGTGCTTTTGGTCGCCGGCGTTTTGCGGTGAAGCCATCGGGCTCGCGTCGACGCGCGCCAGCGTGCGCGCAACGTGGCTCGCAGCGCCGCCATCCCTAGATCTGCGGCCGGGATTTTCGTTAGATTTGTGCTGTGCACTGTGTCACGTTGCTTGTGAGCCGTCCATCTTGAGATCGACGGTCCACAGCCTCTGTTCCGCCTCACGCGCGCGTTTTCAAACGCGTTAGCGTGGTTCAATCGGGGACGTCCGATCGGAGATCGACGGCTCTCAATCGTCCACGTCTCCGGGTGTTAGGAAAATCCCCGAAAGTGCTAAGTCCAGAAGTCAGTATCACATTAGGGTCTTGTCATTTTCATATCTTTGTCATCTTAGCTCCATATTGGATGATTCCAATTTCGTTAGCTTCCTTATAACTTGAACTTAAATATAAAAATAATTGTAGACCATAATCAAACCTGGAAAACCATTTTCAAAAATAGTAAACCAGTGAACTTAATATCATTTTTTGAACGTTAGCAAACTTGTAAAATGCATAACTTTTAATCCATAGATCATTTTTGTGTGAATCCAATTGGTTTAGCTTCCACTGGTAGTGTATTTGCTAGGAAAATTTGTTTCACAAATTTTACTGTTTTTAAAAATCATAAGGATCATATTTTAGTTTAATACCCTAAACAATTTAGACAAATCATAACTCTTTCAATATAACTCCAAATGAGCTGAAATTTCATATGGATTATCACTATACCAGTAGATAGCTACCATAAAAATTTCAGCTTCAAAACCTTTCTAGAAAATATTTTTGCTACAGTGCTATTTAAGTGTAGCATTTTGGCCGAAAATAGGTTTTTAGGGAATATCTTTTGCACCACAAATCCAAATTAGTTTTTTTTTCAGTTTCTATGTCTAGGTATATTCGTATTCTACCTTGTGTGTAAATTTCATCGCATTTGGATAATTGTTGCTTGCTATTTCATTTAAGTGTTGCTCGCCTTATTGGTTGTTTTCGTTCTTTCGCTTAGGATTCGATATTTGCGGTAACCCGAGAACGACCCTCCGCAACAATTTGAGCCACAACAAGCAGGCAAGCAGTTTGATCATTTCCATTAATCCCATTACTTTTAAAGTCTAATATTTTGTTTAACTTCTATGTATGCATTGCTATTTTGTTGTTAAATTGATTAGTTAGACCTCTAGTTGCAAAATCTGAGGTAAATGGTTATCCTCTACTACCGAGCCTAGGTTATTTGCTGTGGTTAGAGTTCGATGGATGAACTCTTATCACTTAGTAGATTACGAATGAATATTGCTTAGCCATGCCTAGTTATCGGTAGTATTGGGCGATCATCGACTTAGTCGGTGATCGGATCACACAACTACTTATACTACTCCAATATGTCCAACCCTTGTGTTTTATTGATTTACAAATCAAAAGCTGAAAACAAAACTATATCTTGACTTGGGCACAATGGTATGTTGATGTGATCTGTTGGGTGTGTGGAATGGTGCCTAAGTCCCCAAGGACCGAGTTACTTGTGTCACTAAGCCAGCGCTTATTGCGTGCTAACCACACGAGGGGATATGGAACCTCTCTTGACTAAGTACTTTGGGAGGTGCTAATTATGAGCTGGTTGGTGGGTGTGTTCTGTGTGTGGTGTTTGGAGGGAGCATTAGCGCACCGGTTAGGCTGTCTAATGTGTCCTTCTCCGTGGGTTGCGACTCTTAATTAGCATCGTCCATTGGAAAGCGTCTTGTTAGACTTAGCCATGCCCGCATACCAAAGGAAGTGTGCTAACCGTGGTGGTGGAAAGGTGGTCTATCGTGTGGGTACATTGGTACACCCTGCAGGTTAAAACTATTCGAATAGCCTCGTCCTAGGTTATGGACATGCTTGGTAAGGTCGTGCAAGAACTAGACTACAACCTTTTAAAAATTTAAACTTGACATGGGTGGTATGAAGGGGTACTTCATGCTATGGTTGTGGTGACTATGGGTTAGTCACTTCTAGGTTGGTGTTGTCATCTATCTATTGTTATTATTGTCTCTCTTTTATTTGAACCATAAAAGTTAATTGCAAACTTGCTTTGAATCTATTACCCTATTGCAAATGAAAACTTGCTTTATCTTTGAAAATAAGTCGAGCCTCATCCACTTAAATAAAGTTTGCATGTAGTTAATTATAGTTCTGTTATCTCACACGTCAGTCTTGCGAGTACAAAAACAAGTTTTGTACTCATCTGCTTTGCTTAATATTAATTGTTGCAGAGGAAGAAGGTGAGCCCCAAGGGCCTCACTTTTGTGAGTTGTGTTGCGGCGCTGTCTGGGACGATTAGCTTGGCGGTCCGGTTGGTTGCCTTGTGGGTAAAGGCACACCGATTGGCTTTTGTTTATCGCCATCTTATGGCCATTTTGCTTCCGCTGTGTATTTACTTATTTGTATGGCTTTTGGCCGGTCGGCCTCTCTTTTGTAATAACTCTCTTTATATTATCTATGTCTTTAAGTTGTTGCTTTTGCTTCGGCTCTATGTGTATGAATGGGATTGATGCATGATTTTGTAACGGGGTGTGTATACTGCAATTCTGGGAAGTATACATATCTCGAGGCTTGGTTTATTTGATTTGTCGTTAGGACCAAGTGGATGGTTAAACAGTACAAGCCGAATAAACCGGGGTCCTCACAAAGTTGGTATCAGAGCCATTCCGACCGTGGTAACCCAAGCTTGATCGTCTTTAGGATATTTTGGAAAAACTTAATTTCAAAGCATCAAATGATTTATGAAAGCTTAAGTAAGTTCTCAGATTTTACTTCTTACCTATCTTAGCTTTTTTTTTTCTCTCATCTTGCTCTAATTTGAGTTTTAAAAGGTGTTCTCCCTTTCCTTCTCTCAAAAGATAGTCATTATCGTTTAGACTGGGTTTTGGGAACCAATGAGTTTGGCAAATTGAAGTGTTAGCCGCCCTCTACAAGATTTTGAAGCTTCCGAAGTTGAAGATTTGGCTAGGAGGCTTGGATGCGAAATCTGACAGCGAGCATTCAATTTCCGGACAGCAGGCTCAAAGGTTCTAAATAGGGTAGAAAATGAGGGGTTAATCAATTAAAACTTGTGGGAATAAAAGGATAGGATGTGCTACTAGTTAGCTAAGTATCTAACACTATTCTTACCACCTTAAACTTGCTTTTGAGTAGTGTTAGACTTATGGTATTGTGCTGAAATTTTATCTTCTCAAACCATTGCTCGTTCATTCAATACGGGTTAATGGCAGTGAGAAGTTGAGCTTGGTTTAATGTTTTTTTTTTTTTTTTTTTTTTTTTTGGAGCTTCTTTGAAACATTTAAAGTTGTTCTTGGCTGTTTTGGCTTTCGGTTAGGGTGATGTCTCATTCCTCTAATCGTTAGCTTTTCGCTTTCATCAACTTCTAGTATTAGTGTTTTGGTTTCTAACCTAAATTTCTTGAAGCAGGATGGCTGGAGGTACTCGTAGCGGCCGTGGTCAGCAGCCTGGTTTGGATGAGGAGCTTCCGCCTCCTCCGACCATGGCTGAGGTCCTTCTTCAGATAGAGCGCAACCGTTCAGAGGACAGGAGGGTCCTGCTGGATGTTATTGCGCGCAACACCTCCGCCCTTGCCGGTGCCTCAGGATCTGGGCAGGCGGGAGGACATCAGTCTCGTGGGGGTTTGGCCGAGTTTCTCCGCACTCAGCCCCCCACGTTTTCCAGGTCTGAAGACCCTTTGGACGCGGATGACTGGCTGCGCCAGGTTGAGCGTAAGCTCGACGTTGCTCAGTGCCTGGACCAGGACAAGGCACTCTTTGCCTCCCATCGCCGGGGGCGCTCTCCGGTGGGAGAACTTCTTGGCCATGCAGCCGCCGCCACACCTGTCTCTTGGGATGAGTTCGGACGGCGTTCGTCGAGCTCACATCCCCGCGGCTTGATGAAGGCGAAGAAGAAGGAGTTTCGCGCTCAAGCAAGGGCGTAAGTCGCTGATGGAGTACCATGCGAGTTCAACCACTTGGCTCGTTATGCTCCATCCGAGGTGGCTACCGATGAGGCCAAGCGGGAGAAGTTCATGGAGGGTTTGTCTGCGAGGAGCGCAAGACAGGCTCTCCATTGTGGACTTTGTCGACTTTCGTGCCTTGGTGGACAAGGCCATTGTTGCGAGCACAAGGCGAGGGCGGGCGAGTCCCGCATAGCGCAAGTGGGAGGCCCAATGTCCGCACAGCCGGCTCTCTCGTCCTCGTGTCGGGCCTACCCAGAGCCCGTTCTTGGCTTCACTACCACCGAGGCCGCCGGCACCGGCTCCCGCCCTCCGCAGCCGTGCCCGAGCCACGCGGCGCTGCGACCGCCAGGTGGCCCCGCAATCCGGTGCCGGGTCACTTGCTTTTCATGCAACAGAAGGGCATTATGCCAATAGTTGCCCTAACAGATCGAGCGGCCCTCGTCCTAATGGAGGACGCGCGGGGAGGTGGTTCTCCCCAGGATCAGAAGGTTGTCCCCGCTACCCAAGGCGTGGGTAGTGGCCGCGTCAACCTCATCTCCGCGGAGGAGGCACAGGAGGCACCCGACGTCGTGTTGGGTACCCTTTCGGTTAACTCTTTCCACCTCTGAGATTATTTGATTCAGCGCATCTCATTCGCTTGTTTTCGAGTCTTTTCTTTGTGGGAGGTCTTCTTTTACTCCATTGTTGGTCCCATTGCTCATTCGCTCTCCGGTTCGGAGTTGAGAGTCGAATGAGTGTAGGGATGTCCTGTTGAGATAGAAGGGTAGGATTCTTGGCAAACCTTATCCTCCTTCGGTCGGCGAGCTTAGATGTAATCCTAGGCATGGATTGGTTGTCTCAGAGACATGGGACAAATTGATTGCGCTAGGAGACTCATCTACCTCACTAGTCCTTCCGGCGAGCAGGTTCGCTTTTCGTCGAAGCTGCAGGGTCCGCATCTCTTCGCACTCGAAGCGAAGCCAGCTCTAGATATTAGTGAAGTCCCAGTGGTATGTGACTTCGTTGATGTCTTCCCCGACGACCTTCCAGGGATGCCACCAGTTCGAGACCTCGAGTTTGTCATTGAGTTGGTTCCTGCATCGCCCGATTTCGAAGAGGCCTTACCGGATGGATCCAATTGAGTTGGTGGAGTTGAAGAAGCAGCTGGGAGAGCTTCAAGAGAAGGGTTTCATCCGCCCTAGCTCATCTCCTTGGGGATGCTCAGCAATCTTTGTCCCGAAAAAGGACAAGACGCTGCGCATGTGCGTTGATTACCGTCCACTTAATGAAGTCACGGTAAAGAACAAATACCCTTTGCCCCGCATCGATGACCTCTTCGATCAATTAACTGGAGCTCGAGTCTTCTCCAAGATTGATTTGAGAGTGGGATATCATCAGGTTCGGATTCGACCGGAGGATATTCCAAAGACGGCTTTTTCTACTCGTTATGGTTTGTACGAGTATACCGTCATGTCATTCGGCTTAACCAATGCCCCGGCCTTGTTCATGAACCTCATGAATTCGGTGTTCATGGAGTATTTGGATAGGTTCGTTGTGGTCTTCATCGATGATATCCTTATCTACCCAAGAGTGATGAGGAACACACCGAGCATTTGAAGCTTGTGTTGGGCAAGCCGCGAGCACAAGTCGTATGCAAAGTTCAGCAAGTGCGCGCGCTCGTTGAAGGAAGTAGCCTTCTTAGGCCATATTCTTTCGGCGGAGGCGAGCGTGGATCCTAGCAAGGTCACGACGTGCTTTCTCGAGTCACCCACCGGTCCACCGGTTCGGAGTTTTCTTGGTTTAGCGGGATATTATCGCCGCTTATCGAGAACTTCTCCAAGATAGCGAAGCCTATGACGGAGTTGCTCAAGAAGGACAAGAAGTTCTCGTGGTCCGCTGATTGCAGGAAAGTTTCAAGCACTTAAGAAGCGATTGACCACCGCTCCCGTTCTTGTTCTCCCCGATGTCTGTCGAAGCTTCGATATCTTTTGTGACGCTTCTCGTCGAGGCCTCGGTTGTGTCCTTATGCAAGAAGGCAAGGTAGTGGCCTATGCATCAAGGCAATTGAGACCTCACGAACTCAACTATCCTACCCATGACTTGGAGTTGGCCGCTGTGATTCATGCACTTAAGATTTGGCGACATTACTTAATCCAGAATCGTTGTGAAGTGTATTCGGATCACAAAAGCCTAAAGTATTTGTTCACCCAACAGCACTGAACCTCGGCAAAGGAGATGGTTGGAGTTGATCAAGGACTATGACATGGGTATTCACTACCATCCGGGCAAGGCCAATGTCGTTGCGGATGCGCTTAGTCGCAAAGCGCGTTGCAATGCATTGTTGCTTCAGGAGCATCAGCCCCCTCTTCTGGAGGAGTTCCAGCGTCTCAACTTGGGTTTAGTTGAGCATGGTTCCCTCGCTTCCTTGGTTGTACAACCAACCTTGGTGGATCGGATCAAATGCGCTCGGCAATCGGATGTTGGAGTGAACCGCATCAAGGAAAATGTCAAGAATGGAACACCAAGTGCTTCTCCGTAGATGAGCTTGGTGTCGTGAGGTTCGGGCAACGCCTCGTAGTTCCAAAGGGCATGGAGTTGCGGGAGTTGATCCTCCGCGAAGCCCACGATTCTCCGTTATCCATTCATCCCGGGGCCACGAAGATGTACCAGGATCTTCGCCAGAGATTTTGGTGGACCCGAATGAAGAGGGAGATCGCAAGGTTCGTTGCAGAGTGCGACGTGTGTCGTCGTGTCAAGGCCGAACATCAGCATCCGGCCGGACTGCTTCAGCCTTTACCAATTCCGGAGTGGAAGTGGGATTCGGTCGGGATGGACTTTATCACCGGTCTACCCCGGTCCCCAAAGAAGAATGATGCCATCCGGTCGCCATCGATCGATTGACTAAGGTGGCTCATTTTCTTCTGTCACAAGACCGACTTCGAGTAGGTCTTCGGCGGATCTCTACATAGCCCGCATCGTGAGTTTGCATGGTGTACCAAAGACGATCGTGTCGATCGTGGTTCATTGTTCACGTCTCGATTTTGGCATAGCACGCAAGAGGCTATGGGAACTCGCTTTCTTTCGGCTTTCACTTTTCACCCCAAGCAGATGGTCGACCGAGAGGGTCAACCAAGTTTTAGAGGACATCTTTGCGGCGTGTGTTCTTTCCTATGGAAGCACGGGAGAAGTGCACGCCATTCGCCGAGTTTTCTTACAACAACGGTTTCAAGCCGCCTCGGCATGGCACCATTTGAGGCCTTATACGGAGAAAGTGTAGAACCCGTTGAACTGGTGCGAGACCGGTGAAAGACCTTTCTTTGGCCGGACTCGATTAATGAGGCCGAGGGTCAAGTCCACTCATTCGTGATCGCTACGCTGGCTCAATCCGAGCAAAAGAGCTATGCGGATCGCCGTCGCCGTGAGTTGAGCTTTGAGCCCAATGACTTCGTTTATCTCAAGGTTTCTCCTCCGAAGGGTCACAGCGTTTTGGTGTCAAGGGCAGTTGGCTCCTCGATATGTCGGTCCATACCGTGTTATCGAGAAGAAGGAGCCGTTGCCTACAAGTTGGAGTTGCCTGCTGCACTTGCAGGGGTACATGATGTGTTCCATGTGTCCCAGCTAAAGAAGTGCCTCCGTGTTCCAACAGAGGAAGCTCCGTTGGAGACTCTTGATGTTCAGGAGGATTTGACCTATCGCGAGCACCTGCTCGCATACTCGAGGAGATCGAGCGAAGAACAAGGAACAAGACCATCAAGTTCCTTAAAGTTCAGTGGTCAAACCATTACGAGGACGAGGCTACTTGGGAGCGAGAAGATCGTCTCGTGCAGTGCACTACCCTCATTCTTTTCCGAGTGAACCAAATCTCGGGACGAGATTTTTTGTAAGGGGGGGAGGTTTGTAACATCCCAAATTTTGGGCTTGTGTTTCAAATGTAATAAAATGAGGGTAAATTAAAACTTTTCCATCATCCTTCTGCTTTTGAAACTTTTCTGAAATTCTTGTAAAAGAATTTTGGAAAATTAAAAATCAAAGGCCTCATTTATCAAGTTAACAACCTCCTTGGTCAAATCTTTTGTCAAACCCTGGGAAATAATTTTCCCTGGTTCTAGGGTGGCTTAGTAACACCTCTGAATTATTTCATAATTTTTGGAAATTAATTGAAATATTTTAGAGGCAAGTCAAACCTTGGTCAAACCTCTGTTTTAACCTTCTGAATTTCTTGAGAAAATTCCAGTGCACAAAACCTCTGGAAATTTTATGGAAGGATAATCATTAAGTCAGCAAGCTCCAGTTAAAATTTCATAAATTTTGGAGTTGATTTGATGCCTCAATTAAATTCTCAAAGTTTCAGTTCAAAAATCAAAACCTAATGGGTTTGCACTGTTCCTCGGCGCGGTCGACTCGGGCTCGAGCCAACCGACTCGGTCGAGTCAACTAACTGCACCGCACGGTCAATCGGGCGCGCGCGCTCTGGACCGTTGGATCTCAATCGGACGGCTCGCGTTCGTGTATGCATTCGGACAACTCCGGTTGCCCTTTGATGCTCAGCCGTTGGATTTCAATCGGACGGTGGACGTTTGTGCGCGGCCGTTTCATCGCGATCGTGCCCTCACCCTTGGATGCGAATCGGACGGCTGTGCGTCGTCGTCCTCCTCTCGCTCGCGCGGCGCAGCGCCATGGCAGAGCTGAGCGTGGGCGCGCGGCGCCTTGTCCCATCCGCGATCTCGCAACGGTGTCGCAGCGCATTAAATGCCCGTCACCCACCGCCCGCTTAGTCGCCGTCTCAATCGCTCCCGTCGCCACGGCGATCGCAGCGGCAAGTGAGAACCCGAGGCGAGCAACGGCGTTTTCTTGCTTCTCGTGCCTACTTAAGCCCCTGGTCACCTCCGTTGGCTTCCTTTCCTCTCCCGCAGCCTCTCTTGCACCTCTAAGCTTGAGCGAGCCTGCACAACCAGCGCCCATTTCCGCCATTGCCGAGCTTGAGCTCCTGCCGACGGTGCTCCAAAGTGGTTCTTTGGCTCCCTTCTTGCTCTGTTGCTTCCTCTCACCTCGGTGGTGCTTAACCCCACTCCATTTCAGTTGCTTCAACGGAGCGCCGAGATTTTGATTCCCCAAATCGGCCGCGAGCACCTTTCTTCGTCTCGGCCACGGTGAGTCCTCCTCCTCCGATTCCTTGCTCGGTAGCATCCTGGAGTCGTTTGGAATCCATCTTGATGACGCGGTGTGGTTGGTTTTGCTCGGCCGCCCGCTCCACGCCGTCTTCCTCGGTCCGTCGCAGAACCGCCGCCGAGTCGCCCGACCACCTCTGCACCTCCGCGTCGGTCGGTAGCTCCTGGTAGCCCTAGATGCTCGGGCACCGCTGAATGAACCGCTGCGGAGCTCCTTGTCGCTTGTCGTCGTTGCCATCTTTTACCGCGCGCCTCGCCGTCGCGCCGCGCTCGTCCACCACCGCGGTGTGGGTGGTACTGCAGGGTGCGCAACGCTATTGCGCACCATTTCGGCATTCACCGCGCCGCGTGCTTTTGGTCGCCGGCGTTTTGCGGTGAAGCCATCGGGCTCGCGTCGGACGCGCCAGCGCTGCGCGCAACGCGTGGCCGGTGTGCGCCGCCCATCCCTAGATCTGCGCGGGATTTTCGTTAGATTTGTGCGCGGCGTGTCACGTTGCTTGTGAGCCGCCCATCTTGAGATCGACGGTCCACGACTCTGTTCGCCTCACGCGCTTTCAAACGCGTTAGCGTGGTTCAATCGGGACGTCCGATCGAGATCGACGGCTCTCAATCGCCCACGTCTCGGGTGTTAGGAAAATCCCGAAAGTGCTAAGTCCGTAAGTCGATATCACATTAGGTCTTGTCATTTTCATATCTTTGTCATCTTAGCTCCATATTGGATGATTCCAATTTCGTTAGCTTCCTTATAACTTGAACTTAAATATAAAAATAATTGTAGACCATAATCAAACCTGAAAACCATTTTCAAAAATAGTAAACCGATGAACTTAATATCGTTTTTTGAACGTTAGCAAACTTGTAAAATGCATAACTTTTAATCCATAGATCATTTTGTGTGAATCCAATTGGTTTAGCTTCCACTGGTAGTGTATTTGCTAGGAAAATTTGTTTCACAAATTTTACTGTTTTTAAAAATCATAAGGATCATATTTTAGTTTAATACCCTAAACAATTTAGACAAATCATAACTCTTTCAATATAACTCCAAATGAGCTGAAATTTCATATGGATTATCACTATACCAGTAGATAGCTACCATAAAAAGTTCAGCTTCAAAACCTTTCTAGAAAATATTTTTGCTACAGTGCTATTTAAGTGTAGCATTTTGGCCGAAAATAGGTTTTTAGGGAATATCTTTTGCACCACAAATCCAAATTAGTTTTTTTTTCAGTTTCTATGTCTAGGTATATTCGTATTCTACCTTGTGTGTAAATTTCATCGCATTTGGATAATTGTTGCTTGCTATTTCATTTAAGTGTTGCTCGCCTTATTGGTTGTTTTCGTTCTTTCGCTTAGGATTCGATATTTGCGGTAACCCCGAGAACGACCCTCCGCAACAATTTGAGCCACAACAAGCAGGCAAGCAGTTTGATCATTTCCCATTAATCCCATTACTTTTAAAGTCTAATATTTTGTTTAACTTCTATGTATGCATTGCTATTTTGTTGTTAAATTGATTAGTTAGACCTCTAGTTGCAAAATCTGTAGGTAAATGGTTATCCTCTACTACCTGAGCCTAGGTTATTTGCTGTGGTTAGAGTTCGATGGATGAACTCTTATCACTTAGTAGATTACGAATGAATATTGCTTAGCCATGCCTAGTTATCGGTAGTATTGGGCGATCATCGACTTAGTCGGTGATCCGGATCACACAACTACTTATACTACTCCAATATGTCCAACCCTTGTGTTTTATTGATTTACAAATCAAAAACGAAAACAAAACTATATCTTGACTTGGGCACAATGGTATGTTGATGTGATCTGTTGGGTGTGTGGAATGGTGCCTAAGTCCCCAAGGACCGAGTTACTTGTGTCACTAAGCCAGCGCTTATTGCGTGCTAACCACACGAGGGGATATGGAACCTCTCTTGACTAAGTACTTTGGGAGGTGCTAATTATGAGCTGGTTGGTGGGTGTGTTCTTGTGTGTGGTGTTTGGAGGGGAGCATTAGCAGACCGGTTAGGCTGTCTAATGTGTCCTTCTCCCGTGGGTTGCGGCTCTTAATTAGCATCGTCCATTGGAAAGCGTCTTGTTAGACTTAGCCATGCCCGCATACCAAAGGAAGTGTGCTAACCGTGGTGGTGGAAAGGTGGTCTATCGTGTGGGTACATTGGTACACCCCGCAGGTTAAAACTATTCGAATAGCCTCGTCCTAGGTTATGGACATGCTTGGTAAGGTCGTGCAAGAACTAGACTACAACCTTTTAAAAATTTAAACTTGACATGGGTGGTATGAAGGGGTACTTCATGCTATGGTTGTGGTGACTATGGGTTAGTCACTTCTAGGTTGGTGTTGTCATCTATCTATTGTTATTATTGTCTCTCTTTATTTGAACCATAAAAGTTAATTGCAAACTTGCTTTGAATCTATTACCCTATTGCAAATGAAAACTTGCTTTATGTGAAAATAAGTCCGAGCCTCATCCACTTAAATAAAGTTTGCATGTAGTTAATTATAGTTCTGTTATCTCACACGTCAGTCTTGCGAGTACAAAAACAAGTTTTGTACTCATCTGCTTTGCTTAATATTAATTGTTGCAGAGGAAGAAGGTGAGCCCCAAGGGCCTCACTTTTGTGAGTTGTGTTGCGGCGCCGTCTGGGACGATTAGCTTGGCGGTCCGGTTGGTTGCCTTGTGGGTAAAGGCACACCGATTGGCTTTTGTTTATCGCCATCTTATGGCCATTTTGCTTCATTGTGTATTTACTTATTTGTATGGCTTTTGGCCGGTCGGCCTCTCTTTTGTAATAACTCTCTTTATATTATCTATGTCTTTAAGTTGTTGCTTTTGCTTCGGCTCTATGTGTATGAATGGGATTGATGCATGATTTTGTAACGGGGTGTGTATACTGCAATTCTGGGAAGTATACATATCTCGAGGCTTGGTTTATTTGATTTGTACTGTTAGGACCAAGTGGATGGTTAAACAGTACAAGCCGAATAAACCGGGGTCCTCACAGATATGAGATTAGCTAATGCCTATACTCTATTAGGTGGTTATGCCTTGATTTTTGGACTATTTTGAGCTAGAATTTAGTTCTGAAAATTTTGGGTTTTCTCACACGATTACTCGTTCTTCCATACGGGTTAGTCGTTTCAGGAAGTCGATTTGGCGATTTTTGGTCCTGTGCTCTTGGTGGTTATTCCTGAGCCCTTTTTCTTGAGTTTGGATTCCTTTGCTTTCTTTTTATCTCGGCTTGTAGCTAACTCATCTTAGTGAATCAGGATGGCTGGTGGGACACGTAGCGGCCGGAATCAGCCGGGTAGTCCCGATGAGGAGCTTCCCCCTCCTCCGACCATGGCGGAAGTCCTCATGCAAATCGAACGCAATCGTTCGGAGGACCGCAGGGTGCTGGAGGTCATCGCCAGGAATACCTCTACTCCCTCTGGTGCCTCTGGATCCGGAAGTGGTCACCAGGCTCGTGGGGGACTTGCGGAGTTCCTCCGTACTCAGCCTCCTACCTTCTCCCGGTCCGAGGATCCCTTGGACGCAGACGACTGGCTGCGTCTGGTTGAGCGGAAGCTCAACGTTGCTCAGTGCCAGGAGCAGGAGCGGGCACTTTTCGCATCCCATCAGCTGGAGGGTGCGGCACTCTCATGGTGGGAGAACTTCCTCGCCATGCAGCCGCGGACACGTGGTCTCGTGGGAGGAGTTCGATCGACTTTCCGTCGGGCCCATGTCCCCGCCTACCGATGAAGTGAAGAAGAAGGAGTTCCTTGCGCTCAAACAGGGCGCAATCGGTGATCGAGTACCTCCATGAGTTCAACCATTTGGCAGGTACGCTCGCCGAGGTGGCCACCGATGAGGCCAGCGGGAGAAGTTCATGGAGGGTTTGTCCGAGGAGCTTGTGACAAGCTCTCTATTGTTGACTTCCGATTTCCGGACCTTGGTGGACAAGGCCATCGCCGCCGAGCATAAGGCGAGAGCGCGGCGAGTCTCGCAAGCGCAAGTGGGAGGCCTATCGTCTACTCGGGCGGTCCTTCGCCCCGAAGTTGGGCCTGCACCGGTGGCCCGTTCTTTGGCTTCACCACCGCCGAGGCCTTCGGCACCAGCTCCACGTCCTCCGCAGGCCGTGACTCGACCACGTGCGCTGCGACCAGCCAGCAGGTGTTCCCGCAACCCCGCGCCGACGCCACCGCTTCATCGCCACAACAAGGGCCACTACGCGAGTAGTTGTCCTAAGAAGACTGGAGCGGCCCCTCATCCTAATGGAGGACGCGGGCAAGGGAGTGGTCACCCACCTGACCAGAAGACCCCGGGCTTGGGGAGCGGCCGAGTCAACCATATCTCGGCTGAGGAGGCACAGGAGGCGCCCGACGTGGTGTTGGGTACGCTCCTTGTTAATTTGCATCCTGCTACAGTTTTATTTGACTCTGGGGCCTCGCATTCTTTTATTTCGAGGTCGTTTGCTGTTGATTGTGGACTTCATTGTGTCCCTTTGAGGGTTCCACTGCTCATTCGCTCTCCGGGTTCGGAAATGAGAGCTGACCAAGTATGCCGGGGTGTTCCTATCCACATCGAAGGAGTGGGATTCTTGGCGAACCTTATCCTACTCGACTCGGCGCGCTTGGATGTGATTCTTGGCATGGATTGGTTGTCCCAACACTTGGGGCAAATCGATTGTGCTAGGAAGATTGTCTATCTCACCAGTCCTTCAGGTGAACAGGTTGGGTTTTCGCCACAGTTGCGAGAGCCCCATCTTTATGTCCTTGAAGCAAAGCCAGCATTGGAGATTCACGACGCCCCACGTGTGCGACTTCGCGGATCTCTTTCCAAGACTTGCCCGGGATGCCTCCTGCTCGAGATCCGAGTTTGTGATAGAGTTGCTGCCTGCATCGCCCTATTTCTAAGAGGCCGATCGCATGCCTCCTAATGAGTTGGAGGAGTGAAGAAGCAAGCGGGTGAGCTGCAAGAGAAGGGTTTTATCCGTCCTAGCTCATCTCCTTGGGGTTGTCCATTATCTTTGTGAAGAAGAAGGACAAGACCTTGCGCATGTGTGTTGATTACCGTCCGCTTAATGAGGTGACGGTAAAGAACAAGTATCCTTTGCCCGTATTGATGATCTTTTCGATCGGTTGACCGAGCACGAGTCTTCTCAAGATTGACTTGAGGTGGGCTATCATCAAGTCGATCGGGTGAGGATATTCCTAAGACGGCCTTTGCTACTCGTTATGGCCTTTACGAGTACACCGTCATGTCTTTTGGTTTGACTAATGCTCCTGCTTTATTCATGAATCTTATGAACTCGGTATTCATGGAGTATTTGGATAGGTTTGTGGTGGTATTCATCGATGATATCCTCATCTACTCCAAGAGTGAAGAAGAGCATGCTGAGCATCTTAAGCTTGTGTTGGGCAAGCTGCATGAGCACCGGTTGTATGCCAAATTCAGCAAGTGCGAGTTCTGGTTGAAGGAAGTGGCATTCTTAGGCCATGTTCTTTCGCAGGTGTGGTGGATCCTAGCAAGGTCGGTGATGTACTATCTTGGGGTCACCAAGTCACCACCGATGTGCGGAGTTTTCTTGGTTTGGTGGCTACTATCGCCGCTTTATCGAGAATTTCTCCAAGATTGCGAAGCCTATGGTGAACTACTCAAGAAAGACAAGAAGTTTGAGTGGTCCATCGCATGCGATGTGAGTTTTCAGAACTCATTAAGCGGTTGACCTCACCCAGTTGCTTGTTCTCCCGATATTCACAAGAGTTTTGATATCTATTGTGATGCTTCTCGTCAGGGTCTTGGTTGTGTTCTTATGCAGGAAGGCAAGGTTGTGGCCTATGCATCGCGGCAATTGAGGCCTCATGAACTCAACTATCCTACTCATGACTTGGAGTTAGCTGCTGTGGTCCATGCACTCAAGATTTGGCGGCATTATCTGATTGGTAACCGTTGTGAGGTGTATTCTGACCACAAGAGCTTGAAATACTTGTTCACCCAGCCAGATCTGAACCTCAGGCAGAGAAGATGGTTGGAATTGATCAAGGATTATGACATGGGTATTCAGTACCATCCGGGCAAGGCCAATGTCGTTGCTGATGCACTCAGTCGGAAGGTGTATTGTAACATGTTGATGCTCCAAGAACAGCAGCCTGCTCTTATTTCAGAGTTTCAGCGCCTTAATTTGGGCTTGGTCGAGCACAGTTCTCTCGCTACCTTGGTTGTGCAACCAACCTTGGTGGACCAAATCAAGGCCGCGCAGCAGACAGATGTTGGCGTGAGTCAAATCAAGCAGAACATCAAGGATGGGATAGCCAAGTGCTTTTCAGAGGATGAACATGGCGTTGTGTGGTTTGGGCAGCGTCTTGTGGTTCCTAAGGTCATGGAATTGCGGAATTTGATTCTCCGCGAAGCCCATGATTCTCCTTTGTCTATCCATCCCGGGACTACCAAGATGTATCAGGATCTTCGTCAGAGATTCTGGTGGACCCGAATGAAGCGCGAGATTGCCAGGTTCGTTGCCGAGTGCGACGTGTGCTGTCGTGTGAAGGCCGAGCATCAGCGTCCAGCAGGTCTTCTTCACCTTTGCGGTGCGCGAATGGAAGTGGGATTCCGTTGGCATGGACTTCATCACCGGTTTGCCCCGCTCGTCCAAAGGGAATGATGCTATTTGGGTCGTGATCGACAGGTTGACTAAAGTGGCACATTTCCTTCCTGTCAAGACTCAGCTACGTGTGGGGCCTTTGGCCGAACTTTATGTCTCGAGGATTGTGAGTCTTCACGGTGTACCGAAGACGATTATTTCTGATCGTGGTGCACTTTTCACCTCGCGGTTTTGGCATAGTCTGCAAGAGGCTATGGGGACCCGCCTTCATTTCAAGCCCGGCCTTTCATCCTCAGACTGATGGCCGACGGAGCGAGTCAACCAAGTGTTGGAAGATATGCTCCGTGCTTGTGTTCTTTCCTATGGGAAGAAGTGGGAGAAGTGTCTACCACTTGCTGAGTTCTCCTACAACAACAGCTTTCAGGCCAGTCTTGGCATGGCACCATTTGAGGCTTTGTATGGGAGGAGATGCGAGAACCCATTGAACTGGTCGAGAGGCGGTGGCGGCGATTTCGGCCCGATTCGATCAATGAGGCGAAGGTCGTTCGATTGATCCGCGAGCATCTGCGCCTGGCGCGATCGCATAAAAGAGCTATGCGATCGTCGTCGCCGTGAGTTGAGATTTGAGCCCAATGACTTTGTGTATCTCAAAGTCTCTCCCTTGAAGGGCCATCGCTTTGGCATCAAGGGCAAGTTGGCTCCTCGATATGTTGGGCCCACCGTATCATCGAGAGAGTTGGAGCGATTGCATCTGATTGGAGCTACCGGTGCACTTGAGGGTGTGCATGATGTGTTCCATGTGTCACACGAAGAAGTGCCTCCGTGTCCCAAGCGAGGAAACTCCGTTGAAACTCTCGATGTGCGGGAGAATTTGACCTACCGCGAGCGTCTGTTCGCATTCTTGAGGAATCGAACGGAGAACAAGGAACCGTGTCATCAAGTTACTTAAGGTTCGGTGGTCAAACCATTACGAAGATGAAGCAACTTGGGAGCGAGAAGGTCGCTTCAGTGTGATTTTCCTTCTTTCTTCTCCGAGTAAACGGAATCTCGGTCGAGATTCTTGTAAGGGGAGAGTTGTAACATCCCAATTCTGGGCTTGTGTTTCAAATGTAAGAAAATGAGTAGAAATTAAAACTTTTTCTTACATCATGTGTTTCTGTTTGTCTTGGACAAGTATTGTACAAGACTTATGGAAATGCAAAGTCACAAGTCTTTTGATTCAAATCTTGTTCCTTCAAAAACAATCTTGTCAAACCTTTTTGATCATCCTCTGGAAATATTTTTCCTAAGTTGTTGGGATGATATGTGACCCCTCTGAAAAATTTCACAATTTTTAGAAATTGTTTGAATATTTTAGAGGGCGATCAAACTGTTTGACTCTCAGTCAAACCTAAAACCAGTACCTTGTAGAATTTTCGGAGAAAAATACAATGCATAAAAACCTCTGAAAATTTTACACAAGGTCAATGTCTCAGTCAGCAAGCACCTGTAAAAATTTCAGAATTTTTGGAGTTATTTTGCTACCCCAAATAAATCCTCAAAAGTCTCAGCATAATTAAAACCTAAAACCAATTTCACTGTTCCATGGGTTCGAGTCGGGCTCGAGTCCGAGCCACTTGACTCGGTCGAACCACCTAATCGCACCGAGCCGCATTTTAAAGCGCGTGCGATATCACCGTTGATTCAAATCGCCGCCCACGTTCGTGTGAGCATTCGGACCCTCGGTTGCGCTAACCAATTGGGACCGTTGGATCTCAATCCAACCGTCCAGATTCTTGAGGGCAATCGGACTGTCCGGCGAACTCGTTTAATCGTGACCGTCCATTTTCAATCCAACGGTCACCGTTCTCTTTTCTGTTCTTCTTCCTCCTCTGCTTCTTCGAGCGCGCGGGCGACAATGGCAGGAAGAGAGAGGGCGCGGGGCGGCTTGATGTGTCACCTCAAGTTTGCTTTCGTCAACGTCTCTCTGCGGGGCATTTAATGCGCACCAGGCTTTCTCCTCCATTGTCACCGTGCTCACTTGCTCCCATCATTTCTTGGTCTATGGCCGTAGCATGAACCGAGCCCACCATGGACTCGGGTTCTTGCTCGAAACCCTAATCCTTTCCTATATATTGCCCTCTAGGTCCTCCTGGTGTTCTTTTACACCACACCTTGCTCCTCTTTGTGTTTGAGCTCAAAACCATCTCAAACCTTCAATCCACCATTGTTGACCCGAGGGCTCCAATGGCGGCCTTGGTGTCCAGTGGTTCATCTTCAACCTTTCTTGCACCCTTTTGAACTCCTCAACCTCCTTTATATTTCCCCTAACTTGATTTTGGGTTGCATTCACAGGAATCACTCAATTTTAAGTTTGGAGATTTTCAGTTGGTTTCACCCCCTTTCTTCTCCAGCTCCGGTAAGTGGCTCTTTTTGCAATTATTTGCTTTTGGAGCCTCTTTGAGCTATAATGAAGCTGTGGTAATGATTTGGTTCCACTCATTTTGCTCAGAACCTCATCTTCCACTTCATCTTCTTCGGCTCCGGTGGACTTCATCGTGTTCAAGTCTTCCCCGGCCATAGTTGGAGCTCCTCTCGGTTAAGGTAGCTTCTATATAGTCCCTAGAAGTCATGGCACTCGCTTCCTTGGACCGCAGCGGAGCATCTTGCTATTTTCGTGTTTTGCCGTGTCGGCCTCCTTCTTTGCTTTCCGGCTCGCCGGCGTTCCAGACCTCCACCGCCGGCGAGGTCATCACCATTAGGTTCGCATTGCTATTGCGAGTCCATTTTGCTAGTTTGTGGGCGCCGCCGCGACTCGAGTCGCCGGCGACAAGCCGTGGTAGCCACTCGGGACTTTGCGGCGTAGCTCCGTTGTCGTCGGATGATTAAGACACAGTTAATACCCAATCATTAGTAGTATTAATGGTGTCTTAATCTGGCCTAATGTGTCACTGACTTGTGGGCCCGTAAGCCTAAATCAGAAAACCAGAAGTCGTTATGGCTGATTTTGGGTTTATTTATTGCTAATCATTGTTAGCAATAAATGTGTCCGAAATTACCTTTTTGGGTCGCTGACGTGTGGGCCCTCTGTCCCTAAATCACCTCTGTTCAAAATCTTTAGGACACATTAATTGCTAATCATCACTAATCATTGGTCATTAGTAATTAATTAGCGCCCTAAGAGCCTCCTTTAAGTCATGCCGGTGGGTCCACGCACGCGTGCACGTGTGTTAAATCTCGCATGTGTGACTCTCGCCACCGACATGCGCCCCACG
Source organism: Ampelocalamus luodianensis (assembly GCA_036346255.1). NCBI lineage: Eukaryota > Viridiplantae > Streptophyta > Magnoliopsida > Poales > Poaceae > Ampelocalamus > Ampelocalamus luodianensis. Next base: position 66,497,433 of record CM070620.1, on the reverse strand, counting down.
TGTCGGCGCTCCTGCTTTTACGCCGATCTTGGACCACCGTCCATTTGGCGATCTGCGGCCTAGATCTTGTATGCGTTCGGACCCTCGGTTCCCCTCGTCATTCTTGGCCGCCCATCGCTTGATCTGCGGCCACGATCGTGCGTGCAATCGGACCTTCCGACCGAGGCGTGATCGAGCCGCTCATTTTAGATCTGCGGTCGTGGATCGCCGAGGCAACCGCACCGCCCGGTTGCATCCTTCCTCGTGAGCCGTTGGATCTTGATCCAACGGTGAGCTCTGTTATGAATCGCGCGCGCGCTGTTTTCGCGCGTGTGGCTCGTTGGATTTTGCATCGACGCCCACGAACGCCCACGTCGCTTATCTCGGTTGGGTTGGTTTTGTTTCGTAAGTATTTATTTATCAACGAAAATTGTATCAAAGCGTAGAAATTCATAACTAATTCAAGATAAATCCTTTTACATGAAACCAAGCGTAATAAATTTGTAATTCACTAAAGTTTAATATAAAAATGCTTTTAGCTATGTACAGTAGTAGAAAATTCTGTAATCTTTAATAGCTTGTTTTCTGCTATTTTTTATATATTCCAGAATTGTATTAAAACTTGGAAAATGCATATCTTTTTCTGTATATCTGCTAATTGAATGATTTTAACTTTGATAAATTTCTTATTAACTAAACTTTAATCTAAAAATGGTGGTAGGCCTAAATCAGCACCAGAAAAATATGTTAATAAATTTAACCTTATTAGTAGCAATTAAAAATTCATTTAATGTTGTAATAGACACGATAATTCCCTATAAATCCTAAAAATAGAAATTTGATGTTAGGAAATCCTCTGTTATCATACTATAATGTGAAATAGGTTTTGCACATGTTTATATTTTCGAAAGTGCATTATGCTAGTTTTGCATCCTAGAAAAATCATAACTAAATCATTTTAACTCCAATTAAGATGAAACCACTTGTATTAGCCTTAAAATGTCAGTAGCAACCTATCATAAAATTTTCAAGTCCAGAAAACTTCTAGAAAATATTTTTGCTCTGATTACCTAATTATAGCCAGAAAATGGGTTTTAGATGATATCTTTTGCACCGCAAATCCAAATTAGGTTTTTCCAGTTTCTATGTCTAGGTATATTCGTATTCTACCTTATGTATAAATTTCGTCGCAATTGGATAATTTTTGCTTGCTCGTTTGTTTAAGTGTGGCTCGTCTTATTGGTTGTTCTTGGTTCTTTTTGCCTTTTCGCTTAGGATTCGACATTTGCGGTAACCCCGAGAACGACCCTCCACAACAGTTTGAGCAACAGCAAGAAGGCAAACAGTTTGATCATGTTAATCCCAGTATTTTAAGTATTTATGTTGATTACAAATTCTATGTATGCATAGCCTCGTCCTAGGTTATGGACACGCTTGGCAAGGTCTTTCAAGAGTTAGACTACAACCTTTTAAATTAAAACTTGATGGGTGGTACGAATCGGGGATTCGTGCTATGTTGTGGTGGCTATTGGGATAGTCGCTTCCAGGTGGTTACTTGTATGTACCTTTACTTACTGTTACTTTGATAACAAAACAGATTTGCAAACTTGCTTTTAAATGTATTACATTATTGCAAATAAAGTTGGCTTTGTGCAAAATGAGACATACAACCTCCACCTAAATAAGCTTGCATGTAGTTTATGAATAGGTCCGCTATTCCACACGTCGATCTTGCGGTGCAAAGATAATCTTTGTACTCGGATGCTATGCTTAATTGTTCATTGCAGAGGAAGAAGGTGAGCACGAGGGCCTCACTTTTTGCGGTGTGTTGTTGTAGCTTGGGCGACTAGCTTAGCGCCCGGTCGGTTGCCTTGTGGGTTGTATGGCTAACCGGTCGACTTTTGTTCTAGCCATCTTATGGCGCTTTTGCTTCATTGTCATTCTTGTATATTGTTCTATTTGGCGGTCGGCTCTCTTTGTAATAACTTTACTTTTGTATGTCGTTGTTGAACTTAGTGTTGTATGTGTATGGAATTGATGTGTAATTTTGTGATGATGTGCATATGCTGCAATTCTGGGAAGCATATGTCCATCGAGGCTTAGAATGTTTAATTAGTAATGCCAGAACCATTTGGAGGTTAAGTGTTACTAGTTAAATATTCTGGGTCCTCACAATGAACTTCCACAATAAAGAGTCATGGTACTCCACCTCATGAACTATGATTGGTCATTCAATCCATTGTCACTAGCATCCACAATATCACTAGCATCCACTGTGGTTCCCTCAATGTCTCTTCTAGCCCATCGATGCCTTACATTTGCATTATTGAACATATCTCCAAGGTGTGTGACATGGAATGGCTCATTTTCTACATCATCTTCCCATTCATCACAACCTGTGTCATATATATCTCTTGGTTTCATCTTCATGACTACAGACCACCCGAGTTTTCTTTGTCTTTGTCTTGAGATAAAACACCTTTCGGCTTGGTTAGGAAAAATGTACGGTTCATGACCAATCTTTTCTCTGTATGTATCGGTGTGAGAAATTAACAAGTGTGTAGCCATACTTGTCCTTCTTTATTCCTCTTTTAGAAAGAACATCAACCCATTCACATTTGAAAAGTACCACGAAAAATTCCCGAGTAGTTTAGCTCAATAATATCAATTATCCTCCCATAGTAAGTCACATCACCTAAAGCGGCTGCCGTCACTTGCACTCGCATAACTTGATGTTTTTGCAGTTAGCACTACACCACTATTTTGTGTCACCCCATCCAACCGTTTGGGCCTAAAACGGAAACCTCGACTATTGAAAGCACGGTACCTTTTGCAGCTTCTCTTTGGGCCACGAGCTAGCCATCTAATGTCATCTTTAACACCATAAATGCCATTTTCCCTCTCTAATCGCATTATCTGTACAATTATACAAGTTTAGTGTTATACCTTAGTGCTACATGTAAGCATTTTGAGTTAAAGTACTTACATGACTTCTAAACCATTGATGGAACTTCTCATTTTGGATTTTCTCAACATCTCTATGGTGGCTCTACGTCCAATACCTTTTCCAATGATCTCTTCGGCATGAGCCCTACAATTTACACGTAAGAAAATTTATGGGAGGAAAAAAATTTATGTTTACAAGTTTGAGATATTACCTAAGGTATGGATCGACATCGAACAATTGAATAGCACATATCTATGTGCTTGTACTTTAGCCAAACCTCTCGGGACATAACTACTTGGCTTCCCAAGTGGTTTCCTGAGATGAGGAAAAGAGTTGACGCATGTCTAGTGGAACATCCAAGTGACTCATCATTATCATCATTCATGAAAGCCTATTAGACAATGTCTGAAAACCATCAAGAAATGTTGAACAAAATTGCATAGCCTCTTTTGCCAAAACCGATTCTCGCAATGTAGCCCTCTGACGAGCTTTATTTCTCACGCTTGACTTCAAATCACCAAGGTACCTACACAAACTAGTATATATTAATAAAAACTATAATTAAGCATGCAAAGAGAAGGTACCAAACATGGCTCTTAATTTTTTTTATAAGAAATACATACCTTTCCACAAAATACATTGACCGATAACATACAGGACCACCTATTTTTGCCTCTGTTGCTAAGTGAAGAACTAGATGCACCATGATAGTGAAAAACCCAGGCGGGAATATCATCTCCATCCGACATAACGTCATTATGATTCGTTCCTCTAACTTGTCAAGTTCATTCATGTGGAGAACTTTTGCATTCAATTCTCTAAAATACCCACGTAGATCAAATAAGACAGATGTAACTTCATCTGGGAGAAGACCTCTCAAAGCAAGTGGCATAAGTTGTTGCATTAGTATGTGGCAGTCATGACTTTTTAGGCCTGAAATTTTTGCTTGACCAACATTTACACATCTAGAGATGTTACTAGAATAACCATTTGGAACTTTTATGTCACGAAGGACTTTACAGAACTGTTGCTTCTCCTCTTTAGACATGTTATACAAAGCAGGAGGCAAGTAATACTTACCATTAGCCTTTTTTTGTGGATGTAGATCTGACCTGATGTTCATTTCTTGCAAGTCTTTCCTTGCCTGTAGATTGTCCTTTGATTTGGCATCCATTTCTAAAAGTGTCCCAAATATATTTTCACACACGTTCTTCTCTATATGCATAAAGTCAAGATTGTGCCGTAGCAAATTATACTTCCAGTAAGACAAACAAAATAGGCCACTAACACCCTTCCAAGTTTTGGACTTCTCAAAGTCATTAATTGATTTTATCCTTTGCAAAAGAGATACTCCAGAATAAGAAATAGGTCTCGACCGATGCTCTTCGGTTCCATCAAATGAACTAGCATCATATCGAAACTCATGGCCGTGGTAGAAATCGTCGGTGTCCCATGAAACATTGCTTGTAGCCATGCTTCAGCGTCTTGAACTTGTTTTATCTTCACAAGACACACAACCCAACTGTCCCATAACACTGTACTGTGCCAATATCCCTGTCCCAGGGTAGTCACTCACAATATGCAATATTGTAGCATAAAGTTGAAATCTCTCATCTCGAGATGCATCATATGTAGACATACCATTGTCAAACAACTCATTTAGCTCATCATAAACCGGCTGCATAAATGTATGGAAGTCCTTTCCAGGGTAACCAGGAATTATTAGAGTGAGCATAAGAGAAGAAGCTTTCATGCATAACCATGGCGGAAGGTTGTATGGTACTAATACAACTGGCCAACAACTATGGGTAGAATTGCATTTCCCATATGGGTTAAAACCATCTGTTGCTATTCCAAACCTCATGTTTCGAGAATCTGATGCAATGTGAGGGTGGAGGGAATCAGTGATTTTCCAAACCTCTGAATCAGCAGGATGGCGCAAAGCACCATCCTTTGTACGCTCCTCATCATGCCATCTAGTTAACTTGGCTGTTTCCTTGTTCATAAAAAGCCTTTTAAGTCTAGGTTTGATTGGAAAGTAACGCAATACCTTATTTGGGGTTGCCTTTCTTCTTTCCTTTTTTGTCAATGATGTTTTATCTGGCTTATTTTTCCATCTTGAAGCTTCGCATTTTGAACAAAAGTCATCATCTTTCTTGTCTTTCCGATAGAGCTGACAATTATTTGGGCATACATGAATCTTCTCATATTTAAGGCCAAGCTTTGCAATGATCTTTCGAGCCTCCACAAATGTTCTAGGTATATTTGAACCATTTGGGAGAGCTAGCTGTAAAATTTGAAGTAGATCATTAATTGATTTATTGCTCCACTTGTTGGTCGATTTCACATGAAACAATAAGACAAGGAAAGAAAGTTTTGATAGCTCACATCCTTCCCATAAAGGTTCATCAGACCCTAAGCAAATCAAAGAAAGCTTCATTTCCGTGATCTGGTCCATTTGTGTGATGTCCACTCTCTATATATCCAAAGGCTTCTTGAACTACTTGGCGCATATTAGTGTTTAAACTTGGACATGGTGGCTCGAATCTTTGTTAGCAGAGATATAGGATGTCGTTTCCCATGACAACCCCATATAGTGTATCCACGTAGCATTCCATTACACACTAAGTGCTCATACACTTTTTCTTGCAATCAGAATCACTGTTGACACATTTGACACACGGACATCGAATCTTTGCATCGACCTTTTCCCACTGTATGCAAACTTAATAAAACCTTCTACCCCAGCTATGTAGTCATCACTTGGTCTTTTGGATTGCAACAACCTCTTAATAGCACTTAAGTCCATTAATTCACTAAAAACAAGAAATACTATCATCGCATCGTTATGTGGTACTTGAGATCTAGGATGAATGTTGGAAATACATAAAAGCTATGATTTTACATAAAGTGGACTCAAACAGTATATTTCATATCAACTATGAGGAAAAATATATGAGATATCTATGAGTTATGAGGAAAATTGATGTGTGCACTGTCAGATATCTTGTTTGAGACAGAGGAAAGAACAAGCATCGACATCTTCTAAGGAATGGACATGTATGATCAGCACACATGCAAGAAGTATTCATGAAACGCAATAATTGCACATGTTATCCGGTTAACAATCGACATAATGACATATGACTTGCATGCACATCTAAATAACATGCTTCAAAATGTTACTCTATGTGAGCAATTTAATTGGGCAATGCTGAAATCATAGGGAAAAAGCATTAATGGGCAACAAGGCAGGAGAGAAGAAACCTTTCAGTATTTTTTTTGGGTCTGTGTTGGTGGCAATGAAATCAGTGTTATTCATAGCGATTATATCATATGTGAATTGAGAAGAGAAATGATACCTCTCGTTGAATTTCTTCCAGTATATGACTGAAAGGTAGCTCGCTGGCCCGTACCCTGGAAGATCACCTCTAGCAATGGCCAAGCAAAGTATCTAAAGAAATGGTTAGATGCATGGCTATTCATGCAAAGTTGGTAGCTTCAGATTAAAATTCTTAAATGGGAAATTTTGAAATCATTTTTTTAGAGCATGCCACATGTACATTTTGGAATCAATTTTAGGCAACATCGATCGCATGGAAATGCTCTCGCACTCGAATAAAGATCCTAAATTTATTTTGGTTAACTCGTTATCAATTTACTGAGTTGAACCAAAGAATAATATTTATCATTGATCTGGATTTCAATGCCATATACATAACCGCCTAGTAAATTAGCACAAAGGAGGATTGTTCCAAAAAAAAAACACAGTGACTACCCAACCAGCACATACACATAAGTTGGTGACAAAGTACATACAACCATTCATGTTAATTACTGATATCAGAAGAATCGAAGCTAATTTTTCTTAATATAAGCATTGATGATTCCTTCACTTTCACGTGCATGAAACTGGCATATCTTACTGGTATTTGAGAAAAGTTATATTTCTAGATAATTCTATAATTTTGAAAGTTGCTGCGTGCATATGTGATGTAATTGTCAGTAAAATACTTTAATTTTATTGTCCTACTTAGGGAACTACGGAGCATTCTGGCCCTTCCACTTAGCTATAGAATCTGAGTAGGCAAACAACAGCACTAAAGCAAATGAGAAAGGTTTAACTTCTTGACCTTGTAGGTTTGCATAACATAAACTGGGTGAAACAACATTGATTGAAAGAGAGAGAGAGTACCTTTGGATGATATGAAGAGAGGTCCACACTTGAAAACCTGGTTAGCATGCTATTATGACATCAGAAATGTAGACGAACAGCAAATAGTAAATAGACAAAGAAACTGAATTATATGGTTTTCAATCAAGCACTTCTATAGACCAACATTCAGAATCCATAGAATGATCAGAGCAAAAACGGAATGGAAAACCTGCATGTCTGATGCATCATCACATTTTTTTCAATTAATTACAGTGATTTCAACTCTAGTGCTAACTGGAAGCATATTGCTCTATGCTAAATGTGGTTAATATAAACAGGTGAAAGATATTTCTGCTATGGACCCGCTTCGTGTTTTCAAAGTCATTAATTGTCTGACACCCTTTTTTGAGATTTCCATGCATTATCAGTGGGTTCCCCGTCCCCATATCTGAGGTCGTCAAACATAATTAGCCACATAATTAGCACAAACATTTCGGAACAAGGAGAAGGAAACCGAAGATTTATTTAGGCTGGCATTTTAAAGTCTGTCAACTTCATAAATTATAGAACCATTCATGCCACCTGCAAGATACTATCACCAATGTTTGTCTATTATCTCTACTCTGCAAAAAATCCATTTTTAGATATCTTGAACTGTACTTTTGTTTATTTCCATATGCAATTTTCTATTTTACACAGATGAAATCCTTGCTCAAAAACTATTGTTAAACATGGATAACTAAAGACAAATAAGATCTAACCTGATTTGTCACCAATATCAAAAGTCCCTGCATCATGGAAAACCAAATGAAGTATGCCAGCAGCTTTGACCTTGGTTAAAACATTCCTCACACCATTTCGAATAATTGATCCATCATATGACTCAGCCCTATAAAGTTAATCGCAATTAGGGAACTTCTCTGAAAGTTGTCATACTACTGTTTAAGAGCAAGGAACAACTTTGAGTAGGTTACACTTTTCTACAGCTCACTATTCTAGGTATACTTGATTGGCATATGGTCCATTTCATACTTTTGGTTCTAGTCCATGCTTGCACAGTTGAACCAATTGAATCCAGATGTGGGTGGAGTTGGCCTTGATCTGGATGCTGTCGACGTCGTGGCCGCGGCCACCCTCAAATTCAAGGTTGCAGACGATGACGTGGTGGCAGTCCTTGAGATTGAGGCCTTTGCCGGTGAGCTTGACCCGCTGGTCGCGGCCGTCGGCCTCCGTCTCCATCTCCCTGTGGATTTGGGGGCAGGGGAGGTAGTCGGGAGGAGGACGGGCGCGAGGCAGCACGAGGGAAGGTGGAGCGGAGGCGCGCAGGAGAGAGAAGGCGAAGAGGATGGAGCGAGGGGGCCGAAGGCGCGCGGGAGAGAGGAGGCCGGGTGCGAGGCGACGCGAGGGAAGGCGGAGCGGAGGCAGCGCGAAGAGGAGCGTCGATTGGTGGCGGCGCCGAAAAGGAGATGGGGGAAGAAGCGAGCCGCATGAAAGCACCTAGGGCAGCACGGCCTGGCGGAGCGGTCGCACGGAACGGCGGTGGCGGCGAAGCGAGTGGAGGCAGGGATGGGACGCGAAGGGGAAAAGGAAGGGGAAGAAGACGGAGGGAGGCCGAGGAGGTGACGGGGGAGGAAGGGGAAGAATACCTGGCAGTCTGTTGGGCCGGCGTAAAACCCGAACGCCACCGCTCTGGTCCTGGCTCATCCACCGCGGCCTCCGCGCCCCCACCACCTCCGGCTGAGGCCCGTCAGCGAAGCGAGGAGGACGGAGAACGACGCGCGGGGAGAGAGGCGGGCGGCAGGTGGAGAGGATGGAGGCGGAGAAGGAGAGGAGGGGAACGGAGTCCAAGAAGGAGAGGCCGCGGTCACGCGGCGCGAGAGGGAGAGGCCGAGGCGAAAGGGAAGTAGTGAGGGGAGGAGATGCGGTGCGGGGTGCAGCGAGAGGAGCCGGGAGGAGAGAGACCAGTGGGATGAGGGTTCGCGTTTTCGAGGCGACGTGGATGCGTGAGCGCCGCGCGTTCCCACGCACACGCACCGAGCGGGATCGGGCGGTGCGGAGCGGCTCACGACGCGATCGGACGGTGCCAGAATTCTTGCCGACGTAGCAGGTGCGAGTGAACTCCAAAGCTAGCAGCCTTATACGTTAGTAATTTTTTGAGAAACCAGACATGTATGTCAATTTTATTTTTACAAATTTGTAATAGTCAAAATATTTGTAATAGTTTCTACAAATTTGGACAATGTTCTTGCAAAATGTTTGCATCCAACTATGTTTCATCACTGATATTCAACGTACGTACCCGGTCTCTAAACTGATCTCCACAAACATAGGGGCTTGTTAGCGCTGGGAGGAGGGGAGGCGCGGGGAGGAGGGGCAGAAGATATGTACCAAATCGAGTATATTGTATGAAACGACCATGTTGTGACCAAGATATGTACACCAGGGCGGCAACCGGGGAGCCGAGGGGAGGCCGCTCCAGAGGGTGGTGGCGGCACCGGAGGTGAGGGGGGAGCCGGGGCGAGCTGGAGCTGGGAGGCCGGGCGGGAGGAGTCGGTCGGATCTGGGAGGCGGCAGCGGCGCTGAGGGGCAGCCGGGCCTGGAGGAGGAGGGCCTCGGTGGTGGAGGGTTGTGCTGGGGGCGAGAAAGGGCTCGGTTGGAGGAAGGGGGCAAAAGGGGAGGAGAGGGTGCGGCTGGGGGTGTGCTGGATGTAGTGGTAGGAAAGGATCTCGGATGAACGAACAACCAAAATAAAAGTTGTAGATTTCAAAAAGTTATGCAACTTTATAGTTTATAACTTTTTTATTTGAAGTCATTTTGATGCGGAAGTATTTGATTCACAAGATTTTATAGAAGTTAATACCAAAGGAATCCATATGCTCTATAGTCATAAGTGAGTGTGTAGTGGTAGTTAAGTATCTCGGATGGAGACATAACCAAAATAAAAGTTGTAGATCTCGAAAAGTTATGCAACTTTGTAGTTGACAACTTTTTCATTGTCATTGGTTATACAATATTATTTATCATTGTCATTGGTTATATTAACTTAATTAGAAGTGTTAAATCAGTTTTGTTAGTTATTTAGAAATTAATTATATTTTCTTTATACATTATTAATGTTACAAAATCAATACAATTAGTCACTTGTCACATAGTGCCTTCTAGAGATATAGATAGTATCGGATATCCATTCCATTTTTAATTCGAATGGAATACACAAAAATAATGGAAATCGATTTGGATATGTCCTTTTATTTTCTTTGAAAAAATGAAATAATTCGGTTTCCCAAAAGTTAATTTAGAATGTATAGGACATCATTGAATTTATCTTCCAATATTTTATCCCACGCCAAGCTAATTTGATCAAGATATTATTCTTGTAAAAATGATATGTACGTGTTTTCCACCTAAAGCAGAATCTTAGCTTCCTCCCGAAACTATGACCGAAAGTATTTCCACCAAAGTTTCCTCCAAGGAACCCATCTAACTCAAATTTTCTATCAAATAGTGGGGAAAATGGATGCCAAAAAACCCTAGCCATCTTTCATTTCCTTTTTTTAGCAGTCTTTCATTTCCTTCTTTTCCCCGTGCACCGCCGTCTCGATCGCTTGCGACTTCGGACGTTCGCCGCCGTCTTTATTTCTAGCCATTGTTGCCGGTTGTTCGCCAACGCCCATCGCAAAGGCGCTCGGCCAATCCTACTACCGCGTCGCGATGCGCCTGCACGTGTTTGTATGCATGTGTTTCATTGGATTAGCAAAAATAGAGATAGGAGCTAGTTAGTCTTGTATGCTTCGCTTATATGTTTTTCTCGGGTTAATAAAGGAGAGAGGAGCTAGCATGTTTTGTTGGAGCAGATGAGGAAAATATTAGCATATTTCTAGTCGGGAAAAATTGAATAGTAGGTTTAGTCATTTGTTTTGTTGTACGATTTATTCGGGTATCTTAATGGCGAAATCAGGTCTGTCCATCTCCTAGAGAATTGTAGGCGACATCAATACCTTTTCATAGAGTATTAGATCAAATCATTTGGACAAACGGTTCAAAAGTTATGAATTTTGTAGCGCTACTGTTCTGCAGATCTGTCGGTATCCTGACAGTTTTTAGTAATCAGACCCAAGCGCTTAGTTAAAGGGATAATGTGAAATATTCTGAAATTAACCCTCTTGAGGACCCGTGCATAATTAGATAAAAAGGGATACATGAAAACGGGTTACTTTAGAGTTTTCAAGGAGGAGTTGAATCTGGATTCTAAAAAAAAAAACCTAGCGGTTCTTTTGTTTTCCTCCGTGCGCCGCCGTTCTCCTGCTAGCCGCGCGTAGCCGCTTGCGACCGCCCTTGCGAATCTCCTGCCTGCCTGCTGTTCGCCTGCTGCCCTGATCGCGTGATCGCGTTACGCAAAGTATTTTAGTCGGCGCCGCGGCGCCGCTGCCGCTTTGGCACCTACATGCGCAAGAAGCGTCGCCCGACTCTCGCTGTGGTAGCGTGGACACGCCTTCCACGCGCGTGTCCCGGCCGTCGCTGCCGTCTCGCGGCGTGTGCAGTTTGCCGCTTCACCTTTTGGTTGCGGTTGGTTGTGATGGATTGGGCTAGATAGTCTTGCTTTAATTAATAGCTTACTATTTGGCCACGTAGCATTTGGTATGTATGCATACGTCTTTGGAAAAAACGTTTGATCTTTCGGTGTTGCTAGCTGCTAGTACTAGACATCATCTAGTAGTGCGGGGTCTTTTGTTTGCATGCAACGATGGCATTAGTAGTTGACTAATTATTGGTGTACTACTATGACTAGTTAATGATGTACTATAAAGATTAGTTAATGGGAGATGCATTGCATGTCATACTACGTGATTAATTAATTTCATGACATAAGGTGTGTTAGTGTAGTGACTAATTACGATACAAATTTTTACATTGATTGCTAGTGCTAGAAAATAATGCATGCGGTTGCTAGTTGTGCAAGTAGCGCTAGGAATTTACTATTAGTGTAACTTTGTTTTGTATGGATGCATCTTGCTTTGAGCAGTAGATAGAGAGATATCTAATTAGATATTAGAATCGAGATTAGAGAGAGATTTTATATTTTTCTAGTTGAGGGGCCGATTATTTCGGGCACCTTAATATCGAATTTTGGAAATATCATCTACTAGTTAGTTGTAGCTAATTTCGGTATCTTTCCATGGAGCATCCAATCATGTTGAGCGGTCGAGTAATTTTCAAGTTATGTATTTAGGAAGGCTCGTTGTCCAGAAGATGGAAGATCTGTCTTCGGGAATAAAAAAAACAAAGGGTTAGATGATTTAATTAGAAATCACGGTAATCTAAGAAAATGTGGGAATTTTGTGTAGATTCCAGAATAGGGTGGTTTGCCTGATCGGACTTGTGGGTCAAAAATTACGCCCCTTTTAGTACCAGGACAACAAGGGGAGACTGTTCGATACCGGGAAAGCGATGTGAATTTGGGGGACATGTAGGAGCGATGTCAATTAATTGTTGTTCTTATGATACTATAGCTTGTATTGAAATTTGAATGTTTAATGTAGGAGAGACGTCGTGTAATATTCTGAAATTAACCCTTAAGGGCCTATGTTTAATCTGTTGTTGAGGTTTCATACATATACATCATGTTGGCATATAGGGCTAGATACATGCTTGATTGTTTCACTAGTGTCATGGTATGCTAGCCCATTTATTTTATTCAAGCTAACTGAACACTACTGTATATAAAGTTAATTTTCAGTCAAGCAAAACAATAGCAGTGGATTATCCTATGCTTTATTCTTATTTTTCTATTGGTGCTAAATTTTATTTAGATTGTGCTACCATGGCGGTGGATGTTTGGACTATAAATCTTGAATGCGATGGGGCAGCTAAAGGACAGAAACATGTGCAAATGGAAATGGATAGAGATGAGATATGCTACTTCAACTTGATTGATTTGATCAAGGATTATGGGTACACATCAGTCGACTATCTATACTACGGGAGAAAAGATAGCTTGGTTGTAATAGAACAAGATCTGAAGTGATGGAAATGCTTAACGAGTGTGAGAGCAAAAGATGGTTAGCTTGTATGTGACGGCGGACATCGCCACTTTAGCGCCTACCAAGTCCAACAAAGAACCATCCAAATCTAAACCAAATAAAACTAAAGGTATTAGAATGAACATATAATTTACTCTTCTATATGTATATCGATTATTCAAGTACAACTTAACTATTCCAAGTCATGGTATTCATCAATGATTTATTTTCATCCAAGATTAGCCTATTCGCCCCACGGTATGTGACTTAATAAATACAATCTTAATAGTCTAATACAAATATTTAGTTTAATAAAAAGATTACATATGTTTTTTATTATATTTACTATAAACACGTGGTCATGTCCCCAACATTTGTTTAGCAGGAAGAGGAGGTACAAAGAAAAAGAAAGGATTAAATGTAATGCATACTGAAGCACTATATGCTAACGAGGTTGAGCAGCACGATGATGAGAACCAGAACACACCAGGTACAAATGTAGTTACTATCACTATCATTCTGTTTTTAATAGGTGATGGTGATGAAGTACGTAATAAGCGAAAGGGGACTGTTTTAACACATGTTTGGGATCTACTTGAAACAGATCGGATAGTAGTAAAATGTAATATGCTTGGACAACCCATTGGAAAAGAAGGTGGCCTTTTAGGCCAATTTTTGGGCACCATAGCAAGAAATGGTGGTTACTGTCCGGTTGGTGCCAAAGATTGGAGAGAAGTTAACAAAAACAATGCAGAAACCATAATTCAATTAAATGCAAACTTAGCTCAATTTTACAAGACATAATGCTGTCAATTTAAGTATATATATGCTTGTTATCATGTCATGAAGTCAAATTCATTCATTAGTGACTTTCTTATTTTAGACAAAGTTCTTGTATCCTCGTTCATGTGAGAAATGGATATTCAAATCAATTGGAAGAGATTGGAGAAAATACAAGGCAACATTAAAAAAGACACTATTTAATCCAAAGAAGAAAAGGTTTGTTTTGAAAAGGCGTTGTCCACATGATATTGATGAAGATGATTGGAAGACCCTAGTAAAATATTGGAAGTCCAATGAAGGAAAAGTAAGGCACCATTATTTACGCTATTTGTCATTTTTTTACTATCACTATCTATACTATTGTTGATTTCTATATGTATAATGGTTCATTATTTATTAGTTTACTTTTGTTGTAGATCCTTAGTGAGAAGAACAAAATAAGTCGTGAAATGAAGAAGACAACACATACAGCGGGTACAAAGAGTTATGCTCGTTGGTCTGAGGACATGGTGAGTCATCTTCTGTTTAAAAAATTTATATATGATTCCTCTTACTTTTCCTTTACTGCTATTTTTTCAGAGGCAAGCTGATCCTGAAAAAAAAACAGCCACATAGAGCAAAGGTTTATGTCATACCCTGTTTTTCTTCGGGAAAGAAAGAAATTAATCGGGGAACTCCGGAAAGCTTAAAACTCTCAGTTTTCGGAGTTGTTTAGGGTCGTGGGCCTCTGGGTAGCCTTTCCAACCCCTTGGCCGGCCATGGGCTTAGGCCCATGCGCCCCTCCCCCCTCTAAACCCTAACCAGCCCCCCTTTTCCTTCCCCCTTGGCCGAACCCCCCCATCTTCCCCTTTGGCCGCCGCCCCCTCCCTTCCTCCTCTCTTCCCCCTCGCACCCCTGCCCCTAGGAGTCGCCCCCAACCTCCCCGGGTGCTGGTCCCTGCTGGTTTGCCTCCCCAACCGGCCTTCGGACATTCTCCCGCTGCCGGTTGCGCAAGGAGTTGAGGAGGACAGCAGCTTGTTTGGGGCAAAAGAGGTGAGAAGGAGGGAGATCGTCTTCTCCGTGATTCGTCTACCTACTCCCTGGTTGCAGCAAGGGTAACGATGTCGAGTCTCATTGTTTTGTTTGTTGGTAGAAGCGATTTGGATTCATAATTGTCTAGGCAGACTCGCTGCGTGTAAAGACTGATTCTGTCCTGTATGTTGGAGGGATTGTTTCGGTTGTTTTTAGGCAGAATCTGAAGGTTTGGTCTCCTAGAGATATCTAGGCCTCGTTCTTAAGTTTCAGTGGCCACCAAGTTCACTTGATTCCGAGGTCCGAGTCAAAAGTTATGGATGTTTTAGTACCTGCTGCCAGAAATCTGACGAGAATAAACTGTCTGGTTATTTCCTAAATTTTGAAAGGGGAATTGGTCGAAACTGAAAGTTCACCCAACTAGGTTATTGTAGAGGATTCGATGACCTATTCAGATTGGTAAAGAACGTTCAATTTGGAGTTACCTAATGAAAGTTATGATCTTTTTATTTCTGCTGTTCATTCTGTAGACAGTTTCTGTACTGAAAGTTCAAGCAATTATTAACCCATTAAATTGGCCAAATTGGTTTATCACGTCAACTAGAGTATTGTAGATTAGTCAGTTAAGAAGCTACAGAAATTGGGTTCACCTCTTTTCGACTTCCAGATCTTAAGATATGTCAATTACCGTGCCGCTGTCCAGAATTAAGTTATGACAGAAATTGTTGATTTCAGTTTAAGTTTTGTATTATCGACTAGAGTCTTCGGGGAAGCGGTGTATAGCGTTGATTAGTAGAATTGGGTATTTTGGTGTTCTTATTGATTTTATTTCATTGGTTAGGCGGCGGAGCTTCGAGTTTAGGAACGCCATCGCTTCCGACTAACGCGTCTCAACGCGGAAGGCAAGTACATTGTTGATCTAAACGTTTGTGCATTGTGGTTGTTGATATGTGCATGCTGTGATAACTCTTGTGTAGTATGAAGTGAAATATCCATGTTTTGTTTCTATGTTGGTTTCATGAATAGAAATGATGGTAATGTTATACTCATTAAGTTGCTTCATGCATTCATTATCTTTTGCCGTCCACGGGAGTGGATGAGGGAGACCATCAATTCCAGAATGGTTGAGTAAGACCCATTAATTCCAATATGGGCAATGTTGGACACCCGTATGAAACGTTCTTCATACGGGAAGTGGATACCCGCATTTTTGTTAAGATGCGGGCTTGAGTGAACACCGACGGGTGTTCACTAACTATACCGGTATATGTGTGTGTGCAGTCCATTCCCTTGATGTTTAAGCATTCATTTCATGTCATCATAAGTACTCATTTGTGTTATGATTAATGTCGAGGCCGTGTAGGTCTTATTCGTATTGATAAATGTGTTTTTAATTATTGTACTTGCTAAGTCATGGACTCACCCTTGCTTTGTTTATCTATTTCTAGGTGATCGCTGATGAGGTTATCTTGGGAGGGAGTAGACATGCACTACTCGAATAATGCACTTCACCTTAGTTCCGTTGCAAGAATGAATAAAGACTCTATTATGTTAACTTTCAGATTGTAATAAATAAATCTAGTCTTGGATGACATTCTTTTATGATCTTTGAGGATTGATCGATGTTATTGAGAAGTTTTATGATGTATGGCTTATGTTAAATTGGTGGTTAGCATCTTGAATTCTGAATAGCCAAGGTGTTAACTTAGTCGGTTAATTAGAATTTATGATTAAGTCTTATATCTGATTTTATTATTGTTTTATGATTTATTGTGAAAAACCTCCGGTATTGTCGTATACCAAAGAGGTTATGTCGAAATTTTGTGGTTTAGCTTAGGATAGTAGCATTCCAGGCTCATGCTGAGTTGGGGTGTTACAGTTGGTATCAGAGCCAGGTTTTAGGTCCGTGGTTAAAATAAAATTATTAAATTGTCACACTGTGCACAGTAGGTTGGGTTGGGTAATTTATTGTTTCTGCAATTTCTGTCTTTATGCTTTATTTGTGTAACGCCCCAGCTTATCATGAGCCTGGAATGCTACTAAACAAACTCTAATAACTCTAAAGAAGGCAATTCTAATAAATTTCGGCAGAACCTCCCTTGTAAGTTTAATTACACGGAGGTTCCAACACACAAGGTAATCAAATAATAATTAAAACTTTTATCCAAAGTCATCAAAAGGTTGACAGTGACATGCTAGGATTCCAACAAAACTAGAGAATCATAAAGAATCACTACTCATCATTATTACATCAATCCATTGCATAAGTCATGATGTAGTATTCTAAAATCAACTGCGTTCAGAAGAACATTCAACTTTATTTAGTTCATGTGGTGTGTGAGTGACTAGCAGTCTACTTCCCCCCATGCATGTCATTCTTGGCTCGGGTACCTAAAACAACAATAAAAGCAAGAGTGAGTCCACAGACTCAGCAAGTACATAACGAAACTGTAACATCAACATACGTATAAATAAGATCAACATCAAACATCTCACATGCAAATGAAATGCTCAAGGAACCTTTAACTTTAACTTTCTGTGTGCATTACACCTGTAATGCAGAGTATGCGACCGCCGCATGCCCATGCTGTCTTGCGCGCACGCACAGGGACCAATTGCCCGTTACTCCGCAAGTAACGGGGACCTCAAGCCCACACTCCACGAGTGAGGGGATCTCGGGCCCGTCACATTCATGACGGGGATCTCAAAGGGAAACATGCTTGGTCACCGCGTGACCAAGCCTCAACATGTTCTCAATATGCATATGCTCATCTCTTATTCATCATCAATCTTACCAAAAGACAACAACATTGTACCACAATAAATCATAAGCATAATTTGAGCAATCACCAAACTTAAACAATCATCAAGTAAGCCATCTTGCTATGCAATCATATATCAAAAAGCACACAAACATAGCCAATCAATCACCCCCATATAACAAACAATGCACTTGCCTTAACCGCGTACGAATGGAGGACGTGAAGACGGTGCTGCCTCCGGTACCAATCCCACATCTGGACATGAAGAAAACCCCATTCTAAGTCCAACATTCTGGACCAAAATCATAAGTAGCATCGTAAATGAACTCGCTAACATCTTAGCATTTTCTAATTCTCATAATTTCTAGCGATCAGTCACTGCAGACAGCTAGCTTCTAAAATACGTAACTTTCTGCTCGGGTGTCCAAATAAGATGATCTCGGACATTCTGGAAAGGTAATTAAAATTTCTAAATAAACTTAGTTGGGGAGACCCTCTGATTCGGCCATCTACTAGTCCTACCAATCCAATTAATCAGAGCAAACATTTCACGGCGGGTTTCTGAACAGCGACAAAGAAACTATCATAACTTTCTCTACGTTCGTCCGAATTTAGTGATCTTTAGTTTTCCTGAAAGCTAAGAGGATTAGCCTCGTTTTTTGTTATGGTGAGACCCTCTGGAAACCCATCTAAATATGCGCTTCTATCAGGTTAACCAACACTAGTAATTCTGCTTCTCTCCAGAAACACAGAAATACTAAGAAATTCATAACTTTGGCTACCGAAGTCCGAATGACTTGATTCTTGTCGGCAATGAAAGGTAACTACGATATCTACAACTTTCTAGGAGAGGCCCAGACCCAATTCTACCTTCAACCTACGCAAAAACGACAATCTTTAACACTGCAGAACACCGACTTACTGACAGAAAACCGTCTCTGGACAGCAGTCCAACAGCAATATTCAGATGACCATAACTTTTGAGGTATAACTCCGAATTGATCGTTCTTTAACAATCTGAAAAGGTTATCGAATTATCTACAATAACCTAGTTGGGTGAACTTTCAGATTCTTCCAATTTCCCTATCATATTTTAGGAAATATCCAGACAGTTTATTCTCGTCAGATTTCTGGCAGTAGAAACTAAATCGACCATAACTTTTGACTCAGACCTCGGAATCGAGTGAACTCGGTGGCCAATGAAAGCTAAGAACAAGACCTACAAAACTCTAGGAGATGGGATCCTCTGATTCTGCCTCTAAGGTCGCGAAAACCGTCGCACAACTTCCTGGACAGAACTGAACGTTTACCGGCAGCAAGACGATCTAACGCAACTAATCGGATTCGCAACTAAAACTCATCAAACAGCGGGGGGAAACACTTCGTTTCCCTTGAAGACCCACGGGACGACGATGATCTAGCCTCGAAGACGATCCTCTCCTTGTCCCTCCCCTCCTTCTCCTTCTTGAACAACAGCCCCGCGAAGAGCCTCGCCTTCCTCCTCCAACAGCAGGGCAGCAGGATGGGCGATCTCGCCGGCAGCAGGGGGCATGGTGGGGCGCAAGGAGCAAGGAGGCAGCCAAGGGAGATGGGGAGGGCGGCCAATGGGGAAGTGGGGCGGCCAAAGGGGAGGAGGGGGCATCCTAGGGTTTGGTCCCCTTAAGGCCGGCCTCCTCCCTCCCACCAATGGGCCAAATGCCCATGGGCCTGAGGCCTTAGCCCACGCTGTCCAAAATTTGCTGCTAAGCCCTCCAATGACTGTTTAAGTAACGGTTTCCCAATAGATCCTTCTCCCAGATCAAATTCTAATTAATACTTTTTATTTAAAATATTTGGTTTTCTCCCGATTTCTACTCTGGAGTATTACATTCTACCCCCCTTAAACTGAATTCGTCCCCGAATTCTAACAACGCTTACGCCAAGGTATAATCACAGCAAAAGCTTACCAACATTCCCACAATCTACTGAATAACTCCAGATAGTGTGCGCGCAAGTGAGACTCCAATTCACAAGTCGCTTCCCTCTTGGACTTATGGCCTCACAACACCTTGACGGATACTAAGGTCTTCCACCTCAACACTAGTCTCGACCTTTACAGGTACACTCAACACACGGGCTCAAAGGTAAGGTCTTACTCGTTGGCCAACAGCTCTAACCAAAAACTCAAGCTTCGGACCTCTCATGTACTCTCTCATCACCAAATATACAAGACCTTACGTACTCCACGCATGTACTCGAGGCGGTCCTAGCGATACGCCAATCTACATATTCCCGTGACTAAGGACCCTATTCAACACACCTTTGGTTAAACTTCCTTTTGTACCAAGTACATCGTGCGCAGAACCCGCAGAACTCTTGTTCCAACACTCAATCGATCACTTTACCTAAGCAAGCAGCATCTCCTTTAACAAGGGACACACAAAGAACTCACCTGTCAACTCACTTATCCGAAGAACTCAACTGAAAACAAAGGAGTCAAAATGCAACCAACCCAAAGTCACCTTCTCTTAGAAGAGCCCAATTCAAAATCAATGGATTTACCACGAAATCTTTTCCACTTTCCAAAATAGGCAGTTTAGAAATAATGCCACACAAGCCAAAAGCGAAATTACTCGAAAAACCAGTCTTACCCCTTTTTTTTCTAACTGGTAGGAATCACACATACCGACAAGAACCAACTCAATTTATAATCGACATCCATCATAACCACATAGTTCAAGTAAGAACTAAGAAAGCATCTAACTATCCAAGATCACACCCTTTACCAAAATCTTTCTTTTAAGAAATCAACTTTCTCTTAAACCATAGGATCCCAAATCATCGTATAACGCATTAACTCATTTCTCTTAAATTGGCAACCTCAAACCTATGCTCTACCGAACACAAAATCCACACTTATGTAGGGAGACTCTTCTAATCCACAATATTGTACTCTAGCCAATTTCCCTACCGAATGAACTTGTCAAAATAATTTCCAACACAACTCAATATAGATTTCACCCACCATCACATCCCTTAATCCGTTAAGGATGAACAATTTCAAATTCACATCCCACACTTTCATATACTAGCCCCAAAGGATACTATCAGTGATCATTCCACTACTCGAAATCCACTCTTATTCTACCACTTCTGCACATAATCAAGTAACCGCCCCAAGACGATTTATTTCACAAGTCTTAGACCTTCTCTAATCCACACCAATCCAATTCAGTTACACAACCACAATATACCCATTCGCCAAACCCTAACTGTTTAACCGACATTCAAATATACCCAATCACTAGCGTCAATAAATAAATATATCCTTTGACCATGACATCCTTAGAAATAATTTAACTCCCATAAGGTTACTTGCTAAGGCTGAGTTATAGTTGACAATAGTTCAACGATTTCTGCTATCCCATTAATCAGCATGACACTTAGATTCCTCCACGCCGCTACTTTCATTAAACTTCACCACCACAATTCTTACGCACAAACATGCTAAGTATCCAATTGCGATACTCGATAAGTTTATCAAGAGTCCATAATTTCGATAATCCCAATATTCCAACACGGACAAAGGTTCTTGGATCATAATTCGCAATAGGTTCCACTAGTTGCAACACTAATCACTTTTATCTCATCGACAACTTTCCATTTAAATAGAATTCTCTCCGGGTGTTGTAAATCGAAACCAATTCACTTTATACTGCTCTTCAAATTGATTGGTTCCTGAAAAATCTCAACAGTTCCAAATACTTGACCACCTCCAACCAATCACCATATTACTCTTTATAACACTTGACAACACAACTTGGTTAATGCTTTACTCAAAAGGAAGAAATAAACAGATAGAAGGTTCAACAGACAAGAAATCGTGGCTCCTCGAAGTGAGCACGAGACCAAGAGAGACAGTCAAATAGTAGGATCTCAGAAAACAAGATACGAGCCCACTGTCGAGGGCACAAGTCCCACAAGAAGAAATTTTTCCACCACCATAAATCATAATAAAACATTGCTATGCAAACCCAAGAAACTCTTCAGCCGAGACAACAAGAAAGTTGCGGATTACATTTTTTTTTTAGCTCCAACCTCAAATACTTATGGTAAACATTTTCCGTTAACACAACGAAAGTAATCTCTTTGATTACAACACTACTTGCCAAACCAAACAAGAGATGCCTTTGATACCAAATCACATTCATCACTTCGGAACCAAACGGAACCTTTTCATATGTCACGTTTCTCTACTAATTTTATCTACTACATAAATCATGAGCCCCCCAAAAGATTACGAATACAAAACTCCAAACATTTCATTTAACCATTATTAAAACAATCAACTTACTTTATCTCTAGAAGAATCATCACCATTCCAACGCGTCACGATCTCTTGTGGACAGTCTTATCAACACCAAGAATAATTCACTCTTAACAAGATTCGTTATCCTCAACTCTTCCCTTATTAGCCACCAAGGCTCACCAAAATGTTACGTACCCTTTTATCATCTCATCCTCAAATGAGTGCATACCAGATTCTTACACCCTCACTACAACAACTACTTTATTTTAGAGAGAACTAACTACACAATTTAAATGGTTATTCCAAAGCCCTTCCATCAATGGCATACTATTATCCGATAGTTCTACCATCATGTAATTATTGTTCATCTATTAAATCCCATCAATTTTCCTCTTAGTAAAGTTCAACACCAAACTTTAATAGTCAATAATTGCACCTAACAATTACATACAATCACTAAACATCCACCAAGGGTTACTCCAAGATTAATATCCACTAACACAATAATCTAACTCCTTTTGTACTTAACCATCCCAAACGGTTAGGTTAATCCATTGCGATCCGTTAATCCAATTTACCAAAGAAGTTTACCAAATGTATCACTCTTAATGGTCAACTCAATTCATCAATGTTCCACACTTCTTGTTAACTCTACGGTTTACAATTAGGTATAGTTGTACTCTTAACCACGGCTCATCAAGAACTACTACAAGACACTTTCAAATTTATGAGCTTTCCTTTGAAGGATCTTAGTTATGATCGATTATGCACACACTCTGCGGACCTCACCTGATAACACATATCATTCCCTTCAATTTCTTTGTTTATAACCTCCATCTTAACCACAAGAAGACATCGCTAAAGAATTTAATATTTTCTTTCGTAAAAGAGAACCAATCAACTTCAACACTCGAAATACCCAAGAGAGTTACATTGATTCAAAGCTTTCTTGTACTAAAGGACTTGCAAAACGAAAATTTTATTAACCAAAAACATCAAGTGAAAATAAATGGGTCATGTTTCCAATAAGACAAACAGAACTTCAACACAAAGGCCAATCTTTACAATTAACCAAATTCGCGCCATAAGATTAACTCAACGATTGGGAAAACAATAAATGCTTTAAGGGGCAAAGTAAACTAATGGAAACGCATCAACTTTTCTCAAAGTAACCTATCAACCACAAGAATGAATAACCCAAGAGAAAATCATCAATCTCAACTGGATAAGAGTTGACCAAATTCAAATTCAGGGAAGAGAACAACTCTTTTAAGTCTACTCGCTACCAAACGCTCAGTACTACGATCTCTCATGTGGATACTTCGCTATTCCTATACCACGAGCAGTGGTGTAACTGGTATAGCCGGGACCACAACCACTACCTCCACCTCTCAACATGGGTTACCCCATACATAATAACCATAGTATTATACTATAGATATAACGAGATCATCTCAAAACAGAATCATTAATACAATTCAACAGATGCGTAAATGCAATGCTTGACCCATCCCATCATACTGCACCAAGTGTGTCAGTTTGCAAGTTCATTAACCATTACAAAATTTTAGCAATTTAAGTTGCCTAGGTTGTAAATCCAATCACCACGGACCTACCGCCCGCTCTGATACCAACTGTAACACCCCAGCTTATCATGAGCCTGGAATGCTACTAAACAAACTCTAATAACTCTAAAGAAGGCAATTCTAATAAATTTCGGCAGAACCTCCCTTGTAAGTTTAATTACACGGAGGTTCCAACACACAAGGTAATCAAATAATAATTAAAACTTTTATCCAAAGTCATCAAAAGGTTGACAATGACATGCTAGGATTCCAACAAAACTAGAGAATCATAAAGAATCACTACTCATCATTATTACATCAATCCATTGCATAAGTCATGATGTAGTATTCTAAAATCAAGCTGCGTTCGTAAGAACATTCAACTTTATTTAGTTCATGTGGTGTGTGAGTGACTAGCGTCTACTTCCCCCCATGCATGTCATTCTTGGCTCGGGTACCTAAAACAACAATAAAAGCAAGAGTGAGTCCACAGACTCAGCAAGTACATAACGAAGCTGTAACATCAACATACGTATAAATAAGATCAACATCAAACATCTCACATGCAAATGAAATGCTCAAGGAACCTTTAACTTTAACTTCGTGTGCATTACACTGTAATGCGAGTATCGACCGCCGCCGCATACCCATGCACTCAGGCGCGCACGCACAGGACCAATTGCCCGTTACTCGCAAGTAACGGGACCTCAAGCCCACACTCCACGAGTGAGGATCTCGGCCCGTCACATTCATGACGGGATCTCAAGGAAACATGCTTGGTCACGCGTGACCAAGCCTCAACATGTTCTCAATATGCATATGCTCATCTCTTATTCATCATCAATCTTACCAAAAGACAACAACATTGTACCACAATAAATCATAAGCATAATTTGAGCAATCACCAAACTTAAACAATCATCAAGTAAGCCATCTTGCTATGCAATCATATATCAAAAAGCACACAAACATAGCCAATCAATCACCCCATATAACAAACAATGCACTTGCCTTAACAGCGCACGAATGGAGGGCGTGAAGGCGGTGCTGCCTCGGTACCAATCCCACATCTGGACATGAAGAAAACCCCATTCTAAGTCCAACATTCTGGACCAAAATCATAAGTAGCATCGTAAATGAACTCGCTAACATCTTAGCATTTTCTAATTCTCATAATTTCTAGCGATCAGTCACTGCAGACAGCTAGCTTCTAAAATACGTAACTTTCTGCTCGGGTGTCCAAATAAGATGATCTCGGACATTCTGGAAAGGTAATTAAAATTTCTAAATAAACTTAGTTGGGGAGACCCTCTGATTCGGCCATCTACTAGTCCTACCAATCCAATTAATCAGAGCAAACATTTCACGGCGGGTTTCTGAACAGCGACAAAGAAACTATCATAACTTTCTCTACGTTCGTCCGAATTTAGTGATCTTTAGTTTTCCTGAAAGCTAAGAGGATTAGCCTCGTTTTTCGTTATGGTGAGACCCTCTGGAAACCCCTCTAAATATGCGCTTCTATCAGGTTAACCAACACTAGTAATTCTGCTTCTCTCCAGAAACACAGAAATACTAAGAAATTCATAACTTTGGCTACCGAAGTCCGAATGACTTGATTCTTGTCGGCAATGAAAGGTAACTACGATATCTACAACTTTCTAGGAGAGGCCCAGACCCAATTCTACCTTCAACCTACGCAAAAACGACAATCTTTAACACTGCAGAACACCGACTTACTGACAGAAAACCGTCTCTGGACAGCAGTCCAACAGCAATATTCAGATGACCATAACTTTTGAGATATAACTCCGAATTGATCGTTCTTTAACAATCTGAAAAGGTTATCGAATTATCTACAATAACCTAGTTGGGTGAACTTTCAGATTCTTCCAATTTCCTATCATATTTTAGGAAATATCCAGACAGTTTATTCTCGTCAGATTTCTGGCAGTAGAAACTAAATCGACCATAACTTTTGACTCAGACCTCGGAATCGAGTGAACTCGGTGGCCAATGAAAGCTAAGAACAAGACCTACAAAACTCTAGGAGATGGGATCCTCTGATTCTGCCTCTAAGGTCGCGAAAACCGTCGCACAACTTCCTGGACAGAACTGAACGTTTACCGGCAGCAAGACGATCTAACGCAACTAATCGGATTCGCAACTAAAACTCATCAAACAGCGGGGGGAAACACTTCGTTACCCTTGAAGACCCGCGGGACGACGATGATCTAGCCTCGAAGACGATCCTCTCCTTGTCCCTCCCCTCCTTCTCCTTCTTGAACAACAGCCCCGCGAAGAGCCTCGCCTTCCTCCTCCAACAGCAGGGCAGCAGGATGGACGATCCTCGCCGGCAGCAGGGGGCATGGTGGGGGCGCAAGGGAGCAAGGAGGCAGCCAAGGGGAGATGGGGAGGGGCGGCGGCCAATGGGGGAAGTGGGGGGCGGCCAAAGGGGGAGGGGAGGGGGCATCCTAGGGTTTGGTCCCCTTAAGGCCGGCCTCCTCCCTCCCACCAATGGGCCAAATGCCCATGGGCCTGAGGCCTTAGCCCACGCTGTCCAAAATTTGCTGCTAAGCCCTCCAATAACTGTTTAAGTAACGGTTTCCCAATAGATCCTTCTCCCAGATCAAATTCTAATTAATACTTTTTATTTAAAATATTTGGTTTTCTCCCGATTTCTACTATGGAGTATTACAATTTGTTGTGCAAATGTTGTTTAGTTCCGTGCTTCTTTTGAACTGCTAAGTTAAGTGTTTAGTTTTGTTCAGTTGTGGTGTTCTTAGATGGCGAGAGGTAGAGGGCGTGGTCGTCTGTCGGGCCGTGGTCGCGGTCGTGGACGTGGTCCGGTTGTTTCTGCAACCTCCGCAGAAGAGGCTTTGGTGGAGCTGAGAGAGGTTGCCTCACCGCTCATCCGGCCAGCTGCGGCTCAAGCTGCGCGCCGCCGTGGATGCCAGCGGCGTCGGCTATTATTATTCAGAATCTTCAGAGAGAGAACGAGCAGCTCCGTCAGCAGATGCAGGCAGCTCAACCTATCGTTGTTCCCGCCATTCTGCTGCCGCATTCTGCTTCTTCTGCCTCTCGTTGCGAGTCCGATCGTTGCAGTGGTTCCACCCGAGACTAGGATAAGTCTCCGCGAGTGGATGTCGCTTCGACTTGACACTTTTGATGGGGCGGGTACCCCAGTTCAGGCAGCAGATTGGCTCCGGTACATGGAGCGACAGTTTGATGCATTGGAGATGAACTTCGGTGCAAAGGGTTCGTTTGTAGCCTTTCAACCGAAGGGCAAGGCGATATCCGGTGGGAAGGGGTTCATGCGCTAGGACCCGGTCACGAGGACCGTTACTTGGGAAGTTTTCGTGGGGCAATTTAGAGCCAAGTACTATCCGGATTCTTTCGTGGAGAAGATGGAGCGGTCTCACGACGTTGACTCGTGGTCATAGGTCGATGTCGGAGTATGAGGTGAGTTCAATGACTGCATGCGCTTTGTACCGGCGGTAGCCAATGATGATATGGAGAAGGCCAAGAGGTTCCGTCGGGGTCTCGTTCAGAGTGTCGCCGATTCGGGGCATCGTCTTGCGTGATTTCGATGCGGTGGTTGAGCAAGCTAGAGGAATGGAGTTGGTGAGAATCTCCTTCGCGACGCGATCGGCTAGTGGCACTGTTCTGTTGGTGGTTACGCGCGTGGCGGCGGAGCTTTAGTGGTGGAGGCGGGTCTTCTCGGCGACACGCATCCAAGAGATTTCAAGGAGTCGCGGCCTCGTCGATTCAGCGATGGCGATCTTCTTCCTCGGCGCCACGCACATCGTCGTCCACACCCAGTGCGTCGTCCGGGACAAGGTATGAAATGTTTGAGATGTGGAGAGGTCACCGGTCTTGAGTGTTCTTTCAGAGGACGTGTCGCGGTGTGGCGGAAGGCCACAAAGCGTCGATTTGCAAACGAACCAGCGAGTATCATTAAGTGGGAAGCGTTCGATTGCGTCTTCTTCGGTGCACCTCGGGGCTCGGGCGAGACTCTAGTTGCTCCACTGTACCTCGGTTTTCTTGAGATGGGTTCCTCCTACAGTTTTTACTCCTGCGCCTCTGCGAGGTTCTCACTGAACCCCGCCTGCCTGCACCACCTTCGTATGCTTCTCTGCAGCAGCCTCGCTCATCCTTCACAGAGTCTTTGGTGCGTCCGCTCCGGTGCCCATGGGAGTCTACGCCATGCCTACTCCACGATACTGTGGGCGTCCGACGTGGTAACTGTACTTTGCTAGTTGATTCACATGAGGCTTTCGTACTATTTGATTCCGGAGCTACTTATTCTTTTGTGTCCTTAGATTTTGTTAGAAGGGCGAGTTTGAGTGTGCAGTTTATATCTGAGTCTGTGGTGGTCAGTTCTCCGGGGGGTCTTATTTCTAGCTCTACAGCGTATCCTGGCTGTACTATCACTATTGAAGATGAGAATTTCACTGCCAACCTTATGGTGATTCAGTTATCACCTTTTGATGTTATTTTGGGTATGGACTGGTTATTCAATTATCGTGCCAAGATTTGTTGCTTTTGGAAGACGGTGACTTTGCAGGCTCCATCGGGTGACGAACTGGTATTTCAAGGTAGCGCGCCGTCTGATTCCTTGTTCGTGTTGGCTAGTCTGTTTCCCAGTCGTCGAGCTTCAACCATTGGGTTGCTTTGGTCCCTTAGCGAGAAGTCTAAATCTCCACTTCGTATT
Organism: Ampelocalamus luodianensis; assembly: GCA_036346255.1. NCBI lineage: Eukaryota > Viridiplantae > Streptophyta > Magnoliopsida > Poales > Poaceae > Ampelocalamus > Ampelocalamus luodianensis. Next base: position 66,469,211 of record CM070620.1, on the reverse strand, counting down.
GAAGATATTCTGGTAGTGAATGAGTTTCCCGATGTTTTTCCGGTAGAGCTTCCTGGAATGCCCCCCGAGCGTAAAGTCGAATTCCGGATAGATCTTGTTTCGGGAACCAGACCTATTTCTATATCTCCATATCGTTTGGCACGTCCCTTTCAGGAGGAGTTGAAAAAGCAATTGGATGATTTGCTATCCAAAGGTTTGATTCGGCGTAGTGTTTCGCCGTGGGGAGCTCCTGTTCTTTTCACTAAGAAGAAGGACGGTAGTTGGCGTATGTGTGTGGATTACCGGGCTCTTAACCAAGCAACTGTGAAGAATAAATATCCCTTACCCCGTATTGAGGATCTCTTTGATCGGTTGAAGGAGCTAAAATATTCTCCAAAATTGACCTTGATCAAAGTTATAATCGATTAGAGTTCGAGAGCAAGATATTGAGAAGACAGACTTTCTCTACAAGGTATGGTCATTATGAGTATAAGGTTATGTCTTTTGGGCTAACCAATGCTCTGCGATTTTCATGGAAGCCATGAATAGTATGTTGCACCCTTTCCTTGATGATTTCGTCGTAGTATTCATTGATGATATCTTGATTTATTCCAAGACGAAAGAAGATCATGCTCAAGATCTCGAGGTTGGTACTTGAGACCACGAGAGTGAACCAATTTTATGCCAAACGAAGAAATGTGAATTCGGATTTACGAAGTTGGGTTTCGGGCCATGTAATTAATCAAGAGGGCATTTGATCGATCCAAGTAAGATCTCAACGGTGGTGGAATGGAAAAGACCAACTAATGTAAAAGAAGTAAGGAGTTTTCAGGTTTATTTGGTTATTATCGGCGTTTTGTGGAGGGTTTTCTACCCTTGCTAGACCAATGTCACGATTGACACGAAAGGGTCAAGTTTGATGGATCGACGCGTGTGAGCGAAGTTTCAGTACTTTGAAGGATAGATTGGTGACCGCTCCAGTTCTCACTCTTCCGAACCAGGAAGCGGTTCACTATTTATTCGAATGCATCTAGAGTTGGGCTTGGTTGTGTACTTATGCAGGATGGCAAGGTGATTGCCTATGCATCGCGGCGATTGAAGAATCATGAGCAATTATCCTACTCACGATTTAGAGTGGCTGCAGTGGTTCTTGCTTTGAAGATTTGGCGTCATTATTTGTGCGGCGAATCTTGTGACATTTTCACCGATCACAAGAGTCCAAATACATCTTTACCAGAAAGATTTAAACCTGAGGCAGAGGAGATGGTTGGAATTGATAAAAGACTATGATGTCACCATTCAGTATCATCCGGGCAAGGCAAATGTTGTAGCCGATGTCCTGAGTCGCAAGGCGACACCTCCTACTCTCAGTTGTCTCATTGCCGATTTAGAGCGTATGGATATCTCCTTTTGTTTTGCACCGCCTAACTGAGACCCGTATGCTTCTTGAGTCAACCGTTCGGATCGAGAGCGGGAAGCACAACGACTTGATCAAATGTTTGTGATGAGGAAACGCCTAGATGAGGGCAAACAAGGCCATTTCAGCATAGATGAGTCAGGTGCATTGCGATTTAAGGGTCGACTATGTGTGCCACAGAAGCCATAGGTCAAGGATGAGATACTAAAGGAAGCGCACCGCACACCGTATACGGTACATCCAGGTGAGACCAAGATGTACAAGGATTTGAAGAAGAGTTTCTGGTGGAAAAGGATGAAAGTTGATATTGCTCAGTATGTGGCATCATGTGGAGTTTGCCAGCGGGTTAAGGCCGAGCATAAGCGACCAGCAGGGTTGTTGCATCCTTTAGAGGTTCCGATGTGGCCATGGGATGACATCTCTATGGATTTTGTAGTTGGATTACCCGTTAACGCAGCGCGAAAGGATGCTATTTGGGTCATAGTGGACCGGTTTAGTAAGTCGGCACATTTTATTCCTATTCGTACGACTAACACGGCAAGTGATTTAGCTCCTCTTTATGTGCGAGAGATAGTGCGGTTGCACGGGGTGCCGAAGACGATTGTTTGGATCGAGATGCTAAGTTTGTCTCCAAGTTTTGGGAGAGCTTGCGAGAATGCTTTGGGCACTCGGCCGTCTTAGTACCGCGTTTCATCCCCAAACCGATGGTCAGTCTGAGCGCACCATTCAGACGCTTGAAGATATGCTCAGATGTTGTGTTATGTCTTGGAAAGGAGGTTGGGAAGACCATCTAGCTTTGGCAGAGTTTGCTTATAATAATAGTTATCACTCCAGTATCCGAGCTGCACCATTTGAAGTCCTTTATGGGCGGAAATGCAGATCCCCGTTGTGTTGGGATGCAGTGGGAGAGCGGGCAATCTTGGGTCCAGAATGGGTTCAGCAAACTGTGGCTAGAGTGACAGAAGTTAGAAGGAACTTGTTAGCTGCTCAGAGCCAATAGAAGAGCTACGCAGATGTCAGGAGGCGAGAATTGGAGTTCAACGTGGGTGACGAGGTCCTTCTGAGAGTATCGCCTACCAAAGGCGTAGTACGTTTCGGTACTAAAGGAAAGCTTAGCCCAAGGTACATCGGACCGTTTCCAGTTTTGGCAAGAGTTGGAAATTTCGCTTACCGCTTGGATCTGCCCGAATCTATGAAAGGGATTCACAATGTGTTTCATGTGTCCATGTTGAGGAAGTTCTTATTTGACCCTGAGCATGCAATTCCAATGGAGCCGTTGAGCATTGAACAGGACCTTACTTTTGAGTCCCGACCAGTGAAAATTCTGGAAAAATCTGAGCGGGTTTTGAGGAATAAAACTCTGAAGTATGTCAAGATCCTTTAGTCTCATCAATCGGAGAGAGAAGCCACTTGGGAACTGGAGTCTCGCATGCGCGAGCAGTATCCAGACCTATTTGTTGCTGGTACATGTTAAATTTTTGTTTTCAATTCCTTAGACTTCTGCTCTTGTGTCCGTTTCGTGAGCAGAATTCGGGGTCGAATTCTGTTAAGGGGGGTAGAATGTCATACCCTGTTTTTCTTCGGGAAAGAAAGAAATTAATCGGGGAACTCCGGAAAGCTTAAAACTCTCAGTTTTCGGAGTTGTTTAGGGTCGTGGGCCTCTGGGTAGCCTTTCCAACCCCTTGGCCGGCCATGGGCTTAGGCCCATGCGCCTCCCCTCTAAACCCTAACCAGCCCCCTTTTCCTTCCCCTTGGCCGAACCCCCATCTTCCCTTTGGCCGCCGCCCCCTCCCTTCCTCCTCTCTTCCCCCTCGCACCCCTGCCCCTAGGAGTTGCCCCCAACCTCCCCGGGTGCTGGTCCCTGCTGGTTTGCCTCCCCAACCGGCCTTCGGACCTTCTCCCGCTGCCGGTTGCGCAAGGAGTTGAGGAGGACAGCAGCTTGTTTGGGGCAAAAGAGGTGAGAAGGAGGAGATCGTCTTCTCCGTGATTCGTCTACCTACTCCTGGTTGCAGCAAGGGTAACGATGCGAGTCTCATTGTTTTGTTTGTTGGTAGAAGCGATTTGGATTCATAATTGTCTAGGCAGACTCGCTGCGTGTAAAGACTGATTCTGTCCTGTATGTTGGAGGGATTGTTTCGGTTGTTTTTAGGCATAATCTGAAGGTTTGGTATCCTAGAGATATCTAGGCCTCGTTCTTAAGTTTCAGTGGCCACCAAGTTCACTTGATTCCGAGGTCCGAGTCAAAAGTTATGGATGTTTTAGTACCTGCTGCCAGAAATCTGACGAGAATAAACTGTCTGGTTATTTCCTAAATTTTGAAAGGGAAATTGGTCGAAACGGAAAGTTCACCCAACTAGGTTATTGTAGAGGATTCGATGACCTTTTCAGATTGGTAAAGAACGTTCAATTTGGAGTTACCTAATGAAAGTTATGATCTTTTTATTTCTGCTGTTCATTCTGTAGACAGTTTCTGTACTGAAAGTTCAAGCAATTATTAACCCATTAAATTGGCCAAATTGGTTTATCACGTCAACTAGAGTATTGTAGATTAGTCAGTTAAGAAGCTACAGAAATTGGGTTCACCTCTTTTCGACTTCCAGATCTTAAGATATGTCAATTACCGTGCCGCTGTCCAGAATTAAGTTATGACAGAAATTGTTGATTTCAGTTTAAGTTTTGTATTATCGACTAGAGTCTTCGGGGAAGCGGTGTATAGCGTTGATTAGTAGAATTGGGTATTTTGGTGTTCTTATTGATTTTATTTCATTGGTTAGGCGGCGGAGCTTCGAGTTTAGGAACGCCATCGCTTCCGACTAACGCGTCTCAACGCGGAAGGCAAGTACATTGTTGATCTAAACGTTTGTGCATTGTGGTTGTTGATATGTGCGTCTTGTGATAACTCTTGTGTAGTATGAAGTGAAATATCCATGTTTTGTTTCTATGTTGGTTTCATGAATAGAAATGGTGGTAATGTTATACTCATTAAGTTGCTTCATGCATTCATTATCTTTGCCGTCACGGGAGTGGATCAGGAGACCATCAATTACGAATGGTTGAGTAAGACCCATTAATTCCAATATGGGCAATGTTGGACACCGTATGAAACGTTCTTCATACGGAAGTGGATCCCGCATTTTTGTTAAGATGCGGGCTTGAGTGAACACCGACGGTGTTCACCGACTATCCGTATATGTGTGTGTGCAGTCCATTCCCTTGATGTTTAAGCATTCATTTCATGTCATCATAAGTACTCATTTGTGTTATGATTAATGTCGAGGCCGTGTAGGTCTTATTCGTATTGATAAATGTGTTTTTAATTATTGTACTTGCTGAGTCATGGACTCACCCTTGCTTTGTTTATCTATTTCTAGGTGATCGATGAGGTTATCTTGGGAGGAGTAGACATGCACTACTCGAATAATGCACTTCACCTTAGTTCCATTGCAAGAATGAATAAAGACTCTATTGTGTTAACTTTCAGATTGTAATAAATAAATCTAGTCTTGGATGGCATTCTTTTATGATCTTTGAGGATTGATCGATGTTATTGAGAAGTTTTATGATGTATGGCTTATGTTAAATTGGTGGTTAGCATCTTGAATTCTGAATAGCCAAGGTGTTAACTTAGTCGGTTAATTAGAATTTATGATTAAGTCTTATATCTGATTTTATTATTGTTTTATGATTTATTGTGAAAAACCTCTGGTATTGTCGTATACCAAAGAGGTTATGTCGAAATTTTGTGGTTTAGCTTAGGATAGTAGCATTCCAGGCTCATGCTGAGTTGGGGTGTTACAGTTTACCTAGCAACTCATAGGAAAAGGGGAAAAGGGGAAAAGGGGAAAATGAGCCAGTGGTATGCGACATGCACATGAGAATTTTTTTTGCCAATTTAAAATTATTTCTATTTTCTAATGTGTGGATTTCCTGCTTGTAGGTTCAATTGGAAAATCTCCTAGACACAAAACCAGAGTTAGCACAAAATAGTGAGGGAGGAGTTGCATGGGAAGGTGATGCATTACATCTGGTGTTGGGAGAAGAGAAATTTGGACAAGTGCACGGCATGGGATTGCTTCAGTTCTAAACAAGTTTATGGTCGAAGAACACACCATTTTAAGGACATTAATATAGTTTCAATAGATGGCTCATCATCTGATATAGAGACTCACATGTTGGAGGAAATAAGGCAACTCAAAGAGCATTCTAGAATGCAAGACAAAGTTATTGCAGAACTAAAAAACAATCAAAGACAACATGAGAACCAAGAAGCAACAATGGTAACAATGTACATTTTAATTTGTAACTCCATATTGAAATGTGTTACTCAAACTTTATATCTTTTCTAGGAAAATTGTGCTAGGAGTGATCATAACAATTCTCAGAATCAAGCGGTGCATTCTAAAAGAAAGGTATTTGCTCTATTTTTCATGTTTTCAACTAATCTAGTCTTGTGGTTTTAATATTGTTTCAAATCTTTAGAGAGTTCAATGTGATGCACCCAACGAGAATGAGGATTACTTAAACACGAGGATGAATTGGTAAAGTCACTTGCTTGTGAATTTAATATTTATTTATCCACAAAGAATTTTTATAATAACTAATGCTACTATCTTTTTCTCTTTACTAGAATAAAGAGACATGTGAGTCTGAATTTAGTGACGATGACAATCTACTTTTATCTAGGAAAAGGTTATCAACTAGTTTCTTGTATTTAAGAATAATAGTATACTCTTAGTTTATTACATGTTAATATTTTTAACTAGTAATTATCATTTGAATGAATTTGAATTGGAATCAGTGCCAAAGTGACAATAATGACAAGGAAATACAAGAAGCGAAGGACATGCAATAATTCAACGATGCCTCGATAATGATTCTAGACGAACAGAGGTACACTTTTTCAATATACCATTGAATAAAATATATTAGACTTGTAATGCCGTTATTCAAGATGTGTAATATTGTAACAATGTATAAATACAATTATCTTTCTCTTCCTTTCAGTTTGATTCCTCTCAAAGGAGTTCCACCACAAGTACAATAACAAAGAAACAAAAGGTATCTATGAACCACACTTTCTGTAATTATAGTAAAATTTTGTCTTATTATTTCATACTTCATTTTATGTGTAAGGGTCATCACGGAGGGCTTGGAGAGACTACAACCATTGCAAACCAGGAGGTGGCTCGTGACAAGGCTACATGCCACAAGCGTCAAACACATAAACAACATCCTCTAATGAAGGTAGACGAACATAATATCACTTGTTCTAATTGCATGATCTTGATGTACAACTAAGGGTTGTTGGTCACTAAGAGATTATGTCAAATTAATGTAGGTTGGGTCCATGGTGCTACTAATGACTTCAAAATATCCTAATAAGGCTAATGTGGCCTTTGCAACTCTCTTGAGCAACGATCCGAAGCCATTGTTGGTGGAGTTAAGACAGAAGTCAATTCTACAAAGTGCGTATCAATCATCCTATAGCAAAAGATGAGCCATTAGTGAGGCCCATGCTGGTGCAACAATATTGGTGATGCCCAAGCCAAAGGAGTCCCAATTGCTTGGCCTTCGATGTTTGTATGTTCAAACTAGCAGCTTTCTTAACTCTACGTCAATGTACATATTTGGCCTAATTTGTAATGTTACAACTTACATTTTCTTTGCGAGTTGAAATGATTAATGGTTAAAGTCCTACATCGATGTGTACAAAGAATGGAAGAAGAAGAAGCAATGGAATTTATGAATACTAGTTCTTGAATTTTTCTTTCTAGTATGGACAATGTGTGTTTGCTCTCTAGAGCCATATCCTCATGTACATATACTATGATTTGATATGAACAAGCACTATGTTTGAAATCGTGCTACGATATGTGGATCTTGCTATGATTATTGAAATTTGTGGTTTATGTGATTTTGCAATGTGTCATGTTTGTGTGATTCTATAATAATCTGTGTGCCACATGTATAAGCAAAATAAATATTTGTTTCATAATATGAATATGTTACAATAGATATAAACAAGTGTTACAAACCATGTGTTCCTTTGTTCCATATCGTGCTCTACCACAATGTAGAAGTGTTACTAGAAATAAAAACAATGTTACAGCAGACACTCACTGTAACACTAGACAAATGTTCCGATAGATTAGTTAATGTGTTACAAACTATGCATTCTACCATAATGTGAAGTGTTACTAGAGCAAAAAACGTGTTACAGCAAAAAATCATTGTAGCACTAGACAAATGTTCCTGTAGACAAAAAAAATGTGTTACAATCAACCAGTCTATAGTAACATGGCCAATTGGAACTCAAAAAAAATGTGTTACTAAGAGCGCTAGTAACACTTTTTCCAACCTATAGTAACACAATTTGGTGTTACTATATCCTTGTTTTGTAGTAGTGCCTCTAGGGCATATTTCCAACAAATGGGGATGTTACAAACCTCCCCCCCTTAAAGGAATCTCGACCCCGAGATTCAGGCTAGCTAGAGAAAAGGCTAGGAAACTCGACTTTCAGCTCTTCTTCACGTTCCCACGTTGCTTCTTCTTCTGAGTGGTTGCTCCACTGGACCATGCAAAAACGAACAGTCTTGCTTCGGGTGAGGCACTCTGCGACATCCAAAATCTTGACTGGCTGCTCCTTGTAGGTAAGATCCTCTTTCAACTCAATTGATTTCAACGGGGCTTGCTCTTCTGGCACACGAAGACACTTCTTCAACTGCGAGACATGAAAGACATCATGCACTCCTCGCTAACATGGCGGCTCTAAGCGTAAGCAACTTCTCCACGACGCGTTCCAAAATCTTGAACGGACCAACATACCTAGGGGCAAGCTTCCCTTTGGCATGAAACCTTTTGACACCTCTAAGCGGGGTCACTCGAAGATAAACGAAATCCTCGGGTTCAAAACTGAGATCACGATGACGATTATCAGCATAGCTCTTCTGCCTGGACTGAGCTATCTTCAATCTTTCTCTGATCATGGCCACTTGTTCTTCTGCTTCCTGAATAATGTCGGACGGCGGTCGTTGTTTGTGACCAATTCAACGGGGTTCGGCAGGCACGACCATACAAGGCTTCAAATGGTGACATTTGCAGACTAGCCTGGTAACTATTGTTGTACGAAAATTCTGCATACGGTAAACTCTTATCCCATCGGGCAGCATTAGCTAGAGCACAAGCTCTCAGCATATCCTCCAATATCTGATTAACTCTTTCAGTCTGTCCATCTGTCTGTGGATGATACGCGGTACTGAAATTCAGATGGGTGCCCAATGCTTCATGCAAGCTCGCCAAAAGCGAGAGGTGGCGGGATCCTCGATCGACACTATCTTTTGGGCACACCGCAAACCGACAATTCGGCCATGTACAACTCGCAAGGCGGTCTCCGAGTACGTGGTTTTGACCGCGAAAATGGGCGACCTTGGTCAAGCGATCAACTATTACCCGATCGAATCGTAACCGATTGAGTCTTGGGTAAACCGTAATGAAATCCATACCGATCTCTTCACACTTCCATTCGGAATCTTGGCGGTTGCAAAGCAAACTGCTGGCCTGCGGTGTTCGCCTTTAGTTTCGGCGGTGTCGCACAAGGCAACGAACTCGCAACTTCGTTTCAAATTTGGCCACCAAAATTTATTCTTAATATCTGGTACATCTTGGTACTTCGAGGTGGATCGAATACTTTGAGTCGTGGGCTTCCTTTAAGATTAACGTCTTAGACCATCGATATCGGTACACGATCGACCATTAATCAGTATGTCTTGATCATTCTTGGTGAAATCTTTGAATTTCCCTTCTGCCATTTTGATCTTGATCTCAGACAACACGGAATCCTTTGGTTGTGCTTCGCGAATCTGCTTTTCTAGGGTAGACTGTACCTCCAAATTGGCTACAAATCCTTCAGACACAACTTCCAGCCTTAGCTTCTGAAATTCTTCATAAAGTTCTGGGCAACTTTCCTTTACTTCCAAAGCATTGCAGTAACTCTTACGACTTAGAGCATCTGCAACTACGTTGGCTTTTCTCGGATGGTAGTGGATTCCAAGATTATAATCCTTGATCAATTCTAACCATCTTCTCTGTCTCATGTTCAAATCTGACTGGGTGAAGATATACTTTAGACTCTTATGATCCGTATAGACTTCACAGCGATTACCGATGAGGTAGTGGCGTAAATTTTTAAAGTATGCACTCGGACTAATTCCGGATCATGAGTAGGGTAATTCTCCTTGTGAGGTCTCAACTGCCTTGACGCATAAGCGACTGCTCTTCCTTCTTGCATCAGGACGCATCCTAATCCTTGACGCGAAGCATCACAATAGATATCGAAATGCTTGCGAATATCTGGCAGAATCAGCACTGGGGCTGAAGTCAAACGCTTCTTCAATTCCTGAAAACTTTCTTCACAGGCTGGAGTCCAAGTAAACTTTTTCTCCTTCTTCAACAATTGCGTAAGAGGCTTAGCAATCGATGAGAATCCTTCTATGAAACGGCGGTAATAACCTGCCATTCTCAGGAAACTGCGAATCTGAGTTACGGTCTTGGGCTGCTCCCAATGTAGCACTGCTTTAACTTTACCGGGGTCAACTGCTACTCCCTCGGCTGTCATCACATGACCCAGGAAATCCACTTCCTTCTTCCAAAAATCACACTTACAGAACTTGGCATACAGCTGATGCTCTCGGAGTTTTTCCAATATTATCCTTAAGTGCTTGGCGTGCTCTTCCTCCGACTTGGAGTACACCAGAATATCATCAATGAACACAACTACGAACTTGTCCAAATATTCCATAAATACTTTATTCATCATGTTCATGAAGTATGTAGGGGCATTATGTTCGAGATATGCCCTAGAGGCAATCATTTTGATGATGATATGTGAGGACCCCAGTTTATTCGACTTGTAATGCTTAGCCTTCCATTGACCCTAGCATCACAATTCAAATAAGCCAAGCCTCAGGATATGTATACTTCCCAGAAATGCAGTATACACACCCCGTTACAAAATCATGTATCAATTCCATACACAAGAGGTTACAATATCAAAACTTCATAATATACAACAGAATGAACTTACAAGATAAATAACAAACTACACAGCGGAAGCAAAAGCCATAAGATGGCGATAAATAAAAGAGCCAATTAGTGTGCCTTTACCCACAAGGCAACCAACCGGGCCATAAGCTAGTCGTCAAACCCGTAGCGCATCTCACAAAGGGAAGCCCTTGGGGCTCACCTTCTTCCTCTGCAACAAAACATTAAGCAAAGCATCTGAGTACAAAAATTGTTTTTGTACTCGCAAGACTGACGTGTAAGGGTAACAGAACTATAATTTAACTACATGCAAGATTTGTTTAAGTGGAGGGGGCTCTGGACTTATTTTTAGCAGAAAGCAAGTTTTCTTTTGCAATAATGTAATAGTTTGAAGGCAGTTTTAACAATTCAATTTTATTTGCAGAAATAACGATCTGATGAAGTAGTGACATAAAAAAATCACGGAGATGACCAACCCAATGGCCATCACAACAATAGTATGAACACCGTTCATACCAACAAATCAAGTTTTAATTAAATGTTGTAGTCTAGTTCTCACGGGCGTATCCGAGCGTGTCCATAACCTAGGGCGAGGCTATTCGAATAGTTTTAACCCTGCAGGGGTGTACCAATGTACCCACACTTTAGACCGCCTTTCCACCAGCCACGGTTAGCATACTTCCTTTGGTATGCAGGCACGGCTAAGTCTAACATGACGTTTTCCAATATTGTGTATCAACTACGAGTCGCTCGTATGGATATAAATCCATACGCTTACATGGTAAAGCCGAAAAGACAACTACCCACTCAGGATAAAGCTTTTCGTTCAACTACCATGCTCGCACCTCCATCCCTCCTGCGACCTCCTGCGACCCGGAGCCAATACACGCCAAAGTACTAGGTCAAGAGAGGTCCCATATACTCTAGTGTGGTTAGCACGCAAAATGCTCAGTACGGTGGCGCAAGTAACTCGGTCCTTAATTGACTCGGGCACCTTTCCAGTCACACCCAAAAGCACACCAACTTACCATTGTGCCCAAGTCCAAATCATTTTGTTTTTATTTTTAGTTTTCACAAATATCATAGCACAAAGGCTGAAAAGGTAAAGTTATAATAATTTTGTGTGATCAAGGTTACCGACTAAGTCGATAACCGCCCAATTCTACCGGTATCTAAGCATTGCTAAGCATCATATCGCAAAGGCAAATAAAAGGCTCTAAATCATTCACCGGGCTCTAATTCACCAGTGAGAATAATATTCCTAAGGTAGTGGCAGGGGTGAACAATTTCAGGGCAACAGTGCAATGGGATTAACTACCTCTAATCGACAAAATTACTTTGACACAAAAGCATGCATACATACAAGTTAAACAAAATATTAGACTTGAAAATAATGGGAATAAACTGGATATGATCAAACTGCTTGCCTTTGCTTTGTTAGCGATATACATCTTGCTGCAAAGGATCACTCTCGATATCAACGCCATCTAACGATAAAAACTGCCAAAGCGAAAAACAGCAAATAAACACCAGAACGCCAACAAGATCCAAAAATCATTAACACAGAAGATAGATTATGAATTTAGGAACAACAAATTAGCTGATTCGAAGTTTATTAAAATTAGTTAGGATTTCTTATTACTGATCTTTCCAAATTCACATTTTCCATGATAATCATACAGTCAAAAACAATCCTCTTATATGTTCTCTTCTATCGGCAGACTTTGATGGTGATTGTGTGCACATCTATCAGCTATAACATATTATCACATTTTAATTAACTAACTATTCTATGCAACTATTACTGCTATAAGTTGATTTAGACAAACAAATTAGCTATTGGAATGCTGACTAGCTCATTGGCCAACTACTAGATGCTAATCAGATTTCTAACCAAATTTGGACTTAACTATGCACAAACCGAAGCACCACATGACTAACATGTCGGTGCTAACTAATTTTTCAGCATGCAGCTACCATAGTGCCAAACTACTCTAAAAACTATCACTGCTATTACTGACTCACCTTTAGATTTCTTAAACTAAACACTAACTGATGCAAAAGAGGTATAAGTGTATGCTAGCAGCAATTCCCACTAATTCGATTCATCCACTGATCTGAACCTCTAAGCTATCATCACAACACTCTTAACTACACAAATCAATGACATTTTCTAACTAAACATCAAAACCAAAAGCCTACTGATCTGCTAGTCCATGCATCAAACCTCAACACCTCTACTATTCAACTGACAGACAGCACAAAGCATTGCTGAAAAGGAGTGCTGCAAACCTATCTTCTTTCAAGACTCAATCTTCAAATTGGTTAAACCATTTGAGTGATTAACTAATCACAACCCACGGCTAAAGTACTAATTGAATCAGAGGCTTTCTCAGCACTTATGTTAGAATGGCACTAGCCTACAGAGCAATCCCAATAATTCAGATTGCCTTGACTGCTCCTACTAGAATCAGACTTCCCTCCCTATGTATACAACTTACAACAGGACGGTGCTCAGGGAAAAGAAACTGAGAACTCAACTTCTCCTTAACTAACTTTTCAAACTGTTAAGCACAAGCATGAGTGATCTAAGTAGTTTATCCCCAACTAAGCGAAATGAAACAACAAACTTTCTAACTATCTACATTAGAATGCCACTAACCCTTTGCCAGATTTAAACACCTACATACTTCTTTTACAGATCAACCAAAAGACAAAACAACACAGCTGTATGAACTAAGCGCTACTGCAATAACAGGATCATTATCTTACTGACAAAACTAATTACCTCCAGAAAAATCGCTCTGCTTAACCTTCAACAAAAGAATCTCATTACCTTGCCAGCTAACTTCTCGTTCAATTGACAATTAGACTTGAGTAATAAGTTGACAAACGTAAACTCTGCTACCTTGAGAGAGTTGATTACACAGCTGAGTTCCATTTTTAGCGACAAAGAGGAGCCGTTCAGAGAAGGAATTACAGGACCGGACCGACAGGGGAGGCTCGGCCAGTTTGGAGGCGACGCAGACGGTCGAGCGCGCGAGGGACGGCGGCGAGCTCCACTGCGAGCATACCAACACATTCTTTGAGGCATATTCACAAACACATAGAGCGCAAAGAGAAAGGACCAAAGCAGCTCATCAAAGATTGTCGCCGCGGTCGGAAGGTCGGCGGCGGGGGCAACCGAGCCGGGCAGCTCGGGGCTTGGCGATGGCGGGAGGCGGTGCATGCAGCAATCGGGGCATGGAGGAGCTGGAGTAGCACCCGGCGAGAGGCGGCGGCGCTCGGGTTCGAGGCGCAGCGCGGCGCACGCCGAGGAGGTGAAGCGGCCGGCGGGAAGACCGAGGTCGGCGCGGGTTGGGGCCGAGGAAGATGGGTCGACGCGCTCCGGTGGTAGGAGGCGGCAGCGCGGCGGCCATGGAGTAGCCGGTCGGCGGAGGAGAGGCGGGCGGGCCGGGACAGGCGCCAGCGCTCGGGCGCACGGGATCGAGCGCTGGGAGGAGCCGGGCGAGGCGGTGGAGGCGGCCGGATCGGATGGCGCCGAGGAGGAGGCACCAGGTGGCGGGTCAAGAGGCCGGCGGCCGGGAGAGGCGTGCTCGGTGGGAGGTGGCGGCAGACGCAGAGGAGCGGAGGCGGCGGCTCTAAAGGCGGCGGCGACATGCTCTGGAGCTTTGTGGAGAAGAGAGAGGAAGGAAATGGCGAGGAAGGAGGCCAAGGTGGGCGCCTTTTCTATGTGCGAGCGATGCACTCGGTGGTGGATGACTTAGGCGGTGGTGACCGAGCGCGATGCATGGCGAGCATGCATGACGATCGGTCGCAGGCGACGCGCGTGGGCGCTCGGTGAGAATGCGGCTGCGAGGTGAAGCCGGCGAAACCATGGGCGGGTCAAGAACCCGGGCGGCGGTGTCTTCTTTGGCGAGTTGCATGCAGAGCTTGGCGGATACGTAGAAGATGGCTGCCGGTGGGCGATGCACACGGCGATGGCGAGTGGTCGTGTCGTTCGGCGGTATGGGCGGCGTATTTGAGAGGCGTCTTTGGCGGCGGTCGCAAGCGTGGCGAGGAGGTTCAGAGGTCGTCGTCGGGAGAGAGAGAGCGGCATGGGTGGCGAGGGGACGGCTCGGCGTGGCACACATGCATGCGGCGTCGCAGTGCGACCGGCTCGGCGGACCGAGTGGCGAAGTGGTCGGTCGGAGGAACAATACGTGGGTTAGGATTTGGATTTAGGGTTAGCGAAATAAATTCGAGATTTTAGGTTACAAGCAGTCTTTGACCTAGGATTTATTTTAGTAATATTTTACAGGCAATGTTTAAGTTAATTTTATTATGATGATTTAATTGTATCTGATTCTTTTACTTTACAATTTTATGTTTCTAGGGTTTTCTATTTAGGGTTTTCATTTCATAACAGTTGTGCTGACAAAAGAAATGCAGATCAAATAACTCACAAATTGCAAACAAACTGAACGACAACAAATAATCATACAAAAAGTTTTTAAAAACCTCGTATTTTTGCATTTTGGAAATTTCGGGATGTTACAAACCTACCCCCTTAATGAATCTCGTCCAGAGATTCGGTGTTCGAAGTCGGAACGAAGGCGTGGCAACCGAGGTGGAGTGCAGTCACGAGGCCACTTTTCGATTTCATATGGCGAGCTCAAATTCGAATCCAGAGAGGTTCTTCAGAAGTTTTAGGTTCTAAAGCGGAAAGGTTTGCTGAAGGATTTCTAATGCCCTTCTGTTAAGTGTTTTCTAAGTGGCTCTTTTCAACTCTAAACGAAATGCACCATCTGTTGTCTTGATTTCCTTCAGAGATAGTGCTGGAAGATCATGACGCAGTATCCTGACGTTGCTGTCACATTTTCCTTTCCATTGCTTTGTTTAACCTTTCCTTTCTTGATTTGAAGATGATTGACATTATGCTTCACGTCGCCTTCTGGTAGTATGAAAGACTCGGCTCCAATCAGTCGACCGAAAAGGGGCATCGATCGATAGAACGGAAGGACTAGTTAGATGGTAACCTAGTATCAATACCAGGATTCAGTGCAGAAAAGAGAAGTCAAACAAGGTTTTAAGGTGGTCTGACTTAACCTCACTTATCTGGTTCTATTTGCTTGGCTAGGACAGGAAATGCACATGATGAATGCACGAGGGGATGCATGTGTGCAAATTAGTCCTAAGGCAAATTTTAAATTTTTGGTTAATGAGAGTGCAAATGCTTACATGCTTGCTTACATGCTTCTTGTTCTATGCAACTTGAGTAACATGACATACTTAAGTTAAATTAGAAACTATATGCATGATCAAAGTATAGGAATCAAGATGCCTAACAAGTATTTTGAGGTATCTTCTACCCCCCTTAAATTTTTCGGTACATGAAGGATAAGTTGAGGAAAGAATGGGAATAAGGTGAGGGAATGACAATGGGTATGCAATTTAATTCTAACATGTACTAACTACTCCAAAAAGGTTCCGACATAGTTGCTATACATGCCGTCTGTAGGCGATGTGCAACTATTTGGAACAAAGAGAGCAAGTGGTTACAAAATCTAACGTCTACAAGCTAAGTAATATCATTAGGGTGTGCATACTCTAAGAGTAAACCCTAATTTTAATCCTAATATCGCAATAAGGCATCGTCTAGGGGAAATAGACATTACACTAACCCAATTGCAAACACATAACAAGCAAGAAATAACTCCAAATATTTGTTTAAAACCATAAGACCAGTGCAAAACCACAAAGCAAAATATTTGCTTTCCGGCACGACTATCTCGTATTGAATGAACGAGCAATCGTTTAGGATGATAACATTTCAGAACACAACTCAAGTTCTAACGCATCTAAAAGTCATGGCACAAACCATATAAGGGTGGATTGGGCACTAGCCATCTAATATCACATCTTACCCTTTTAATCCCATGCATTTTAGTTGATTTAACATCTCATTTTTATTCCTAACGACGAACTAAGTGCTCGCAATCCGAAACTTGTGCTTGCTGTCCGGATTTTGTATCCGAGCTCCGAGATGAGTGCTTCAACTCCGAGTGCTTCAAATCTTCACTAAATAACAACCAACACTTCATATTTTCAAATCTCATTATTCCCCAAACCGAATTTAACCGATAACCAACTAACATTGAAATGAGAAGAGAGGGGAACAACTTTTTCGAAAACTCAACAAGAATAAGGCAAGATGAGCAAGCTAAGATAGGTAAGGAGAAAAATCTGAAATTTTACTTAAGTTTTCACAAACCATTTGACATTTTGAAAATAAGTTTCTCAAAATATCCTAATGACGACCAAGCTAGGGGTTTCTACGGTCAGTACAGCTCTGATACCAACTTTGTGAGGACCCCAATTTATTCGACTTGTAATGCTTAGCCTTCCATTGACCCTAGCATCACAATTCAAATAAACCAAGCCTCAGGATATGTATACTTCCCAGAAATGCAGTATACACACCCCGTTACAAAATCATGTATCAATTCCATACATAAGAGGTTACAATATCAAAACTTCATAATATACAACAGAATGAACTTACAAGATAAATAACAAACTACACAGCGGAAGCAAAAGCCATAAGATGGCGATAAATAAAAGAGCCAATTAGTGTGCCTTTACCCACAAGGCAACCAACCGGGCCGCCAAGCTAGTCGTCAAACCCGCAGCGCATCTCACAAAAGGGAAGCCCTTGGGGCTCACCTTCTTCCTCTGCAACAAAAACATTAAGCAAAGCATCTGAGTACAAAAATTGTTTTTGTACTCGCAAGACTGACGTGTAAGGGTAACAGAACTATAATTTAACTACATGCAAGATTTGTTTAAGTGGAGGGGGCTCTGGACTTATTTTTAGCAGAAAGCAAGTTTTCTTTTGCAATAATGTAATAGTTTGAAGGCGTTTAACAATTCAATTTTATTTGCGAAATAACGACGTCTGATGAAGTAGTGACATAAAAAAAAATCCTGGAGATGACCAACCCAATGGCCATCACAACAATAGTATGAACACCCGTTCATACCAACCCGTCAAGTTTTAATTAAATGTTGTAGTCTAGTTCTCACGGGGCGTATCCGAGCGTGTCCATAGCTTAGGATGAGGCTATTCGAATAGTTTTAACCCTGCAGGGGTGTACCAATGTACCCACACTTTAGACCGCCTTTCCACCAGCCACGGTTAGCATACTTCCTTTGGTATGCAGGCACGGCTAAGTCTAACATGACGTTTTCCAATATTGTGTATCAACTACGAGTCGCTCGTATGGATAGAAATCCATACGCTTACATGGTAAAGCCGAAAAGACAACTACCCACTCAGGATAAAGCTTTTCGGACAACTACCATGCTCCCACCTCCATCCCTCCTGCGACCCGGAGCCAATACACGCCAAAGTACTAGGTCAAGAGAGGTCCCATATACTCTAGTGTGGTTAGCACGCAAAATGCTCAGTACGGTGGCGCAAGTAACTCGGTCCTTAATTGACTCGGGCACCTTTCCAGTCACACCCAAAAGCACACCAACTTACCATTGTGCCCAAGTCCAAATCATTTTGTTTTCATTTTTAGTTTTCACAAATATCATAGCACAAAGGCTGAAAAGGTAAAGTTATAATAATTTTGTGTGATCAAGGTTACCGACTAAGTCGATAACCGCCCAATTCTACCGGTATCTAAGCATTGCTAAGCATCATATCGCAAAGACAAATAAAAGGCTCTAAATCATTCAGGGCTCTAATTCACGGTGAGAATAATATTCCTAAGGTAGTGGCGGGGGTGAACAATTTCAGAACAACGATTGCAATGGGATTAACTACCTCTAATCGACAAAATTACTTTGACACAAAAGCATGCATACATACAAGTTAAACAAAATATTAGACTTGAAAATAATGGGAATGAACTGGATATGATCAAACTGCTTGCCTTTGCTTTGTTAGCGATATACATCTTGCTGCAGAGGATCACTCTCGATATCAACGCCATCTAACGATAAAAACTGCCAAAGCGAAAAACAGCAAATAAACACCAGAACGCCAACAAGATCCAAAAATCATTAACACAGGAGATAGATTATGAATTTAGGAACAACAAATTAGCTGATTCGAAGTTTATTAAAATTAGTTAGGATTTCTTATTACTGATCTTTCCAAATTCACATTTTCCATGATAATCATACAGTCAAAAACAATCCTCTTATATGTTCTCTTCTATCGGCAGACTTTGATGGTGATTGTGTGCACATCTATCAGCTATAACATATTATCACATTTTAATTAACTAACTATTCTATGCAACTATTACTGCTATAAGTTGATTTAGACAAACAAATTAGCTATTGGAATGCTGACTAGCTCATTGGCCAACTACTAGATGCTAATCAGATTTCTAACCAAATTTTGTAATATCCCATATATCGGTAAGAGAGAAACTTGTTTGGAAGAGAAAAATTAAATTAAATTTAAGGATTCTGTTAGAATGGGAATTTGGGCCTCACCCAAGCTAAGGGCTGTCTTTGGCCGGCCATGAAGTGGGCCATTAAGGGGCGCCCTAAGGCCCATGGCCCAAGCTGCCCCTTTTCCTCCTAAAACCCTAGACAACCACCCTCGCATCTGTGCACGGCATGTAGCGCCACCCAGTCTTGTAGCGCCGCCAGTACTGTAGCACGCCCCATACACCCCTTCATCCTGCTGCCATTGGCCAAAAGGAAGAGGGAGAAAGGGATTTCGGCAAGAGAAGAAAGGAGAAAGGAAGAGAAGAGAAGGGATCTTCTTCGGGGTGTTTGATCAGCGTCTTCCTAGGGTTCTACAAGGGTAACGAATACCGATCCTCATCGTTTGATCAGTGGTAGATGCGATTTGGTTCATATTTGATTAGATCGAACTGCTGCGTTCAGAAAATCAATTCTGTCCAGAATGTTGCGGGGTCTGTTTCGTGGTTTTAGAAGCCGAATCTGAGATGATCATCTCCTGGAGTTATGTAGGTCTTGTTCTTAGCTTTCGTTGGCCGCCAAGATCACCTCATTCTGACTTTCGAGTCAAAAGTTATGATAGATTTATTATCTGCTGTCCAGAATCCTGACGAGAAATAGCAGTCTCTGTATAGGTTGATTTATGGCCTAGTTAGAGGGTGATTCAGAGGTCTTGCCCATAACAAATTTTGAAGGTGATATCACTAGCTTTCAGTATTGATAAAGAACACCTCATTTGGATTTATAGATCAAAAGTTATGCACTTTTCTTTGTGACTGTCCAGATTGTATGTCAGTCTGTCCAGTTTGTATGTCAGTTTCTATCTTTAATTTTGACCCGTGTGCCACTTTTTGTTAAAGACAATATATGAATGTCATGCCAACTAAGTTATTGTAGATAATTCGATAACCTTTTCAGATTGATAAAGAATGTTCAATTTGGAGTTGTACAACAAAAGTTATGGATATTTTATTTTAGCCGATATTTCTGTCAATTAATTCAGTCAACAGATTTGAGCCGTGGGCCAAATTTTATTAGAGGCAAAATCTGAACTTTTGCCCAACTAGAGTATTGTAGATATGTCAGTTAAGAATCCATGGAAATTGGTCTCACCTCATTCCGAGTTCCAGACCAATAGATATGTCAATTACCGTGCTGCTGTCCAGAATTAAGTTATGTCAGAAATTGTTGATTTCATTTTAAGTTTTGTATTAATGACTAGAGTCATCGGGAAGCGATGTTTAACGTCGATTAGTAGTGTTGGGTATATTATGTCCTTATTGAAATTATTTTACTTGTTTAGGAGGTGAAGCCTCGGGTTTAGGAGTATCACCTTTGCCGACTAACGCGTCGCATCGCGAAGGCAAGTACATTGCCACCCTTAATGATTGTGATTGATGAATGTTTATATGGTCATGCTGTGATTTGGTATGATACGAGAGAAGATGGATTGTCTATGTTCTTTCATATGTGTTGAATCCATGTTTTGTTATCATGTCTTTCAATATTAGTATTTCATTCTATGCATTCATTATGCATGTTTCCTCCACGAAAGTGGATTGCAAGTCCCACCATTCCGGTGTGGGCGGTGTTGGACATTGTCATGTCCGTCCACGGAGTGGATTTGAAAGACCCATTAATTCCGAATGGGCATGTAAGACCCATTAACTCCAAGATGGGCAATGTTGGACACCCGTATGAAACGTTCTTCATACGGAAGTGGATCCCGCATTTTTGTTAAGATGCGGGCTTGAGTGAACACCAACGGTGTTTCAGCGGCTATCTGATATATGCATGTGTGCATCCATTCCTTTGATTTTGAGCATTCATATCATGTCTTCATATGTAGTCGGTTGTGATGTGATCGAAACGATGATGAGATTGTCTTATTCATATTGAATGATTATCATATTGATATATGTACTTGCTGAGTCATGGACTCACTCTTGCGTTGTTTGTTTATTTTAGGTAACCCCGATGTTGGCTCACTTGGGAGGGAGTAGACACGCACTACTCGTTCACATCACCTATTCATGTTCAAGATTAAATTTAGTTCTATCTTACATTCGTTAATGATGAACTGTAATAATTAAATTATAATTGGTGAAGGAAGGATACCTTCTCCACATTGAGGTTGATTTATTCTGCATATGAACTTTCATTATCAATGAACTGAAATAAATAGTTTAGATGGTGAAGGAAGGATACCTTCATCATGTCTGGTTATTTTGATACTATCATTAGTTGATTTTATTCAAATTCTCCGCAATATGGATGTATGTTAGATGTTTTAGGTGACATCTTGGCTTAGAATAGCGAGTGTTACAGGTTGGTATCGAGCGGGCTTTAGGTCCGTGGTAATTAAGTTATTAAATTGACACACTTGTACCTGATAGGTGGGGTTTGGGTAATCCATCGTATTCGTATTTCTAGTGGTGTGTTTCATCATATTGAACTGTTCTTGAATTTCTTACGTACTATCGTTCTTGTTGTTAATATGAACTAATACTATGATTGTCATGAGATGGTCTGTATATTCATAATTGAGTATTTTGGTGAAGCGTGTTGTTAACGGATGATAAGAAGTGGAGATCGTGGTTGTTACTCTGGGATTCACGAGTTACACCACTTTATTCACGATGCGTGGTTAGAGGAGTAGTGACCCCAGTACCGTAGTTTCAAGTGTTAAGCGTGAGTTGCTTTAGAAAGTTGTTCTCTTCCTTGAATTACGATTTTGGCGGTTCTTGTCTGTGGTGGTTGATGAATTTCTCACGGGTTTGTGGTTCATGATAGTTTATGGTTTTCAATAGATCCCTCTTGGTTCTCTCAAACAATTATTGCTTTTACATTGTTGAGTTGCTTTTACTACTTGTGATCGTTGTCAATTGACAAGATTGATGTTTTCATGGTTGCTCCTTCTTTCTCATTGAAAAAATGACTCATTTACTCGTTTGATAGCTTGGTTAGTGAGAGTTTCCATTGTAAGTTCGTTTGCATGGAAAAGCTTTTGCTTTATGTGTTTCTTTTGGATTACTTGACGTTGAAATTTGAAGTCTCTCTTTTCTTGAAGTAAGGCGTTAGAATCCTTTTGTGATGACTTGCCATGCTTAAAATGAGAAGTTATAACTAAACGAATAAATTGCTATGATGTGGGTTACCAAGTTGGGTTTTTAGCATGGTGCAAATCAATTATTCTTAACTACCATCCATGAAATTGAAATTTATTAATTTGAAATGTCCTTGTATTTGATACCGTGTATGTTAAATAAAGATTGTCCATATCCATTCGAACCTATAGATCTTACATAAGAGCTAGATTTATCTATTTCTGGTATGCAAAAATTGTTGAAACTTGTATAAAGTACCGGATGGGTCTGGTGTATCGATTCATGAAACCTTGTTTATAGGAAATTATGTTAGTGAATCTTTAATCATGTTTTGAAATGATTTACGAATAAAGGTGAAATGTGAATCTATGTTTATATTTGGTTATGTGATTGCAAATGGAATTAGTACCGTATGTATACACATGGTTAGTACAATCATCAATTGTTAATGGTATTGAAGAAGGTGTTGAGCAACACCAACATTGAGTAGATGAATTTCGTAAGTAGTCTTTGATAGCGTGCGTTGTGATATTGTTATTGCTTAGCATAATCTGGTTATAATAAATTTGTTTCAACCTTGTGGTTTGTATTCCCTTTGGGAAGTTTTAGGATGGAGTAATAAAGTTTGATGATTCTTGGTACTAGTGTATGTTGTCGATGTTATTAAATCGTCAAAATGTGAGAATGAGGTTAATTCTCGTGGTAATTTGATCACCCATGGTGATATTCTCTAAATGATCAAATTTCAAGATTTGTATTCATGATCTTTTGGAGGTTCAGGCTTTATGTGGTAAATGAAGTTTATCGAGTAACGATATGTTACAAAGTTGCGATGGTTCTTGATGATGCAAGTGCTTGATTTTGAATACTTATTTGTTCTTATCTGTTAAGGTTCGATATTCTATTCTTGTGAGGCTTATGCGTTCAACTATGGACTCCACTTATGTTCGTGAGTTCATTGCTTAATTGGTTTCTTCTCTTGGTCCCATGTTCGGTCTGAGTGGTGGATGAGTTTTCTAGTTGGTGAAAATCGTTTCCATTTGTCTCTTCTTTTGAGAAAGAATCAATTCATTCTTTTCACGTGGGTCTTTTGAAGTGTTTTCTAATTGTTGTTGTGAAATTGATGTTAATACCCATAGTAATTTGATCGCCTTTGGTGATATCGTTGAATGAGAATAATTCAAGTTTAGCTTTCGTGATATTTTCTTTGAGCCCATGAATCATCGGTAGCTGAAATTATTTTAAATAAATTAAGGTATTGGATTGTCTGTTGCTTCTTAAGAGATTTGTGTGATTTAATTTTAAAGGCTCTTTGTGCGAGTTGGCAACGTGAGGTTGCAATCAAAGAAGTTATGTTGGTTCCTTTAAGAGGAGAATAATCTACTTGCTTTTCGCGAAATCCTGTAATTGAAAATGTTTGAGTTTGGTGGTGAGATTATTTGGATCTCATGTTTCTTGTGTAGTTGAACTATTACGAACAAATATGACGTATTGAAGAATTTCATTGGTTCTTAATTAGTCCTTGTGGTTTGGACTAAAGATCTTATCTTATGCGTTGTGGCAAGCGATGTTAGTCAAAAATTAATTTGGTGTTAAAGGAAAGAGTGCAGTAGGAATATTTGAGAATTTGAGTCAAGTTTTGTAACTTGTGGTTATTTGAATTGTTCATAAACTTTTGCTCTTTACACTCAAGAGTTGTCGAGTTTCAATCGCAATGTCATTTCTCTTATTGGTGGTTATTTGCTATTCCTTTTAGAGGATGCGTGCACTCATTGTGAACTCAATTTTTGTTTTCCCAGATCTTCTTTGCAGTTATTTCTTTTGGTCTCGTGCTCACTTTGTGAGCGTGACATTTTCTGTGTGGTGAAATTTGTTCTTGTTCGCCTCTTTCTTTTGAGAAAGGATCAACCGTTTTGTCTTTGTAAAGTTTTACAAATCGTAAGTTGTTAATTGGTTTGGTGGTGGTTAAGTGATTGTAGGGGTGAGATTTTGCTACCCGTTATTGGAGGAGTAATAGAAGATGAGTTGGTTTTGACTGAGCCTCTTGGAGGAAGTTGATTCGAGATGGGATGTATGGTTTCAAGTAAAAGCGTATATTGTTCGACTAAGTAGGACCTATGGTATAGTGTAGTTCAGAACTTTGGTTCATGTTGAAATGTTGGGGATTATCAAATGTATGGAAACCAATCAATGTTATAGAGTAAAACAATTGGAAAGTATTGCGATGTTGTGTGAGTGATTCTGATGATGTCAATGAGTGAGTATGTCGGATTTGTGGGGATGTTAGAGATTTAATCAGATGATTTCACTATTTGTTATAAGAGGAATTCGTTGTAGAGGTCTCGGAGGTTAAATTTGGGCTTTTCATTTTCATGCTAGACTTTTGGTCGCCCAAAGATTTGCGTGTAGAGGATAGAAAAGCTGGAGTATTCGAGTAGCGGAATGATTGTCGATAGAACTCTTTTGATGTAGTTCATGGCGGTGTGTGCGAGGATTCGACGTGTTATTCTTGAAAGTTGGAGGTGATAATATTGCATGGGTTTTGAGGTGCTTTGGTGCCTTCTATCAAATTAATGTCATCGGTTGAAGGAGTTCTCTAGAGTGTTGGTGGAATCAATAGAGTCTCTCTACAAAGGTGTGGATGATGTATTTCGGTTTAATCCTAATTTGAGGATGTTAAACTAAGAGGTTTGAGCCCGTGTGGTATGCGATGAATTCAATTCCAAGGTCGAGAGAGATTTTATTCCAAAAAGTGAAACTAAGAAAAAAATGTCTTTTGAGTAGTGAAGCGTTTTCTTTATTCTCACATGAGCTTTGTGTTGTTGGTGATGTCCTTGGCAATTTGAGTTGGCTTTGTACTAGTATGTATGTTTCTTTCCAATTCAGGCAAAAAAATATAAATAAATAAATAATAAAGGAAGTTTTTATTCGGGCACTTAAAATGATTCCTCCTTTGGTTTTGTGGTGTTCATTAAAAAGCGCCTATTTAGAAAGTGGAATTGTTTTCGTGATGAATATCAAATTTGGGATTTTACACTTTTGGTGAAGAGTTAGTATTGCGTGGTTGCGATGAGGACTCTATTTCAGTTGGCTTCTTTTGAGAATTGGTGGTTTAGGAACCGGCTCTGTTGTACACTCTTGTTTAACGAGTTGTCCTTTCTTAGATGAAGAGTTCGATTTTGAGCCCGTTGTGTGTTTCGTACCAAAGGAGTTTGTCTCGAGTTCATTCGCTCGTTTCCAACAATGGCGAAATTAGGAAGTTGGCGTATCGCTTTGACCGTCTAAGGTCCATATCGAAGAACGCAACATCCGCTTTGTTCAGTCTTTGAGTGAGTATTTGGGCCATTCAAAGTTTGAGTTTTCATTAAAAGCGTTGACCATCGAGTAAGGTCTTACATTCGATCCTCTTCGATGAGTATACTTGGAAAGTTCGGGTTGAGTGTTAGGGCGGATGTCGTTTACATCTTTGTGTTGTGGTCTCCTCAATTCGGAGAGGCCATTTGGGAGTTGGAGTTTCGTATGCGTGGCGTTATCCGGGTTTGATCACCAGTGCGTGGTTACCGTTAATAGTTCTCGATTGTGGTTGTCCTTTCGCATGATCGTGTGAGGATTCGGGTCGAATCTGTTTAAGGGTAGAATGTAATATCCGTATATCGGTAAGAGAGAAACTTGTTTGGAAGAAAAATTAAATTAAATTTAAGGATTCTGTTAGAATGGGAATTTGGGCCTCGGCCCAAGCTAAGGGTGTCTTTGGCGGCCATGAAGTGGGCCATTAAGGGGCGCCCCTAAGGCCCATGGCCCAAGCTGCCCCTTTTCCTCCTAAAACCCTAGACAACCACCCACATTCTTTGTAGCACGGCTTGTAGCGCCGCCGCCAGTCTGTAGCACGCCCCATACACCCCTTCATCCTGCTGCCATTGGCCAAAAGGAAGAGGGAGAAAGGGATTCGGCAAGAGAAGAAAGGGAAAGGAAGAGAAGAGAAGGATCTTCTTGGGGTGTTTGATCAGCGTCTTCCTAGGGTTCTACAAGGGTAACGAATACCGATCCTCGTCGTTTGATTAGTGGTAGATGCGATTTGGTTCATATTTGATTAGATCGAATGCTGCGTTGGAAAATCAATTCTGTCGAGAATGTTGCGGGTCTGTTTCGTGGTTTTAGAGGCGAATCGAGACCTTTTCCTCCTAAAACCCTAGACAACCACCCACATTCTGTGTGCGATGCTGTAGCGCCGCCCAGTCTTGTAGCGCCGCCAGTACTGTAGCACGCCCCATACACCCTTCATCCTGCTGCCATTGGCCAAAGGAAGAGGAGAAAGGGATTTCGGCAAGAGAAGAAAGGAGAAAGGAAGAGAAGAGAAGGGATCTTCTTGGGTGTTTGATCAGCGTCTTCCTAGGGTTCTACAAGGGTAACGAATACCGATCCTCGTCGTTTGATTAGTGGTAGATGCGATTTGGTTCATATTTGATTAGATCGAACTGCTGCGTTCAGAAAATCAATTCTGTCCAGAATGTTGCGGGGTCTGTTTCGTGGTTTTAGAGGCCGAATCTGAGATGATCATCTCCTGGAGTTATGTAGGTCTTGTTCTTAGCTTTCGTTGGCCGCCAAGATCACCTCATTCCAACTTTCGAGTCAAACGTTATGATAGATTTATTATCTGCTGTCCAGAATCCTGACGAGAAATAGCAGTCTCTGTATAGGTTGATTTATGGCCTAGTTAGAGGGTGATTCAGAGGTCTTGCCCATAACAAATTTTGAAGGTGATATCACTAGCTTTCAGTATTGATAAAGAACACCTCATTTGGATTTATAGATCAAAAGTTATGCACTTTTCTTTGTGACTGTCCAGATTGTATGTCAGTCTGTCCAGTTTGTATGTCGTTTCTATCTTTAATTTTGACCCGTGTGCCACTTTTTGTTAAAGACAATATATGAATGTCGTGCCAACTAAGTTATTGTAGATAATTCGATAACCTTTTCATATTGATAAAGAATGTTCAATTTGGAGTTGTACAACAAAAGTTATGGATATTTTATTTTAGCCGATATTTCTGTCAATTAATTCAGTCAACAGATTTGAGCCGTGGGCCAAATTTTATTAGAGGCAAAATCTGAACTTTTGCCCAACTAGAGTATTGTATATATGTCAGTTAAGAATCCATGGAAATTGGTCTCACCTCATTCCGAGTTCGGACCAATAGATATGTCAATTACCGTGCTGCTGTCCGAATTAAGTTATGTCGAAATTGTTGATTTCATTTTAAGTTTTGTATTAATGACTAGAGTCATCGAGGCGATGTTTAACGTCGATTAGTAGTGTTGGGTACATTATGTCCTTATTGAAATTATTTTACTTGTTTAGGAGGTGAAGCCTCGGGTTTAGGAGTATCACCTTTGCCGACTAACACGTCGCATCATGAAGGCAAGTACATTGCCACCCTTAATGATTGTGATTGATGAATGTTTATATGGTCATGCTGTGATTTGGTATGATACGAGAGAAGATGGATTGTCTATGTTCTTTCATATGTGTTGAATCCATGTTTTGTTATCATGTCTTTCAATATTCGTATTTCATTCTATGCATTCATTATGCATGTTTCCTCCACGAAAGTGGATTTCAAGTCCCACCATTCCAGTGTGGGCAGTGTTGGACATTGTCATGTCCCGTCCACGGGAGTGGATTGTCTTATTCATATTGAATGATTATCATATTGATATATGTACTTGCTGAGTCATGGACTCACTCTTGCGTTGTTTGTTTATTTTAGGTAACCCCTGATGTTGGCTCACTTGGGAGGGAGTAGACACGCACTACTCGTTCACATCACCCTATTCATGTTCAAGATTAAATTTAGTTCTATCTTACATTCGTTAATGATGAACTGTAATAATTAAATTATAATTGGTGAAGGAAGGATACCTTCTCCACATTGAGGTTGATTTATTACTGCATATGAACTTTCATTATCAATGAACTGAAATAAATAGTTTAGATGGTGAAGGAAGGATACCTTCATCATGTCCTGGTTATTTTGATACTATCATTAGTTGATTTTATTCAAATTCTCCCGCAATATGGATGTATGTTAGATGTTTTAGGTGACATCTTGGCTTCCGAATAGCCAGGGTGTTACAAATTTGGACTTAACTATGCACAAACCGAAGCACCACATGACTAACATGTCGATGCTAACTAATTTTTCAGCATGCAGCTACCATAGTGCCAAACTACTCTAAAAACTATCACTGCTATTACTGACTCACCTTTAGATTTCTTAAACTAAACACTAACTGATGCAAAAGAGGTATAAGTGTATGCTAGCGACAATTCCCTATAATTCGATTCATCCACTGATCTGAACCTCTAAGCTATCATCACAACACTCTTAACTACACAAATCAATGACATTTTCTAACTAAACATCAAAACCAAAAGCCTACTGATCTGCTAGTCCATGCATCAAACCTCAAAACCTCTACTATTCAAGCGTGACTGACACAAAGCATTCTTTGAAAAGGAGTCTTTGCAAACCTATCTTCTTTCAAGACTCAATCTTCAAATTGGTTAAACCATTTGAGTGATTAACTAATCACAACCCACGGCTAAAGTACTAATTGAATCAGAGGCTTTCTCAGCACTTATGTTAGAATGGCACTAGCCTACAGAGCAATCCCAATCATTCAGATTGCCTTGACTGCTCCTACTAGAATCAGACTGTAACAGCCGTAACTTAGGGTTTGTATTTCAAATGTAAAATTTTGAGGAGAAATAAAAACTTTTGTTGTCTCTTCAAATCGTTTGAAAGTTTCTACATTTTTCCCTAGCAATTTCCAATTTTCTAGAAGTTGATTCTTGTGATTGGAAATTGTTGTCATCAAATTATTAGCCTTCAAACTTGTGATCATCCTCTGAAATTATTTTTTCCTGTCATCTTGATCATCCTATCTACCTCCCTGAATTATTTCACAATTTTTAGATTTTATTTGCTATTTCAAATGGCCAAGTCAAACTAGTTGAAAATCTGGTCAAACCCTAGGTCAGCATGCTTGTGAATTTTCTGCAGAATTTTCATTGCATAAAAGTTCTGGAAAATTTATGCAATGTTGATCTCTGTCTCAAGTAACTACCATAAAAATTTCGGAATTTTTGGAGCTCAGGAGCTACCTCTAAAAATTCTCCAAACTCTCTCAGCCTTTTAAAACTTCAAATCAGTATTCACTGTTTGTCGGGCTCGGACCCGAGCCCGACTCAAACCCGACCGCACCTAAATGGCTCGGTCGCGCCAACTAATCGCACCGCGCGAATCTAATCAATCGTGACCGTCCGATGAAGATCGAACGATCAATGTCGCGTGCACAACCGACCTGTCCGAATGCATACACCAATCCCAGCCGTCCATTTCAGATCCAACGGTCGGTGTGTTGCTGATCAAATCAAACCACCGGTTCGCACCGCTTCGTCCGTCGTCGGCGGTGGACCCTACCGTCGGTCGCCTCGTCTTCTCCGCACCTCACCGGGCTCGCGGCGTTCGCGCATGGGTGCCACGTACCTGCCGCGCCACCTATTTGCCGCGTGTCCTCTCGAAGCATCGCGAGCTTTATAACCTCACGCACTCATCCATTCTTCGTTTCCTTCGCTCTCTGCTGTCTCGCGCTCTCTGTTTGGCGGAGAAAACGAAAAGCGTCGCCGATTCGCGCCGCCCTTGAGCCGCGATCGCACCGCCGTGATCCACGCTCGCGCGCCTCCATTTTGCCATCACGGGTCCTTGGCATCCAGTGAATCACCAGGGGCAGTATCGTCGTCTCCGCCTCCGGCGATCTCGGTCTCGGGAGCTCATTTGCGCTCTGGTGAGTCCCTCGCCTCGGCGCTTGGTCCCTCGTGATCGCAATCCCTTTCTGAGTCTAACCGTGAGCTCCTTTCTGGCCTTGGCACATCATGGTGGGCGTGCGGGCGTTTCTTCCCCGCGCACGGTGATTTGCCGCCACAGCAATTTCGGCCGCCGCGGAGCTCCATCGTCGTCGTGGTCGTGGGCTTATCCTTCACGAGTCAAAGCGGGCTGTGCGCACCTTCTCGAAGCTTCTCATCGCTGTGGCGTCTTCTCGCGAGGGCCGCACTTTCTTCTCCGCCTCAGATTCGCGCTTGACTCATCGCCGGCATCTCGGTGGGTCGACACCGCCGTCATCGGGTTCGCAAAGTCTCTGTGAACCCGAAGGTATCACTCGCTCACTTTGAAACCATTTGGTTCGCGAGATCCACTGCTGCGCCGCGCGCCGTCCCGTCTTGTGGCCGCGAGCAGCCGATGGCGATCGATTAGCACTAATCTTTGTTTAGTTATGTCAGCGATTTGTGGGCCTCTCTGTTAAGCAGCGTTTAGAAATCCTTTAATCCAACCGTTATGTTATTTTCTTAGTCAACGCTATGTGGGCCCATCCTGTCGGTTGGTGGATGTGTAGCTCACGGTGCTACGTTTTCTCTGTCGGGAAGCGTATTTCTTTGTGTGTATATGTTAGAAGTATACTTTGATAAGTCAAAGGCGTATTCTTAGAATACGCCGGCGTCACTTTCGTGCGGTACATTGCAGTGGCACTTTCGCGGGCCCATCGATCGATGTGCGGGGCTGGTTGGTGTGGGTAGAAAAAGGATTAAATGCTTTAGTATTTACGTAATGTGTTTTCATCGCATTGTTAATTCATTTAAACTTAGAAAATGCATAACTAATTCAATTTTTATCCAAATCGCATGAAACCAGTGTTGTTCATTTTCATTTTAATTGTGCTATTTATTAAAAATTAGTCTCAACCTTGTCTCTGTAGCAAAAATCTGTTAATTAATTAAATGGTGTTTTATGTATTTTTCCAAGTTAGAAAATTCATATCTTTTTCAATAATTGTCCATATCCAGCAAAACCAACTCTGTAAATTTTCATTTTTAGTGTGCTAATTATCAGGATAGGTTTTATACACTGTTTCTGTTCATGAAAATTTGTTAAGTAATTAACTAGTGTTTTGATGTGTTTTTAGCTTAGGAAATTCATAGAAAATTCTTAATAACTTAAAATGAATTGTTCTCTGTTTCTGAAATTTTGTTATATCATGCTTAAGCTCTTTGTATGAGTTTTAGTATGTTTGTTTGTTGTTGCATGTTTGAGTTTTGTCGGTGTTATTCGTTCTTATTATTTGTTTTGTTCAATCGCTAGGCTTCGATATTTGCGGCAACCAGAAACGACCCTCATAACAAATTGAGCAACAACACCGAACAAGCGGTTTGATCATGATAATCCCAGTATTTTAAAGTCTAATATTTTGTTTCAAATTGTATGTATGCATCGCTTAATTTGTGTTAAATTGATTAGTTAAATCCGTAGTGCATATCCTGTAGGCGAGAATATTGACCTCTACTACCGAGCCTAGGTTATTTCTTTGTGATCGGAGTGTTGGATGATCTCTTGTCACTTAGTAGATCCGGTCAAATTGCTTAGACATGCTTAGTATCGGTAGAAATGGCGCTTATCGACTTAGTCGGTAACCTTGATCACACAAAATTTTCTATAACTTTATATTTCAGCATTTACTGCTATGTTTAATTGCAAAACTAAAACTGAAAACAAAAATGATTTAGGCAGGCTGTGGTAAGATTGGTGTGATCATTGGTGTGTATTGGAAAGGTGCGCGGGTCAATTAAGGACCGAACATTTGTGAGTTTACATTATCCAGGCATTTCGGCGTGCTAACCACACTAGAGGGTATGGGACCTCTCTTGACCTAGTACTTTGGCGTGTATTGGCTCGGTCGCAGGAGGTCGCGGGAGGATGGAGGTGGGAGCATGGTAGTTGTCAGAAAAGCTTTATCCGAGTGGGTAGTTGTCTTTTCGGCTTTACCATGTAAGCGTATGGATTTCTATCCATACGAGCGGCCCGTAGTTAATACACAATATTGGAAAAAGTCTCGTAGGACTTAGTCTGTGCAGCATACCTTGGAAGTGTGCTTTGGCTTAAAGCGATGCGAAGTGTGGGTGCAGTGGTACACCTGCGGGGTTCAAAAACTATTCGAATAGCCTCGTCTAGGTGATGGACACGCTTGGGTAAGCTTATCGAGAGTTAGACTACAACATTTAAATTAAAACTTGATGGGTGGTGCGAATGGGATTCGTGCTATTGTTGTGGTGACTATTGGGATAGTCACTTCTAGGTTGTTTATCTTTCGCTTTTGTTATTATTATCCTTACTATTATTTCAATCTTAAAATGAATTGCAAACTTGCCTTTAAAAGCTGTATTACCTTATTGCAAATGAAAATTGGCTTTATGCAAATGAAACATATGGCCTCCACCAAATAAGCTTTGCATGTAGCTTATGAATAGGTCTGCTAGTTCACACGTCGGTCTTGCGGGTACAAAGACAATCTTTGTACTCAGTGCTTTGCTTAATGTTTTTGTTGCAGAGGAGGAAGGTGAGCCCCAAGGGCCTCATACGTGAGTTGTGTTGCCGTTTCGTGGGCGACTAGACTTGGCGGTCGGTCGGATGCCTTGTGGGTTGGAGGCACGATTGGCTTTGTTTATAGCCATCTTATGGCACTTTTGCTTCATTTGTCGTTCTTGTTTATTTGTGTATCTTGTGGCTGTCGGCCTTTGTGCTGTAATAACTCTACTATTTGTTTATCTTCCGTTTGGTAGTGTGGTGTTTGGACTCTATGTTTTGAATGGAGTTGATGTCTAATTTTGTACAGAGGTGTGTATCTTTGCTTTTCGGGAAGTATACATATCTCGAGATCGATTTATTTGATTTGTGATGCTAGGACCGGTGGTTGGTTAAGCATTACAAGCCAAATAAATTGGGGTCCTCACAAAGTTGGTATCGAGCCATTCGACCGTAGTAACAAGCATAGTCGTCCTTAGGATATTTTGAAAAAGCTTAATTTCAAAGTATAAAAGGGTTTCGAAAACCTAAGAAGATTCTCAGATTTTACTCCTTACCTATCTTAGCCTTCTACTCTCATCTTACTCTAATTTGAGTTTAAAACTTGGTTTCTCTCTTTCCTTTCAAAAGATAGTTACTCTGGTAGAATCGGTCTTTAGGAGAACCATAGAGAATTAGTCTAATTAAAATTTGTGGGGGCATAAGGGTAAGATATGAGTTTGCTAAATGTCGATTTTTGTCAAATGGTTTTGTAACTTAAAAGTCTTGTGTTTGTTTTGTGCTTTAGTAAGTTATTTGCGGTGGGTTATCGACTTCGTGTTTTCGGCTATTGTTAACTTGTCTTAGTGAAACATGATGGCCGGAGAAGCGTGGCGATCGGCAGTTGGTCATGATGAGGAGCTTCCCCTCCTCCGACCATGGTGAGGTTCTCGCTCGAATCGGCGAAACCGCATGGACCAGACAGCGCATCTTGGAGGTTATTGCTAGGAATACCTCGATCCTGCCGGTGGTGGCGGGCACGAACTCGCGGGGACTTGCAGAGTTCCTCCGTGCGCGGCCGCCGACTTTCTCCCGCTCGAGGACCCACTGATGCGAATGATTGGCTACGCATGGTTGGCGAAAACTCAACATAGCTCGGTGTCGCGCAGGATAAGGCACTCTTCGCGCCCCCACCTTGAGTGCGCGGCCTCTCTTGGTGGGAGAACTATATCGCCATGCGCCCCGCGCCATGTGGTCGCGTGGGAGGAGTTCAGTCGACCTTTCGTCGGGCCCACATCCCGGATGGCCCGATGAAGCTGAAAAGAAAGAATTCCTCGCGCAAACAAGGCGCAAATCGTGTGAGTACTTATGCGAGTTTAATCACTGGCTCGTTATGCTCGGGAGAGGTGGCCTCGGATGAGGCTAACGAGAAGAAGTTTATGGATGGCTTGTCAGGAGCTGCAGGACAAGCTATCTATTGTGGACTTCTCGACTTTCGGGCCTTGGTAGATAAGGCCATTGTTCTTGAGCATAAGGCAAAGGCGCGGGTGAGTCCCATAGCGCAAATGGGAGGCACATCGGTCTACTCACACCACCTCACTCGTCCTCGGTGGGCGGCACCGATGGCCCGTTCTTTTGCTCCACCGGCGCGAGGCCATCCGCACCAGCTCCTCGTCCACCACGGGCCGTGGTTCAGCCACGCGCTGCGATCCAAGCGCAGAGCGGCCTCGCAATCCGGCGGCCGAGGTTACTTGTTTTATTTGCCACAACAAGGGCCACTACGCCAGCGCTTGCCTCGAGTGTTGCGGCGGCCTCGCCCTAATGGAGGACGCGCGGGGAGTGGTCATCCACGACCGAAGATGATCCGAAGCCCGAGTGCGGCGCGTGTCGAGTCAACCACCTTTCACCGGTGAGGAGGCTCAGGAGGCGCCAGATGTCGTGATGGGTACACTTCTTGTCAATTCTCGTCCTGCTGCAGTATTATTTGATTCTGGAGCATCGCATTCTTTTATTTCAAGATCATTTGCTGCTGCTAGTGGTCTTCACTGTGTTCCTTTGGGAGTTCCTTTGCTCATCCGCTCTCGAATTGGAAATGAGGGTGATTCTGATGTCGGGATGTTCCTATCATAGTCAAAGGAGTGGGATTTTTGGCAGACCTTATTCTGCTCAGTTCAGCAAGTCTAGATGTGATTCTTGGTATGGATTGGTTGTCCCAACACTTGGGGCAAATCGATTGTGCCAGGAAGATTGTTTACCTCACCGGCCCTTCGGGCGAGCAGGTCGGATTTTCGCCGCAGCTTCAGGGGCCACATCTATGTATATTAGAGGCAAAGCCAGCCTTGCAGATTCAGGATGTTCCCATAGTATCTGACTTTGGGGATGTCTTTCCTGAAGACTTGCCGGATGCCTCGGTCGAGACACTGAGTTTGTCATCGAGTTCTTTGCCGTGCATCGCACGATTTGAAGCGCCGTGATCGAATGCCTCCCAATGAGCTAGAAGAATTGAAGAAGCGGCTTGGTGAGCTCCAAGCAAAGGGTTTCATCCGTCCCAGTTCATCTCCTTGGGCTGTCAGGTGATCTTTGTGAAGAAGAAGGACAAGACTTTGCGCATGTGTGTTGATTACCGTCCTCTCAATGAGGTGACGGTGAAGAACAAATATCCTCTCGCCCGCATTGATGATCTGTTTGATCGGTTGATGGAGCCTGTGTGTTCTCAAAGATTGATTTGAGAATGGGGTATCATCAGTCGAGGATCAGATCGAAGATATTCGAAAACGACTTTCACTACTCGTTATGGTGCATGATTTAGTACACCGTCATGTCCTTTGGCTTAACCAATGCTCCGGCTTTGTTCATGAACTTAATGAATTCAGCATTCATGGAGTTTTTGGACAAATTTGTGGTGGTCTTCATTGATGATATTCTTATTTATTCCAAGATCGAAGAAGATCATCTTGAGCATCGAAGATTGTTTTGGGCAAATTGCGGGAGCACGGCTATCTACGAGTTCAGCAAATGCGAGTTACGGTTGAAGGAAGTGGCATTCTTGGGCCATGTTCTTTCAGGTGGAGGCATATTTGTGGATCCCGGCAAGGTCGGCGACGTTCTATCTTGGGGTCGGCCAAGTCGACCATCGATGTGCGGAGTTTTCGGGTTTAGCGGGCTACTACCGCGCTTTATCGAGAACTTCTCCAAGATCGCAAAGCCAATGATGAATTGCTCAAGAAGGACAAGAAGTTTGTGTGGTCCTCGCTTGCGATGAGAGCTTCGGGAGCTCAAACGGCGATTGACTTCAGCCCAGTCCTTACTCTTCCCGATATCCACAAGAGCTTGATGTTTATTGCGATGCCTCTCGTCGAGGACTTGGATGCGTTCTTATGCGGGAAGGCAAGGCGGTTGCCTATGCATCCAGCGATTGAGACCTCATGAGCTCAACTATCCCACCCATGATTTAGAGCTTCTTGCGATGGTTCATGCACTCAAGATTTGGCGGCATTATCGATCGGTATCACTGTGAGGTGTATTCCGACCACAAGAGTTTGAAATACTTGTTCACTCAGCCAGATCTGAACCTCAGGCAGAGGAGATGGCTAGAATTGATCAAAGATTATGACATGGGTATTCAGTATCATCCGGGCAAGGCCAATGTGGTTCTTGATGCGAGCGAAAGGTGTATTGCGAGACTCGATGATCCAAGAGCAGCAACCTGCACTGCTTGCAGAGTTTCAGCGTCTCAACTTGGGTTTGGTTGAACATGGTTCCCTTGCTACCTTGGTTGTGCAACCAACCTTGGTGGATCAAGTCAAGTGCAGTTGATTCGTGAGCACTTGCGTGTGGCTCAGTCCAGGCAGAAGAGCTATGCAGATCGTCGTCGCCGCGAGCTGAGTTTCCAGCCCAATGACTTTGTGTATCTCAAAGTCTCTGAAGAGACATCGTCGTTTCGGTGTCAAGGGCAAACTGGCTCCTCGATATGTCGGGCCATATCGCATCATCAAGAAAGTGGGAGCTGTTGCATACAAGTTGGAGTTGCCAGCTACACTTGAAGGGGTGCATGATGTTTTCCATGTGTCACAATTGAAGAAGTGCCTCCGTATTCCAGTTGAGGAAACACCATTGGAAAATATCGATGTCTTTGGAAGATCTGTCTTATCGTGGCGCCCGTTCGTATCCTCGAAGAAGCTGAGCGAAGAGCGAGGAACCGTGTGATCAAGTTCCTCAAAGTTCAGTGGTCAAACCACTCCGAGGATGAAGCCACTTGGGAGCGGGAAGATCGTCTCGGCAGATTACCCATCATTCTTCTCCCATCGATCGTAATCTGGGCGAGATTCTGTAAGGGGGAGATTTGTAACAGCCCTAACTTAGGGTTTGTATTTCAAATGTAAAATTTCGAGGAGAAATAAAAACTTTTGTTGTCTCTTCAAATCATTTGAAAGTTTCTACATTTTTCCCTAGCAATTTCCAATTTTCTAGAAGTTGATTCTTGTGATTGGAAATTGTTGTCATCAAATTATTAGCCTTCAAACTTATGATCATCCTCTGAAATTATTTTTTCCTGTCATCTTGATCATCCTATCTACCTCCCTGAATTATTTCACAATTTTTAGATTTTATTTGCTATTTCAAATGGCCAAGTCAAACTAGTTGAAAATCTGGTCAAACCCTAGGTCAGCATGCTTGTGAATTTTCTGCAGAATTTTTCAGTGCATAAAAAGTTCTGGAAAATTTATGCAATGTTGATCTCTGTCTCAAGTAACTACCATAAAAATTTCGGAATTTTTGGAGCTCAGGAGCTACCTCTAAAAATTCTGCAAACTCTCTGAGCCTTTTAAAACTTCAAATCAGTATTCACTGTTTGTCGGGCTCGGACCCGAGCCCGACTCAAACCCGACCGCACCTAAATGGCTCGGTCGCGCCAACTAATCGCACCGCGCGAATCTAATCAATCGTGACCGTCCGATGAAGATCGAACGATCCATGTCGCGTGCGCAACCGACCTGTCCGAATGCATACACCAATCCCAGCCGTCCATTTCAGATCCAACGGTCGGTGTGTTGCTGATCAAATCAAACCACCGGTTCGCACCGCTTCGTCCGTCGCTGACAGGTGGACCCTACCTGTCAGATTCGCCCTCGTCTTCTCCGCACCTCACCGGAGCTCGCGGCCGTTCGCGCATGGGTGCCACGTACCTCGCCGCTGCCACCTATTTGCCCGCGTGTCCCTCTCCGAAGCATCGCCAGAGCTTTATAACCTCACCGCACTCATCCATTCTTCATTTCCTTCGCTCTCTCGCTGTCTCCGCCCGCTTCTCTGTTTCGGCCGGAGAAGAGAACGAAGGTAGCGCCGCCCTTGAGCCCGCGACCGCACCACCGTGATCCACGCTCGACGCCGCCTCCATTTTGCCCATCCTGGGTCCTTGGCGTCCAGTGAATCACCAGGGGCAGTATCGTCGTCTCCGCCTCCGGCGATCTCGGTCTCGGGAGCTCATTTGCGCTCTGGTGAGTCCCTCGCCTCGGCGCTTGGTCCCTCGTGATCGCAATCCCTTTCTGAGTCTAACCGTGAGCTCCTTTCTGGCCTTGGCACATCATGGTGGGCGTGCGGCGTTTCTTCCCGCAAGACGGTGATTTGCCGCCGCAGCAATTTCGGCGCCGCGAGCTCCATCGTCGTCGTGGTCGTGGGCTTATCCTTCCTGAGTCAAGGCGAAGCTGGTGCGCACCTTCTCGAAGCTTCTCATCGCCTGTGGCGTCTTCTCGCGAGGGCCGCACTTTCTTCTCCGCCTCCGTTCGCGCTGACTCATCGCCGGCATCTCCGTGGTCAACCTGCGCCGTCATCGGGTTCGCAAAGTCTCGTGAACCCGAAGGTATCACTCGCTCACTTTGAAACCCGGTTCGCGAGATCCACTGCGCAGCGCGCGCCGCCCCCGTCTTCGCGGCCGGCGAGCCGTGGCGATCGATTAGCACTAATCTTTGTTTAGTTATGTCAGCGATTTGTGGCCCTCTCGTTAAGCGCGTTTAGAAATCCTTTAATCCAACCGTTATGTTATTTTCTTAGTCATCGCTATGTGGGCCCATCCTGTCGGTTGGTGGATGTGTAGCTCGGTGCTACGTTTTCTCTGTCGGAA
This sequence comes from Ampelocalamus luodianensis, assembly GCA_036346255.1. Taxonomy (NCBI): domain Eukaryota; kingdom Viridiplantae; phylum Streptophyta; class Magnoliopsida; order Poales; family Poaceae; genus Ampelocalamus; species Ampelocalamus luodianensis. Next base: position 66,430,691 of record CM070620.1, on the reverse strand, counting down.
GCGTATTTCTTTGTGTGTATATGTTAGAAGTATACTTTGATAAGTCAAAGACGTATTCTTAGAATACGCTCGGCGTCACTTTCGCAAAGCGGGCTGTTCGTCAGCACTTTCGGCCCGCCGATCGATGTCTGGGCTGGTTGGTGTGGGTAGAAAAAGGATTAAATGCTTTAGTATTTCTGTAATGTGTTTTCTGTCGCATTGTTAATTCATTTAAACTTAGAAAATGCATAACTAATTCAATTTTTATCCAAATCGCATGAAACCAAAGTCTTTGTTCATTTTCATTTTAATTGTGCTATTTATTAAAAATTAGTCTCAACCTTGTCTCTGTAGCAAAAATCTGTTAATTAATTAAATGGTGTTTTATGTATTTTCCAAGTTAGAAAATTCATATCTTTTCAATAATTGTCCATATCCAAAAAACCAACTCTGTAAATTTTCATTTTTAGTGTGCTAATTATCAGGATAGGTTTTATACACTGTTTCTGTTCATGAAAATTTGTTAAGTAATTAACTAGTGTTTTGATGTGTTTTTAGCTTAGGAAATTCATAGAAAATTCTTAATAACTTAAAATGAATTGTTCTCTGTTTCGAAATTTTGTTATATCATGCTTAAGCTGCTGTATGAGTTTTAGTATGTTTGTTTGTTGTTGCATGTTTGAGTTTTGTCGGTGTTATTCGTTCTTATTATTTGCTTTGTTCAATCGCTAGGCTTCGATATTTGCGGCAACCCAGAAACGACCCTCGCAACAAATTGAGCAACGGCGAGAGCAGCGGTTTGATCATGATAATCGGTATTTTAAAGTCTAATATTTTGTTTTGTTTGTATGTATGCATCGCTTAATTTGTGTTAAATTGATTAGTTAAATCAGTGTTTGCATATCCACGTAGATGAATATTGACCTCTACTACCGAGCCTAGGTTATTTGCCGTGATCGAGGTCGTTGGATGATCTCTTGTCACTTAGTAGATCCGGTCAAATTGCTTAGACATGCTTAGTATCGGTAGAAATGGGCGGTTATCGACTTAGTCGGTAACCTTGATCACACAAAATTTTCTATAACTTTATATTTCAGCATTTACGCTATGTTTAATTGCAAAACTAAAACTGAAAACAAAAATGATTTAGACGCGCACAACTGTGGTAAGATTGGTGTGATCTGTTGGGTGTGATCGAAAGGTGCCAGTCAATTAAGGACCGAACATCTTGTGAGTTTCATTATCCAGGCATTTGGCGTGCTAACCACACTAGAGGGTATGGGACCTCTCTTGACCTAGTACTTTGGCGTGTATTGGCTCCGGTCGCAGGAGGTCGCGGGAGGGATGGAGGTGGGAGCATGGTAGTTGTCAGAAAAGCTTTATCTGAGTGGGTAGTTGTCTTTCGGCTTTACCATGTAAGCGTATGGATTTCTATCCATACGAGCGGCCCGTAGTTAATACACAATATTGGAAAAAGTCTCGTAGGACTTAGTGTGCGGCATACCTTCGAAGTGTGCTTTGGCTTAAAGCGATGCGAAGTGTGGGTGCAGATGGTACACCTGCGAGGTTCAAAACTATTCGAATAGCCTCGCCCTAGGTGATGGACACGCTTGGGTAAGCTTATCGAGAGTTAGACTACAACATTTAAATTAAAACTTGATGGGTGGTGCTAACGGTATTCGTGCTATTGTTGTGGTGACTATTGGGATAGTCACTTCTAGGTTGTTTATCTTTGCTTTTGTTATTATTATCCCTACTTTGTTATTTCAATCTTAAAAATGAATTGCAAACTTGCCTTTAAAGCAGTATTACCTTATTGCAAATGAAAATTGGCTTTATGCAAATGAAACATATGGCCTCCACCAAATAAGCTTGCATGTAGCTTATGAATAGGTGCGCTAGTTCACGTCGGTCTTGCGGGTACAAAGACAATCTTTGTACTCGGTGCTTTGCTTAATGTTTTTGTTGCAGAGGAGGAAGGTGAGCCCCAAGGGCCTCACTTACGTGAGTGTGTTGCCGTTTCGTGGGCGACTAGACTTGGCGGTGCAGTCGATGCCTTGTGGGTTGGAGGCACGTTGATTGGCTTTGTTTATAGCCATCTTATGGCACTTTTGCTTCATTTGTCGTTCTTGTTTATTTGTGTATCTTGTGGCACAGTCGGCCTTTGTGCGTAATAACTCTACTATTTGTTTATCTTCCGTTTGGTAGTGTGGTGTTTGGACTCTATGTTTGGAATGGAGTTGATGTCTAATTTTGTACCGAGGTGTGTATCTTGCTTTGGGAAGTATACATATCTCGAGGATCAGTTTATTTGATTTGTGATGCTAGGACCAGGTGGTTGGTTAAGCATTACAAGCCAAATAAATTGGGGTCCTCACACAGACTTCCCTCCCTATGTATACAACTTACAATAGGACGGTGCTCAGGGAAAAGAAACTGAGAACTCAACTTCTCCTTAACTAACTTTTCAAACTGTTAAGCACAAGCATGAGTGATCTAAGTAGTTTATCCCCAACTAGTTTAAAGCGAAACAACAAACTTTCTAACTATCTGCATTAGAATGCCACTAACCCTTTGCCAGATTTAAACACCTACATACTTCTTTTACAGATCAACCAAAAGACAAAACAACACAGCTGTATGAACTAAGTGCTACTGCAATAATAGTTATCTTACTAACAAAACTAATTACCTCCAGAAAAATCGCTCTGCTTAACCTTCAACAAAAGAATCTCATTACCTTGCCAGCTAACTTCTCGTTCAATTGACAATTAGACTTGAGTAATAAGTTGACAAGCGTAAACTCGCTACCTTGAGAGAGTTGATTACACGGTGAGTTCCATTTTTAGCGACAAAGAGGAGCCGTTCGAGAAGGAATTACGGGACCGGACCGGCGGGGAGGCTCGGCGATTTGGAGGCGACGCAGACGGTCGAAGGCGGCGAGGGACGGCGAGGCGAGCTCCACTGCGAGCATACCAACACATTCTTTGAGGCATATTCACAAACACATAGAGCGCAAAGAGAAAGGACCAAAAGCAGCTCATCAAAGGTTTGTCGCCGTGGTCGGAAGGTCGGCGGCGGTGGGCAACCGAGCCGGGCAGCTCGGGGCTTGGCGATGGCGGGGAGGCGGTGCATGCAGCAATCGGGGCATGGAGGAGCTGGAGTAGCACCGGCAGCAGAGGGGGCCGGTGGCGCTCGGGTTCCAGGGCGCAGGGCGCAGCGGGCACGCCGAGGAGGTGAAGCAGTCGGCAGGGAAGACCGAGGTCGGCGCGGGTTGGGGCCGAGGAAGATGGGGTCGACGCGGCTCCGGTGGTAGGAGGCGTGTAACAGCCCTAACTTAGGGTTTGTATTTCAAATGTAAAATTATGAGGAGAAATAAAAACTTTTGTTGTCTCATCAAATCATTTGGTAGTTTTCCAAATTTTCCCTAGCAATTTCCATTTTCTAGAATTAAATTCTTGTGAATGGAAATTGTTGTCAGCAAATTCTTAGCTTTCAAACTTGTGATCATCCTCTGAAATTATTTTTCCTATCATCTTGATCATCCTATCTACCTCCCTGAATTATTCCATAATTTTTAGATTTTATTTGCTATTTGAAATGCCCAAGTCAAACCAGTTTAGAAATCTGGTCAAACCTCTAGATAGCCGCTTGTGAATTTTATTGGGAGAAATCTAGTGCATGAAAACTCCTGGAAAAATTACACAAGGTTGCCCTCTTTTCCAGTAAGCTTCCATAAAAATTTCAGAATTTTTGGAGCTCAGGAGCTACCTCTAAAAATTCCCAAAACCCTCTTTGTCTTTCTAATTCAAATCTGAAATCACTGTTCCTCGGGTTCAAACCCCACTTGGGCTCGAGTCCGACCGCACCTAATGGGCTCGGTCGCACCGCCTAACCGCACAGCGCGAGCCCGATCACTGTCGACCGTCGGATGCAGATCGTGCGGCCCGCGTGCGCCGAATCAACCGACCTGTCCGAATGCATACATCAATCTCGACCGTTCATTTTAGATCCAACGGTCGATACATTCTGGGTCGAGTCAAACCACCGGTTCGCACCGCACTTGACTCCGGCTCGCACCGCTTCGCCGCTATCGCTGACTAGCGGACCCGACCTATCAGCATCGTCCACGTCTTCTCCGCGTCTCACCGTAGCTCGCGGCCGTTAGCGCATGCTCGCCACGTCCCTCGTCGCTGCCACCTCGTGGACGCGTGTCTGGTTGTGGCGTGTCGCCGGGGTCTCATCTACCCACCGAGCTCATTCATTTCTTCTCTACCCTATTCTCGTGCTTTCTCCGTCCATCTTTTAGTTTCGGCCGGAGAAAAACCCGAGAGCAGCGCCGCCGTGTTAACGCCGCCCTTGAGCTCGCGACCGCACCACCGTGATCCACGCCGGCGCGCATCCATTTTGCCCATCCGGGTCCTTGGCGCCGATGAATCACGGGGTGGTATCGTCGTCTCCACCTCGCGCTCGGCCCGTGAGATCGTTTGCGTTCTGGTGAGTCTCAAGCCTCAGCGGTTGATCCCACTTGATCGCAATGCTTCACTGATGCTCACGGTGGGCTCGTTTCTGTCTTTGATGCATCGTGGAGGTGTGCGACTCCTTGTTCTCCGAACACGGTATTTACGCCGCGCGCGTTTCGCCATTTCCGTGCTCCATCGTCGTCTTGATCGTGGGCGAAACCTTCCTGGAGTCAAGGCGAAGCTGAGGCGCACTTTCCGGGGTCTTCTCGAAGCTCGCAGCGTCCCCTCCGCGAGCACCACACTTTCTTCTCCGCCTCCGGCCGTCGTGAGCTCATCTCCGGTGACCATCGGACCCCGCGTCGCCACCTCTGGGTTCGCGAAGTCTCGTGAACCGAAGGTATCACTCACTCGTTTTGAAACTCACGGTTTGTGAGATCCCGCTGCGCGCCGCGCCGTCTCTCTTGGCGCGGTGAACCGCCGGTGATGTTTAAGTTTAGCACTAATCATGCCTAGTTTGAGTCTCGACTTGTGGGCCCTCTCATTGTCGCGTTTAGGAAATCCTTTAATCCAACCGTTATGTTATTCTCTTAGTCAACGCCATGTGGGTCCATCTTTGTCGGTTGGTGGTTGTGCGACTTTGATGCTATGTTTTCTCTGTTGGGAAACGATTTCTCTGTGAGTATATGTTAGAAGTACACATTGATAAGTCAAAGGCGTATTCTTAGAATACGCCTTAAATGCCGCCGATGGCGCCTTTGGTCAAGTTTGACACAGTCGCCGCTTTTTCGCGATCCACTTTGTCGATGTATGCGGGGCTAGTTGGTTGTCGGTAGGGAAAGGTATAAATGCTATATAGAATTTTGTAATGCTTTTTCTGTTGCACTATTAACTCATTTAAACTTAGAAAATGCATAACTAATTCAATTTTTATCTAAATCGCATGAATCCAATGCTGTTAATTTTCATTTCAAATGTGGTATTTACTAAAATTAGTTTCAACCTTGTCTCTGTAGCAAAAATCTGTTAATTAATTAAAAGATGTTTTATGTATCTTCTAAATTAGAAAATGTATATCTCTTTCAATAATTGTCCAAATCCAGCGAAACCAATTCTGTAAAATTTCATTTTTAGTATACTAATTATCAGGATAGGTTTTAGATACTATTCCTGTTCATGAAAATTTGTTAAGTAATTAACTAGTGTTTTGATGTGTTTTTGCTTAGAAAATTCATGGAAAATTCTTAATAACCTAAAATGATTTGTTCTCTGTTTCTAAAATTTTGTTATATCTTGCTTAGGTTGCTGGGTGAGTTTGATTTGTTTTGATGTTGTTGTATGGTTGAGTTTTGTCGGTGTTTTTCGCTCTTATTCGCTGTTATTTGTTCTTTCGTTAGGATTCGATATTTGCGGCAACCACGAGAACGACCCTCATAACAAATTGAGCAATGACATCCGAACAAGCGGTTTGATCATGATAATCCCAGTATTTTAAAGTCTAATATTTTGTTTCAATTGTATGTATGCATTGCTTAATTTGTGTTAAATTGATTAGTTAAATCGTGAGTTGCATATCCTGTAATCAAAATATTGATCTCTCTGACACGAGCCTAGGTTATTTGTCGTGATTAGAGGTCATTGGATGATCTCTTGTCACTTAGTAGATCGGGTCAATGCTTAGACATGCTTAGTATCGGTAGAAATGGGCGGTTATCGACTTAGTCGGTAACCTTGATCACCAAAATTTACTACAACTTTTGTTTCAGCATTTTTGCTATGTTTAATTGCAAAACTAAAACTAAAAACAATAATGATTTAGACTTGGGCACAATGGTAAGACGGTGTGATCTGTTGGGTGTGATTTGGAAAGGTGCCCAGCCGATTAATGACCGAGTTACTTGCGCCACCGTCATTGAGCATTTTGCGTGCTAACCACACTAGAGTATATGGGACCTCTCTTGACCTAGTACTTTGGCGTGTATTGGCTCCGGTCGCAGGAGGGATGGAGGTGGGAGCATGGTAGTTGTCAGAAAAGCTTTATCCCGAGTGGGTAGTTGCCTTTCGGCTTTACCATGTAGCGTATGGATTTCTATCCATACGAGCGGCTCGTAGTTAATACACAATATTGGAAAAAGTCTCGTAGGACTTAGCCGTGCCCAAAGATACCTTGGAAGTGTGCTTTGGCTTAAAGGCGATGCAGGTGTGGGTACATTGGTACACCCTGCAGGTTAAAACTATTCGAATAGCCTCGTCGTGAGGTTATGGACACGCTCGGATCGCCCCAAGAACTAGACTACAACATTTAAATTAAAACTTGATGGGTGGTACGAACTGGGATTAGTGCTATGTTGTGGTGACTATTGGGATAGTCACTTCTAGGTGGTTACTTGTATCTATCTTTATTTGTGATTATTTCAACGATAAAAATGAATTGCAAACACGCCTTCAAACTGTATTATATTATTGCAAATGAAAATTGGCTTTATGCAAATGAAACATATGGCCTCCACTAAACAAGCTCGCATGTAGCATATGAATAGGTCGCTAGTTCACACGTCGGTCTTGCGGGTACAAAGACAATCTTTGTACTCAGTGCTTTGCTTAATGTTTTTGTTGCGAGAGGAAGAAGGTGAGCCCCAAGGGCCTCACTACGTGAGTGTGTTGCCGTTTTCGTGGGCGACTAGACTTGGCGGTCGGTCGGATGCTTGTGGGTTGGAGGCACACGATTGGCTTTGTTTATAGCCATCTTATGGCACTTTTGCTTCATTGTCGTTCTTGGTTATTTTTGTATCTTGTGGCACATCGGCCTTTATGCGTAATAACTCTACTATTTGTTTATCTTCCGTTTGGTAGTGTAGTGTTTGGACTCTATGTTTGGAATGGAGTTGATGTCTAATTTTGTAGCAGGGTGTGTATCTTGCTTTAGGAAGTATACATATCTCGAGATCAATTATTTGATTTGTGATGCTAGGACCGGTGGTTGGTTAAGCATTACAAGCCGAATAAATTGGGGTCCTCACAAAGTTGGTATCAGAGCCATTCTGACCGTAGCAACCCAAGCATAGTCGTCCTTAGGATATTTTGAAAAAGCTTAATTTCAAAATATAAAAAGGGTTTATGAAAGCCTAGGCAGATTCTCATATTTTACTTCTTACCTATCTTAGCCTTCTACTCTCATCTTACTCTAATTTGAGTTTAGAACTTGGTTTCTCTCTTTCCTTTCAAAAGATAGTTACTACCGGTAGAATCAGTCTTTGGGAGAACCATAGAGAATTAGTCTAATTAAAAGTTGTGGGGGTGTAAGGGTAAGATATGTATGAGTTTGCTAAATGTCTGATTTTTGTCAATTGGTTTTGTAACTTAAAAGTCTTGTGTTTGTTTTGTGCTGTTAGTAAGTTATTTGCAGTGGGTTGTCGACTTCGTGTTTTCCGGCTATTGTTAACTTGTCTTAGTGAAACAGGATGGCGGGAGAGCAGCGTGGCGGTCAGCCAGGTGGTCATGATGAGGAGCTTCCCCTCCTCAGACCATGGGTGAGGTGCTCACTCGGTCGAGCGAAACCGCATGGACGACGCGCATCTTGGAGGTTATTGCTAGGAATACCTCCACTCCTGCTGGTGGTGGCGGCCACCGGACTCGCGAGGACTTGCGAGTTCCTCCGTCTGTGACCCCGACTTTCTCCCGCTCACGAGGACCCTCTCGATGCGGATGATTGGCTGCGCATGGTTGAGCAGCTCAACATAGCTCGATGCCGAGCACAGGATAAGGCACTCTTCGCGTCCCACCACTTGAGGGCGCAACACTCTCATGGTGGGAGAACTACCTCGCCATGCGGCCGCGGGCCATGTGGTCGCGTGGGAGGAGTTGAGATCGGCTTTTCGTCGGGCCCACATCCCGGATGGCACGATGAAGGCGAAGAAGAAGGAGTTCCTCGCGCTCAAGCAAGGGCGCAAGTGCATGATTTGAGTACATGCACGAGTTCAATCATTTGGCTCGTTATGCTCTGAGGAGGTGGCCTCGGATGAGGCTAAGCGGGAGAAGTTTATGGATGGTTTGTCAGAGGAGCTGCGGGACAGTGTCTATTGTGGACTTCCGACTTTCGTGCCTTGGTTGATAAGGCCATTGTTCCGAGCACAAGGCAAAGGTCTTTAGGTGAGTCATAGCGCAAATGGGAGGCGCATCGGTCTACTCATACCGGCCTCGCTCGTCCTCGGTGGGCGGCACGAGGCCCGTTCTTTTGCTCCACCGGCGCCGAGGCTATCTGCACCAGCTCCTCGCCCACCGCAGCGTGTTTGAGCCCACGTGCGCTGCGATCCAGCACAGGCGGCCTCCGCAATCCGGCGGCCGAGGTTACTTGTTTTCGCTGCCACAACAAGGGCCACTACGCCAACGCTTGCCCTCAGAGTGTTGCAGCAGCCCCTCATCCTAATGGAGGGCGCGGGCGGGAGTGGTCACCCACCGACGAGAAGATGATCCGAAGCCCGAGTGCGGCAATGGTCGAGTCAACCACCTTTCAGCTGAGGAGGCTCAGGGGGCGCCAGATGTCGTGATGGGTACACTTTTTGTTAATTCTCGTCCTGCTGCAGTATTATTTGATTATGGAGCATCGCATTCTTTTATTTCAAGATCATTTGCTGCTGCTAGTGGTCTTCACTGTGTTCCTTTGGAAGTTCCTTTGCTCATCCGCTCTCCGGGGTCGGAAATGAGAGCTGATTTACAGTGTCGGGATGTTCCTATCATAGTCAAAGGAGTGGGGTTTTTGGCAAACCTTATTCTGCTCAGTTCCGCGAGCCTGGATGTGATTATTGGCATGGATTGGTTGTCCCAACACTTGGGACAAATCGATTGTGCGGGAAGATTATCTATCTCACGACCCTTCAGTGGCGGTCGGATTTTCGCGCGGCCGGGGCGCATCTATGTGCATTAGAAGCGAAGCGACCTTGCAAAATCATGATGTTCCCATAGTATCGACTTTACGGATGTCTTTCACGAAGACTTGCGGGATGCCTCGATTCGAGACCTTGAGTTTGTCATTGAGTTCTTTGCCGTCGCCTCTATCTCGAAGGCGCGTATCGGATGCCTCCCAATGAGCTAGAAGAATTGAAGAAGCAGCTTGGTGAGCTCCAAGCAAAGGGTTTCATCCGTCCCAGTTCATCTCCTTGGGGTTGTCCGGTGATCTTTGTGAAGAAGAAGGACAAGACTTTGCGCATGTGTGTTGACTACCGTCCTCTCAATGAGGTGACGGTGAAGAACAAGTATCCTCTGCCCCGCATCGATGATCTGTTTGATCAGTTGACTGGAGCCCAGGTGTTCTCAAAGATTGATTTGAGAATGGGGTATCATCAGGTCAGGATCATATCAGAGGATATTCCGAAGACGGCTTTCACTACTCGTTATGGGCTGTACGAGTACACCGTCATGTCTTTCGGTTTAACCAATGCTCCAGCCTTGTTCATGAACTTAATGAATTCAGTATTCATGGAGTTTTTGGATAAATTTGTGGTGGTCTTTATTGATGATATTCTTATCTATTCCAAGATCAAGCGAGCATCTTGAGCATCCGAAGATTGTTTTGGGCAAATTGCGGGAGCATCAGCTATATGCAAAGTTCAGCAAATGCGAGTTCTGGTTGAAGGAAGTGGCATTCTTGGGCCATGTTCTTTTAGCTGGAGGCATAGCTGTGGATCCCAGCAAGGTCAGCGATGTTCTATCTTGGGGGCAGCCCAAGTCAGTCACCGATGTGCGGAGTTTTCTCGGTTTAGCGGGCTACTACCGCCGTTTTATCGAGAACTTCTCCAAGATCGCAAAGCCAATGTTGAATTGCTCAAGAAGGACAAGAAGTTTGTGTGGTCCTCTGCTTGTGATGAGAGCTTTCGGAGCTCAAACATTGATTGACTTCATCTATCCTTACTCTTCCCTGATGTCCACAAGAGCTTGATATTTCTGCGTTGCCTCTCGTCGGGGACTTGGATGTGTTCTTATGCAGGAAGGCAAGGCAGTTGCTTATGCATCCAGGCAGTTGAGACCTCATGAGCTCAACTATCCCACCCATAATCTAGAGCTTGCTGCTGTGGTTCATGCACTCAAGATGTGGCGGCATTATCGATCGCAGAACCGTGTGAGGTGTATTACGATCACAAGAGCTTGAAATACTGTTCACCCGGCGGATCTGAACCTCGTGCAAAGGAGCTGGTTGGAATTGATCAAAGATTATGACATGGGTATTGGTATCATCCGGCAAGGCCAATGTGGTTCTTTGATGCACTTAGCGAAAGGTGTATTGCAATACTCGATGATCCAAGAGCAACAGCCTGCACTTCTTGCAGAATTTCAGCGTCTCAACTTGGGTTTGGTTGAGCATGGTTCCCTTGCTGCCTTGGTTGTCCAACCAACCTTGGTGGATCAAATCAAGTCAGCACAGCAGTCAGATGTTGGTGTGGGTAAAATCAAGCAGAACATCAAGAATGGATCAGCCAAATGTTTTACAGAGGATGAGCACGGTGTTGTATGGTTTGGGCAGCGTCTTGTGGTCCCAAAGGTCCCAGAGTTGCGGGATTTGATTCTTCAAGAGGCCCATGATTCGCCTTTGTCCATCCATCCCGGGGCCACTAAAATGTACCAAGATCTGCGTTAGAGATTCTGGTGGACTCGCATGAAGCGCGAGATTGCCAGGTTCGTGGCCAGATGTGACATATGTTGTCGCGTCAAGGCTGAGCATCAGCGTCCGGCCAGTCTCCATCGACCTTTGACGATGCGAGAATGGAAGTGGGATTCTGTAGGCATGGACTTCGTCACTGGTCTACCCCGTACTCCTGCAGGGAAGGATGCATTATGGGTTATCATCGATCGATTGACGAAGGTGGCTCATTTCCTTCCAGTGCGATCGAAGATTGATGTGAATCAGTTAGCGGATCTTTACATATCCCGCATTGTGAGTCTGCATGGTGTGCCATGAACAATTGTGTCAGATCGTGGTTCTCTGTTCACCTCTCGGTTTTGGCATAGTCTGCAGGAAGCCATGGGGACCCGTCTTTCGTTCAGCTCAGCCTATCATCCTCAGACTGATGGTCAGACGGAGCGCGTCAATCAGGTGCTTGAAGATATGCTCCGTGCTTGTGTTCTTTCCTATGGGAAGAATTGGGAGAAGTGCCTACCGCTTGCCGAGTTCTCCTACAACAACAGCTTCCAAGCTAGTCTCGGCATGGCACCATTTGAGGCCTTGTATGGACGGCGATGCAGGACACCGTTGAACTGGTCAGAAACTGGTGAAAGGCAGTTCTTTGGTCCAGATTCGATCAATGAGGCGGAAAACCAAGTGCAGTTGATTCGTGAGCACTTGCGCGTAGCTCAGTCCAGGCAGAAGAGCTATGCAGATCGACGTCGCCGTGAGTTGAGTTTCCAGCCCAATGACTTTGTCTATCTCAAAGTCTCACCTCACGAAGGACATCGTCGTTTTTGTCAAGGGCAACAAGCGGCTCCTCGATATGTCGGTCAGATCGCATCATCAAGAAAGTGGGAGCTGTTGCATACAAGTTAGAGTTGCCGGCTACACTTGAGGGGTGCATGATGTTTTCCATGTGTCACTGATTGAAGAAGTGCCTCGTGTTCGGTTGAGGAAACACCATTGGAAAATATCGATGTGCGGGAAGATCTGTCTTATCATGGCGTCCGTTCGTATCCTCGAAGAAGTGAGCGCAGAACAAGGAACCGTGTGATCAAGTTCCTTAAAGTTCGGTGGTCGAACCACTCGAGGATGAAGCCACTTGGGAGCGGGAAGATCGTCTCGAGCGATTACCCATCCTTCTTCTCCCGGTGATCGAGAATCTGGGCGAGATTCTGTAGGGGGAGATTTGTAACAGCCCTAACTTAGGTTTTGTATTTCAAATGTAAAATTATGTGGAGAAATAAAAACTTTTGTTGTCTCATCAAATCATTTGGTAGTTTTCCAAATTTTCCCTAGCAATTTCCATTTTCTAGAATTAAATTCTTGAGAATGGAAATTGTTGTCAGCAAATTCTTAGCTTTCAAACTTGTGATCATCCTCTGAAATTATTTTTCCTATCATCTTGATCATCCTATCTACCTCCCTGAATTATTCCACAATTTTTAGATTTTATTTTCTATTTCAAATGCCCAAGTCAAACCAGTTTAGAAATCTGGTCAAACCTCTAGATAGCCGCTTGTGAATTTTATTGGGAGAAATATAGTGCATGAAAACTCCTGGAAAAATTACACAAGGTTGCCCTCTTTTCCAGTAAGCTTCCATAAAAATTTCAGAATTTTTGGAGCTCAGGAGCTACCTCTAAAAATTCCCAAAACCCTCTTTGTCTTTCTAATTCAAATCTGAAATCACTGTTCCTCGGGTTCAAACCCCACTTGGGCTCGAGTCCGATCCGCACCTAATGGGCTCGGTCGCACCGCCTAACCGCACTGCCATGAGCCCGATCACCTGTCGGCCGTCCGATGCAGATTGTGCGGCCGCGCGGCGTCGAATCAACCGACTGTCCGATGCGCATACATCAATCTCGACCATTCATTTTAGATCCAACGGTCGATACATTCTGGGTCGAGTCAAACCACCGATTCGCACCGCACTTGACTCCGGCTCGCACCGCTTCGCCGCTATCGCTGACTAGCGGACCCCACCTGTCATCATCGTCCTCGTCTTCTCCGCGTCTCACCGGAGCTCGCGGCCGTTAGCGCATGCTCGCCACGTCCCTCGTCGCTGCCACCTCGTGGACGCGTGTATGGTTGTGGCGTGTCGCCGGGGTCTCATCTACCCACCGAGCTCATTCATTTCTTCTCTACCTATTTCGTGCTTTCTCCGTCCATCTTTTAGTTTCGTAGGAGAAAAACCCGAGCGGCGCCGCCGTGTTAACGCCGCCCTTGAGCCGCGATCGCACCACCGTGATCCACGCCGACGCCGCCTCCATTTTGCCCATCCGGGTCCTTGGCGTCGAGTGAATCACGGGGTGGTATCGTCGTCTCCACCTCCGCGCTCGGCTCGTGAGATCGCTTGCGTTCGGTGAGTCTCAAGCCTCGCGGTTGATCCCACTTGATCGCAATGCTTCACCGATGCTCACGGTGGGCTCGTTTACGTCTTTGATGCATCGTGGAGGGTGTGCGACTCCTTGTTCTCGAGCACGGTATTTCGCCGCGCGGCTTTCGACCATTTCCGTGCTCCATCGCCGCGTCTTGATCGTGGCGAAACCTTCACGAGTCAAGGCGGCCGAGGCGCACTTTCCGGTCTTCGAAGCTCGCGGCGTCCTCGCGAGCACCGCACTTTCTTCTCCGCCTCGGCCGTCGTGAGCTCATCTCGGTGACCATCGGATCCGCGTCGCCACCTGCGGGTTCGCGAAGTCATTGTGAACCCGAAGGTATCACTCACTCGTTTTGAAACTCACGGTTTGCGAGATCCATCGCGCGGCGCGCGCGCCGTCTGGCTTGGCCGTGAACGCCGGTGATGTTTAAGTTTAGCACTAATCATGCCTAGTTTGAGTCTCGACTTGTGGGCCCTCTCTCGTTTGTCGCGTTTAGGAAATCCTTTAATCCAACCGTTATGTTATTCTCTTAGTCACTGCCATGTGGGTCCATGCTGTCAGTTGGTGGTTGTGCAGCTTTGATGCTATGTTTTCTCTGTTGGGAAACGTATTTCTCTGTGAGTATATGTTAGAAGTACACTTTGATAAGTCAAAGACGTATTCTTAGAATACGCCTTCGACGTCGCCGATGGCTTCTTTGAGTCAAGTTTGACACAGTCGCGTTTTCAGCGCGGTCCCTTTGTCGATGTCTGGGGCTAGTTGGTTGTCGGTAGGGAAAGGTATAAATGCTATATAGAATTTTGTAATGCTTTTTCTGTTGCACTATTAACTCATTTAAACTTAGAAAATGCATAACTAATTCAATTTTTATCTAAATCGCATGAATCCAGTGCTGTTAATTTTCATTTCAAATGCGGTATTTACTAAAATTAGTTTCAACCTTGTCTCTGTAGCAAAAATCTGTTAATTAATTAAAAGATGTTTTATGTATCTTCTAAATTAGAAAATGTATATCTCTTTCAATAATTGTCCAAATCCAGCGAAACCAATTCTGTAAAATTTCATTTTTAGTATACTAATTATCAGGATAGGTTTTAGATACTATTCCTGTTCATGAAAATTTGTTAAGCAATTAACTAGTGTTTTGATGTGTTTTTAGCTTAGAAAATTCATGGAAAATTCTTAATAACCTAAAATGATTTGTTCTCTATTTCTAAAATTTTGTTATATCTTGCTTAGGTTGCTGGGTGAGTTTGATTTGTTTTGATGTTGTTGTATGGTTGAGTGTTGTCGGTGTTTTTCGCTCTTATTCGCTGTTATTTGTTCTTTCGTTAGGATTCGATATTTGCGGCAACCCTGAGAACGACCCTCCGCAACAAATTGAGCAACAGCATCCAGGCAAGCAGTTTGATCATGATAATCCCAGTATTTTAAAGTCTAATATTTTGTTTCAGCTGTATGTATGCATTGCTTAATTTGTGTTAAATTGATTAGTTAAATCCGTAGCTGCATATCCTGTAGTCAAAAATTGATCTCTACTACCGAGCCTAGGTTATTTTTGTGATTAGAGGTCGTTGGATGATCTCTTGTCACTTAGTAGATCCGGTCAATCGCTTAGACATGCTTAGTATCGGTAGAAATGGGCGGTTATCGACTTAGTCGGTAACCTTGATCACACAAAATTTACTACAACTTTTTGTTTCACATTTTGCTATGTTTAATTGCAAAACTAAAACTAAAAACAAAAATGATTTAGACTTGGGCACAATGGTAAGACCGGTGTGATCTGTTGGGTGTGGTGGAAAGGTGCCCAGTCGATTAAGGACCGAGTTACTTGCGCCACCGCATCGAGCATTTTGCGTGCTAACCACACTAGAGTATATGGGACCTCTCTTGACATAGTACTTTGGCGTGTATTGGCTCCAGTCGCAGGAGGTCGCAGGAGGGATGGAGGTGGGAGCATGGTATTTGTCCGAAAGCTTTATCTCGAGTGGGTAGTTGCCTTTTCGGCTTTACCATGTAAGCGCATGGATTTCTATCCATACGAGCGGCTCGTAGTTAATACACAATATTGGAAAAAGTCTCGTAGGACTTAGCCGTGCAGCGTACCTTGAAGTGTGCTTTGGCTTAAAGGCGATGCAGAGTGTGGGTACATTGGTACACCCTGCGCAGGTTAAAACTATTCGAATAGCCTCGCCCTAGGTTATGGACACGCTCGGATCGCCCCAAGAACTAGACTACAACATTTAAATTAAAACTTGATGGGTGGTACGAATGGGATTCGTGCTATGTTGTGGTGACTATTGGGATAGTCACTTCTAGGTGGTTACTTGTATCTATCTTTATTTCGCAGATTATTTCACGGTAAAAATGAATTGCATACCGCTTCAAAGTGTATTATATTATTGCAAATGAAAATTGGCTTTATGCAAATGAAACATATGGCCTCCACTAAACAAGCTCGCATGTAGCATATGAATAGGTCGCTAGTTCACACGTCTGTCTTGCGGGTACAAAGACAATCTTTGTACTGTGTGCTTTGCTTAATGTTTTGTTGCAGAGGAAGAAGGTGAGCCCCAAGGGCCTCACTACGTGAGTGTGTTGCCGTTTCGTGGGACGACTAGACTTGGCGGTCGGTCCGATGCCTTGTGGGTTGGAGGCACGCTGATTGGCTTTGTTTATAGCCATCTTATGGCACTTTTGCTTCCGCTGTCATTCTTGGTTATTTTTGTATCTTGTGGCCTGTCGGCCTTTGTCTGTAATAACTCTACTATTTGTTTATCTTCCGTTTGGTAGTGTAGTGTTTGGACTCTATGTTTGGAATGGAGTTGATGTCTAATTTTGTAGCAGGTGTGTATACCTTTCAGGAAGTATACATATCTCGAGGATCAATTTATTTGATTTGTGATGCTAGGACCAGGTGGTTGGTTAAGCATTACAAGCCAAATAAATTGGGGTCCTCACAAGGCAACGAAGGCGGCGGCGGCCATGGAGTAGCCGGGTCGGCGGAGGGAGAGGCCGGGGCGGAGCCGGGACAGAGCAGCCAGGCTGGCTCGGGCGCACGGGATCGAGCGCCGGGAGGAGCCGGGGCGAGGGCGGTGGAGGAGGGCGGCCGGATCTGGATGGCGCCGGAGGAGGAGGCACCAGGGGTGGTGGGCTGCTGAAGAGGCCGACGGCGGGGAGAGGCGTGCTCGGTGGGGGAGGCGGCGGCAGCACGCAGTGGAGCTGGGAGGCGGCGGCAGCTCTAAGGGGCGGCGGCGACATGCTCTGGAGCTTTTGTGGAGGAGAAGAGGGAGGGAAGGAAATGGCAGGGAAGGAGGCCAAGGCTGGGCGCTGCCTTTTCTATGTGCCAGAGCGATGCACTCGGTGGTGGATGACTTAGGCGGTGGTGACCGAGTGCGATGCGTGGCGAGCATGCATGACGATCGGTCGACGGGCAAACGCATGGAGGGGCGCTCGGTGAGAATGCGGCTGCGAGGGTGAAGCCGAAGGCGAAACCATGGGCGGGGTCAAGAACCCGGGGCAAGGCGGTGTCTTGCTGGCGAGTTGCATGCACAGGCTTGGGCGGATACGTAGAGAAGATGGCCTGCCGGTGGGGCGATGCACACGGCGATGGCAGAGCGGCTGTGTCGTTCGGCCGGTATGGACAACGGATTTGAGGGCGATCTTTGGCGGCGGCCGCAACGCGTGGCGAGGAGGTTCAGAGGCTGTCGTCGGGAGAGAGAGCGGCATGGGTGGCGAGGGGGACGGCGGCTCGACGTGGCACACATGCGTGCGACGTCGCTTGGTGCGAACTGGCTCGGCCAGACCCGAGTGGCGAAGTGGTCCGGTCGGAGGAACAATACGTGGGTTAGGATTTGGATTTAGGGTTAGCGAAATAAATTCGGAGATTTTAGGTTCTGAACAGGTCTTTGACCTAGGATTTATTTTTAGTAATATTTTACAGGGCAATGTTTAAGTTAATTTTATTATGATGATTTAATTGCATCTGATTCTTTTACTTTACAATTTTATGTTTCTAGGGTTTTCTATTTAGGATTTTCATTTCATAACAGTTGTGCTGACAAAAGAAATGCAGATCAAATAACTCACAAATTGTAGACAAACTGAACGACAACAGATAATCATACAAAAAGTTTTTAAAAACCTCGTATTTTTGCATTTTGGAAATTTCGGGATGTTACATGACATTTCGTTGTATCTATGATTTAATAAATGTTCCTTGAATATTGCCTTTGTGTTGATTAACAAGTATGTGACTTGTTTGTGAAACTCTTTACTTGTATGGTTATTCTAAAGTTGTCCCTAGTCGGAGTTCATGTGAGGACACACGTGAATGATGGATTAGCACATGTATCGGTTGATGACCATGTTTCACAGGTCATAGACATGGAGATGTCAAACCAATAATGTGGACACATGTTTAGAACATGGGGTTGGACCGACCCAACATGAGACATAGCTTTTATACTTATGGTTCTCTCTACACAATGTGTACGCCTTGTCCTTAGACACGAGATTGTCGCATGTACTTGAGATGTGAATAGACCTACTTAGGGGCTATCAAACGCTACTCCGTGAATCGGGTAGTTATAAAGGTAGCTTTCGGATTTGTCATGAAGCATCTTTGCGAGGCATGGTCGATCGAGATGGGATTTGCCCTCCCTACAGAGAGAGATATCTCGGGCCTCGAGTGATCGGATCGAAATGCATGGTCATGCTACTTAAGGTTAAGAGTTAACCTAGTAAGGGATTCCAGATCACAGGATCGAGAAAGAGTGGTCAGCTTGGAGCTCGACCGATGAATATCGTGAGGCAAACATAACGTTGTGATGGTTCGTCCGATATGATCTTTACGTGCGTTTAGGAGTTGGCACGTCTTGCTAGAGGCCGCTACCAACTATGGACCAAGTATGTGTACTTGCGTCATGTCTAAACATACGTGAACCTATAGGGTCACACACTTAAGGGGCTGAAGCCTAATTCGGATTGGATCCGAATTAGACTGGGCATTGAGTCCTAATGGGCCTCTATTCGTGGAAGCCCATTATAAGGACGTCTATAAAAGGAGAGAAGGGCGCATCGTTAAGGGTTGAGTTTTTCGTGACATCCCCAAACCCGGCGCCACCCTCCCACGCCCTAGTCGCTCGCGCGGATCTAGTAGTCCGGCGGCGTCGCTTCCTCCCGCACGTGTGGATACCTTTGAAGGCGCTGCATACGTGGCGTTGGGACGAACCGTAAGAAAGGAGCTGACGTGGGGCGCCACGGCGAGGGCGAGGAAGTAGTGCGACTACTGCGCCGACGTCTTGCATCAACTTGGTACGACTACACCGCCCGACGCGCTCCATCAACTTCCGCACTGCGCGTCTAGTGGTAAGATCGTGATCTATAAGCTGCGATGATCTTGGTTTACTGGGTAGAATTTTTTAATTTGCGCTAGTGTAGCCTACCCGTTTCCCTACGATGGTATCGAGCGGTTCTTTGTCATGTTATAGGTTGGGTGATTTGCATATGGCGATATGTAAATTGGTATGATCGATGTGATCGATTGTATAGTTACGTAATGGATTGGTCGGTTTCGTGATCATGCTGCTAAGGTCGTGAAACAACATGCCCCTACGGTCGGATTCGCCATCGGGGTGACGGTGACACGTAAAGCCGGTTGCGGCATGCGAAGATCAATATGATTGATCGAATCGGAACCTAGATTAATAGTCGATGTACCGTGATCATGCCGCTAAGGTCGTGAAACAACATACCTCTACCGGTCGGATTCGCCATCGGGTGACAAAGCGGTGACACGTAAAACCGGTTGCGGCATGCGAAGATCAATATAATTGGTCGAATCGGAACAGTAGTCGATTTGTGGTAAATATGATTTGCCGATCAAAATCCTATGTAAAAATTGCATAGATTGGATCTCTGTTTTTTTACGAGGGGCGCTGCCCCTTCGAACCCAGCGGGGGGAAACCCCCTCGACCCCCTATCCGGTAGATTGCGATTCTATGCATAAACTTGTTTTTGCAGGATGTATGTGACCAGTATGGCCTAATGTGTATGTGATGCATGTTTGTAATATTTGCATGACCTGCGTGTCGTGGGTACGGCAACACGGCTAGAGCCATTGTGTTGTCAAAGTATTGTATTAACGGCCTGCGTGCCGACTTGTGATGATTCCTAGTATCCATGTATTTTATTACTAGCTGTTATGAGTAATAGCTTATAGTAGTACTCGGAGGGATGGCACACATGAACCATGGAGATGGAGATCATCATGGTGGACAGATTTTATGGCGATGGAGATCACCATGAGAAAATGGGCCATACTGAGTCACAACTGTGTGAATGCTATTCCTATTGTTTTACTCCTATGCATGTTTGAATGGTAGAAGTATAGCGATCCCTCACAAAATGTTAAGTTAAACATATGCCCTCCCAATTAAACTTTGCACCATCCCATGTCTTGTAAATTGATGGTGGGTCTATAAAATTAGGGCACCATCAACTTTCCTTGACTAGTTGGGTTTTGTATCGGATACTTACATGCATAAGGATTGGTGAACTTAACAAGGTTATCATAAAGGTTATGGGCCTTGGGGCATAAAGGTTGGGCAGGGGCATAGAGATGTCACCCAACAACAAGAGTCATATAGAGATATGATTAGTAAGGTGTTGCTTACGAATTACCTAGTCTCTAGCGGTGATGCAAAAGCTCACTAGTAGACTCGTTAATTGCGGATCTTGAATCGCTAAGAATCAATAGAGGATGTTGATTTTAGTGGGAGTACATTCTATTAATTTTTTTAATACGATTTACTCTATCATGGTTTTATTTGTCTTAGTATTTTGCATTTCCTATTGTAGATCAATGGCATCTAGCAACCACGCACACCCTTTTGCTTTGCGATCGATTCTTGAGAAAGAGAAATTAAATGGAACAAACTATTCGGATTGGGTCCGTAACCTCGAATTGTTCTCGGGCGGATAAAAGGAAAACGTTCGACACCCCAATCCCGAAGAACTCGCTAACAATGCGTCTGCTCTTTGTTAAAAATGCCTACAAGAAAGCATGTGATGACTCTCTTGAGATTAGTTTGTCTTATGCTTGCATGCATGGAACGACCTTCAAAAGCGGTTTGAGGATCGGGAAGCGTATGATATGATCATAGCGCTTAGGACATGTTCGAACACAGGCGAGGCGAGCGGTTCAATGTCTTTAAGGCTTTTACGGAATGCAAGTTAACGAAGGTGCACCGTAGGCCCACATGTGATCAAAATGGTTGGTTACTGATCGGACTTTGGATAAACTTGGTTTTCCAATTGGCCAAGAGTTGGCAATCGATTTCATTTTAGCGTCTCTTCCACCTAGCTATGGGCATTTCATTTGAACTACCATATGCATGGGCGGATAAGGGCCTTAATGAGCTTTGTGGGATGCTCAAAGCAGAGAGTGACATTAAGAAGTGTGCGGGGCCTAGCCATGTGATGGTGTGTAGAACAAGTCTAGCTTCAAGAAAAAGGGTAAGAAGCTATGGCCAAAGAATAAGGGCAAGGTTAAAGATATGATCTCGAAGCCAACGCCTAAGCCTAATCTTTGGACTGGAGTCGAGACAGTATGCTTCTATTGTAAAAAGCGCGCCTTTGGAAGAGAAGCGCAAGAAGTACATGGATTCCGATGAATGCAAGAAGAAGGTGGAAGTAAGACTTCCACCCATGGTACACTTGTCATAAATGTTTTAGACATTTTCTCATGATTCTCCTATTAACTCTTGGGTATTTGATACTGGATCGATTGCTCACATTTGCAACTCGATGCGAGGGCTAATAAGAAGTGGAGGAGTCGCAAGAGGTGAAGTTGATTTTGCGTCGGAAATAAAGCAAGGGTCATTGCGTTGACCGTCGGCACCATGCAACTTCAGCTTCCTTCAAGATTTATTATGGAATTGAATAATTGTTATTATGTTCCTAGTATGAGTCGAAACATTTTATCCCCTCATGTTTGATGAGAGATGGTTATTCATTTGCAAGTAAAGACAATGGTTGTTTGATCTCTAAAAATGGAATGTTTATGGCTTTAGCCCATTGTGAATGGGTTATTTATTTTAAATCTTGATGATGCGCCTATCTTTAACATAAATGCTAAAAGACTTGACCTAATGATTGGAATCCCACCTCGTTTGGCATTGTCGTTTGGGTCACATAAGTGAAAAGCGCATGAAGAAGCTCCATGTCGATGGTCTTCTAACCGTTTGATTTTGAATCATACGAGACATGTGAAGCTTGTTTGCTTGGTAAGATGACCAAATCACCTTTCAAAGGTTCTTTTGAGAGGCGTCGGACTTGTTGGAAATCATACATACCGATGTATGTGGACCAATGAGCACGATCGCTAGAGGTGGATTTCATTACTTCATAACTTTCATCGATGATTTTAGTAGATATGGCTATGTCTACTTAATCAAGCATAAGTCGAAACTTTTGAAAAGTTCAAAGAGTTCGAATGAAGTTGAAAATCAACGTGCCAAGAAAATTAAGGCTCTGCGTTCTGATCGTGGTGGCGAGTATTTGAGTCATGAATTTAGCAATCATCGAAGAGTTGCGGAATTGTTCCACAACTAACACCGCCCGGAGCGCCTCAAAGAAGCGGGGTATCCGGCGGCGTAATCGGACCTTGTTGGACATGGTTCGATCGATGATGAGCGATCGGATCTACCATTATCCTTTTGGGGTTACGCTCTAGAAAGCGGCAGCTTTCACACTTAATAGAGTACCGTCTAAATCCGTAGTTAAGACACCATATGAGATATGGTAGGAAGAGTCACGATTTGTCTTTTCTAAAGATTTGGGGATGTGAGCGTTTGTCAGCGACTACGATCGGACAAGCTCACACCCAAGTCGGATAAATGCATTTTCGTAGGATATCAGAAGAAACCTTTGGATATTACTTCTACAACCGACTAGAGGGCAATGTGTTTGTCGCTCAGTGGTGTTTTCCTAGAGAAAGAGTTTCTCAACAGGAGACAAGTGGAAGAACAGTGCGGCTTGAAGAAGTTCAAGATGAACCAATCGGGAAGACTCGACGAATGATGCCCATGTGGCGAGAACAAGTTGAGGAACCCATGGCAAAGGAAGCACCACCACCACGAAGGTCGGAAAGGCTCCGCATGCGTGAGATATGTTATTGTTAGACAATGATGAGCCTACGACCTATGCGGAAGCAATGATGGACCAGACTACGAGAAATGGCATAGTGCCATGAGATCCGAGATAGCATCCATGGGAGACAATCAAGTTTGGAATTTGGTTGACCGCTTGATGGTGTTAAAACCATAGAGTGCAAATGGATCTATAAAAGGAAGATTGATATGGATGGAAATGTTCATATCCATAAAGCTCGACTTGTCGCAAAGGTTTTCCATAAGTTCAAGGAGTTGACTACGATGAGACTTTCTACTTTGTAGCGATGCTTAAATCAATACGGATCATTCTAGCTATTGCTGCATATTTCGACTATGAGATATGGCAGATGGATGTCAAAACGGCTTTCCTTAATGGAAATTTAACCGAGGACGTGTATATGATACAGCCCGAGGGTTTTGTCGATCCAAACAATGCTAGAAAAGTATGCAAACTTCAAAAATCCATTTATGGATTGAAGCAAGCATCTCGGAGTTGGAACATTCGTTTTGATGAAGTAGTCAAAGGGTATGACTTCATAAAAAACGAAGAAGAATCTTGTGTTTACAAGAAGACAAGTGGGAGCTCACTCGTATTTCTAATCTTATATGTAGATGAGATATTACTGATTGGAAATGATATTCCTATGCTCGAGTCCGTTAAGACCTCACTGAAAAATAGTTTCTCAATGAAGGACTTAGGGGAAGCGTCATATATTTTGGGTATTAAGATCTATAGAGATAGATCAAAAAGGCTAATAGGATTAAGCCAGAGTACTTACATTGACAAAGTGTTGAAATGGTTCAACATGGAGGAGGCAAAGAAAGGGTTCTTGCCCATGTCTCATGGCATAAATCTTGGCAAGACTCAGTGTCCTTCGACAACTGATGAGCGAGATCGCATGAGTAAGATTCCATATGCTTCGCCATTGGATCTATCATGTATGCTATGATATGTACTCGCCTGAGATGTTTCCTATGCTCTAAGTGTTACGAGCAGATACAAGGTGATCGGTGAGAGTCACCGGGCGGCGGTTAAAAATATCCTCAAGTATTTGAGAAGAACTAAGGATGTGTTCTAGTCTACGGAGGTGAGGAAGAGCTCGTTGTAAATGGTTACACCGATGCAAGCTTCCAAACCGACAAAGATGATTACAAATCGCAATCGGGTTTTGTGTTCCTTTTGAGCGGTGGTGCGGTAAGTTGGAAGAGTTCCAAGCAGGAGGCTGATTGCGACTCTACAACGGAGGCCGAGTACATTGCGGCCAGGCGGAAAAGAAGGTGTTTGGATAAGGAAGTTCATAAGCCGAACTAGGTGTGGTTACTAGTGCGTGCGATCCTGCGGATCTTTCTTGTGATAACAAGTGGGGCCATTGCGCAAGCCAAGGAGCGAGGAATCACCAAAAGAACAAACACATCTGCGGCGGTTTCATCTCATTCGAGAGATCCTTAATCGAGGAGATTTAAAGATATGCAAAATACACACGGATTTGAATGTTTGGATCCTTTGTGAAGCCTCTCCCACACCTAAGCATGTGGCGCACACAAGAGCTATGGGTATTAGATATCTTCTAGATTGACTCTAGTGCAAGTGGGAGGCTGTTGGAGATATGCCTAGAGGCAATCATTTTGATGATGATATTTCGTTGTATCTATGATTTAATAAATGTTCCTTGAATATTGCCTTTGTGTTGATTAACAAGTATGTGACTTGTTTGTGAAACTCTTTACTTGTATGGTTATTCTAAAGTTGTCCCTAGTCGGAGTTCATGTGAGGACACACGTGAATGATGGATTAGCACATGTATCGGTTGATGACCATGTTTCACGAGTCATAGACATGGAGATGTCAAACCAATAATGTGGACACATGTTTAGAACATGGGGTTGGACCGACCCAACATGAGACATAGCTTTTATACTTATGGTTCTCTCTACACAATGTATACGCCTTGTCCTTAGACACGAGATTGTCGCATGTACTTGAGATGTGAATAGACCTACTTAGGGCTATCAAACGCTACTCCGTGAATCGGTAGTTATAAAGGTAGCTTTGGGTTTGTCATGAAGCATCTTTGCGAGGCATGGTCGGTCGAGATGGGATTTGCACCTCTCTACGAGAGAGATATCTCTGGGCCTCGAGTGATCGGATCCGTAAATGCATGGCCATGCTACTTAAGGTTAAGAGTTAACCTAGTAAGGGATTAGGATCACGGGATCGAAAGTGTGGTCGGCTTGGAGGTCGACCGAATATCGTGAGGCAAAGGGATTGGCATGTACATAACGTTGTGATGGTTCGTCCGATATGATCTTTACGTGCGTTTAGGAGTTGGCACGTCTTGCTAGAGGCCGCTACCAACTATTAACCAAGTATGTGTACTTGCGTCATGTCTAAACATACGTGAACCTATAGGGTCACACACTTGAGAGTGAAGCCTAGTCGGATTGGATCCAAATTAGGATCGGGCATTGAGTCCTAATGGGTCTCTATTCGTGGAAGCCCATTATAAGGCGTCTATAAAAGGAGGCGGCGCGCTTGGTTAAGGGTTGAGTTTTTCGTGACATCCCCAAACCACGGCGCCACCCTCCCACGCCCTAATCGCTCGCGCGGATCTAGTAGTCCGGCGTCGTCGCTTCCCGCACGTGTGGATACCTTTGAAGGCGCTGCATCGTGGTGTTGGCACGAACCGCAAGAAAGGAGTTTGACGTGGGGCGCCACGACGAGGGCGAGGAAGTAGTGCGACTACTCGCCCGACGCATCTTGCATCAACTTGGTACGACTACACTGCCCCGACGCGCTACATCAACTTCCGCACCTGCGCGTCTAGTGGTAAGACCGTGATCTATAACTGCAGTGATCTTGGTTTATGGGTAGAATTTTTTTAATTTGCGCTAGTGTAGCCTACCCGTTTCCCTACACATTAGTCAGACCAAAGGACATGACTAAGAACTTATAATGTCCATACCGCGTTGAGAAAGCGGTCTTCGGTATGTCCTTAGGACAAATCTTTAGCTGGTGGTAACCTGATCGCAAGTCGATCTTTGAAAACACTCTGGCTCCTTTCATCTGATCAAACAGATCATCTATCCGGGGTAGTGGGTACTTGTTCTTGATGGTAACCTCGTTGAGAGAACGGTAATCAATACACATCCTCATACTTCCATCCTTCTTCTTTACAAATAACCCTGGTGCTCCCCATGGCGACGAACTAGGTCTCACGAAACCTTTCTCAAGAAGTTCTTCTATCTGCTTCTTCATCTCTACCAATTCATCGGCTGGCATCCGATAAGGTCTCTTTGAAATTGGTGCTGTCCCTGGCACTAGGTCGATGACAAACTCGATGTCACGATCCGGTGGCATTCCTGGTAACTCCTCTGGAAACACATCTGGATAATCACTGACGACTGGCACTTCTTCTAAGGAAAGGGTCTTCAAACTGTTTACTAGCAAATGTCCATCACGAACTGAGGTGGCTAGAAACTCTACCTTGTTTCCTTTAGCGTCCTCGACTGTTACGGCTCTTCAGCCACAATCTAGCACGGCTTTGTGCTTGGATAACCAATCCATGCCAAGAATGACATCTAAGGTTTGGGTATCTAGGACAATTAGGTTGGCTAGAAACTCAACTCCAGCTATGAGTAACTTAGCTCCTAAACATCCCACTCTAATACTTAGCTCTGCTCCAGGCGATTGGACTAACAGAGTATGCTTAAGTTGCATAACATCCAATTTATTCTTGGTTGCAAACATTCCAGAAACAAACGAATGCGAAGCTCTAGAATCAAACAAAAGCGATGCAGTCTCGAGTTAACGAAACTTACCCGAAGACGACGCCGGTGATTCTCGGCTCCTTCAGAGTGGCGTGGTTGACACGGCCTCGATCACGGATCGCGGTGCTCCTCCGCTTGACGGCAACTTGCAGCTCCTTGGTTGATGCCCGTGTCTGGCGTCTTGGATGGAGTAGCTCCAAGGTTGAAGCGTCATTGGAGTGATTGTTCCCCTTTGCGGACACGGTTGGCAAAATGTCACGGCGGCGGCAGCGTAATGAGACCTTTAGTGCGTTCTGCTGGTTGCTTCTGGATTGGGGTTGTGGAGTGCGGGGTTGCGGAAGTTACGGCGGTGGGCGGAGTCTTGAAGTTGGTGCAGTGCTCTGAGCGAAGTGCAGGGTGGAAACACGTTGAACTGCGTCTTGCACTTTGTTCTTGCTCTCTGCTGTGATTGATGGTTCCCTTGTTGAGCCATCCGGGATTTACGGTTATCCTCCAGTTCCTTGCGTTTGTCCTCTAGAACAAAGGCTTTGTTGACCAGCTCTTGGAAATCAGGAAAAGTATGGGCGATCAAACTGACTTGTAGTCCAGTGTTTAGTCCCTTCAAAAAGCGACTTTGGCGAGCCTTGTCCGTGGCTACATCTTCTACTGCGTAGCGAGCTAGCTGAGAAAACTTGTTGAGATAGTCAGACACTAACATAGCTCCTTGCTTGAGAGCGCGAAACTCATCCTTCTTCACATCGATAATGCCTTCTGGTACGTGATACTGGCGGAATGCTGCAGAAAATTCCTCCCAGGTGATATCCTGTGGCGTCTCATGGGCGGCACAGAAGTTCTCCCACCATTCAGCAGCGGTGCCTTCCATCTGGTGAGTGGCATACAGAACCTTTTCACGATCGCCGTGACCTTTGGGTGATCGCGGCTTCCTTCGATAACTCGAGCCAATCGTCGCTTCCCTTTGGAGAGCGTGTCGGAAAATGTTGGTGGGCGAGTCCTCATAAATTCTGAAAGTTTGGATGGTCCATGGTGACCATGAACAGCTGGGGCTCCATACTGTTGATTGTTGTTATTGCTGTTGGCCTGGTTGTTCATAGCTTGCATTTGAGTCATCATAGTGTTCATCAGCTGAGTCTGTGCTGCCATGAAAGCTCCAAAGTTTTGCAAGTCAATTGGGGGTGCTTGTGGCGGAACTGCTCCTACGGCTGGTTGCTCATTGCCTCTCGGCGCTGGGGTGCCGGAACCACTTGCAGCAGTCTGGCGAGTTTAAACCATCTGGCGAAGCTCCAGGGGTTAGATAAGGTAGCAAGCACAAGATAAGTTAAGAACTAAGTAGGGGGTAGGTTAAACCCAACAAAACACAGCTCAAGAAACTCAAATGAAATACCTTTATTACTTAGGGTCTTAGCATGGCTGCAACAAATGCCTAAGGGCCTTTGCAGCTCATACTCGCACACAAAAGAAACAATGACCTAAGCACACAAAACTACCGCCTAAAGGGCGACTCACTAAACTGAAACTGGCTAAGCCTGAAAAGACCGAGACTAAAACGAACTACTCAAGAAAGCCTCCACAACCGCGGCGACGCTCCTGATGGCTGTAGACTCGGAAGTGAGCCGGCATCTTGGCAACCGATCTGATGCCACAGGCTGGTGCGGCGGGAGCGGCGTTCCCGGTGCAACTGGCTCCGCTGGCTCCTCTGGCTCTGCATCCTCTTCTGGCTCGACTGGGCCTTCCTCTAGATCTTCTTCAGAGTCGTCCTCGGGGTCTTCATCTTCTTCGGGGACATGGTCGCAGAGTGGCGACCTTCTCTTCAGCTCTCTGCAAGGCTTCATAGACATGATCCAACTCCGTGATGGTCCTCTCCAAAGCTTCCTCCTTGGCGGCCACGAACTGGGCGAGGTGCACGATCAGAAGCGTTGCTCTCTCATTCGTGGACGGGTAGCGTCTTTGGCAAGTCCACGGCTGCGGCTCTGGGGTAATGCGAAGACGGTGTCTTGAAGCTCCGTGCGTAGATGTTGCGAATCGCAGCATGGCCAAGCGTGACGACTCCTGGATACCTTCCAGCCAAGTGATCTTCCTCACAGAGACGTGCGAAGGTTGGCTCGCCTTGTTGTTCCTCCTGGCGTAGATCGTAAGGCGACAAATCACTCCACAGTTTTGTCCATTCCTTTGTCCGGTATTGCCGGCGTGCGATGGGCGATCAAAACCTCTAAGAACACGAGCAACTTCCAAAGCTCGGCGGCATACCCTCCAGTGCGCTCACCATAGCTCTGAAGACGAGGCATCTGTCAAGACAGACGAACAGGGTAAGAGCAACTTTAAAACAGCGGGGAGAGAAAGGGTTATAGCCAAAGTTGAGGCGAGAGAGACATGAGAAGAGTTAAGCAATTAATTAACCTTGCGAGTTAATTTTTTTTTCCTTTAGAAAATAATTTGGACACTCTAAAGACGGCCAATCTAACTAGGGTCAAGACCTACAGTCAGTATGGCTCTGATATCACCTCTGTCGGGACCCAGAATTACGATTCTGGAACCCTCTGTATATCTTGCACTAGTCGAGATCACGCTAGTGCACACAGGGTTAACATAGGTAAATATCGATCCACACAAGCGATAAATAAAGTAAACGATTAATTTGAATAACAAATAAGGGTTTTGACCTTATGGTCGAGTTTACACTTATTAAGCCACGCAGGGCTAACAGGAAATAAACAGCAGCGGAATGGAAAACTCCAGCGTAGATCCCACCAATTCACCACGGCAAGCCGCGGGATCGGACCTTAACAAATGATCGGCCTTGGCGAACTCCTCCTCGAAAGCAGGCGTAGACTCCTCCACTTCTGTAGGTTTGAGCGCAAGTTTTACAACAAGCGTGAGTACACAACCGTACTCGCAAATCATACCACGGAATGCAATGTATAGATGCAGGCTTATTCCAAAGGAAATGGCTTCTGTGGTTCTTTTGCATAAAAGCAACATTTGCAATTGAATATGAATAATAGATTGAAAGCATAATTCAAAACAGATAAACAATATTAATTTAACAGTTGTTTTCACAAAGACACACAGCTAAACAGATTATTTCACATAGCCATATGATTAAGGTCACACAGCTCCCATTCCAACATTATATGTAAACTACCCCTCGTGTGAAATCCCCGAGCATGTCCATGACCGCGGACGCGGCTATTCGAATAGATTGTTTAACACTCCGCAGAGGTTGTACACTTTACCCACAAGATACAACTAGTGTAGCAAGCACCAATCGTAACAAAACAGTTCGAAAACTTCTTCTCAAACATTGACGTTCCCAGTGTGCTTACAAACCGCTATACCAGCTCACAGAGAATTGGTATAACACACACACACCGGCCGACGGGAAGGCGATCGTCGCGATGCAACCACCAAGTAGTCACACCTCCACCCTGTCACACAGCCTAACCTATCCACCTGAACATCAATGCCGAGAATCCATAACTTACTAAGTTAGGCCCGTCCCATACCAGGCATATGGTCTCCACCACTTGCCTCAGTCTAAATCCTTTACCACCCAGTTGGTTTTAGTGCAACACATGCCATCACAAAGTAATAACACATAGCACACAGTTTTACACAAAGTTCCATAGTCACTTAGTCATAGTTCATATTTGCAACTTTCATGAGATGTGAGACTCGTAGCATGGCTAAGCAATTGTACTCGCATCTAACCAACCCACGTTGGTGCTATAATATTACCAACTAATAACCAATCTAGGGCGACAAGGAATTATGGCATACAAGGCCAAGGTGTGATAACAATTTGGATAATAACTATGCCCAAAGCATTTAAATAAATAATTAAAGTAGAATGCAATAATTTAACACAAAGTAATTGAAAACTGGGTTCAAGATGATCAAAGGTATGACTTGCCTTGGAAAAGGTCTATGTACTGGTCTTGATCTTGGGGTGCTCCTTCTTCCACAAAATTCCCCGACGAATCGACGTCTACTCGCAAACGAAACAAAAACAAATAAAAGAAATAAATAACAGATGCAAAACTAACTCCAAAATTAAATAAAAAACTCAGATAAATAGAGCTTGAATTTAGACAAATTTAGGAATTTGAATGGGCTCAATCGGAGTTAGGATGCGAAAGTTATGAGCTGTGGAAGTTTAAATCAAAAAAGAAACCCTAATTTGGATTTTCTGGATTTCTCGAATTATTTCTCTAAAGAAAATTCGGATTAATGCGCAAAGCTGGCGTCAGCGAAGGAATTTCGGAATTAAAAGAAATCAGAAAACAATTCTGACATGTGGGACCCACATGTCAGTGAGATGGCTCACGGTAGACCAAGTCTACCGAGCCTCGGGACTCGGGGTCCGGTGGACTACCTCGTGGGCGCGCACGTGTCTGCTGACACGGCGCCACGCAGGACGACACGACAGCGCGCGGGTGAGGTGGATCTCGACCGGTGCATATGGCGCAGGGGAGGCGGCGGTGAGGTGGGCGGCCACGCACGCGACCACGTCGGATGAGCAGGCGGCGCTCGGGGACCTGTGGATCCGTGACGGCTCGCTCGCCGGCGGCGGATGGTACTGGGAGGTAGAGGGTGACACGAGGATCACGCGGGTGTGCTCACTGGTGCACGGGGACAACCAGGGTGGCCGGCGGTGAGGTAGAAGCGGCGGCGAAGTCTCGGGCTCGTCGGGATCGGGGGCTCCGGTGGTCTCCCGGCGAAACCAAGGCCACCAGGAGGTAGAGGAGCTCCGTGTGATGCCGAGGGTGCAGACGAAGAGGCGCGGGCGGCACCGACGGCGGAGAACAAGCTCGTCGGAGTTGCGGCGGCGCAGATTGCTTATCCGAGCTTTTGCGGCGGCTAGGGTTAGGGTTTTGAGCGGCGGCTGCGCGGGTTGGAGTGCGGAGACCGAGGGCTAGCTCCCTTTATATAGGGGCGGCTCGAGGAGGTCTAGGGCACGGACGGCGAGAAAAGCGGGGCGGCGGCGGAGTCCCAGTCGTCCCCGACTCGGAGACGATGAAAGTGCCTCGGTGGGAGCCGCTTGTCAGCGGCTGCGGCTCGGGCGTGATCGCGTGGGAAATGGTACGACCGTGAAACGGACTCCTAAGATCTGATCGTCCGTCCGAGATCGAGCGTCTCAGAATCAGTGGGACATTCGGGCAGCCCGAATCGATCGTGCACATCGAACCGTCCATCCCTGATCGACCGGTAGAGGATGATCGGGGCGCTCCAAAGGAAAGAGAGAGGGAAACAGAGAGGCTGATAGGTGGGGTCCACCTGTCAGCGGAGGCGGGCGTGCGCGGGAGCTGGGCCGGAAAGAAAGAAAACGGGCCGGAGGCTTGGGAATTCGGCCCTAGAGGATTTCTTAGGTTTTAAATAGGTTTTCTATTTTATAAATTACCAGAAATTCAAAAGGGCAATAGAAAATAGCAAATGAACTTAGAAAAATTCTAGAAAAATCTAGAAAATATATCTGAGCACATAGAACCCAAATAAAATAGTTTTGGCTAATGTTCAGGTTGGGATTATTCACATTAAATGTTTTTGATTGTAAAGTCCAATATTAAGCTTTTGAAATTAAAAACAAATAAAATCCAAATGGTGAATTTTCTCCCTACTAACTATTAAAAGATTTTTAAGCTCTGAAAATTGGGATATTACACATTTGAAGAAGTGCCTTCGAGTTCCAACCGTGGAAGCTCCTTTGGAAAATCTCGATGTTTAAGAAGATTTGACCTAAAGCGAGCACACTGTTCGTATCTTTGAAGAAGCTGAACGAAGAACATGGAATCACGCCATCAAGTTCCTTAAGTTTCAGTGGTCAAATCATTGTGAGGATGAAGCAACTTGAGAACGGGAAGATCGTCTGCGTGCGGACTACCCGTCTTTCTTCTCCGAGTGAACGGAATCTCGGGACAAGATTCTTGTAAGGGGGGAGATTTGTAACATCCCAATTCTTGGCCTGTGTTTCAAATGTAAGAAAATGTGAAGAAATTAAAACTTTTCTTACATTTTGTTGTTGTGTGAATTTTCTTAGAACTCTTGTAACGGAATTATGGAAATTCAAAATCACAAGCCTCTTTTAACCTAAGTCTTGACCCTTTGAAACTTTTCTGGATAATCTTGTGATCATCCTTTGAAAATATTTTTCCTTGGTTCTAAGGATGCTGTGTGGTGTAACATCCCAAGGTTATGTTACCAGAAATAAAATAAATAAAGTTATTGTTCTATTGGATTTTCTAAAATTTTAAAGAGTTTGATTACTTTATTTGAATTTTTGGAGTTTTAAAAAGTCAAAAGTAAAAATTTATTTGAAGTTCTTGAAATTTTATTTGATTTAATCTAAAAAATAAAAATTTAATTAATTTCTAGAATTTTTTGGAATTTTAAAATCTTTTCCTAAATAATTTATTTGCAAAATTAATAGCCAATTATAAGTTGGATATAATTTTATTAAATCTAAAATAAATAATGGAATTTCTGTGAATTTTTCCAAAATTCTTGGAATTAGTTTGCTATTTTCTAAAACTTATTTGAATTACCAGAATTAAAACAATTGGAAAACCAAAAGAAAAATCAAAATTTGGCTTTGGGCCGAAACCCAAAAGCCTCAGCCCAACCAGCCCACCCCGTGCCCGTTTCTTCCCCCTCGCACGCCCACCGTTGGATCTAATCCAACGGCTCGCACGCGCCCCCACTCCCTCCCTCTTCATCTCATCCGACCGTTGGATGCAAATCCAACGTGCCCGCACCTCCCCCTCCTCTCGCTGCATGTGGGCCCGCCGCGTCTTCTTCTTCCCCGCCTCTTCTTCCTCGCGCAAGACCCGCGCGCAGGCTGCCATTACCGCACGCACGGAGCTCTGTCAACGCCTCCATCTCCTCCCCTTCTTCCGCGCCCGCGTGCGCAACCGGTTCCGCGCCTCGCGCCCCCCCACTTCCCCCTTGACCCCCTTTTCTCGCGCACGATCCCACCGGAACGCTCGCTTGCCGCAACTGCCGCCCCGCACACGATCTCCCTCCTCCGTGCCCCTCCGCCCCTACAAAAGCACGCCCCGGGAGCCCTCTTTCTCCCTCATTCCACCCCATCACCCACTTCTCGTCTCCTCCCTTCAATCGCCGTGATTTTGATTTTTTTCTCCACGCCACCGAAGCTTCTTCATTCTTCGTCTCCGACGCCGTCGAAGCTTCAACGTCGACTCCGACCGCACCAGCAGCTTCGCCACATCACCGCCTACCCGGAGCGCGGAGCGCCGCTAGATCTCATCGCCGCCATCGAACCCGCACATGCTGCTGCCTAGCTCCTCGCTGCCGGTTATCGCCGCCGACTCAGGTGACCAAACCGCGCGCATCTTAACCCCCACGCCCTCCTCTCTCATTTGGCACCACGCACCCCCGTTGTCGTGCCGCCCTTCGTCGGCAAGCTCATCACCGAGCTGCCGCTGGCCTCGTGTCGACGTGGCATCGCCATGTAGGTGCCACCAGTGCGCCACCTCGGCAAGATTTCCCTCGTGGCGTCCCGTGTCGGCTGGGTCAGCGCCACGTGCGCACGCGCCCGCCAACTCAGCCTCAGCCCCATTTCCCCAACCACCGTGGACTTAGTCCATATGGACCGTGTCTATGACACGTGGGGTCCACACGTCAGAAATTAAATTAATTCCTTTAATCCCGAAAATCTCAGGGTTGACGTTAGCCTTGCGCAATAAAGCCTTTTTTCTTTAGAAAAATAATTCCAATAATTCAGAAAAAACCCTAATTCTATCATTTCATGTAATTTGAATCTTCCAAACCCATATCTTTTGCATCTGAACTCCGATTTCATCGATTCAAATTTTTATATTTATCTAAATTCAAGATCTAGCCAACTAAACCAAAATTATTTAATTTGGAGTTCATTTGAATTATTATTTGAATTATTATTTGATTTTGTCTTATTTCACGTATAGATTTCGACGACTTCGGAGAGTCAGATTTCGATGCCATTTGAGAGCAATTAACCAAGCAAGGCAAGTTACATTCTTGATAATATTTGCACCCATTATTTAAAATTATTTAAATTCTGTTTCAAATTATTACTGCATGCTTATTTATATTCAACTATTTAAATTCCTGTTTCTAAATTCATAGGTATGCCTAAATCCTTTGTATGGACAATTTTGATATCAAATCAAACATATTGTCACCCTAGATAAAAACCTAGTTGATACAATAGTATGAACTGGGATCATTTTGAGAAAAATTGTGCTTAGCCATGCTGATAGATCAAACTTGTTTGATTTGGGGAATTTCAGTCAAAAATCAATTGTGGTTTAAATTGTATCCATAGCATTGGTGTATTATGGGAGTTTATAAATGACTTTGAAAAGTGAAATAAATGATGGTTTGGACTTGGGCGGATTGGTTGTTTGGTGAGTGCAGGTTTATGCACGGGCTCAACTAGGTAGGTTGAGGCCCAGGGTTCTGTTGGTTGTCGCCCAGGTCAGTTAAGGACCGGTCTTCGAGCCGCATCTTGCTAAGACACATAGTACTACCACATGTCTTGTATGGGTAGGACTTGGCTGATTAATTTGCAAAGTTTCATCATGGTCGTTCCTATTGATGCCGTGGGTAGTCTTTCATGACCTTTGTTAGTCCCACCTAGCGCAAGAGGGGGCCTGAACCCTGCGGACGGGTAGTCCAAAGGGGGTGAAACCTTAGTGAGGCAGGACTATGGTGGAATAGCGTATTGTAAAGGCCTCGTGGTGATCACTTAGTCGCACACCTTCGAAAGTGTGTTAGATGGACCTTAAAAGTTGATTACCTCTTGTGGGTAAAGTTGTACAACCTCTGTAGAGTGTCAATCTATTCGAATAGTCGTGTCCACGGTCAGGGACATGCTAGCAAAGCCACTCAAGGTTAGATTTTGGTTTTGATTTCAAAATGTTTTGTAAAACAGTTTTGTCATGGATAGGTGTCCATGAGAAAAGTTATGGGTTGAAGCTCCGGGTTGGTGACCGTGTTTATGTTGGTGTTAGGTTGGTGCCTACACTATCTTTATTAATTCAAAATCAATTTTTGATATTATAAAACTTGAGCTTTTGAACCTAGTATGGTATTTAATGTCAAATGCTATTTTTGCGCAAATAACCCTATAAGCTTTCCTTTATTACATCCATGTATGCATGTCATTTTGTTATTTGACGGGTGTAACTTGCGAGCACGGTAGTAGTGCTCATACTTGCTTTATGCAAACAAATTTCAGAGGAGAAGGACTTCGCTACAGGTGTGGATCGTGACGACTAGGTCGCTACCCCAGTCGATTGCCTATGGCAGATCATCTGGACTCTGCTACTTTTTCATCGTCTTCCGCTGTGTTTATTTAGTGTTGCCCTGTAAGGCTATCTTGTAATCAACTCTGTTGTTTATTAATAAAGTTTTGTGTTTATGGTTGTGTTATCACATTTGTTTACTGTGTGAGCTAGCCATTGATCATGGAACTAGTTCAGTCATGCACAGAGGATCTGGGATGTTAATTCTGTGTCTAATATGTGGATCCTTTGAAAAATTTCACAATTTTTAGAAATTATTTAAATATTTTAAGAGCCCAATCAAACCAGTTTGGCTTTGGGTCAAACCCTAGATCAGTACCTTAAGAAATTTTTGGAGAAAAATGCTTTGCATAAAAACCTCTAATAATTTTTTACAAGGTCAATCCTCGAGTTGAGCACCTCATGTAAAACTTTTGGATTTTTTGGAGTTGTGTAGCTCCATTTATAAATTCCACAAAGTTTCAGCTCAAAGTTCAAACCCTAGTCAACCTTGCTGTTGGGTCTAAGTCGGACTCACACTCTTGGTTGAACCCAACCAGTTCCGCGCTCGGACCAACCCCTTTGAACGTGAAGTGAGTTGGGCTGTTAGATTCACATCGCACCGTCTGCGTTCCTCTGAACGTTCGGACCTCCCCGAGTTGGCCACTTGTTTTAGCCATGCGATCTTGATCGTACCGCTGAGATTTCTTTGAACGTTCGGGACCTCCGAACGTTACATTTACTCGGAGCCATCCATTTCTAATCCTACCGTCAAGACCTCCCAACTCGACCTCTTGGCTAAACCCAACCCTCCTGTCACATTAGAATCGAGCCACCCTAGCCTGTTTGCTGACTGGTGGGCCCTCGCCAAAAACTGGTCATCTTCAACCTTTGGCTCGCGCACGATGTACAGGGCAAGTCGTGGGCGGCGTAGTGCGTTGTCAACTCGCGTGCATCACCCTCAACGGCTCCTAGCCAGTGGTTTTCCTCACCACTGCGTTTTCGCACTCAAAGTCGTCACTCTCACCTGCTCCCATCGCACTCAACTTGCCCATGGCAGAGGCTTGGACCAAGCTCACTATTGAGCTTGCCTTTGCCATTCCCATTGCTCTCCAGCTATTTAAAGTCCCCAAACTCCACCTCTACCTCGTTTAGTCTCCACCGTAGCTCCACCTTGCTCCTTCTCTGTTAATTGGGCTCAAACCACAGAGAGCCCCCTTTCCGCCATTATCGACCATGAAGCAAGCTCATCGCCGACAGTGCTCCAGTGGTCCCTTTGCCTATCTTTTCAAGTCGCCTTGCTCCTCTCATCACCGTGGTGTTATCCCCTAACTCAATTTCGGCCTGCCTTCACAGGAATCGCTTTAATTGGGCTTTGGGTCTCCTTCGGCCGTGTTTCATCGCTTTCGTCCCCATCTCCGGTAAGGACCTCCTCCCTTCATTGGTTTGCTCGTGGACCACCTCTGGGCCTTTGCGAAGCTGTCCTCACCACCCGGTGCCTTTCGTTTTGCTCAAGTCGTCCCCTCCGCATCATCTTCCTCAATGTCGGCAAGCTTCATCGTCGTCGGAGCTCCTCCATCCTTCGCTGCGCCTCTCTAGTGCTAAGGTAGCCTCTTTGTAGTCCTTAGAAGCTGTGGCACCTGCTTCTTTGAACCGCTGCGAAGCTTTTTGCGCTGCCGTCGCTGGCCGTGCTTGCACCGCCGCCACTTTCCGGCTCGCCGTCGTTCTAGGCCGGCTCAACCGTTGAAAGTACCTTCCTTGGGCGCGCAATGTTATTGCGAACTCATTTCTGCCCTTAGTTAGCTCCTCCATGGCGTGTAGCACCGACGTGTTGGAGATATGCCCTAGAGGCAATCATAGAGATGATGATATTTCGTTGTATCCATGATTTAATAAATGTTCCTTGAATATTTCCTTTGTGTTGATTAACAAGTATGTGACTTGTTTGTAAAACTCTTTACTTGTATGGTTATTCTAAAGTTGTCCCTAGTCGGAGTTCATGTGAGGACACACGTGAATGATGGATTAGCACATGTATCGGTTGACGACCATGTTTCACAGGTCATAGACATGGAGATGTCAAACCAATAATGTGGACACATGTTTAGAACATGGGGTTGGACCGACCCAACATGAGACAAAGCATTTATACTTATGGTTCTCTCTACACAATGTGTACGCCTTGTCCTTAGACCTAAGATTGTCGCATGTACTTGAGATGTGAATCGACCTACTTAGGGGCTATCAAACGCTACTCCGTAACTGGGTAGTTATAAAGGTAGCTTTCGGGTTTGTCATGAAGCATGCTGCGAGGCATGGTCAGTCAATATGGGATTTGCCCCTCTCTACCTGAGAGAGATATCTCTGGGCCCCGCGAGTGATCGGATCCAGAAATGCATGGCCATGCTACTTAAGGTTAAGAGTTAACCTAGTAATGGATTCCGGATCACAGGATCGAGAAAGAGTGGTCAGCTTGGAGATCGACTGAATATCGTGAGGCAAAGGGATTGGCATGTACATAATGTTGTGATGGTTCGTCCGATATGATCTTTGTGTATGTTTAGGAGTTGGCACGTCTTGCTAGAGGCCGCTACCAACTATTGACCAAGTATGTGTACTCGCGTCATGTCTAAACATACGTGAACCATAGGGTCACACACTTAGGTGAAGAAGCCTATTCGGATTGGATCCAAATTAGACTGGGCATTGAGTC
Source organism: Ampelocalamus luodianensis (assembly GCA_036346255.1). NCBI lineage: Eukaryota > Viridiplantae > Streptophyta > Magnoliopsida > Poales > Poaceae > Ampelocalamus > Ampelocalamus luodianensis. The sequence goes on along the minus strand of CM070620.1, from coordinate 66,392,276 downwards.
CTAATGGACCTCTATTCGTAGAAGCCCATTGTAAGGACGTCTATAAAAGGAGGGCAGGGGCGCACAGGATTGAGAGATGAGTTTTTCGTTACATCCTCAAACACTAGCTGCCACCCCTCCCACTCCCTGGTCGCTCGCGCGGATCTAGTAGTCCGGCGTGCGTCGCTTCCTCCCGTACGTGTGGATACCTTTGAAGGCGTTGCATCTGTAGCATTGGGAAGAAACGCAAGAGAGGAGCTGTACGTGGGACGCCACGACGAGGACGAGGAAGTAGTACGACTACTCTGCCCCGACGTGCTGCATCAACTTAGTACGACTACACTGCCCCGACGTGCTGCATCAACTTCCGCACCTGCGCGTCTAGTGGTAAGACCGTGATCTATAACTGCAGTGATCTTGGTTTACGGGTAGAATTTTTTAATTTGCGCTAGTGTAGCCTGTCCATTGCCCTTCACGACGAGCCGCTAGCCAAACCGTGCCAGACGTAAAACTCTGTTGTCGTAAGCCAAGACCACCCCTTAGACCACCTTCAGGACCTCCCCTTGGAGATATGAGCTGTTCAGGACCTCCCCTTGGAGATCTAAGCCGTTCAGGACCTCCCCCCTTGTAGATCTTGGCCGTCCAGGACCTCCTCCTTGCAGATCTGGGCTGTCAAGACTACCCCCTGGTCTTTTTACAAAGACCACCCTCTCAGACCTCCCCTAAGACCACCCTCAGACTACCTTCTGTGTTTTTGCAAAGACCACCCTCTCAGCCTTTAGCGAGTACCTCCCTCGTGGTCCTTTTTGCAAAGACCACCCTGTGGGTCCCTTTTACAAAGACCACCCCTTGGCTACCACCGCTGTCATGTGGGCCCGCACACTTAAACCCTTGTGCGTACGTGTGTAGCGCCAAGGTGATCTTGGACCGTCCATATTTAGATCTACGTCTCAAATCCCTTTAAACGTTCGGACCTCTCGAACGGCTCCTTTCGCTGTGGGCCGTCCATCTTTGGATCAACACTCTCGATTGATTAAGGCATTCAGAAGTCCGAATGTCACTCTCATCTCGACGGTTTGATCTGGATCCAACCGCTGAGTCCGTTGGGTCGTTCGCCCTGTGCGCTTGGGTCGTTTGATTTTATCTCAACGGCCCTTGTGTTTCCACGTCACTCGTTAATAGGAAAACTCAGTTATTTTTTATTTATGAACTGTAAATTGATTTAAAATTTCAAAAGTGCTTAAGTAATTTATTTTAACTCCTTTTTAGATGGTTCCAATTTTGTTAAATCTCTATTTAACTAAACTTTAATCTAAAAATATGTTTGAACCTTGATCTGTACCAGAAAAATTGTGTAGATTGTATTATCTTGTTTAGCATTAATTGTTGCTCTAGAAATTCCTTTAAATTTGTAAAATGCATAAGTAATTCTCTGTAACTCTAATTTGAGAAAACTAAAATTTGTTAGGTTCCTCTGTTAATATGCTTTAGTGTAGAGTAGGTTTTAATTATATCTTTGCCTTTGAAATTAATTTTGTGCTACTTTCATCACTTAGAAAAATAATAAGAAATTCATTTTAACTCCAAATGAAGTGAACCAAATTTTGTTGTTCTTAGAATGTCATGCCCTGCCTACCATAAAATTTTCAAGTTCACAAACCTTCTGCAAATTTGTGCGATGAACAGTGACAAAAAGCTTTTTAAATTGGATTTTCGAGTAGATTGAAATTGTTTAGGCTATAACTTTTGCAAGCTTAGTCCAAATCGATTGATTATTGTTGCTAAATTCATTTAAAATCTTGCTCTACCTACTGTATAAATTTCATGGATTTTGGTCGACTTTGGATTTTATGTCATTTTCAGTGTTCGTCGTTTTTATTAGATATTCTCGTTCTTACGATAGGTTCTGAAGAATTTGATGAGTACGAGAGTGATCCTCTGCAGTAAGATTATGATCTCTAGCAAGGCAAGAAGATGTTCCAATTTTATTTGATCATATTGCTCCTATTATTTTCAAAGTTTAATATCTTGTTTGCAAAGTCTATGTATGCATGTGCTATTTTGCTGTTAAACTATTGTCGATTAGTTGATCCTTTAAGTGCATAATATGTAGGAAAATGTTCATCCTCTACTACTGAGCCTAGGATTATGTCCTTTATGATTTAGGGTTCGTTGGATGAGCCCTTATCACTTAGCTTATACGTCTACGAGTTGTTATTGCTTAGAAATGCTTAGAACGGTAGAATTGGGCGGTTATCGACTTAGTCGGTAACCTTCATCACACAAAAACTTATTATGACTTTATGTCCAGTACCTTGTGTTGAGAAACTAAAATTGAAAACAAAATATTTTAGACTTGGACACAATGGTAAGTTGGTGTGCTTTTGGGTGTGAATGGTTGGTGCCTGAGTCAACAAGGACTGAATTACTTGCGCCATTGATCCAAGCAATTTTGTGTGATAACCACATTGAAAAGCATCTAGGCCCCTAAAAATATGTTTTGGTAATTTATGATAATATGTGAAAATGGGACTTATTGGTTTGTTGAGTTTTTACAAGGCCTGGTCCCATTGGAAAATATGATCTTGAAGATGCATGCTAAAAGTTTTATGAAGATCAAGTATAGCTCAAGGATAAGGTACAAGTGGTTTTGATATTATTTTCTTTTACCGGTCTTAGGAGAAATAGATGGGAGACCGGATTATAGGTTAAATGCCGTACTATTAAGAGGGATCATGTCCTGTAGCTTGAAGGCATGTCTTGTGCTTTATGGATCAATTTAGGATCATGTATGCATATGGATTCTCTTTCTAAAACCAAATATGCCTTTGTCAGACAATCGGTACTACGGCGTTGTATGCATGCGGAACTACCGCACTCCGTTGTTCGATCGTTAGTTGGCGATATGTTTTTACAGAGAGTCTCTTTTCGTTTCATGCCAAAACCTAAGCGCGGTAGTACCGCCGATGTTCGTCGCGGTATGACCGAATACGATAGTACCGCGGTGTTAAGCGGAACTACCGCATGCGGTTATTCGAATGTTAAGCGGTATGTTTTTTCCGGTAGCACCCTTTTGTCTCTCTTGAAAACGGTAGTACCGCAATCTCCTTGCGTATGACCGCATCGCGTAGTACCGCTCGTCGATTGGCGGTAGTATCGTCTGCAAGATTAAACGGCTATGTCGGTCATTTAATGCATCTGTTATAGCCGTTGTCGTAGTGGTTGGAGAAGTGCGGTAGTACCTTCCTTGCATGGCGGTAGTACCGCATGTGGTGAAAAAGTGGGTTTTCTTCTCCAACGGTTATAATTGTTGTTGGGGGGTATAAATACTTCCCCACCAGCTCAAGGACAGGGTGCTAGACCACATTTAACATCCTTAGAGCCTTGTGCATTCATTCAACTCCTCAAATTCATTTGTTCACTCTTTGAGAGGTTGTTGAGCTCATTCAAAGTGCATTCATCATTCTAGTTGATCCTATTGCACTTGAGTGTCGTCAAGCGAAGGTCTTGGTTTGTTACTCTTGGAGTTTTGCCGAACTCCTAGACGGCTTAGCGGTGATTGCACGGTGATCTCTTCAAGAAGATTGTGAAGAGGCCCGGTGCCCATATTGTGAGTGGTTTGGTGTTCACCATCTCCGGAGTGGAGGAAGAACAACCAATAGTGATCGAGGAAAGGCTTAATACGTGGAGCCGGCTTGATTGGTTCAAGCTCCCTCAACGTGGACTAGTGAAGACCGGCAAGTCTTCGATACCACGGGAAAACATCGTTGTCTCATTGTGGTTATTCCTAGTCTTTACTCTTCCGCATTTATATTTCTAGCTTGATCTTTGTGCTTGTATTGCTTAGCTAGAAGTATAATTTGTTTTAGACTAAGTTATTAATTAGCTTATCTCGTTAATTTGTATAAAAGTTTAAAAACCTCCTATTCACCCCCCTCTAGTCGGTTATCCTTTATCCTACAAGTGGTATCAGAGCTTGGTCTCTCAATTTGTTAGACTTTACCGTCTAAGAGAGAAAGGATGGCTAGTGAGGGTATGCATATAGGAAAGGCTCCTTTATTTGATGGCTCAAATTATTCTTATTGGAAAATTAGAATGTCTATTTTCTTAAAAGCCATGAGTCCGAACATATGGAAAATTGTAAATGAGGGTTACGTTATGCCTCTTGATCCAACAATCCTCACGGTTCAAGATGAACGTAATGCTCATTTAGATTCTCAAGCAATGAATGCTCTCTTTGGTGCTTTGAGCGCGGATGAGTTCAATAGAGTGAGCAATTTGGAAACCGCTCATGATATTTGGACCACCCTCTCCAAAATTCATGAGGGCACATCCACGGTCAAAGAAGCCAAGTTGCATAGGCTTCGGATTAAATATGAGACATTCATAATGTTGCCAAATGAAAACATCACCGAGATGTATTCAAGACTAAACAACATTATAAATGAACTCAGAGGTCTTGGTACTAACCTTCTTGATGTTGATGTTGCGCGTAAAATGCTTAGGGCCCTCCCGGATAAATATGAGACGTTGGTGACATTATTTCTCAACTCTCCCGAGTTGCCAAGAATGACACCAACCGGACTTTTGGGCAACCTCATCACTAACGAGCTATACAAGAAGGACAAGGAAGAGCTATTGGAATCATCTTCATCCAAGAAGAAAATCACCGCTTTCAAAGCTAAAGCGGAATCAAGTGATGATGAGGATGAAGAAGAAGACTCGGATGAGGAGTACGCTCTTCTTGTGAGGAAAATGAAGAAATTCATGAGAAGACGCCCACATCGAAACTTCAACTTGAACAAATTCAAGAAAGGGCAATCCTCAAGTGACAAGAGATATAGTAACATTCGTTGTTATGGATGTGATGAGAAGGGACACATAATCTCAAATTGCCCCAACAAGAAGGATGACAAAGATAAACCATTAAAGAAGAAGGAATTCGATGGAAAGAGGAAGCTTTTCAAAAGGCTTCACAAAGGGGGAAAAAATGAAGCTCACATTGGAGAGTGGGATTCCGACGAAGAATATTCGGATTCCGACTCCGAATCAAGTGATGAAGAGTCTCCTAAGAAAAGAGGACTTGTCGGCATCGCCATAAAGGAAACTCCGTCACTCTTCACGTCTCCTCTATGCCTTATGGCGAAAGGAGATAAGGTAAAATCTATTGATAATGATGCTCCTTCATATGATGAATTAATGGACATGGTCGAAGATTTAAATGAATATATTGGAAAAGAGAAATCAAAATTTAAAGTCTTAAAGAAAGAGTATATTTCTCTAAAAGACTCTTATGAGGAGCTAAAGGAAGCTCATGATTCTTTTCTCCTAAAAGATATAGAAAAATCTCATTCAAATATTGGTATTACTTGTGATTTAATGAATGAGATGCCAAGAGTAGAAAGTATGCCAAATGCTAAACCATGTCTAGTATTTTTACCTCTTGTGATGACTTGCTATCCATATCTTGTTGCTCAAATGATGATTCAATTATTGGCATGAATAATACGTGCGACGCTTTGCTAATTGTTGAAAATCATGAGCTAAAAGAGCAGGTCACCAAGCTAAGTAAGAGCTTGGAAAGATGCTTCAAGGGTAAATCAACCCTTGACAAGTTATTAAGTGAGCAAAGGTGCTCATTCAATAAGGAAGGACTTGGGTATGTGCCCAAGAAAGGTAATGTAACATCCCAATCTTGGGCTTGTGTTTCAAATGTAAGAAAATCAGTAGAAATTAAAACTTTTTCTTACATCATGTATTTCCTGTTGTGCCAATCAATTCTTGTACAAGGGATTATGGAAATACATTGTCACAAGTCTAGTTGATCCAAATCTTGATATTCCAAAAACAATCTTGTCAAATCTTTTGATCATCCTTTGGAAATATTTTTTTCCTAAGTCTCTGCGATGGTATGTGACCCCTCTGAAAAATTTCACAATTTTTAGAAATTGTTTGAATATTTTTAGAGGCTGTCAAACCTGTTTGACTCCCAGTCAAACATTAAAACAGAGCCTTGCAGAATTTTTGGAGATTTATTCGCAGGATAAAAACCTCTGAAAATTTTACACAAGGTTAATATCTGGGTTAGTAAGCTCCTGTAAAAATTTCGTGATTTTTGGAGTTATTTTGCTACCCCAAATAAATCCTTCAAAGTCTCTGTTCTAATTTCGAAATCAAACTTGGTTTTACTGTTACTTGGGTTCGAGTCAGACTCGGGCTCGAGCCAATTGACTTGGTCCAGTCAACTAACTGCACCGAGCCTCTCTTTAAATCGCGCGTTGGATCTCAACCGTTGGATCTAAATCGCACGGCCCGCGCGCGTGTAAACATTCAGACCTTCCGGTTGCTTGCGCGAATGTCAACCGTTAGATCTCCATCCAATCGCCCAGATGCGCCGAAACCTTCGGACCCTCCGGTTGTTGGTTTGAATCAGGGCCGTTGGATTAGGATCCAACGCCCGCGTGTTCCTTCGTTGTAAATTGAGTTTGCGACGTGGAGCAATCTGAGCCGTTTATTTCTAATCCTAGGGCTCGGAACCTTTTCGTTGTGTTTTAAAGCCCGGAGGCGTGGCGCTATCTCAGCTGTCCGTGTCTCATCCAACGGCTGAGAATCACTGAGCCTTTTTCGCTGGTCATCTTCTACCTCGTGAGTGCGAGCACGAGGGGAGAATGCTTGGCGATGTCATTTCTTGCTCCCTAAAGTCACCCTAGCCGACGTTTAGGGGTATGGGAGGTACTCTGAGCCAGGCCATGCCCTAGTGCACGTCTACACATCTTTTTCCTTGTCGGCCGCACCTTGTGCTCTGTGTTTTGCCACCCGAATGATTTGTGGTGCAAACCCTAATGCCTCCAAGGCCTTATAAGCACCCAAATCCCTTCCTGGTATTTCTTGAGACCACCATCAAGCTTCATTCTCAATATTGGAGCTTAACACCTCAAGAATGGCCAGTCGCCATTGTTGACCCGAAGAGCTCCATTGGTGTTCTTGGTGTTCGAGTGGTTCTCCTTCATGTTTCTTTGCCCTATCCTTATCTATTTACTTCCTTGAACATTTCCCCTCACTTAATTTTGGATTTGATTCTCAGGAATTGTCCAATTTGGGGTTTGTTCAAATTCGGCCGAATTTGGTCATCTTCTTCCTCAGCTCAGGTGAGTGCTCCATTTTCTAATTACTTGCTCATGTAGCTTCTGTGGACCTTAATGAAGCTATTTTGATGCTTTGGTATCACTCATTTGGCTCAGGGGGTCATTTTCAAACCTTCTTCTCCAAGTCCGGCGAGCTTCCTCTGTGATCAAGCAACTCACCATCTTTGAAGCTTCGTCCACGAGGTAGCTTCTTATTAGTCCTTAGAAGCTTTGGCACCGCTTCCTTCGACCATGGTGAGCTTTTCGCTATTTTCGCACTTAGCAGTAAAAGCTCCCATTTTCGTTTTCCGGCTAGCCGGCGTTCTAGTCCCTCACCGCCGGCGAGAATGCTATCATTAGATTCGTAGTGATATTGCGAATCCATTTTAGTTCTTGTTCGGCGCCGCCGCGGCCAGTGTCGCCGGCGATTAGCCGTGCAAGTCGCTCGGGTTTTGCCGGCACAGGAGCTCCCGTTTTCGTCACTTAATTAGGACACATTAATTGCCAATCATTAGTTAATTAATTGTGTCTTAATTGTTGTCGTTGAGCCACTGACCAGTGGGCCCAACATCCTTGAATCACCCTCTGGTGCGATCCCGCACTGTTCCGACATCATTAATGTTTAATCGTGGATTAATTAATGTGTCGGCATTTAATCCCTGTCGGAAATCACCTCTCAATCGCTGACTTGTGGGCCCGAGGGGTTAAAATCAAATTTCAGGAGTCATTAGTGCCTAGTTAATGATAATCATTAGAATCTTTAAACTGTCCTAACCGCCACTCTTAGTCGTTGACATGTGGGCCCAGTGCACTGTGCACGTGGGTTAAACGCTCGCGGTCGTGACTCTAGGTCACTGACATGCGGTCCCACGTGTCAGCATCTCCCTTTGAACTGCGTTAAATAGCTACCGTTCATTTTTAGATCTGCGGCCCTGATCTTTGTGTGCGTTCGGACCCTCCGGATGCCTTGATCGTTCTCGACCGTCGATCTTTCGATCAACGGCCGAGATCGTGTATGCAACCGCACCGTCGAATGCATACACTCGTGTGCGCCGTTGGATCTTGATCCAACGGTGAGCTCCGTTCGATTCGCGCGTCTTATTTGTTTTGTGGCGTGAGCCGTAGGATTTTAGATCAAGGGTTGGGAGTTGTCCACGTCTTATTCTTTTATTTGAGTTTGTCTCGTATTTGGTAAGAATTTGTTTAACAATGAAAATGATATAAAAACTTTAGAAACTCATAACTAATTCATTTTAATCGCTTTTAGATAATTCCAACGGTAATAAATTATGTTGTCACTTTAGTTTATTATAAAAATGGAATTAAGCATGTTGCAGTAGCAGAAAATTGTGTAACTAGGAATAACTTGATTTCTGTCATTTTGAATATTCCAGAAATAGTTTTAACCTTAGAAAATGCATATCTTTTTCTGTATAAATCCAAATTGTGCAAAATCAATTTTGTTAAATTCGTCTGTTAGTATGCTTTCATATAAAATAAGAATTGAGCATGTTCATAGTTCTGTAAAATGGCTTGCATTAGGTTTACACCTTAGAAAAATCATAAGTAATGTGTATAACTCCAAATTTAGTAAATCCAACTTTGCTGTTATTAGGATGTTATAATCTACCTGCTATAAAAATTTCAAACCCTAGGTCATTCTAGAAAATTTCGCCATGAACAGTGCTAATTATTAATTAGTTTGTTGTAAGGCTGAGAAAGAGCATTTTGCTCATATCTTTTGCATGTTAACTCCAAATTGCATAATTCTTGTTCCGGTCATTGTCTTAGGTCATTCCCTAGCTGTTGTGTAAATTTTAGTAGTTTTGGATGTGTTTTGCTGTTGGAGTTTCATTTGGTGTTCTTCGTTCTTATTTGCTTATCGCCTTTTCGCGTTAGGTTCCAAAGATAATTTTATTACTGATATTGAGCCACAGCAGCCATTAGATCCTGCACTTCAGCCAGGCAAGCAGATGTAGCATTCATTTGATCATATTGTTTCCTACTATTTTCAAAGTCTAATATATTGTTTGCAAATTCTATGTATGCATTGCTATGTTGTTTTAAACTATTGTCGGTAGTTGGCCTACTAGATGCATTATCAGTAGGAAATGTTCATTCCTCTACTTTGAAGCCTAGGTTACTTGCTGTGATTTTGGGTTATTGGATGGACCCTTGTCACTTAGTAGTTTACGTGTCTTTATGCTTAGCCATGCTTAGCTATCGGTAGAAATGGGCAGTTATCGACTCGTCGATAACTTTGATCACACAAACTATTACTATGTGTATACTTCAGCCTTGTGCTTTGTCTAAATTGCAAAACTAAAACTGAAAATGAAAACAATTTAGGCTTGGGCTGTGGTAAGATGGTGTGATCTTTTGGGTGTGATTGGAATGGTGCCCGGTCAATTAAGGACCGAACTACTTGTGAGTATCATTATCCGAGCATTACGGTGCGTGCTAACCACACTAGAGGGATATGGGACCTCTCTTAGCCGAGTACTTTGGGCTGTGTTAATTAATGAGTCGCGTGGTGGGTTGCATATTTGATTATATGCAACATGGACACGTTGTAGGGGGAACACCAGCGAGGCGGTGTATCTTGCTCCACGTATGGGTCCTTGTGATCCATATTTCGTCGGCAGATCACTAAGGATTAACCCCATACGTGCGTCTCTTGATTAGCATGTTCCATTGGAAAGGGTTCAGTAGGACTTAGCCGTCTTGGCATACCAAAGGAAGTGTGCTTAATAGCTTGGCAAAAGGCGGTCCGAAGTGTGGGTACATTGGTACACCTGCGAGGATTAAAACTATTCGAATAGCCTCGTCCTAGGTTATGGACACGCTTGGATAAGGTTTTCAAGAGTTAGACTACAACCATTTTAAAAGTAAAACTTGTTGGGTGGTATGAATCAGGGATTCATGCTATGTTGTGGTGGCTTTTGGGAAAGCCACTTCTAGGTGGATACTTGTTACTTATGTTTACTCGCTGTTATTTAAATGCTTAAAAACAGATTCTACAAACTGCTGTTCAATGTATTACAATATTGCAAATTAAACTTGCTTTATGCGTCCAAAGAACCATATAACCACATTCCTTTGAATACAGCTTTCATGTAGCTATGTATAGGCTTGCTACTCATAAGTCTTATGAGTACATTTTTGTACTCACCGCATTGCTTGTGTTGTGCGAGAGGATGATAGTGAGTCCGATGGACCTCACTTTTGTGAGTTGTCTTTGTGGCGATTTAAGGGCGATTAGCTTGGCGGCGGTCGGTTGCCCTGTGGTGTTATGCGGCTAACCGGTCGTCTTTTGGTTTAAGCCATCTTATGGCAACTTTGCTTCATTTATTACTTTTGGTACTTATGTCATTTGGCCGGTCGGCTGTGTTGTAATAACTTATATTATGTATGTCTTTTGGTAGACCTGTTATATTCTGTTGTATGGAAATGATGCATGCCTTGATTTGATGTATGTGTGCCGCTTGTTCTGGGAGGCACATGTCCATCGAGACACGGATTATTCTATTTGTGATACTAGAACCAGTGGAAGGTTAAGTATTACAAGTTTAATAAACCGGGGTCTCACAGGTAAGAAACCGGTAAGCAAGCCTCCAAGGTTTATTAAGCAAAATGGTAAATATTGCAATAAATGTGGTAAGGTAGGACACATGTCAAATACTTGTTTAAATATTAATGTTAAATCATATGGCATTTATGATTCTTGCTACATGCTTAAGAAATCCATTGATGGTAAAATAATTGCAAGATTTATTGGCACTTCGATTTTAGGCGTTAAAAAGAATGCTATTTGGGTGCCTAAAGCCTTGGTCACTAACCTCCAAGGACCCAAACAAATTTGGGTACCTAAAGAACTTGATTCTTGTTTTGTAGGTGAACTACAAGACCGGTGAAAAACATTGGGTGCTTGATAGTGGATGCACTCAACACATGACCGGTGATAGAAAAATGTTCACCACATTCGAGAACGTAAAAGGAAGTGACAAGATCACCTTTGGAGATAATAGTAAAGGAAAGGTAATAGGATTGGGTAAAATTGCTATCTCAAATGACCTTTCCATTTCAAATGTATCTTTAGTTGAATCACTTAATTTCAATTTATTATCCGTTGCTCAAATATGTGATCTTGATTTAATTTGCTCCTTCTCAAATGAAGGTGTGTCAATTTCAAGTGTAAAGGATAATGCTTTAGTTTTCAAAGGCATTAGATTTGGAAATCTTTACTTGGTTGATTTTTCCTCAAATGTTTCATGCTTACAAACTTGTTTAATTGCAAAAACTTCTTTGGGTTGGCTTTGGCATAGAAGGCTAGCTCATGTTGGCATGATTCAACTTAAAAAACTTTTCAAACATGATCTAGTTGTTGGTTTGAAAGATGTGAAGTTTGAGAAAAATTGACTTTGTAGTGCTTGTTAAGCCGGTAAACAAGTCGCAAGCTCTCACCCTTCCAAGAGTATCATGTCAACCTCTAGACCATTGGAACTCTTACATATGGATTTGTTTGGGCCAACAACCTATAAGAGTATCGGGGGAAATAGCTATTGTTTAGTTATCGTAGATGATCACTCTAGATATTCATGGGTGTTCTTTCTAGATGACAAGAGTGAAACCTCCGGAATTTTCAAAAGCTTTGCTAAACAGGCTCAAAATGAATTTGATTTCAAAATAAAGAAAATCCGTAGTGATAATGGTTCCGAGTTCAAAAATACTAAAGTTGAATACTTTTGTGATGAACTTGGAATAAAGCACGAACTTTCCACAACCTACACTCCGGAGCAAAATGGAGTTGTAGAAAGGAAAAATCGTACATTAATTGAAATGGCTAGGACGATGCTTGATGAATATAATACTTCCGATAGTTTTTGGGCGGAAGCAATCAACACCGCTTGTCATGCCATAAATCGTCTCTATTTGCATCGCCTTTTGAAAAAGACTTCCTATGAACTCCTTGTTGGAAGAAAACCGAACATCTCTTATTTTCGTGTCTTTGGTTGCAAATGTTACATTTTGAAAAAGGGTGTTCGTCTTTCAAAATTTGCAAGTCGGTGTGATGTTGGTTTCTTGCTTGGTTACTCCTCTAATAGCAAAGCATATCGTGTCTTTAATCAAAACTCCGGTTTAGTTGAGGAAAGACACGATGTTCAATTTGATGAAACTAACGGCTCCCAAGAAGGGCATGAGAATTTGGATGATGTAGGTGATGAATTGTTAAGAAAGGCTATGGAAAATATGCAAATTAGCGACATCAAACCGAAAGATGAACCGTCATCTTCTACTCAAGTTGAACCTCCTACCTCTTCCACAACAAGTCGAATTCAAGTGGAAGAAAATGACAATAAGGAAGATGATCAACCATCAAACCTACCACCGAGAATCCACAATGCAATTTCAAAAGATCATCCAATAGATCAAATATTGGGTGATGTAAGTAAGGGTGTTCAAACTCGATCTCGTGTTGCTTCATTTTGTGAACATTACTCTTTTGTCTCTTCTCTTGAGCTAAAGAATATAGATGAAGCACTTGAAGATCCGGATTGGATGATTGCAATGCATGAAGAGCTAAATAATTTCATTTGAAACGAAGTTTGGACATTAGTGGATAGACCCAAAGAACGCAATATCATTGGTACAAGATGGGTGTTTAGAAACAAGCAAGATGAGAACGGCATGGTTGTAAGAAACAAAGCAAGATTGGTCGCACAAGGTTTTTCACAAGTCGAAGGTTTGGATTTTGGTGAAACTTTTGCTCCTGTAGCTAGGATATTACTTGCGTTTGCATCATGCTTTGACATTAAATTAGGATATTACTTGCGTTTGCATCATGCTTTGACATTAAATTATTTCAAATGGATGTCAAAAGTGCCTTCTTAAATAGAGAAATATCTGAACTTGTTTTTGTTGAACAACCTCCCGGTTTTGAAGATCCTAATAATCCAAATCATGTCTATAAACTCTCCAAGGCGCTCTATGGTCTTAAACAAGCTCCTAGAGCATGGTATGAACGCCTTAGAGATTTTCTAGTTTCAAAAGGATTCAAAATTGGGAAAATTGATTCAACTTTGTTCACCAAAGTATTAGATGATGATTTCTTTGTATGTCAAATTTATGTTGATGATATCATTTTTGGATCTACTAATCAAGACTTTTGCAAAGAGTTTGGTGATATGATGTCTAGGGAATTTGAAATGTCCATGATCAGACAACTAAGCTATTTCCTTGGACTTCAAATCAAGCAACTCAAAGATGGAACTTTTGTAAGTCAAACAAAGTATGCAAAGGACTTGATCAAGAGATTTGGCATGGAAGATGCAAAACCTATCAAGACTCCCATGGCAACCAACGCTCATCTCGACCTTAATGAGGGAGGTAAATCAGTAGATTTAAAGCTTTATAGATCTATGATTGGTAGTTTACTTTATCTCACCGCATCTAGGCCCGATATCATGTTTAGTGTTTGCATGTGTGCACGGTTTCAGGCATCTCCAAAAGAGTGTCATTTAATGGCCGTAAAAAGAATACTAAGATATTTAAAGCATTCCTCTAGCATTGGCCTATGGTTTCCTAAAGGTGCTAAGTTTGATTTAATTGGATACTCGGACTCGATTATGCGGGTTGCAAAGTGGATAGAAAAAGCACCTCGGAAATTGTCAATTCTTAGGAGATCCTTAGTATCATGGTCATCCAAGAAACAAAACTCCATAGCTTTATCCACCGAAGCGAATATGTCTCTGCAGGTAGTTGTTGTGCTCAATTGCTATGGATGAGGCAAACCTTGATGGATTATGGAATTAAGATTGATAAAATGCCTCTTTTGTGTGATAATGATAGTGCGGTAAAAATAGCAAATAATCTTGTCCAACACTCAAGAACCGAGCATATCGACATTCGCCACCATTTCTTGAGAGATCATGTGGGCAAGGGAGATATTGAAATTAGCCACATCCGAACCGAAGATCAATTAGCGGACATTTTCAGCAAACCATTAGATGAAGGCCGGTTTTGCAAATTGAAGAATGAATTAAATGTCATAGATTATTCAAATATTGGTTGAAACTTTTGTCTCATGCATTTTGTTTGATTTGGTGCTATTCAAAAGCTTCTTTAAGAAAATATTTTCAAAAATATTAAAACGATTATCTATGTTCATAAAAAATTATGTTCTCTTATAGACATTAGTCTATTCTATGCATAATGATCCCTAAATGACTCTTAATTGATTGCAAAACTACGGGTCATTTGCAAATAATCCCATCAAATCTTTATCCAGAACTGTTTTTGAAGTTCCAGGATAATCGGTATGACCGGGGGGTTGAGTGCGGTATGACCGCAGTGCGGTACTACCGGCACAAAACCACAGTACTACCGCTGCTGCGGTATTACCGCGCAATAGGGCGGAACTACGCATCGGTTTCGGTAGAAAAAGTAACCCCCAGAGGGTTTTCTCTCTCCCGTGCTCTTGCCTCTCTTCCTCTCTCTCTCCTCTCTCTCTTCCGAAAAACTCTCGGCCAATCCATCCAAAACTCGGTTGATTTTCAGATCTTTGCAAATTCCTTGCATCTCTAGGGTTTATCTCCTTCAATCCTCAAGGTAAAACATTCCCATTTCGTTGTTTTACCACCGAATCAAACCCTAGGTCGTTCTTTCTAGAAAATTTCAAATGTTGGTGATTTTTGCGAATCCTTTTGGGCAATACAACATTATTGATGTTTAATGATGATATTACATCCATTTCTTGGATTCAAATCCAATAGAAACATCAATTTTTGGTTAAATCGTTTGCCCTAGGTCGCGATCTGAAAAGCGGTACTACCGTGTTCTTAGTCTTGGAACTCCGGGATGCGGTATACCGCAAGAAAATGGCGGTACTACCGCACCTCGGTACTCTTGGCCGAGGAATGCGGTACTACCGATTTCTTGTGAGTAACAGATAATCATTCGATGAGGGCATCCCTAACACTTATACATCTTTCCCTATTGGTGGTCATACACATATCGAGGTGGGCGCCATACATGGCGCTACAAATAATTCAAGCATGAAGTGCATATTGGTCCACCGATGAGAGCAAGAGCTAAACTTCTAAATCAACAGTGCTTTTGTTTCTTAATGAATCTTCTATTGTCATTGATGAGAATTGGGTATTACCTCATGCAAATGTTTTGTGCATTCTTAGGTTTGAATATTGTGAAGCCTTTGGAGGAGAGGAGGCCGGAACAAATTCATGGAGAAGAAACACATGTGGCCAACAAGGGTTACATTGGCATCAAAAGAAGCATCAAGTGTATCGAACAAATTCGCGCAAGCTAAGAGAAGGAAAGCTCACAATACAAGGGGAACCGAGAGGAGACCAGTTTATGCATAAGATTGAAACATAGCTATTGCTTGTTCTTTCGACACCGAGTTCATGCGAGGACTTTGAGAGAGAATTAGGCGATCCATTTGTTTTGTTCGCAATCCAAGGTCAAGCCGTCGTTCCATTGGGAATTGGGGACTTGGCGTTAAATGCGTTCGTGGTCTCGCGACGAACAACTACCCGGTGTGTTTTGGGCGTATTCCGAAGAGTTGAGGTTTCGTGCATTGGCGCGAGTGTTCAGCTAGCGACATCGTCTACTTCGCATCAACTATCCACGGTTCCTCACTGAGAAGATCGGGCCTCCCCCCCCGTATCATATGATATCAGAGCCTAGGTTTACTCAGTGAGAATTTCTTTACCCGTAGTTAGATTCGTTTTCTATCCTATCGTCCAATAAACCGAAAATTGCAATACCAAAACCGTAGTTTAATCTGTTATTTCTTGTGCGTTTAGTTAAGTTTTCATCCATTAGAGTTTTTGTTTTTAGTGCTGATCCATGTGTTCCTTTATGCGTTGCTTAATCGTTGTGTTCACATAAACCGTACCAAATTGCTGATTGAACTCCTCAATTAGCACCCAAAAAGAGATAGCTGACCGAAACACTTTGGGTTTCTTGAGCTTCACTTATATTCTTTCATCCTTGAGACTAGCTTTTGTACATTGCACTAGGGCTGTTCTTTGGTTTATTTACACGTTGTTGAATTGTGAGACTTGTGCAATCAAGAGGGGAGCAAACCCTATTTCGCCATTGCAATAAGAAAAGAGGAAAAGCGCACGGTTACAAGAAAAAGCCACGGCTTGAAAAGGTATTAAAAACAAAAGATCAAACCCGCAAATACCAGTACCAAATTTTTTCCTTTCGGTTTCCTTAATAGCCGAAGGGCGAAGAGCTTTGTTCATGCGGTTTTGAGAAAAAAAAACAAACAAAAAGGGGATGGCCGAAATTGGGAAGAGTAAACCTTAGTCCACAATTTCAGATTGTGTATTTAATCTATTTGAGCAATCTTGTGCCCTAACATAGTAACATTGATATCTTTGCAATTGGCTAGCGTCTCTCATAGTACTTGGTGCAAAAACGAGCTAGTTTTCATCTCAATTTCAGTTTGTCTATCACTAGCTCATTCATTTGTTTGCATTAAGTCACATTTATCTTTGTTTGTGCGTTCATACACTTCGCTTAAACCTTTTGGATCAGCACATAGGCAAAATACTCTAGCTTGGATCATTACTTAGCTTTACAATACCTTGAATATCAGATTGCATAGGATATACACATACCTGTCCGAGCTCCACCTACACCCGTTTGTGTACTCCCTTGCTCTTGGTTACGCTCATACATTACCGGGTTAAGGTCGCTCGCTGTCACAACTGTCGATTTGCCGTCCTTGATTCACTTTGGAACGGTAAGCTTGTCTTGTTTTCAGGACAGTGAGTTGCGAGCGTAGTAGAGAGCGCTTTTGTTTTACTAACCAGATATAACCTCGTTTCTTGTTTGTGAGTTGTTGCCATGTCAGGTCACGAGGAGGATCCACCTAATCCAGAGGCACCGGTTACGTGGACAGAGTACACTCGGTTGCGCGAGATGCTGCAAAAACAACTTCAAGATGGTGACAATGGCGTGCGCGATGAACTCGGGAAGTTGGTGGGTGAACACCCTCGGGAGGAGGTCACACAATGCGCACGCCATCAACCATAACTTCCGGAGCTACGCGCCATGTTCGCACAACACAATCTTCGTGGGGTGCGCAAGTCGATGACACGAGTGTGCACGGCCCTCGGCCGTTTGCACAATGAGACCGAGGATGAGCGTGCTATTTGTGGATGAGGAGCGGCGGCGGCAGCGCGTCGCATGGCGGTGCCACCAAACGTTGGGATGGCAGCGCGCACGCCTCGAGCTCATGGGCGTGGCGAGGCAATGGCGGCGTGGTGGGCGCACCACGGGGTGTCCACGGAGGAGGTGTGCATCGTGCACCTCGTAGCATGGCCGATGAGGCCAAGCAATGGGATGACGATTTCCCGTCGGCGACTACGATGACCGACAGCGCCACCATCGCAACAACGTGCGGCGTCGACACGACGACGCCGACGATTTTGTCGCTAAGCCCAAATTTACTCTTCCTATATTTTGGGTGGTACGGATGTGGAGCAATACCTCACTTGGGAGTGAAGGTGGATAAGTTGTTTGAATGAACAACTATTCCAATGAGAAGAAGTCGTTGCTTGCTTCCAATGGCTTGGATGATTATGCTACACATTGGTGGGAGCGGTTCATTCGTAAGCGCATGGGCGCCATGAGTTGCCGATTATCACCGGGAGCGGATGAAGCGACATTTGCGGGCACGCTTTGTACCTCGCCACTACAAGCGCTCACTATTTGAGAAGTTGACGAGGTGCGACAAGGTATGAGGTCAATTGATGAATATCATAAGGAGATGGAAACTATCATGATACATGCGGATGTCGCGAGAATGAAGAAACGAGACCATGGCGAGATTTCTAGTGGCATGAATCATCTTCGTCAAGCGCATTGTCAATCACCATCCCTATAATGATATGATTGAGTTGCTGCACCAAGCACGCGGCGGCCGCGAGAAGTGGTTGAAGATGCACGGTTCGCTGCCCGTTCACGTCCTTCACCATCCCCAGACAGCCATATAACAACAGCCGGCCAAACAAGAGCACTCCGCGGAAGCAATTCGGCAATGCGCGATTCGCAAGTAAGAAAGCGGAGAGTACACGGCACGGTGCGTTGACTGCGGCGCCCACGCTAGTGTGACCTCGTCTATGGGGTCAACGGGACGTTCACGTGACATCATTTGCCACAAGTGCAAGGGTGTTGGCCATTTTGAGGGATCGCCAAATGTCGAACTATGCTTATCATCGAGGATGGCGGTTATGTTTCACTAGTGATGACGAGTCGCTCGATGCGCAACTGTCTTGCACCCTGATGACATAGAACAATGTGAGTGCGATCCTGAGTTTCCTAACACTGAGCAGTATTCCATTGTTTGCACGCCCAAGGTGCTTAGTGTGATGCCATCGTCGTCACTCGAACAGCGGTGCAATTTGTTTCAGACTTGGGCGAAGCTTGATAAGGGTAAGGTCTGCAAAGTGATCATTGATGGCGGAAGGCGAATAAGAAACAAAAGAAGATGATTTTTCAACCAGGTGATTTAGTTTGGGTGCACTACCGCAAGGATCGTTTTCCAGAACACCGCAAGTCTAAATTGCTGCCACGAGCGTCGAGGACGACGCCTTTTCAAGAGGGGGAGGATGATGAGGGCATCCCTAACACTTATACATCTTTCCCTATTGGTGGTCATACACATACTGAGGTGGACGCCATACATGGCGCTACAAATAATTCAAGTCTGAAGTGCATATTGGTCCCTTGTGCGAGCAAGAGCTAAACTTCTAAATCAACAGTGCTTTTGTTTCTTAATGAATCTTCTATTGTCATTGATGAGAATTGGGTATTACCTCATGCAAATGTTTTGTGCATTCTTAGGTTTGAATATTGTGAAGCCTTTGGAGGAGAGGAGGCGGGAACAAATTCATGGAGAAGAAACACATGTGGCCAACAAGGGTTACATTGGCATCAAAAGAAGCATCAAGTGTATCGAACAAATTCGCGCAAGCTAAGAGAAGGAAAGCTCACAATACAAGGGGAACCGAGAGGGAGACCAGTTTATGCATAAGATTGAAACATAGCTATTGCTTGTTCTTTCGACACCAGAGTTCATGCGAGGACTTTGAGAGAGAATTAGGCGATCCATTTGTTTTGTTCTGCAATCCAAGGTCAAGCCGTCGTTCCATTGGGAATTGGGGACTTGGCGTTCGTCGTTCGTGGTCTCGCGACGAACAACTACCCAGTGTGTTTTGGGCGTATTCCGAAGAGTTGAGGGTTCGTGCATTGGCGCGAGTGTTCAGCTAGCGACATCGTCTACTTCGCATCAACTATCCACGGTTCCTCACTGAGAAGATCGGGCCTCCCCCCCGTATCACATTCCATTCAAATTATCTTTAGATTTCTTGATCTTTTGAACTCCTTGTAACCTATCATCTCTTTGTAAAGATGCCAAGGACAAGATTTGGAACTCGTCGAGGGCAATCTTCCACTCAACCTCCTGCCGACCCTTTGGATGATCCATTAGGCAAGGGAAAAGGGCCTGCAACGGATGGCTCTGACAGTGAGAAAGGATCTCCTCCTCATGAGTCAGGTTCTGATTCTGAGCCTGACACAGAAGAAGAAGTCCAGGCTCAATCAGATGAGGAGATGGAAGATCCAGAAGAACCTCAGATTAATCTCAGGATCATATCAGCTGATGACTATGCAATTCTGAGACACAAAGATCAATATCTACTGCCCTCCAACTCAATAAATCTCAGATTCCACACCAAGTTCCAGGAGCAAGTCTATGAGCAAATTTATGATCATCACAGGAAATTTGCAGATCATAAATGCATAAAGTGGTCTCACATAAACTCCCTAGAATAATATGATGGAATATATCGTCTTTTTCAGCAAGTTAGTCTTCATGATTTTGTGGCCCTCAGGAATGACTATGATGAAGAGATCATCAGACAGTTCTATGCCACTTTGTATGTATCTCCTGATTTCAAGAAAATGAAGTGGATGACTGTTACACGGTATGTGGAGAGTACTAAGGCTGATTTTGAGCGTGTACTGAGGATACACTCTGGCAATTGGGATAAGCTTTTTGATAGTCCTGCTTTACTTGTTCCAGCCTGGACAGAGTTTTATGATCAGAATGTCAGGTACACTCCAGGGAAAATTAATGGCTTGCTACCTATTCCCAGTTTGATTAATAGGATTATTAATCACACTTTTCTTCCCAAGAGTGGTAACTTTGATGCTATTCGACGACATGCATGGAATATCATTGACAATATCTCCCATGGGAGAAAGTTTGATGTTGTGGATGTCATCCTCAGGGGATTGTCTCTTCTAAGAATGACAGGGTAAAGCGGATTTATCATGCTCCTTACATCATGGCCCTAATTCTTAGTAAGATTGAGTATCAGGGTGGTTTGGGATCACCCCATAAGTTTTACAAACCCAGAGAAAATCCCCCCATTCGTTTTCAAGCACAACAGGCACAGCAAGCACAGCAAGCACAGCAAGAAGAAATTGCCCCAGAGGAGGCAGCTGAAGAAGGCTCTCACAGTCAAGCCACTCTTGCTCAGATTCTTACCACTCAGACTCTCATTCTTAATAATCTGATGCAGATGAAAGTCTCTCAGCAGGAGATGAGGACAACTCTTACATATTTTCAGAATGAGACTAACAACAGACTTGCCGTCCTGACAGAGATAGTTGACTCTATGGAACAGCGTCTTCCACCTCTTCCACGTCCTTCGTCTCTAATACGGTTCACGCGTCGTCGCACTAGTACTCCACCTGGTGCTCCAGTCTCTCCAGCTCCAGCTGCTTCAGCTCCTGCCTCTCAGGATCCCGCGCCTTTTCCCCCTCAGGATCCAGCTGCTTGATGTTTGTTTTTTTTTGGTACTTTGATGCCAAAGGGGGAGAAGTAGAAAGTAGCTCTAAGGATTAAGGGTGTCAGACATTATAGTCTTTTGATGTTTTATTGCTTGTAATAACTTCATCCTAGTATTACCTTGTTCAGAACTTGTTGGTTGTCTTAATTATCAAATGTGATATTATCTCTACTGAAATTTCTCTTATGACAATTCCTTATCACTGCAAGTTCTCCTCAATTTCAACAAGTTAAAAAGAAACTCTGCCAAAAATTTGTCACAATTCTCTACATGTGCTCTCATGTTGTTCTATCTATTTCATGCACATGTTTAGGGGGAGCTTTCTTTGTGTTAAGTCATCAAAAGAATATACACTTGTTTCACAATCTTGGATATATTCAAAACTCTTCTTCACACATATTAACTAGGTTGTCATCAATTACCAAAAAGGGGGAGATTGAAAAGCATCTAGGCCCCTAAAAATATGTTTTGGTAATTTATGATAATATGTGAAAATGGGACTTATTGGTTTGTTGAGTTTTTACAAGGCCTAGTCCCATTGGAAAATATGATCTTGAAGATGCATGTTAAAAGTTTTATGAAGATCAAGTATAGCTCAAGGATAAGGTACAAGTGGTTTTGATATTATTTTCTTTTACCGGTCTTAGGAGAAATAGATGGAAGACTGGATTATAGGTTAAAGGCCGTACTATTAAGAGGGATCATGTCCTGTAGCTTGAAGGCATGTCTTGTGCTTTACGGATCAATTTAGGATCATGTATGCATATGGATTCTCTTTCTAAAACCAAATATGCACTGTCAGGACAATCGGTACTACCGGCGTTGTCTGTGCGGAACTACCGCACTCCGATTGTTCCGGTCGTTAGTTGGCGGTATGTTTTTTACAGAGAGTCTCTTTTCTGGTTTCGGTGCCAAAACCTAAGCGCGGTAGTACCGCCGATGTTAAATCGGTATGGCCGAATACGATAGTACCGCAGGTGTTAAGCGGAACTACCGCATGCCGGTTATTCCGAATGTTAAGCGGTATGTTTTTTCCAGTAAGCACCCTTTTGTCTCTCTTGGAAAACGGTAGTACCGCAATCTCCTTTCGGTATGACCGCACTGCGGTAATACCGCTCGTCAGTTGGCGGTAGTACCGCTCTGCAAGATTAAACGGCTATGTCAGGTCATTTAATGCATCTGTTATAGCCGTTGCTGTAGTGGTTGGAGAAGTGCGGTAGTACCGCCCCTTGCATGACGGTAGTACCGCATGTGGCTGAAAAAGTGGGTTTTCTTCTCCAACGGTTATAATTGTTGTTGGGGGGTATAAATACTTCCCCACCAGCTCAAGGACAGGGTGCTAGACCACATTTAACATCCTTAGAGCCTTGTGCATTCATTCAACTCCTCAAATTCATTTGTTCACTCTTTGAGAGGTTGTTGAGCTCATTCAAAGTGCATTCATCATTCTAGTTGATCCTATTGCACTTGAGTGTCGTCAAGCGAAGGTCTTGGTTTGTTACTCTTGGAGTTTTGTCGAACTCCTAGACGGCTTGGCGGTGATTGCACGGTGATCTCTTCAAGAAGATTGTGAAGAGGCCCGGTGCCCATATTGTGAGTGGTTTGGTATTCACCATCTCCGGAGTGGAGGAAGAACAACCAATAGTGATCGAGGAAAGACTTAATACGTGGAGCCGGCTTGATTGGTTCAAGCTCCCTCAACGTGGACTAGTGAAGACCGGCAAGTCTTCGATACCACAGGAAAACATCGTTGTCTCATTGTGGTTATTCCTAGTCTTTACTCTTCCGCATTTATATTTCTAGCTTGATCTTTGTGCTTGTATTGCTTAGCTAGAAGTATAATTTGTTTTAGACTAAGTTATTAATTAGCTTATCTCGTTAATTGGTTTAAAAGTTTAAAAACCTCCTATTCACCCCCCTCTAGTCGGTTATCCTTGATCCTACACACATGAGAGGGATATGGGACCTCTCTTGACTTAGTACTTTGGTGTGTTTTGGCTCTGAGTCGCAGGAGGATGTGTGTGTGTGTTATGGTAAAATGAGCATGGTGTTTATGTGTTGGGTGCATGAGAGTGGAATCCTTTCTAGGTTCTCCACACCAAGGGGTATTGTAGTTGTCTAGGTTGCTTTACCCTATATGGGTAGTTGACTCCCGGCTTTACAATGACTCCGATGCAACGTATGGGTTTCTATCCATACAGACGACTTGTAGTTGATACACAATATTGGAAAATGTCTCGTAGGACTTAGCCATACCGGCATACCTATGGAAGTGTGCTTAATCTTGTGGCAAAAAGGAGGTGTGACATGTAAGTACATTGGTACACCCCTGCAGGATTAAATCTATTTGAATAGTCTCGTCCTAGGTTATGGACACACTTGGTTATTTCCCGCAAGAATTAGACTATAACATTTTCACTAAAACTTGACTTGGATAGTATGAATGGGGAATTCATGCTATGTTGTGGTGGCTATTGGGTTAGTCACTTCTATGTTGTTATTTATGTTACTTATTGTTGTCTCGGTGTTATTTCTTCAATTGAAAACAGATTTGACAAATTGCCTTCAATCTATTATATTATTGCAAATGAAAATTGCTTTATGCGTCCAATAAACCATATGACCATCTCCTTTGTTTCAGCTTGCATGTAGCTATGTATAGGCTTGTTACTCGTAAGTCTTGTGAGTACATTTTTTGTACTCAATTGCATTGCTTTATTGTTGCAGAGGAGGTTGACCCCCAAGGGGTTAGCTTTTGTGAGACAGACTTTGCGCTGGACGACTAGCTTCGCGGCCTGGTCGGTTGCTGTAACACCCTGGCTATCCGGAAGCCAAGATGTCACCTAAAACATCTAACATACATCCATAATGCGGAAGAATTTGAAACAAGTATATCAACTAAAGACAACATTAAGTTAAACAGGATATGATGAAGGTATCCTTCCTTCACCTTTTAAGTTATTTAATTCTGATCATCAATAAAGAAGGTTCACACGCACTAATAAATCAACATCCATGTGGAGAAGGTATCCTTCCTTCACCAATTATAATTTAATTATTACAGTTCATCATTAACGAATGTAAGATAGAACTAAATTTAATCTTGAACATGAATAGGATGATGTGAGCAGTAGTGCGTGTCTACTCCCTCCCAAGTGAGCCAACATCGGGGTTACCTAAAATAAACAAACAACGCAAGAGTGAGTCCATGACTCAAGCAAGTCTGATGAAAGAGAAAGAACACATATACAAACAGACATCACCATTTAAGAATGCGAACCTTGCATCGAGTGAACACTTATGAAAACATGAAATGAATGAATGTAATCAAGGATGGACTGCACACATGCATATACGGTATAGTGAGTGACACACCGTCGGTGTTCACTTAAGCCCGCACCTTAACAAAAGTGCGGGGATCCAAGTCCTATATGAAGAACGTTTCATATAGGTGTCCAAAGCTGCCCATCTTGGAATTGATGGGTCTTACGTGCCCATTTGGAATTGATGGGTCTTTCAATCCACTCCGTGGGCGGACATGACAATGTCCAAATTTGCCCACATTGGAATGGTGGGACTTACAATCCACTCCGTGGACATAACATGAATAAAAGGATGCATGATATGAACATGAACAGTGATAATACCATCTCTCAGTATATACTCCACATAATGAAAGAACATAACCAATTCAGCATCTCGGATAACACAATATGCCACACTATATTCATGAAAACATTCACAATCACAACACTCAAAAGCAACAAAGTACTTGCCTTCCGCGTTGCGACGCGTTAGCAGGCAACGATGGCGCTCCCAAACCCGTAGCCTCGTGGCCTAAACAATTAAATAACCGAAATAAGAACAACATAGAATCCAACCCGAATTAAAAGTCTACAATACCCCCCTTGAACTCCCAAGGAATCGCCATAAAACCTAATCTGAAAAACAGGCTGCAACCCAAAAACGTGTCGGGACAGCAACACGAAAATGACAGTAGTTAATGACATGGGACTCGAAATGAGATGAGTCCAGATCCTACCTCATCTTAACGAACATATCTATAACATTCAAGTTGATGAGATTTCCCAATTCGGCCAATAAACTTCTCTAATAAAGAAAACAAAACAGCAGCACAGCTTCTGTCTGAACAAACAGGACAGCAATACTAAAACAACCATAACTTTTAATCTACAACTCCGAATTGAGCGTTCTTTAACAATCTGAAAAGGTTATGAAATTACCTACAATAAACTAGTTGGCACTACATTCAAATTTTGCCTTTAACAAAAAGTGGCACACGGGTCAAAACTAAAGATAGAAACTGACATACAATCTGGACAGACTGACATACAATCTGGACAGTCACATTGAAAAGTGCATAACTTTTGATATATAAATCCAAATGAAGTGTTCTTTATCAATCCTGAAAGCTAGTGATATCACCTTCAAAATTTGTTATGGGCAAGACCTCTGAATCACCCTCTAACTAGGCCATAAATCAACCTATACAGAGACTGCTAATTCTCGTCAGGATTCTGGACAGCAGATAGTAAATCTATCATAACTTTTGACTCGAAAGTCGGAATGAGGTGATCTTGGCGGCCACCGAAAGCTAAGAGCATCCTCTAAATAACTCTAGGAGATCAAAATCCCTAATTCTGCCTCTAAGCATACGAAACAGGCCACGCAAGAAACTGGATAGAATTGAATTTGTAGCAGCAGCAATTTAACCCAATCAAACTAATCGAATTCGCATCTAATACAACTTAAACATCAAAGAACGCCTCTCGTTACCCTTGTAGAACCTTAGGGAGACGCTGATCAAACACCCCGAAGAAGATCCCTTCTCATCCCCTCTTTTCTCCCCTCTTTTCCCCTCTTCTTCTTCCTCCTTGCGGCAGGCCAAAAGCAGGAAATCCTCCGGGAGGGGGCAGCAATGGAGGGTTCATCTTGAGAGGGGAAGGTGGAGGCACCAAGGGAGGGAGAGGGCAGGAGGTGGCGGCTGCCAAGGAAGGGGGTGAGGGGAAAATTTCGGCCAAGGGGAAAGGGAGGGGTGGCTCGGGTTAGGGGGGTGTGGGGGCGCATGGGATTTAGGCCCATGATGCCTCCCCCCTCTTGAGAGGGACCGGCCAGCCCATCTGGGCCACTGTAATACCCCGAATATCAATTTGAGAGAATATATTATTCGGGGAAGAGAAATTTATTGAATTTTCAAGTGCAATATAGTTTAGAGAGGGATTTCTCTTAACATGAAAGTATCCATCAGTGATTATGTAATATCCTGTTTAACATTAGAGAATTAATTGAAATGAGAAAGGTATTTAACAGGAATTAAAAAGAGAAATCAGTTTTTTAGAGGAGATTTAATCTTGGGCTTTGCCCACGTTGTTTGGCCCAAGTGGGAAGTTGGTTTAAGAAGGGCCAACCAAACCCTAGGTCTTTTTCTGTAGCACGTAGCTACAGTACCCGCCCCCCGTAGCAACCCTCCTCCCTTTGCTGCCACACCCTCCATGTCGCCCTTTTGCTGCTCCTTGCTACTGGTCTTGGGAGGAAGAAGAAGGAGAGAAAGGAGGAGAAGAAGGGATCTTCTTCTTGGATTCAACCAGCGTTTCCCCAAGGTTCTACAAGGGTAACGAGAGGCGTTCTTTGCTGTCTAAGTTGTATTAGATGCGAATTCGATTGGTTTGATTGGATTGAATTGCTGCCGCTACAAATTCAATTCTGTCCAGTTTCTTGCGCGGCATGTTTCATGTGTTTAGAAGCAGAATTAGGGATTTTGATCTCCTAGAGTTATTTAGATAATGTTCTTAGCTTTCGGTGGCCGCCAAGATCACTTGATTCGGACTTTCGAGTCAAAAGTTATGATAGATTTAATATCCGCTGTCCAGAATTCTGACGAGAATTACCTTTTAAGTTGTCTTTTAAAATAGGTGTTTGTTAATGGACGAATCAGGGTTTCATCCCAACTAGGTTAATGTAGATAATTTCATAACCTTTTAAGATTGTTAAAGAACGCTCAATTCGGAGTTGTATATTAAAAGTTATGGATGTTTTAATCTTGTTGTCTTAACTGTTCGGACAGATTCTGTACTGCTATTTTCAATTACCTGTTAGTATATTAATTTGGTCGATTTGGCTTACCTTGTCAACTAGAGTATTGTAGATTTGTCAGTTAAGAATCCATAGAAATTGGTCTCACCTCATTCCGAGTTCCAGATCAATAGATATGATATTTACCGTTCTACTGTCCAGTTTCGGGTTGTGCCTGAGTAGTCTGTTTTCAGATTAGAGCTAACTAGTTAATTGTGGATTGTCGGAAGGCGTTGTAGAACGTTAATGGAAGCGCTATGTTATATGTTGTATTCATTTGAGTACTTACTACGTAGGCGAGAGGCTTCGGTTTAGGGACATCTTCTTTACCTACCATGCGCTTCGCGGAAGGCAAGTAAATGTAGCGGTTGTGCTACGGTTTAACTCGTTATTCTTACTACTTCCAATATACATGTTTTTCATAGCTTGAAGTTATATGCCATGGTTGCATGTTTTATCAATGAGGTCGTGGTAGCAAATTAATATTCATTTTGCCATGCGTTGGAAGAGTTGTTGGTAGTCATGTGGTAATTTGCTTAATGAGCCAAATGCGAATATGAAAATAAACTCAAGGTGGACATATTGATAATTCCTTGTGGTTATATTCATGATGATCATGTTGTGGTCTATGTGGTAGAGTTCCATTTAGATCGATTGATTTTGATCTTGGTGAATCGGGTGTGGGTTATGTGGTAATGGTCTTATGACACAATGGTATTGTGCTTAATGAGACACATGTGGACTATGAGAAAATACTCATGATGAGTATGTTGTTGACCTTCATGGTTAAATTCTTGTGGTTTATGATTATCATATCATTCATGACATATCATGACATTTGCATTGTGGATGTCGCCGCTTATAGCCGCGACCGTACCGGTACAACATCGTGCATTGCCGTAGCACGATGCATACTTTTACCTTGTTGGGTAAAGGTGCAGTGGAGCATAGCATACATATGCATTACATTGTGGAAAGATCATTTGCATACTTATGCAAGATATTGTGGTGAAGTTATTTTACAAATAACTACAACTTTAAAGTTGTAATGTGGAATTGGCTCATGAGAGTCACTTGTGGTGTGAGGAAAATGGCTATGTCGTGGATTGGGGTTCATCCCTTGTGGTATGGTAGTGGTTGTGATTATGGCATGAGATTCTACTCTCTTGTGGTAATTGTTGATAGCAGTTGTGGATGCGAGAAATAGTAAAGTTATGAGGTAAAACTTGTTAATGCTTTATTGTCATTGGTAGTGGTAGTGGTGCATAATATGAAGAAGTTAATCAAGATTCATTTGCTAATATTTTACTATTGATGGTAGTAAACATGGTTGAGGCTATAATTGTGATCATTATGGGAAATGGATATTGATGCTTAATATCTTTGTAGTTTAATTAACTTGTAATGAATGTGGATGCACATTATGGATGTGGACATGTGGATCTGTAATGATGTTGTATATTTGTTTGTAGTCTGAATAGCTCATTAAGCAGTTTGCTTCTTTGAGATTTTATTCTCACCCTTGTTTTTCTCCTACAGTGATTGTTGAGCATTCATGGGTTGGGTAGAGCGGCACCACAATAATGCACTTGGTTCATCAACTCATGTTGTAATAAAGTCGATGAAATTCTAGTCAAATGCTTAGCTATTTGTGGGTGAATATTTTATTTAATAATGATGGACTTGTAACTATTCCTTTGATTAATCTGCTAGAGGTTGTTTTAACTATTGAACTTGTTACCGTTATCTTTGTTCCCTTAATTGTTTATGCTTCCGCTTATTGCTTCATGTCTAGAAATTGTTGTCAGAACAAATTATCTTGAAATTTCTGGCTAGCTGAGTGGTTTAGTAGCATTCCAGGGTAATGTGGGTCTGGGTGTTACGATTGGTATCGAGCAGTTTAGGTCTGTGGTAAATAAAAATATTAAATTGACACACTGGTGCACAGTAGGATGGGATGGGTCAAGCATTGCATTCATGCTTTGACATGTTATATTGATTATTCATGCTATGAGATAATCTTGTATGTTTATGTGTTGATTCTATGACTGCTATGAGTGAGGATAGTCAACGATAAGAGGAAGGTTTTGCGGCTGTTGCCTTGGGCATTGCCAGTTTATACCCCGTTCGTGGTGCGGGATATTGATGCGATTACCTCGGGTAACTTAGTTGCGGATGTCATGGGTAAGTTTCTTAAAAAAGTGTTATCCTCCTTGAATTGATGTTGGCGATTCTTGGCCTATTGCGATTAATGATTTTCTCTCGGGTTATTTGTTTATTGCAGTTGTTGGGTGTCAATAGGCCTCCAATTGTTCTTGAGACCATGTATTGTTTCTTTCGATTGATGGGTTGTTTGATCGCCGTGAGCAGTGCTTTTGGAGAGACTGGTTTTTCCGTGTTGTTCCATTTTTTCTTCTTTGGAAAACATGACTCTTGTTTTTCGTTTGATATTTTGAGAGAGAATCAAAGCTTTATGTGGGAAGTTCATTAACTTGTGGAAGCATTGGCTCTATGCATTTGTTTTGAAGTTTGTTTTCTCTCTAGAAGGAGTGTTAAAACCCCTTTGTGATGTTTTGTTGTGTTTAAGTAGTAGGTGGAAATTATGTAAATAATTGATAGATTGTGAATTATCAAGTTGAAAAGTTAGCGTGGTACATCATTAATTTCTACTAACATCCTTAGAAGTGAAGTTGATGAATCTGATGTTGTCTGTTGTAGTTTCTTGAAGATTTGTGGCTAAGAATTTAGCGATACATGTGTAGAACTCATGCATTTATTAAGGAATATGAAAAACAATTGTTTTGACTATTGTAGTTGTTTAATTTTCCCAACTTGTTGGATAGATTGGATTGATCGATCTTAAGTAATTAATCGACCATTCGGGATGGTCAAGTAAGGAGGTGTTGGAATATTGCCTAATAAGATTAACCTTTAAAATGTTCTCTCTTTACATACTTGATGAGCATGTACAACTGTTAAATTTATGTAACTTTACCATGCTAAATTGTTGAAACATGTATCAGAAATGGATGAAGGTGATGTATTGACTTGTGGAATCTTGTCTTGTAAAGTCTGGTATTATTGATGTTTAAAGTTATTTTATTTTAATATCTTAACATAAGGTGGAGTATTGAATCTGTGCTCTTTATTGTCTTTGTGATTGCAAATTAGAGATAGGATCATTAATGCTATCTTGATGAAAAATAAATAATCAATTATTGACAAAGAATGGCTAGAGTGTAATTACTTTTGCTAAACTAGAGTTGAGCATCGATGAGATAAATGTATGAAATCTAATAAGAGATTCATACTAGCATATTTTGTGAGGTTGTTATGTTCTAATATCATCTTGTTAAAGAGTTTGTTTTAATATGATGGCTTATGCACTAGATTTAACTAGATTAAGTAGTTGGAATCTTATTTGGATAATAAGAACATGATGAAGTGAGTTATGGTGTTCCTTTTGGAAAAATATGAAGGAGTGAGATGATATGATGATTTTTGCAAAGAATGTTTTATCTTGTTGTGAATACAATCGATAGCATGTAATTGTGATTATGGTGTTGAATGTTTTAAAATAAAGGAATTTGTTAATTCCATAATACTAATTGAATTGAAAGGTGTGAGATTTACGATTGGAATCTTTTTGGACCTTATGACTTGTGTGATAGCCGAGGTTGCTTTGAGTAAAGCGACATGTTGAATGATCTTATTGGTTTTATCTGAATCTCGTGTTGTGGTTTCCAAGCATCCTTTGTTGGAATTGGCGGGATCTGTTATAAAAGAAAAAATGTTTCTTATTGAAAGAAAAAGTTGTACTATAAGTATTTGAGGTCAGATGATCTATCTTGTGTTTTCCAACCTCAATGCTATCTATATTTTTTCCTTGGTCTTTTGGCTCTGTGAATGATAGCAATTTTACGTATCTTTGGAACTTATTTCTTCTTACCTCTTCTTCTAAGAACATGGTAATTATTGTGGGTTGCGAAGACTTTTGTTGCGTGATGACAACTTAATAGTGGTAGTGTAGTGATGTTTTTGGGGGAGCCTTAAATATCACAATATTTAAGATATAATGGATGATATATTATTTTCTTGGATTAATCCTTGGGAAGGGTATGTTTTAAATAGAATATTTATCTTAGAGCCAAGCGATTTATTGATGTTAAGAAATGAGTGTTTGTTAATTGTGGTATAGTAGGGTGTTCACCTGAGGTTTTCCTATCTTATATGGGAAGTTGGTTGTAAGAACTTGGAAGCTGAGTTTGGGCTTCACCTTCTGTTATGCTAGAATTTGTTTCTAGAGGCCCAGTGTCTCTGTGTTGGAATAGTGGATCAGAGTGGAATCCAAATAGTGCGATGATCGGGATAGCATCCTTGAGGTGCAATAATTGAGTATGTGTGGGTGTGATTTGAATCCCGAGTTGTTATCCTTAAGGGACTGAAGTGCGTTAGGAATTATTGTCAAAATAATTCATTGGTCTTAGTTTTGGCTAGAGTATGATTTGCGGGGCGATAGAGTCTATCTACAATGGTGTAGATGATGTACTCAATTGAGCTAATTGTTGAGGTGGCCAACTTGAGATAAATGAGTTGGTGTGTTGGGCAATGATTTGAAAATCCTTGGTTCAAGGAAGTTAAATTATTAAAAGAAATGAATTGGGAAATTATTGTTATGTCAAGTAGTGAGATGCTCTCTTGATTCTTGTTTATCTTTGTGTGTTTATGGCAGAGACCATTTGCAAATTGAGTTGACTTATGTTGAGGCATAGTCTTTTCCAGTTAGGAAAAGAAATTGATTGTTTTGGTGCGTCGAGTGATTTTTCACTCTTAGCTTATGTGGTGTGGTTCTCCAATTGTCTACTTGACGAGTAGAAATATTTTGTGGTGAATCCTTTGATTTGGATCGTGGTCCTTTGAAGTAAAGCTGATTGCTAGTGTGATGCTTGAGAGTTCTTTACTCTTCTGTTGCTGGGTTCTATTTGCGAAAGATACCGTTGTGCTTCTAGTAGAATGATGTGAGTGGAATTTCCCTTCGATTCCCTTCTAATGAGCGTACGCGGAATTTCGGGTTGAGTGTTATGACAGACATCGTTGTATGACTTTTTTGTGGTGGTCTCAACAGTCCTGGTGTGAGGCCTCTTGGGAGTTGGGGTTTCGCATGCGTGAACGTTACCCGGTTTTGTTCGCTACGGGTATTTGTTTACCGTTGTTAGTTGTTAGTTCTGGTTGTTCTTTCGCGCAGTGATGTGTGAGGATTCGGGGTCGAATCCTGTTTAAGGGGGGTAGAATGTAATACCCCGAATATCAATTTGAGAGAATATATTATTCGGGGAAGATAAATTTATTGAATTTTCAAGTGCAATATAGTTTAGAGAGGGATTTCTCTTAACATGAAAGTATCCATCAGTGATTATGTAATATCGTGTTTAACATTAGAGAATTAATTGAAATGAGAAAGGTATTTAACAGGAATTAAAAAGAGAAATCAGTTTTTTAGAGGAGATTTAATCTTGGGCTTTCGGCCCACGTTGTTTGGCCCAAGTGGGAAGTTGGTTTAAGAAGGGGCCAACCAAACCCTAGGTCTTTTTTACTGTAGCACGCAGCTACAGTACCCGCCGCCCCTGTAGCAACCCTCCTCCCCTTTGCTGCCACGCCCTCCATGTCGCCCCTTTTGCTGCTCCTTGCTACTGGTCTTGGGAGGAAGAAGAAGGAGAGAAAGGAGGAGAAGAAGGGATCTTCTTCTTGGATTCAACCAGCGTTTCCCCAAGGTTCTACAAGGGTAACGAGGCGTTCTTTGCTGTCTAAGTTGTATTAGATGCGAATTCGATTGGTTTGATTGGATTGAATTGCTGCCGCTACAAATTCAATTCTGTCCAGTTTCTTGCGCGGCTTGTTTCGTGTGTTTAGAGGCAGAATTAGGGATTTTGATCTCCTAGAGTTATTTAGATAATGTTCTTAGCTTTCGGTGGCCGCCAAGATCACTTGATTCCGACTTTCGAGTCAAAAGTTATGATAGATTTAATATCCGCTGTCCAGAATTCTGACGAGAATTACCTTTTCAGTTGTCTTTTAAAATAGGTGTTTGTTAATGGACGAATCAGGGTTTCATCCCAACTAGGTTAATGTAGATAATTTCATAACCTTTTAAGATTGTTAAAGAACGCTCAATTCGGAGTTGTATATTAAAAGTTATGGATGTTTTAATCTTGTTGTCTTAACTGTTCGGACAGATTCTGTACTGCTATTTTCAATTACCTGTTAGTATATTAATTTGGTCGATTTGGCTTACCTTGTCAACTAGAGTATTGTAGATTTGTCAGTTAAGAATCCATAGAAATTGGTCTCACCTCATTCCGAGTTCCAGATCAATAGATATGATATTTACCGTTCTACTGTCCAGTTTCGGGTTGTGCCTGAGTAGTCTGTTTTCAGATTAGAGCTAACTAGTTAATTGTGGATTGTCGGGAAGGCGTTGTAGAACGTTAATGGAAGCGCTATGTTATATGTTGTATTCATTTCGAGTACTTACTCAGAGGCGAGAGGCTTCGGTTTAGGACATCTTCTTTACCTACCGCAGCGCTTCGCGGAAGGCAAGTAAATGTAGCGGTTGTGCTACGGTTTAACTCGTTATTCTTACTACTTGCAATATACATGTTTTTCATAGCTTGAAGTTATATGCCATGGTTGCATGTTTTATCAATGAGGTCGTGGTAGCAAATTAATATTCATTTTTGCCATGCGTTGGAAGAGTTGTTGGTAGTCATGTGGTAATTTGCTTAATGAGCCAAATGCGGAATATGAAAATAAACTCAAGGTGGACATATTGATAATTCCTTGTGGTTATATTCATGATGATCATGTTGTGGTCTATGTGGTAGAGTTCCATTTAGATCGATTGATTTTGATCTTGGTGAATCGGGTGTGGGTTATGTGGTAATGGTCTTATGACACAATTGTAACATCCCAATTTTAGGCTTGTGTTTCAAATGTAAGAAAATGAGTAGAAATTAAAACTTTTTCTTACATCCTGTATTTCCTATGGTACCAAGCAAGTATTGTACAAGAAGTTATGGAAATACGAAGTCACAAGTCTTTTGATCCAAATCTTGAACTTTCAAAAACAATCTTGCCTAATCTTATGATCATCTCCTGGAAATATTTTTCCTAAGTTCTTGGGATGGTTTGTGACCCCTCTGAAAAATTTCACAATTTTTAGAAATTGTTTGAATATTTTGGAGGTCAGTCAAACCTGTTCAAAATCTGGTCAAACTGTGGACCAGCACCTTGTTGAATTTTTGGAGGAAAATGTATAGCACAAAAACCTCTGCAAAAATTATACAAGGTCAATAACTCAGCTAGCAAGCTCCTGTAAAAGTTTCATAATTTTTGGAGTGAGTTTGCTACTTCAATTTAAATCCCCAAACTTCAGATCTGCTTGAAACCCAAAGTTAGGGCTGAGTCAGACTCGGGCTCGAGTCAGACCCGAGTCCGACCCAGCCAATTGACTCGCTCGAGTCGAGTCACTAGGCCGCACCGAGCTTGGCCCTGGTCCCCGTGTGTGAGCCGTTGGATTTGAAATCCAACGCTCACAGACCACCCCGACCTCCCTCTTCTGTTCTTCTTCTTCCTCTTTCCGCCATGCGCGAGCGTGCGCGTGCGCAGGTGAGCAGGGCAGTGTCCAGTCACTTCGTGGGGCCCTACAACGGCTCGGAGCCCCCTCTGTTGTCAACCGTGTCAGCTTTGCCCTGACCTTACCTGCCTCCTCGCCTCGTTTTCTCGCGCAGCAACCTCTCTTTTGTCCCATCGCCATTAAGCCTCTGTCCTCGAGCTCAGTCAGCTCTGAGCTACTTGAGCACCTCCGAGGCTTTCCTCTAGTCCCCTTCTACCTCCAGTCGCCCTCCCAAACCTTTCTCTATAAGGTTGAGCGCCAAATCTCACCTTGAGCTCATTTCCGCCATTTCTGGCCGCGTGAGCTCCATTGGTGAACTTGGGTCCTCCGGTGGTCCTCTTGCCCTAATCTTGTTTCCCTGAA
Source organism: Ampelocalamus luodianensis (assembly GCA_036346255.1). Lineage (NCBI taxonomy): Eukaryota > Viridiplantae > Streptophyta > Magnoliopsida > Poales > Poaceae > Ampelocalamus > Ampelocalamus luodianensis. The sequence goes on along the minus strand of CM070620.1, from coordinate 66,357,153 downwards.
GGCCCCTGGTCATCACAAAGTCGTCCCTAACTCCGGTTTGGGTTGTTTTCACAGGAGCAACTCGGACTGGAGACTTCGCGGGTTGCGGCCGTAAGGGCACTCCTTCGTCCCCATCTCCGGTGAGGTTCCTCCACTCGATTCCTTGGTTCTGAAGCCACCTAAGGTCATCGCGAAGTGTTCCTCATCACCCTTTTTCTCTATAATTGCTCAGGAGCCACTATCGTCGTTATCTTCCTCATCTCCGGTGAACTGCTCCGCCGCCGGCACTCCTCCGACCTCCTCTGGACCACCCCTGTGCCCTGGTGAGTTCATTTTAGTCCCTTAGAGCTTAAGGTCTAGCTAGGATAGCTCGTAGCGCTCCCTTTTCGTGTTTTCGGTTTTTGCCGAAAACCAGTCCTCCGCCTCGCTCGGCTCGCCGGCGTTCAAGGCCATCGCCGCCGTCGAAAGCACCTCCGTTGGGTTCGCAATACTATTAGCTTCATTTTGGTGGCTTTGGTTCCCGCCGCCGTGGCCCTGGTCGTCGGCGACGTGCCGGCGAGCTCACCGTCGAGCTCTGTACCTTGTCGTGTTTTTGTCAAGCCATTGGACCTCTTCGGGTTCATCGTGACCGTCTAAGACCACCCCTGTTAGATCTTAGCCGCATAGGACCACCTCGTTTAATCTCGGCCATTAAGACCACCCTCGGTTAGATCTGTACCGCATATGGGTTTCGCGAAATTTCTAAGTCCCAGGACCTCCTTAGTTCTATCTCAGCCTTTAAAGACCTCCTGGGATTAGCTCTTAGCCGTTAGATCTGGCTTTGTGTAAAATCTTACGCGCTAGGACCTCCCCTGGTTAGATCCTAGCCGTTTAAGACCTCTTGGAACTCCATCTGAGTCACTAGGACCACTCCTGCGCAAAAAGACCTCCTCGAGGTCATTTTTGTAAAAACCACCTTCGGGACCTCCACCGAGGTCCTCTTTGCAAAAGACCTCCCCTTGGTCATTATGCAAAGACCACCTCAGACCACCCTCGGGTCGTCTTTGTAAAGCCACCCGTGGCCTTTACAAAGAAAACCCCGCTTCAGACCTCTTAGGCTCGATCCTAGCCGTTCACGACCTCCCCGGTTTAGATCTGAGCGTTAGATCTCATTTTGTAAAATCTTTAGCGCTCAGACCTCCCTCCGCGTCGATCTGGACCGTTCAGGACCTCCCTAGGTCTAATCCGAGCCGTCCAGATCTCCTCCGATTAAAACCCTATCGCTTAGGACCTCCCCGAGAAGATCGTGGCCATCCAAGACCTCCTCGTGTCAATCCCAGCCGATCAAGACCTCCCCGAGTAGATCTTGACCGTCTAGGGTCTCATCCTTTAGATCCGAAGCTTTAGGACCTCCTCCTCTGGTCTAAACCGTTAGATTTAGATCTAACGGGCTAGACCTCCTTCCTCAGATTTAAAGCCTTAGGACCTCCCTCGCTCATCTTGGTCGCCCAGGACCTCCCTCTCGGGATCGTGTCCGTTAAAGACCTCCCTCGGGAGATCTAGACCGTTGAAGACCTCCTCCGTGAGCTTTTAGCCGTCTAGACCTCTCTCCGAAGGTTTACCCGTTGGACCTCCTCTAGTGCTCGGGACCGCCAGATCTCGATCTGACGGTCACGACCTCGGTTAGGCGCGTAGACCTCCTTGCGGCGCGCGCTGCACGCGACCGGTCGTGATCGTTGGATCAGATCTCAACGGTTCGGACCTCCCCAGTGCGGGAGGAGGTCTTCCCGTGCGCTGTGCTTCGAGGTCTGTGGCCCTGCGATGCAAGATCGACGGCCCACGACCTCTCCCTTGTCTTCCAGTTCGGTTGGACCTCCCGAGAGCTCAAAGTCTCCTAAGTCTTTTGCTGTTTCAAATTTCAAAAGTGCATAACTTTGTCATTTTAACTCCTTTTTGAATGATTCCAGTGGCTGTAGCTTTGTTATAGTATGAACTTTAATCTGAGAATGAAATTAGGCCCTGTGTTGTAGCAGAAAATGATTTAAATAGCATGATCTTGTTTAATGAAAAATGAGGTCTAGAAATTCATGAAAAATTTGTAAACCACATAACTTCCTCTCTGTAGTTGCAAAGTGAGCAAACTCAACACAGTAAATTTGGCCTATAGACATGCTTTAAATTGATCTAGGCTTTGTCTTTATCCATGTTCCTGAGAAATGATATATGCTAGTTGTAGAACTTAGAAAAATCATAACTAAATCATCTTAACTCCAAATGACCTAAAATTTTATATGGGTTACCACTACACCAGAGGTAGCTACCATAAAATTTCAGGTTCAAAACCTTTCTAGAAAATATTTTTGCTACTGATTGCTAATTATGGCGAAAATGAGTTTTTAAGTAATATCTTTTGCACCACAAATCCAAATTAGGTTTTTCCAGTTTCTATGTTTAGGTATATTTGTATTCTACCCTGTGTATAAATTTAGTCGTATTTGGATAATTTTGCTTGCTCTTTTGTTTAAGTTTTTCTCGTCTTATTGGTTGTTCTTGGTTCTTTTGCCTTTTCGCTTAGGATTCGACATTTGCGGTAACCCAGAGCGACCCTCCGCAACAAATTGAGCAACGACAAGCGTGCAAGCGGTTTGATCATGTTAATCCCATATTTTAAGTATTTATGTTGATTACAAATTCTATGTATGCATTGCTACTTTGTTTTAATAGTTGGCCTAGTAGATGCATTTCCTTAGCAAATGATTATCCTCTACTACCATGAGCCTAGGTTCTTGGCTGTGATTTAGAGTTCGTGGATGGGCTCTTGTCACTTAGTAGTTGCGAATTAATTGCTTAGCCATGCTTAGCTTCGGTAGAAATGGGCGGTTATCGACTTGTCGATAACCTTGATCACATCAAACTTATTATGATTATGATTTCCACCTTGTGCTATGTCTACTTATGAAAACTAAAAGCGAAAACAAAATGATTTAGACTTGGGCACAATGGTATGATGGTGTGATTTTTGGGTGTGGATGGAATGGTGCCGGGTCAACAAGGACCGAACATCTTGTTACACTAAACCAAGCATTTTAGCGTGCTAACCACATTAGAGGGTATGGGACCTCTCTTGACTTAGTACTTTGGCGTGTATTGGCCCGGGTCGCAGGAGTCGCAGGAGGGATGGAGGTGGGAGCATTGTAGTGTCCGAAGGTTTCCCCGTAACGGGTGGTTGTCTTTCGGCTTGCAATGTAGCGTATGGTGTTTCTACCCATACGAGCGGCTCGTAGTTAATACACAAGATTGGAAACGTCTCGTAGGACTTAGCGTGCCAAAGATACCTTGGTAGTGTGCTTGTGGCTTGAAGGCGGTCTCAAGTGTGGGTACATTGGTACACCTGCGCAGGTTAAAACTATTCGAATAGCCTCGTCCTAGGTTATGGACACGCTTGGCAAGGTCTTTCAAGAGTTAGACTACAACCTTTTAAATTAAAACTTGATGGGTGGTACGAATCGGGATTCGTGCTATGTTGTGGTGGCTATTGGGATAGTCACTTCCGGTGGTTACTTGTATGTATCTTTACTTACATTACTTTGATAACAAAACAGATTTGCAAACTTGCTTTTGAAATATATTACATTATTGCAAATAAAGTTGGCTTCATGCAAAATGAGACATACAACCTCCACCTAAATAAGCTTGCATGTAGTTTATGAATAGGTGCGCTATTCCACACGTCAGTCTTGCGGGTACAAAGACAATCTTTGTACTCAGTTGCTACGCTTAACTGTTTTGTTGCAGAGGAAGAAGGTGAGCCTGAGGGGCCTCACTTTTGTGAGCTGTGTCGTGGTAGCTTGCGGGGCGACTAGCTTGGCGGCCCGGTCGGTTGCCTTGTGGGTTGTGTGGCTAACCGGTCGACTTTTGTTCTAGCCATCTTATGGCGCCGCTTCATCCGCTGTCATTCTTGTATAATGTTATATTTGGCAGTCGGCTCTCTTTTGTAATAACTTTACTTTATGTATGTCGTTGTGAACTTAGTAATATGTGTTGTATGGAAATGATGTGTAATTTTGTGATGATGTGCATATGTTGCAATTCTGGGAAACATATGTCCATCGAGGCTTAGAATGTTTAATTAGTAACGCTAGAACCAGTTGGAGGTTAAGTGTTACTAGTTAAATATTCCGGGTCCTCACAAAGTTGGTATCAGAGCCATTCCGACCGTAGTAACCCAAGCTTGGTCGTCCTTAGGATATTTTGAAAACCTTATTTTCAAAGGGTCAAATGATTTGTGAAAGCTTAAGTAAGTTCTCGGATTTTATTCCTTACCTATCTTAGCTTTCTTCTCTCGTCTTGCTCTAATTTGAGTTTTAAAAAGTATTTTCCCCTTTCCTTCTCTCAAAAGATAGTCATTATCGATTAATTGGGTTTTGGGACCAATGAGCTTGGCAAATTGAAATGTTAGCCGCCCTCTACAAGGTTTTGAAGCTTCCGAAGTTGGAGATTTCAATTAGGAGGCTTGGATGCGAAATCTGGACAGCGATCATTCCGTTTCCGGACAGCAAGCTCAAAGGTTCTAAATAGGGTAGAAAATGAGAGGATAATCAACTAAGACTTGTGGGAATAAAAGGGTAAGATGTGATACTAGTTGGCTAAGTACCTAACACTATATTAGTAGTGTTTACTTTGCTCTTTAGATGTGCTAAGGTTTGAGTTAGGTGCTGAAATTTACCTTCCTAAAACCGATTGCTCGTTCTTTCCATACGAGTTAGTCGCATGGGAAGTTGCTCTTGTGATTGAAACTTTGTGCTGATTTTGTGGTTGTTTTTGGGCCTTTTGAGTTCATCTCCTAATGAGTTATTGTTTCTTTGCCTTGAGCTTTTGGGTTTAATCCTTGTCCATCTTAGGATCTATCCCCACTCCAACTTTCTGCGAACTCCTAGTCCTTGGCTTTTCTTTCGCGCCTTTCGACTTCTAGTTTCGGGTTGCTTTGCTAACCCATCTCTTCAGAAAGAGGATGTCGGGACAGACAAAGTGACGGAGTTTGGTCACGTTGCCCGAGGACCGCGGTTACCTCCCTTTGTTTAGGCTGTGGTGAAGAGAGCCACGCCGCCGAAGGTTGCAACTGGGAAGGTCAAGGTCCACTTGTGTTGTGGTGAGGAAGGACACTACAACAACGAGTGTACTACGACTTGCCCAAACCGTGACGAAGACCACTTGCCCGAAACCGTCCGATCGCCGAATCACTTGTTTCTCTCGCGAGGGAAACAATCACTATCCCAAAGAGTGTAGTTTGAACAAGGTAATCTCCAAGTCGTTAAAACTTCAACGATCGCTTCTTGATCGTCTGTAAGCACAAAGAACCGCCAATGCCTCCAAACCAACGAAGTTCTGGATGATTTGTCACGGAGTGCGGGACAAATTACCGATTTATACCTTCCCGACTTTCGATTGTGGTGAAGATCCCGTTGTTCCGGGCTAGAAAGAGAAAGCTAAAGGATCGCCGCAAGCGCCGTGAGATAGCGATGTCACTTGTTTCTTTTGCAACAACAAGGGTCACTATGCGCTAAATTGTCCTAAAGAGAGTGCAGCCACCCTTGTCCTCCGAAGGTCGTGTCTCGATCTTGGGCACTGCGAGTCGGTGAGAGCGCCTCCGTAACCTAGCCGAAGTCACTTGTTTCCGCTGCAAACTCCAGGGTCATTATGCTTTTAATTGTCCTAAGGAGCTTGCAGCAACCTCTCGATTCTTTTCGCGGCCTGTGATTCGATCGCATGCACCGGCGAAACATCGTGACTGGAGGGTCGTCTGTGCTCAAGTCAATCCTATCTCTGTTGGGAAAGCTCAGGAGGTACCCGACGTCGTGTAAGGTACACTTCTTAGCCCTTACCCTAATACTATTGTATTCAATTCCGGAGCATTTCATTCCCTTTTATCCCCATCTTTTGCTGCTTTTTGTGGAATTTGTTTCACTCTTTTATCTGGTGCTCGGTATCTCCCTAGTTTGTGTAAGGTCTTTCTAATCTATCTCAAACCCCAATATACCTTCCGGGATGTCGTCATTTGTTTGACTAAGCGGTACTCTTCCTTCCCTTTTATCCTAGAGCATCGCATACCAGTTTTTGCCTCAAATCCCAGCGACCCCAAAGGGCCGCCGCTCCTCTAACCAACTAGCTCCGGAGGGATGACTCCGTATAGCTAGTGATCAAGCTGAGGTCTCGTTCGTTAGTGGAGTAACGGACAAATTGCTCCACCAATCGAGAATGGCCTTGGTCCTCTAAGAAGCTAGTTGCGGAGGATGACTCGCATAGCTAGTTAACAGCCGAGATCCCGTTGTTGGCGGAATTGACCGGACAAATCGCTCCACCACTAACAACGACCTTGCTCCATCAACCTTAGGATCTAGAAAGACCTCTCATCACAATCCTTGTTTTATCCGAATTGGTAAGCTTCTCCGTGTCAACTAAAGTGGCACATTTTCTACCACGTCAAACCCAAGATTCGTACCGATTGCTTGTTTGAGCGTTATGTCTCAAGGAACGAATTAGATCCAAGTACAACAAAAAAATATTATAAATGGATAAAGAAATCTTAAAGGAAGATTCAGATCGTTGAAGAGGTGAACGAAGAACCGGGAATAAGACCATCAAGTTCCTCAAAGTTCGGTGGTCAAACTATTCGAGGATGAAGCTACATGGGAACGAGAAGATCGCCTCGTGCAGACTACCCTCTTTCTTTTCCGAGTGAACCAAATCTCGGACGAGATTTTTGTAAGGGGGAGGTTTGTAACATCCCAATTTTAGGCTTGTGTTTCAAATGTAAGAAAATGAGTAGAAATTAAAACTTTTTCTTACATCCTGTATTTCCTATGGTACCAAGCAAGTATTGTACAAGAAGTTATGGAAATACGAAGTCACAAGTCTTTTGATCCAAATCTTGAACTTTCAAAAACAATCTTGCCTAATCTTATGATCATCTCCTGGAAATATTTTTCCTAAGTTCTTGGGATGGTTTGTGACCCCTCTGAAAAATTTCACAATTTTTAGAAATTGTTTGAATATTTTGGAGGTCAGTCAAACCTGTTCAAAATCTGGTCAAACTGTGGACCAGCACCTTGTTGAATTTTTGGAGGAAAATGTATAGCACAAAAACCTCTGCAAAAATTATACAAGGTCAATAACTCAGCTAGCAAGCTCCTGTAAAAGTTTCATAATTTTTGGAGTGAGTTTGCTACTTCAATTTAAATCCCCAAACTTCAGATCTGCTTGAAACCCAAAGTTAGGGCTGAGTCAGACTCGGGCTCGAGTCAGACCCGAGTCCGACCCAGCCAATTGACTCGCCGAGTCGAGTCACTAGGCCGCACCGAGCTTGGCCTGGTCTCGTGTGTGAGCCGTTGGATTTGAAATCCAACGCCACGGACCACCCCGACCTCCTCTTCATTTCTTCTTCTTCCTCTTTCCGCCATGCGCGCGTGCGCGCGCGCGCAGTGAGCGAGGCGTGTCGATCGCCACTGGGGCCCTACAACGGCTCGGAGCCCTCTGTTGTCAACCGTGTCGCTTTGCCCGACCTTACCCGCCTCGCCTCGTTTTCTCGCGAAGCAACCTCTCTTTGTCCCATCGCCATTAAGCCTCGTCCTCGAGCTCGGTCCACTCTGAGCTACTTGAGCACCTCCGAGGCTTTCTCTAGTCCCCTTCTACCTCCGGTCGCCTCCCAAACCTTTCTATAAGGTTGAGCGCCAAATCTCACCTTGAGCTCATTTCGCCATTTCGGCGCGTGAGCTCCATTGGTGAACTTGGGTCCTCCAAGTGGTCCTCCCGCCCTAATCTTGTTTCAAGGCCCCGGTCATCACAAAGTCGTCCCTAACTCCGGTTTGGGTTGTTTTCACAGAGCAACTCGGTTTGGAGACTTCGCGAGTTGCGCCGTAAGGGCACTCCTTCGTCCCCATCTCCGGTGAGGTTCCTCCACTCGATTCCTTGGTTCTCAAGCCACCTAAGGTCATCGCGAAGTGTTCCTCATCACCCTTTTCTCTATAATTGCTCAGAGCCACTATCGCCGTTATCTTCCTCATCTCCGGTGAATCGCTCCGCCGTGCACTCCTCCGACCTCCTCCGACCACCCCGTGCCTGGTGAGTTCATTTTAGTCCCTTAGAGCTTAAGGTCTAGCTAGGATAGCTCGTAGCGCGCCTTTTCGTGTTTTCGGTTTTACCGAAAACCAGTCCTCCGCTCGCTCCCGGCCGCGGCGTTCAAGGCCATCGCGCCGAAAGCACCTCCGTTGGGTTCGCAATACTATTAGCTTCATTTTGGTGGCTTTGGTTCCCGCCGCCGTGTCCTCTGGTCGTCGGCGACGCGTCTTGCGAGCTCACCGTCGAGCTCGTACCTTGTCGTGTTTTTGTCAAGCCATTGGACCTCTTCGGGTTCATCGTGACCGCCTAAGACCACCTGTTAGATCTTAGCCGCATAGGACCACCTCGTTTAATCTCGCCATTAAGACCACCCTCGGTTAGATCTGCACCGCATATGGGTTTCGCGAAATTTCTAAGTCCCGTGACCTCCTTAGTTCTATCTCACCTTTAAAGACCTCCGGGATTAGCTCTTAGCCGTTAGATCGGCTTTGTGTAAAATCTTACGCGCTAGGACCTCCCGGTTAGATCCTAGCCGTTTAAGACCTCTTGGAACTCCATCCGAGTCACTAGGACCACTCTGCAAAAAGACCTCCTCGAGGTCATTTTTGTAAAACCACCTTCGGGACCTCCACCGAGGTCCTCTTTGCAAAAGACCTCCCTTGGTCATTATGCAAAGACCACCTCAGACCACCTCGGGTCGTCTTTGTAAAGCCACCCGTGGCCTTTTACAAAGAAAACCCCGCCAGACCTCTTAGGCTCGATCCCAGCCGCTCACGACCTCCCGGTTTAGATCTCGAGCGTTAGATCTCATTTTGTAAAATCTTTAGCGCTCAGACCTCCTCCGCCGATCCGGACCGCTCAGACCTCCTAGGTCTAATCCGAGCCGCCCGCATCTCCTCCGATTAAAACCCTATCGCTAGGACCTCCCAGAAGATCGTGGCCATCCAAGACCTCCTCGTGTCAATCCCCCACCATCAAGACCTCCCGAGTAGATCTTGACCGCCTAGGGTCTCATCCTTTAGATCCAAGCTTTAGGACCTCCTCCTCTGGTCTAAACCGTTAGATTTAGATCTAACTGCCAGACCTCCTTCCTCGATTTAAAGCCTTAGGACCTCCCTCGCTCATCTTGGTCGCCCAGGACCTCCCTCTCGGGATCGTGTCCGTTAAAGACCTCCCTCGGGAGATCTAGACCGTTGAAGACCTCCTCCGTGAGCTTTTAGCCGTCTAGACCTCTCTCCGAAGGTTTACCCGTTGGACCTCCTCTAGTGCTCGGGACCGCCAGATCTCGATCTGACGGTCACGACCTGCTAGCGCGCCAGACCTCCTTGCGTGCGCTGTGCACGCACTGGTCGTGATCGTTGGATCAGATCTCAACGGTTCGGACCTCCCCAGTGCGGGAGGAGGTCTTCCCGTGCGCTGTGCTTCGAGGTCTGTGGCCCTGCGATGCAAGATCGACGGCCCACGACCTCTCCCTTGTCTTCCAGTTCGGTTGGACCTCCCGAGAGCTCAAAGTCTCCTAAGTCTTTTGCTGTTTCAAATTTCAAAAGTGCATAACTTTGTCATTTTAACTCCTTTTTGAATGATTCCAGTGGCTGTAGCTTTGTTATAGTATGAACTTTAATCTGAGAATGAAATTAGGCCCTGTGTTGTAGCAGAAAATGATTTAAATAGCATGATCTTGTTTAATGAAAATGAGGTCTAGAAATTCATGAAAAATTTGTAAACCACATAACTTCCTCTCTCAGAGTTGCAAAGTGAGCAAACTCAACCTGTAAATTTGGCCTATAGACATGCTTTAAATTGATCTAGGCTTTGTCTTTATCCATGTTCCTGAAGAAATGATATATGCTAGTTGTAGAACTTAGAAAAATCATAACTAAATCATCTTAACTCCAAATGACCTAAAATTTTATATGGGTTACCACTACACCAGTAGGTAGCTACCATAAAAATTTCAGGTTCAAAACCTTTCTAGAAAATATTTTTGCTACAGTGCTAATTATGGCCGAAAATGAGTTTTTAAGTAATATCTTTTGCACCACAAATCCAAATTAGGTTTTTCCAGTTTCTATGTTTAGGTATATTTGTATTCTACCCTGTGTATAAATTTCGTCGTATTTGGATAATTTTTGCTTGCTCTTTTGTTTAAGTTTTGCTCGTCTTATTGGTTGTTCTTGGTTCTTTTTGCCTTTTCGCTTAGGATTCGACATTTGCGGTAACCCCGAGAGCGACCCTCCGCAACAAATTGAGCAACAGCAAGCAGGCAAGCAGTTTGATCATGTTAATCCCAGTATTTTAAGTATTTATGTTGATTACAAATTCTATGTATGCATTGCTACTTTGTTTTAATAGTTGGCCTAGTAGATGCATTTCCTTAGCAAATGATTATCCTCTACTACCATGAGCCTAGGTTACTGGCTGTGATTTAGAGTTCGTGGATGGGCTCTTGTCACTTAGTAGTTGCGAATTAATTGCTTAGCCATGCTTAGCTTCGGTAGAAATGGGCGGTTATCGACTTGTCGATAACCTTGATCACATCAAACTTATTATGATTATGATTTCCACCTTGTGCTATGTCTACTTATGAAAACTAAAACTGAAAACAAAATGATTTAGACTTGGGCACAATGGTATGATGGTGTGATTTTGGGTGTGGATCGAATGGTGCCCGGTCAACAAGGACCGAACATCTTGTTACACTAAACCAAGCATTTTAGCGTGCTAACCACATTAGAGGGTATGTGACCTCTCTTGACTTAGTACTTTGGCGTGTATTGGCTCCGGTCGCAGGAGTCGCAGGAGGGATGGAGGTGGGAGCATTGTAGTGTCCGAAGGTTTCCGCAACGGTGGTTGTCTTTCGCTTGCAATGTAAGCGTATGGTGTTTCTACCCATACGAGCGGCTCGTAGTTAATACACAAGATTGGAAACGTCTCGTAGGACTTAGCTGTGCAAGATACCTTCTGTAGTGTGCTTGTGGCTTGAAGGCGGTCTCAAGTGTGGGTACATTGGTACACCCTCGCAGGTTAAAACTATTCGAATAGCCTCGCCCTAGGTTATGGACACGCTGGCAAGGTCTTTCAAGAGTTAGACTACAACCTTTAAATTAAAACTTGATGGGTGGTACGAATCGGGATTCGTGCTATGTTGTGGTGGCTATTGGGATAGTCACTTGTGTGGTTACTTGTATGTATCTTTACTTATCATTACTTTGATAACAAAACAGATTTGCAAACTTGCTTTTGAAATATATTACATTATTGCAAATAAAGTTGGCTTCATGCAAAATGAGACATACAACCTCCACCTAAATAAGCTTGCATGTAGTTTATGAATAGGTCTGCTATTCCACACGTCGATCTTGCGGTACAAAGACAATCTTTGTACTCAGTTGCTACGCTTAACTGCTTTGTTGCAGAGGAAGAAGGTGAGCTCGAGGGCCTCACTTTTGTGAGTCGTGTCGTGGTAGCTTATGGGCGACTAGCTTGGCGGCCCGGTCGGTTGCCTTGTGGGTTGTGTGGCTAACCGGTCGACTTTTGTTCTAGCCATCTTATGGCGCCGCTCATTGTCATTCTTGTATAATGTTATATTTGGCGGTCGGCTCTCTTTTGTAATAACTTTACTTTATGTATGTCGTTGTGAACTTAGTAATATGTGTTGTATGGAAATGATGTGTAATTTTGTGATGATGTGCATATGTTGCAATTCTGGGAAACATATGTCCATCGAGGCTTAGAATGTTTAATTAGTAACGCTAGAACCAGTTGGAGGTTAAGTGTTACTAGTTAAATATTCCGGGTCCTCACAACAATGGTATTGTGCTTAATGAGACACATGTGGATTATGAGAAAATACTCATGATGAGTATGTTGTTGACCTTCGTGGTTAAATTCTTGTGGTTTATGATTATCATATCATTCATGACATATCATGACATTTGCATTGTGGATGTCGCCGCTTATAGCCGCGACCGTACCGGTACAACATCGTGCATTGCCGTAGCACGATGCATACTTTTACCTTGTTGGGTAAAGGTGCAGTGGAGCATAGCATACATATGCATTACATTGTGGAAAGATCATTTGCATACTTATGCAAGATATTGTGGTGAAGTTATTTTACAAATAACTACAACTTTATAGTTGTAATGTGGAATTGGCTCATGCGAGTCACTTGTGGTGTGAGGAAAATGGCTATGTCGTGGATTGGGGTTCATCCCTTGTGGTATGGTAGTGGTTGTGATTATGGCATGAGATTCTACTCTCTTGTGGTAATTGTTGATAGCATTGTGGATGCGAGAAATAGTAAAGTTATGAGGTAAAACTTGTTAATGCTTTATTGTCATTGGTAGTGGTAGTGGTGCATAATATGAAGAAGTTAATCAAGATTCATTTGCTAATATTTTACTATTGATGGTAGTAAACATGGTTGAGGCTATAATTGTGATCATTATGGGAAATGGATATTGATGCTTAATATCTTTGTAGTTTAATTAACTTGTAATGAATGTGGATGCACATTATGGATGTGGACATGTGGATACTGTAATGATGTTGTATATTTGTTTGTAGTCCGAATAGCTGTTAAGCAGCTTTGTTTGTTGAGATTTTATTCTCACCCTTGTTTTTCTCCTACAGGTGATTGTTGAGCATTCATGGGTTGGGTAGAGCGGCACCACAATAATGCACTTGGTTCATCAACTCATGTTGTAATAAAGTCGATGAAATTCTAGTCAAATGCTTAGCTATTTGTGGGTGAATATTTTATTTAATAATGATGGACTTGTAACTATTCCTTTGATTAATCTGCTAGAGGTTGTTTTAACTATTGAACTTGTTACCGTTATCTTTGTTCCCTTAATTGTTTATGCTTCCGCTTATTGCTTCATGTCTAGAAATTGTTGTCGAACAAATTATCTTGAAATTTCGGCTAGTGAGTGGTTTAGTAGCATTCCAGTAATGTGGGTCCTGGGTGTTCTGACACGCCTAGGCCCAGTTGCCGTGAAAACCAAGAACCCCTCTCTTTACAAGATCTGATGAAGAACAATTCCCCCGAATAAATTTGATCGCTACCGATTAAATTATTTTCTTCCGATAGTTGATCCTCACACTTTCGGGATATTACATTCCACCCCCCTTAACAGGATTCGACCCCGAATCTAAACACACTTAACCGAAAGAACAACCACGACTGAGAACGAACAACGGTAACCACGTACCCGTTGTGAGCAACACCGGCTAAGGCTCACGCACGCGAAACTCCAACTTCCCAAGTAGCCTCACTCTCGAACTGATGGGACCACAACATAAGGACGTAACACGACGTCTGATCTAACACTCAACCCGGTGCTTCCAGGTACACTCATCGAACAAAACTCGAAGGTAAGTTCTCACTCGATAGATAACGGCGCAACCGAAACCTCCAACTCAGATCCCCTGTACTCACTCAACACGAGAACACACAAGACGTTACGTACTCCGCACATGGACTCGTGATAGCCCGGCGATACGCCAACTAGCTTAAAACAACCCAATGTATCTTGGGTTAACCTTCCCAATGATACGAACCACACAACATGCACAACGAACACGGAACTCTTTTTCGCCTCTCAATTAAACTCTTTACCGACAAAACACATCTGAATAAGAAAGATTCACATCACAACTATACGCTACCAACCGAGTAATCAAGAGTAAAATCCAAATCGAGTTTCATCAAGAAAACCTTTCCACTTTCCAAGTGGCAATTTGCTAAAAACGCCACGAAAGCCAAAGGGAGATCACTTGAATGCTCAAACCAAATACTTCTTTTGTTTTGCTGAATTGGAAAGAAGCAAACATGCCAACACAACACCAACTCACAATGCGAAGACACCACCAACAACATAAAGCTCAAATGAGTAACAAGAAAACGCTTCAATACCCAAGGAAACATCCTTTTCTCAATTCCTCTTTTAGGAATAAAATTTCTCTCAGACATTGGAATTCGAATTCATCGCATACCACAGGGCTCAAACCTCTTAATTTAACATCCTCAAATTAGGCTTAAACCGAAATACATCATCCACACCTTTGTGGAGAGACTCTATTGATTCCACTGAGCACTCGACCACTCCTTCAACTGATGACATTAATTTGATAGAAGGCACCAAAGCCCTCAAAACCCATGAAATCTCATCACCTCCAACTTTCAAGAATATCACATCGAATTTTCAAGACACCCGCCATGAACTACAACAAAAGGGTTCTATCGACAATCATTCCACTACTCGAGTACTCAGTTTTCTATCTCCTCTATACACCAATCTTTGGGTGACCAAAAGTTTAGCATGAAAACGGAAAGCCCAAATTTAACCTCCGAGACCTCTACAACGAATTCCTCTTATAACAACTAGTGAAATCATCGGATTAAATCTCTATGATCCCCACAATTCCGACATACTCACTCATTGACATCATCAGGAATCACTCATACCACATCGCGATACTTTCAATAGTGTTACTGTATAAAATTGATTACGATTTCCATACATTTGATAATCCCCAACATTTCAACATGAACCAAGGTTCTGGAACTACACTATACCATAGGTCCTACTTAGTCGAACAATATACGATTTTACCTCGAAACCAAACATTCCATCTGAATCAACTTCCTCCAAGAGATTCAGTCAAAACCAACTCATCTTCTATTACTACTCCAATAGTCGGGTAGCAAAACTCACCCCTACAATCACTTAACCACCACCAAACAAACAACAACTTACGAGTTGTAAAACTTTACAAACACAAAACGGTTGATCCTTTCTCAAAAGAAAGAGGCGAATAAGAACAAATTTCACCACACAGAAAATGTTATCTGCTCACAAGTGAGCACAAAACCAAAAGAAATAATCTGTAATAAAGATCTGGAAAACGAAAGTTGAGTTCACAATGAGGGCACGCATCCTCGAAAAGGGAATAGCAAATAACCACTAATAAGAAAAAATGACATTGCGATTGAAACTCGACAACTCTTGAGTGAAAAGAGTAAAAAGTTTATGAACAATTCGAATAACTACAAGTTACAAAACTTGACTCAAATTCTCAAATATTCCTACTGCACTCTTTCCCTTAACACTGAAATTAATTCTTTGACTAACATCGCTTTGCCACAACGTACAAGATAAGATCTTTAGTCCAAACCACAAGGACTAATTAAGAACCAATGAAATTCTTCAATACGTCATATTTGTTCAGAACAATTCAACTACACAAGAAACATGAGATCCAAATAATCTCAGCCACCAAACTCGAAACATTTCCAATTACAGGATTTCGCGAAACGCAAGTAGATTATTCTCCTCTTAAAGGAACCAACATAAGTTCTTTGATTGCAACCTCACGTTGCCAACTCAGACCAAAGAGCCTTTAAAATTAAATCACACAAATCTCTTAAGAAGCAACAGGACAATCCAATACCTTAATTTATTTAAAATAATTTCAGCTACCAGATGATTCATGGGCTCAAAGAAAATATCACGAAAGCTAAACTTGAATTATTCTCATCTGAACGATATCACCAAAGGCGATCAAATTACTATGGGTATTAACATCAATTTCACAACAACAATTAGAAAACACTTCAAAAGACCCACGTGAAAAGAATGAATTGATTCTTTCTCAAAAGAAGAGACAAATGGAAACGATTTTCACCAACTAGAAAACTCATCCACCACTCGCACTGAACATGGGACCAAGAGAAGAAACCAATTAAGCAATGAACTCACAGAACATAAGTGGAGTCCACAGTTGAATGCATAAGCCTCACAAGAATAGAATATCGAACCTTAACAGATAAGAACAAATAAGTATTCAAAATCGAAGCACTTGCATCACTGAAGAACCATTATAACTTTGCAACATAACGTTACTCGATAAGCTTCATTTACCACATAAAAGACTGAACCCTCAAAAGATCATGAACATAAAACTTGAAATTTGATCATTTAGGTGATCAAATTACTACGAGAATTAACCTCATTCTCACAATTTTGACGATTTAATAACATCGACAACATACACTAGTACTGAGAATCATCAAACTTTATTACTCCATCCTAAAACTTCCCAAAGGGAATACAACCACAAGGTTGAAACAAATTTATTATAACAAGATTATGCTAAGCAATATCAATATCACAAGGCACAATAGCAAAGACTACTTACGAAATTAATCTACTCAACTATTGGTGTTGCTTAGCACCTTCTTCAGCGCTCATTAACAATCGATGATGGTATTTATCATGTGTGTACATACAAGACTAATTCCATTTGCAACCACATAACCATATGTAAACATAGATTCATATTTCACCTTTGTTCGTAAATCATTTCAAAACATGATTAAAGATTCACTAACATAATTTTCTATAAACAAGGTTTCATGAATCGATACACCAGACCTATCCGGTCCTTCATACAAGTTTCAACAATTTTAACATACTAGGAAGTAGATAAATCTAGCTCTTATGTAAGATCTATAGGTTCGAATGGATATGGACAGTCTTTATTTAACATACACCATGAATCAAATACAAGGATATTTCAATTTAATCAATTTCACTCTCATGGATGGTAGTTAAGAATAACCGATTTGCACCATGCTAATAACCCAACTTGATAACTCATATCGAACAATCTATTCGCTTAGTTATAACTTCTCATTTTAAGCATGACAAGACATCACAAAAGGATTCTAACACCTTATTGCAAAGAAAAGAGAGACTTCAAACCTCAACGCTCAAGTAATCCAAAAGAAACGCATAAAGCCAAAGCTTTCCCGTGCAAACGAACTTACAGCAGAAACTCTCACTAACCAAGCTATCAAACGAGTAAATGAGTCATTCTTTTCAATGAGAAAGAAGGAGCAACCAAGAAAACATCAATCTTGCCAATTGACAACGATCATAAGTAGTAAAAGCAACTCAACAAATAAAAGCAATAATTGTTTCAGAGAACCAAGAGGGATCTATGGAAAACCATAACTATCATGGACCACAAACCCGGAGAAATTCATCAACCACCACAGACAAGAATTGCCAAATTCAAATCAAGAAAGAGAACAACTTTCTAAAGCAACTCACGCTTAACACTGAAACTATGGTACTGGTAACTACTCCTCTAACCACGTCATCGCGAACGGTGGTGTAACTCGTGAATCCGAGTAACAACCACGACCTCCACTTCTTATCATCCGTTAACAACACGCTTCACCAAAATACTCAATTATGAATATGCAGGATCATCTCACGACAATCATATTATTAGTTCATAGATATTGAATATCATAGCAGATCATATATTACCAACAAGGATGATAGTACAGAAGCAATTCAACAATTGCTCAACAAAATGAAACATAACAACAGATAATGCGAAAGCAATGTAATTCCCAACCCCACCTACTGTGCACAGTGTGTCAATTTAATAACTTAATTACCACGGACCTAAAACTGGCTCGATACCAATCAGTAACACTCGCTATCCTAAGCCAAGATGTCACCTAAAACATCTAACATACATCCATAATGCGGAAGAATTTGAAACAAGTATATCAACTAAAGACAACATTAAGTTAAACAGGATATGATGAAGGTATCCTTCCTTCACCTTTTAAGTTATTTAATTCTGATCATCAATAAAGAAGGTTCACACGCACTAATAAATCAACATCCATGTGGAGAAGGTATCCTTCCTTCACCAATTATAATTTAATTATTACAGTTCATCATTAACGAATGTAAGATAGAACTAAATTTAATCTTGAACATGAATAGGATGATGTGAACGAGTAGTGCGTGTCTACTCCTCCCAAGTGAGCCAACATCGGGGTTGCCTAAAATAAACAAACAACGCAAGAGTGAGTCCATGACTCAAAGCAAGTACAAATGAAAGAGAAAGAACACATATACAAACAGACATCACCATTTAAGAATGCGAACCTTGCATCGAGTGAACACTTATGAAAACATGAAATGAATGAATGTAATCAGGATGGACTGCACACATGCATATCTCGGTATAGTGAGTGACACACCGTCGGTGTTCACTTAAGCCCGCACCTTAACAAAAGTGCGGGGATCCAAGTCCTATATGAAGAACGTTTCATATAGGTGTCCAAAGCTGCCCATACTGGAATTGATGGGTCTTACGTGCCCATACTGGAATTGATGGGTCTTTCAATCCACTCCCGTGGACGGGACATGACAATGTCCAAATTTGCCCACATTGGAATGGTGGGACTTACAATCCACTCCCGTGGACATAACATGAATAAAAGGATGCATGATATGAACATGAACAGTGATAATACCATCTCTCAGTATATACTCCACATAATGAAAGAACATAACCAATTCAGCATCTCGGATAACACAATATGTCACACTATATTCATGAAAACATTCACAATCACAACACTCAAAAGCAACAAAGTACTTGCCTTCCCGTAGCCTCGTGGCCTAAACAATTAAATAACCGAAATAAGAACAACATAGAATCCAACCCGAATTAAAAGTCTACAATACCCCCCTTGAACTCCCAAGGAATCGCCATAAAACCTAATCTGAAAAACAGGCTGCAACCCAAAAACGTGTCGGGACAGCAACACGAAAATGACAGTAGTTAATGACATGGGACTCGAAATGAGATGAGTCCAGATCCTACCTCATCTTAACGAACATATCTATAACATTCAAGTTGATGAGATTTCCCAATTCGGCCAATAAACTTCTCTAATAAAGAAAACAAAACAACAGCACAGCTTCTGTCTGAACAAACAGGACAGCAATACTAAAACAACCATAACTTTTAATCTACAACTCCGAATTGAGCGTTCTTTAACAATCTGAAAAGGTTATGAAATTACCTACAATAAACTAGTTGGCACTACATTCAAATTTTGCATTTAACAAAAAGTGGCACACGGGTCAAAACTAAAGATAGAAACTGACATACAATCTGGACAGACTGACATACAATCTGGACAGTCACATTGAAAAGTGCATAACTTTTGATCTATAAATCCAAATGAAGTGTTCTTTATCAATCCTGAAAGCTAGTGATATCACCTTCAAAATTTGTTATGGGCAAGACCTCTGAATCACCATCTAACTAGGCCATAAATCAACCTATACAGAGACTGCTAATTCTCGTCAGGATTCTGGACAGCAGATAGTAAATCTATCATAACTTTTGACTCGAAAGTCGGAATGAGGTGATCTTGGCGGCCACCGAAAGCTAAGAGCATCCTCTAAATAACTCTAGCAGATCAAAATCCCTAATTCTGCCTCTAAGCATACGAAACAGGCCACGCAAGAAACTGGACAGAATTGAATTTGTAGCAGCAGCAATTTAACCCAATCAAACTAATCGAATTCGCATCTAATACAACTTAAACAGCAAAGAACGCCTCTCGTTACCCTTGTAGAACCTTAGGAGACGCTGATCAAACACCCAAGAAGATCCTTCTCATCCCCTCTTTTCTCCCCTCTTTTCCCCTCTTCTTCTTCCTCCTTGCGGCAGGCCAAAAGCAGGAAATCCTCCGGGAGGTGGCAGCAATGGAGGGTTCATCTTGAGAGGGGAAGGTGGAGGCACCAAGGGAGGGAGAGGGCAGGAGGTGGCGGCTGCCAAGGAAGGGGTGAGGGGGAAAATTTCTGCCAAGGGAAAAGGGAGGGTGGCTAGGGTTAGGGGTGTGGGGCGCATGGGCTTTAGGCCCATGATGCCTCCCTCTTGAGAAGGACCGCCAGCCCATCCGGCCACGGCCTAGGCCCTGTGTTGCCGTGAAAACCAGAACCCCTCTCTTTACAAGATCTGATGAAGAACAATTCCCCCGAATAAATTTGATCGCTACCGATTAAATTATTTTCTTCCGATAGTTGATCCTCACACTTTCGGGATATTACAGTTGCCTTGTGGGAAGTTGGCACACCAATTGGCTTTTGTTATCGCCATCTTATGGCACTTTTGCTTTCGCTATTATTTATGTTGTTGGTATCATTTGGCCGATCGGCCTCCTTTGTAATAACTCTATATTATGTATGTCTTTTGCTAGACTTGGTACTGTAATCTTGTATGAAAATGATGTATGATTTTGTAAAGGTGTATGTGTACTGTATTTCTGGGAAGTACATGTCCACCAAGGCTTAGGATATTTGATTGGTAATACTAGAACCTTTTGGTGGTTAAGTATTACGAGTTAAATACACCGGGTCCTCATAAGGTCTTACATGTTGGTCAACGGTTCTAACAAAACTTCACACTCCTGATCTCTCAAGTACTCCTGCGATATCGGGTCATGCAAAACGTTATATACCCCACTCCAGGACTCGAGACAGTTCTAGTGAATTGCTATCTTCCAAAATCCCCACAACTTCTAGAACAAACTAAATATAGTTTGGCTATCATTCCCTTTGGGACCAAACCACAGTACTTGCACACAAACATATGGAACTCTTGTTCCATCTCTCAGTCGATCTCTTCATTCTAACGAGAAGAACCTCCGTTAAACAGGACGTGCAACACATCTTATTTTAAACAAACTTTAATAATCAGAACTCAACTGAAAACAAAAGATTCACAATGCAACCCATTTATAGCCAACTTCCCTCCAAAACACTTAAATCCAAAATCGAAGATTCATCACGAAAACCTTTCCACATTCCAACTAGGCAGTTTGCAAATAAACACCATATAAGCCAAAAGCGAAATCACTCGAATAACCAAATTAACCATTTTCTTTCTTTTTTCTTAACTGGAAAGAACTACACATACCAACAAGAACCAACTCAATTGTACATGATCTCCATCATAAACACTCAGCTCAAATAAGAATCAAGAGAGCACTTCTCTACTCGAGAAAACATTCTTTTCTCGGATGTTCTTTTAAGAAATAAACCTTTTTCCCAAATTATGGGTTTTCAAAGCATCATACTAACTCCTTCCTCTTAACCGACAACCCCAAAATGATCCTCAAACTAAAAGAACAACCACACTTATTTAGAGGGACTCTACTAATCCACAAAAGGTTTCTCTAGTCCACTCCTATACAAAGGAATTATTTGACAATTGGTTTCCATCACCTCAATGAAGATTTTTTTTCACCCACAACCACATCACCTCATTCTGTTAAGGATAATCAACTTGAAATTCTCAGCACAATGCTCACTTACTATTCCCAAATGATTCAATCAATGATCAACACACTATTCGGAATCTACTTTTGTTCTTTTACTTCTACACATATTGGGCCTCCAAGGTCCTAACATAAAAATGTAAAACCCAAATTCAACTTCCAAGTCTCATACAATAAATTTTTGGTATAATTGATAGGAAATCCTCAAATTCGTTTTTTTTCTAAAATTCCACACAACTCAAACAATAACATCAGTCATTAATATCAACATTTCTCACTAGTCAAGTAACCGCCCAAGGCGATTCACTTCACCAATCTTGGACCTTTACTAAACCACACCATTCAAATTAACCTACACGACCACAATATACCTATTCGCTATACCCTAACTAATTGACCAAGATTCAACATACACAATCACTAACGTCAATAAATAAATATATTCTTAACCAAATTATCCTTAGAGATAATCTAACTCCCAAAGGGACAATAACTCAACAATACCTGCTATCCCATTAATTAACATGACGATTAGATTTCTCCACACTGCTACTCTCATTAAACTACACCATCATAATTCTTCTACACATTCTTACCAAGTACCTCATTTGCGATACTCTAATAAATTTATCAAGATTTCCATACTTTCTAATTCTAATGTTCTGTCCAAATAAACAAAAGATCTTAGACCACATCTCTCTATAGGTTCTACTAGTTGCAACAACGTAATCAGTTAGCTCCAAAGACAAACATTCTATTTAAATCAAATCCTCTCCACAGATTATTCTAATAAATCAATTTATCACTCAATGCATGTCAAACAACTTGACACCTAAAGGCTCACAAAAATCATCTACTAAACTATTACTATCTAGTCGCCATTACACATTCGAAAAGACCTTGCAACACAAATCGGTTAACCCTTTCTTAGAAGAAAAGGCAAATAGAAATAAGTTTCAGCACATAGGAAAATGTTACCACTTACAATAGATACAAGACCAAGGGAAATAGTCAAATAGCAATGATCTCGGAAAACAAAACATGAGATCATAGTTGAGGGCACACATCCCACAAGCAGAGAATATCAAACCTCAAACGAGAATAAAATATTGCTTTCGAAGTTTGGGAAACTCTTACGGGCAAAAACAGAAAGTTTAGGCAAAATTCAATAAACTGCAAATTACAAAACTTGACTTCAATCTCTAATACTTCTACTTTACTCATCCCTTTAACAAATAAAGCAACTTTCTTTGATTACAACATCACCATGCAAACTCCAACAAGAATAGATTTGAAGACCACGACACATGAATCACTTAAGAACTAATAAAACCCTTCAACACATCACTTTGCTCAAAACAATTTCAGCTTCCACATCATCGTGAGGTCCAAAAGATCACGAATGCAGAACTCCAACCTTTTTTATTTAACCAATATTATGAAAGACGATCAAATTACTTTCTTTCTAAAAGAATCATCACCACTATCACAAGTCACAATCCCTTGTAGATAATCTTACTAACATCAAGAATAATTCACTCTTAACACGAATCGCCAGCGTCTACTCTTCCATTATGAAGCCCCCAAAGGCTTACCAAATTGTTACATACTACTTTATCATCTCATCCTCAAATTGAGAGTATACCAAAATCTTACAATCTCACTACAACAACCACACATCTACACACAACAGTTGCACTCCAATCATTGTTGTTATCAACTGGCTTCATCATGAAATCGATATGCTACCTACTTTCCTTGCCAAATCACATGAACAATTACAAACACATATTCAACCGTTCTACCTCACATTCATAATTTGGTACAAAATCGCAATAAAACTTCAAGAATCGAAATCTTCCATCATTCAAAAGTCTCAACAACACTATAACCAAATTCATCCCATCGTTCTATATAGAAGTGCTTTCCATAACTCCTCCCATAATATTCTACATCCACTAGTTTATATCCCTTCAATCTTTTGTAGGCAAATCCAACAGTTAATCATGGTAAGAAAATTTGTAAATCTAATAACTATATATGTTCACTAAGTATCCATACAAAAGATAATTCTAAGATTAATATCCAATAAAGCAATAATCTAGCATCTCCACAACTTTCCCTTCTCACACAGTTAGTTTCATCCATTGAGACCAAATAATCCAACAAGTTTAGCAAACCCAACCATTTTAATGCTCAAACCAGTTCATCAATATTCCACACTTTTTAATAACTGCTTTGACTCCAATTAGGTATAGTGATGAGGACATCACTCCTTCGGATACACACACTACACAAAATCCTACGGATCCAGTTGCAAAACTACAAGGCCCTATGACAAGAGCTCGTGCACGTCACTTAAATTATGAGGTGAGCTCGTTTCTAGGTGCTAATAATTTATCTATGCAGAATGGTATACTACCTAATAATTGTGATCTGTTGTTACTTAGGAATAATGGATCCACAAGGTCTACGACCAGGTCTACAAGCCCTACGACCAGTCCTGCCAGCGCTATGACCAAGTCTCAAGATCCTCGACTAGGTTCGCCAGCGCTACGACCAGACCAGCCAGCGCTACGACCACATCTCAAGCTCCTCGACAAGGAATAATGGATCCCCAAGGTCTACGACCAGGTCTACAAGCCCTACGACTGGGTCCGCGCCGGCGCACGACCAAGTCTCAAGATCCTCGACTAGGTTCGCCGGCGCTACGACTGCACCGGCCAGCGCACGACCACATCTCAAGCTCCTCGACAAGGTTCGCCAAAGACTACGACTGCATCGGCGCTACGACTAGGTCTCACGCTCACGACCGGTCATTAGGTGTCATGACACCGTTTTGGGCCTAATAGGGCCTTGTAAGCGTGTCGGTGTAATGTCCCAAAAGTTCGAGAGGTTCGAGAAAGAGTTTCGGGAGAGACTTCTCGATGACGATAAAAGGATCAAAAGGAAATAGTTTATTTTCGCAGCAAGCACAGGGTGAAAGCGCGCTTACGCCAACTGGCTCTGGCTCCGCCCATCAGCCTTAGGTGGCCGGCCAAGGGGAGGCACCACTTTCCCCAAACCCTAGCCGAGCCCCCACCCCTTTGGCCGCCCCATCTCCTCTCCTTCCCCCTTGCGCACCACCTCCCTTGGCAGCCACCTCCTGGTTCCTCTCCCCTTGCGCCCCAACCTCCTCCAAGAGCTCCTCCATTGCTGCCGCCTAGAGGAGAAGAAGCCCACCTTGCAGCCGGCCATAGAGGAAGAAAGGAGGGAAGAAAGGAGGAGAAGAGAAGGGAGAAGAGGAAGAGGAGGGATTGCCATCCGGGTTCGCATTCGCAGCGTCGTCAAGGGTAACATGCTGTTCTTGAAGGATAATTAGTCTTGGAAGAGATTTTGGTTAGTCTTTGTTTAGATGGTAGACGGCCTGCTGTAATGCAATTTTCGTCCAGTCGCTTTGGGTAAATTTCGTGTGGTTAGAAGATGAATCTGGAGTTTTGGTCTCCTAGAGAGTTGTAGGTTATTGTCTTAGCTTTCAGTGGCCGCCAAGTTCACTCAAATCCGATTAACGGTTAGAGAGTTATGATTTTCTAAGTCTGCTGTTCCACTGCTCTGTCAGTATTTAGGCAGATTGTAGAAAACCAATTAAAAGTGATGGTTAAAGTGGAAATCTGAGAACCCCAGTATAACGAAAGTTGTAGATAATCCTTCTAGCTTTCAGGAAAACTAAAGATCATGAAATTCGGACGAACGTAGAGAAAGTTATGATAGTTTCATTGTTTCTGTCCAGAGACCCGACGCGAAAATTGATACTCTGTTGTTTAGATTGGTAGGGCTAGGAAATGGCAGAATCAGAGAACCTCACCAACTAGGTTTAGAAGGGAATTCAATAACCTTTTCAGATTGTCCAAGATCACTCCATTTGGATTTCTGTACATTTAGTTATGATTTTTCGAAGGGGCTGTTCTCTGAAAAGAAATCTGACAGCCAGCTTTAACGTTGGGGTTGCGTTTAGTGGACGATGTACTCATGTTGTGTTTATGATTTTGTTATTAGACCCTTATGGTAGCCTTAGCTTGTCTCAATTGTTGTCCAGTGTGGATTTGGCTCCGCAGCAGTACCTCATTCCCGACATCCACCTTCGCACGGTTGAGGCAAGTGCATTGTTGTTTGAATGATTGTCTAAATTGTGTGTTATTTGCTGTATGGATGCATTGCAAGATGGTATACTTAATGAATGCTTAAGTATGGTATTTGTTCAAATGATGCTCATGCTTTACTATGATTAAGTGATGTTGTATTTTGGTAATTTGATGATGATTACATGATAAGCATTTGCATAGAGATATCATGTTGAGGCTTGGTCACGTGGTGTCCAAGCATGTTTCCTTTGGAGATCCCGTCATGAATGTGACGGGCCCGAGATCCTCACTCGTGGAGTGTGGGCTTGAGGTCCCGTTACTTCATGGAGTAACGGGCAATTGGTCCTGTGCGTGCGCAAGACAGCATGGGCATGCGGCGGTCGCATACTCGCATTACAGTGTAATGTACACGAAAGTTAAAGTTAAAAGTCCTTGAGCATTGCATTTGCATACAAGATGTTCTAATGTTAATCTCCTTTATATGTGTGTTATTGCTATGGTTTCTTAATGTACTTGCTGAGTCTATGGACTCACTCTTGCTTTTATTGTTGTTTAGGTACCGAGCCAAGAATGACATGCATGGGGAAAGTAGATCGCTAGTCACACACATACCACATGAACTAAATAAAGATGCATGATCTTCAGAGAGTGATTGATCTTAGAATATTATGATTTGTTTTATGCTATGGATTAAATGTAATAATGAGGAGTAGTGAAATTTTATACCTCTCTAGTTATGATGGATTCTTAGCATGTTTTTCGATTATCCTTTGATGACTTGGAATGGAAGATTAATTAATATTAGATTATTCGTGTGTTGGAACCTTCATGTAATTAACTTTACAAGGAGGTTCTCACTAAATTTATTAGAATTGTCTTCTTTAGAGTCTTTTAGAGTTTGTTTAGTAGCACTCTGTGCTCATGATGATGGGGTGTTACTGATTGGTATCGAGCGGTCAGAGGTCCGTGGAATATGAAAGGTTAAATTTGACACACTATGCACATGAGGTGGGAATGGGTTAATGCATTGCATTATGTCGCTTTTGAGATTTTTGATTTCTCTTGTGTGATAGCTGCTAGATAGACTACTCTTGTGGTCCTAGATGATGAAATTGCTTATTGTTTGATTGTTTTTTGTGATGATTAGATATGGCAAGGGGTGGAGGCCGAGGTCGTGGTCGAGGCGGCGAGGAGCCGGCGAGGCCGTGCATCGCCCGCCAGAGGTTGGAATTCGTAGTGGGAGAAGCTAGCCTGGAGTCAAAGGAAGAGGTTGCTTCACGATGCAGAGAACCAGCCCCGCCACCGCGCTGTTGTCGCTCCCGTGGTGGCCCTCGCGTGGCACCGCGGCGTATGCCATGGGATTACATCAATGGAACGCTTTGAGGTCGGACACCTTCGACGGTCGAGCACGCCTATCGACGCAGCCTAATTGGCTACGACACATGGAGAGGCACTCGAGCTCGGGATGACATCTGAAATGAGGGCTCGGTTCGTGGCCTTCCAGTTGAAGGGCGGCGGATATCCGGTGGGAAGGAGTTCTCATGGCTGTGACAACTCATGGACCGATTACACGGGAGTATTTTGTTGAGCACTTCAGAAGAGGTTTTATCCACTTCATATGTGGAGCGAATGGAAGTCTCCTGCGAGAACTTCAAGCAGGAAGATGACAAAGGACAGAGTATGAAGCAGTTTTAACAACCTGTTCGTTTTGTTCCACTGTGGCCACAAATGATGAGGAAAAGCCAAGAGGTTTCACTGGGGCTCGGGCAAGAGTTCGGCGGTATTGGGAGCATTGAGTTATGGATTTCAGCTCCACTGGTCGAACAAGCTGTGGGCATGGAACCGAGATGCGGCTTGGTGAGGAGCCGCCGGGAGGGGAAGGCGCTGTGGTATCCGAGGCGGTGGTAGCCGAAGAGGGTTTTGGCGGTGGGGTGGGACCTTCTAGAGGCCTACTTCCAAGAGGTTCAAAGGTCCGCAAATCATTCAAGACCAAGTTCACAGGGCACGTCTTCTTCCACTCGCGAAGGCGTCTGCACTGCACCTAGGTTACGTCCGGTCCTGAGCAGGCATGAAGTGCTTCAAGTGCGGCAGCGAGCATAGAGCTTCAGAGTGCAGCTGGTTCGGGTCTTGCCGCCATTGTGGTCAGGAGGGCCATAAGGCATTGGTTTGTCGGCGGAATCCCGCCAGTATCATCAAGTGGGAACCTCCGGTGTCGGTGCAGCGCAGCCTTCTTCTCGCGGGTCGGTGCAGATGTTAGCGGCTACTCCTACTCCTACTTGGGCACCGCCACAGTCTTACTTCCCTGCTCCTGGAGGAGCTCCACCGCCAGGGTATTTTTGGCCGCCCCCTCCTGTGGCCCCATTTCCAGTAGTGGCGCCTTCAGCACCTCCAGCAGTTCCCGCACCACCGTACCAGGGTGTTGGAGCCCCTACCGCCCAAAGAATGAGCCTCCTACGCTATGCCGACGGCAGAGTCGGTGAGTCGTCCTGATGTGGTGACAGGTACGCTCTTGGTGGATTCAGTAGAGGCACTTGTTCTATTTGATTCGGGGGCTACCTTTTCTTTTGTATCACTAGAATTTGTTAGTAAGGCGAGTTTGAGTCTGCAGCCAATAGCTCAGTCAGTTCTAGTTAATTCTCCTGGGGGAATTCTCTCTAGCTCTACAGTTTGTCCTGGTTGTGTGATTTCGTTAGATGGAGAAGAGTTCATTGCTAATCTGATGGTTATGAGGATGGAGCCGTTTGATGTCATCTTGGGGATGGACTGGTTGCATAATTACCGTGCTGTCATTTCCTGTTTTTGGAAGACAATAACCCTGCAAGCTCCGGTCAGGGTGAGATAGTATTCCAATGTAGCGCTCCATCTCACTCACTTTTTGTGATGGCTAGTCTTTTTCGGTGGCCGCATTTGCGAAGAATGGGTTTCTTTTGTCTCTAGTGGAGAAGCCGAGTTCATCAGAGTGCCAGAAGAAATTTTGGTCGCTCGGGAGTTCTGGATGTTTTTCCACAGAACTACCGTGGATGCCACCACCTCGTCCCGTAGAGTTCGGAATTGATTTGGTACCAGCGCCGACTGCCTCTATGACCCCTCACGGTTGGCCCGTCTGCTCGGGAGGAACTAAAGAAGCGATTGGATGATTTAAAAGCAAAGGATCTCATTCGCCCAAGTGTGTCTCCATGGGGAGCCCCTGTTCTTTTACCAAGAAGAAAGATGGTAGTTGGCGCATGTGTATTGATTATCGTGCTCTCAACCAACTAACCATCAAGAATAAGTATCCTCTGCCTCGCATAGAAGATCTATTTGATCGATTCGGAGGGGCCAAGGTATTCTCAAAGATTGACCTTCAATCAGGTTATAATCAAATCGTCCAAAGGAGGATATTGAGAAGACGGCATTCTCTACAAGGTATGGGCATTTTGAATTTAAAGTTATGTCTTTTGGACTAACAAACGCCCTATTTGCTTTCATGGAGACTATGAGCAGGATGTTGCATGAATACCGGATGATTTTGTGGTAGTCTTTATAGATGATATCTTGATATATTCAAAGACGAAGTGAACATGAGCGACACTGAGGCTTGTGTTGGAAACACTAAGGGAGCATAAGTTTTATGCCAAACCGAAAAAGTGCGAGTTTTGGACGTCAAGTGGGATTTGGGCATGTCATCAATGATAAGGGAATCACAGCTTGATCCAAGTAAGATTTCTCTGATGGTAGAATGGAAGACGCCAACCAATGTCAAAGAAGTGAGAAGCTTTCTGCATGGCGGGATACTATCGGCGTTTTGTGCAGATTTCTCCATTATTGCTAAACCCTTATCCGGACTCACGAAGGATGTGAAGTTCGGTGGGATGATGATCTGTGAGCGTAGTTTCCAAACCCTTAAGGAAAAGCGGTAACCGCCTCTGTCCTTACACTTCCCGAGCACGGGAAGCGATTTCTGATGTACTCGATGCGCCTCGGATTGGGTTGGGTTGTGTCCTTATGCAGAAGGGAAGGTGATAGCTTATGCGTCAAGGCACCAAGAAGCATGAATGAATTACCCAACTCATGATTTAGAGTTGGCACTGTGAGTGTTTGCCACAAACTTTGGAGACATTATCTCGTATGGTGAGGGTTGTGATGTTTATACAGATCACAAGAGTCTTAAGTATATTTTCACTCGTAAAGATCTGAATTTAAGGCACACGGTGGTCGGAGCTAATTAAGGATTATGATCTATCTATTCAATACCATCCCGGGAAGGCAAATGTGGTGGTCGATGCTCTTAGTCGCAAAGACGGCCGCTACATTGGATTATCTCATTCTTGACTTTGACCGTATGGGTATATCATTTTGCTATGCGGGACCGCACGTGTTGAAACACTGGTGATCTTGAGTCGGCCATTCCAGAGCGGGTGCGAAGCACAACAGAAGATCAATTATTGCAAAGGGTTCAAAGCGGTTGGATTTGGGCAAGGACGGAGATTTCAGTTTTGATGAGTGTGGTGCGTTGCGGTTTAAGGGCCGCTTTGCGCACTACGTAAAGCGAAGGTCAAGGATGATATTCGAAGAGGCACATCGCACTCGCATAATCGCTCATCCGGGTGAAACGGTTGTATCGTGATCTAAAGCGAATTTCGTGGAAAAGGATGAAGGTGGACATAGCTAATTATGTGGCCTCATGTGGTGTTTGTCAACAGTGAAGGCGAACACAAACGCCCCGCAGGTTGTTGCAACCTTTAGAGATTCCGCAATGGCCGTGGGACGATATTTCTATGGATTTTGTAGTTGCGTTACCCGGTCACCAAGGGTAAGGATGTAGTGTGGGTGGTAGTGGATCGCCTCGATAAATCTGCACACTTTATACCAATTCGCACTACTAACTCAAAGAAGTGATTTAGCTCCCATCTATGTGCGGAGATTGTGAGATTACATGGGGTGCCAAAGACCATCATTTCCGGCAGAGATGCCAAGTTTGTCTCCAAGTTTTGGGAAAGTTTACAGAGTGCCTTGGGCACACAAATCCGTCGAGTACAAAGATTCCATGCACAGCATGCACGAGGCAGACGAACGTACCATCCGCACTCGGAGGACATGTTGCGGACTTGTGTTTTGTCTTGGAAGGGTAGCTGGGAGGATCAATTGCCTTTAGCAGAATTTGCTTATAACAACAGCTATCATTCAAGCATAAAAGCCGCTCCGTTCGAGGTTTTGTATGGGCGTAGTGCGGTCACCACTTTGCTGGGAAGCCGTGGGTGAGAAGGCGCTTTGGGTCCGATTGGGTACAAAAGATCAGAGAGCGAGTGGCTCGTGAGACAGAACCTATTAGCACTCAGAGCGCATGTAAAAGTTATGCGATGTGAGAAGAAGAGACTTGGAATTTGAAGTGGGGATCAGTGCTCTTGAAAGTGTCCCCACTAAAGGTGTGGTGAGGTTCGGCACGGAGGGAAGCTTAGCCCAAGGTACATAGGACCATTCACGATCTTGGCTCGAATCGGAAGTTGGCTTATCGCTTAGACTCGCTGAGTCTATGCGTGGAGTGCACAATGTTTTTCATGTATCCATGCCGAGGAAGTACTTGCGAGATCCGAGCATCATGTACCGCTAGAGCCTCTACTCATAGAGCAAGATTTGACCTTGAGTCAAAGCCATGCGGATCTTGAGAAATCGAGAAGGTTTTGAGAAACAAAACGCTGAAATATGTTAAAGTTCTTTGGTCACATCAGTCCGAGAAAGAAGCCACCTGGGAGTTGGAGGCCCGCATGCGCGAGCAATATCCGGAATTATTCTCTACAGGTGCGTGTTGTGCTTTAAGTCTTTTCGTATCCGTCCCTTGGCGTGGCTGGGTTAGAATTCGAGGACGAATTCTGTGTAAGGGGGGTAGAGTGTAATGTCCCAAAAGTTCGAGAGGTTCGAGAAAGAGTTTCGGGAGAGACTTCTCGTGAAAAGGATCAAAAGGAAATAGTTTATTTTCGCAGCAAGCACAGGGGTGAAAGCGCGTTTTTACGCCAACCTGGGCCTGGGCTCCGGCCCATCAGGCCTTAGGTGGCCGGCCAAGGGGGGGGAGGCACCACTTTTCCCAAACCCTAGCCGAGCCCCCCACCCCCTTTGGCCGCTGCCCCCATCGCCTCTCCTTCCCCCCCCTTGCGCACCACCTCCCTTGGCAGCCACCTCCTGGTTCCTCTCCCCCTTGCGCCCCCAACCTCCCCTCCAAGAGCTCCTCCATTGCTGCCGGCCTAGAGGAGAAGAAGCCCACCTTGCAGCCGGCCATAGAGGAAGAAAGGAGGGAAGAAAGGAGGGAGAAGAGAAGGGAGAAGAGGAAGAGGGAGGTATTGCCATCCGGGTTCGTGATTCGCAGCGTCGTCAAGGGTAACATGCTGTTCTTGAAGGATAATTAGTCTTGGAAGAGATTTTGGTTAGTCTTTGTTTAGATGGTAGACGGCCTGCTGTAATGCAATTTTCGTCCAGTGGCTTATGGGTAAATTTCGTGTGGTTAGAAGATGAATCTGGAGTTTTGGTCTCCTAGAGAGTTGTAGGTTATTGTCTTATCTTTCAGTGGCCGCCAAGTTCACTCAAATCCAATTAACGGTTAGAGAGTTATGATTTTTCTAAGTCTGCTGTTCCACTGCTCTGTCAGTATTTAGGCAGATTGTAGAAAACCAATTAAAAGTGATGGTTAAAGTGGAAATCTGAGAACCCCAGTATAACGAAAGTTGTAGATAATCCTTCTAGCTTTCAGGAAAACTAAAGATCATGAAATTCGGACGAACGTAGAGAAAGTTATGATAGTTTCATTGTTTCTGTCCAGAGACCCGACGCGAAAATTGATACTCTGTTGTTTAGATTGGTAGGGCTAGGAAATGGCCGAATCAGAGAACCTCACCAACTAGGTTTAGAAGGGGAATTCAATAACCTTTTCAGATTGTCCAAGATCACTCCATTTGGATTTCTGTACATTTAGTTATGATTTTTCGAAGGGGGCTGTTCTCTGGAAAAGAAATCTGACAGCCAGCTTTAACGTTGGGGGTTGCGTTTAGTGGACGATGTACTCATGTTGTGTTTATGATTTTGTTATTAGACCCTTATGGTAGCCTTAGCTTGTCTCAATTGTTGTCCAGGTGTGGGTTTGGCTTCGGGAGCAGTACCTCATTCCGACATCCACCTTCGCACGGTTGAGGCAAGTGCATTGTTGTTTGAATGATTGTCTAAATTGTGTGTTATTTGCTGTATGGATGCATTGCAAGATGGTATACTTAATGAATGCTTAAGTATGGTATTTGTTCAAATGATGCTCATGCTTTACTATGATTAAGTGATGTTGTATTTTGGTAATTTGATGATGATTACATGATAAGCATTTGCATAGAGATATCATGTTGAGGCTTGGTCACGTGGTGTCCAAGCATGTTTCTTGGAGATCCCGTCATGAATGTGACGGGCCGAGATCCTCACTCGTGGAGTGTGGGCTTGAGGTCCCGTTACTTGCGGAGTAACGGCAATTGGTCCTGTGCGTGCGCGCAAGACAGCATGGGCATGCGGCGCGTCGATACTCGCATTACAGGTGTAATGTACACAGAAAGTTAAAGTTAAAGTCCTTGAGCATTGCATTTGCATACAAGATGTTCTAATGTTAATCTCCTTTATATGTGTGTTATTGCTATGGTTTCTTAATGTACTTGCTGAGTCTATGGACTCACTCTTGCTTTTATTGTTGTTTAGGTACCCGAGCCAAGAATGACATGCATGGGGGAAAGTAGACTGCTAGTCACACACATACCACATGAACTAAATAAAGATGCATGATCTTCAGAGAGTGATTGATCTTAGAATATTATGATTTGTTTTATGCTATGGATTAAATGTAATAATGAGGAGTAGTGAAATTTTATACCTCTCTAGTTATGATGGATTCTTAGCATGTTTTCGATTATCCTTTGATGACTTGGAATGGAAGATTAATTAATATTAGATTATTCTGTGTTGGAACCTTCATGTAATTAACTTTACAAGGAGGTTCTCACTAAATTTATTAGAATTGTCTTCTTTAGAGTCTTTTAGAGTTTGTTTAGTAGCACCTGTGCTCATGACGGATGGGTGTTATAGTCGGGTCAAAGCCTAGGTTGTGTACGCCTCTCCCCATGGTCGCACAACCCTAGGTCAACCCTCACGTTACCCCCTATATATATCTGCCGCTACGGTTTAGGGTTGGGTTTTTCTTAGATTATTCGCCACTTTGCGTTTCACCGTTTATCGGTTTGAGAACCCCACATTGTGAACTTCATTCATATTCGCAATACAATTCAGATTGCATTTTCCTTGTTCTTGTGAGTTGCTTCGATTGCTTGCAGGAATAATAACCCTCGTGGTAAGGTCGATCGCGTGCGAGCGTGGCTGATAACGACAGTCGTGCGGGTGTAGCGAATTGCGAGGTGATGATCTGCTGGTCGAAAGCCTCAAAGAGTCAACGTCCCCATGACGAAACCAATCGAACCTATCGGAAGATCGGGACACCGTGCCTCATCATTTGGTATCAGAGCGAAGGTTGCCCGTTAGGTAATCTCGTTTATCCCCTTTTGTTAGTTGTTTTCCATCACCTATAGTCCAGAGAATTGCCCTACAAAAAGTTTTAGATCTTAGTCTTTCCGCTGTCCAAACCACGTTGTGCCTTTCGCAATTTTGTTTTCAGTATTCGCGTTGTTGAGTTCGAGTCCATTGTTGGTGTATTTGTGGCTGGTCTAGTCATCGTGATCTAGTTTCTAGCGTCGAGTCTTTCCTGTTTGGGTCATCGTGTATCTCAGTTTGTCCTTTGTTGCATCCGTTGCAATTAGGGTTGTCTGCTATAGCCGAGAATTGAGTCACCACCCCCATCCGACCACTTACTCGTGACACCACCCCCATCCGACCACTTACTCGAGCCAACATTCCCATCCGACCACCTACTCGGATTCGACCACCCAGTCGGATTCGACCACCTACATCGAGTTCGACCACCTCGTCGGGTTCGACCACCTGCTCGACTATTCGCCCCCGACAAGTCTATCTGTTTCTGGTTGCTCTCGGACACCCACACACTCATCATATCGTGTCCGACCCAACAAGGACCGAGAAGAAATCCCATAGCCGAAACAGAGATAGCCCAAGTTCAGAGAGAGAGAGAGAGAAGAAATCCCATAGCCGAAACATAGATCTTTTTATTACCTTTTTACCCCTACTCTCCGAAAAAAGTTTGTGACCTATATCTATCCTTAGGCCTGAAAAAGGGTTTTGAAGAGTTGTGAATCAAGGTCACTTGCGCACAAAAAAAAAGAAAAAGGAATCCTAGGTTGGGTTTCGTCAGTCCAAAAAAAAGGGAAGAAGAAGAAAGAATCAAAAAAAGAAAAAAGAAAAAGAGAATCAAAAAGAAAAAGAGACCACCTCAGTTGGCTCACGACCACCCTCAGTTGGTCTACGACAACCCACCAGAGCTCCACGACCACCCACAGAGATAACGGTTGCTTTGCAAATTTGTTCTTTTGTGCTTGTATCTACCCTATCTTTCGGCTTGCTTGAGCTAGTGCTAGGAGCACGTTTGGACCAGCAACTGTGACGAGTACTGTGGACTTTGATTTAACTTTGCTAATCTGATTTCATTATTGCTGCTCCTTGCTACTAAACATTGCCTGTCCGAGCTCCACGTACTTTTGGCCTCGATTTGGATCCTCGCATTCGCCTCCGCCGCAGTCATACATCCCACCCTCTCCGATCAGACCACCTGCTGCAATTTGGTAAGAAATTCATAAGAGCTTGGTAAGACGCTTGAGAGTATGTGATTCCACCTTCCACCACCTAGTAGTTGGTAGGGATAATACATTGTGTTGTCTTTTGTCTCCTACTAACAGTGGCAGGTGAGGAGTTGAATGCGCAAGATTGTATTGTGAGGGAAGAGCTTACAAGGGTGTTGGATGAGCACCGTCATGCTATTAATGACGACATCGAAAGGAAGTTTGCAGAGACAAATGCTACACTACAACAGCTCAATGCTAGCATTGCAACACTCAATGCACGTATTGATGGTATGGCCAATCAACCGCCGAACAATGGTCGTGTGGATCCTCAAGGTGCAGTCCACGACCATGAGATCGACAACGATAATGAGATGCGCAACCGCGATGCCCTTGATGCACGACAACGGAACCGATTGAACTTCAACCGTCAAGGTATGAGAGGTAATAACTTTTCGCAACATAATGCACGTGATAATGATGATCCATATGCTAAAGTCAAGTTCACTATACCATCTTTTGCGGGTGCTTATGATGTGAAGTATATTTAGATTGGGAGATGACGGTAGAGAATGTAAATTTAATGCTCACTTAGTTCCCGAAGTGCATAGAGTTAGGCAAGCTACAAGTGAATTTAAAAATTTTGCCATCATTTGGTGGAGTAGAGTATGCAATGATGGATTAGCGCCTACTACGGGATGCTTTAAAGGTTGCTATGCGTAATGATTTATTCCACCCTCTTTAAAAGGGACTTGCGTAAGAAATTGCAGCGCTTGAACCAAGGCAATAGATCAGAGAAGAATATTATCGGAGCTACAAATTAGTATGTTGCGTTGTGATATTGTTGAGGATGAAGAGGCTGCTATGGCACGTTTTTATGGAGGACTAATACGTGAAATTCAGGACATAGTTAACTACAAAGAATATGATAGTGTTCCTAGATTGTTCCACCTTGCTTGTTTGGCAGAAAAAGAATTGCAGGGTCGACAGCAGAGGCTAAGGAACAATTTTGGAAGCACATCTACACCACGATCAACATCAGGGCACGTTAAAACAGTCCAACCTTCAGCTATGCGGTCTGCTGCCCCCTCCTCGAGTAGGGCGCGTTCAGCGGCACCTCCGACACCAACACATGCACCCGAGGTAAACAAATCTACTAGTGTGTAGGCTCCAGCCAAGAGTTCTTCTTCGGTTGCTTCCACAGGTCGTACGACTGGGATTATTTGCCATCGTTGCAAGGGAATGGGCCATGTCATGAGGGACTGCCCAAGTCAGCGAGCCTACCTTGCCACTGAAGACGGAGGTTATGTAAGTGCTAGTGATGTTGAGGATGAGTATGTGCTTGCAGCTAACATTGCAGGTGGAGGAGATGAGACAGACAGTGATGCTGATGATGTGGAAGAACAAGTAGCTCCTGTTGACACAGGGACTCATGTGAGCCTTGTTGCGCAGCGAGTGCTGAGCGCACAACTGGAGAGAGCGGAGCAAAATCAGCGGCACAACTTGTTCCAATCCAGATTTGTAACAGCCCTAAGTAGAGTTTGTATTTCAAATATAAAATTACGAGGAGAAATAAAAACTTTTGTTGCCTCATGAAGTCATTTGAAAGTTTCCTAAATTCCCCCTAACAATTTCCATTTACTTGAAACATATTCTTGTGAATGGAAGTGTTGTCAATAAAATTCTAAGCCTTAATCTAGTGATCATCCTCTGGACATATTTTTCCTATCATCTTGACCATCCTAGTTACCTCTCTGAAAAATTTCACAATTTTTAGATTTTGTTTGCTATTTCATTTGGCCAAGTCAAACCAGTTTAGAAATCTGGTCAAACCTCTGGACAGCAGCTTGTGAATTTTCTTGGGAATAATGCATTGCATGAAAATTCCTGGAAAAATTATAAAAGGTTGTTCTCTGTCCCAGGAAGCTCCCTTAAAAATTTCGGAATTTTTGGAGCTCTGGACCTACCTCTACAAATTCCCCAAACCTTCTCTGCCTTTTTAATTCAAATCTAGAATCACTGTTCCTCGAACCGAACCCGACTCTGGCTCGAGTCCGACCGCGCCGCTTGGTTCAGCCGCACCGCCTAGCTGCACCGCGTGAGCCCGATGGCTATCAGCCGTCCGATGTGGATCGCACGGTCCACACGCGTCATCAAATCGACCTGTCCGAATGCATACACAGATCTCGGCCGTCCATTCTTGATCGAACGGTCGGCATATTCTTGATCGAGTCAAACCACCTAATCGCATCGCGCGGATCGGCTCGAGCCGCCGCTTTTTCGCTGATCGGCGGCCCCACTCGCCGTGCCGTCACCTACCTCACGCTGAGCCGAAAGTGCCGCGGCGTGCATGCGCGCCACCTCGCCTCGCCGTCCATTCTCGGTTTTCTCGCGCGCTTCACCTCGGCCGCATCGTCCGCTACTAGCCCATACCCTGGTAAGGCATTAATTGCCCGTCATCTACCTCACCAACTCGCCGCCGCTTCCCGAGCGCATCGGCGTTGAGGGCTCCCGCCTCGTGAGCTCCGTCCTTTTTCCTACTTAAGGGTACCCAAGGCTTCCTTTTCCTCTCTTTGACATCACAAAGCCATTCACTACCTTCCTTGGTCGCTCTGAGTTCAAACCAAGGGTGTGAGCGTTCTCTGGTTCACGGCCGTGCCGCCGCCGCCGTGTCAACACCACAACCAGTGAAGCTCACCTTCTTCCTTGCGCGTCACTTGTGTTCCACCATCGTGATTGTTTCTCGGCCACTCGAAGTTTCACTCGCGAGGGCCGTTGAATTTGGCTTCCCTCTTCTTACCGAAAGTTGGATCTTCGCCTCATCTCCGTGAGTTGGTCCCTTGAGCAATTGCTCGCACTAGCACCATCTAGGCACTCACCGAGCTATTTCCATCTCTCTTTCTCCCGTCTTTGCTCAGTTGCTTCCTCCTCGGTGTCGCTTGACCGTCGCCTCGGCTCATCGTCGCCAGCCCATCTCCGGCAATCTCCTCTCCTCCGCATCATCCCAGTAAGTTCGTGGGACCTTAGTGTAGCTTTAGCGCGCGTTAGTTCGGGTTAAGCGTTGCTATTACGAGTTCAGTGCCGTTTTTGTCGTAGGTTTCCCTCCGCTCCGCCGCGTCGCCCCGCCGCTGTGGCCCACCTCCGGTGAAGTTCCGACCATGGTCGGGTGCGCAATAGTATAAGGATTCCATTTTGGCACTTCGCCGGCATCGCGGGGGCCTAGCTCGCCGGCGGCACGCCGGGCGAGCTCGAGTTCGGCTGGCTCTGTTGTCGGTCGCGCGTTTTGTACTGAGATCGCTGCGAGCCGTCCGTTGTCGGATAAGCGGCCCAGATAGAGCCACGTCTATTTCTTTAAGTTATTGTTTTGATTTCTCCCGGGAGGGTTTATTTTCCATTTAGAAATTGTGTTAAACTCTAGAAATTCATAACTAATTTGTTTTAAGTCATTTTCGGTTGTGTCAAATTTTGTTAATTTTGGTACTGACTAAAATTTAATCTAAAAATGATAGAAGTGTGGGTCGGCTCCAGTAGTTGGATTTCAAAATTTGTTTAGAAATAGGTTTAATTAATATGCTAAAACTTGCACTTAAATTGTAAAGTGCATAACTAATTCAATTTTTCTCCAAATCGCATGAAACCAGTTCTGTTAATTTTCATTTTATTTGTGCTATTTACTAAAAATGGTTTCAGCTAGGTCTTTGTATAAAAAATTGGATAGTCGATTAAATGGTGTTTTTATGTTTATTCCAAATTAGAAAATTCATATCTATCTCAATATTTGTCCAAATCCAGTAAATCCAATTTTGTAAATTTTCATTTTTAGTGTACTAATTATCAGGATAGGTTTTAGTTATGTTTCTGTTCATAAATGTTGTTAAAGAATTAAATGATGCTTTATGTGTATTGTTAGCTTAGAAAATTCCTAGAAAATTCATAACAAATTAAAATGAGTTTTTCTCTGTTTCTAAAATTTGTGCTAAGCCATGCTCTAGCTGCTGTTTGAATGTTGTGCTCATTAGTTGGTTTTGAATGTTTGAGTTTTGTCGGTGTTATTTGTTCTTATTCGTTGCTTTTGCTCGATCGATAGATTACGACGGTTCTGGTTTTATCGAGAGTGATCCTCTGCAACAGGTTGAGCCTACTGAGCAGCAGCAGCTAGGCAAGCAGTTTGATCATTGTTAATCCTAGTATTTTAAAGTCTAATATTTTGTTTCAGTTGTATGTATGCATTGCTTAATTTGTGTTAAATTGATTAGTTAAATCCGTAGCTGCATATCCTGTAGGTGAAATATTGATCTCTACTACGTGAGCCTAGGTTACTTGCTGTGATTAGAGTTCGTTGGATGAACTCTTATCACTTAGTAGATTACGAGTTCAGTTGCTTAGCAATGCTTAGTTACCGGTAGAATTGGGCGATCATCGACTTAGTCGATGATCTTGATCACATAAATTTATTATTGTTCTTATGTTTCGGCTTATGTTATGTTAATTACAAAATTAAAACTGAAAACAAAACGATTTAGACGCGGGCACAATGGTAAGATGGTGTGATTCTTGGGTGTGACTGGAATGGTGCCCGGGTCAATTAAGGACCGAACATCTTGTGAGTGAATTTTTATCCAGGCATTTTGGCGTGCTAACCACACTAGAGTATATGGGACCTCTCTTGACCTAGTACTTTGGCGTGTATTGGCTCCGGGTCGCAGGAGGTCGCAGGAGGGATGGTGTTGGGAGCATGGTAGTTGTCCAAAAGCTTTACCCGAGTGGGTAGTTGTCTTTCAGCTTTACCATGTAAGCGTATGGATTTCTATCCATACGAGCGGCTCGTAGTTAATACACAATATTGGAAAAAGTCTCAGAGGACTTAGCGTACAAAGATACCTCTAAGTGTGCTTTGGCTTAAAGGCGGTCTCAAGTGTGGGTACATGGTACACCCGCAGGTTAAAAACTATTCGAATAGCCTCGCCCTAGGTGATGGACACGCTTGGGTAAGCTTTTCAAGAGTTAGACTACAACCTTTAAATTAAAACTTAGGTGGTACGAACTGGGATTCGTGCTATGTTGTGGTGACTATTGGGATAGTTACTTCTAGGTGATTACTTGTATCTATCTTTATTTCGCAGTTATTTTAACAGTAAAAATGAATTGCAAACTTGCCTTTAAACTGTATTACATTATTGCAAAAAAGTTGGCTTTATGCAAATGAAACATATGGCCTCCACCAAATAAGCTTGCATGTAGCACATGAATAGGTCTGCTAGTTCACACGTCAGTCTTGCGAGTACAAAGACAATCTTTGTACTCATTGGCTTTGCTTAATGTTTTTGTTGCAGAGGAAGAAGGTGAGCTCCAAGGGCCTCACTTCTGTGAGTTGTGCTGCCGCTTCGTGTTTGACGACTAGGCTTGGCGGTCCGGTCAGATGCCTTGTGGATTGAAGGCACACTGATTGGCTTTGTTTATAGCCATCTTATGGCACTTTTGCTTCCGCTGTCTATCTTCTGTTATTTGTGTATCTTTTGGCCGGTCGGCCCCGGCTCTGTAATAATCATCGTTGTTACTACGCTTAGTAGTGTAATGTTTGGACTCTATGTTTGGAATGGAGTTGATGCATAATTTTGTGGTGAGGTATGTATACTGCTTTCTGGGAAGTATAGATATCTCGAGGCTCGGTTTATTTGTTTTGTGATGCTAGGGCCAGGTGGTTGGCTAAGCATTACAAGCCAAATGAATTGGGGTCCTCACAGATTCCTCGTGAAGGAGAGAGCCTGCAGAGTCATCATTGATGGAGGGAGTTGCAACAACCTTGCTGTAACAGCCCCAATTCTATAAACAGTAATTAAATGCTTTAGGAACAGTAATGAGGTGCTGTTCATAGCATTACTGTTCATTTCTACAATTTGAGCAGTAGGTTACAAATTAAAAACCTTCCTTTTAGCCAAAATCCTAAAGAACCATTTAAAGTCTTAAAGGAATACAAGATGAAACTTGTATTATGACTGGGAAGTGATTTATTAAAGCCTAGATAAATTATCTTGACTAAAAATATTTTTTGTTGCATTTTTA
The DNA here is from genome assembly GCA_036346255.1 of Ampelocalamus luodianensis. Lineage (NCBI taxonomy): Eukaryota > Viridiplantae > Streptophyta > Magnoliopsida > Poales > Poaceae > Ampelocalamus > Ampelocalamus luodianensis. The sequence goes on along the minus strand of CM070620.1, from coordinate 66,315,982 downwards.
GAAATTATATTGACTTAAAGAAAAATAATTGTCTTTAAATGAATACTTTCGGGCTAAAATAAATATTTATGTATTTTACAAAGTGATCATGTGATTTTAAAATTTATCTGGGAAATATATCATCCCAAGAGCCTCCAAAGAAAAATTCATGATTTTATAAATTTATTTGCTATTTTTAAAAGCCCAGTCAAACCTTAAAGCCTTTAAATAAGGTTTGGTCAACTAACTGTCCGACTCAAGACCTAGTAATCAGAGCGACTCGATCCCATGCGGTTGGGTCCAACCCAGTGCAACCGGTCCGGCTCTGTCACGTTCGAGCGTGAGCTCAAACCCCATATGCGATGTGAGCCGTTGATCCTCAATCGAACGGGCGGGGTCGCAACGTCCCACGAGCTATCCACGTGTGCGCCCTAATCTCCACCGTTGGATCTTAATCTAACGATCGAGGTTAGTGTATGCAATCGGACAACTCTGGAGCCCTTCTCGATCTCCACCGTTCATTTCTGATCCAACAGCGCCTCCCTTTTCGTTTTAAACTTAAATGCGCGCTTTTATCTGAGCCGTCAGATTCAAATCCTACGACTTTCCTTTTTACCGCGTGCTATTAAGGCCTGTGCTCCTCTGGGCCATTAGATCTTCATCGTGTGGTCTAGAGCGGTGTATGCATTCGGACGACTCCGGATCCCCTCACGATCTCCGCCGTCCATTCTTGATCTAACCGCGTCGCTCGTTTCATTTTAAAATAAAAGGCGCGCAGCTATCTGGGCCTTTGGATTTAAATCCCACGGCGCTCCTTTTTGATCGAGCGCAGTTAAGGCCCAAATTTCATGGGCCATTGGATTGTAATCGTAGGGTCCAGATTTGTGTATGCAATCGGACCATCCGGTTCTTTGTCCCATCTCGACCGTAGAAATCCAATCTAACGGTGCCGCGTCATCTCATCTAATCGAGTGACGTGTATTCCTTTTAATGGACCGTTGGATTCCAATCCAACGTCCAGATTTGAAAGTAGATCCCGAGATTCCTTCGGGCTCTGTTTTAATCTCGATCGGCCGATTGAAATCGCACGGTCCATATTAAAGGTTACCGATTAAAACCTTTTAACCTCTCTATTTATCACAGCCGCCCATTTCCAATCGAACGGCTGATATTCTTTTGAGCTTTTAGGAAGCGCGCGCGACTGAGGATGACAAAGGGACCCACATGTAAGAGTGTTCTTATCTTCTTCCCTCTCTCTCACAGATCTCTCTCAGAACAGAGGAGAGGATTTATCCCAAAGTTTATGCAACTAATTTTTGGGATAATTAGCCCTAAATGGACACCTCATCAACTCTAGACATTTCCATCTTGCCTGTAGCTCAACATCCATATATAAACCCTAGCTTTTGCTACCGCCATTGTTGACCATCAAGTTCATCCTCCATTGTTGTCCAGTGGAGTTTCTTGCTCCTGCTTCTTTGCTTATCCATCCCAAGAACTGGTTTTACCTTGCACTAAGGTTTTGACATCCTTTGTAGGTTAAAACCGAAGGCTATCTCTCTGTTGAGCGTAATCAACTTTCTTAATCTTTGGTGTCTTTCCTACTGCAAGCTAAAACCCTAGTTTTTAACATTTTGAGCATCTTAATGACCTTAGAAGCTCCTGTGAATCATTCTTTGAACATCAGTAGCTTCAACTTGCTCTAAATCAAAAGTGATTATTCTAGCTTTTCAGTCCATTATGTCATTTTCAAGGCCTAGGGTTTCTCCTGTCAACTTATCATCCTAGTTAGGTTTCAACTAAACCCTAGTAGCATAACAAGTTAATCTTTCAATTCTTGCATCATCTATTTTGCCTCATAGCAAAGATTTGTCTCTGTTCTCTTTTGTCGGCTCAACCGACAAAAATAGGTTTCTTTTTAGTTGTTGTAATCTACTCGATCAGGGTTAGATTAGTGTTAGCTTGGGATATTAATTACCCTAAAAGATCATGCTAAGTTTCATTTCTGAACCTTTGCTTGATCTATCTTCCTTTTTCCCAAAATCTGCAATCTGTCCTGTTTCTGCTCTTTTCGAAATCTGAAAACTGAAACTTTGAACTAAACCCTAGTTTCTGCCATTTGAAAACAATGAGTTTATAAAATGGGTTAGTATCACTATTATGGGTAGTTATGGCTTAAGCATATTGTCAATCATGCATTTCCAGATTGATCATGCATATTTCTTCCATTTTGTACTTACTGTTGATTTTGGCATTTATTGGATTTTATTGCTTCTTATAGAATCTGGTTCTTCTGAAGCACTTGATTTTATTTCTGAACATCTTGAGCCTGCAACAAAAGTATACTATTATCAAGGCAAGCTTCCTCTCTGCACCATGTTGATCCTAAATTTTATACAATAGATTTTCTAAATCCAGTGACAACTGTGCATGCTATTTTTCTGAAAATACAAATTGTGACCTGTTAGTAGTTAGTTATGACCTAACATGATGGATTACCTCAATTGTCACCATACACTCAAACTTAGTATAGTATTGTATATTATAGTATATTTTCAGTTTTGGCTTAGATATGCAGTCTAGAGATTTTAGAGTTTGACAAGCATATCTTGTCAAACATGGGAATCACAAAAGACCTTCTGTTATTTGAAACTCTTTGTCCAGCTTTCTTTAAATCGACTTGTGTTTTAAATTTAAATTGATCTCGACAAGAGGAAGCTAGTGATGGTGCTTTTGTGCACTAGATTGGGATTTGTGGTGGACTTGTCCGGTTAATTAAGGACCGAACTCGATTATTCAATTCAAGTCCCCACGCACTTCCACATGCAGTGTATGGGCGCTGCTTGGTTAAGTAAAATGTTAAGACTATTGGGTTGGAAACAGGGAGTAAGGATATGTGTATTGACCTTGTATGGCATAGATGCTTTGGTCTTTGACCGCGTTTTATGCCATGTGAGCTGGTATGTCAAGATCGATGTTCTTAGAAGGGTGAGGGCGATATGTGCTCCGTAGCATATACGCACCTTAAAGATGCCGATTGCAAACTAGTATGGGTAGCGAACCCTACGCACTTCTTTTGTTTGGGTCGGCATTCCGACGCAACATGTGTGCCCTGTTAGCGGATGCTATCGATCGTTGTTTAAGCGAGATCAGTTCACACATGGGGTCCAACTCAATAGTGTTAGCTTGTTGAAAATACCAAATCTTAGTTTCCCGGCCGGCATACCAAAGGAAGTATGTCATCATTCGGAGGCATCCGAAGGCAACGGGCTAGCTAAGTCATGTGGGTAAAGATGTACACCCCTGCAGGGTATAAACTGTTCGAATAGCCATGTCCACGGTCATGGACGATAACTTGAATTGATGTCACCTGTATAGAAGTTTTGATTTACAAAACTGGTTTCGATTTTTGACTTTGAATGACGGATTCATGCACTGTACTGTTTACATTTAATGTCTTTACTTACTGTTCTACTTTATCTTTGATTTATTAAATTGCTTTATCAAAATTTAGCCTTTGTAGGTTAAGATGTATCGCTTTATGCAAATCTGAACCTTTAAACCTTCCTGTTGTAACCTTATGCATGTAAAAAAATTCTATTCCTTTGATTAGGTTCTAACAAACACTTAATTTTATTAGTTCGTGTAAGACTTGCTGACTACCTTCCGTACTCAAGGTGCTATCACCTATTGTTGCAGGCGAGGACGGTTTTCTTTATAAAATACCCGTTAGCGCCGATCAGGGTGACGCTAACGAGTAACGCTACTTCTTTCCTCCACGCAATTGCCTGCGGGTGGATGAGGCCATTGGTGGACTTTAAGTTTTTATTTTGCTTCCGCTGTTGAACATGTTGTAGTGACCAAGTAACTCTATAATGAAGTACTAAAACCGAGTGTTGTAAACTTATGTTTAATTATATAAATGAATGACTTGTATGTGTATGATGCAATGTTGTTGAAGGATATATATGCAATGGTCGTTGATCCTGGGAACCATTGTGGTATATATATATCCATTTCCCATAATGATCACAATTATAGCCTCAACCATATTTACTACCATCAATAGTAAAATATTAGCAAATGAATCTTGATTAACTTCTTCATATTATTCACCACTACCACTACCATTGACAATAAAGCATTAACAAGTTTTACCTCATAACTTTACTATTTCTCGCATCCATAACGGCTATCAACAATTACCACAAGAGAGTAGAATCCCATGCCACAATCACAACCACTACCATACCCCAAGGGATGAACCCCAATCCACGACCATCGCCACTTTCCTCGCACCACAAGTGACTCTCATGAGCCAATTCCACATTACAACTATAAAGTTGCAGTTGTTTGTAATATAACTTTACCACAATATCTTGCATAAGTATGCAAATGATCTTTCCACAATGTAATGCATATGTATGCTATGCTCCACTGCACCTTTACCCAACAAGGTAAAAGTATGCATCGTGCTACGGCAATGCACGATGTTGTACCGGTACGGTCGCGGCTATAAGCGGCGACATCCACAATGCAAATGTCATGATATGTCATGAATGATATGATAATCATAAACCACAAGAATTTAACCACGAAGGTCAACAACATACTCATCATGAATATTTTCTCATAATCCACATGTGTCTCAATAAGCACAATACCATTGTGTCATAAGACCATTACCACATAACCCACACCCGATTCACCAAGATCAAAATCAATCGATCTAAATGGAACTCTACCACATAGACCACAACATGATCATCATGAATATAACCACAAGGAATTATCAATATGTCCACCTTGATTTTATTTTCATATTCCGCATTTGGCTCATTAAGCAAATTACCACATGACTACCAACAACTCTTCCAACGCATGGCAAAAATGAATATTAATTTGCTACCACGACCTCATCCATAAAACATGCAACTATGGAATATAACTTCAAGTTATGAAAAACATGTATATTGCAAGTAGTAAGAATAACGAGTTAAACCGTAGCACAACCGCTACATTTACTTGCCTTCCACGATGCGACACGATAGCCGGCCAAGGTGATACTACTAAACCTGAGGCTTCACCTCCTAAACAAGTAAAATAATTTCAATAAGGACATAATATACCCAGCGCTACTAATCGGCGTTCTACACCGCTTCCCTGATGTCTCAAGTGGAGTTTACAAAGCTGAAACTGAAAAACAACGTTTCCTGCCATATACCGTTTCTGGACAGCAGCACGGTAATTGACATAACTCATGAACTAGAAGTCGAAAAGAGGTAAACCCAATTTCTGTAGATTCTTGACTGACTAATCTACAATACTCTAGTTGACACGATAATCCAATTCGGCCAAAATAATAGGCTAACCATTGTTTGAACTTTCAGTACAGAAACTGCCTACACGTGCGAACAGCAAAACTAAAATGACCATAACTTTTAATAGGTAACTCTGAATTGATCGTTCTTTATCAATCTGAAAAGGTTATCGAATTATCTACAATAACCTAGTTGTGTGAACTTTCCGATTCTACCAATTTCCCTTTCATAATTTAGGAAATAACCAGACAGATTATTCTCGTCAGATTTGTGGCAGCAGATACTAAATCGACCATAACTTTTGACGTAGACCTCGGAATTGAGTGATCTTCGTGGTTACTGAAAGGTAACGACAGATCCCACATAACTCTAGGAGATGGAATCTTAAAATTCAGCATCTAACTACACGAAATCACCCACACAATGTACTGGACAGAATCGAATCTTCTGCAGCCAAACCTTTATCCAACAATTCTAATCGGTTTCGCATCTACTACGGATCAAACAGCGGGGAAGGCATCTCGTTACCCTTGTAGAACCGCTAGAGCTTGCTGAACCAATCCCCACGCAAGATCTTCTTCTCCTTTTCCTCCTTCTTCTCCTTCTTCTCCTTCTTCTCCTTCCTCTCTTTTTCCTTCTTGCGCAAAAGGGGCAGCAGCCTGGACAGAGGGGAGGCGCAAGGGAGCAGCACCCTGGGCAGAGGGGAGGCGCAAGGGAAAGGGGGAGGGGGCGGCTGCAAGTGGGAGGAGGGAAAAAGGGGAGGGGTGGCTAGGGTTTGGGGAGGGTGGCACCTCCCCCCCCTTTGGCCGGCCACTACAGGGCCAGATGGGCCAAGGCCTGTGCCCAAGTGGGTGTGAAGAAGGAAAACCCTCTCTTTTCTTGCTTTGACGAATTCGACATAAACTTTTCCCTGATTAAATAATCTCTACCGATTAAATTTAATTAACCCGATTAATGGCTTCTCACACTTCCGGAGTATTACATTCTTCCCACCTTAAAAGGATTCGCCCTCGAATCCAACTCTTCAGACCACAAAGAAAAGAACAACAAGAAAAGAGCAACCCAAACTAGGAGTACTCACCACTCAAGAGCTTGGGGTACTTCTTTCGCAAAGATCCTCCAGCTCCCACGTAGCCTCTCTCTCGATCGATTCGTCCGAGGGCCTTCACATACTTGATGGCCCTCTTCCTCACGCCGATTAAGCAAGTCCACCATTCACGTTGGTCTAAGCCTAACGTCCGCATAACTCTTCGGTCAACTCTGAGCGGCCAACAGGTCCTGCCATTCTTGGCAAATTTTCCCGCAATAACTATTAAGACCACTTTCTAAAACCATCCTCTTTCTTAAAACACTTTTCTCTTATTAAATATACTCGGGATAACACAATATACCCTTTTTAAAGAATTTGATCACAAATTCCACTCACATCAATCTACTAGAAGCACAACGGTATCTTTTGCAAATAGAACCCAGCAACAGAAGAGTAGAGAACTCTCAAGCATCACACTAGCAACCAGCTTTCCTTCAAAGGACCACGATCCAAATCAAAGGATTCACCACAAAATATTTCTACTCGTCAAGTAGACAATTGGAGAACCACACCACATAAGCTAAGAGTGAAAATCACTCGACAGATCAAAACAATCAATTTCTTTTCCTAACTGGAAAAGACTACGCCTCAACACAAGTCAACTCAATTTGCAAATGGACTCTGCCATAAACACACATCATAAACAAGAATCAAGAGAGCATCTCACTACTTGACATAACAATAATTTCCCAATTCATTTCTTTTAATAATTTAACTTACTTGAACCAAGGATTTTCAAATCATTGCCCAACACACCAACTCATTTATCTCAAGTTGGCCACCTCAACAATTAGCTCAATTGAGTACATCATCTACACCATTGTAGATAGACTCTACTGGCCCCACAAATCATACTCTAGCCAAAACCATGACCAACAGAATTATTTTGACAAATAATTCCTAACGCACTTCAGTCCCTTAAGGATAACAACTCGGGATTCAAATCACACCCACACAAATTCAATTATCGCACCTCAAGGATGCTATCCCGATCATCACACTATTTGGATTCCACTCGATCCACTATTCCAACACACGCACACAGGGCCTCTAAAAAAATTCTAGCATAATGTAAGGTGAAGCCCAAACTCACTTCCAAGTTCTTACAACCAACTTCCCATATAAGATAGGGAAAACCTCAGGTGAACACCCTACTATACCACAATTAACAAACACTCATTTCTTAACATCAATAAATCGCTTGGCTCTAAGATAAACCTTCTATTTAAAACATACCCTTCCCAAGGATTATCCATGAAAATAATATATCATCCATTATATCTTAAATATTGTGATATTTAAGGCTCCCACAAAAACATCACTACACTACCACTATTAAGTTGTCATCACGCAACAAAAGTCTTGGTAACCCACAACAATTACCATGTTCTTAGAAGAAGAGGTAAGAAGAAATAAATTCCAGCATACAGAAAATTGCTATCATTCACAGTAGCCAAAAGACCAAGGGATAAAAAGAATAGATAGCATTGAGGTTGGAAAACACAAGATAGATCATCTGTACCTCAAATACTTATAGTACAACTTTTTCTTTCAATAAGAAACAGTTTTTCTTTTATAACAAAGATCCCGCCAATTCCAACAAAGGATGCTTGAAGAGCACAACACGAGATTCAGGATAAAACCAAAAGATCATTCAACATGTCGCTTACTCAAAGCAACCTCGGCTATCACACAAGTCATAAGGTCCAAAAATTCCAACCGTAAGTCTCACACCCTTCAATTCAATTAGTATTATGGAATTAACAAATTCCTTTATTTTAAAACATTCAACACCATAATCACAACTACATGCTATGGATTGTATTCACAACAAGATAAAACATTCTTTGCAAAAAAAAATCATCATATCATCTCACTCCTTCATATTTTTTCCAAAAGGAACACCATAAATCACTTCATCATGTTCTTATTATCCAAATAAGATTCCAACTACTTAATCTAGTTAAACCTAGTGCATAAGCCATCATATTAAAACAAACTCTTTAACAAGATGATATTAGAACATAACAACCTCGTAAAACATGCTAGTATGAATCTCTTATTAGATTTCGTACATTTATCTCAGATCGATGCTCAACTCTAGTTTAGCAAAAGTAATTACACTCTAGCCATTCTGTCAATAATTGATTATTAATTTTTTCATCAAGATAGCATTAATGATCCTATCTCTAATTTGCAATCACAAAGACAATAAAGAGCACAGATTCAATACTCCACCTTATGTTAAGATATTAAAATAAAATAATCTGTAAACATCAATAATACCACTTTATAAGACAAGATTCCACAAGTCAATACATCAACCTTCATCCATTTCAGATACATGTTTCAACAATTTAGCATGGTAAAAGTTACATAAATTTAACAGTTGTACATGCTCATCAAGTATGTAAAGAGAGAACATATTAAAGGTTAATCTTATTAAGGCAATATTCCAACACCTCCTTACTTGACCATCCTGAATGGTCAGATTAATTACTTAAGATCGATCAATCCAATCTATCCAACAAGTTGGGAAAATTAAACAACTACAATAGTCAAAACAATTGTTTTCATATTCCTTAATAAATGCATGAGTTCTACACATGTATCGCTAAATTCTTAGCCACAAATCTTCAAAAAGCTACAACAGGACAACATCATATTAGTCAACTTCACTTCTAAGGATGTTAGTAGAAATTAATGATGTACCACGCTAACTTTTCAACTTGATAATTCACAATCTATCAATTATTTACATAATTTCCACCTACTACTTAAATACAACAAAACATCACAAAGGGGTTTTAACACTCCCTTCTAGAGAGAAATCAAACTTCAAAACAAATGCATAGAGCCAATGCTTCCACAAGTTAACGAACTTCCCACGTAAAGCTTTGATTCTCTCTCAAAATATCAAACAAAATACAAGAGTCATGTTTTCCAGCAAGAAAGATGGAACAACACGGAAAATACCAGTCTCTCCAAAAGCACCGCCACGTGCAACAAACAACCCATCAATCGTAAAGAAACAATACTTGGTCTCAAGAACAATTGAAGGCCTATTGACACCCAACAATCGCAATAAATAAGCTAACCCGAGAGAAAATCATTAATCGCAATAGGCCAAGAATCGCCAACATCAATTCAAGGAGAATAACACTTTTCTAAGAAACTTACCCATGACATCCGCAACTAAGTTACCCGAGGTAATCGCATCAATATCCTCGCATTCATGAACGGGGTATAAACGGCAATGCCCAAGGCAACAACCGCAAACCCTACCTCTTATCATTGACTATCCTCACTCATAGCGCCATAGAAACAACACATAAACATACAAGATTATCTCATAGCATGAATAATCAATATAACATGTCAAAGCATGAATGCAATGCTTGACCCATCCCATCCTACTGCACCAAAGGTGTCAATTTAATATTTTAATTACCACGCACCTAAAGCCCGCTCGATACCAAATCAGTAACACCTCAGACCCACATTACCCTCGAATGCTACTAAACCACTCACCAGCTGTAAATTTCAAGATAATTTATTATGGCAACAATTTCTAGACATGAAGCATTGCGGAAGCATAAACAAATAAGGGAACAAAGATAACGGTAACAAGTTCAATAATTAAAACAACCTCTAGCAGATTAATCAAAGAAATAGTTCACAAGTCCATCATTATTAAATAAAATATTCACCCACGAATAGCTAAGCATTTGACTAGAATTTCATCGACTTTATTACAGCATGAGTTGATGAACCAAGTGCATTATTGTGGTGCCGCTCTACCCAACCCATGAATGCTCAACAATCACCTGTAGGGGAAAAACAAGGGTGAGATAAAAATCAAAGAAGCAAACTGCTTAACAGCTATTCGGACTACAAACAAATATACAACATCATTACAAGATCCACATGTCCACATCCATAATGTGCATCCACATTCATTACAAGTTAATTAAACTACAAAGATATTAAGCATCAATATCCATTTCCATAATGATCACAATTATAGACTCAACCATATTTACTACCATCAATAGTAAAATATTAGCAAATGAATCTTGATTAACTTCTTCATATTATTCACCACTACCACTACCAATGACAATAAAGCATTAACAAGTTTTACCTCATAACTTTACTATTTCTCGCATCCATAACGGCTATCAACAATTACCACAAGAGAGTAGAATCCCATGCCACAATCACAACCACTACCATACCACAAGGGATGAACCCCAATCCACGACCATCGCCACTTTCCTCACACCACAAGTGACTCTCATGAGCCAATTCCACATTACAACTATAAAGTTGCAGTTGTTTGTAATATAACTTCACCACAATATCTTGCATAAGTATGCAAATGATCTTTCCACAATGTAATGCATATGTATGCTATGCTCCACTGCACCTTTACCCAACAAGGTAAAAGTATGCATCGTGCTACGGCAATGCACGATGTTGTACCAAGATTGGCCGCGGCTATAAGCGACATCCACAATGCAAATGTCATGATATGTCATGAATGATATGATAATCATAAACCACAAGAATTTAACCACGAAGGTCAACAACATACTCATCATGAATATTTTCTCATAATCCACATGTGTCTCAATAAGCACAATACCATTGTGTCATAAGACCATTACCACATAACCCACACCCGATTCACCAAGATCAAAATCAATCGATCTAAATGGAACTCTACCACATAGACCACAACATGATCATCATGAATATAACCACAAGGAATTATCAATATGTCCACCTTGAGTTTATTTTCATATTCCGATTTGGCTCATTAAGCAAATTACCACATGACTACCAACAACTCTTCCAACGCATGGCAAAAATGAATATTAATTTGCTACCACGACCTCATCCATAAAACATGCAACTATGGAATATAACTTCAAGTTATGAAAAACATGTATATTGCAAGTAGTAAGAATAACGAGTTAAACCGTAGCACAACCGCTACATTTACTTGCCTTCCACGATGCGACACGATAGCCGGCCAAGGTGATACTACTAAACCTGAGGCTTCACCTCCTAAACAAGTAAAATAATTTCAATAAGGACATAATATACCCAGCGCTACTAATCGGCGTTCTACACCGCTTCCCTGATGTCTCAAGTGGAGTTTACAAAGCTGAAACTGAAAAACAACGTTTCCTGCCATATACCGTTTCTGGACAGCAGCACGGTAATTGACATAACTCATGAACTAGAAGTCGAAAAGAGGTAAACCCAATTTCTGTAGATTCTTGACTGACTAATCTACAATACTCTAGTTGACACGATAATCCAATTCGGCCAAAATAATAGGCTAACCATTGTTTGAACTTTCAGTACAGAAACTGCCTACACGTGCGTACAGCAAAACTAAAATGACCATAACTTTTAATAGGTAACTCCGAATTGATCGTTCTTTATCAATCTGAAAAGGATATTGAATTATCTAGAATAACCTAGTTGTGTGAACTTTCAGATTCTACCAATTTCCCTTTCATAATTTAGGAAATAACCAGACAGATTATTCTCGTCAGATTTCTGGCAGCAGATACTAAATCGACCATAACTTTTTACTCATACCTCGGAATTGAGTGATCTTCGTGGCTGCTGAAAGGTAACGACAGATCCCACATAACTCTAGGAGATGTAATCTTAAAATTCAGCCTCTAACTACACGAAATCACCCACACAAGGTACTGGACAGAATCGAATCTTCTGCAGCCAAACCATTATCCAACAATTCTAATCGGTTTCGCATCTACTACGGATCAAACAGTGGGGAAGGCATCTCGTTACCCTTGTAGAACCGCTAGAGCTTGTTGAACCAATCCCCACGCAAGATCTTCTTCTCCTTTTCCTCCTTCTTCTCCTTCATCTCCTTCCTCTCTTTTTCCTTCTTGCGCAAAAGGGGCAGCAGCCTGGACAGAGGGGAGGCACAAGGGAGCAGCACCCTGGGCAGAGGGGAGGCACAAGGGAAAGGGGGAGGGGGCGGCTGCAAGTGGGAGGAGGGAAAAAGGGGAGGGGCGGCTAGGGTTTGGGGAGGGTGGCACCTCCCCCCCCCTTTGGCCGGCCACCACAGGCCGATGGGCCAAGGCCTGTGCCCAAGTGGGTGTGAAGAAGCGGAAAAACCCCTCTCTTTTCTTGCTTTGACGAATTCTGACATAAACTTTTCCCCGATTAAATAATCTCTACCGATTAAATTTAATTAACCCGATTAATGGCTTCTCACACTTCCGGAGTATTACAGGTTTCCAGCCTTGCTCCGGGACATGATGTGGCGAGCCAATTTCACCTATCAGCCGGAGTACGCCATCTATCGACGAGACCGAGGACCAGGGATGGAGGAGTATCGTGCCTTCATCAACATCATCGCTAGGCATGTAGCTGGCAGTGTTCCCTACTGTGTCCAAGCACTTGCCACCTCCGAGGCTATGGCGGTTCAGAAGTCGCAAGTAGGATGATGAGCCTTCTTCGTCATGATTTGTGGAATTGTCTCAACCACCCTACGACCACTTCCCGAATCAGGTCCTACCTCCAAGTGAGCATGTTCGATGAGATACGATTTGGCGAAGACCCCAGTGCGACAGCTTGGCGAGGATGGTCCGCATCATGGACCAAATCCATCATTGTCTTGTGAGGGAGCTATGGGAAACTCAGCATCGCCTTAATGAGGCCCGTGAGTACCGTTACTTGGAGTCAACATGAACGCGTTCCTCGCAATGTGCTTTATGGTGACAACGAGTCCTCTCCCGCCGCCGCACCACCTCTTTACCGACTTCCGGTGGCCCGTGCGTGCTCGTTTATGGACAAGTGCGCCAAGCCCGATGATCGCAGTTTTCTCGCACCGCGGATCGCACCTCCGGAGGTCATCACCACCGTTGGGTTCCCGAGGCGCCTCATTAGCCCTTTGATCTCGTTGACACGGGTTCCCCGAGCTCATCTTTTGAATGAGTTTCCGTGAACTTTAACCGATCTTTATGCTAGCACCTAGACAATGAACCTCGTGGTTAAGTGTCTTTTAGTCTAGTAGTTGCCCTTAAATAAAATGTATGTAATAGGCGTAGTATTTTGTACAAAGTATGTAAGTTTGACTTTTGGGGTTGTAATATGATCTTTATGGCCGACTGATGTGCGGCCGTGGACCAAATCTTTTGGTCATTTATATGAAGTTTCGGTTTTGGTGCTAATTTAAATGCATAACATAACATGATGCATTATATGTACGATGTTTGTTTCTTTTCTAATTGCAACCTTGTTTGTGTTTGCCGAGTATATCCTTGTTATGTTGTTAACCATGGTGTGGTAACAGGATGACAGACCTACTACTCAGACGCAAGCGCAACAAGGGAAGGGCATGTCGACTCCGTGCCCCATTCTCGTGGAGGGCCGATCAACCTTCCACTCGTGGTCCGCAAGGTGGTTCCCAGGAAGAGGAGCTTCCTCCACCACCTTCGATGGCCGATGTGCTCATGCAAATTGAGCGCAATCGAATGGACCAAACGCGCATCTTGGAGCAGATTGCGTGCAACACTTCTTCCCCTGTTGCACCAGCCGTCCGAGCAGGAGGTCACCATGTGCAGGGCAGTCTTGCTGACTTTCAGCGGACTAACCCGCCGGTGTTCTCCAGTTCCCAAGATCCCATGGAAGCTGAGGATTGGCTTCGGGCCATTGAGAAGAAGTTATTGATTGCTCATTGTTCCGAGAGGGAAAAGGTTCTCTTCGCCAGTTATCAACTTGATGGGCCAGCTAGTATATGGTGGGATAAACTCCTTGCCATTCAGTCTGCTGGACATGTCCCTACTTGGGATGAGTTCGTGGACGCCGCGGCTTATATTCTGAAGGGTCATGATGATCAAGCAACAAGAATTTCGCTCTCAAGGAAGGGCGAAAGTCTGTTACCGAATACCTACATGAGTTCAACTTTCTTGCCAGATACGCTCCTGATGATGTTTCGACTGACCTTCGTCGTCGAAACCGGTTCTTGAATGGGCTATCTGAGGAATTGCAGATGGCTGTAGCTTTGCATGACTTCCGGAATTTCTCTCATTTGGTCAACAAAGCAATTGTGGCCGAGAGTAAGAGCAAGGCTTTGGAGGAGTCACGCAAGCGACAGCGGACCTCTCAGTTTATTCCTGGTGGCAGCTCACCAAGGCCTCGCATGTGGGTGCCTAGACCACCGCGAGCACCAGCTCCATTTGCACCAAGGCCTGCGGTGTTTGCCCCTCGTCCATCCTCTTCCACTAATCAACCAAGACCTAGTGGAAACCGCCACCAGCTGTTGTGACTGTCAGGCCGGGAGTTATATGCTACCATTGTGGGCGCCCAGGGCATTTCGCCAATCAGTGTTATGCCAAGGCGCAAGGGATACCACCTATTTCACCTTCCCCAGCTGTTGTGCGTCCTGCACCACCTTCACCGACCGTGGTCAAGCTCCGACTGCTCCGGTTCGAGGCGGTGAACCAGACATCGCCGAGGAAGCCGTTGTCACTCCTGAAGTTGTTCTTGGTATGCTCCTAGTTAATTTCAGCATTGTCGCTGTTTTATTTGATTCTGGAGCATCCCATTCATTTGTTAGTAGGCAGTTTGCTACTCAACATCATTTAATGGTGCATCATCTTCATCCACCCCATATTATCCATTCACCTGGATCAGCCTTTATGACTGATCAAGTCTGCCGTGATGTCAATATAAATATTGAAGGGGTAGACTTTTGGGCTGATTTGATTGTGATAGATTCAAAAGGGTTGGATGTTATCTTGGGAATGGATTGGTTATCCAATGTAACATCCCCATTTTGGCTTGTGTTTCAAATGTAAGAAATTGAGGGTAAATTAAAACTTTTCTTACACCCTTTTACTCTTGAAACTTTTCTGAAATTCTTGTAAAGGAATTTTGGGAAATTAAAAATCAAAAGCCTCATTTATCAAGTCAACAACCTCCTTGGTCAAATCTTTTGTCAAACCCTTGGAAATAATTTTCCCTGGTTCTAAGGTTGCTTGGTAACACCTCTGAATTATTTCATAATTTTTGGAAATTATTTGAAATATTTTAGAGGCAAGTCAAACCTTGGTCAAACCTCTGTTTTAACCTTCTGGAATTTCTTGAGAAAATTCCAGTGCACAAAAACCTCTGGAAATTTTATGAAAGGTTAACCCTAAGATCAGGAACCTCTAGTTAAAATTTCATAAATTTTGGAGATGATCTGATACCTCAATTAAATCCCCAAAGTTTAAGGTTTAAAATCAAACCTTAATCGGGTTGTCTGCTCATTGACTCGAGTCGCTCTCGCTCGAGTCACTTGACTCGACCGAGCCAACTAATCGCACCGCGCGTCGAGCGAAGACGCGTCATCACCGTTAGATTTCCATCGAACGGCTCTCATTCGTAAGCATTCTGACAACTCCGTTGCCATCGATTCTCACCGTTGATCTCGATCCAACCGCCGCGGACCGCACTGCGGTTCACTCCGGCTTTACAATTAGCGATCGCATCGTGGCGCTCAAATCTCATCCGCGCCAACATCTAATGAGGTTGGGCTCGACCCACTAAAACACTTTGGACTCGAACCACTTTGTGTCAGCGACCGGTGGGGCCACCTGTGTCGCTGGTCATCTTCCTCCTTCACGCGGCGTGCGTGCACAGACGCCATGGCGGTGAGAGAGAGGTGCCTTGTCACCTCCTTGAGCCCTTTAAACGGCTCTCTCGGCGCATTAAATGTCCGTCTGCACCGCCCTCGAGTCGCCGAGCTTACTCGCTCCCGTCGCTCAGCGATCAGACGCTGCTGTGGACCAAGTCCACCCATGGGCATGTGCTTGTTACTCTTCGTCCCCTCGGCTACTTAAGCCCTCAAGACCTTCAAGAGCTTTCTTTACACCCCTTGAGCTCCAGCTTGCACTCTCTTTGCTTGCTTGAGCCCAAATCTCCGTAACCCTTTCTACGCCATTGTTGAGTGGAGCTCTCTGCAACCCGCGCTCCAAAGTGGCTTTTCTTCCCTTCTTTTGCTTCGGTTTGTGTCCTCACTTCTTGGAGCAAAACCCTAACTTAATTGTAGTTGCTTTTCACAGAGCAGCTCAATTTTGGGATTTCCTCTTTTAGCAAGTGAGCACCCCTTCTTCCTCACGCAGAAGAAGCTTCATTTCCTAATTCTTTGCTCAGAAGCATATATGGGCTCTTGTGGAGTCAGAGTGATGACCCGGTCTCACCCGGTTGCTCAGTCGTCATCTTCACTTCTTCTCCTTCGGTGCCGACGCCGCGTTCTTCGTCGCCGAGCCACCTCGACCACCTCCGAGCTCCACCGTGCTCGGTACCCTTCTAGTAGCCCCTAGAAGCTTGGGCACCATTGGAATGGTTTATTGCGAGCTTTGGTCATTATGCATTTCGCCGCTTTGGTCGCCGCGCTCATCGTCGGCTAGCCGCTCGGGACACCGATGGTGTGGATGGTCCCGGCGGGTGCGCAATGCTATTGCGGTTCCATTTTGGCACTTAGCTCCCGCCGCCGTGCCTTGGGTCGCGGCGACAAGCGAGGGTGCCCTCGGTTTTGTTGTCGGACGAAACGGCAGCGCCGTAATGTCGCTCGGACACGAGAATGACGCTCATTAATGCTAATCATTGTTAATCATGGGTTAGTAATCATTAGCTGTCCTAAACCCACCTCCTCGCCATCGACTGTGGCCCGCCATCCTCAAAACCCCCGCGCGCGTGTGTTTAAACCGGCATGTGACTTGCGTCGACGGTGGGCCCCTATTGTCGTGAGCCTGTTCAAATCATAAACGCCCAATCAACCTCACCGCTCGATATTGGATCTCGTGGTCGGGATCGTGGGAGCAATTGATCGTCCAAGGCTCCTCAATCCCAGCCCTTCATCGCTTGATCAACGGTCCAGGTTGTGCGAGCAATTGGACTGTCCGAAGGTCACAATGATCTGTACCGTTGGAATCAAATCCAACGGCGCGCGCGCGTGCGCATGTTGAGTCGGCCGTGCGTGGGCCGTCGGATCTTTAATCAGCCGCCCACGTTGAGCCACGCCTTTTCTTTTCGGTTGAGGGATATAAAATTCCTCGGTGAGCTTTATCTTTCTACTGAAAAATGTTGTTAAAACTTTAGAAATTCATATCTTTTTCATTATAGATCCTTTTGGGTGATTTCAGAGTGTTAATTTTCTTTTAGGCTAGAGATTAATCTAGAAATGTTTCAGTGCCTCGTTAAGAACCAGAAATGTTGGGAATCGATTTTAGCCTTTTCAATTTTTATTAAATATTCCAAAAATGCTATAAAAACTTAGAAAATCCATAACTTGTTCTCTGTAAATCCAAATAGAGCGAACTAAATTTTGTTAATTTCCTTTAGGGATGAACTTTAGTGAAGGACCAGTTTGCTAGTGGTCTTTGCTACTGATATAAATGATGTCCTAATTTTAGAACTTAGAAAAATCATAACTAATTCGTTGTAACTTCAAATGACCTGAAATTTTATATGGGTCATCACCACACCAGTAGGTAGCCACCATAAAAGTTTTAGCTTCAAAATCTTTCTAGAAAATATTTTTGCTACAGTGCTAATTATGGCCGAAAATAGGTTTTTAGAGAATATCTTTTGCACCACAAATCCAAATTAAGTTTTTCCAGTTTCTATGTCTAGGTATATTCGTATTCTACCTTGTGTGTAAATTTCGTCGCATTTGGATAATTGTTGCTTGCTATTTCATTTAAGTGTTGCTCGCCTTATTGGTTGTTTTCGCTCTTTCGCTTAGGATTCGATATTTGCGGTGACCCCGAGAACGACCCTCCGCAACAATTTGAGCCACAACAAGCAGCAAGGTTTGATCATTTCCATTGATCCCATTACTTTTAAAGTCTAATATTTTGTTTAACTTCTATGTATGCATTGCTATTTTGTTGTTAAATTGATTAGTTAGACCTCTAGTTGCATAATCTGAGGTAAATGGTTATCCTCTACTACCCGAGCCTAGGTTATTTCTGTGGTTAGAGTTCGATGGATGAACTCTTATCACTTAGTAGATTACGAATGAATATTGCTTAGCCATGCCTAGTTATCGGTAGTATTGGGCATCATCGACTTAGTCGATGATCTTGATCACACAACTACTTATACTACTCTATTATGTCCAACCCTTGTGTTTTATTGATTTACAAATCAAAACTGAAAACAAAACTATATCTTGACTTGGGCACAATGGTATGTTGATGTGATCTGTCGGGTGTGTGGAATGGTGCCTAAGTCCCCAAGGACCGAGTTACTTGTGTCACTAAGCCAGCGCTATTGCGTGCTAACCACACGAGGGGATATGGAACCTCTCTTGACTAAGTACTTTGGGAGGTGTTAATTATGAGCTGGTGGTGGGTGTGTTCTGTGTGTGTGTTTTGGAGGGGAGCATTAGCGACCGGTTAGGCTCATCTAATGTGTCCTTCTCCCGTGGGTTGCGGCTCTTAATTAGCATCGCCCATTGGAAAGCGCCTTGTTAGACTTAGCCATGCCTCGCATACCAAAGGAAGTGTGCTAACCGTGGGTGGTGGAAAGGCGGTCTATCGTGTGGGTACATTGGTACACCCCGCAGGTTAAAACTATTCGAATAGCCTCGTCCTAGGTTATGGACATGCTTGGTAAGGTCGTGCAAGAACTAGACTACAACCTTTTAAAAACTTAAACTTGACATGGGTGGTATGAAGGGGTACTTCATGCTATTGTTGTGGTGACTATGGGTTAGTCACTTCTAGGTTGGTGTTGTCATCTATCTATTGTTATAATTGTCTCTCTTTTATTTGAACAATAAAAGTTAATTGCAAACTTGCTTTGAATCTATTACCTTATTGCAAATGGAAACTTGCTTTATCTTTGAAAATAAGTCCGAGCCTCATCCACTTAAATAAAGCTTGCATGTAGTTAATTATAGTTACGTTATCTCACACGTCGGTCTTGCGAGTACAAAAACAAGTTTTGTACTCATCTGCTTTGCTTAATATTAATTGTTGCAGAGGAAGAAGGTGAGCCCCAAGGGCCTCACTTTTGTGAGTTGTGTTGTGGCGCCGTTTGGGACGATTAGCTTGGCGGTCCGGTTGGTTGCCTTGTGGGTAAAGGCACACCGATTGGCTTTTGTTTATCGCCATCTTATGGCCATTTTGCTTCCATTGTGTATTTACTTATTTGTATGACTTTCGGCGGTCGGCCTCTCTTTTGTAATAACTCTCTTTATATTATCTATGTCTTTAAGTTGTTGCTTTGCTTCGCTCTATGTGTATGAATGGAATTGATGCATGATTTTGTAACGGGTGTATACTGCACTGCGGGAAGTATACATATCTCGAGGCTTGGTTTATTTGATTTGTACCGTTAGGACCAAGTGGATGGTTAAACAAACAAGTCGAATAAACCGGGTCCTCACAAAGTTGGTATCGAGCCATTCGACCGTAGTAACCCAAGCTTGGTCGTCCTTAGGATATTTTGGAAACCTTATTTTCAAAGTATCAAATGAGTTATGAAAGCTTAAGTAAGTTCTCAGATTTTATTCCTTACCTATCTTAGTTTTCTATCTCATCTTGCTCTAATTTGAGTTTTAAAATTTGTTCTCCTTTCCTTCTCTCAAAAGATAGTCATTATCGCTTAAATTGGGTTTTGGAACCAATGAGTTTGGCAAATTGAAGTGTTAGCTGCCCTCTACAAGGTTTTGAAGCTTCCGGTTGAAGATTTCAATTAGGAGGCTTGGATGCAAATCTGGACAGCGAGCATTCAATTTCCGGACAGCAGGCTCAAAGGTTCTAAATAGGGTAGAAAATGAGAGGTTAATCAATTAAAACTTGTGGGAACAAAAGGGTAAGATGTGATACTAGTTAGCTAAGTATCTAACACCTATTTCGTTGATTTAACCTTGCTCTCGAGTAGTGTTAGACTTGTTGTAGTATGCTGAAATTTTTATCTCCTCAAACCATTGCTCGTTCTTTCAATACGGGTTAATGGCATTGAGAAGTTGAGCTTGGTTTGGAGCTTCTTTGGAAACATTTAAAGTTTGTTTACTTGCTGTTTTTGGCTTTCGGTTAGGGTGGTGTCACATTCCCCTAATCGTCAACTTTCGCTTTCATCAACTTCTAGTATTAGTGCTTTGGTTTCTAACCTAAATTTCTTGAATCAGGATGGCTGGAGGTACTCGTAGTGGCCGTGGTCAGCAGCCTGGTTTGGATGAGGAGCTCCCGCCTCCTCCGACCATGGCTGAGGTCCTTCTTTAGATAGAGCGCAACCGTTCAGAGGACAGGAGGGTCCTGCTGGCTGTTATTGCGCGCAACACCTCCGCCCTTGCCGGTGCCTCAGGATCTGGGCAGGCGGGTGGACATTAGTCTCGTGGGGGTTTGGCTGAGTTTCTTCGCACTCAACCCCCCACGTTTTCCAGGTCCGAGGACCCATTGGACGCGGATGATCGCTCGCGTCCAGTTGAGCGTAGCTCGACGTTGCTCGATGCTCGACCAGATGAGCACTCTTTGCCTCCCATCGGCCGAGGGGCACTCTCTCGTGGGAGAACTTCTTGGCCATGCAGCCCGCCGCCACACCGTCTCTTGGGATGAGTTCCGACGGCGTTCGTCGAGCTCACATCCCCGCCGCTTGATGAAGTCAAGAAGAAGGAGTTTCGCGCCAAGCAAGGGCGTAAGTCGGTGATGGAGTACTCAGACGAGTTCAACCACTTGGCTCGTTATGCTCCATCTGAGGTGGCTACTGATGAGGCCAAGCAGGAGAAGTTCATGGAGGGTTTGTCTGAGGAGCTGCAAGACAAGCTCTCCATTATGGACTTTGCTGACTTTCAGGCTTTGGTGGACAAGGCCATTGTTGCTGAGCACAAGGCCAAGGCGCTGGGCGAGTCCCGCAAGCGCAAGTGGGAGGCCCAGCGGTCTGCACAGGCCGGCCTCTCCGCCCCCGTGTCGGGCCTACCCAGGCCCGTTCGTGGCTTCACTACCACCGAGGCCGCGGCACCAGCTCCTCGCCCTCCGCGAGCGTGCTCGCCACGTGCGCTGCGAACCGCCAGGTGGCCCCGCAATCCGGCCGCCGGGTCACTTGCACCGTGCAACGAGAAGGGCATTATGCCAATAGTTGCCCTAACAGGGAGCGGCCCTCGCCCTAATGGAGGACGCGGCGGGAGGTGGTCCTCCCCAGGATCAGAAGGTTGTCCCCGCTACCCAAGGCGTGGGTAGTGGCCGCGTCAACCTCATCTCCGCGGAGGAGGCACAGGAGGCACCCGACGTCGTGTTGGGTACCCTTTCGGTTAACTCTTTCCCTGCTACAGTATTATTTGATTCAGGCGCATCTCATTCGTTTGTTTCTGAGTCTTTTGCTGCTGTGGGAGGTCTTCTTTTTACTCCATTGTTGGTCCCGCTGCTCATTCGCTCTCCCGGTTCGGAGTTGAGAGCTGAGTCTGAGTGTAGGGATGTCCCTGTTGAGATAGAAGGGGTAGGATTCTTGGCAAACCTTATCCTCCTTCGATCGGCAAGCTTAGATGTAATCCTAGGCATGGATTGGTTGTCTCAAAGACATGGGACAAATTGATTGCGCTAGGAGGCTCATCTACCTTACCGATCCTTCGCGGCGGCGTCGTTTTTAGCGAAGCCGCAGGTCCGCATCTCTTCGCGCTCGGCGAAGCCCGCTATAGATATTAGTGAAGTCGGTGGTATGTGACTTTGTTGATGTCTTCCCGACGATCTTCCAGGATGCCACCGTTCGAGACCTCGAGTTTGTCATTGAGTTGGTTCCTGCACGCCCGATTTCAAAGAGGCCTTACGGATGGATCCAATTGAGTTGGTGGAGTTGAAGAAGCGGTGGGTGAGCTTCAAGAGAAGGGTTTCATCCGCCTAGCTCATCTCCTTGGCGATGCTCAGCAATATTTGTCCGAAAAAGGACAAGACGCTGCGCATGTGCGTTGATTACCGCCCACTTAATGAAGTAACGGTAAAGAACAAGTACCCTTTGCCCGTATCGATGACCTCTTGATCAATTAACCGGAGCTCGAGTCTTCCAAGATTGATTTGAGAGTGGGATATCATCGAGTTCGGATTCGACCGGAGGATATTCCAAAGACGGCTTTTTCTACTCGTTATGGCTTGTACGAGTATACCGTCATGTCATTCGGCTTAACCAATGCTCCGGCCTTGTTCATGAACCTCATGAATTCGGTATTCATGGAGTATTTGGATAGGTTCGTTATGGTCTTCATCGATGATATCCTTATCTACTCCAAGAGCGATGAGGAACACACCGAGCATTTGAAGCTGGTGTTGGGCAAGCTTCGCGAGCACAAGCTGTATGCAAAGTTCAGCAAGTGCCCTTCTGGTTGAAGGAAGTAGCCTTCTTAGGCCATATTCTTTCGGCAGGGGGCGTAGCTGTGGATCCTAGCAAGATCAGCGACGTGCTTTCACGAGTCACCCGCCGGTCACCGAAGTTCGAGTTTTCTTGGTTTAGCGGGATATTATCGTCGCGCTTATCGAGAACTTCTCCAAGATAGCGGCCGATGACGGAGTTGCTCAAGAAGGACAAGAAGTTCGGTGGTCTGCTGATTGCGAGGAAAGTTTCAAGCGCTTAAGAAGCGATTGACCACCGCTCCCGTTCTTGTTCTCCCGATGTCCGTCGAAGCTTCGATATCTTTTGTGACGCTTCGCCGAGGCCTCGGTTGTGTCCTTATGCAAGAAGGTAAGGTAGTGGCCTATGCATCAAGGCAATTGAGACCTCATGAACTCAACTATCCTACCCATGACTTGAGTTGGCCGTGTGATCCATGCACTTAAGATCGCGACATTACCTAATCGGTAATCGTTGTGAAGTGTATTCGGATCACAAAAGCATAAAGTATTTTTCACCCAACTGCACTGAACCTCCGGCAAAGGAGATGGTTGGAGTTGATCAAGGACTATGACATGGGTATTCACTACCATCCGGCAAGGCTAATGTCGCGTTGCGGATGCGCTTAGTCGCAAAGCGCATTGAAATGCATTGTTGCTTCCAGGCGTCGGCCCCTCTTCTAGAGGAGTTTCAGCGCCTCAACTTGGGTTTGGTTGAGCATGGTTCCCTCAACGCCTTGGTTGTACAGCCAACCTTGGTGGATCGGATCAAGTGCGCTCGTGATCGGATGTTGGAGTGAACCGCATCAAGGAAAATGTCAAGAATGGAATAGCCAAGTGCTTCTCCGTAGATGAGCTTGGTGTCGTGAGGTTCGCAACGCCTCGTAGTTCCAAAGGACATGGAGTTGTGGAGTTGATCCTCCGAAGCCCATGATTCCCGTTATCCATTCATCCGGGGCCACGAAGATGTATCATGATCTCCGGCGAGATTTTAGTGGACCGAATGAAGAGGGAGATCATAAGGTTCGTTCGAGCGCGGCGTGTGTCGTCGTGTCAAGGTCGAACATCGTCCGCCGCCGATGCTTCATTTCTTACCAATTCCGGAGTGGAAGTGGGATTGGTCGGGATGGACTTTATCACCGGTCTACCCGGTCCCCAAAGAAGAATGATGCCATCCGGTCGCCATCGATCGATTGACTAAGGTGGCTCATTTTCTTCCGTCAAGACCGACCTTCGAGTGGGTCTTCGGCGGATCTCTACATAGCCCGCATCGTGAGTTTGCATGGTGTACCAAAGACAATTGTGTCGATCGTGGTTCATTTGTTCACGCCTCGATTTTGGCATAGCTGCAAGAGGCCATGGAACTCGCCTTTCTTTCATTTCGACTTTTCACCCCAAACAGATGGTCAGACCGAAAGGGTCAACCAAGTTTTGGAGGACATGCTGCGAGCTTGTGTCCTTTCCTATGGGAAGCATTGGGAGAAGTGCTTGCCATTCGCCGAGTTTTCTTATAACAACAGCTTCCAAGCCAGTCTCGGCATGGCACCATTTGAGGCCTTATACGGGAGAAAGTGTAGAACCCCGTTGAACTGGTCTGAGACCGGTGAAAGACCTTTCTTTGGCCCGGACTCGATTAATGAGGCCGAGTGTGAGGACCCGGAATATTTAACTAGTAACACTTAACCTCCAAATGGTTCTAGCATTACTAATTAAACATTCTAAGCCTCGATGGGCATATGTTTCCCAGAATTGCAACATATGCACATCATCACAAAATTACACATCACTTCCATACAACATACAACGCTAAGTCAACAACGACATACATAAAGTAAAGTTATTACAAAAGAGAGCCGACCGGCCAAATATAACAATAAACAAGAATGACAGCGGAAGCAAAAGTGCCATAAGATGGCTAGAACAAAAGTCGACCGGTTAGCCAAACACCCACAAGGCAACCGACCGGGCCGCCAAGCTAGTCGCTCCGCAAGCTACCACAACACAGCTCACAAAAGTGAGGCCCTTCAGGCTCACCTCCTTCCTCTGCAACAAAACAATTAAGCATAGCATCTGAGCACAAAGATTGTCTTTGTACCCGCAAGACTGACGTGTGGAATAGCGCACCTATTCATAACTACATGCAAGCTTGTTTAGGTGGGGTTGTATGTCTCATTTTGCATGAAGCCAACTTTATTTGCAATAATGTAATACATTTAAAAGCAAGTTTGCAAATCTGTTTTTAATGTTGAAATAACAGTAATAAAGATACATACAAGTAACCACCTGGAAGTGACTATCCCAATAGCCACCACAACATAGCACGAATCCCCGATTCGTACCACCCATCAAGTTTTAATTTAAAAGGTTGTAGTCTAACTCTTGAAAGACCTCCCCAAGCGTGTCCATAACCTAGGACGAGGCTATTCGAATAGTTTTAACCCTGCAGGGGTGTACCAATGTACCCACACTCCAGACCGCCTTTAAGCCAAAAGCACACTTCCGTAGGTATGCCGGCACGGCTAAGTCCTACGAGACGCTTTCCAATATTGTGTATGAACTACGAGCCGTCGTATGGGTAGAAACACCATACGCTTACATTGCAAGTCGAAGACAACAAATCCCATCCCGGTGAAGTCTTTTGACACTACAATGCTCCCAACACCATCCCTCCCGCGACCTCCTGCGACCGGAGCCAATACACGCCAAAGTACTAAGTCAAGAGAGGTCCCATACCCTCTAGTGTGGTTAGCACGCTAAAATGCTTGGTTTAGTGTAACAAGATGTTCGGTCCTTGGTGACTTAGGCACCAATCCACCACACCGAGAATCACACCAACATACCATTGTGCCCAAGTCTAAATCATTTTGCCTTTAGTTTTAGTTTTCACAAGTAGACATGGCACAAGGTGGAAATCATAAATCATAATAAGTTTTGTGTGATCAAGGTTATCGACAAGTCGATAACCGCCCATTTCTACCGAAGCTAAGCATGGCTAAGCAATTAATTCGCAACTACTAAGTGACAAGAGCCCATCCACGAACTCTAACTCACAAAGAAGTAACCTAGGCTCATGGTAGTAGAGGATAATCATTTGCTAAGGAAATGCATCTACTAGGCCAACTATTAAAACAAAGTAGCAATGCATACATAGAATTTGTAATCAACATAAATACTTAAAATACTGGGATTAACATGATCAAACTGCTTGCCTTCTTGTGCTGCTCAATTGGTTGCGGAGGATCGTTCTCGGGATTACCGCAAATGTCGAATCCTAGCGAAAGTCAAAAGAACCAAGAACAACCAATAAGACGAACCACAAATAAACAAAAAGCAAGCAAAACTTAACCAAATGCGACGTGAAATTTACACATAAGGTAGAATACGAATATACCTAGACATAGAAACTGGAAAGACCTAATTTGGATTTGTGGTGCAAAAGATTTTGCCTAAACATACAATTTCTGCCATAATTAACACTGTAGCAAAAATATTTTCTAGAAAGATTTTGAAGCTGAAATTTTATGGTAGCTACCTACTGGTATTGAAATAACCCATATAAAATTTCAGGTCATTTGGAGTTAAAGTGATTTAGTTATGATTTTTCTAAGATGCAAAATTGGCATAATGCACTTTCAGAGCATAAATATGTTCAAAGCTAATTTTACAATGAAGTATACCAACAGAGGGTTCTCTAGAATTTATCATATATATTTTGCATTTACAGAGAATTACTGGTGCATTTTATAAGTCCCTAGAATTTTCTAAATGTGAAAATAGGTACTAAATCATTAACCAAGGTTTCATATAATCTTGGACCTACCATCATTTTTATATTAACATTGGGTTAATAACAAACTTATCAAGGTTGGAATCATTCATTTTGGACATACAGAGCAAGATATGCATTTTCTAAAGTTTTATTCATTTTCTGGAATATTCAAAATGACAGAAATCAAGTCATTCCTAGTTATACAATTTTCTGCTACTGGAACATGCTTAAATCCATTTTTATAATAAGCTAAAGTGATAACATAATTTCTTACAGTTGGAATTAACTAAAAAGTAGCTAAAACGAATTAGTTATGAGTTTCTAAAGTTTTTACATCATTTTCAGTCGTTAAATAAATACTTACCGAAATACCGAACAACCCAAAACAAAGAAAACGACGTGGACGCCCGTGGGCCGTAGATTTAAAATCCAACGACCACGACGCTGGAAATAGCGCACGCGCCAAACCTAATCGGGGTCCACCGTTGGATCAAGATCCAACGGCCCAAACGAGTGCATGCAACCGGACGATGCGGTTGCCTCGGTGAACCACGCATCGCAGATCTAAAGATGAACGGCTTAGAACCCACATCTAACCCGGAAGGTCCGATTGCACACATGATCTCACCGCGGATCGCAAGATGGACGGTCCAGATGATGAGGGGAACCGAGGGTCCGAACGCATACAAGATCTAGGCCGTTGATCAAGGGATCGACGGTGGCTATTGATTGAAGTTCAAAAGAGGTATGCGACGGGTGGGACCGCATGTCGCTGACTCAGTCACGATCGCAACGATTTAACCCACGCACAGTGCACCGCCCACAAGTCGCGACTAAGCAGGCGGTTAAGACCAAATTAATGATTCTAATGATTGACATTAATTAGACTCTAATGATCACGAGATTTGATTCTAACCTCGCCCACCGATCGACCCGCAGGTTATTTCGACAACGATTAAATGCCGACTCATTTAATTAAGCAATGATTGACATTAATGATGTCGGAGCGGTGCGAGTGAACCGAGATTGATTTAAGGATATTGGGCCCACCGGTCGCTGGCTCAATAATAATGACTAAGACACAATTAATAACTAATGATTGGTAATTAACGCGCCCTAATGAGTCGACGAAACGGAGCGCTGTGTCGGCAAAACCCGAGTGGCTTCACGCGAATCGCCGGCGACGCGCGCGGCGCTCACCAAGTACTAAAATGGGATCGCAATAGCACAACGAGTCTAATGGTAGCATTCTCGCCGTGGTGAGGATCGAACGCCGCTAGCGGAATGAAAACGGAGCTTTATCGCTAAACATGAAAATAGCGAAAAGCTCACGCGTCCAAGGAAGCGGGTGCGAGCTTCTAAGGACTAATAAGAAGCTACCTTAGCGACTAGAAGCTTCAAGATGGCCGAGATGCTTGATCAAGGTGAAAGCTCACGGACTTGAAGAAGAAGGTTCAAATTGACACTGAGCCAAATGAGTGATACAAAGTATCAAAATAGCTTCATTATGATCCATGAAGCTATAAGAGCAAAGAATTGAAAATGGAGCACTCACTGAGTGAGGAAGAAGATGACCAAATTGGCCGAATTTGAACAAACCCCAAATTGGACAATTCCGAGAATCAATTCCAAAATTAAGTGAGGGGAAATGTTCAAGGTGATAAATAGATGAGGTTAGGGCAAAGAAACATGAAGGAGGACCACTGAACACCAAGAACATCAATGGAGCTCCACGGGTCAACAATGGCGATTTGCTATTTTTGAGGTATTAAGCTCCAATGCTGTGAGTGAGGCTTGGTGGTGGTCTAAAGAGATACTAGGAAGCAATGAGGGTGCTTATAAAGCCACGAAAGTGTTAGGGTTTGCACCCTCCTCTCTCAGCGGCAAAACACAAAGCACCACGCACTCACGACAAGGAAAAGAGGTGAAGACGTGCATTAGGGCATGGCCTAGCTCGGTGTACCTCCCATACTCCTACACGTCGGCTAGGGTGGCTTTAGGGAGCAAGAAATGACCTCACCATGCCTTGCATCGTTTCACACGGCGGAGGTTGAAGATGACCAGCGCAAAAGCTCGGGCGATTCACACCGTTGGATGAAACGCGAACGGCCGAGATAGTGCCACGCCTACCGTGTTTATAACACAACGGAAGATTGCGAGCCTTCGATTAGAAATGGATGGCTCAGATAGCCCCACGTTGCAAACTCAAATTACAACGAAGAGTACGCGAGCGCTGGATTTTAATCCAACGGCTCGATTCAAAATCGCAACCGAGGGTCCGAAGGGTTCGGAAATCTCGCGGTTGGATTGCGATCTAACGGTTGACAATCAATCTTGCAACCGAAGGTCCGAACGACACAGCGCGGCCGTGCGATTTAGATCTAACGGTTGAGAATGCGCGCGCTTTTAAAAGGAGGCTCGGTGCGCTTAGTTGATTCGATCAAATCGATTGACTCGAGCCCGAGTCCGACTCGAACCCAAGTAATGAAGAAACCAAGTTTGACTTTGAAAAAGAACAGAGACTTTGAAAGATTTATTTGAGGTAGCAAAATAACTCCAGAAATTATGAAAATTTTACAGAAGTTTGCTAACTCAGATATTAACCTTGTGTAAAATTTTCAGAGGTTTTTATGCTGTGAATAAATTTCCAAAAATTCTACAAGGCTCTGTTTTAATATTTGACTGAGAGTCAAACAGTTTGATCGCCTCTAAAAATATTCAAACAATTTCTAAAAATTGTGAAATTTTTCAGAGGGGTCACTTACCATCACAGAGACTTAGGAAAAATATTTTCAGAGGGTGATCATAAGATTTGACAAGATTGTTTTTGGAATAGCAAGATTTGGATCAACAAGACTTGTGACAATGTATTTCCACACTTCCTTGTACAAGAATTTCTTGGCACCACAGAAATACATGATGTAAGAAAAGTTTTAATTTCTACTGATTTTCTTACATTTGAAACACAAGCCCAAAATTGGGATGTTACAACTCTCCCCTTACAAGAATCTCGACCGAGATTCATTTACTCGGAGAAGAAAGAAGGAAAATCTGCACGGCGCGATCTTCGCGCTCCCAAGTTGCTTCATCTTCGTAATGGTTTGACCATCAACCTTAAGGAACTTGATGACACGGTTCCTCGCCCTCCGCTCGATTCCTCAAGAATACGAACAGATGCTCGTGGTAGGTCAAATTCTCGCACATCGAGAACCTCCAATGGAGCTTCCTCGATCGGACGCGGAGGCACTTCTTGGTGTGAAACATGGAACACATCATGCACCCCTCAAGTGCGGTGGTAGCTCCAATCATGACGCGATCGCTCCAACTTTCTCGATGATACGGTAAGGCCCAACATATCGAGGAGCCAACTTGCCCTTGATGCCAAAACGCTGATGGCCCTTCAAGGGTGAGACTTTGAGATACACAAAGTCATTGGGCTCAAAGCTCAGCTCACGGCGACGACGATCTGCATAGCTCTTTGTGCGGATCGGGCGCGCGCAGATGCTCGCGGATCAACTGAACTTGACTTTCGGCCTCATTGATCGAGTCCGGCCGAAATCGCCGCCACCGATCTCGACGGTTCAATGGGGTTCTGCATCTCCTCCCATACAAAGCCTCAAAAGGTGCCATGCCAAGACTGGCCTGAAAGCTATTGTTGTAGGAGAACTCAGCAAATGGTAGGCATTTCTCCCACTTCTTCCCATAGGAGAGAACACAAGCACGAAGCATATCTTCCAACACTTGGTTGACTCGCTCCGTCTGACCATCAGTCTGAGGATGAAAGGCTGTACTGAAATGAAGGCGGGTCCCCATAGCCTCTTGCAGACTATGCCAAAACCGCGAGGTGAAAAGTGCACCACGATCAGAAATAATCGTCTTCGGCACACCGTGAAGACTCACAATCCTCGAGACATAAAGTTCGGCCAAAGGCCCCACACGAAGCTGAGTCTTGACAGGAAGGAAATGTGCCACTTTAGTCAACCCGTCGATCACGCACCCAAATAGCATCATTCCTTTTGACGAGCGGGCAACCGGTGATGAAGTCCATGCCAACGGAATCCCACTTCCATTCTGGCACTGGCAAAGGCTGAAGAAGACCTGCTGGACGCTGATGCTCGGCCTTCACACGACAGCACACGTCGCACTCGGCAACGAACCTGGCAATCTCGCGCTTCATGCGAGTCCACGGAATCTCGGCGAAGGTCCTGATACATCTTGGTAGCCCGGGATGAATAGACAAAGGAGAATCATGGGCTTCGCGGAGAATCAAATCCCGCAATTCCATGACCTTAGGGACCACAAGACGCCGCCCAAACCACACAACGCCATGCTCATCCTCCGAAAAGCACTTGGCTATCCCATCCTTGATGTTCTCGCTTGATCCGCTCACACCAACATCATGCTCACTGTGCGCCTTGATTTGGTCCACCAAGGTTGGTCGCACAACCAATGTAGCAAGAGAACCGTGCTCGGTCAAACCCAAATTAAGGCGCTGAAATTCGAAATGAGAGCGGTGCGCCGCTCTTGGAGCATCAACATGTTGCAATACACCTTCCGATCGAGTGCATCCGCAACGACATTGGCCTTGCCCGGATGGTACCGAATGCCCATGTCATAGTCCTGATCAATTCCAACCATCTTCTTCGCCGAGGTTCAGATCCGTTGGGTGAACAAGTACTTCAAGCTCTTGTGGTGGAATACACCTCGCAACGGTTACCAATCGATAATGCCGCCAAATCTTGAGTGCATGGACCACAACAGCCTAACTCCAAGTCATGAGTAGGATAGTTGAGTTCATGAGGCCTCAATCGCCGCGATGCATAGGCCACAACCTTGCCCTCCCGCATAAGAACACAACCAAGACCACGACGAGAAGCATCACAAAAGATATCAAAACTCTTGTGAATATCGGGAGAACAAGCACTGGGCTGAGGTCAACCGCTTCTTGAGTTCTGAAAACTCACATCACAAGCGCGGACCACTCAAACTTCTTGTCTTTCTTGAGCGATTCGGTCATAGGCTTTGCAATCTTGGAGAAATTTCGATGAAGCGCGATAGTAGCCACCAAACAAAGAAAACTCCGCACATCCGTGACCGACTTGGGTGACCCCAAGATAGCACATCACCGACCTTACTAGGATCCACACCACACCTCTGCTGAAAGAACATGGCCTAGGAATGCCACTTCCTTCAACCGTAACTCGCACTTGCTGAATTTGGCATGGCGGTGCTCACGCAGCTTGTCCAACACAAGCTTAAGATGCTCAAGATGCTCTTCTTCACTCTTGGAGTAGATAAGGATGTCATCGATGAATACCACCACAAACCTATCCAAATACTCCATGAATACCGAGTTCATAAGATTCATGAATAAAGCAGAGCATTAGTCAAACCAAAAGACATGACGGTGTACTCGTAAAGGCCATAACGAGTAGCAAAGGCCGCCTTAGGGATATCCTCGTACGATCCCGACTTGATGATAGCCAGTCTCAAGTCAATCTTGAGAAGACTCGTGCTCGGCCAATTGATCGAAAAGATCATCAATACGGGCAAAGGATACTTGTTCTTTACCGTCACCTCATTAAGCGGACGGTAATCAACACACATGCGCAAGGTCTTGTCCTTCTTCTTCACAAAGATAATCGACAACCCCAAGGAGATGAGCTAGGACGGATAAAACCCTTCCTTGCAACTCACCCACCGCTTCTTGACTCCTCCAACTCATTAGGAGGCATGCGATACGCCTCTTAGAAATAGGGGCGATACCGGCAAAGAACTCGATCACAAACTCGGATCGCGAACAGAGGCATCCTGGCAAATCTTCGGAAAGACATCCGAAGTCACACACCGTGGGGACGTCGCGAATCTCCAATGCCGGCCGCTTCAAGGACATAAAGATGGGGTTCTCGCAATCGTGGCGAAACCCAACCTGTTCACCAAGGATCGTGAGGTAGACAATCTTCCGCACAATCGATTTGCCCCAAGTGTTGGGACAACCAATCCATGCCAAGAATCACATCCAAGCGCGCCGAGTCGAGTAGGATAAGATTCGCCAAGAATCCCACTCCTTCGATGTGGATAGGAACATCCCGCATACTTGGTCACTCTCAATTCCGAACCCGAGAGCGAATCGCCAGTGGAATCCCAGAGGAACACAGTGAAGCCCACAATCAACAAAGAAAAGACCTCGAAATAAAAGAATGCGAAGCTCCAGAGTCAAATAAAGCAGAGCAGGATGTAAATTAACAAGGAGCGCACCCAACACAACGCTTCGCGCCTCCTGTGCCTCCTCACCGAGATGTGGTTGACTCGACCACTCCCGACACCCAGGTCTTCGGATCACCTTACGGTGGTGTGTGACCATTCCGCGCCCTCCATTAGGACGAGGCCGCCTGCACCTCGAGGGCAGCTGCTAGCATAATGGCCCTTCTTGTTGCGGCGGCAGTAACATCGCGGTGGGTTGCGGAGCGCAACTCTTCGCTGGGTCGCAGTGCACGTGGTCAAACACGGCTGCGGGGACGAGCAATCGTGCCAACGGCCTTGGCGGTGGTGAAGCCAAAGCACGAGCCTGGTGTGGGCCCAACACGGGACGAGTGAGGCCACTGTGCGCACCGATGTGCCTCCCACTTGCGCTATGCGGGACTCACCCGGCGCCTTCGCCTTGTGCTCGGCGGCGATGGCCTTGTCAACCAAGGCACGAAGTCAACAAAGTCCACTATAGATAGCTTGTCCCGCAGCTCCTGACAACCCATCCATGAACTTCTCTGCTTAGCCTCATCGAGGCCACCTCTCCCGAGCATAACGAGCCAAGTGGTTAAACTCGTAAAGATACTCCGAGACGGACTTACGCCCGCTAAGCGCAAGAAACTCCTTCTTCTTGAGCTTCATCAGCCATCGGTATGTGGGCCCGACGAAGGCGATCGAAACTCATCCCACGAGACAACGTGGCTGCGGGCTGCATGGCGAGAAAGTTCTCCCACCAAGATAGTGCCGCACCCTCAAGCCGATGGGATGCAAAGAGTGCCCGCCTCTGCTCGCATCGAGCGATATTGAGCTTTCGCTCAACAAGACGCAGCCAATCATCCGCGTCGAGTGGATCCTCCGTCGAGAGAAAGTGGGTGGTGCGACGGAGAAACTCCGCAAGCCCACCACGAGGCCGTGGCCACCACCTCCGGATCTCGGCGCAGCGGGAGCGAGGTGTTCCTCGCAATGACCTCCAAGATACGGTCCGGTCCATGCGATTCCGCCGACCGAGCGTAACCTCACCATGGTCTGAGGAGGGGGAAGCCCTCATCGTAACCAGCCGGCCGGTGGCTATGCGAGTGGTTCTTGTCATCCTGCTCCACAAAAAAAGTTAAAACACAACTCCGAACAGAGACAAAGAAAACTACTAACCTCTTAACAAAACACTCTTTAAAGGCTCAAGTATCAACATAAAATCGCAGCAGGTCATAAAGATAACAACCACCTTCCTCATATGACTAACTCGTATGGAAAACGAGTAATCATTTGAGAAGACCCAAAATTTCAGCACCAAATTCTAACTCAAAACAGTCCGTAAATCAAGGTATAACCACCTAATATAGTATAGGCATTAGCTAATCTCATATCACTTCTTACCCTTTTATTCCCACAAGTTTTAGTCGAATTATCCTCTCATTTCCTACCTTATTTACTCACCACTAGCTAGCTGTCCAAATTCCTTCCTCCAAGCTCTCATGTTTCTCCCAAAGCCAAGTTAATCGATAAAGGCTGATTTTTGAAAGGAAGAGAGGAACAACTTTTTCAAAACTTAAGTGAGAGTAAGGTGAGATGAGCAAGCTAAGATAGGTAAGGAGTAAAATCTGAGAACTTACTTAAGTTTTCGTAAACTATTTGAAAGTAAGTTTTCAAAGTATCCTAGAGGCGACCAAGCTAGGGTTTCTCACAAGATGGCTCGATACCAACTTTGTGAGGACCGGAATATTTAACTAGTAACACTTAACCTCCAAATGGTTCTAGCATTACTAATTAAACATTCTAAGCCTCGATGGGCATATGTTTCTGCACTGCAACATATGCACATCATCACAAAATTACACATCACTTCCATACAACATACAACGCTAAGTCAACAACGACATACATAAAGTAAAGTTATTACAAAAGAGAGCCGACCGGCCAAATATAACAATAAACAAGAATGACAGCGGAAGCAAAAGTGCCATAAGATGGCTAGAACAAAAGTCGACCGGTTAGCCAAACACCCACAAGGCAACCGACCGGGCCGCCAAGCTAGTCGCTCCGCAAGCTACCACAACACAGCTCACAAAAGTGAGGCCCTTCAGGCTCACCTCCTTCCTCTGCAACAAAACAATTAAGCATAGCATCTGAGCACAAAGATTGTCTTTGTACCCGCAAGACTGACGTGTGGAATAGCAGACCTATTCATAACTACATGCAAGCTTGTTTAGGTGGGGGTTGTATGTCTCATTTTGCATGAAGCCAACTTTATTTGCAATAATGTAATACATTTAAAAGCAAGTTTGCAAATCTGTTTTTAATGTTGAAATAACAGTAATAAAGATACATACAAGTAACCACCTGGAAGTGACTATCCCAATAGCCACCACAACATAGCACGAATCCCCGATTCGTACCACCCATCAAGTTTTAATTTAAAAGGTTGTAGTCTAACTCTTGAAAGACCTCCCCAAGCGTGTCCATAACCTGGGACGAGGCTATTCGAATAGTTTTAACCTGCGCAGGTGTACCAATGTACCCACACCTGCATCGCCTTTAAGCCAAAAGCACACTTCGTAGGTATGCCGCACGGCTAAGTCCTACGAGACGCTTCCAATATTGTGTATGAACTACGAGCCGCTCGTATGGGTAGAAACACCATACGCTTACATTGCAAGCCGAAAGACAACAAATCCCATCCCGGGTGAAGTCTTTCGGACACTACAATGCTCCCAACACCATCCCTCCTGCGACCTCCTGCGACCCGGAGCCAATACACGCCAAAGTACTAAGTCAAGAGAGGTCCCATACCTCTAGTGTGGTTAGCACGCTAAAATGCTTGGTTTAGTGTAACAAGATGTTCGGTCCTTGGTGACTTAGGCACCAATCCACCACACCCGAGAATCACACCAACATACCATTGTGCCCAAGTCTAAATCATTTTGCCTTTAGTTTTAGTTTTCACAAGTAGACATGGCACAAGGTGGAAATCATAAATCATAATAAGTTTTGTGTGATCAAGGTTATCGACAAGTCGATAACCGCCCATTTCTACCGAAGCTAAGCATGGCTAAGCAATTAATTCGCAACTACTAAGTGACAAGAGCCCATCCACGAACTCTAACTCACAGCAAGTAACCTAGGCTCATGGTAGTAGAGGATAATCATTTGCTAAGGAAATGCATCTACTAGGCCAACTATTAAAACAAAGTAGCAATGCATACATAGAATTTGTAATCAACATAAATACTTAAAATACTGGGATTAACATGATCAAACTGCTTGCCTTCTTGCTGCTGCTCAATTGGTTGCGGAGGATCGTTCTGGGATTACCGCAAATGTCGAATCCTAAGCGAAAGTCAAAAAGAACCAAGAACAACCAATAAGACGAACCACAAATAAACAAAAGCAAGCAAAACTTAACCAAATGCGACGAAATTTACACATAAGGTAGAATACGAATATACCTAGACATAGAAACTGGAAAGACCTAATTTGGATTTGTGGTGCAAAAGATTTTGCCTAAACATACAATTTCTACCATAACTAACACTGTAGCAAAAATATTTTCTAGAAAGATTTTGAAGCTGAAATTTTATGGTAGCTACCTACTGGTATTGAAATAACCCATATAAAATTTCAGGTCATTTGGAGTTAAAGTGATTTAGTTATGATTTTTCTAAGATGCAAAATTGGCATAATGCACTTTCCAGAGCATAAATATGTTCAAAGCTAATTTTACAGTGAAGTATACCAACAGAGGGTTCTCTAGAATTTATCATATATATTTTGCATTTACAGAGAATTCTGGTGCATTTTATAAGTCCCCTAGAATTTTCTAAATGTGAAAATAGGTACTAAATCATTAACCAAGGTTTCTATTACAATCTTGGACCTACCATCATTTTTATATTAACATTGGGTTAATAACAAACTTATCAAGGTTGGAATCATTCATTTTGGACATACACAGAGCAAGATATGCATTTTCTAAAGTTTTATTCATTTTCGGAATATTCAAAATGATGTAAATCAAGTCATTCCTAGTTATACAATTTTCACTCATCGAACATGCTTAAATCCATTTTTATAATAAGCTAAAGTGATAACATAATTTCTTACATTGGAATTAACTAAAAGTAGCTAAAACGAATTAGTTATGAGTTTCTAAAGTTTTACATCATTTTCAGTCGTTAAATAAATACTTACCGAAATACCGAACAACCCAAAACAAAGAAAACGACGTGGACGCCCGTGGGCCGTAGATTTAAAATCCAACAGCCCACGCACGCTGGAAATAGCGCACGCGCGCCAAACCTGTCGGGGTCCACCGTTGGATCAAGATCCAACGCCCAAACGAGTGCATGCAACCGGACGATCGCGTTGCCTCGGTGAACTACGCACCGCAGATCTAAAGATGAACGGCTTAGAACCCACATCTAACCGGAAGGTCCGATTGCACACATGATCTCAGCCGCAGATCGCAAGATGGACGGTCCAGGATGATGAGGGGAACCGGAGGGTCCGAACGCATACAAGATCTAGGCCGTTGATCAAGGGATCGACGGTGGCTATTGATTGAAGTTCAAAAGAGGTACCGCGGGTGGGACCGCATGTCGCTGACTCAGTCACGCATCGCAACGATTTAACCCGTGCGCACTGCTGGGCCCACAAGTCGACGACTAAGCGAGGCGGTTAAGACCAAATTAATGATTCTAATGATTGACATTAATTAGACTCTAATGATGCGAGATTTGATTCTAACCTCGGCCCACGACGGCGACCCGCAGGTTATTTCGACGGCGATTAAATGCCGACTCATTTAATTAAGCAATGATTGACATTAATGATGTCGAGCGAAGCGGAGTGAACGTAGATTGATTTAAGGATATTGGGCCCACGGTCGCTGGCTCAATAATAATGACTAAGACACAATTAATAACTAATGATTGGTAATTAATGCGTCCTAATGAGTCGATTTAAAACGGAGCGCTGTGTCGCAAAACCCGAGTGGCTTCAACGCGAATCGCCGGCGACATCGGCGCGCGCGCTCACCAAGTACTAAAATGGGATCGCAATAGCACAACGAGTCTAATGGTAGCATTCTCGCCGCGGTGAGGATCGGAACGCCGCCAGCCGAAATGAAAACGGAGCTTTCTTGCTAAACATGAAAATAGCGAAAAGCTCCGCTGCGGTCCAAGGAAGCGGGTGCCAGAGCTTCTAAGGACTAATAAGAAGCTACCTTAGCGACTAGAAGCTTCGAAGATGGCCGGAGATGCTTGATCAAGGTGAAAGCTCGCCGGACTTGAAGAAGAAGGTTCGAAATTGACACCCTGAGCCAAATGAGTGATACCAAAGTATCAAAATAGCTTCATTATGATCCACAGAAGCTATAAGAGCAAAGAATTGGAAAATGGAGCACTCACCTGAGCTGAGGAAGAAGATGACCAAATTCGGCCGAATTTGAACAAACCCCAAATTGGACAATTCCTGAGAATCAATTCCAAAATTAAGTGAGGGGAAATGTTCAAGGTGATAAATAGATGAGGTTAGGGCAAAGAAACATGAAGGAGGACCACTGGAACACCAAGAACATCAATGGAGCTCCACGGGTCAACAATGGCGATTTGCTATTTTTGAGGTATTAAGCTCCAATCTTGTGAGTGAGGCTTGGTGGTGGTCTAAAGAGATACTAGGAAGCAATGAGGGTGCTTATAAAGCCACGAAAGTGTTAGGGTTTGCACCCCTCTCTCAAGGCGGCAAAACACAAAGCACCACGCACTACGAGCAAGGAAAAGAGGTGAAGACGTGCATTAGGGCATGGCCTAGCTCGGTGTACCTCCCATACTCCTACACGTCGGCTAGGGTGGCTTTAGGGAGCAAGAAATGACCTCACCATGCCTTGCTTTGTTTCGCACGGCGGGAGGTTGAAGATGACCAGCGCAAAAGCTCGGGCGATTCACACCGTTGGATGAAACGCGAGCACCGAGATAGTGCCACGCCTACCGGTTTATAACACAACGGGAAGATTGCGAGCCTTGATTAGAAATGGATGGCTCAGATAGCCCCACGTTGCAAACTCAAATTACAACGAAGGTGCGCGGCGTTGGATTTTAATCCAACGGCTCCGATTCAAAAGCGCAACGGAGGTCCGAAGGGTTCGGAAATCTCGGCGGTTGGATTGCGATCTAACGGTTGACAATCAATCTTGCAACCGGAAGGTCCGAAACGACTGCGCGCGGGCCGTGCGATTTAGATCTAACGGTTGAGAATGCGCGCGTTTTAAAAGGAGGCTCGGTGCGATTAGTTGATTCGATCAAATCGATTGACTCGAGCGAGTCCGACTCGAACCAAGTAACAGATAAAACCAAGTTTGACTTTGAAAAGAACAGAGACTTTGAAAGATTTATTTGAGGTAGCAAAATAACTCCAGAAATTATGAAAATTTTACAGAAGTTTGCTAACTCAGATATTAACCTTGTGTAAAATTTTCAGAGGTTTTTATGCTGTGAATAAATTTCCAAAAATTCTACAAGGCTCTGTTTTAATATTTGACTGAGAGTCAAACAGGTTTGACTGCCTCTAAAAATATTCAAACAATTTCTAAAAATTGTGAAATTTTTCAGAGGGGTCACTTACCATCACAGAGACTTAGGAAAAATATTTTCAGAGGGTGATCATAAGATTTGACAAGATTGTTTTTGGAATAGCAAGATTTGGATCAACAAGACTTGTGACAATGTATTTCCACACTTCCTTGTACAAGAATTTCTTGGCACCACAGGAAATACATGATGTAAGAAAAAGTTTTAATTTCTACTGATTTTCTTACATTTGAAACACAAGCCCAAAATTGGGATGTTACACCGAGGGTCAAGTCCAGCTCATTCGTGATCGCTTACGCACAGCTCAATCCAGGCAGAAGAGCTATGCGGATCGTCGTCGTCGTGAGTTGAGCTTTGAGCCCAATGACTTCGTTTACCTCAAGGTTTCTCCTCTAAAGGGTCACCAGCGTTTTGGTGTCAAGGGCAAGTTGGCTCCTCGATATGTCGGTCCATACCGTGTTATCGAGAAGAAGGGAGCTGTTGCCTACAAGTTGGAGTTGCCTGCTGCACTTGCGGGGGTACATGATGTGTTCCATGTGTCCCAGCTAAAGAAGTGCCTCCGTGTTCCAACGGAGGAAGCTCCGTTGGAAACTCTTGATGTTTAGGAAGATTTGACCTATCGCGAGCACCCTGTTCGCATACTCGAGGAGGCTGAGCGAAGAACAAGGAACAAGACCATTAAGTTCCTTAAAGTTCAGTGGTCAAACCATTCCGAGGACGAGGCTACTTGGGAGCGAGAAGATCGTCTCGTCTGGACTACCCTCTTTCTTTTCCGAGTGAACCAAATCTGGGACGAGATTTTTGTAAGGGGGGGAGGTTTGTAACATCCCCATTTTGGCTTGTGTTTCAAATGTAAGAAATTGAGGGTAAATTAAAACTTTTCTTACACCCTTTTACTCTTGAAACTTTTCTGAAATTCTTGTAAAGGAATTTTGGGAAATTAAAAATCAAAAGCCTCATTTATCAAGTCAACAACCTCCTTGGTCAAATCTTTTGTCAAACCCTTGGAAATAATTTTCCCTGGTTCTAAGGTTGCTTGGTAACACCTCTGAATTATTTCATAATTTTTGGAAATTATTTGAAATATTTTAGAGGCAAGTCAAACCTTGGTCAAACCTCTGTTTTAACCTTCTGGAATTTCTTGAGAAAATTCCAGTGCACAAAAACCTCTGAAAATTTTATGAAAGGTTAACCCTAAGATCAGGAACCTCCAGTTAAAATTTCATAAATTTTGGAGATGATCTGATACCTCAATTAAATCCCCAAAGTTTAAGGTTTAAAATCAAACCTTAACTGGGTTGTACTGTTCATTGGACTCGAGTCAGGCTCGGGCTCGAGTCACTTGACTCGACCGAGCCAACTAAGCGCACCGGCGCGGTCGGCGGCGCGCGCGTCATCAGCCGTTAGATTTCCATCGAACGGCTCTCATTCGTGTAAGCATTCGGACAACTCCGGTTGCCATCTGATTCTCAGCCGTTGGATCCTGATCCAACCGTCGCGGGACCGTACCGGTTCACTCCAGTCTTTACAATTAGCGATCGCATCGTGGCCGTTCAAATCTCATCCGGCGGCCAACATCTAATGAGGTTGGGCTCGACCCACTAAAACACTTTGGACTCGAACCACTTTGTGTCAGCGACCGGTGGGGCCACCTGTCATTGGTCATCTTCCTCCTTCCGCGCGGCGTGTGCGTGCACATGCGCCATGGCGGTGAGAGAGAGGGTGCCTTGTCACCTCCTTGAGCCCTTTAAAGCGGCTCTCTGCGGCGCATTAAATGCCGTCGGTGCACCGCCTCGAGTCGTCGAGCTTACACTCCCGTCGCCCGGCGACCGCAGATTCTTGTGGACCAAGTCCACCCATGGGCATGTGCTTGTTACTCTGTTCGTCCCATCGTCTACTTAAGCCCCTCAAGACCTTGGTAGCTTTCTTTACACCCTTGAGCTCCGGCTTGCACTCTCTTTGCTTGCTTGAGCCCAAATCTCAGAACCCTTTCGCGCCATTGTTTGGTGGGAGCTCCTCGGTGCAACCCGCGCTCAGTGGCTTTCTTCCCTTCTTTTTGCTTGGTTTGTGTCCTCACTTCTTGGAGCAAAACCCTAACAATTATAGTTGCTTTTCACAGAGCGGCTCAATTTTGGGATTTCCTCTTTTCGGCCGTGAGCACCCCTTCTTCCTCACCGCGGTAAGAAGCTTCATTTCCTAATTCTTTGCTCGGGAAGCATATATGGGCTCTTGTGGGTCAGTAGTGATGACCGGTCTCACCACAGTTGCTCAGTCGTCATCTTCACTTCTTCTCCTTCGGTGCCGACGCGTTCTTCGTCGCGGAGCCACCTCGACCACCTCAGAGCTCCACGTGCTCGGTACCCTTCTAGTAGCCCCTAGAAGCTTGGGCACCATTGGAATGGTTTATTGCGGAGCTTTGGTCATTATGCATTTGGCCGTTTTGGTCGCGCGCTCATCGTCGGCTAGCGCGCTCGGGACACCGCCGATGGTGTGGATGGTCCCGATGGGTGCGCAATGCTATTGCGGTTCCATTTTGGCACTTAGCTCCCGCCGCCGCGTGCCTTGGGTCGCGGCGACAAGCGGAGGTGCCCTCGGTTTTGTTGTCGGACCAGCGGCGATGCCGTAATGTCGCTCGGACACGATAATGGCGTTCATTAATGCTAATCATTGTTAATCATGGGTTAGTAATCATTAGCTGTCCTAAACCCACCTCCTCAGTCACTGACCTGTGGGCCCACCATCCTCAAAACCCCCCCTATGCGCGTGTGTTTAAACCCGGCATGTGACTTGCTTCGCTGACCAGTGGGCCCCTATTGTCAGTAGCCCTGTTCAAATCATAAACGGCCCAATCAACCTCAGCCGTTCGATATTGGATGCGTGGCGGGATCGTAGGAGCAATTGGGTCGTCAGAAGGCTCCTCAATCCCGATCCTTCATCGCTTGATCAACGGTCCAGTTGTGCGAGCAATTGACCGTCGAAGGTCACAATGATCGGACCGTTGGAATCAAATCAACGGCGCGCGCGGCGCATGTTGAGTCGGCGTGCGCGTGGGCGTCGGATCTTTAATCGCCCACGTTGAGCCACGCCTTTTCTTTTCGGTTGAGGATATAAAATTCCTCGGTGAGCTTTATCTTTCTCTTGAAAAATGTTGTTAAAACTTT
This sequence comes from Ampelocalamus luodianensis, assembly GCA_036346255.1. Classification (NCBI taxonomy): domain Eukaryota; kingdom Viridiplantae; phylum Streptophyta; class Magnoliopsida; order Poales; family Poaceae; genus Ampelocalamus; species Ampelocalamus luodianensis. Next base: position 66,273,471 of record CM070620.1, on the reverse strand, counting down.
AGAAATTCATATCTTTTTCATTATAGATCATTTTTGGGTGATTTCAGTAGTGTTAATTTTCTTTTAGGCTAGAGATTAATCTAGAAATGTTTCCAGGCCCTGTTAAGAACCAGAAATGTTGGGAATCGATTTTAGCCTTTTCAGCCTTTATTAAATATTCCAAAAATGCTATAAAAACTTAGAAAATCCATAACTTGTTCTCTGTAAATACAAATAGAGCGAACTAAATTTTGTTAAATTCCTTTAGGGATGAACTTTAGTGAAGGACCAGTTTGCTAGTGGTCTTTGCTACTGATATAAATGATGTCCTAATTTTAGAACTTAGAAAAATCATAACTAATTCGTTGTAACTTCAAATGACCTGAAATTTTATATGGGTTATCACCACACCAGTAGGTAGCCACCATAAAAGTTTTAGCTTCAAAATCTTTCTAGAAAATATTTTTGCTACAGTGCTAATTATGGCCGAAAATAGGTTTTTAGAGAATATCTTTTGCACCACAAATCCAAATTAAGTTTTTCCAGTTTCTATGTCTAGGTATATTCGTATTCTACCTTGTGTGTAAATTTCGTCGCATTTGGATAATTGTTGCTTGCTATTTCATTTAAGTGTTGCTCGCCTTATTGGTTGTTTTCGCTCTTTCGCTTAGGATTCGATATTTGCGGTGACCCCGAGAACGACCCTCCGCAACAATTTGAGCCACAACAAGCAGGCAAGCAGTTTGATCATTTCCCATTGATCCCATTACTTTTAAAGTCTAATATTTTCTTTAACTTCTATGTATGCATTGCTATTTTGTTGTTAAATTGATTAGTTAGACCTCTAGTTGCATAATCTGTAGGTAAGTGGTTATCCTCTACTACCTGAGCCTAGGTTATTTGCTGTGGTTAGAGTTCGATGGATGAACTCTTATCACTTAGTAGATTACTGAATGAATATTGCTTAGCCATGCCTAGTTATCGGTAGTATTGGGCGATCATCGACTTAGTCGATGATCTTGATCACACAACTACTTATACTACTCCATTATGTCCAACCCTTGTGTTTTATTGATTTACAAATCAAAAACTGAAAACAAAACTATATCTTGACTTGGGCACAATGGTATGTTGATGTGATCATCGGGTGTGTGGAATGGTGCCTAAGTCCCCAAGGACCGAGTTACTTGTGTCACTAAGCCAGCGCTATTGCGTGCTAACCACACGAGGGGATATGGAACTGTCTTGACTAAGTACTTTGGGAGGTGTTAATTATGAGCTGGTCGGTGGGTGTGTTCTTGTGTGTGTGTTTTGGAGGGGAGCATTAGCAGACCGGTTAGGCTGTCTAATGTGTCCTTCTCCGTGGGTTGCGGCTCTTAATTAGCATCGTCCATTGGAAAGCGTCTTGTTAGACTTAGCCATGCTCGCATACCAAAGGAAGTGTGCTAACCGTGGATCGGTGGAAAGGCGGTCTATCGTGTGGGTACATTGGTACACCCTGCAGGTTAAAACTATTCGAATAGCCTCGCCCTAGGTTATGGACATGCTTGGTAAGGTCGTGCAAGAACTAGACTACAACCTTTTAAAAACTTAAACTTGACATGGGTGGTATGAAGGGTACTTCATGCTATTGTTGTGGTGACTATGGGTTAGTCACTTCTAGGTTGGTGTTGTCATCTATCTATTGTTATAATTGTCTCTCTTTTATTTGAACAATAAAAGTTAATTGCAAACTTGCTTTGAATCTATTACCTTATTGCAAATGGAAACTTGCTTTATGCTGAAAATAAGTCGAGCCTCATCCACTTAAATAAAGCTTGCATGTAGTTAATTATAGTTACGTTATCTCACACGTCGGTCTTGCGAGTACAAAAACAAGTTTTGTACTCATCCGCTTGCTTAATATTAATTGTTGCAGAGGAAGAAGGTGAGCCCCAAGGGCCTCACTTTTGTGAGTTGTGTTGCGGCGCCGTGCAGGGACGATTAGCTTGGCGGTCGGTTGGTTGCCTTGTGGGTAAAGGCACACCGATTGGCTTTTGTTTATCGCCATCTTATGGCCATTTTGCTTCATTGTGTATTTACTTATTTGTATGACTTTCGCGGTCGGCCTCTCTTTTGTAATAACTCTCTTTATATTATCTATGTCTTTAAGTTGTTGCTTTTGCTTGGCTCTATGTGTATGAATGGAATTGATGCATGATTTTGTAAGAGGTGTGTATCTGCAATTCAGGAAGTATACATATCTCGAGGCTTAGTTTATTTGATTTGTCTTATTAGGACCAAGTGGATGGTTAAGCAGTACAAGCCGAATAAACCGGGTCCTCACAAAGTTGGTATCGAGTAATTCGACCGTAGTAACCCAAGCTTGGTCGTCCTTAGGATATTTTGGAAACCTTATTTTCAAAGTATCAAATGAGTTATGAAAGCTTAAGTAAGTTCTCGATTTTATTCCTTACCTATCTTAGTTTTCTATCTCATCTTGCTCTAATTTGAGTTTTAAAATTTGTTCTCCTTTCCTTCTCTCAAAAGATAGTCATTATCGTTTAAATTGGGTTTTGGGAACCAATGAGTTTGGCAAATTGAAGTGTTAGCTGCCCTCTACAAGGTTTTGAAGCTTCCGAAGTTGAAGATTTCAATTAGGAGACTTGGATGCGAAATCTGGACAGCGAGCATTCAATTTCCGGACAGCAGGCTCAAAGGTTCTAAATAGGGTAGAAAATGAGAGGTTAATCAATTAAAACTTGTGGGAACAAAAGGGTAAGATGTGATACTAGTTAGCTAAGTATCTAACACCTATTTCGTTGATTTAACCTTGCTCTCGAGTAGTGTTAGACTTGTTGTAGTATGCTGAAATTTTTATCTCCTCAAACCATTGCTCGTTCTTTCAATACGGGTTAATGGCATTGAGAAGTTGAGCTTGGTTTGGAGCTTCTTTGGAAACATTTAAAGTTTGTTTACTTGCTGTTTTTGGCTTTCGGTTAGGGTGGTGTCACATTCCCCTAATCGTCAGCTTTTCGCTTTCATCAACTTCTAGTATTAGTGCTTTGGTTTCTAACCTAAATTTCTTGAATCAGGATGGCTGGAGGTACTCGTAGTGGCCGTGGTCAGCAGCCTGGTTTGGATGAGGAGCTCCCGCCTCCTCCGACCATGGCTGAGGTCCTTCTTCAGATAGAGCGCAACCGTTCAGAGGACAGGAGGGTCCTGCTGGATGTTATTGCACGCAACACCTCCGCCCTTGCCGGTGCCTCAGGATCTGGGCAGGCGGGTGGACATTAGTCTCGTGGTGGTTTGGCTAAGTTTCTTCGCACTCAACCCCCCACGTTTTCCAGGTCTGAGGACCCATTGGACGCGGATGACTGGCTGCGTCAGGTTGAGCGTAAGCTCGACGTTGCTCAGTGCCTGGACCAGGACAGAGCACTCTTTGCCTCCCATCAGCTTCAGGGGGCAGCACTCTCCTGGTGGGAGAACTTCTTGGCCATGCAGCCCGCCGGCCACACTGTCTCTTGGGATGAGTTCCGGACGGCGTTCCGTCGAGCTCACATCCTGCCGCGATGAAGTGAAGAAGAAGGAGTTTCTCGCGCTCAAGCAAGGGCGTAAGTCAGTGATGGAGTACATGCGAGTTCAACCACTTGGCTCGTTATGCTCCATCCGAGGTGGCTACCGATGAGGCCAGCGGGAGAAGTTCATGGAGGGTTTGTGCGAGGAGCTGCAAGACAAGCTCTCCATTGTGGACTTTGCGACTTTCGGGCTTTGGTGGACAAGGCCATTGTTGCCGAGCACAAGGCCAAGGCGTGGCGAGTCCCGCAGCGCAAGTGGGAGGCCCAATGGTGCGCACAGCCGGCCTCTCCGTCCCGTGTCGGGCCTACCCGAGGCCCGTCGCGGCTTCACTACCACCGAGGCCGCCACCGGCTCCTCGCCCTCCGCGAGCCGTGCCCCCGCCACGTGCGCTGCGAACAGCAGGTGGCCCCGCAATCCGGCCGCCGGGTCACTGCACCGTGCAACCGAAGGGGCATTATGCCAATAGTTGCCCTAACAGGATGGAGCGGCCTCGTCCTAATGGAGGACGCGGGCGGGAGGTGGTCCTCCCGGATCGAAGGTTGTCCCGCTACCCAAGGCGTGGGTAGTGGCGCGTCAACCTCATCTCCGCGGAGGAGGCACGGGAGGCACCGACGTCGTGTTGGGTACCCTTCGGTTAACTCTTTCACGCCTAAATGGAAACTTGCTTTATCTGAAAATAAGTCGAGCCTCATCCACTTAAATAAAGCTTGCATGTAGTTAATTATAGTTACGTTATCGCACACGTCGGTCTTGCAGTACAAAAACAAGTTTTGTACTCATCGCTTTGCTTAATATTAATTGTTGCAGAGGAAGAAGGTGAGCCCCAAGGGCCTCACTTTTGTGAGTTGTGTTGCGCGCGTGCGGGACGATTAGCTTGGCGGTCGGTTGGTTGCCTTGTGGGTAAAGGCACACCGATTGGCTTTTGTTTATCGCCATCTTATGGCCATTTTGCTTCATTGTGTATTTACTTATTTGTATGACTTTGGTGGTCGGCCTCTCTTTTGTAATAACTCTCTTTATATTATCTATGTCTTTAAGTTGTTGCTTTGCTTGGCTCTATGTGTATGAATGGAATTGATGCATGATTTTGTAACGGGGTGTGTATACTGCAATTCTGGGAAGTATACATATCTCGAGGCTTGGTTTATTTGATTTGTACTGTTAGGACCAAGTGGAAGGTTAAACAGTACAAGCCGAATAAACCGGGGTCCTCACATCCAAGCACCTTGGGCAAATTAACTGCGCCCACAAATCCATTTCTTTGACTAATGAAAGCGGCACTTCAGTCGTTTTTCAATCCAGGACAATGGGTTCCCGTCTTTGTGCTCACCAAGTTGATACCACTCCTTCCTTGGAGTCAGTACCAATTGTTTGTGAGTATGCTGATGTCTTTCCGGAAGACCTTCCCGGTTTGCCACCAGATCGGGAAGTGGAATTTGTTATTGAACTCGTTCCTGGAACTGCTCCTATATCCAGGAGTCCTTATCGAATGCCTGCCAATGAATTGGCTGAATTAAAGACACAACTCGGAGAGTTGCTTGACAAAGGATTTATTCGACCGAGTTCCTCACCTTGGGGATGCCCGGCAATCTTTGTCAAGAAGAAAGACAATACTTTACGGATGTGTGTGGACTATCGTCCGTTAAATGAAGTCACTATCAAGAACAAGTATCCTTTGCCTCGCATTGATGATCTTTTTGATCAGTTGGTTGGTGCCCGAGTCTTTTCAAAGATTGATTTGCGATCGGGCTATCATCAAATCAAGGTTAGAGCTGAGGACATTCCTAAAACAACTTTCTCTACTCGTTACGGTTTGTACGAGTATACTGTCATGTCCTTTGGTCTGACCAATGCTCCAGCTTATTTCATGAACCTTATGAATTCAGTGTTCATGGATTTCTTGGATAAGTTCGTTGTCGTATTCATTGACGACATCCTTATTTATTCTAAGTCTGATAAGGACCATGAACAACATTTGCGACTTGTGCTAGAAACACTTCGTCGGCATCAAGCAGTATGCTAAGTTCGGCAAGTGTGCTTTACGCTCGGAGAAGTTGCATTTACGGGACATGTGTTATCCGAAGGAGGTATCATTGTTGATCCAAGCAAGGTGCAGGATGTACTAACTTGAAGCCTCCCCAGAATGTCCCCGAGATCCAAGTTTTCTTGGACTTGCGGGTTATTACCGTAGGTTCATTGAAAATTTCTCCAAAATTGCTAGACCTCTAACTCAGCTTTTGCAGAAAGAGAAGAAATTTGAATGGTCAGCTAAGTGTGAGGAGAGTTTTCGGCTTTTGAGAACTCTCTTGACTAAAGCTCCAGTTCTCACTCTTCCGGATATTCATTAGAGCTTTGACATCTACTGCGATGCATCTCGCCATGGACTTGGTTGTGTGCTTATGCAAGAAGGCCGAGTTGTGGCATATGCATCTCGGCAGTTGCGCCCTCATGAAGTTAATTATCCTACTCATGATTTGGAATTGGCTGCCGTGGTCCATGCATTGAAGATTTGGCGACATTACCTTCTTGGTAATCGTTGTGAGATCTATACTGATCATAAAAGCCTGAAGTATATATTCACTCAATCTGATTTGAATATGAGGCAAAGAAGATGGCTTGAACTGATCAAAGACTACGACATGGGTATTCACTATCACCCAGGCAAAGCCAATGTTGTGGCAGACGCTTTAAGCAGAAAGTCACAATGCAACTGCACATTATCTCTACCTACGGCCAAGAACTTGTGTGCTGATTTTCAGCGCCTAAGCCTTGACTTGGTGGAAAAAGGTTTTCTTGCTACATTACAAGTGGAGCCAACGTTAGAATCTGAGATTCTTGAGGCCCAGAAAACTGATGCCGAGGTAGCCGAAATCAAGGAGAATTTGAAGGCGGGTAAAGCCAACGAATTCTCTGAAGATGATCGCGGTACGATTTGGTATCGCAATCGTTTGGTGGTACTCTTGATCCTCATCTAAGAAGTCTAATTCTTAGAGAGGCTCATAATTCCAAGTTTTCTTTACATCCTGGAAGTACCAAGATGTATCAGGATTTGAAGAAAACATTTTGGTGGAGCCAAATGAAAAGGCAAATTGCTCAGTATGTTGTTGAATGTGACATTTGCCAAAGGGTTAAAGCTGAACATCTGAAGCCAGCTGGTACCCTTCAGCCTTTGCCTATTCCACAGTGGAAGTGGGAATAGATCGGTATGGATTTTGTTACTGGTCTTCCCAAGACTTCCAATGGGTCTGATGCCATTTGGGTAATCATCGACCGTTTGACAAAGGTGGCTCATTTTATTCTGTCAAAACCATCTTTAGTGGCAAGCACTAGCGAGCTTTATATTGCTAGAATTGTTTGTCTTCATGGTGTTCCCAAGGTCATTGTCTCGACCGTGGCCTCGGTTTACTTCCCACTTTTGGAATTGTCTTCATCGGGCTATGGGGGTGAACTCTCTTTCGATCTTGCTTATCATCCTCAAACTAGTGGTCAAACTGAAAGAGTGAACCAAGTGATGGAAGATCTTCTTCGGTCCTATGTGCTATCTTATAGCAAGGACTGGGAGAAATCTTTGCCATTTGTGGAATTTTCCTACAATAATAGCTACCAAGCAAGTATTCAAATGTCACCTTTTGAAGCCTTGTATGGGAGAGCTTGTAGGACCCAATTGAATTGGTCTGAGTCTGGTGAAAGATCATTCTATGGTCCAGACCTGGTAAAAGAAGCTGAAGAGCAAGTTCGCTTGATTCGAGATTGTTTGAAAACTGCACAGTCTCGTCAGAAGAGCTATGCTGACCATCGTCGTCGTGAATTAAGCTTTGAGGTAGATGACCATGTCTATCTTAAAGTGTCACCCATGAAGGGTACTCATCGTTTTCAGGTAAAAGGGAAGCTCGCACCTCGTTATATCGGACCCTTCCGAATCATCGCAAAACGAGGAGCTGTAGCTTATCAACTGGAACTACCTGAATCACTCTCTGCAGTGCATGATACTTTTCATGTGTCTCAATTGAAGAAATGCCTTCGTGTTCCTATTGAGGCAACTGCTTATGAGCATCTTGATCTCCAACCTGATCTTTCCTATCAAGAACAACCAGTACGTATCCTCGACACAATGGAACGCAGGACAAGAAATCGTACTGTTAGGTTCTTGAAAATTCAGTGGGCTAATCATTCCGAGGACGAAGCCACTTGGGAGCGCGAAGATCTGATGCAGATTGAGCACCCCCATCTTTTTGTTGTTTATAACTTTCCTTTGCATCAAGAAAGGAAAGTTTAAACAAAACAATGTAAACAAAGATGCAATGATAACACTATGTTGTTATGTAAAGTTCCTCTTTGTTATCTTTGAAGGAAATCAAGACAGTGGATGTTGAATTTCCTTATAAATCATTTCAATTTCACTTCTTCCTAATCTCTAACTTGTTCCAAATCTCGGGGACGAGATTTTCTTAAGGGGGGTAGGTTTGTAACAGCCCCAATTCTATAAACAGTAATTAAATGCTTTAGGAACAGTAATGAGGTGTTGTTCATAGCATTACTGTTCATTTCTACAATTTGGGCAGTAGGTTACATATTAAAAACCTTCCTTTTAGCCAAAATCCTAAAGAACCATTTAAAGTCTTAAAGGAATACAAGATGAAACTTGTATTATGACTCGGAAGTGTTTTTATTAAAGCCTAGATAAATTATCTTGACTAAAAATAATTTTTGTTGCATTTTTAGAAATTATATTGACTTAAAGAAAAATAATTGTCTTTAAATGAATACTTTCGGGCTAAAATAAATATTTATGTATTTTACAAAGTGATCATGTGATTTTAAAATTTATCTGGGAAATATATCATCCCAGTAGCCTCCAGCAAAAATTTCATGATTTTATAAATTTATTTGCTATTTTTAAAAGCCCAGTCAAACCTTAAAGCCTTTAAATAAGGTTTGGTCAACTAATCTGGTCTCGACTCAAGACCTAGTACTGTAGCAACTCGATCCCATGCGGTTGGGTCCAACCCGGTGCAACCGGTCCGGCTCTGTCACGTTCGAGCATGAGCTCAAACCCCATACGCAATGTGAGCCGTTGATCTTCAATCGAGCAGGCGGGTCATGGCGCCCCACGAGCTGTCCACGTGTGCGCCCTAATCTCCACCGTTGGATCTTAATCTAACGATCGAGGTTAGTGTATGCAATCGGACAACTCCGGAGCCCTTCTCGATCTCCACCGTTCATTTCTGATCCAACAGCGCCTCCCTTTTCGTTTTAAACTTAAAGGCGCGCATTTATCTGAGCCGTCAGATTAAAATCCTACGGCTTTCCTTTTTACCGCGTGCTATTAAGGCCTGCGCTCCTCTGGGCCGTTAGATCTTCATCGTGTGGTCCAGAGCGGTGTATGCATTCGGACGACTCCGGATCCCCTCACGATCTCCGCCGTCCATTCTTGATCTAACCGCGTCGCTCGTTTCATTTTAAAATAAAAGGCGCGCAGCTATCTGGGCCTTTGGATTTAAATCCCACGGCGCTCCTTTTTGATCGAGCGCAGTTAAGGCCCAAATTTCATGGGCCATTGGATTGTAATCGTAGGGTCCAGATTTGTGTATGCAATCGGACCATCCGGTTCTTTGTCCCATCTCGACCGTAGAAATCCAATCTAACGGTGCCGCGTCATCTCATCTAATCGAGTGACGTGTATTCCTTTTAATGGACCGTTGGATTCCAATCCAATGTCCAGATTTGAAAGTAGATCCCGAGATTCCTTCGGGCTCTGTTTTAATCTCGATCGGCCGATTGAAATCGCACTGTCCATATTAAAGGTTACCGATTAAAACCTTTTAACCTCTCTATTTATCACAGCCGCCCATTTCCAATCGGACGGCTGATATTCTTTTGAGCTTTTAGGAAGCGCGCGCGACTGAGGATGACAAAGGGACCCACATGTAAGAGTGTTCTTACCTTCTTCCCTCTCTCTCTGCGCGCAGATCTCTCTGTAAACAAAGGAGAGGATTTATCCCAAAGTTTATGCAACTAATTTTTGGGATAATTAGCCCTAAATGGACACCTCATCAACTCTAGACATTTCCATCTTGCCCTGTAGCTCAACATCCATATATAAACCCTAGCTTTTTGCTACTGCCATTGTTGACCACTGAAGTTCATCCTCCATTGTTGTCCCTGTTCTTTGCTTATCCATCCCAAGAACTGGTTTTACCTTGCACTAAGGTTTTGACATCCTTTGTAGGTTAAAACCGAAGGCTATCTCTCTGTTGAGCATAATCAACTTTCTTAATCTTTGGTGTCTTTCCTACTCTGGTAAGCTAAAACCCTAGTTTTTAACATTTTGAGCATCTTAATGACCTTAGAAGCTCCTGTGAATCATTCTTTTGAACATCAGTAGCTTCAACTTGCTCTAAACTGAAAAGTGATTATTCTAGCTTTTCAGTCCATTATGTCATTTTCAAGGCCTAGGGTTTCTCCTATCAACTTATCATCCTAGTTAGGTTTCAACTAAACCCTAGTAGCATAACAAGTTAATCTTTCAATTCTTGCATCATCTATTTTGCCTCATAGCAAAGATTTGTCTCTGTTCTCTTTTGTCGGCTCAACCGACAAAAATAGGTTTCTTTTTAGTTGTTGTAATCTACTCGATCAGGGTTAGATTAGTGTTAGCTTGGGATATTAATTACCCTAAAAGATCATGCTAAGTTTCATTTCTGAACCTTTGCTTGATCTATCTTCCTTTTTCCCAAAATCTGCAATCTATTCTGTTTCTGCTCTTTTCGAAATCTGAAAAATGAAACTTTGAACTAAACCCTAGTTTCTGCCATTTGAAAACAGTAGTTTATAAAATGGGTTAGTATCACTATTATGGGTAGTTATGGCTTAAGCATATTGTCAATCATGCATTTCCATTTTGTACTTACTGTTGATTTTGGCATTTATTGGATTTTATTGCTTCTTATAGAATCTGGTTCTTCTGAAGCACTTGAATTTATTCCGAACATCCCGAGCACAATGCAGTATACTATTATCAAGGCAAGCTTCCTCTCTGCACCATGTTGATCCTAAATTTTATACAATAGATTTTCTAAATCCAGTGACAACTGTGCATGCTATTTTTCTGAAAATACAAATTGTGACCTGTTAGTAGTTAGTTATGACCTAACATGATGGATTACCTCAATTGTCACCATACACTGAAACTTAGTATAGTATTGTATATTATAGTATATTTTCAGTTTTGGCTTAGATATGCAGTCTAGAGATTTTAGAGTTTGACAAGCATATCTTGTCAAACATGGGAATCACAAAAGACCTTCTGTTATTTGAAACTCTTTGTCCAGTTTCTTTAAATCAGACTTGTGTTTTAAATTTAAATTGATCTGGACAAGAGGAAGCTAGTGATGGTGCTTTTGTGCACGAGATTGGGATTTGTGGTGGACTTGTCCGGGTTAATTAAGGACCGAACTCTGATTATTCAATTCAAGTCCCCTACGTACTTCCACATGCGGTGTATGGTATTTGTTTGGTTAAGTAAAATGTTAAGACTATTGGGTTGGAAACAGGGAGTAAGGATATGTGTATTGACCTTGTATGGCATAGATGCTTTGGTCTTTGGGTGCGTTTTATGCCATGTGAGTGGTATGTCGATGTCGGATGTTATTAGAAGGGTGAGGCGTATATGTGCTCCGTAGCATATCACGTACCTTAAAGATGCCGATTGCAAACTAGTATGGGTAGCGAACCCTACGCACTTCTTTTGTTTGGGTCGGCATTCTGACGCAACATGTGTGCCCGGTTAGCGAGATGCTATCAGTCGTTGTTTAAGCGAGATCAGTTCACACATGGGGGTCCAACTCAATAGTGTTAGCTTGTTGAAAAATACCAAATCTTAGTTTCCCGGTCGGCATACCAAAGGAAGTATGTCATCATTCGGAGGCATCCAGAAGGCAACGGGCTAGCTAAGTCATGTGGGTAAGATGTACACCCTGCAGGTATAAAGCATTCGAATAGCCGTGTCCACGGTCATGGACGATAACTTGAATTGATGTCACCTGTATAGAAGTTTTGATTTACAAAACTGGTATCGATTTTTGACTTTGCATGAAGGATTCATGCACTGTACTGTTTACATCTAATGTCTTTACTTACTGTTCTACTTTATCTTTGATTTATTAAATTGCTTTATCAAAATTTAGCCTTTGTAGGTTAAGATGTATCGCTTTATGCAAATCTGAACCTTTAAACCTTCCTGTTGTAACCTTATGCATGTAAAAAAATTCTATTCCTTTGATTAGGTTCTAACAAACACTTAATTTTATTAGTTTGTGTAAGACTTGCTGAGTACCTTCCGTACTCAAGGTGCTATCACCTATTGTTGTAGGTGAGGACGGTTTTCTTTATGAAGTACCCGTTAGCGCCGATCAGGGTGACGCTAACGAGTAAAGCTACTTCTTTCCTCCACACAATTGCCTGCGGGTGGATGAGGCCATTGGTGGACTTTAAGTTTTTATTTTGCTTCCGCTGTTGAACATGTTGTAGTGACCAAGTAACTCTATAATGTTGTACTAAAACCGAATGTTGTAAACTTATGTTTAATTATATAAATGAATGACTTGTATGTGTATGATGCAATGTTGTTGAAGGATATATATGCAATGGTCGTTGATCCTGGGAACCATTGTGGTATATATATATCCATTTCCCATAATGATCACAATTATATCCTCAACCATATTTACTACCATCAATAGTAAAATATTAGCAAATGAATCTTGATTAACTTCTTCATATTATTCACCACTACCACTACCAATGACAATAAAGCATTAACAAGTTTTACCTCATAACTTTACTATTTCTCGCATCCATAACGGCTATCAACAATTACCACAAGAGAGTAGAATCCCATACCACAATCACAACCACTACCATACCACAAGGGATGAACCCCAATCCACGACCATCGCCACTTTCCTCGCACCACAAGTGACTCTCATGAGCCAATTCCACATTACAACTATAAAGTTGCAGTTGTTTGTAATATAACTTCACCACAATATCTTGCATAAGTATGCAAATGATCTTTCCACAATGTAATACATATGTATGCTATGCTCCACTGCACCTTTACCCAACAAGGTAAAAGTATGCATCGTGCTACGGCAATGCACGATGTTGTACCGGTACGGTCGCGGCTATAAGCGGCGACATCCACAATGCAAATGTCATGATATGTCATGAATGATATGATAATCATAAACCACAAGAATTTAACCACGAAGGTCAACAACATACTCATCATGAATATTTTCTCATAATCCACATGTGTCTCAATAAGCACAATACCATTGTGTCATACGACCATTACCACATAACCCACACCCGATTCACCAAGATCAAAATCAATCGATCTAAATGGAACTCTACCACATGGACCACAACATGATCATCATGAATATAACCACAAGGAATTATCAATATGTCCACCTTGAGTTTATTTTCATATTCCGCATTTGGCTCATTAAGCAAATTACCACATGACTACCAAGAACTCTTCCAACGCATGGCAAAAATGAATATTAATTTGCTACCACGACCTCATCCATAAAACATGCAACTACGGCATATAACTTCAAGTTATGAAAAACATGTATATTGCAAGTAGTAAGAATAACGAGTTAAACCGTAGCACAACCGCTACATTTACTTGTCTTCCACGATGCGACGCGATAGCCGGCCAAGGTGATACTACTAAACCTGAGGCTTCACCTCCTAGCAAGTAAAATAATTTCAATAAGGACATAATATACCCAGCGCTACTAATCGGCGTTCTACACCGCTTCCCTGATGTCTCAAGTCGAGTTTACAAAGCTGAAACTGAAAAACAACGTTTCCGGCCATATACCGTTTCTGGACAGCAGCACGGTAATTGACATAACTCATGAACTGGAAGTCGAAAAGAGGTAAACCCAATTTCTGTAGATTCTTGACTGACTAATCTACAATACTCTAGTTGACACGATAATCCAATTCGGCCAAAATAATAGGCTAACCATTGTTTGAACTTTCAGTACAGAAACTGCCTACACGTTCGAACAGCAAAACTAAAATGACCATAACTTTTAATATGTAACTCCGAATTGATCGTTCTTTATCAATCTGAAAAGGTTATCGAATTATCTAGAATAACCTAGTTTTGTGAACTTTCAGATTCTACAAATTGCCCTTTCATAATTTAGGAAATAACCAGTCAGATTATTCTCGTCAGATTTCTGGCAGCAGATACTAAATCGACCATAACTTTTGACTCATACCTCGGAATTGAGTGATCTTCATGGCTACTGAAAGGTAACGACAGATCCCACATAAATCTAGGAGATGGAATCTTAAAATTTAGCCTCTAACTACACGAAATCACCCACACAAGGTACTGGACAGAATCGAATCTTCTGCAGCCAAACCTTTATCCAACAATTCTAATCGGTTTCGCATCTACTACGGATCAAACAGCGGGGAAGGCATCTCGTTACCCTTGTAGAACCGCTAGAGCTTGCTGAACCAATCCCCACGCAAGATCTTCTTCTCCTTTTCCTCCTTCTTCTCCTTCTTCTCCTTCCTCTCTTTTTCCTTCTTGCGCAAAAGGGGCAGCAGCCTGGACAGAGGGGAGGCGCAAGGGAGCAGCACCAGGCGAGGGAGGCGCAAGGGAAAGGGGAGGCGGCTGCAAGTGGGAGGAGGAAAAAGGGAGGCGGCTAGGGTTTGGGAGGTGGCACCTCCCCCTTTGGCCGGCCACTACTGAGGCGAGATGGGCCAAGGCCTGGCCCAAGTGGGTGTGAAGAAGCGGAAAAACCCTCTCTTTTCTTGCTTTGACGAATTCTGACATAAACTTTTCCCCGATTAAATAATCTCTACCGATTAAATTTAATTAACCCGATTAATGGCTTCTCACACTTCCGGAGTATTACAGGTTTCCAGCCTTGCTCCGGGACATGATGTGGCGAGCCAATTTCACCTATCAGCCGGAGTACGCCATCTATCGACGAGACCGAGGACCAGGGATGGAGGAGTATCGTGCCTTCATCAACGTCATCGCTAGGCATGTAGCTGGCAGTGTTCCCTACTGTGTCCAAGCACTTGCCACCTCTGAGGCTATGGCGGTTCAGGAAGCTGCAAGTAGGATGATGAGCCTTCTTCGTCATGATTTGACGGAATTGTCTCAACCACCCTACGACCACTTCCGAATCGGGTCCTACCTCAAGTGAGCATGTTCGATGAGATACTGATTTGGCGAAGACCCAGTGCGAAAGTTGGCGAGGATGGTCCGCATCATGGACCAAATCCATCATTGTCTTGTGAGGAGCTATGGGAAACTCGGCATCGCCTTAATGAGGCCAGTAGTACATTGCTTGGAGTCAACATGAACCGCGTTCCTCGCAACGTGCTTTATGGTGACAACCAGACCTCTCCCGCTGCTGCTGCACCACCTCTTTACCGACTTCTCACACTTCCGGAGTATTACATTCTTCCAACCTTAAAAGGATTCGCCCTCGAATCCATCTCTTCAAACCACAAAGAAAAGAACAACAAGAAAAGAGCAACCCAAACTAGGAGTACTCACCAGCCTCGAAGTGCTCGGGGTACTTCTTTCGCAAAAGATCGTCCAGCTCCCACGTAGCCTCTCTCTCAGACTGATTCGTCTAGAGGGCCTTCACATACTTGATGGCCCTCTTCCTCACGGCCAGTTCCGGCAAGTCCACCATTCACGTTGGTCTAAGCCTAACGTCCGCATAACTCTTCGGTCAACTCTGAGCGGCCAACAGGTCCTGCCATTCTTGGCAAATTTTCCCGCAATAACTATTAAGACCACTTTCTAAAACCATCCTCTTTCTTAAAACACTTTTCTCTTATTAAATATACTCGGGATAACACAATATACCCTTTTTAAAGAATTTGATCACAAATTCCACTCACATCAATCTACTAGAAGCACAACGGTATCTTTTGCAAATAGAACCCAGGAACAGAAGAGTAAAGAATTCTCAAGCATCACACTAGCAACCAGCTTTCCTTCAAAGGACCACGATCCAAATCAAAGGATTCACCACAAAATATTTCTACTCGTCAAGTAGACAATTGGAGAACCACACCACATAAGCTAAGAGTGAAAATCACTCGACAGATCAAAACAATCAATTTCTTTTCCTAACTGGAAAAGACTACGCCTCAACATAAGTCAACTCAATTTGCAAATGGACTCTGCCATAAACACACAGCATAAACAAGAATCAAGAGAGCATCTCACTACTTGACATAACAATAATTGCCCAATTCATTTCTTTTAATAATTAAACTTCCTTGAACCAAGGATTTTCAAATCATTGCCCAACACACCAACTCATTTATCTCAAGTTGGCCACCTCAACAGTTAGCTCAATTGAGTACATCATCTACACCATTGTAGATAGACTCTCATCAGCCCCACAAATCATACTCTAGCCAAAACCATGACCAACAGAATTATTTTGACAAATAATTCCTAACGCACTTCAGTCCCTTAAGGATAACAACTCGGGATTCAAATCACACCCACACAAATTCAATTACTGCACCTCAAGGATGCTATCCCGATCATCACACTATTTGGATTCCACTCTGATCCACTATTCCAACACAGAGACACCGGGCCTCTAAAAAAAATTCTAGCATAACAGAAGATGAAGCCCAAACTCAGCTTCCAAGTTCTTACAACCAACTTCCCATATAAGATAGGGAAAACCTCAAGTGAACACCCTACTATACCACAATTAACAAACACTCATTTCTTAACATCAATAAATCGCTTGGCTCTAAGATAAACCTTCTATTTAAAACATACCCTTCCTAAGGATATCCATGAAAATAATATATCATCCATTATATCTTAAATATTGTGATATTTAAGGCTCCCACAAAAACATCACTACACTACCACTATTAAGTTGTCATCACGCAACAAAAGTCTTCGCAACCCACAACAATTACCATGTTCTTAGAAGAAGAGGTAAGAAGAAATAAATTCCAGCATACAGAAAATTGCTATCATTCACAGTAGCCAAAAGACCAAGGGAAAAAAGAATAGATAGCATTGAGGTTGGAAAACACAAGATAGATCATCTGTACCTCAAATACTTATAGTACAACTTTTTCTTTCAATAAGAAACAATTTTTCTTTTATAACAGCATCCCGCCAATTCCAACAAAGGATGCTTGAAGACCACAACACGAGATTCAGATAAAAACCAAAATGATCATTCAACATGTCGCTTTACTCAAAGCAACCTCGGCTATCACACAAGTCATAAGGTCCAAAAAAATTCCAACCGTAAGTCTCACACCCTTCAATTCAATTAGTATTATGGAATTAACAAATTCCTTTATTTTAAAACATTCAACACCATAATCACAACTACATGCTATGGATTGTATTCACAACAAGATAAAACATTCTTTGCAAAAAAAAATCATCGTATCATCTAACTCCTTCATATTTTTTCCAAAAGGAACACCATAAATCACTTCATCATGTTCTTATTATCCAAATAAGATTCCAACTACTTAATCTAGTTAAACCTAGTGCATAAGCCATCATATTAAAACAAACTCTTTAACAAGATGATATTAGAACATAACAACCTCAAAAAACATGCTAGTATGAATCTCTTATTAGATTTCGTACATTTATCTCGTACTGATGCTCAACTCTAGTTTAGCAAAAAGTAATTACACTCTAGCCATTGCTGTCAATAATTGATTATTAATTTTTTCATCAGCATAGCATTAATGATCCTATCTCTAATTTGCAATCACAAAGACAATAAAAAGCACAGATTCAATACTCCACCTTATGTTAAGATATTAAAATAAAATAACTGTAAACATCAATAATACCAGCTTTATAAGACAAGATTCCACAAGTCAATACATCAACCTTCATCCATTTCTGTATACATGTTTCAACAATTTAGCATGGTAAAAGTTACATAAATTTAATGATTGTACATGCTCATCAAGTATGTAAAGAGAGAACATATTAAAGGTTAATCTTATTAAGGCAATATTCCAATGACTCCTTACTTGACCATCACGAATGGTCGATTAATTACTTAAGATCGATCAATCCAATCTATCCAACAAGTTGGGAAAATTAAACAACTACAATAGTCAAAACAATTGTTTTCATATTCCTTAATAAATGCATGAGTTCTACACATGTATCGCTAAATTCTTAGCCACAAATCTTCAAAAAGCTACAACAGGACAACATCATATTAGTCAACTTCACTTCTAAGGATGTTAGTAGAAATTAATGATGTACCACGCTAACTTTTCAACTTGATAATTCACAATCTATCAATTATTTACATAATTTCCACCTACTACTTAAATACAACAAAACATCACAAAGGGGTTTTAACACTCCCTTCTAGAGAGAAATCAAACTTCAAAACAAATGCATAGAGCCAATGCTTCCACAAGTTAACGAACTTCCCACGTAAAGCTTTGATTCTCTCTCAAAATATCAAACGAAATACAAGAGTCATGTTTTCCGGCCAAGAAAGATGGAACAACACGGAAAATACCGATCTCTCCAAAAGCACTTGCTCACGGCGATCAAACAACCCATCAATCGAAAGAAACAATACTTGGTCTCAAGAACAATTGAAGGCCTATTGACACCCAACAAGCGCAATAAACAGCTAACGAGAGAAAATCATTAACTGCAATAGGCCAAGAATCGGCCAACATCAATTCAAGGAGGATAACACTTTTCTAAGAAACTTACCCATGACATCCGCAACTAAGTTACCTGAGGTAACTGCATCAATATCCCCGTACCACGAACGGGGGTATAAGCGGCAATGCCCAAGGCAACGTACGCAAACCCTACCTCTTATCATTGACTATCCTCACTCATAGCGATCATAGAAACAACACATAAACATACAAGATTATCTCATAGCATGAATAATCAATATAACATGTCAAAGCATGAATGCAATGCTTGACCCATCCCATCCTACAGTGCACCAGTGTGTCAATTTAATATTTTTAATTACCACAGACCTAAAGCCCGCTCGATACCAATTGTAACACCCGGGACCCACATTACCACGGAATGCTACTAAACCACTCACCTTGAGAAATTTCAAGATAATTTATTATGGCAACAATTTCTAGACATGAAGCATTAAGCGGAAGCATAAACAACTAAGGGAACAAAGATAACGGTAACAAGTTCAATAATTAAAACAACCTCTAGCAGATTAATCAAAGAAATAGTTCACAAGTCCATCATTATTAAATAAAATATTCACCCACGAATAGCTAAGCATTTGACTAGAATTTCATCGACTTTATTACAGCATGAGTTGATGAACCAAGTGCATTATTGTGGTGCCACTCTACCCAACCCATGAATGCTCAACAATCACCAGTAGGGGAAAAAACAAGGGTGAGATAAAAATCTCAAGCAAGCAAACTGCTTAATGAGCTATTGGACTACAAACAAATATACAACATCATTACAGTATCCACATGTCCACATCCATAATGTGCATCCACATTCATTACAAGTTAATTAAACTACAAAGATATTAAGCATCAATATCCATTTCCCATAATGATCACAATTATAGCCTCAACCATATTTACTACCATCAATAGTAAAATATTAGCAATTGAATCTTGATTAACTTCTTCATATTATTCACCACTACCACTACCAATGACAATAAAGCATTAACAAGTTTTACCTCATAACTTTACTATTTCTCGCATCCATAACGGCTATCAACAATTACCACAAGAGAGTAGAATCCCATGCCACAATCACAACCACTACCATACCACAAGGGATGAACCCCAATCCACGACCATCGCCACTTTCCTCACACCACAACTGACTCTCATGAGCCAATTCCACATTACAACTATAAAGTTGCAGTTGTTTGTAATATAACTTCACCACAATATCTTGCATAAGTATGCAAATGATCTTTCCACAATGTAATGCATATGTATGCTATGCTCCACTGCACCTTTACCCAACAAGGTAAAAGTATGCATCGTGCTACGACAATGCACGATGTTGTAGCAGATCTGATCGCGGCTATAAGCCGCGACATCCACAATGCAAATGTCATGATATCTCATGAATGATATGATAATCATAAACCACAAGAATTTAACCACGAAGGTCAACAACATACTCATCATGAATATTTTCTCATAATCCACATGTGTCTCAATAAGCACAATACCAATGTGTCATAAGACCATTACTACATAACCCACACCCGATTCACCAAGATCAAAATCAATCGATCTAAATGGAACTCTACCACATAGACCACAACATGATCATCATGAATATAACCACAAGGAATTATCAATATGTCCACCTTGAGTTTATTTTCATATTCCGCATTTGGCTCATTAAGCAAATTACCACATGACTACCAACAACTCTTCCAACGCATGGCAAAAATGAATATTAATTTGCTACCACGACCTCATCCATAAAACATGCAACTATGGCATATAACTTCAAGTTATGAAAAACATGTATATTGCAAGTAGTAAGAATAACGAGTTAAACCGTAGCACAACCGCTACATTTACTTGCCTTCCACGATGCGACGCGATAGCCGGCCAAGGTGATACTCCTAAACCTGAGGCTTCACCTCCTAAACAAGTAAAATAATTTCAATAAGGACATAATATACCCAGCGCTACTAATCGGCGTTCTACACCGCTTCCCTGATGTCTCAAGTCGAGTTTACAAAGCTGAAACTGAAAAACAACGTTTCCGGCCATATACCGTTTCTGGACAGCAGCACGGTAATTGACATAACTCATGAACTGGACGTCGAAAAGAGGTAAACCCAATTTCTGTAGATTCTTGACTGACTAATCTACAATACTCTAGTTGACACAATAATCCAATTCGGCCAAAATAATAGGCTAACCATTGTTTGAACTTTCAGTACAGAAACTGCCTACACGTGCGAACAGCAAAACTAAAATGACCATAACTTTTAATAGGTAACTCCGAATTGATCGTTCTTTATCAATCTGAAAAGGTTATCGAATTATCTAGAATAACCTAGTTGTGTGAACTTTCAGATTCTACCAATTTCCCTTTCATAATTTAGGAAATAACCAGACAGATTATTCTCGTCAGATTTCTGGCAGCAGATACTAAATCGACCATAACTTTTGACTCAGACCTCGGAATTGGGTGATCTTCATGGCTACTGAAAGGTAACGACAGATCCCACATAACTCTAGCAGATGGAATCTTAAAATTCAGCCTCTAACTACACGAAATCACCCACACAAGGTACTGGACAGAATCGAATCTTCTGCAGCCAAACCTTTATCCAACAATTCTAATCGGTTTCGCATCTACTATGGATCAAACAGCTGGGAAGGCATCTCGTTACCCTTGTAGAACCGCTAGAGCTTGCTGAACCAATCCCCACGCAAGATCTTCTTCTCCTTTTCCTCCTTCTTCTCCTTCTTCTCCTTCTTCTCCTTCCTCTCTTTTTCCTTCTTGCGCAAAAGGGGCAGCAGCCTGGACAGAGGGGAGGCGCAAGGGAGCAGCACCCTGGGCAGAGGGGAGGCGCAAGGGAAAGGGGGAGGGGGCGGCTGCAAGTGGGAGGAGGGAAAAAGGGGAGGGGCGGCTAGGGTTTGGGGAGGGTGGCACCTCCCCCCCCTTTGGCCGGCCACTACAGGGCCAGATGGGCCAAGGCCCAGGCCCAAGTGGGTGTGAAGAAGCGGAAAAACCCCTCTCTTTTCTTGCTTTGACGACTCGACATAAACTTTTCCCCGATTAAATAATCTCTACCGATTAAATTTAATTAACCCGATTAATGGCTTCTCACACTTCCGGAGTATTACAGGTTTCCAGCCTTGCTCCGGGACATGATGTGGCGAGCCAATTTCACCTATCAGCCGGAGTACGTCATCTATCGACGAGACCGAGGACCAGGGATGGAGGAGTATCGTGCCTTCATCAACGTCATCGCTAGGCATGTAGCTGGCAGTGTTCCCTACTGTGTCCAAGCACTTGCCACCTCTGAGGCTATGGCGGTTCAGGAAGCTGCAAGTAGGATGATGAGCCTTCTTCGTCATGATTTGACGAAATTGTCTCAACCACCCTACGACCACTTCCCGAATCAGGGTCCTACCTCCGAAGTGAGCATGTTCGATGAGATACAGTTTGGCGAAGACCCCCAGGTGCGACAGTTGGCGAGGATGGTCCGCATCATGGACCAAATCCATCGCTGTCTTGTGAGGGAGCTATGGGAAACTCGGCATCGCCTTAATGAGGCCCAGGAGTACCTGTTACATGGAGTCAACATAAACCGCGTTCCTCGCAACGTGCTTTATGGTGACAACGAGACCTCTCCCGCTGCTGCTGCACCACCTCTTTACCGACTTCTCACACTTCCGGAGTATTACATTCTTCCAACCTTAAAAGGATTCGCCCTCGAATCCAACTCTTCAGACCACAAAGAAAAGAACAACAAGAAAAGAGCAACCCAAACTAGGAGTACTCACCAGCCTCGAATAGCTCGGGGTACTGTTGACACGGGTTCCCCTGGAGCTCATCTTTTGAATGAGTTTCCGGTGAACTTTAACCGGGATCTTTATGCTAGCACCTCGACAATGAACCCTCGTGGTTAAGTGTCTTTTAGTCTAGTA
Source organism: Ampelocalamus luodianensis (assembly GCA_036346255.1). Classification (NCBI taxonomy): domain Eukaryota; kingdom Viridiplantae; phylum Streptophyta; class Magnoliopsida; order Poales; family Poaceae; genus Ampelocalamus; species Ampelocalamus luodianensis. The sequence goes on along the minus strand of CM070620.1, from coordinate 66,251,199 downwards.
GTTGCCCTTAAATAAAATGTATGTAATAGGGCAGTAGTATTTTGTACAAAGTATGTAAGTTTGACTTTTGGGGTTGTAATATGATCTTTATGGCCGACTCTGATGTGCGGCTGTGACCGAAATCTTTTGGCTGTTTATATGAAGTTTCTGGTTTTGGTGTTAATTTAAATGCATAACATAACATGATGCATTATATGTACAGTGTTTGTTTCTTTTCTAATTGCAACCTTGTTTGTGTTTGCCGAGTATATCCTTGTTATGTTGTTAACCATGGTGTGGTAACAGGATGACAGGACCTACTACTCGTGCGCAAGCGCAACAAGGGAAGGGCATGTCGACTCCCGTGCCCCATTCTCAGGGAGGGCCGACTGAACCTTCCAGCTCTCAGGGTCCGCAAGGTGGTTCCCAGGAAGAGGAGCTTCCTCCACCACCTTCGATGGCCGATGTGCTCATGCAAATTGAGCGCAATCGAATGGACCAAACGCGCATCTTGGAGCAGATTGCGCGCAACACTTCTTCCCCTGTTGCACCAGCCGTCCGAGCAGGAGGTCACCATGTGCAGGGCAGTCTTGCTGACTTTCAGCGGACTAACCCGCCGGTGTTCTCCAGTTCCCAAGATCCCATGGAAGCTGAGGATTGGCTTCGGACCATTGAGAAGAAGTTATTGATTGCTCAGTGTTCCGAGAGGGAAAAGGTTCTCTTCGCCAGTTATCAACTTGATGGGCCAGCTAGTATATGGTGGGATAACCTCCTTGCCATTCAGTCTGCTGGACATGTCCCTACTTGGGATGAGTTCGTGGACGCTTTTCGCGAAGCTCATATTCCTGAAGGGGTCATGATGATCAAGCAACAAGAATTTCTCGCTCTCAAGCAAGGGCGAAAGTCTGTTACCGAATACCTACATGAGTTCAACTTTCTTGCCAGATACGCTCCTGATGATGTTTCGACTGACCTTCGTCGTCGAAACCGGTTCTTGAATGGGCTATCTGAGGAATTGCAGATGGCTGTAGCTTTGCATGACTTCCGGAATTTCTCTCATTTGGTCAACAAAGCAATTGTGGCCGAGAGTAAGAGCAAGGCTTTGGAGGAGTCACATAGCGGCAGCGGACTTCTCGATTTATTCTGGTGGCAGCTCACCAAGGCCTCGCATGTGGGTGCCTAGACCACCGCGAGCACCAGCTCCATTTGCACCAAGGCCTGCGGTGTTTGCCCCTCGTCCATCCTCTTCCACTAATCAACCAAGACCTAGTGGAAACCGGCCACCAGCTGTTGTGACTGTCAGGCCAGGGGTTATATGCTACCATTGTGGGCGCCCAGGGCATTTCGCCAATCAGTGTTATGCCAAGGCGCAAGGGATACCACCTATTTCACCTTCCCCAGCTGTTGTGCGTCCTGCACCACCTTCACCGACCGTGGTCAAGCCTGACCCTGTTCCGGTTCGAGGGCGGGTGAACCAGATTACTGCCGAGGAAGCCGTTGTCACTCCTGAAGTTGTTCTTGGTATGCTCCTAGTTAATTTCAGCATTGTCGCTGTTTTATTTGATTCTGGAGCATCCCATTCATTTGTTAGTAGGCAGTTTGCTACTCAACATCATTTAATGGTGCATCATCTTCATCCACCCCATATTATCCATTCACCTGGATCAGCCTTTATGACTGATCAAGTCTGCCGTGATGTCAATATAAATATTGAAGGGGTAGACTTTTGGGCTGATTTGATTGTGATAGATTCAAAAGGGTTGGATGTTATCTTGGGAATGGATTGGTTATCCAAGCACCTTGGGCAAATTAACTGCGCCCACAAATCCATTTCTTTGACTAATGAAAGCGGCACTTCAGTCGTTTTTCAATCCAGGACAATGGGTTCCCGTCTTTGTGCTCACCAAGTTGATACCACTCCTTCCTTGGAGTCAGTACCAATTGTTTGTGAGTATGCTGATGTCTTTCCGGAAGACCTTCCCGGTTTGCCACCAGATCGGGAAGTGGAATTTGTTATTGAACTCGTTCCTGGAACTGCTCCTATATCGAGGAGTCCTTATCGAATGCCTGCCAATGAGTTGGCTGAATTAAAGACACAACTCGGAGAGTTGCTTGACAAAGGATTTATTCGACCGAGTTCCTCACCTTGGGGATGCCCGGCAATCTTTGTCAAGAAGAAAGACAATACTTTACGGATGTGTGTGGACTACCGTCCGTTAAATGAAGTCACTATCAAGAACAAGTATCCTTTGCCTCGCATTGATGATCTTTTTGATCAGGTTGTTGGTGCCCGAGTCTTTTCAAAGATTGATTTGCGATCGGGCTATCATCAAATCAAGGTTAGAGCTGAGGACATTCCTAAAACAGCTTTCTCTACTCGTTACGGTTTGTACGAGTATACTGTCATGTCCTTTGGTCTGACCAATGCTCCAGCTTATTTCATGAACCTTATGAATTCAGTGTTCTTGGATTTCTTGGATAAGTTCGTTGTCGTATTCATTGACGACATCCTTATTTATTCTAAGTCTGATAAGGACCATGAACAACATTTGCGACTTGTGCTAGAAACACTTCGTCGGCATCAACTGTATGCTAAGTTCAGCAAGTGTGCTTTCTGGCTCAGAGAAGTTGCATTTCTGGGACATGTGTTATCTGAAGGAGGTATCGCTGTTGATCCAAGCAAGGTACAGGATGTACTAACTTGGAAGCCTCCCAGGAATGTCCCTGAGATCCGTAGTTTTCTTGGACTTGCGGGTTATTACCGTAGGTTCATTGAAAATTTCTCCAAAATTGCTAGACCGCTAACTCAGCTTTTGTAGAAAGAGAAGAAATTTGAATGGTCAGCTAAGTGTGAGGAGAGTTTTCGGCTTTTGAGAACTCTCTTGACTAAAGCTCCAGTTCTCACTCTTCCGGATATTCATTAGAGCTTTGACATCTACTGCGATGCATCTCGCCATGGACTTGGTTGTGTGCTTATGCAAGAAGGCCGAGTTGTGGCATATGCATCTCGGCAGTTGCGCCCTCATGAAGTTAATTATCCTACTCATGATTTGGAATTGGCTGCCGTGGTCCATGCATTGAAGATTTGGCGACATTACCTTCTTGGTAATCGTTGTGAGATCTATACTGATCATAAAAGCCTGAAGTATATATTCACTCAATCTGATTTGAATATGAGGCAAAGAAGATGGCTTGAACTGATCAAAGACTACGACATGGGTATTCACTATCACCCAGGCAAAGCCAATGTTGTGGCAGACGCTTTAAGCAGAAAGTCACAATGCATCTGCACATTATCTCTACCTACGGCCAAGAACTTGTGTGCTGATTTTCAGCGCCTAAGCCTTGACTTGGTGGAAAAAGGTTTTCTTGCTGCATTACAAGTGGAGCCAACGTTAGAATCTCAGATTCTTGAGGCCCAGAAAGCTGATGCCGAGGTAGCCGAAATCAAGGAGAATTTGAAGGCGGGTAAAGCCAACGAATTCTCTGAAGATGATCGCGGTACGATTTGGTATCGCAATCGTTTGGTGGTACCTGCTGATCCTCATCTAAGAAGTCTAATTCTTAGAGAGGCTCATAATTCCAAGTTTTCTTTACATCCTGGAAGTACCAAGATGTATCAGTATTTGAAGAAAACATTTTGGTGGAGCCAAATGAAAAGGCAAATTGCTCAGTATGTTGCTGAATGTGACATTTGCCAAAGGGTTAAAGCTGAACATCTGAAGCCAGCTGGTACCCTTCAGCCTTTGCCTATTCCACAGTGGAAGTGGGAAGAGATCGGTATGGATTTTGTTACTGGTCTTCCCAAGACTTCCAATGGGTCTGATGCCATTTGGGTAATCATCGACCGTTTGACAAAGGTGGCTCATTTTATTCCTGTCAAAACCATCTTTAGTGGCAAGCAGCTAGCAGAGCTTTATATTGCTAGAATTGTTTGTCTTCATGGTGTTCCCAAAGTCATTGTCTCTGACCGTGTCCCTCAGTTTACTTCCCACTTTTGGAATTGTCTTCATCAGGTTATGGGGACTGAACTCTCTTTCAGTACTGCTTATCATCCTCAAACTTGTCGTCAAACTGAAAGAGTGAACCAAGTGATGGAAGATCTTCTTCGGTCCTATGTGCTATCTTATAGCAAGGACTAGGAGAAATCTTTGCCATTTGTGGAATTTTCCTACAATAATAGCTACCAAGCAAGTATTCAAATGTCACCTTTTGAAGCCTTGTATGGGAGAGCTTGTAGGACCCCATTGAATTGGTCTGAGTCTGGTGAAAGATCATTCTATGGTCCAGACCTGGTAAAAGAAGCTGAAGAGCAAGTTCGCTTGATTCGAGATTGTTTGAAAACTGCACAGTCTCGTCAGAAGAGCTATGCTGACCATCGTTGTCGTGAATTAAGCTTTGAGGTAGATGACCATGTCTATCTTAAAGTGTCACCCATGAAGGGTACTCATCGTTTTTAGGTAAAAGGGAAGCTCGCACCTTGTTATATCGGACCCTTCCGAATCATTGCAAAACGAGGAGCTGTAGCTTATCAACTGGAACAACCTGAATCACTCTCTGCAGTGCATGATACTTTTCATGTGTCTCAATTGAAGAAATGCCTTCGTGTTCCTATTGAGGCAAGCGCTATGAGCATCTTGATCTCAACCTGATCTTTCCTATCAAGAACAACCAGTACGTATCCTCGACACAATGGAACGCAGGACAAGAAATTGTACTGTTAAGTTCTTGAAAATTCAGTGGGCTAATCATTCCGAGGATGAAGCCACTTGGGAGCGCGAAGATCTGATGCAGATTGAGCACCCCCATCTTTTTGTTGTTTATAACTTTCCTTTGCATCAAGAAAGGAAAGTTTAAACAAAACAATGTAAACAAAGATGTAATGATAACACTATGTTGTTATGTAAAGTTCCTCTTTGTTATCTTTGAAGGAAATCAAGACAGTGGATGTTGAATTTCCTTATAAATCATTTCAATTTCACTTCTTCCTAATCTCTAACTTGTTCCAAATCTCGGGGACGAGATTTTCTTAAGGGGGGTAGGTTTGTAACAGCCCCAATTCTATAAACAGTAATTAAATGCTTTAGGAACAGTAATGAGGTGTTGTTCATAGCATTACTGTTCATTTCTACAATTTGGGCAGTAGGTTACAAATTAAAAACCTTCCTTTTAGCCAAAATCCTAAAGAACCATTTAAAGTCTTAAAGTAATACAAGATGAAACTTGTATTTTGACTTGGAAGTGTTTTTATTAAAGCCTAGATAAATTATCTTGACTAAAAATAATTTTTGTTGCATTTTTAGAAATTATATTGACTTAAAGAAAAATAATTGTCTTTAAATGAATACTTTCGGGCTAAAATAAATATTTATGTATTTTACAAAGTGATCATGTGATTTTAAAATTTATCTGGGAAATATATCATCCCAGTAGCCTCCAGCAAAAATTTCATGATTTTATAAATTTATTTGCTATTTTTAAAAGCCCAGTCAAACCTTAAAGCCTTTAAATAAGGTTTGGTCAACTAATCTGGTCTCGACTCAAGACCTAGTACTGTAGCGACTCGATCCCATGCGGTTGGGTCCAACCCAGTGCAACCGGTCCGGCTCTGTCACGTTCGAGCATGAGCTCAAACCCCATACGCGATGTGAGCCGTTGATCTTCAATCGAACGGGCGGGGTCGCAACGTCCCACGAGCTGTCCACGTGTGCGCCCTAATCTCCACCGTTGGATCTTAATCTAACGATCGAGGTTAGTGTATGCAATCGGACAACTCCGGAGCCCTTCTCGATCTCCACCGTTCATTTCTGATCCAACAGCGCCTCCCTTTTCGTTTTAAACTTAAAGGCGCGCTTTTATCTGAGCCGTCAGATTCAAATCCTACGGCTTTCCTTTTTACCGCGTGCTATTAAGGCCTGCGCTCCTCTGGGCCGTTAGATCTTCATCGTGTGGTCCAGAGCGGTGTATGCATTCGGACGACTCCGGATCCCCTCACGATCTCCGCCGTCCATTCTTGATCTAACCGCGTCGCTCGTTTCATTTTAAAATAAAAGGCGCGCGCTATCACGGCCTTTGGATTTAAATCCCACGCGCTCCTTTTTATCGAGCGCGATTAAGGCCCAAATTTCATGGGCCATTGGATTGTGTCGTAGGGTCGATTTGTGTATGCAATCGGACCATCCGGTTCTTTGTCCCATCTCGACCGTAGAAATCCAATCTAACGGTGCGCGTCATCTCATCTAATCGAGTGGCGTGTATTCCTTTAATGGACCGTTGGATTCCAATCCAACGTCGGTTGAAAGTAGATCCGAGATTCGCCGGGATCATTTTAATCTCGATCGGCGATTGAAATCGCACGTCCATATTAAAGGTTACCTATTAAAACCTTTTAACCTCTGTATTTATCACACCGCCATTTCCAATCGGACGGTGATATTCTTTTGAGCTTTTAGGAAGCGCGCGCGACTGAGGATGACAAAGGGACCCACATGTAAGAGTGTTCTTATCTTCTTCCCTCTCTCTCTGCGCACAGATCTCTCTCAGAACAGAGGAGAGGATTTATCCCAAAGTTTATGCAACTAATTTTTGGGATAATTAGCCCTAAATGGACACCTCATCAACTCTAGACATTTCCATCTTGCCCTGTAGCTCAACATCCATATATAAACCCTAGCTTTTTGCTCCGCCATTGTTGACCACTGAAGTTCATCCTCCATTGTTGTCCAGTGGAGTTTCTTGCTCCTGTTCTTTGCTTATCCATCCCAAGAACTGGTTTTACCTTGCACTAAGGTTTTGACATCAATTGTAGGTTAAAACCGAAGGCTATCTCTCTGTTGAGCAGAATCAACTTTCTTAATCTTTGGTGTCTTTCCTACTCTAGTAAGCTAAAACCCTAGTTTTTAACATTTTGAGCATCTTAATGACCTTAGAAGCTCCTGTGAATCATTCTTTTGAACATCAGTAGCTTCAACTTGCTCTAAACTGAAAAGTGATTATTCTAGCTTTTCAGTCCATTATGTCATTTTCAAGGCCTAGGGTTTCTCCTGTCAACTTATCATCCTAGTTAGGTTTCAACTAAACCCTAGTAGCATAACAAGTTAATCTTTCAATTCTTGTCATCATCTATTTTGCCTCATAGCAAAGATTTGTCTCTGTTCTCTTTTGTCGGCTCAACCGACAAAAATAGGTTTCTTTTTAGTTGTTGTAATCTACTCGATCAGGGTTAGATTAGTGTTAGCTTGGGATATTAATTACCCTAAAAGATCATGCTAAGTTTCATTTCTGAACCTTTGCTTGATCTATCTTCCTTTTTCCCAAAATCTGCAATGCATTGCATTTCGCTCTTTTCAAATCAAAATGAAACTTTGAACTAAACCTAGTTTCGCCATTTGAAAACAGAGTTTATAAAATGGGTTAGTATCACTATTATGGGTAGTTATGGCTTAAGCATATTGTCAATCATGCATTTCAGCATTGATCATGCATATTTCTTCCATTTTGTACTTACTGTTGATTTTGGCATTTATTGGATTTTATTGCTTCTTATAGAATCTGGTTCTTCTGAAGCACTTGAATTTATTTCTGAACATCCTGAGCCTGCAACAGAAGTATACTATTATCAAGGCAAGCTTCCTCTCTGCACCATGTTGATCCTAAATTTTATACAATAGATTTTCTAAATCCAGTGACAACTGTGCATGCTATTTTTTGGAAAATACAAATTGTGACTGTTAGTAGTTAGTTATGACCTAACATGATGGATTACCTCAATTGTCACCATACACTCAAACTTAGTATAGTATTGTATATTATAGTATATTTTCAGTTTTGGCTTAGATATGCAGTCTAGAGATTTTAGAGTTTGACAAGCATATCTTGTCAAACATGGGAATCACAAAAGACCTTCTGTTATTTGAAACTCTTTGTCCAGTTTCTTTAAATCAGACTTGTGTTTTAAATTTAAATTGATCTGGACAAGAGGAAGCTAGTGATGGTGCTTTTGTGCACGAGATTGGGATTTGTGGTGGACTTGTCCGGGTTAATTAAGGACCGAACTCTGATTATTCAATTCAAGTCCCCCACGTACTTCCACATGCAGTGTATGGGCGCTGTTTGGTTAAGTAAAATGTTAAGACTGTTGGGTTGGAAACAGGGGAGTAAGGATATGTGTATTGACCTTGTATGGCATAGATGCTTTGGTCTTTGGACTGCGTTTTATGCCATGTGAGCTGGTATGTCAATGTCGGATGTTATTAGAAGGGTGAGGCGTATATGTGCTCCGTAGCATATACGCACCTTAAAGATGCCGATTGCAAACTAGTATGGGTAGCGAACCCTCGCACTTCTTTTGTTTGGGTCGGCATTCTGACGCAACATGTGTGCCCAGTTAGCGAGATGCTATCGATCGTTGTTTAAGCGAGATCGGTTCACACATGGGGTCCAACTCAATAGTGTTAGCTTGTTGAAAAATACCAAATCTTAGTTTCCCCGGTCGGCATACCAAAGGAAGTATGTCATCATTCGGAGGCATCCGAAGGCAACGGGCTAGCTAAGTCATGTGGGTAAAGATGTACACCCCTGCAGGGTATAAACTGTTCGAATAGCCGTGTCCACGGTCATGGACGATAACTTGAATTGATGTCACCTGTATAGAAGTTTTGATTTACAAAACTGGTTTCGGTTTTTGACTTTGCATGAGGGATTCATGCACTGTACTGTTTACATTTAATGTCTTTACTTATTGTTCTACTTTATCTTTGATTTATTAAATTGCTTTATCAAAATTTAGTCTTTGTAGGTTAAGATGTATCGGTTTATGCAAATCTGAACCTTTAAACCTTCCTGTTGTAACCTTATGCATGTAAAAAAATTCTATTCCTTTGATTATGTTCTAACAAACACTTAATTTTATTAGTTTGTGTAAGACTTGCTGAGTACCTTCCGTACTATAGGTGCTATCACCTATTGTTGCAGGTGAGGACGGTTTTCTTTATGAAGTACCCGTTAGCGACGATCAGGGTGACGCTAACGAGTAAAGCTACTTCTTTCCTCCACGCAATTGCCTGCGGGTGGATGAGGCCATTGGTTGACTTTAAGTTTTTATTTTGCTTCCGCTGTTGAACATGTTGTAGTGACCAAGTCACTCTATAATGTAGTACTAAAACCGAATGTTGTACACTTATGTTTAATTATATAAATGAATGACTTGTATGTGTATGATGCAATGTTGTTGAAGGATATATATGCAATGGTCGTTGATCCTGGGAACCATTGTGGTATATATATATCCGGGGAGCCTGATTATTGGATCGGTTACTTGTTAAATTTATACCTTTAGCATGATCTTTAATAAAGGGACAGTACTGTTCCTTCATTAATAATTGTGCTACAGTATGAATTTAATTAAGTACATTTCCAATAACCTGGGGCGCCCACACTTGCAAGCTCCGAGATGGTCGAGAAGCTTGGTTTGACCACACAACCACACCCACGTCCCTACTACATCCAATGGTTCAATTCGTGTGGTAAGTTAAAGGTAAACAAAGTTGTGAGAGTACAATTTTCAGCTGGTAACTACAAAGATAGTACCAACTTTGATGTAGTGCCTATGCAAGCATGCTCGTTGTTGCTCGGTAGGCCTTGGATATATGATAATGATGTTTTGCAGTATGGTAGAGCTAATACTTACTCATTCTCACATAGGGGTAAGAAGATTAAGTTGTTGCCTTTGACACCTGCTGAAATTGTGAAAGATGAAGTAGAGCGTGCTAGCAATGAAAGAAACACCAATGAACATAATTCTGAAAATCAGCAAGTAGTGAAACATATTTACCCACCTAAAAAGGAGAAAGTGGCGCCAGTTCCAAGGCCGAGGGAATTAAATTGAAAGGGTGTGTCATGCTTGCCACTAAATCTGAGCTTGCTGAAATTTGTGATAATGAGCTGCTATGCTATGCTTTGATATGCAAAGATGCTTTATTTTCACTTGAAGATATATCTAGCTCTTTGCCCCTGTTGTTGCTAATCTTTGCGGGAGTATGTGGATGTATTTCGGTGATGTACCCCGGGTTGCCCCTATTCGAGGATAGAGCATCAAATTGATTTGATTCGGAGCGACTTTGCCAAACCGTCTTGCATATAGGACCAATCCGAGGAGACTAAGGAAATTCAGCGACAAGTCCAAGATCTTTTGGACCGTGGGTACGTAAGAGAAAGCCTTAGTCCTTGTGTTGTTCCTGTTCTTTTGGTTTCTAAGAAAGATGGAACTTGGCGTATGTGTGTTGATTGTAGAGCCATTAATAATATTACCATAAGGTATCGTCATCCTATTCCTAGGCTAGACGACATGCTTGATGAGTTGAGTGGCGCTATTATTTTCACAAAGATTGACTTGCGAAGTGGCTACCACCAGATTAGAATGAAACTGGGAGATGAATGGAAAACTGCTTTTAAAACTAAGTTCGGACTATATGAATGGTTAGTGATGCCTTTTGGTCTAACTAATGCACCTAGTACCTTCATGCGATTAATGAACGAGGTTTTACGTCTTTTCATTGGGAAATTTGTGGTGGTTTATTTTGATGATATCTTGATTTATAGCAAGTCACATGAGCTACACTTGAATCATATATGTGCTGTTTTTAATGCCTTGAGAGATGCACGTTTGTTTGGTAACCTTGAGAAGTGCACCTTTTGCACCGATCGAGTTGCGTTTCTTGGTTATGTTGTGACACCACAGGGAATTGAGGTGGATGGGGCAAAGACTGCAGCCATCCAAAGCTGGCCGACGCCCACTACTGTGTCACAGGTGCGGAGCTTCCATGGACTTGCTGGATTCTATCGACGTTTTGTGCGGGATTTCAGCACCATTGCTGCACCATTGAATGAATTGACAAAGAAAGGAGTGTCATTCCAATGGGGACCTGCGCAAGAGAAGGCATTCCACTTATTGAAAGAGAAGCTCACCCAAGCACCCCTACTCCAACTCCCTGATTTTGGTAAGACTTTTGAGATTGAATGTGATGCTAGCGGGATTGGGATAGGTGGTGTATTGATTCAAGAAGGTAAACCAGTTGCATATTTCAGTGAGAAACTAAATGGGCCTAGTCTGAATTATTCTACCTATGACAAAGAACTGTATGCTTTAGTTCGTGTGCTTCAAACTTGGCAACATTATCTATGGCCCAAAGAATTTGTTATACATTCAGATCATGAATCGCTAAAACATATTAGAAGCCAAGCTAACCTAAATAAACGACATGCTAAATGGGTAGAATTTATTGAGTCGTTTCCATATGTCATAAAGCATAAGAAAGGTAAGGACAATGTGATTGTTGATGCGCTTTCTAGACGTTATACCATGTTATCTCAACTTGACCATAAGATTTTTGGTTTAAAGGCCATTAAGGAGTTATATGCTACTGATTTGGACTTTAAAGAAGTGCTTTAGCTTTGTAAAGGAGGGAGAACATGGAATAAATATGTGATAATTGATGATTTGATCTATCGTGCTAACAAGCTATGCATTCCAGCTAGCTCCGTTCGTCTTTTGTTGTTGCAGGAGGCGCATGGAGGAGGTTTGATGGCGCATTTTGGAGCAAAGAAGACAGAAGATGTGCTGGCTGCCCACTTCTTTTGGCCAAAGATGAGGCGCGATGTTGAGCGCTACGTGGCTCGCTGCACTACATGCAACAAAGCTAAGTCCCGTCTCAATCCACATGGACTTTATATGCCTCTCCCTATTCCTAGCGCCCCTTGGGAAGATATTTCTATGGATTTTGTTTTAGGATTGCCAAGGACAAAGAGGGGGAGAGACAGTATATTTGTAGTAGTGGATCGATTTTCTAAAATGGCACATTTTATACCTTGTCACAAGAGCGATGATGCTACAAACATAGCTGATTTATTTTTTCGAGAAATCATTCGCTTACATGGAGTGCCCAATACTATTGTCTCGGATCGCGACACAAAATTTTTGAGCCACTTTTGGAGATCACTTTGGAACAAATTGGGGATAAAGCTGCTGTTTTCTACTACGTGCCATCCCCAAACTGATGGACAAACGGAGGTTGTCAACCGCACGTTATCCACCATGTTGCGGGCTGTTTTAAAGAAGAATTTGAAGATGTGGGAAGAGTGTTTACCGCACATTGAGTTTGCTTACAAAAGGTCGGTACACTCCACCACCAAGGTAAGTCCGTTCGGGTAGTGTATGGTTTTAACCCCGTGCTCCTATTGATTTACTACCTTTGCCTACCTCTCAACACATTAATTTAGATGCTAAGAAGCGTGTTGAATTTGTTCTTAAGTTGCATGAAACAACTAAAGAAAATATAGAGCGTATGATGACAAGTATAGGGTTCTTTGGAAGTAAAGGTAGGAAAGAAATAAAATTTGCACAGGTGATTTAGTTTGGGTGCATTTGAGGAAAGACAGTTTCGAGTTAAGAAAATCAAAATTGATGCCTAGAGCTGATGGACCATTTAAGATAATTAAGAAGATAAATGACAATGCCTATCAATTGGAGCTACCTGCAGATTTTGGGGTTAGCCCCACATTTAACATTTCAGATTTGAAGCCATACGTGGGAGAAGCAGATGAGTTTGAGTCGAGGACGACTCCAATTCAAGAGGGGGAGGATGATGAGGACATCACTCCTTCGGATACACACACTACACAAAATCCTACGGATCCAGTTGCGAAACTACAAGGCCCTATGACAAGAGCTCGTGCACGTCACTTAAATTATGAGGTGAGCTCGTTTCTAGGTGCTAATAATTTATCTATGCAGAATGGTATACTACCTAATAATTGTGATCTGTTGTTACTTAGGAATAATGGATCCCCAAGGTCTACGACCAGGTCTACAAGCCCTACGACCCGATCCCGCGGCGCTACGACCAAGTCTTAAGATCCTCGACTAGGTTCGCCAGCGCTACGACCAGGCCAGCGAGCGCTACGACCACATCTCAAGCTCCTCGACAAGGAATAATGGATCCCCAAGGTCTACGACCAGGTCTACAAGCCCTACGACCAGTCCTGCCAGCGCTACGACCAAGTCTCAAGATCCTCGACTAGGTTCGCTAGCGCTACGACTGCACTCACCGGCGCTACGACCACATCTCAAGCTCCTCGACAAGGTTCGCAAGACTACGACTGCACCGATCGATTGCTACGACTAGGTCTCACGCTCTACGACCAGTCATTAGGTGCTGCGACACCGTTTTGGGCCTAATAGGGCCTTGTAAGCGTGTCGGGGTCAAAGTCTAGGTTGTGTACGCCTCTCCCCATGGTCGCACAACCCTAGGTCAACCCCCTCACGTTACCCCCCTATATATATACAGCAGCCGCCACAGTTTAGGGTTGGGTTTTTCTTAGATTATTCTGCCACTTTGCAGTTTCACCGTTTATCGGTTTGAGGAACCCCACATTGTGAACTTCATTCATATTCGCAATACAATTCAGATTGCATTTTCCTTGTTCTTGTGAGTTGCTTCGATTGCTTGTAGGAACAATAACCCTCGTGGTAAGGTCGATCGCGTGCGAGCGTGGTTGATAACGACAGTCGTGCGGGTGTAGCGAATTGTGAGGTGACGATCTGCTGGTCGAAAGCCTCAAAGCGTCAACGTCCCCACGATGAAACCAATCGAACCTATCGGAAGATCGGGACACCGTGCCACATCATATAGCCATACTCTTAATCATAGTTTATCAAGAACTACTACAATACACCATCAAATTAATCAACTTCCCTTCCAAGGTTCTTACTTGAGATCGATTACACACCACATTACAGACCCAACTTGATAACCCATATCATATCCATTAATTTCTCTGATTATAACCTCTCACTTAACCATGACAAGACATCACAAAAGGATTTTAACACTTTCCGTCAGAAAAGAGATGCATTAAACTTCAATACTCGGAATAATCCAAAAAAATACACAGAGCCAAAGCTTTCTCATGTTAACGAACTTGCAGCAGAAAACTTTCATTATCCAAATATCAAACAAATAAATGAGTCATATTCTCCAATAAGAAAGATGGAACAACCATGGAAATATTAATCTCGCCAATTAACAACGATCATAGGTAGCAAAAGCAACTCAACAGTTGAAAAACAATAATTATTTTAGAGAACAATTAGAGACATATTGAAACCCATCAACTACAATGAACCACGAACCCAAGAGAAATTCATCAACCACCACTAGACAAGAATTGGCCAAATTCAAATCAAGGAAGAGAACAACTTTTCTAAAGAAACTCACGCTCAACACCTATAACAATGGTACTCGGGGTAACTACTCCCCTATTCCCATACCACGAACGGTGGTGTAACCTGGCAAAGCCCAGGCCATAACCATGACCTTTACCTCTCGACATCCGCTACTATCACACATAACCAATATAATCAATTATAAGTATACAAAATCATATCATAGCATGAATCATCAATACAACATAACGAAAATGTAATTGCAATGCTTGACCCATCCCATCCTACTGTGCACCAGTGTGTCAAGTTTTGAGTTAATTTTTTTTTACCTGAAACAGTAGAGAGCTCTAAGTTTTGAGTTAATTAACCAATAGCAAATTAAGTTACCCAAGTTGTTAACTTATTCACCACGGACCTAAAGCCCGCTCTGATACCAACTGTAACATTCCAGCTCAACAAGAGCCTGGAATGCTACTAAGTGAGTAACAATTAAAATTAAGACATCTTACTAAATTTTGGCAGAATCCTCTTTGTATAGTTAATCATACCAGAGGTTTGCACTACTATTTATAACAATAAACAGTAATCCAATCATCAAATCTATAACGTAAACATAGAGGCAGCCATAACATGCTAAACAACTCTATTACGAAACATCCAATGCACAAGAAATAACCAATAGAGAATCCTTCAAGCAGTTTGCTCAATTATTAAAGCATGTTCCAAATTTAACCAATTATAAATTGTTCGTGGCAGTGTGCACCCAAACTTATGACTATTCCCTCCCATGTATGCCGTTCTCAAAAGGGGTAACTAAAAAAACAAACAACAGCAAGAGTGAGTCCAAGACTCAACAAAGTACAAATTAGTGAGACAAAAACATACACAGCTATATCATCCTCATCCAACCACCATTCTCCATGCTCAACCAATTCACATACGCATGCAATGCAAATGCTCAAATGTAACTTTTCTTTTCTCTTTGCATATACCAGTAATGCGAAATATGCATCCGTCGATGCATACCCATGCTTGTGCCTTCTAGCACAGGGACCATAAGCCCACACTCCACAAGTGTGAGGACAACAAGCCCATCCAATACATGATAGGGACCTCAAAATCAATGCTTGGTCACCATGTGACCAAGCCTCAAAAATGATAACATGATGCGTATGAATCAATTCTTTTATCTAACATAAACATGTATTAGCCAGCAGCAACATACATGAATAAAGAGCATAACTGTACTTCTAGCATTCATTAACAAAGACATACACATCATTCTAGCATCCATGAGTAGACAAAATATACTTACTACCAGCAAACATGAACCATCACTCTTAATTATTCTATCACTATTTGTACTTGCCTCAACTGTGTGAAGCTTGATAATACGGAGAGGGCGCTGCCCCTGAAATCAAACCACCTAGATAAATATAACAATCACACTAAGAGGATATTTATGGGCAAGACATTGTTAGAAATAAGTACACGACGAACTGCGCTCCCTAGCACGACCCAAAACACCCACTTCTATAGACGTTGATCTGTCCCAAAACATAATAGTCTTCTTCTAAAATTCATAACTTTTCGTATACTTATCCAAATCTAGTGTTCTTTGATTCTCCTGAAAGCTTATTAAATTATCCACATAAAACTGGTTGGTGAGATTCCCAGATTTTGTCATCTTCTATCCCTACCAAATAGATTACTAAAACTGCTAAATCCCGTGAGAGGCTCTGGACAGCGAGACTACAACTAACGTATCTTTCAGCACACTTGTCCAAAAATTATGATCTTAAGCTCTCTGTAAACCTTACGAACATATCTACAACTTTTATTTTGGTGAGATCTTCTAAATAATTCATTAACTATCTGCTAATGACCGATTAACATTGACTGCCAGAATTATGATAGAACCACAGAACAGCGGCGCTACGAAAATCATATCTCCTGGTCCACTCATCCAAATTACCTGATCCAAGACTCTATTGAAAGCTAAAGACATGACCTACAAATCTCTAGGAGATGGCCAGATCAACGTGTGAGGACCCCCGAAATCGGATCCGTATCAAGCTAAGTGATTACGCCGTAAACACAACACTTAACGTGAGACGAACACGATTCCAAGTGACCCGGATATGTGTCACATGCTAGCTCCCGAGGATCAGTGGCTAACATGCACATATCCTAGTACAAAACATTGCAATCACATCCATACACAATGTACAAGAATAAAAGAAACTTTAATACATTTTCAACATAGAACCTTTCGGTCCCAATTTTACATAAGAGGGCCAATCGGCCAAATCTAAATAACAATAACACAAATAAATTGCAGCGGAAGATAAACTTAAATAAAGAGGGAATAACCGAGTTGGCATGCCCACAATCCCACAAGCAACCAACTGGAGTTAAAACCGTTCCACCCGTCGTTCTCACCTGAATAAATAGACACTGTTAGAGTACAAAGTTGTACTCGCGAGACTTTCAAAAGAAATAAGGATGCATGTAAGTATCAAAGGAAGGCTACTACACTAGTCAATTTTAGCATAAAGCAAGTTTTGCATATAGATAAACAATAAAGATTCTAACTAGCCAATTGTAAAACATTTAGAAAACATTTTATAGCAGTAAGTAATGATCATCAATGGTATAATCTCCAAATATAATCAACACACGAACGTCCCGTTCGTCGCACAAATCATTCCTCAACAAAAGTTGACGCGCGAACAACGCGTTCATGATAACAATTTAGTTCTAACATAAAGACAAAACATTTCCAACCATGACCCAACTTAAATTTCTCAAAAGCTAACTGTGCCTGCTTTCCCACAAGTGTTGTCCATAACCTAGGACGAGGCTATTCGAATAGATTTAGTTACTCTGCAGAGTTGTACAGCTTTACCCACACGATATGCATTCCTCTTAATGTCGGCCAATGCACTCTTCCATAGGAGTGTGACTGAGGTAGCATAACGAGGCCGTTACAATGTCATGTCCTAACTATCAAACCACCCGAGGACGGTCCTATGGCGCGATAAAGATCGCTGAACCACGAGAGTAAACCCTGCACGTAAGTAAGTCCCTATCCAACAAGAGACCCTTAAGGGCAAGTAAGGCGACCCTTACATGCCCCGCGAGATTGACAAAAGAACAATTAAATACATAACAATAACAATTGTCAACCCCATTGTGTTTTGATAGCTAACACACAACAAATTATTAAGCCAAGCCTTCGCCATTATCCCGCGTGTGGTTGCACGTAAGACATGGTTCATCACACCACGCATCGGTCCTTAACCACTCAGACGGGCTACACAATTCCATAACAACAAGCAACAATAGTAATTCATCATCAACCTACACCCGCCCAAGTTAAGAACATAAAACCCATGCCCAACATGTCCACAAACCCGGATGCGAAGATCTGGATATAATCCTCAAGTTCAACATAATCCAATCTATAAAATCCTCAAATTTTATTAAGATTCAATTCGATCGATCGGCTGATGGACTAGCTCCATCAACCTCTTTCGGCTAATACTACTAGCAAGGCTAAGCATCGTTCTACAAACTAGCAAACAACCCATATAACATATATCCTTAATCATTCAAGGTAAAAGGGTAATCAACATTCAAGGAGGGCTAATGCAGCAATTAGGAGATTAACTACTTCTACCCATAAACATATATTTCAAAATAGCTTGCAATTGCGAATAATAAAACTCACACAAAACATTTAAAAGCCACTGGGAGCAATATGATCAAGAGGAGGGTGCTCGCACCTTTGCTGTATCACTTGTTCATTCTCAGGTCAATATCATAATACTCTCACGAATATATTGTTATCGTCGAAAACCTAATCGAAAGACGATATTGCAATAAATACCAAATAAAGCCAGAAATTCAACATGCTCAAAAATGTATGAAATTTATACAGTAGGTAGGTCATGATTTTATATGAATTATGGTGAAAGGTTCATCCCATTTGGATTTAGTATGTGAAAGTTAAGGTGGTTTGAATTTGATTTTAATACGCCTTCATTCGTATAATTTAATTATGAGATGAAAATTTGTAGAGCAGTGGTGAGTACATGGATTACATGGATACATAGGCAACATTATTACAAGTTCAAAACAGTTGAGTTTGCTTCAATTGAAGTTTTCATGATTTAGTTATTAATTTCTAAAGTTATCAAGATTTTATAGAGTAAAATAATTCATTTCGGATAACTCTCCATAAAATATAGCTTCAGAACAGAGGTAAGTTTGAAACAATTTTTATAATTAAGTTCATTTTAAATATAAATTATCAAAACTTATTTCACTATTTTTGGAGTTTCAAGAATTACTTATGAATATTTAAAGTTATCACCTTTTTTAATCTAAAAGAATAGTGTTAAAGGGTCAATTTCAAAATAATACTCTCTGCTATAGAGACAAGGTTGAAACAAATTTTAACATAAAGTTTATTAAAAATAAAAATTACCAGAAGTGGTTTCATTCAATTTGGAGTTGATTTGAATTAGATATGGATTTTTGAAGTTAATACAATTTTTCAGTGTAATAATAATTAGATTTCAAATTTCATTAAGTACTGAATACTTTTTCTACCAGGTGTAACCTAACCGAAGCCACTGATGGGTGGGGTCCGAACGGAGGGTTTTGACCCGGTCAAAGTTGACTGGACTCAGCCGAAGCAAAGCAAAGCTAAAGCGCATTTTCCGAAATACGCCTTCTAAGCATGCAAACGTAATATGCTCTGACTTCACCGGGAAAGTAGCCTTTCTTAAGGGAAAACGTACTACCAATTTTACGCATCCACTTAACCGCATAAGGCCCACCCACCAGAGACTCTGTTCTGCAGTAACCTCCCAACTAAAGATCATTTACACTAAACGAAAACGCGATTACGTGCTACAGTGCGAACGACAAAAGTCACGCGCGGCCGTGAGCTTCACCGGTGGCTCGCCGGTGCGGTGACCCCTGCTGGCGCCGGCCAAGGCCAGGAATAGGTGCCCAATAGCTGTGCGATCCTAGGGGAGCCTTCACACGGAGCTGGGACGGCCGGTAGTGGCGGCGCACCGCCGGTGAGCGGCGGCACCACTACGGTGGACATGCAAGAGCCAACCTGATGGCACATTGAGCACCAAAACGCGAGTACGAGCTACTAGGGGACATAGTGTGTAACACCCCAACTCAGCACGAGCCAGGAATGCAACTACCCTAAGCTGAAATACTAAATTTCGGCAGAACCTCCTTTGTATACGAGGATACTGGAGGTTCCACACAACAAAAACACACAAGTAATCATAAACTAGTCATGAAATCCAATTCTAAGATCTAAACATGAATCAACGATAATGAGCTAAGATAACGAATAACCATATGACTTAAAGTTCTCATCTATGTTCTCATTGATCATAAAGGTACCATCCATGACTAAGTTTATTTATTACAAACCAAAAGATGACAAAAGAGAATCATTATTTATCTCTACTACTTAAAAGAAGAAGTTTACCGTGGTCCGTCCTCCCACCATCGTTCGTGTCCGTCGGATCGGCGAGCCTGGAACCAATGGCCAGATCTCATAGCGGCTGGGAACCAAACCGCTGGGCGTTGTCTCGCCCCCACACAGACATCCTCCCACCGTCGTCCATCCCTCGGCGGTGGCCACCTCTCGAACCTACTCTCTTCTCCAACCTCGCCAGTCCTCTCCTCTCTGTCCTTCTCCTCACCTGCAGCCCCACTCTTGGCCTCTCCCTTTCCCACACCTAAACCTAGCCGACGAGATCGGGAACTCGGGGAAAGCCAGATCTGCGTCGGCGAGCTCGAGGAAGGCCAGATCCGGCGTCGGCGAGCTCGAGGAATTTCGCACCCACCTCCAGTGTGCTCTAGGGAGGATCTGGAGCCGGTGGGGGTTGAGTGCTAACCGCTCGGTCGCTTTCCCAACCGCTCCCCACGACGCTCTCCTTCTCTGCGTAAGGTGCACCCCAACTCCTCTCTCCCCTCGACTGCGCCACTCTCTCCTCCCCTTATCCTCCTCCATTTCCTACACCGAGACTTGCCATATTTGCCAAGCAAGACCCATGTCGAGTGGCGCTGGTCAGCTCAACGCCGGTTGCTCCCTCGCCGTACACTGATTTGAGTGCCCAACCCCACACATTGCGCCTCCGCCGCTGCTGTGGTTCAGATGGGGGCCAATCGCCGATATCACGGCCACCGACATCGTAGACCTCTCCGTCACCACCACCCCATTGCGTAAGCTCCATCCATGTATCCTCCCTCTCTCTCTCTCTCTCTCCGTGTGATACACCACTCATCATGCGGGACGATGTGCGAGGAATGGCGCCATGAGCCAGAGCTCGCTGAGATAGAAGCCGCCGTGGACAATGGTATATGGATCTATTGGTTTATTTTTAGTATGTATAGAGAGATTTGTGCTCTACTCCATGAGCATGCTGCATCCGTCTCCCATCTCAAACATGTCTTATATTTTGCATCTACTTTGCTGATTGACCTGTCGATTTGAAGTTCATGTGTTTAGTAAAACTGGAGAGTGACGTGTCCGTATTGCTTAATCAAATATTTACAATCAATGTTCTTGCGACGGATATGGAATTACTTTGCACAGCTGCTATGTACATGAGCTCAATGGCCCTAGCAGGTGCCTGTTTTGTGATCGTTGAAGTAATGGGATGAGATGCAAAGTTGCAAGTAATGGAGTATTTTCCCAGCTTATGAGATCTTATGTTTTTCCTTTGCTTATCAAAGTAATAGGTCATTGAGAACGAAGAGATTTCAGCAGGTCGTCGAATGGATTGTGTATTTATGTAGCTTTGAGCAAAAGCTTGGTTCTGGTAGCACTATTACCTATTGGTTAGTACATTTTCTCACAAATAGTACATTGAATCTATCCATATTTATATGTGGCCCTTTCAGTTACAACTTACAAAGATGCAAGTTATGCTTGGTATCACGCATGTCCTCTGCAAATCTTGATTGGCACTTACTATCATTTTAATCGTGCCCTAAACACTTTTAGTGCCTCTTTCGTTGGAGGTATTTTTTCAAGATATGATTGTACAATGAAATTTAAGTGCTATCTGGAGAACTGATTGTAAAACTAAAATTTTCTGGTTTACAAGATAGATCTTATTCCCCATAACTGATGTAGTGTCTAAAATTCTAAAATTTGTTTGCCAAGTTATGATTAAAAGAGGACCACAGTGTTTAGCATATGTTCAGTAAGTTGAGTCATATATTAGTTTCTATCCTTGAATTAGGCCCATGGTGATTGAACACCGGTTGGTTCTTTTGGCAAATTTTTTTACCTATCTTAGAGCATTTAGATATGTATAGTCAATGTTTGGATGCATATTTATTGTAAAAATATACCACACAATTGGTGATATATAATTATCGATATAAAACAGAATGCTTCTACTGCTTAGGTTTTAGGGGATGAGTGGTGATAGTGTAAACAAGTGCTCATCTATACAAGCAATCATTTTTTACAATACTATGAGCTCACATGAACCCATCCATGCAATGTTCTAACATTATATTCTCAATTTTGTCACCGTTTTTACTGGTCAATTTATTGAGATTAATCCCATAAGCTTCTTTTGCATGTTTTGCTTCCAGAGTTGAACTAAGGATTAAACATGGGTGCATATAATGCTAGAAGGCTGAAGATAAGGTGGATTTTAAAAAAGGTTAAGGTAGCTTTTGGTTTTTGAAAATTCCCCCTTTTTAATTGTGCACATTGCCCTTTAGCTCATCCTTATTTCAAGGTTTGATTCAGTAATTGACATACAGGGAAGCGTAGTTGCTGCGATGGCCCAAATGAAAGAATGCAAGCCCTTTCTGTTTCAAGTTCCACCATTAGATTTTCAGACCCACTAACTCAGATTATGCATTAGCTTTTTCTTCGAATTCTGTGGCTAATTATAATGCTTGGTATAACTAGGCAAGAAATTTTGAGTTGCAACATAAGTAAACTCATTTGCTTTGATGATCGCTTCTTGATGAACATGTATGTGTCAACTTACCGTAATTTCTAATTGTTGTTTTTTTATGGACTGAATCTAATCAGTTTATATCTACAACTTCATCATGTAATGCTTTAGTGCAAAATAAAAAAAACATTGGAATAATCCATCTTATACGGGGAACATTGAAATTATTAATGTTGTTTCAGAATGAGTCGATTGAGACGGCTTATTTTAGATGTGCTTACCAGTACTAGTTATAGTAATGAGTCTAATGTGAAGTGCATTATTCGAGTAGTGCTCATCTACTCCCTCCCAAGTGAACTTCATCAACGATCACCTAGAAATAAACAAACAAAGCAAGAGTGAGTCCATGACTCAGCAAGTACAATGATTAAGAAAAACATTCATTCATTGAAGATCACACATAACATCAATGAGTTCGATCATAACACACTGGATTACTTATGAATACATGATATGAATGCTCAAATCAAGGAATGGACTGCACACACGCCAGATATCGGTATAGCCGGTGAACACCGTCGGTGATCACTCAAGCCCGCATCTTAACAAAAATGCGGATCCACTTCCGTATGAAGAACGTTTCATACACGGTGTCCAACATTGCCCATATTGGAATTAATGGGTCTTATCCAACCATCTTGGAATTGATGGTGGTTCTCATCCACTCCGTGGACGTCAAATGACAATGAATGCATGCAACAATTAAATGAAATATACCATAACATCACTTCTATTCATGAACTCAATGTATTGAACAAGGCATGAATGATTCATTTCACATGTCTCACAAGTTACCAAAACAACTCATGCTAAAAACCACAATGCACAAACATCCAAATAAACATGGTACTTGCCTTCAGCGTTGCGGCGTTATCCGCAACGAAGGCGCTTATACCAAGTTCCGCCGCCTAAACCAACGAAATAACTTAATAAGTATACATGATACCCAGCTCAACTAGTCGGTGTTCTATTTTACTTCTATTAGAGTCAATTAAATCCTATATCGCATAGACTGAAAAACAGCGAGTCTGTCCAATAAGAAAAATCCTGGACAGCAACACGGGACTAACATAACTCACAGCCTGGAAGTCGAAAAATAGCAAACCCAATTTCTGTAGATTCTTAACTGGTCTAACTACAAAACTCTAGTTGACGCGACAAACCAATTTGGTCAAATTAATAGGCTAATAATTGTTTGAACATTCAGCACAGATTCAGCCTACCAAAAATCAGCAGAAATATTCAGTTGATCATAACTTCTGTGTTACAACCCGAATTGAGCGTTCTTTACCAATCTGAAAAGGTTATCGAATTACCTACAATAAACTAGTTGGGTGAACTTTCAGATTCTTCCAACTTCTCTATCATAATATAGAAAATATACAGACAGATTAATCACGTCAGGTTTCTGGCAGCGACTGTTAAAACAGACATATCTTTTGACCCATAACTCGGAATCAAGTAAACTCAGTGGCCATCTAAACCTGACAGGGATACTTCAATTTTCTAGGAGACACCAAGTTCAAAATCTGTGAATAACAATTTCTTATACAATTTACAAATTGACTGCAGAATCTCGTCAGGATTCTGGACAGTCAAGACTAATTCTATCATAACTTTTGACTCGGACCTCGGATTTGAGTGAACTCGGCGGCCACTGAAACGTAAGAACAAGACCTAGATATCTCTAGGAGACCAAACCTTCAGATTGTGCCTAAAAAAACCCGAAACACCCTCTACAACGTACTGGACAGAATCAGTTTCTAAATTTCAGCAAGTCTGCCTAAACAAAAACGTATCCAAATCTCTTCTACCAACTATCAAACCACGAGGATCGGCATCGTTACCCTTGCTACAACCAGGGAGTAGGTAGAAGGATCCTTGGCGAAGAAGCTCTTCCTCCTTTTCACCTCTTTTGCCCCAAGCGAGCTGCTGTCCTCCTCCACTCCTTGCGCAACCGGTAGCGGGAGAAGGTCCGAAGGAAGATTCGGGAGGCAAACCAGCAGGGAGCAGCACCAATGGAGGTTGGGGGCGACTCCTAGGGGCAGGGCATGAGGGGGAAGAGAGGAGGAAGGGAGGGGGTGGCGGCCAAAGGGGGAGGGGGTTTCGGCCAAGGGGGGGGGAAGAAAAGGGGGCTGGTTAGGGTTTAGAGGGGGAGGGGGCGCATGGGCCTAGGCCCATGGCCGGCCAAGGGGGGTGGGAAGGCTTCCCAGAGGCCCACGACCCTAAAAACTCCGAAAACTGAAAGTTTTAAGCTTTCCGGAGTTCCCCGATTAAAATCTTTCTTTCCCGACTAAAAACAGGGTATGACATTCTACCCCCTTAATGCATTCGACCCGAATTCTACTCACGCAACGGACACAAGAGCAGAAGTCTAAGGAATTGAAAACAAGATTTAACACGTACCAGCAACAAATAGGTCTGGATACTGCTCGCGCATGCGAGACTCCAGTTCCCAAGTGGCTTCTCTCTCCGTTTGATGAGACCAAAGGATCTTTACATACTTCAAAGTTTTATTCCTCAAAACCCGCTCTGATTCTTCCAGAATTTTCACTGGTCGGGACTCAAAAGTAAGGTCCTGTTCAATGCTCAACGGCTCCATTGGAATTGCATGCTCGGGGTCAAATAAGAACTTCCTCAACATGGACACATGAAACACATTATGAATCCTCTCATAGACTCGGAAGATCCAAAGCGGTAAGCCAAATTTCCAACTCTTGCCATGGCCGAAACGGTCCGATGTACCTTGGGCTAAGCTTCCTTTAGTACCGAACGCACTACGCCTTTGGTAGGCGATACTCGAAGGACCTCGTCACCCACATTGAACTCCAATTCTCGCCTCCGACATCTGCGTAGCTTTTCTCGCCGGCTCGAGCAGCTAACAAGTTCCTTCTAACTCGGCCACTCTAGCTACGGTTTTTGAACCCATTCGGACCCAAAGCTGTCCCTCTCCCACCGCATCCCAACACAACGGAGATCTGCATTTCCGCCATAAAGGACTTCAAATGGTGCAGCTCGAATCTGGAGTGATAACTATTATTATAGGCGAACTCGCCAAAGCGGTGATCTTCCCAACCACCCTTCCAGGATAAAACACAACACCTGAGCATATCTTCTAAGGTTTGAATTGTACGCTCAGACTGACCATCTGTCTGAGGGTGGAATGCAGTACTAAGACGGAGTTGCGTGCCCAAAGCACTCTGCAAACTCTCCCAAAACTTGGAAACAAATTTGGCATCTCGGTCGGAAACAATAGTCTTTGGCACCCCGTGCAACCGTACTATCTCTCGCACATAAAGTGGAGCCAAATCGCTCGCAGAATTGGTGGTTCGAATAGGAATGAAATGTGCAGACTTACTGAACCGATCCACTATCACCCATATAGCATCCTTCCCTCGCTGAGTGCGAGGTAAACCAACCACAAAATCCATGGAGATGTCATCCCATGGCCACACCAGAACCTCTAAAGGTTGCAACAATCCTGCCGGCCGCTATGTTCAGCCTTAACACCGCTGGCAGATCCCACACGAGGCCACATCTCGCGCAATATCGACTTTCATTCTCTTCCACCAGAAATTCTTCTTCAAATCTTTGTACATTTTGGTCTCACCTGGATGTACAGATATCTGGTACGGTGGGCTTCCTTTAGAATCTCATCTTTAATCTGTGCCTCCTGTGGCACACAAAGGCGACCTTTAAATCGCAAAGTACCGTAATCATCTATACCAAAATGGTCTTGCTTGCCTTCATCTAGGCGCTTCTCACACGCTGGAGCATTTGATCATCTTTGTTGTGCTTTCCGCACTGTTCGGAATGGTCGACTCAAGAAGCAACCGGTCTCGGTCTCGGCGGTACCGCAAAGCAAAAGATATATCCATACGCTCAAAATCAGCGATGAGACAAGCGAGGGTAGGAGGTGTCGCCTTGCGACTCGGGGCATCGGCTACAACATTTGCCTTGCCGGATGATACCGAATGGTGAGATCATAGTCCTTTATCAACTCCAACCATCTCCTCGCCTCGAGTTTAAATCTTTCGGGTAAAGATGTATTTGGACTCTTGTGATCGTGAAAATGTCACAAGATTCGCCATACAAATAATGGCGCGGATCTTTAAAGCCGATTACTCTGCGCAAGCTCTAGATCATGAGTAGGATAGTTCTGTTCATGTTTCTTGGTGCCGAGACGCATAGGCAATCACCTTACCATCCCGCATAAGTACACAACCCACCCAACTCTAGACGCATCTGAATAAATAGTGAACCGCTTCCTTGGTTCGGAAGGGTGAGAATTGGGCGGTCACCAATCTATCCTTCAAAGTACGAAGCTTCGTTCACACGCATCCGTCCATCTGAAACTTGACACCTTTCTCGTGTCAACCGAGACATTGGTCTAGCAATGGTAGAGAAACCCTCCACGAAACGCCGGTAGTAACCAAACCAAACCAGAAAACTCCTCACTTCTTTTACATTGGTTGGTCTCTTCCATTCCACCACCGTTGAAATCTTACTTGGATCGCGAAATGCCCTCTTGATTGATTACATGGCCCGAAACCCAACTCGTAAATCCGAATTCACATTTCTTCAACTTGGCATAGAATTGGTTCACTCTCAAGGTCTCGATACCAACCTCAAATCCGAGCATGTTCCTCTTCCGTTTTGGAATAAATCAAGATGTCATCAATGAATACTACGACGAAATCATCGAGGAAAGGGTGCAACATACTATTCATGGCTTCCATGAAAATCGCAGGAGCATTAGTTAGTCCAAATGACATAACCTTATACTCATAATGACCATACCTTGTAGAGAAAGTCGTCTTCTCAATATCTTGCTCGCGAACTCGAATCGATTATAACTCGATCAAGGTCAATTTTGGAAAATATTTTAGCTCCCTTCAACCGATCAAAGAGATCTTCAATACGGGCAACGGATATTTATTCTTCTGATTGCTTGATTAAGAGCCCGTAGTCCACACACATACGCCAACCTCGTCCTTCTTCTTAGTGAACGAGCAGAGCTCCCCACGGCGATACACTACGCCGAATCATACCTTTGGATAGCAAATCATCCGTTGCTTTTTCAACTCCTCCTGGAATGGTCGTGCCAAGCGGTATGGAGACATCGAAATAGGTCGGGTTCCCGAACAAGATCTATCCGAATTCCACTTCACGCTCGAGGCATACCAGAAGCTCCACAGAAACACGTCAGAAATTCATTCACCACCGAATATCTTCAATTCGAAGTGGAGATTCGGACTTTCGCTAAGAGACCAAAGCAACCCAATGTTCGAGGCTCGACGACTAGGAAACAGACTAGCCAACACACACAGGAATCAAACGGCGACCGCCTCTGAAACACTAGTTCCTCTCCGACGGAGCTCGCAAAGTCACCGTCTTCCAAAACAACAAATCTTGGCACGGTAAAAGAATAGCCAATCCATACCCAAGATAACATCAAAGGTGATAATGAATCACCATGAGATTGGCAATGAAATTTTCATCTTCTATAGTGATAGTACAACAGGACAAATGTAGAGCTGAAATAAGACCTCAGGGAACCGACCACCACAGATTCGAAATAGATTGCAAACTCAAACCCGCCCTTTTAACAAAATCTAAGGACACAAAAGAATAAGTAGCCCCGAATCAAACAGTAACGAAAGCCTCATGTGAATCAACTAATAAAGTACTGTCACCACATCGTATGCCCACGGTGTCGTGGGTGGGCATGGCGCGACTCCCAAAGGTGCCGGAGCGGAGGACGCACCAACGCCTACGAGAGGAGGGGCAGGAACTGCAGCAGTGAGAACGATGGCGAGCGAGATGGAGCGAGCTTCGGAAGAACCGGTCGAGGCGCAGGAGCTGAAATCGCGCGGTGAAACCCATCCGGTGAGAACTGTGGCACAAAGGTGCAACCAGAGTCCGAATCGAGCCCGAGGAGTACTAGAGGACGACGCTGCTGAATCGCTTCCACTTGATGATACTTGCGGATTCGCACAAGCGAAAGCTTGTGGCCCTCTCGACCACACCGACGACAAGTCCTCTGAAAGAACATTCGACGCACGATGCCCCTCTCCACACTTAAAACATTTCATACCTTGACTGAGGCGGGCGCATCGAGGTGTGGAAGAAGAAAACGTGGCGCCAAGAAAAAGATCGCCTCGCTGAGCCGGACGAGATGGGCGGCTCCTCAAACCTCTTGGAAGTAGGCCGAGAGGACCCACCTCCACCACCAAAACTCCTCTTCGGCTACCACCAAAACCACCAGCAGGAAGTAGTGCCCCACCGCTTGCTTGCGAAGGAGAATTCCTCTCTGCTCTATCCTCTAGCTCGCTCAACCACGATCTTGAAATCACGCAAAACCGAGGCTCCCAAGATCGACGATACTCCTGAAGGAGACCCGCGAAACCTCTTGGCCTTCTCCAAGTCATCAGCGCCACGGTGGTACAAAGCGTGCATTGTTGAACTCCATCTCGTACTCAGACATCGACCTATTGCCTTGAGTCAACACTAGCAATGATCGCTCCATCTTCTCAATAAAAGAATCCGGATAGTATTTGGCTCAATCGTGCCACAAAACTTCCCAAATGGCGGTCCTCGTGACCGGGTCCTAGCGCATGAACCCCTTCCCACCAGATATCGGCTTGACCCTTCAGTTGAAAGGCCACAAAACGAACCCTTTGCGCCGAGTTCATCTCCAATGCCTCGAACTGACGCTCCATGTACCGAGCCAATCGCTGCTGAACGGGTACCGCCCCATCAAGCGTGTCACCGGCGTCATCCACTCACGAAGACTCATCCTAGTCTCGGTGGAGCTGCGGCAACAACCGAAACGCCATGGCGGCAAAGAAGAAGATTCACGGCGATCGCAGGAGCAACAGGAGCAGCAGGATAAGCTGCCTGCACCTGCCGACGGAGCTGCTCGTTCTCCCTTTGAAGATTCTGAATAATCGCCGACACCGCCTGAGCATCAGCGGCCGGCGCAGCTTGAGCTTCCACAGCTGGTTGAGCAGCTGAGGCAACCTCCTCATTAACCCCACCAGCAGCCTCTTCTGCGGACGTTGCAGAAACAACCGGACCACGTCCACGACCGCGACCACGGACTGGCGGACGCCCACGGCCTCTACCTCTCGCCATCTAAGGACAACACAACGGAACAGCACCAAACTGAACAACAGTTGCACAACAAATAAATCATAACAACAAGAAAATTGCGGAAACAACGAATTGCCCAACCCAACCCATCGGCACGCAGTGTGTCAATTTAAAAATTTTATTTTAACCACGGACCTAAAGCCCGCTCTGATACCAACTGTAACACCCCAACTCAGCACGAGCCTGGAATGCAACTACCCTAAGCTGAAATACTAAATTTCGGCAGAACCTCCTTTGTATACGAGGATACTGGAGGTTCCACACAACAAAAACACACAAGTAATCATAAACTAGTCATGAAATCCAATTCTAAGATCTAAACATGAATCAACGATAATGAGCTAAGATAACGAATAACCATATGACTTAAAGTTCTCATCTATGTTCTCATTGATCATAAAGGTACCATCCATGACTAAGTTTATTTATTACAAACCAAAAGATGACAAAAGAGAATCATTATTTATTATAGTAATGAGTCTAATGTGAAGTGCATTATTCGAGTAGTGCTCATCTACTCCCTCCCAAGTGAACTTCATCAACGATCACCTAGAAATAAACAAACAAAGCAAGAGTGAGTCCATGACTCAGCAAGTACAATGATTAAGAAAAACATTCATTCATTGAAGATCACACATAACATCAATGAGTTCGATCATAACACACTGGATTACTTATGAATACATGATATGAATGCTCAAATCAAGGAATGGACTGCACACGCCAGATATCTCGGTATAGCCGTGAACACCCGTCGGTGATCACTCAAGCCCGCATCTTAACAAAAATGCGGGGATCCACTTCCCGTATGAAAACGTTTCATACGGGTGTCCAACATTGCCCATATTGGAATTAATGGGTCTTATCCAACCATCTTGGAATTGATGGTGGTTCTCATCCACTCCGTGGACGTCAAATGACAATGAATGCATGCAACAATTAAATGAAATATACCATAACATCACTTCTATTCATGAACTCAATGTATTGAACAAGGCATGAATGATTCATTTCACATGTCTCACAAGTTACCAAAACAACTCATGCTAAAAACCACAATGCACAAACATCCAAATAAACATGGTACTTGCCTTCGCGTTGCGGCGTTATCCGCAACGAAGGCGCTCTTATACCCAAGTTCCGCCGCCTAAACCAACGAAATAACTTAATAAGTATACATGATACCCAGCTCAACTAGTCGGTGTTCTATTTTACTTCTATTAGAGTCAATTAAATCCTATATCGCATAGACTGAAAAACAGCGGAGTCTGTCCAATAAGAAAATCCTGGACAGCAACACGGGACTAACATAACTCACAGCCTGGAAGTCGAAAAATAGCAAACCCAATTTCTGTAGATTCTTAACTGGTCTAACTACAAAACTCTAGTTGACGCGACAAACCAATTTGGTCAAATTAATAGGCTAATAATTGTTTGAACATTCAGCACAGATTCAGCCTACCAAAAATCAGCAGAAATATTCAGTTGATCATAACTTCTGTGTTACAACTCCGAATTGAGCGTTCTTTACCAATCTGAAAAGGTTATCGAATTACCTACAATAAACTAGTTGGGTGAACTTTCAGATTCTTCCAACTTCTCTATCATAATATAGAAAATATACAGACAGATTAATCACGTCAGGTTTCTGGCAGCAACTGTTAAAACAGACATATCTTTTGACCCATAACTCGGAATCAAGTAAACTCAGTGGCCATCTAAACCTGACAGGGGATACTTCAATTTTCTAGGAGACACCAAGTTCAAAATCTGTGAATAACAATTTCTTATACAATTTACAAATTGACTGCAGAATCTCGTCAGGATTCTGGACAGTCAAGACTAATTCTATCATAACTTTTGACTCGGACCTCGGATTTGAGTGAACTCGGCGGCCACTGAAACGTAAGAACAAGACCTAGATATCTCTAGGAGACCAAACCTTCAGATTCTGCCTAAAAAAACCCGAAACACCCTCTACAACGTACTGGACAGAATCAGTTTCTAAATTTCAGCAAGTCTGCCTAAACAAAACGTATCCAAATCTCTTCTACCAACTATCAAACCACGAGGATCGGCATCGTTACCCTTGCTACAACCAGGAGTAGGTAGAAGGATCCTTGGCGAAGAAGCTCTTCCTCCTTTTCACCTCTTTTGCCCCAAGCGAGCTGCTGTCCTCCTCCACTCCTTGCGCAACCGGTAGCGGGAGAAGGTCCGAAGGAAGATTCGGGAGGCAAACCAGCAGGAGCAGCACCAATGGAGGTTGGGGCGACTCCTAGGGGCAGGGCATGAGGGGAAGAGAGGAGGAAGGGAGGGTGGCGGCCAAAGGGGGAGGGGGGGTTTCGGCCAAGGGGGGGGAAAGAAAAGGGGGCTGGTTAGGGTTTAGAGGGGGAGGGGGCCCATGGGCCTAGGCCCATGGCCGGCCAAGGGGGTGGGAAGGCTTCCCAGAGGCCCACGACCCTAAAAACTCCGAAAACTGAAAGTTTTAAGCTTTCCGGAGTTCCCCGGTTAAAATCTTTCTTTCCCGACTAAAAAGAGGGTATGACATAGTGAGGCTCACTAGAGAGTTGGATTGGCCGGAGGAGCTCTAGGGTGGGTTGCCGTCATCAATGGCTGAGGCGGCGGAGAGGAGCTTCCCGAGGAGGTGATGACCAGAGCTGAAAGGAGAGACAAAAGAGATTGGAGAACTTGACCAAGATTGGAAAACGGTGCTGCCGCGAAGGATCTGACCAAAGTTTTACCATGCCGGAGTGGGAGAAGATGAACAAGGTTTTCGGCCGACAAGGAGAAACTTGAAATTCCCGAGCTCTGCATCAGAATGACCAACCTAAAATAGGGGTTTCAGTTATTAGGCTGTGGGACAGAACATGACACCCAAGAATAAGCAAGAGGCTCACCGAGGAGAAGAATGGCACAAAGAGGTCTTGCAGGGCGCGCCTGGAGCGGTGGGAGCACCGACTTGGTCCAACCTCTACACACAAACGCATAGGTTGGCATTAACAAAAAAATGGAATTGTCGTGCAAGAAGAGGACAGGAGGCAAGGTTACAAGGGTTATACCGTGAAGGCGAGCTCCAGGGAGCTCCCTCCTCCTCAGCTCGAGAGGAGAAGTGAGGGAGAAGGAAGGTGGCAGAGGGGTGTTATGCCCGGGTTTTAACGGCATCAGGAGCGGCGTTAGCAGGTGCAGCTCGGGGACCGGTGTGCGAGGGCGGTGGCTGACGGAGGTGACGGAGGCGGGGCAGAGCAAGGGCGCAACGTGGAGGGCAGAACCTGCGGGCGCTCCAACGGAAGGATGAAGACGACCCTGACCGGTGGGCCCAGCCGGTCAGCGACACAAGGTGAGAGGGTGCGGTGTGAGTTGGTTCGGCTAGATCAAGTGACTCGGTCGGTTGCGACGGGCTCGAGTCCAAGGCACGATCGAGAGCGAGCAGGTTAAAGTTTGACTGGGTTTAATTTTTAAATTTTCTACTTTGACTGAGACTTTAAATATAGAAATAAATTTCTATAAGTTCTGAATTAATTCATGGGTGTTCGTGGGATGACCTAGTTCCCAAATAAAATTTTAAAACCCACTGTTCAAGATTTTATTTGTATAAAATAAATTCAAACTTAGGTTAGGTCTTTGTAATGAGTTTGAATTTTCTGGGGGTTGAAATAGGTTCCAAAAATTTTGGAAAAATTATATTAATTCATGATAATTATTCTAGTATTTGAATAAATTGTTTTCAGATGATGATCAAAGTTCTTTGTTCCTGTTTTTATTTTGAGTTCATATTTGAAGTGTATGTTTAATTTGTTTGATAGATTTCCAAGTACAATAATTATTGCAAATGTTTTAGAAATGACATGCACATTGATAAGATGCATACTAATCTTCATTCATAAAAATGGGGATGTTACACAACGTTTGCAGTTAACATCCTCGAAACCGCTGAGCAATATAGACTGCCAGAAACCGATCTAATACCAATATTGCCAAATTGCGAAACTACACGACTAATTGAACGGGATCGTGGATTACCCTTGAAGAATCCGCTGAAGAATGAAAGAACCACCACGTGATCCCTCTCCCTTCTCTTCTCCTTCTTCTCTCTCTTCCTTCTTCTTCCTTCTTCTTGGTCGGCGGCACCCGAAGGGTTCTTCTCCCTCCCTCCTTCTTGGACAGCAGCAAGGGAGGGGGTGATTATTGTAGCTCCTTCTTCCTAGACAGCAACAAGGGAGGGGGTGATTACTGTAGCGGTGGCACGGTACTATAGTAGCATGTGCTACAGTGCCATGCTTGGGTTTCCCCTCCCCCTCCTTCTTATGTTCATGACCGGCCCACCTCCTGGGTATAGGCCAAAGGCCCATAACTATTTTCCTCCTAAATTCAGGTTATTAATCCTTTTCTAATTCATTAAATACTTATTTAATGCAATAGGATATTACAGTCAAATATTGCTTTTGCACAAATTACCTTATAAGCCTGCCTTTGATAATATTTATGTATGCATTAACTCTGTTATTGGGTGTAACTTGCGAGCACGGTAGTTGTGCTCATACTTGCTTAATGCAAATAAATTTCAGAGGAGAAGGACTTTGCTACCGGTGTGGATCTCAATGACTAGGCCGCTACCCCAGTCAATTGCTTGTGGCAGATCAGCTAGACTCCACTACTTATTCTACGTCTTCCGCTGTGTTCTTTATTGTTGGCTCGTAAGCCTTTCTTGTAATCAACTCTGTTTATTAATAAAATTATGCGAATTATAGATGTTACCACATTTGTTTACTGTGTGAACTAGCTACTGATCATAGAACTAGTTCAGAAATATACAGAGGATTTGGGCGTGTTACTTCCGGGTCCGACAATGATAGAGTATTTATTGCCCGAAATGATGTCTTCTTGGAGAAAGAGTTTTTTTCCAAAGAAGTCAGTGGGAGCAAGGTACAACTCGAAGCAATTCGGAAACATCTGAAAATGTTTCAACTCATACTGAACCTCTACAGGATGAGCAAAATATTGTAGAACCTGTAGATGAGGCATCAACCCCATGTAGATCTAAAAGGTCACGTCAATTGCCTACGAGGTATGGGCATGATGTTTTATTATTGAATAATGATGAGCCTAAGACTTATGAGAAAGCGATGATGGACCTAGACTCTGAGTCATGGCCTGAAGCCATGAGATTCGAGATAAAATCCATGTATGAAAATCTAGTTTGGAACTTGGTTGATCCACTTAATGGTGTTAAAACCAATGAGTGTAAATGGGTTTTTAAGAAAAAGATAGATATGTATGGAAATATTCACATTCATAAGGCACAATTGGTGACAAAGGGTTTCAAACAAATTCAAGGTGTTGATTATAATGAAACCTTCTCACCTGTCGCCTTGCTTAAGTCTATCCAGATCATTCTAGCTATTGTTGCATATTTCAATTATGAGATAAGGCAAATGGATGTCAAAACAACTTTCCTAAATAGAAACCTAAGAGAGGATGTGTACATGACACAACCTGAGGGTTTTATTGATCCACAGGAAGCTAGAAAAGGTATGCAAGCTTTAGAAATCCATCTATGGATTAAAGCAAGCATCTCGGAGTTGGAACATTCGTTTTGATGAAGTTGTCAAAGGGTTTGACTTCATCAAGAATAATTTTTTTTTTGTTTTTCTGATCTTATATGTTGATGATATATTACGGGTCAGAAATGATATTCCTATGATTGAATCTATTAAAACTTCATTAAAAATAGTTTCTCTATGAAAGATTTAGAAGATGCAGCATATATCTTAGGCATAAGGATCTATAAGGATAGATCTAAAAGAGTAATTGGATTAAGCCAAGATATATACATTGATAAGGTGTTGAAGCGGTTCAACATGCAAGATTCTAAGAAAGGTTTCTTGTCCATGTCACATGGAATTAATCTTAGCAAGAGTTAGTGTCCTTCGACCAATGATGAGCGAGACAAAATGAATAGAATTCCATATGCTTCGGCTATTGGATCTATCATGTTTGCCATGCTTTGTTCACGACCAGATGTGTCATACGCTCTAAGTGTTACGAGCAAATATCAGTCAGATCTAGGTGAATGAAGGTCACTGGATAGCAGTCAAGAATATCCTAAAGTACTTAAGAAGAACTAAGGATGTATTCCTTGTTTATGGTGGTGAGGAAGAGCTAGTCGTAAATGGTTACACCGACGCTAGCTTCCAAACTGACAAGTATGATTTCAGAACACAGTTTAGATTTGTGTTTTTATCTTAATGGAGGAGCAATGAGCTGAAAAAATTCCAAGCAAGGAACAGTTGCTAATTCTACAATAGAGGTTGAGTACATTACGACTTCCGAAGCTACAAAAGAAGCCATATGTATTAGGAAGTTCATTAGTGAACTTAGTGCGGTCTCTAGTGCTTTTAGTCCAATGAATCTCTATTGTGATAATAGTGGAGCCATTGCACAAGCTAAGGAACCTAGATCACATCAACAGTCCAAACACAAACTTCGACGATATCACATTATTGTTGAGATTATTGAAAGAGGTGATGTGAAGATATGCAAAGTGCATACGGATTTGAATATTGTTGATCCGTTGGCAAATCCCGCAACCTAAGCATGAGGTACACACAAGAGCTATGGGTATTAGATACCTGTATGATTGATTTAGTGCAAGTGGAAGACTGTTGGTGATATGCCCTAGAGGAAATCATAGAGTTGATTGTATCACGTCTATGTTTATGAGTTAGGGAATAAATGTTATTATGTTCCTTGAATGAACTATCAGTTATAAAGATTAACAAGTACGTGACTTGTTGGTGAAGCTCTTTAACTTACATAATGTCATTGTAAATGTATCCCTGGTCGAATGTCACTAGTCGGAACACCAGTGACTTATCAACCAGTACATGTATTGATTGATGACCATGTTTCACTGGTCATGGATATAGGGATATCGGATCAATAATGTGAAAACATGTTAGAGAACATGGTGTTGGATTGACCCACCTTGAGACACTATTGAGATTGTTATGAGTTTATGTGTCATCAGTTGGTCTCAAGCAATGGTAATGTATAATCCTTAGACCTGAGATCAGCATAGTTTCCTACATGTGTAATAGTATACTTAGGGGTTGCTAAACATTACTCCGTAACTTGGTAGTTATAAAGGTAGCTTTCGAGTATGCTATAAAACATACAGAGAAATGTGACTAGTAGGATATGGGATTTGCCCCTCCTAACATAACAGGAGAGATATCTCTGGGCCCCTCGATATGGTCGGTTAAAGAGAGTGCATGGGCATTGTAACAGCCCTAACTTAGGGTTTGTATTTCAAATGTAAAATCTTGAGGAGAAATAAAAACTTTTGTTGTCTCTTCAAATCATTTGAAAGTTCCTACATTTTCCCTAGCAAGTTCCATTTTCTAGAATTAAATTCTTGTGAATGGAGATTGTTGTCAGCAAATTCTTAGCCTTCAAACTTGTGATCATCCTCTGAAACTATTTTTCCTAGCATCTTGATCATCCTATCTACCTCCCTGAATTATTTCACAATTTTTAGATTTTGTTTGCTATTTCAAATGGCCAAGTCAACTCTGTTTGAAATCTGGTCAAACTCCCTGTACAGCAGCTTGTGAATTTTCTCTAGAACAATGCAGTGCATAAAAAGTTCTGGAAAAATTATACAAGGTTGTTCTCTGTCTCTAGTAGCTACCATAAAAATTTCGAAATTTTTGGAGCCCAGGAGCTACCTCTAAAAATTCCCAAACCTTCTCTGTCTTTTAAATCAAATTCTAAAAGTCTTGTTCCTCGGGCCCGAACCCAACCTCGGCTCGAGTCCGACGCGCCACTTGACTCGGTCGCGTCAACTAGCTGCACGCGCGTGAGTCCAATCGATCGTGACCGTCCGATGCAAATCGAGCGATCCACGTTGCGTGCGCAACCGACCTGTCCGAATGCATACATCAATCCCGACCGTCCATCTCAGATCCAACGGTCGGAGCGATATTGATCGAGTCTAACTCGGGCTCGCGCCGTTTTGCTGCTGCCGCTGACTTGTGGGCCATACCTGTCAGGCCATTTCCGCCACGTCACTTCGCCAGCTCCAGCGCACCGCTCGCCCGCGCGCTCTCGCCGGCTTCGCCGCCTACATGCGTGCTGCCACCTCACCTCACCGGTCTTTTCACCGCCCACCGTCTCACCTCGCGCGCCTCGCTTTGCTCCTACAAAACCCTCCGAAGGCTTTCCCTACCTCGTTTTCGTCTCCATTGCCGTTCTTCTCCACTGAGCTCCAGGAGCCGTGAGCGCCGCTGCGACGCCTCCGAGCGTTCCTGCTGCTCCGGTGATCTCCGAGCACGGCAGACCGCGTCACGGCGTGTTCCACATCCCTGGGAAGTAAACCCCTCAAGGAATTTCGGGTTTCATCGCTTGTGGAGCTGCGCGTGGCCTTTCTTCTCCAAGTCCGGCCGAAACCGCCTTTTCCACCGACGCGTCTTCTCCGGTGAGCTCCAGCTCAATTCTTCGCTCGGTGAGCACCACCTGGACTCCACCTTTCTTCTCCACTCTCTCACTCGTCCTCTCGTTCACCCCAGGCTCCTGTCGCCGTTAATCGCCTTTGCGCCGCGTGGGCTCGTCGCCGCCACTCCGGTGCCTCTCTGCCGTCGCCAAGCACGCCGGTGAGTTCTCGTAACTCATCGATGCCCATGCGCGCTAAATTTCATTGTCTTCCTCTCTAGTGCGATCGCGCGCTTGTCACCCCATCGCCGCCGCCAAGCTCGTCGCAGCGCCGCCACCGTGCTTCTCCGCGAACCCGCGACCATCGTCGCCTTCAGTGGTCCTCAGCGACCCATTTTGCCCGCCGCACGCCGCGCGTCACTTCTCGCCGGCAAGTTCAGTCCAAAGCGGCCGAGCCTCCTCGTTCTTCTCGTTATTCCCTCTCATGTCTCGGCGGTGGGGCCCACTCCTTCAAAACCAATTAGTTAGCTGCTAATCATGATTATGATTGTTCTTTAGTTCACTCTCATGCTTGATCAATATTGGTATTAGAGGTTTGAAAGCATTTTAGTTCTAGTTCTCTGTATATTTCCTGTTGTCGTTTCGTTTGTCGATGAATCAAAATTGGTTTCATGCTTGCTATTTAGGTCTTGATGAGTTCCTTAGGAAATAGTGTTTGGTATGGAATTATGTCGTTCGTGATTCGGATTTTTAAACCCTTGTTGGCATAAGTGATCTAAAGAAGTCATTAATGAATCTAGTGGTTTGTCTCTGTAATTGTCTTTCCCTCTGTTACTAAGTGTAGTAAGGTCTTGTAGTGATAGCATGCTGTAATTGTTAACCTTCCTATATGTTGGTGTAATGCTTAGGTGTGTTAGTACCTGAAATTTTATTAAGGCCAACCATAATTAGAATTTTGTTTAGCACCTCATAGTTGGATAATTGACTAGTCAGTATTGTCAATAGCTTTTGTAGGTTACGTAATATCGACTTGTAATGGTTGAGTTAGAGAACCTAGCTGTTGTTGATTTATTAACTTGATGATTAAATAATAGATGTGCACACAATCACCATCAAAGCCTGTCCAAAGTTTAAAGCGTGTTAGAAGTTTGATTTTGAGGTTAACCTAGCAAATGAGTGGATGGGTCTCTGCAGCAATTATTTGTCATTCTTTGTGATAGTCTAGCCTTGGTGTATATGTTGGTGTTTGTATAGATGTTTGAGTTTTGCCGGTGTTATTCGTTCTTATTATTTGTTTTGTTAATCGTTAGGATTCGATATTTGCGGCAACCCTGAGGACGATCCTCCGCACCATATTGAGCAACAGCAACCAGGCAAGCAGTTTGATCATGATTAATCCCAGTATTTTAAAGTTTAATATTTTGTTTCAGCTGTATGTATGCATCGCTTAATTTGTGTTAAAATGGTTAGTTAAATCCGTAGCTGCATATCCTGTAGACAAAATATGGATCTCTACTACCTGAGCCTAAGGTTATTCTTTGTGATTAGAGATCGCTGGATGATCTCTTGTCACTTAGTAGATTCGGGTCAACTTGCTTAGACATGCTTAGCTATCGGTAGAATGGCGGTTATCGACTTTAGTCGGTAACCTTGATCACACAAAATTTACTATAACTTTATGTTTTAGCATTTCGTTATGTTTATCTCGCAAAACTAAAAATGAAAACAAAATGGTTTAGACTTGGGCACAATGGTAAGGCGGTGTGATCTGTTGGGTGTGTCCGAAAGGTGCCCGAGTCAATTAAGGACCGAGTTACTTGCGCCACCGTGATCGAGCATTTTGCGTGCTAACCACACTAGAGTATATGGGACCTCTCTTGACCTAGTACTTTGGCGTGTATTGGCTCCGGGTCGCAGGAGGTCGCAGGAGGGATGGAGGTGGGAGCATGGTAGTTGTCCAAAAGCTTTATCCCGAGTGGGTAGCTGTCTTTTCGGCTTTACCATGTAGCGTATGGTGTTTCTACCCATACGAGCGGCTCGGGGTTGATACACAATATTGGAAACAGTCTCGTAGGACTTAGTCAGGGCATACCTTCGAAGTGTGCTTTGGCTTAAAGGCGATGCGAAGTGTGGGTACATTGGTACACCCTGCAGGTTAAAACTATTCGAATAGCCTCGCCCTAGGTTATGGACACGCTCGGATACGCCCGTAAGAACTAGACTACAACATTTAAATTAAAACTTGATGGGTGGTACGAATGCGGGATTCGTGCTATTGTTGGGGTGACTATTGGGATAGTCACTTCTAGGTTGTTTATCTTTCGCTATTGTTATTAATATCCTTATTGTTATTTCAATCTTAAAAATGAATTGCAAACTTGCCTTCAAAATGTATTACCTTATTGCAAATGAAAATTGGCTTTATGCAAATAAAACATATGGCCTCCACTAAACAAGCTTTGCATGTAGCATATGAGCAGTGCGCTAGTTCACACGTCGGTCTTGCGGGTACAAAGACAATCTTTGTACTCGGTGCTTTGCTTAATGTTTTGTTGCAGAGGAAGAAGGTGAGCCTCAGGGTCCTCACTTCTGTGAGCTGTGCTGTCGCTTCGTGGGTGACGACTAGGCTTGGCGGTCCGGTCAGATGCCTTGTGGGTTGAAGGCACACTGATTGGCTTTGTTTATAGCCATCTTATGGCACTTTTGCTTCATTGTCTTTTGTTGTTATTTGTGTATCTTGTGGCCAGTCGGCCATTGTCTGTAATATTGTTACTATTTATTTATCTTCCGTTTGGAAGTGTGGTGTTTGGACTCTATGTGTGGAATGGAGTTGATGTCTAATTTTGTACCGGGGTGTGTATACTGCTTTCTGGGAAGTATACATATCTCGAGATCGATTTATTTGATTTGTGATGCTAGGACCAGGTGGTTGGTTAAGCATTACAAACCAAATAAACTGGGGTCCTCACAAAGTTGGTATCAGAGCCATTCTGACCGTAGCAACCCAAGCATAGTCGTCTTTAGGATATTTTGAAAAAGCTTAATTTCAAAGTATAAAAAGGGTTTATGAAAACCTAGGCAGATTCTCGATTTTACTCCTTACCTATCTTAGCCTTCTACTCTCATCTTACTCTAATTTGAGTTTAAAACTTGGTTTCTCTCTTTCCTTTCAAAAGATAGTTACTCTTGGTAGAATCAGTCTTTGGGAGAACCATAGAGAATTAAGTCTAAGTAAAATTTGTGGGAGCATAAGGGTAAGATATGTATGAGTTGCTATGTGTCCGATTTTTCTTTGGTCGAACTTTATCTGCCTTGTGTTTGTTTCTTTGCTTTCATGAATTTTGGGCTTTCTTGCTCTTAAATTTGTTGCTAACTTGTCTTAGTAAAGCAGGATGGCCGGAGAGCGCGTGGTAGTCAGCAGTGGTCATGATGAGGAGCTTCCCCTCCTCCGACCATGGTCGAGGTGCTCGCTCGATCGAGCGAAACCGCATGGACGGACACGCATCTTGGAGGTTATTGCTAGGAATACCTCCACTCTGCCGGTGGTGGCGGCCACCGTGCTCGCGGGGACTTGCGAGTTCCTCCGTACACGACCGCCGACTTTCTCCGCTCGAGGACCTCTCGATGCGGACGATTGGCTGCGCATGGTTGGCGAAAGCTCAACATAGCTCGATGCCAGCGCAGGACAAGCGCTCTTCGCGTCCCACCGGCTTGAGGCGCGGCACTCTCATGGTGGGAGAACTATCTCGCCATGCGGCCCGCGGGCCATGTGGTCGCGTGGGAGGAGTTCGGTCGCTTTTCGTCGGGCCCACATCCCGACGGCCGATGAAGTGAAGAAAAGGAGTTCCTCGCGCTCAAGCAAGGCGCAAGTGCGTGACGGAGTACCTTACGAGTTCAATCATCTTGCTCGTTATGCTCGGGTGAGGTGGCCTCGGATGAGGCTAGCGGGAGAAGTTTATGGATGGCTTGTCAGGAGCTGCAGGACAAGCTATCCATTGTGGACTTCTCGGACTTTCGTGCCTTGGTAGATAAGGCCATTGTTCCGAGCATAAAGCGAAAGCGCTGGTGAGTCCATAGCGCAAATGGGAGGCGCATCAGTCTGCTCACACCAGCCTCGTTCGTCCTCGGGCTGGGCCAGCACCAGTGGCCCGTTCTTTTGCTCCACCGGCGCCGAGACCATCTGCACCAGCTCCTCGCCCACCGCAGGCCGTGTTTCAGCCACGTGCGCCTGCGATCCAGCAGCAGAGCGGTCTCCGCAATCCGGCGGCCGAGGTGACTTGTTTTCGCTGCCACAACAAGGGCCATTATGCGAATGCCTGCCCTCAGAGTGTTGCAGCAGCCCCTCGTCCTAATGGAGGACGCGGGCAGGGGAGCGGTCACCCGCCTGACCAGAAGATTATTCAGAAGACCCAGGGTGCGAGCAGCGGTCGAGTGAACCACCTTTCAGCTGAGGAGGCTCGGAGGCGCGGATGTCGTGATTGGTACACTTCTTGTTAATTTCGTCCTGCTGCAGTATTATTTGATTCTAGAGCATCGCATTCTTTATTTCAAGATCATTTGCTGCTGTTAGTGGTCTTGCTGTGTTCCTTTGGGAGTTCCTTTGCTCATCCGCTCTCGGGTCGGAAATGAGAGCCGATTCTGATGTCGGGATGTTTCTATCATAGTTGAAGGAGTGGGATTTTTGGCAAATCTCATTACGCTCGATTCAATGAGTCGGATGTGATCCTTGGCATGGATTGGTTGTCCCAACACTTGGGGCAAATCGATTGTGCTGGGAAGATTGTCTATCTTACGACCCTTCGGGTGAGCAAGTCGGGTTTCGCCACGGCTTGGGCCCGTGTCTATGTGCATTAGAAGCAAAGCCACCTTGCAAATTCAAGATGTTCCCATAGTATCGACTTTGTGGATGTCTTTCGAAGATTTGCAGGATGCCTCGGTTCGAGATCTGGAGTTTGCCATCGAGTTCTTTGCCGTGCATCGCTCCGATTTGAAGGCGCCGTGTCGGATGCCTCCCAATGAGCTAGAAGAATTGAAGAAGCGGCTTGGCGAGCTCCAAGCAAAGGGTTTCATCCGTCCCAGTTCATCTCCTTGGGGTTGTCAGGTGATCTTTGTGAAGAAGAAGGACAAGACTTTGCGCATGTGTGTTGATTACCGTCCTCTCAATGAGGTGGCGGTGAAGAACAAATATCCTCTCGCCCGCATTGATGATCTTTTGACCGGTTATGCGGAGCTCAAGTGTTCTCAAGATTGATCGAGATCGGGCTATCATCAAGTCGGATCGGTGAGGATATTCGAAGACGACCTTCACTACTCGTTATAGTGCATGCAGTACACCGTCATGTCTTTTGGTTTGACCAATGCTCCAGCGTTGTTCATGAACCTTATGAATTCGTATTCATGGAGTATTTGGACAAATTTGTGGTGGTTTTTATTGATGACATTCTTATCTATTCCAAGATCAAGCGAGCATCTTGAGCATCCGGAGATTGTTTTGGGCAAGTTGCGGGAACATCGACTATATGCAAAGTTCAAACAAATGTGAGTTCGGTTGAAGGAAGTGGCATTCTTGGGCCATGTTCTTTCATTGGAGGCATAGTTGTGGATCCCGACAAAGTCGCGATGTTCTATCTTGGGGCCACCAAGTCGATCAGCGATGTGCGGAGTTTTCTTGGTTTAGCGGGCTACTATCGCCGCTTTATCGAGAACTTCTCCAAAATCGCAAAGCCGATGACCGAATTGCTTAAGAAGGACAAGAAGTTTGTATGGTCCTCTGCTTGTGATGAGAGCTTTGGGAGCTCAAACGGCGATTGACTTGACTCAGTCCTCACTCTTCCCGATATCCGCAAGAGCCGATATTTATTGCGATGCCTCTCGTCGGGGACTTGGGTGTGTTCTTATGCGGGAAGGCAAGGCGGTTGCCTATGCATCAGCGATTGAGACCTCACGAGCTCAACTATCCCACCCATGATTTAGAGCTTGCTGCGGTGGTTCATGCACTCAAGATTTGGCGGCATTATTTGATCGGTAATCGGCGTGAGGTGTATTCCACCACAAGAGTTTGAAATACTTATTCACTCGGCGGATCGAACCTCGAGCGAGAGGAGATGGCTAGAATTAATCAAAGATTATGACATGGGTATTCAAGTATCATCTGGCAAAGCCAATGTGGTTCTTGATGCACTTAGTCGAAAGGTGTATTGCAATACTTTGATGATCCAAGAGCAACAACTGCGCTTCTTGCGAATTCAGCGTCTCAACTTGGGTTTGGTTGAGCATGGTTCCCTTCTTTGCCTTGGTTGTGCAACCAACCTTGGTGGATCGATCAAGGCAAAGACAAACAATCGATGATGGCGTGGGTAAAATCAAGCGAACATCGGGCATGGTTCACCAAGTGTTTC
Organism: Ampelocalamus luodianensis; assembly: GCA_036346255.1. Classification (NCBI taxonomy): domain Eukaryota; kingdom Viridiplantae; phylum Streptophyta; class Magnoliopsida; order Poales; family Poaceae; genus Ampelocalamus; species Ampelocalamus luodianensis. The sequence continues at coordinate 66,206,992 of CM070620.1, read as the reverse complement.
ACGAAGATGAACACGGTGTTGTATGGTTTGGGCAGCGTCTCGTGGTCCCAAAGATCCCGAGTTGCGGATTTGATCCTTCAGAAGCCCATGATTCGCCTTTGTCCATCCATCCGGGGCTACCAAGATGTACCAAGATCTGCGTCGAGAGATTCGGTGGACTCGCATGAAGCGCGAGATTGCGGGTTCGTGGCGGATGTGACGTATGTTGTCGCGTCAAGGCCGAGCATCGGCGTCGGGTGGTCTTCTTGAGCCCTTACCTATTCGGAATGGAAGTGGGATTACGCAGGCATGGATTTTATCATTGTGCGCCGTGCTTCTTCTGGGAAGGATGCATTATGGGTTATAATTGATCGATTGTGAAGGTGGCCCATTTCCTTCGGGCGATCGAAGATTGATGTGAATCACTAGCGGATCTTTACATATCCCGCATTGTGAGTGCGCATGGTGTGCCACGAGCGATAGTGTCGGATCGTGGCTCTCTTTTCACTTCCGATTTTGGCACGACTGCGGAGGCCATGGGTACCGTCTTTCCTTGGCTCGACCTATCATCCTCGGTGATGGTCGACGGAGCGAGTCAACCAAGTTCTAGAAGATATGCTCGTGCTTGTGTTCTCTCCTACGGAAAGAATTGGGAGAAGTGCCTACCGCTTGCCGAATTCTCCTACAACAACGACTTCGGGCGGTCTCGGTATGGCACCGTTTGAGGCCTTGTATGGGCGCGCTGCAGAACACCATTGAACTGGTCGGCGGTGAAAGGCGGTTCTTTGGCGGATTCGATCAATGAGGTGAAAGTCAAGTGCGATCGATTCGTGAGCACTTGCGCGTAGCTCGATCGAGCGTAAGAGCTATGCGGTCGGCGTCGCCGTGAGTGAGTTTCACCCAACGACTTTGTGTATCTCAAAGTCTCACCTCACGAAAGGTCATCGTCGTTTGGCGTCAAGGGCAAATTGGCTCCTCGGTATGCCGGACCCTACCGCATCATCGATAGAGTGGGGCTGTTGCATACAAGTTAGAATTGCCGCTACACTTGAAGGGTGCATGATGTTTTCCATGTGTCGCAATTGAAGAAGTGCCTCCGTGTTCCGGTTGAGGAAACACCATTGGAAAATATCGATGTGCAGGAAGATCTGTCTTATCGTGAGCGCCCCGTTCGTATCCTCGAAGAAGCTGAACGCAGAACAAGGAACCGTGTGATCAAGTTCCTTAAAGTTCAGTGGTCAAACCACTCCGAGGATGAAGCCACGTGGGAGCGGGAAGATCGTCTCCGAGCAGATTACCCATCCTTCTTCTCTCAGTGATCAGAATCTCGGGGCGAGATTCCTGTAAGGGGGGGAGATTTGTAACAACCCTAACTTAGGGTTTGTATTTCAAATGTAAAATCTTGAGGAGAAATAAAAACTTTTGTTGTCTCTTCAAATCATTTGAAAGTTCCTACATTTTCCCTAGCAAGTTCCATTTTCTAGAATTAAATTCTTGTGAATGGAGATTGTTGTCAGCAAATTCTTAGCCTTCAAACTTGTGATCATCCTCTGAAACTATTTTTCCTAGCATCTTGATCATCCTATCTACCTCCCTGAATTATTTCACAATTTTTAGATTTTGTTTGCTATTTCAAATGGCCAAGTCAACTCTGTTTGAAATCTGGTCAAACTCCCTGTACAGCAGCTTGTGAATTTTCTCTAGAACAATGCAGTGCATAAAAAGTTCTGGAAAAATTATACAAGGTTGTTCTCTGTCTCTAGTAGCTACCATAAAAATTTCGAAATTTTTGGAGCCCAGGAGCTACCTCTAAAAATTCCCCAAACCTTCTCTGTCTTTTAAATCAAATTCTAAAAGTACTGTTCCTCGGGCCCGAACCCAACCTCTGGCTCGAGTCCGACCGCGCCACTTGACTCGGTCGCGTCAACTAGCTGCACCGCGCGTGAGTCCAATCGATCGTGACCGTCCGATGCAAATCGAACGATCCACGTTGCGTGCGCAACCGACCTGTCCGAATGCATACATCAATCCCGACCGTCCATCTCAGATCCAACGGTCGGAGCGATATTGATCGAGTCTAACTCGGGCTCGCGCCGTTTCTTCTGCCGCCGACTTGTGGGCCATACCGCCGAGGCCATTTCCGCCACGTCGCCGCCCGGCTCGGCACCGCTTCGCCCAGCGCTCTCGCGGCCGCCGCCTACATGCGTCTTGCCACCTCACCTCACCGGTCTTTTCACCGCCCACCGTCTCACCTCGCCGCCTCGCTTTGCTCCTACAAAACCCTCAAGGCTTTCCCTACCTCGTTTCGTCTCCATTGCCGTTCTTCTCCATCGAGCTCCAGAGCCGTGGCGCCGCTGCGGCGCCTCGGCGTTCTGCTGCTCCGGTGATCTCGAGCACGGCGGCCGCGTCACGGCGTGTTCCACATCCACGGGAAGTAAACCCCTCAAGGAATTTGGGTTTCATCGCTTGTGGAGCTGCGCGTGGCCTTTCTTCTCCAAGTCCGGCCGAAACCGCCTTTTCCACCGCGCGTCTTCTCCGGTGAGCTCGGCTCAATTCTTCGCTCGGTGAGCACCACCGACTCCACCTTTCTTCTCCACTCTCTCACTCGCCCCTCGTTCACCCGTGCTCTGTCGCCGTTAATCGCCTTGCGCCGCCGTGGGCTCGTCGCCGGGCCACTCGGTGCCTCTCTGCCGTCGCCAAGCACGCGGTGAGTTCTGGTAACTCACGATGCCCATCGCGCGCTAAATTTCATTGTCTTCCTCTCTAGTGCGATCGCGCCTTGTCACCCCCACTGCCGGCCGCCAAGCTCCGTCGCAGCGCCGCCACCGTGCTTCTCCGGCGAACCCGCGACCACTGTCAGCTTCAGTGGTCCTCAAGCGACCCATTTTGCCCGTCGCACAGCCCGCGCCGTCACTTCCTCGCCGGCGGCAAGTTCAGGTCCAAAGCAGCCCGAGCCTCCCTGTTCTTCTGTTATTCCCCTCTCTGTCTGTCTGACAGTGGGGCCCACTCCTTCAAAACCAATTAGTTAGCTGCTAATCATGATTATGATTGTTCTTTAGTTCACTCTCATGCTTGATCAATATTGGTATTAGAGGTTTGAAAGCATTTTAGTTCTAGTTCTCTGTATATTTCCCTGTTGTCGTTTTCTGTTGTCAGTAATCTGAAAATTGGTTTCATGCTTGCTATTTAGGTCTTGATGAGTTCCTTAGGAAATAGTGTTTGGTATGGAATTATGTCAGTTCGTGATTCTGGATTTTTAAACCCTTGTTGGCATAAGTGATCTAAAGAAGTCATTAATGAATCTAGTGGTTTGTCTCTGTAATTGTCTTTCCTCATTACCGGTGTAGTAAGGTCTTGTAGTGATAGCATCTTGTAATTGTTAACCTTCCTATATGTTGGTGTAATGCTTAGGTGTGTTAGTACCTGAAATTTTATTAAGGCCAACCATAATTAGAATTTTGTTTAGCACCTCATAGTTGGATAATTGACTAGTCAGTATTGTCAATAGCTTTTGTAGGTTCTGTAATATCAGCTTGTAATGGTTGAGTTAGAGAACCTAGCTGTTGTTGATTTATTAACTTGATGATTAAATAATAGATGTGCACACAATCACCATCAAAGCCTGTCCAAAGTTTAAAGCGTGTTAGAAGTTTGATTTTGAGGTTAACCTAGCAAATGAGTGGATGGGTCTCTGCAGCAATTATTTGTCATTCTTTGTGATAGTCTAGCCTTGGTGTATATGTTGGTGTTTGTATAGATGTTTGAGTTTTGCGGTGTTATTCGTTCTTATTATTTGTTTTGTTAATCGTTAGGATTCGATATTTGCGGCAACCCTGAGGACGATCCTCCGCACCATATTGAGCAACAGCAACCAGGCAAGCAGTTTGATCATGATTAATCCCAGTATTTTAAAGTTTAATATTTTGTTTCAAATTGTATGTATGCATCGCTTAATTTGTGTTAAAATGGTTAGTTAAATCAGTAGTTGCATATCCTGTAGACAAAATATGGATCTCTACTACCGAGCCTAAGTTATTTGTTGTGATTAGAGATGTTGGATGATCTCTTGTCACTTAGTAGATTCGGGTCAACTTGCTTAGACATGCTTAGCTATCGGTAGAAGCTGGGCGGTTATCGACTTTAGTCGGTAACCTTGATCACACAAAATTTACTATAACTTTATGTTTTAGCATTTACGCTATGTTTATCTGCAAAACTAAAAATGAAAACAAAAATGGTTTAGACTTGGGCACAATGGTAAGACTGGTGTGATCTGTTGGGTGTGTGCGGAAAGGTGCAGAGTCAATTAAGGACCGAGTTACTTGCGCCACCGTCTTGAGCATTTTGCGTGCTAACCACACTAGAGTATATGGGACCTCTCTTGACCTAGTACTTTGGCGTGTATTGGCTCCGGTCGCAGGAGGTCGCAGGAGGGATGGAGGTGGGAGCATGGTAGTTGTCCAAAAGCTTTATCTGAGTGGGTAGCTGTCTTTTCGGCTTTACCATGTAAGCGTATGGTGTTTCTACCCATACGAGCGGCTCGAGGTTGATACACAATATTGGAAACAGTCTCGTAGGACTTAGTGTGCGGCATACCTTGGAAGTGTGCTTTGGCTTAAAGCGATGCGAAGTGTGGGTACATTGGTACACCTGCAGGTTAAAACTATTCGAATAGCCTCGCCCTAGGTTATGGACACGCTCGGATACGCCGTAAGAACTAGACTACAACATTTAAATTAAAACTTGATGGGTGGTACGAATGCGGGATTCGTGCTATTGTTGGGGTGACTATTGGGATAGTCACTTCTAGGTTGTTTATCTTTCGCTATTGTTATTAATATCCTTATTGTTATTTCAATCTTAAAAATGAATTGCAAACTTGCCTTCAAACTGTATTACCTTATTGCAAATGAAAATTGGCTTTATGCAAATAAAACATATGGCCTCCACTAAACAAGCTTGCATGTAGCATATGAGCAGTGCGCTAGTTCACACGTCGATCTTGCGGGTACAAAGACAATCTTTGTACTCGGTGCTTTGCTTAATGTTTTGTTGCGAGAGGAAGAAGGTGAGCCTCGGGGTCCTCATACGTGAGTGTCTTTGTCGCCGTGGGTGACGACTAGGCTTGGCGGTCGGTCGGATGCCTTGTGGGTTGAAGGCACACCGATTGGCTTTGTTTATAGCCATCTTGTGGCACTTTTGCTTCCATTGTCTTTTTGTTGTTATTTGTGTATCTTGTGGCGATCGGCCATTGTCTATAATATTGTTACTATTTATTTATCTTCCGTTTGGAAGTGTGGTGTTTGGACTCTATGTGTGGAATGGAGTTGATGTCTAATTTTGTACCGGGGTGTGTATACTGCTTTCTGGGAAGTATACATATCTCGAGGATCAGTTTATTTGATTTGTGATGCTAGGACCAGGTGGTTGGTTAAGCATTACAAACCAAATAAACTGGGGTCCTCACAGGCATGACACTAGTGGTAGAAGACTCAACCACATAAAGTTATCCGTCACTTGATTGAGAAAGTATTAAACTGTCTATGGATGACAAATTATCTGTGAGGACCCGGAATATTTAACTAGTAACACTTAACCTCCAAATGGTTCTGGCATTACTAATTAAACATTCTAAGCCTCGATGGACATATGCTTCCCAGAATTGCAGCATATGCACATCATCACAAAATTACACATCAATTCCATACACATACATCACTAAGTTCAACAACGACATACAAAAAGTAAAGTTATTACAAAAGAGAGAGCCGACCGGCCAAATAGAACAATATACAAGAATGACAGCGGAAGCAAAAGGTGCCATAAGATGGCTAGAACAAAAGTCGGCCGGTTAGCCATACACCCACAAGGCAACCGACCGAGCCGCCAAGCTAGTCGCCCCGCAAGCTACCACAACACAGCTCACAAAAGTGAGGCCCCTCAGGCTCACCTTCCTCCTCTGCAACAAAACAATTAAGCGTAGCAACTGAGTACAAAGATTGTCTTTGTACCCGCAAGACTGACGTGTGGAATAGCAGACCTATTCATAAACTACATGCAAGCTTATTTAGGTGGAGGTTGTATGTCTCATTTTGCATGAAGCCAACTTTATTTGCAATAATGTAATACATTTTGAAAGCAAGTTTGCAAATCTGTTTTGTTATCAAAGTAACAGTAAGTAAAGGTACATACAAGTAACCACCTGGAAGCGACTATCCCAATAGCCACCACAACATAGCACGAATCCCCGATTCGTACCACCCATCAAGTTTTAATTTAAAAGGTTGTAGTCTAACTCTTGAAAGACCTTACCAACCGTGTCCATAACCTAGGACGAGGCTATTCGAATAGTTTTAACCCTGCAGGGGTGTACCAATGTACCCACACTTGCATCGCCTTCAAGCCACAAGCACACTACAGAAGGTATGCCGCCCGCTAAGTCCTACGAGACATTTCCAATCTTGTGTATTAACTACGAGCCGCTCATATGGATAGAAACCCATATGCTTACATTGCAAGCCGAAAGACAACAAATCCCATTACGGTGAAGTCTTTGGACACTACAATGCTCCCAACACCATCCCTCCTGCGACTCCTGCGACTGGAGCCAATACACGCCAAAGTACTAAGTCAAGAGAGGTCCCATACCCTCTAATGTGGTTAGCACCCTAAAATGCTTGGTTTAGTGTAACAAGATGTTCGGTCCTTGTTGACCCGGGCACCATTCCAGTCACACCCAAAATCACACCATCATACCATTGTGCCCAAGTCTAAATCATTTTGTTTTCAGTTTTAGTTTTCATAAGTAGACATAGAACAAGGTGGAAATCATAATCATAATAAGTTTGATGTGATCAAGGTTATCGACAAGTCGATAACCGCCCACTTCTACCGGAAACTAAGCATGGCTAAGCAATTAATTCACAACTACTAAGTGACAAGAGCCCATCCATGAACTCTAAATCACAGCAAGTAACCTAGGCTCATGGTAGTAGAGGATAATCATTTGCTAAGGAAATGCATCTACTAGGCCAACTATTAACACAAAGTAGCAATGCATACATAGAATTTGTAATCAACATAAATACTTAAAATACTGGGATTAACATGATCAAACTACTTGCCTTCTTGCTGTTGCTCAAACTGTTGTGGAGGGTCGTTCTCGGGGTTACCGCAAATGTCGAACCCTAAGCGAAAGGCAAAAAGAACCAAGAACAACCAATAAGACGAGCCACACTTAAACAAACGAGCAAGCAAAAATTATCCAAATGCGACGAAATTTATACATAAGGTAGAATACGAATATCCCTAGACATAGAAACTGGAAAAACCTAATTTGGATTTGCGGTGCAAAAGATATCATCTAAAAACCCATTTTCGGCCATAATAAGGTACTGTAGCAAAAATATTTTCTAGAGATTTTCTGGACTTGAAAATTTTATGATAGGTTGCTACTGATATTTTAAGGCTAATACAAGTGGTTTCATCTTAATTGGAGTTAAAATGATTTAGTTATGACTTTTCTAAGTTGCAAAACTAGCATAATGCACTTTCCAGAAATATAAACATGTGCAAAACCTATTTCACATTATAGTATGATAACAGAGAGATTTCCTAGCATCAAATTTCTATTTTTAGGATTTACAGGGAATTACTGGTGTCTATTACATCATTAAATGAATTTTTAATTGCTACTAATAAGGTTAAATCTATTAACATATTTTTAAGTTGATTTAGGCCTACCACCATTTTTAGATTAAAGTTTAGTTAATAAAAAATTTATCAAAGTTAAAATCATTCACTTAGCAGATATACAGAAAAAGATATGCATTTTCCAAGTTTTAATACAATTCTGGAATATATAAAAATAGCAGAAAACAAGCTATTAAAGATTACAGAATTTTCTACTATAGAAGCATAGCTAAAAGCATTTTTATATTAACTTTAGTGAAATACAATTTTATTGTAGTTGGTTTCATGTAAAAAGGATTTATCTTGAATTAGTTATGAACCTCTAAAGTTTCGATACAATTTTCAGTTGATAAATAAATACTTACAGAAGTAAAATCAACCCAACCGAAAATAAACGACGTGGACGCTCGTGGGCCGTTGATGCAATATCCAACGAGCCACACGCACGGAGAACAGAGCACGCGCACGATTCATAACAGGAGCCCACCGTTGGATCAAGATCCAACGGCTCCCGAGGAAGGATGCAACCGGACGGTGCGGTTGCCTCAACGATCCACGACCGCAGATCTAAGGATGAACGACTCCGATCACGCCTCCAGTCGGAAGGTCCGATTGCACGCACGATCAGGGCCGCAGATCACAAAATGGACGGTGGTCCAAGATCGAAGTGCAATCCGGAGTGCTGACACGTGGGGCCGCATGTCAGTGACTGAGAGTCACACATGCGAGATTTAACACACGTGCACAGTGCACGCGGACCCACCTGGCAGTGACTTAAATGAGGTTTTTAGGACAGCTAATTAATCCCTAATGACCAATGATTAGTGATGATTAGCGATTAATGTGTCCTAAAGATTTTGAACAGAGGTGGTTTAGGGACAAAAGGCCCACATGTCAGTCAGACATTAGGCCAGATTAAGACACCATTAATGCTCTACTGATTGGCAACCATTAAGCATTAAACGTGTCCTAAATATTTGACGAAAACGGGGCTCCCAGCTGACAAAACCCGAGTGGCTTTCACGGCTTGTCGCCGGCGACTCCGGTCGCGGCGGCGCCCACAAACTATCAAAATGGGTTCGCAATAGTGTCGCGGACCCAACAGTGATGACCTCGCCGGCGGTGGAGGTCTGGAACGCCGGCGAGCCGGAAAACAAAGAAAGAGGCCGACACGGCAAAACATGAAAATAGCAAGATGCTCCGCTGCGGTCCAAGGAAGCGAGTGTCATGACTTCTAGGGACTATATAGAAGCTACCTTAACTGAGAGGAGCTCCAAATATGGCCGGGGAAGACTTGAACACGATGAAGCCCACCGGAGCCGAAGAAGATGAAGTGGAAGATGAGGTTCTGAGCAAAATGAGTGGAACCAAATCATCACCACAGCTTCATTATAGCTCAAAGAGGCTCCAAAAGCAATTAATTGCAAAAAGAACCACTTACCGGAGCTGGAGAAGAAAGGGGGTGAAACCAACCGGAAATCTCCAAACTTAAAATTGAGTGATTCCTGCGAATGCAACCCAAAATCAAGTTAGGGGGGATACAAAGGAGGTTGAGGAGTTCAAGAGGGTGCAAGAAAAGTTGAAGATGAACCACTGGCCACCAAGGCCGCCATTGGAGCCCTCGGGTCAACAATGATGGATTGAAGTTTGAGATGGTTTTGAGCTCAAACACAGAGAGGAGCTAGGTGTGGTGTAAAAGAACACCAGGAGGATCTAGAGGGGCAATATATAGGGAAAGGATTAGGGTTTCGAGCAAGAACCCGAGTCCATGGTGGGCTCGGTTCATGCTACGGTCATGGACCAAGAAATGATGGGGGCAAGTGAGCACGGTGACAATGGAGGAAAAAGCCTGGTGTGCATTAAATGCCCCGCAGAGAGACGTTGACGAAAGCAAACTTGAGGTGACACATCAAAGCCGCCCGCGCTCTCTCTCTTTCTGCCATTGTCGCCCGCGCGCTCGGCGGGACAGAGGAGGAAGAAGAACAGAAAAGAGAACGGTGACCGTTGGATTGAAAATGGACGGTCACGATTAAACGAGTTCGCCGGACAGTCCGATTGCCCTCAGGAATCCGGACGGTCGGATTGAGATCCAACGGTCCCAATTGGTTAATGCAACCGGAGGGTCCGAATGCTCACACGAACGTGGGCCGAGCGATTTGAATCCAACGGCTGATATCGCACGCGCGCTTTAAAATGCGGCTCGGTGCAGTTAGGTGGTTCGACCGAGTCAAGTGGCTCGGACTCGAGCCCGACTCGAACCCAAGGAACAGTGAAATTGGTTTTAGGTTTTACTTATGCTGAGACTTTTGAGGATTTATTTGGGGTAGCAAAATAACTCTAAAAATTCTGAAATTTTTACAGGAGCTTGCTGACTGAGACATTGACCTTGTGTAAAATTTTTAGAGGTTTCTATGCATTGTATTTTTCTCCGAAAATTCTACAAGGTACTGGTTTTAGGTTTGACTGAGAGTCAAACAGGTTTGACTGCCCTCTAAAATATTCAAACAATTTCTAAAAATTGTGAAATTTTTCAGAGGGGTCACATATCATCCCAAGAACTTAGGAAAAATATTTCCAGAGGATGATCAAAAAGGTTTGACAAGATAGTTTTTGAAGGAACAAGATTTGGATCAAAAGGCTTGTGACTTTGCATTTCCATAAGTCTTGTACAATACTTGTCCAATACAAACAGGAAACACATGATGTAAGAAAAAGTTTTAATTTCTACTCATTTTCTTACATTTGAAACACAAGCCCAAAATTGGGATGTTACATTATCTCACCTGGAATTTAACCAGATATCATGAGGCAAAGGGAGAATACACAAGCAAGTCGTTCGGTTCAACCAGATACGGACTGGTTGTACGGAGATACGAGCTGGTCGTGGACTGGTCGAACATAATCACTAAGTAGTCATAAACTGGTTGTAAGGAGTTACGAACTAGTTGTAACTATATATGAACTGGTCATAAGTGATAAGGAGCTAGTCATAGATCATATTGCATTAAGGTTCATTCGATATAATTTATGTGTATTTGGGAATTGTTATGTCCTGCTAGTAATCACTAACTACTCATGGTCGGAAAGTTATTTCCGAGTTACAACCGATTATGCATGAACCTACAGGGCCACTCACTTAACGGGTTGGAACAAACGAGTACAGATAGGATCCGTCAAGTAGTCTTTATAAGGAGATGCATGAGGCTATTGGGAAATAGAGATAGACAACGTGAGTTGCTCCACCGAAACCCTAGCCACCATCTTTTAGAGGGCCCTACCGTGCGAGTTGGTGCTAGTACACCAGCGTATGGTGTTCCATCCCTAGACATATGGAAACTATAGAGGCGCTGTTGTAGTTGTTGTTGCACTTAAAGACGATCCACGATGTTCAACGTGGAAAGAGATTGGTTGCCGGAGGTGACGATCGGCATCGAGGACGCTGGACGATCACTACATCGATGCGCTCTATGTTGGATCAGGCTGCTCCAACTCTTCTTCCGGTGCACTGCGTATCTAGTGATAACGATCTATGATCTCTTGCTTCCATGGCTTCCTGGTTTACGTTGTAGAATTTTTGAATTGCCAGGTAGTGTAGTCTACTCATATCCCTTCACTCATATCCCAGAAGCCCCCACACCTCCCCTTATAAACAAACCATAATGGATCTAATCCGAACTAGTTTATTCCAACCTATTAAGTATGTAACCCTATAGGTTTATGCATAATCAGTCATGACCCAAAATGTAACACCCCAACTCAGCACGAGCCTGGAATGCTACTATCCTAAGCTAAACCAAAAAATTTCAACAGAACCTCCTTTGTATACGAAGATACCGGAGGTTCTTCGCAAGAAATCATGAAACAATAGTAGAATCAGTTATAAGACTTAATCATAAATCATAAATAACCAACTAAGGTAACACCTTGGCTATACAGAAGCCAAGATGCTAACTATCAACTTAACATATAACCATACAGCACAAATTTTCTCAACAATATCAATCAATCCTCAAAGATCATAAAAAGTACCACCCTTGTCTAGGTTTAATTATTACAATCTGAACGTTAACACAATAGAGTCTTTAACCATTCTTGCAATGAAACTAAGGTGAAGTTCATTAATCGAGTAGTGCATGTCTACACCCTCCCAAGAGAACTTCATCAACGTTCACCTAGAAATAAATAAACAAAGCAAGGGTGAGTCCATGACTCAGCAAGTACAATGGTTAATAAAACATTCATCAATAAGAATAAGACCTTCTCGGCATCAACATTGATCATAACACATATGAGTACTTATGAAGACATGAAATGAATGCTTAAAATCAATGGGATGGACTGCACACATGCATATACTCAGATAGCGATGAATCACCCGTCGGTGTTCACTCAAGCCCGCATCTTGACAAAAATGCGGGGATCCATTTCCCGTATGAAGAACGTTTCATACGGGTGTCCAACATTGCCCATCTTGGGATTAATAGGTCTTACTCAACCATCCTGGAATTGATGGTCTTCCTCATCCACTCCCGTGGACGGCAAATGATAATGAATGCATGAAACAACTTATTGAATAAACATTGTCATCATTTCTATTCATGAGTTCAACACAAGAGACAAAACATGAATATTTCATTTCATACTACACAACAGTTATCACAGCATGCTCATATCAATAACCACAATGCACAAACATTTAGATTAACCAATTACTTGCCTTCCGCGTTGAGACGCGTTAGCTGGTAGCGATGGTGTTCCTAAACTCGAAGCTCCGCCGCCCAACCAATGAAATAAATTCAATAAGAACACCAAAATATCCAATTCTACTAATCGGCGTTCTACATCGCTTCACGATGACTCTAGTCATTATTACAAAGCTTAAACTGAAAACAATGTTTTCAGCTATAAAACTGTCCCTGGACAGCAGCACGACAATTAACATATCTCAGTGTCAGGAAGTCAAAAAGAGGTAAACCCAATTTTTGTAGATTCTTAACTGACAAAAGTACAATACTCTAGTTGACATGATAAACCAACTCGGCCAAATTAAAAAGCTAACAGTTGTTTGAACTTTCAGTACAGAATCTGCCCACAGAACGAACAGCAAAAATTAAAAAGATCATAACGTTTAATAGGTAACTCCAAATTGAATGTTCTTTATCAATCTGAAAAGGTTATCGAATCCTCTACCTTAACCTAGTTGGGTGAACCTTCAGATTCAACAAATTTCCCTTTCAAAATACAGGAAATATCCAGACAGTTTTACTCTCGTCAGGTTTCTGGCAGCAGAAACTAAAACGACCGTAACTTTTGACTCAGACCTCGGAATCAAGTGAACTCAGTGGCCACTGAAACTTAAGAACGAGGCCTAGATATCTCTAGGAGACCAACTCCTCAGAATCCGCATAAAAAAAGACGAAATGTACCCCGTAACTTTCTGGACAGAATAGCATCTACTAAAAATAGACATGAACCAACCAATTCTAGTTGCCAACGCACCAAGGACCTACAACCAACGCGAGAACCGGTCGTTACCCTTGACGACGCACTGCAAGATGAACACGAACAAGCCTCCAAACCGCTGGTCCTCTCCTTCTTAATCCTCCACCCCGAAAGGACCGCCTCCGTCCTTCACGAGACCGGCAGCAGGTGGGGAAGACTTGGAGGACAGCAACCCGGGGAAAACCCCAGGGAGGAGAACTGGTAGGGGCGGCGCAAGAAGGAGGAGGAGGTAGGGGCGGCTGCCAGGAAGGGGAAAAGGTGGGAGTGGGGAGGGTTAGGGTTATGGCCACCCCCCCCCCTCAAGGCCTGCCTTGGCCGGCCCCAAAGTGGGCCTTAGGCCCTCCACGGCTGCCCCCTTAGACACCAAGAAGGCCCCCCCCCCTCTTGGCCCATTCGGCCACCTCCTCGGCCTGCTGGCCAAAGGCCCAGGCCCCAAAACTAGAGAAATCGATGAAACGTCGAATCTGCGAATTTTAAATTCGTTTTCGAACTGAAAGATTTCTAAATGAAAACGAGGTATTACACTCTACCCCCCTTAATAGGATTCGACCCCGAATCTAAAATGCCAACCTACCAAGAGAAAACCGGAACTGGAAACTTAACAACAAAGGTTACACACCTGCGGTGAACAAGTCTGGATAAAGCTCGCGCATACGAGACTCCAATTCCCAAGTGGCTTCCTTCTCTGTCTGATGGGACCAAAGGACTTTGATAAACTTCAGGGTTTTATTCCTCAAAACCCGTTCTGACTCCTCTAGAATCTTCTCTGGTCGTGACTCAAAAGTAAGGTCCTGTTCAATACTCCATGGCTCTAGTGGGACGGTATGTTCTGGGTCCCTCAAGAATTTCCTCAACATAGACACATGGAATACATTATGAACTCCTCTCAAGGTCTCGGGAAGGTCCAAACGATAAGCCATCTTCCCAATACGCGCCACAACTGAAAATAGCCCAATGTACCTCGGACTAAGCTTTCCTTTGGTACCAAATCGCACCACACCTCTGGTAGGCGAAACTCTCAACAGAACCTCGTCCCCCACTTCAAATTCTAAGTCTCGCCTCCTGACATCTGCATAGCTCTTCTGTCTGCTCTGCGCTGCTAACAAGTTCTTCCTAACTTCTGCCACCCTGGCCACCGTTTGCTGAACCCAATCGGGACCCAAAATGGCCCGCTCTCCAACCGCATCCCAACACAACGGGGATCTGCATCTACGCCCATAAAGAACCTCAAATGGCGCTGCTCGAATGCTGGTGTGATAGCTGTTGTTATACGCGAACTCTGCTAGGGCTAGGTGATCTTCCCAGCCACCTCTCCATGACAAGACACAACACCTGAGCATATCCTCAAGAGTTTGAATTGTACGCTCGGACTGACCATCTGTTTGGGGATGAAAAGCAGTACTAAGACGGAGTTGCGTACCCAAAGCACTCTGCAAACTCTCCCAAAACTTGGAAACGAATTTGGCATCACGATCAGAAACAATAGTCTTTGGTACCCCGTGCAACCGTACTATCTCTCGCACATAGAGTGGAGCCAGATCACTCGCAGAATTGGTTGTACGAATAGGGATGAAATGTGCTGACTTGCTGAATCGGTCCACTATGACCCAAATAGCGTCCTTCCCTCGCTGCGTGCGAGGTAGACCAACTACAAAATCCATGGAGATATCATCCCATGGCCAAACTGGAACCTCCAAAGGTTGCAACAAACCTGCTGGTCGTTTATGTTTGGCTTTGACCTGTTGGCACACACCACAAGAGGCCACATACTGAGCAATATCAACTTTCATTCTTTTCCACCAGAAGTTTTTCTTCAAATCCTTGTACATCTTGGTCTCCCAGTGATGTACGGTATCTGATGTCTGGTGAGCTTCCATAAAATATCCTCTTTAACCTGTGCCCTTTGTGGCACACAAAGGCGACCTTTAAATCGCAGAACACCGGAATCATCTATGCTGAAATGGCCTTGCTTGCCCTCATCTAGGCGCTTCCTCACACGCTGGAGCATCTGATCAAGAAGTTGTGCTTCCCTCACACGGTCTGGAACGGCTGACTCCAGAAGCAGACGAGTCTCAGACTTGGCGGTACCCGCAAAGCAAAAGGTGATATCCATACACTCAAAATCAGCGATAAGACAACTGAGGGTAGGTGGGGTCACCAAACGACTTAGGGCATCCGCTACAACATTCGCCTTCCCAGGGTGATACTGAATGGTGAGATCATAGTCTTTTATCAATTCTAACCACCTTCTCTGTCTCAGATTCAAATCTTTTTGGGTGAAGATGTATTTTAAGCTCTTGTGATCAGTGAAAATGTCACAAGATTCGCCGTACAAATAATGGCGCCAGATCTTTAGAGCAAGTACTACTGCGGCAAGCTCTAGGTCATGAGTAGGATAGTTCTGTTCATGCTTCTTCAAGCGCCGTGATGCATACGCAATCACTCGCCTCTGCATAAGCACACATCCAAGCCCAACTCTTGATGCATCTCGAATAAATAGTGAACCGCTTCTGGTTCGTAAAGAGCGAAGCTGGAGCGGTCACCAATCTATCTTTCAAAGTACAGAAACTGCGCTCACACGCATCAGACCACTGAAACTGGACACCTTTCTGTGTCAACTGAGACATCGGTCTAGCAATGGTGGAGAAACCCTCCACAAAACGCTGGTAATAACCAGCTAAACCCAGAAAACTCCTCACTTCTTTTACATTAGTTGGCCTCTTCCATTCCACCACTACCGAAATCTTGCTAGGATCAACTGAAATGCCCTCTTGATTGATTACATGGCCCAGAAACCCAACTTCAGAAATCCAGAATTCACATTTCTTTAGTTTGGCATAAAATTGGTTCACTCTCAAGGTCTCAAGTACCAACCTCAGGTGCTGAGCATGATCTTCTTCCGTCTTGGAATAAATCAGGATGTCATCAATGAATACTACGACGAAGTCATCAAGGTAAGGGTGCAACATATTATTCATGGTTTCCATGAAAACTGCAGGAGCATTGGTTAGCCCAAAAGACATAACCTTATACTCATAATGACCATACCTTGTAGAGAAAGCCGTCTTCTCAATATCTTGCTCTCGAACTCTAATCGATTATAACTCGATCAAGGTCAATCTTGGAGAATATTTTAGCTCCTTCAAGCGATCAAAGAGATCCTCAATACGGGGCAAAGGATATTTATTCTTCACAGTTGCTTGGTTAAGTGCCCGGTAATCCACACACATACGCCAACTACCATCCTTCTTCTTAGTGAAAAGAACAGGAGCTCCCCACGGCGAAACACTACGCCGAATCATGCCTTTGGATAACAATTCATCCAATTGCTTTTTCAACTCCTCTTGAAAGGGTCGTGCCAACCGGTACAGAGACAACGAAATGGGTCGGGTTCCCAGCACAAGATCTATACGGAATTCAACTTTACGCTCGGGAGGCATCCCCGGAAGATCCATAGGAAATACATCAGGGAACTCATTTACCACCGGTATCTCTTCAATGCATAAAGAAGATTTAGTGTTCTCACTGAGAGACCAAAGCAACCCAATGGTTGAGATATGACGACTGGAAAACAGACTAGCCAACACTGACAAAGATTCAAACGGCGCACTGCCTTGAAACACCAGTTCTTCGCCCGACGGAGCCAACAAAGTTACTGTCTTCCAGAAGCAACAAATCTTAGCACGGTAACTGTATAACCAGTCCATACCCAAAATGACGTCAAAAGGTGACAACTGAATCACCATAAGGTTGGCGGTGAAGTTCTCATCACCAATAATAATAGAACAGCCAGGACACGCTGTGGAGCTAGAAATAAGACCCCCCGGAGAACTGACCACCACAGATTCAGATATAAACTGCACTCTCAAACCCGCCCTTCTAACAAATTCTAAGGACACAAAAGAATAAGTAGCCCCTGAATCAAACAGTACAAAAGCCTCAAACGAATCGACTAGCAATGTACCTGTTACCACGTCAAGTCGGCTCACGGTATCAGGGGTAGGCATGGCGTAGACACCCAATGGCGCCGGGGCAGAGGACGTGCCAACACTACGCGAGGGGTGAACAAGAACTGTTGAAGGTGAAACATACGAAGGTGGTGCAGACGGAACGGGGTTCCAGTAGAACCCTGCAGGTGGCGCAGGAGTAAAAGCTGCAGGAGGAACCCATCCTAAAGGAAACTGAGGCACCGGAGGAGCAGCTAGAGTCTGAACTGAGCCCCGAGGTGTACCGGAATTAGATACTGCTGGAACTGTTTCCCACTTGATGATACTAGCTGGGTTTTGCTTACACACTGACAACTTGTGGCCCTCACGACCACAATGACGACACGTGCCTCTGAAAGAACACTCTGAAGATCGGTGCCCCTCGCCACACCTGAAGCATTTCATTCCCTGACCTGGAACTGGGCGCATCTAAGGAAAAGTCGAAGATGATCGTGGCGCCGATGAAGAAGACTGCCCCTGCTGACCAGAACGAGAGTGATGACCCCCCTGAAACCTCTTGGAAGCACGTCGCTGAGAAGACCCACCTCCACCTCCAAAGCTCCGCTTCTGGCCACTGGCAGAACCACCAACAGGGGTAGTGCCACTAGCCGTCTGCCTATGCGAAGGAAGATTCCTCTCCAACTCCATCCCTCTAGCCTGTTCAACCACCGTACTGAAATTGCGCAAGGCAGATGCCCCCAGAATCTGGCGATACTCCTGAATGAGGCCTCGGCAGAACCTCTTGGCCTTCTCTAGATCATTGTTGGCCACCGCTGGTATAAAGCGTACCAGATTGTTGAACTCCACCTCGTACTCGACATCGATCTGTTGCCTGAGTCAACGATGAAGAGAGCGCTCCATCTTCTCAAGAAATGAATCGGATAGTACTTGGCTCTAAATCGCCCACAAAAGTTCCCAAGTGATCGCCTCTGACCGGGTCCTAGCGATGTAACTCCTTCCCACCATATATCGCCTGGCCTTTCGGTTGAAAAGCCACAAATCGAACCCTTTGAGTGAGGTCATCTCCAACGCCAAAGCGCTGTTCCATGTACCGAAGCCGATCATTGCGGGTGGGTACCGCTCCATCAAAAGTGTCCAGTCGAAGCATCATCCACTCACGGAGACTCATACTAGTCTCGGGTGGTACTGCTGCAACAACCGGATCCGCAAGCCGTCTGAAGCAGCAGCAGAAGAACAGCAGCGGAGGAGCGCTGCGCTGCCGGCGAAGCTGGTCGATCTCCCTCTGAAGGTTCTGAATAATAATAGTCGACGCCGCCTGAGCTTGATCAGCCGGGACATCCTGAGATTCAGCAACTGGTTGAGCAGCTGAGGCAACCTCCTCAGTAGCTCCACCATCAACCTCTTCTGCCGAGGTGGCAGATACGACCGGACCACGTCCACGACCGCGACCACGGCCTGGTAGACGACCATGTCCTCTACCTCTCGCCATCTAAGAACAACATAACAGAACAAAACTAAACATTTAACTTAACCGTTCGATAGGAGCACGGAACTGAACAACAAATTGCACAACAAAAGAAGCATCACAATAACAGTGCAGAAACATTAAATTACCCAACCCAACCTACTGTGCATAGTGTGTCAAATTAATTCTCATTTACCACGGACCTAAAGCCCGCTCTGATACCAACTGTAACACCCCAACTCAGCACGAGCCTAGAATGCTACTATCCTAAGCTAAACCAAAAAATTTCAACATAACCTCCTTTGTATACGAAGATACCGGAGGTTCTTCGCAAGAAATCATGAAACAATAGTAGAATCAGTTATAAGACTTAATCATAAATCATAAATAACCAACTAAGGTAACACCTTGGCTATACAGAAGCCAAGATGCTAACTATCAACTTAACATATAACCATACAGCATAAATTTTCTCAACAATATCAATCAATCCTCAAAGATCATAAAAAGTACCACCCTTGTCTAGGTTTAATTATTACAATCTGAACGTTAACACAATAGAGTCTTTAACCATTCTTGCAATGAAACTAAGGTGAAGTGCATTAATCGAGTAGTGCATGTCTACTCCCTCCCAAGAGAACTTCATCAACATTCACCTAGAAATAAATAAACAAAGCAAGGGTGAGTCCATGACTCAGCAAGTACAATGGTTAATAAAACATTCATCAATAAGAATAAGACCTTCTCGGCATCAACATTGATCATAACACATATGAGTACTTATGAAGACATGAAATGAATGCTTAAAATCAATGGGATGGACTGCACACATGCATATACCGGTATAGCCAGTGAATCACCCGTCGGTGTTCACTCAAGCCCGCATCTTGACAAAAATGCGGGGATCCATTTCCCGTATGAAGAACGTTTCATACGGGTGTCCAACATTGCCCATCTTGGAATTAATAGGTCTTACTCAACCATCCTGGAATTGATGGTCTTCCTCATCCACTCCCGTAGACGGCAAATGATAATGAATGCATGAAACAACTTATTGAATAAACATTGTCATCATTTCTATTCATGAATTCAACACAAGAGACAAAACATGAATTTTTCATTTCATACTACACAACAGTTATCACAGCATGCTCATATCAATAACCACAATGCACAAACATTTAGATTAACCAATTACTTGCCTTCCGCGTTGAGACGCGTTAGCTGGTAGCGATGGTGTTCCTAAACTCGAAGCTCCGCCGCCTAACCAATGAAATAAATTCAATAAGAACACCAAAATATCCAATTCTACTAATCGGCGTTCTACACTGCTTCCCTGATGACTCTAGTCATTATTACAAAGCTTAAACTGAAAACAATGTTTTCAGCTATAAAACTGTCCCTGGACAGCAGCACGACAATTAACATATCTCAGTGTCAGGAAGTCGAAAAGAGGTAAACCCAATTTCTGTAGATTCTTAACTGACTAAACTACAATACTCTAGTTGACATGATAAACCAACTCGGCCAAATTAAAAGGCTAACAGTTGTTTGAACTTTCAGTACAGAATCTGCCCACAGAACGAACAGCAAAAATTAAAAAGATCATAACTTTTAATAGGTAACTCCAAATTGAATGTTCTTTATCAATCTGAAAAGGTTATCGAATCCTCTACCTTAACCTAGTTGGGTGAACCTTCAGATTCAACAAATTTCCCTTTCAAAATACAGGAAATATCTAGACAGTTTTACTCTCGTCAGGTTTCTGGCAGCAGAAACTAAAACGACCGTAACTTTTGACTCAGACCTCGGAATCGAGTGAACTCGGTGGCCACTGAAACTTAAGAACGAGGCCTAGATATCTCTAGGAGACCAACTCCTCAGAATCCGCATAAAAAAAGACGAAACGTACCCCGCAACTTTCTGGACAGAATAGCATCTACTAAAAACAGACATGAACCAACCAATTCTAGTTGCCAACGCACCAAGGACCTACAACCAACGCGAGAACCGGTCGTTACCCTTGACGATGCACTGCAAGATGAAGACGAACAAGCCTCCAAACCGCTGGTCCTCTCCTTCTTAATCCTCCACCCCGAAAGGACCGCCTCCGTCCTTCGCGAGACCGGCAGCAGGTGGGGAAGACTTGGAGGACAGCAACCCGGGGAAAACACCAGGGAGGTGGAGGCTTGTGCGCAGGGAGGAGAAGTGGGAGGGGCGGCGCAAGAAGGAGGAGGAGGTAGGGGCGGCTGCCAGGAAGGGGAAAAGGTGGGAGTGGGGGAGGGTTAGGGTTATGGCCACCCCCCCCCCCTCAAGGCCTTCCTTGGCCGGCCCCAAAGTGGGCCTTAGGCCCTCCACGGCTGCCCCCTTAGACACCAAGAAGGCCCCCCCCTCTTGGCCCATTCGGCCACCTCCTAGGCCTGCTGGCCAAAGGCCCAGGCCCCAAAACTAGAGAAACCGATGAAACGTCGAATCTGCGAATTTTAAATTTGTTTTCGAACTGAAAGATTTCTAAATGAAAACGATGTATCACACAAAAACTCATTTCCGACCACAAGTCATTAGTGGTTCCTAGTAGGATATAGTGACTCGAACACACATAAAGACTATATAGGACGAACCTTATGCGATATGATCTGTGACCGTGACCGTGTCCTTATCACTCATGACCACTTCGTAACTCCTTACACCAGTTTGCATCTGGTCACGACTAGCTTGTAGCACCTTACGACTAGTTCTTCGATCAGTTTGTGATCATGTACGACCAACTCACGATCAGTTTGTATCCCCATATGACTAGTTCTTATCTAGTCAGACTAAACGACCTGCTTGTGTAAGTTTGTATCTAGACAGGCTAAACGACTTGCTTGTGTATCCTTCTTTTGCCTCATGATATCTGCTCAAACTCTAGGTGAGATATTTGCCATCCATGGATTGTTCAATATTTTCTAGATCTAGTGACGGATAACTTCGTGTGGTCAACTCTTCAACTAATTCTGATACGACCATACACTTTCTTTATTCGACCACATCAAGGGGCCACAGATATCTCTCCTGTTATGCTAGGAGGGGAAATCTCATATCCGGCCCATCATATCCCTTCATATATTCCATAGCATATCCGAAAGCTATCTTTATAACTACTAAATCACGGAGTAGCGTTTGGTAACTCCTAAGTGTAGTGTTACACATGTAGAAAACCATATTGATATCAGGTCTAATGATTATACATCATCATTGTTTGAGACCAACTGATGATACATAGAATAATAGGAATCTCAATAGTATCTTAAAGTGGGTTAATCTAACATCATGTTTTCTAACATGTGTTCATATGTTCATATTATTGATTTGGTGTCCCCTTGTCTATTACGTGTGAAATGTGATCGTCGTTCAACATGTGTTGGTTTATAAGTCACTAGTGTCCTGCCTAGTGACATTCGATCAGGAATCCTTTTAGAATGATATCATATAATTATTAAAGAGTTTCACCAATAAATCACATACTTGCTAATCTTTATAATAATAATTCATCCAAAAAACATAATAATATTTATTTTATAACTCATAAACATAAAAATAGTACAATCATTTATATGATTGAGTCTTAGAGCATATCACCAACAATGACAACCGTCAAGCGTCCTGGAACGAGATTTACTCAATTCCCAGCGGGATGGTCGTCCTCGGGCGGTGCTGCTCTAGAGCTTATGGGACGTACGGGATTGGGTTCGACGGCATCTACTTCCTGGACGACGCGACAAGCTTCTTTGACGTGATGAGGGCGCAGGAGAAGAAGAGGCAGTACCCCTGCAGCGACATGGGCAGGCGCTCGCTTCTCTTACAGGAGTTCCAGCGGATCTTTCCGGAACGGTCCCCGTCAGAGTACTCTCGTCCAGTTTGGTTCTTCCATTGAGATGCATATGACAGCCAAGACATTGTATGCAAATGCTCTAATGCCTGTGATGTTATGGTACATTCTTATCTGAGATTCTTACTAGTATCAATGGCAGGTCAATATGGTATGTTCTGTGTCATGACAATTTCGACTACTTGTTTGGTGTTTTCTTCAACATTAGCAATGTTTCAGTTCTGAGTTTCCTTCTGCTGGTAACATTGGCTAATTAGAAATTTGGAATTTGAGATATGAATGATCGTCATATGCATGAGGTGAATGAAAAATTCTGTTGCAAGTAATGGATCGTATGGGTGCTTATATATCTGTCTGCAAAATGGATTGCAACCTTGCATTGGATAATTAATATAGTGCATTTGGTGGTGGTGCTTGTATATCTGCGTGCAAGATGACTATATGAGCATATTACTGCTCTAACAATGGAGTTTGCCTGTTTCCCTAGCACATCTAAGACTCGGTGTTTGTGAGTTGTGACTAGCAAAATAATGTTGCATACTAGGTAACGTCCGGTCCTGCTAGTAGTTTCTCATAATGCTGTGATGTACATAGATCGCCCTTATTTTCCCCTGTTACATAGGCAGGCAGATAGGCTGCATCAGGTTTACTGAGATGCATAACAAATATTTCAGCGTAGCAGATTGATGCCATTAGCAGCTGCAGCATAGGTGCCTTTTTATGATCTCTGTCTAGATCAACTGACCTGACCTAATAAATTATTCGCTGCTATTCGGTGTACGTGTTTAGGTGCATTGGTCCTTAATTGTTTGTCTGAGGACTGACTTCAGTTTATTAGTTTGAATAAGTCAGGTCTTTTCTCGGTGCAGTCTTTATATGCCGCGCTTATTGGCACCATTCAAGCCCCCATTAGGAATTGGTTTTGGACCATTAAAATGCCATTAAAAGTAAAAAATTTCATGTGGTATCTCAAAAGCGGGATTGTATTAACTAAAGACAATCTGCTTAAAAGAAATTGGAGAGGAAGTACAAAGTGTTGTTTCTGTATTAAAGAGGAAACAATTCAACATCTTTTCTTTGAGTGCCCCTTTGCACGTATGGCATGGTGGGTTGTGAAATGTGCTTTTAATTTAGATCCTCCAGTGAACATGGCTAACATGTTTAGGAATTGGTTAGATGGAATTCCTAAAAAGCTTAAGTCACAACTCCTTGTGGGAGTTAGTGCCTTATGCTGATATATTTGGTTATGTCGAAATGATGTTGTTTTTAACAACAAGAATTTAACTAATCCGTTGCAGGTTATCTTATTGAGTGGATCTTGGCTAAATGCATGGGCAGTCCTACAGAAATCAGACCAGAAGGAGATCATGTTGGAGGGAAGTCAAAGGTTGGAATTTGTGGCGAAGCAAATCCTCAATTTTCGTGGATGGAGGCTTAGTCATAGAATTTGTAATGATTGAGGTTGCGTTTCAATTGTTTTTCGGTTGTAAGGCTGCTAGTCGTTATTTTATCTTGGGTTGTTTGATTGTTACTTTAAATGCTTAAATAATTTGGGATGTGTGCATCGTTGATGCAGAGGTCGGAAGAGATTTCTCTCTTCCATTATCTAAAAATTTAGTACTTTGGGCTGTGTTTTCTTTGTTCTGGGAAGGAATGTCGGATTCTTCTCCCAAAACATCAAAAAGTTATTTGTCTTTGATACTACCCCTTTAAGATGCACCTGAAAGTAAGGTATAATCTACAGTGAGGCTATCGTAGTCCCTGAGTCTCCACTAACTTGATATAACATACCGTCAGGGAAAAACTAAATACTCACCATATTTGTGTTGTGCGCTGGCAAAAAAAAAAAAACAGGTGGCATGGAAGATACCCTCTTTGCCGTATTTGCAACAGGGGTCAACACAACTGAACTTCAATGACATTTAAGTGGGCGCGCGCAACTCAGTGTGTATTTGCAAGCATGCTAGGCACGTATTAGACACTGGAAACCTACCTAACATGTATTCCTGCATTGAGGTGCAGAGTCTATTGCCACAGTTTGGCAAGCCTCCCATGCCATTTACTGTAGCTCGTTTGAATACTAGTGTACATTGCTCATGATGAAGGCCAAAGCCAAAAGGCGCTTTTCAATGTGGATATCCCATCAGGTGTATAGTCCTATGTAGGGATTGGGTAACCGGTTGAAATATTTTTCTGGGGTCCGGTAGGACCGGTTTAGCCGAAAATCGGAAATTTTCAGTGATTTTCGATCGAAATTTTCAAATCAAAATTTGAATTTTTTTTTTGAAGTTAAGACAAAAAATAGTGCAAAGCCAAGGTTTGAACCCACAACCTCCCTCTCAAGGGCTTAGGGTGTTTCTACCAGGGCACATGCACTCATGTGCTTGCATATGGTTACAAAATTCTTTTATATTTGAGAAAAAACTAGTAAATCCGAATTTTTTTGTCCGGTTTGAAATTTTAGGGGGTCCAATAGAACCGATTTTCACCCTGGTCCTATGCTCTGAATTCTTATAAGTCCTCCATTGAGTGACCATGAAATGGGAAACAATAACTCATCCACCCTTTTTCAGCAACGCGCAAAAGCTATGATGCCTTTGTATTAAGAAGAAACTAAATGTCAGGTTACAACACAGAATCCAATGTGACAAACCTTTTGGAGTAAGTGAAAGCACGAACCTCGGAAAAAAGAAAGAAAATTACACCAGACTGAAGGGAGCCCCTGACCACACCGATAGTTAACCAACAGCTTTCTAACCTTTAGAAACAGTAGTAAAAATCAACCATGAACCATGGTTTGAAACAGGAGAGCTAAAGAAAATCAATGGATATGCAGATCATTTTGATATATGTATAGTCCATTTGCGTTGAGCATAGCATAGTTGGTGTTCCTTTTTCTTTTTGCAATTGAAGAAGAACACATATGACCAGCGTCAACGCTCTCCAGAAAAGATGGAGCAAAAACAAACCCAAAGTGCAGACATATTAACTAAAGTCAGTCTTCACACACAGGATCAATGTGCCGAAGCGCACAACAAATACAAGCAGGTATACCAGTACATGCAGCTGCTAGAGTCATACAATCTGCAGTGCTGAAATCTCAACCGGCTTACATTGCAAATTCATAAGTACATTTGAAAGAATGGCAAAATAGAAAAAAAAAAACATGATCAATTAGCATGTAGCAGTCTGAAATTATCAGTCGGCAGTAACGAGTGAACTAGGAAAGTTTTTTTGTTTGCATCAATCAACCATTTTATGGGCTTTTTGGTTTGAGGGGTCACCTCATCCTATTATGGGTTTGTCCATCGTAGGGTGATCCATCAAATTTGGTGGGATGACACAATCACTTATGTTGTACTAGACTTATGCTTACTAAGGATCAGAGCTATTCCATTCCGCAAACCAAGCAGTGGGTTAGGTTCAGAGCTAGGATCAGATGACTTATTCACCATCCGATTCTTGGAACCAAGCACCCCATAAATGCGGAGATAACAGTTTATCTACATTTCGGGTGTTTTGTTTAAGGGATCACCTCAGTCTTGGATGGATTGGTCCTTCATGGGATCATTTCAGAAATTTAGTGAGATGGCATCATTCCTCATTTTGTACTACATTTATGCTTATGAGGGATGAGGTGGTGATGACCATCTCATTTCATTCCTCAAACCAAACAAGTGGTCGGATGATCAATTCACCATCTGGTCTTTGAACCAAACACCCTAATATAATTTCAATTTGGTTGTCATCACAAGAGAGGCATCAATCAAGGGAATAGCATTGTTAATGGATGAGGAAAATTTACTACCAGAGAACAGAACTAAGTACTGAAAATCCATTTCTTCAAGTGCACATCACCCATTAACCGCAACTAAATGTTTCATCCATCTCATCTTGATAACAATGATGCATGTCTCATTTTTCCAAAAATCCAACCAGAAGTCAAGCCCCACATTGCAAAATCTAAAACCTTACCGAGGCTGAATTAACAGAACAGTAAATATGTACTAAAATTTCTATCCTGATGCAGATACTGCCCTGTCAGTGTCACTTTCATCACTTGCATCAGAGACCACCGCTGCAGGTGGTTGACTCATGTCGGAACGAAATGTTGCGTCCGACAGGAAGAACCAAATCCATGGTGAGCAATCCGATGACGGCCCTCGCGGTAAGTTGCGCACGATGTCCTGGTTGAAGAACCAACACCTGCCGGTGTCGCAGCAGGGGTACGGGTTCTCGACCTGGGGCACGGTCTGCACGCCGTGGAAGCTCGCGGCGTCGTCCAGGAAGTAGATGTAGAGTGGGCAGGGATTCTTCACGTCGACGGCCACGGAGCAGCCCCGCCCGGCAAAGATCCTCCGGCCGCTCAGATTGCTGAACCTGGCCTTGTTCCAGGAAGCCAAGACGCGGGTGCCCGAGTCCGACGAGGAGGTTCCTGTGATGACGTTCTTGTGCTCTAGCATGAAGACGTCGAACGACACCGTGCCTTGCTCAGGAGAGACGAACCTCACGACCATCAACAGCTTCCCGCGGGACTCCACGAGGTAGCGAGCGACGACCTGCCCGGGCTGATCTGGCGTGGTCACGAGGTGGTCAGGGAAATCATAGTTCGCCACGAACATGGTTAGCGCGCCGTTGTCGTTGATCTCAGGCGCGTACACCAGGAGGTTCTCCTTGTTGGTGAGGACATAGAAGCCCTCGCAATGCGTGCCGGCGTAGTATATCACGTCTTCGATGGGGTCCTTGGGCGTCATATCGCGCCACGACTCGTCGCTGGGCACCGTCGTTCGCATCGGCGGCGCCCAGTGGTTCATGCCCGGCCGCCAGAACGCGACGTTGGACTGGCCGGACATTATGGCGGCTGCGTAGTACGGTCGAATGGCGGACGGTGCGGCGGAGAGGGTGGCGGCGTGGATGACCATGGGGCACTTGCTGCCCCCACCAGTGCCGGGGACGAGGAGGAGACTCGGCAGGGAGACGCGCACGCCGGTGAACAGGTTGAGTAAGGCGTGACCGCGCGACTGGGGGAGGGTGGCGACGAGCCAGCCGCCCGGGAAGGAGCCGCAGAAGCGCGCGCCGCGGGCGTCGTCGGGGAGGTGCGGGCGATGGTGGGTATCCTTTGCGGCGACGCAGAAGAAGGTGGTCGCGGCGGTGGACGGCATGAGCAGCCACGGGAGCTTCCACGGGGGGTGCTGCTGCGCGATGGAGCGCCACTTCCTGCAGATGCTGGAGAAGATGGCGTGGTCGAGGATGCAGTGGAGGTGGCGGACGATGCGGACGAGACAGCTGTCGGGGATGTCCGCCCAGGACCGGTTGGCCTCGGCCATGGGAGGAGGAGGACAACGACTCCTTGGGAATTCTTTTTGATGGGTGGATGGAAGAGGACAACGGAAAGATTCGTTCTGGAGATGGGAAATGGAAGAATGCGGTTACGGGAGCAGCTTTTTGTTTAGAACTCTGAAGCCACCCGGGTTTTGCATTTAGGGCCCTGCAACATTTTAATTTTGTGAAATGCATTTTTTATTATCGTCCTTCCCCTTTTCTCTTACTTGTCAAATTCTGTGCTTGTCCAACCATATTTTTCTGGGATAATCTTGGATAAATTAGCCGAGGAAGTGATAAGGATCAGTGCAGGCAATTGTTCATTGACCGTGTATAGATAAGCAAAATAGGCCTGATCGCAAACTTAATGGGATTGGCCTAGCGCCCAAGCCTAATTCCAGGTTTGTGAATAGACTAATGCTCCGTTTAGTATTGTGATAGCTTTTCAAAATAACTTTTACTTCTTTTTCTATGTTCCAGTACGATACATACTTGATACATACTTGACTTTTTTTTTGTCACAACAACAAAAACTTAACATAAGTAAAAATCCATGTAACTAACTAATACCCAAAGGGGTCTTTAAAAGACTGATTTTTTTAGGTTCAGATT
Organism: Ampelocalamus luodianensis; assembly: GCA_036346255.1. Lineage (NCBI taxonomy): Eukaryota > Viridiplantae > Streptophyta > Magnoliopsida > Poales > Poaceae > Ampelocalamus > Ampelocalamus luodianensis. Next base: position 66,178,602 of record CM070620.1, on the reverse strand, counting down.
TTATTGGCAGGGTGACAACAATAAAAAAAAGTATAGGTTGGCTAAATGAAATATTCTTTGTAGGCCCAAAAAACAAAGTTTCCTAGGAATTCAGAACCTCAAGATAAAAAATAAGAGTCTTTTGGCTAAATTATTGTTTAAACTCTTGAATGAGGAAGGAGTTTGACAGCAATTACTTAAAAGTAAATATTTAAATGATAAGTCTATCTCTCAAATTGAGAGTAAACCTGGGGATTCTCATTTTTGGAAGGGATTGATGAAGGTAAAATATGATTTTATTCAACACTGTTCTTTTAATCTTGGGGATGGGAAACAAATCAGATTTTGAAAGGACATTTGGGTTGGGCATCAACCTCTTTATGAACTTTATCCAACTTTATTTGAGGTAATCTGGAAGAAACAAGCTTTGGTTGCGGATGTTTTAGGAACTATGCCTTTAATATTGAGTTTTAGGAGAGCGATTATTGGATCAAATTTGATTGCTTTCAACAATCTTATGGTCAGCATAGCCAATGGTCATCTTTCCATGGATAAGGATACGGTTCGTTGGAATTTACATAGGAATAGACAATTTTTTTTCAAATCTATATATGATGTTTTGGGTGATCCTAATTGTCATTTCGATGTCAAAAGTTATGGAAAGTTAAAGTACCCCTTAAAATAAATTTTCTTTTGTGGTATCTTTGTAGAGGAGTTACTCCAACTAAGGATAATTTATTAAAACGGAACTAGAGAGGTGATACAAATTGTTGTTTTTGTGACAAAAAAGAGACCATACAACTTTTGTTTTTTGAATGTCGCTTTGCCTGTTTTGCTTGGCGCATAGTCCAAATTGCTTTTAATCTTAATAGATGTCACATCCCCAAATTAATAAAGTGGTTTATTATGCGTCTCATTAGCATGCATCATGTTTTGAAACTTTTTATTTAAATATTGAACTTGGAAAAATCTCCAAAAACAAATGAAACATACACTTTAAATTGAACTCCAAACGAAAAATTGAAATAAATGCTACTGAAACATCTCTGGAAATAATTTATTCAAATACTATATTAATTATCATGAATTAATATAATTTTCCCAAATTTTTGGGACTGGTCTTTACCCTACTAAAATCCAAACATGATTTAAAGATCAACAATAAGATTGAAATTAAATTATACACTTTATATCACGAACAGTAGGGTTCAATAATTTTTATGAACACTAGGCTATCCCAGGAACCCCCAGTAATTATTTCATGATTTTGGGAATTTTATTTCTATTTTTAGCCTCTGGTCAAAGTGGAGGAAACTATTTTAATTCTCAGTCAAACCCTAACCCTAAACCGACTGACACTATTCCTTGGACTCGAGTCCCACAGTGCGAATCGACTCACTCAACCGCCTAAATGCACCAACGCATGTAGTCCCCGGATCTAAATCCTACGGTCCCGACCTCTTTTGTCTCAACGGCAGTCAGGACCGCCTGGGTGGTCGTGAGCCTTGCGATCGAGATCCAGCGGCCCACGACCTCCTTTGCCTTATAACCCTCATTCCCACTTAGGAGGTCGTGAGTCATCCGATGGACATCCAACGGCCACGACCTCCCCTGCCCTTTTCGTTGCTCATCCGCCTAAGAGGTCGTGAGCCATTTGATGCGAATCCAACGGCCCACGACCTCCCTTCCCTTATAACACTCAACCCCGCCTAGGTGATCGTGAGCCATGTGATTTACATCCAACGGCCCACGACCACCCCTTCTCCTCTGACTCATGCGCACATGACTAAGTCACTGTCGCCGTGGGCCCGCATTGTCAGGTCCGTCTCTGACCTTGCGCAGGAGCTCCTCGCCATGTGTCTGAGCTTCTCCGACGTGCTCAGAACGGCGCCAGTGGACGCCGTCAATCCACTGCCGCATGCAACCACTCCTGGAGCTTCTTCACTTCACGCCGCCTCCATTTCCGTCACAATATCAAAATTTCAAAATATACAACAGATTAAATTTACAAGATAAATAACAAACTAAACAACGGAAGCAAAAGCCATAAGATGGCGATAAATAAAAGAGCCAATTAGTGTGCCTTTTACCCACAAGGCAACCAACCGGGCCGCCAAGCTAGTCGTCAAACCCGCAGCACATCTCACAAAAGGGAAGCCCTTGGGGCTCACCTTCTTCCTCTGCAACAAAAACATTAAGCAAAGCATCTGAGTACAAAAATTATTTTTGTACTCGCAAGACTGACGTGTAAGGGTAACAGAACTATAATTTAACTACATGCAAGCTTTATTTAAGTGGAGGGGGCTCTGGACTTATTTTTAGCATAAAGCTAGTTTTCTTTTGCAATAAAGTAATAGATTCAAAGCAATTTGACAAACTATTTGTAATTGTTGAAATAACAGCGATACAATAATAATAACAACAGTAAAGACAACCTGCAAGTGACCATCCCAATAGTTAACCCTTAGTGATCTGTCGACGAAATATGGATCACAAGGACCCATACGTGGAGTAAGAGACACCGGCCTCGGCGGGCGCTCCACTCCCCACAAACATGTCCATGTTGCATATATCCCATATGCAACCCACCACGCGACTCATTAATTAACACCCCCCAAAGTACTTAGTCAAGAGAGGTCCCATACCTTCTAGTGTGGTTAGCACGCACCAAAATGCTCGGATAACAGGTACTCACAAGTAGTTCGGTCCTTAATTGACCCGGGCACCATTCCAGTCACACCCAAATTCACACCATCTTACCATTGTGCCCCAGTCGAAATCATTTTGTTTTCAGTTTTTAGTTTTCACAATTAAATATAGCAAAAATGCTAAAACATAAAGTTATAATAATTTTATGTGATCAAAGTTACCGACTAAGTCGATAACCGTCCAACTCTACCGGTATCTAAGCATTGCTAAGCATCATAACGTAAAGACAAATAAAAGGCCCTAAATCATTCACCGGGCTCTAATTCACCAGTGAGAATAATATTCCTAAGGTAGTGGCAGGGGTGAATATTTTCAAGGCAACAATGCAATAGGATTAACTACCTCTAATCGACAAAATTAATCATTGACACAAAAACATGCATACGTACTAGTAAAACGAAGTATTAGATTTTAAAAGTAATGGGATTGAGTGGATATGATCAAACTGCTTGCCTTTGCCTTGCTAGAGATATTCGACTTGCTGCAGAGGATGACTCTCGGTATCAACGTCATCTAGCGATAAAAATTGCCAAGGCGAAAAACAGCGAATAAACACCAGAACGCCAACAGCATTCAAAAATCAATAACACAGAAGATAGATCATGAATTTAGGAACAACAAATTATTTGATTCGGAGTTTATTTAAATTAGTTAGGATTTCTTATTACTGTTCTTTCCAAACTCACTTATTTTCCACGATAATCATACAGTCAAAATCAATCCTCTTATATATTTTCCTTTTTCGGCAGACTTTGATGGTGATTGTGTGCACATCTATTAACTAAGCAGCAAATTCCCACATTTTAAATAGCTCACTATTTTATGCAATCATCACTGTGATAAGTTCATTAGACCTACAAATTTGCTATTTGGAACACCGACTAGTTAATTAGCCAACTACTAGATGCTAATCAGATTTCTAACCAATTTGGCCTTACTGACACTTAACTATGCACAATCCGAAACACCACTCAACTAACATGTGAATGCTACTATGTTTTCAGCATGCAGCTACTATATTGCCTTACTACACTGTAATCTGATAACTTGCTATGACTGACAACCTTTAAATTTCTACACCAAACACTAATTGATGAAATCGAAGTATAAGTGTATGCTAGCAGTAATTCCCACAAATCCGATTCATCCACTAATCTGAACCTCTAAGCCGTCATCACAGCACTCTTAGCTACAAGAATCGATGACATTTTCTAATTACTTGCAATAGCAAAGTCATGACCTATTGAGAAATTTGATAATTCTCAGGTTATTGCTCATGCACCATCTACAGCAAGTTTTCTCTTATACCACCCTCCCTAAATAAATCTTCAAAATGCTAAACACAAGGTTGAGTAGCATCGAGGTCAGACAACAATGGTTGGTCTGAAAGTGGCTTCACTACTGACATTTGAAACGACCGAAACTTACAGAAACTACTAAATGTACTCACATACTCTCCTCTGTTCACAAAGCACAAATAAGATTTGGTTGTTTCTCTGCTAGTTGTGAAAATTCACAACTCTAAATGTTCTTTTCAGATTTGGATGCTACTGCTAGATGATTGCTAAAAGAATAATTGAACCTAAAACATGTCTAACTATTGTACAAACAGTGTCAAAAGCCTAATGACCAAACTGAACAACTTCAGGTTACTATTTAGACAACCTACAACAAAAACTTTAAGAACTAAAGTGCTAACTAAAAGAGTGTCTCAAAAGACAATACACAACAAAAGCTAACATAGCACTTGCTAGGTCTACAATTGAGTTTACTGACAACGCAAGATTTTCTTTTAAACCTTTCTCTTCTCTGATCATTCAACTGTTCAACTATCAGACAAAAGGGACCTCTTCAGCACTGAAATGCCAAAGCCCTGGTGAAATGAGCACATTCAAGAACAAATTCCTAAGCACATATCTTTCATCTCCAAGCCAAAGAAACCAAGACACTAACTGTGAAAGCTAACTACTTATGTGGCCATCACAGATACAGGTTCATACATTCATACAATTTGCATCATCCACAACTAACCTACTGATCAATCATCATGACAAATGAACCTTGCTGATCACACAAGCACTCACCCAGTCATACATACACAGAGAGACATCTTCAGACATACCGAGGGGAAGCAAGGGGGAACACCGAAGGCGGCGTGCTATGCCGACGGCAACGGGGCGACGGTGAGCCGGCGGGGATGCCCAGAATGAGTTGCTGAGGGGGAGGCGGCAGGGAGCTGGGCAATGGTAGCCCAAATCAGGAGCTGGAGAAGACAAAGGGTGGTGAGGGGATGCTTCAAGCATAAGGAATCGTTGAGTACCTCACCGGAGAGGCGATGGTGGCGGTGGCATGCGGCTGCCGGGCGCGAGGAAGACCGGGAGGCGACGGCACATGGGCGCGTTGGCTCAGCCAAGGAGGTGAAGCAGCCGGTGGGACGATGGTGTCGTGGGGGCGGCGGTCGGGTTTGCTGGCTCGGCCGAGGGAGACGGGGGTCGATGCAGCTCCGGCGGCGTCATGGATAGGGAGACGCGAGGGAGCCGGCGGTCGGGGCGGATCTGGACGGCAGGAGGGACGGCGGCGCTGCTGGGGCCAGAGGAGGGGAGGCACCAGGGGGCGACGGCGCGGCAGTAGAGGAGGGCGGCAGGCTTGCTGAGGCCGACGATGGAGGCAGGAGCCGGGGTGGGGAAGCTGGGAGGTGGCGGCGGCAGCAGAAGAGGAGCGCGTGGAGGAGGCCGGCGCTGAGAGGCGGCCGGGCCGGGAGGTGAAGGGCTAGGAGCACGGTGCAGATCTGGTGGGGAAGGAGGGTGCTGAGAAGAAATGGCAAGGGCGGTGGGGCAGAGGAGCTGAGTTCGGCTGGGAAAAAATGGCTGAGTGAGTTGGAAAGAGGATGGCAGTGAGAAAAATTAGCAGTGGAATAAATAGCAGTGTAGTTCTCCCACATTTTTCCAACTTGCTCAAATAATCTTGCATGCGAGATACGATTGCAGAAACGGAACGCCCTTGAGACGGTGATCGCAACGGTATAACATGTGTCGCCGGATTCTTGATTCTCGGTTGTGATTGCGAGGAGAGAAGTTGGGGAAAAGAAATAGACTCGCAGACGTTTCATCTTCTACTTCTTTTCTCCTCTCGCGCAATCGCTCAAACGGCCATGCATGCGCAAACAGATTGCAGAAATGGGTTGGTCGTGCGATGAAAATCACGGCGGTACGACATGCATGACTTGGTTTTCAGTTTTTAGATGAGATTTGAAGGAGAGAAGCGAAGGGAGTTAGCAGGAACGGAAAAGAAGGGACACGCAGGCGTTTCACCTGCGGTCGGTCGAACCAGAAAAGAAAGGTGATGATAATAATGCATGCATAATGACATGATTTTTGTGATGCATGTGAAAACATAAAATCAAAATAATTATATTTTTAATTGCAATTTTCCTAACAATTTGATTTAATATTGATTATTATTACTTGATGTGAGAAAATTGCAAAACATGTTTTAATTAATTCCTCCATTTATATTTAGAATAATTATACTGAGTCTAGATTTTAAGTTATCACTTTCATTTCTATTTGTTTTATTTGTCTATTAGGTTGGTGTTTTAAATTCAAACTCAAAGTTGAACATGCAAATTAATCGGGGAACCAATTAAGCTCCAAAAATTCCAGAAAATCCAACAAGCATGTCAGAGAATATAAAATCCAACTAAAGTATTCCCACACTTGAAACCTATTTGCTGCAACAAAAAGTTTTAAAAAGTCCAAACTTTCACAAATGCACATTAGATACTTAACTAATCCAACTTAGGGATTTTGGGCTGTTACAAATCTACCCCCCTTAAACAGGATCTCGTCCCGAGATTCCGGTAGTTCGGAAGTCGGAACGAAAGGCTATGGCAACCTAGGTGGGTTTGGTCACGGAGTCATACTTCGGATTTCGTCGTGAACCGAACACAAATCCGAAACCAGAGAGGTTTTTCAGAAGTTTTAGGTGCTAAAGTGGGAAGCTTTGTTGAAGGATTTCTAATGCCTTCTGATAAGTGTTTCCTAAGTGGTTCTTTTCAACTCTAAACGAAATGCACCATCTGTTGTCTTGGTTTCCTTCAGAGATAGTGCTGGAAGATCATGACGCAATATCCTGACGTTGCTGACACATTTTCCTTTCCATTCCTTTGTTTAACCTTTCCTTTCTTGATTCGAAGATAATTTGACATCATGCTTCACGTCGTCCTCTGGTAGTACGAAAGACTCTGCTCCACTCAGTCGACCGAAAAGGGCATCGATCGATAGAACGGAAAGACTCGTTAGATGATAATCTGGTATCAACACCAGATTCAGTGCAGAAAAGAGAAGGCAAGCAAGGTTTTAAGGTGGTCTCGCTTAGCCTCACTTCTCTAGTTCTATTTGCTTGGCTGGGAAAGGAAATGCACAGGATGAATGCACGAGGGGATGCATGTGTGCAAATTAGTCATAAGGCAAATTTTAAATTTTTGGTTAATGAGAGTGCAAATGCTTACATGCATGCTTACCTGCTTCTACCGAAATGCAAATACTTACATGCATGCTTACATGCTTTTTGTTTTATGTAACTTGAGTAACATGACATGCTTAAGTTAATTTAGAAACTATATGCATGATCAAAGTATAAGAATCAAGATGCCTAACAAGTAATTTGAGGTATCTTCTACCCCCCTTAAATATTTCGGTACATGAAAGCTAAGTTGAGGAAAGAATGGGCATAAGGTGAGGGAATGGCAATGGGTATGCAATTTAATTCTAGCATGCACTAATCATTCCAAAATCACCATAATGAGATACGATAAACCACCGATAGTTTTCTGACATAATTGCGATGCATGCCGCCGGTAGGCGATGCGCAACTATTTGGAACAAAGAGAGCAAGTGATTGCAAAATCTAGCGTCTATAATCTAAGTAATATCATTAGAGCGTATATATTCTAAGAGTAAACCCTAATTTAATCTTAATATCGCAACAAGGCATCGTCTAGGGGAAATAGACATCACCCTAACCCGGTTGCAAACACGTAACAAGCAAGAAATGAACTCCAAATATTTGTATAAAAGCATAAGACCAGTGCAAAACCACAAAGCAAAAGATTTGCTTCCCGGTACGACTAACTCGTATTGAATGAATGAGCCATCGTTTAGGATGATAACATTTTAGAACACAACTCAAGTTCTAACGCATCTAAAAGGCATGACAAAAACCATATAAGGGTGCATTGGGCACTAGCCATCTAATATCACATCTTACCATTTTAATCCCATGAATTTTAGTTGATTTAACATCTCATTTTTATCCCTAACGATGAACTAAGTGCTCGCAGTCCGAAACTTGTGCTTGCTGTCCAGATTTTGTATCCGAGCTCCGAGATGAGTGCTCCAACTCCGAGTGCTTCAAATCTTCACTAAATAACAATCAACACTTCCTATTTTCAAATCTCATTATTCCCCAAACCGAATTTAACCGATAACCAACTAACTTTGAAAGGAGAAGAGAGGGAAACAACTTTTTCGAAAACTCAACAAGAATAAGGCAAGATGAGCAAGCTAAGACAGGTAAGGAGTAAAATCTGAGATCTTACTTAAGTTTTCATAAACCATTTGACATTTTGAAAATAAGTTTTTCAAAATATCCTAATGATGACCAAGCTAGGGGTTTCTACGGTCAGTATAGCTCTGATACCAACTTTGTGAGGACTCCGGTTTATTCGACTTGTAATGCTTAGCCTTCCATTGACCCTAGCATCACAATTCAAATAAACCAAGCCTCAGGATATGTATACTTCCCAGAAATGCAGTATACACACCCCGTTACAAAATCAAGCATCAATTCCATACACGAGAGGTTACAATATCAAAATTTCAAAATATACAACAGATTGAATTTACAAGATAAATAACAAACTAAACAGCGGAAGCAAAAGCCATAAGATGGCGATAAATAAAAGAGCCAATTAGTGTGCCTTTTACCCACAAGGCAACCAACCGGGCCGCCAAGCTAGTCGTCAAACCCGCAGCACATCTCACAAAAGGGAAGCCCTTGGGGCTCACCTTCTTCCTCTGCAACAAAAACATTAAGCAAAGCATCTGAGTACAAAAATTGTTTTTGTACTCGCAAGACTGACGTGTAAGGGTAACAGAACTATAATTTAACTACATGCAAGCTTTATTTAAGTGGAGGGGGCTCTGGACTTATTTTTAGCATAAAGCTAGTTTTCTTTTGCAATAAAGTAATAGATTCAAAGCAATTTGACAAACTATTTGTAATTGTTGAAATAACAGCGATACAATAATAATAACAATAGTAAAGACAACCTGGAAGTGACCATACCAATAGTCACCACAACAATAGTATGAACATTCATTCATACCAACCCATCAAGTTTTAATTAAATGTTGTAGTCTAACTCTTGAAAAGCTTACCCAAGCGTGTCCATAACCTAGGACGAGGCTATTCGAATAGTTTTAAACCCTGCAGGGGTGCACCAATGTACCCACACTTTTAGACCGCCTTTTCACCAGCCACGGTTAGCATACATCCTTTGGTATGCAGGCACAGCTAAGTCTAACAAGACGTTTTCCAATGGATTGAGCTAATCAAGAGTCGCACGTATGGGGGTTAACCCTTAGTGATCTGTCGACGAAATATGGATCACAAGGACCCATACGTGGAGTAAGAGACACCGGCCTCGGCGGGCGCTCCACTCCCCACAAACATGTCCATGTTGCATATATCCCATATGCAACCCACCACGCGACTCATTAATTAACACCCCCCAAAGTACTTAGTCAAGAGAGGTCCCATACCCTCTAGTGTGGTTAGCACGCAACAAAATGCTTGGATAACAGGTACTCACAAGTAGTTCGGTCCTTAATTGACCCGGGCACCATTCCAGTCACACCCAAATTCACACCATCTTACCATTGTGCCCCAGTCGAAATCATTTTGTTTTCAGTTTTTAGTTTTCACAATTAAATATAGCAAAAATGCTAAAACATAAAGTTATAATAATTTTATGTGATCAAAGTTACCGACTAAGTCGATAACCGTCCAACTCTACCGGTATCTAAGCATTGCTAAGCATCATAACGTAAAGACAAATAAAAGCCCTAAATCATTCACCGGGCTCTAATTCACCAGTGAGAATAATATTCCTAAGGTAGTGGCAGGGGTGAACAATTTCAAGGCAACAATGCAATAGGATTAACTACCTCTAATCGACAAAATTAATCATTGACACAAAAACATGCATACGTACTAGTAAAACGAAGTATTAGATTTTAAAAGTAATGGGATTGAGCGGATATGATCAAACTGCTTGCCTTTGCCTTGCTAGAGATATTCGACTTGCTGCAGAGGATCACTCTCGGTATCAACGTCATCTAGCGATAAAAACTGCCAAGGCGAAAAACAGCGAATAAACACCAGAACGCCAACAGCATTCAAAAATCAATAACACAGAAGATAGATCATGAATTTAGGAACAACAAATTATTTGATTCGGAGTTTATTTAAATTAGTTAGGATTTCTTATTACTGTTCTTTCCAAACTCACTTATTTTCCACGATAATCATACAGTCAAAATCAATCCTCTTATATATTTTCCTTTTTCGGCAGACTTTGATGGTGATTGTGTGCACATCTATTAACTAAGCAGCAAATTCCCACATTTTAAATAGCTCACTATTTTATGCAATCATCACTGTGATAAGTTCATTAGACCTACAAATTTGCTATTTGGAACACCGACTAGTTAATTAGCCAACTACTAGATGCTAATCAGATTTCTAACCAATTTGGCCTTACTGACACTTAACTATGCACAATCCGAAACACCACTCAACTAACATATGAATGCTACTATGTTTTCAGCATGCAGCTACTATATTGCCTTACTACACTGTAATCTGATAACTTGCTATGACTGACAACCTTTAAATTTCTACACCAAACACTAATTGATGAAATCGAAGTATAAGTGTATGCTAGCAGTAATTCCCACAAATCCGATTCATCCACTAATCTGAACCTCTAAGCCGTCATCACAGCACTCTTAGCTACAAGAATCGATGACATTTTCTAACTACTTGCAATAGCAAAGTCATGACCTATTGAGAAATTTGATAATTCTCAGGTTATTGCTCATGCACCATCTACAGCAAGTTTTCTCTTATACCACCCTCCCTAAATAAATCTTCAAAATGCTAAACACAAGGTTGAGTAGCATCGAGGTCAGACAACAATGGTTGGTCTGAAAGTGGCTTCACTACTGACATTTGAAACGACCGAAACTTACAGAAACTACTAAATGTACTCACATACTCTCCTCTGTTCACAAAGCACAAATAAGATTTGGTTGTTTCTCTGCTAGTTGTGAAAATTCACAACTCTAAATGTTCTTTTCAGATTTGGATGCTACTGCTAGATGATTGCTAAAAGAATAATTGAACCTAAAACATGTCTAACTATTGTACCAACAGTGTCAAAAGCCTAATGACCAAACTGAACAACTTCAGGTTACTATTTAGACAACCTACAACAAAAACTTTAAGAACTAAAGTGCTAACTAAAAGAGTGTCTCAAAAGACAATACACAACAAAAGCTAACATAGCACTTGCTAGGTCTACAATTGAGTTTACTGACAACGCAAGATTTTCTTTTAAACCTTTCTCTTCTCTGATCATTCAACTGTTCAACTATCAGACAAAAGGGACCTCTTCAGCACTGAAATGCCAAAGCCCTGGTGAAATGAGCACATTCAAGAACAAATTCCTAAGCACATATCTTTCATCTCCAAGCCAAAGAAACCAAGACACTAACTGTGAAAGCTAACTACTTATGTGGCCATCACAGATACAGGTTCATACATTCATACAATTTGCATCATCCATGTAACAGTCCCAAGTTTATAAACAGTAATAATCTGCATTATGAACAGTAATGGGACACTGTTCATAGCATTACTGTTCTTAATCACCAGTTGGGAGTTGCTGTTACCAAGTAAAACATTCCTTTTTAGCCAAAGACCAAAAACTTATTTAAAAGTTTTCAAGGAAATACAAGATAAAACTTGTATTATGACTGTGAAGTATTTTTATTAAAGCCTAGATAAATTATCTTGATTGAAAATATTTTTGTTGCATTTTTAGAAATTATTTTGACTTCAAGGAAAATAATTGTCTTTAAATGAATATTTTCGGGCTAAAATAAATATTTATGTATTTTACAAAGTGATCATGTGATTTTAAAATTTATCTGGGAAATATATCATCCCAGTAGCCTCCAGCAAAAATTTCATGATTTTACAAATTTATTTGCTATTTTCAAAAACCCAGTCAAACCTTTTAAACATTTGAATAGATTCTGGTCAACTAAACTGGTTTGAATCCAAACTCTAGTACTGTAGTGACTCATACCTTTGCGGTTGGGTCCAACCCTTTCACTCTGGTCTGGCTCTGTCACGCTCGGGCGCGAGCTCGAACCCCATAAGTGATGTGAGCCGTTGATTTTCAATCGAACGGGCGAGGCTGCGGAGTGACTCGAGATGTCCACGTGTGCGAGCCTAATCTCCACCGTTGGATCTTAATCGGACGGTCAAGGGAGATGTATGCATTCGGACAACTCCGGATTCCCTCTTGATCTCCACCGTCCATTCTCGATCCAACAGCGCCTCCCTTTTCGTTTTAAACTTAAAGGCACGCTTTTATCTGAGCCGTCAGATTCAAATCTCCCGGCGTCCCTCTTTCCCGCGTGCTATTAAGGCCTGCGTTTCTCTGGGCCGTTAGATTTTCATCGTATGGTCCAGAGCGATGTATGCATTCGGACGACTCCGGAGTCCCTCTCGATCTCCGCCGTCCATTCTTGATCTAACCACGTCGCTCGTTTCATTTTGAAATAAAAGGCGCGCAGCTATCTGGGCCTTTGGATTTAAATCCTACGGCGCTCCTTTTTGACCGTGGGCTCTTAAAGCCCAAATTTAGTCAATCGTTGGATTTCAATCGTAGGGTCCAGGTAAGTGTATGCAATCGGACCATCCGGATCCCGCGTTAATCCCGACCGTAGAAGTTCCATCGGACGATGCTGCGTCAGCGCATCTAAGGGATGACGTGTATCTTTTGAGCTGGGCCGTTGGAATTTAATCCAACGCCCCTGTTTGAACTTTAAACCCCGAAAGCCCGTAGAGCTCTTTTTAATCTCCGCCGTTCGTTTCAGATCGTGCGACTCATATTTAAAGATACCGATTAAAGTCTTTTAACCTCTCTATTTATCTAAAAATTCAAACACGATTTAAAGACCAACATTATGTTTGAATTTAAATTATACAATTTATATCTTGAAGAGTAGGGTTCAATAATTTTTATTGACACTAGGCTATCCCAGGGACCCCCAGGAATTATTTCATGATTTTAGGAATTTTATTTCTATTTTTAGAACCCTGGTCAATGTAGGAAAAACCATTTAAATCTCAGTCAAAACCCTAAACCAAACCGGCTACTACTGTTCATCGGGCTCGAGTCTGACTCGGCGAACTGACTCAGCCCGACCGCCTAAATGCACCGATGCATGCAGACCCTTGGATCTAAGATCGACGATCCAGATCTCGCCACTTTTGGGCAGTTCAAAACAACGCTTTAAATCTTATCCATCTGATCCAGATCTAACGGTCCGCATTAAGCCATGTGACGCTGGCTTACCTCCGCGCCTTGAGTCGTTGTCATCGCGGGCCCGCCTGTCAGGCCCTTGTTCTTCCTTGGGCAGGCGTGCGCTCAGGCGCTGCCAGCCACGCGGTCGCACCTTTCTGCTCCGAGCCGTTGGAGTTCCATCACGTCGTCAATCCACCGCCCCAATTGACCATCCCTGGAGGTTTGGCAAGTAACGCCGCCTCTACTCCATCATCTTTCCTTGCTTAAGTCGCCCCTGAACGCCTCCTTCTTCGTCATCTTTCCCCTCGGGTCTGAGGAAAGAGAGGCTTGTTCTTGCTCTCTTCACGGGTGAGCTTCCTCCGCGTGGTTCCCCTCATCTCTGTAACCAATCCCATATCCATTTTTACTAATCTCAGCTCCTCTCGTGCCTTGTAGCTCCCGGTCACAGTGGTGCCATTGGAAGCTCCAGAGCGCACTCCGGAGGACACCCCTGTGCCATCTTCATCTCTGGTGAGATCCTCCCCTTTTCTTGCGCGTCACTTCGTGTGCTAGGTTATAAAGAGTAGAACCCCTCACCTAATTTGTCGGATGATGCACAAGAGCTTTGTGATTTCTAGTTTTCCAATTCACAGCCGTGAGAGCTCGTCTTCTTCCCCGACGCTGGCACGGTGAGTTCCCCGTCGTTTCAACCCTCTGGGACCATCTCATGGATGTCCTGGTTCTGCTCCCACCTCACATTGTTCTTCTTTGTCCCCACAACGTTCCCGCCGCGGTGACCTCCTCCTCGCCGCCGCTGGTTTCTGCCGTCGGAGCTGAAGACGAAGACCCCTGGTCCCCGTGCTTCTCCTTCAGCGTCACTTGAACCCCAAGAGTCTGGATCTAGCACCAGTTGCCTCGAAGTGGTTTCTGCCTCGTGATCTCTCGGTACCGTATACACCTGCACCGCTCGACTCCGTCGCCGGCGCGCCACCGTGCCTCTTCTTCGGCAAAATCACCACCGGAAGGTAGTCCTTGCTAATGCCTTTCTGTTTTCACTAGGTCCTTGCACTCCCCGGCCTTCCCTCGCCGCCGACGAGCACGGCAACGCCACGGCCGCGCCGTTTCCTGTTGTCGGAAGATTTCGACCGAAAACAGAGAGTTTTGTCTGATTAATTAGCACTAATGATTGTAGTTGATTAGTCCTGAGTCTATGACTTGTGGGCCTTAGTGTAGTTTAAGTGGATGCGTAGTTTGTAGAATACGTTTTCGCTAAAAGGAAAACGTATCTCCCTAGCATGCTTAGAACAGTTTTACGTTTAAGTGTTTTGAAAACGTATTCATAGGATTACGCCTTCAGCTCATTTCGGCCGAGACCAAGTCCACGTTGACTGGGTTAAAGCCTTGACCCCGGTGCCACTCGTCATCCCCTGTGGCTAGTTGAGCCTCGGTGAGAAAAGTATGAAACGCGTTAGGAAATTAGAAAATCTGTGGATGATTTTTTTAGACACTGAAAAATTGTATGAACTTCTAAAATGCATAACTATTTCATCTCATCTCCAAAATGAATGAAACTACTTCTGGTAATTTTAATTTTTAATGAACTTTATATTAAAATTGGTTTCAACCATGTCTCTATAACAGAGAGCATTATTTTGGAAAATGAGCTATAAACACTATTATTTTTACAAAAGGAAAAGGCTGATAATTTTAAAAATTCATAAGTAATTCTTGGAAACTCCAAAAACAGTGAAATCAGTTTTGATAATTTCTATTTCAAATAAACTTAATTATAAAAGTGGTTTCAAACTTACCTCTGTCACAGAAACTATAGTTTGAGGAAAATGATCCTAAAGGACATTATTTTTACACTATTAATGCTGATAACTTTAGAAGTCAATAACTAAATCATGAAAACTCCAATTGGAGCAAACTCAACTGTTTTGAACTTGTAATAATATTGTCTATTTATCCATGAAATCCTTATGCTCACCACTTCTCTACAAATTTTCACCTCATAATTAAATTACTTAAAGAGGACATATCGAAAACTGAAATTCGAACCATCATAACTTTCATATACTAAATCAAAATGAAATAATTCTTTCACCAAAAATCATCTAAAATCATGACTTAGCTATTGTAGAAAAATCATGCATTTTTGAGCATTTTGAATTTTGAGGTATTTTTGATGTTTATTCGGTATTGTACTTATATAGATTCCAGGCCTATTGATATTGACTCCTACGCCACCGAGAGTGAACAATTACTCTACCAGCAAGGCAAGCATCCTTTGAACTTTCTTTTTGCATCATATTTGATCCCAGTTTTGTTAGGATAGATGCAATGATAATTGCTTGCATGCTATTTTGATAATGCCGCTATTTTTGTGATGAATAGTTAGACACGTCCTATTATCTTGTCCTTGTGGCTATCCATGAATTATTCCAGTATTGAAATTTTTATGATAGGATGTGTGAAATTATATTGTTCGGGTTTGCTTAGCCATGCAAGTTTAGAAACGGTAGTCTGATTGTAGGGAATAACCCGACAATTATGGGATAAACACAACTTTCATTATATACCGTTGTTTCAGATCTTGGTATCTGTTTTATGAGTTAAAGTTTGTCATTTTTAAATGAACTTTTGGTTTGGACAAGTGTTGGTTAGTGATGGTGCTTTGTGCACGAGCTTTGGGTAAGTGGTGGACTTGTCTGGACAATTAAGGACCGAACTTTGGGTTGTTGCGATTCAGGTAAAACTCGTGCTATCACACGTGGTATATGGGTGCCGTATGGTTAAGTAGGAGGAAGGTTTTGTTGTGTTGAGTCCCACGGTGGTGAAATTGTAAGGGCATGGGACCGAGAAATCCTGTGTTCCTTTTGGGCCGATAGGATGGAGACGTTAACGTCTTGTGTTTCCTAGGAGCCCTGGGTTGAGGGACTTAGCCCAATGGGATTTTCTTGCTAAAAAGGACCATTTGATCAACATATTAGACTTTGCAAATAATAGGAGCAATATGATCAAATGATGCTACATCTGCTTGCCTTGCTGGTAGTCCTCTTGCTGCAGAGGATCGCTCTCAGGTTCAACAAATTCTTTAGAACCTAACACAAGAACGCGAAAATCCAATAAGAACGAAAAACACCAAAAAAGACTCAAAAATAAATTCATCCAAATTCCATGAAATTTACACAGCAGCAAGGTTATGATTTTAAATGAATTTAGCAACAAGAATAATTCAATTTGGACTAAGTATGCAAAAGCTATAGCCTAAACAATTTCTTTCAACTCGAGAATTCAAATTAAATTGTTTTCTATTACTGTTCATGGCATAATTTTCCAAAAAGTTCTAGAACCTGAAATTTTTATTGCAGGTAGAACATGGAATTCTAGGAATAGCAAAATTGGATTTACTTCATTTGGAGTTAAATTGAATTACTTATGATTTTTCTAAGTTGTGAAACTAGGGCATATCATTTTTCAGAGGCAAATACATGAACAAAAGCTATTCTATATTAAAGTACATTATCATAGGAATTTAACAAATTTTAGTTTGCTCAATTTGGAGCTACAGAGAATTACTTATGCATTTTACAAGTTCTAATGAATTTCTCGAACAATAATTAATACTAAAGCAAGTTAATTCAACCTATACCATTTTCTAGTACAGAACAGTGTCTACACACATTTTTAGATTAAAGTTTAGTTAAACAAAAATTTAACACAATTGGAATCATCTAAAATGGAGCTAAAATGAATTAGTTATGAAATTTTGAAGTTTAATACCTTTTTTAGTTGACAATTAAAAGCTTACCAGAATTCAATCAAACTTAACTAAATGGAAAAGACGTGGACAAACGTGGGCCGTCGATTGTGAATCGAACGGCCCAAATATGAGGACCGAACGAAACGCGCATAGCGCCACACACAACCAACCGTTGGATTAGATCCAACGGTTCATAGCGGGGGAGGTGTTCGGCGGTCCGAACATTCCAACTGATGTGGGCCGCTGATCTAAAGATGGATAGCTCGTAGTGAGAGTTCCGTTTGGAGGCCCGAACGTTCACGCCATCAGAGCCGCAGATCTAGAAATGAATGGCAAAAAGAGATCGGAACGTTAGAACTCCGCACGCGTTGACGAGGTCGGGACCGTTGGATCTAGATCTAACGGTCTAGAGCTGCAGGGGAGGTCCTAAAGTTAAAGATCTATAGGAGGAGGTCCTGAACGGCTCAGATCTCCAAGGGGAGATCCTTGACGATCAAGATTTACTTAGAGGATGTCCTGGACGATAAGATCTAAAAGAGGGGAGGACTTGGACGGCCAAGATCTACCAGAGGAGGTCCTGGACGGTCAAGATTCCCACGGGGAGGTCCTCAATGATAAGGTCTAAAAGAGGGGAGATTTTGAACGGCTCAGATCTCGATAGGGAGGTCCTCAACAGTCAAGATCTACCTGGGGTGGCCCTAGAGGTCTAGATCTGCGAGGAGAGAGGTCCTGAAGTTTTCTTTACAAAAGATCAATGGGTGGTCTTTTACAAAGAGGACCCCGAGGGTGGTCTCGAGAGTGGTTTTTGCAAAAATGACCACGGGGAGGTCTTTTTGTGAAGAGGACCCAGATGGTGATCCTAATGGTCAAGATTAAATCGGAAGAGGTCCTTAACGGCTAGGATCTCACACCTAAGAGGTCCTGACAACTAAGGTTTAAACAGAGGGAGATCCTACGGTTAAGATCTAACCCAAGGAGGTCTTAACGGCTACGATAAAGCCTAAGAGGTCCTGGAACTTGTCAAACTTACGACAACAGGACAGGACCTCATGCTTTGCTCGCCGGCTTGCCACCGGCGACTCAGGTCACAACGGCACAAACCAAAGGTGGCAAAACGTTCGCAATACAATTGCGAACACTTTGAGGGTACTCTCGACGGCGAAGCTGGCCTAAAACGCTGGTGAGCCAGAAAGTGGCAGGGAGCAAGTACAGCTAAAACCAAAAATGGCGAAAAGCTCCGCAACGATCTAAATCAGCAGGTGCTCGAGCACTACGGAACTATTGCGAAAGTACGTGGGCACAGAGGAGGTCCGAAGGAGCTCTGGTGGCGGAGACCATATAATACCCCAAATGTATTCGAGAATATTCGAAAGAGTATTCGGGAGAGATTATGTGAATTCGGAGAAGGACCAAATATAAAATAGATTTAGCAGCAATTAGATAAAGGGGTTTTCTGCAGTTTTTTGGCAACCTGTGCCTCAGGCCTTGGCCCAGGAGGCCCATGAGGGGCTGGCCACCAATAAAAAGAGGGGGGGAACCCTAGTTGCTACAGTACCGTGCCCCCTAGTACTGTAGTGTTGCACTGTAGCAACCCCCAACTATGCAAAGAGGAGAAAAGAAGGAGAGAAAGGAAGAAGAAGAGAAGGAAGAGGGATCACCATCCGTGGTTCGCGACCATCAGCGGCATCAAGGGTAACACGTTGTTCTTGTTGGGTAATTAGTCATAGAAGAGTAATCGGGTAGTTTTTGGCTAGGTTGCAATCTGCCTGTTGTTCGTACAGATTCGTCCAAAAGCTTGCGGGGTTAATTTCATGTGGTTAGAGGCCGAATCAGAGGTTTTGGTCTCCTAGATAATTGTAGGTTATGTTCTTAGCTTTCGTTGTCCGCCAAGATCGCCCAAATCCGATTAACGGTCTGGGAGTTATGAATTTTCTAGTATTGCTGTCCTGTTGTTCTGTCAGATTCTGGACAGTCTGTAGAAAACTGGTTAGAACTGTTAATTAAAGGGAGAATCAGGGGACCTCAATCTAACGAAAAATATGGGTAATTTTGGTACCATTTCATAGAGATAAAGAACGCAAGATTTGGATTCTAGTAGAACAAGTTATGGAGATTTTAGTGTACTGTGCAGAGAACCCGACGTGAATTCTGATGTCTGATAGATTGGTTTGTTAGGAGCAGTAGATTGTAGAATCAAAAGGGATCCCCAACTAAGTTTATTTAGATAATTTAATTACCTTTTCAGAAAGTCCAATAACATCTTATTTGGACACCTGATCAGAAAGTTATGTATTTTTGAAGTTGACAGTCCACAGTGTGCGCTAATCCGATCGCTAGAAATTGGGAGTTGGGAAACACTTGGGAGTTTAGCAAGTTCATTTGTGTTGTTCTTTTTGCTCTTGGTTCAGAATGTTGGTCTTAGATTGGGGTATCTTTATATTCAGGTGGGAGCGTAGTTCAAGGGGCAGCACCCTCGTCGTGTCCACCGTTCTCGCACGGTTGAGGCAAGTATTCGGGCTATGGTATATGTATGCCTGCATGATGTGATTGTGATGTGTCGTGTTCGCTTTAGTCATGCATACCTGTTTATGAGATGAGTTACCGTTTAACTTGGTGACTGCTAGTTGGTTAAAGATTTTCCCGCATGTTGTTAATGCTTACATGTTAATGAGAATATGTTGAATTCCTGAATATGAAGAATGTTATCATGGTGCATATGCATGTTGAGAGCATACAGGTGCCTTGGTCACGTGGTGACCAAGCACATATAGTTGAGGTCCCCGTCATGTAGATGACGGGCTGGAGGTCCCCACATTCGTGGAATGTGGGCTATGAGCAAAGAGGTCCCCATCATTAAGATGATGGACAAAGGTCCCTATACATGTGGTGTATAGGCTCTTGGTCCCTGTGCCAGTGGGCACAGGCAAGGGTATACAGCGACGGTTGTATACCCCACATTACCGGTAAAATGCGAAAAGAGATAAAGTTCAAAGGAGCACTGCATTGATTGCATATCATGAGAAAAATGGCTATATTTAGTATAATGTTATTGTGGATTATCGATGCTATGCTAATGTTCTTGTTTTATGGCCTTGTTGATACTTGCTGAGTCTTTGGGCTCACCCTTGCTTAAATGTGTTTTAGGTACCAATGGCAGGAATGACACGCATGGGAGGGAGTAGTTGTTGGATGCACTCATTACCTCACACTCATAAGGCGTTTGCTGCTTAGCTTCAATTTAGAAATAAATAAACTATTTGATTATCATCCATAGATGGTTTGGTTTGAGTAGCTGCTTATTTGTAATAATGAGATTGCCAGTCTTGGTTGGTTCATTTGATTATCATGCATGATAGAGTAATTTGATTATGAGAACTTTGTTATGCCATGCGTTATTGTTGAACTCTCAAAGTTAGTGATTAAACAAAGGAGATTCGCGAAATTTGTAGTTGTGGGCGAATAGTTTAGTTTCAGTAGCATTCTAGGCTTTTTGAGAGTTGGGGTGTTATAGTTGGTATCGGAGCGGGCTTTAGGTCCGTGGTTAATAGAAAAATATTAAATTGACACACTGTGCACAGTAGGTGGGGTTGGGAATTACATTGCTTCCGCATTATCTGTTGTTATGTCTTATTTGTTGAGTAATTGTTGAATTGCCTCTATGCTATATTTCTTGCCTATGCTATGATTTGTTATGACATTCTATATCTATAAATCTCTTATATGATTGTCATGAGATGATCATATGTGATTATATTGTTTATGCGTGTCGATAATAGTCGTTAAGAAGTGGAGGCCGTGGTTGTGGCCTTGGACTTTGTCAGGCTATACCACCGTTCGTGGTAGACGCATAAAGTAGTTACCCTGAACACCTTAGTTGCAGGAGTTGAGCGTGAGCTATTTTTACTACTTGTGATCGTCCTCAATTGGCATTACTGTTAATTCCATGGTTGTTTCTTATTTCTCATTGGAAAAGAATGACTCATGTATTCGTTTGAAAGTTTGGGTAATGAGAGTTTCTGTTGCAAGTTTGTTAACATGAGAAAGCTTTGGCTCTATGTATTTCTTTTGGATTATTCCGAGTGTTGAAGTTTAATGCATCTCTTTTCTGGTGAAATTGTTAAGATCCTTTTGTGATACCTTGTTATGGTTAAATTAGATATTGTAATCAACTAACTTGATATGGTATGGGTATCAAGTTGAGCCATTGGTGTGGTGCATAATTAATATTAATTAGTAACCTTGGAAGTGAAATTGATTAAGTTGATGTTGTCTTCTACTAGTTCTTGATGAACTGTATATATGAGTAGTGACTGAGAGTATGACCATACCTATTTGGAGACAAAAGAGATATTAATAAGTATGGAACATAGATGAATTAGTCTGGTCACTAAAATCATTTAGGTTGCTAAACTTGTTGGGTTCTTTGGTTCCCATGGATTAATTTAAATATATGGAAAGGGAAACTAGAGGAAATGCTAGATTTACATATTCCCTAGTATGATTAGTTATTAGAATTGTGTACAACCGGTTGAATGGATTGAATATCGGTGGATCTAGAATTTATGGGAGGAGTTCTACGTAGTTCTTTTATGTAGGATGACACGATGAATTTGGTTGTAGTGTTGTTGAGACTCTTGATCGATCAAAGATTTCAATTTTTGAAGTTTTAGTGTATTTTTGGCGAAATCCAATGTGAGGAAGAACAGTTGATTATGTGCTTGTTAATATCCATGTGATTTGGGAAGAAAAGTATGTAGCAACTAGATTTCATAATGAAGCCAGTTGATAACAACAATGATTGTAGTATAACTGTTGTGTATTGATGTTTGATGATGAGCATCGCTAAAAGTTTAACTGATATGATATAAGAGGTGGCTTATGCCCACATGATTGTGAAATAATTGGATGATAATATGTCTTTGAAGAAAGGGTTTTGGTAGGAGCTTTTCGATTGTGTAGTAGACCCCTTCTAACTTAAGAGGTCGATGTAGTGAGGTTGTATGGTTTTGGGTATACTCTCATTTTGAAGATGGGATGAAAAGGTAGTATGGAACAATTTGGTGAAACTTTGGGGGCTTTCTAATGGAATAGTTGATGATAAATATTTGTATTCAGAGTATATTATTCTTGATGTTAGTAAGATTATCTGCGAGGGATTGTGACTTATGTGTGTGGAGATGATTCTTTTAGAAATAAAGTAATTTGATCGTCTTTCGTAATTTGGATTTAGTAAAAGTGTTTCGAGATTGCATTGGTGATCATTTGGACCTCTTGATTTATGTGGTGATTGAGTTGCTTTGAGCAAAGTGACATGTTGAAAGATTTTATCAGTTATTAAGTGGTACCTATGGTTTGGTCTTAAGAGCTTATCTTGTTTAAGCTGGCAAAGTGATGTAGTAATCACAGAAAATAACTTTCATGGTTAAAGGAAGGAGTGAAGTAAAAGTATTTGACATTTAATTCGCGTTTCGCAACTTGCAGTTTATTTGAGTGTACTTGAACCTTATGTATTTGTTCCATAAGAAATTACTAATTTTCAAAGGGGAATACCTTCTTCCCATTTGGGGTTCGGTATTCGCTTTTAGCAGGACTTGAGCCCGCAGCTGTTGACTTCCTTTATGTTTTCCGAGTTCTTTGCCTAAGTGACTATTTCCCTTGGTCCTGTGTTTATTTCAAGCAGTAAATGTCTTCATTTGCTTTTTCTTTTGAGGAAGGATCCACCGATTCGTTTCACGATCGTTTCAAGTGGTTATTCAATGTGGTTGTGAGACCTTCAATGTAAGTTAATCGAGGAGCATTGAAGGATGAACTAATTTTGTGTGTAATTCTTGAAGAGAATTTTAATTATACAGAATGTTTGCCTTTAAGGCTAAACTGACTGCATTATCGCAACCATTAGAACCTATGAAGATTTGTGATCCAAGATCCATTGTTCAATTCAGGTGGAACATTAGAATTTTTGAAAGGATGGGGAATCTTACTCGATGTATTAGTGTGTCACGATTGGGTACCTTGTACGGTTGTGCAGATGAATTATGATGGTGTTGTAATGAGAGTAGTATTAGCAAAGTAATCTGACCGTTAAAGCGATTAATGAGATAGTCTAGAACGTTGGATTATTGCCAGGAAAGACTTGGACTTAGTAAGTAACTCTCTAAAAGTTAGAATCTTGATAAAGATAATTGGATCAAAGAAATATTTTCGTGTTGATGTCAATGCGCGAGTATGTTTGGATTGTGAGAATTTTAGGGATTTAATTTGAGGTTTCCCCTATTTTCTATATGAGAAGTTCATGGTAGGAGTCTTGGAGTATAGTTTTGGGCTTCGTATTCTTTTTGCTAGGACCTTGAGTCGCCCAATGATTATGTGTAGAGGAAGTAGAATAAGGGTGGATTCCAAACAATGGGATGATCATTGATAGAACCCTTTTGATGAAGTATATAAATGTGTGTGCTGGGAATTTCGAGTTGTTTATTCTTAAAAGATTGAGGTGATGTGTTTGCATGTGAGATCTATTTTGAGATACATTGGAAGTCATCTGTCAAATTATTTATGTCGGTAGAGGAGTTGTTGAGAAAAAGTTTTGGGGGGCGTCGATAGAGGCTTTATACGGAGGTGTCGATGATGTATTTCGACTTGAGCGTAACGTTGGGAATGTCAAGTTAAGAGAGATGAGTTAGTGTGTTGCGATGAACTGAAACTCCAAAGTTGAGAGAGATTTTATTCCTAAAAGAGATACTGAAAAATCGATACTTCCTCAAAGAAGTGAATCGTTTCCTCGATTCTCGTTTGAGTTTTGTGCTGTTGACCAATGTCTTTTGTAAGATGAGTTTGACTCGATTTTGGTATGTGTGGTTCTATCGGTTCAGGAAGAATAAAGGAAGTTTTTTATTTAGGCATTTAAAATGATTCCTCCTTTGGTTTTCGTGATGCTTTTTCGCAAACTGCCACTTGGAAGGTGGAAAGGTTTTCATGATGAAATTCTGATTTCTGGATTTCACTCTTTAGCACCGAGCTGGTAACGCTTAGTTGCGATGTGAATCTTTCATTTTCGGATGGGTTTTGTTGGTAAAAGAGTTTGCTTAAAGAGAGTTTTGCCGTATGTTTCTGGTTAAAGGAGGTGATCCTTGCTTTAGTGAAGAGTTTAATTGAGTGGTGGAACACAAGTTCTATGTTCTATGTGCATGTCGTGTGGTTCGGTATCATTGGGAAGGTTAACCCAAGATACATTGGGTTGTTTTCGCTAGTTGGCGTATCGCCAGGACTGTCTCGAGTCCGTGCGCGGAGTACGTAACATCTTGTATATTCTTGTGTTAAGTGAGTACCTGGGAGATCCAGAGTTTGAGGTTTCGTTTGCGCCGTTGACCATTGAGTGAGATCTTACATTTGAGTCTTGTCCGATGAGTGTACCTGGAAGTACCGGGTAGAGCGTTAGTTTAGATGTCATGTTACGTCGTTGTGTTGTGGTATTTTCAGACTACTTGGGAAGTTAGGCTACTTGGGAAGTTCGAGTTTCGCGTGCGTGAGCTTTAGCTAGTGTTGTTCACAACGAGTACGTGGTTACCGTTGTTCGTTCTCAGTCGTGGTCGTTCTTTCGCCTAAGCGTGTTTAGAATTCGGGGTCGAATTCTGTTTAAGGTGGGTAGAATGTAATACCCCAAAAGTATTCGAGAATATTCGAAAGAGTATTCGGGGGAGATTATGTGAATTCGGAGAAGGACCAAATATAAAATAGATTTAGCAGCAATTAGATAAAGGGGTTTTCTGTAGTTTTTTGGCAACCTGGGCCACAAGCCTTGGCCCAGGAGGGCCATGAGGGGCTGTCCACCAATAAAAAGAGGGGGGGGGGAACCCTAGTTTCTACAGTACCATGCCCCTGGTACTGTAGCGCTGCACTGTAGCAAACCCCCCCCGTCTATGCAAAGAGGAGAAAAGAAGGAGAGAAAGGAAGAAGAAGAAAGGAAGAAGAAGAGAAGGGAGAAGAGAAGGAAGAGGGATCACCACCGTGGTTCGCGACCTTCAGCGGCGTCAAGGGTAACATGTTGTTGTTGCTGGGTAATTATTCATAGAAGAGTAATCGGGTAGTTTTTGGCTAGGTTGCAATCTGCCTGCTGTTCGTGCAGATTCGTCCAGAAGCTTGCGGGGTTACTTTCATCTGGTTAGAGGCCGAATCAGAGGTTTTGGTCTCCTAGAGAATTGTAGTTTATGTTCTTAGCTTTCGTTGGCCGCCAAGATCGCCCAAATCCGATTAACGGTCTGGGAGTTATGAATTTTCTAGTATTGCTGTCCTGTTGTACTGTCAGATTCTGGACAGTCTGTAGAAAACTGGTTAGAACTGCTAATTAAAGGGAGAATCAGGGGACCTCAATATAACGAAAAATGTGGGTAATTTCTGTAACTTTTCATAGAGATAAAGAACGTAAGATTTGGATTCTCATAGCAAAAGTTATGGAGGTTTTAGTGTACTGTCCAGAGAACCCGACGTGAATTCTGATGTCTGATAGATTGGTTTGCTATGGGCAGTAGATGGTAGAATCAAAAGGACTCCACAACTAAGTTTATTTAGATAATTTAATTACCTTTTCAGAAAGTCCAAGAACATCTTATTTGGACACCTGAGAAGAAAGTTATGTATTTTAGAAGTTGACAGTCCACAGTGTGCGCCAATCCAATCGCTAGAAATTGGGAGTTGGGAAACACTTGGGAGTTTAGCAAGTTCATTTGTGTTGTTATTTTTCCTCTTGGTTCAGAATGTTGGTCTTAGATTGGGGTATCTTTATATTCAGGTGGGAGAGTAGTTCAAGGGGCAGCACCCTCGTCGCGTCCACCGTTCTCGCATGGTTGAGGCAAGTATTCGGGCTATGGTATATGTATGCCTGCATGATGTGATTGTGATGTGTCTTGTTCGCTTTAGTCATGCATACCTGTTTATGAGATGAGTTACCGTTTAACTTGGTGACTACCAGTTGGTTAAAGATTTTCCCGCATGTTGTTAATGCTTACATGTTAATGAGAATATGTTGAATTCCTGCATATGAAGAATGTTATCATGGTGCATATGAATGTTGAGAGCATATGGGTGCCTTGGTCACATGGTGACCAAGCACATACAGTTGAGGTCCCCGTCATGTAGATGACGGGCTTGAGGTCCCCACATTCGTGGAATGTGGGCTATGAGCAAATAGATCCCCATCATTAAGATGATGGGCAAAGGTCCCTATACATGTGGTGTATAGGCTCTTGGTCCCTGTGCCAGTGGGCACAGGCAAGGGTATACAATGACGGTTGTATACCCCACATTACTGGTAAAATACGAAAAGAGATAAAGTTCAAAGGAGCATTGCATTGATTGCATATCATGAGAAAAATGGCTATATTTAGTATAATGTTATTGTGGATTATCGATGCTATGCTAATGTTCTTGTTTTATAGCCTTGTTGATACTTGCTGAGTCTTTGGGCTCACCCTTGCTTAAATGTGTTTTAGGTACCAATGGCAGGAACGACACGCATGGGAGGGAGTAGTTGTTGGATGCACTCATTACCTCACACTCATAAGGCGTTTGCTACTTAGCTTCAATTTAGAAATAAATAAACTATTTGATTATCACCCATAGATGGTTTCGTTTGAGTAGCTGCTTATTTGTAATAATGAGATTGCCAGTCTTGGTTGGTTCATTTGATTATCATGCATGATAGAGTAATTTGATTATGAGAACTTTGTTATGCCATGCGTTATTGTTGAACTCTCAGGTTAGCTGATTAAAGAAAGGAGATTCCGCCGGAAATTTGTAGTTGTGCTAGAATAGTTTAGTTTCAGTAGCATTCTAGGCTCTTTGAGAGTTGGGGTGTTACAGACCAGCACCGGAGCTGAGGAAGAATGTAACAGCCCCAATTTTATGAACATAAAATGTTTTATAAACAGTAATGATGTACTGTTCATAACAGAAATGAGATGCTGTTCATGGCATCATTGTTCATATTTACAGATTGGGCATTATGTTGCAAATAAAAACATCCCTTTCCTAGCCAAAATCCAAAACCCATTTGAAGTTTTAAAGGGAATACAAGTCAATACTTGTATTATGACTGGGAAGTTATTTTATCAAAGCCTAGATAAATTATCCTGCCCAAAAATAATTTTGTTGAATTTTTAGAAATTATTTTGCCTTGGAGAAAAATACTTGTCTTTAAATAAACCTTTTCGGGCTAAGATAATTATCTATGAATTTTAAAAGTGAAACCGTGGTTTTCGAACTTTATTTGGGAAATATATCATCCCAATGGCACCCTTGCCAAATTTCATGATTTTACAAATTTATTTACTATTTTTAAAGCCCGGTCAAACTTTTAAACGTTGAATTTAGGGCTAGTCAACTCTTTTGGTTTAAACCCAAACCCTAGCACTGTAGCGACTCGAACCCAATGAGGTTGGGTCCGACTGGTGCATTTGGTCCGGCTCAGTCACACTTGGGCGCGAGCCCAACTCTTCACGTGTCGCGAGCCGTTGATCTCCCATCGAACGGACGAGATTTGCGAAACCGCGTGGGCTATCCACGTAGGCGAAACAATCTCCACCCTTGGATCTAGATCGGGCGATCGAGGGAGGTGGTGGCATTCGGACCACTCCGGATCCCCTCTTGATCTCCACCGTCGATATTAGATCCAACCGCGCCGCCCTTTTTGTTTTGAACTTAAAGGCGCGCAATCGTCTTTGGCCATCCGATTCAAATCCTACGGTGCCCCTTTTTGACCGCATACATTTAGGGCTCAGTTTTATTGGACCGCTGGATTTTAATCGTAGGGTCCCTATCGAGATGACATTCGGACCACTCCGGATCTTCCTTTGATCTTGACCGTAGAAAACCAATCTGACGGTACCACGTCATCTCATTTAAAGTGACGTGTATCCTTTTTAGATCGATCGTTGGATTCAAATCCAATGTTCCTCTTTGAATACAACCTCTGAACTTCCGTAGAGCTCCTTTAAATCTCAATCGTCCACTTGAGATCGCACGGTCCATATTAAACGATCCCGATTAAATTCTTTTAATGCCTATTTTCATCGTAGCCGCCCATCTCTAATCGGACGGTCTGTATTCTTTTGGGGTTTTAGGAGGCGCGCACGACTGCGGCTGCCAGCAGGGTCCACATGTCAGGGAGTCGTCTCTCTTCATCCTTGCCTCTGTGCGCCGTCGCCGGCTTTGTGACCGGAGTAGAGGCATTATCCAAAGATCATGCAAATATTGTCCGGATATTTAGCACTAATTGGACACCTCATCAGCTCTAGACACTTCCCCTTTGCCCTGTAGCTCAACATCTATATATATACCCTAGCTTTTTGGCTACTGCCATTGTTGACCCAAGGAGCTCTTCATTTTCCATTGCTGTTCCAGTGAAGTTTCTTGCTCCTACGTTTTTCTTATCCATCTTAAACACTGGTTTCACCTTGTAATAAGGATTTAGCATCTTTTGTAGGTT
Organism: Ampelocalamus luodianensis; assembly: GCA_036346255.1. Taxonomy (NCBI): domain Eukaryota; kingdom Viridiplantae; phylum Streptophyta; class Magnoliopsida; order Poales; family Poaceae; genus Ampelocalamus; species Ampelocalamus luodianensis. The sequence goes on along the minus strand of CM070620.1, from coordinate 66,150,027 downwards.
AAACCAGAGTTTATTTCTCTGTTGATCAAAGCCGGTTTTAGGAACCTTTGGTGTTTTTCTTATCCTGGTAAGCTAAGACCTTAGTTCTTGTCATCTTGAGCACCTTAAGGACCTCAGAAGCTCATATGAACTAATCACTTGTACATGTAATACTCCCACCTTCTGTAAACTGAAAAGTTGTTTTCATAACTTTTTGGTCTTTCATGTCGTTTTCAAGTTCTAGGGTTTCTCCTGTTAACTTATCATCCTATTTAGGTTTCAGCTAAACCCTAGTAGCATAAGCAGTGGTTCTTTTGATTCTTGTTGTCTTCTACTTAGTTTTGTAATAGAGATTTACCTCTGTCATCTATTGTCGGCTAAACCGACAACTTTCAAAATTTTGACAGTTTCTGTAATTTGACCGATTAGGGTTAGATTAGGGTTAGCCTAGGGTATTATTTATTCTGAAGATCAGACTAAGCTTCAATTTAGGATCTTTTACTTAGTCTATTTTCAATCAACTCGAAATCTGCAGCCTGCCCTGTTTTCTATTCTTTTCAAAATCTGAAAACTGTAATTTTGACCGAAACTCTAGTTTCTGGCATTTAAAGACATTAGATGATAATATGAGTTATTATCTTTATTAGGGTAAGTATGACTTAAGCATATTGTTAATTATGCATTACTTTCTTGGTCATACATCTCCTATTTAATTTTTACTTGCTGTCAGTTTTCCTATTCATTGGAGTTTATTGTTTCTTTTTAGAATCTGGTCCTTTTGAAGTGTTTGATTCTAATTCTGAGCAACCAGAGCCTACACAAGAAGTATATTATTATCAAGGCAAGCATCCTCTCTACACCATGTTGATCCCAAAGTTTTATACAATAGATTTTCAAAATACAGTGATAACTGTTGCATGCTAATTTCCTGAAAATATAATTGTGATCTGTTAGTAGGTAGTTATGACCTAACATTGTGGATTACCTTAAATCTAATCATACACTCAACCTTAGAGTATTACTGTATACTACAAGATTTAGTTTTAGAATTTGCTTGGCCATGCAGTTCATAGAACGTTAGAGTTTGGCAAGATTATCTTGTCAAACATGGGAGCAACAAATAAATTTCAGTCATTTTAACTCTTTGTCCAGTTTCTTTAAATCAGATTTGAATTTTAAATTTCAATTGATCTGGACAAGAGGAAGCTAGTGGTGGTGCCTTTGAGCACGAGATTGAGAAATGTGGTGGACTTGTCTGGACAGAATAAGGACTGAACTCTGACTATTCAATTCAAGTCCCAACGTGCTTCCACACGCGGTGTATGGGCGCTGTTTGGTTAAGTAAAGGGTTAATGCAGTTGGAGACAGGGGAGTAAGGATATGTGTATTGATCTTGTATGGCATAGATGCTTAGGTCTTCGGGCTGTGTCTTATGCCATGTGAGTTTTATATCAATATCAGATGTTCTTAGAAGGGTGAGGGCGTGTGTTCCATCGCATGTACGTACCTTAAAGATACCGATTAAAATCTAGTATGGGTAGCGAACCCAACTTGTATTTCTTTTGTTTGGGTCAGCATTCCTGACGCAACATGTGTGCCTCGGTTAAGCAGATGCTATCAGTCGTTATTTAAGCGAGATCAGTTCACACATGGGTATCCAACTCAATAGTGTCAGCTTGTTGAAAAATACCAAATCTTAGTTTCCCCGGCCGGCATACCAAAGGTTGTGTGCTATTATTCCGGAGGCTTACGGGCTAACTAAGTCATGTGGGTAAAGATGTACACCCCTGCAGGGTATCAAACTATTCGAATAACCGTGTCCACGGTCATGGACGATAACTTGAGTTGATGTCACCTGTATAGAATTTCGTTTTCAACTACTGTTTGGGTTTTGTTTCAGCATGAGGGAATTCATGCACTGTACTGTTAATTTTTACTTTTCCTTTACTTACTGTTTTACTCAAAGTTGGATTTATTAAATTGCTTTATCAAAACCTAGCAATTGTAGGTTAGGATATATCGCTTAATGCAAAATTGAACCATTATGCCTTCCTGTTGTAACCTTATGCATGTTTAACTCTAAATCCTTTGTATAGGTTCTAACAAACACTTTCTTTTATTAGTTTGTGTAAATCTTGCTGAGTACCTTTCGTACTCAAGGTGCTATAACCTATTGTTGCAGGTGAGGACGGTTATCTTTATGAAGTGCCCGTTAGCGCCGATCAGGGTGACGCTAACGAGTGAAGCTATTTCTTTCCTCCACGCAATAGCCTGCGGGTGATGGGGCCATTGGTGGTTTTATCGTTTTATTTTGCTTCCGCTGACAGTCTTTTGTAATGACCAAGTCACTTGATATTGTAGTACTAAACTGAATTGTAAACTTATGTTTAATTATGTAAATGTATGACTTGTATGTGTATGATGTAATGTTGTTTAAGGATATATGTGCAATGGTCACTGATCCTGGGAACCATTGTAAGACATATATCCGAATCTCAATATTGGGTGCATTATTTGTTAAATTTATACTTTTAGCATGATCTTTAATAAAGGAGCAGAACTGTTCCTTAATTAAGAATTATGCTACAGTATAATTTTAATTAGGTACATTTCCAATATTCCGGGTCTCCACAAAGAAGATGACAGGGACATGACCTGAGCAACATGAACACCGCTGGGTGGTCAAAATAGCTTCAACGAGGCCCACAGGAGGTCCAAAAGCACGCAATCGGCAAAAGAAGTACTTACCGAAGTTGGAGAAGAAAAGGGGATGGTTCCAGCTGAAAAGGTCCAAACTCAAAATTCGGTGATCCCTGAGAATGCAACCCAAAATTAAGTTAGGGGAAAAGAAACAGGTGCTAAGGAGAGCAAAAAGGTGCGGAAAGAGCTGAAGGGGAACCGCTGGAGCACCAAGGTCCACAATGGAGCTTCACGGCCAATAATGGCGGATTTGGAGATTCTTGAGTTTGGAGCTCAAGTGAGTGGCCTGGAAGCTAAGAGAAATGCTAAGAAAGGCAGCAAGGAGGAGCTAGAGGGCTATTTGAAGCCGGTGAGCAACGGTCACAACTGGAAGAGGAGCTCCATGGTGATCTAGGGTTGAGCTTCGGCCGCAAGGACCAGAAGTGATGGGAGCACCTGGGAGGAAGACTTTGAGTGCGAAGGGGTCGGTCGCAATTAATGCTAGGACAGAGGGTGGTTGAGATGACGACAGGACAAGACCGGGCACAACAACTCTCTCTGCCATGGCGCACGCTCGTACAGGCGCGAGGATGAAGAAGAAGAACAGAAGAAGAGGTCGTGACTGTCTGATCAGGGATGGACGGCTGAGATTGAAGGAGACCTCCGGAGGTTCGAAAATGGCTCAGGAGGTCTGGGGCGTTGGATCGAGATCCAACGGCTCAGCCACGCACGCCCAAAACTGAGCCCGAGTTTGGCTAGGTGACTTGGCTCGACCGAGTCAAGTGGTTGGGCTCGGGTCTGACTCGAGCTCAACAGAGGTTTAAATTAGGGTTAAGAATTGAGACAGAAACTTTGAGGAATTGTTTAAGGTAGCAAACTAACTCCAAAAATTCTGAAATTTTTACAGGAGTTTGCTAACTTTAGGGTTGACCTTGTATAAATTTTTCAGAGGTTTTTATGTAGTGCATTTTCCTCCAGAAATTATGCAAGGTTCTGAGCTAGGGTTTGACCCAAGGTCAAACTGGTCTGACTGCCCTCTTAATATATTCAAACAATTTCTAAAAATTATGAAATTTTTCAGAGGGGTCACATATTAATCCTAGAACTTAGGAAAAATATTTCCAAGGGATGATCCCAGGGTTAAACAAGAAAGTTTTTAAACGGTCAAGATTTAGGTCAACAGAGGGTTGTGGTTTTGTATTTCCATAAGTCCTTAACAAGAATTTTCAAAACATACATGAAACACAAGATGTAAGAAAAGTTTTAATTTCTACACATTTTTTTACATTTGAAACACAAGCCAAGACTTGGGATGTTAAAACCTCCACCATCTGCATGAGAGGTAGAAGACTGGCATGGCTCAGCCTACAAAGCACGAAGAAGTAAGTACGTAGTGGGCATATGACACAAAAGAAGTGGCAAAGCATGAGGACAAACCTGTCTACCCAGCGTGGGTCCAGTCTCCAAGCCCGTCGGGTTGTTCGCGTACAAACCACCCCCAAGTCAACCGCGTCGTCCCCATGAACTAGATGCGAGACACGATGGCTCACGTGGTGTTGCGTGTCCACTAGCCGGTCCAATAGGCCGAAATGCCACTCTGAACCACCAGGGTCATGAGCCATACCTACAAATCAATTTCTAGTTAGCAATTACGACACTATTAGTGGGTTCAATTACTTATAGCATAGCTCCGGAAATTCAGCAAATTAAGTTGTATTCTTGCATAAGTCTACTGATTTTTTTATCATAACCTACCATGCTTTCGAAAGTAACCTACCATGATTTCATATGCAAACCTAAGACTATGCTATTTACAACTATTAACAATATGCATGGACCCTGTCAATTATAAAATAAATGAGGTATTACATAGGTTTGTCAATTATAAAATAAATAACAAAGAAATTAAAAGACATTAATGTTAATTGAGCTTTTAAATTATATTCCAGTAGCAAATAATCATATTTTGTATGTTCTTAGTGGCACCTAAACACTTTGCTCAAACACAGGTCCTAATTAAATGAGATATTATATAGGTGTCGGGACCACCTCTGTCGATGTAATAAGATCTCCCAGGACCTCTTAGGGAGGTCCGACAGGACCACCCAGAGGTCTGGTAGATCCTCCAAGAACACCCAAGGAGGAGGTCCTCTTGGACCTCCCAGGAGAATCATGAAGACCTCCCGGAGGCCTAGACTCTGTGCACTGAGTTAGTCCTAGGAACCGAAGCTAACTCACACAAATCAACGTAGGTGAAATCACAACCACACAGTCCAACAACTGGAACAATAAATAAAGTAAGAATTATTTTATACAATGGCCTTATGGCCAAGGTTGTTTACAGTGGTTGCCAATAAGGGCTTACAAAAAACCAACAATAGAACTGCACAGCGGAACCACCGAAAGCGCATGAGGCCATTCGGCAGGCCCACAAGCTGTCGAGTGGAGGTCGTGCCCTAGAAGGTCGGGTCATCAATGAACTCCTCCTTGAAGAGGTCTGAGCCACCTTGACCTGGATCATCTTCGGCCACTGCTCAAACAGAGGGCTTAAAGCCATGAGTACGTTGAATGTACTCAGCAAATCGCAGGGAACCAAGTATGCAATTAATATTCATGCATCGGCTTTGACAATGGAGAGCTGCAGGGTTAGTTGCAGAAAGTAATATTTGACAGGAAATAACATAGATAGATTGCAAGCTCAAGTTAAAACCCAGAACAATAAAACACAAGCACATTTGTTTTAAAAAGAGGTCATGAGCACCAACACACTCCCAAGACCACTTGTGGGAGGTCTTGGCTGCACCCACGTCTAGGACCACCCCCACGACCACCCTAGAGCACCAACTCCAAAGCTCCCAAGACCACCCTAAGGCCCCAATACCTCCCTGAGCACCAACTCTAGAGCACCTTGGACCACCCTAGGGTGCACAAGACCTCTTTTGAAAAGCTACCCCTTGCGCAAAATCACCAGGCAATGTCCATGATCAAGGACTTGGCTATTCGAATATATTTTTACACTCTACAGAGGTGTATAACTTTATCCACAATTCACAACCTCTCTAGCGGGGTGGGTTCCTGTCGAAACCCTTGCTCATTTCTAAAGATGAGCAGTCTAGAGAGCGTGACAAGGCCTTTACAAAGCTTTGAACTGACTCAGAGCTATCCGCTAAGATTTTGCTTCTAACGGGCCTCACACCCACCAGATTCGTGCCCCTCTTGCGCCAGCGAATCAGCACGCTCCACCACAATAGAACCAAACCAGCTCATCGCTAATTATTTGGCCCAAACCACCCCCATAAAATGTTCTCGTGGTTGCACGGTGGTACCTGGATCAAAAGAACACAAAGTTAAGTCCTTAATCCACCCAAGGAAGACAACCACATCCCACAGTGCATATAGCACCTCCCCTTTACTGCACGATCACTTCCCTGGGTGAGAAAACAGTTTTGGTTTTAATCTGGCCAAAAGACCACCCTGATCTTGGCACCACAAGTTTTAACAAAAGTGGCATCACACCACAATTGACACAACGGTGGCATCTCACTACGGTTGCTCAACAGTGGCATCTCACCATAGTTCCATAGTTCATTAGTCAAGATTATTACAAAGAAAGCAAGATTCTCAAGACCAGTGGTTCTAAAGCAAGGCTAAGCATACTACGAACCCATGTTGGCAAAACCAAACAATACCAACAAGAACTACCTATTCTAAGGTGTCCAAGGGGAACATGGCAACATGTCGAGTACAAAAATCAAGGAGGCATACCGTCAAAGTGGATATACTACTACCCCAAACCATTTTATTAAAGATAACCATGCATGATAAGGTAAAACAATATATCCTTGAAAATGCTAGGTTCAACATGATCAAAGGTCTGTGTGAGGACCCCAGTTTATTCGGCTTGTACTATTTAACCATCCACTTGGTCCTAACAGTACAAATGAAATAAACTAAGCCTCGAGATATGTATACTTCCCAGAATTGCAGTATACACACCCCGTTACAAAATCATGCATGAATTCCATTCATACACATAGAGCCGAAGCAAAAGCAATAACTGAAAGACATAGATAATATAAAGAGAGTTATTACAAAAGAGAGGCCGACCGACCAAATAACACATAAGTAACTAATTTAAACAGCGGAAGCAAAATGGCCATAAGATGGCGATAAACAAAAGTCAATCGGTGTGCCTTTACCCACAAGGCAACCAACCAGACCGCCAAGCTAATCGTCCCAAACAGCGCCGCAACACAACTCACAAAAGTGAGGCCCTTGGGGCTCACCTTCTTCCTCTGCAACAATTAATATTAAGCAAAGCAGATGAGTACAAAAATTGTTTTTGTACTCGCAAGACTGACGTGTGAGATAACAGAACTATAATTAACTACATGCAAGCTTTATTTAAGTGGAGGAGGCTCTGGACTTATTTTTAGCATAAAGCAAGTTTTCATTTGCAATAAGGTAATAGATTCCAAAGCAAGTGTGCAATTAACTTTTATTGTTCAAATAAAAGAGAGACAATTATAACAATAGATAGATGACAACACCAACCTAGAAGTGACTATCCCCATAGTCACCACAACAATAGCATGAAGTACCCCCTTCATACCACCCATGTCAAGTTTAAGTTTTTGAAAGGTTGTAGTCTAGTTCTTGCGGGAAATAACCAAGCGTGTCCATAACCGAGGACGAGGCTATTCGAATAGTTTTAACCCTGCAGGGGTGTACCAATGTACCCACACGATAGACCGCCTTTCCACCAGCCACGGTTAGCATACTTCCTTTGGTATGCAGGCACGGCTAATTCTAACAAGACGCTTTCCAATGGACGATGCTAATTAAGAGCCGCAACCCACGGGGATAAGGACACATTAGACAGCCTAACCGGACTGCTAATGCTCCCCTCCCACACCACACACACACATGAACACACCCACCGACCAGCTCATAATTAACACCTCCCAAAGTACTTAGTCAAGAGAGGTTCCATATCCCCCTCGTATGGTTAGCACGCAACAATTGCTTGGATCAATGGCACAAGTAACTCGGTCCTTAGGGACTTAGGCACCATTCCATTCACACCCAACAGATCACACCAACATACCATTGTGCCCAAGTCAAGATATAATTTTTGTTTTCAGTTTTTGATTTGCAAATTAGTAAAACACAAGGATTGGACATAATGGAATAATATAAGTATTTGTGTGATCAAGACCATCGACTAAGTCGATGATCGCCCAATACTACCGATAACTAGGCATGGCTAAGCAATATTTATTCGAAATGTACTAAGTGACAAGAGCTCATCCAACGAACTCTAATCACAGCAAATAACCTAGGCTCAAGTAGTAGAGGATATTTATTTACCTACAGATTATGCAACTAGAGGATTAACTAATCAATTTAACATCAAAATAGCGATGCATACATAGAGGTTAAACAAAATATTAGACTTTAAAAGTAATGGGATCAAATGGGAAATGATCAAACTGCTTGCCTGGTTGCTGCTGCTCAGTTTGTTACTGAGGATCACTCTCGAGGTCAATACACTCGTCGGCACCTAATCGAAAGAGCGAAACGCATCGAAAAGAACGACGAAAACCTAAAAGACTTAAAAACCAAAATGCTCCAAATGCTCTGAAAATTTTACAGAAGCAAAGGCAAGATTTTTAACAAATTTAGAAACAAGAAACAATTGATTTGGAGCCCTAATGCAAAAGATATGATTTAAACAAATCAAATCGGCTGAAAAAGCAATTTAAATGAGGTTACTGTTCATTAAATATTTTCTATAGGTTTTCTGATCCTGAAATTTTTATGATAGGTAGCTACTGCCATTTTAAGACTAACACAAGTGGTCTCACCTCATTTGGAGTTAAAATGATCTACTTATGATTTTTCTAGTCATGAAAATGAGCAAAACTAAAATGTATATGAAATCTTGACGAAAACCGTAACATACCTAAAACCAATTTTCTCATTTAGTACTTTATTAGAGGAAGACAACAAAGTTGGATTCACTCAAAAATGATTTTCAGAGAATTAGTTATGCAATTTACAAGTTAATTGCAAGTTTTAGAATAACAAATAAAACCTATTTCTAAACCAATTTTGAAATCTGTTTTCTGGAGCCGAACTAAACTTCTATCCAATTTTAGATTAAAGTATAGTTCAAACTAAAGCTAACAAAACTTGAATCAACCGAAATGGATTTAGAATGAATTAGTTATGCATTTTTGAAGTTTAATACCTTTTTCAGATTGCAAATAAAGCTCTCGGGAAAACCACAAATATCAATACGACGTGGACGAACCTGGGCCGTTGATTTTTCATCAAACGGCCTAGAGCGCTCTGTACAGCGCTCCCACGCCCGCGGGAGATCAACGAAGGAGGGTCGTTGATCTTGGATCCAACGGTTCGCATTGAACCATCGATCGTGAGATGGACGGCTCACATGCAACGCGACACAGTGCACAGCACAGATCTGACGAAAATCCCGGCCGCAGATCTAGGGACGGACGGCGCACAACGGGCCACGTCGCGCACGCGCCTGGCGCGTCCGACAACGCGGCCGAAGGCTTCACCGGCAAAACGCCGGCGACCAAAGGCACGGCGGCGGAGTGAATGCGAATGGGTGCGCAATAGCATCGCGCACCCTCTGGTACCACCCACACCGACGGTGGTGGACCAGAGCGGCGGCGCGACGGCGAGGGGCGGCGCGGTAAAGACGACAACGACGACAAGCAACAAGGAGCTCCACAGCAGTTCATTCAAGCGGTGCCCGAGCATCTAGGGACTACTGCGATGCTACCTGAGTGACGCGAAGGTGCAGAGGATGACTGAGCAGCTCCGGCGACGAAGCTCCGCGACGGCAACAATGGCGGCAACGAGGGGAAGATCACCTGAGCCAAAATAATGAGCCCGCAAGATCAAGATAGGTTGCATACCACCCACTGATGCTACCAGAGAGAGGAATTAGAGAGAGAAGGCCTCACCGGCTGTGGAGACGAAGAAGGGTGCTCGCGGCCGAATTGGGGGAAATCCAAAATCCGGTGCTCCCGCTGAAACAACCTGAAATGGAGCGGTGTTAAGCACCACCGAGGTGAGAGGAGGTGCAGAGCAAGGAGGGAGCAGGGAACCACCGAGCACGGCCTTCACCGAGAAGCTCCGCGGCAACAATGGCGGCGAAGGATTTGGGCGGTTGGAAGCTCCACGAGTGCAAGTGGGTGCAAGGAAGAGCTCCGGTGCGTAAACGAAGCCAAGGGAGGAAGATGGGAGCTTAAGTAGGAGAGGGAAGCAAGGGGGCAACGGCACTCGCCTCGGATGCTCAAGTCCACCGCGGGGACGCTGAGCGCGATGGGAGCAGGTGAGCAGTAGACTTTCGGGGGCGGCCGCACGACGTGCATTTAATGCGTTGCAGAGGGACCCGTTCGACCGCGCCGAGAGGACACGACGCTGCGCCTCTGCCCACACTTCTGCGCACGCCATGGCTGCGTTGCTCGCGCGAGCGAGAGGAAGGCGACGATGGCCAGCCGTCCGATCTGCATCCAAGGGCTAACACGCGATCGAGTTGAAGCGGCATCGGGCAAACGTCAACCGAGCGATGAAAATCCAACGGCCGACGACGCGCGCGCCCGCTCGCCCGCGCCGGTGCTGCTAGTTGGCTCGGTCGAGTCAAGTGACTCGAGCCCGAGCCTGACTCGAGTCCAATGAACAGTGAAGACCAGTTAAGGTTTTGAATTTTGAAGCTGAAACTTTGGAGATTTAATTAAGGTATCAAATCAACTCCAAAATTTATGAAATTTTAACTGGAGCTTCCTGACCTTAGGGTTAACCTTCCATAATATTTCCAGAGATTTTTGTGCACTGGAATTTTCTCAAGAAATTTCAGAAGGTTAAATCAGAGGTTTGACTTGCCTCTAAAATATTTCAAATAATTTTCAAAAATTATGAAATAATTCAGAGGTGTCACCAAGAAACCCTAGAACCCAGGAAAAATTATTGCCAAGGGTTTGACACAAGATTTGACCAAGGAGGTTGTTGACTTTAGATAATTGAGGGTTTTGATTTTGAATTTCCCAAAATTATTTTACAAGAATTTCAGAAAAGTTCAAAAGCACAAGGATGTAAGAAAAGTTTTAATTTATCCTCATTTTCTTACATTTGAAACACAAGTTGAAAATTGGGATGTTACAAACCTCCCCCCCTTACAGAAATCTCGTCCCGAGATTTGGTTCACTCGGAAAAGAAAGAGGGGTAGTCTGCACGGAGACGATCTTCTCGCTCCCAAGTAGCCTCATCCTCGGAATGGTTTGACCACTGAACTTTAAGGAACTTAATGGTCTTGTTCCTTGCTCTTCGCTCAGCCTCCTCGAGGAAGCGAACAGGGTGCTCGCGATAGGTCAAATCCTCTTGCACATCCAGGTTTTCCAACAGAGCTTCCTCTGTTGGAACACGGAGGCACTTCTTAAGCTGGGACACATGGAACACATCATGTACCCCCGCAAGTGCAGCAGACAACTCCAACTTGTAGGCAACAGCTCCCTTCTTCTCGATGACACGGTATGGACCGACATATCGAGGAGCTAACTTGCCCTTGACACCAAAACGCTGGTGACCTTTCAGAGGAGAAACCTTGAGGTAAACGAAGTCATTGGGCTCAAAGCTCAACTCACGACGACGGCGATCCGCATAGCTCTTTGCTCGGATTGAGCCGTGCGCAATCGATCTCGAATAAGCTGAACCTGATTTTCGGCCTCATTGATCGAGTCCGGGCCAAAGAAGGGTCTTTCACCGGTCTCAGACCAATTCAACGGGGTTCTACACTTTCTCCCGTATAAGGCCTCAAATGGTGCCATGCCGAGACTGGCTTGAAGTCGTTGTTATAAGAAAACTCAATAATGGCAAGCACTTCTCCCAATGCTTCTTATAGGAAAGGACACAAGCTCGCAGCATGTCCTCCAAAACTTGGTTGACCCTCTCGGTCTGACCATCCGTTTGGGGGTGATATGCTGTGTTGAAGGAAAGACGAGTTCCCATAGCTTCTTGCAAGCTATGCCAGAACTGGGAAGTGAAGATGGAACCACGATCAGAAATGATCGTCTTCGGCACCCCATGCAAGCTCACTATCCTGGCGATATAGAGCTCCGCAAGGTGACCGGTACGAATCTTGGTCTTGACTGGAAGAAAATGTGCCACTTTCGTCAACCGGTCAATGATAACCCAAATGGCATCATTGCCCCTCGGTGACCTCGGTAAGCCGGTGATAAAATCCATCCCGACCGAATCCCACTTCCACTCCGGAATGGGCAAGGGCTGAAGCAATCCAGCAGAGCGCTGATGCTCGGCCTTGACACGATGACACACGTCGCACTCGGCAACGAACCTTGCGATCTCCCTCTTCATTCGGGTCCACCAAAACCTCTGGCGGAGATCCTGATACATCTTCGTGGCCCCGGGATGAATGGATAACGGAGAATCATGGGCTTCGCAGAGGATCAAATCCCGCAACTCTATGTCCTTTGGAACCACGAGGCGTTGCCCGAACCTCACGACACCAAGCTCATCTACGGAGAAGCACTTGGCTGTTCCATTCTTGACATTTTCCTTGATGCGTTAACTCCAACATCCGATCACGAGCGCACTGATCCGATCCACCAAGGTTGGCTGTACAACCAAAGCAGCGAGAGAACCATGCTCCACCAAACCCAAGTTGAGACGCTGAAACTCCTCCAGAAGGGGGGGCTGATGCTCCTGAAGCAACGATGCATTGCAATGCGCCTTACGACTAAGCGCATCCGCAACGACATTGGCCTTGCCCGGATGGTAGTGAATACCCATGTCATAGTCCTTGATCAACTCCAACCATCTCCTTTGCCTGAGGTTCAGATCTGGTTGGGTGAACAAATACTTTAAGCTTTTGTGATCCGAATACACTTCACAACGACACGATTAGGTAATGTCGCCAAATCTTAAGTGCATGGATCACAGCGGCCAACTCCAAGTCATGGGTAGGATAGTTGAGTTCATGAGGTCTCAATTGCCTTGATGCATAGGCCACTACCTTGCCTTCTTGCATAAGGACACAACCGAGGCCTCGACGAGAAGCATCACAAAAGATATCAAGCTTCGACGGACATCGGGAGAACAAGAACAGAGCGGTGGTCAATCGCTTAAGCGCTTGAAACTTTCTCGCAATCAGCGGACCACGAGAACTTCTTGTCCTTCTTGAGCAACTCCGTCATCGGCCGCTATCTTGGAGAAGTTCTCGATAAAGCGACGATAATATCCCGCTAAACCAAGAAAACTCCGAACTTCGGTGACCGGCGTGGTCGACTCAGAAAGCACATCGCCGATCTTGCTAGGATCCACAGCCACGCCTCCCGCCGAAAGAATATGGCCTAAGAAGGCTACTTCCTTCAACTGAATACGCACTTGTCGAACTTCGCATACAAATGGTGCTCACGGCTTGCCCAACACAAGCCTCAAATGCGGTGTGTTCCTCATCGCTCTTGGAGTAGATAAGGATATCATCGATGAAGACCACAACGAACCTATCCAAATACTCCATGAACACCGAATTCATGAGGTTCATGAACAAGGCCGAGCATTGGTTAAGCCGAAAGACATGACGGTATACTCGCAAGCCATAACGAGTAGAAAAGGCGTCTTTGGGATATCCTCGAGTCAAATCCGAACTTGATGATATCCCACTCTCAAATCAATCTTGAGAAGACTCGAGCCCCGCTTAATTGATCGAAGAGGTCATCGACACGGGCAAAGGGTACTTGTTCTTTACCGTGACTTCATTAAGTGGACGGTAATCAACGCACATGCGCCGCCTTGTCCTTTTTCGGGACAAAGATTGCTGAGCATCCCCAAGGAGATGAGCTAGGCGGATGAAACCCTTCTCCGAAGCTCACCCACCGCTTCTTCAACTCCACCAACTCAATTGGGTCCATCCGGTAAGGCCTCTTCAAATCGGGCGATACGGAACCAACTCAATGACAAACTCGAGGTCTCGAATCGTGGCATCCTCGAAGGTCGCCGGGAAGACATCAACAAAGTCACATACCACCGACTTCACTAATATCCGAGTCGGCTTCGCCGAGCACGAAGAGATGCGGACCCGCAGCCTTCCGGCGAAAGCTAACTCGCCGCCGTAAGGATCGTGAGGTAGATGAGCCTCCTAGCGCAATCAATTTGTCCCATGTGCTGAGACAACCAATCCATGCATAGGATTACATCTAAGCTCGCCGATCGGAGGAGGATAAGGTTTGCTAAGAATCCTACCCCCTCTATCTCAACAGGGACATCCCTACACTCAGACTCGGCTCTCAACTCCGAACCGGGAGAGCGAATGAGCAGAGGGACCAACAATGGGGTAAAAAGAAGACCTCCCACAGCAGCAAAAGACTCAGAAACAAACGAATGAGATGCGCCTGAATCAAACAAAACTGTAGCAGGGAAAGAGTTAACCGAAAGGGTACCCAACACGACGTTGAGTGCCTCCTGTGCCTCCTCCGCGGAGATGAGGTTGACGCGACCACTACCCACGCCTTGGGTAGCGGGGACAACCTTCTGATCCTGGGAAGGACCACCTCCCTGCCCGCGTCCTCCATTAGGACGAGGGGCTGCTCCAGTCCTGTTAGGGCAATTATTTGCATAATGGCCCTTCTGGTTGCATGAAAAGCAAGTGACCCCGGCAGCCGGATTGTGGGGGCCACCCTGCTGGTTCGCAGGCGCACATGACTGGGGCACGGCCTGCGGAGGGCGAGGAGCTGGTGCTGGCGGCCTCGGTGGTAGTGACACCAAAGAACGGGCCCCTGAGGTCGGCCCAACACGGGGACGGGAGAGGCCGGCCTGTGCAGACCGCTGGGCCTCCCACTTGCGCTTGCGGGACTCGCCCAGCGCCTTCGCCTTGTGCTCAGCAACAATGGCCTTGTCCACCAAGGCCTGAAAGTCAGCAAAGTCCACAATAGAGAGCTTGTCTTGCAGCTTCTCAGACAAGCCCTCCATGAACTTCTCCTACTTGGCCTCATCGGTGGCCACCTGACGAGCATAACGAGCCAAGTGGTTGAACTCGCATGTACTCCATCACCGACTTACGCCCTTGCTTGAGCGCGAAATTCCTTCTTCTTCACTTCATCAAGCCGGCAGGATGTGAGCTCGACGAACGCCGTCCGAACTCATCCCAAGAGACAAGTGGGCGGCGGGCTGCATGGCCAAGAAGTTCTCCCACAGAGAGTGCTCGCCTCACACCGATGGGAGGCAAAGAGTGCCTTGTCCTGATCCAGGCACTGAGCAACGTCGAGTTTACGCTCAACCTGACGCAGCCAGTCATCCGCGTCTAGAGGGTCCTCAGACCTGGAAAACGTGGGGGGCTGAGTGCGAAGAAACTCAGCCAAACCCCCAGGAGGCTGATGTCCACCCCCTTGACCGGATCGTGAGGCACCGGTCAGGGCGGAGGTGTTGCGCGCAATAACATCCAGCAGGACCCTCCTGTCCTCTGAACGGTTGCGCTCGATCTGAAGAAGAACCTCAGCCATGGTCGGAGGAGGCGGGAGCTCCTCATCCAAACCAGGCTGCTGACCACGGCCGCTGCGAGTACCTCCAGCCATCCTGGTTCAAGAAAATTAGGTTAGAAACCAAAGCACTAATACTAGAAGTTGATGAAAACGAAAAGGTAACGATTAGGGGAATGAGATATCACCCTAACCGAAAGCCAAAAACAGCAAGTACACAAACTTTAAATGTTTCCAAAGAAGCTCCAAAACAGTAAAGAAACTCCAAACCAAGCTCAACTTCTCAATGCCATTAACCCGTATTGAATGAACGAGTAATAGTGTGAGAAGATAAGAATTTTAGCACACTACAACAAGTCTAACACTACTCGAGAGCAAGGTTAAGGCGGCAAAAATAGCGTTAGGTACTTAGCTAACTAGTATCACACCCTACCCTTTCATTCCCACAAGTTTTAGTTGCTTATCCTCTCATTTTCTATCCTATTTAGAACCATTGAGCTTGCTGTCCGGAAATTGAATGATTGTTGTCCAGATTTTGCATCCAAGCCTCCTAGTCGTTATCTTCAACTTCAGAAGCTTCAAAACCTAGTGGATGGCAGATAACATTTCAATTTGCCAAACTCATTGGTTCCCAAAACCCAATTAATTAATAACAACTATCTTTGGAGGGAAGGAGAGGAAAACAACTTTTAAAACTCAAATTAGAGCAAGGTGAGATAGAAAGTTAAGATAGGTAAGGAGTAAAATCTGAGAACTTACTTAAGCTTTCATAAATCATTTGATACTTTGAAAATAAGGTTTTCAAAATATCCTAAGGACGACCAAGCTTGGGTTACTACGGTCGGAATGGCTCGATACCAACTTTTGAGGACCCTGTTTATTCGGCTTGTACTGCTTAACCATCCACTTGGTCCTAACAAGACAAATCAAATAAACTAAACCTCGAGATATGTATACTTCCTGCATTGCAGATACACACCCCATTACAAAATCATGCATCAATTCCATTCATACACATAGAGCCAAGCAAAAGCAACAACTGAAAGACATAGATAATATAAAGAGAGTTATTATAAAAGAGAGGCCGACTGCCAAATAACACATAAGTAACTAATTTAAACAATGAAGCAAATGGCCATAAGATGGCGATAAACAAAAGCCAATCGGTGTGCCTTTACCCACAAGGCAACCAACCGACCGCCAAGCTAATCGTCCCAAACAATACACAACACACTCACAAAAGTGAGGCCCTTGGGGCTCACCTTCTTCCATCAGAATAATTAATATTAAGCAAAGCAGATGAGTACAAAAATTGTTTTTATACTCGCAAGACTGACGTGTGAGATAACAGAACTATAATTAACTACATGCAAGCTTTATTTAAGTGGAGGAGGCTCTGAACTTATTTTTAGCATAAAGCAAGTTTTCATTTGCAATAAGGTAATAAATTCCAAAGCAAGTGTGCAATTAACTTTTATTGTTCAAATAAAAGAGAGACAATTATAACAATAGATAGATGACAACACCAACCTAGAAGTGACTATCCCCATAGTCACCACAACAATAGCATGAAGTACCCCCTTCATACCACCCATGTCAAGTTTAAGTTTTTGAAAGGTTGTAGTCTAGTTCTTGAGGGAAATAACCAAGCGTGTCCATAACCTAGGACGAGGCTATTCGAATAGTTTTAACCCTGCAGGGGTGTACCAATGTACCCACACGATAGACCGCCTTTCCACCAGCCACGGTTAGCATACTTCTTTTGGTATGCAGGCACGGCTAAGTCTAACAAGACGCTTTCCAATGGACGATGCTAATTAAGAGACGCAACCCACGGGGATAAGGACACATTAGACGGCCTAACAGGACTGCTAATGCTCCCCTCCCACACCACACACACACACACATGAACACACCCACCGACCAGCTCATAATTAACACCTCCCAAAGTACTTAGTCAAGAGAGGTTCCATATCCCCCTCGTATGGTTAGCACGCAACAATTGCTTGGATCAATGGCACAAGTAACTCGGTCCTTAGGGACTTAGGCACCATTCCATTCACACCCAACAGATCACACCAACATACCATTGTGCCCAAGTCAAGATATAATTTTTGTTTTCTGTTTTTGATTTGCAAATTAGTAAAACACAAGGATTGAACATAATGGAATAATATAAGTATTTGTGTGATCAAGACCATCGACTAAGTCGATGATCGCCCAATACTACCGATAACTAGGCATGGCTAAGCAATATTTATTCGAAATCTACTAAGTGACAAGAGCTCATCCAACGAACTCTAATCACAGCAAATAACCTAGGCTCGGGTAGTAGAGGATATTTATTTACCTACAGAATATGCAACTAGAGGATTAACTAATCAATTTAACATCAAAATAGCGATGCATACATAGAGGTTAAACAAAATATTAGACTTTAAAAGTAATGGGATCAAATGGGAAATGATCAAACTGCTTGCTCGGTTGCTGCTGCTCGTTTGTTACCGAGGATCACTCGAGGTCAATACACTCGTCGGCACCTAATCGAAAGAGCGAAACGCATCGATAAGAACAACGAAAACCTAAAAGACTTAAAAACCAAAATGCTCCAAATGCTCTGAAAATTTTACAACAGCAAAGGCAAGATTTTTAACAAATTTATAAACAAGAAACAATTGATTTGGAGCCCTAATGCAAAAGATATGATTTAAACAAATCAAATCGGCTGAAAAAGCAATTAAATGAGGTTACTGTTCATTAAATATTTTCTAGAGGTGTTCGGATCCTGAAATTTTTATGATAGGTAGCTACTGCCATTTTAAGGCTAACACAAGTGGTCTCACCTCATTTGGAGTTAAAATGATCTACTTATGATTTTTCTAGTCATGAAAATGAGGAAAACTAAAATGTATATGAAATCTTGCCGAAAACAGTAACATACCTAAAACCAATTTTCTCATTTAGTACTTTCTTAGGGGAAGCCAACAAAGTTGGATTCACTCAAAAATGATTTTCAGAGAATTAGTTATGCAATTTACAAGTTAATTGCAAGTTTTAGAATAACAAATAAAACCTATTTCTAAACCAATTTTGAAATCTATTTTCTGGAGCCGAACTAAACTTCTATCCAATTTTAGATTAAAGTACAGTTCAAACTAAAGCTAACAAAACTTGAATCAACCGAAATAGATTTAGAATGAATTAGTTATGCATTTTTGAAGTTTAATACCTTTTTCAGATTGCAAATAAAGCTCTCGGGAAAAACCACAAATATCAATACGACGTGGACGAACCTGGGCCGTTGATTTTGCATCAAACGGCCTAGAGCGCTCTGTACAGCGCTCCCGCGCCCGCGGGAGATCAACGAAGGAGGGTCGTTGATCTTGGATCCAACGGTTCGCATTGAACCACGTGCGGCGGTTTGAACTCTCGCGCGCGAGAGGGAGGCAGCGGCTGTGGACCATCGATCGTGAGATGGACGGCTCACAAGCAACGCGACACAGTGCACTGCACAGATCTAACGAAAATCCCGGCCGCAGATCTAGGGACGGACGACGGACAACGGGCCACGTCGCGCACGCGCCTGGCGCGTCCGTTAACGCGGCCGAAGGCTTCACCGGCAAAACGCCGGCGACAAAAGGCACGGCGGCGGGAGTGAATGCCAGAAATGGGTGCGCAATAGCATCGCGCACCCTCTGGTACGACCCACAACGACGGTGGTGGACCAGAGCGGCGGCGCGACGGCGAGGGGCGGCGCGGTAAAGACGGCAACAACGACAAGCAACAAGGAGCTCCGCAGCAGTTCATTCAAGCGGTGCCCGAGCATCTAGGGACTACTGCGATGCTAACTGAGTGACGCGGAGGTGCAGAGGATGACTGAGCAGCTCCGGCGACGAAGCTCCGCGACGGCAACAATGGCGGCAACGAGGGGAAGATCACCTGAGCCAAAATAATGAGCCCGCGGGATCAAGATAGGTTGCATACCACCCACTGATGCTACCAGAGAGAGGAATTAGAGAGAGAAGGCCTCACCGGCTCTGGAGACGAAGAAGGGTGCTCGCGGCCGAATTGGGGGAAATCCAAAATCCCGGTGCTCCCGTTGAAGCAACCTGAAATGGAGCGGTTGTTAAGCACCACCGAGGTGAGAGGGAGGTGCAGGAGCAAGGAGGGAGCCAGGGAACCACTGGAGCATGGCCTTCACCGAGAAGCTCCGCGGGCAACAATGGCGGCGAGAAGGATTTGGGCATTTGGAAGCTCCACGAGTGCAGTGGGTGCAAGGAAGAGCTCCCGGGTGCGTAAAGGAAGCCAAGGGAGGAAGATGGGAGCTTAAGTAGGAGAGGGAAGCAAGGGGGCAACGACACTCGCCTCGGATGCTCAAGTCCACCGCGGGGACGCTGAGCGCGATGGGAGCAGGTGAGCAGTAGACTTTCGGGGGCGGCCGCACGACGTGCATTTAATGCGTTGCAGAGGGACCCGTTGGACCACGCCGAGAGGACACGACGCTGTGCCTCTGCCCACGCTTCTGCGCATGCCATGGCTGCGTTGCTCGCGCGAGCGAGAGGAAGGCGACGACGACCAGCCGTCCGATCTGCATCCAAGGGCTAACACGCGATCGAGTTGAAGTGGCATCGGGCAAACGTCAACCGAGCGATGAAAATCCAACGGCCGACGACGCGCGCGCCCGCTCGCCCGCGCCGGTGCTGCTAGTTGGCTCGGTCGAGTCAAGTGACTCGAGCCCGAGCCTGACTCAAGTCCACTGAACAGTGAAGACCAGTTAAGGTTTTGAATTTTGAAGCTGAAACGTTGGAGATTTAATTGAGGTATCAAATCAACTCCAAAATTTATGAAATTTTAACTGGAGCTTCCTGACCTTAGGGTTAACCTTCCATAAAATTTACAGAGATTTTTGTGCACTGGAATTTTCTCAAGAAATTTCAGAAGGTTAAATCAGAGGTTTGACCAAAGTTTGACTTGCCTCTAAAATATTTCAAATAATTTCCAAAAATTATGAAATAATTCAGAGGTGTCACCAAGCAACCCTAGAACCCAGGAAAAATTATTGCCAATGGTTTGACACAAGATTTGACCAAGGAGGTTGTTGACTTTAGATAATTGAGGGTTTTAATTTTGAATTTCCCAAAATTCTTTTACAAGAATTTCAGAAAAGTTCAAAAGCACAAGGATGTAAGAAAAGTTTTAATTTATCCTCATTTTCTTACATTTGAAACATAAGTTGAAAATTGGGATGTTACAGCCTGCGACTTGCCTTCGTTAAGAAATGGCGAGGCCTCGGCAGAAACTGCTGGGTCCAAGCACTTCTCTTCGAACTTGGGACCTACACGTTCGCAAAAAAACAAATAAACAAGATAAGCTCAGGCAAAAGAACTTAAAAGGTTAAGAGAACTTTAGGCAAATCAACAGTATCTACGCATGTTTTTCCTAAACAGCTGCTATTATGTACATCTGAGTCGATTAAATTTGCAGTTTCACCTTATGTAAAAAAGTTTTGTTACATATGTATATAGCTAGGGTGTTCTTTGCATATTGCCAATATTGTACATGTTATATTGGCTTTTGGCCTATTGGAATAGACATGATTTCTTATTCTAACATGATATCAGAGCTAGGGTTAGGGTTTCCCCCGTGATTGCCGCCGCCGCAGGCCAATATGTCATGTATAGTTGTATGACTATAGTCATTATTATGGGTTTGCTAACCATGCCTCCTTTCAGCCATTTGGGGACATTCGGTCTATGTACACTGGAACGAAACACAGAGGATTTGTTATGATATCTTACTATGATATTCGTGATGCACGAACTGCTATGTAGGCATTGCAAAATAAACCCTTAAGGCTTTGTTTGGGATCGCAGGGATTGCCCGGGATTGTCCGGGATTGCCCGGGGAAAATGCCGGCGGGGATAGAAATCCCAAACCGCTGATGCCGCTGGTCGACGTGGGAATCAAAACCCGTCGCGTTCCACTCCAATCCACGGGGGAATCTACACTCGCCTCGCCCGCGTGGTTTCTTCCCCGTTGCTACGCTCGCGAGTCAGCTCCTCCGAACGGCGCCGCCTCCCCTTTCTCCTCCGCTCGACTCGCCACCTCCTCGACACCCGCAGAGGCAGCCTCCGGCAACCCCGCCTCCCTCCCTCGGCCTCCGTCTCGCTGCGAAGCGCCCCTCCCCGCCTCCGCCTCCCCTTTCCCTTTCCCCCCCCCCCGCCGTTCCACCTCCGTAGAGGCGGCTCCACCAGGATCGAGCGGGTGGTAGTCCTGTGGGGGTGGCTGAGGCCAAGGCGGAGGGGGATCGGAAGGACAAGGAGGGAGTCGGGTCTGAGAATGGGAGTGGGAGCGATGAGTATTCGGATGTGCCGGGGAGGAGATGAACTCCAGCTAGTGAGCCGCCGCCATCCTAAGCTTCGATCTGGAGGGCGAAGGAGGGAGAGAGGTGGAAGAGTGGGCGGCACTGGTCTCCAATTTGCCACCGCACTAGGTACCTTCCTCTCCGTGATAGCCACAGATCAGCTCTTGCAACTCTAATCCCCATCGAGATTAATCATCAATCATGTAGATACAATCCCTTTTGGCTGTATGGACAAGTTTCCTCTCTGGATCTCTTCTTGTATGGCGATGAATCTTTCGATCGAGGTGAATCGAGGCCCCCATGCCTCCTAGTGATACGTTTCTTGATTAGATGTTTATTTGCTTGTGCATCTCTGGCTCAAGTAAGGACAAGGAAATGCGATATAATTGGTAATGTCACAAGAGGACGAATGCAATGCTCTCCTCAGTTCCGATCTTGATTAGTATAATAGTAGTATCACAAGAGGATTCTTGTATAACTGGTCTTTTTAACTTTGTTACTCTTCTGGTGTGATGAGCAAAGCCTAACTGAAATACAATGCAACGCAATGCAAGCAATCAGCTGCCAGGAAAGCCCAAGGTGACGAACAGTCTCCAACTCCAGGCTGTGACCAATCAAATGAGGATGGAAGCTAGTGAGGTTTTGAGTGATATTGAGCTGAGGAAAGCTAGTGAGGTTTCACCAGTAGCTGGAGCTCATTTTCATTGATTGCTTATATATTTGCTTTTCAGCAATGTCACTGCATCACTATCAGTAGTACTATTTCCCATTTATAGTCTTCCTTAAAAAATACCCTTTTAAAATTCATGAATAAATTTGGCACCATATTAGATTTTTGTGATGATTGTGATCATGTGATGTGGTTACACTCATGTCATGGTAGTTAACTGAAAAGATTTTGGATGCAAGAAAGGAAAAGGGATGGAAGACAGAAGAGGTTGCAGAATCATTTTACCTTGCAAATGTTGCTTCTAATGTCTGGTTTTACCAGGGTAGAGTCACCGTGGACCGAGATTATAGTTTACATTTACTAAAACATAAATTTTTTTGTTAGTATTATTCTTGACTTTGTTTTAGATGCAAGTAATTTATTTGTCATGATACAAAAACTATGTTACTGTAACATCCCAATTTTGGGCTTGTGTTTCAAATGTAAGAAAATGAGTAGAAATTAAAACTTTTTCTTACATCATGTGTTTCCTGTTTGTATGGGACCAGTATTGTACAAGACTTATGGAAATGCAAAGTCACAAGTCTTTTGATACAAATCTTGTTCCTTCAAAAACATTCTTGTCAAATGTTGTGATCATCTCCTGGAAATATTTTTCCTAAGTTCTTGGGATGATATGTGACCCCTCTGAAAAATTTCACAATTTTTAGAAATTGTTTGAATATTTTTGGAGGGTAGTCAAACCTGTTTGACTCTCAGTCAAACATTAAAACAGAGCCTTGCAGAATTTTGGGAGGTTTATTCACAGATAAAACCTCTGAAAATTTTACACAAGGTTAATATCTGAGTTAGCAAGCTCCTGTAAAATTTTCATAAATTTTGGAGTTAATTTGCTATCTCAAATAAATCTTTCAAAGTCTCTGTTTTTATTTCAAAGTCAAACTTGGTTTTATTGTTACTCGTTCGAGTCGGACTCGGGCTCGAGCCAATTGATTCGGTCCACCAACTAATCGCACCGAGCCACCCTTTCAAAACGCGCGTGCGATATCACCGTTGATTCGTGATCGCGTGGCCCACGCTCGTGTGAGCATTCGACCTCGGCTACATTAACAAATTGGGACCGTTGGATCTCGATCCAACCGCCCGTATTCCCGAGGGCAACCGGATCGTCCGCGAACTCGCTTAATCGTGACCGCCCATTTTTAATCCAACGGTCGTGGCTCGCCTTCTCTGTTCTTCTTCCTCCTCGGCTTCCGGGCGCGCGCGCTCATGGCGAGAGAAAGAGAGGGCATGGGGGCTTGTGGTGTCACCTCGTTGCTTTCACAACGTCTCTCGCAATGCATTTAATGCGCAATGTGCTTTCTCCTCCATGGTTACCGTGCTCACTTGCTCCCATCATTTCGTGGTCCATGGTCGCACCATGAACCGAGCTCACCATGGGCTCATGTTCTTGCTCGAAACCCTAATTCCTTTCCTATAAATAGCCCTCTAGGTCCTCCCGGTGTTCTTTTGCACTACACCTAGCTACTCTCGTGTTTGAGCTCAAAACCATCTCAAACCTTCAATCCACCATTGTTGACCCGAGTGCTCCCATGGCGGCCTTGGTGTCCAAAGTGGTTTATCTTCAACATTTCTTGCACCCTTTGAACTCCTCAACCTCCCTTGTATTTCCCTAACTTGATTTTGGGTTGCATTCACAGAATCACTCAATTTTAAGTTTGAGATTTTCGTTGGTTTCACCCCTTTCTTCTCCACTCCCTAAGTGATTCTTTTGCAATTACTTGCTTTTGGAACCTCTTTGAGCTATAATGAAGCTGTGGTGATGATTTGGTTCCACTCATTTTGCTCGTAACCTCATCTTCCACTTCATCTTCTTCGGCCCGGTGGACTTCATCGTGTTCAAGTCTTCCCTGCCATCTTTGAAGCTCCCGTCGGATAAGGTAGCTTCTATATAGTCCCTAGAAGTCATGGCACCCGCATCCTAGGTCCGCAGGTGAGCTTTCGCTATTTTCGTGTTTAGCCGTAGGGTTCCTGCTGCTTTCCGCCAGCCGGCGTTTAGTCCTCGCCACGGCGAGAATGCTACCATTAGGTTCGCATCATATTGCGAATCCATTTTGGGTCTTGTTCGCGCCGCCGCGACCGAGTCGCCGGCGACAAGCCGCCAAAGCCACTCGGGTTTTGCCGGTTGAGAAGCTCCGCTGGCCATCCGATTAGGGCACATTAATTGCTAATCATTAGTTGTTAATTGTGTCTTAATCATTATTGTTGAGCCACCGACTAATGGGCCCAACATCCTTTAATCACTCTCGGTTCAATCCGCATCGTTCCGACATCATTAATGCTTAATCATTGATTAATAAAATGTCGCACTTAATCTCGTCGGAAACCTTCTCTCGCCGCCGACAAGTGGGCAGGTGCATCGTGCACGTGTGTTAAACCGGTGCGTGGGTGACTGAAGTCACCGACATGCGGTCCCACATGTCAAGATCCCTTTGAACCGCGATCATTATCCACCGCTCATTTTTAGATCTACGCCTTGATCGTAAGTGCATTCGACCATCCGGTTCTCCTCATCCTCGACCGCCCATCTCGTGATCTTCACCGAGATCATGTGTGCAATCGACCTTCCGCTAGATTTGGGTTTTGAGCCGCTCATCTTTAGATTCTGCGGTTGTGGTTCGCCGAGGTAATCGCATCCTCCGCTGCATGCTTCTCGTGAGCCGCTGGATCTTGATCCAACGGTGGGTTCGTTATGAATCGCGCGCGGCGCTGCTTTGTTTCGCGCGTGTGGCTCGTTGGATTTCGTGATCGACGCCCACGAGCGCCCACGTCGCTTATTGTCGGTTGGGTTGGTTTTATTTCGTAAGTAATTATTTGTCAACCAAAATGGTATCAAAACTTTAGAAATTCATAACTAATTCAAGATAAATCCTTTTACATGAAACCAATCGCAATGAATTTGTATTTCACTAAAGTTTAATATAAAAATGCTTTTAGCTATGCTTCGTAGTAGAAAATTTGTAATCTTTAATAGTTGGTTTTCGCTATTTTTATATATTCCGTAATTGTATTAAAACTTGGAAAATGCATATCCTTTTCTCAGTATATCGCTAATTGAATGATTTTAACTTTGATAAATTTGTCGTTAACTAAACTTTAATCTAAAAATGGTGGAAGGTCTATATCACACTAAAAATATGTTAGTAGATTTAACCTTATTAGTAGCAATTAAAAATTCATTTAATGAGGTAATAGACACCAGTAATTCCTGTAAATCCTAAAAATAGAAATTTGATGTTAGGAAATCCTCTCATATCATACTATAATGTGAAATAGGTTTTGCACATGTTTATATTTCTGAAAGTGCATTATGCTAGTTTTGCATCTTAGGAAAATCATAACTAAATCATTTTAACTCCAAATGACCTGAAATTTTATATGGGTTACCTCTATATCAGTAGGTAGCTACCATAAAAATTTCAGCTTCAAAATCTTTCTAGAAAATATTTTTGCTACAGTGCTAATTATGGTAGAAAATGTGTTTTTAGGCAATATCTTTGCACCACAAATCCAAATTAGGTTTTTCCAGTTTCTATGTCTAGGTATATTCGTATTCTACCTTATGTATAAATTTTGTCGATTTGGATAATTGTTGCTTGCTCATTGGTTTATTTGTGGCTCGCCTTATTGGTTGTTCTGGTTCTTTTGCCTCTCGCTTAGGATTCGACATTTATGTAATCCCGAGAACGACCCTCCACAATGCATTGAGCAAAAGAAGAAGGCAAGCAGTTTGATCATGTTAATCCCAGATTTTAAGTATTTATGTTGATTACAAATTCTATGTATGCATTGCTACTTTGTTTTAATAGTTGGCCTAGTAGATGCATTCCTTAGCAAATGATTATCCTCTACTACCATGAGTCTAGGTTACTTGCTGTGATTTAGAGTTCGTGGATGGGCTCTTGTCACTTAGTAGTTGCGAATTAATTGCTTAGCCATGCTTAGCTTCGGTAGAAATGGGCGGTTATCGACTTGTCGATAACCTTGATCACACAAAACTTATTATGATTTATGATTTCCACCTTGTGCCATGTCTACTTATGAAAACTAAAACTGAAAACAAAATGATTTAGACTTGGGCACAATGGTATGTTGGTGTGATTTTCGGGTGTGACTGGAATGGTGCCTGAGTCAACAAGGACCGAACATCTTGTTACACTAAACCAAGCATTTTAGCGCATAACCACATTAGAGGGTATGGGACCTCTCTTGACTTAGTACTTTGGCGTGTATTGCCCTCGGGTCGCAGGAGGTCGCAGGAGGGATGGTGTTGGGAGCATTGTAGTGTCCGAAAGACTTCACCCGTGATGGGATTTGTTGTCTTTCGGCTTGCAATGTAAGCGTATGGTGTTTCTACCCATACGAGCGGCTCGTGGTTGATACACAATATTGGAAAAGTCTCGTAGGACTTAGCCGTGCAAAGATACCTTCTAAGTGTGCTTTGTGGCTTAAAGGCCTGCAAGTGTGGGTACATTGGTACACCCTGCAGGTTTAAAACTATTCGAATAGCCTCGCCCTAGGTTATGGACACGCTTGCAAGGTCTTTCAAGAGTTAGACTACAACCTTTTAAATTAAAACTTGATGGGTGGTACGAATCGGGATTCGTGCTATGTTGTGGTGGCTATTGGGATAGTCACTTCTGTGTGGTTACTTGTATGTATCTTTACTATCGTTACTTTGATAACAAAACAGATTTGCAAACTTGCTTTTGAAATATATTACATTATTGCAAATAAAGTTGGCTTCATGCAAATGAGACATACAACCTCCACCTAAATAAGCTTGCATGTAGTTTATGAATAGGTCCGCTATTCCACACGTCGATCTTAAGGTACAAAGACAATCTTTGTACTCGATGCTATGCTTAATTGTTTCTGCAGAGGAAGAAGGTGAGCCCGAGGGCCTCACTTTGCGAGCTGTGTTGTGGTAGCTTATGGGCGACTAGCTTGATGCCCTGGCCGGTTGCCTTGTGGGTTGTGTGGCTAACCGGTCGATTTTTGTTCTAGCCATCTTATGGCACTTTTTGCTTCCACTGTCATTCTTGTATATTGTTCTATTTGGCCGGTCGGCTCTCTTTTGTAATAACTTTACTTTATGTATGTCGTTGTTGGACTTAGTAATGTATGTTGTATGGAAATGATGTGTATTTTGTGATGATGTGCATATGTTGCAATTCGGGAAACATATGCCCATCGAGACTTAGAATGTTTAATTAGTAATGCTAGAACCAATTGGAGGTTAAGTGTTACTAGTTAAATATTCCGGTCCTCACAATTTATTCGGCTTGTACCGTTTAACCATCCACTTGGTCCTAACGAGACAAATCAAATAAACCAAGCCTCGAGATATGTATACTTCCTGTAAATGCGTATACACACCCGCTACAAAATCATGCATCAATTCCATTCATACACATAGAGCCAAGCAAAAGCAACAAGCTGAAAGACATAGATAATATAAAGAGAGTTATTACAAAAGAGAGGCCGGACTGCCAAAATTCATAAAGATAAGCAAATACACAGCTGAAGCAAAGGGCCATAAGATGGCGATGAACAAAAGCCAATCGGTGTGCCTTTACCCACAAGGCAACCAACCGACCGCCAAGCTAATCGTCCCAAATAATGGGCCGCAACACGACTCACAAAAGTGAGGCCCTTGGGGCTCACCTTCTTCCTCTGCAACAATTAATATTAAGAAGCGGATGAGTACAAAACTTGTTTTTGTACTGCAAGACCGACGTGTGAGATAAATGAACTATAATTAACTACATGCAAGCTTTATTTAAGTGGATGAGGCTTTGGACTTATTTTCAGCATAAAGCAAGTTTTCATTTACAATAAGGTAATAGATTCAAAGCAAGTTTGCAATTAACTTTTATTGTTCAAATAAAGAGAGACAATAATAACATAGATAGAGAACAACACCAACCTAGAAGTGACTAACCCATAGTCACCACAACAATAGCATGAAGTACCCCTTCATACCACCCATGTCAAGTTTAAGTTTTTAAAAGGTTGTAGTCTAGTTCTTGTGGGAAATAACCAAGCGTGTCCATAACCTAGGGCGAGGCTATTCGAATAGTTTTAACCTGCAGGTGTACCAATGTACCCACACGATAGACCGCCTTTCCACCAGCCACAGTTAGCACACTTCCTTTGGTATGCGGTGCATGGCTAAGTCTAACAAGACGCTTTCCAATGGACGATGCTAATTAAGAGCCGCAACCACGGGAGAAAGACACATTAAACAGCCTAACCTGGCGCTAATGCTCCTCCAACACCACAAATGCACACAGAACACACCCACCGACCAGCTCATAATTAACACCTCCCAAAGTACTTAGTCAAGAGAGGTTCCATATCCCCTCGTGTGGTTGTAGCACGCAATAATTGCTTGGATCAATGGCACAAGTAACTCGGTCCTTAGGGACTTAGGCACCATTCACACACCCAACCGATCACATCAACATACCATTGTGCCCAAGTCAAGATATAGTTTTGTTTTCAGTTTTTGATTTGTAAATCAATAAAACACAAGGGTTGGACATAATGGAGTAGTATAAGTAGTTGTGTGATCAAGATCACCGACTAAGTCGATGATCGCCCAATACTACCGATACTAGGCATGGCTAAGCAATATTTATTCGAAATCTACTAAGTGACAAGAGCTCATCCAACGAACTCTAATCACAGCAAATAACCTAGGCTCAGGTAGTAGAGGATAATTATTTACCTACAGATTATGCAACTAGAGGATTAACTAATCAATTTAACAACAAAATAGCAATGCATACATAGAAGTTAAACAAAATATTAGACTTTAAAAGTAATGGGATCAATGGGAAATGATCAAACTGCTTGCCTGCTTGCTGTTGCTCAAGTTGTTGCGGAGGGTCGTTCTCAGGGTTACCGCAAATGTCGAATCCTAAGCGAAAGAGCGAAAACAGCCAATAAGACGAGCAACACTTAAACAAAAGAGCAAGCAAAAATTATCCAAATGTGACGAAATTTATACACAAGGTAAAATACGAACATACCTAGACATAGAAACTGGAAAAACTTAATTTGGATTTGTGGTGCAAAAGATATTCTCTAAAAACCTATTTTCGGCCATAATTAGCACTGTAGCAAAAATATTTTCTAGAAAGATTTTGAAGCTGAAACTTTTATGGTAGCTACCTACTGGTATAGTGGTAACCCATATAAAATTTCAGGTCATTTGGAGTTATATTGAAAGAGTTATGATTTTTCTAAGTTTTAAATCTAAGACATGATTAATTTCAGTATCAAAGACTCTTGCAAAACCTATACTAAGCTAAAGTACTTTAATGAGATGCATTTATAGAACTTTAGTTTGTTAAATTTAGAGCTACAGAGAAAAAGTTATGCAATTTTGAAGTTTAAAACAATTAATATGTGCAAATAAAAGCTTCTCGGACTAAATGGAAAACCAACGAAATCGGGAGGTCGTGGGCCGTTGATCAAAGATCGCACGGCTCACGAGCTCGATGCTAAACCCGCACGGCAAGCCAGCGCAAAGACCTCATCGCGCCAAATGGAGGTCTTAACGGCTGATATTGAATCCAACGGCTCAGACCACCGGATGCCAGGCGCGACGCGAAGGAGCTCTCGCGCACTAGGAGGTCGTGGCCATCGATCTAGATCTCGCGGCCTCGAGCTCCACGAGGAGGTCCTACGGCTATCTCGCTAAGGGAGAGGTCGGACGGTTAAGATTTCGAGGGGAGGTCTTAACGGTCTAGATCTGAGCGGAGAGAGGACTCCAAACGGTGCTTAGCGAGAGGTCTTGGCGGCTAGATCTCACCGAGGAGGTCCTAACGGTCGAGATTTCCTCGGGAGGTCCTCCAACACAGTAACATGAGAGAGATCGGATGGCTCGAGATCTCCATGGGAGAGGTCTGAGTGGTCCGGATCTAGGCGGGAGGTCCTCATGGTTAAGACCAGCACGAGGAGGTCCTGAGGTTCTCTTTACCAAAAGACCAGGGGTGGTCTTTTGCAAAAGAGGACCTAGTGGGGCGGCTCAGGGTGGTTTTTAGAAACGACTAAGGAAGGACTTTTTGCAAAGAGGACCCCAAGGAGGTCCGAGAGGGCGGTTTTGACAAAAACGACCAGGGTGACCTCTTCGCACAGAGGACCTCAAGGAGGTCTTTTGCAAAGAGGACCCCAAGGAGGAGGGTGATCCTAGCGGCTGGGATTTAACCTACGGAGGTCTTTAACGGCCGGATTCTATATGGTGGAGGTCCAGAGACTTAGGATTTTTGGAAAAGATCCTAAGGCCAGATCTGAACTTGGAGAGGTCGTGAACAGCTAAGATTAGCCCGAGGAGGTCCTAGAGTGGTTTTAATGGTGCGGGACCTCCAGCATACGGCTAAGACACTTAATGCATCTAATGATTGACCATAAATGAATCTAACGGAACACTTAATGACTAAGGCCCTGGCCTACACGACAGTGACTCCACGGCACAAATTAGGACACAATTAATGCACCAATGATGAGCAATGATTTGAGCATTCAAGTGGTCCTAAGAATATGGCAGCAGGAGGTTTTGAATCGACAAAACCCGAAGCGTGCCAGACTTGCCCGCCGCGGCGTGGACCTCGTCGGCGGAAACCAAAACACGAATGAGCTCCAAATAGGACGGAGAACCTAAGGGTGCCAAAAGCTACACCGAAAGCACCACCAACCGGCGGCTAACCGGAGATAACCGCCGGGGACCAATGCGGCTAAAAACAAAAACCGAAGAGGTCTAATGGGATCGGGTTTTTGGAACTGAAGTACTCACCGGGATTGAAGGAGAACCGGAGTGGTCGCGGTAGCTCGGTGACGTGGAGGTCGCGGAGATGAAGAAGACGGCTCCGACCACGAACAGCAGCGCCCACCTCGTCAACCTCGTGAAGGTCAAACAAAGCGAGTTAGGGAGGCTTGAGGTGACCAAGGGAACAAGATGACTGCCACTATTGCAATGTTGAACCACTGAAGCTCGGAGGTCGCCGGGGAGCTCCAATGTCCGGCAATGGTGGCAATGGCTTTCGGGTGTTTGAGCACAGAGAACTGAGATGAGCTAGGGTGCAAGAGAGTGACTAAAGGAACTATGAGAGGAAGCTTGAGCTTCAAATATAGCCGGTGGGAAGGGTGGCAAAGTCAGCCGGTGCACTGAGCCCAAGTACACGAACTGATGGGAGTAGGTTGTCAGGGAGACTTTTGAGCAAAAGGTGCTGCCAGACATTTAATGTTGGCAGCACATAGCCGTTTGTCAGCCCAAAAGTTGACAAGGCACTGCTCTCTACTGCCATGCACAAAATTTGATAACGCCCATGCCCACCCGACAGTGAGAGGACCAAGTCAAGGAGCTCAACGGCTAAAATCCGCACCGAGCCCCACTAGGGAGGTCGTGAGCTGATGGATTGAAATCCAAGGGCTCGCATCTTGAGCCCGATATTAGAGGTCCTAACACTAGGGAGGTCTGAGCCACGAGATCTCAAGAGAGATGGCCCACGATCACCCAAGCGCTAGGGGTGGTCGTGGAGGTCCGAGGAGGTCGCCAGGTGGTCTTTGCAAAGGTGCAAAGGAGGTCCTGGGGAAGGCCCTCGAGGGTTGTCTTTGTAAAAGAACCTGAGGAGGTCGTGCGGGTGGGAGGTCCTTTACAAAGACCCGAGGATGTCTTTGAGCGTCGGATTTAAGATCCAACGGCCCGGACCACCTGCGCTCAACTTTGGCCAAGGCCGACACGGCTAAGCGGCTCGGTGTGACCAAGACACTGAGGTGCGAGTCCAAGTCTGACTCGGACCAGGGCTTGGGGTTTAATTTGAACTGGAATCTTGAAGGGACTTTTAGAGCTAGCAAACTAGCTCCAAATTCTATGAAATCTTGACAGTAGCTTGCTAACCTCGAGTTGGACCTTGTATAAAATTTTTAGGAGTTTTTGTGCTGAGCATTTTTCTCCAGAAATTATACAATGCTTTGAGCTAGGGTTTGACTACAAGTCAAACAAGTTTGACTGACCCCTTAAAAATATTCGAACAATTTCTAAAAATTGTGAAATTTTTCAGAGGGGTCACCAACCATCCCAAGAACTTAGGAAAAATATTTCCCGAAAAGGATCACAAGATTGGACAAGATTGTTTTTGGAGGATCAAGATTTGGATCAACAGACTTGTGACTTTGTATTTCCATACTCTTGTACAATAATTGTTTAGTACACATGGGAAACACATGATGTAAGAAAAAGTTTTAATTTCTACTCATTTTCTTACACTTACAACACAAGTTGAAATTGGGGATGTTACAAACCTCCCCCCCTTACAAAAATCTCGTCCCGAGATTTGGTTCACTCGGAAAAGAAAGAGGGGTAGTCTGCACGGAGACGATCTTCTCGCTCCCAAGTAGCTTCATCCTCGGAATGGTTTGACCACTGAACCTTAAGGAACTTGATGGTCTTATTCCTCGTTCTTCGTTCAGCTTCCTCGAGTATGCGAACAGGACGCTCGCGGTAGGTCAAATCTTCCTGGACATCAAGAGTTTCCAACGGAGCTTCCTCTGTTGGAACACGGAGGCACTTCTTTAGCTGGGACACATGGAACACATCATGTACTCCCGCAAGTGCAGCAGGCAACTCCAACTTGTAGGCAACAGCTCCCTTCTTCTCGATAATACGGTAGGGGCCGACATATCGAGGAGCTAACTTTCCCTTGACACCAAAACGCTGGTGACCTTTCAGAGGAGAAACCTTGAGATAAACGAAGTCATTGGGCTCAAAGCTCAACTCACGACGACGACGATCCGCATAGCTCTTCTGCCTGGATTGAGCTGTGCGCAAGCGGTCCCGAATGAGCTGGACTTGACCCTCGGCCTCATTAATTGAGTCCGGGCCAAAGAAAGGTCTTTCACCGGTCTCAGACCAGTTCAACGGGGTTCTACACTTTCTCCCGTATAAGGCCTCAAATGGTGCCATGCCGAGACTGGCTTGGAAGCTGTTGTTGTAAGAAAACTCGGCGAATGGCAAGCACTTCTCCCAGTGCTTCCCATAGGAAAGAACACAAGCTCGCAGCATGTCCTCCAAAACTTGGTTGACCCTCTCGGTCTGACCATCTGTTTGGGGGTGATATGCTTTGAAGAAAGACGAGTTCCCATAGCTTCTTGCAAGCTATGCCAGAACTGGGAAGTGAAGATGGAACCACGATCAGAAATGATCGTCTTTGGCACCCCATGCAAGCTCACTATCCTGGCGAGATAGAGCTCCGCAAGGTGACCGATACGAATCTTGGCCTTGACCGAAGAAAGTGCGCCACTTTTGTCAACCGGTCAATGATAACCTAAATGGCATCATTGCCCGCGGTGACTGGTAGGCGGTGATAAAATCCATCCGCCGAATCCCACTTCCACTCCGAATGGGCAAGGGCTGAAGCAATCGGTGGACATCGATGCTCGGCCTTGACACGGCGACACACGTCGCACTCGCAACGAACCTCGCGATCTCCCTCTTCATTCGGGTCCACCAAAATTTCGGCGAAGATCCCTGGTACATCTTCGTGGCCCGGGATGAATGGATAACGGAATCGTGGGCTTCGCGGAGGATCAAATTCGCAACTCTATGTCCTTTGGAACCACGAGGCGTTGCCCAAACCTCAAGACACCAAGCTCATCTACGGAGAAGCACTTGGTCGCTCCGTTTTGACATTTTCCTTGATGCGGTTTACTCCAAGATTCGATCACGAGCGAACTGATCCGATCCACCAAGGTTGGTCAGTACAACCAAGGCGGCGAGGAACCATGCTCAACCAAACCCAGGTTGAGACGCTGAAACTCCTCTAGAAGAGGGGTCGATGCTCTGAAACAACAATGCATTGCAATGCGCTTTATGACTAAGCGCATCCGCAACGACATTGGCCTTGCCCGATGGTAGTGAATACCCATGTCATAGTCCTGATCAACTCCAACCATCTCCTTTGCGAGGTTCAGGTCTGGTTGGGTGAACAAATACTTCAAGCTTTTGTGATCCGAATACACTTCACAACGACACGATTAGGTAATGTCGCCGAATCTTAAGTGCATGGATCAGCCGCCAACTCAAGTCATGGGTAGGATAGTTAAGTTCATGAGGTCTCAATTGCCTTGATGCATAGGCCACTACCTTGCCTTCTTGCATAAGGACACAACCGAGGCCTCGGCGAGAAGCGTCACAAAAGATATCGAAGCTGCGATCGACATCGGGAGAACAAGAACGGAGCGGTGGTCAATCGCTTCTTAAGCGCTTGGAAACTTTCTCGCAATCAGCGGACCACGAGAACTTCTTGTCCTTCTTGAGCAACTCCGTCATCGGCCGCTATCTTGGAGAAGTTCTCGATAAAGCGGCGATAATATCCCGCTAAACCAAGAAAACTCCGAACTTCGTGACCGAAGTAGGTGACTCGAGAAAGCACATCGCTGATCTTGCTAGGATCCACGCCTACGCCTCTGCCGAAAGAATATGGCCTAAGAAGGCTACTTCCTTCAACGAACGCGCACTTGCTGAACTCGCATACAACTTGTGCTCGCGGCTTGCCCAACACAAGCTTCAAATGCTCGGTGTGTTCCTCATCGCTCTTGGAGTAGATAAGAATATCATCGATGAAGACCACAATGAACCTATCCAAATACTCCATGAACACCGAATTCATGAGGTTCATGAACAAGGTCAGCATTGGTTAAGCCGAAAGACATGACGGTATACTCGTACAAGCCATAACGAGTAGAAAAAGCCGTCTTTGGAATATCCTCGTGTCGAATCCGAACTCGTGATATCCCACTCTCAGATCAATCTTGAGAAAACCCGAGCTCCGTTAATTGATCGAAGAGATCGTCGACACGCAGGCAAGGGTACTTGTTCTTTACCGTTACTTCATTAAGTGGACGGTAATCAACGCACATGCGCAGCGCCTTGTCCTTTTTCGGGACAAAGATTGCTGAGCATCCCCAAGGAGATGAGCTAGGCGGATGAAACCCTTCTCTTGAAGCTCACCACGGTGCTTCTTCAACTCCACCAACTCAATTGGGTCCATCCGTAAGGCCTCTTTGAAATCGGGCGATGCAGGAACCAACTCAATGACAAACTCGAGGTCTCGAATCGTGGCATCCCTGGAAGGTCGTCGGGAAGACATCAACAAAGTCACGCACCACCGACTTCACTAATATCTAGAGTCGGCTTCGCTTCATGCGCGAACAGATGCGGATCCCGCAGCCTTTAGCGAAAAGCTTAACTCGCCGCGTAAGGATCGTGAGGTAGATGAGCCTCCTAGCGCAATCAATTTGTCCCATGTGCTTTGAGACAACCAATCCATGCCTAGGATTACATCTAAGCTCGCCGATCGAAGGAGGATAAGGTTTGCCAAGAATCCTACC
The DNA here is from genome assembly GCA_036346255.1 of Ampelocalamus luodianensis. Lineage (NCBI taxonomy): Eukaryota > Viridiplantae > Streptophyta > Magnoliopsida > Poales > Poaceae > Ampelocalamus > Ampelocalamus luodianensis. The sequence continues at coordinate 66,114,350 of CM070620.1, read as the reverse complement.
CTTCTATCTCAACAGGACATCCCTACACTGCACTCGCCTCTCAACTCCAACCAGGAGAGCGAATGAGCAAGGACCAACAATGGAGTAAAAGGAGACCCCACAGCAAAGAAAAGACTCGAAACAAACGAATGAGATGCTTTGAATCAAACAACACCAGAGCAGGGGAAAGAGTTAACCGAAAGGGTACCCAACACGACGTCGGGTGCCTCCTGGCCTCCTCCGCGGGAGATGAGGTTGACGCGCCACTACCCACGCCTTGGATAGCGGGACAACCTTCGATCACTGGAAGAACCACCTCCTGCCCGCGTCCTCCATTAGGACGAGGGCCGCTCCGACCCTGTTAGGGCAACTATTGGCATAATGCCCCTTTCGGTTGCACGAAGCAAGTGACCGGCACCGGATTGCGGGGCCACCTGCTGGTTCGCAGCGCACGTGGATCGGGCACGGCGCGAGGGCGAGGAGCTGGTGCGGCGGCCTCGGTGGTAGTGAAGCACCGAACGGGCCCCGGGTAGGCCCGACACGAGGGCGAGAGAGGCCGGCTGCGCGCATCGTTGGGCCTCCCACTTGCGCTTGCGAGACTCGCCGCCTTCGCCTTGTGCTCGGCAACAATGGCCTTGTCCACCAAGGCACGAAGTCAACAAAGTCCACAATGGAGAGCCTGTCTTGCAGCTCCTCGGACAAACCTCCATGAACTTCTCCCGCTTGGCCTCATCGGTGGCCACCTCGGATGGAGCATAACGAGCCAAGTGGTTGAACTCGCATGATACTCCATCATCGACTTACGCCCTTGCTTGAGCGCAAGAAACTCCTTCTTCTTGAGCTTCATCAAGCGGCAGGATGTGAGCTCGACGGAACGCCGTCCGAACTCATCCCAAGAGACGCAGTGTGGCGGCGGGCTGCATGGCCAGAAGTTCTCCCATCGGGAGAGTGCTGCTCCAAGCCGATGGGAGGCAAAGAGTGCCTGCCTTGGTCCAGCATCGAGCAACGCCGAGCTTACGCTCAACTCGACGCAGCCAGTCATCTGCGTCCAATGGGTCCTCAGACCTGGAGAACGTGGGGGGTTGAGTGCGAAGAAACTCAGCAAGGCCCCCACGAGACTGATGTCCGCCCCCCTGCCCGGATCCTGAGGCACCGGAAAGGGCGGAGGTGTTGCGCGCAATAACATCCAGCAGGACCCTCCTGTCCTCTGAACGGTTGCGCTCAATCTGGAGAAGGACCTCAGCCATGGTCGGAGGAGGCGGAAGCTCCTCATCCAAACCAGGCTGCTGACCACGGCCGCTACGAGTACCTCCACCATCTCGCTTTAAGAAACTTAGGTTAGAAACCAAAGCACTAACATTAGAAGTTGATGAAAGCGAAAGCTAACGATTAGGGAATGAGACATCACCTAACCAAAGCCAAAACAGCAAGTAATAACTTTAAATGTTTCCAAAGAAGTTCCAAAACAGCAAGGAAACTCCAAACCAAGCTCAACTTCTCAATGCCATTAACCCGTATTGAATGAACGAGTAATAGTGTGAGAAGATAAAAATTCCAGCTCACTACAACCAGCCTAACACTACTCAAGAACAAGGTTAAGGCGATAAAAATAACGTTAGATACTTAGCTAACTAGTATCACATCTTACCCTTTTATTCCCACAAGTTTTACTTGATTAACCTCTCATTTTCTACCCTGGTTAGAACCTCTGAGCTTGCTGTCCGGAAATCGAATGATCGCTGTCCAGATTTCGCATCCAAGCCTCCTAATTGAAATCTTCAACTTCGGAAGCTTCAAAACCTTGTAGAGGGCGGCTAACATTTCAATTTGCCAAGCTCATTGGTCCCAAAACCCAATTAATCGATAATGACTATCTTTTGAGAGAAGGAAAGGGGAAAACACTTTTTAAAACTCAAATTAGAGCAAGACGAGAGAAGAAAGCTAAGATAGGTAAGGAATAAAATCCGAGAACTTACTTAAGCTTTCACAAATCATTTGACCCTTTGAAAATAAGGTTTGCAAAATATCCTAAGGACGACCAACTTTGGGTTACTACGGTCGGAATGGCTCTGATACCAACTTTGTGAGGACCCCGGTTTATTCGGCTTGTACCGTTTAACCATCCACTTGGTCCTAACAGTACAAATCAAATAAACCAAGCCTCGAGATATGTATACTTCCCAGAAATGCAGTATACACACCCCGCTACAAAATCATGCATCAATTCCATTCATACACATAGAGCCGAAGCAAAAGCAACAACTGAAAGACATAGATAATATAAAGAGAGTTATTACAAAAGAGAGGCCGACCGGCCAAAATTCATAAAGATAAGCAAATACACAGCGGAAGCAAAAGGGCCATAAGATGGCGATGAACAAAAGCCAATCGGTGTGCCTTTACCCACAAGGCAACCAACCGGACCGCCAAGCTAATCGTCCCAAACAGCGCCGCAACACAGCTCACAAAAGTGAGGCCCTTGGGGCTCACCTTCTTCCTCTGCAACAATTAATATTAAGCAAAGCAGATGAGTACAAAACTTGTTTTTGTACTCGCAAGACTGACGTGTGAGATAACAGAACTATAATTAACTACATGCAAGCTTTATTTAAGTGGATGAGGCTTTGGACTTATTTTCAGCATAAAGCAAGTTTTCATTTACAATAAGGTAATAGATTCAAAGCAAGTTTGCAATTAACTTTTATTGTTCAAATAAAAGAGAGACAATAATAACATAGATAGAGAACAACACCAACCTAGAAGTGACTAACCCATAGTCACCACAACAATAGCATGAAGTACCCCTTCATACCACCCATGTCAAGTTTAAGTTTTTAAAAGGTTGTAGTCTAGTTCTTGTGGAAATAACCAAGCGTGTCCATAACCTAGGACGAGGCTATTCGAATAGTTTTAACCTGCAGGTGTACCAATGTACCCACACGATAGACCGCCTTTCCACCAGCCACGGTTAGCACACTTCCTTTGGTATGCAGGCATGGCTAAGTCTAACAAGACGCTTTCCAATGGACGATGCTAATTAAGAGCCGCAACCCACGGGAGAAAGACACATTAAACAGCCTAACCGGTCTGCTAATGCTCCCCTCCAACACCACAAACACACACACAGGAACACACCCACCGACCAGCTCATAATTAACACCTCCCAAAGTACTTAGTCAAGAGAGGTTCCATATCCCCCTCGTGTGGTTAGCACGCAATAATTGCTTGGATCAATGGCACAAGTAACTCGGTCCTTAGGGACTTAGGCACCATTCCACACACCCAACCGATCACATCAACATACCATTGTGCCCAAGTCAAGATATAGTTTTGTTTTCGTTTTGATTTGTAAATCAATAAAACACAAGGGTTGGACATAATGGAGTAGTATAAGTAGTTGTGTGATCAAGATCACCGACTAAGTCGATGATCGCCAATACTACCGATACTAGGCATGGCTAAGCAATATTTATTCGAAATCTACTAAGTGACAAGAGCTCATCCAACGAACTCTAATCACAAGAAATAACCTAGGCTCGGTAGTAGAGGATAATTATTTACCTACAGATTATGCAACTAGAGGATTAACTAATCAATTTAACAACAAAATAGCAATGCATACATAGAAGTTAAACAAAATATTAGACTTTAAAAGTAATGGGATCAATGGGAAATGATCAAGCGCTTGTTCGCTTGTCGTTGCTCAAGTTGTTGCGAGGGTCGTTCTCGTGGTTACCGCAAATGTCGAATCCTAAGCGAAAGAAAAAAAACCAATAAGACGAGCAACACTTAAACAAAAGAGCAAGCAAAATTATCCAAATGTGACGAAATTTATACACAAGGTAAAATACGAACATACCTAGACATAGAAACTGGAAAAACTTAATTTGGATTTGTGGTGCAAAAGATATTCTCTAAAAACCTATTTTCTACCATAATTAGCAATTGTAGCAAAAATATTTTCTAGAAAGATTTTGAAGCTGAAACTTTTATGGTAGCTACCTACTGGTATAGTGGTAACCCATATAAAATTTCAGGTCATTTGGAGTTATATTGAAAGAGTTATGATTTTTCTAAGTTTTAAATCTAAGACATGATTAATTTCAGTATCAAAGACTACTGCAAAACCTATACTAAGCTAAAGTACTTTAACAGATGCATTTATAGAACTTTAGTTTGTTAAATTTGGAGCTACAGAGAAAAAGTTATGCAATTTTGAAGTATAAAACAATTAATATGTGCAAATAAAAGCTTCTCGGACTAAATCTGGAAAACCAACGAAAACTGGGGAGGTCGTGGGCCGTTGATCAAAGATCGCACGGCTCACGAGCTCTGATGCTAAAACCCGCACGGGCACCCGGGCGCAAAGACCTCATCGCGCCAAATGGAGGTCTTAACCGTTGATATTGAATCCAACGGCTCCGACCACCGGATGCACAGCGCACGCGAAGGAGCTCCTCGCGCACTAGGGAGGTCGTGGCCATCAGATCTGGATCTGGCGGCCTCGAGCTCCACGAGGAGGTCCTACGGCTATCTCGCTAAGGGGGAGGTCTGGACGGTTAAGATTTCCCGAGGGGAGGTCTTAACGGTCTAGATCTGAGCGGAGAGAGGACCTAAACGGTGCTTAACAGCGAGAGGTCTTGACGGCTAGGATCTCACCGAGGAGGTCCTAACGGTCGAGATTTCCCTCGGGGAGGTCCTCCAACACGGCATATGACAGAGAGATCTGGATGGCTCAGATCTCGATGGGAGAGGTCCTGAGTGGTCCAGATCTAGGCGGGGAGGTCCTCATGGTTAAGACCAGCACGAGGAGGTCCTGAGGTTCTCTTTACCAAAAGACCAGGGGTGGTCTTTTGCAAAAGAGGACCTAGTGGGGCGGCTCAGGGTGGTTTTTAGAAACGACTAAGGAAGGACTTTTTGCAAAGAGGACCCAAGGAGGTCCGAGAGGGCGGTTTTGACAAAACGATCGGGTGACCTCTTCGCCTGAGAGGACCTCAAGGAGGTCTTTTGCAAAGAGGACCCCAAGGAGGAGGGTGATCCTAGCGGCTGGGATTTAACCTACGGAGGTCTTTAACGGCCAGGATTCTATATGGTGGGAGGTCCAGAGACTTAGGATTTTTCGGAAAAGATCCTAAGGCCCAGATCTGAACTTGGAGAGGTCGTGAACAGCTAAGATTAGCCCGAGGAGGTCCTAGAGTGGTTTTAATGGTGCAGGACCTCCAGACAGCGGCGGCTAAGACACTTAATGCATCTAATGATTGACCATAAATGAATCTAACGGAACACTTAATGACTAAGGCCCTGGCCTACACGACAGTGACTCCACGGCACAAATTAGGACACAATTAATGCACCAATGATGAGCAATGATTTGAGCATTCAAGTGGTCCTAAGAATATGACGAAAACGGGAGGTTTTGAACTGACAAAACCCGAGCGTGCACAGCGGCTTGCCGCCGGCGACGTGGACCTCGTCGGCGGAAACCAAAGGCACGAATGAGCTCCAAATAGGACGGAGAACCTAAGGGTGCCAAAAGCTACACCGAAAGCACCACCAACCGGCGGCTAACCGGAGATAACCGCCGGGGACCAATGCGGCTAAAAACAAAAACCGAAGAGGTCTAATGGGATCGGGTTTTGGGCCGAAGTACTCACCGGGATTGAAGGAGAACCGGGAGTGGTCGCGTAGCTCCGGTGACGGTGGAGGTCGCCGGAGATGAAGAAGACGGCTCCGCCACGATCAGAAGCGCCCACCTCGTCAACCTCTCGTGAAGGTCAAACAAAGCGAGTTAGGGAGGCTTGAGGTGACCAAGGGAACAAGATGATCGCCACTATTGCAATGTTGAACCACCAGGCTCGGAGGTCGCCGGGAGCTCCAATGTCCGCAATGGTGGCAATGGCTTTGGTGTTTGAGCACAGAACCGAGATGAGCTAGGTGCAAGAGAGTGACTAAAGGAACTATGAGAGGAAGCTTGAGCTTCAAATATAGCCGGTGGGAAGGGTGGCAAAGTCACCGTGCACCGAGCCCAAGTACACGAACGATGGGAGTAGGTTGTCGTGAGACTTTTGAGCAAAGGTGCTTGCAGACATTTAATGTTGGCGAGACATAGCCGCTTGTCACCCAAAAGTTGACAAGGCATCGCTCTCTCGCCATGCACAAAATTTGATAACGCCCATGCCCACCCGATGCGGTGAGAGGACCAAGTCAAGGAGCTCAACGGCTAAAATCCGCACCGAGCCCCACTAGGGAGGTCGTGAGTCGATGGATTGAAATCCAGGGCTCGATCTTGAGCCCAGATTAGAGGTCCTAACACTAGGGAGGTGCGAGCCACGATCTCAGAGAGATGGCCCACGATCACCCAAGCGCTAGGGGTGGTCGTGGAGGTCCGAGGAGGTCGGCCAGGGTGGTCTTTGCAAAAGGTGCAAAGGAGGTCCTGGGGAAGGCCCTCGAGGGTTGTCTTTGTAAAAGAACCTGAGGAGGTCGTGCGGGTGGGAGGTCCTTTACAAAGACCCGAGGATGTCTTTGAGCGCCGGATTTAAGATCCAACGGCCCAGACCACCTGCGCTCAACTCGACTGAGCCCGACACGGCTAAGCGGCTCGGTGTGACCAAGACCTGGAGGTCTGAGTCCAAGTCTGACTCGGACCAGGGCTTGGGGTTTAATTTGAACTGGAATCTTGAAGGGACTTTTAGAGCTAGCAAACTAGCTCCAAATTCTATGAAATCTTGACAGTAGCTTGCTAACCTCGAGTTGGACCTTGTAGAAAATTTTTAGGAGTTTTTGTGCTGAGCATTTTCTCGAGTAAATTATACAATGCTTTGAGCTAGGGTTTGACTACAAGTCAAACAAGTTTGACTGACCCCTTAAAAATATTCGAACAATTTCTAAAAATTGTGAAATTTTTCAGAGGGGTCACCAACCATCCCAAGAACTTAGGAAAAATATTTCCCGAAAAGGATCACAAGATTGGACAAGATTGTTTTTGGAGGATCAAGATTTGGATCAACAGACTTGTGACTTTGTATTTCCATACTCTTGTACAATAATTGTTTAGTACACATGGGAAACACATGATGTAAGAAAAAGTTTTAATTTCTACTCATTTTCTTACACTTACAACACAAGTTGAAATTGGGGATGTTACAAGGCCTGCCTACGGCAGTACGATGTCCAAGGGTAAGTGACTAATGATAGGCTGATAGTTACAATGATTGAGATTATATGTCCCATTCAGCGTTGCAGAGTGATGATCTTTTAAGATTATATGTCAATGCTAGTTGTAGTCATCAGCCAGCAGGGCATACTGTAGTATATATACTATTTTTTCAAGATTGTATGTCAATGCTAGTTGTAGTTATCCTTAGGGGTGTTTGTTCCCAAGCTGCCATGAAATGTGTTTCAGATATGAGCCTGTATGATTTGGTAAACTATCTGTGGCTCTGGTCCACTTTGCCTTGTTAATGAGTTACTATTGCCCACTGTCCTGTCCTGTTTTTTAGTTGATTTTAATGTCTCAGAGAGTGTTCTATACATCGGGTAATAGGATGCTATTAGCGGCGATAATGTTCTTCAGCCATGATGTTTGCAAGAGGATCTCCAAAATTCAAATTTTTGCAGCTAGAAATGTATAGAAGAAAGCATCGCCAAAGGGACTATAAGATGCTCAAAGATGTAAGAAAACAGAGTGGTTAGTCATAGAATGGGATTTCATGGTCTGGCTGCTGGAGTATTTACATAGCTTCCATTGATGTTATAGGTTAGACTTGGGAAGAATGGAGTTGAGGAAGTGCTTGGGTTGGGCCAGCTGTCGGACTTCAAAAAGGAAGCGTTGGAAAGTCTCAAGGGCGAGCTCAAGTCCTCAATTGAGAAGGGCATCAAGTTTGCAAACGAGAATTAGTTAGGACATTTTGCAGATTATAGCAATTCAAACCTGTAGTCACCAATGGCATGCTAACTTCAAGCCTGATATCAGATGTTTATGTAATAGCATCATTTGTTATTCAATTTTCTAGAGGTTGTATTCAAAATTTATAATCTGTGTTTTTTTTATTTTGAAATTTCTAGACATTCTGTTCTGATTTTTTGTGATTTTTTTTGAATTTTCTGCAAATTTTTCGAATTTTCTGCACTTTTTATTTTTTTCTAATTTTTTGGACTGTTTGTGAAAATTTCTAATATTTTTCGAAATTTCTGATTTTGTTTTGGAAATTTTCTTGAATTATTCCAATTTTTTAATGTTGTTTTGAAATTTTCTATATTCTTTTTTTGCTTTTAGATTTTGTAATATATGCAATCTCTAATGATCCAACTATTTGTCCAAACAAATCAAGGGATTAGATCCAAGGTGGGAGGGGGTTTAATCCAACGTGGGAGGGGATTGGGTGGAGGGAGGGGGATTAACCCAATCCCTCCTTGGATTGTATCTCCCTTGGATAGATTTTTCTACTAGCCAAACAAGGCCTAAGGAGGAGGAAGCTTGACATTCACTTCTCGATCCCCAGGGTCAGTACTTCTGTCAGCTATTTACATTCTCCTCATCTCAATATCATCATTTGCTGATTTGTTTGATTTATCTTTACAGGAGAATCCGTCAGATAAAGATATGAACCAAGGAACCCTTGTGATCTTTAATTTGGAACCAGCAGTTTCAAATGAGGAACTCCTTCGAATTTTTGGTGCATTTGGTGAAGTGAGGGAGGTAAGTACTGCTACTTTCTAACTCATCCAATCATTATATACTAATATGTGATTATGTGAATCATTGAACAACATTTTTCTGGTAGAAGTATTAGGGGACTGACCTAGTTAGTATTTAATTTATCCTTCTAGAAAAAGTAATTAAATTATTAAAATTATGCTGAGCACCATATTTTACTTAATTGCATGCTTCCATTCGTGCAGATAAGAGAGACACCACAAAAGCGACCATAGATTTATCGAGTTCTATGATGTCAGGGCTGCAGAAGCCGCCCTTCGATCACTAAACAAAAGTGATATTGCAGGAAAACGGGTAAAGTTGGAACCTAGCCGTCCTGGTGGAGCTCGTCGAAGGTCTATATTGTTGCGCATCATGAGCCCTTTGTGTATCCTAAAGAACAGTATATCCCTAGTTGTTCCAATCCCAAAACACTACTAAAATTAACCATACCAACAAATTGATTATACTTGGTTACAATCTGTCATGTTCTTTGCTGAGATGTTAATTTCATGGCCACCTAGTTTTCTTTGTTCAGTTACTGTTAAAATTCTAGATTACCTTCTTTCTATGATGTTGTATTTTGCGTTTAACTATTTATATAGCATTATGAATATTGGATATAGCATAGTAGCTTCCAATCTCCCAAGTCCTGTTTCATACAGTTATTCAACCTGTTTTTAAATGGAGTGGCCTTTTCACCATCAATTGAACCTTCTACTTGAAAAGTTCCAGTCATTTGTGTGGTCTTTTGGAGCTTTCTTTGCCTTGAACTAGAGCAGCCTTGAGATGATTCCCTGCTTTATATGTTATAATTCTTAAAACATTGGTTTTGTTTTATCATCCCATGATTTCCATCTAGAGCTATGCATTTGCTAACTGTGTCAATTTTCTGATGAAGTTTGTGTTAGAATGTAGCACTCCTGTTTATTTTTCACAAATGGCCATGGTGGTGTGATTTATCTAAGAAAAAGAATTCCGAATATGGAATCCTCAATCCTCTATTCTACCCTTTTTCTTCTGCATTCAGACATTCATTATTTTCCTTGGCTGTCTACAATCTCAAAGTTCTGTTTCTTATTCTGCAGTTTCATACAGCAATTTAACCATGAATTTGAGCAAGATGAGACAAGACATAATGCTTTCCATCTTGGTTCACCTTCTGCCAACTCTCCACCAAGTATTACTAGTATTTTTAGCTCTAACTCTACATCATTTAGTTCCTTATTCTTGTTCTCCTACATTGATGTTAATATTGTTGAGGAACCGTCGCTGGCGAGTCCAGTCCCAGCGATTTCCTCGTAGACAAACACAGAATCGTAAGAACAATGCATGAACACAAGAACAGAATAAGAGATTGAACACAGAGATATAGGGGGACGTCTTGCTTCTCTTTATTCCTTCATCCAATGATCAATCAATTACAATGAATAGCACCCCCTATTTATAGGCTACGACCCTTCTAGGGTTGGGATGAGGAGCCCACCTTGGGCCAGACTCCGGTCTGGGCCGGTTTCCAACACTCCCCCTTGGGCACTCATCCTTCATGTCCATGTCTCGTCAAAACTCCATAAAAACCCAGTGGGAAAAATTTGGAGAAAGAGTACATGAATCATGTTCCGTTATGTTGCTCGAATTGCCTCATTAAAAACCTTAGCCGAGAAACTTCAGGAAAACTCGTCAAGGGAAAAAGAGTACAATCCACCCAATTTCATTTAATCTCCAGGATTTGCTCTTTGGGTACTCGATCTTCGTGATCAAACTTTAGTAATGAGTTTGTGAAGGTTCTCCCCCTGAATTCTGCACTTCTCTAGGTCTTATCATTCCAATTCCATGTACGCACCTTTCAAAGCTAGATGCTGGAAGTGACTTAGTGAATAAATCTGCCAGATTCTCACATGACCTAGTATGCAGTGCTTTGATTACGTTCATCTTTTGCAATTCATGAGCATAGAAGAACTTGGGGTTGATATGCTTTGTGAGAGGATTCTTCACAATAACCCATCTGCACTTGTGCAACACAAGCTGCATTATCTTCATTGATAATAGTGGGGGTTGGTGCGGTGTTCAATCCACATAACTGCTAGATGTAGTGAATCATCCGCCGAAGCCAAGTACATTCTCGTGAGGCCTCATATAATGCTATTATTTCCGAGTGGTTCGTCGAAGTCGATACAAGACTCTGCTTAGACGATTTTCATGGAATTGCAGTTCCACCACATATGAATTCATAGCATGTTTGCAATTTGGCTGTATGCGGGTCCTACAGGTACCCATCATCTGCATTGCCATTCATAGTTAAGTCTTGATTCTTTCTGTAGAATAGACCAAGTTCTTTGTTTCTTTGGAGGTATCGGAAGATGTCCTTTATTTTCTGCCAATGCTTTTGGTAGGTTCTGTACTATACCTTGCTAATAGGTTCACGGCAAATGCAATGTCCGTTCTAGTACAGTTTGTTTAATACATGAGTGTTTCTATTACACTTAAGTGTGGGAATTCCGGTCCCAGGACTTCCTCCCCCTCTTCTTTAGGTCTGTATGAGTCTTTGTCTTGCTGCAAAGATCTTTCGACCATTGGCACTTTCAAAGTGTATGCCTTTTCAAAATCAAACCTTTCTAACACCTTCTGAGTGTAGGTTGACTGATGTACTAAAATCCCTTCAGGGGTATGCTCCATTGCAAGCCTAGGCAATATTTGGTTTTCACCCAAATCTTTCATTTGAACTCCGACTTGAGATAAGAGCTTACTTTCTTAATATCCTTCAAGGTTCAGATGATATTCAGATCATTTTCATACACTGAGATTATACAAAATCCATTCTGGGATCATCGTATAAATATACAGGGTTTATTCTCATTTTTCGTGTAGCCTTTCATGCATAGAAAGTCGCTTCAAGCGATTATACCACATTCTGCCTGATTGCTTAAGTTCGTATAATGACTTTCTGAGTTTCACACTGTACATATTTCTATTTGCTCTGTTTTAGTTCGGGACAGTGATACATTCAGGTATCTTCATATGTCCGAAACCAATATTTCATAAAGGTATGCTGGTACTCTATCCATCAATTTCACTTCTAACTTCAAGTTCACTGCCATTGAGATAAATGTCTAAAGGGAGTTCCGCCCATGACCGGGGAATAGGTTTCTTCATTATCATCTTCTGGATGTCCAGTGAAACCCTGTACAACGAGCCTTGCTTCTTTTCATTTCTCTTTCGAACAAATACCCACTTATACCCTACGGGGTGCACAAGGGGAGACGTGCGGCTTACAGGCCCAAACGTTATTCTTTTATTCGGAAAGAGTAATTCAGTTTCTATTGCCTTCTCCCAATCTTCTCAATCTGATCTTTTCTTTCATTTATCGAGCGATGTAGGCTCTGGATCAAGATTGATGATTGTGGCAAGTTTCTTTGCAAAGTAAATGTCGACATTGGCTGTTGTCATATTCAAAGATTCTCCCGAGGTCATAAAGTTTATAACTATTTCTTCAAAGGGCGATTCTTCTAATGCTTCTACTTGCTCACCGCTGCTTCCAATTGCAGGGCAAGTTCCTTTAGTTTTTCAGCTCCGATGTGTGCGCACACATCCATGCTGATGTCTCCCTTCATGGGGATGTTCAATTCTGGTATGCCTTTTCTGAAGGTTCCATACCGATGCCAGTCTCAACCGCTCCCTTCAGTTCGGGCATTTCGGTGATCGGCTGTGTCAAGTCCTTCTTATCCTTTTTCACCAGGCGTCCCCGGTTACTTCGGATTCGAGGGGCCGGAGTTCTCGTCCTTTTCTGAGGCCTCTGGACGGGATTAGGGATACCTTCATTGGTATTTCAACCCTCTCCGGTGCATTGCGTACAGGCAAACGCTACTTGGTCACGCTCTTCAAATCACTAAAGTGGTCTGACAGTTGATTTGCTAATATTTGCAAATCTATTATCTTATGGACTTCAATTGTCTTCTAGACTTCAATTCGACTATCTTCTGGACTGCAATTATCTTCTGGACTTTTGTATTTGCTTCACTAGTGCGCGGGTCATATGCATAGATTCCAATTATCTTCTGGATTTCAATTGTCTTCTAGACTTCAATTGTTTCCCGACATTATCATAAAGGGTTGATTTCCTCCCCCTAATGACGGGAAACTAACATCATCTAATGTACTATCAGCGAATCGAGCATTATTCAAATCTCCAGTCATAAGGTCCAAATAGTCGATTATGGATGCTGTCTCATAACCAACGTATATCCCAGACTTTGGAGAAGACCCATTGCAGTTCGCTGCAGTGGTGGTATAGGTATATAACCCATGCAACCAAACCTGCGAAGATGAGTAGTTTTTTGTGCTGACCCTTGCGCTAGTTGCTTAGGTGGATGGATGTTATAGGCCGACGGTCTAAAATTGATGAGAGTTGCTGCGAGCAGGACTGCGTGTCCCCAACATTTAGTTGGTAAATTACAATTCTTCAAAGTTCTGCTAGTCCATTCTGGGTACGGACATGCGGTACAAAATGCTCAATTTTAATTCCCATTTTCATGCAATAATCATCAAATGCTTTCGGAGTGAGTTCTCCGGCGTTGTCCATTCAGGTGGACTTCTCATGACGATCAGGGAAAATATTTCTAGTTTAATTATCTACGAGATTGGCTTTGCAAGAGCATGATTTCTGAGACAATAAACATAGTGCGACCATTCCGAGGAAGCATCAATGAGCACTATAAAATACCTCAAATTACCCTTACAGGGGCTATATAGGACCGCAAAGGTCTCCCTGGATACGGTCCAGGAATGCAGGGACTTCATCCTTTGCTTTCAGAGCAAAAAGGTCTAGTAATTAATTTCCCGGTGGCACATGCGGGGCACACAAAATCTTCTTGATTTGAGAAATTCTTTATATTCATATTATGTCCATATGAATTGTTAATTATATTTCTCATCATCCTAAGACCTAGACGGCACAATCTATCATGCCAGAGATAGAAAAGTTCAGAGCTTCTAAATACGATTTCCAGGGCAGTATAGGCTGCAGGTGCCTAAATATTAGTGTAGTATAGCCCAATTTCATATGAAGGAAGATATTCTAATGTTATTTTTACTTTCTTCACGCTTTGTAATGAGCAGGTATTCTGTACCATACTCTTTTTCAGTCTCTACATGGAAACTGTTAGCGCAAATATCCTTGAGAGTTCTAGTCGATTCTGGGTACAACAAGTCTTCTTTAATGACCAAAGTTGTGCCCGTTGAGAGTATAATTATGACATTTACTGAGCCTATTATACAAGTATCGCTGCCTGCGACTGTCGTAAGACTGCCAGCATTCTTGCTGATCGACTGGAAAAATTTCCGTTTCTCTCAGGATGGTATTCGTTGTGCCGCTACATGCTAACACACTTCCTCCATAGGGCGCCACACGCGTTCTAATATAATGTACTTTATTAATATGTAGCAGAAAGCAAGCAACACATAAATAAAATACTTCAGATATCAGAACGTAACTTGCTATTATAAACACGGGAAAATAAGTCTTGCAGGACTCATAAAAAGAATTTAATGCTTTGCTCTCCTAGAGCTTGCAACTATTATTCAATAATTCAAAATTCTGCTTCAATTACAAACTGCAAGTTTCTATAAAAGGTCCGAGTGCAATGCGTGCACTGGATCTAATAGGCGAAGTATTCAGGAACTTCTGCCTAAATCGGCTCCATGCGCGATCTTCTCCTCTTGGCGACTACCGTGTGGCGGCCGCGATGTCCAAAGGAGGGATGATGGGGCTGCTACTGGGCTGTTAACATTCATAAGTGCAGCTAATGGATGTGGATCCTCTGTGCCTGTAATGGCGAGGTATGCCTCATGCTATCATTTGCCCTTCTTCTTAGACTGTAAAGCATCAATAATGTGCGACGCACGACCTTACCCTTCTTGCTCCTCTCATTTGTGAGAGGCTTCATCACCTTGTAGCTGCTAGCAGTGGCTTCATGGCCAACATTGCCACTAGGTGGCTGCAAGATGTAGTTCTTTCTTAGAACATCATCTTGAGTTTCCGCAACTTGCATGATGTCAATTAATTCGGCATACTACTTGTAACCGTATTGACGATAGTTGCGTGCGGATTGCACCGCGTTTGGGTGAAAGGTAGAGAGTCTTCTCGATCTTCTGCTCATCCGTGGTTGCATTACCACAGAATTGGAGACTGATATAAATTCTATACAAATTCTTGCCATACTGGGTCAGTTCTTCGAACTACTGGTTCGTGATGCCAGTCATATTTATATTCTTGCAAAAGTTCAAAGGATTACTGCTAGTAATCTGCATAAAATAGTTGCAAAATTCTCATAATGCTCATCGAACTCCAGGTTCGTATTCCCGTATTTTTCTATCCATTTTTCATGATTTACTGCTATTTTCAGTGATTAAAAGCAATATAAACAATTACAGATAATCAAAAACAGTAAATACAGCAAATAAATAAATTGCATAGAAATAACAATAACAAAGTTAAACATGCTTCAAAGTTCAAAAATATACAAAAAAATTGTATTCCCGAAGCCCTTTCCTGCTGGAAAAAGGATTTTTCGGTGAAAACTGCAAGTTTCAGGGCTAAAACGCGAAATCTCAGTTCTGAGAGAAATTGCGCGTAATTTTCATATTTTCCGAGGGGTTGTCCGCAAAATTCCTTTATTCGCGAAAATTCTGCGTAATTATGAACACTTCAAGGTTCCTTTTGCCAAATACCCCTTTTTTTTCTCGTTTTTCTTTTTCTTTTTTTTTTTCGAAAATCAAGTTGGGCCGGCCTTCATGGGCCGACCGGCCTTCTTGGCCCATCCGGCCGGATCAAAAGGAGGGAAGGGGGTTTCCTTTAGGTTTCCTACCCCATCCCGCAAGATAGCGGCGACGCGCCGCGCCAGAGGCGGCGGCGCAGCGCAAGAAGGCGGCGGCGCCGCGCTCTAGCGGCGGCGCGTGCAAGGAGGCGGCGCGCGCGCTCGTGCAAGGAGGTGCGGCTCGGAGAGAGAGGCGGCGGCGGCGGATGCGGGAAGAAAGCGTCGCGGCGGCCGATGCGCGGGCGGCGGAGACGCCGTGGTGGCGCGGCGGTGGCGCGCCGCGCCGCGTCATGCAAAGCGGAGGAGGCGGCTTCGCGCCAAGGCACGTGGCCGGAGGGGTGGCGCCGCTTCAACGTGGTTCAAGGGCAAAGCGGCGCGATTGGTCTTGGCGGCGTGCGGGAGACTATATGGGGCGTCGCCTTTGTGCAGCCGGTGCGGCGGCTCCGGCCGGGCCGAGGCAGCGCTCCCGTGCGGCTTCATGGCCGGTAGTGGTGCTCCCGTGTGGCGCCGGGCGGGGAGGCAGCCGGGCGTCAACCAACATGCTTCGAGGCAGTCGGCGGTGCGCTTCAAGGTGGTCGGCGACTCGGGTGGCGGCGCCGGCGCCACTAATCCCCCCTATTCTTTGCTATTTTAGGAGGTGCATGTATGCCGGTGGTGGGGTTGCCCGACGGCCATGCGGGGGCCCTCGTCGGAGGTAGTGCCATGCGGGACGGCTTGGGCACACGCGGGTGGTCGGCGCTTCGAGCGACCGGGTTTGAGCATGGCGGCGCTGCAGGCCGGGTGCGTGCAGTGGCGGCACAGCCGTGCGTCCCCCCCCTTTTTTTTTTCTTTGTCGGCGGCCATGCGAGGCTCCGATGGTGGCGCTGCGAGCGCATGCGTGCGGGCCGGAGAGGCGGCTGTGGACGGTGAGCCACGTGCTGGCGGCCATGGACAGGGAGGGGGGCACTTCAAGGTGGTCGGGCACGACTCCAAGTCGACGACGGCACGGCTCTACAGGGCGTCGGCCGTTTTTTTTTAATTACTGTTCATGTAATGTAGATGCAATGTAATACTGTACATGCAATTTCTGTTCGTGCGATGATCTACGGTGCAATCAACATCGTCTCTTTCAAGCAATCCAACCGATCGGCTTGGCCGGCGACTTCAAGTCGGCTCGCGGTAGATTAGAGAGGATTTGCACCATAGAGAACAATCTAGAAAGCAACAATTGAATAATTGAAAGCAATCTAGAAAAACGATTCAATCTACGAGTGTCGTTCATCGACGGTTACCTTTTCGATGCGAGGAGAGTCGATCGTGCTGATAACGTGTTGAGGAACCGTCGCTGGCGAGTCCAGTCCCAGCGATTTCCTCGTAGACAAACACAGAATCGTAAGAACAATGCATGAACACAAGAACAGAATAAGAGATTGAACACAGAGATATAGGGGGACGTCTTGCTTCTCTTTATTCCTTCATCCAATGATCAATCAATTACAATGAATAGCACCCCCTATTTATAGGCTACGACCCTTCTAGGGTTGGGATGAGGAGCCCACCTTGGGCCAGGACTCCCGGTCCTGGGCCCGGTTTCCCAACAAATATAAGAGCAATTCAAACTTGGAGTGTTCCAATTTGTTGCCAGGTTTGTGGTCCCAACTTGGAAGCCCAACAGAACACGATCAATTGAATACACTCAATGAAACCACGTTTAGTGGAGGATGAGTCCTTTGGGCGGTAACCATCTTTCTGGGTTATCTTCAGGATATCCTCCCATGAAGTCACCTGTTGGGAAGAGCTCCTATAGGAATCATCATGCTGATTATATGTTTCATGGGTCCCCCACTTTTCATAACTCACATTCGTTTCCAGAATATCATGATGGAATTGTGAGTGCAAGCCCACTTGTTTCTTCCGCAGCTTCGTCGGCTTCTACTGCATCTGGTTTCACAACAATGACTGGAACAATATTTCTTTGGGGTAATAAGAATACCATGAGGGAGCATTGTCAGCCTTCAGCCTTCCATTCTACACCTCTTAGCAATTCACTCTTTTCCAATAACCACACGCAACACCAGGGTAGTATGTATCGCAACCTTTGTGGTTCCTTTGGGCCATCGAAGCACTTCTCCCAGCATCATGTTGGGTCTGCCCCATCTGTTTTGCCCTTGGAGAGTAACTTTGGCTATTATCCTGAGTGCCCAGACGTGTCTTACATGAGGCAGGGTAAGTTTGGCAGCATGGGTTCCAGCCATGTTGGTGGAGGACATATGACTAACTTTGGTGCACATTCCCGCATTAATGTTCCGGCCATGCAAAATGGTAATAAATATTAGAGTCCTTAGCTTTTGAATGATAATAACACCGATTTCATGAGAATTCATTTCTTTGTTATCCTCCCTTTGATGATCCAGGTTTAGTTGGTTTTGAGTCTTCTTGAGCATGGCCAAAATCAGGCAGTTGGAAACTCTGGTGGTCAAGAAGATAGCAGGGTGCAGTATCAACTAGATTTGGAGAAGATCATTACTGGAAAAGATACTCGAACAACATTGATGATAAAGAACATACCAAACAAGTATGAATTTACTTGAATTACCTGGCATTTATTGCTGTTATTACTATTACAATGTCATGTTGGCCTGCTTTTATTGCTCAGGATTTACTATATCTTTAGGTATACATCGAATATGCTTTTAGAAGTAATAGATGAAACTCATGAAGGAACCTATGATTTCTTCTACTTGCCTATTGATTTCAAGGTAACACTTTTTTCTTGATAAATAGCACATTATTCTGACAGGGTAATATTTTTATCTACAGCTGATTTTAAACATCAATTTCTGCAGAATAAATGCAATGTTGGCTATGCCTTCGTCAATATGGCATCTCCTGCTTATATTGTATCGTTCTATCAGGTTGTTTCCTAAGTTCGACCTCTTTATATTGTGTTTGTGGCTTTGTGCTATTACTAGAAAGATGGCACATGTTCTAAAACCTCATAATTGTTTTTTCGAAATATTTTATTTTTCTTATGGTTCAGATTATGTCATTCTGATGCTTACCTGTACACATACCTTTTGTAACATTTGAGAAGGTCCATCTGAATATAGAAGAACATATTCAAGAGGAAGCTTTTGATCTTATAAAATAAAACAGGGATATAGAGAACATGACCGAGGCAAAGCTTACAATCCTATATAGACTAAGGATATTGCTAAGTTTTGTAGCTTTTTGCTACTTATGTTGCTAAGAATTGCTCAATTAAATACCTTGTGTCATGGCCATGGGCCATGCAAGCCACACAGGAAGGCAATAGTAGCAGCGCCATATTTAGTTTCCTTTTATTAGGATTCTATCTTATCATTGGTTTCCCTCTTGTTGAGATTAGTTACCTTTTGTTAGGATTCAATCTTATCTTTCTATTTGGTTAGTTGGATTGTTAGGAGTTGGACGCCATCTCTATATAAGGGGGCATCCGGCTGTTATTGTGTTAAGCAAAGAGTTAAGATATTACCTCTCTCCCTCGTGTCTCCCTCTACCTTCTCCCTGGCGGAAGCCCCTATCTCTCAGCCTTCTTGCTGTTCCCATCCAATCTATTTCTATTTCTCTAATTCTCTACCCTAGCTACCCTCTCCGAAAATCAGTCCATAACAACTTGGTATCAGAGCCGTTGATCTTGGCACTTGCTGCCATGGCTTTCGACAGCGCGAACTCTATGACCATGGCGCAACTTGTGGCACAGATGAAGGCCATGAACGACCAACTGGAAGTGATGGCCAAGCAGATCGACGACACGAACGCAACCATGGCGTACATGCAGCAGCAAGCTGCTGCCAACCATGAGCGCATGGCTATCCTGGAGCAGAAGGTAAGCACCATGTGCATCGAGGTGATTGACCAATTGAAGCCTTGGATGACTTCGATGTGGCTGCCAAGCTAGCAGTGGAGGAGGCGAGGGTCACGGTTTTGGAGAAGAAGGGTCTGTTTGCTTTGAACCATGGTAATTTTTTGCCTGGCCGACAGAGGACCTGGCGGCTGTCGGGTGGCTGTTTGTTTTCTTCCTATGTAAGCCCCAGGCCCAGGCGAGCACTCAGCTAGGCGCTCAAAACCTACGCCTGGGAGCTAGGCAGTGCTCTGATCCAACATTCTATTTTTTATTTACCAATTTCAGGCACGTACTTCTAACCAAACAACTCATCTTCAGGCTTACCTAGTTAGGCAAAAATCATATACTTTATAAGCTACCTCGGCACCACTTTTTCCTAAACATAAAATCTAGGGCAACAACCAAACAAGCCTGAAACCTGTCCTCAATTTATGTGGAAATGCGTCGATAGAGCTGCTGCCCAAGCCTACGCAACCGCCATCCTAGGAGGCGACGCCTGGAGAGAACGCTGGGGGCATGGTCATTGGCTTGCTGCCCTCATCTTCTTTACTGCCTCCACCGCCATTGTGGCCTCCACCACCGCCAAGGACGATCATTGAGGCTGCAAGGGCGTCGTGGTATCACAAGCTCGAGTTCCCACCTATGATGGGAAGGAGGACCCGTTGGGCTGGCTGAATCGCTATGAACAATTTTTTTTGTGGCAAGCGCACCATGGAGGAGAAGGTTTGGCTGGCGTCGTACTACATGACAGGGGTGGCCCAACAGTGGTGCCTATATTATCAAGGCGTCGCCTAGGCGTCCTGACGCTCCAAGGTGGACGTCAGGGGTCATTGCCTAGCAAAGCAACTCGGGGCGGTGTCGCTAGTAGAGGGAAACCGGCGTCGGGGAGCTAGATCCGTGCCAGCGGCGGCAGCAGCTTGAGGAAGAGAGCTCGGGCGGCGACGCAACTCAAGGGGAGAGTGCTCGGGGCAACGGCGGGGAGCCGGAGCCGAGCAGGAGGGGAGAGCAGGCGAGCAGGTGAGGCCCGGCGGCACATCGGGGGAGCAGGGGAGGCCCAGCGGCGCGTCGGGAAAACAGGGAATACCTGGCGGCGCGTCGGGGGAGCAGGGGAGGCCCAACGGCGCGTCTGGAAAGCAGGGAATACCTGGCGGTGCATCGGGGGAGCAGGGGAGGCCCAGCGGCGCATTGGGAAAGTAGGGAATACCTGGCGGCGTGTCGGGGGAGCAGGGGAGCGATGGGCTGGGGAGCTCGGGCGGCAGTGCAGCTCGAGGGGAGAGCTCGGGGCGACATCTGGGAGCCGAAGCCAGCAGGGGAGCGGCGGGCTGGGGAGTAGCAAGGAGCAAGGAGGTGCTGGATAGAGAGGAATTGGGAGGCGGTAGTGTCGGGGAGCTGTGGTGATGGGATGGGGAACTGAGTTGGGAGAGCTCTGGGCTGGTGGGTTGGCCCAACTGCAAGTTATGATCGTCTAATTATATTTCCCTGCCATTGTCTAATCATCACCTAGGCGTCCTGGCGCCTTTGGAGTGCCTCGCTTCGCCTTGTCGCCGTGACAACGTACAGTGGTACTACCAGTTGTAACGTGGTGAAAGTGTGCCAACCTGGCCAAGCTTCAAGGACTGCGTGCATCTTCGCTTCGGATCTCCAATACGGAGCAACCCGCTGGGAGAGCTCGCTGACTTACGCATGATGGGAACGGTGGAGGTGTACCAGGAGAAATTCCTAGCACTGCTTTGTTGTGTAGACACCCTTACTTCACGACAAGTGAAGCTATTCACGGCGGGGCTGTCAAACCTCACCCACATCGATGTGGAATTTGCATAATCTGCTGGACCTTCAGGTGGCCATGAGCTTAGCTCGGAAGTACGAGAGGAGGTATCAGTTGCTGCACACCACTACCTGAAGCACAACTCAAGGACGAGCTGTCTTACGAGGAGGGGAGAAATGTCATGGCCATGGGCCATACAAGGCGCACAGGAAGGCAATAGTAGCAGCACCATATTTAGTTTCCCTTTATTATGATTCTATCTTATCATTAGTTTCCTTGTTGAGATTAGTTATCTTTTGTTAGGATTCAATCTTATCTTTCTAATTGGTTAGTTGGATTGTTAGGAGTTGGATGCCATCTCTATATAAGGGGGCATCCGGCTGTTATTGAGTTAAGGAAAGAGTTAAGATATTACCTATCTCCCTCACGTCTCCATCTACGTTCTCCCTGGCGGAAGCCCCTATCTCTCTGCCTTCTTGCTGTTCCCATCCAATCTATTTCTATTTCTCTAATTCTCTACCCTAGCTACCCTCTCCCAAAATCAGTCCATAACACCTTGATTATAACTGCCAGGACATGGATGATAAACCTAAATAATGTCAGGTAGAAAGTGATAAGCTACTTAATTTTGCTGATAAAAATTAACAATTACAAAAGCTTCTAACCACTCAGCGTTTAATTTATTACAGGCTTTCGCTGATCGGAAATGGGAAAATTTTAATAGTGAGAAAGTAGTCTCATTGGCATATGCTCGAATACAGGGGAAAGCTGCACTTATAAATCACTTCCAGAAGTCAAGCTTGATGAATGAAGACAAGCGTGTCCGTCCAATGCTATTTGATCCCAAGCATACTGAAAGTGGTAATCAGGTAAAACAGTGTTTCAATTTTGTATCATTAATTGTATGTAATGTCAGCTGAAAATGTTTAAATCTCAGATGTTTGTTTTACAAAATGGCCTTTTTGGGTGATTTGTGAAGCTTCCTCGCTTGACAATCTTTTTAGGGTCACAACCAAGGAAAAAAACCAGCGGTTATCGGCCGGTAACCGTCTGTTACCGGAAAAACTGGTGGGAACCGGGAGAAAAAAACTGCTCAGATTTTTTCAAATTTAAATTTAAATTTATGATTGCATAATGCACTTCCTAAGTTGGTTTAAGTTTTTTTTTGCTAGATTACCTATTGTCTGAGCTAAATATGCTTGAATTATTGTAGTCCTAGGTCCCAACATTTTTTTAGATATTTTTTCCGATTTTGGTAGCTGTTTTCCCGGTTTTTTGAAGCGGTTTTTCCGGATTTGGACAATTAGCGGTTTTAAAACTTCACCAATTCAAATTTTAGTTTTTGAATTCTGATCGGTTTTTTTTCGATTATCGGTCAGTTACCATTACCGGCCGCTGGACAGTTTTTCATCCGGTTCCGAGATTTTGATCCTCACTGTGATGTAAAAGATGTTACAGTGCGTTGCCTACTAACACTACATAATTTAGGCAGCTTGCCTGCCTGCATATTCTTCAGGTGTGTGTGAACATCGAAGAAGTGCATAAGATGAGCATTTCTTTGTTTTTTTATTGGAACTAACTACTCTTAGGAAACAAATTATTGAAATTGGTGAATCAAACAAATGGTAGGTGCATCAGTGGTTTCAAATTGAAGAAATGGCTATTTTCCGCTTTGAAAAAACAAAACAAAGGAAATTCAACGAGAAATGAGCATCCATAAACAAGATAGCAATTACTAGCTCACCATTTTGCTGCTGCTGCTAGGTCATATTCTTAACTGTCAAAACATAAATGATATGCATTTCACATAACTTGTTAGGATTGTTTTCAGGGCAATGAATGCCATTTTAGGAGCTCAATGTAATTCGAGAAATGCCATATCTTTCAATTTCTCTCACTGATAAATGCTGCTCTTGGCCACAACCGTACCTTGCCTTTCCGTGTGTGTTCTTTCATTCTTTGCTCTTTTGTTCAACATGGGGTGTTCCGTTTTCACTTCGAATTTGTTATGCTGTTCAACTAGCTATGCCTTAGTTGTCTACGTATCGATTCTTTAACAGAGCCTGTTGAATGGCACAAACATCTCCATGACCCAGCAAGATGGCACACTGGAAGGACGTGACCTTCCTGAGAACACAAAGGATAATTTCAGCAAGACGAGTGAAATAATTTGCCTACCTGGAAGTTTCTCAGGAGGCTTATTTATCTGCAGTACATGCTGACTCTTCCCATAGATTGTCAAGTGTACAAAACAGAGGACAGAACTTGATGCCGCATTTTGTTGAATTGAGTCAACTGTCATGCAATGGATGCAGAAGAAAACTCGGTGATGATTGGGGGAGAAAATTCATTTTCTTTTGTGTATATAATCCTAATGACAATGAAAAGGAGGTTAGGTTTATGAAAGAAAAAAGGTTAGGTTGAAGGGTAACAAAAGGCTTACTGTAGTCATGAACAGAGAGGCAGAAAAGGCCTCCTTTCTGTGCAATGTTGTAGCCATTACCTTGTATTTCTATGAACTCTTGTGTTTGTTAATGTGTGCCAAAAAAGGCCTCTCAATGTTTATGTATGTGTGTTATTGAACTCCGTGGGCTGCCTGTCAGATTGCATATAGCATTAGTCAAAAGTAGCCAAAGCCAGCATTGGCATGAGCTAGCAGCACCCTAAAGGGATTAGTCTCTTTAATCTTGTACCTAATGCTAGAAAAGTATCTTATGAATGTTACTCGTTCCTGTCACAAATTCTTGATGACCGCTATCTTCTGTGTCTGGGATGCAGCTTTGACCATTAGTTTTTATACTAGTACCGTTAGTTTTGTCAGTATATTTGTAAGATTTGTGAAAGTACGTAGTAGTGTTAGAGTATATTGAGATATCTCCAGATATACTAGTTTAGGATTGATTGTAATCCCAGATACCTACCTTATCTTTAGGAGAGGCTTCTTGTCCTCCAAGTATTGTACTATATATAATCTGCCCTCGAGGCTCAGTAATACAACAATCCACATTAAACCAATTCTATTCTTCTACATGGTATC
The DNA here is from genome assembly GCA_036346255.1 of Ampelocalamus luodianensis. Lineage (NCBI taxonomy): Eukaryota > Viridiplantae > Streptophyta > Magnoliopsida > Poales > Poaceae > Ampelocalamus > Ampelocalamus luodianensis. The sequence goes on along the minus strand of CM070620.1, from coordinate 66,090,197 downwards.
AGACCGGCGTCGTTCCTGAGCTGCCGCCTCCACAGCTTCCGCCGCCCCGCCCCTAGGAGATGCTTCGATCTCTATGATCTCTCCCGGGGGCTGTGCAACCCGTAGTTTAGAGTTTGTGTCGCCGATCATCCGATCGGTTTTCAATTAGATTTTTTCTCCGATCATTTTCAGATCGGCATTTTTTCTTTGGTTTTTCGATCAGAGATCAGTTTGTGTCGCCCACCACCCGTCGATCTCACACGCCTCTACTCCGACATCGGCGTCGACTCCACTGGCCATCTCCGACTGTGCGGCATAGTCGGGCTCGCGGCGCTCCAGGGGACGCCCTCAGACGTCGCTGCCCTGCCACTCCGTCCATGACACTCCACGCCGGTTCGTCGTCACCACCACCAATTGGGACACCTCCACCACGACCGCCTTGCACACCCTCGGTCTAATCAGCCGATTGCGCGCGGTTCCTCCCGGCTCCTGTGATGTTCGTCCACGAGTACGCGTGTCTCATCTCCAAGTACCGAGGCTGCTGCTGCATCACCTCCTCGGGCTGCAGTGTCTCCTCCCGTGGTCATCGCCACCCACGGCCACCAAGCCTTTCCAGGCACGGTCCAGCCAATGGTGGCTCTCGCCGTCACTCTACATCGCCATTTCCATGCATCAACGACCCTCCGGCTGATCAACGCCACCTTTCTTCGGCGCGTCATCGCCTCAGTCGTCGGCACACATGGTCTTCGTCACGCTGATCGGGTTCTTCGCCGGCTTCTTCGAGCACCGTCGCCGCGTCACCTCCAGATCGTCCGGCCACTGCACCCTTCCGCCTTTGTCCAGCACAACAACGTCACCAGCGTCGTCGTCTCTTCCCCGACTACGTTCGTCTACTCCGGCAACCGCGGGCTACATCGGCATCTTCTACCCCACGTCGCACTGCGCGTCGCAACTGTCTCGAAGGCTTTCTCTGCTGGTCCCTCAGACACTGGCGCATAGTTGGGCACTCTCTCTAGCACGTCCGTTATTGCCAACACAGGTGCGTGCCTTCATCCACGACTCGTTCCCGGGCCAGTCAAACCCGGTGCATGCCTCATCAGTGGCGGCCTCGATTGCGTCTTCGGCATCGACCTTCTACCTCAACGATTGGCTCGACTGTATCACCATCTTCTTCCCTGGGACTTCCTTACTCCCCGTCACCATGGCGCCTCCTTGCGCCCGCTGCGTCATATGCGGCTACTTCATCATCGGCAACCCCGACTATGGCTACGTCGACCATGGCTATCTCACGCACGACATCTTTGACCACAGCTACTCGCCTCGCTCTCGGCTACCTCAACATCGGCACAAAGGGCTACTATCTGCATGAGCAACTCATCGGTTTCTCCAGTCATAGTGTTCGCGACGCTACAGCTGTCTACGACGCTCCCACTGCGACTGCGGGGGATGTCAGCTCGTCGGTTTTTTTTTTTACCTTTTGCTTCTTCTCCAGTCTGACCATCCGCGACGCTCTTGCTGTCCGCGATGGTACCGCTACGACTGCGGGAGGATGTTAGAGTATATTGGGATATCTCTAGATATGGTAGTTTAGGATTGATTGTAATCCCAGATATCTACCTTATCTCTAAGAGAGGCTTCTTACCCTCCAAGGATTTTACTCTATATGATCAGCTCGGTTAGTGCTCTCAAGTCTAGTTCTGCTGGTGAGGAAATTCGCTTAGCATTTGGCAATATATATAAATGAAGTAGTCATGTATAATTTTACCAAGGGTACCCCTATCATGTAGCCGTTCAGACAAAACTAAACGCGCGGGGAGAACATATTTAGTGATACGGGCTAATGCCATCCTACGATGGGTCGATGGTCCAGGCAGATCGCAGCCATACAATAGAGCTGGAGGGACAGGATGGGGTGTGGCAACCAGCTTATGTACTTTTTATAGAACGCACCCCCAACAACTTCAAATTAGAACGAAATGTGCTTCTTCGTCGGAGTTTGCTGCCATCTAGCTGCTCCATGCCGGCATGATGTTCCAAGCCGACCACACGCAGTGAAGGGTGGTGTCGCGCCTCCACCATCATCAGCCATGGTGACGAGGACATCAACTCTAAGGATGCAACCACTGCTTCGACCCGTTGCACGACATCCTCTACTTCAACCACATCCTCTCCAAGGGGACTTTCGGCTACTGCACTACCATATTCCCCAGTTAGACCGAGCCACATCTACTCATATGAGCCGAGCGTCGTCTACAGGCCATGGTGCTACGTCTACATGCCATGGTGTTACATCACCAATTATTTGTCCACAGGCTATGTAATGTATTGGCCGACAACTTGATCCATCTGTTGGACGACCTGACCCATCTGGTGACCGGCCACCCCTAGGCCTGTACTGTTCATGCGGGCACTATTCACACATGAACTGTACTGTAAACAGTATCACACCCTAGGTTTTCCACCTCCTGGCCGCCCTCCTTATATAGGAGCCGTTGCCTTTAGTTTTGCATAGGTTTTTCTTTTAGATTATTCTGCATAGCATTTTCGCCGCTCGTTCGGTTTGAGAAACCCTAACTTTGTGAGCTTTATTTTTATTCGCAATACAGATTGCATCTTCTACTCTCTTGCTTGTGTTCTCGATTCGCTTGTAGGAGATAGCCTTCTTGGCGAGGTCAACCGCGTTCGGCATGGCTGATAACCAATGGAACAGTGGTGTAGTGATTGCGAGGGGTTTGATCTGTTCGGGTCGGAGCCTTTGGATCATCAACATCGTGTTCTCCACAATCGACGTATCAGTACCTTTCGGAAGATCAGGCCGACACACACATCAGGATCGTGTTGAGCGCTGCAATGTAGCTGTAGTAGCTTGTAGCTTTCTGTCGATGTCCTCATTAATGGCAGTGAGTTGTTCATCCAAAAGCGTCATAAGCTCTCCCTTTAAAACACACTCTTTCTCAGTAGATGAGTCACCTGTCATAGTTAGTAGAAAACAAAAGACAACAGAAAGGTATTATCCCTATCAGCTACTAGGTGATGAAAGGTGGGTTCACACACTCTCAAGCGTCTTACCACACTCTTACAAGTGTTCTTACCAAAGCAAGCAGTTGGTAGTACAGCCGGTGGCTAGTTCGTGATACTGTGTCAAGCGTGGGTACGATTGCAAGAGGGGACCTGTTCTAATCAAGAGTAGGTAGAGCTCGGAAGGCACAATATGGTAGCAAAAGGATCAACAATAATCAAATCAGTAAATGCAAGTTGAAAGATTGTTCAAAGTACTCGTCAAAAGTTGTCGATACTAGCCTAATCACAGCTAGCTAATCAAAACCCTATGCAAAGAAGTGTATGTACACACACGCAACGATCAATGTGACTTGATGTAAGCAAAGGAGAACCTCACAACAAGTGCTAGGAGAGATGCTAGCCCACTACTCAAACTTCTTTCTAAGGGCACAAGATTATTCACGCGATGTAGAGCACAAAACAACGATATCGGTAAAAACGCGAACAGTCCTCTAGATTGAGCAAAAATAACAGCTAGTCTCAAACAATGAAAAGGCAAAGTTTTATATAGCTTATATATACTTTTTTGAAAGGTTTCGACGAGATCTACAACTTTCTCAACTGGATGAACCCCAAATTCCAAAGGGAAGATTGAAAGAATCGGTAAAAACAGAAAACTGAAAACTTGCGATGCGATTTCGGGGCTAAAAATGGCTGATTTTGGGGGTCTTGGAAGGTGACGGGAACAATCTAGTCATTTTTTTGGATGCGCCTCGTCGTTAGCTTCGAAACAAGCACAAGAATGTCAAATTCCGACTCCGTATGCAAAAGTTATGCCCGTTTTACTGAAGGTGTGTCGGAAACGGACTTTAATTCGTTTTGGCCTCAAATTGAAACTGCTATAACTTTTGATTCCGAAGGGAAAATGTGCTCAACTTTTTGGTGGTAGCTTGTGGCTATATCAGAAAGGGCTCCACCAATTTTCAATGGATTTGGCAATGATTTGATGTCCTTTTCAATTTTCGGACAGAGGACTCTCTCTTTTTTTCTCTTTTTCTTTTCTAATTTTTTCTCTTTTTTTCTCTCTCTGGAGCCCAAAACCAATTAGGGCACTTTGGTGGGCACAACCGAAATCAACCGAATCCTTTTCTTCTCTTTCAAAACAGCCGAAAATAATCTATTTAGGGTTTGGCTGCTACTTTGGGGCTTTGTCTCGGCAGGAGATGGTAGCAAGGGGCAGCCGGGAGTTATGTTGGTCGCGGCTGGCAAGGGCTTAGGAGCCGCGGTAGGAGATGCGGAGGACTGTGGTTGTCGCGGCAGCGGCGGCTTGGCGCGAGAAGACAGCGGCGATAGGGAGGCTGGTGGTCGTGGCTAGTGGTGGCAGATGCGTGTTGGTGGCCGCGACAGCTGGTGGTTGGCGGTGGCTGGGCTCTGTTGTTGCCGCGGCAGGGAGAAATAGCGGTGGTAGGGTGAAGTGTTTGCCGCGGCTGAGAGATCAAGCGGCGGCAGTGAGCTAGGTTTGCTATGGCAGACAAAGTGCAGCGGCGGCAGGCACCTTGCGGATTTGTGGGGGATTTTGGGTTGTTGCGGCACTGATTGGTGGTGCTGGCAGGGAGTGGCAGCGGATGGGTTGTCGCTGCAGTAATCTGTGGAGGCGCGGCAGCGATCTGTGGAGGCGGCGGCAAGGGGGATGGCGCGGCAGGGGGTTGGGGTGTGGCACAGATTTGTGGAGGGTTGTGGCGCAACAGGGAAGATGATGTTTGGCACGGCAGGGGATGTGGTGTCGTGGTAGATAAAGATGAAACAAGATCAAGCTACGCAAAGAAAATATGATCAAACTAGACAACGACGAACTAGGCTCTAACTAGACTAGAAAACAACAACTTGAACATGACAATGCAACCAAAAATTTCAACAAGCTGATAGGGATAATACCTTTCTGTTGTCTTTTGTTTTCTACTAACCATGACAGGTGACTCGTCTACTGAGAAAGAGTATGTTTTAAAGGGAGAGCTTATGATGCTTTTGGATGAACAACTCACTACCATTAATGAGGACATCGACCGAAAGCTACAAGTTACTACGGCTACATTGCAGTTCTCAATCAACAATCCTGATATGTGTGTTGGCCTAATCTTTCAAAAAGTACTGATACGTCGATTGTGGAGAACACGACATTGATGATCCAAAGGCTCCAACCCGAACAGATCGAACCCCTCACAATCACTACACCACTGCTCCATTGGTTATCAACCATACCGAACACAGTTGATCTCGCCAAGAATGCTATCTCCTATAAGCAAATCGAGAACACAAGCAAGAGAGTAGAAGATGCAATCTGTATTGCGAATAAAAATGAAGCTCACAAAGTTGGGGTTTCCAAAACCACACGAGCGGCGAAACTGCTACGCAGAATAATCTAAAAGAAAAACCCAAGCAAAACTAAAGGGCAACGGCTCCTATATGAGGAAGGCGGCTAGGAGGTGGAAACCCTAGGGCGTAGTACTATTCATGTTACTATTCATGCATGAATAGTGCCCATGTGAACAGTATAAGCCTAGGGGTGGCCGGTCACCAAATGGGCCAGGTGGTCCCATAGATGGGCTAAGTTGTCTGCTAATACATTACATAGCCTGTGGGCTAAGAATTGGTGACACAGTACCATGGCATGTAACGTAGCACCATGGCTTGTAGACGACGCTTGGCTCGTATCAGTAGACGTGGCTCGGTTCAACTGGGGAATATGGCAGTGCAGTAGCTGAAAGTCCCCTCGAAGAAGATGTGGTTAAAGTAGAGGATGTCATGCTGCAGGTCGAAGCAGTGGTTGCATACTTAGAGTTGATGTCCTCATCATATGGAGTCGGCGGACACGGAATAGTCAGCAAGTTCGGGTGGCGTGTGGTTTGACACGGAATAGTCAGCAAGTTTGAGTTGTGGTTGCGGTGAGCTGCTTGTGCTCAGCAACGGCGTTTGGTAGAATGGGTGCAATAGGCCACACGGCCCACTTGTCGGTGTGTGTGAGTTTGGGGATTAAAAGACTCCTTCAACCACTGAACGATTCAATTTTGAGAAATAGATTCTACTTTGAGTTTTTTTTATTTATTTTTAATCCATTTTTTAAAAATATTTTAAAGATAACCTCTCCCTAACTTTATTTTCAATTTTGACCCCTTTGATCACGTCATGACTTGTGGCGTGACCAAATTGTGCTGTTACGCCACCGACCGTGGCGTGGCCAAACCTGCCAGATTGCCCTTCGAGCCAACATGCGTTCGTTTTTGGGCTAAGTCCTATCACGCCAAGAGGAGTGGCGTGACAACACTCATTTGTCACGCTGAGGTCCATGGCGTGACAATGTATTTTTGCCACACCATGCGTTGTGGCGTGACCAAAGGAGTTAGAATTGAAAATAAAGTTAAGAAGAGATTATCTTTAAAATATTTTTTAAAAATAAATTAAATAATAAAAAAGTTCTACTTCCCACATCTCTTATCTGAACTCTCATCTTCTCCTCTAATTTTTCCATCCCTATTCTCTTGATTAATCCATTTAAAAAATAAATTAAATAATAAAAAAATTTCTACTTTCCCACGTCTCTCATCTGAACTCTCATCTTCTCCTCTAATTTTCCCATCCCTATTCACTCAATTGATCCAATTAGCACCGAATTGTGCAACCTCGATTGTTCTGAACTTCCCACCAGAGATCGGGTCGCCACTGGTGGGCTCTGCTCACACGCGGAAGGTCCTTGAGTCACCGTGGTGGTGTGTTTGCTTCTGCAAGAGGTAGGGTTGTTGGTGATATGCCCTAGAGGCAATCATAGAGATGATTGTATCACGTCATGTTTATGAGTTATTGAATAAATGTTATTCTGTTCCTTGAATGAATCATTGGTTATGAAGATTAACAAGTATGTGACTTGTAGGTGAAGCTCTTTTAACTTATGATGATGTCGTTCTAAATAAATCCCTGGTTGGATGTCACTAGTCGGAACACCAGTGACTCTACGACCAGCATATGTATTGATTGATGACCATATTTCACCGGTCATAGATATAGGGATATCAAATCAATAATGTGAACACATATTAGAGAACATGAGGTTGGATTGACCCACCTTGAGACATTGTTGAGATTGTTATGATTCTATGTGTCGTTAGTTGGTCTCAAGCAATGATGATGTATAATCCTTAGACCTAAAATCAGCATGGTTTCCTACATGCATAAGAGTACACTTTGGGGTTGCTAAACGTTACTCCATAACTGGGTAGTTATAAAGGTAACTGTCAGGTATACTATAAATTTTGCGGAGGAATGTGACTGGTTGGATATAGGATTTGCCCCTCCTAATATAAGAGGAGAGATATCTCTGAGCCCCTCGATGTGGTTGGATAAAGAAAGTGCATGACCATGCTACTAGTGGTCGAAGTGTTCGACTACGTAAGGTTATCCGACAACTCGATCAAGGAAGTATTGAACAGTCCATGGACGACAAATATCTCACCTCGAGTTCAACCCAAATATCGTGAGGCAAAGGGAGAATACACGAGTAGGTCTCTTAGTTCGATCAGTTACAGACTAGTCGTATGGAGATACGAGCTGGTCGTTGACTGGTCGAACGTAAACACAGAGTAGTCGAAACCTAATTGTAAGGAGTTACGAACTGGTCGAGACTAAATATGAACTGGTCATACACAATTGGTCGTATGGAGATATGAGTTGGTCGTAGATTGGTCGTACCTAAGTGTTAACTGGTTGTAAGGAGTTGCGAACTGGTCGTACCTAAATACGGACTGGTCGTGATGAGGTACGAGCTGGTCGTAAGTGATGAGGATTTGGTCGTAGATCATATTGCATTAAGATTCGTCCGATATAATTTGTGTGTAATCGGAAATCGTTATGTCCTGCTTGGTGCCACTAACGACTCGTGGTCAGAAAGGCATTTCTAAGTCACAACTGAATACGCATAAATATAACGGGTCAAACACCTAACGGGTGTAACAGCCCAATTTTCAAATTTTAGTAGAAATTAAAATTTATTTATTTTTGTGGAATTTTAAAAGCTTTTTATAAATATTTTAAAGCCAAAACAAATTTATTTGCAAAATTAAAAGCCAACATTAAGTTGTAAATAATTTTATTAAGTCCAAAATAAATAAGGAAATTTCTATGAATTTTTCCATAATTTTTGGAATTATTTTGCTATTTTCTAAAGCTTATTTGAATTATCAGAATTAAAACAAATGGAAATTCAAAAGAAAAATCCAAAACCCAATTTGGGCCGAAACCCAAAGGCTCGGCCCAAACCCTCTCGCGCATAGCCCAAACCGCCGCACCACCCTTTTCTCCACCGTTGAATCAAAATCCAACCATCGCCGCATCTCTCTCCCTCTCTCTTTTCACCGTACGCAACCTCGGCCATTGGATCAAAAATCAATGACCAGATCTTGATATACTCTCGGAAGTCTGAGCACCCTCTTGTTATGGCCCTCCGATCAAAATTCAACGCCCCAGATTTCACCCATGTTCTCTTTCCCCTCATCAAATCTCGACTGTTGGATTAAAATCCAACAGCCGCACGCGCCCGTTCTCTTCCACGTCACCGCCTTCAATCATGACCGTTGGATCTGAATCCAACGGCTCGTACCCTTTCGTCCCCGCACCCGTCTTCTTCGCGCGACCAACTGACCCTGCCGCCATTGCTGCGCACGAGGGAGCTCCCCAACGAGCGCCCCAACCGCCCGCGTCTCCCGCGCACGTGCGCGCGAGACTCGCACCCACCTCCGCACGACGCCCACCTTCTCCCCCTTCTCCGCTACCGGTTGCCCATGATTCCCTGCAACCGCCGCCGCACGCCCCCACTGTAACATCCCAAGGTTATGTTATCAGAAATAAAATAAATAAAGTTATTGTTTTGTTGGACTTCTTGAAATTTGAATGAGTTTGATTGCTTTATTTGAATTTCTGAAGTTTTTAAAGTCAATAGTAAAATTTATTGAAGTTTTTGAAGTTTTATTGGACTTAAGTTGAAAATAAAAATTTAAGTAATTTCTGTAATTTTTTGGATTTTTAAAAGCTTTTTCCTAAGTATTTTAAAGCCAAAATAATTTATTTGCAAAATTAAAAGCCAACTTTAAGTTGGAAATAATTTTATTAAGTCTAAAATAACTCTGGGATTTTTTGTGGATTTTTCTAGAATTTTTGGATTATTTTTGCTATTTTCTAAAGCTTAATTGAATTACTAGAATTAAAACAATTGCAAAATCAAAAGAAAAACTCCAAATCGGTTTTAGGCCGAAACCCAAAACCTAGGCCCAAAACTCCTCCCACGCGCGGCCCGAGCTGACCCAAGCCGCATGCGCTCGCGCCCCTCCCCCCTTTACCGTTGGATCTAAATCCAACGACCCGCACACCTCCTCTCTCCGCTCCTCTCACACACCCTCATCTCAGCCGTTGGATCAAAATAGAGGGTCCCATCTTGATGGAATCTCCGGACGTCCAAGCGTTTCAACCAATGAGGACCGTTCGATCTAAATCGGATGGCCAACATGCGCCTTCCTCTCTCTTCATCTCATCCGCGCCGTTGGATCTAAATCCAACGGCCTCGCACCTTCTTCTCCCCCATCTCCTCCTACCTCCAGGCGTCGCACGCGTCCTCCATTGCCGCCTCGCCAAGCTCCGTCAATGGCCACCCCCCAACTGCCCATGAGACCCGCGCGACGTGCACACGATCCCCACGCTCCACCTCCGCCTCCATCCCCACTTTCCCCCTCTCTTCACGCCCGATTAGCCCGCGCACCCAACCGCCGCCGCCGCCATTGCCGCACACGATCTTCCCCCTCACCCCTCCCCGGCCCCTATAAAAGGGTGCACCGGGTGCGCATCTTCACACTCGTCCAAATCCCTCAACTCACTGGATTTTGGAGTTTCTTCCCGCCGCCCGAAGCTTGGTATTTCTTTGTTTCCGACGCCGGCAAGGCCTCATCGGCGCCTCTGACTGCACTGATGGCATCGCCACAGCTCCGCCGACCCCGTGCGCGCCCCCTCGACGCCGGAGAACCCCTCAATCGCCGCACCGCCGCAAGCCCCAATCTCACCGCCGCCACTCACCTCGTCGTCGGCGAATCATTCACGTCTTCGTGCATCCAAGGTGAGCCCTAAGATCCCCGAACCTTCCTCTACCCGGTGGTACCCCTCGTCGTCGGCAAAACGCCACCGTTCGCCGGTTCCTTGGAACCCGAGCACTGCCCCGTCAGCGCTAACGCAGCACGCCATCGCGGCGCCGGCGCCACTCGACGCTACGTGGCGTGGTCGCCATGTGGCGACCACATGGCAGCTCGCGTGGCAACCGCCACGTAATCCCATGCACTGGTCCACCGCGGACCAAAGTGCATTTTCGTGGACCTAGTCCATGGACCCGGGCCCACATGTCAATAGAAGAAATCATTTTCCTTTAGGAAAATAATTCGGCAGGAAATTCATTTATCTCATGCTGACGTCATCACAACGCATTAAATTGCTTTTCCTTTACAAAAATAATTCCCAAAATTTTGAAAAACCCTAATTCTATCATTTCATGTAATTTTAAACTTCCAAAGCCCATATCTTTTGCATCCGAACTCCGATTGAGCCCATTCAAAATTTTAAATTTATATAAAATTGAGATCTATCCAACCAAACCAAAATTATTTAATTTGGAGTTCATATGAATTTTATTTGAATTTGGCTTATTTCGCGTATAGATTTCGACGACTTTAGAAAGTTAGATTTCGACGTCGTTTGAAGAGCACATAAGAGGATTGATTTTGACTGTATGATCATCGTGATTGTACACTTGGACTACCTGGAGAAGGTACTTGTGAGATACTAGGTAACCTGTTAAGGAAAACAACATCACCTCATCAAGTAAGGCAAGTTATACCCTTTGATCATATCGATCCCATTATTTAATTATTTAAATTCCGTTTTAAATTATTACTGCATGCTTATTTATATTCAGTAATTTAAATTTCTATTTTAAAATTATAGTTATGCCTAAAATCCTTTGTATGACCAATTTTGATAATTGAAGCAAGCATATTGTCACCCTAGATAAAACCTAGTTGATACAATAGTATGAACTAGAACATTTTGGAAAAATTATGCCTAGCCATGCTTAGACCAGAAATATTTGATTTGGAGAATTTCAGCCAAAAATCAAATGATGTTTAAATTATACCCTTAGCATTGGTGTGTCATGGGAGTTTTACAAATGCTTTGAACAATGAAATAAATGATGGTTTGGACTTGGGCGAATTGGTTGTCTGGTAGGTGCATGTTTATGCACGGGCTCAACCGGGTAGGTTGAGGCCCAAGGATCTGTTGGTTGTCGCCCAGGTCAGTTAAGGACTAGTCTTCGAGCCGCATCTTGCTAAGCCATATCGTACTACCACATATCCTGTATAAGCAGGACTTGGCTGATTAATTTGCAAAGTTCCATCATGATTGTTCCTATTGATGCGGTGGGTAGTATTTCATGACCTTTGCTAGTCCCACCTGGCGCAAGAAGGGGCCTAAACCCTGCAGACGGGTAGTCCAAAGGGGGTGAAACCTTAGCAAGGGAGGACTGTGGTGGAATAGCGCATTGTAAAGGCCTTGTGATGATCACTTAGTCGCACACCTTCGGAAGTGTGTCAGACGGACATTAAAAGTTGATTATCTCTTGTGGGTAAAGTTGTACAACCTCTATAGAGTGTTAAAGAACTATTCGAATAGCCATGTCCACGGTCATGGACATGCTAGCAAAGCCACTCAAAGTTAGATTTTGGTTTTGATTTCAAAATATTTTTGTAAAATAATTTCGACATGGATGGGTGTCTATGAGAAAAGTTATGGGTTGAAGCCCCGGGTTGGTGCCTGTGTTTACGTTGGTGTTAGGTTGGTTCCTACACTATCTTTATTAATTCAAAATCAATTTTAGATATTATAAAACTTGAGCTTTTGAACTCAGTATTGTATTTAATGTCAAATGTTGTTTTTGCACAAATCACTACTACAGAAACAACCATCACAGACGGTTCGAAACCATCATCACAGATGGTTTTCGAACTGTCTAGATAAGTTGGTCTCTGATAACAGGTGGTTATCACAGACGGTCTGCAAACCGTCTGTGATATAAATATCACAGACGGTTTTTATAAAAACCGTGCGGAATTTCGATATCACGACGGTTACGTACGCAAACGTCTGTGAAGTCAGAGTATCATAGACGGTTCTGTGTAAAAACCGTCTATGAATGCTAGTATCACAGACGGTTCTGTACACGACACATCTGTGAAGTCAGAGTATCACAGACGGTTCTGTGTACAAACCCGTCTGTGATACTCTGACTTCACGACGTGTCGTGTCGTAACCGCTCGTGATATCTCGACTTCGCTGCACGTTTCGTACGTAACCGTCGTGATATCGGCATTCACAAACGGTTTTTACACAGAACCGTCTGTGATAGTTCATTACACTAACTACATTTTTACTGATTTTTGGCTAGCCTTAGGAATTGCTAGCCATGCCCTCTGAAAACAAGCATGCAGAAATAGATACATCATAGATCAATTGTCGACAAACTCAATCTGATCATTACTCAAAATAAATTACAAAAGATCACATTTGTTCAAGTATTGTTACAAAATAAATTGGATTACAACTGAGTCAATTGTTTGTAGGTGGTTGAGAAGTGTCGACGGGGTGATGCGCTGGGTTGGCAGCGGGGTGATGTGCTGGGTCGGCAGCGGAGTGAAATTCTCCGCTGTCCTTAATTATCTCTGATATGATAAAGCTATAGAGCTTCCCTCGAATGTCCTTGATCTCATTCGCAAAGAATCCATCTAATTCTATATTCAAGGCCTGTCGCTAGCAAGAGTAATGTGTTAAGCATATATATTTAAATTTATAATTAGGAAATAATTATTTCGAGATTCACAAGCCTCGGGATCCTTCTTCCTAGCTCTAATGATTTGCTCCATATGATGGCAAATGTAGATTGCACATAACTCATCATTGTTTTGCTAGCGGCACTACAAAAATAGAATTACATATATATATATATATATATATATATATATATCAGTTCGAGATGCGTTATTATGAAGTATAATATAGGATTGTCGTGTTGTAGCGCGTACCGAAAATTTTGTCCTATGTGTTAGTTCAGCGCTCTTTCCATCGTATATTCCTTTGTTGGCAATATAGTCGATGAACGACCTACATGATTCCAAAACGTTATCCTCGACCATTTCAAACTAATGAAGACTAAAATAGAGTTATGTATGAAGGAAATGCGCATACCTGTCGAGTATTCCTCCCACAATGCTGAAGTTGTGGTTGTTGCGGATTAGGGAATCAAGGTATATCACATGGTTCCTCTTTGGTATGATGACTAAAAGGATCCAGTGGTACCTACTCATGTATGTCACTATAGTCATTAGACCTGAGTTCGTGCTGCGTATAAAGTACAAATAAAATTTGTAGAGCAAGTAGTGACACTTACCCCTGGTTGTAGGGCACCACGATGTACTTCATGTTCTGCTGACGAAGCAATGCATGCGTTATGTATTTCTCGACGAAGGACGAGCCTGTTTGGATGGTTTGCAACGATACCACATGTGGGTCGAGGAAACCCACCGGTTCTTTCCATTCCCGGACATTTTTCATCATGTATCTATACATAAGAAATGAGTTGTGATATTTATCGGTATTACGTGAATGTAGAACTTGATTGTATGCACTTACAGTGTCCAACATTGTAGAAGCGAGGCATCAAGGCCAACGAGGTTGAATAGGTCATATATGTCGTTGAAGCCCATGACGAAGTGGTTCGTCCTGTTGAAGAAATGCTTATGCTCGTATCTGACGGTGATTCCAGTATCGCACCCCTCCTTTTGGGTCTTATCCAAGTACCAGGCATGCAAAGCCTAACAAGCATATCCAGCACGCCCTAATACTGCGTCAGAGCACAATGGTTTTCCGATAATGTACTTCCCGGATATTCCCGACTTGCCGGACTTGAGAGGCGCCTTAACGTTCGTCGATTTCGATTTGGTCTTAAGCATTGGCAGCGTCTTCCTGCGAGACGACTCGGGACCCAATATGGCGGCACGCTTTTCTTGTTCCTTCGGCGTCTTTTCCACGGGAACCGATAAGGTGGCCTTCTGAGGCGAAATATGAGGTGGAGTCATGGAGGGTCCCGTTGGAGAGGAATGGTCGTGTTGAGATCGCAGCACTGCTGGGTCCAAGACGATGTCCTTCTTGGGCCACTGGATAAAACTGTGCACGGCATCCCCTAGTGTTGTGATCTCTTCGTTCGGGCGAATCTCCAACGGGACGGCCATGAAATATTCATGTACCATGTCCACCTCCACCCTGGCGTAACCCTGCGCCACCTGGACACCGTGTTGCACTGCCCCTTCCTGGTATGGATGCACCATCCCCCGCCCGGCCTCAATAGAAATGGACCCAACTAACCTCACTTGGAGCTTGCAAGCCGTCGGCTCCTACAACACGATACGCAATTAGCTAAGGTGTCCTATAGGTCTATCTTTGTTGCATTCCATAGATGTACATTACCTTGATGTCGTCTATCGGTAATTGGACATCGTCATGTTTAGAATTATACGTGGACGCGACGCTACTCCGATGTCGAGCAGGACTGGCTCCCAAATTAACAGGGGCGGCTTGCGGCTGCGACTGGCTCAGGAGTTGATTCATTTGATCCTGCAATGCTGCCAACTTTCCTTCAAATTTTCAGTAATCATCTGTACCAACCGGTTCTCGCGCTCAGCCTTAGATCTATTCCTACTCCTGTATGTGCAGTAGTCGTCTGCGAATCCATGACTCCAAGGTACGTTAACCCCAAGACCTCGCCTGCGACCCGGGTGCTCCTTGTTTCCCAGGGCCATAGAGAGTATATCCTTCTCCCTGTCTACATGGAAGGAGCCTTGGGAAGTTTGGGCAGACAATTCACGCTGCAAGAGGTCATTATGTTATTATAGACACTATGAAGTTATATATGGAGTTATTAACTAGGTAGTTCGACATACTTACCACACGTTGAGACACTTCCTCGTCTGCCGGGTTTGTGAAAGAGATTGTGAGACCCCGGTATATTAAGCTTGTAATACTTAACCTTCCTCTAGCTCTAGTATCACAAACAGAATAACCCGTGCCTCGATGGACATGTGCTTCCCAGAAAATGCAGCACACATATATCAAACCAAAGCATGCATCAATTCCATACAACATAATATAATAAGTCTAGCAAAAGACATACAATATATAAGTTATTACAGAACAGCCGACCGGCCAAATGACAAGTATTAAGAAGTAACAGCGGAAGCAAAAGATGTCATAAGATGGCTTAAACCAAAAGACGACCGGTTAGCCACATAACACCACAGGGCAACCGACCAGGCCGCCAAGCTAATCGCCCCACACACTGCCACAGCACAACTCACAAAAGTGAGGCCCATCAGGCTCACCTTCTTCCTCTGCACACAATAAGAAATGTAGCTGAGTACAATAATGTACTCGCAAGACTTACGAGTAACAAGCCTATACATAGCTACATAAAAGCTGTATCAACGGAAGGTTGGTTATATGGTTATTTGGACGCATAAAGCAAGTTTCATTTGCAATAATGTAATAGATTGAAAGCAATTTGACAAATCAGTTTTTAAGCATTGAAATAATAGCGAGTAACAATAATTATAAAGTAACCACCTGGAAGTGACTATCCCATTAGCCACCACACATAGCATGAATCCCTGATTCATACCACCCATCAAGTTTTAATTTAAAAGGTTGTAGTCTAACTCTTGAAAAGCTTACCCAAGCGTGTCCATAACCTAGGACGAGGCTATTCGAATAGTTTTAAACCCTGCAGGGGTGTACCAATGTACCCACACTTCAGACCGCCTTTAAGCCACATGATTCAGCACACTTCCAAAGGTATGCCGGCACGGCTAAGTCCTACGAGACATTTCCAATATTGTGTATCAACTACGAGTCGCTCGTATGGATAGAAACCCATACACTTACATTGTAAAGCCAAAAAGACAACTACCCCTCGGGGTAAAACTTTTTGGACAACTACAATGCTCCCAGCACATAACCACATCATTTTACCACAACACAACACACACACGCCCTCCTGCGACCCGTAGCCAATACACGCCAAAGTACTAAGTCAAGAGAGGTCCCATTTCCCTCTAGTGTGGTTAGCACGCACCAAAATATCTGGATAACAGGTACTCACAAGATGTTCGGTCCTTAATTGACCTGGGCACCATTCCAATCACACCCAAAAGATCACACCATCTTACCATTGTGCCCAAGTCCAAATTGTTTTGCTTTTCAGTTTTAGTTTTGCAATTTAGACAGAGCACAAGGCTGAAAAATACAGATTATAGCAGTTTGTGTGATCAAGGTTATCGACAAGTCGATAACCGCCCATTTCTACCGATAACTAAGCATGGCTAAGCAACAAAATCGTAAACTACTAAGTGACAAGGATTCATCCAACGAACCCAAAATCACAGCAAGATAAACCTAGGCTCAGTAGTAGAGGATAAACATTTGCCTACTGATAATGCATCTACTAGGTTAACTATCGACAATGGTTAAAACAACATAGCAATGCATACATAGAATTTGCAAACAATATATTAGAATTTGAAAATAGTAGGAGCAACATGAACAAATGATGCTACATCTGCTTACCTGGCTGAAGTGCAGGATCTGGTTGTTGTGGCTCAGTATCAAGATTAATAACTTCTTCGGAACCTAACGTGAAAAGGCGATAACCCAATAAGAGCAAAGAACACCAAGAAAAACCAACAGCAAAAGAAATCCAAATTCACAATAAATACACGCAACAGCAAGGGCATGAATTTAGACAATTTTAGGAACAAGAAATTCTGCATTTCGAGTTGACATGAAAAAGTTATGGTGAAATCTAGCTCTCTCAACCTATTTATTCCCTAATTAAATACAGGTACTGTTCATGGCAAAAATTTATAGAATGATCTGGAACCTAAAATTCTTATGACAGGTAGTATAAGTTATCCTAATCACAACAAAGTTGAGTTTATTGAATTTGGAGTTATAATGACTTAGTTATGATTTTTCTAAGTTGTAAACCTAGCACAACACCTTGTCCAGAATCATAAACATGCTCAAAACCTATTTCATATTGAAGTATGCTAACAGAGGGATTTTCTAGCATTGATTTTATATATTTTGCATTTACAGGGAATTATTTGTGTCTTTTACAAAATTAACAGGATTTTCTAAATGCTGAAAATAGTGTCAAAATCATTAATTAATGTTTCTGGTGCTATCCTGGGACTACAATCATTTTTATATTAAAGTTTGGTTAATAACAAATTTACCCAAGTTGAAATCACCCATTTTGGATATTTACAGGAAAAGATATTCATTTTATAATATTTAATTCAATTTCTAGATAAGCCAACAATGGCTGAAATCAAGATTTTTATGTATACAGAATTTTCTAGCACATAAATAAGACTAAAAGTATTTTTAAATAAAACTCTAGTCCATTACAAATTTATTGCAGTTAGAAACATCCAAAAAGAGTTTAGAAAGATTTAGTTATGAATTTCTAAAGTTTTTATACCATTTTCAGTTGTTAAGTAAATGTTTCCTGAATTCCAGACAAACCTAAATAAAATGTTATGACGTGGACACTTATCAGCCGTTGATCAAGAATCGAACGGCGCGCGCAAGGGGTGCGCGAAGGTGACCCGAACGGCCCAACTCATATCCACCGTCGATCTGAGATCGGAAGGCCACGAGTGGGGGCTGTTCGGATCTTGAGAACGAAACATCGATCTCAGCCACAGATCTGATAACGGACGTCCCACGATGATGGGAGGATCGGGTGACCCGAACGGCCCATTAGATCTGGGTCGCAGATCGTAAAATGGACGACTGCCTTTAATCGAAGTTCAAAATGAAGCGCTGACACGTGGGGCCGCATGTCAGTGACTTCAAGTCACAAATGCGGGCTTTAACACACGTGCACAGTGCACGTGGACCCACCTGCAGTGACTCAAGGTGGCAGCTCAGGACACATTTAACGTTAACAATGATTAGCAATAAATGAACCCAAAATTAGCCCTAATGATTTCCGGACTTCGGTTTTAAGCCGACGGGCCCACATGTCGGCGACCCAAAAGGTTATTCCCGACAGCCATTAATACTAACTCTTAATTAATCAATGATTAAGTATTAATGGTGTCCGAAAGTGACCACCGAGCGGCAGCGGGGGCGATTTAAGGGGCTGGGCCCACACGTTAGTGGCACAAAGGCTTGATTAGGACATAATTAATACACTCAATGATTAACAATGATTAGGCATTAATTATGTCCTAAATAAGTGACGAAAATGGGAGATTACGCTGGCAAAAACCCGAGCGCATTCAACGGCTAGTCGCAATAACGTTGCGGACCTAATGGTGGCAACCTCGCGGCGATGAGGACGAGCGCCGCTGCTGCGGAAAAACAAAAATGGAGCTTTTCGCAAACTTGAAAATAGCGAAAGCTCATTGCGATCCAAAGAAGCGTGTGCCAAGGCCTCTAGGGACAAATAAGAAGCTACCTTAATGGAGAGGAGCTTCAAAGATGGCCGGAGATGCTTGTCCACGGTGGAGGCTTGCCGGAGTTGAGGGAGAAAGTTGGAAAAGTGCCCTCTGAGCAAAATGAGAGGTACCAAAGCATCAGTGTAGCTTCATTATAGTCCACAGAAGCTACAAGAGCAAATGATTTGAAAATGGAGCACTCACCTGAGCTAAGGAAGAAGATGATCAAAATCGGCCGAATTTGAACAAACCCCAAATTGGACAATTCCTGAGAATCAAATCCAAAATTAAGTGAGGGAATATGTTCAAGATAGTGAGGAGATAAAAATGGTGTAAAGAAATATGAACGAGAACCACTGGAACACCAAATTCACCACTGGAGCTCCACGGGTCAACAATGGTGTATTGTCGGTTTTGGGGTATTAAGCCCCACAATTGAAAATGGAGCTCAAGGGTAGTGTAAAGGGATACCAGGAGGTATTGAAGGTGCTTATAAAGCTTTGAAAGCATTAGGGTTTGGACCAAGAGCTTTTCGGGAGACATGGTGCAAAGCTCAAGACACGGCCGAAAGCAAAAAGGGTGAAAATGATGGTGTTGGGTATGGTATGGCCGAAAGCACCTCTCACAACCCTAATGCTGGCTAGGGGCGGCTGTATGGAGCATGAAATGACATCCCCATGCCCTAGCTACTGCAAACACACGTCTGGAGGTAGGAGATGACTCAAATCGCACTTGGGCAATTTCGGGCCGTTGGATTGATCGTAGACGGCTGAGATCGCCCCAGCCTTTTAGGTTTTAAATATCAATGGAGGGGATCGGGAACCCTAGGATCAGAAATGAACACCTGAGATTAGATGCGCCCTTTGGGTGACCCGATCAGCACACTTATTTTAGACCGTTAGATTTTGATCCAACGATCCAAACGAGTGGGCTCTTCGCGGCGGTCCGAACGTTCACACGAACGTGGGCTGTGCGATTTAGATCCAAGGGCTGGGATTGGACGTGGTTTGTAAAAGGGACCTAGTGCCGCTAGGTGGTTCGACCAGATCAAAAGACTCGAACCCGAGTCTGACTCGGACCCGAGGATCAGTACAAACCATATTTGGTTTTTAAATTAGAACAGAGACTTTAGAGGATTTATTTGGGGTAGCAAAACAACTCCAAAAATTCTAAAATTTTTACAGGAGCTTTCTAACCTGGACATAAACCTTGTGTAAAATTTTTAGAGGTTTTTATGCAGTGCATTGTTCTTCAAAAATTCCGCAAGGATCTGATTTAGGGTTTGACTGAAAGTCAAACAGGTTTGACTACCCTCTAAAAATATTCAAACAACTTCTAAAAATTGTGAAATTTTTCAGAGGGACCACATACCATCACAGGTACTTAGGAAAAATGTTTCCAAAGGATGATCACCAGATTTGAGATGAATGTTTTGGAGAGACAAGGTCTTGGATCAAAAAGACTTGTGACTTTATATTTCCATAACTTCTTACAACAATTGTTCAAAGCATACAGGAAATACATGATGTAAGAAAAAGTTTTAATTTCTACTCATTTTCTTACATTTGAAACACAAGTCCAATATTGGGATGTTACAGAGATGCTGCCCGAAGACGAGACTTTTGCCCAAGCTTTTAACCAGGCTAGGGAACGCGGGTCTGTGACATCAGGAAACGCGTTCTCCTCTGCCGCCGCCCATTCGTCGTATTTACCTGCATATCCAGCGGTGCCGAGTCTGTGCGGATGAGTGTTTCGTGTCTGGAGAGCTTTGTGTGCCACACTTTGCTCGTTAAATTCGGGCGTCATCTTCACAGCAACAAAGGCGTCCCATGTTTCCTGTGTCAAGAATCCGTACTTCGCTAAGGGTGTCTGACCTGTGTTCATGTACATCATGACAAGAATACTCTTGAATGTCCTCCACGATTTATCGATCGTGAGCATCGCCGTCCGATCCACGCGTGCCATGTCTGCTTCTGGGATAGTGAACTTTTGTAATAGTTCTATCCACAGCGCGCCTCTCGCTTCTTTCGTCAGATCCTTCCACCTTGGTATGGTGATGGGGACCCGTTTCCTTGCAATTATCCCGCACATGGTCCGGAAACTCGCCGCTGAGCTCTTGGGACGCAGAGGGACCCCAAACTCACTAACCTCTGTGATGACCAGTCGGCCCACAGGCATCTTCGATTCTCCTCTGCCATCTCGCTTTCGTATCATTGTCATCGACGGATTAGGCGACGAAGATGGTGCCTCTGCCATCTCGCTTACTTGCTATCTATATAATTTACATATGCATAAATATGTAACAATAATTAATTCCAACAGATCATACTGGAGTGTACCATTTGCTTCATGCCATGGAGGATTGACATGAAGCAAAGGTACACTCAAGTGTGTCAGGATCGACGAAGGAATGCTAAGCAAAGGTTTAATGCTTCATGTACAGAAGAATAACCTTTAATGAAGACATAGAAACAAAATATAATCAAGTAATAAGAACAAATAAAAACATAATTTTTGTTCTCAGTTGACAAATTGCATAAGACATAGTCTTTGCAATCTCAGTCCTCTGTCAAAATCTCTTCACCAATCAATTTTGATAATTACAAAACAGATCTTGAGCTCAAACTACGACACATAAAGCATTCTGTAAACAGAACATCTAATCATATGTCTTTAGAATAATTCACAAATTTATATCAACAATAAGCCTAATTGACCATATAAAGCAATATGCTTAAGCTCAAGTCTTGTTTCTAATCATCTATTTGATTTCAGATTTTGACTATCATCACAGAAAACATACAAGTGTATCTTAATTCCGCTATAACTGAAAACCAAGAGTATAAAGGCTACTAATTATAACTGACCATATAAAGCAATATGCTTAAGCTCAAGTCTTGTTTCTAATCATCTATTTGATTTGATTTCACTATCATCACGAAAACATACAAGTGTATCTTAATTCGCTATAATCGAAAACAAAGAGTACAAAGGCTACTAATTATAACTGACCATATAAAGCAATATGCTTAAGCTCAAGTCTGTTTGTAATTATCTATATGATTTCAGATTTCGACTATCATCACAGAGCATCAACAAGGCATCACCAGAACCCATTACAGAGCATCAACAGAACCCATCACAGAGCATCAACAGAGCATCAACAAGGCATCATCACAGAGCATCAACAAGGCATCATCAGAACCCATCACAGAGCATCAACAGAGCCCATCACAGAGCATCAACAAGGCATGATCAGAACCCATCACAGAGCATCAACAAGGCATGATCAGAACCCATCACAGAGCCCATCACAGAGCAAGGGAGGCGCGAGGGAGAGGAAGTGACGAGTTAGAGCAAAACCTAGTGTCGGGCGCCGAGGTCGGAGGCGGCGGTGTCGGGAGCGAAGAGGTCGGGGGCGCCGGTGTGGGGGGCGAAGAGGTCAGGGGCGTCGGTGTCGGGGGCGAAGTGGTCGGGGGCGTCGGTATCGGGGGCGTCGGTGTGGGGGGCACCGAGGTCGGGCGTCGTGGTCGGGGACACCAAGGTCGGGATCGGTGGCACCGAGGTCGGGGGCGGCGGTGTCGAGGTCGGAGGCGGCGGTGAACGGGAGAGCCCTAGAGGAGGAAAAAGAGCGCACGATAAACTCAGGGGTGTGGAAGAGGAAGTGACGAGTGAGCAAAACCCTAGCGGTTCCCACCTTATAAGAGGCTATCACAGACGGTTATTTAATATAACCGTCTGTGATAATTAATCATAGACGGCTCTAAATATTAACCGTCTGTGATACGTTCTATATCACAGACGACGGTATTGACAAACCATCTGTCATATATCACAGACGGTTCTACAATAAAACCGTTTGTGATAACCTCATATCACAGACGGTTTGTTTATAGAACCGTCTGTGATAAACTCATATCACAGATTGCCAATAGGTTTTGTCAGGCTATCACAGACGGTTCTGAAATATAACCATCTGAGATAATTAATCATAGACGGCTCTAAATATTAACCGTCTGTGATACGTTCTATATCACAGACGACGGTATTGACAAACCATCTGTGATATATCACAGACGGTTCTACAATAAAACCGTTTGTGATAACCTCATATCACAAACGGTTTGTTTATAGAACCGTCTGTGATAAACTCATATCACAGATTGCCAATAGGTTTTGTCAGGCTATCACAGACGGTTCTGAAATATAACCATCTAAGATAAGCTCATATCACAGACGGTTACATAATAGAACCGTCTGTGATAGCCTGAGAAAACCTATTAACAATCTATGGTATCCTGACAATTGTCGGTTACAATGAACGTCCACATTGACATCAATATCAAAATATATGAGAGATGACAAAACCTGGTGACAAGTATATATGATGACAAGCTCATAACACATTTTACTTCAAAAACCAATTGTCGGTTACAATGAACGTCCACATTGACATCAATATCAAAATATATGAGAGATTACAAGTCCATAACACATGATGTTATGGAATAAATTAATTACAATGGATTAAATTCTTAATTAAAATATAGCCCTTCATGATGATCGTGCGCATATAGCTAGCTTCCTCACTGGTTCTTCCTCGAGCCTGATGCCATCTTCGAAAGGAGGCAACTCGTCAAATTGATTGTATTCTTCCTCGTCCACTACATTCTCAACTCCGACAATACTTCTTTTTCCATGAAGAACTACGTGGCGTTTCTTATTTGCCGGGTCGGTTACATAGAATACTTGAAAAACTTGATTAGCCAGTACGAATGGTTCGTCTTTGTATCCGACACGTTCAAGGTCCACGGTAGTGACGCCGTACTTGTCAACCTTCACCTGTGGGAGATGGACCCAACGGCATCGAAATAGGGGGATCTTGAAAAACACGTAGTTGAGCTCCCATATCTCCTCTATTTGCCCATAGTACGAGCTCCTCAGCCCATCGGTATTGAATGCATCTATGCGGACACCGCTGTTCTGGACTGTGCCCTTCCTATCCTGAGCTGTCTTATAAAATATGTACCCATTTATGTCGTATCCTTGCCATGTGACAATTGTAAATTGTGGCCCTTGTGCCAACCATAGCAATGTATCATCACTTGATGACCTCCCAACGATTCGCACCTATCAGCACATGACAATCATGTGACTTCATACCAATTAATTTCAAATCTTGCATAGAAACAAGTTTCTTAATGTTAGCAAAGTAACCAGACGGGACTTTCACACCATGCAAGCTCTGGCACAGTTCATTTCTCTCGGCCTTGGACAGAGTGTAGCAAGCTGGGGGAAGGTACATTCGTCCTGTATGAGTCTCTTGCGGTGCTAACTCGGTCCTTATGTTCATATCAACCAAGTCTCGTTGTGCGTTAACACCATCCTTTGTTTTGCCACTAATGTTCAGTAAGAGACCAATCAAGCTATCACATACATTCTTCTCCATGTGCATGAAGTCGATGCAGTGGCGAACTTCTAAGTGCTCCCAATAAGGCAAGTCCCAAAAAATTGACCGCTTCTTCTAGATGTTCTTCTGACGGGTTCTTAATTGACGTCCCTTCCCAAGCGCAACATCGATATCCTTAACCATATCATAGACATCTTTCCCTCTAAAAGCCCTTGGAGCTGAACCGTTCTCCTTATTTTTGTCGAATTGTTTCTTCATCTTTCGGTATGGGTGACTCGTGGGAAGGAACCTACGGTAACGCGTATACACAGTTTTGCGGGAGTCGTTTAGCCATACACTCTCCGTAGCATCTAAGCAGTGCGAACAAGCTTTGGCTCCTTTTGTACTGAAGCCCGACAGGTTACCAAGGGCTGGAAAATCATTGATAGTGCAGAACAACATGGCGTGTAAAGTGAAGTTCTCTCGTTTGTACGCATCCCATACCTGTAGCCCTTCATTCCACAGTGTCACAAGATCTTCTAGCAATGGTGCTAGGTACACATCAATATCATTCCCAGGTTGTTTCGGCCCTTGGATAAGTAGTGATATCAAAATGTGCTTCTGCTTCATACACAGCCAAGGAGGAAGGTTGTACATGAATAGATTCACAGGCCAGTTGCTATGTCGGCTGCTCATGTTACCGAAAGGATTCATTCCATCTGTACTCAACCCTAACCTTATGTTCCTCGGTTCTGCGCCGAACTCTTCGAAGCTCCGATCGAAGTTTCTCCACTGAGCAGAATCAACAGGGTGTCTTAGCTTTTCATCTTTCTTACGGTCCTCCGAGTGCCAACGCACCAGTCTTGCCTCCTTTGGGTTCGCAAATAAACACTTCAAACGTGGGATCACAGGCAGATACCACAACATCTTAGCATGAGGTCCTTGCTTCAACCTAGCAGTATTCTGACGCTTGTATCGGGATGCTTTGCACACGGGACATACATGCATATCTGCATACTCTTTACGGTAGAGGATACAATCGTTCGGACATGCATGTATTCTTTCTACTTCCATTCCCAATGGACAAAGAACCTTGTTTGCTTTGTAGGTGGTGTTGAGCAACACGTTTCCCTCCGGAAGAATGTCCGCTAGGAGACCTAACAATGCCGTGAAACTCTTATCGGACCAACCATTGCCTGCCTTTAATTTAAGCAGTTCAATCACGGTTGACAACCTTGTGTATTCCGGCTTGTAGCTAGGGAACAAAGGTCTCACCGAGTCCTCCATTAAGCGCTCAAATTTACAAAACTCTCTCTCACTGTAGTTCTCTTTTGCATCGCGTAGCATCTGATCCAGATTGTCATCGTGTGACCTATCCTCGTCAAAAGCACAGTCTACATCCGGCATATCGTTAACTTCCTCGGCGATGTCGTTATTACTAACTTCCTGTGTAATCTGCTCTTGACCGTGACTGGTCCAACATGTATACCCTTTTTTGAAACCTCTATGAATCAAGTGTGCTTCTATCTGCGCCGGGTTGGTAAACATCTTCAGATTAACGCAATCAATGCATGGACAGTACATAAATTTTACCCCCTTCTTCAACATATCCTGCTTGGCGGCTCTTCTAAAAGCAACCACGCCATTAATGTACTCTTGACTCACACGGTTCGTAACATACATCCAGTTTCGGTCCATCTACGCCACACATGTAACAAAATATATCGTGTCAAATTAGATTAATAAAATCTCTCTCAACCGCTCTCTCTCTCTCTCCATTTCCTTCCCCCCACAGAACTTTAATCATGTGCCAACCACCCAATGAAAAATATTATTTTATTCCCTTGCATTCAGATGCAAAAGTTTGCATCGGTTCCTAGAGTTTTGCTTCGGAATAGGCAACTTCCACGTGTGGAATCGGTTCCTAGCATCAAATCTAGCCATTTGAACCGACTAATTAAGCACGTAAATTGTAGACGCTCTAAAGGGTTATAGATTGTTACCCTCAGAGCTCACGACAAAAATACCAAATATCTTGAGATTTCTCTCTTTCTCCCTCCCTTTCTCCTCTCCTTATCCTCCCTCTCTCTCTGTCGGCGGTGTAGTGGGTTTTTATCTGGGTGGCGGCTCAAATGGGAATGGGCAGGGGGTACTCCAGGTATTTATAGCGCGAGCATATCACAGACGGTTCAAAATATGAACTGTCTGTGATATATAAATATCACACACGGTTTTTAAATATAATCATCCGTGATATTTCACATATGGTTCTATTCAAAAACCGTCTATCATAATCTCCCGTATCACAGACGGTTTTTAAATAGAACCGTCTGTGAAATATCACATACGGTTCTATTTATAAACTGTCTGTGATACGGGAGATTATCACAGATGGTTTTTCAATAGAACCGTATGTGATATTTTACAGACGGTTCTTGTTATGAACCGTCTGTGATATATGCCTATCACAGACGATTACTAATAAGAACCGTTTGTGATATGACGGCAATACAAATGCCGCGTCCCAACAGACCCAACACAGACGGTTCCAAATTAACCCGTCTGTGATGGGGTGTCTACTATAGCCTGTTTTGTAGTAGTGAATAACCCTATAATCCTTCCTTTGTTACATCTGTTATTTAACGGGTGTAACTTGCAAGCACGGTAGTAGTGCTCATACTTGCTTTACGCAAATTAATTTTAGAGGAGAAGGACTTCACTACAGGTGTGGAACGTGACGACTAGGCCGCTACCCTAGTCGATTGCCTGTGGCAGATCAGTTGGACTCCACTACTTCTTCATCGTCTTCTGCTGTGTTTATTTAATGTTGCCCTGTAAGGCTATCTTGTAATCAACTCTGTTGTTTATTAATAAATTTTTGCGTTTATGGTTGTGTTATCACATTTGTTTACTGTGTGAGCTAGGCACTGATCATGGGACTAGTTCAGAAATGCACAGAGGATTCGGGGGTGTTACTCCCGGGTCTGACACCCACCTCCTCCATGCCACCTCGGAGCCTCCCAGCGCATATAAAAGGCAGCCCCGGGTGCGCCTGGCCTTCTCATCTCAGCGCCACCACTCACTCCTTCACAAACGCCCCCGTTCACCGGAATTTTGGAGTTGAAGCTCGGAGCCCGAAGGAGCTTCAACCGCGGAGTTCACCGCCGTCAAGCTGTTCCCGGCCACCCCGACCACACCATCGTCGTCGCCGCATCATCGCCTGCACGGTGCGCACCTCGCCTTCATCGGAGACCCTTCGTATCGCCTCGCCACCGAAGACCCAATCTACACCGCCGCCAAACCTCGCCGCCGACGACCAAAACGCATCACCCCGCCCCCCAAAGGTAGCGCATCAGAACCCCCGTACCTCCCTCTCTCTTTTGGTATCACCCGCACCCCTCGCCGGAGCCCCTAACGCCGGTGAGGTGTTCACCGAGCTGCCGCTGGCTTTAGGCCGACGTGGTGCTGCCACCTCACGGCCACATCGCCGTTTTGCTTGCGTGGCGCCACCGTGTCACAACCACCTCGCCTCCCTTTGCCCACATAGCTGCGTACGTGGTGGCCACATCAGCGTCTGCGCCAGCTCACCTCCCGTGCACTGTTCTGGTGAGCCCAGTCCACCGTGGTCCTTTGGCCGCCAGTGGACTTAGTCTTTGACCAAGGGGCCCACATGTTAGTAACTCCAGGATTTTCCTTTATAAGAAAAATTCGGCCAGAAATTTGATTTCTGTGAGCTGACATCACCCTTGCACAATAAAAGGTTTTTCCTTTAGAAAAATAAATCAAGAAAATCTAATAAATTCAGAAGTTAGGTTTTTAATAGATTTAAACTTTAAAAATTCATATCTTTTGCATCTGAACTCCAAATTGGGTGATTCAAGTTGTAAAATTTTTATAAAATTATAATATAGCTAAATAAACCAAAATATTTCAATTTGGAGTTTATTTGAACTATCTTTTTGAATTTATTTGAATTTGAATTGAATTTGTCGTATTTTCGCGTATAGACTTCGACGATTCAGACAGTTTGACCATCCCGAGGACCTAGAATTTCAGGATGTCAACGAAGGCAAGTTATACCATTGATCATGTTGATCTCATTAATTTAAAGTTATTTTCAGTTTTTAAATTACTTAATGCATGCATATGTTTATACAATTATTTCAATTCCCTGTTTTAATTACCTGGTTATACCAATTCTCCTTGTATGGCTAATTTGAATATTGAACATGAATACCTTGTCACCATTAGACAATAAGCTACTAAAATTAATCATATGCTTAGCCAATGCTTAGACCACACTTATGAATTTTGGAAGGTTTAGCCAAATCTTTTACAAACTTGATTTAAATTTGACACTGTGGTATTGTTTTACCACAAAAGTTTTATAAAGAGGGTTTTACTCTAAATAAAATCAAAAATGGGTTTGGACTTGGGCGAATTGGTTGAATGGTGGGTGCAGGTTTATGCACGGGTTTAATCTGGTTAAGATTAAGGCCCAGGGTTTGTTTGAAAGAAGCCCAAGTCAATTGAGGACCGGTCTTTGAGCCGCTTTTTGCTATGCCTTACCGTGCCACCACATGTTCTGTATGGGTAGGATTTGGCTATGTAATTTGTAATGTTTTAGTGTATTTGTTCCATGTTGATTGTGTGGGTGTCGGGTAGACATATATTCCCACTTGGCACAAGAGGGGGCTCCCAGAGGACGGTTAGTCCAATGGAAGTGAAACCTTATTGGGCATAAGTACATTAAGACAGAACATTGTAGAGGCCTCATGATAACTGCTCAGTCGCACGCCTACAGAAGCGTGTTTTGGCCGACATAATGAGCATGTCATCTCGTGTGGGTAAAGCTGTACAGACTCTGCAGAGTAGAAAACTATTCGAATAGCCTCGTCTGCGGTCATGGACATGCTAGCAAGGCCACTTGAAGTTAGATCTTGTTTTTGGTTTTTAAAATGTTTTATCAAATGGTTTGAGGATGGTTAATCCTTGTGGAAAAATTGGGCGGTCAGCCATGTGATAGGAGGGTATCCTTCACCTGTTCATTTGGAGGTTATCCATACTATAATATTGTCATTTTAAATCTGATTTTAGATATAATATGAAAATGGCCTTGGAAATTACTATGGGTATTTAAACTGAAAATGTTGCTTTATGCAAAATAACCCCTGCCTTATTCACTTGTTTACCTTATGCATGCATTTTCATTCCATATTGGGTGTAGCTTGCGAGCACGGTAGTAGTGCTCACTCTTGCTGAATAACTTTTATTCAAGAGAAGACTTCTTTCTCGACAGTGAGGACCAGGACGATTAGGCCTTCGACTCCAAACGATTACCTGTGGCGAATCGTGTGGCTCACATTTATTACTATGCTTCCGCAATGTTATTTGTTATTTGCCTATCAGACTCAGTTGTATTAAACATTTGATTACTTAATGTTATTTAAGTTTCCGTGATATGATTATGATATCAATTTTGTGAGATTGTGTACACTGGAAATCCTGGACTGGTGTATGAACACGGAGAATTCGGGATCCTTCGTTCCCGGGTTCGACAACGGGTTGGAACAAACCAGTACGAATACGATTCGTAAAACGTGTTAGGATAGGATCTGTCATGGGCACTATATAACGAGATGTTTGAGGATGTTGGGATACATGACATGCGAGAGACGTGAGTTGCTCAACCAAAACCCTAGCTGCCATCTTCCTGAGAGAGCACCGCCGTGCGACTTGGTGCTAGCACACTGGCGTTCGGTTGTTCCTGCCCTAGACGTGTGGATACCGTAGAGGTGATACTGCGGTTGTTGTTGCACTTGAGGACGATCCGCGATCTTCATAGGGAACATTAGAGGTTGCTAGAGGAGACGATCGACTCGCGAGGACGCTGGATGATTGACTACGACTCTCCACCGACATGCTC
Organism: Ampelocalamus luodianensis; assembly: GCA_036346255.1. Taxonomy (NCBI): domain Eukaryota; kingdom Viridiplantae; phylum Streptophyta; class Magnoliopsida; order Poales; family Poaceae; genus Ampelocalamus; species Ampelocalamus luodianensis. Next base: position 66,060,268 of record CM070620.1, on the reverse strand, counting down.
TTCGTTTGACCAGGCTGCTCCAACTCATCTTCTGCTGCACTGCACGTCTGGTGGTAACGATCTGTGATCATCTACTTGCTTGGTATCCTGGTTTATGTGGTAGAAATTTTTTGAATTGTTGCTATCATAGCCTACCTGTATCCCTTCAAGGGCAAGGTTGCTTCCTTTCCACAATTTGTTCCTTTGTCCTCTTTGGTCCAATTTTTTTGAATCTGTTGCTTGATGTTCGTGCATGTTCTTCAACTTGTTCTAATTGGAATCCCGAAAAGTGTCCTTGCAATTTGTTCGTTGTGTATTTGTTCTTGTAATTTGGGTCAATATGTGAATGTGTTATAGACAGATTTGTGCTTGAACTCTTGCAATTTTTCCCCATCTAGTAATTGATGTATAAATCTGCATGTTATTACTAGGGCCAATGGTGTATATCCATGATTAATTTCCCTCCCTGATTGCTATAGTCTAGAGTCACTAATGTGTTTACGTGTCTTTCTAGATCAATAAGCACTAAATTTTTTTGAAGGTAACTGGATGGTTCATGTTAGAAATATGTGCTCATTCCATTTTAGTGTTGTGGACTATTATTTGCTAAACATGTCCCTGTTTTGTGTCAGTGAAAATGTTCTGGTTGGCAGTGCAATTCATGACACAAGCCGTCCAATTTGATATTCTACAATATTTTGCCAATTTGTTTGTTGTAGGGGTGACCCATCACCCCAATGATTTGTCGAAGGCACCAAGAAGACCGTCGAAGTTACCAAGCCTAGGTGTACCTTGGCCTATACGACATGTACCTTTGCAATGGGGCAAAGGGTACAAGAAGGACGTCGAAGGCATCGAGCCAAGGGTGCACATCAGCTTAGACTAGGGGTACCCGTGCACAGGTGAAAGATACAGAAAGGTTGCCGAAGGTAGCTCCGCTAGAAGGATACTACACACCCTAGAGTGAATGGGCCCTCACCCTAAACCACCTCGCATGGAGTGAGGGGTCCCAGGGGCCTTCGCTCTGTGGCCACCCTGCATGGAATAGAGGGAGTCAAGACCACTTGCGGACCAAGAGTACAAGCGTGGTGAACCAAGCCTAGTTGGGTCTACCGTACACTTGAGGCTACGCCTAGGGTTGAAAAGACCCTGCAACCTCTATAAGCACATGACCTTTTTAGGAGTAGAATTGTAATCTATTGTGCCTTAGATGTAACTATATAAATAGATCATTTCACTATGTAATAACTAATAAGGGAGGCTTGCTTTTTAAACAATAAAGGCACATTTAACGCACTTTTGTACCGTTTTCCATCTTTGAGGACCTCTGGGATTTTCCCCTTCGCACAATAGGGACTCCAGGGGTACCTATTTTCTCCACTGTTTACTTTGTAGCTACCAAGTCACGAGAAGAAAGTATTACCAAGCGAGATATCCAGCATGGCACCTCGCAAGAAGAGCGCACCCAATGTTTCGCCAGCCAAAGCTTAAGCCACAGCAACCATTTGGAGGACCCCACAGGCCAAACGAAGCTAGACCTCCATCACCGCAGTAGCCGCAAAGGTCGCGAAGGAGGAGGCCAATAACTCCATGTACGGGAGACTGTCGGGAGTGAAACCCGATAGATCAGGGCCGCTTGCCCAAGGATCGTCGGGTGGGGCCACCGTAGACCGCCACCTCGGGCATACCCTAGGAGGCATATGAGGCAATACAGAAGGAGCTGGCGGACATCCTTTAGGAAATGTTGAGCCTTCACCACCCGCGGCGATAACCCCAGCAACTGCGCTGTCATGACTCGACCTGGGGCCACCCGAGAGGACCTCCTAGATCTCCTGAAAAGTCCACCAAGACCTCTCAGGAGGTCCAGCAGGACCACTCGAGAGGATCTCTAGGACCTCCCATGAGATCCACTAGGACCACCTAGAGGTCCAAAGACCTAACCCGAGGAGGTCTTGAGACCCAGGACCTCCCCAAATGCATGACCAGACCAGGGGGGTCGTGGAACATGGAAAAGCCCTATGTCTATTGTGTTCTAAACTAGTCCCAAGGATCAACAGCTAGCTCACACAGCAAACACAAGTGATAATCATACATCAACGAGGACTTTACTTACAGCAAAAGAGTTGATTACAAAGTTGGCTTACAAGCCAACAAAAACAACTTTACACAACGGAAACAAAAGGTTGGCCCATCTAATACACCACAGGCAATTGGCTGGAAGGCGTAGCCTAGTCATCCAGGACCTTTTGGTCCTTAGCAAAGAGCTCTTCACCTGCTCAAAAGATTATTTCAAGCAAGAGTGAGCACAACAACCATGCTCGTGAGCACACCCGTTAATTAACAGAATGACATGCATATACGAATATGACAATGGAAAGCTTATAAGGTTAGTTTGCATAAAACCAGGTTTCTTTCAAGTACACATAATAAGTTTTAAGGCTGGTTAAACTATACATAAAACTCATTTTGTAACAGGGTTTTGATCGATTGATAACATGAGTAAAGGGTATAGGATAACCTCCTAATACCAGGCTAACCGCCAAGGGCTCCCCGCCCAGAACACACTAGATAGAAATCCAGAACTAGTTTTCAAAACCATTGGAAAACCAAAACCAAAGACTAACTTAGAGAGGCTTTGCCAGCATGTCCATGACCGCAGATATGGCTATTCGATTAGATTTTCACTCTGTAGAGGTGTATAGCTTTACCCACAAGAGATAACCAATTTTCACTGTCCGCTCACACAATTCCAAAGGTGTGCGACTAAAAAGTTATCACAAGGCCTTTACAATGCTCCTTCTCACCATAGTCCCTCTCGCTAAGGTTTCACCCCCTTTGGGCTACCCACCCGCAGGGTTCAGGCCCTCTTGCGCTGTGGGGACCCCGGATTATCTCCACAAGACCGAGACTAAGCATGGTCTTAAGGACATAACTCTGAATCTCCGGTAAATGGATTCCAACTTAACTCAATCTAAATGGGAGGCCTGACAGGAAACTAGAGCCCCGACGATCATGCGCGCCGCTCCTCTACAGGCACTACATGATTGTCGGTTCTCCAGCAAGTCAAGCACTACACTTAGTGAGTTAAATAGGAAGCCATGAACAGTGAGTATGACTTATATTGGCTCCCAAGATCAGCGACCAATATAACCATACTCTCATACAACGTTGATCACATCCATACAACACTCATACATAAATAGTACAAAAGTCATACATCATAGTTTCAAGTTTACAACTACATAAGTGGCCGACCGGCCAAATTAAACAAGTTCATAGCGGAAGCAAGTAAATAAACCAAAATTCCTACAGTGGTATGCCCCATAACGCATCGGCAACCGACTGGGAGCTAAAGATAACACACTACTCATCGGTGTCGCCTAAATCGACACCGACAAGCTCATCGGTCTCAACATCTTCCTCACCTGTAAAAGCCAGCAAACATCTGGCTGAGTACAAAAGAGTACTCGCAAGTCTTACACAAATAAAAATAGTTATGCATAAGGTCATTCAAAGGAAAGGCTCATATTGGCTTAGTTTTGCGAAAGAGACGCAACACTGAACAACCTACACGTACTAGTTTTTCAAGTGCCATTTCAAAATCAGATTTGAAGTAGAAGTAAAACATGTGAACAAGTAATGGATTCAATAACAATTAAATCATACAAATAGCAAAGTGGCTGTCCACTTTGATACAACAATAAGCATGAACATCCTATTCATGACGATACCAAGTTATAACCACAATTCTAAATTCCAAGTCTAACAATAAGCAGCCACAAATTTCAAGCGGTCGTCCATGACCGTGGACACGGCTATTCGAATAGATTTATACCCTGCAGGGGTGTACTACTTTACCCACACGACTTGATTAGCCTGTAAGCCTCTAGATGCCTCCGAATATAGCACACTTCCTATGGTATGCCGGCCGGGTAAATCAAGATATGGTCGTTTTTAGCAAGAAGATCCCATTGGGCTAAGTCCCTCAACCTAGGGCTCCTAGGAAACACAAGACGTTAACGTCTCCATCCTCTCGGCCCAAAAGGAACACAGGATTTTTCGGTCCTGTGCCTTTACAATTTCACCACCATGGGACACAACGCAATAAAACCTTCCCCCTACTTAACCATACAACACCCATATACCGCGTGTGATAGCACGAGTGTTGCTTGAACAGCAGATACCCAAAGTTCGGTCCTTAATCGTCAAGACAAGTCCAACCACATACCCAATTCTCGTGCACAAAGCACCATCACTAACCAACACTTGTCCAGACCAAAAGCTCATTTAAAGTGACAAAATTTAACTTATAAAATAGGTACAAAGGTCTGAAACAAAAGTATGTAAAGAAGGTTGTGTTTATCCCACAATTGTCAGGTTATTCCCGACAATTAGACTACCGTTTCTAGACTTACATGGCTAAGCATACTTGAACAATATAATTCCACACATCCTATCATAAGCATTTCGGTACAGGAATAATTCATGGATAGCCACAATGACAAGAGTATAGGATGTGTCTAACTACTCATCACAAAAATAGCGACAATATCAAAATATCATGCAAGCAATTATCATTGCATCTATCCTAACAAAACTGGGATCAAATATGATGGAAAAAGAAAGTTCAAAGGATGCTTGCCTTGCTGGAAAAGTAGTTGTTCACTCTCAGTAGCGTAAGAGTCAATATCAATTGCTTCGGAATCTAAAGAATAAAGACCGATATAAACACCGAGAAATACTCTAAAAATCAAGATGCTTAAAAATGCATGATTTTTCTACAGTAGCTAAGTCATGATTTTAGATGATTTTTGGTGAAAGAATTATTTCATTGTGATTTGGTATATGAAAGTTATGGTGGTTTGAATTTCAGATTTCAATATGCCTTCATTCATGTAATTTAATTATGAGGCGAAAATTTGTAGAGCAGTGGTGAGTACATGGATAAATAGGCAATATTATTACAAGTTCAAAACAGTTGAGTTTGCCTCAATTGGAGTTTTCATGATTTAGTTATGAATTCCAAAAGTTACCAGCATTTCCTTTTGTAAAAATAATAGTGTTAAAGGATCAATCTCCAAAATAATACTCTCTGCTGCAGAGACAAGGTTGAAACAAATCTTAACATAAAACTCAATAAAAATAAAAATTATCAGAAGTGGTTTCACCAATTTTGGAGTTAAAAAGAATTTGTTATGCATTTTAGAAGTTATTCATATTTTACAGTGTGTAAATAAACCTATTATGGATTTTTATAAAGCGTTTAACCCTTTTCTCACCGAGCGTGGTGCTAGCCACTGCCACTGACAAGCGGGTCCGCTTGTCAGCGGCCCACTGCGAGGCGCACACACGTGAATCACAGAGCCACGCTCGTGAGCCGTTGGATTAAGATCCAACGGTCCAAAATTGTGACCCGGTCGGCCCAACCGATTGTAATACACTGAACGTCGTTTCGGCTTCGGATTTAAATTAATCGCAGAGTCGCCCGGTTTTTTCGGTAAAGCGCGGGAAGGGAAGAAATATATATTTTTTTGGATTTAGCATAAAGTGAAAGAAATATAGAAAAGAATGTATTCTTTTTTTTTATTTAAATAAATCCTTTTTCGACGGTGGGAGGTGGGCTCGCCACCTTGGGCCGGAGGCCCAAGGGTGGCCAAACCCACCCTCCAACCCTAGCCGCCCTACCTCTTTTCCTCCCCTATTTCAGAGCCCCTCCCTTCCCTTTTCCTTTCCCAGCCGCCACTCCTCCCCTCCCTTCCCCATGGGTGCTGCCATTGGTGCAAAGGAGAAGAAGGAGAAGAAGGAGAAGAAGGAGAAGGAGAAGAGAAGGAAGGGAAGGAAGAGAGGAAGAGGAGAAGAAAAAGAGGGTGATCCCCAAGGTTAGGTAATTTCCCCTCACCCCAATCCCTCTGTTTTATGCTGTATTTAGGGTTCTTGGTCCAAGTTTTGTGGGGATTAGCATTTTAGAAACCCCCGATTAGAGAATCCCTGCTGTCTGCCTGTAGATTGATTCGCGCAGTGCTGCTGTTCGTGCAGTTTAGATCCCTAATACGATTTTTCCTGAGGGTCTCCCCAAAAGGAAAAACGTATAGGACGACGATACGCATCTACTGTATTTTTTTCAAATTTATTGGCCGCGTAATTTATTCGTACCAGGATCTGAAATCTCGCTGTCCATCAGGGTTGCAGACAGGGACAGACCGCTGTTCAGATGGGAATTAGGGATAGTAGATGAATTCTATATTTTTGGACACCATTGAGAAAGTTGTAGGGAATTTAGTAAGATAGATTCTGTATAAAAATCAGAATTTTTAGAGCCATACTCTGTTGTTGGGAAGCTTTTGAACCTGACTGTCCTGACTGACAGAACAGAGGAGGATCTCTGTTTTAAGCATTTAGTTACCCCATGCTAAGAACAAAATAAAAATATATGATCTACATGAAAAGTGTAGGTATTTAAGTGAGGAATCCAGATATATATCTTTTGCTATGATTAGTTTTATACTTTTAAAGATATGAAAATGTTAAGCAGCGCCGCTGCAGTGGGATTAGTGTAGAACCGTTACGCGGGAAAGGTTGTTGTGGGATTTCGGGGCTTAGCGACACCTTTGCTTATTAAGAATCATTTTGAGTGTTGTTGTATGGTTCTGAGGTGTACTTTTGAATAGGTGGTTTTGCTCCTGATCGTACGTGATTGCGTCGCTTCGCCGGTAGAGGCAAGTAAATGTAGCGGTTGTGCTACGGTTTAACTCATTATTCTTACTACTTGCAATATACATGTTTTTCATAACTTGAAGTTATATGCCATGGTTGCATGTTTTATGGATGAGGTCGTGGTAGCAAATTAATATTCATTTTTGCCATGCGTTGGAAGAATTGTTGGTAGTCATGTGGTAATTTGCTTAATGAGCCAAATGCGGAATATGAAAATAAACTCAAGGTGGACATATTGATAATTCCTTGTGGTTATATTCATGATGATCATGTTGTGGTCTATGTGGTAGAGTTCCATTTAGATCGATTGATTTTGATCTTGGTGAATCGGGTGTGGGTTATGTGGTAATGGTCTCATGACAAAATGGTATTGTGCTTATTGAGACACATGTGGATTATGAGAAAATATTCATGATAAGTATGTTGTTGACCTTCGTGGTTAAATTCTTGTGGTTTATAATTATCATATCATTCATGACATATCATGACATTTGCATTGTGGATGTCGCCGCTTATAGCCGCGACCGTACCGGTACAACATCGTGCATTGCCGTAGCACGATGCACACTTTTACCTTATTGGGTAAAGGTGCAGTGGAGCATAGCATGCATATGCATTACATTGTGGAAAGATCATTTGCATACTTATGCAATATATTGAGGTGAAGTTATTTTGCAAACAAACGCAACTTCATAGTTGCAATGTGGAAATTGACTCATGAGAGTCTTTTGTGGTATGAGTAATGTGGTTGTGGTTGTGGAATGGGGTTCATCCCTTGTGGTATGGTAGAGGTTGTGATTGTGGCATGAGATTCTTCTCTCTTGTGGAAATTGTTAATAGCAGTTGTGGATGCGAGAAATAGTAAAGTTATGAGGTAAAACATGTTAATACTTTATTATCATTGGTAGTGGTAGTGGTGAATAATATGAAGCAGTTGATCAAGATTCAATTGTTAATATTTTACTATCATTGGTAGTAAATATGGTTGAGGCTATAATTGTGATCATTATGGGAATTGGATATTGATGCTTAATATCTTTGTAGTTTAATTAGCTTGTAAATGAATGTGGATTCACATTATGGATGTGGACATTTGGATACTTTAATGATGTTGTATATTTGTTTGTAGTCCGAAACACTGTTAAGCAGTTTGCTTGTTGAGATTTTTATCTCACCCTTGTTTTCCCCTACAGAGATTGTTGAGCATTCATGGGATGGGTAGAGCGGCACCACAATAATGCACTTGGTTCATCAACTCATGTTGTAATAAAGTCGATGAAATTCTAGCCAAATGCTTAACTATTTGTGGATGATTATGTTATTTAATAAGGATGGACTTGTGAACCATTCTTTGATTAATCTGCTAGAGGTTGTTAAATTATTGAACTTGTTACCGTTATCTTTATTCCCTTAGTTGTTTATGCTTCCGCTTAATGCTTCTTGTCTAGAGATGTTGCGAAATAATTTATCTTGAAATTATTGGCTAGTCAGAGTGGTTTAGTAGCATTCCAGGTAATGTGGGTCCTGGGTGTTACGGTTGGTATCACAAAGAGCTTTAGGTCCGTGGTAATTAAAAATATTAAATTAACACACCGGTGCAGTGAGGATGGGATGGGTCAAGCATTGCATTCATGCTTTGACATGTTATATTGATGATTCATGCTTTGAGATAATCTTGTATGTTTATGATTTGTTTATATGATCGCTTTGAGTGAGGATAGTCAATGATAAGAGGTAGGGTTTGCGGTTTGTTGCCTTGGGCATTGCCAGTTTATACCCGTTCGTGGTACGGGATATTGATGCGATTACCTCGGGTAACTTAGTTGCGGATGTCATGGGTAAGTTTCTTAGAAAAGTGTTATCCTCCTTGAATTGATGTTGGCGATTCTTGGCCTATTGCGATTAATGATTTTCTCTCGGGTTTTTGTTTATTGCGGTTGTTGGGTGTCAATAGGCCTCCAATTGTTCTTGAGACCAAGTATTGTTTCTTTCGATTGATGGGTTGTTTGATCGCTCGTGAGCAAGTGCTTTTGGAGAGATCGGTATTTTCCGTGTTGTTCCATCTTTCTTGCTGGAAAACATGACTCTTGTATTTCGTTTGATATTTTGAGAGAGAATCAAAGCTTTACGTGGGAAGTTCATTAACTTGTGGAAGCATTCGCTCTATGCATTTGTTTTGAAGTTTGATTTCTCTCTAGAAGGGAGTGTTAAAACCCCTTTGTGATGTTTTGTTGTGATTAAGTAGTAGATGGAAATTATGTAAATAATTGATAGATTGTGAATTATCAAGTTGAAAAGTTAGCGTGGTACATCATTAATTTCTACTAACATCCTTAGAAGTGAAGTTGATTAATATGATGTTGTCCTGCTGTAGTTTCTTGAAGATTTGTGGCTAAGAATTTAACGATACATGTGTAGAACTCATGCATTTATTAAGGAATATGAAAAACAATTGTTTTGACTATTGTAGTTGTTTAATTTTCCCAACTTGTTGGATAGATTGGATTGATCGATCTTAAGTAATTAATCTGACCATTCAGGATGGTCAAGTAAGGAGGTGATGGAATATTGCCTTAATAAGATTAACCTTTAATATGTCCTCTCTTTACATACTTGATGAGCATGTACAACTGTTAAATTTATGTAACTTTTACCATGCTAAATTGTTGAAATATGTATAAAGAAATGGATGAAGGTTGATGTATTGACTTGTGGAATCTGGTCCTATAAAGCTGGTATTATTGATGTTTAAAGTTATTTTGTTTTAATATCTTAACATAAGGTGGAGTATTGAATCTGTGCTCTTTATTGTCTTTGTGATTGCAAAATAGAGATAAGATCATTAATGCTATGCTGATAAAAAAAATTAATAATCAATTATTGACAGCAATGGCTATAGTGTAATTAATTTTTGCTAAACTAGAGTTGAGCATCAGTACGAGATAAATGTATGAAATCTAATAAGAGATTCATAGTAGCATGTTTTGTGAGGTTGTTATGTTCTAATATCATCTTGTTAAAGAGTTTGTTTTAATATGATGGCTTATGCACTAGGTTTTCCTAGATTAAGTAGTTGGAATCTTATTTGGATAATAAGAACATGATGAAGTGATTTATGGTGTTCCTTTTGGAAAAATATGAAGGAGTGAGATGATATGATGATTTTTTTAAAGAATGTTTTATCTTGTTGTGAATACAATCGATAGCATGTAGTTGTGATTATGGTGTTGAATGTTTAAAAAATAAAGGAATTTGTTAATTCCATGATACTAATTGAATGGAAGGGTGTGAGATTTGCGGTTGGGATCTTTTTGGACCTTATGACTTGTGTCATAGTCGAGGTTGCTCTGAGTAAAGCGACGTGTTGATTGATCTTATTGGTTTTATTTGAATCTTGTGTTGTGGTCTTCAAGCATCCTTTGTTGGAAATGGCGGGATGTTGTAATAAAAGAAAATTGCTTCTTATTGAAAGGAAAAGTTGTGCTAGAAGTATTTGAGGTACAGATGATCTTATCTTGTGTTTTCCAACCTCATTGCTATTTTTTTCCCCTTGGTCTTTTGGCTACTGTGAATGATAGCAATTTTCTGTATGCTGGAATTTATTTCTTCTTACCTCTTCTTCTAAGAATATGGTAATTGTTGTGGGTTGCGAAGACTTTTGTTGCGTGATGACAACTTAATAGTGGTAGTGTAGTGATGTTTTTGTGGGAGCCTTAAATATCACAATATTTAAGATATAATGGATGATATATTATTTTCATGGATTAATCCTTGGGAAGGGTATGTTTTAAATAAAATGTTTATCTTAGAGCCAAGCGATTTATTGATGTTAAGAAATGAGTGTTTGTTAATTGTGTTATAGTAGGGTGTTCACCTGAGGGTTTTCCCTATCTTATATGGGAAGTTGGTTGTAAGAACTTGGAAGCTGAGTTTGGGCTTCACTTTTTGTTATGCTAGAATTTTTTTTTAGAGGCCCAGTGTCTCTGTGTTAGAATAGTGGATCAGAGTGGAATCCAAATAGTGTGATGATCGGGATAGCATCCTTGAGGTGCAGTAATTGAGTATGTGTGGGTGTGATATGAATCCCGAGTTGTTATCCTTAAGGGACTGAAGTACGTTAGGAATTATTTGTCAAAATAATTCTGTTGGTCATGGTTTTGGCTAGAGTATGATTTGCGGGGCCAGTAGAGTCTATCTACAATGGTGTAGATGATGTACTCAATTGAGCTAATTGTTGAGGTGGCCAACTTGAGATAAATGAGTTGGTGTGTTGGGCAATGACTTGGAAATCCTTGGTTCAAGGAAGTTAAATTATTAAAAGAAATAGATTGGGAAATTATTGTTATCTCAAGTAGTGAGATGCTCTCTTGATTCTTGTTTATCTTTGTGTGTTTATGGCAGAGGCCATTTGCAAAATTGAATTGTGTTTATGTTGAGGCGTAGTCTTTTCCAGTTAGGAAAAGAAATTGATTGTTTTGGTCTGTCGAGTGATTTTCACTCTTAGCTTAGGTGGTGTGGTTTCTCCAATTGTCTACTTGGAGAGTGGAAGATGTTTTGTGGTAAATCCTTTGATTTGGATCGTGGTCCTTTGAAGGAAAACTAGTTGCTAGTGTGATGCTTGATAATCCTTTTCTCTTCTGTTATTGGGTTATATTTGTAAAATATATCGTTGTGCTTCTAGTAGAATTATGTGAGTGGAATTTGTGATCAAATTCTTGAAAATGGGTATAATGTGTTATCCTGAGTATATTTAATAAGAGGAAAGTGTTTTAAGAAAGAGGATGGTTTTAGAAAGTGGTCTTAATAGTTATTATGGAATTTTTGCCAATGGCGGGACACATTGGCCGCTCGAGCTGACCAAAGAGTTATGCGGTGTTCATCTTAGACCAACGTGAATTGTGAACTCGCGGAATCTGTTTGTGAGGAAGAGGGCCATCAAGTATGTGAAGGCCCTCGGGACGAATCATCCGAGCGGAGACGATGTGGAACCTTGAAGACCGGATGCATAAGAAGAGCCCGAGCTCTTCGAGGTGAAAGAGTACCCGTAGTTATGGTTTCCTTGGGATGCTCTATCCTTTGGTTTTTATTTACTTGATTGTTCTTTTGTCTCGTTCGTTGAGGAGTTAAATTCAAGGACGAATCCTTTTTAGGTGGGGAGAATGTAATACCCTGAACGTCGTTTCGGCTTCGGATTTAAATTAATCGCAGAGTCGCCCGGTTTTTTCGGTAAAGCGCGGGAAGGGAAGAAATATATATTTTTTTGGATTTAGCATAAAGTGAAAGAAATATAGAAAAGAATGTATTCTTTTTTTTATTTAAATAAATCCTTTTCTGGACGGCCGGAGGGTGGGCCTGCCACCTTGGGCCGGAGGCCCAAGGGGTGGCCAAACCCACCCCTCCAACCCTAGCCGCCCCACCTCTTTTCCTCCCCCCTATTTCGCAGCCCCTCCCTTCCCCTTTCCCTTTCCCAGCCGCCACCCCTCCCCCTCCCTTCCCCCATGGGTGCTGCCATTGGTGCAAAGGAGAAGAAGGAGAAGAAGGAGAAGAAGGAGAAGGAGAAGAAGGAGAAGGAGAAGAGAAGGAAGGGAAGGAAGAGAGGAAGAGGAGAAGAAAAAGAGGGTGATCCCCAAGGTTAGGTAATTTCCCCTCACCCCAATCCCTCTGTTTTATGCTGTATTTAGGGTTCTTGGTCCAAGTTTTGTGGGGATTAGCATTTTAGAAACCCCCGATTAGAGAATCCCTGCTGTCTGCCTGTAGATTGATTCGCGCAGTGCTGCTGTTCGTGCAGTTTAGACCCCTAATACGATTTTTCCTAAGGGTCTCCCCAAAAGGAAAAACGTATAGGACGACGATACGCATCTACTGTATTTTTTTCAAATTTATTAGCCGCGTAATTTAGTCGTACCAGGATCTGAAATCTCGCTGTCCATCAGGGTTGCAGACAGGGACAGACCGCTGTTCAGATGGGAATTAGGGATAGTAGATGAATTCTATATTTTTGGAGACCATTGAGAAAGTTGTAGGGAATTTAGTAAGATAGATTCTGTATAAAAATCAGAATTTTTAGAGCCATACTCTGTTGTTGGGAAGCTTTTGAACCTGACTGTCTGACTGTGAACAGAGGAGGATCTCTGTTTTAAGCATTTAGTTACCCCATGCTAAGAACAAAATAAAAATATATGATCTACATGAAAAGTGTAGGTATTTAAGTGAGGAATCCAGATATATATCTTTTGCTATGATTAGTTTTATACTTTTAAAGATATGAAAATGTTAAGCAGCGCCGCTGCAGTGGGATTAGTGTAGAACCGTTACGCGGGAAAGGTTGTTGTGGGATTTCGGGGCTTAGCGACACCTTTGCTTATTAAGAATCATTTTGAGTGTTGTTGTATGGTTCTGAGGTGTACTTTTGAACAGGTGGTTTTGCTCTCGATCGACGTGATTGCGCGCGTCACGGTAGAGGCAAGTAAATGTAGCGATTGTGCTACGGTTTAACTCATTATTCTTACTACTTGCAATATACATGTTTTTCATAACTTGAAGTTATATGCCATGGTTGCATGTTTTATGGATGAGGTCGTGGTAGCAAATTAATATTCATTTTTGCCATGCGTTGGAAGAATTGTTGGTAGTCATGTGGTAATTTGCTTAATGAGCCAAATGCGGAATATGAAAATAAACTCAAGGTGGACATATTGATAATTCCTTGTGGTTATATTCATGATGATCATGTTGTGGTCTATGTGGTAGAGTTCCATTTAGATCGATTGATTTTGATCTTGGTGAATCGGGTGTGGGTTATGTGGTAATGGTCTCATGACACAATGGTATTGTGCTTATTGAGACACATGTGGATTATGAGAAAATATTCATGATAAGTATGTTGTTGACCTTCGTGGTTAAATTCTTGTGGTTTATGATTATCATATCATTCATGACATATCATGACATTTGCATTGTGGATGTCGCCGCTTATAGCCGCGACCGTACCGTACAACATCGTGCATTGGCCGTAGCACGATGCACACTTTTACCTTATTGGGTAAAGGTGTAGTGGAGCATAGCATGCATATGCATTACATTGTGGAAAGATCATTTGCATACTTATGCAATATATTGAGGTGAAGTTATTTTGCAAACAAACGCAACTTCATAGTTGCAATGTGGAAATTGACTCATGAGAGTCTTTTGTGGTATGAGTAATGTGGTTGTGGTTGTGGAATGGGGTTCATCCCTTGTGGTATGGTAGAGGTTGTGATTGTGGCATGAGATTCTTCTCTCTTGTGGAAATTGTTGATAGCAGTTGTGGATGCGAGAAATAGTAAAGTTATGAGGTAAAACATGTTAATACTTTATTATCATTGGTAGTGGTAGTGGTGAATAATATGAAGCAGTTGATCAAGATTCAATTGTTAATATTTTACTATCATTGGTAGTAAATATGGTTGAGGCTATAATTGTGATCATTATGGGAATTGGATATTGATGCTTAATATCTTTGTAGTTTAATTAGCTTGTAAATGAATGTGGATTCACATTATGGATGTGGACATTTGGATACTTTAATGATGTTGTATATTTGTTTGTAGTCTGAATAGCCTGTTAAACAGTTTGCTTGCTGAGATTTTTATCTCACCCTTGTTTTCCCCCCTACAGGAGATTGTTGAGCATTCATGGGATGGGTAGAGCGGCACCACAATAATGCACTTGGTTCATCAACTCATGTTGTAATAAAGTCGATGAAATTCTAGCCAAATGCTTAACTATTTGTGGATGATTATGTTATTTAATAAGGATGGACTTGTGAACCATTCTTTGATTAATCTGCTAGAGGTTGTTAAATTATTGAACTTGTTACCGTTATCTTTATTCCCTTAGTTGTTTATGCTTCCGCTTAATGCTTCTTGTCTAGAGATGTTGCCGAAATAATTTATCTTGAAATTATTGGCTAGCTGTAGAGTGGTTTAGTAGCATTCCAGGGTAATGTGGGTCCTGGGGTGTTATACCGATCCTGACCGTCGATTTCTAATCCAACGGTGCAAAATCGTGGCGCGTGCGAGGCGACCCGATCGGCCCAACCGATCCTGACCGTCGATTTCTAATCCAACGGTGCAAATCAAAATTTAGTTATGGGGGTTGTTTTAGTGCACAGCACGTGTCTATTTCCTTGGGACCACATGTAAGTGAGTTTAGCCATTCTTTTCTGACAGTAATTAAATGCTAATGACGAATGTTTACTCCTAATCACCTGCTACAGTGACTGTCCGAGTACGACAACGGGAGTTTCTCCCGTGCGTTTGCCCGGCGGTTCGCGGGCGAATCCGGCCACGGCGCGGTCGGCCAAGAGATTGTACAGAAGTAAAATAGCAAAGCGCTCCCAAAGAGCGTAGTCTCGATGACTGAGCCGGCCCAGAACGGCGGTTAGCCGGAGTTGAGCGGCGACGCTCAATACGGCAAACACGACAATAGCAAAGTGAAGCTCCTTAGTGCAAACAAGCGGGTGCCCGAGGTCCTAGGGGCTAAGAGAGATCTACCTGAGCAAGGAAAAGTGCTCGGGGAGGCTCGGTGTAGCGGGAGCTCTGTCGGCGCTGGAGAAGAAGATGGCGGCGGCACGGCCTCGTGAGGAGAGGTGACCCTGAGCACAACCAACAAAATGAGTGGTCGGGGCAGCTCAAGGATCTTATGAGGATGCTGTGAGAACAAGGAATCGGCAAAAAGCTTACCAAACTGAAGTGGGAGATGAAAGGGTTTGAACTTTGGCCGAAAAGGGCAAACTTCAATTCAGCAAGACCCTGTCACGTTTTCATGAAATTGCTTTAGGGGTTTTTAACCTCATGCCCAAATATACGAGATGACACGAAAGAAAAACCAAGGAACTCACCAGAGACCAAGAACACCACTTGGTGTCCTCGAGAGCGTGCTCTGGAACAGCCGAGAGCATGACAAAGGGGCTGGATGCTACAAGCAACACGAGGAGCTTGTATTAGCAAAATGGGTAAGGCGTTGAACAAGGAAAATAATGGCATCACCCGGTGGAAGCTTACCCGCGTAGAGAGCAAGAACAAGCTTCCCTCTTCTCGGTCAACAGAGAAGAATTGAGGGAGAAGGAAGGGTGCCGAAGGAGTATTATGCTTGGGTGATGACGGGAATGGAGGCGGCGTCAAGCGACGAACGCACCGGAGTGGCCAACGATAGCGGTGGATTGACGGCGTCGAAGGGCGTCAACTGGGCGTGTCGGGGTGACATGGCCGCGTGGCGCAGGTGTTCTGAGCCCGCAGCGGGATGTAGGAGATGAGCCTGATAGCGCGGGCCCACGGTGTCAGCGGCTCATCGCACGCGAGCGGACGAGGTTAAGTGATTTGGCGCGCACCGTTGGATCTTGGGTGGATGGCTCAGATTTGAAGAGACGATCGGAACGGCTGAAAGGGGTACGCGATTTGGACCGTTGAACTTCAATCGGACGGTCGATACCAGTTGGGTTCGGCGTGGTGCATTTAGGCGATCGGGCTGGGTCGGCTCACCGAGTCGGGCTCGAGCCCAAGGAACAGTAGCGATCGGTTTGGGTTTAGGGTTTTGACTGAGAATTAAAATAGTTCCTCTACTTTGACCATAGGCTTAAAAATAGGAATAAAATTTCTAAAATCATGAAATAATTTGTAGGGGTTCCTGGGATATCCTAGTATCCATAAAAAATATTTTACCCTACTGTTCATGATATAATTTTTATAATTTAAAATTCAAACATAATGTTGGTCTTTAAATTGTGTTTGAATTTTCATAGGGTTCAAACCAGTCCCAAAAATTTAGGAAAAATTATATTAATTCATGATAATTAATAAGGTATTTGAATAAATTATTTCCATAGGATCTTTAGTAGCATTTATTTCAGTTTTTAGTTTGGAGTTCAATTCAAAGTGTATGTATCATATAGTTTTTTTTGAGATTTTCCAAGTACAATATTTATTGAAAAAGTTTCAAAACATGATGCATGCTAATGAGATGCATAATAAACCTATTTATTAATTTGGGGATGTGACAAACCTCCCCCCTTACAAAAGATTTTAACCCCGAGATCGATAGGGTGGAAGTTGGATAGGAAAGTTCTAAAAAAATATATAACGTCCGTTGTCTTGATTTCTTTCAAAGATAGTGCCAAGATATCTTTGTAAGGTTACAAGGAATGGCTATTACATTTTTTCTTCCCATTTCTTTGTTTAAATTTTCCTTTCGTGATTCGAAGACACTTTAAATAGAAGGAAAAAGATCTGGATAATTAGCTCGCACATGATCTTCACGCTCCCACGTTGCTTCATCTTCAGTATGGTTACTCCACTGAACCTTGATGAATTTGATATTGCGATTTCGTATCTTGCGCTCCTTCTTCTCAAGAATGCGAATTGGGTGCTCCCGATAAGAAAGATCGGGTTGCAAGTTAAGTTTTTCCAACTCAGTTGCTTCGGTCGGGACACGAAGACACTTCCTCAGTTGTGAAACATGGAAAACATCATGTACAACAGCAAGTGATGGTGGCAATTCTATTTGATAAGCCACCGGTCCCAACTTTGCTAGAATTCGGAATGGTCCGATGTAGCGAGGTGCCAATTTGCCTTTGACTTGGAAACGATGTGTTCCTTTCATTGGAGAAACCTTAAGATAGACATAATCATCCACCTCAAAGCTCAACTCACGACGACGACGGTCGGCATAGGACTTCTGACGAGATTGAGCCGCTCGAAGTCGTTCACGAATGACACGGACTTGTTCTTTTGCATCTTCTACCAAGGTTGGACCATAAAATGGCCTTTCCCCGGCTTCAGACCATAAAATGGCCTTTCCCCGGCTTCAGACCAGTTCAAAGGTGTCCTACAAGATCTTCCATACAAGGCTTCGAACGGTGACATTTAAATGCTTGATTGGAAGCTATTGTTGTAGGAGAACTCCGCAAATGGTAAGCATTTCTCCCAGTTTTGGCTATAGGACAGTACACATACTCAGAGAAGGTCTTCTAAAATTTGATTTACTCTTTCAGTTTGCCCATCTGATTGCGGGTGGTAATCGGAGCTGAAAGATAGATTTGTCCCCATTGCTTTATGCAAGCATCCCCAGAAAATAGGAGGTGAATTGAGGACCTCAATCAGAAACTATCACCTTAGGAACACCGTGGAGACAAACGATCCTTGCAATATAAAGCTCTGCTAACTTGTCCCCGCGGTAGGTGGTTTTGACAGGAATGAAGTGAGCAACATACGTCAAACGATCAACAATGACCCATATGGAATCAGACCCAGCTTGAGTCCTTGGGAGGCCGGTGATAAAATCCATGCCAACTTCTTCCCATTTCTACTTGGGAATGGGCAGGGGTTGTAGAGTACCTGCTGGCTTCAAATGCTCAGCTTTGACTCTTTGGCCCATACATCACACTCGGCAACATATTGAGCGATTTGCCTCTTCATTTGGCTCCACCAAAGCCGCTTCTTCAGATCTTGGTACATCTTGGTACTACCTGGGTGAATAGAGAATTTGGAGTCATGAGCCTCTTTGAGAATTAGTTCTCTCAAGGTATGATCACCGGGCACCACTAACCGGTTTCCAAACCATAGAGTGCCTTGTGCATTTTCCTTAAAGCACTTGGCCTTGCCTTGTTTTACTTCTTCCCGGATCTGAGCTACTCCTTCATCAGTCTTCTGGGCTTCTCTAATCTAGTCCTCAAGTGTAAAATTCACACTAAGGGCAGCAAGAGAACCTTCTTCAATTATCTCCAGGTGCAGGTATTGCATCGCAGCACACAATCGTGCTGAAATGGGGGTTACCAACAAATAGTTGCACTGAGACTTTCTGCTCAAGGCATCGGCTACCACATTTGCTTTTCCTGGATGATAATGGAGTCCAAAATCATAATCTTTAATTAACTCAAGCCATCTTATTTGCCTCAAATTCAGATCGACTTGAGTGAAGATATATTTAAGACTCTTATGATCGGTGTAGATCTCGCAACAATTACCGATGAGGTAATGTCGCCAAATCTTTAGAGCATGAACAACCGCTGCGAGTTCCAAATCATGAGTGGGATAATTCAACTCATGTGGTCTCAATTGCCTTGATGCATAAGCTACTACTCGGGCTTCTTGCATAAGTACACAACCGAGCCCATGGAGAGATGCATCGCAGTAAATGTCAAAGTTCTTGTGAATGTCGGGCAGGATAAGTACTGGAGCTTTGGTCAGGCATTCCTTTAGGATCTGAAAGCTCTCTTCACATTCCGGCGACCAAACAAACTTCTTTTCTTTCTTTAGAAGTTGAGTCATTGGCCTCGCAATTTTGGAGAAGTTCTGGATGAATGTGCGGTAGTAACCCGTAAGTCCGAGAAAATTGCGAATATCAGTGATGTTTCTGGGTTGTGTCCAATCAAGGACATGTTGCACTTTGCTTGGATCAACAGCGATACCGCCCTTGGATAGGACATGTCCCAAGAAACTAACTTCATGAAGCCAGAACTCGCATTTACTGAATTTGGCATAGAGCTGATGTTGACGAAGCTTTTCCAACACAAGCCTCAAGTGTTGCTCGTGTTCTTCATCAGACTTTGAGTAGATAAGGATGTCATCGATGAATACAACAACAAACTTATCCAAATACTCCATGAAGACAGAATTCATAAGATTCATGAAGTATGCCGGTGCATTTGTCAGACCAAAAAACATGACAGTGTACTCGTACATACCATACCGAGTAGAGAATGTTGTCTTCGGAATGTCTTCAGTTCGAACTTTAATTTGGTGATAGCCCAAGCGCAAATCAATCTTGGAGAATACTTGGGCTCCACTCAATTGATCGAATAAGTCATCAATCCGTGGAAGTGGATATTTATTTTTGATAGTGACTTCATTTAACTGACGGTAGTCAACACACATCCGCAAACTCTTGTATTTCTTCTTGACAAAGATAGCCGAACATCCCCAAGGTGAGGAGCTCGTCCTAATAAATCCCTTGTCTTGAAGTTCTTGGAG
Organism: Ampelocalamus luodianensis; assembly: GCA_036346255.1. Lineage (NCBI taxonomy): Eukaryota > Viridiplantae > Streptophyta > Magnoliopsida > Poales > Poaceae > Ampelocalamus > Ampelocalamus luodianensis. The sequence continues at coordinate 66,040,568 of CM070620.1, read as the reverse complement.
TTGCTTCTTCAATTCTTCTAACTCATTAGGGGGCATCCGATAAGGCCGTTTTGAGATTGGCGCAGTACCGGGTACAAGCTCGATGACAAACTCAACTTCTCGGTCAGGAGGCATGCCTGGGAGTTCTTCGGGGAATACATCTCGATATTCACACACCACTGGCACCTTCTCAATTTCAAGAGAGGTACTAGCTTCTAAAGCAAAAAGATGAGGACTACCCACCGAAGGTGCAAAAACGACCTAACTGCTGTCTTCGCTAGTGACAGAAATAGACTGTTGAGCGCAATCGATCTTTCCCTGATATTTGGACAGCCAATCCATCCCTAATATCACATCAATACCCACTGAATTTATCACAATTGGATTTTCCAAGAAGTTAACCTTTTGGATTTCCACTTTTACGTCCCGGCAGACTTGTTCGGTTTGGAAAACAGATCCCGGAGACTGGATTCGATAAGGTGGCTGAAGTTTAAGTATTTAAAATTGATTAAGTGTAGCATATTCTTCTTTGATGAATGAATGAGATGCTCCTGAATCAAATAAAACTGATGCTGGACAAGAATTAACAAGAAGTGTACCCAAAACGACGTCTGGAGCGTCGCTTGCCTCCTCGGCGGTGACGTGGTTCACTCGGCCACGTGCAGGAATCTGAGGAGGGGTAGATGCTGCCCTCGGAGGTGGTGTAGGTCTTGCCACAGCTGGTGGTGTAGGAGCTCGATAAACCTGAGGCATTCCCCGCTGCTTGGCGAGGCAGTGAGATGCATAGTGGCCCTGGTGACCACAATGAAAGCAGGTGACATTAGGCTTGTAAGTACCACTATTTTGGGAGTTCTTACTCCCATTGTACCGCTGCACCGTGGGTGGAGAAGGTCGGGGAGGTGCCACAGGAGGCCTCGGTGGCACTGGGGCTTGAGAACGAGGTGCCTGGGGTGGTCCGGTGCGCTGTCGAGGGAAACTGCTGCTAGCTGAAAACTGAGCAGCTTTCTTCCTCTTCTTGGACTCCTCTACGACCACACTCTTGTGCTCCACTACAATGGCCTTGTTCACCAAGTGTTGGAAGTTCCTGAAATCATGTACAGCTAGAGCCAGCTGCATCTCCTCAGTCAAGCCGCCCATGAACCGATTCTGCCGGCGAGTGTCGGTGGAGACATCGTCAGCGGCATAGCGGGCTAAGGAATTGAATTCCTGAAGATACTCAGTGACAGTCTTCCTTCCTTGCTTCAAAGCAAGAAACTGCTGCTGCTTGATCGACATGACCCCGTCAGGAATATAGGCCTCCCTGAAGGCCGCCCGAAACTCATTCCAAGAGGGAACATCTCCATCAGGCTGCATAGCGGAAAAGTTATCCCACCACGCACTAGCAGCGCCTTCTAGCTTATAGCTGGCAAAGAGAACCTTCTTAATGCCTGTGCACTGAGCAATGGCTAGCTTCTTCTCAATATCTCGTAGCCAATCTTCAGCCCCCATCGGGTCTTCTGTGCCCGCAAAAGATGGAGCATTGGTCCTCTGAAAATCAGCAAGACCTCCACACTGCCTATGATTTCCCCCTCCCCCTGCTGCCGCAGGAGTAGGAGAAGTGTTGCGAGCGATAGCCTCCAGAATCCTGGTCTGATCCATCCTATTCCTCTCGATCTGAGCCAAAACCTCTGCCATAGTGGGTGGCGGAGGAAGCTGTAATACACCAGAATAGAATTCGGAAGAAAACAAATATTCAAAGAGAAGGATTAATTAGAGTTTGATTCGGGAGAAGAATCTAACGGAGATTAGTAAATTTAACAGTCAGCGTGTAATACCCCAAATGGATTCGGAAGAAAGTTTGATGAAGAATAATCAAAAATTAGGGGAAGGACCAATTAGCAAAATATTTTTAACAGAAAAGAGAGGGGGATTTATGCAAAATCCTGACAACCTGGGCCTCGGGCCTCTGCCCATGAGGCCTTGTGGTGGCCGGCCAAAAAGGGGGGAGGCACCACTCTCCCCCCCAAAACCCTAGCCTCCCCACCCCTTTCCCCTCTTCCCTCTTGTGGCCGCCACCTCCTTCTCCTCCCTTGGCTGCCCTCTTGCGCCTCCTCCCTCCACCTTTGCTCCCTCCTCCGGTGAGACCATTCGCTGCCGGCGAGGGTCACCCTTGGTGCTGCCCGGCCTCGCGAAGGAAGAAGGAGGGATCCACCAAGTGGTGCTCGGCCAAGAAGAAGAAGGAGGAGAAGTAGTGGAGAGGGGGAAAGGAGAGATCATGACCTGGGGTAGGTGTTCCACATGTCCAGCAATGGTTCTTCAAGGGTATGTCTCTTTCCCCCTTCCGATTAGTCGCGAATTTGATTTTTAAGCCGAGTTGGGTTTACATCGCGTTCTGTCCAGAAACTTGTGTGGCTGTTTTCGTGTTCTTAGAAGCAGAATCTGGGAATCTCGTCTCCTAGAGAATTGTGGATAATGTTCTTAGCTTTCAGTGGCCGCCAAGAACATCTGATTCCGACATTCGAGTCAAAAGTTATGTTATTTTTAGTGTTTACTGTCCAGAATCCTGACGAGAATCTGCAGTCATCTTGTTTAATAAATAAGAAATTGTTAAGTGCCGAATTAGAACTTGGGATCTCCTAGAGAGTTGTAGTTTATCTTGTTACCTTTCATTGCCGACATGAATCACATCATTTGGACCTTTGTAGCAAAAGTTATGATTTTTCTTAGGGAGTCTGTGCTGTGGAATGGTGGTTGGTCTGACAGGTTTTAGTGTTTCGACTTAAGCGTGTGTTTAGAAGAAACATCAGAGGGGCTCACCATAATGAAAAATGTAGATAATACTTCCAGCTTTCAGGAAAACTAAAGATCATGAAATTCGGACGAACGTAGAGAAAGTTATGATAATTTCATTGTTGCTGTCCAGAGACCCGACGTGAGAATTGATACTCTGTTGTTTGGTTTGGTAGGGCTAGTAAAGGACCGAATCAGAGAACCTCACCAACTAGGTTTAGAAGGGGAGTTCAATAACATTTTCAGATTGTCCAAGATCAATCCATTTGGATTTCTGTACATTTAGTTATGATTTTTCGAAGGGGGCTGTTCTCCGGAAAAGAAAACTGACAGCTAGCAATAGAGTTGGGGATCGCGTTTAGTGGACGATGTGCTCATTTTGTGTTTATGGTTTTGTTATTAGACTTATATGGTAGCCTTAGCATGTCTCAATTGTATGTCCAGGTGTGGGTTTGGCTCCGGGAGCAGTACCTTGTCCTCGACATCCACCTTCGCACGGTTGAGGCAAGTGCATTATTTGTTAAATGGGTGTGATTGATTGGCTATGTTTGTGTGCTTTTTTGATATATGGTTGCATAGCAAGATGGCTTACTTGATGATTGTTTAAGTATGATGATTGCTCAATTATGCTTATGCTTTCTTGTGGTACAATGTTGTTGTCTTTTGCAAGATTGCTGCTGAATAAGAGATGAGCATATGCATATTGAGAACATCTTTGAGGCTTGGTCACGCGGTGACCAAGCATGTTTCCCCTTTGAGATCCCCGTCATGAATGTGACGGGCCCGAGATCCCCACACTCGTGGAGTGTGGGCTTGAGGTCCCGTTACTTGCGGAGTAACGGCAATTGGTCCTCGTGCGGCGCGCGCATGTGCATGGGTATGCGGCGACGGTTGCATACTCTGCACACGGTGTAATGCACACAGAAAGTTAAAGATAAATGATCCTTGAGCATTGCATTTGCATATGAGATGTTCTATTGTTGATCTCCTTTACGTGGATGCTGATGTTATAGTTTCTTTATGTACTTGCTGAGTCTATGGACTCACTCTTGCTTTTATTGTTGTTTTAGGTACCCGAGCCAAGAACGACATGCATGGGGGGAAGTAGACTGCTAGTCACACACATGCCACACGAACTAAATAAAGATGAATGATCTTCAGAACGTGATTGATTTTAGTAAATGCAAAGATTATTATGTTTTGTCTCATGCAATGGATTAAATGTAATAATGATGAGTAGTGGAACTTCATATCTCTCTAGTTATGTTAAATACTTAGCATGTCTTTGATTATCTTTTGATGTCTTTTGATGAAAGTTTTAGTTAATATTTGATTAATCTGTGTGTTGGAACCTTCGTGTAATTAACTTTACAATGGAGGTTCTCACAAATTTATTAAGATTGTCTAGTTAGTAGCATTCGGGTCCCTTCGGATTGGGTGTTACATTGGTATCGAGCGGCTTTAGGTCCGTGGTAGTTGAAATATTAAATTGACACACTGTGCACAGTAGGTGGGTTGGGTTTTTGCATTGCATATACGCTCCTGTTATGTTGTATTGTTGATCTCTGTCATGATCTAATATATCTATAATATAATACTATGGTTATCTTGTGTGGGGTTAACCCACGTTTGAGAGGTTGAGGTCGTGGTTGTGACCTTGGGCTTTACCAGGCTACACCACCATTCACGGTATAAGATTAGTGAAGTGCTACCTCGGATATCTTAGTACAAGTGTGGTTAGCGAGAATCTTCAGAAGAGTTGTTCTCTCTCTTGGGTTTAAATTTGGTTACTCTTGTCCAGTTGTGATTGATGTTTTCTCCTGGGTTATTAGTTTATTGCGGTTGTGGGTTGTCTTGAAAAATGTTGGTGTGTTTCCATTTGCTTAATTGTCCCGTAAAGTAATCGTTGTTCTTCCGATCGATGGGTTCTTCTTGCGGTTGGTGAACTTGGTTGATTGTCAAGGTTGATCTTTACATTGGAATTGTGTCTTTCTCATTAGAAATCTTGACCCGTTTATTTGCTTGATGATTTGGGCTATGAACATTTACCATTGCAAGACCTTTAGTACGTGGAGGATTTGACTTTATGTAGCTCTTTTGGGTATGATGAGTGTTGAAGTTTATTGGTTCGATTTTATGAAACAAGATGTTCAACCCTTTAGCGATGTTTTGCTATTGTTAAGTGAGAGGTTATAACCAAGGCAATTAATTGGTATGGTATGAGTTATCAACTTATAGTGTGGAACATAATTGGTTTTAACCCAGTTCCTTGGAATTGAAGTTGTTTAAGTCGAGGTTGTCTTCTAGTAGTTCCTGATGAACTGTGAGTAAAGGTATGCTTATACCTACTAGAAATCCGAGATTTATTAAGGAGTGTGAGATATTGATGACTTGGTCTAATCATTAAGTTTGTGAAAAAATTGGTAGATTTGTTGGGTAATATGGAGTAATGTGTTTCAATGGATTAGTCTACCCATTCGAGATGGTTATTGATGGGAACGGGGTCCCGATCTTCCAACAGGTTCTGGATAAGTTCGATTTGGTGGAGGCGCGACACAAATCGACTCGGCTTCCGAACAACACGTTCCGAACCCCGCAATCGCAGCACCACGTCTCCTCAGGTTATCAACCGTGCGCAGCCCAGTTGACCTCGCCAAGGAGGCTAATCCTCGCCTGCGAATCGAAGAACACAAGCAAGAACAAGGAAGAACACAACAGAATTGCGGATGTATTGTTTTAGCACTCGAAGGTTGGGGTCTCACAAACCGATGAACGGCGAAACTGTTCAAGACAGAATTAATCTAAGCAAAACCCAACCCTAATGGTGGGGGTGGCGGCTGTATATAGAGGACTGAGGGCCGTGCAAAACCCCTGGACGCGCCCTAATGGGCTCCAACACGATACAAAGCCGAACGGCCCAAAAGACGGTGATGCAGCACCCTGACAGATTCTGAATGCCCACTTGTTTCGACGATTCCCGTTGACTCAGAAGGAATTTTGACATGGGACCAGAGCCATTGGAAATGTTGTCTTCTCAGCTTTCGATACATATGTGGAACATCCAAAACGGAGCCCGGATACGATCTGGGCGTCCGTTTTAGTGCAGCCTGGTCCTGGACTCCGAATTGGATTCGAAGTCGGCTTGAGTTGGGCCTCCAACATGATTCGACCGCCCTTGCTGGACTTGTGCACTTCGTAGCCCTTCTCCAAGTACTTCCAGGTCCTCTCCATGGTTCCTAATCATAATTAAATCATTAGGTAGCAATCGATTCTCAAATGAACAAAAAGTACTTAGGAACGAGCTCACTGTAAATTCAATTGTCAAGCGCGAGCTCTAGTGATTGGTCCTTGAATGTCAAGTGGAGGATTGTTGTGTGTATTCAAGAAGTGATGTCCTCATCATCCTCCCCTCTTGAAGCGGAGTTGTCCTCAACTCACCTCATCTTCTTCTCCCAAGTATGGCTTCAAATCTGAAATGTTAAAGGTGGGACTAACCCCAAACTCGGAAGGCAACTCAAGTTTATATGCATTATCATTTATCTTCTCAACTATTTTAAAAGGACCAGCAGCTCTAGGCATCAATTTTGACTTTCAGAACTCAGGAAATCTATCCTTTCTCAAGTGCAACCAAACAAAATCACCCGGTTCAAGTTTAACTTCCTTTCTACCTTTACTACCAATAATCCTATATTTTTCATTCATCTTTTCAATGTTTGCCTTAGTAGTCTCATGCATTTTGACAATAAAATCAGCACGCTCCTTAGCATCATTATGAACTCTCTCACTAGTAGGCAAAGGTAAAATATCAAGAGGGACACGTGGATTGAATCCATATACTACCTGAAAAGGACTTACCTTGGTGGTGGAGTGTTCCGCTCGATTATATGCGAACTCAACATGCGGCAAACACTCTTCCCACAGCTTCAAATTATTCGTCAAAACAGCTCTCAACATGGTAGACAATGTGCGGTTCACCACCTCGGTTTGGCCATCAGTTTGTGGGTGACATGTTGTAGAGAACAACAACTTTGTACCCAACTTGTTCCATAGAGTACGCCAAAAGTGACTCAAAAGCTTGGCATCACGATCTGAAACAATAGTAGAAGGCATACCATGCAAACGAACTATCTCTTTGAAAAAGAGGTCAGCAATATGAATGGCATCATTGGTTTTATGACATGGTATAAATGAGCCATCTTAGAAAAACGATCCACAACAACAAAAATGCTATCCCTCCCCCTTTTAGTCCTGGGCAATCCTAAAACAAAGTCCATAGAAATATCTGCCCACGGAATAGAAGGAACAGGAAGAGGCATATACAAACCATGTGGATTCAAGCGAGACTTAGCTTTTTGACATGTAGTGCAGCGAGCCACAAACCGCTCAACATCTCGCCTCATTTTTGGCCAAAAGAAGTGTGTGGCCAGAACGTCCTCCGTCTTCTTAGCACCAAAATGTCCCATCAAACCGCCGCCATGCGCCTCCTGCAACAACAAAAGACGAACGGATCCAACTGGAATGCATAGGCGGTTAGCTCTAAACAAGAACCCATCATTGATCATGAATTTATTCCATGCTTGTCCCTCTTTACAATGCAACAACACATCCTTAAAATCAGCATCTAAAGCATATTGTCCTTTAATAGTTTGAAGACCAAAAATGTGACAATCAAGTTGAGACAACATGGTATAGCGTCGAGACAAAGTATCATCAATCACATTATCCTTCCCTTTCTTGTGTTTAATGACATAAGGAAAAGATTCAATAAATTCAACCCACTTAGCATGTCTACGATTCAAATTAGTTTGACTACGAATATGCTTAAGTGATTCATGATCAGAATGAATGACAAATTCTTTAGGCCATAAATAGTGTTGCCACGTCTCTAAAGAACGAACAAGAGCATACAATTCTTTATCATACGTGGAATAATTAAGAGCAGGACCATTCAATTTTTCACTAAAGTAGGCAACAGGTTTGCCTTCTTGCATCAAAACACCACCAATACCAATTCCGCTAGCATCACATTCCAGCTCAAAAGTCTTACCAAAATCCGAAAGTCGGAGCAATGGTGAGTGTGTAAGCTTGTCCTTCAAAAGATTAAAGGACTCCTCTTGTGATGGCCCCCAATGAAACACGACTCCCTTCTTTGTCAACTCAATCAACGGTGTCGCAATGGTGCTGAATTCCTTGACAAAGCGGCGATAAAACCCTGCAAGGCCAAGAAAACTCCGCACTTGGGAGACCGTCGTGGGCGTGGGCCAACTCCATATCGCCTCCACCTTGGCTCTATCAACCTCAATTCCCTGTGGAGTCACAACATAGCCCAGAAAAGAGACTCGATCCGTACAAAAGGTGCACTTCTCAAGGTTACCAAACAAACATGCATCTCTCAAAGCATTAAAAACAGCACGTAAGTGATTCAAATGTTCATCCATGGACTTGCTATAAATCAAGATATCATCAAAGTAAACGACTACAAATTTGCCAATGAAAGGACGTAAAACCTCGTTCATTAATCGCATGAAAGTGCTAGGTGCATTAGTTAAACCAAAAGGCATGACTAACCACTCATACAAGCCGAACTTAGTTTTAAGCGCGTTTTCCATTCATCGCCAAGTTTCATTCTTATTTGGTGGTATCCACTACGCAAGTCAATCTTTGTGAAAATTATAGCACCACACAACTCATCAAGCATGTCGTCTAGCCTGGGAATAGGATGACGATACCTTATAGTAATGTTGTTAATGGCTCTACAATCTACACACATATGCCAAGAACCATCTTTTTTGGGTACCAAAAGAACAGGAACAACACAAGGACTAAGGCTCTCACGTACATACCCACGGTCCAAAAGGTCTTGGACTTGTCGCTGAATCTCCTTAGTCTCGTCGGGATTGGTCCTGTACGCCGCACGGTTTGGCAAACTCGCTCTAGGGATCAAGTCAATCTGGTGCTCAATCCCTCGAATGGGGGGAAGTCCTGGAGGTATCTCATCAGGGAAAACATCTCTAAAATCCTGCAAAAGGTTAGTGACAGGAGCAGGCAAAGTGCAAGGCATATTATCAAGAGAAAATAAAGCATCTTTGCACACAAAAGCATAGCATGTATCATTAATATCATCAATTTCAGCAAGGTCTGATTTTGTGGCAAGCATAATGAATGTTTTTCAGATTTATCATGTTCCTTTGGATCATTAGCGCAGCACTCGCTCCCTATCGGCCTCTATAATCTCACTGGGTCAAAGGCGTTAAAGTAACTTTCTTTCCCTTATGCATAAAAGTGTATTTGTTACTACTACCATGGTGCAAAGCATCATTATCAAATTCCCAAGGTCGACCCAATAAAAGAGAGCATGCTTGCATGGGAACCACATCACAATCAACATGATCAAGATAACCACCAATGGAAAAATGGACTCGGCATGTTTGTGTTACCTTAGCTTTTCCGAGTCATTTAACCACCGAATATGGTATGGATGTGGATGCGTCGCGTGGTCAAGCCAAGCTTCTTGACCAAATCAGAACTCACCAAGTTGTTGCAGCTTCCTCCATCAATGATGACACGTGCGCGCCGGTTCTTGATTGCAAAGAAAGTCTGAAACAAATTATGGCGTTGAAGCTTATCGGGTTGTTGTACTGCAGCCGAGGACTCATTGCACAATGATACTCCGTGAAGCGCCGTGGACGCCCACCAAGGAACAGGTCGTCATGACCACCGTCATTGTCGTCCGAGGCAGCAACAACATCTTCATCCTCCTCGACATCCGAAGTGCTGATGTAGCCTCCATCTTCCGTGGCGATGTATGCCCGTTGGCTAGGGCAATTCCTCTGCACATGACCAAGTCCATGGCAGCGGTGACACTGAATGTCGGAGGAGCGGCCCGTGGAAGCCACGGAAGAAGAACTCTTGGCTGGAGCCTGCAAAGAATTTTTTGTAGAATCTGCAGGGCGTGTCGTGGAAGGTGGCTTCGGTGGCGCTGCAGCAATCTTGTGCACTGGTGGTGGAGGAGAACGAAAACTCGAAGAAGACTTGGGCAGTCCCGTCGATGTAGTCGTTCGCGGCGTGTAGGAGGGTCGTCCGGTGCTTGCCGTCGCTGATTCCTTGCGTCCCTGCAATTCTTTTTCTGCAAGCATAGCAAGCTGGAACAACTGGTTGACAGTAGTAAACTCTTTATAATCAACAATGTCCTGAATTTCACGCCGTAACCCCCCATAGAAACGACAAATCTTATCCTCTGTTTCCTCAACAACCCCACAACGCACCATACCCTTTTGAAGCTCAGCATAATAGTCCTGAACAGAACTATCACCTTGTTCTAAGCGCTGTAATTTTTTCCTCAAATCACGTTTATATGAGGGAGGAACAAAACGATTACGCATAGCTTCTTTTAACCGCTCCCATGTATCAGGTTGTAAGCGCATGGTACCCAGTTCATTCCACCAGATAATAGCAAAGTCCTTAAACTCGCTAGTAGCTTGCCTAACTCTATGTTGTTCAGGAACCAAATGAGAATTAAACTTCTGCTCTACCGTCATCTCCCAATCAAGATATATTGCAGCATCATAAAGGCCAGAAAAAGATGGGATGGTAAACTTGACTTTAGCAAAAGGGTCATCGTTACCATGACGGTTCTGGTTATTACCTCCCATACCATGTCTGTTTTGCTGAAGACGTCGACGTAGTCGTGCATCCGTGTCTCCCACGATCAATGTTGCCAACCGCATCATGCACTGTGTCATCATCATGATGATGACCGTCAGTGACAGGTGGCAGGCGTGCCTCCAATGTGTCCATCTGACTAGTGAGGTCAGCCATCCGCCGCTCCACCCGCTCAATGCCTTCTGTGGTGTTCAACTTGGAAATGGCGGCGACGATGGTGTCCATTCGCGCGGCGAGATCAGTGAAGGAAGCATTTTGTTTGTCGAGCGCAGCTTGTAGCTGGCCGCGACTAACACACTCGTTGAAATCGACCGGTGTTCCGTCCCCTTCGGTCCCTGCCATGGTTAGTGGAAACACAGGGAAAACAAAACAAAATGATTATCCCTATCAACTACAAAGGAGGACAGTGGGAACCCGCAAAGGAAGTGGCTTACCAAGCTCTTACAAGTGTTCTTACTATCGCAAACAGTAGGTGGTACAACCGGGTGGCTGGTTCGTGATACTTGGAGAGTGTGACCCGGTGATTGCAAGGGTAAAAGTCATGCTATCCTAAGTAGGTATATGGAGCTTGGAAGGCCAAATATGTTAGTGGAACACAAATCAATAATGATAGTAATTTGAGTAAATGTCCAAAACACAGTCCTAGTTGCTAGTCCAAATGTGTCCTATAGCGGTATGATATGATGAATAAGGAGTCAAGACGTAACAAGAAAGCAAAGACAAAGAACAAGGATGGCAGGAAAGACAAAGACAAATCAATATCTGTCACCTAAAACTGTGTTTTTTTTTAGGCACGGAGTGCTCTCAGGTGCCTTTTTTTTTCTCAGGCAAAACCAGGTGCCGAAATTTTTTATTTTTTTTCCTTTTTTCTGTTATTTTTTTCACGAAGCAGAGCACAGAAATAGGAACCACACAAAGTTTCACCTCAATCTGATGTAAGATGTGGCCTACAGAAAATGATGAATGTACTGTAAATTTGGTGATGACAGTTCAGAGCTCGAGTACTGCACATTCCAGGCCGAATTTGGGCAAAATTTAATTTCACCCAATTTCAAAAAAAAAATCGTCTGATTTCGAGTTCGTATGTGAAAGTTACGGCCGTTTGAAAAAGGGCCTCCGAGTTATGTTTGCTGTGGAGGCCGAAACGAAATCGGGTGAAGGAAATTGGTAGAAAATGGGGGTGCAAGCTCGGGAAGAGGTGGGGGATGGTTCTGGATGATCACGAGGCTCAAGGGGGAATTGTGCTGGGTGATCACGAGACACGATGTATGACTCAAAAACAGAGGGTGGGAGGGTGGGAGAAACAAACGTTGACGGCTAGGGTTTGTATGAGAGGTAGCGGAAGCAAGACAACCCGAAATAAAACACGATCTAAACCAGCAACACAACTCGACTAAGGACACAAACTCAACACTACGGACTCTGAAATCAAATTGTGCAAAAGGCTAAACGAGATCCGGGATAGGAACAACCTATGACTACAATTTTTGTAGGGCTTTTCTTGGACTCTAGGATGAAACCGAAAACAACAAGGGTATGGTAAACTCGAACTCAAGGAACACCAAGCTCGATACCACTTGATGGGAACGGGTCCCGATCTTCCAACGAGTTCGATAAGTTCGACTTTGGAGGCGCGACACAAATCGACTCGGCTCCGAACAACACGCCCAACCCCGCAATCGCAGCACCACGTCTCTCGGGTTATCAACCGTGCGCGGCTGGTTGACCTCGCCAAGAAGGCTAATCTCGCCGCAAATCAAGAACACAAGCAAGAACAAGGAAGAACACAACAGAATTGCAGATGTATTGTTTTAGCACTCGAAGGTTGGGGTCTCACAAACCGATGAACAGCGAAACTGTTCAAGACAGAATTAATCTAAGCAAAACCAAACCCTAATGGTGGGGGTGGCGGCTGTATATAGAGGACTGAGGGCCGTGCAAAACCCCTGGACGCGCCCTAATGGGCTCCAACACGATACAAAGCTGAACGGCCCAAAAGACGGTGACGCAGCACCCTGACAGATTCTGAATGCCCACTTGTTTCGACGATTCCCGTTGACTCAGAAGTAATTTTGACATGGGACCAGAGCCATTGGAAAGTTTGTCTTCTCAGCTTTCGATACATATGTGGAACATCCAAAACGGAGCTCGGATGCGATCTGGGCGTCCATTTTAGTGCAGCCTGGTCCTGGACTCCGAATTGGATTCGAAGTCGGCTTGAGTTGGGCCTCCAACATGATTCGACCGCCCTTGCTGGACTTGTGCACTTCGTAGCCCTTCTCCAAGTACTTACAGGTCCTCTCCATGGTTCCTAATCATAATTAAATCATTAGGTAGCAATCGATTCTCAAATGAACAAAAAGAAGTACTTAGGAACGAGCTCACCTGTAAATTCAATTATCGGGCGCGAGCTCTAGTGATTGGTCCTTGAATGTCAAGTGGAGGATTGTTGTGTGTATCCGAAGAAGTGATGTCCTCATCAGTTATGTTAAGGATGTGTTGGAACGATGCCTTAGAGAATATCCATCTGGAAATTTTCTTAAACTAGTTACTTGTTGAGCATACATAAATTTCTAGATTGAAACATGTATAACAGATTAGATGAATGTTGAGGTGGCATCTTGTGAGACCCTGTTTTACAGGAGATGATATTATTGAATGTCTAATTATATTTTGCCCTAAAACTCTGAGCATAAAGTGGAAGGTTGACTCGGTGTTTATTGATGGTTAGGTGAATACAAATAGACGTAGGACCCTGTGTGCATGCATGATAAAGATAGATGTCAATTGTCAATGATAGTTGAAGTGTACGTTGAGCAACACTAATGGTTGCATGGATGAATGAATAAGTGATATCTGAAAGCGTGCATGGCGAAGATGTTATTTGATAGGTATGATTTTGTTGCAAGGGCTTTGTTTTAACCTTGTGGATTATGTTTCTTTTGGTGAGATTTAGGATGGGATGAGAAGCGATGATGATTCTCTCTGGGAGTATTACTTTGGTGTTAGCAAGATTGCCAGTAAGGGATTATAATAATATTATGGAATGTATTGTATAAAGGGATTGGATCGCTTGCCTGATATGGATTAAGTGAAAATATTTCTAGCTTGCGTCTGTGATCTTTCAGACCTCTTGCCGATGTGGTAGCTGAATTTGTTTTACGCCTGGTTGTGGTTTTTATTCTCTGCTTCTGGGATGTGTGCCCTAATCTTGATCTTATCTTTTTGTTTTCGATATCATTATTATTTGATTGTCTCTCTTGAACTTGTAACCACTGTTTGTGGTAATGTTTTCCTTCGTGTTGAATTTTATTCCTTTATGCCTCTCCTTCTAAGAAGGGTTTAACCGAACTGCATTGCAAAGCTCATTCAGATGTGAATTGGCAGCTAGTTGGTGGTGATCTAGTAGATGAATTTGTGAGCCCTTGGGAGTTGTTTGAGAGGCATTGAGTAATAAATAGATTTATTAGAATAGTCCTTGGAGAGGAATTAAGTTAAATAGAATGTTGTCTTTTGAGCCATCGACACGATATCACAACTAGTAGAACCTATAGCAAGAGGTGGCCCAAGATCTTGTGATCATTTTCACATAACATTAGAATTAGAAAGTTTGGAAGTCGTGATCAATTCATTGAAGTATCGCAATTGGGTACTTGATAAGATTGTGTAGAGAAATTATAATGATATAGTTCATGACAGTAGTAGTGTGGAGAAAATTAATCGTTGAGTTAATTAATGGGATAGTAGGAATTATTGAGTTCTTGTCAAGTATGACTCGCCTCGATGAGTAACCCCATAGGAGTTAGATTATCTTGAAGAATGACTTGGTCAAGAATATAATTATCTTTTGACGTTAATGATTGAGTATGTTTGAATCTTGGTCAATCAGTTTGGGTATTGCGAAGAGGTATATTGCAATTGTGTAATTGGATTGGATTGGTGTGGATTAGAGAAGGTCTAAGATTGGTGAAATAAATCGTCTTTGGGCGGTTACTTGATTAATAAGGAATGATGATATTAATGAATACGGTTATTGTCGAACTGTGTGAAATATTAGTAAACGAATGTGAGGATTTCTTATCCACTAAACCAGAAACTCATGGTAGGAGACTTAGAGATTAAATTTGGGGCTCTGCATGTTATGCTAGGACCGTGGAGACCCAATAATATGTGTAGAGGCGGATGAAACAGAAGCGAATTTTGAATAGTGTGTTGTTTTGGATAGAATACTTTGGGTAAAGTGAATAAATGTGATTGTGGATGAAATTTATATTGAGGAATGTTGGGAATTATTTGTCAAAATAATTCCTTTGATAGAGAAGTTGATCCGAGTATGTTATTGTGAGATGAAAGAGTCTCTCTACATAGGTGTGGATTTTGTAATCGGTTTGAGCATAGCATTGAAGTTGTCAATTTAAGAGAAATGCATTAGTGTGATATGTGATGATTTGAAATCTTTTGGTTTAAGATAAAAAAAATTGAATTCTTACAAGAAAGGTTGAGGAAAAGGTGGTATTCTCGGATAATGAAATGTTCTCCTGGTTTTTCTTGGTTTGCTTGATTCTCTTTGGTTAAGAAAAAGAAAGGAAATGGTTATTTTGGATATTCGACTTCTATTGTGCATTCCTAGTGAAAGGAGGTGTCTATTGTTAAAGTGAAGAGATCAATTGAAACAAGGAACAAGAGTTTTTTTTTTGCAGGTTGTGTGGTTTGGTACTAAAGGAAAATGTTGGCCTTTGGTACATTGGTGCTTCAAATAGGCGGTTTCGGAGAAAGCTGGAGCGTGAAGTTTCGTTAGGGCCGTTGGCCCACGAGTAAGATCGTGCCTTCGAAACGTGTCCGTTGAGTGACTCATGAGAGGTTGAGATGAGTATTAAGGCGTAAAATGTTAGTTACGTCAAGGGACGGTGGTCTCATGAGTTCGAGGGGGAACCGACTTGGGAATTGGAGTCTCGTATGTGGAGCTTTATCTAGTAATGTTCACAGCGGGTACGCCGTAATGAATGGTAAATTTTAACAGGGATTGTTCTTTGGTGCTAAGCGTGATTAGAATTCGGGGTCGAATTCTGTTTAAGGGGGGTAGAATGTAATACACCAGAATAGAATTCGGAAGAAAACAAATATTCAAAGAGAAGGATTAATTAGAGTTTGATTCGGGAGAAGAATCTAACGGAGATTAGTAAATTTAACAGTCAGCGTGTAATACCCCAAATGGATTCGGAAATAAGTTTGATGAAGAATAATCAAAAATTAGGGGAAGGACTGTGAGGACCCCAGTTTATTTGGCTTGTAATGCTTAACCAACCACCTGTGTGAGGACCCCCGGTTATTGGAAATGTTACTAATTAAATTCATACTGTAGCACAATTATTAATGAAGAAACAGTAATGCCCCTTTATTAAAAACCATGCTAAAGATATAAATTTAACAAGTGACAGATCCAGTAAACAGGATTCCCGGATATATATGATTCACAATGGTTCCCAGGATCAACGACCATTGCATATATATCCTTCATCAACATTGCATCAAACACATACAAGTCATACATTGATATAATTAAACATAAGGTTACATCATTCGGTTAATACTACAATATTAAGTGACTTAGTCACTCTAACAGTATACAGCGGAAGCAAAATGAACGGAAAATGTCCACCAAAGGCCTCATCCACCCGCAGGCAATTGCGTGGAGGAAAGAAAAGTAGCGTCACTCGTTAGCGTCACCCTGATCGGCGCTAACGGGCACTTCAAAAAGGAAACCATCCTCACCTGCAACAATAGGTGGTAGCACCTTGAGTACAAAAGGTACTCAGCAAGTCTTACACAAACTAGTAAAAGAAAGTTGTGATTAGAGCCTAATCAAAGGAATAGAGTTGTTACATGCATAAGGTTACAAAAGGAAGGTATAAAGGTTCAAATTTGCATAAAGCGATACCTCTTAACCTACAAAGGCTAACTTTTGATAAAGCAATTTAATAAATCAAAGATAAAGTAAAACAGTAAGTAAATACATTAAATGTAAACAGTACAGTGCATGATTCCCTCATGCAAACCGAAAATAAACCAAAACCAGATTTTTGAAAATCAAAACTTCTATACAGGTGATATCAATTCAAGTTATCGTCCATGACCGTGGACACGGCTATTCGAACAGTTTATACCCTGCAGGGGTGTACATCTTTACCCACATGAGTTAGCTAGCCCGTTGTCTTCGGATGCCTCCGAATGATGACACACTTCCTTTGGTGTGCCGACCGGGGAAACTAAGATTTGGTATTTTTCAACAAGCCAACACTATTGAGTTGGACCCCCATGTGTGCACTGATCCCACTAGTGTAGGCTATACCACCTACTAACCACGGGGCACACATGTTGTGTCAGTAATGCCGATCCAAACAATTTATAGCGAATTGGGCTCCCCACCCATAGTAGAATGCTATCGGCACCATTAAGGTATCGTATATGCGACGAGGCACATATACGCCCTCACCCTCCTAAGAACATCCGACATCGACATACAAAGCTCACATGGCATAAAACG
Organism: Ampelocalamus luodianensis; assembly: GCA_036346255.1. Classification (NCBI taxonomy): domain Eukaryota; kingdom Viridiplantae; phylum Streptophyta; class Magnoliopsida; order Poales; family Poaceae; genus Ampelocalamus; species Ampelocalamus luodianensis. Next base: position 66,023,614 of record CM070620.1, on the reverse strand, counting down.
CAGTCCTCGCACTCAAAGCATCTATGCCATACAAGGCCAATACACATATCCTTACTCTCCTGTTTCCAACTCAATAGTCTCAACATTTTACTTAACCAAACAGCGCCCATACACTGCATGTGGAAGTACGTGGGGGACTTGAATTGAATAATCAGAGTTCGGTCCTTAATTAACCCGGACAAGTCCACCACAAAACCCAATCTCGTGCACAAAAGCATCATCACTAACTTCCTCTTGTCCAGATCAATTTGAATTTCAAATACAAGACTGATTTAAAGAAACTGGACAAAGAGTTTAAAATGACAATAGTTCAGTGGTGATTTCCCATGTTTGACAAGATATGCTTGTCAATCTCTAAAATCTCTAGACTGCATATCTAAGCCAAATCTGAAAATAGACCATATAGTATACAGTACTACACTAGAGTTGAGTGTATGATCATGATTAAGGTAATCCACCATGGCAGGTTATAGCTAGCTATTACAAGTCACATTTTGTATTTTCAGATAAATAGCATGCACAGATATCATGGATTTGTAAAACTATGGTACAAAATCGGGTTCAATATGGTGCAAAGAAGATGCTTGCCTTGATAGTAATAGACTTCATTGTGTGCTCAAAGTTGTTGAAGTATATTCAAAAGCCTCAGTAGAACCAGATTCTAATAGAAACAATAAGATCCAATAAATACCAAAACTAACAATAAGTCCAAAATGGCAGAAATATGCATGATCAACTGAAATGCATGATTACAGATGCTTAAGCCATAACTACCCATAAGAGTGATAATAACACATAATATAGCTACTGCTTTCAAAAGACGAAACTAGAGTTTATTGCAAAGTTCCAGTTTCGGTTTTGAAAAGAGTCAAAACAGATGATTGCCATTTTCGGAAAAAGAAGTATAGATCATGCAAAAGTTCATAAATGAATCTTAGCATGATCTTTTAGGGTAATTAATATCCCAAATCAACCTTAGTCTAACCCTAACTAGTTAGATTACAAAAGCTAAAGCAAACACCTATTTTGTCGGTTGAGCCGACAAGAGAACAGAGACATATTTCAGCTAGAGTCAAAATAGATGATGACAAGAATTGAAAGATCAATTTGTCATGTCGCTAGGGTTTAGTCAAAACCTAAATAAGATGATAAGTTGACAGGAAGAACCCTAGGTCTTGAAAATGACATGAAAAACCGAAAAGGCATAATATCAACTTTTCAGTTTAAAGCGAGTTGAAGCTACTGGTGCTTAAGAGAATGATTCACAGCAGCTTCTAAGGTCCTTAAGATGCTCAAAATGTCGAAACTAGGGTTTTATCTACTGTAAGAAGGAAGACACCCAAGTTTCTAAAATCTGGATGTGGATAACAGAGAGATGGACAATGGTTCAACCTACAAAAGATGTCAAATCTTTATTGTAAGGTGGAACCAGTGCTTAAAGTGGATAAGCAATGAACAAGAAGCAAGAAACTCCACTGGTCAGCAAGAAAAGGATGAGCTTCTTCGGTCAACAATGGCAACAGCAAGGAAAGCTAGGGTTTATATATGGGTGTTGAGCTACAGAGCAAGAAGGAAAGATCTAGAGTTGATGAGGTGTCCATTTAGCTAAACATCTCAAAAATTAGTGTATAATCTTTGGATAAATCCCCTCCCCTGCTCACAAAAATGGCTGCGCGTAGAGATAAGGAAGAAGAGAGGCAAAATATGACATGTGGGTCCCGCTGGCAGTCACAGCCGCGCACATCTCCTAAAATGCGAAAAGAACACCAACCGTCCGATTGGAAATGGGTGGCTGCGATAAATAGAGAGGTTAAATGATTTGAATCGGTACCAGTTAATATGGACCGCACGATCTAGATCGGATGATCGAGATCTAATTGAAATCCCGAAGGACTGCGGGGCTCCACTTTCAAAGATATACGTTGGATCAAGATCCAACGATCAATTAAAAGATATACACGTCACTCTTCTTTTGATGCGATGGCTCAAAGACCGTTGGATTTAATTTCTGATGCGGATGTAAAATGGAACCGGATGGTCCGATTGCATACACCCATGTGGTCCGCACGATTAAAATCCAACGACCCACCGATTTTGGGCTTTAAAGGCCCACGGTCAAAAAGGAGTGCCGAGGATTGAGATCCAAAGGCCCACATTAACGCGCGCTCGATTTCAAATTGAAATAAGCGATACCGCTAGATCAGGATGGACGGCCACGACAGCGGGGATCCGAGTCGTCCGAATGCATACACAAATCGGGCCATACGATGAAGATCCAACGGTCCGAGGAGTGCGGGCTTTAATAACACGCGAGAAAGGAAATGCCGAGGATTTGAATCTAACGGCCGAGATAAAAGCGCCTTTAGGTTTAAAACGAAAAGGGCGCCACGGTTGGATTGGAAACGAACGGTGGAGATTGAATAAGGATCCGAGTTGTCCGATTGCATACACCGATCACGCTCGTTGGATTAAGATCCAACGGTGGAGGTTGATCTCGTACACGTGGACAGCTCGTGTGGTACCGTGAGCTCGCCCGTTCGATTGAAGATCGACGGCTCGCATCACGCGTGGATTTTGGGCTCGCAAACCGAACGTGACCGAGCCGAACCAAGATGATTGGGTTGACCAAGATACGTGGTCCGAGTCGCTCTGAGATTAGGGCTAGGTTTGGACCGGTTTGGTTGACCAAACCTTATTCAAATATTTAAAAGGTTTGACTGGGCTTTAAAATAGCAAATAAATTTATAAATTCATGAAAATTTTACTGTAAGCTACTGGGATGATATATTTCCCAGATAAATTTCATAAACCACATTTTCACTTTATAAAATACATAAATATTTATTTCAGGCCGAAAATATTCATTTAAAGACCATAAATTTTCTTTAAGCCCAAATAATTTCTAAAATGCAACAAAATATTTTTAGCCAAGATAATTTATCTAGGCTTTAATAAAAATACTTCCAGTCATAATACAAGTTTTATCTTGTATCCTTTTAAGACTTTAAATGATCCTTTTGGGATTTTTGGCAAAAGGAAGGTTTTCAATTTGTAACATGTCGCCTAAAGTGTAAACATGAGCAAGAATGCCATGAACAAGATCTCATTACTGTTCATAAAGCACTTTATTACTGTTTATAAACTCTGGATCATACAAACCTACTCTCTTAAGAAAATCTCGTCCCTAGATTTGGAACAAGTTAAGATCAGGAAGAAGTGAAATGGAAATGAATTATGAGGAAATTCCACATCTGTTGTTTTGATTTCCTTCAAAGATAACAAAGAAGAACTTTACATAACAACATAGTGTTATTATTACATCTTTGTTTACATTGCTTTGTTTAAACTTTCCTTTCTTAATTCAAAGGAAAGTTCTAAACAACAAAAAGATGGGGGTGCTCAATCTGCATCAGATCTTCGCGCTCCCAAGTGGCTTCATCTTCAGAATGATTAGCCCACTGAATTTTCAAGAACTTGACAGTACGATTTCTTGTCCTGCGTTCCATTGTGTCGAGGATACGTACTGGTTGCTCTTGATAAGAAAGATCAGGTTGGAGGTTAAGATGCTCATAAGCAGTTGCCTCAATAGGAACACGAAGGCATTTCTTCAATTGAGACACATGAAAAGTATCATGCACTGCTGAGAGTGATTCAGGTAGTTCCAATTGGTAAGCTACAGCCCCTCGCTTGGCAATTATTCGGAAGGGTCCGATATAACGAGGTGTGAGCTTTCCTTTTACCTGAAAACGGTGAGTACCCTTCATGGGTGACACTTTAAGATAGACATGGTCATTCACCTCAAAGCTCAATTCACGACGGCGATGATCAGCATAGCTCTTCTGACGAGACTGTGCAGTCTTCAAACAATCTCGAATCAGACGAACTTGCTCTTCTGCTTCCTTTACCATGTCTGGACCAAAGAATGATCTTTCACCAGACTCAGACCAATTCAAAGGAGTCTACAAGCTCTCCCATACAAGGCTTCAAAAGGTGACATTTGAATACTTGCTTGGTAGCTATTATTGTAGGAAAATTCCACATATGGCAAAGATTTCTCCCGCCTTTGCTATAAGATAGCACATAGGCTCAAGAAGATCTTCCATTACTTGGTTCACTCTTTCGGTTTGACCACTGGTTTGAGGATGGTAAGCAAGATCGAAAGAAAGTTCACTCCCATAGCCCGATGAAGGCTATTCCAAAATGGGATGTGAACCGAGAACCACGGTCGAAACAATTACCTTAGGAACACCATGAAGACAAACAATTCTAGCAATATAAAGCTCGCTAATTGCTTGCCATTGAAATCATCCCGATCGAATAAAATGAGCCACTTTGGTTAAACGATCGATGATCACCCAAATGGCATCGATCCTTGGAAGTCTTGGGAAGACCAAGAACGAAATCCATACGATCTCTTCCCACTTCCATTGTGGAATAGGCAAAGGTGAAGGGTACCAATGGCTTCAGATGTTCACTTTAACCCTTTGGCAAATATCACATTCAAAGAACATATCGAGCAATTTGCCTCTTCATATGGCTCCACCAAAATATTTTCTTTAAATCTGGTACATCTTGGTACTCCCAGATGCAAAGAAAACTTGAATTATGAGCCTCTCTAAGAATTAGACTTCTTAGATGAGGATCACAGTACTACCAAACGATTGCGATATCGAATCATACCGCGACCATCTTCGTAAAACTCGTTGGCTTTGCTCGCTTTCATATTCCTTGATTTGGCTACCTCGGCATCGCTTGTGCGGGCCTCCGAATCTGAGATTCTAATGTTGGCTCCACACGTAATGCAGCGAGGAAACCGGCTCCTACCAATTCAAGACTTAGGCACCGGAAATCAGCACACAAGTCTTTTTCGGCAGGTAGAGAAGATATGCAGTTGCATTGTGACTTTCTCGCTTAAAGCATCCGCCACAACATTGGCTTTACCAGATGATAATGAATACCCATGTCGTAGTCCTTGATCGTTCAAGCCATCTTCTTTGTCTCATATTCAAATCAGATTGAGTGAATATGTATTTCAGGCTTTTATGATCAGTGTAGATCTCACAACGATTACCAAGGAGGTAATATCGCCAAATCTTTAATGCATGGACCACGGCAGCCAATTCCAAATCATGAGTAGGATAATTAACTTCATGAGGGCGCAATCGCCGGATGCATATGCCACAACTCGCCTTCTTGCATAAGCACACAACCAAGTCCATGGCGAGATGCATCGCAATAAATATCAAGCTCTTAAGAATATCCTAAGAGTAAGAATCGAGCTTTAGTTAAGAGAGTTCTCAAAAGCCAAAACTCTCTTCACACTTGGTCGACCATTCAAATTTCTTCCCTTTCGCAAGAGCCGAGTCAAAGGTCTAGCAATCTTGGAGAAATTTTCAATGAACCTACGGTAATAACCCGCAAGTCCGAGAAAACTCCAAATCTCCGAACATTCTTGGGAGGCTTCCAATTTAGTACATCATGTACCTTGCTTGGATCGACAAATGATACCTCCTTCGGATAACACATGCCCCAAAAATGCAACCTCTCGAGCCGTAAAGCACATTTGTGAACTTAGCATATAATCGATGCCGACGAAGTGTTTCAAAGACAAGTCGCAAATGTTGTTCATGATCCTTATCGACTTTGAATAAATAAGGATGTCGCCAATGAACACGACAACGAACTTATCCAAGAATTCCATGAACACCGAATTCATAAGATTCATGAAATATGTTGGAGCATTGGTCGGACTAAAGGACATAACAAAGATACTCGTATAAACCATAACGAGTAGAGAAAGTCTGTCTTAGGAATGTCCTCGGCTCTAACCTTGATCGATGATAGCCCGATCGCAAATCAATCTTTGAAAAGACACGGCACCAACCAACCGATCAAAAAGATCATCAATTCGAGGTAGAGGATATTTGTTCTTGATAGTGACCTCATTTAACGGACGGTAATCCACACACATCCATAAAGTGTTGTCTTTCTTCTTAACAAAGATTGCCGGGCATCCCCAAGGTGAGGAACTCGGTCGAATGAAACCTTTGTCAAGCAATTCTCCGAGTTGCTTCTTCAATTCAACCAACTCGTTGACAGGCATTCGATAAGGACTCCTGGATATCGGAGCAGTTCCAGGAACGAGTTCAATAACAAACTCCACTTCCCGATCTGGTGGTAAACCGGGAAGGTCTTCAGGAAAAACATCAGCATATTCACAGACAATTGGTACTGACTCCAAAGAAGGAGTGGTATCAACTTGGTGAGCGCAAAGATGAGAGCCAATTGTTTTGGAATGGTAAACAACTTGAATGTCGTCTGCATTGGTCATAGAAATAGACCGTTGGGAACAATTGATTTGACCCTGGTTCTTGGACAGCCAATCCATACCCAAAATGACGTCCAACCCTTTAGAGTCAATGACAATTAGATTTGCTAAAAACTTCACCCCAAGGATTGTTATGTTGACCCCACAACAAATCTGATCGGTTTTAAAGACCGACCCAGGTGATTGAATAATAAAAGGTGGTTGGAGGGTATGCATGTCTAACTGGTGTTGAACAGCAAAATGATTGCTAATAAAAGAATGAGATGCTCCAGAGTCAAATAAAACAAAGAGTGGACTGAAATTAACTAGGAGCATACCCATAACAACTTCAGTGTATCGCCGCTTCTTCAAGCAGTTGATCCGTTCACATGCCCACGGTGGAGCCGATCGCTTTGATAGGTGGCCTATGCGAGGGGCTGGCCGCATGAGCATCGGATATGGTCGAACAGAGGCAATCCTTCCGCTTGCCACACACTTGTTGGCATAATGCCCTGACGACCACAATGAAAGCAGATAACCCCGGTTAACATTGTTAACAGGACGGGCTGATTTCCACTTGGTCCCGATCGATTGGTGGGAGGAGATGGACGAGAGCAAACACCGCGGCCTTGGTGAAAATGGAGCTGGTGCTCGTGGTGGTCTAGACAACCACATACGAGGCCTTGGTGAGCTGCCACCAGGAACAAACTGAGAAGTCCGCTGTCGCTTGCGTGACTCCTCCAACGCCTTGCTCTTACTCTCGGCCACAATGGCTTTATTGACCAAATGAGAGAAATTTCTGAAATCATGCAAAGCCACTACCATCTGCAGTTCCTCAGATAGCCCATTCAAGAACCGGTTTCGACGACGAAGGTCAGTCGAAACATCATCAGGGGCATATCTGGCCAGGAAGTTGAACTCATGCAGATATTCAGTCACCGATTTTCGCCCTTGCCTCAGAGCGAGAAATTCTTGCTGCTTGATCATCATCACTCCCTCAGGAATATGAGCTTCGCGAAAAACTTCCACGAACTCATCCCAAGTAGGAACATGTCCAAAGAGTTGAATGGCAAGAAGATTATCCCACCATATGTCGGCCGCCCATCGAAATGATAATCGCAAAGAGAACCTTTTCCTTTCGGAGCATTGAGCAATCGTAAGCTTCTTCTCAATGGTTCAAGCCAATCCTCGCCTTCCATGGGATCTCGAGAATCGAGAACACCGGCGGTTAGTCCGGAAGTCGCAAGATCGCTCGCACATGGTGGCCTCTCGCTCGGCAACCGATGCAACAGAGAGGAGGTGTTGCGCGCACCGCTCCAAGATGCGCTGTCGTCCATCCGTTGCGCCAATTTGCATGAGCACATCGCCATCGAGGGTGGTGGAGGAAGCTCCTCTTCCCGAGGACCACCTTGCGGGCCCCGAGAACTGGAGGGTTCGATCGGCCCTCCCGAGAATGAGGCACGGAGTCGACATGCCCTCCTTGTTGCGCTTAAGACGAGTAGTAGGTCCTGTCATCCTGCTACCACACCAAGGTTAACAACACAACAAGGACGTATTTGCAAACACAAACAAGTTTGCAATTAGGAAAGAGCAAATATCAGATATACAATGCAGCATGTTATGTTATGCATTCAAGTTAACACCAACCAGAAATTTCACATATATATACAACAAAATTTCTGGTCCAGTCTTACATTATAGTCGGCCATAATGTCGATTACAAACCGAAAGTTAAGCTTACATACTTTGTACAAAATACTACCGCCTATTACATACATTTTATTTAGGCCACTACTAAACCGAAAGACACTCAACCACGAGGGTTCATCGTCGAGGTACTAGCATAAAGATCCCGATTAGAGTTCACCGAAACTCATTCGTAAGATGAGCTCGTGGGAACTCGTGTCAACCGGATCCAAAGGACTAATGAGACGCCGAGAACCCAACAATGGTTGATGACCTCCGTGAGGTGCACCGCAGAGTGCGAGGAAAGCTCGCATCATCCGGCTTGGCGACTTGTCCATAAACAGTACGCACCCGCCACTTCGAAGTCAAAGAGGTGGTGCAAAGAAGCAGCAGGGAGATCTCGTTGTCACCATAAAGCACGCTGCGAGGAACGCGTTCATATTGACTCCAAGAAGCGTGTACTCTGGCCTCATTAAGGCGATGCCGAAGTTTCCCATAACTCCTCACAAGACAGCGATGGACTTGGTCCATGATGCGGACCATCCTCGCTAACTGTCGCACCTGAGGGTCTTCGCCAAACTGTATCTCAGCGAACATGCTCACTTCGGAGGTAGGGCCTTGATTCGGGAAGTGGTCGAGGGTGGTTGAGACAATTCCACAAATCATGACGAAGAAGGGTCATCATCCTACTCGCAGCCTTCCGAATCGCCATAGCCTCGAGGTGGCAAGTGCTTGGACACGAGAGGGAACACCGCCACTACATGCCTAGCGATGACGTTGATGAAGACACGGTACTTCTCCATCCCCGGTCCTCGGTCTCGCCGATAGATGGCGTACTCTACCGATAGGTGAAATTGAGCGCCACATCATGTCCCGGTAATGCTGGGAACCCATCAACATCTTCGCCGAGTCTCCTTGACCAAGTACCAACCGCTCATCTATAAGCAAAGATACAAGATAAGAAACAATTCACTTTTAAATAAACCAATGTAAAGTTGGACAAGAAATGACATTAAGAAAGATAAGAAATAAAAGAGGTCATACTTAAACTTTCAAAATACATTACTGCTTGAAAGTAATTTTATTAGAAGACTCTCTAATAACTTCGCCATGCTACTCCTAACCTACAGCAACGATGCTCGATACCAACGCCGTGAGGACCCCTGTTATTGGAAATGTTACTAATTAAATTCATATCAGAGCACAATTATTAATTAAGGAACAAGAATGCCCTTTATTAAAAACCATGCTAAAGATATAAATTTAACAAGTGATGATCCAAGAACAGATTCCTGATATATATGATTCACAATGGTTCCCAGGATCAACGACCATTGCATATATATCCTTCATCAACATTGCATCAAACACATACAAGTCATACATTCATATAATTAAACATAAGGTTACATCATTCGGTTAATACTACAATATTAAGTGACTTAGTCACTCTAACAGTATACAGCGGAAGCAAAATGAACGGAAAATATCCACCAAAGGCCTCATCCACCCGCAGGCAATTGCGTGGAGGAAAGAAAAGTAGCGTCACTCGTTAGCGTCACCCTGATCGGCGCTAACGGGCACTTCATAAAGGAAACCATCCTCACCTGCAACAATAGGTGGTAGCACCTTGAGTACAAAAGGTACTCAGCAAGTCTTACACAAACTAGTAAAAGAAAGTGGTGATTAGAGCCTAATCAAAGGAATAGAGTTGTTACATGCATAAGGTTACAAAAGGAAGGTATAAAGGTTCAAATTTGCATAAAGCGATACCTCTTAACCTACAAAGGCTAACTTTTGATAAAGCAATTTAATAAATCAAAGATAAAGTAAAACAATAAGTAAATACATTAAATGTAAACAGTACAGTGCATGATTCCCTCATGCAAACCGAAAATAAACCAAAACCAGATTTTTGAAAATCAAAACTTCTATACAGTGATATCAATTCAAGTTATCGCCCATGACCGTGGACACGCTATTCGAACAGCTTTATACCCTGCAGGGGTGTACATCTTTACCCACATGACTTAGCTAGCCCGTTGTCTTCGGATGCCTCCGAATGATGACACACTTCCTTTGGTGTGCCGACCGGGGAAACTAAGATTTGGTATTTTTCAACAAGCCAACACTATTGAGTTGGACCCCCATGTGTGCACTGATCCCACTAGTGTAGGCTATACCACCTACTAACCACGGGCACACATGTTGTGTCAAGAATGCCGATCCAAACAATTTAAAGCTAATTGGGCTCCCACCCATAGTAGAATGCTATCGGCACCATTAAGGTATCGATATGCGACGAGGCACATATACGCCTCACCCTCCTAAGAACATCCGACATCGACATACAAAGCTCACATGGCATAAAACGCAGTCCTCGCACCAAAGCATCTATGCCATACAAGGCCAATACACATATCCTTACTCTCCTGTTTCCAACTCAATAGTCTCAACATTTTACTTAACCAAACAAATACCATACACCGCATGTGGAAGTACGTGGGGACTTGAATTGAATAATCGAGTTCGGTCCTTAATTAACCCTGACAAGTCCACCACAAACCCAATCTCGTGCACAAAAGCACCATCACTAACTTCCTCTTGTCCAGATCAATTTGAATTTCAAATACAAGACTGATTTAAAGAAACTGGACAAAGAGTTTAAAATGACAATAGTTCAGTGGTGATTTCCCATGTTTGACAAGATATGCTTGTCAATCTCTAAAATCTCTAGACTGCATATCTAAGCCAAATCTGAAAATAGACCATATAGTATACAGTACTACACTAGAGTTGAGTGTATGATCATGATTAAGGTAATCCACCATGGCAGGTTATAGCTAGCTATTACAAGTCACATTTTGTATTTTCAAATAAATAGCATGCACAGATATCACTGGATTTGTAAAAACTATGGTACAAAATCTGGGTTCAATATGGTGCAAAGAAGATGCTTGCCTTGATAGTAATAGACTTCACTATGTGCTCAAAGTTGTTCGAAGTATATTCAAAAGCCTCAGTAGAACCAGATTCTAAAAGAAACAATAAGATCCAATAAATACCAAAACTAACAATAAGTCCAAAATGGCAGAAATATGCATGATCAATCTGGAAATGCATGATTACAGTATGCTTAAGCCATAACTACCCATAAGAGTGATAATAACACATAATATAGCTTATGCTTTCAAAAGACGAAACTAGAGTTTATTGCAAAGTTCCAGCTTTCAGCTTTGAAAAGAGTCAAAACAGACAGATTGCCATTTTTGGAAAAGAAGTATAGATCATGCAAAAGTTCATAAATGAATCTTAGCATGATCTTTTAGGTAATTAATATCCCAAATCAACCTTAGTCTAACCCTAACTAGTTAGATTACAAAAGCTAAAGCAAACACCTATTTTGTCGGCTGAGCCGACAAGAGAACAGAGACATATTTCAGCTAGAGTCAAAATAGATGATGACAAGAATTGAAAGATCAATTTGTCATGTCGCTAGGTTTAGTCAAAACCTAAATAAGATGATAAGTTGACAGAAGAACCCTAGGTCTTGAAAATGACATGAAAACCGAAAAGGCATAATATCAACTTTTCGGTTTAAAGCGAGTTGAAGCTATCGGTGCTTAAGAGAATGATTCACAGCAGCTTCTAAGGTCCTTAAGATGCTCAAAATGTCGAAACTAGGGTTTTATCTACTGTAAGAAGGAAGACACCCAAGTTTCTAAAACTGGATGTTGATCAACAGAGAGATGGACAATGGTTCAACCTACAAAAGATGTCAAATCTTTATTGTAAGGTGGAACCAAAGGCTTAAAGTGGATAAGCAATGAACAAGAAGCAAGAAACTCCACTCGTCAAGAAGAAAAGGATGAGCTTCTTCGGTCAACAATGGCAACAAAGAAGGAAAGCTAGGGTTTATATATGGGTGTTGAGCTACAGAGCAAGAAGGAAAGATCTAGAGTTGATGAGGTGTCCATTTAGCTAAACATCTCAAAAATTAGTGTATAATCTTTGGATAAATCCCTCCCCGCTCACAAAAATGGTCTGCACAGAGATAAGGAAGAAGAGAGGCAAAATATGACATGTGGGTCCACTGGCGCCACACATGCGCACATCTCCTAAAATGCGAAAAGAACACCAACCGTCCGATTGGAAATGGGTGGTGCGATAAATAGAGAGGTTAAATGATTTGAATCGGTACCGATTAATATGGACCGCACGATCTAGATCGGATGATCGAGATCTAATTGAAATCTCGAAGGATCGCGGGCTCCACTTTCAAAGATATACGTTGGATCAAGATCCAACGATCAATTAAAAGATATACACGCCACTCTTCTTTTGATGCGATGGCTCAAAGACCGTTGGATTTAATTTCTACGATGCCGATGTAAATGGAACCGGATGGTCCGATTGCATACACCCATGTGGTCCGCACGATTAAAATCCAACGACCCACCGATTTTGGGCTTTAAAGGCCCACGGTCAAAAAGGAGTGCCGAGGATTGAGATCCAAAGGCCCACATTAACGCGCGCCTCGATTTCAAATTGAAATAAGCGATACCGCTAGATCAAGGATGGACGGCCACGACAGCGGGATCCGAGTCGTCCGAATGCATACACAAATCGGGCCATACGATGAAGATCCAACGGTCCGCAGGAGTGCGGGCTTTAATAACACGCGAGAAAAGGAAATGCCGAGGATTTGAATCTAACGGCCGAGATAAAAGCGCTTTAGGTTTAAAACGAAAAGGGCGCCACGGTTGGATTGGAAACGAACGGTGGAGATTGAATAAGGATCCGGAGTTGTCCGATTGCATACACCGATCACGCTCGTTGGATTAAGATCCAACGGTGGAGGTTGATCTCGCACACGTGGACGGCAGTGTGGTACCGTGAGCTCGCCTGCTCGATTGAAGATCGACGGCTCGCATCACGCGTGGATTTTGGGCTCGCGAATCGAACGTGACCGAGCCGCATCAAGATGATTGGGTTGACCAAGATACGTGGTCCGAGTCGCTACAGTATTAGGGCTAGGTTTGGACCGGTTTGGTTGACCAAACCTTATTCAAATATTTAAAAGGTTTGACTGGGGCTTTAAAAATAGCAAATAAATTTATAAATTCATGAAAATTTTACTGTAAGCTACTGGGATGATATATTTCCAGATAAATTTCATAAACCACATTTTCACTTTATAAAATACATAAATATTTATTTCAGCCGAAAATATTCATTTAAAGACCATAAATTTTCTTTAAGCCCAAATAATTTCTAAAATGCAACAAAATATTTTTAGCCAAGATAATTTATCTAGGCTTTAATAAAAATACTTCCCAGTCATAATACAAGTTTTATCTTGTATCCTTTTAAGACTTTAAATGATCCTTTTGGGATTTTTGGCAAAAGGAAGGTTTTCAATTTGTAACATGTCGCCTAAAGTGTAAACATGAACAAGAATGCCATGAACAAGATCTCATTACTGTTCATAAAGCACTTTATTACTGTTTATAAACTGGGATGTTACAAACCTACCCTCTTAAGAAAATCTCGCCCCGAGATTTGGAACAAGTTAAGATCAGAAGAAGTGAAATGGAAATGAATTATGAGGAAATTCCACATCCGTTGTTTTGATTTCCTTCAAAGATAACAAAGAAGAACTTTACATAACAACATAGTGTTATTATTACATCTTTGTTTACATTGCTTTGTTTAAACTTTCCTTTCTTAATTCAAAGGAAAGTTCTAAACAACAAAAGATGGGGTGCTCAATGCATCGATCTTCGCGCTCCCAAGTGGCTTCATCTTCTAATGATTAGCCCATCGAATTTTCAAGAACTTGACAAGACGATTTCTTGTCTGCGCTCCATTGTGTCGAGGATACGCATGGTTGCTCTTGATAAGAAAGATCGTGTTGAGGTTAAGATGCTCATAAGCGTTGCCTCAATAGGAACACGAAGGCATTTCTTCAATTGAGACACATGAAAAGTATCATGCATCGCGAGAGTGATTCGTAGTTCCAATTGGTAAGCTACACCGCTGGCAATTATTCGAAGGGTCCGATATAACGAGGTGTGAGCTTTCCTTTACTCAAAACGGTGAGTACCCTTCATGGGTGACACTTTAAGATAGACATGGTCATTCACCTCAAAGCTCAATTCACGACGGCGATGATCAAGATAGCTCTTCCGACGAGATCTGCGCTTCTTCAAACAATCTCGAATCGCATTTAACTTGCTCTTCTCGCTTCCTTTACCATGTCCGACCAAAGAATGATCTTTCACCGGACTGCACCAATTCAAAGGAGTCTACAAGCTCTCCCATACAAGGCTTCAAAAGGTGACATTTGAATACTTGCTTGGTAGCTATTATTGTAGGAAAATTCCACATATGGCAAAGATTTCTCCCAGTCTTTGCTATAAGATAGCACATAGGCTCGAAGAAGATCTTCCATTACTTGGTTCACTCTTTCAGTTTGACCACCGGTTTGAGGATGGTAAGCAAGATCTTGAAAGAAAGTTCAGCTTCCATAGCCCGATGAAGGCTATTCCAAAATGGGATGTGAACCGAGAACCACGGTCGTAAACAATTACCTTAGGAACACCATGAAGACAAACAATTCTAGCAATATAAAGCTCGCTAATTGCTTGCCATTGAAATCGGTCCCGATCGAATAAAATGAGCCACTTTGGTTAAACGATCGATGATCACCCAAATGGCATCGATCCTTGGAAGTCTTGGGAAGACCAAGAACTAAATCCATACGATCTCTTCCCACTTCCATTGTGGAATAGGCAAAGGGTGAAGGGTACCGGTGGCTTCAGATGTTCAACTTTAACCCTTTGGCAAATATCACATTCAAAGAACATACCGAGCAATTTGCCTCTTCATATGGCTCCACCAAAATATTTTCTTTAAATCTCGTACATCTTGGTACTCCCAGATGCAAAGAAAACTTGAATTATGAGCCTCTAAGAATTAGACTTTTAGATGAGGATCAGCAGTACTACCAAACGATTGCGATATCGAATCATACCGCGACCATCTTCGTAAAACTCGCTGGCTTTGCTCGCTTTCATATTCCTTGATTTCGCTACCTCGGCATCAGTTGTCTGGGCCTCCAGAATCTGAGATTCTAATGTTGGCTCCACACGTAATGCAGCGAGGAAACCGGCTCCTACCAATTCAAGACTTAGGCACCGGAAATCAGCACACAAGTCTTTTCTGGCAGTAGAGAAGATATGCGCTGCATTGTGACTTTCGCTTAAAGCATCCGCCACAACATTGGCTTTACCAGATGATAATGAATACCCATGTCGTAGTCCTTGATCAGTTCAAGCCATCTTCTTTGTCTCATATTCAAATCAGATTGAGTGAATATGTATTTCAGGCTTTTATGATCAGTGTAGATCTCACAACGATTACCAAGGAGGTAATATCGCCAAATCTTTAATGCATGGACCACGGCAGCCAATTCCAAATCATGAGTAGGATAATTAACTTCATGAGGGCGCAACTGCCGGGATGCATATGCCACAACTCGGCCTTCTTGCATAAGCACACAACCAAGTCCATGGCGAGATGCATCGCAATAAATATCAAGCTCTTAAGAATATCCTAAGAGTAAGAATCGAGCTTTAGTTAAGAGAGTTCTCAAAAGCCGAAAACTCTCTTCACACTTGGCTGACCATTCAAATTTCTTCCCTTTCTGCAAGAGCTGAGTCAAAGGTCTAGCAATCTTGGAGAAATTTTCAATGAACCTACGGTAATAACCCGCAAGTCCGAGAAAACTCCGAATCTCTGGAACATTCTTGGGAGGCTTCCAATTTAGTACATCATGTACCTTGCTTGGATCGACAGCGATACCTCCTTCAGATAACACATGCCCCAAAAATGCAACCTCTCTGAGCCAGAAAGCACATTTGCTGAACTTAGCATATAATCGATGCCGACGAAGTGTTTCCAGCACAAGTCGCAAATGTTGTTCATGATCCTTATCGACTTGAATAAATAAGGATGTCGCCAATGAACACGACAACGAACTTATCCAAGAATTCCATGAACACCGAATTCATAAGATTCATGAAATATGTCGAGCATTGGTCGCACTAAAGGACATAAAAGATACTCGTATAAACCATAACGAGTAGAGAAAGCTGTCTTAGGAATGTCCTCAGCTCTAACCTTGATCTGATGATAGCCCGATCGCAAATCAATCTTTGAAAAGACACGGGCACCAACCAACTGATCAAAAAGATCATCAATTCGAGGTAGAGGATATTTGTTCTTGATAGTGACCTCATTTAACTGGACGGTAATCCACACACATCCATAAAGTGTTGTCTTTCTTCTTAACAAAGATTGCCGGCATCCCCAAGGTGAGGAACTCGGTCGAATGAAACCTTTGTCAAGCAATTCTCCGAGTTGCTTCTTCAATTCAACCAACTCGCTGATGTGCATTCGATAAGGACTCGGATATCTGAGCAGTTCCAGAACGAGTTCAATAACAAACTCCACTTCCGATCCGTGGTAAACCGGAAGGTCTTCAGAAAACATCAAGATATTCACGCACAATTGGTACCGACTCCAAAGAAGGAGTGGTATCAACTTGGTGAGCGCAAAGATGAGAGCCAATTGTTTTGGAATGGTAAACAACTTGAATGTCGCCTCGCATTGGTCATAGAAATAGACCGTTGGGAACAATTGATTTGACCTCGGTTCTTGGACAACCAATCCATACCCAAAATGACGCCCAACCCTTTAGAGTCAATGACAATTAGATTTGCTAAAAACTTCACCCCAAGGATTGTTATGTTGACCCCATTAACAAATCGATCGGTTTAAAGACCGACCTGGTGATTGAATAATAAAAGGTGGTTGGAGGGTATGCATGTCTAATCGGTGTTGAACAAACAAAATGATTGCTAATAAAAGAATGAGATGCTCCAGAGTCAAATAAAACAGTAGCTGGACTGAAATTAACTAGGAGCATACCCATAACAACTTCAGGTGTATCGGCCGCCTCTTCAGCAGTGATCTGGTTCACATGCCCACGGACTGGAGCCGGATCAGCTTTGATAGGTGGCCTATGCGAAGGGGCTGGCCGCACAGGCACTGGATATGGTCGAACAGGAGGCAATCCTTCCTGCTTTGCCACACACTTGTTGGCATAATGCCCCGGACGACCACAATGAAAGCAGATAACCCCTGGGTTAACATTGTTAACAGGACGGGGCTGATTTCCACTTGGTCCTGACTGATTGGTGGGAGGAGATGGACGAGGAGCAAACACCGCTGGCCTTGGTGAAAATGGAGCTGGTGCTCGTGGTGGTCTAGACAACCACATACGAGGCCTTGGTGAGCTGCCACCAGAACAACCGAGAAGTCATTGCCGCTGCGTGACTCCTCCAACGCCTTGCTCTTACTCTCGGCCACAATGGCTTTATTGACCAAATGAGAGAAATTTCTGAAATCATGCAAAGCCACTACCATCTGCAGTTCCTCAGATAGCCCATTCAAGAACCGGTTTCGACGACGAAGGTCAGTCGAAACATCATCGAGCATATCCGCCGTGAAGTTGAACTCATGCGATATTCGCCACCGATTTTCGCCCTTGCCTCAGAGCGAGAAATTCTTGCTGCTTGATCATCATCACTCCCTCAGGAATATGAGCTTCGCGAAAAACTTCCACGAACTCATCCCAAGTAGGGACATGTCCAGCAGGTTGAATGGCAAGAAGATTATCCCACCATATCTTTGGCCGCCCATCGAAATGATAATCGCAAAGAGAACCTTTTCCTTTCGAGCATTGAGCAATCGTAAGCTTCTTCTCAATGGTTGAAGCCAATCCTCGCTTCCATGGGATCTCGAGAATCGAGAACACCGCGGTTAGTCCGCCGGAAGTCGCAAGATCGCCTCGCACATGGTGGCCTCTCGCGCTCGATACCGATGCAACAGAGAGGAGGTGTTGCGCGCACCGCTCCAAGATGCGCTGTCGTCCATCCGGTTGCGCCAATTTGCATGAGCACATCGCCATCGAGGGTGGTGGAGGAAGCTCCTCTTCCCGAGGACCACCTTGCGGGCCCCGAACTGGAGGGTTCATCGGCCCTCCTCGAGAATGAGGCACGGAGTCGACATGCCCCTCCTTGTTGCGCTTGCACGAGTAGTAGGTCCTGTCATCCTGTTACCACACCAAGGTTAACAACACAACAAGGACGTATTTCTGCAAACACAAACAAGTTTGCAATTAGGAAAGAGCAAAATCAGATATACAATGCAGCATGTTATGTTATGCATTCAAGTTAACACCAACCAGAAATTTCACATATATATACAACAAAATTTCGGTTCCAGTCTTACATTATAGTCGCCATAATGTCGACATAAACCGAAAGTTAAGCTTACATACTTTGTACAAAATACTACGCTCTATTACATACATTTTATTTAGGCCACTACTAAACCGAAAGACACTCAACCACGAGGGTTCATCGTCGAGGTACTAGCATAAAGATCCCGATTAGAGTTCACCGAAACTCATTCGTAAGATGAGCTCCGGGGAACTGTGTCAACCGGATCCAAAGGACTAATGAGACGCCTGAGAACCCAACAATGGTTGATGACCTCCAGAGGTGCATCCGCAGAGTGCGAGGAAAGCTCGCATCATCCGGGCTTGGCGCACTTGTCCATAAACAGCACGCACCCGCCACTCGGAAGTCGGAAGAGGTGGTGCAGCAGAAGAATAGGAGATCTCGTTGTCACCATAAAGCACGCTTGCAGGAACGCGTTCATATTGACTCCAAGAAGCGTGTACTGGCCTCATTAAGGCGATGCCGAAGTTTCCCATAACTCCTCACAAGACAGCGATGGACTTGGTCCATGATGCGGACCATCCTCGCTAACTGTCGCACCTGAGGGTCTTCGCCAAACTGTATCTCAGCGAACATGCTCACTTCGGAGGTAGGGCCTTGATTCGGGAAGTGGTCGTAGGGTGGTTGAGACAATTCCGTCAAATCATGACGAAGAAGGGTCATCATCCTACTCGCAGCTTCCTGAACTGCCATAGCCTCAGAGGTGGCAAGTGCTTGGACACAGTAGGGAACACTGCCAGCTACATGCCTAGCGATGACGTTGATGAAGACACGGTACTCCTCCATCCCTGGTCCTCGGTCTCGTCGATAGATGGCGTACTCCGGCTGATAGGTGAAATTGGAGCGCCACATCATGTCCCGAAGTAATGCTGGGAACCCATCAACATCTTCGGCTCGAGTCTCCTTGACCAAGTACCAACCGCTCATCTATAAGCAAAGATACAAGATAAGAAACAATTCACTTTTAAATAAACCAACAGAAAGTTGGACAAGAAATGACATTAAGAAAGATAAGAAATAAAAGAGGTCATACTTAAACTTTCAAAATACATTACTGTTTGAAAGTAATTTTATTAGAAGACTCTCTAATAACTTCGGCCATGCTACTCCTAACCTACAGGCAACGTATGCTCTGATACCAACGCTGTGAGGACCCCCGGTTATTGGAAATGTTACTAATTAAATTCATATCAGAGCACAATTATTAATTAAGGAACAAGAATGCCCTTTATTAAAAACCATGCTAAAGATATAAATTTAACAAGTGATGATCCAAAGAATAGGATTCCTGATATATATGATTCACAATGGTTCCCAGGATCAACGACCATTGCATATATATCCTTCATCAACATTGCATCAAACACATACAAGTCATACATTCATATAATTAAACATAAGGTTACATCATTCGGTTAATACTACAATATTAAGTGACTTAGTCACTCTAAAAGATATCTGGAAGCAAAATGAACGGAAAATATCCACCAAAGGCCTCATCCACCCGCAGGCAATTGCGTGGAGGAAAGAAAAGTAGCGTCACTCGTTAGCGTCACCCTGATCGGCGCTAACGGGCACTTCATAAAGGAAACCATCCTCACCTGCAACAATAGGTGGTAGCACCTTGAGTACAAAAGGTACTCAGCAAGTCTTACACAAACTAGTAAAAGAAAGTGGTGATTAGAGCCTAATCAAAGGAATAGAGTTGTTACATGCATAAGGTTACAAAAGGAAGGTATAAAGGTTCAAATTTGCATAAAGCGATACCTCTTAACCTACAAAGGCTAACTTTTGATAAAGCAATTTAATAAATCAAAGATAAAGTAAAACAATAAGTAAATACATTAAATGTAAACAGTACAGTGCATGATTCCCTCATGCAAACCGAAAATAAACCAAAACCAGATTTTTGAAAATCAAAACTTCTATACAGGTGATATCAATTCAAGTTATCGTCCATGACCGTGGACACGCTATTCGAACAGCTTTATACCTGCAGGTGTACATCTTTACCCACATGACTTAGCTAGCCCGTTGTCTTCGGATGCCTCCGAATGATGACACACTTCCTTTGGTGTGCCGACCGGGGAAACTAAGATTTGGTATTTTTCAACAAGCCAACACTATTGAGTTGGACCCCCATGTGTGCACTGATCCCACTAGTGTAGGCTATACCACCTACTAACCACGGGCACACATGTTGTGTCAAGAATGCCGATCCAAACAATTTAAAGCGAATTGGGCTCCCACCCATAGTAGAATGCTATCGGCACCATTAAGGTATCGATATGCGACGAGGCACATATACGCCTCACCCTCCTAAGAACATCCGACATCGACATACAAAGCTCACATGGCATAAAACGCAGTCCTCGCACTCAAAGCATCTATGCCATACAAGGCCAATACACATATCCTTACTCTCCTGTTTCCAACTCAATAGTCTCAACATTTTACTTAACCAAACAATACCATACACCGCATGTGGAAGTACGTGGGGGACTTGAATTGAATAATCAGAGTTCGGTCCTTAATTAACCCGGACAAGTCCACCACAAAACCCAATCTCGTGCACAAAAGCACCATCACTAACTTCCTCTTGTCCAGATCAATTTGAATTTCAAATACAAGACTGATTTAAAGAAACTGGACAAAGAGTTTAAAATGACAATAGTTCAGTGGTGATTTCCCATGTTTGACAAGATATGCTTGTCAATCTCTAAAATCTCTAGATCGCATATCTAAGCCAAATCAAAATAGACCATATAGTATACAGTACTACACTAGAGTTGAGTGTATGATCATGATTAAGGTAATCCACCATGGCAGGTTATAGCTAGCTATTACAAGTCACATTTTGTATTTTCAAATAAATAGCATGCACAGATATCACTGGATTTGTAAAAACTATGGTACAAAATCTGGGTTCAATATGGTGCAAAGAAGATGTTTGCCTTGATAGTAATAGACTTCATTGCATGCTCAAAGTTGTTTGAAGTATATTCAAAAGCCTCAGTAGAACCAGATTCTAAAAGAAACAATAAGATCCAATAAATACCAAAACTAACAATAAGTCCAAAATGGCAGAAATATGCATGATCAATCTGGAAATGCATGATTACAGATGCTTAAGCCATAACTACCCATAATAGTGATAATAACACATAATATAGCTTATTGCTTTCAAAAGACAGAAACTAGAGTTTATTGCAAAGTTCAGCTTTCGATTTTGAAAAGAGTCAAAACAGACAGATTGCCATTTTCGGAAAAAGAAGTATAGATCATGCAAAAGTTCATAAATGAATCTTAGCATGATCTTTTAGGTAATTAATATCCCAAATCAACCTTAGTCTAACCCTAACTAGTTAGATTACAAAAGCTAAAGCAAACACCTATTTTGTCGGCTGAGCCGACAAGAGAACAGAGACATATTTCAGCTAGAGTCAAAATAGATGATGACAAGAATTGAAAGATCAATTTGTCATGTTGCTAGGTTTAGTCAAAACCTAAATAAGATGATAAGTTGACAGAAGAACCCTAGGTCTTGAAAATGACATGAAAAACCGAAAGGCATAATATCAACTTTTCGGTTTAAAGCGAGTTGAAGCTACCGATGCTTAAGAGAATGATTCACAGCAGCTTCTAAGGTCCTTAAGATGCTCAAAATGTCGAAACTAGGGTTTTATCTTACTGTAAGAAGGAAGACACCCAAGTTTCTAAAACTGGATGTTGATCAACAGAGAGATGGACAATGGTTCAACCTACAAAAGATGTCAAATCTTTATTGTAAGGTGGAACCAAAGCTTAAAGTGGATAAGCAATGAACAAGAAGCAAGAAACTCCATCGTCAAGAAGAAAAGGATGAGCTTCTTTGGTCAACAATGGCAACAAAGAAGGAAAGCTAGGGTTTATATATGGGTGTTGAGCTACAGAGCAAGAAGGAAAGATCTAGAGTTGATGAGGTGTCCATTTAGCTAAACATCTCAAAAATTAGTGTATAATCTTTGGATAAATCCCCTCCCCTGCTCACAAAAATGGTCGCGCAGAGATAAGTAAGAAGAGAGGCAAAATATGACATGTGGGTCCCGCTGGCAGTCACAGCCGCGCACATCTCCTAAAATGCGAAAAGAACACCAACCGTCCGATTGGAAATGGGTGGCTGCGATAAATAGAGAGGTTAAATGATTTGAATCGGTATCGATTAATATGGACCGCACGATCTAGATCGGATGATCGAGATCTAATTGAAATCCCGAAGGATCGCGGGCTCCACTTTCAAAGATATACGTTGGATCAAGATCCAACGATCAATTAAAAGATATACACGCCACTCTTCTTTTGATGCGATGGCTCAAGACCGTTGGATTTAATTTCACGGTCGGGATGTAAATGGAACCGATGGTCCGATTGCATACACCCATGTGGTCCGCACGATTAAAATCCAACGACCCACCGATTTTGGGCTTTAAAGGCCCACGGTCAAAAAGGAGTGCCGTAGGATTGAGATCCAAAGGCCCACATTAACGCGCGCCTCTGATTTCAAATTGAAATAAGCGATACCGCTAGATCAAGGATGGACGGCCACGACAGCGGGATCCGAGTCGTCCGAATGCATACACAAATCTGGGCCATACGATGAAGATCCAACGGTCCAGAGGAGTGCGGGCTTTAATAACACGCGAGAAAAGGAAATGCCGTAGGATTTGAATCTAACGGCTGAGATAAAAGCGCGCCTTTAGGTTTAAAACGAAAAGGCGCCACGGTTGGATTGGAAACGAACGGTGGAGATTGAATAAGGATCCGGAGTTGTCCGATTGCATACACCGATCACGTTCGTTGGATTAAGATCCAACGGTGGAGGTTGATCTCGTACACGTGGACAGCTCGTGTGGTACCGTGAGCTCGCCCGTTCGATTGAAGATCGACGCTCGCATCACGCCGTGGATTTTGGGCTCGCGCCCGAACATGACCGAGCCAGACCAAGATGATTGGGTTGGACCAAGATACGTGGTCCGAGTCGCTACAGTATTAGGGCTAGGTTTGGACCGGTTTGGTTGACCAAACCTTATTCAAATATTTAAAAGGTTTGACTGGGGCTTTAAAAATAGCAAATAAATTTATAAATTCATGAAAATTTTATCTGTAAGCTACTGGGATGATATATTTCCAGATAAATTTCATAAACCACATTTTCACTTCATAAAATACATAAATATTTATTTCAGGCCAAAAATATTCATTTAAAGACCATAAATTTTCTTTAAGCCCAAATAATTTCTAAAATGCAACAAAATATTTTTAGCCAAGATAATTTATCTAGGCTTTAATAAAAATACTTCCCAGTCATAATACAAGTTTTATCTTGTATCCTTTTAAGACTTTAAATGATCCTTTTGGGATTTTGGCAAAAGGAAGGTTTTCAATTTGTAACATGTCGCCCAAAGTGTAAACATGAACAAGAATGCCATGAACAGATCTCATTACTGCTCATAAAGCACTTTATTACTGTTTATAAACTGGGACTATTACAACCTGGTCCTAGCATCACAAATCAAATAATCGATCTCGAGATATGTATACTTCCCGAGCAAGATATACACTCGGTACAAAATTAGACATCAACTCCATTCCAAACATAGAGTCCAAACACTACACTACCAAACGGAAGATAAACAAATAGTAGAGTTATTACGCATAAAGGCCGATGTGCCAAGATACACAAATAAACAAGAACGACAATGAAGCAAAAGTGCCATAAGATGGCTATAAACAAAGCCAATCGTGCCTCCAACCCACAAGGCATCCGACCGACCGCCAAGTCTAGTCGTCCACTAAACGGCAACACAGCTCACAGAAGTGAGGCCCTTGGGGCTCACCTTCTTCCTCTGCAACAAAAACATTAAGCAAAGCACCTGAGTACAAAGATTGTCTTTGTACCCGCAAGACTGACGTGTGAACTAGCAGACCTATTCATAAGCTACATGCAGGCTTATTTGGTGGAGGCCATATGTTTCATTTGCATAAAGCCAATTTTCATTTGCAATAAGGTAATACAGTTTTAAGGGCAAGTTTGCAATTCATTTTTAAGATTGAAATAACAGTAAGGGTATTAATAACAAAAGCGAAAGATAAACCACCTAGAAGTGACTATCCCAATAGTCACCACAACAATAGCACGAATCCCAGATTCGTACCACCCATCAAGTTTTAATTTAAATGTTGTAGTCTAACTCTTGAAAAGCTTACCCAAGCGTGTCCATCACCTAGGACGAGGCTATTCGAATAGTTTTTAACCTCGCAGGTGTACCATCGCATCCACACTTCGCATCGCCTTTAAGCCAAAGCACACTTCAATGTATGTCGCACAACTAAGTCCTACGAGACTTGTTCCAATATTGTGTATTAACTACGAGCCGCTCGTATGGATAGAAACCCATACGCTACATGGTAAAGCCGAAAAGACAACTACCCACTCGGGATAAAGCTTTTCTGACAACTACCATGCTCCCACCTCCATCCCTCCCGCGACCTGAGCCAATACACGCCAAAGTACTAGGTCAAGAGAGGTCCCATATACTCTAGTGTGGTTAGCACGCGAAATGCTCGGATAAAAATTCACTCACAAGATGTTCGGTCCTTAATTGACGGGCACCTTTCGATCACACCCAAAAGATCACACCAATCTTACCATTGTGCCGCGCCCAAATCATTTTTGTTTTCATTTTTAGTTTTGCAATTAAACAAAGCAGAAATGTCAAACATAAAGTTGTAGTAAATTTTGTGTGATCAAGGTTACCGACTAAAGTCGATAACCGCCCAGATTCTACCGATAGCTAAACATGTCTAAGCAAGTTGACCGGATCTACTAAGTGATAAGAGATCATCCAAATGACCTCCGATCACAAAGAAATAACCTAGGCTCGGTAGTAGAGGTCAATATTTTGCCTACAGGATATGCGAACACGGATTTAACTAATCAATTTAACACAAATTAAGCGATGCATACATACAAATTAAACAAAATATTAGACTTTAAAATACTGGGATTATCATGATCAAACCGCTTGCACGCCGCCGTTGCTCAATTTGTTGCGAGGGTCGTTTCGGGGTTGCCGCAAATATCGAATCCTAACGATTGAATAAAACAAATAATAAGAACGAATAACACCGCAAAAATCAAATATGCAACAGCAAACAAACATACTAAAACTCACACAGCAGCTTAAGCATGATATAACAAAATTTTAGAAACAGAGAACAATTCATTTTAAGTGGTTATGAATTTTCTAAGAATTTTCCAAGCTAACAATACACATGAAAACACTAGTTAATTACTTAACAAATTTTCCTGAACAAAACAGTATCTAAAACCTAACCTGATAATTAGCACACTAAAAATGAAAATTTACAGAGTTGGTTTTACTGGATTTGGACAATTATTGAAAAAGATATGAATTTTCTAACTTGGAAAAATACAATCTACAACATTAAATTAATTAACAGATTTTTGCTAAAGATACAAAGTTGAAACTCATTTTAGTAAATAGTACACTTAAAATGAAAATTAACAAAGACTGGTTTCATGCGGTTTGGATAAAAATTGAATTAGTTATGCATTTTACAAGTTTAATTGAATTATCACCAACAGAAAACATAAACCGTAAATACTAAATCATTTCCAAATCTATAATGCACTAATTCCATTTCGCACTCCACACCTACTAGCCCTCGCATCGACAAATGGGCCCAAATAAAGGTGCCGACTGCAATGATTGCTCGAAAGTGACGTCGAAGGCGTATTCTAAGAATACGCCTTTGACTTATCAAGGTGTACTTCTAACATATACACACGAGAAACACGCTTCCGACAGAGAAAACGTATAACCGAGCTACATGCCCTAATCGACAAAGATGGACCCACATGGTAGTGATTCGAGAACAAATAACAGTGGATTAAAGGATTTCTAAACGCGTTTTAACAGAGAGGCCCACAAATCGAGACTCAAAGCTAAACAAGATTAGCGCTAAACTAACTCCACCGCGCTCACCGGCGCGCAAGACGGGACACGGCGGCGCGCGCAAGAATCGAACTTGCTAACCGGCGGGTTTCGGCGAGTGAGTGATACCGGGTTCGCGAAGATCTCACGAACTCGATGACGGTGACGCGGACCACACGGGATGCCGGCGGCGGCGGCGCGAACTGAGGCGAGAAGAAGATG
Organism: Ampelocalamus luodianensis; assembly: GCA_036346255.1. Taxonomy (NCBI): domain Eukaryota; kingdom Viridiplantae; phylum Streptophyta; class Magnoliopsida; order Poales; family Poaceae; genus Ampelocalamus; species Ampelocalamus luodianensis. The sequence continues at coordinate 65,997,032 of CM070620.1, read as the reverse complement.
CGCTCGCGGAGAGGACGCGACAAGCTTCTATAAGACTCGGAAGGTGCGCACAAGCCGCCCCAACACCAGAGCAAGAAGCACACGATAACGCCGACGAAGAAAGCTCGAGGTGGCGGAATTTCCACGATGGCGAAACCGAGCTTGAGAAGAATTGGTCGCACGCCGCAACGATGCACAAAAGGCGTAAATAAGCCCACCGTTAGATTCGGTGCATCGATGCGATCCTAAGGGACTAGTTGGCGGAGCTAGAAACTCACCGGATCACAAACGAGCTTATGGGCCGAGATCGCCGGAGGCGGAGACGACGATACCGCCCCTGGTGATCCACTGGACGCCAAGGACCCGGGTTGGGCAAAATGGAGGCGGCGTCGAGCGTGGATCACGGTGGTGTGGTTGCAGAATCAAGGGCGGCGCTAACACAGCGGCGCTACCTTCGTCCTCTTCGTCGGCCGAAACAGAGAAGCGGGCAGAGAAAGTGAGAGAGCGAAGGAAACGATGAATGAATGAGCGCGGTGAGGTTATAAAGCTCTGGCGATGCTCCACGGACGGACACGAGGGCAAATAGGTGGCAGCGGCGAGGTACGTGGCACCCATGCGCGAACGCCGCCACCCGGTGAGTGCGGAGAAGACGAGGCGACCGGCGGTAGGGTCCACTGTCCGCCGACGGACGAGCGGTGCGAACCGGTGGTTTGATTTGATCAGCAACGCACCGACCGATGGATCTGAAATGGACGGCTGGGATTGGTGTATGCATTCGGACAGGTCGGTTGCGCACGCGACATGGATCGTTCGATCTTCATCGGACGGTCACGATTGATTGGACTCGGGCGGTGCGATTAGTTGACGCGACCGAGTCCAATAGTGCGGTCGGACTCGAGCCCAAGTGTGGTTCGGGCCCGACAAACAGTGTAACAGCCCCAAGTTTATAAGCAGTAATAAAATGCTTTATGAACAGTAAAGAGATACTGTTCATGGCATTACTGTTCATGCTTACACTTTGGGCAGCATGTTACAAGTTAAAAACCTTCCCTTGTAGTCAAAACCCTAAAGAACCATTCAAAGTCTTAAAAGGATACAAGATAAAACTTGTATTATGACTGGGAAGTATTTTTATTAAAGCCTAGATAAATTATCTTGGCTAAAAATATTTTTGTTGCATTTTTTAGAAATTATTTGGGCTTAAAGAAAAATTTATTGTCTTTAAATAAATATTATCGACCTGAAATAAATATTTATGTATTTTACAAAGTGAAAATGTGGTTTATAAAATTTATCCAGGAAATATATCATCCCAGTAGCTTACAGTAAAAATTTCATGAATTTATGAATTTATTTGCTATTTTTAAAAGCCCAGTCAAACCTTTTACAAATTTGAATAGGATTGGGTCAACTAAACTGGTCTAAACCTAGCCCTAGTACTGTAGCGACTCGCACCTTCGTGGTTGAGTCCAACTCAGTCCATTTGGTCCGGCTCTGTCACGTCCCAACGCGAGCCCAAAACTCCACACGTGATATGAGCCGTTGATCTTCAATCGAACGGGCGAAGCTATAACACCCCGCGAGCTGTCCACGTGTACACTTTAATCTCCACCGTTGGATATAGATCTAACGAGCGTGATCGGTGTATGCAACCGGACAACTCCGGATCCTTATTCAATCTCCACCGTTCGTTTCCAATCCAACCGTGACGCCCTTTTCGTTTTAAACTTAAAGGCGCGCTTTTATCTCAGCCGTTAGATTCAAATCCTACGGCTTTTCCCTTTTTCCCGCGTGTTATAAAGCCCGCACTCCTCTGGACCGTTAGATCTTCATCGTGTGGTCCAGATTAGTGTATGCATTCGGACGACTCCGGATCCCCTCACAATCGTGGCCGTCCATCCTTGATCTAACGGCGTCGCTTATTCCAATTTGAAATCAGAGGCGCGCGTTTAAGCGGGCCTTTGGATTTCAATCCAACGGCGCTCCTTTTTGACCGTGGGCCTTTAAAGCCCAAAATCGGTGGATCGTTGGATTTCGATCGGGTGGCCCAGAGCGATGTATGCAACCGGACCATCCGGTTCAATTCCCAATCTCGACCGTAGGAAGCGCATCTAACGGCGCCGCGTCGTCGCACTTAAGTGGGGTGACGTGTATTCCCTTTTAAGTGACCGTTGGATTCTAATCCAACGCTCCCCTTTGAATGTGACCTGCGGGTTACACGAAGGCTACATTAAATCACGACCGTTCATGTGAGATCGTGTGGTCCACATTGAATAATACCGGTTGACTGTTTTTAACACCTGTCTTCATCGCAGCCGCCCATTTTTAATCGGACGGTTGTTGGTCTTTTCGCATTTTAGGAGGCCACAAGGTCGTGGATCGCCAATGGACCCACATGTCAGGTGATTCTTATCTTCTTCCCTCTCTCTCTGTGCGCAGTCTTCTCTGGAAATCAAGGAGAGGTTTATCCCAAAGTTTTTGCAACTAATTTTTGGGATAATTAGCCCTAAATGGACACCTCATCAAGCTCTAGACTTTTCCCAATTGCTCTGTAGCTCAACTCTCTTATATATAAACCCTAGCTTTTTGAGTCGCAGCCATTGTTGACCATGAAGCTCATTTTCTTCCTTCGCCAGTGGGATTCTTGCTTCTATCCTTTGCTTATCCATCCTTAAGCATCGGCTTTACTTACAATAAAGATTGGTTATCTTTTGTAGGTTAAATCGAGTTTATTTCTCTGTCCATCATCATCGGTTTTGAGTTCTTGGTATCTTTCCATACTAGTAAGCCAAAACCCTAGTTTCGACATCTTGAGCATCTTAAGAACCTTAGAAGGCTCTGTGAATCATTCTTTTAAGCATCGTAGCTTGATCTTGCTTCAAACCAAAAAGCTGTTATTCTAGCTTTTCGTCTTTTGTGTCATTTTCAAGACCTAGGTTCTTCTGTCAACCTATCATCTTATTTAGGTTTTGACTAAACCCTAGCAGCATGACAAATTGATCTTTCAATTCTTGTCATCATCTATTTTGACTCTAGCTGAAATATGTCTCTGTTCTCTTGTCGGCTCAACCGACAAAATAGGTGTTTGCTTTAGCTTTTGTAATCTAACTAGTTAGGGTTAGACTAAGGTTGGTTTGGGATATTAATTACCCTAAAAGATCATGCTAAGATTCATTTATGAACTTTTGCATGATCTATACTTCTTTTCCGAAAGTTGCAACTGTCTGTTTTGACTCTTTTCAAAATCAAAGCTCGAACTTTGCAATAAACTCTAGTTTCTGTCTTTTGAAAACAGTGAGCTATATTATGTGTTATTATCACTATTATGGGTAGTTATGGCTTAAGCATACTGTAATCATGCATTTCAGCATTGATCATGCATATTTCTGCCATTTTGGACTTATTGTCAGTTTTAATATTTATTGGATCTTATTGCTCCTTTTAGAATCTGGTTCTACTGAGGCTTTTGAATATACTTCTGAACAACCTGAGCCTGCAACAGAAGTCTATTACTATCAAGGCAAGCGTCCTCTTTGCACCATATTGAACCCAGATTTTGTACAATAGCTTTTACAAATCCAGTGATATCTGTGCATGCTATTTTTCTGAAACTACAAAATGTGACTTGTAATAGCTAGCTATAACCTGACATGGTGGATTACCTTAATTATGACCATACACTCAACTCTAGTGTACTATATGGTCTATTTTCAGATTTGGCTTAGACATGCAGTCTAGAGATTTTAGAGTTTGACAAGCATATCTTGTCAAACATGGGAATCACAACTGAACTATTGTTATTTTAAACTCTTGGTCCAGTTTCTTTAAATCAGTCTTGAATTTGAAATTCAAATTGATCCGACAAGAGGAAGCTAGTGATGGTGCTTTTGTGCACAAGATTGGGTTTGTGGTGGACTTGTCAGGGTTAATTAAGGACCGAACTCGACTATTCGGTTCAAGTCCCCACGCATTTCCACATGCAGTGTATGTGCGTTTGTTTGGTTAAGTAAAATGTTGAGACTATTGAGTTGGAAACAGGAGAGTAAGAATATGTGTATTGACCTTGTATGGCATAGATGCTTTGGTCTGAGGACTGCGTTTTATGCCATGTGAGCTTTGTATGTCAGTATCAGATGTTCTTAGGAGGGTGAGGGCGTATATGTGCCTCGTCGCATATACGATACCTTAATGGTGCCGATAGCATTCGACTATGGGTAGGGAACCCAATTCGCTTTAAATTGTTTGGATCGGCATTACTGACGCAACATGTGTGCCCCGGTTAGGCAGATGCTATCAGTCGTTGTTTAAGCGGGATCAGTTCACACATGGGGGTCCAACTCAATAGTGTTAGCTTGTTGAAAATACCAAATCTTGGTTTCCGGTCGGCATACCAAAGGAAGTATGTCACCATTCGGAGGCATCCAAGGCAACGGGCTAGCTAAGTCATGTGGGTAAAGATGTACACCTCGCAGGTATAAATCGTTCGAATAGCCGTGTCCACGGTCATGGACGATAACTTGAACCGATATCACCTGATAGAGATTTTGATTTCCAAAATGTGGTTTCGGTTTATTTTCGGTTTGCATGAGGGAATCATGCATCGCATCATTTACATTTAATGTATTTACTTACTGTTTTACTTTATTTTTGATTTATTAAATTGCTTTATCAAAAGTTAGCCTTTGTAGGATAAGGTGTATCGCTTATGCAAATTTGAACCTTTATACCTTCCTGTTGTAACCTTATGCATGTAACAACTCTACTCCTTTGAATAGGATCTAATAACCATTTTCTTTGTTAGTTTGTGTAAGACTTGCTGAGTACCTTTTGTACTCAAGGTGCTACCACCTAATGTTGCGGTGAGGATGGTTTTCTATGAAGTACCGTTAGCGCCGATCGGGGTGACGCTAACGAGTGACGCTACTTCTTTCCTCCACGCAATTGCTGCGGTGGATGAGGCCATTGGTGGACATTTTCCGCTTATTTTGCTTCCACAGATATCGTTAAAGTGACCAAGTCACTTAATATTATAGTACTAACAGAATGATGTAACCTTATGTTTAATTATATCAATGTATGACTTGTATGTGTTTGATGCAATGTTGATAAAGGATATATATGCAATGGTCGTTGATCCTGGGAACCATTGTGAATCATATATATCCGAATCTCATTTCATCGACTCGCACTTGTTAAATTTATATCTTTAGCATGGTTTTTAACAAAGGGGCAGTACTGTTCCTTCATTAACAATTGTGCTACAGTATGAATTTAATTAGTAACATTTCCAATAACCGGGGGTCCTCACAGCGTTGGTATCAGAGCCAGGTTTCGATCCTGGGACGTGTGGGTTGAATATGAGACAACGAAGATGGCTTGAACTGATCAAAGACTACGACATGGGTATTCATTATCATCCTGGTAAAGCCAATGTTGTGGCCGATGCTTTAAGCAGAAAGTCACAATGCAACTGCATATCTTTTCTACCTGCCGAAAAAGACTTGTGTGCTGATTTTCGACGCTTAAGTCTTGAATTGGTGGGAAAAGGTTTCCTCGCTGCATTACATGTGGAGCCAACATTAGCATCTCAGATTCGAGGCCGCATAACCGATGCCGAGGTAGCCGAAATTAAGGAAAACATGAAAGCAGGTAAAGCCAACGAGTTTTCTGAAGATGATCGCGGTATGATTCGATATCGCAATCGTTTGGTAGTACCTGCTGATCCCCATCTAAAGAGTCTAATTCTTAGAGAGGCTCATAATTCTAAGTTTTCTTTGCATCCTGGGAGTACCAAGATGTACCAGGATTTGAAGAAAATATTTTGGTGGAGCCAAATGAAGAGGCAAATTGCTCAAGATGTTGTTGAATGTGATATTTGCCAAAGGGTTAAAGTCGAACATCCAAGCCGGTGGTACCCTTCACTTTGCCTATTCCACAATGGAAGTGGGAAGAGATCGGTATGGATTTCGTTACTGGTCTTCCCAAAACTTCCAAGGGATCTGATGCCATTTGGGTGATCATCGATCGTTTAACCAAAGTGGCTCATTTTATTCCGGTCAGGACTGATTTCAATGGCAAGCAATTAGCAGAGCTTTATATTGCTACAATTGTTTGTCTTCATGGTGTTCCTAAAGTCATTGTTTCTGACCGTGGTCCTCAATTCACTTCCCATTTTTGGAATAGCCTTCATCAGGCTATGGGAACTGAACTTTCTTTCAGTAATGCTTACCATCCTCAAACCAGTGGTCAAACTGAAAGAGTGAACCAAGTAATGGAAGATCTTCTTCGAGCCTATGTGCTATCTTATGGCAAGGACTGGGAGAAATCTTTGCCATATGTGGAATTTTCCTACAATAATAGCTACAAGCAAGTATTCAAATGTCGCTTTTGAAGCCTTGTATGGGAAAGCTTGTAGGACTCCATTGAATTGGTCCGAGTCGTGAAAGATCATTCTTTGCCTGCATTTGGTAAAAGAAGCAGAGGAGCAAGTTCGTTCGATTCGAGATTGTTGGAAAACCGCACGCCTCGTCGTAAGAGCTGCGCCGATCATCGCCGTCGTGAATTGAGCTTTGAGGTGGATGACCATGTCTATCTTAAAGTGTCACCCATGAAGGGCACTCATCGTTTTCAAGTAAAAGGGAAGCTCGCACCTCGTTATATCGGACCCTTCCGAATAATTGCCAAGTGAGGAGCTGTGGCTTACCAATTGAACTACTCAATCGCCAGATGCATGATACTTTTCATGTGTCTCAATTGAAGAAATGCCTTCGTGTTCCTATTGAGGCAACTGCTTATGAGCATCTTAATCTCCAACCTGATCTTTCTTATCAAGAACAACCAGTGCGTATCCTCGACACAATGGAACGCAGGACAAGAAATCGTACTGTCAAGTTCTTAAAAATTCAGTGGACTAATCATTCCGAGGATGAAGCCACTTGGGAGCGCGAAGATCTGATGCAGATTGAGCATCCCCATCTTTTTGTTGTTTAGTACTTTCCTTTAGATCAAGAAAGGAAAGTTTAAACAAAGCAATGTAAACAAAGATGTAATAATAACACTATGTTGTTATGTAAAGTTCTTCTTTGTTATCCTTGAAGGAAATCAAGGCAATAGATGTTGAGTTTCCTCATGAATCAGTTCCATTTCACTTCTTCCTGATCTTAACTTGTTCCAAATCTCGGGGACGAGATTTTCTTAAGGGGGGTAGGTTTGTAACAGCCCCAAGTTTATAAGCAGTAATAAAATGCTTTATGAACAGTAAAGAGATACTGTTCATGGCATTACTGTTCATGCTTACACTTTGGGCAGCATGTTACAAGTTAAAAACCTTCCCTTGTAGTCAAAACCCTAAAGAACCATTCAAAGTCTTAAAAGGATACAAGATAAAACTTGTATTATGACTGGGAAGTATTTTTATTAAAGCCTCGATAAATTATCTTGGCTAAAAATATTTTTGTTGCATTTTTTTGAAATTATTTGGGCTTAAAGAAAAATTTATTGTCTTTAAATAAATATTTTCGGCCTTAAATAAATATTTATGTATTTTACAAAGTGAAAATGTGGTTTATAAAATTTATCTGGGAAATATATCATCCCAAAGAGCTTACAGTAAAAATTTCATGAATTTATGAATTTATTTGCTATTTTTAAAAGCCCAGTCAAACCTTTTACAAATTTGAATAGGATTGGGTCAACTAAACTGGTCTAAACCTAGCCCTAGTACTGTAGCGACTCGCACCTTCGTGGTTGAGTCCAACTCAGTCCATTTGGTCCGGCTCTGTCACGTCCCAACGCGAGCCCAAAACTCCACACGTGATATGAGCCGTTGATCTTCAATCGAACGGGCGAAGCTATAACACCCCGCGAGCTGTCCACGTGTACACTTTAATCTCCACCGTTGGATATAGATCTAACGAGCGTGATCGGTGTATGCAACCGGACAACTCCGGATCCTTATTCAATCTCCACCGCTCGCTTCAATCCAACCGTGACGCCCTTTTCGTTTTAAACTTAAAGGCGCGCTTTTATCTCAGCCGTTAGATTCAAATCCTACGGCTTTTCCCTTTTTCCCGCGTGTTATAAAGCCCGCACTCCTCTGGACCGTTAGATCTTCATCGTGTGGTCCAGATTAGTGTATGCATTCGGACGACTCGATCCTCACAATCGTGGCCGCCCATCCTTGATCTAACGGCGCCGCTTATTCTAATTTGAAATCGAGCGCGCTTAAGCGGGCCTTTGGATTTCAATCCAACGGCGCTCTTTTGACCGTGGGCCTTAAAGCCCAAAATCGGTGGATCGTTGATTTCGATCGGTGGCCCAGAGCGATGTATGCAACCGACCATCCGGTTCAATTCCCAATCTCGACCGTAGGAAGCGCATCTAACGCGCGCGCCGCCGCACTTAAGTGGGGTGACGTGTATTCTTTAAGTGATCGTTGGATTCTAATCCAACGCCCCTTTGAATGTGACTCGCGGTTACGCGAAGGCTACATTAAATCACGGCCGCTCATGTGAGATCGTGTGGTCACATTGAACAATACCGCTGACTGCTTTTAACACTGCTTCATCGCAACGCCCATTTTTAATCGGACGGTTGTTGGTATTTTCGCATTTTAGGAGGCGCGCGCGGCTGTGACTGCCAGCGGGACCCACATGTCAGGTGATTCTTATCTTCTTCCCTCTCTCTCTGTGCGCAGTCTTCTCTGGAAATCAAGGAGAGGTTTATCCCAAAGTTTTTGCAACTAATTTTTGGGATAATTAGCCCTAAATGGACACCTCATCAAGCTCTAGACTTTTCCCAATTGCTCTGTAGCTCAACTCTCTTATATATAAACCCTAGCTTTTTGAGCTGCAGCCATTGTTGACCACTGAAGCTCATTTTCTTCCTTGCTGCCAGTGGGATTCTTGCTTCTATCCTTTACTTATCCATCCTTAAGCACTGGCTTTACTTACAATAAAGATTGGTTATCTTTTGTAGGTTAAATCCAGAGTTTATTTCTCTGTCCATCATCATCAGTTTTCAGAGTTCTTGGTATCTTTCCATACTAGTAAGCCAAAAACCCTAGTTTCGACATCTTGAGCATCTTAAGAACCTTAGAAGCTGCTGTGAATCATTCTTTTAAGCATCAGTAGCTTGATCTTGCTTCAAACTGAAAAACTGTTATTCTAGCTTTTCAGTCTTTTGTGTCATTTTCAAGACCTAGGGTTCTTCCTGTCAACCTATCATCTTATTTAGGTTTTGACTAAACCCTAGCAGCATGACAAATTGATCTTTCAATTCTTGTCATCATCTATTTTGACTCCTAGCTGAAATATGTCTCTGTTCTCTTGTCGGCTCAACCGACAAAATAGGTGTTTGCTTTAGCTTTTGTAATCTAACTAGTTAGGGTTAGACTAAGGTTGGTTTGGGATATTAATTACCCTAAAAGATCATGCTAAGATTCATTTATGAACTTTTGCATGATCTATACTTCTTTTTCCGAAAGTTGCAATCATCTCTGTTTTCACTCTTTTCAAAATCAAAACGGAACTTTGCAATAAACTCTAGTTTTCTTTTGAAAACAAAGTGAGCTATATTATGTGTTATTATCACTATTATGGGTAGTTATGGCTTAAGCATACTGTAATCATGCATTTCCAGATTGATCATGCATATTTCGCCATTTTGGACTTATTGTCGCTTTAATATTTATTGGATCTTATTGCTCCTTTTAGAATCGTTCTCTCGAGGCTTTTGAATATACTTCAACAACCCGAGCCCGCAATGTAAGTCTATTACTATCAAGGCAAGCATCCTCTTTGCACCATATTGAACCCAGATTTTGTACAATAGCTTTTACATATCCAGTGATATCTGTGCATGCTATTTTTCTGAAACTACAAAATGTGACTTGTAATAGCTAGCTATAACCTGACATGGTGGATTACATTAATTATGACCATACACTCAACTCTAGTGTACTATATGGTCTATTTTCAGATTTGGCTTAGACATGCAGTCTAGAGATTTTAGAGTTTGACAAGCATATCTTGTCAAACATGGGAATCACAACTGAACTATTATTATTTTAAACTCTTGGTCCAGTTTCTTTAAATCAGTCTTGAATTTGAAATTCAAATTGATCTGGACAAGACGAAGCTAGTGATGGTGCTTTTGTGCACGAGATTGGGTTTTGTGGTGACTTGTCCGGGTTAATTAAGGACCGAACTCTGACTATTCAGTTCAAGTCCCCCACGTACTTCCACATGCAGTGTATGGGTGCTGTTTGCTTAAGTAAAATGTTGAGACTATTGAGTTGGAAACAGGAGAGTAAGAATATGTGTATTGACCTTGTATGGCATAGATGCTTTGGTCTGAGGACTGCGTTTTATGCCATGTGAGCTTTGTATGTCAGTATCAGATGTTCTTAGGAGGGCGAGGCCGTATATGTGCCTCGTCGCATATACGATACCTTAATGGTGCCGATAGCATTCTACTATGGGTAGGGAACCCAATTCGCTTTAAATTGTTTGGATCGGCATTCGACGCAACATGTGTGCCCGGTTAGGCGGATGCAATCGATCGTTGTTTAAGCGGGATCGGCTCACACATGGGGTCCAACTCAATAGTGTTAGCTTGTTGAAAAATACCAAATCTTGGTTTCCTGGCCGGCATACCAAAGGAAGTATGTCATCATTCGAGGCATCCGAAGGCAACGGGCTAGCTAAGTCATGTGGGTAAAGATGTACACCCCGCAGGTATAAACTGTTCGAATAGCCGTGTCCACGGTCATGGACGATAACTTGAACCGATATCACCAGATAGAGATTTTGATTTCCAAAATGTGGTTTCGGTTTATTTTCGGTTTGCATGAGGAATCATGCACTCGCATCTTTTACATTTAATGTATTTACTTACTGTTTTACTTTATTTTTTGATTTATTAAATTGCTTTATCAAAAGTTAGCCTTTGTAGGATAAGGTGTATCGCTTTATGCAAATTTGAACCTTTATACCTTCCTGTTGTAACCTTATGCATGTAACAACTCTACTCCTTTGAATAGGATCTAATAACCATTTTCTTTTGTTAGTTTGTGTAAGACTTGCTGAGTACCTTTTGTACTCAAGGTGCTACCACCTAATGTTGCAGGTGAGGATGGTTTTCTCTATGATGTACCCGTTAGCGCCGATCAGGGTGACGCTAACGAGTGACGCTACTTCTTTCCTCCACGCAATTGCCTGCGGGTGGATGAGGCCATTGGTGGACATTTTCCGTTTATTTTGCTTCCGCTGTATACTGTTAAAGTGACCAGGTCACTTAATATTATAGTACTAACAGAATGATGTAACCATATGTTTAATTATATCAATGTATGACTTGTATGTGTTTGATGCAATGTTGATAAAGGATATATATGCAATGGTCGTTGATCCTGGGAACCATTGTGAATCATATATATCCGAATCTCATTCATCGACTGTCACTTGTTAAATTTATATCTTTAGCATGGTTTTTAATAAAGGGGCAGTACTGTTCCTTCATTAACAATTGTGCTACAGTATGAATTTAATTAGTAACATTTCCAATAACCGGGGGTCCTCACAAACAGTGTTTTCAGAATTCGATTTAAAAGACAGAGAGGTTTTGGGAAATTTTTAGAGATAGCTCCAGGGCTCCAAAAATTTCGAAATTTTTATGGAAGCTAACTAGAACAGAGGACCACCTTGTGAAATTTATCCAGGAGTTTTCATGCACCAGATTTCTCCCAATAAAATTCACAAGTTGCTGAACAGAAGTTTGACCAGATTTCAAACTAGGTTGACTTGGCCATTTGAAATAGCAAATAAAATCTAAAAATTGTGAGATAATTCAGGGAGGTAGATAGGATGATCAAGATGCTAGGAAAAATAACTTCAGAGGATGATCAGAAGTTTGAAGGCTAATAATTTGATGACAACAATTCCCAATCACAAGAATCAACTTCTAGAAAATTGGAAATTGCTAGGGAAAAATGTAGAAACTTTCAAATGATTTGAAGAGACAACAAAAGTTTTTATTTCTCCTCAAAATTTTACATTTGAAATACAAACCCTAAGTTAGGGCTGTTACAAGGACCAATTAGCAAAATATTTTTAACAGAAAAGAGAGGGGGATTTATGCAAAATCCTGACAACCTGGGCTTGGGCCTCTGCCCATGAGGCCTTGTGGCGGCTGGCTAAAAAGGGGGGAGGCACCACTCTCCCCCCCAAAACCCTAGCCGCCCCACCCCTTTCCCCTCTTCCCTCTTGTGGCCGCCACCTCCTTCTCCTCCCTTGGCTGCCCTCTTGCGCCTCCTCCCTCCACCTTTGCTCCCTCCTACGGTGAGACCATCCGCTGCCGGCGAGGATCACCCTTGGTGCTGCCCGGCCTTGCGAAGGAAGAAGGAGAGATCCACCAAGTGGTGCTCGGCCAAGAAGAAGAAGGAGGAGAAGTAGTGGAGAGGGGGAAAGGAGAGATCATGACCTGGGGTAGGTGTTCCACATATCCAGCAATGGTTCTTCAAGGGTATGTCTCTTTCCCCCTTCCGATTAGTCGCGAACATGATTTTTAAGCCGAGTCGGGTTTACATTGCGTTCTGTCCAGAAACTTTCGTGGCTGTTTTCGTGTTCTTAGAAGCAGAATCTGGGAATCTCGTCTCCTAGGATATTGTGCATAATGTTCTTAGCTTTCAGTGGCCACCAAGAACATCTGATTCCGACATTCGAGTCAAAAGTTATGTTATTTTTAGTGTTTACTGTCCAGAATCCTGACGAAAATCTGCAGTCATCTTGTTTAATAAATAAGAAATTGTTAAGTGCCGAATTAGAACTTGGGATCTCCTAGAGAGTTGTAGGTTATCTCGTTACCTTTCATTGCCGACAAGAATCACATCATTTGGACCTTCGTAGCAAAAGTTATGATTTTTCTTAGGGAGTCTGTGCTGTGGAATGGTGGTTGGTCTGACAGGTTTTAGTGTTTCGACTTAAGCGTGTGTTTAGAAGAAACATCAGAGGGGCTCACCACAATGAAAAATGTAGATAATCCTTCCAGATTTCAGGAAAACTAAAGATCATGAAATTCGGACGAACGTAGAGAAAGTTATGATAATTTCATTGTTGCTGTCCAGAGACCGGACGTGAGAATTGATACTCTGTTGTTTGGTTTGGTAGGGCTAGTAAAGGACCGAATCAGAGAACCTCACCAACTAGGTTTAGAAGGGGAGTTCAATAACCTTTTCAGATTGTCCAAGATCAATCCATTTGGATTTCTGTACATTTAGTTATGATTTTTCGAAGGGGGCTGTTCTCTGGAAAAGAAAACTGACAGCTAGCAATAGAGTTGGGGATCGCGTTTAGTGGACGATGTGCTCATTTTGTGTTTATGGTTTTGTTATTAGACTTATATGGTAGCCTTAGCATGTCTCAATTGTATGTCCAGGTGTGGGTATGGCTCCGGGAGCAGTACCGTATCCTCGACATCCACCTTCACACGGTTGAGCCAAGTGCATTATTTGTTAAATGCGTGTGATTGATTGGCTATGTTTGTGTGCTTTTTTGATATATGGTTGCATAGCAAGATGGCTTACTTGATGATTGTTTAAGTATGATGATTGCTCAATTATGCTTATGCTTTACTGTGGTACAATGTTGTTGTCTTTTGGTAAGATTGCTGCTGAATAAGAGATGAGCATATGCATATTGAGAAAATGCTGAGGCTTGGTCACGCGGTGACCAAGCATGTTTCCCCTTTGAGATCCCCGTCATGAATGTGACGGGCCCGAGATCCCCACACTCGTGGAGTGTGGGTTGAGGTCCCGTTACTTGCGAGTAACGGCAATTGGTCCTCGTGCGTGCGCGCACGAGCATGGGTATGCGGCGACGGTTGCATACTCGCAGACACGTGTAATGCACACGAAAGTTAAAGATAAATGATCCTTGAGCATTGCATTTGCATATGAGATGTTCTATTGTTGATCTCCTTTACGTGGATGCCGATGTTATAGTTTCTTTATGTACTTGCCGAGTCTATGGACTCACTCTTGCTTTTATTGTTGGTTTAGGTACCGAGCCAAGAACGACATGCATGGGGAAGTAGATCGCTAGTCACACACATGCCACACTAACTAAATAAAGATGAATGATCTTCAGAACATGATTGATTTTAGTAAATGCAAAGATTATTATGTTTTGTCTCATGCAATGGATTAAATGTAATAATGATGAGTAGTGGAACTTCATATCTCTCTAGTTATGTTAAATACTTAGCATGTCTTTGATTATCTTTTGATGTCTTTGGATGAAAGTTTTAGTTAATATTTGATTAATCTGTGTGTTGGAACCTTCGTGTAATTAACTTTACAATGGAGGTTCTGCCGAAATTTATTAAGATTGTCTAGTTAGTAGCATTCTGGGTCCCTTCTGGACTGGGGTGTTACAGAAGCACTTCTTCATGGTCTGCAGTAGGAGGGCGTCGCGGGGGTGGAGACCCCTCGCCACGAAGAGCTCTCAAACGAGTGGTAGGGCCTGACATCCTGAAGTGACAAGGAAAATTAAAAAGCGGCCAAGATTGCTGGAAAAGGTGTGAACCATAAATCGGGACAACAAGCACATAGTTCTTAAATAAGCATGCATAATGATATAAATTGCATGAGAACATAACACCAAATGGGCGTACAAAGGCGCTAATGCTAGTACAAGATCCATAAATTCAAATCATAGTTTTCCCAATGCGATTATATCCATAAAGGCCCGTGGGCGAAAGTAACCATCTCAAACAAAGGTTCTTGCAATAGAAACATTAATAGTTCAATTACTACTACTTATTACAGGAATTTTAAAGATACTTGCTCGACCATGAGCCTACAACATTCTAAATGTTGTTCCGGTCAAAGTTCACCGGGAACTCGTCCAGAAGATGTGCCCCAGGGGATCCCGTATCATCGGGGTCACCTAGATTAGGAAGACGCAAAGGGGAGCCTTGCTCCATCACGTGGCCTCCAGCAGGTTCCATCCTGTGCGTACGAGCAAAGTCGACCGACATACGGGCCTAGCGTCTCGCCCCATAGTTGGGTACACACCCTGGCACTTCCGGAAGACGGTACATCGGTGGTGCTGAAGCATATGGGGAAATCTCATTTGCGCCATAAACCACATGGCGGTCAACGATCCCCATGTTGCACATGAGTTGTAAGTGCCCTTGGGCCACCACGAGACGTTGATGAGTCTCGTACAACTCATACACAGTGCACCGATGAATTTGGTCCATGATATGAACCAATCTTGCCAACTGCCTAACCTGGGAATCTTCCCCAAACTGGATCCGGGCAAAGGTGTCCACCTTCGTGCCACGCTCCCTCATAGGAAAATGGTCGTAAGGCATCTGAGACAACTCCATCAAATCATAACGGAGGTGGCTCATAGCCACACGAGCCACTTCCTGTAGAGCTATGGCCTCAGAAGTGCCACGTGCCTGGAAACAGTATGGGATACTCCCCGTGACTTGTCTGGCGATAATGTTGATCACGACCAAATATTCCTCCATGCCTGGCCCCCTATCGCGGCGATAGATGGCGTAGGTCAGCTGGTAAGTAAAGTTCGCCCTCCACATCATATCTCGGAGAAGCGCGGGGTATCCATCCATGTTCTCAGCTTGAGTTTCTTTGGGTATTGACGACTCATCTAAAGGCAAGAAAACACAAGGTAAGACTTCTTTTTCAATCGAAACAAGAGTAAGGTAAGGAAAGGCACTAAGAGCGATGAGGAATAAAAGATATTCCTAACTTATCCTTTCTGAAAGTAACTTGTTAATTTCAAAATACTTCGACTCAAAAAGGCTTACTAACACTAACGCCAGTGCTATCTCTAACCTACAGTCAATATGGCTCTAATACCAACGCTGTGGGAACCCTGGGTTATCTCCATAAGACCGAGACTAAGCATGGTCTTAAGGACATAACTCTGAATCTCCGATAAATGGATTCCAACTTAACTCAATCTAAATGGGAGGCCTGACAGGAAACTAGAGCCCCGACGATCATGCGCGCCGCTCCTCTGCTGGCACTACATGATTGTCGGTTCTCCAGCAAGTCAAGCACTACACTTAGTGAGTTAAATAGGAAGCCATGAACAGCGAGTATGACTTATATTGGCTCCCAAGATCAGCGATCAATATAACCATACTCTCATACAACGTTGATCACATCCATACAACACTCATACATAAATAGTACAAAAGTCATACATCATAGTTTCAAGTTTACAACTACATAAGTGGCCGACCGGCCAAATTAAACAGGTTCATAGCGGAAGCAAGTAAATAAACCAAAATGCCTGCAGTGGTATGCCCCATAACCCATCGACAACCGACTGGGAGCTAAAGATAGCACACTACTCATCGGTGTCGCCTAAATCGACACCGACAAGCTCATCGGTCTCAATATCTTCGTCACCTGTAAAAGCCAGCAAACATCTGGCTGAGTACAAAAGAGTACTCGCAAGTCTTACACAAATAAAAATAGTTATGCATAAGGTCATTCAAAGGAAAGACTCATATTGGCTTAGTTTTGCGAAAGAGACGCAACACTGAACAACCTACACGTACTAGTTTTTCAAGTGCCATTTCAAAATCAGATTTGAAGTAGAAGTAAAACATGTGAACAAGTAATGATTTCAATAACAATTAAATCATACAAATAGCAAAGTGGCTGTCCCCTTTGATACAACAATAAGTATGAACATCCTATTCATGACGATACCAAGTTATAACCACAATTTTAAATTCCAAGTCTAACAATAAGCAGCCACAAATTTCAAAAGGTCGTCCATGACCGTGGACACGGCTATTCGAATAGATTTGTACCCTGCAGGGGTGTACTACTTTACCCACATGACTTGATTAGCCCGTAAGCCTCTAGATGCCTCCGAATATAGCACACTTCCTATGGTATGCCGGCCAGGTAAATCAAGATATGGTCGTTTTTAGCAAGAAGATCCCATTGGGCTAAGTCCCTCAACCTAGGGCTCCTAGGAAACACAAGACGTTAACGTCTCCATCCTATCGGCCCAAAAGGAACACATGATTTCTCGGTCCTGTGCCCTTACAATTTCACCACCGTGGGACTCAACGCAATAAAACCTTCCCCCTACTTAACCATACAACACCCATATACCGCGTGTGATAGCACGAGTGTTGCTTGAACAGCAGGTACCCAAAGTTCGGTCCTTAATTGTCCAGACAAGTCCAACCACATACCCAATTCTCGTGCACAAAGCACCATCACTAACCAACACTTGTCCAGACCAAAAGCTCGTTTAAAGTGACAAAATTTAACTTATAAAATAGGTACAAAGGTCTGGAACAAAAGTATGTAAAGAAGGTTGTGTTTATCCCACAATTGTCGGGTTATTCCCGACAATCAGACTACCGTTTCTAGACTTGCATGGCTAAGCATACTTGAACAATATAATTCCACACATCCTATCATAAGCATTTTGATACAGGAATAATTCATGGATAGCCACAATGAAAAGAGTATAGGATGTGTCTAACTACTCATCACAAAAATAGCGACAATATCAAAATAGCATGCAAGCAATTATCATTGCAACTATCCTAACAAAACTGGGATCAAATATGATGCAAAAAGAAAGTTCAAATGATGCTTGCCTTGCTGGAAAAGTAGTTGTTCACTCTGAGTAGCGTAAGAGTCAATATCAATTGCTTCAGAATCTAAAGAATAAAGACCGATATAAACACCGAGAAATACTCTAAAAATCAAGATGCTAAAAAATGCATGATTTTTCTACAGTAGCTAAGTCATGATTTTAGATGATTTTTGGTGAAATAATTATTTCATTTTGATTTAGTATATGAAAGTTATGGTGGTTTGAATTTCAGATTTCAATATGCCTTCATTCATGTAATTTAATTATGAGGCGAAAATTTGTAGAGCAGTGGTGAGTACATGGATTACATGGATAAATAGGCAATATTATTACAAGTTCAAAACAGTTGAGTTTGCCTCAATAGGAGTTTTCATGATTTAGTTATGAATTCCAAAAGTTACCAGCATTTCCTTTTGTAAAAATAATAGTGTTAAAGGATCAATCTCCAAAATAATACTCTCTGCTGTAGAGACAAGGTTGAAACAAATTTTAGCATAAATCTCAATAAAAATAAAAATTATTAGAAGTGGTTTCACTAATTTTGGAGTTAAAAAGAATTTGTTATGCATTTTAGAAGTTATTCATATTTTACAGTGTGTAAATAAACCTATTATGGATTTTTATAAAGCGTTTAACCCTTTTCTCACCGAGCGCGGTGCTAGCCACTGCCACTGACAAGCGGGTCCGCTTGTCAGCGGCCCACTGCGAGGCGCACACACGTGAATCACAGAGCCACGCTCGTGAGCCGTTGGATTAAGATCCAACGGTCCAAAATTGTGACCCGGTCGGCCCAACCTATCCTGACCGTCGATTTCTAATCCAACGGTGCAAAATCGTGGCGCGTTCGAGACGACCCGATCGGCCCAACCAATCCTGACCGTCGACTTCTAATCCAACAGTGCAAATCAAAATTTAGTTATGGGGGTTGTTTTAATGCACAGCACGTGTCTATTTCCTTGGGCCCACATGTAAGTGAGTTTAGCCGTTCTTTTCCGACAGTAATTAAATGCTAATGACGAAGGTTTACTCCTAATCACCTGCTACAGTGACTGTCCGAGTAAGACAACGGGAGTTTCTCCCATGCGTTTGCCTGGCGGTTCGCTGGCGAATCAGGCCACAGCGGCGCCGGCCAAGAGCTTGTACAGAAGTAAAATAGCAAAGCGCTCCCAAAGAGAGTAGTCTCGACGACTGAGCCGGCCCAGAATGGCAGTTAGCCGGAGTTGAGCGGCAACGCTCAATACGGCAAACACAACAATAGCAAAGTGAAGCTCCGCAGTGCAAACAAGCGGGTGCCCGAGGTCCTAGGGGCTAAGAGAGATCTACCTAAGCAAGGAAAAGTGCTCGGGGAGGCTTGGAGTAGCGGGAGCTCTGTTGGCGCTGGAGAAGGAGATGGTGGCGGCACGGCCTCGCGAGGAGAGGTGACCCTGAGCACAACCAACAAAATGAGTGGTCGGGGCAGCTCAAGGATCTTATGAGGATGTTGTGAGAACAAGGAATCGGCAAAAAGCTTACCAAACTGAAGTGGGAGATGAAAGGGTTTGAACTTCGACCGAAAAGGGCAAACTTCAATTCAACAAGACCCTGTCATGTTTTCATGAAATTGCTTGAGGGGTTTTTAACCTCATGCCAAAATATACGAGATGACACGAAAGAAAAACCAAGGAACACACCAGAGACCAAGAACACCACTTGGTGTCCTCGAGAGCGTGCTCTGGAACAGCCGAGAGCACGACAAAGGGGCTGGACGCTACAAGCAACATGAGGAGCTTGTATTAGCAAAATGGGTAAGGCGTTGAACAAGGAAAATAATGGCATCACCCGATGGAAGCTTACCACCGTAGAGAGCAAGAACAACCTTCCCTCTTCTCGGTCAACAGAGAAGAAGTGAGGGAGAAGGAAGGGTGCCGAAGGTGTATTATGCTCGGGTGATGACGGGAATGGAGGCGGCGTCAAGCGAGGAACGCACCGGAGTGGCCAACGATAGCGGTGGATTGACGGCGTTGAAGGGCGTCAACTGGGCGTGTCGAGGTGACATGGCCGCGTGGCGCAGGTGTTCTGAGCCCGCGGCGGGAGGTAGGAGATGAGCCTGACAGCGCGGGCCCACGGTGTCAGCGGCTCATCGCGCACGAGCGGACGGGGTTAAGTGATTTGGCGTGCACCGTTGGATCTTGGGTGGATGGCTCAGATTTGAAGAGACGATCGGAACGGCTAAAAGGGGTACGCGATCTGGACCGTTGAACTTCAATCGGACGGTGGATACCAGTTGGGTTTGACGC
The DNA here is from genome assembly GCA_036346255.1 of Ampelocalamus luodianensis. Lineage (NCBI taxonomy): Eukaryota > Viridiplantae > Streptophyta > Magnoliopsida > Poales > Poaceae > Ampelocalamus > Ampelocalamus luodianensis. The sequence continues at coordinate 65,977,117 of CM070620.1, read as the reverse complement.
GGTGCATTTAGGCGGTCGGGCTGGGTCAGCTCACCGAGTCGGGCTCGAGCCCAAGGAACAGTAGCGACCGGTTTGGGTTTAGGGTTTTGACTGAGAATTAAAATAGTTCCTCTACTTTGACCAGAGGCTTAAAAATAGGAATAAAATTCCTAAAATCATGAAATAATTTGTGGGGGTTCCTGTGATATCCTAGTTCCATAAAAATTATTTGACCCTACTATTCATGATATAATTTGTATAATTTAAAATTCAAACATAATGTTGGTCTTTAAATTGTGTTTGAATTTTCATAGGGTTCAAACCAGTCCCAAAAATTTAGGAAAAATTATATTAATTCATGATAATTAATAAGGTATTTGAATAAATTATTTTCATAGGATCTTTAGTAGCATTTATTTCATTTTTTAGTTTGGAGTTCAATTCAAAGTGTATGTATCATATAGTTTTTTTTTAGATTTTCCAAGTACAATATTTATTGAAAAAGTTTCAAAACATGATGCATGCTAATGAGATGCATAATAAACCTATTTATTAATTTGGGGATGTGACATGCACCAGGTGGGAATGTAAGAAAGTATGTCATGAAGGACCACCCACACATCCAAAAAAGACAACTTTGGTGAGACATCGCAAATTATTTGGCCAGGTCCTGCCCATTTAAGACTTGTGGTTACACGAAGGGCTTAGCAAAGTAACGCTCGAAGACCAGTCCTTAATTGACATGGGCGACATTCTCAACCCTGGGGCGTCGGCTGACACGACCCACGTGCACTCCCCGTGCACCCACCATGAAACCAACCATGGTTCGCCCACGTCCAAAACATTTTCCAACCTTTGGATTTGAAAAACAGATTTCCATGACAACCTAATGCCATGGTCAAAAACACTTAAGGTAAAACATTAGTCTTTGGCAAAAACTTCCCAAATCAAGATTTTTGGTCTAAGCACAGCTAAGCATTTCTTTTACAAGAGGTCCTAGTCATACTAAAGCATTAACCAGGTTTTTCATCTAAGGCGACAACAAGTCCAGTTGCAAAGTCAATATTGGCCATACAAAGGAGTTAGGTCTAGCTATGAGTGTAAATATGGATATTGAAATATTAAGTAAAATATGCATGCAGTACTTAGCTTAAAACATAAAGTACATAGATTGAAATAGTGGGTGCTAATATGATCAAGGGCATGACTTGCCTTGCTCAAAGGCTTGGGGATCTTCCTCCTCAAAGAACTCGGGCACCTCCGTGTAGTCGCAATCTACACGAAGGAACAAAACCAACTCAAAACAAAGCACAAACAAAAGCCAAAATAACTTCAAAGAAACACCAATAGAACCAACAAATCAGCTCCGAACGTTTGGGGGAGGTCCAGGGAGCTGGTCGGAGGAGGGTCCAAAGAGTTGGTTGAGAGAGCGCTAGAGAGTTGTAAATGAGGAAGAAGACAAAGATGGAGTGTTGTCCAAGCCTATAAGGCCTGGGCTGCAGGGGGTTCAAGGGCACACATGTTCAAGGGTAAGTGGAGGATGTGATGGGAGCAGGTAAAGGAGGGGACAACAGGGAAGGAGAGGTACAACGGAGGTGATAGCATTAAATGTGTCGCAGCAACATTTAATGTTCAGAGTCTTTCTGCTGCAAGCGTACAGAAAGGAGAAAGTTGACAGGGCTGGTTCAAACAAAGAGGTCCAACCACGGGGTGGTCATAAGAGGAGGTCCTGCGGGAGGAGGTCCTGAGGAGGAGGTCCCACAAAGGACAAGGGAGGTCTTGTCCCACTAAGGTGGTCTTGCAAAAAGACCACGGAGGGTGGTCTTTGCAAAAAGACCAGAGGTCATGACCACAAGGGGTGGTCGTGACAAAAGAGGGTGGTCTTTGCAAAATGACTAGAGGTCTTAACCACAAGGGGTGGTCGTGACAAAGGAGGGTGATCTTTGTAAAAAGACTAGAGGTCACGAGGAGGAGGAGGAGGAGGCCCAAAGGACAAAGAAAAAGGCGCAACAAACCAGGGCCATACGATCTTGATCGGGTGGTCCACAGAGACAGGAACGTTCGGACCATGCGAATGCGCACTTACATCGGGGCCGCTCAAACTCAATCAGACGCACCACAATGCAAGGGGACGTTTAGACCATCCGAACACCTCCTCTCAATCGGGCCATCCAAACAAGATCTAACAGTCCAAGAGAGGGGAAGGTGCGCACAGGACCTGGACCTAAGAGAGGTCCAGCACAAAGGAGCTTTTAAAGGGGGAGATTCAAGGAAAGAGGATCTAATAGAGGAGATCCAAAGAAAAGAGGTTCAAGGAGGTCCCAACTACCAAGATAGAACCAAGGAGAAGTCCTGACGATCAAGATCTCACGAGGGGGAGGTCCTGACGTTCAAGATGAGATCCATGGGGGTTTGAAACACAAACCCGAGCTTAAAATTACTCAAGGGTGGTCGTGACTTAAAAAGGAAGGTCAGAACCACAGAGAGGTCTGGACAAGGAAGAGGTCCAAATGCAAAGGAGGTCTAAACCTAAGGAGGTCTGGACCACTGAGAAAACAACGAGATGTCAAGACAAAAGAGAACAAGGCAAGCATATGAGGGGAGAGAACACCAGTGCTCTAACACTCCCATAAACCTAATAAAACCAACAGGGAATTTAGTTGAAGTTGGGGTTGGTCACTTGAAAATCATTCCAAAATCTCAGTTTAAGCATTTAGACTTCGAGCAAACCAAATGGTTCACTTTATTCTGAAATTTCCAAAGGCTCCAAAAACCAGGGTGTTACAAACCTACCCCCCCCCCTTAAGGGAATCTCGACCCCGAGATTCAATCTTGGCCGACAAAGAGGTGCTGATACTCAGCCTTGAGGTCTTCTTCACGCTCCCAAGTGGCTTCATCTTCGGAGTAATGGCTCCACTGCACCTTGCAAGATCTGAGGACGTTGCTTAAGGTGACACGTTCTGCAACGTCCAAAATCTTGATTGGTTACTCCACATACGTGAGGTCCTCTTGGAGATCAACACCATCTAGGGAGGTTTGCTCCTCTAAAACTCAAAGGCAATTCTTCAATTGAGATACATGAAAGACATCATGTACTGCGGACAAGCTTGCCGGCAATTCCAACTGATAAGCAACTTCACCTTTTCCTTCCAAAACTTTAAACGGTCCGACAAATCTTGGTGCAAGCTTACCCTTGGTGTGAAACCTTTTTACTCCTCTAAGGAGAGTTACACTGAGATACACATGGTCTCCCACTTCAAATGACAAAACTCTTCTTCGGTTGTCAGCATAGCTCTTTTGTCAGGACTGAGCTACTTTCAACCGTTCCCTGATGAGCTTCACTTTGCTTTCAACTTCATGGATCACCTCAGGTCCAAAGAACTGACACTCACCAACTTGGTCCCAAAGGAGAGGAGTACAACACTGCCTTCCATACAAAGCTTCAAAGGGGGGACATCTTCAAGCTGGTTTGGTAGCTGTTGTTATAGGAGAACTCGGCATAAGGGAGGTTTTTGTCCCAACTCTTTCCATAATCCAGCGCATAGGCTCAGTGCATGTATTCAAGGACTTGATTCATACATTCTGTTTGCCCATTGGTTTGAGGATGATAGGTTATGCTGAAACTGAGACTTGTTCCCAAAGCTTCATGTAGACTTTCCCAAAATCTAGACGTGAAGAGAACCTCTGTCGGACACAATGCTCTTAGGAACTCTATGCAAGCAAACAATTCGAGCCAAGTACAACTCTGCCAATTTATTACCTGCATAAGTGGTCTTGACAGGGATAAAATGTGCCACTTTGGTCAAACGATCAATCACCACCCAAATGGTGTGAACCGTGTGAGTCAAGAGTACATTAATGGCGTGGTTGCTGTTAGAAGAGCCGCTGAGCAGGATATGTTGAAAAAGGGGATAAAATATATGTATTGTCCATGCATTGATTGTGATAATCTGAAGATGTTTACCAACCCGGCGCAGATAGAAGCACACTTGATTCGAAGGGGTTTCAAAAAAGGGTATACATGTTGGACCAGTCACAGTGAAGAGCGACAGGAAGTTAGTAATAACGACATCGCCGAGGAAGTCAACGATATGCCGGATGTAGACTTTGCTTTTGATGAGGATAGGTCACACGATGACAATCTGGATCAGATGCTACGCGATGCAGAAGAGAACTACAGTGAGAGAGAGTTTTGTAAATTCGAGCGCTTAATGGAGGACTTGGTGAGACCTTTGTTCCCTGGCTGCAAGCCGGAATATACAAGGTTGTCAACCGTGATTGAACTGCTTAAATTAAAAGCAAGTAATGGTTGGTCCGATAAGAGTTTCACGGCGTTGTTAGGTCTCCTAGCGGACATTCTTTCGGAGGGAAACGTGTTGCCCAACACCACCTACCAAGCAAAGAAGGTTCTTTGTCCATTGGGAATGGAAGTAGAAAGAATACATGCATGTCCGAACGATTGTATCCTCTATCGTAAAGAGTATGCAGACATGCATGTATGTCCCGTGTGCAAAGCATCCCGATACAAGCGTCAGAATACTGCTATGTTGAAGCAAGGACCTCCTGCTAAGATGTTGTGGTATCTTCCTGTGATCCCACGTTTGAAGCGTTTATTTGCGAACTCAAAAGAGGCAAGATTGGTGCGTTGGCACTCAGAGGACCGTAAGAAAGATGGAAAGCTAAGACACCCTGCTGATTACGCGCGGTGGAGAAACTTCGATCGGAGCTTCGAAGAGTTCGGTGCAGAACCAAGGAACATAAGGTTAGGGTTGCGTACAGATGGAATGAATCCTTTCGGTAACATGAGTAGTCGACATAGCACCTGGCCTGCGAATCTATGCATGTACAACCTTCCTCCTTGGTGTGTATGAAACGGAAGTACATTTTGATGTCACTACTTATCCAAGGGCCAAACAACTGGGAATGATATTGATGTGTACCTAGCACCATTCTTTGGAAGATCTTGTGACACTGTGGAGCGAAGGGGTGCAGTATGGGATGCGATAAACGAGAGAACTTCACTTTACACGCCATGTTGTTCGCACCATCAATGATTTTCCTGCCTGGGTAACTGTGGGCTTGATACAAAAGGAGCCAAAGCTTGTCCGCACCGCTAGATGCTACAGAGAGTATATGGCTAAACAACTCACGAAAGCGTGTATACGCGTCACCGTAGGTTCCTTCCCGTGAGTCACCCATACCGGAAGATGAAGAAACAATTGACGGAAATAAGGAGGACGGTTCAGCTCAAGGGCTTTTAGAGGAAAGATGTCTATGATATGGTTAAGGATATCGATGTTGTGCTTGGGAAGGGACGTCAATTAAGAACCCGTCGAAGAACATCCGGAAGAAGCGATCAATTTTTGGGACTTGCCTTATTGGGAGCACTTAGAAGTTCGCCATCGCATCGGCGTCATGCATGTGGAGAAGAATGTATGTGATAGCTTGATTGGTCTCTTCATCGAACATTAGTGGCAAAACAAAGGATGGTGTTAACGCACAGAGAGACTTGGTCGATATGAACATAAGGACCGAAAGTTAGCACCGCAAGAGACCGTCACAGAATAACGTACCTCCCCGACTTGCTACACTCGTCCAAGGCCGAGAGATATGAAGCGTGCGAGCTTGCATGGTGTGAAAGTCCCGTCTCGTTACTCGCTAACATTAAGAAACTTGTTTCTATGCAAGATTTGAAATTAATTGGTATGAAGTCGCATGATTGTCATGTCTTGATGACACAAATGCTTCTGTTGCAATTAGGAGTATCTTGCCGAACAAGGTCCGAGTAGCAATCTTGAGGCTGTGTTATTTCTTCAACTCAATTGCTCAGAAGGTCATCGATCCCCAAGGACTAGATGCTCTACAGGCCGAGGTGGTGACGACTCTATGTCATCTTGAGATGTATTTCCCTCCGTCATTTTTCGATATCATGGTCCATCTCATTGTTCACCTTGTGAAAGAGATAAAGATATGCGGCCCTGTGTTCCTACGTTATATGTACCCGTTTGAGAGGTACATGGGAATTCTCAAGTCCTACATACGGAATCAATCTCGACCGGAGGGCAGCATCATCGAAGGTTATGCAACGGAAGAGGTCATTGTGTTCTGCGTCAACTATATGGCTCAGGTGGATCCGATAGGTGTGCCTCTATCTCGTCATGAGGGGAGACTTGATGGTATCGGGACCATCGGAAGGAAATCAATCACTCCCGATCTGGATACATACGCTCAAGCCCATTTCATGGTCTTGCAACACATGACCGAAGTGTCCCCGTACATCGATGAGCACAAAGACATGGTACGCCAACAGAATCCAAACCGGTCAGAGGTTCGGATCATGAGAGAGCACAACCGTCGGTTCAACGGATGGTTAAAGGTGCGAATCACTGGGAGGTCATCAAGTGATGATACATTGCTATGGTTGGCACAAGGGCCACAATTTACAATTGTCACATGGCAAGGATATGACAAAAATGGGTACACATTTTATACGACAGCTTAGGATAGGAAGAGCATAGTCCAGAACAGCGGTGTCCGCATAGATGCATTCAGTACCGACGGGCTGAGGAGCTCGTACTATGGGCAAATAGAGGAGATATGGGAGCTCGACTACGTGCTTTTCAAGATCCCCTATTTGGTGCCGTTGGGTCCATCTCCACAGTGAAGGTTGACAAATGCGGCGTCACTACCGTGGACCTTGAACGTGTCGATACAAAGACGAACCATTAAATCTTGGCTAATCAAGTTGTTCAAGTATTCTATGTAACCGACCGGCAAATAAGAAACGCCACGTAGTTCTTCATGGAAAAGAAGGATTGTCGGAGTTGAGAATGTAGTGGACGAGGAAGAATACAATCAATTTGACGAGTTGCCTCCTTTCGAGATGGCATCGGGCTCGACGAAGAACCGATGAGGAAGCTAGCTATATGCGCGCCGATCATCATGAAGGGCTATATTTTAATTAAGAATTTAATCCATTGTAATTAATTTATTCTATAACATCATGTGTTATGGACTTGTAATCTCATATATTTTGATATTGATGTCAATGTGGACGTTCATCGTAACCGACAATTGGTTTTTGAAGTAAAATGTGTTATGAGCTTGTCTTCATATATACTTGTCACGTGTTTTGTCATCTCTCATATATTTTGATATTGATGTGAATGTGGATGTTCATTGTAATTCATATATACTTGTCACGAGTTTATTGTAATTGATAATTGCGGATCTATCACGACGGTTCTATAATATAACCGCGTCAGTGATAATGAATCGCGCGAGCAGTTCTAATATAGAACCGTCGTGATATGAGATTATCTCGAGCGGTTATATTTGATAACCGTCGTGATATCCCGACAAAACCAATAGGTAATCTGTGATAAAGCTAATCACGACGGTTTAATACACAAACCGCTCGTGATATGGAACGTATCACGACGGTTATTAGATAGAACCGTCTATGATTACTTATCAAAGACGGTTTTAGTAAAGAACCGCTGTCATAGCCTCTTATAAGGTGGGAACCGCTGAGGTTTCCTCACTCGTCCCTTCCTCTCCCGCACCACCGAGTTTATCGTGCGCTCCTTTGCCTCCTCTAGGGCTCCGTTCACCGCCGCCTCCGACCTCGACATCGCCGTCCCGACCTCGCCGCCGCCGCTCCGACCTCGCGCCCGACCTCAACATCGCGCCCGACCTCGGCGCGCTCCGACCAGCGCCGCGCTCCCGACCTTAGCACCCCGACCTCGGCTCTGCGCTCGACCTCGGCGCCGCTCCCGACCGCGCCGTTGCTCCGACTCGGCGCGCTCCCGACGCGCGCGCCTGCTTCCGACCTCGGCACCCCGACCTCGACATCGCTGCGCCCGACCTCGGTGATAGCCTCTTAACGTGCTCTGTCTCTTTGCATATATATACACTTTGTGCTAGTTGTTTTGATCCGTGATTGAGATTGATATTTGAGACTAGCTCGAAGATATTGCAAAGAAATGAGTGATTCGGGTTTTGCTCTGTGATGTTCATAGCCATATTCTGATAATTGTTTCAATAATTAATTCAGTCTTTTGAGCTCTATAATTGAGGTAGCTACCTGCTGTCTATGTGTGTTTCTATGATTACTTTCGGTAGTAGTCAAGAGCTTTGGATCATTTTGTTCAGAGAGGATTGATTAGCTTCTAATCTGTTATACTTGTCTGATTTTGTATCGGCAAAAGGCCTCAGAAGCTGAACACTGAACCTGTGCTGCTTTTGTTCTAGAAGCACTTCTTTGTTCTGTTTGCTGATACTAGTATTGATTCTGTGATCTTGCACTCTACTTAGCTTCTGCTAGCCGAAAGATAGTGTAGTTTAAATACATTCTGTAAAGAATTTCTATTGTCATACAGTTAGTTAGCTATAATAAGAGCTCATAGTCTGAATTTTAGTTAATTGATTCAGTTTGTGAAGTATATTAGGCTTAAGGGCGGTCATGGCAAGGTTTTTGAACTTTGCATCTAGCCTTCTGAGAGCACCTTTTAACATCAAGAATTTGAGCTTTATGCTGATTTATGGTGTTTTACTGATATTTATGATAAGCATATTGCTGTGTTTAGATGACATGGTAGAATTTCATGATTTCATGTTATTTTGGTCATTTAAACTCTGGTTGAATTATGCTGGGATGTCATTAATTATTGCTGGAATTAATTTGGTATATATAGATATTGATGGCACCATATATATTTATCGTGTTTTCACATACTTTGAGCTATAGCTGATCTCCACATCCAAAATATAATTTTCACATACACGGTTTGTTTTCTTCGGTGTGCTTAACCCTTGGCCCTGGCCTGGGTAGTAATATATCTCAAACTAATTATATAGATAGCAAGTAAGCTAGATGGCAGAGGCACCATCTTCCCCGCCGTCGCCGACGCCGCAGATTGCAGAGGCACCATCTTCCCTGCCGTCGCCGACGCCGCAGACGACAATTACACGAAAGCGAGATGGCAGAGGAGAATCGAAGATGCCTGTGGGCCAACTGGTCATCACGGAGGTTAGTGAGTTTGGGGTCCCTCTGCGTCCCAAGACGTCAGCGGCGAGATTCCGGACCATGTGCGGGATACTTGCAAGGAAACGAGTCCCCATCACCACACCAAGGTGGAAGGATCTGACGAAAGAAGCGAGAGGCGCGCTGTGGACAGAACTATTACAAAAGTTCACTATCCCAGAAGCAGACATGGCACGCGTGGAACGGACGGCGATGCTCACGATCGATAAATCGTGGAGGTCGTTCAAGAGCATTCTTGTCACGGCACGTGAACACGGTCGACGCCTTCGCAAATACGGATTCTTGATGCAGAAACATGGGACGCCTTTGTTGCTATGAAGACGACGCCGAATTTAACGAGCAAAGTGCGGCACACAAAGCTCTCGGACACGAAACACTCATCCGCACAGACTCGGCACCACTGGATACGCAGGAAAATATGATGAATGGGCGGCGGCGGAGGACAACGTGTTTCCTGATGTCACAGACCCGCGTTCCCTAGCCTGGTTAAAAGCGAGGGCAAAAGTCTCGTCTTCGGGAAGCATCTCTTTCACAAACCCGGCAGACGAGGAAGTGTCTCAACGTTTGGTAAGTATGTCGAACTACCTAGTTAATAACTCCATATATAACTTCATAGTGTCTATAATAACATGATGACTTCTTGCAGCGTGAATTGTCTGCCCAAACTTCCCAAGGCTCCTTCCATGTAGACAGGGAGAAGGATATACTCTCTACGGCCCTGGGAAACAAGGAACACCCGGGTCGCACGCGAGGTCTTGGGGTTACCGTACCATGGAGTCATGGATTCGCAGACGACTACTGCACGTACAGGAGTAGGAAGAGATCTAAGGCCGAGCGTGAGGACCGGTTCGTACAGATGACTGAACATTTTGAAGGAAAGCTGGCAGCATTGCAGGATCAATTGAATCAACTCCTCAGCCAGCAGCAGTCGCAAGCCGCCCCTGTTAATTTGGGAGCCAGTCCTGCTCGACATCGGAGTAGCGTCGCGTCCACGCATAATTCTGGACATGACGAGGTCCAATTACCGATAGACGAGATCAAGGTAATGTACATGTTACTAAAATTAAATTAAACTAAGCTAAACTAAGACCAATTACAAAATCTCGACAAAACCTCCTTTGTATAGTCGTCTATACCGAGGTTCCAACAATTGATCAAGGCATTTAACATTATAATCATAATCAGGTTCATTCAAGCGTGTAGAATAATATCATAAACATAACCAAAACTTTCTATTCTCATTATTACAGTTAACCTGAAACTCAAACTATCCATAGCTTCTAACGGGTAAACATAACATTTAACAATAATTTCATAATCCAATTCACTCATGCATAAGAGATAATCATAGGAATGTAATCAAATTAACACTATTCTCACAACCATAATCGAATCATAAAACAACCATGGGTATTTCTCAGATCTATTTATTCTTATATGAAGCTAAATGACAATTGTTTTAATGTTGTGAGGTAGTGCGTGCTTTCCAATTCATCTACTCCCTCCCATGCATGCTAGTCTTGCCAGTTGTACCTAAAACACATCAAAGCAAGAGTGAGCCCAACGACTCAGCAAGTACCAACAAGGCTAAGCAAGTTAACATTCATAGCATCAATAATCCAAGATAAACAATGCACCGAACAAAGCCTTCATGCTCATGTGAATGCAACCAATGCAATGCACCTTTTATCTTTATCTCTTTCGCATTTTACCGTAATGGGGTATACAACCGTCATTGTGTACCCTTGCCTGTGCCCTCTAGCACAGGGACCAAAAGCCTATACACCACATGTATAGGGACCTTTGCCCATCATCTGAATGATGGGGACCTCTTTGCTCATAGCCCACATTGCACCAATGTGGGGACCTCAAGCCCGTCAATACATGACGGGACCTCAACGAATGCATGCTTGGTCACCACGTGACCAAGCTTCAAAGATGATCTCATTATGCACATGCACAACATCTATTCATCATCAATATACCCAGACATTAACAACGGACATAAATAGAGCATAATCATACTTGGAGCATTCACCAATCTCAATATAAACATCATGCCAAGAACCTTACTTCGCTATCATATATCAAAAACATGCATGTAAGACCAAGTCTCCAACACGATTGGAACATGCAATTGCTCCATGCCCACGTCTTTCATATACACGAATTTAACATGTACATAACAACATGTATGATTTAGCAACGCTCAAGGGAAACATTAACCATAGCTTGCATTCATCAAGATAAAGGAAAACTCATTACGCTAACATTCGTGCAAGGCTACAACAAGCAATCACCACAATCATATCATACAACCGAAAATACGCTATAACCCGAATACTTACCTCAACCGTGCGAAAACGGCGGACGCGAAGTGGGTGCTGCCCTTGGGATCTCGCTGCCACCTGGACAAGAAGATAACCCCAAACTAAGAATAACATACTGGACCAAAATCATACATCACATTACAATCGAAATCGCTAATCTTCTTATCACGTCTAGCTATTCTAATTTCTAGCGATCGGTCACTGCGGACAGCAGACTTCAAAAATTCATAACTTTCTGCTCAGGAGTCCAAATAGGATGATCTTGGACAATCTGAAAAGGTAATAGAAATGTCTAAATAAACTTAGTTGGGGAGACCCTCTGATTCGGCCATCTACCAGACCTACCAATCTATTTAATCAGAGCAAATATTTCACGTCGGGTTTCTGGACAGCGACAAAGAAACTATCATAACTTTCCCTAAGTTCGTCGAAATTCAGTGATCTTTAGCTTTCCTGAAAGCTAAGAGGATTAGCCTCGTTTTTCGTTATGGTGAGACTCTCTGGAAACCCCTCTAACAGCATGTTTAAAACAGGTTAAGCAGACACTGTCAATTCTGCTACCCACAGAAACATCATAGCACTAAAAAAATCATAACTTTGGCTACCGAAGTCCGAATGACCTGAATCTTGTCGGCAATGAAAGATAACTACGATACCCACAACTTTCTAGGAGACATCCAGACCCAATTATGGTTCTAACCTATTCAAAACCGACAAACTTCACTGCTGCAGAATATCGACGAACTGACATCCGAAAATTAGACAACTAGAAAACGACCCCAAAACAACAAATCGCGGGTTACCCTTGCCGAAACGAAAAGAGCATGCAGCGGGGATGATGACCACCATGCTTCCGCTGCGGATCCCTTCTTCTCCCTCTTCTTCCCTTCTCTTCTTCCCCTTCTTTCTCTTCTTTTCTCCTTCTTCTTCCTCCTTGGCCGGCTGCAAGGGAGCTCCTACTCCACCTTGGACAGCAGCAATGGAGGTGATGGGGGATATGGAGAGGGCGCAAGGGAGGGAGGAAGGGAGGTGGAGAGGTGGGGAGGTGGGGAGGGGAGAGGGGCGGCCGGTTGGGAGTGGGAGGGGAAAGGGGAGGAGGGGAAGGGGCTAGGGTTTTGGGGAGGAGCCCCTGGCGGCCACCTAGATGGGCCTTGGCCCAGCCCAAGTTGCCGCCAAAATGCTCTTTCCCCTCTAAAACTGCAGACCGACAACAGTCCAAAAGTCCCTCCCGTCGTTCGTTTGATTCTTCCCGAATAATCAATCTCTCCGAAATAAAATTATTCTTCATTGATTCAAATCTTAACTCACTTTCGGGATATTACATTCTACCCCCTTAACAGATTCGACCCGAATCTAAACGCCAATCTTCCCGAAAGAAAACCACGACTAGAACTTAACAACGTGATACCAATGCGATCAATCGTTACTAAACTCGCTCACGTGAGACTTCAACTCTCAAGTGACCTCTCTCCAATGAAGAGACCACAACCCCGGGGCGTAAATCGACGTGCGCACTAACGCTCCACTCGACATTCCGGTACACTCACCGGACAAGACTCGAGGTAAGACCTCACTCGATGGTTAACGGCGCAATCGAAACCTCAAACTCGGATCTCCGGTATTCACTCAACACCGAACATACACGACGTTACGTACTCCGCGCACGGACTCGAAGATCTGGCGATACGCCAACTAGCGAAAACAACCCAATGTATCTTGGGTTAAACCTCCCAAAGATACCGAACCACACGACATGCACATAGAACACAGAACTCGTGTTCCACCGCTCAATTATACTCCTCACTAAAGCAAAAATCACCTCCTTTAACCAGAAACACACAACAACAAAACTCTTCCTAAACACACTCTTTTACCAAAGAAAGCTCAACTGAAAATGAAGAACTCTCAACGCAACCAAACGTTACCAACTCGGTACTAAAAGGAGTCAAATTCAAAATCGATGATTTATGACGAAAATCTTTCCACCTTCAATTAGAAAATTTGCAAATAAACACCACGATCGCTAAAAGAGAAACCACTCAATTAACCAAATCCATCATTTCTTTTATTCTTTCTGAACCGATAAGAATCATATATACCAAAATCGAGTCAAACTCAACTTACGAAAGATATTGGTCAACAACACAAAACTCAAACGAGAATCGAGGAAACATTTCACTCCTTTGAGGAAGTATCAAATTCTCAGTATCTCTTTTAAGAATAAAAATCTCTCTCAACTTTGGAGTTTCAGTTCATCACAAAACACACTAACTCATCTTTCTTAACTTTACATTCTCAATGTTACACTCAAGTTGAAATACATCATCCACAATTCCGTATAAAGGCTCTATCGACGCCGCCAAACCTTATCTCAACAACTCCTCTATCTACATGATTAATTTGACAGATGACTTCCAATGCATCTCAAAATAGATTACACACGCAATCACATCTCCTCAATGTTTTAGAAATAAACAACTTGGAATTCACAGCTCTCACAGTCATATACTTTCTCTAAAAGGGCTCTATCAATGATTATCTCACTGTTCGAAACCCACCCTTAATCTACCTCCTCTACACATAATCATTGGGTGCCCCAAGTCCTAGCATAAAATTGCAAAGCCCAAATTAAACTCCAAGATTCCTACAACGAACTTCTCATATAAAAGATAGGAAATCCTCAGATTAAATCAGAAATCCCATAATTCCAACATACTCTCTTATTAACATCATCATGAAAATATTTTCTTGACCAGTTTACCTTTACAAAGATTATAACCCTCAGAAGGTTACTCATTTAAAGCCAAATCACTCTTGACGTTACTCAATATTTTCCATTATCCCATTAATTAACTTGGCGATTTGATTACTTTGTAACCCCACTCTCATTAAACCACATCATCAAGAATAACTTTCATAGCCTCGCAATACTACCAAATTGCGATACTCTAATAAATTGATCCGATTTCCATACTTGCTAACTCTAATGCTCGGTCAAAAGAACACCAAATCTTGGACTACAACTTGTTATAGGTCCTACTAGTTGCGACAACGAAATCTGTTAGCTCCAAAGACAAATATTCTTTTCAACTCAATTCCTCTCCAAGGATTATTCCAATAAATCGATTTATTACTCCAAGCCTCTCAGACGACTTGACACCTAAGGGTTCATCAAACCATCGCTAGGCCACCACTATCTAGATGCCAAGACACCACCTACGAGACTTTACAATACAGATCGGTTAACCCTTTCTTAGAAGAAGAGGCAAATAGAAATAAGTTTCAGCCCAAAAGAAAACGTTACCACTTACAGTAGTTACAAGATCAAGAGAAACAATCGATAAAGCTGTTTCGAAAACCAAAAGATATGATCAAAGTTGAGGCGCACGCCCCACAATTAGAGAATATCAAACCTCAGACGAGAATAAAACACTGCTTTTAGAATTCGGGAAAACTCTTATGGGCAAGAACAAAAGTTTTAGACAAACTTCAATATTCTGCAAGTTATGAAACTTTACTTAAATCTCAAATACTTCCACTTTACTCGATTTTCGTTGGTTATAGCATCACCATGGCATTTCCGACAAAGAGTAATTGAAGATCACAACACCTATTCCACTTAGGAACTAATAAAACCTCTCAACACGTCACTTTGCTCTAAACAAATTCAGCTATCACATCAACATGAGGTGCGAAAGATCACAAATGCGAACTAGAAACATATTCAATTAATTAACATCGTGAGCGGTCCAGTCCTTTATACAAAACATTCAATATTATCATCATAATCCCTTACTGACAATCACACTAGTAATGTAACAATACACTCTTAGCGAGACTCATCATAGCCTCTTATCCCATCATAAATTTCTCCAAAGGAAACACAAGCCACAAGGTTGAAACAACCTATTTTAACTAGTTCATACTATCAAATGATACTTTCGCAAAGCACACTATCGAGGCCACTTACTCAATCACCCACTCAACCATTAGTGTTACTCACACCGCTCCAACTGTCATTAACAATGTCAATTGTATGAATCATGTATACAAATAGGGTCCTACTTGCATTTGTAGTCGCGTAACCATCTGTAAACACAAAGTCAACATTTAATAATCTCATCGCTGCACAATGTGGTTTCACAACATGCTACCTCAACGTTCGTCTAATCTAATATACATGTTTTTAATCTAGCAATTTTGTATGATCATCAAGTAACTAGTTTACTGAAAATTTCCAATCGATATCCTCTAAAGCATCGTTCAAACACATTCTTAACATAACCATCACTAATGGGTAAGCTAATCCATAGAGATACATTACTCCATGCTATCCAATAAATCTACGATTCCACAATCCTAACAATCGGACCAATTCATCAAAATACCACACCTCTTAACAACTCCATTGATTCTAACTAAATATTGTCATACTCATAGTCATAACTCATCAAGAACCACTAAAGGACAACCTCCACTTATTCAACTTTCTTTGATAAGGACCTTAGTTAAGATCGATCATGCACAAACCGCGAACTTAACTTGAAACTCATAACACAACCATTAATATTCAACGCTCAAAATACCCAAAAGAGATACGTTGAGTCAAAGCCTTCATGAACTAAAGGACTTACAAAAGAAACTTTCATTAACCAAAACATCAAGCGAATAAAATAGGTCAAGCTTTCCAATAAGAAAAACAAAACTCCCTACAAAAGTCAATCTTGACAATTAGCAAAATTCACCAATCGCGAGAATAACTCAACGGCTGGGAAAAACAATAATTGATTTACGGGGCAAATTAAGCCAAAGGAAACACACCAAACATTTCAAAGAAATCCAACAATCGCAACCGGTTAAGAGTTGACCAAATTCAAATTCGGGGAAGAGAGCAACTCTTCTAAAGATTCTCTTATCGACACTGTACTAAGATATCCGGTAGCACTTCTCTATACCCACTCCACGAACGGTGGTGTAACACAGTAAAGCCTGTGGTCACAACCACGACCTTAACCTCTCAACAACGACTAATCCCACTCATAATAATCATAATAATTAATTAATAAGCAGCCAAACTCAATTCATATCAGCAATAATCAAAACGATATAACGGAAACGTAAATGCAAAGATTGACCCATCCCCATCCTACTGTGCTTAGTGTGTCAAACTTTTAAGTTGATTAACATTAGCAAATTTTTTTTATCTAGTCACCACGGACCTATAGCCCGCTCTGATACCAACTGTAACACCCCAGCTCAACATTGAGCCTGGAATGCTACTAAAATTAAATTAAACTAAGCTAAACTAAGACCAATTACAAAATCTCGACAAAACCTCCTTTGTATAGTCGTCTATACCGAGGTTCCAACAATTGATCAAGGCATTTAACATTATAATCATAATCAGGTTCATTCAAGCGTGTAGAATAATATCATAAACATAACCAAAACTTTCTATTCTCATTATTACAGTTAACCTGAAACTCAAACTATCCATAGCTTCTAACAGGTAAACATAACATTTAACAATAATTTCATAATCCAATTCACTCATGCATAAGAGATAATCATAGGAATGTAATCAAATTAACACTATTCTCACAACCATAATCGAATCATAAAACAACCATGGGTATTTCTCAAAGAGTCTATTTATTCTTATATGAAGCTAAATGACAATTGTTTTAATGTTGTGAGGTAGTGCGTGCTTTCCAATTCATCTACTCCTCCCATGCATGCCGGTCTTGCGCTTGTACCTAAAACACATCAAAGCAAGAGTGAGCCCAACGACTCAAACAAGTACCAACAAGGCTAAGCAAGTTAACATTCATAGCATCAATAATCCAAGATAAACAATGCACCGAGTAAAGCCTTCATGCTCATGTGAATGCAACCAATGCAATGCACCTTTTATCTTTATCTCTTTTCGCATTTTACCGTGAATGCGGGTATACAACCATCATGTGTACCCTTGCTGTGCCCTCCGCACAGGACCAAAAGCCTATACACCACATGTATAGGGACCTTTGCCCATCATCCGAATGATGGGGACCTCTTTACTCATAGCCCACATTGCACCAATGTGGGGACCTCAAGCCCGTCAATACATGACGGGACTCAACGAATGCATGCTTGGTCACCACGTGACCAAGCTTCAAGATGATCTCAATATGCACATGCACAACATCTATTCATCATCAATATACCCAGACATTAACAACGGACATAAATAGAGCATAATCATACTTGGAGCATTCACCAATCTCAATATAAACATCATGCCAAGAACCTTACTTCGCTATCATATATCAAAACATGCATGTAAGACCAAGTCTCCAACACGATTGGAACATGCAATTGCTCCATGCCCACGTCTTTCATATACACGAATTTAACATGTACATAACAACATGTATGATTTAGCAACGCTCAAGGGAAACATTAACCATAGCTTGCATTCATCAAGATAAAAGGAAAACTCATTACGCTAACATTCGTGCAAGGCTACAACAAGCAATCACCACAATCATATCATACAACCGAAAATACGCTATAACCCGAATACTTACCTCAACCGTGCGAAAACGGCGGACGCGAAGTGGGTGCTGCCCTTGGGATCTCGCTGCCACCTGGAAAAGAAGATAACCCCAAACTAAGAATAACATACTGGACCAAAATCATACATCACATTACAATCGAAATCGCTAATCTTCTTATCACGTCTAGCTATTCTAATTTCTAGCGATCGGTCACTGCGGACAGCAGACTTAAAAAATTCATAACTTTCTGCTCAGGAGTCCAAATAAAATGATCTTGGACAATCTGAAAAGGTAATAGAAATGTATAAATAAACTTAGTTGGGGAGACCCTCTGATTCGGCCATCTACCAGACCTACCAATCTATTTAATCAGAGCAAATATTTCACGTCGGGTTTCTGGACAGCGACAAAGAAACTATCGTAACTTTCCCTAAGTTCGTCCAAATTCAGTGATCTTTAGCTTTCCTGAAAGCTAAGAGGATTAGCCTCGTTTTTCGTTATGGTGAGACTCTTTGGAAACCCCTCTAACAGCATGTTTAAAACAGGTTAAGCAGACACTGTCAATTCTGCTACCCACAGAAACATCATAGCACTAAAAAAATCATAACTTTGGCTACCGAAGTCCGAATGACCTGAATCTTGTCGGCAATGAAAGATAACTACGATACCCACAACTTTATAGGAGACACCCAGACCCAATTATGGTTCTAACCTATTCAAAACCGACAAACTTCACTGCTGCAGAATATCGACGAACTGACATCCGAAAATTAGACAACTAGAAAACGACCCCAAAACAACAAATCGCTGGTTACCCTTGCCGAAACGAAAAGAGCACGCAGCGGGATGATGACCACCATGCTTCGCCATGGATCCCTTCTTCTCCCTCTTCTTCCCTTCTCTTCTTCCCTTCTTTCTCTTCTTTTCTCCTTCTTCTTCCTCCTTGGCCGGCTGCAAGGAGCTCCTACTCCACCTTGGACAGCAGCAATGGAGGTGATGGGGAGATGGAGAGGGCGCAAGGGAGGGAGGAAGGGAGGTGGAGAGGTGGGGAGGTGGGGAGAGGAGAGGGGCGGCCGGCTGGGAGTGGGAGGGGAAAGGGGAGGAGGGGAGGGGCTAGGGTTTTGGGGGAGGGGAGCCCCCCCCTTGGCCGGCCACCTAGATGGGCCTTGGCCCAGGCCCAAGTTGCCGCCAAAATGCTCTTTCCCCCCTCTAAAACTGCAGCACTGATAACTGTCCAAAAAGTCCCTCCCGTCGTTCCATTTGATTCTTCCCCGAATAATCGATCTCTCCCGAAATAAAATTATTCTTCCTTGATTCAAATCTTAACTCACTTTCGGGATATTACAGCAGCAAAGATAGACCTATAGGACACTTTAGCTAATTGCGTATCATTTTGTAGGAGCCGACGGCCTGCAAGCTCGTAGTGAGGTTAGTTGGGTCCATTTCTATTGAGGCCGCGCGGGGGATGGTGCATCCATACCAGAAGGCGGCAAAGACGGTGTCCAGTGGCGCAGGTTACGCTGTGGTGGAGGTGGACATGGTACATGAACATTTCATGGCCGTCCCGCTGGAGATTCGCCCGAACGAAGAGATCACAACACTAGGGGATGCCGTGCACAGTTTTATCCAGTGGCCCAAGAAGGACATCATCCTCGACCCAAGAAGGCTGCGATCTCAACACAACCATTCCTCTCAACGGACCCTCCATGACTCCACCTCATATTTCGCCTCGAAGGCCACCTTTTCGGTTCCCTTGGAGAAGACATCGAAGGAACAAGAAAAGCGTGTCACCGTATCGGGTCCCGAGTCATCTCGCAAGAAGACGCTGGCAATGCTTAAGACCAAATCAAAATCGACGAAGGCGCCCCTCAAGTCCGGCAAGTCGGCTATATCCGGGAAGTACATCCTCGAAAAACCGTTGTGCTCCCACACAGTATTAGGGCGTGCTGGATATGCTTGTCAGGCTTTGCATGCCTGGTACTTGGATAGGACCCAAAAGGAGGGGTGCGATACTGGAATCACCGTCAGATACGAGCATAAGCATTTCTTCAATGGGACGAACCACTTCGTCGTGGGCTTCAACGACCTATATGACCTATTCAACCTCGTTGACCTTGACGCCTCGCTTCTACGATGTTGGACACTGTAAGTGCATACAATCAAGTTCTACATTCACGTAATACCGATAAATATCACAACTCATTTCTTATGTACAGATACAAGATGAAAAATGTCCGGGGCTGGAAAGAACCGGTGGGTTTCCTCGACCCACATGTGGTATCATTGCAAACCATCCAAACAGACTCGTCCTTCGTCGAGAAATACATAACACAGGCATTGCTTTGTCAGCAGAACACGAAGTACATCGTGGTGCCCTACAACTAGGGGTAAGTGTCACTACTTGCTCTACTTTATACGCAGCACGAACTCAGGTTTAATGACTATAGTGACATACATGAGTAGGTACCACTGGATCCATTTAGTCATCATACCAAAGAGGAACCATGTGATATACCTTGATTCCCTAATCCGCAACAACCATGACTTCAGCATTCTAGGAGGAATACTCGACAGGTATGCTCATTTCCTTCATACATAACTCTATTTTAGTCTTCATTAGTTTGAAATGGTCGAGGATAACTTTTTGGAATCACGTAGGTCGTTCATCGACTATGTTGCCAACAAAGGAATATACGATGGAAAGAGCGCCCAACTAACACACAGGACAAAATTTCCGGTACACGCTATCATACGATAATCCTATATCATACTTCATAATAACGCATCTCGAACTGATATATGTAATTCTATTTTTCCAGTGCCGCCAGCAAAAAAATGATGAGTTATGTGCAATCTACGTTTGCCATCATATGGAGCAAATCATTAGAGCTAGGAAGAAGGATCCTGAAGTTTGTGAATCTCCAAATAATTATTTTCTAATTATAAAATTAAATATATATGCATAACACTTTATTCTTGCTAGGGACAGGGCTTGAATATAGAGTTAGATGGACTCCTTGATAATGAGATCAAGGACATTCGAGGGAAGCTCTGCGGCTTTATCATATCAGAGATAATTAAGGACACCGGAGAATTTCACTCATTTCCGATCGAGCGCATCACCCTGCCGACACTTCTCAACCACCTGCAAACAATTGACTCAATTGTAATCCAATTTATTTTGTAACAATACTTGAACAAATGTGATCTTTTGTAATTTATTTTGAGTAATGATCAGATTCAGTTTGTCGACAATTGATTATCTGTGATGTATCTGTTTTTTTGCACGCATATTTTCAGAGGGCATGGCTAGCAATTCCTGAGGCTAGCCAAAAATCAGGAAAAAATGTAGTTAGTTTAATGAACTATCACAGACGGTTCTAAACCGTCTGTGATACTCTGACTTCACAGACGTTTCGTGTAAAGAACCGTCTGTGAAGACAGAGTATCACAGACGGTTTTTACAAAGAACCGTCTGTGATACTCTGACTTCACAGACGTTTCGTGTAAAGAACCGTCTGTGAAGACAGAGTATCACAGACGGTTTTTACATAGAACCATCTGTGATACTCTGACTTCACAGACGTTTTGTTTCTAGAACCGTCTGTGATACTCTGTCTTCATAGACGGTTGTTGATAAAAACCGTCTATGATATTCATATCACAGATGGTTTACTGACCGTCTGTGATATCCACCTGTTATCAGAGACCCATTTTTCCAGACGGTTCGAAAACCGTCTGTGATGACGGTTCCGAACCGTCTGTGATGGCTTTTTCTGTAGTAGTGTGAGAACCTCTGTCGGACACAATGCTCTTAGGAACTCTATGCAAGCAAACAATTCGAGCCAAGTACAACTCTGCCAATTTATTACCTGCATAAGTGGTCTTGACAGGGATAAAATGTGCCACTTTGGTCAAACGATCAATCACCACCTTCCTTGATAATTTCCAAATTTAGACGTCTTATCTACTCATGCAATTAGGGTTGACTTTTCTGGACTGACCAGGTACTGCAATAGCTCTTTCGTCTCAATGCATTAGCTACTACATTGGCCTTGCTAGGATGGTAATGAATACCTAGATCATAATCTTTTATGAGCTCCAACCATCTTCTTTGCTTGAGATTGAGGTCAGATTGTGTGAAAATGTACTTCAAGCTTTTGTGGTTTGTAAAGATCTCATAGCAATTACCAATGAGGTAATGGCACCAGATCTTTAAGGCATCTACTATGGCTGCCAATTCCAAATCATGTGTGGGATAATTGGCTTCATGAGGCTTCAATTGTCGGGAAGCATAAGCTACCACTTTTTCTTCTTGCATCAAAACACAACCAAGGTCTTGCCGAGATGCATCACAAAAGACTTCAAAGTCTTTTTGGACATCCAGTAAAACCAGCACTGGGGCAAAGGTCAAACGCCTCTTTAACTCTTGAAAATTGTGCTCACAAGCTGGTATCCACACATACTTGCTTTCCTTTTTAAGTAACTGAGTGAAAGGTCTTGCTAGTCTTGAAAAGCCTTCAATGAACCTACGGTAGTACCTTGCCATACCAAAAAAACTTCTGACCTAAGGTACTAACTTGGGTGGCTTCCAATCTAGCACATCTTGGACCTTGCTAGGGTGACTGCTACACCTGCTGCTGACATGACATGCCCTAAAAAGATGACCTCTTTCATCCAAAAATCACACTTATTGAATTTGGCATATAGTTGGTGGTCTCTGAGCTTGTCTAAGACCACCCGAAGGTACTTTTCATGCTCTGCCTCATTCTTGGAGTACACTAGAATATCATCAATAAAGACAATGATAAACTTATCAAAGCACTCCATGAACACTTTATTCATGAAGTTCATAAAGTAAGCAGGAGTATTGGTTAACCCAAAAGACATAACAGTGAACTCATAAAGTCCATAACGAGTTGAGAAGGCTGTCTTTGGGATGTCTTCTTGTCGAATTTTCAACTAGTGTAAACCTTATCTCAAATCAATCTTAGAGAACACTACGGCTCCCATTAGCTGGTCAAACAGGTCGTCAATTCTAGGCAAAGGATACTTGTTCTTGATGGTGACATTATTGAGTGCTCTGTAATCAACACACATACGCCAAGTGCCATCTTTCTTTGCCACAAAGATCATCAGAGCTCTCCAAGGTGAAGAGCTCGGCCAAACAAAACCTTTGCTTTGCAACTCTTCAATTTGTTGCTTTAGCTCGACAAGATCATTGACAGACAATCTGTAAGGTCTCTTAGAGATTGGTGCTGTCCTTGGCATTAAGTTGATGACAAACTCTAAGTCTCTGTCTGGAGGCATTCCAGGTAGCTCATCTGGGAACACATCTGGGTACTCCTTTACCACAGGGAGGTCCTCAAGCTTCACTTTCTTCAAACAGGCCAGGCTAGGACCTCCTCTAGGAGAGGTCCTAGGGCAGAACTCAACTTGGACCCCTTGCTCATTGGTGAGCACAATGGACTTCTTCGCACAGTTTATCTGACCTTGGTTCTTGGCTAACCAATCCATTCCAAGAATCACATCTAGCCCTTGGGAGTGCAAAACTACTAGGTCTGCAGAAAATGGTACTCCTAAGATCTCCAAGGTAAGATTTGGGCATAAGGAACTAGTCCTCATTTCTGAGCCCAGAGAGTGGATCAACATAGGGTTTACTAAAGGAGATATAGCTAACCCATTTTTACCCACAAACTTAGTCGAAACAAACGACTGAGAAGCTCCTGAATAAAAAAGAACTGTTGCTGGTATGGAATTGACAAGAAACATACCAAGGACAACATCCGAAGCAGTTTGAGCCTCCTCAGCTATGACGTATTCACACATCCTCTAATGTACTGGACCGAAGGCTTCACAATGATATTATTGCCAGAATGGGGAAGTCCTTGACCAACTCGAGTTGGAGCTAGAGCTGGGGTGGCGGCCTCCAGCTTCTTTGGGTATTTATTGGCATAATGCTCAACTTCATTGCAAAAGAAACATGTGACCCCTACGGCGGAGATCACTGGTGACTTCTTCTGGAAAGGACCTCCTGAGGAGATCATTTGAGGACTAGAGGTGCCAGGACATCTAGCCAGCACAGGAGGTCTTGAAGGGGAGGAGGTCACAGGCCTCACTTGCTGGAACTGGGAGGTCCTGGGCCTCGAAAAACTCCCAGAACTGAACTGTTGAGCGGCCTTCCTTTTCTTGTGGTTCTCTATCTCATGATGCATGCCTTCTTGGCGAATTGTCTTGCTCACCAGCAGCTGGAAATCTGAGCAGTACTGGGCAATCAATTGAACAACTAGGTCGTCATTGAGCCCTTCCAAGAAATGCTCTTGCTTGGACTTGTCTGTTGCCACATCTTCTGGTGCATACCTAGCAAGCTGATTAAACTTGTGCAAGTACGTATAAATAGTACGATTGCCTTGATGCAGAGAACGAAATTCTTTCTTCTTCAAGGTCATCATGCCCGGAGGAATGTGGGCACGACGAAAAGCTTGCACAAATTCTTCTCAAGTAATGGTCTGAGCATCAGTGTGGGACTGGGTGAAGTTGTCCCACCACTCAGAGGCTGGTCCATTAAGTTGGTGAGAGGCAAAGAGCACCATCTCATGATCAGAACACTGGATCATGTCCAGCTTCCTACTCATTGCCCTAAGCTAATCATTGGCTTCCAAAGGCTTAGCACTACCGGAAAAGGTAGGAGGCCTCATTCTCATAAACTCATCAATATTAGCTCTTGGAGGAGGTGGAACAAATACTGGGGGTTGAGTTGCTGCAGCTGCTTGGAGGTTCTGAGTGTTGTTGATGGACTGAGCTAGCAAATTAATCAACTGAGCTTGATTTACCATCATCTGGTTCCAATCAAGACCTTCAGCTGGAGGTGGAGGTGGTTGTGGAACTGGTGCTTGTGGATCACTGCCACTGGCCCTGCCCTGACCACTAGTGCTTCCACTGCCATGGGTTGTCACCATCTATCAGGACCTCAAAGATTAGAAAAGGGGAAAAGAGCTAAGGGGGAGAGGTCAAGACTAGGGGTGGATAACGAGCCAGCTCAGCTCGGCTCGTTAAGTTAACGAGCTCGACTTGGCTCGTTAAGCTAATGAGCAAAAAGTTAGACTCGGCTCGGCTTGGTAAAAAACTCGAACTCGGCTCGCTAGGCTCATTAATGAATTGACATCCAGAATTAATAAAACATCTGTGCAAATGAATAAACATCCATGCAAATCAATAAAAAACATCCATGCAGATCACAAATTCATAATATCACTTGAATGAACTACTAGTGACTAGTTCATGCGGATCAATAAAATGTCTTCTTGTGAATTGTGATCAATAATATCAAAGTCCATAATATCAGTCATAACATCCATGTAGATGGCAAATCACAATTCACAAGTTCATAATATCACAAGATCACATCCATGCCGATCAATAATATCAAGAAAATGTTCATAATTAGTCTATGTAGATCAATAAACATCCATGCAAATTTTTGAATTCACAAGTTAATAATATCACAAGATCACATCGTTAGGCTCGTTATCAATAAACATCCATAAAGTTCAATTATAAGTTGGAAATATTTTATTTAAGTCCAAAATGCCTTTGAGAATTTCTGTGAATTTTCTCATAATTTTTTGATTTATTTTGCTATTTTCTAAAGCCTATTTGAATTTACTGGATTATTTAAATTACAAAATCAAATTAAAACCTCAAACAGTGTTTATGCCAAATCTTGCAAGGCCCACTTTCCTTTCCCCTCGCACACGGCCCATTTGGCCCATTCCTCACGCGCGCCCGCACGCCCTTAACCCTCTATCCCGATTCGGCCATTGGATCAAGGATCAACGGATAGATTTCGTTGAAACGTTCGGCGGTCCGAACGTCCTCTTCATTGTGGACCGCCCGATCTAATTTCAACGGTCCGATCTTGATGCCATCTCCGGGTGGTCCGAATGCTCTCATCATTGTGGACCGTCCGATCTAAATAGGACAGCCGAACACCACCCACTCCTTTCTTTCATTTCTTCGCGGTCACTTACAAATGGGGTCCACAATGCTTCGTACCGTTCCTTTCCTTCTTCTCCGTGAAAACTTCGCCTACATCCGCCATTTTCGCCGCATAGAGCTTCTTGAGAGGGAGAGAGAGAGAGAGCTGGGCGTGGGGAGAAGCGAGAGAAGCGGCTGGTGACCGGAGGCCAAGCCAGGAGTGGGAGGTGGCGCCAAGAATGGAGGAGAGAGGTTTGAGCTTTCATGAAGTCAGCTCGGTAAAAAAGGAGGATGAGTGGCGTCGGTAGGGGAGGAGGATGAGGGGCGCCGACGGGGGAGAAGGAGGAGGGGTGCCATGTGGGGAGGAGGAGTAGGAGCGGAGGCGCGGGTGCGAGAGGAGGAGGGTGGCGCGGCGTGGGAGGAGGGGCGGCGGCGTGGGAGGTCGGCACGGGAGGCAGAGGTGGGCGGCGGCATCGAGCTGAAGAAGGGGAATCGAGGGGAGGGAGGAGAAGGATGAAGCAGATTGGCGTGGAGGGGGCCGAAGAAGTGAAATCGAAGCAAGCTAAACGAGTTAACCGAGTAACTCGCGAGCCAGCTCAGCTCGGCTCGTTAAGATAATGAGTTTTTTTGCCGACTCGGCTCGGCTCGTTAAGGGACCGAGTTCGAGTCGAGTCGAGTCGAGCCCTTAATGAGCCGAGCTGGCTCGCGAGTTTCGAGCTTTTTTTCCACCCCTAGTCACTTACAAGTGGGGCCCACAACGCTTCGTACCCTTCCATTCCTTCTTCTCTGTGAAAACTTCGCCCGCATCCGCCATTTTCGCCGCACAGAGCTTCGAGAGCTTTGAGAGAGAGAGAGAGAGAGAGCTGGGCGTGTGGAGAAGCGAGGGAAACGGCCGGTGGCCGGAGACCAAGCCAGGAGGGGGAGGTGGCGCCAAGAATGGACGGAGAGAGGTTGGAGCTTTCATGAAGTCGGCTCGGTAAAAAATAAGGAGGATGAGTGGCGCCGGTGAGGGAGGAGGAGGAGGGGCGCCGGCGGGGGAGAAGGAGGAGGAGGGGCGTCGCGTGGGGAGGAGGAGCAGGGGCGGAGGCACGGGTGCGAGAGGAGGAGGGCGGGGGTGGCGCGGTCGTGATAGGAGGAGGGTGGCGGCGGTGTGGGAGGAGCCAAGGAGGGGGCCGGCGCGGGAGGCGGAGGTGGGCGGCGGCATCAGGCTGAAGAAGGGGAATCGAGGGGAGGGAGGAGGAGGATGAAGCAGACTAGCACGGAGGGGGCTGAAGAAGTGAAATCGAAGCAAGCTAAACGAGTTAACCGAGTAACTCGCGAGCCAGCTCGGCTCGGCTCGTTAAGATAACGAGTTTTTTTGTCAGCTCAGCTCGGCTCGTTAAGGAACCGAGTTCGAGTTGAGCCGAGCCCTTAACGAACTGAGCTGGCTCACGAGTTTCAAGATTTTTTTCCACCCCTAGTTAAGACACCCAAACCAACAAAGCAACCAACTCAAAAAAGAAAAACTCAAACACGTTCTACTCGGGACTTACTGCCCTCAGGGTTTGCAAGCAAGGAGGTCGTGATCACAAGGTGGTCTTTGCAAAAAAAGAACCCAGAGGGTGGTCTTTGCAAAAAGGACTACCACTCATGACCACACCTAGGGAGGTCCTACAAGGAAAGGAGCCAAAACACCAAGGCTAACGACCTCCTATAGATGTTTCAAAGGAAAGAGGGTCCAATTACCATTGTAAAACAGTGAGGAAAGTAGAAGACAAGAAAGACACCAGAGAGTGGTTAAGATTAGAAAGATGACCCAGATAAGAAGAGAACAATTTACTTCTCTTGTTTTGTAACCCATGTTTTGAATTTTCTACTATCAGCCACTTACTAGGTTACGACCTACAGCCTGATGCTCTGATACCACTTGTCACGACCCGATCCGGGGCCACCCGAGAGGACCACCTAGATCTCTTGAAAAGTCCACCAGGACCTCTCAGGAGGTCCAGCAGGACCACTCGAGAGGATCTCTATGACCTCCCAGGAGGTCCAGCAGGACCACCTGGAGGTTCGGAGACCTAACCCGAGGAGGTCTTGAGACCCAGGACCTCCACAAATGCCACGACTAGACCAGGGGGAGGTCGTGGAACTTGGAAAAGACCTATGCCTCCTGTGTTCTGAACTAGTCCCAAGGATCAACAGCTAGCTCAAACAGCAAACACAAGTGATAATCATACATCAACGAGGACTTTACTTACAGCAAAATAGTTGATTACAAAGTTGGCTTACAAGCCGACAAAAACAACTGTAACATCCCAATTTTGGACTTGTGTTTCAAATGTAAGAAAATAAGTAGAAATTAAAATTTTTTCTTACATCATGTATTTCCTGCATGTTCTAAATAATTCCTGTACAAGAATTATGGAAATACAAAGTCACAAGTCTTTTGTTCCAAAACCTTGTCTTCCAAAAACAATCTAGTTAAATATTGTGATCATCCTTTGAAAATATTTTTTCCAAGTTCTAGGGATGGTATGTGACCCCTCTGAAAAATTTCACCATTTTAGAAATTGTTTGAATATTTTTAGAGGGCAGTCAAACCTGTTTGACTTTCAGTCAAAACCCTATTCCAGAACCTTGCAGAATTTTTGGAGGAAAATGTGCAACACCAAAACATCTGCAAATTTTATACAAGGTCAATATCCAAGTTAGCAAGCTCCAGTAAAAATTTCAGAATTTTTGGAGATGTTTTGCTACCTCAAATAAATCCCCAAATCCAGCTCAGTTTAAAAACCTAGAACTTGTTAAATTCCTCTATTAGCAAACTTTAGTATGAAATAGGTTTTGATCATGATTTCATTTATGTAAAGTAACATGTGCTAGGTTTACAACTTAAAAAAATCATAAGTAAATCATTATAACTCCAAAATTGGTAAAATCAACTTTGCTGACCTTAGGATGTCATAACCTGCCTACCATAAAAATTTCAGACTTTAGATCATTCTAGAAATTTATGCCATGAACAGTACCAGTAATTAATTTAGTTGAATTAACAGGCTGAGAGAAATGGCTTTAGCTATAACTGTTTCATACTTAATCCAAATGACTTGATTCTTGCTCCTAAAATTATCTAAAATCATACCCTTGCTGCTGTATAAATTTCATAAGTTTTTGGTAACTTTTGCTGTTGAATTTTATTTGGTGTTCTTCGATCTTATTGGTTTTATCGCCTTTTCGCGTTAGGTTCCGAAGATAATATTGAACTTGAATTTGATCCACAATAGCCAGACTCTGCCCTCCACAAAGGCAAGCAGATGTAGCAGCATTTGATCATGTTGTTCCTATTATTTTCAAATTCTAATATGTTGATTGCAAATTCTACGTATGCATTGCTATCTTGTTTTAAACTATTGTCGTTTAGTTGGCCTAATAGATGTATAATCTATAGGAAAATGTTTATCCTCTACTACTAAGCCTAGGATATTTTGCTGTGATTTTGGGTTCGTTGGATGAACCCCTGTCACTTAGTAGTTTACGAGTTGATGTGCTCAGCCATGCTTAGCTATTGGTAGAAATAGGCGGTTATCGACTTGTCGATAACCTTGATCACACAAACTTATTATAACTCTATGTTTTAGCCTTTGTGCTATGTTTAATTGTGAAAACTAAAAACTGAAAGAAAAACGATTTGGACTTGGGCACAATGGTAAGATGGTGTGCTTTTGGGTGTGAATGGTTGGTGCCCAAATCAACAAGGACCGAACATCTTGTTACACTAAACCAAGCATTTTTGCGTGCTAACCACATTAGAGGGTATGGGATCTCTCTTGACTTAGTACTTTGGCGTGTGTTAGCTACGAGTCGCAGGTGGGTGTGTGTGTATTGTGTTGTGGTAAAATGAGGTGGTTTATGTGTGGGAGCATTGCAGTTGTCCGGAAGCTTTACCCCTATAGGGTAGTTGACTTTCGGCTTTACAATGTAAGCGTATGGGCTTCGGTCCATACGAGCGGCTCGTGGTTGATACACAATATTGGAAATATCTCGTAGGACTTAGCTGTGCCGGCATACCTTCGGAAGTGTGCTTCATCTAGTGGCAAAAAGGCGGTCTGAAATGTGGGTACATTGATACACCCCTACAGGGTTTAAAACTATTCGAATAGCCTCGTCCTAGGTTATGGATACGCTTAGGAAAGTCTTTCAAGAGTTAGACTACAACATTTTAATTAAAACTTGATGGGTGGTGTGAATCAGGGATTCATGCTATGTTGTGGTGGCTATTGGGTTAGTCAACTCTAGGTGGTTACTTGTTACTTATTGTTACACGCTGTTATGTCAATGCTTAAAAACTGATTTGGTAAATTGCCTTCAATCTATTACATTATTGCAAATAAAAATTGCTTTATGCGTCCAAATAACCATATAACCATTTCCTTTAAATTCATCTCACATGTAGTTGTGTATAGGCTTGTTACTCGTAAATCTTGCGAGTACATTATTGTACTCATCTGCATTGCTTGTTGTGTGCAGAGGAAGAAGGTGAGCCCCAAGGGCGTCATTTTTGTGAGATGTGTGGCTTTTGGGACGACTAGCTTGGCGGCCCGGTCGGTTGCCCTGTGGTTATGGCTAACTGGTCATATTTTGGTTTAAGCCATCTTATGGCACCTTTTGCTTCCGCTATTATTTAATACTTATGTCATTTGGCCGGTCGGCTGTCTTGTAATAACTTTAAATTATGTATGTCTTTTGGTAGACTTGTTATAATATGATGTATGGAGTTGATGCATGATTTTGTAATGGGGTGTGTATACTGCATTTCTGGGAAGTATACATATCTCGAGGCTTGGTTTATTTGATTTGTGATGCTAGGGTCAATGGAAGGCTAAGCATTACAAGTTGAATAAACCGGGGTCTCACAACAACTTTACACAGCGGAAACAAAAGGTTTGCCCATCCAATACACCACAGGTAATTGGCTGGAGGCGTAGCCTAGTCGTCCAGGACCTCTTGGTCCTCGGCAAAGAACTCTTCACCTGCTCAAAAGATTATTTCAAGCAAGAGTGAGCACAACAACCGTGCTTGCAAGTCACACCCATCAATTAACAGAATGGCATGCATATACGAATATCATAATGGAAAGCTTATAAGTTTAGTTTGCATAAAGCCAGGTTTCTTTCAAGTACACATAATAAGTTTTAAGGTCAGTTAAACTATACATAAACTCATTTTGTAACAGGGTTTTGATCGATTCATAACAAGAGTAAAGGGTGTAGGATAACCTCCTAACACCAGGCCAACTGCCAAGGGCTCCCCGCCCAGAACACACTGGATAGAAATCCAGAACCAGTTTTCAAAACCATTGGAAAACCAAAACCAAAGACTAACTTAAAGAGGGTTTGCCAGCATGTCCATGAACAAGGACACGATTATTCGAATAGATTTTCACTCTGCAGAGGTGTACAGCTTTACCCACAAGAGATAACTAATTTTCACTGTCCGCTCACACACTTCCAAAGGTGTGTGACTAAAAGGTTATCACAAGGCCTTTACAATGCTCCTTCTCACCATAGTACCTCTCGCTAAGGTTTCACCCCCTTTGGGCTACCCACCCGTAGGGTTCAGGCCCCCTCTTGCGCCAGGTGGGAATGTAAGAAAGTAGGTCATGAAGGACCACCCACACATCCAAAAAGGACAACCATGGTGAGACATCGCAAATTATTTGACCAGGTCCTGCCCAATCAAGACTTGTGGTTGCACGAAGGAGCTTAGCAAAGTAACGTTCAAAGACTGGTCCTTAATTAACATGGGCGACATTCTCAACCCTGGGGCGTCGGCTGATACGACCCCCGTGCACTCACCATGAAACCAACCAAGGTTCGCCCACGTCCAAAACATTTTCCCACTTTTCGATTTGAAAAACAGATTTCCATGACAACCCAATGCCATGGTCAAAAACATTTGAGGTAAAACATTGGACTTTGGCAAAAACTTCCCAAATCAAGATTTTTGGTCTAAGCACAGCTAAGTATTTGTTTTATAAGAGGTCCTGGACATACTAAATCATTAACCATGTTTTTCATCTAAGTCGACAACAAGTCCAGTTGCAAAGTCAATATTGGCCATACAAAGGAGTTAGGTCTCGTTATGAGTATAAACACAGATATTGAAATACTAAGTAAAATATGCATGCAGTACTTAGCTTGAAACAAAAAGTACATAGATTGAAATAGTGGGCGCTGATATGATCAAGGGCATGACTTGCCTTGCTTGAAGGCTTGGGAATCTTCCTCCTCAAAGAACTCGGGCTCCTTGGTGTCGTCGCAATCTACACGAATGAACAAAACCAACTCAAAACAAAGCGCAAACAAAAGCCAAAAGAACTTCAAAGAAACACCACAAGAACCAACAAAAGAGTTCCGATGGTTTGGGGGAGGTCCAGGGAGCTAGTCGGAGGAGGTCCAGAGCTTTGGAGGAGGGTCCAAAGAGCTAGTTGAGAGAGAGCTAGAGAGTTAAAAATGAGGAAGAAGACAAAGATGGAGTGCTGTCCAAGCCTATAAGGCCTAGGCTGCAGCGGATTCAAGGGCACACATGTTCAAGGGTAAGTGGAGGACGTGATGGGAGCAGGTAAAGGAAGGGACAAGAGGGAAGGAGAGGTACAACAGAGGTGACAACATTAAATAGGCCACAACAATATTTAATGTTCAGAGACTTTTTGCTGCAAGCGTGCAGAAAGGAGAAAGTGGACAAGGCTGGTTCAAACAAAGAGGTTGGTCAAAGCAATAGGAGAAAGTCGTGACCTAAGGAGAGGTCCAACCACGGGGTGGTCATAGGAGGAGGTCCTGCGGGAGGAGGTCCTGAGGAGGAGCTCCTAAGGAGGAGGTCTCACAGACGACAAGGGAGGTCCTGTCCCACCAGGGTGGTCTTGCAAAAAGACCACGGAGGGTGGTCTTTGCAAAAAGACCAGAGGTCATGACCACATGGGGTGGTCATGACAAAAGAGGGTCTTCTTTACAAAAAGACCAGAGGTCATGACCACAAGGGGTGATCGTGACGTGACAAAAGAGGGTGGTCTTTGCAAAAAGACCAGAGATCATGACCACAATGGGTGGTCGTGACAAAGGAGGGTGGTCTTTGCAAAAAGACCAGATGTCACGAGGAGGAGGAGGAGGAGGAGGTCCAAAGGACAAAGGAAAAGGCGCAACAAACCAGGGCCATGTGATCTTGATCGGGTGGTCCACGGAGATAGGAACATTCAAACCACGTGAACGCACACTTACATCGGGGCTGCCCAAACTCAATCGGACACACCACAATACAAGGGGACGTTTAGATCATCCGAACGCCTCCTCTCAATCGGGCCATCCAAACAAGATCTAACGGTCCAAGAAAGGGGAAGGCGCGCACAGGACCTGGACCTAAGGAAGGTCCAGCACAAAGGAGCTTTTAAAGGGGGAGATTCAAGGAAAAAGGATCTAACGGAGGAGATCTAAAGAAAAGAGGTTCAAGGAGGTCCCAACTACCAAGACGGAACCAAGGAGAGGTCCTAACGGTCAAGATCTCAGGACAGGGTGGTCCTGATGGTCAAGATGAGATCCACGGGGGTTTGAAACACAAACCCAAGCTTAAAACAGCTCAAGGGTGGTCGTGACTTAAAAAGGAAGGTCAGAACCACAGGGAGGTCTGGACAAGCAAAAAGTCCAAACACAAAGGAGGTCTAAACCTGAGGAGGTCTAGACCATCGAGAAAACAAGGAGGAGGTCAAGACAAAAGAGAACAAGGCAAGCACAGGAGGGGAGAGAACACCAGAGCTCTAACACTCCCACAAACCCGACAAAACCATTAGGGAATTTAGTTGAAGTTGGGGTTAGTCACTTGAAAATCATTCCAAAATCTCAGCTTAAGCTTTTAGACTTCGAAGAAACCAAATGGTTCGCTTTATTTTGAAATTTCCAAAGGCTCTAAAAACCAGGGTGTTAAATGTGCCGCACGTTGCAACCCTCGCACTGGGGTAAGCCGCTGGAGAGGGAGACGTACCAGTCATACCTATGCCTCACCTGGCGACGTGGCTGGAGCTTATGCTCCGAGGAGATCTGAACTCCTGATGGAGCACTGGCCTAGAGGCCTCCCAATGGCCAATGGGTTTCAAGATGCTAGACATCAAAGCCACGAATCCCATGGAGTTCCTCTGGGTCAACAAGACCACCATCGAAGCAGCTAGAGGGGATGACACCATCAAGAACAAGAGCATCACCCTCGCCCTTGTGGGTGTGGCATTGACATGGTTCTTCACCATACCACTTCGGGCGATATACACATCGGAGCAGCTGTGAGACCTTGTCCACAACAATTTCCATGGAAACTACGTTGAGCCAAAGAGCGCAAGGCATCTGTTCGCAATAAAACAGGCTCCGAGTGAGTCCCTATGTAGTTTCTTCAAGCGATTCACGGAGGTCAAGTGCTAGGTGAAGGGGGTCAACGAAACCACTGTCACTAACGCAGCAACCTGTGGACTCTAGAAGGCCCCACTATCAGAGTGGTTGGTCCGAAAGCCCATTAGCACTATGACTGACCTCTTCCACAAGATGGAGGAGTAAGCATGGACGGAAGAGGAGAGCACCCGAAGGGCTAGGGGAGAACCAGCACTAGCAAAGAAAGAAGTGTCTACGGCCATAGGTGCGAAGACAGCGGCTAAACCTCTCACCAATGAATACCACGGTTGCCAAAAATGGTGAGGAATCTACCATGTGGAGGGCTAATGGTGCCGCGTCTTGGTGAGGTCGTCGGTGGCATCCCAATGTAGCGTGGAAGGTGGTGTAGTGTGATGGTTCGCACCCGGTGTGTCACCGATGGTGACAGCATGGGCTCTGTGGTGTTCGCGGATGCGGTTGGGTTGACAATGATGGTGTAGTAGGTAGTGTCGATGAGGATGGGGATGGTGTCAGTGGGGGGCGTATGGAAGGTGCAACTGGCAGCGACGAGGACTCAGTGACAGACCATGGGTCAGATTGGATCTAGGGCGTTGGCATGCAATCCAACGGCGGTATTGATGCAAACAGCATTCCGGCGAAGTCTAGGGCCAAGATGGTGGTGGCGGTATGGAAGATGTCTGCTGCGCATGTGTGTCATGTCGTTGGCGTGGCCCGACTAACATTGTGGGTTGCAAAACCTTAATTTGGCTATGCTAGCAGCCTGCGGTATGCAAATTTGTTTTCATGGTAGGTGAAATTTTGGCAATGCGGTAGATGCTAGCTCCTGTAGGGTTTTTGCAGATGACGAGATTTCGGTTACCTGGACAGCATGCCAGAGAGGGAGAGAGAAATAAGGTCCTAATAAAACACCGTGAATTGAATTGAAATAGATTGGTAATTGACAACGTACTAGAAGGTCTTAACGAGAGTGTTATCGTGCTGATAATGTGTTGCATGATTGGGGTTGTGTTGTTGTCGAACAATCACACAAGAAAGAGAAAATACAGGAGCACACAATTTACTCGTGACAGCCTCTCAACTTTATTGCTTTGCCCGTCGGTGATAGTGTGTATTTGTGTGTACAATATGCAGCCCACCTCTCCCCTTTATATAGGCTAGGGAGGAGTGTCTTTCTTGTAACTAAGACAAGGACTAAAGTAATCTACTAAGATTAAGTTTAGTTCAGTTTCCACATAAGAAAATATCACAACAGTATAATCCTACGAAACATGGTGAAAAAAGGGTCTAGAGGGCCCTACAAAAATGCTTGTGTTAGACACAGATCTTGCTCCAACCCAGCCCCATGCTGACTCTAGTTCCTTTTTTAAGGATGAGCTACAAGGCATATCAAGCAAATTATCACAAGAAGTGGACACACTAACCTTAGATGCAATGGAAGGATTAGGAACTACACAAGGTATGTCATCTAATAAATCACATCTAATGTCTATATGCACCTTGGGCTTAGTGAATTCCTTGAGAAGAAGAGACCCATGCTCATCCTTTAGCACATTGTATTTATTTTGAAGAGAGACATGTTTTTTCTTCCAAACTTTAAACTTAGCCTTCTCTTTCCCAGTAAGCTCCTCTAGCATATCCATCAATTCATCATAAGAGGGCTCAACATCATCATTTATCTTATTGTTACCTTTTGGCATGAAGTATGTAGACATGTCATAGAGTGATGGTGCCTCATTGTGATTTGGACTAGTTGATGGATCATCCTTGATGGCTTGCTTAGCAAAGTGTCTTCTTTTGCCATCCTTCTTCTTTCTTGATGATGACTTGGGCTCATCATCATCCTCCTCACTTGGACACTTTGAAGCAAGGGAAACTTCCTTATTTACCACCAAATAGCATCCAATTCCACGATTTTCCACCGGATAACTGCCTATTCCCTTTATGCCACCAGGTTTCAAATTTAATATTTGTCCACCAAAGCTGAGGTTGGATCCATTGGAAAGTAGACTTGATAATATTTCAATTAAGTCTAAGAACGTCCCAAACAGAGTCCGTATGAAGAAGTTACAGCCGTTTGAACTTAGTGCTGTCGCAGTAGTCCGAACTCGAATCCAGAACGAGCCCAACTCGAACTCTTGCTTGGCTCGAACCCAAAGTGACGTGATGTCCTCCATTATGCCTCCTATTCTTGTCCATGACTCCACATACCTCTCCTTGGTCCTTTCCCATGTTCCTAAGCATAATTAAATCACTTGCATTAGGTAGTGATCTATTCTCAGGAATATATAACCCTATGAACGAATTCACCTAGTGATTAAGTTGGCGAGCACGAGCTCGAGTAATTGGTCCTTGTAACATTGGTTGTGGATCAGCTGTGTGTGTAGGCACAGTTGTATCCAAGTTAGGGATGTCCTCATCATGTGGACCCATGTTTGGCTGAACTAAGGGGTTGGGAACACCCTATTTAATGTTGGTGGCCATCCCTAGAAACCACAACCATGAATTTTGATGATTTTGTTCAGATTGAACTAGTAGATTGCTATCGATCTTGAGAAGAATTGTGCGCTCTTGTTTCCTTTGTTCTTGCAAGTTCTTGGAGTTTGCTTGGGCTGATCTATCATGGTCAACCTCTTCGTGTAGTTTGCATACATGCTGGTTGTATGGATTGAATCATCGTGAGAGTTGTGTGATTGCCACTGAGGAGGTTTTGTGCTTGACACAAGGTTACCGCAATTTCATATTGCATTACTGTTCTTGAGTTATCATCGTGCTACGTATATCTAAGATTCTAAGTTGTGAAAATTGGGCACCCCCATATCATGCTAGGGGGAGGCCACTAGTGAGCTCAACCATCACCAACAAGTAATTTTGTTGGAGTGGATCGAGAGATTAGTTGAGAGGGATCAAAGAGATGGGCTATGGAGGATGACAAATGAGAATGAAGAATATGCGGCCCATGCTCGGTAGACTCTAGCAGAGGACATGGTCATGTTGGGCACTTTCACAAAAACTGGTAAGGTTAACGACTTAGCTTGGATTGGGGTTAACGACAATGACATATAGGGAACAAAATTTGAAACACGGTGGCACATAGGGAATAGGTAGTTATTCGATACCAGATCATGGAATTAGATGTTATTCAATGCTAAATAAGGAATTTTCTCTTGAAGCAATGTGCCTCTTTTCTTGACATTTATAGCACTTGAGGATCTTGTTGTGCCTTGTGTTAGAGGGTGAGCTTCTATTTTCTTGCGAGGACATTTTGAAGATAGACATACTCTTTCTTCAAAACTTTAAATTTAGTCTTCTCCTTCCCAAGGTACTCATTAAGCTCCTCTAGCATGTTCACCAACTCATCATAAGAGGGTTTATCATCATCATTACCTTTTGCCATGAGGCATGTAGACATGTCAAAAAGGGATGTAGCCTCATTGTCATTTGAATAGTTAGCTAGGCAAAGTGTCTTCTTTTGCCATCCTTCTTCTTTTTTGATGATGACTTGGGCTCATCATCCTCCTCATTTGGACACTTTCCAGCAATTTGTCCTTAGTCTTGACATTTATAGCACTTGATTGTTTTATAGTGCCTTGTCTTGGAGAATAAGCTTCTATTTCCTTGTGAGCCACGTCTCTCCATGAGTTTATCTATTTTGTTGAATGCAAATTCTTTTGCTTGGGGTTGAGGCCATCTTCTTGATGTCCTCTTTTATCTTTCTTGTACGTCTCATTTGTGATGAGATTACCCAAAAGAGTGGTAGAAGTCATTGTCGACAAATCAGAAGAGTTAAGGAATAATATCACCAAAGTCTCATACTTGCCTAGTAGAGCTTTAAGAATATTGTGCACACTATCATGATCGATTAGATCACAAGATAGACGTTTGAGCCCATTCACTATGTTGTTCAATCTAGAATAAATCTTATTGATGCTCTCATGAGGCAACATAGTAAATAACTCATATTTGAGTTTCAACCTATGCAATTTAGCTTCCTTGACTAAGGATGCTCCCTCACGAATTTTCATAAGGGTTGTTCAAATATTATGAGTATTCTCAAGATTACTCACTCTATTAAACTCATTCTCGTTCAACGTGCTAAAGGGAGCATTCAATGCTTGAGTATTGAGTTGCAAGTTTTGCACTTCCGTTTAAGTGGTGATTTTGTGGATCAATAGGTGTAGCAAAACCCACATCAACAATTCTCTATAATTGAGGGCCCATGGCCTTAAAATATGTGATGAACCCGAAGGTCCTTATTTTGTTGGCCCGATCTTTCGATGAGAACCATAAGTTCGGTAGGCGTCGCTCAACTCTGACGATCCTGGCTACGAACACGCAAGGCTCGAAACTACGCAATCGTTGAACTGATTGACAAGTCGTTATCAACCGTACATGAATACTCGGATGACCTAACCACGAAGGTCGATTCCTGCATACACCGCTTGGGCCATGTTCTTTCACCGAGGCATAGTCGTGGATCCCAAAGAAGGTCGGGCCGACGTTCTATCTTGGGGCAGCCAAGTCGGCCACCGATGTGCGGAGTTTTCTCGGTTTAGCGGGCTACT
This sequence comes from Ampelocalamus luodianensis, assembly GCA_036346255.1. Taxonomy (NCBI): domain Eukaryota; kingdom Viridiplantae; phylum Streptophyta; class Magnoliopsida; order Poales; family Poaceae; genus Ampelocalamus; species Ampelocalamus luodianensis. The sequence continues at coordinate 65,938,279 of CM070620.1, read as the reverse complement.
ACCGCCGCTTTATCGAGAACTTCTCCAAGATCGCCAAGCCGATGACTGAATTGCTCAAGAAGGACAAGAAGTTTGTGTGGTCCTCTGCTTGTGATGGGAGCTTTCAGGAGCTCAAACAGCGTTTGACTTCAGCCCCAGTCCTCACTCTTCCTGATGTCCACAAGAGCTTCGATATTTATTGCGATGCCTCTCGTCAGGGACTTGGATGTGTTCTTATGCAGGAAGGCAAGGCGTTGCCTATGCATCCGCACGCTTGAGACCTCACGAGCTCAATTATCCCACCCATGATTTAGAGTTGGTGCGTGGTTCATGCACTCAAGATTTGGCGGCATTATCGATCCAGAATCACTGTGAGGTGTATTCGATCACAAGAGTTTGAAATACTTGTTCACTCGGCAGATCTGAACCTCAGGCAGAGGAGATGGCTAGAATTAATCAAAGATTATGACATGGGTATTCAGTATCATCCTGGCAAAGCCAATGTGGTTGCTGATGCACTTAGCCGAAAAGTGTATTGCAATACTTTGATGATCCAAGAGCAGCAACCTGCACTTCTTGCAGAATTTCAGCGTCTCAACTTGGGTTTGGTTGAACATGGTTCCCTTGCTGCCTTGGTTGTGCAACCGACCTTGGTGGATCAAGTCAAGGCAGCACAACAATCAGATGATGGTGTGGGTAAAATTAAACAGAACATCAAGAATGGATCAGCCAAATGTTTCACTGAAGATGAGCACGGTGTTGTATGGTTTGGGCAGCGCCTCGTGGTCCCAAAGGTCCCAGAGTTGCGGGATTTGATTCTTCAGGAGGCCCATGATTCGCCTTTGTCCATCCATCCGGGCCACTAAAATGTACCAAGATCTCGTCGAGAGATTTCGGTGGACTCGCATGAAGCGCGAGATTGCCGTGTTCGTTGCCGATGTGACATATGTTGTCGCGTCAAGGCCGAGCATCGGCGTCAGCAGTCTCCTCCACCCTTGCCTATACCAGAGTGGAAGTGGGATTCAGTAGGCATGGATTTTATTATCGGTCCGCCTGCACTTCTTGGGGAAGGATGCTATCCGGGTTGTTATCGATCGATTGACGAAGGTAGCGCACTTCCCGCCAAGATTTACCACTCTCGGTGTCGATCGATTGTCGATCTCTATATCTCCCGCATTGTGAGCTTGCATGGTGTGCCACGAACGATTGTGTCGATCGTGGCTCTCTTTTCACTTCGGCTATGGCACGCTTTACAGAAGCCATGGGGACCCGTCTTTCGTTCATTTCACCTATCATCCTCAGACTGATGGTCAGACGGAGCGCGTCAATCAGGTGCTTGAAGATATGCTCCGTGCTTGTGTTCTTTCCTATGGGAAGAATTGGGAGAAGTGCCTACCACTTGCCGAGTTCTCCTACAACAAACAGCTTCCAGGCTAGTCTCGACATGGCACCGTTTGAGGCTTTGTATGGGAGGCGCTGCAGAACACCGTTGAACTGGTCAGAAACTGGTGAAATGCAGTTCTTTGGCTCGGATTCGATCAATGAGGCGGAAAGTCAAGTGCAGTTGATTCGTGAGCACTTGCGCATAGCTCAGTCCAGGCAGAAGAGCTATGCAGATCGTCGTCGCCGTGAGTTGAGTTTCCAGCCCAATGATTTTGTGTATCTCAAAGTCGCACCTCTGAAGGGACATCGTCGTTTCGGTGTCAAGGGCAAATTGGCTCCTCGGTATGTCGGGCCGTATCGCATCATCAAGAAAGTGGGAGCTGTTGCATACCAGTTGGAGTTGCCAGCTACACTTGAAGGGGTGCATGATGTTTTCAATGTGTCACAATTGAAGAAGTGCCTTCATGTTCCAGCGGAGGAAACACCATTGGAAAATATTGATGTGCAGGAAGATCTATCTTATCGTGAGCGCCCCGTTCGTATCCTTGAGGAAGCTGAACGCAGAACAAGGAACCGTGTGATCAAGTTCCTTAAAGTTCAGTGGTCGAACCACTCCGAGGATGAAGCCACTTGGGAGCGGGAAGACCGTCTTCGAGCAGATTACCCATCCTTCTTCTCCAGTTGATCGAATCTCGGGCGAGATTCCTGTAAGGGGGGAGATTTGTAACAGCCCTAACTTAGGGTTTGTATTTCAAATGTAAAATTTTGAGGAGAAATAAAAAACTTTTGTTGTCTCTTCAAATCATTTGGAAGTTTTCCAAATTTTCCCTAGCAATTTCCAATTTTCTAGAAGTTAATTCTTATGATTGGAAATTGTTGTCAGCAAATTCTTAATCTTCAAAATTGTGATCATCCCCTAGGAGTATTTTTCCTGTAATCTTTATCATCCTGTTTACCTCCCTGAATTATTTCACCATTTTTAGATTTTGTTTGCTATTTCAAATGGCCAAGTCAAACCAGTTTAGAAATCTGGTCAAACCCTAGGTCAGCAGCTTGTGAATTTTCTCCAGAACAATGCACAGCATAAAAAGTTCTGGACAATTTATGAGATGTTGTTATCTTCCCAATGTAGCTACCATAAAAATTTCAGAATTTTTGGAGCTCAGGAGCTACCTCTAAAAATTCCCCAAACCTCCCCTGTCTTTCACATCAAAAACTAAAATCACTATTCCTCGGGCTCGGACCCAACTCAGGCTCAAGTCCGACCCGCACCACTTGGCTCGGTCGAACCAACTAGTTGCACCGCACGCGCTCGATGGCTGTCAGCCGTCCGATGCGGATCGAACGGTCCACGTGTGCGTATGCAACCGACCTGTCCGAATGCATACATCAATCTCGACCGTCCGTTCTAGATCCAACGGTCGATGCATTCTTGATCGAGTCTAACCACCTGTTCGCGCCGCTTTGTTTCTGTCGCTGACATGTGGGCCCCACCTGTCAGCTTCGTCCTCGTCTTCTCCGCGTCTCACCGGAGCTCACGGCCGCTCGTGCATGTGTGCCACGACGCTCGTCGCTGCCACGTCGTGGATGCGTGTTCCCCTCCGGAGGATCGCCAGGAGTCCATCTACCCCCTGTGGTCATCCATTCTTCCTCGCATTCATTCTCGCTACTTCTCCGTCCATCTTTTAGCTTCGGCCGGAGAAAAACCCGAGGGCGGCACCACCACCTCACTACCGTTCGAGCAACAGCGACCCCGCCGTCGTGTTCCTCTTGCCTCGCCGCCTCCATTTTGCCCATCCCGAGCCCTCGGTGTCCAGTGTATCGCCGGGGGCGTGTTCGTCGTTCTGGTGAGTTTCTAGTTTCGGCTTTTGGTCCTTTAGGATCGCAATCGACCACTGAGTCTAACTGTGACCTTGTTTCACTCTTTGGTGCTTCACCGAGGCTTCGCGACGCTTTCTTCTCCAAGCTCAGTAAAGCGCCGCCGTGTCAATTCCGGCGCCACCTCCTCCATCATCAAGATCGTGGGCTTATCGTTCCTGGTGTCTCCGCGATCTCGAGGAGCTCCTTCCCGAAGCTTCTCGTCGTCTGTAGCGTCATCTCCGCGCGCACCGCACCTTCTTCTCCGCCTCCGGCCGTCGCGAGCTCATCTCCGGCAACCATTGGGATCCGCAACACCGTCGCCGAGTTCGCGAAGTCCTTGTGGGCCTCAAGGTATCGCTCGCTCGTCTTGAAACCCACTAGGTCGCGTGTCGGCCGCACGCCGCGCCGCGTGCCTCGCGCGCGCCGATGAAACCACCGGTGGTAATTAATTTAGCGCTAACCCCTGTTTTAGCTGAGTCACTAACTTGTGGGCCCTCTCTGTTAATCGCGTCTAGGAAATCTTTTTATCCATCTATTTCGTTGCACTCTGAGTCATTGCCATGTGGGTCCATAATGTCAGTTAAGGATTGCGTAGGTTTCGAAATGCGTTTTCTCTATTGAGAAGCGTATTTTTGTTGGGCATATGTATTAGCATTACGTTCTGTTAAGCCGAAGACGTATTCTTAGAATACGCCTTCGACGTCACTTTCGCGGGTTGGTTGTTTCGTCAAGATTTTCGCGAGCATTGTCGCAAGTGTGGTCTAGCCGGTTCAGGTGCGAAATGGGTTGAGTGCATTATAGATTTCGGAAATGATTTAGCATTTCTGGTTTTTGTTTTCTGTTGAGCTGTTAATTCAATTAAACTTGTAAAATGCATAACTAATTCAATTTTATCCAAATTGCATGAAACCAGTCTTTGTTAATTTTCATTTTAAGTGTACTACTTGATAAAATTAGCTTCATCCATGTCTCTGTAGCAAAAATCTGTTAACTAATAAAATGATGTCTTATGTATCTTCTAAATTAGAAAATGCATATCTCTTTCAATAATTGTCCAAATTCAATGAACCCAATTCTGTAAAATTCTATTTTCAGTATACTAATTGTTAGGAAAGGTTTTAGATACTGGTTATGTTCATGAAAATTTGTTAAGTAATTAACTAGTGTTTTGATGTGTTTATAACTTAGAAAATTCTTAGAAAATTCTTAATAAATTAAAAGGTTTTGTCCTCTGTTTCTAAAATTTTGTTGTATCATGCTTAGGTTGCTGTGTGAGTCTTGGTTTGTTTTGGTTGTTGTTGTTGTATGTTTGAGTTTTGTCGGTGTTATTCGTCCTTATTTGCTGTTATGTTCGATCGTTAGGCTTCGATATTTGCGGCAACCCTGAGGACGATCCTCCGCAACAACTTGAGCAACAGCAGCCAGGCAAGCAGTTTGATCATGATAATCCCAGATTTTAAAGTCTAATATTTTGTTTCAAATTGTATGTATGCATCGCTTAATTTGTGTTAAATTGATTAGTTAAATCCGAGTCGCATATTCTCGTAGACAAAATATTGACCTCTACTACCGAGCCTAGGTTATTTGTTTGTGATTAGAGGTCGCTGGATGATCTCTTGTCACTTAGTAGATCCGAGTCAAATTGCTTAGACATGCTTAGTATCGGTAGAAGAATGGCGGTTATCGACCTTAGTCAGTAACCTTGATCTCGCAAAATCTATTATAACTTTATGTTTCAGCATTTTTGCTATGTTTAATTGCAAAACTAAAACTGAAAACAAAAACGATTTAGACGCGGGCACAATGGTAAGATTGGTGTGATCTTTTGGGTGTGATCGAAAGGTGCCCGGTCAATTAAGGACCGAACATCTTGTGAGCGAATTTTTATCCAGCATTTCGCGTGCATAACCACACTAGAGTATATGGGACCTCTCTTGACCTAGTACTTTTGCGTGTATTGGCCCGGTCGCAGGAGGTCGCAGGAGGGATGGAGGTGGGAGCATGGTAGTTGTCCAAAAGCTTTATCCCGAGTGGGTAGTTGTCTTTTCGGCTTTACCATGTAAGCGTATGGGTTTCTATCCATACGAGCGCTCGTAGTTAATACACAATATTGGAACAAGTCTCGTAGGACTTAGTCTGTGCCAAAGATACCTTCGGAAGTGTGCTTTGGCTTAAAGGCGGTCTCAAGTGTGGGTACAGATGGTACACCCCCGCAGGTTAAAACTATTCGAATAGCCTCGCCCTAGGTGATGGACACGCTTGGGTAAGCTTTTCAAGAGTTAGACTACAACATTTAAATTAAAACTTGATGGGTGGTACGAATGGGATTCGTGCTATTGTTGTGGTGACTATTGGGATAGTCACTTCTAGGTTGTTTATCTTTCGCTTTTGTTATTATTATCTTTATTGTTATTTCAATCTTAAAAATGAATTGCAAACTTGCCTTTAAAATCAGATACCTTATTGCAAATGAAAATCGGCTTTATGCAAATGAAACATATGGCCTCCACTAAGTAAGCTTCGCATGTAGTTTATGAACAGTCCGCTAGTTCACACGTCGATCTTGCGGTACAAAGACAATCTTTGTACTCGGTGCTTTGCTTAATGTTTTTGTTGCAGAGGAAGAAGGTAAGCCTCGGGGCCTCACTACGTGAGTCGTGTCTTTGCCGCCGTGGGTGACGACTAGACTTGGCGGTCCGGCCGATGCCTTGTGGGTTGGAGGCACGATTGGCTTTGTTTATAGCCATCTTATGGCACTTTGCTTCATTGTCGCTCGTTTATTTTTGTATCTTGGCTCATCGGCCTTTGTCCTGCATTTAACTCTACTATTTGTTTATCTTCCGTTTGGTAGTGTGGTGTTTGGACTCTATGTTTGGAATGGAGTTGATGTCTAATTTTGTACCGAGGTGTGTATACTACTTTCTGGGAAGTATACATATCTCGAGGATCAGTTTATTTGATTTGTGATGCTAGGACCAGGAGGTTGGTTAAGCATTACAAGCCAAATAAACTGGGGTCCTCACAAAAGTTGTCCTCGGCTTTTGATAGACTAAAAATAGGGTAACAAAGAAGCCATGGTGTATGCATGGTATATGTATATTCATCCATTTTAATAGTTCTTCGTTGTTGCACAATTAATGTTATAAAACAGCAGCGATCGTAAAACCTCATTGTATTATTACCCCAAGAATAATCATATATGTTAATGAGCAAAACAAAATTTCTCACATAGCAATTATTGCAACTAGTTTTGCAAATATAAGTGAAGTATTTATGCAATTCAACTCTCCGAAGTTGTAAACTTGCAGTGGTAGCACATATGGGTAAATCTACAACTTTTGGAATCAAACAAAGTTTATCCATATTATCATATTTCAATCGAGCAATAGGAAATCCATCTAGCAAGGGTGAATGGATGTGTAAATTCTTCCATACTTCAATATCATGATGCAGATTGTCCATACTAGATGCTGCAATAAGAGATGAACACATGGGCATTGAATGATCACTAAATTTTAATTTTCTCTCATAATGAACAAGATTCGGCACATAAAAATTATTATTCAAAACAGCAAGCTTCAATTCATCCATGTAATCACAAGTTATGCATATTCGATAAATAAGAAATTGATTGTCTACACCATAATCCCCAATCAAATTAAACTTATACCCAGGGGTGTAGGCACTAGACAAGCATTTTGAACATACGATTTCAAAGACTTTCTCCATAGCATGTGACAATTTCATAGGCGAATCCAACATAATGTAACACAAAGAATCAGCAGGAGAAATTCTAGTCAAAACTTCTTTATGTCTAACCAATTCCACATGATCATTATATGCGATTAACTCATCACATTAATCACTAAAAACAGCAAACAATTCAATTATTTCATCACATGGTGCAATCAAATCAATGTAGTCTGTATTCTCTACTTGAAATATGTGCATATCAGAATAGTTTTCCACTAATTTTTGCTCTAAAATAGCATGAACAGTGGACAAATGTAGTTTTTCACAAGCATACTCACCTTGAGTGATGATAGCACCATGATCTTTACCTTTTTGGCTCTCCTCAGATGATGTAGGTGCATCCATCTCCTCATCTTCCTTCTCAACCAATGGAGTCGATGGTTCAATCAACTCATTCTCCTCTTTGGCATGGTCCTCAACTTCCTACAAATTGTTAGTCATATAAAATGACACAAACATAGGTTTGTTCTCATGTTCCCTATCATCAAGCATTCTCAATTTCTCCTAAATCTGACGTTCAACCTTACAAACAAGTGTAAACAAATAAGGGAGGGAATTATATTCTTTGTGAACAAGAATGTCCTGAATTTCTTGATTAAGCCCACTTAATAATCTATTCTCTGTAGCTTCAGCATGTTCCTCTAAGCCACAACACGACAAACGAGTTTTCAATTCATGATAGTATTCCCTTACAGTTCTACTACGTTGTTTTAAACGTTGTAATCTAGCTAACAAATAATCAACATGATATTTAGAAACAAATTCATCTCTCAAAAGTTTCTTTAATGCATACCAAGTTTGAGGCACTCTTCCATGTCTACGTAAATGCTTCCACCAAAGTATTGCATCTTCAACAAAAACACTAGTGGCAGCTTTAATCTTTTGCCTATCAGACAAATCATAATATTCAAATTCTTTGTCTAAAGCTATCTCCTAGTCAATATAGGCATCAGGATCAAATTTACCAGCAAAAGAAGGCACAGTGAGTTTAGTTTTACCAGACGTACTATCACGTTCATGTACCTCCCGTGGTGGATAATCGCATCTCAAGCGTGCATCTTCCTCGTGGACTTTTTTGCGCTCCCGTTCAATGGCTCAAAGAAGACGTGGATCTATCTTGTAATCATCCCGTGAACCTGCCATAGTAGAAAACATGGGAACAAATCGCAGTATATATGTCCCTATGAACTACGAGGTTCTGGAGTTTTCAACAATCGGTCACACTCAAGCTTTTACCAAGTTCTTACAAGCTCTTACCAATGTAGCAAGGAATTGGTACAACCGATGGCTGGTTCGTGATGCTCTCACCTGTGAATAGTCCAACGATTGCGAGGAACGACACCTGCTGAGTTAGTAGGAACTGGAGCTTGGAAGGCTTCAATATGGTAGCAAGGATTAGCAACAATCAAATCAGTAATGCTAGTTGAAAAACTGTTCAAAGTACTAGTCAATGTTGTTGATCCTAGCCTAATCAAAGCAAGCTAATCAAAGCCAGATATAGAGAAGTGTATGTACGCACACGCAACGATCAATATGACTCCATGTAAGCAAAGGAGAACCTCACAACAAGTGCTAGGAGAGACACTAGCCAACTACTCAAACTTCTGTATAGGGCACAAGATTGCTCGCACGACGTAGAGCACAAAAGACAGCAATATCGGTGCAATGCCAACAGCCCTCTACATTGAGCAGAAATAATAACTAGTCTCAAATGATGAAAAAGCAAAGTTTTTGTAACATCCCAATTTTAGACTTGTGGTTCAAATGTAAGAAAATGAGTAGAAATTAAAACTTTTTCTTACATCATGTATTTCCTGTTGTACCAAAGAATCCTTGTACAAGAAGTCAAGGAAATACAAAGTCACAAGTCTTTTGGTCCAAACTTTGAGCTTCCAAGAAAATAATCATGTCAAACATTGTGATCATCCTCTGGAAATATTTTTTCAAGTTCTAGAAATGATGGGTGACCCCTCTGAAAAATTGCACAATTTTTAGAAATTGTTTGAATGCTTTTGGAGGCAAGTCAACCCAATTCAAATCCTGGTCAAACTATGGATCAGCACCTTACAGAATTTTTGGAGGAAGTTGTGCAGTACCAAAACCTCTGAAAATTTTATGCAAGGTCAACTTTTGAGTCAGCAATCTTCAGAATTTTTGGAGTCAATTTGCTACCTCAACCAATTTCCCCAAAGTTCAGCTCTTCTAAAAATCAAAAATTAGAACTCTGGTTCGAACCCGAGCCCAACTCGACCAACCCGGTCGGACCAGGTGCGCTTAGTCGCGCTCGGGCGAATAGGGCCGAGTTGTTGGATCAACATCCAACGGCCACGACCACCCCCTACCCCCCTTTTTCACCTCGGGACCTCCCGGGCGCCCACAACCGCTCGATTTTGATCTAGCCGCCACGACCTCCCCTCCTCCTCCTCTGTTGTTTTCAGAGCACCCGAGGTCTGAGATCTAAGCTGTGCACGTTGAATCCAACGGCCGACAATCACCAAGTGTATTATTGGGCGTCTTCAACCTCTGGACGTGCGTGAGCAGTAGGGGAGTGATGGCAGTGTCAACTCATGCTCCCTACAGCTGCCCTAGCCGACATTTAAATGTGTGGAAGATACTTTCGGCCATGCCATGCCCTATGCTACCATCTACCACCTTTTTGCTGTCGGCCTTGCCTTGTGCTTTGAACCTTATCTCCCGAAAAGCCCTTGTTGGCAAACCCTAGTGCTCCAAGCTTTTTAAGCACCCTCAGTACCTCCTGGTCCTTCTTCAGACCACCCTCAAGCTCCACCTCCAATTGTAGGGCTTAACACCCCCAAATCCGAAAATGCACCATTGTTGACCGTGGAGTTCCTTTGGTGTTCGTGGTGCTCCTGTGGTTCTCCCCCACAATTCTTTGCAGCATTTCTACCTCCTTACCATCTTGATCATATCCCCTCACTTGATTTTGGATTTGATTCGCAGGATCTGTCCAATTTGGGGATTATTCAAATTTCGACTGAAATTGGTCATCTTCTTCCTCAGCTTAGGTAAGTGGCCAATTTCAAATTATTTGTTCCAGTAGCTTCTGTGAACCATAACGAAGCTCTATTGATACTTGGGTACCACTCATTTTGCTCAGGGTGCCATTTTTCACCTCTCTTCTTCAAGTCCGGCGAGCCCCCTCCGGAAGTAAGTTGCTCCGGCCATCTTGGGAGCTCCCCCTCCACCCAGGTAATTCCTTATTAGTCCATAGAGGTGTAACATACCCATTTTGGCTTGTGTTTCAAATGTAATAAAATGAGGGTAAATTAAAACTTTTCCTTCATCCTTTTTCTCTTGAAACTTTTCTGAAATTCTTGTAAAGGAAGTTTGGGAAATTCAAAATCAAAATCCTCATTTATCTCAAGTCAAAACTTTCTGGGTGAAATCCTATGTCAAACCCTTGGTAATAAATGTTCCTGGGCTCTAGGGTTGCTTGGTAACACCTCTGAATTATTTCATAATTTTTGGAAATTATTTGAAATACTTTAGAGGCAAGTCAAACCTTGGTCAAACCTCTGAAATCACCTTCTGTAATTTCTGGAGAAAATTTCAGTGCACAAAAATCTCTGAAAATTTTACGGAAGGTTAACCCTTAAGTCAGTAAGCTCCAGTTAAAATTTCATAAATTTTGGAGTTGATTTGATGCCTCAATTAAATCCTCAAAGTTTCAGTTCAAAAATCAAAACCTAACTGGTTTGCACTGTTCCTCGGGTGCGAGTCAGGCTCGGGCTCGAGCCAACTGACTCGACCGAGCCAACTAACTGCACCCGGCGCGGTCGAGCGAGCGCGCGTCATCAGCCGTTGGATCTCAATCGGACGGCCCTCATTCGTGTAAGCATTCGGACAACTCCGGTTGCCCTATGATTCTCAGCCGTTGGATTTCAATCGGGCGGTCGATGTTCATCCGATGCCGTTTCAACGTGATCGCGCGCTAACCCTTGGATGCAAATCGGACGGTTGGCCGTCGTCGCCTTCCTCTCGCTCGCGCGGCGCAGCGCCATGGCGGAGCTGAGCGTGGGCGCACAGTGCCTTGTCCCATCCGGCGACCTCGCAACGGGTGTCTGCAGCGCATTAAATGCCCGTCACTCCACCGCCCCGTTTAGTCGTCGTCTCAACTGCTCCCGTCGCTCACGGCGACCGTAGCGACAGCAGGAACCCGAGGCGGAGCAACGGTGCTCTCGTGCTCCTCAGGCCTACTTAAGCCCCCTGGTCACCTCCGTTGGCTTCCTTTCCTCTCCCCGCAGCTCTCTCTTGCACCCTCTGAGCTTGAGCGAGCCCATACCACCCCAGCGCCCATTTCCGCCATTGCCGAGCTTGGAGCTCCTGTCGCCGACGGTGCTCCAGTGGCTCCCTCGCCCCGATTCTTCCTCCTGCTCCTTCCTTTTACCTCTGTGGTGCTTAACCCTCACTCTATTTTGGGTTTCCTCAGAGGCGCGGGATTGAGTTTTGGAGCTCGCGGCCGCCAGTGCCCCCGTTTCTTCTCCTGCCGGTAAGACCCCCATTTCCCAATCCCTGCCTCCTGGAGTTTCTCTGTGGAATTGCGAAGCTCATGGTACCACCCGGTGTTGCTAGTTTGGCCCCGGTTGACCCTTCCACGGTGAAGCTCTTCGCATCGCCGCTGGACTTCGTCGCTGGGCTGCTCTGATCATCCTTCGTCCACCCCAACCCCGTCATCGTCTTCAGTGAACCCCGTGAGCTTAAGCTTTTCCCCGTTTAGCTTTTGCTGCACCGTAGCCATAGTTCCCTGTTTCGGTCGCGCCGCCGCCGCCGTTAGCCTCCGGCTCGCCGCCGGCTACCGTTTGGACTCCGGTTGGTCGCGTTAAGTCCATAGGACCCCGTCATAGCTTTTGCACCCGTCCATTTGCACGTAGCTTAGCCATGTCATCGTTTCGTTACCGAGCACTCCTCCGCCGCCGCCGCGCCGCCGCGTGAGGTCACCATTGGCCTCGCCGCTGGTGCCATCAGGTGCGCAATAGTGCTAGGATCCCGTTTTGGCCCTTGGCCGGCGTCGCCATGGCGATTCTCGCCGGCGACAAGCCGAGCAAGCTCGCGCCCGGAAACTCCTCTATTGTCGGGCGGAGCTCCAGGTCGGGGGTGACGTGTCTCATTACTGGTTCTTTCGATCTAGAGATCTACGGCCCTCAGCTCTCCACGTCGCCGCCCTCTTTTGCGCGCTCAGTGCCTGTGTCGCTCGGGTTCAACCGGGGACGTCCGATCTGAGATCGACGGCTCTCAATCGTCCACGTCTCCGGATGTTAGGAAAATCCCCGAAAATGCTAAGTCCAAAAACTGAAGAACATTAGGGTCTTGTCATTTTCATATCTTTGTCATCTTAGCTCCAAATTAGATGATTCAAATTTTGTTAGCTTCCTTATAACTTGAACTTAAATAGAAAAATAACTAGAGACCATGATAAAATTTAGAAAACCATTTTCAAAAATAGTAAACAAGTGAACTTAATACTGTTTTTCAGAACTTTAGCAAACTTGTAAAATGCATAACTTTTAATCTATAGATCATTTTTGTATGAATCCAATTGGATTAGCTTCCACTGATAGTGTAATTGCTAGAAAAATTGGTTTCACAAATTTTACTGTTTTTAGAAATCATAAGGATCATAATTTATTTTAATACCCTAAACAATTTAGACAAATCATAACTCTTTTAATATAACTCCAAATGACCTGAAATTTTATATGGGTTATCACCACACCAGTAGGTAGCCACCCTAAAAATTTCAGCTCCAAAATCTTTCTAGAAAATATTTTTGCTACAGTGCTAATTTTGGCCGAAAAGAGGTTTTTAGGGGATATCTTTTGCACCACAAATCCAAATTAGGTTTTTCCAGTTCCTATGTCTAGGTATAATCGTATTCTACCTTATGTATAAATTTCGTCGCATTTGGATAAATTTTGCTTGCTCTTTTGTTTAAGTGTTGCTCGTCTTATTGGTTGTTTTCGCTCTTTCGCTTAGGATTCGATATTTGCGTTAACCCCGAGAACGACCCTCTGCAACAATTTGAGCAACAGCAAGAAGGCAAGCAGTTTGATCATTTCCCATTTGATCCCATTACTTTTAAAGTCTAATATTTTGTTTAACTTCTATGTATGCATTGCTAATTTGTTGTTAAATTGATTAGCTAATCCCCTAGTTGCATAATCTGTAGGTAAATAAGTATCCTCTACTACCTGAGCCTAGGCTATTTGTTGTGATTAGAGTTCGTTGGATGAGCTCTTGTCACTTAGTAGATATCGAATAAATGTTGCTTAGCCATGCCTAGTATCGGTAGCATTGGGCGATCATCGACTTAGTCGGTGATCTTGATCACACAAATACTTATATTATTCCATTATGTCCAACCCTTGTGTTTTACCATTTTGCAAATCAAAAACTAAAAACAAAAATTATATCTTGGCTTGGGCACAATGGTATGTTGGGTGATCTGTTGGGTGTGAATGGAATGGTGCCTAAGTCCCTAAGGACCGAGTTACTTGTGCCATTGATCCAAGCAATTATTGCGTGCTAACCACACGAGGGGGATATGGAACCTCTCTTGACTAAGTACTTTGGAAGGTGTTAATTATGAGCTGGTCGGTGGGTGTGTTCTTGTGTGTGTGTTGTTGGAGGAGCATTAGCAGGCGGTTAGGGCTGTCTAATGTGTCTTTCTCCGTGGGTTGCGGCTCTTAATTAGTATCGTCCATTGGAAAGCGTCTTGTTAGACTCACCATGCTGCATACCAAAGGAAGTGTGCTAACTGTGGTGGTGAAAAGGCGGTCTATCGTGTCGGTACATTGGTACACCTGCAGGTTAAAACTATTCGAATAGCCTCGTCCTAGGTTATGGACACGCTTGGTTATTTCCCACAAGAACTAGACTACAACCTTTTAAAAACTTAAACTTGACATGGGTGGTATGAAGGGGTACTTCAAGCTATTGTTGTGGTGACTATGGGTTAGTCACTTCTAGGTTGGTGTTGTCATATATCTATTGTTATAATTGTCTCTCTTTTATTGGAACAATAAAAGTTAATTGCAAACTTGCTTTGAATCTATTACCTTATTGCAAATGGAAACTTGCTTTATGCTGAAAACAAGTCCAGAGCCTCATCCACTTAAATAAAGCTTGCATGTAGTTAATTATAGTTCTGTTATCTCACACGTCAGTCTTGCGAGTACAAAAACAAGTTTTGTACTCATCCGCTTGTTTAATACTAATTGTTGCAGAGGAAGAAGGTGAGCCCCAAGGGCCTCACTTTTGTGAGTTGTGTTCTTGCGCTGTGCTGGGACGATTAGCTTGGCGGTCCGGTTGGTTGCCTTGTGGGTAAAGGCACACCGATTGGCTTTTGTTTATCGCCATCTTGTGGCCATTTTGCTTCATTGTGTATTTACTTATTTGTATGACTTTTGGCGGTTGGCCTCTCTTTGTAATAACTCTTTTATATTATCTATGTCTTTCGCTTGTTGCTTTTGCTTGGCTCTATGTGTATGAATGGAATTGATGCATGATTTTGTAACGCAGGTGTGTATACTGCAATTCAGGAAGTATACATATCTCGAGGCTTGGTTTATTTGATTTGTACTGTTAGGACCAAGTGGATGGTTAAACAGTACAATCCGAATAAACCGGGGTCCTCACAAAGTTGGTATCAGAGCCATTTCGACCGTAGTAACCCAAGCTTGGTCGTCTTTAGGATATTTTGGAAAACTTAATTTCAAAGTATCAAATGATTTATGAAAGCTTAAGTAAGTTCTCAGATTTTATTCCTTACCTATCTTAGCTTTCTATCTCATCTTGCTCTAATTTGAGTTTTAAAAGTTGTCCTCCTTTCCTTCTCTCAAAAGATAGTCATTATCGTTTAAATGGGGTTTTGGAAACCAATGAGTTTGGCAAATTGAAGTGTTAGCCGCCCTCTACAAGATTTTGAAGCTTCCGAAGTTGAAGATTTCGGCTAGGAGGCTTGGATGCGAAATCTGGACAGCGAGCATTCAATTTCCGGACAGCAGGCTCAAAGGTTCTAAATAGGGTAGAAAATGAGAGGTTAATCAATTAAAAACTTGTGGGAACAAAAAGGGTAAGATGTGATACTAGTTTGCTAAGTACCTAACGATATTTTTGCCGCCTTAACCTTGCTCTTTAGTAGTGTTAGACTTGAGGTAGTGTGCTGAAATTTTATCTTCTCACACTATTACTCGTTCATTCAATACGGGTTAATGGCATTGAGAAGTTGAGCTTGTTTTGGAGTTTCCTTGCTGTTTTGGAGCTTCTTTGGAAACATTTAAAGTTTGTTTACTTGCTGTTTTTGGCTTTCGGTTAGGGTGGTATCTCATTCCCCTAATCGTTAGCTTTTCGCTTTCATCAACTTCTAGTATTAGTGCTTTGGTTTCTAACCTAAATTTCTTGAATCGGGATGGTCGGAGGTACTCGTAGCGCCGTGGTCGTGACTTGGTTTGGATGAGGAGCTCCGCCTCCTCCAACCATGGTGAGGTCCTTCTTGGATCGAGCGCAACCGCTCGGAGGACGGGACGGTCTCGCTGGATGTTATTGCGCCGCAACACCGCCCCGGCCGGTGCCTCGGGATCCGGCAGTGGGGTGGACATCGATCTCGTGGGGCCTTGTTGAGTTTCTTCGCACTCGGCTCCCCACGTTCTCGTGTCCGAGGACCCATTCGACGCGATGATCGGCTGCGTCAAGTTGAGCGTAAGCTCGGCGTTGCTCGATGCTGGACCAGACAGGCACTCTTTGCCTCCCATCGCCTTCGGGCGGCACTCTCTGGTGGGAGAACTTGGCCATGCAGCCCGCCGCCACACCGTCTCTTGGGATCGATTCGGACAGCGTTCGTCGAGCTCACATCCTCGCCGCTTGATGAAGCTGAAGAAGAAGGAGTTTCGCGCTCAAGCAAGGGCGTAAGTCAGTGATGGAGTATCTGTACGAGTTCAACCACTTGGCTCGTTATGCTCCATCTGAGGTGGCCACTGATGAGGCCAAGCAGGAGAAGTTCATGGAGGGTTTGTCTGAGGAGCTGCAAGACAGGCTCTCCATTGTGGACTTTGCTAACTTTCAGGCTTTGGTGGACAAGGCCATTGTTGCTGAGCACAAGGCCAAGGCGCTGGGCGAGTCCCGCAAGCGCAAGTGGGAGGCCCAGCGGTCTGCACAGGCCGACCTCTCCCGTCCCCGTGTCGGGCCTGCCCCAGGGGCCCGTTCTGTGGCTTCACTACCACCGAGGCCGCCAGCACCAGCTCCTCGCCCTCCGCAGGCCCTACCCCAGTCACGTGCGCCTGCGAACCAGCAGGGTGGCCCCCGCAATCCGGCTGCCGGGGTCACTTGCTTTTCATGCAACCAGAAGGGGCATTATGCCAATAGTTGCCCTAACAGATCGAGCGGCCTCGTCCTAATGAAGGACGCGGGCCGGGAGGTGGTCCTCCCCAGGATCAGAAGGTTGTCCCCGCTACCCAAGGCGTGGGTAGTGGCCGCGTCAACCTCATCTCCGCGGAGGAGGCACAGGAGGCACCGACGTCGTGTTGGGTACCCTTTCTGTTAACTCTTTCCCTCCTCTGATTTTGTTTGATTCAGCGCATCTCATTCGTTTGTTTCAGTCTTTTCTTTGCTGTGGGAGGTCTTCTTTTACTCCATTGTTGGTCCCATCGCTCATTCGCTCTCCGGTTCGGAATTGAGAGTGAGTCCGAGTGTAGGGATGTCCTGTTGAGATAGAAGGGTAGGATTCTTGGCAAATCTTATCCTCCTTCGATCGCGAGCTTAGATGTAATCCTAGGCATGGATTGGTTGTCTCAAAGACATGGGACAAATTGATTGCGCTAGGAGGCTCATCTACCTTACCATCCTTAGCGGCGAGTTCGATTTTCGCAGAAGGCTGCGCAGGTCCGCATCTCTTCGCGCGGCGAAGCCACTCTAGATATTAGCGAAGTCCCGGTGGTATGTGACTTTGTTGATGTCTTCCCGACGACCTTCCAGGATGCCACCATTCGAGACCTCGAGTTTGTCATTGAGTTGGTTCCGGTGCATCGCCCGATTTGAAGAGGCCTTACCGGATGGACCCAATTGAGTTGGTGGAGTTGAAGAAGCGGTGAGTGAGCTTCAAGAGAAGGGTTTCATCCGCCTAGCTCATCTCCTTGGGGATGCTCGGCAATCTTTGTCGAAAAAGGACAAGGAGCGCGCATGTGCGTTGATTACCGTCCACTTAATGAAGTAACGGTAAAGAACAAGTACCCTTTGCCGTCAGATCGATGACCTCTTCGATCAATTAACGGAGCTCGAGTTTTCTCAAGATTGATCTCGAGAGTGGGATATCACCGAGTTTGGATTCGACCGAGGATATTCCAAAGACGGCTTTCTACTCGTTATGGCATGCAGTATACCGTCATGTCATTCGGCTTAACCAATGCTCGGCCTTGTTCATGAACCTCATGAATTCGGTGTTCATGGAGTATTTGGATAGGTTCATTGTGGTCTTCATCGATGATATCCTTATCTACTCGGGAGCGATGAAGAACACACCGAGCACTTGAGGCTTGTGTTGGGCAAGCCGTGAGCACCATTTGTATGCGAAGTTCGGCAAGTGTGCGTTCGGTTGAAGGAAGTAGCCTTCTTAGGCCATATTCTTTCGGCGGGAGGCGAGTTGTGGATCCTAGCAAGATCAGCGACGTGCTTTCTCGAGTCACCACCGGTCCACCGGTTTGGAGTTTTCTTGGTTTAGCGGGATATTATCGCCGCTTTATCGAGAACTTCTCCAAGATAGCGGCCGATGACGGAGTTGCTCAAGAAGGACAAGAAGTTCTCGTGGTCCGCTGATTGCGAGAAAGTTTCCAAGCTTAAGAAGCGATTGACCACGCTCCGTTCTTGTTCTCCCGATGTCCGTCGAAGCTTCGATATCTTTTGTGACGCTTTCGTCGAGGCCTCGGTTGTGTCCTTATGCAAGAAGGCAAGGTAGTGGCCTATGCATCAAGGCAATTGAGACCTCATGAACTCAACTATCCTACCCATGACTTGGAGTTGGCGCCGTGATCCATGCACTTAAGATTTGGCGACATTACCTAATCGGTGTCGTTGCGAAGTGTATTCGGATCACAAAAGCTTAAAGTATTTGTTCACCCAACCAGATCTGAACCTCGGGCAAAGGAGATGGTTGAAGCGATCAGGACTATGACATGGTATTCACTACCATCCGGGCAAGGCCAATGTCGTTGCGGATGCGCTTAGTCGCAAAGCGCATTGCAATGCATTGCGGCTCAAGGAGCCTCAGCCCACCCTTCTGGAGGAGTTCCAGCGTCTCAACTTGGGATTGGTTGAGCACGGGTCCCTCGCTGCCTTGGTTGTACAGCCAACTATGGTGGATCGGATCAGTGTCGCTTTCGTGATCGGGCGTTGGAGTGAACCACATCAAGGAAAATATCAAGAATGGAACAGCCAAGTGCTTCTCGGTAGATGAGCTTGGTGTTGTGAGATTCGGGCAACGCCTCGTGGTTCCAAAGGACAGGAAGTTGCGGGATTTGATCCTCCGCGAAGCCCACGATTCTCCGTTATCCATTCATCCCGGGGCCACGAAGATGTACGGGATCTTCGCGAGAGATTTTGGTGGACCGAATGAAGAGGAGATCGCAAGGTTCGTTGTCGAGCGCGGCGTGTGTCGTCGTGTCAAGGCCGAGCATCGTCCGGCAGATCGCTCACCTTACCAGTGCAGAGTGGAAGTGGGATTCGGTCGGGATGGACTTTATCACCGCCTACCCAGTCACCGAGGGCAATGATGCCATTTGGGTTATCATTGACCGGTTGACAAAAGTGGCGCACTTTCTTCCGATCAAGACCAAGATTCGCACCGGTCACCTTGCGAGCTCTATATCGCCAGATCGTGAGCTTGCATGGGGTACCAAAGACGATCATTTCGATCGTGGTTCCATCTTCACTTCGATTCGCATAGCTTGCAAGAAGCTATGGGAATTCGTCTTTCTTTCAGCACAGCATATCACCCCCAAACAGATGGTCAGACCGAGAGGGTCAACCAAGTTTTGGAGGACATGCTCGAGCTTGTGTCCTTTCCTATGGGAAGCATTGGGAGAAGTGCTTGCCATTGTTGAGTTTTCTTATAACAACGGCTTCAAGCCGTCTCGGCTGGCACCATTTGAGGCCTTATACGGAAAAAGTGTAGAACCCGTTGAACTGGTGCGAGACCGGTGAAAGACCTTTCTTTGGCCCGGACTCGATTAATGAGGCCGAGGGGCAAGTCCAGCTCATTCGTGATCGCTTGCGCACAGCTCAATCCAGGCAGAAGAGCTATGCGGATCGTCGTCGTCGTGAGTTGAGCTTTGAGCCCAATGACTTCGTTTACCTCAAGGTTTCTCCTCTGAAAGGTCACCAGCGTTTTGGTGTCAAGGGCAAGTTAGCTCCTCGATATGTCGGTCCATACCGTGTCATCGAGAAGAAGGGAGCTGTTGCCTACAAGTTGGAGTTGCCTGCTGCACTTGCGGGAGTACATGATGTGTTCCATGTGTCCCAGCTAAAGAAGTGCCTCCGTGTTCCAACAGAGGAAGCTCCGTTGGAAACTCTTGATGTTCAGGAGGATTTGACCTATCGCGAGCACCCTGTTCGCATACTCGAGGAGGCTGAGCGAAGAACAAGGAACAAGACCATCAAGTTCCTTAAAGTTCAGTGGTCAAACCATTCCGAGGACGAGGCTACTTGGGAGCGAGAAGATCATCTTCGTGCAGACTACCCCTCTTTCTTTTCCGAGTGAACCAAATCTCGGGACGAGATTTTTTGTAAGGGGGGGAGGTTTGTAACATCCCCATTTTGGCTTGTGTTTCAAATGTAATAAAATGAGGGTAAATTAAAACTTTTCCTTCATCCTTTTTCTCTTGAAACTTTTCTGAAATTCTTGTAAAGGAAGTTTGGGAAATTCAAAATCAAAATCCTCATTTATCTCAAGTCAAAACCTTCTGGGTGAAATCCTATGTCAAACCCTTGGTAATAAATGTTCCTGGGCTCTAGGGTTGCTTGGTAACACCTCTGAATTATTTCATAATTTTTGGAAATTATTTGAAATATTTTAGAGGCAAGTCAAACCTTGGTCAAACCTCTGAAATCACCTTCTGGAATTTCTGGAGAAAATTTCAGTGCACAAAAATCTCTGAAAATTTTATGGAAGGTTAACCCTTAAGTCAGGAAGCTCCAGTTAAAATTTCATAAATTTTGGAGTTGATTTGATGCCTCAATTAAATCCTCAAAGTTTCAGTTCAAAAATCAAAACCTAACTGGTTTGCACTGTTCCTCGGGTGCGAGTCAGGCTCGGGCTCGAGCCAACTGACTCGACCGAGCCAACTAACGGCACCCGGCGCGGTCGAGCGAGCGCGCGTCATCAGCCGTTGGATCTCAATCGGACGGCCCTCATTCGTGTAAGCATTCGGACAACTCCGGTTGCCCTATGATTCTCAGCAGTTGGATTTCAATCGGGCGGTCGATGTTCTTCCGATGCCGTTTCAACGTGATCGCGCGCTAACCCTTGGATGCAAATCGGACGGTTGGCCGTCGTCGCCTTCCTCTCGCTCGCGCGGCGCAGCGCCATGGCGGAGCGGCGTGGGCGCCAAGGTTTTGTCCCATCCGGCGACCTCGCAACGGGTGTCTGCAGCGCATTAAATGCCCGTCACTCCACCGCCCCGTTTAGTCGTCGTCTCAACTGCTCCCGTCGCTCACGGCGACCGTAGCGACAACAGGAACCCGAGGCGGAGCAACGGTTCTCTCGTGCTCCTCAGGCCTACTTAAGCCCCCTGGTCACCTCCGTTGGCTTCCTTTCCTCTCCCCGCAGCTCTCTCTTGCACCCTCTGAGCTTGAGCGAGCCCATACCACCCAGCGCCCATTTCCGCCATTGCCGAGCTTGGAGCTCCTGCGCGACGGTGCTCCGAGTGGCTCGCCGCCCGATTCTTCCTCCTGCTCCTTCCTTTTACCTCTGTGGTGCTTAACCCTCACTCTATTTTGGGTTTCCTCTCTGAGGCGGCGGGATTGAGTTTTGGAGCTCGCGACGCCAGTGCCCCCTTTTCTTCTCGTGCACGGTAAGACCCCATTTCCCAATCCACGCCTCCGGAGTTTCTCGTGGAATTGCGAAGCTCATGGTACCACCGGTGTTGCTAGTTTGGCCCGGTTGACCCTTCCACGGTGAAGCTCTTCGCATCGCCATTGGACTTCGTCATTGGGCTGCTCTGATCATCCTTCGTCCACCCCAACCCCGTCATCGTCTTCAGGGAACCCCTGGTGAGCTTAAGCTTTTCCCCGTTTAGCTTTTGCTGCACCGTAGCCATAGTTCCCTGTTTCGGTCGCGCTGCCGCCGCCGTTAGCCGCCGGCTACCGTTTGGACTCCGGTTGGTCGCGTTAAGTCCATAGGACCCCGTCATAGCTTTTGCACCCGTCCATTTGCGCGTAGCTTAGCCATGTCATCGTTTTTGTTTTCGGCCGTAGCACTCCCTCCGCCGCTCGCCACCGCGCCGCCGCGTCAGGTCACCATTGGCCTCGCCGCTGGTGCCATCAGGTGCGCAATAGTGATAGGATCCCGTTTTGGCCCTTGGCCGGCGTCGCCATGGCGATTCTCGCCGGCGACAAGCCGAGCAAGCTCGCGGCCGGAAACTCCTCTGTTGTCGGCGGAGCTCGGTCGGGCGGCGTGTCATCGTGCGGTCGTTCGATCTAGAGATCTACGGCCCTCAGCTCTCCACGTCGCCGCCCTCTTCTGCCCGCTCAGTGCCTGTGTCGCTCGGGTTCAACCGGGGACGTCCGATCTGAGATCGACGGCTCTCAATCGTCCACATCTCCGGATGTTAGGAAAATCCCCGAAAATGCTAAGTTCAAAAACTGAAGAACATTAGGGTCTTGTCATTTTCATATCTTTGTCATCTTAGCTCCCAATTAGATGATTCCAATTTTGTTAGCTTCCTTATAACTTGAACTTAAATAGAAAAATAACTGGAGACCATGATAAAATCTGGAAAACCATTTTCAAAAATAGTAAACAAGTGAACTTAATACTGTTTTTCAGAACTTTAGCAAACTTGTAAAATGCATAACTTTTAATCTATAGATCATTTTTGTATGAATCCAATTGGATTAGCTTCCACTGATAGTGTAATTTCTAGGAAAATTGGTTTCACAAATTTTACTGTTTTTAGAAATCATAAGGATCATAATTTAGTTTAATACCCTAAACAATTTAGACAAATCATAACTCTTTTAATATAACTCCAAATGACCTGAAATTTTATATGGGTTATCACCACACCAGTAGGTAGCCACCCTAAAAATTTCAGCTCCAAAATCTTTCTAGAAAATATTTTTGCTACAGTGCTAATTTTGGCCGAAAATAGGTTTTTAGGGGATATCTTTGCACCACAAATCCAAATTAGGTTTTCCAGTTCCTATGTCTAGGTATAATCGTATTCTACCTTATGTATAAATTTAAATCGCATTTGGATAATTTTTGCTTGCTCTTTTGTTTAAGTGTTGCTCGTCTTATTGGTTGTTTTCGCTCTTTCGCTTAGGATTCGATATTTGCGGTAACCCCGAGAACGACCCTCCGCAACAATTTGAGCAACAGCAAGAAGGCAAGCAGTTTGATCATTTCCCATTTGATCCCATTACTTTTAAAGTCTAATATTTTGTTTAACTTCTATGTATGCATTGCTAATTTGTTGTTAAATTGATTAGCTAATCCTCTAGTTGCATAATCTGTAGGTAAATAAGTATCCTCTACTACCTGAGCCTAGGCTATTTGTTGTGATTAGAGTTCGTTGGATGAGCTCTTGTCACTTAGTAGATATCGAATAAATATTGCTTAGCCATGCCTAGTATTGGTAGCATTGGGCGATCATCGACATAGTCGGTGATCTTGATCACACAAATACTTATATTATTCCATTATGTCCAACCCTTGTGTTTTACCATTTTGCAAATCAAAAACTGAAAACAAAAATTATATCTTGGCTTGGGCACAATGGTATGTTGGGTGATCTGTTGGGTGTGAATGGAATGGTGCCTAAGTCCCTAAGGACCGAGTTACTTGTGCCATTGATCCAAGCAATTATTGCGTGCTAACCACACGAGGGGGATATGGAACCTCTCTTGACTAAGTACTTTGGAAGGTGTTAATTATGAGCTGGTCGGTGGGTGTGTTCTTGTGTGTGTGTTGTTGGAGGGGAGCATTAGCAGCCGGTTAGGCTGTCTAATGTGTCTTTCTCCGTGGGTTGCGGCTCTTAATTAGTATCGTCCGATTGGAAAGCGTGTTGTTAGACTCACCATGCTCGCATACCAAAGGAAGTGTGCTAACCGTGGCTGGTGGAAAGGCGGTCTATCGTGTGGGTACATTGGTACACCCCTGCAGGGTTAAAACTATTCGAATAGCCTCGTCCTAGGTTGGGTACATTGGTACACCCCTGCAGGGTTAAAACTATTCGAATAGCCTCGTCCTAGGTTATGGACACGCTTGGTTATTTCCCACAAGAACTAGACTACAACCTTTTAAAAACTTAAACTTGACATGGGTGGTATGAAGGGGTACTTCATGCTATTGTTGTGGTGACTATGGATTAGTCACTTCTAGGTTGGTGTTGTCATCTATCTATTGTTATAATTGTCTCTCTTTTATTGGAACAATAAAAGTTAATTGCAAACTTGCTTTGAATCTATTACCTTATTGCAAATGGAAACTTGCTTTATGCTAAAAACAAGTCCAGAGCCTCATCCACTTAAATAAAGCTTGCATGTAGTTAATTATAGTTCTGTTATCTCACACGTCAGTCTTGCGAGTACAAAAACAAGTTTTGTACTCATCTGCTTTGTTTAATACTAATTGTTGCAGAGGAAGAAGGTGAGCCCCAAGGGCCTCACTTTTGTGAGTTGTGTTGCGGCGCCGTCTGGGACGATTAGCTTGGCGGTCCGGTTGGTTGCCTTGTGGGTAAAGGCACACCGATTGGCTTTTGTTTATTGCCATCTTATGGCCATTTTGCTTCCGCTGTGTATTTACTTATTTGTATGACTTTTGGCCGGTTGGCCTCTCTTTTGTAATAACTCTTTTTATATTATCTATGTCTTTCAGTTGTTGCTTTTGCTTCGGCTCTATGTGTATGAATGGAATTGATGCATGATTTTGTAACGGGGTGTGTATACTGCAGTGCAGGAAGTATACATATCTCGAGGCTTGGTTTATTTGATTTGTACTGTTAGGACTAAGTGGATGGTTAAACAGTACAAGCCGAATAAACCGGGGTCCTCACAAGAGGTCCTGGCACCCACTCCCTAGGATCACAGCAAAGCTTTTGGCTGTTTTCAAGTTGCAGTAAAAAGTCCCTTTTTCGTTTTTCGGCTAGCCGGCGTTCTGGACCACCGCCGGCGGCGAGGTTGCCCCCATTAGGTTCATGGCGCTATTGCGATTCCATTTCAGTTCTGTGTTGGCGCCGCTGCGGCCAGGATCGCCGGCGGCAAGCCGTGGAAGGCACTTGGATGTTGCCGGGAGGAAACTCCCGTTTTCGTCATTTTATTAGGACACGATTAAGTCTAATGATTGTCAATCATCGGGGATCTGAGCTTGTCTTAAATCCGCGCCGTAAGCCACTGTCTCATGGGCCCGAGTCCTTAAAACCTCGCGGGCGATTCCCACGCTCCTTTAATGGTTAAGACCAGTATTTATTGTGTCTGGCCGTTATCACTGTAGGGAAGGTTGTTCCTCAGTCGCTGACACCGTGGGCCTCACCCTACTGCTGTCGGATTCTAGGCCACTGCTCAGACCACCCTCACGACCTCCTCGGGTTAATCCTAGCCGTTCACGATCTCCCTAGGATTAGAGCTGAACCTTAGAACCCTTTCGAAAAAGCTTTTAGTCTCAGGTCCATCCCTCAGTTAAATCTCAGCCGTTTAAGATCACCTCGGGTTAAATCCGTGCTGTAGGACCCTTTCTACGAAAATGTTAAGTTGCTGGACCCCCTCCGAGGTCCTCTTTGCAAAAAAAAGACCACCCGGGTCATTTTTGCAGAAACCACCCCCTGGACCTCCACCAAGGTCCTCTTCGTAAAAGACCTCCCCTAGTTATTTTACAAAGACCACCCCAGGACCACCTCAGGGTCCTCTTTGTAAAAAGACCTCCCACTGGTCCTTGTTCGGAGAAGCTAAGTCACAGGACCTCTTTTGGACAGATCTGGACCGTTGAAGACCTCCCCGTGGAGATCGTAGCCGTCCAGACCTCTCTCTATAAGACCTTATTACTTTAGACCTCCCTCCGTGATGGGAACGGGGTCCCGATCTTCCAACAGGTTCTGGATAAGTTCGATTTGGTGGAGGCGCGACACAAATCGACTCGGCTTCCGAACAACACGTTCCGAACCCCGCAATCGCAGCACCACGTCTCCTCAGGTTATCAACCGTGCGCAACCCGGTTGACCTCGCCAAGAAGGCTAATCCTCGCCTGCGAATCGAAGAACACAAGCAAGAACAAGGAAGAACACAACGGAATTACAGATGTATTGTTTTAGCACTCGAAAGTTGGGGTCTCACAAACCGATGAACGGTGAAACTGTTCAAGACAGAATTAATCTAAGCAAAACCCAACCCTAATGGTGGGGTGGCGTCAGTATATAGAGGACCGAGGCGTGCAAAACCACGGACGCGCCCTAATGGGCTCCAACACGATACAAAGCGAGCGGCCCAAAAGACGGTGACGCAGCACCCTGACAGATTCTAAATGCCCACTTGTTTCAACGATTCCCGTTGACTCAGAAGGAATTTTGACATGGGACCAGATCCATTAGAAAGGTCGTCTTCTCAGCTTTCGATACATATGTGGAACATCCAAAACGGAGCCCGAATGCGATCTGGGCGTTTGTTTTAGTGCGGCCTGGTCCTGGACTCCGAATTGGATTCGAAGTCGGCTTGAGTTGGGCCTCCAACATGATTCGACCGCCCTTGCTGGACTTGTAGACTTCGTAGCCCTTCTCCAAGTACTTCCAGGTCCTCTCCATGGTTCCTAATCATAATTAAATCATTAGGTAGCAATCGATTCTCAAATGAACAAAAAAAAGTACTTAGGAACGAACTCACCTGTAAATTCAATTGTCGGGCGCGAGATCTAGTGATTGGTCCTTGAATGTCAAGTGGAGGATTGTTGTGTGTATCCGAAGAAGTGATGTCCTCATCATCCTCCCCCTCTTGAAGTGGAGTTGTCCTCAACTCAGCCTCATCTTCTTCTCCCAAGTATGGCTTCAAATCTGAAATGTTAAAGGTGAGACTAACCCCAAACTCGGAAGGCAACTCAAGTTTATATGCATTATCATTTATCTTCTCAACTATTTTAAAAGGACTAGCAGCTCTAGGCATCAATTTTGACTGTCGTAACTCAGGAAATCTATCCTTTCTCAAGTGCAACTGAACAAAATCACCCGGTTCAAGTTTAACTTCCTTTCTACCTTTACTACCAATAATCCTATATTTTTCATTCATCTTTTCAATGTTTGCCTTAGTAGTCTCATGCATTTTGACAATAAAATCAGCACGCTCCTTAGCATCATTATGAACTCTCTCACCAGTAGGCAAAGGTAAAATATCAAGAGGGGCACATGGATTGAATCCATATACTACCTGAAAAGGACTTACCTTGGTGGTGGAGTGTTCCGCTCGATTATATGCGAACTCAACATACGGCAAACACTCTTCCCACAGCTTCAAATTATTCGTCAAAACAGCTCTCAGCATGGTAGACAATGTGCGGTTCACCACCTCGGTTTGGCCATCAGTTTGTGGGTGACATGTTGTAGAGAACAACAACTTTGTACCCAACTTGTTCCATAGAGTACGCCAAAAGTGACTCAAAAACTTGACATCACGATCTGAAACAATAGTAGAAGGCATACCATGCAAACGAACTATCTCTTTGAAAAAGAGGTCAACAATATGAATGACATCATAGGTTTTATGACATGGTATAAAATGAGCCATCTTATAAAAACGATCCATAACAACAAAAATGCTATCCCTCCCCCTCTTAGTCTTGGGCAATCCTAAAACAAAGTCCATAGAAATATCTGCCCACGGAATAGAAGGAACAGGAAGAGGCATATACAAACCATGTGGATTCAAGCGAGACTTAGCTTTTTGACATGTAGTGCAGCGAGCCACAAACCGCTCAACATCTCGCCTCATTTTTGGCCAAAAGAAGTGTGTGGCCAGAACGTCCTCCGTCTTCTTAGCACCAAAATGTCCCATCAAACCGCCGCCATGTACCTCATGCAACAACAAAAGACGAACGGATCCAACTGGAATGCATAGGCGGTTAGCTCTAAACAAGAACCCATCATTGATCACGAATTTATTCCATGCTTGTCCCTCTTTACAATGCAACAACACATCCTTAAAATCAGCATCTAAAGCATATTGTCCTTTAATGGTTTGAAGACCAAAAATGTGACAATCAAGTTGAGACAACATGGTATAGCATCGAGACAAAGCATCAGCAATCACATTATCCTTCCCTTTCTTGTGTTTAATGACATAAGGAAAAGATTCAATAAATTCAACCCACTTAGCATGTATACGATTCAAATTGGTTTGACTACGAATATGCTTAAGTGATTCATCATCAGAATGAATGACAAATTCCTTAGGCCATAAATAGTGTTACCACGTCTCTAAAGAACGAACAAGAGCATACAATTCTTTATCATAGGTGGAATAATTAACAACAGGACCATTCAATTTTTCACTAAAGTAGGCAACTGGTTTGCCTTCTTGCATCAAAACACCACCAATACCAATTCCGCTAGCATCACATTCCAGCTCAAAAGTCTTATCAAAATCCGGAAGTTGGAGCAATGGTGAGTGTGTAAGCTTGTCCTTCAAAAGATTAAAGGACTCCTCTTGTGATGGCCCCCAATGAAACACGACTCCCTTCTTTGTCAACTCAATCAACGGTGTCGCAATGGTGCTGAATTCCTTGACAAAGCGGCGATAAAACCCTGCAAGGCCAAGAAAACTCCGCACTTGGGAGACCGTCGTGGGCGTGGGCCAACTCCATATCGCCTCCACCTTGGCTCTATCAACCTCGATTCCCTGTGGAGTCACAACATAGCGAAGAAAAGAGATTCGATCCGTGCAAAAGGTGCACTTCTCAAGGTTACCAAACAGACGTGCATCTCTCAAAGCATTAAAAACAGCACGTAAGTGATTCAAATGTTCATCCATGGACTTGCTATAAATCAAGATATCATCAAAGTAAACGACCACAAATTTGCCAATGAAAGGACATAAAACCTCGTTCATTAATCGCATAAAAGTGCTAGGTGCATTAGTTAAACCAAAAGGCATGACTAACCACTCATACAAGCCGAACTTAGTTTTAAAAGCAGTTTTCCATTCATCGCCAAGTGTTTCATTCTTATTTGGTGGTATCCACTACGCAAGTCAATCTTTGTGAAAATTATAGCACCACACAACTCATCAAGCATGTCGTCTAGCCTGGGAATAGGATGACGATACCTTATAGTAATGTTGTTAATGGCTCTACAATCTACACACATACGCCAAGAACCATCTTTTTTGGTTACCAAAAGAACAGGAACAGCACAAGGACTAAGGCTCTCACGTACATACCCACGGTCCAAAAGGTCTTGGACTTGTCGCTGAATCTCCTTAGTCTCGTCGGGATTAGTCCTGTACGCCGCACGGTTTGGCAAACTCGCTCCGGGATCTCATCAGGGAAAACATCTCTAAAATCCTGCAAAAGGTTAGTGACAGGAGCAGGCAAAGTGCAAGGCATATTATCAAGAGAAAATAAAGCATCTTTGCACACAAAAGCATAGCATGTATCATTAATATCATCAATTTCTGCAAGGTCTGATTTTGTGGCAAGCATAACAGAAGGTTTTTCAGATTTATCATGTTCCTTTGAATCATTAGCAGCAGCAGCTCGCTCCCTATCGGCCTCTATAATCTCGGTGGGTCAAAGCGTTATAGTAACTTTCTTTCCCTTATGCATAAAAGTGTATTTGTTACTACTACCATGGTGCAAAGCATCATTATCAAATTCCCAAGGTCGACCCAATAAAAGAGAGCATGCTTGCATGGGAACCACATCACAATCAACATGATCAGCACAACCACCAATGGAAAAATGGACTCGGTATGTTTGTGTTACCTTAGCTTTTCGAGTCATTTAACCACCGAATATGGTATGGATGTGGATGCGATCGCGTGGTCAAGCCAAGCTTCTTGACCAAATCGAACTCACCAAGTTGTTGCGACTTCCTCCATCAATGATGACACGTGCGCGCGGTTCTTGATCGCAAAGAAAGTGCGAAACAAATTATGGCGTTGAAGCTTAACGGGTTGTTGTACACGTGTCTTTGAGGACTCATTGCACAATGATGCTCCGTGGCGTCGTTGTGGATGCCCCACCAAGGAACAGTCGTCATGACCACCGCCATTGTCGTCACGAGGCAAAGAAGAACGTCATCATCCTCCTCGACATCCGAAGTGCTGATGTAGCCTCCATCTTCCATGGCGATGTATGCCTGTTGGCTAGGGCAATTCCTCTGCACATGACCAAGTCCATGGCAGCGGTGGCACGGAATGTCGGAGGAGCGGCCCGTGGAAGGCACGGAAGAAGAACTCTTGGTGGAGCACGCAAAGAATTTTTGTAGAATCTGCGGGCGTGTCGTGGAAGGTGGCTTTGGTGGCGCTGCAGCAATCTTGTTCACTGGTGGTGGAGGAGAACGAAAACTCGAACAAGACATGGGCAGTCCCGTCGATGTAGTCGTTCGCGGCGTGTAGGAGGGTCCTCCGGTGCTTGCCGTCGCTGATTCCTTGCGTCCTTGCAATT
This sequence comes from Ampelocalamus luodianensis, assembly GCA_036346255.1. NCBI lineage: Eukaryota > Viridiplantae > Streptophyta > Magnoliopsida > Poales > Poaceae > Ampelocalamus > Ampelocalamus luodianensis. The sequence goes on along the minus strand of CM070620.1, from coordinate 65,908,434 downwards.
CTTTTACGCAAGCATAGCAAGTGGAACAAGCTGGTTGTGATAGTAAATTCTTTATAATCAACAATGTCACGAATTTCACGCGTAACCCCCATAGAAACGACAAATCTTATCCTCTGTTTCCTCAACAACCCCACAACGCACCATACCCTTTTGAAGCTCAGCATAATAGTCCTGAACAGAACTATCATCTTGTTCTAAGCGCTGTAATTTTTTTTTCTCAAATCACATTTATATGAGGGAGGAACAAAACGATTACGCATAGCTTCTTTTAACCGCTCCCATGTGTCAGGTTGTAAGCGCATGGTACCCAGTTCATTCCACCAGATAATAGCAAAGTCCTTAAAGTCACTAGTAGCTTGTCTAACTCTATGTTGTTCAGGAACCAAGTGAGAATTAAACTTCTGCTCTACCGTCATCTCCCAATCAAGATATATTGCAGCATCATAAAGGCCAGAAAAAGATGGGATGGTAAACTTGACTTTAGCAAAAGGGTCATCGTTACCATGACGGTTTTGGTTATTACCTCCCATACCATGTCTGTTTTGTGAAGACGCCGGCGTAGTCGCGCATCTTGTGTCTCCCCGATCAATGTTGCCAACCGCATCATGCATCGTGTCATCATCATGATGATGGCCGTCATTGGCAGTGGCGGCGTGCCTCAATGTGTCCATCGACCGGTGAGGTCACCATCCGCCGATCCACCCGCTCAATGTCTTACGTGGTGTTCAAGCGGGCAATGGCGGCGCGATGGTGTCCATTCGTGCGCGAGATCGATGAATGAAGCATTTTGTTTGTCGGCGCAGCTTGTAGGCGTCGCGACTAACACACTCGTTGAAATCGGCCGGTCGTCGCGCCCCTTCGTGTGAGGACCCGATTTATTTGGTTTGTAATGCTTAACCAACCACCTAGTCCTAGCATCACAAATCAAATAAAGCGATCCTCGAGATATGTATACTTCGAGCAAGATATACACACCGGTACAAAATTAGACATCAACTCCATTCCACACATAGAGTCCAAACACCACACTTCCAAGCGGAAGATAAACAAATAGTAACAATATTACGCACATAGGCCGACTGTGCCACGAGATACACAAATAACGAGCAGCAAATGAAGCAAAAGTGCCATAAGATGGCTATAAACAAAGCCAATCGGTGTGCCTTCAACCCACAAGGCATCGGACAGGACCGCCAAGACTAGTCGTCACCACACGGCGACAAAGACTCACGTAGTGAGGACCACGAGGCTCACCTACTTCCTCTCGCAACAAAACATTAAGCAAAGCACCGAGTACAAAGATTGTCTTTGTACCCGCAAGACCGCGTGTGAACTAGCGGACTGTTCATATGCTACATGCGGGCTTGTCCGTGGAGGCCATATGTTTCATTTGCATAAAGCCAATTTTCATTTGCAATAAGGTAATACAGTTTTAAAGGCAAGTTTGCAATTCATTTTTAAGATTGAAATAACAGTAAGGATAATAATAACAAAAGCGAAAGATAAACAACCTAGAAGTGACTATCCCAATAGTCACCACAACAATAGCACGAATCCCAGATTCGTACCACCCATCAAGTTTTAATTTAAATGTTGCAGTCTAACTCTCGATAAGCTTACCCAAGCGTGTCCATCACCTAGGGCGAGGCTATTCGAATAGTTTTTAACCTGCAGGTGTACCACTGTACCCACACCTCGGACGCCTTTAAGCCAAAGCACACTTCCGAAGGTATGCCGGCACAGCTAAGTCCTACGAGACTGTTTCCAATATTGTGTATCAACCCCGAGCCGCTCGTATGGGTAGAAACACCATACGCTTACATGGTAAAGCCGAAAAGACAACTACCCACTCAGGATAAAGCTTTTCGGACAACTACCATGCTCCCACCTCCGTCCCTCCTGCGACCTCCTGCGACCCGGGACCAATACACGCCAAAGTACTAGGTCAAGAGAGGTCCCATACCCTCTAGTGTGGTTAGCGCGAAATGCTGGATAACAAAAACTCATAAGATGTTCGGTCCTTAATTGACCGGGCACCTTTCGATCACACCCAAAAGATCACACCATTCTTACCATTGTGCGCGTCCAAATCATTTTTGTTTTTGGTTTTAGTTTTGCAAGTAAGCATAGCAAAATCTGAAACATAAAGTTGTAGTAAATTTTGTGTGATCAAGGTTCCGACTAAAGTCGATAACCGCCCAGTTCTACCGATAGCTAAGCATGTCTAAGCAAGTTGACCCGGATCTACTAAGTGACAAGAGATCATCCAGCGACCTCTAATCACAGCAAATAACCTAGGCTCAGGTAGTAGAGACCAATATTTGCCTACAGGATATGCATCTACAGGATTTAGCTAACCATTTTAACACAAATTAAGCGATGCATACATACAGCTGAAACAAAATTTTAAACTTTAAAATACTGGGATTAATCATGATCAAACTGCTTGCCTGGTTGCTGTTGCTCGATATGGTGCGGAGGATCGTTCTCAGGGTTGCCGCAAATATCGAATCCTAACGATTGAACAAAACAGCGAATAAGAACGAATAACACCGACCAAACTCAAACAATACAACAAAAACAAAACACACTAAACTTTTCCCAGCAGCCTAAGCATGATATAACAAAATTTTAGAAACAGAGAACAAATTATTTTAAGTTATTAATAATTTTCTATGAATTTTCTAAGCTAAAAACACAACAAGTCACTAGTTAATTACTTAACAAATTTTCATGAACAGAAACAGTGTATATAACCTATCCTACTAATTAGTACATTAAAAATGACAAATTACAAAATTGGTTTCACTGGATTTGGACAAATATTGAAAGAGATATGCATTTTCTAATCTAGAAGATACATAAAACATCATTTTATTAATTAACAGATTTTTGCTACAGAGACATGGATGAAACTAATTTTAGTAAATAATACATTTGAAATGAAAATAAACAGCACTGGATTCATGCAATTTGGATAAAAATTGAATTAGTTATGCATTTTCTAAGTTTAATTGAATTAATGACTCAACGAAAACATAAACCGAAATACTAAAGCAATGAATACTTTTTCTACCGCGATCAAGAAGCCCGACCATCGACAATGGGCCCATGAACGCTGACCAGACAGCGCACCGCCTAAAGTGACGTCGGCGTATTCAAAGAATCGTCTTGGCTCACTAAAGTGCAAACCAAAACACTCTCCAGAAATACGCTTCCCAACAGAGAAAACGATAACCGTAACTACACAAACCTAGCGACAACATGGACCCACATGGCGTTGACTCGGAGAACAAATAACGGGCTGGATTAAAGGATTTCTAAACGCGATTAACCAAAGAGGGCCCACAAATCGGTGATACGAGACTAAAAGATGGTTAGCACTTAACGCAGCGTGGTTAGACGCAGTGCTGCCACGGCTCGGCGGAGTTCCCACACGCGCGCGACGGCGAGGTGGGGATCCGGAGAATGGCCGAGGCTCGAGCTCGGGGATGGCACGCACGGTGCACAACACCCACGAACTTGATGCCGGTGACGCGAGCCCAATGGTCGCGGATATGGGCCCACGACGGCGGAGGCGAGAAGAAGCTACGGCTCGCGAGAAGGCGCTCTGCACTTCGGCGGCCGAAGTTGCGCCACGGGATCGCCTCGACTCCAGGAGCAATAAGCACAATACAAAGTCGAAGAAGAAGGTCCGAGGCGGCCGGAATTGCCACGGCGGCGGAACACCGTGATTGGAGAAGAAAGGGTCGCGCAGCGTCAACGATGCACCAAAGACAAAAATGAAGCCATCATTAGCTTCAGTGCATCAATGCGATCCGAAGGGACCAAGTGTCGAAGCTGGAAACTCACCAGAGCACTAGCAAGCTCGCGGGACCGCCGCAACCGGAGGCGGAGACGACGATACCGCCCCTGGTGATCCACTGGACGCCAAGGACCCGGGTTGGGCAAAATGGAGGCGGCGTCGGCGTGGATCACGGCGGTGCGGTCGCGGGCTCGGGGGCGCTAACACGGCGGCGTTGCTCTCGGGTTCTTCTCCCACGGAAGGAAATTTGGGCGGAGAAAACACGAGAATGGACGCGAAGGGTAGTGGATGGGCTCAGTGGGTAGATGAGATCCCGGCGATGCTTCCCAGCCGGACACGAGGGCATAAAGGTGGCAGCGACGAGGTACGTGGCAAACATGCACGCACGCGCCGCGAGCCCGGTGAGTGCGGAGAAGGCGAGGTTGATGCCGGCGGTGGGATCCACATGTCGGCGGCGAGCAAAGCGGTGCGAACCGGAGGTTTGATTTGATCAGGATCGCACCGACCGTTGGATCTGAAATGGACGGCTGAGATTGGTGTATGCATTCGGACAGGTCGGTTGCGCACGCGACGTGGATCGTTCGATTTGCATCGGACGGTCGCGATCAATTGGACTCGCGCGCGGTGCAGCTAGTTGACGCGACCGAACCAAATGTGCGAGTCGGACTCGAGCCTGAGTTGGGTTCGGGCCCGAGGAACAGTATTTTTAGAATTTGATTTAAAAGACAGAGAAGGTTTGGGGAATTTTTAGAGGTAGCTCCTGAGCTCCAAAAATTTCGAAATTTTTATGGTAGCTACTAGAGACAGAGAACAACATTTCATAAATTTTCCAGAACTTTCTATGCACTGAAAAGTTCTGCAGAAAATTCACAAGCTGCTGACCTAGGGTTTGACCAGGTTTCAAACAGAGTTGACTTGGCCATTTGAAATAGCAAACAAAATCTAAAATTTGTGAAATAATTCAGGGAGGTAGATAGGATGATCAAGATGCTAGGAAAAATAGTTTCAGAGGATGATCACAAGTTTGAAGGCTAAGAATCTGATAACAACAATTTCCAATTACAAGAATTAAATTCTACAAATTGGAAATTGCTAGAAAAATTGGAAAACTTCCAAATGATTTGAAGAGACAACAAAAGTTTTTATTTCTCCTCAAAATTTTACATTTGAATTACAAACCCTAAGTTAGGGTCATTACAAATCTCCTCTTACAGAATCTCGCCCGAGATTTCGATCACTGGGAGAAGAAGGATGGGTAATCTGCTCGAGACGATCTTCCCGCTCCCAAGTGGCTTCATCTCTGAGTGGTTCGACCATCGAACTTTAAGGAATTTAATCACACGGTTCCTTGTTGCGTTCAGCTTCTTCGAGGATACGAACGGGACGCTCACGATAAGGCAGATCTTCCCGCACATCGATATTTTCCAACGGTGTTTCCTCAAGCGGAATACGGAGGCACTTCTTCAATTGTGACACATGGAAAACATCATGCACCCTTCGAGTGTAGCCGCAACTCCAACTTGTATGCAACAGCTCCCACTTTCTTGATGATGCGTACGGCCCGACATATCGAGGAGCGGTTGCCCTTGACACCAAGCGACGATGTCCTTCGGTGGTGAGACTTTGAGATACACAAAGTCATTGGGCCGAAACTCAACTCACGGCGACGCCGATCCGCATAGCTCTTCGCTCGATCGAGCTACGCGCAAGTGCTCACGAATCAATCGCACTTGACTTTCGGCCTCATTGATGGAATCGAGCCAAAGAACTGCTCTCTCCCGCCTCTCGACCAGTTCAATGGGGTTCGACGCCTCCCATACAAAGCCTCAAGCGGTGCCATCACCGAGACTAGCTGGAAGTCGTTGTTGTAGGAGAACTCGGCAAGCGGTAGGCACTTCTCCCAATTCTTCCCATAGGAAAGAACACCAAGACGGAGCATATCTTCAAGAACTTGGTTGACTCGCTCCGTCGACCATCGATCTGAGGATGATAGGTGAAATGAAAGAAAGACGGTCCCCATGGCTTCCTCGTAAAGCGTGCCATAGCGAGAAGTGAAAAGAGAGCCACGATCTGACACAATCGTTCGTGGCACACCATGCAAGCTCACAATGCGGGAGATATAGAGATCTGCCAATTTACTGACGCTAAGGGCGGTACACACCGACAGAAAATGTGCTACTTTTGTCAATCGGTCAATAACCACCCAGATAGCATCCTTCCCCGAAGAAGTACGGGGTAGACCAGTGATGAAGTCCATACCAACGGAATCCCACTTCCACTCCGGTATGGGCAAGGGCTGGAGGAGACCTGCGGGACGCTGATGCTCGGCCTTCACGCGACAACATACGTCGCATCTGGCAACGAACCTGGCAATCTCGCGCTTCATGCGAGTCCACCAGAATCTCTGACGCAGATCTTGGTACATTTTAGTGGCCCCGGGATGGATGGACAAAGGCGAATCATGGGCCTCCTGAAGAATCAAATCCGCAACTCCGGGACCTTTGGGACCACAAGGCGCTGCCCAAACCATACAACACCGTGCTCATCTTACGTGAAACACTTGGTGATCCACCCTTGATATTCTCGCTTGATTTTACCCACACCATCATCGATTCTTTGTGTCGCCTTGATTTGATCCACCAAGGTTGGTTGCACAACCAAGGCAGCAAGGGAACCATGTTCAATCAAACCCAAGTTGAGACGCTGAAATTCTGCAATCAGTGCAGGTTGCTGCTCTTGGATCATCAGAGTATTGCAATACACTTTTCGGCTAAGTGCATCAGCAACCACATTGGCTTTGCCAGGATGATACTGAATACCCATATCATAATCTTTGATCAATTCTAGCCATCTCCTCTGCTCGAGGTTCAGATCTGTTGAGTGAACAAGTATTTCAAACTCTTGTGGTGAATACACCTCACACGGTTTAGATCAAATAATGCCGCCAAATCTTGAGTGCATGAACTCTGCAGCAAGCTCTAAATCATGGGTGGGATAGTTGAGCTCATGAGGCCTCAATTGCTGGATGCATAGGCAAGCGCCTTGCCTTCTGCATAAGAACACATCCGAGTCCCCGACGAGAGGCATAATAAATATCGAAGCTCTTGTGGATATCGGAAGAGTAAGGACTGGAGTGAAGTCAATCGTTGTTTGAGCTCCGAAAGCTTTCATCACAAGCGAGAGGACCATACAAACTTCTTGTCCTTCTTAAGCAATTCGGTCATCGACTGCGATCTTGGAGAAGTTCTCGATAAAGCGGCGATAGTAGCCGGCTAAACCAAGAAAACTCCGCACATCGTTGATCGACTTGGTGGCCCCAAGATAGAACATCGCCGACTTTTTGGGATCCACGGCTATGCCTCCGGTGAAAGAACATGGCCCAAGAATGCCACTTCCTTCAACGAACTCACATTTCTTGAACTTCGCATCGGTGATGCTCCCGCATTTGCCCAAAATAATCTTGGATGCTCGGCATGCTCGCTTGATCTTGGAATAGATAAGAATGTCATCAATAAAACCACCACAAATTTGTCCAAATACTCCATGAATACGAATTCATAAGGTTCATGAACAACGCTGGAGCATTGGTCAAACCGAAGACATGACGGTGTACTCTGCATGAGCCATAACGAGTAGTGAAAGCCGTCTTGGAATATCCTCGGCCGATCCGGACTTGATGATAGCCCGATCTCGAGATCAATCTTGGAGAACACGAGCTCGGACAAGCGGTCAAAAGATCATCAATGCGGGCGAGAGGATATTTGTTCTTCACCGTCACTTCATTGAGAGGACGGTAATCAACACACATGCGCAAAGTCTTGTCCTTCTTCTTCACAAAGATCACCGGACAACCCCAAGGAGATGGCGGGACGGATGAAACCCTTTGCTTGGAGCTCACCAAGCTGCTTCTTCAATTCTTCTAGCTCATTGGGAGGCATTCGATCGGCGCCTTGAAATCGGGCGATCTGAGGGCAGCAACTCGATGACAAACTCGTGTCTCGAACCGAGGCATCGAGCAAATCTTCGTGAAAGACATCCACAAAGTCGATACTATGGGAACATCTTGAATTTGCAAGGTGGCTTTGTCTCTAATCCATATAGATGTGGCCCTGCACATGCGAAAATCCGACTTGCTACTTTGAAGGGTGGTAAGGTAGACAATCTTCCCGCACAATCGATTTGCCCCAAATGTTGGGACAACCAATCCATGCCAAGAATCACATCGGACTCATTGAAAGGTAATAAGATTTGCTAAAAACTCCACTCCTTGGACTATGATAGGAACATCCCGACATCAAGCTCGGCTCTCATTTCCGATCCGGAGAGCGGATGAGCAACGGAACTCCCAAAGGAACACGGCGAAGACCACTAACAGCAGCAAATGATCTTGAAATAAAAGAATGCGATGCTCCGTAATCAAATAATCTTGCAGCGGGACGGAATTAACAAGAAGTGTACCAATCACGACATCCGGCGCCTCCGAGCCTCCTCGGTGAAAGGTGGTTCACCCGACCGCTCGCACCACGGGCTTCGGATCATCTTCGGTCGGTGGATGACCACTCCCGCCCGCGTCCTCCATTAGGACGCGGGGCTGCTGCAACACTCGAGGGCGAGCATTCGCATAATGGCCCTTGTTGTGGCAATAAAACAAGTAACCTCGGCCGCCGGATTGCGAGGCCGCTCTGTCTTGGATCGCGGCGCACGTGGCTGGAAACACGATCTGCGGTGGGCGAGGAGCTGGTGCAGATGGTCTCGGCGCCGGTGGAGCAAAAGAACGGGCCACTGGTGCTGGCCCAGCCCGAGGACGAACGAGGCTGGCGTGAGTAGACTGATGTGCCTCCCATTTGCGCTTGCGGGACTCGCCCAGCGCCTTTGCCTTATGCTCTGCAACAATGGCCTTATCTACCAAGGCACGAAAGTCGAGAAGAAGTCTACAATAGATAGCTTGTCCTGCGGCTCCTCGGACAAGCCATCCATAAACTTCTCTGCTAGCCTCATCTTAGGCCACCTCTCCGGAGCATAACGAGCGGATGATTAAACTCGTAGAGGTACTCCGTCCTGCACTTGCGCCCTTGCTTGCGCGAGGAATTCTTTCTTTTCATCTTCATCGAGGCCATCCGGGATGTGGGCCCGACGAAAGCTGATCGAACTCCTCCCACGCGACCACATGGCCCGCGGCTGCATGGCGAGATAGTTCTCCCACCATGAGAGTGCGCCCTCGCCGGTGGGACGCGAAGAGTGCCTTATCTCGCGCGACATCGAGCTATGTTGAGCTTTCGCTCAACTATGCGCGCGACCAATCGTCCGCATCGAGAGGGTCCTCGAGCGGGAGAAAGTCGGCGGTGTGTACGGAGGAACTCTGCAAGTCCTCCGCGAGTGCCGTGGCCGCCACCACCGGCAGGAGTGGAGGTATTCCTAGCAATAACCTCCAAGATGCGCGCTCGGTCCATGCGGTTTCGCTCGATCGGCGAGAACCTCGACCATGGTCGGAGGAGAAGCTCCTCATCATGACCGGCTCACGATCGCCACGCGTTCTCCGGCCATCTGTTTTACTAAGACAAGTTAACAATAGCGGAAAACATGAAGTTGATGACCCATTGCAAATAACACTATGACACAAAACAAGCACAAGACTTTGAAGTTACAAAACCAAGCGACAAAAATCGGACACTTAGCAAACTCATACATATCTTACCCTTATGCTCCCACAAATTTTAATTAGACTAATTATCTATGGTTCTCCCAAAGGTGATTCCACGGTAGTAACTATCTTTTGAAAGGAAAGAGAGAAACCAAGTTTTATACTCAAATTAGAGTAAGATGAGAGTAGAAGGCTAAGATAGGTAAGGAGTAAAATCTGAGAACACCTAAGTTTTCATAAACCTTTTATAATTTGAAAATAAGACTTTCAAAATACCCTAAGGACGACTATGCTTGGGTTACTACGATTCGAATGGCTCGATACCAACTTTGTGAGGACCCCAGTTTATTTGGTTTGTAATGCTTAACCAACCACCTAGTCCTAGCATCACAAATCAAATAAACTGATCCTCGAGATATGTATACTTCCCAGAGAGCAGTATACACACCGGTAAAAATTAGACATCAACTCCATTCCACACATAGAGTCCAAACACCACACTTCCAAACGGAAGATAAACAAATAGTAACAATATTACGGACATAGGCCGGATGTGCCACGAGATACACAAATAACGTAGCAGCAATGAAGCAAAGTGCCATAAGATGGCTATAAACAAAGCCAATCGGTGTGCCTTCAACCCACAAGGCATCCGACCGGACCGCCAAGACTAGTCGTCACCCACGGCGACAAAGCCTGACTCACGTAAGTGAGGACCCTGAGGCTCACCTACTTCCTCTGCAACAAAAACATTAAGCAAAGCACCTGAGTACAAAGATTGTCTTTGTACCCGCAAGACTGACGTGTGAACTAGCAGACCTGTTCATATGCTACATGCGAGCTTGTGCAGTGGAGGCCATATGTTTCATTTGCATAAAGCCAATTTTCATTTGCAATAAGGTATACAGTTTTAAAGGCAAGTTTGCAATTCATTTTAAGATTGAAATAACAGTAAGGATAATAATAACAAAAGCGAAAGATAAACAACCTAGAAGTGACTATCCCAATAGTCACCACAACAATAGCACGAATCCCAGATTCGTACCACCCATCAAGTTTTAATTTAAATGTTGCAGTCTAACTCTCGATAAGCTTACCCAAGCGTGTCCATCACCTAGGACGAGGCTATTCGAATAGTTTTTAACCTGCGCAGGTGTACCACTGTACCCACACCTCGCATCGCCTTTAAGCCAAAGCACACTTCCGAAGGTATGCCGGCACAGCTAAGTCCTACGAGACTGTTTCCAATATTGTGTATCAACCCCGAGCCGCTCGTATGGGTAGAAACACCATACGCTTACATGGTAAAGCCGAAAAGACAACTACCCACTCAGGATAAAGCTTTTCGGACAACTACCATGCTCCCACCTCCGTCCCTCCTGCGACCTCCTGCGACCCGGGACCAATACACGCCAAAGTACTAGGTCAAGAGAGGTCCCATACCCTCTAGTGTGGTTAGCACGCCGAAATGCCTGGATAACAAAAACTCACAAGATGTTCGGTCCTTAATTGACCCGGGCACCTTTCCAGTCACACCCAAAAGATCACACCATTCTTACCATTGTGCCCGCGTCCAAATCATTTTTGTTTTTGGTTTTAGTTTTGCAAGTAAGCATAGCAAAATGCTGAAACATAAAGTTGTAGTAAATTTTGTGTGATCAAGGTTACCGACTAAAGTCGATAACCGCTTGATTCTACCGATAGCTAAGCATGTCTAAGCAAGTTGACCGGATCTACTAAGTGACAAGAGATCATCCAGCGACCTCTAATCACAAAGCAAATAACCTAGGCTCGGTAGTAGAGACCAATATTTGCCTACGGGATATGCATCTACGTGATTTAGCTAACCATTTTAACACAAATTAAGCGATGCATACATACAAGTGAAACAAAATTTTAAACTTTAAAATCTGGGATTAATCATGATCAAACTGCTTGCCTGGTTGCTGTTGCTCGATATGGTGCGGAGGATCGTTCTCAGGGTTGCCGCAAATATCGAATCCTAACGATTGAACAAAACAGCGAATAAGAACGAATAACACCGACCAAACTCAAACAATACAACAAAAACAAAACACACTAAACTTTTCCCAGCAGCCTAAGCATGATATAACAAAATTTTAGAAACAGAGAACAAATTATTTTAAGTTATTAATAATTTTCTATGAATTTTCTAAGCTAAAAACACAACAAGTCACTAGTTAATTACTTAACAAATTTTCATGAACAGAAACAGTGTATATAACCTATCCTACTAATTAGTACATTAAAAATGACAAATTACAAAATTGGTTTCACTGGATTTGGACAAATATTGAAAGAGATATGCATTTTCTAATCTAGAAGATACATAAAACATCATTTTATTAATTAACAGATTTTTGCTACAGAGACATGGATGAAACTAATTTTAGTAAATAATACATTTGAAATGAAAATAAACAGCACTGGATTCATGCAATTTGGATAAAAATTGAATTAGTTATGCATTTTCTAAGTTTAATTGAATTAACAGCTCAACAGAAAACATAAACCAGAAATACTAAAGCAATGAATACTTTTTCTACCGCGATCAAGAAGCTCCCACCATCGACGGCGGGCCCGTGAATCTTGACGAGACAAGACCGCCTAAAGTGACGTCGGCGTATTCAAAGAATACGTCTTGGCTCACTAAAGTGCAAACCAAAACACTCTCACAGAAATACGCTTCCCAACAGAGAAAACGCATAACCAGAACTACACAAACCTAACTGACAACATGGACCAACATGGCGGTGACTCGAAGAACAAATAACGGGCTGGATTAAAGGATTTCTAAACGCGATTAACCAAAGAGGGCCCACAAATCGGTGATCTGAGACTAAAAGATGGTTAGCACTTAACGAGCGTGGTTAGACCTTTGAGCCTGCCGCGGCTCGACGGAGTTCCCACGCGCCGCGACGGCGAGGTGGGGATCCGGAGAATGGTCGAGGCTCGAGCTCGGGGATGGCACGCGCGGGTGCACCGCAGCTCCACGAACTTGATGCCGATGACGCGAGCCCAATGGTCGCGGATATGGGCCCACGACGGCGGAGGCGGAGAAGAAGCTACGGCTCGCAGAAGGCGCATGAGACTTCGGCGGCCAGAAGTTGCGCCGGGATCGCCTCGACTCGAGAGCAATAAGCACAATACAAAGTCGAAGAAGAAGGTCCGAGGCGGCGGGAATTGCCGCGGCGGAACACCGTGATTGGAGAAGAAAGTCGCGCGGCGTCAACGATGCACCAAAGACAAAAATGAAGCCATCATTAGCTTTGCATCAATGCGATCCGAAGGACCAAGTGTCGGCCGAAACTCACGAGCACTAGCAAGCTCGCGGGACCGCCGCAGCCGAGGCGGAGACGACGATACCGCCCGTGATCCATCGGGCGCCAAGGACCGGGTTGGGCAAAATGGAGGCGCGTCGGCGTGGATCACAGCCGGTGCGATCGCGGGCTCGGGCGGCGCTAACACGGCGGCGTTGCTCGGGTTCTTCTCGTGGAAGGAAATTTGGGCGAGAAAACACGAGAATGGACGCGAAGGGTAGTGGATGGGCTCGGTGGGTAGATGAGATCCGCGATGCTTCCACGGACACGAGGGCATAAAGGTGGCGCGACGCAGGTGCGTGGCAAACATGCACGCGCGGCGCGAGCTCCGGTGAGGTGCGGAGAAGACGAGGTTGATCTTGGCGGTGGGATCCACATGTCGGCCGGCGAGCAAAGCGGTGCGAACCGGAGGTTTGATTTGATCGAGATCGCACCGACCGTTGGATCGAAATGGGCGGTGAGATTGGTGTATGCATTCGGACAGTCGGTTGCGCACGCGACGTGGATCGTTCGATTTGCATCGGACGGTCGCGATCAATTGGACTTCGGCAGTGCAGCTAGTTGACGCGACCAACCAAATGTTCGAGTCGGACTCGAGCTTTGAGTTGGGTTCGGGGAGAGCGATATTTTAGAATTTGATTTAAAAACAGAGAAGGTTTGGGGAATTTTTAGAGGTAGCTCCTGAGCTCCAAAAATTTCAGAAATTTTATGGTAGCTACTAGAGACAGAGAACAACATTGCATAAATTTTCCAGAACTTTCTATGCACTGAAAAGTTCTGCAGAAAATTCACAAGCTGCTGACCTAGGGTTTGACCAGGTTTCAAACAGAGTTGACTTGGCCATTTGAAATAGCAATCAAAATCTAAAATTTGTGAAATAATTCAGGGAGGTAGATAGGATGATCAAGATGCTAGGAAAAATAGTTTCAGAGGATGATCACAAGTTTGAAGGCTAAGAATCTGATAACAACAATTTCCAATTACAAGAATTAAATTCTACAAATTGGAAATTGCTAGGGAAAATTTGGAAAACTTCCAAATGATTTGAAGAGACAACAAAAGTTTTTATTTCTCCTCAAAATTTTACATTTGAATTACAAACCCTAAGTTAGGGCTGTTACACTTCGGTCCCTGCCATGGTTAGTGGAAACACAGGGAAAACAAAGGGAAAACAAAATGATTATCCCTATCAACTACAAAGGAGGACAGTGGGAACCCGCAAAGGAAGTGGCTTACCAAGCTCTTACAAGTGTTCTTGCCAACGCAAACCGTAGGTGGTACAACCGGTGGCTGGTTCGTGATACCTGGAGAGTGTGACCCGGCGATTGCAAGGGTCAAAAGCTGTGCTATCCGGAAGTAGGTATATGGAGCTTGGAAGGCCAAATATGTTAGTGGAACACAAATCAATAACAGATAGTAATGCTGAGTAAATGTCCAAAAGACGGGTCCTAGTTGCTGGTCTAAATGTGTCCTATAACAGGTATGATATGATGAATAAGGAGTCAAGACCAGAATAGTAAAGCAAAGACAGCAACAAGGATGGCCAGGTAAGGACAGCACAAATCAATATCTGTCACCTAAAACTGTGCTCTCTCTCTCTCTCTCTCTCTCTCTCTTTTTTTAGGCACGGAGGGCTCTCAGGTGCCTTTTTTTTCTCAGGCAAAACCAGGTGCCGAAATTTTTTTATTTTTTTTCTTTTTTCTGTTATTTGTTTCACGAAGTAGAGCACAGAAATAGGAACCACACAAAGTTTCACCTCAATCTGATGTAAGGTGTGGCCTACAGAAAATGATGAATGTGCTATAAATTCGGTGATGAAAGTTCAGAGCTCGAGTACTACACTTTCCAGGCCGAATTTGGGCAAAATAAATTCGTCGAACCCGACAACGTCGGGAGGTTTCGGATGCAAAATTTAATTTCACCCAATTTCAAAAAAAATCGTCTGATTTCGAGTTCGTATGCGAAAGTTACGGCTGTTTGAAGGAGGGCCTCCGAGTTATGGTTGCTGTGGAGGCCGAAACGAAATCGGGTGGAAGAAATTGGTGGAAAATGGGGCCGAAAGCTTGGGAAGAGGTGGGGGATGGTGCTGGGTGATCACGAGGCTCAAGGGGGAATTGTGCTGGGTGATCACGAGACGCGATGTATGACTCAAAAACAGAGGGTGGGAGGGTGGGAGAAACAAACGTTGACGGCTAGGGTTTGTATGAGAGGTAGCGGAAGCAAGACAACCCGAAATAAAACACGATCTAAACCAGCAACACAACTCGACTAAGGACACAAACTCAACACTACGGACTCTGAAATCAAATTGTGCAAAAGGCTAAACGAGATCTGGGACAGGGAACAACCTATGACTACAATTTTTTGTAGGGCTTTTTCTTGGACTCTAGGATGAAACTGAAAACAACAAGGGTAGGGTAAACTCGAACCTGAAGGAACACCTGAACCTCTAATTACCACTTGATGGGAACGGGGTCCCGATCTTCCAACAGGTTCTGGATAAGTTCGATTTGGTGGAGGCGCGACACAAATCGACTCGGCTTCCGAACAACACGTTCCGAACCCCGCAATCGCAGCACCACGTCTCCTCAGGTTATCAACCGTGCGCAACCCGGTTGACCTCGCCAAGAAGGCTAATCCTCACCTGTGAATCGAAGAACACAAGCAAGAACAAGGAAGAACACAACGGAATTGCAGATGTATTGTTTTAGCACTCGAAAGTTGAGGTCTCACAAACCGATGAACGGCGAAACTGTTCAAGACAGAATTAATCTAAGCAAAACCTGTAACACCCCAGCCCAACGTGAGCCTGGAATGCTACTAAACTAACATTAAAAACTTCAAAACCAAGTTCAAACTACCAAATTTCGACATAACCTCCTTTAACATGTTAACAACATCGAGGTTCCAACATTTAGGTAAATCATAAACAATTAATCCAACATCCAGAATCATCAATAGGCGTTCAAAACATACTAACCAACTAGCATATCCAAAGGAGTCTTAATTACACTACTCATCATTATTACACTTAATCCATTGCATGAGGCATAATCATAATCATAATCAACTCGTAAGCAGTTTGCTAAATTATTGAGGTACGACTAAAACTTAATCAACTTTAAAGATGAGTGGCGGTGAGTGAATCCAAATCAAGTCTACTTCCTCCCATGCATGCCGTTCTTGAATTGGGTACCTAAAACAATAATGAAAGCAAGAGTGAGCCCACAGACTCAGCAAGTACAAAATAAAGGCATACCACAACGGTTATAACATTAGCATCCATAATCAGAAACGCATCATTAAAACATCTCATATGCATATGCAATGCTCAAGGAACCTTTCTCTTTATCTTTACGTGTGCATTACACCGTGAATGAGTATGCAACCGCCGCCGCATACCCATGCTCGTGCGCGCACGCACGAGGACCAATTGCCCATTACTCCGCAAGTAATGGGGACCTCAAGCCCACACTCCACAAGTGTGGGGATCTCGGCCCGTCACATTCATGACGGGATCTCAAGAAACATGCTTGGTCACGCGTGACCAAGCCTCAACATGTTCTCAATATGCATATGCTTATCTCTTATTCATCATCAATCTTACCAAAAGACAACAACATTGTACCACAATAAAGCATAAGCATAATTTGAGCAATCACCATACTTAAACAATCATCAAGTAAGCCATCTTGCTATGCAATCATATTTCAAAAGCACACAAACATAGTCAATCAATCACACCCATATAACAAACAATGCACTTGCCTTAACCGTGTGAGAATGGAGGCGTGACGGTGCTGCCTCCGTACCAATCCCCACCTAATACATTAAGATCATAAGCTAAGACCACAGTAATGAACCACAAAATTACAAAAGCAAACACAAACTAGCCTTAGCTTACAACGCGATCCCGACTCCAATTTCCTAAATGCTGATTTGTGCCTTCTGTAATCAGTCAAGTTCTAAAATTCATATCTTTCTGTATAGGGGTCTAAATTGGGTGTTCTTAGACTTCATTGAAAGGTTATCAAATTCCCAACTAAACCTAGTTGGTGAGACTCCTGATTCGGCCATCTAAAATCCTTTTTAACCTAATTAACAAAACATCGATTTCACATCATGCCCTCTGGACAGAACACTAAAACAATCATAACTTTCAGCTCGTTTATCCAAATTTTGCGTTCTTGTGCTTCCTGAAAGCTACGACAATTATCTACAACTTTCGTTATACTGAGATCCTCTAATTCCCTCTGTAACTTATGGTTTTAACCAGATTTCTACAGACTGTCCAAACGCTGACAGATTCGCAGGACAGTCGCACTAATAAATTCATAACTTTTGCTACAGAGGTCCAAAAAATACGATCTAGCACTTCATTGAAAGCTATTGACGTCCTCTACAACTCTCTAGGAGAAGCCCAAGACTGAATCCAAACTTAACTACATCAAAACGTTTGTCTAACACGATCTGTCCTGAGGAGACAGAAATACCTACATTGATTAACTATCCAAAAACGCATCGGATCAAAGGGGAATTGAGGTTACCCTTGAAGAATCGCAGGGAGATGACAAACCACCCCTATGAAGAAGATCCTTTTCCTCTTCCCCTTCCTCTTCTTCTTCTTCTTCTTCTTCTTCTTCTTCTTCTTCTTCTTCTTTTTCTTGGTCGGCAGCACCCGAAGGAGACAGCGCAAGGAGGCGGGGGTGGTACTGCTCAGGGGGGGTACTGGAGCAGTGGTGGCTACTGTAGCATGCCGTGCTACAGTACCACCCTAGGGTTTCCCCCTTCTTTTTGTTGGTGGTTGGCCCCTCCTGGGCCTCCTGGGCCAAAGCCTAAGGCCCAGGTTGTCGAATAATTGCAGAAACCCCCTCCAATCTTCTGTTAACTCTATTTTTTCTAGTTGGTTCTTCTCTCTAATTCTTTCTTTGCACTTAAATAGACTTGGGGTATTACATTCTACCCCCCTTAAACAGAATTCGACCCCGAATTCTTCTCACCGATCCACTTGAATGAGCACCAAACCGAACTTAACAAGCGTTAACACATACACGGCGTGAACGACTCGCATAAGGCTCGCGCATGCAGACCTCTAGCTTCCAAGTCATTTTCCTCTCGGACATATGGGACCACCGCACTTTGATGCAACCGACGATTATGCCTCATTACACTTACCGACCGACTGTAACCACTTAACGGATAGGACTTGAAGATGCGACATTACTCATTGGTTAACGGATCTTATGAAACCTCACACTCCAAATACCTCAAGACTCCTCTGAATGCCAGTCATACAAAACGTTATATTCCCGCTCCAGACTCGAGATAGTTCTAGCAATTTGCCATCTTCCAATATGCCCACATCTTCCAGAACAACCAAATATACTTTAGGCTATCTATCTCTTGGATCCAAACCACAAAAATTGCACGTAAACATATGAAACTCTTGTTCCATCGCCCATCGACCTCTTCATCATAACAAGTAGATCCTCCATTAAGCGAGGACACGCAACAAAACTTATTTTAGTCAAGTTTTAATAATTAGATTCAATCAAAACAGAGGTTTCATAATGTAATTCTAACTTTCCTCCAAAACACTCAAATCCAAAATCGAGATTCTTCACAAAACCTTCAATCCTTCCAACTCGCAGTTTGCAATTGAGCACCACATAAGCCAAAAGAGAATTCACTCAAATTCCCAAATCAAACACTATATTTTTTTCCCTAAACCGAAAGAACCACCTTGCCAACAAAGAGGCAACTCAAATTGTACATGTTCTCCGTCATAAAACCCAACTCAACCAAGAACCACTAGAGCACTTCTCTACTCGAGAGAACAATCTTTTCTCGGATGTTCTTTTAAGAAACAAACCCTTTCCGAATCATGGGTGTCCGTAACTATCACACTAACTCCTTCCTCTTAACCGCAATCCCAAAATGATCCTCAAACCAAAAAGACAACCATACTTATTTAGAGGACTCTATTAATCCACAAAAGGATTCTCTAGTCCACTTCTATTCCAATGGAATTCTCTTGACAAAAGGTTGCAAACACCTCAATAAAGATTTTTCACCCACAACCCCATCATCTCATTCATTAAAGATAATCAACTTCAAATTCTCACCACACACACATTTTTACTTTACCCAAAGTATTCTATCAAAGATCAACACATTATTCAAAATTTGCTCCTGCTCATCTACCTCTACACATAATATTGAGTCTCCAAGATCCTAGCATAAAATACAAAGCCCAAAACCAACCTTCAAGTCTCCTACCATGAATCTCGTGTAATCGATGGAAAATCCTCAAATTCGTTTACTAAAATTTCACACCACTTAACTATAACCTCAGTCATTAATATCAAGATCACTAATCAAATAACCGCCCAAGGCGATTTATTTCACCAATCTTAGACGTTCTCTAATCCACACCAATCCAATTGATCGCACAACCACAATATACTCGTTCGCAAAACCTTAACTAATTGACCAGATTCAAACATACTCAATCACCAACGTTAATAAATGAATATATTCTTTGACCAAGATATCCTTAGAATTAATTTAACTCCCATAGGGTTACTCATTGAGGCGGGTCATACTTGACATTAGCTCAACGATTCTGCTATCCCATTAATTAGCACGACGCTTAGGTTTCTTCACACCGCTACTTTCATTAAACTTCACCACCACAACTTTTCGCACAATCATACTAAGTATCCAATTGCGATACTCTAACATGTTTATCAAGAGTCCATAATTCGATAATCTCAATATTCCAACATGAACAAAGGTTCTTGGATCATAATTCGCCATAGGTTCCACTAGTTGTAACACTAATCACTTTTATCTCATCGACAAACTTTCCATTTAAATAGAATTATCTCCGGTGTTGTAAATGAAACCAATTCACTTTATCTTGCTCTTCAAATAGCTTGGCCCCGTATTTGATCGCGATCATTTACTTGACCACCAACCAATCGCCACATTACACTCTAAAAGACCTTGCAACCTGTGTCGGTTAATCTTTTCCTAATAGGAAAGTGCAAACAAATACAAGTTTTAACACACGAGAAAACACTACTCCTCATAGTGAGCACGAGACAAAGAGAAATAGTCAAATAGCATTGATCTCGAAAAACAAAGGACGAGACCACAGTTGAGGGCACATGCTCCACAAGAAGGGAGTTTCAAACATTAATAAATCACAATAAAATATTACTTTTGAAACTCAAGAAACACTTAAGCGGCAATGTGAGTAAAAGTTGCAGATTACAATTCTTATCTCCAACCTCAAATACTTATGGTACTCATTTTCTGTCAACAAATAAAGCAATATCTTTGATTACAACATTACTTGCCAAACCAAACAAGAGATGCCTTTGATACCAAATCACATTCATCACTTCGGAACCAAACGGAACCTTTTCATATGTCACATTTCTCAACTAATTTTATCTACTACATAAATCATGAGCCCCCCAAAAGGTCACGAATACAAAACTCCAAACATTTCATTTAACCGTTATTAAAACAATCAACTTACTTTCTCTCTAGAAGAATCATCACCATTCCAACGCGTCACAATCCCTTGTAGACCTTATTACTAACATCAAGAATAATTCACTCTTAATAAGGTTCGTTATCATCAACTCTTCCTTTATAAAGTCCCCAAAAGATGACCAAACTGTTACATTTTACTTTATCCTCTCATCCTCAAATGAGAGTACACCAAATTCTTACACCCTCACTATAACAACCACCATATTTTTGAAGGAACCTACTACACAATTTACAAGGTTACACCAAAACCTTTTCATCAAAGACATACTATTATCAGACAATTTCACCATCAAGCAAACACATGTCATCTATTAAATCCCATTGTAAACCTTTCCAAAAGAAACACAAGATATTATTTCATAACATTTTGTTATCTCAAAAGATTACAACGATCAACCTGTTCTAGAGTATATCTAATACCCCAAGCTGCACTATCGGGCAAGACCTCTTATAACAAGGACATGCAGCCACAATACATCCTCGTGAAACACTCGTGAATAAATTACTTTCAAATTTCAACCCTTCACTTATTCTAAGGCTCACACTTATTTAGTACACACTAATTCCAGTCTAGAGGTTATCATAAACTTTTGATGATTATTCAATCATGGACCAATTGATGGTCTGTATCTATTTGTACTCCCACGAGCATAAATAAGATCATCAAATATCCAATTAAAGAAAGTTTCTATATTAATATCTACCAAGACGACAATCGAACACATCTTATATTTCTCTTCCCGCACAATTAGATTAAACCATTGAGATCAAATAATCTAACAAGTTTAGCAAACTAAACAAACTCTAGGGTCAACCACTCCGTTAATATTCCATAGTTGTTAATAACTCTATTGATTCCAATTAGGTGTAGCCATACACTTAATCACAGTTCAACAAGAACTAATACATGACATCATCAAATTAATCAACTTTCCTTCCAAGGATCTTAGTTAGGATCGATTATACACTACACTACGGACCCAACTTGATCACTCATATCATATTCACTAATTTCTCTAATTATAACCTCTCACTTGACCACGAGCGACATCGCTCGCTGAGGTTTAGCGCTTTCTTTCATAAAAGAACTTTTCAACTTCTACACTCAAGATACCCAAAGAGATAAATTGAATCAAAACTTCCAAGTACTACAAGACTTGCAAAAGGAAACTTTCATTAGCCAAAACATCAAGTGAAATAAATGGATCATGCTTTCCAATGAGAGGCAAAACTCCAATATAAAGGTCAACCTTGACAATCAACCGAGTCCACCAGCCGCAAGAATAACTCATCGGTTGGAAAAACAATGATTGCTTAACGGGACAAATTAAGACAATAAAAACACATCAATCCTTCTCAAAGAAACCCACCAACTGCAATGAACTATCGACCCAAAGAAATTCATCGACCACAATGAACAAGAGTTGACCAAATTGAAATTCAAAGAAGGGAACAACTTCTCTAAAATACTCACTATCACGTCGGTACTAAGATATCCGAGGTAACCTCTTTCCTTCTCTCTTACCACGAACAATGGTGTAACTGGTAAAGCCAGGCCACAACCATGACCTCAATCCTCTCAACAAGGGCTACCCTCACTCATAATAATCATATAATCATATTATAGGTATGTAAGATCATCTTATAACAGAATCATCAATACTGACATAATGAGCGTAAATGCAATGCTTGACCCAACCCATCCTACTGCACCGATTGTGTCGGGTTTTGATTAATTAACCATTAACAATTTTTTAACAAGCTAAGTTACCTAAGTCGTTAATCTGCTCACCACGGACCTCTGACCGCTCGATACCAAGCTGTAACACCCATTAGCGTGAGCACGGAATGCTACTAAACTAACATTAAAAACTTCAAAACCAAGTTCAAACTACCAAATTTCGACATAACCTCCTTTAACATGTTAACAACATGGAGGTTCCAACATTTAGGTAAATCATAAACAATTAATCCAACATCGAGAATCATCAATAGGCGTTCAAAACATACTAACCAACTAGCATATCCAAAGGAGTCTTAATTACACTACTCATCATTATTACACTTAATCCATTGCATGAGGCATAATCATAATCATAATCAACTCCTAAGCAGTTTGCTAAATTATTGAGGTACGACTAAAACTTAATCAACTTTAAAGATGAGTGGCAGTGAGTGAATCCAAATCAAGTCTACTTCCTCCCATGCATGCCGTTCTTGAATTGGGTACCTAAAACAATAATGAAAGCAAGAGTGAGCCCTGACTCAGCAAGTACAAAATAAAGGCATACCACAACGGTTATAACATTAGCATCCATAATCAGAAACGCATCATTAAAACATCTCATATGCATATGCAATGCTCAAGGAACCTTTCTCTTTATCTTTCTGTGTGCATTACACCGGTAATGCAGAGTATGCAACCGTCGCCGCATACCCATGCCTGTGCGCGCACGCACAGGGACCAATTGCCCATTACTCCGCAAGTAATGGGGACCTCAAGCCCACACTCCACAAGTGTGGGGATCTCGGGCCCGTCACATTGATGACGGGGATCTCAAAGGGAAACATGCTTGGTCACCGCGTGACCAAGCCTCAACATGTTCTCAATATGCATATGCTTATCTCTTATTCATCATCAATCTTACCAAAAGACAACAACATTGTACCACAATAAAGCATAAGCATAATTTGAGCAATCACCATACTTAAACAATCATCAAGTAAGCCATCTTGCTATGCAATCATATTTCAAAAAGCACACAAACATAGTCAATCAATCACACCCATATAACAAACAATGCACTTGCCTTAACCGTGTGAGAATGGAGGGCGTGACGGTGCTGCCTCCGGTACCAATCCCCCACCTAATACATTAAGATCATAAGCTAAGACCACAGTAATGAACCACAAAAATTACAAAAGCAAACACAAACTAGCCTTAGCTTACAACGCGATCCCGACTCCAATTTCCTAAATGCTGATTTGTGCCTTCTGTAATCAGTCAAGTTCTAAAATTCATATCTTTCTGTATAGGGGTCTAAATTGGGTGTTCTTAGACTTCATTGAAAGGTTATCAAATTCCCCAACTAAACCTAGTTGGTGAGACTCCCTGATTCGGCCATCTAAAATCCTTTTTAACCTAATTAACAAAACATCGATTTCACGTCATGCCCTCTGGACAGAACACTAAAACAATCATAACTTTCAGCTCGTTTATCCAAATTTTGCGTTCTTGTGCTTCCCTGAAAGCTACGACAATTATCTACAACTTTCGTTATACTGAGATCCTCTAATTCCCTCTGTAACTTATGGTTTTAACCAGATTTCTACAGACTGTCCAAACGCTGACAGATTCGCAGGACAGTCGCACTAATAAATTCATAACTTTTGCTACAGAGGTCCAAAAAATACGATCTAGCACTTCATTGAAAGCTATTGACGTCCTCTACAACTCTCTAGGAGAAGCCCAAGACTGAATCCAAACTTAACTACATCAAAACGTTTGTCTAACACGATCTGTCCTGAGGAGACAGAAATACCTACATTGATTAACTATCCAAAAACGCATCGGATCAAAGG
Source organism: Ampelocalamus luodianensis (assembly GCA_036346255.1). Taxonomy (NCBI): domain Eukaryota; kingdom Viridiplantae; phylum Streptophyta; class Magnoliopsida; order Poales; family Poaceae; genus Ampelocalamus; species Ampelocalamus luodianensis. The sequence continues at coordinate 65,884,499 of CM070620.1, read as the reverse complement.
GGAATTGAGGTTACCCTTGAAGAATCGCAGGGAGATGACAAACCACCCCTATGAAGAAGATCCTTTTCCTCTTCCCCTTCCTCTTCTTCTTCTTCTTCTTCTTCTTCTTCTTCTTCTTTTTCTTGGTCGGCAGCACCCGAAGGAGACAGCGCAAGGAGGCGGGTGGTACTGCTGTTGGGGTATCTTGTAGCAGTGGTGGCTACTGTAGCATGCCATGCTACAGTACCACCCTAGGGTTTCCCCCTTCTTTTTGTTGGTGGTTGGCCCCTCCTAGGCCTCCTGGGCCAAAGCCTAAGGCCCAGGTTGTCGAATAATTGCAGAAACCCCCTCTAATCTTCTGTTAACTCTATTTTTTCTAGTTGGTTCTTCTCTCTAATTCTTTCTTTGCACTTAAATAGACTTGGGGTATTACAAAACCCAACCCTAATGGTGGGGGTGGCAGCTGTATATAGAGGACTGAGGGGCGTGCAAAACCCCTGGACGCGCCCTAATGGGCTCCAACACGATACAAAGCCGAACGACCCAAAAGACGGTGACGCAGCACCCTGACAGATTCTAAATGCCCACTTGTTTCAACGATTCCCGTTGACTCAGAAGGAATTTTGACATGGGACCAGATCCATTGGAAAGGTCGTCTTCTCAGCTTTCGATACATATGTGGAACGTCCAAAACGGAGCCCGGATGCGATCTGGACGTCCGTTTTAGTGCGGCCTGGTCCTGGACTCCGAATTGGATTCGAAGTCGGCCTGAGTTGGGCCTCCAACATGATTCGACCACCCTTGCTGGACTTGTGCGCTTCGTAGCCCTTCTCCAAGTACTTCTAGGTCCTCTCCATGGTTCCTAATCATAATTAAATCATTAGGGAGTAATCGATTCTCAAATGAACAAAAAGAAGTACTTAGGAACGAGCTCACCTGTAAATTCAATTGTCGGGCGCGAGCTCTAGTGATAATGTCAAGTGGAGGATTGTTGTGTGTATCTGAAGAAGTGATGTCCTCATCACTCCGCCTCGATCTGGACCGATCAGGACCTCCCCAGATCCATCTGAGCCGTCCAGACCTCCTCCCGCTAAAACCCTGTCGCATCGGACCTCCCTCGATTAAATCTGGATCGTTCAAGACCTCCCCTAGTAGATCTTGACCATTCCGACCTCCTCCGATTAAATCCTTCACTTAAGGACCTCCCCGTAGCTCTGGATCGTTAGATCTCCATCTAACGGCCTAGACCTCCTCGGCACTTTAGATCTGTCAGTGGAGGTTTTGGCTGTTAAGACCTCCCTGGTAAATCTGGACCGTTAAGATCTCCCCCGAGAGATCTTAGCCGTCGGGACCTCCTCGTTGGTCTTAAGCCGTAGGACCTCCCCTTGAAGATCTAGACTGTCAGGACCTCCCCCGAGCAATCCTGACCGTCCAGATCTCCTCTGTGGGTTTGAAGTTCTAGGACCTCCCCTAGTTCTCGGGACCGCCAGATCTTGATCCGACGGCCAGACCTCCTCGGTGAGTTTGAGCTCTTGAAGCTCTGGGAGTATATCAGCCGTTTATCTCATGATGTGCGGCTAAGATCTTGAGTGCATTCGGCACTCCGAATGCAACCAGTGTTTTCAACCGTTCGATGTCCTCCTAACAGTCGGGATCGTGTGGGCTGTTCGGACCGCCGATCCTATCGTCCTCGTGGACCGTTGGATCTAGATCCAACGGTGGCCACCTTTTTCGGAATTGCGCGCGTGCGCGGGTTTCCGTGCGCGTGGGCCGTCCGATTCTAGATCGACGACTGTGGTGCGTCCACATCGTTTCTTTCATTAGAGTTTCTCGGTATTTCAGTTTGTAATTGTTTTACAACTGATAATTGTGCATAAACTTTAGAAATTCATAGTAAATTCATTTTAAGCCATTTCTGAGTAATTCCAACTGTAATAATTGTGTTATGAACCAAAGTTTTATTTAAAAATACTTTTAACCTTATCTCTCTACTACGAAGTTCTGTTTTCATTAAAAGCTTGTTTTCAGCCATTTTTGAGTATTTCAGAAATTGAGGAAAACATTGTAAAATGAATATCTTTTCCTGTGCATGACCAAAATAGATGTTTTCCATTTTGATAAATTGGTAATTAACCAAACTTTAATGTAAAAATGATGGTAGGCCCAGTATAGAAACAGAAAATTTGTTAATAGATTTAATCTCATTTTCAGCATTTAGAAAAACCTGTTAATCTTGTAAAAGGCATAAGTATTTCCCTGTAACTCCAAAATATGTAAACTTAGTTCTGGAAAATCCCTCTGTTAACATGCTACAACACAAAATAGGTTTTGCACATATATATGTTTCTGGAAAATGTGTTATGCTAGCTTTGCACCTTACAAAAATCAAAACTAAATCATTTTAACTCCAAATTTAGTAAACTCAACTTTGCTGACCTTAGGATATCTTTACCTAGCTAGTATAAAAATTTCACCATGAACAGTACCATTAATTAATTTAGGGAACTAAAAGGCCGAGAAAGATGGTTTTGGCCATATCTTTTTCATGCTAGCTCCAAATGCAGAAATTCTTGGTCCTAAAATTGTCTAAAATCATTCCCTAGCTGTTGTAGGAATTTCTTGTGATTTAATGAGTTTTGCTGTTGGATTTTATTTGCTATTCGTTGTTCTTATTGGTTTTATCGCCTTTTCGCGGTAGGTTCCGAAGAAAATCTTGAGTTTGAACCTGAGCCACAGCACTCAGATCCTGCACTCCAGCAAGGCAAGTAGTTTGATCATATCCACTTAATCCCATTACTTTTAAAATCTAATACTTTGTTTTACTTGTATGTATGCATGCTTTTGTGTCAATGATTAATTTTGCCGAATAGAGGTAGCTAATCCTATTGCATAGTTTCCCTGAAATTGTTCACCCTCGCCACTGCCATAGGTTAATATCCTCACTGGTGAATTAGAGCCCGGTGAATGATTTACAGTCTTTGCGATATGATGCTTAGCAATGCTTAGTTATCGGTAGAATTGGGCGGTTATCGACTTAGTCGATAACCTTGATCACACAAACTTATTATGACTCTATGTTTTAACCTTTGTACTATGTTTATTTGTGAAAACTAAAACTGAAAGCAAAATGATTTGGACTTGGGCAAAATGGTAAGATGGTGTGCTTTTGGGTGTGACTAGAATGGTGCCCGAGTCAAGAAGGACCGAACATCTTGTTACACTAATGTCGGGACCCAGAATTACGATTCTGGAACCCTCTGTGTATACTGCACTAGTCCAGGATCACGCTAGTGCACACAGGGTTAACACAGGTAAATATCGATCCACACAAGCGATAAATAAAGTAAACAATTAGTTTGAATAACAAATAAGGGTTTTGACCTTATGGTCGAGTTTACACTTATTAAGCCACGTAGGGCTAACAGAGAAATAAACAGCAGCGGAACGGAAAACTCCAGCGTAGATCCCACCAATTCACCACAGGCAACCGACTGGGATCCAGACCTTAACGATCAACAACCTTCGGCGAACTCCTCCTCGAAAGCAGGCGTAGACTCCTCCTCTTCTGTAGGTTTGGACGCAAGTTTTACAACAAGCGTGAGTACACAACCGTACTCGCAAATCATACCACAGAATGCAATGTATAGATGCAGGCTTATTCCAAAGAAAAAGGCTTCTATGGTTATTTTGCAGAAATGCAACATTTGCAATTGAATACGAATAATAGATTGAAAGCATACTTCAAAACAAGTAGACAGTATTAATTTAAACATTGTTTCCACAAAGACACACAACTAAACCAAGTTATTTCACATAGCCATATGATTGAGGTCACACAGCTCCCATCCCAACATTTTATGAAAACTACCCACGTGTGAAATCCCGAGCATGTCCATGATCATGACGCGGCTATTCGAATAGATTGTTTAACACTCTGCAGAGGTTGTACACTTTACCCACAAGATACAACTAGTGTAGCAAGCACCAATCATAACAAAACAGTTCGGAAACTTCATCTCAAACATTGACATTCCCAATGTGCTTACAAACCGCTATACCAGCTCACATAGAATTGGTATAACACACACCGCTGGACAGGGAAGACGAATCGTCCCGCGATGCAACCACCAAGTAGTCACACCTCCACCCTGTCACACAGCCTAACCTATCCACCTGAACATCAATGCCGAGAATCCATAACTTACTAAGTTAGGCCCGTCCCATACCAGGCATGTGGTCGTACAGTAAGGCTCAGTTCAATGGCGCACAAAGTTAAGTCCTTAATTGACCAAGGCAAGACTTCCATGTTCTAACTAAGTCACAAAGATTATCATTCCCATCACATAGACCACCATGTCACACAGTCTCCACCACTTGCCTCAGTCTAAATCCTTTACCACCCAGTTGGTTTTAGTGCAACACATGCCATCACGAAGTAATAACACATAACACGGTTTTACACAAAGTTCCATAGTCACTTAGTCATAATTAATATTTGCAACTTACATATGATGTGAGACTCGTAGCATGGCTAAGCAAGCTGTACTAGCATCTAACCAACCCACGTTGGTGCTATAATATTACCAACTAATAACCAATCTAGGGTGACAAGGAATTATGACATACAAGGCCAAAGTGTGATAGCAATTTGGATAATAACTATGCCCAAAGCATTTAAATAAATAATTAAAGTAGAATGCATTAATTTAACACAAAGTAATTTGAAAACTGGGTTCAAGATGATCAAAGGTATGACTTGCCTTGGAAAAGGTCTATGTACTGGTCTTGATCTTGGGGTGCTCCTTCTTCCACAAAATTCCCCGACGAATCGACGTCTACTCGCAAACGAGACACAAACAAACAAAACAAATAAATAACAGAGGCAAAACAAACTCCAAAAATTAAATAAAAATCTCAGATAAATAGAGCTTGAATTTAGACAAATTTAGAAATTTGAATGGGCTCAATCGGAGTTAGGATGCAAAAGTTATGGGCTTTGGAAGATTGGAAATCTAAAAGAAACCCTAATTTTGATTTTCCAGAATTTCCCAAATTATTTCTCTGAAGAAAAATCGGAATATTGCGCAACGCTGACGTCAGCGAAGACGTTCGGACGGGGTGACGATTGGTTCGACAGTGGGTCCCACTGCCGCTGACTCGATGCACCGTGGACCAAGTCCACGCCAAATCAGATCTGGGGTTCGGTGGATCGTGCCACGCGGCTCTGACGTGGACCAATCACGGGGCGACACATCAGCGGCGACTGCTAGCTCGTCCGCACACGCACAGGCTGACGCGGGCTCTGATGCGGCACCACGTGGAACGACACCTGTGCACACGGGCTGAGGTGGCGAGCCACGCGGCCTGACACGTCAGACCGACGGTGACACGGCTCGGAAACCAACGGCAACGGCGAACAGCGGCTCCTCGCCGGCGGTGAGTGGTACCGACGTGTAGAGGGCGTTATTGCGAACCTACTGGTGCAACGCCGGGTGCTTGGGGTGGATGGTGGCGACCGGCGGCGAGCTCAGAGCGGTGGAGAGGTTCGGCTATTGTCGGATGGAGGCTCCGGTGAGATTTCGGCGACGGCGAAGACTCCTGGAGGTAGCCGAGGTGACGGCAAACCAGCCGGTGCACTCGAGGATGACGCGGCGACACGGCGGGCGCGCAAAACGGAGAAGAAGACCGGCGGTGAGAAAACCCTAAAACTCCGATTGCGGCGGCGCTAGGGCTCTCGGGGCGAGGTGGGTGGCAGCTCTGGGTTGCGAAGGTGCTGGCGATCCTCGGGGGCCTATTTATAGGAGCTGGGGTGCCCGGGATAAGGAATCCCTAAATCGAGTCCGAGAAGAACACGAAACGATTTGGAAACCGGGGATAGGATTTGATTCGAGATACGATTTTAATGTAAACGGTGCGAGAGGTTAGGGATAGAATTTGCCACGTTTTCTAGAAGGGCTTTAGTTGGAAAAGTTGCATTGTCGTACGGGGCTTGGAGCTTGGAAGCATGGCGGACGGCTCGGGCGCTCGCGAGGAAGACGACGACGCGGGGAAGACGACGACCTGACGTGCGGGACCCACACGCGGCCGCAGAGCAGGGCGCGATACAAGGCGAAGCGAGGCTCGCATGAGTCGGGTCGCATAGCGGGCGCACGCGCGGGAAAAGAAGTTGGGCTGGGAAGATTCGGCCCGAGAGGATTTCTGAGATTTTAAATAGCTTTTCTATTTTAAAAAATACCAGAAAATCAAAAGAGCAATAGAAAATAGCAAATGAACTCAGAAAAATTCTAGAAAAATCTAGGAAATGTATCTGAGCACATAGAACCCAAATAAAATAGTTTTGGTTAATGTTCATGTTGGGATTATTCACATTAAATATTTTTTATTGTAAAGTCCAATATTAAGCTTTTGAAATTAAATTCAAATAAAATCCAAATGGTGAATTTTCTCCCTACTAACTATTAAAAGATTTTTAAGCTCTGAAAATTGGGATGTTACAAACCTCCCCCCTTAAAGGAATCTCGACCCGAGATTCAAAGCTAGCTAGAGAAAAGGCTAGGAAACTCGGCTTTCAGCTCTTCTTCACGTTCCCACGTTGCTTCTCCTTCTGAGTGGTTGCTCCACTAGACCTTGCAAAAATGAACAGTCTTGCTTCTGGTGAGGCGCTCGGCGACATCCAAAATCTTAACTGGCTGCTCCTTGTAGGTAAGATCCTCCTTCAAGACAATTGATTCGAGCGGGGCTTGCTCTTCTGGCACACGAAGACACTTCTTCAACTGCGAGACATGAAAGACATCATGCACTCCTGCTAACGACTGCGGTAGCTCCAACTGGTAAGCAATTTCTCCACGGCGTTCCAAAATCTTGAACGGACCAACATACCTAGGGGCAAGCTTCCCTTTAGCATGAAACCTTTTGACACCTCTGAGCGGGGTCACTCGAAGATAAACGAAATCCTCGGGTTCAAAGCTGAGGTCACGACGACGATTATCAGTGTAGCTCTTACGCTGGATCGAGCTATCTTCAATCTTTCTCTGATCATGGCTACCTGCTCTTCTGCTTCCTGAATAATGTCTGGACCAAAAACTAATCGTTCAGCTGTTTCTGACCAATTCAACGGGGTTCGGCAGGCACGACCATACAAGGCTTCAAATGGTGACATTTGCAGACTAGCTTGGTAACTGTTGTTGTATGAAAATTCTGCATACGGTAAACTTTTATCCCATCGGGTAGCATTAGCTAGACCACAAGCTCTCAGCATATCCTCCAATATCTGATTAACTCTTTCAGTCTGTCCATCTGTCTATGGATGATACGCGGTACTGAAATTCAAATGGGTGCCCAATGCTTCATGCAAACTTTGCCAAAAACGAGAGGTGAACTGAGATCCTCGATCTGACACTATCTTCTTGGGCACACCGTGCAAACTGACAATTCTGGCCATGTACAACTCTGCAAGGCGATCTCCTGAGTACGCTGTTTTGACTGGTAGGAAATGGGCGACCTTGGTCAAACGATCAACTATTACCCAGATCGAATCGTAACCCGATTGAGTCTTGGGTAAACCGGTAATGAAATCCATACCGATCTCTTCCCACTTCCATTCTGGAATCTTCAACGGTTGCAGCAAACCTGCTGGTCTCTGGTGTTCTGCCTTTACTTTCTAACAGGTGTCGCACAAGGCAACGAACTCTGCGACTTCTCGTTTCAAATTTGGCCACCAAAATTTAGTCTTAACATCCTGGTACATCTTGGTACTTCCAGGGTGGATCGAATACTTTGAGTCATGGGCTTCCTTTAAGATTAACTGTCTTAGACTATCGATATCTGGTACACAGATACAACCATTAATCCAGAGTATGTCTTGATCATCCTTGGTGAAATCTTTGAATTTCCCCTCTGTCATTTTGACCTTGATTTCTGATAACACAGGATCCTTTGGTTGTGCTTCACGAATTTGCTTCTCCAGGGTAGACTGTACTTCCAAATTGGCTAGAAATCCTTCGGACACAACTTCTAGCTTTAGCTTCTGAAATTCTTCATGAAGTTCTGGGCAACTTCCCTTTACTTCCAAAGCATTGCAGTAACTCTTACGACTTAGAGCATCTACAACTACGTTGGCTTTTCCGGGATGGTAGTGGATTCCAAGATTGTAATCCTTGATCAATTCTAACCATCTTCTCTGTCTCATGTTCAAATCTGACTAGGTGAAGATATACTTTAGACTCTTATGATCCGTATAGACTTCACAGCGATTACCGATGAGGTAATGACGCCAAATCTTTAAAGCATGCACTACGGCAGCTAATTCCAGATCATGAGTAGGGTAATTCTCTTCATGAGGTCTCAACTGCCTTGACGCATAAGCGACAGCTCTTCCTTCATGCATCAGGACGCATCCTAATCCTTGACGCGAAGCATCACAATAGATATCGAAATCCTTGCGAATATCCGCAAAATCAAGATCTGGGGTGAAGTCAAACGCTTCGCTTCTTGAAAACTTTCTTCACAGCCGGAGTCCAAGTGAACTTTTTCTCCTTCTTCAACAATTGCGTAAGAGGCTTAGCAATCGATGAGAATCCTTCGATGAAACGGCGGTAATAACTCGCCATTCCCAAGAAATCGCGAATCGAGTCACGGTCTTGGGCGCTCCCATTGTAGCATCGCTTTAACTTTACCGGTCAATTGCTACTCCTCATTTGTCATCACATGACCCAGAAATCCACTTCCTTCTTCCAAAAATCACACTTACTGAACTTGGCATACAACTGATGCTCTCGGAGTTTTTCCAATATTATCCTTAAATGCTCGACGTGTTCTGCCTCCGACTTGGAGTACACTCGAATATCATCAATGAATACCACTACGAACTTGTCCAAATATTCCATGAATACTTTATTCATCATGTTCATCAAGTATGCAGGGGCATTAGTCAGACCAAAGGACATGACTAAGAACTCATAATGTCCATACCGCGTTGAGAAAGCGGTCTTCGGTATATCCTTAGGACAAATCTTTAGCTGGTGGTAACCTGATCGCAGGTCGATCTTTGAAAACACTCCGGCTCCTTTCATCTGATCAAACAGATCATCTATCCGGGGTAGTGGGTACTTGTTCTTGATGGTAACTTCGTTGAGAGAACGGTAATCAATACACATCCTCGTACTTCCATCCTTCTTCTTGACAAACAACACTGGTGCTCCCCATGGCGACGAACTAGGTCTCACGAAACCTTTCTCAAGAAGTTCTTCTATATGCTTCTTCATCTCTACCAATTCATCGGCTGGCATCCGATTAGGTCTCTTCGAAATTGGTGCTGTCCCTGGCACTAGGTCGATGACAAACTCAATGTCACGATCCGGTGGCATTCACGGTAATTCTTAGGAAACACATCCGGATATTCACCGACCATGGTACTTCTTCTAAGGAAAGGGTCTTCAAACTGCTTACTAGCAAATGTCCATCACGAACTGAGGTAGCTAGGAACTCTACCTTGTTTCCTTTGGCGTCCTCGATATTACGGCTCTTCGCCACAATCTAGCACGGCTTTGTGCTTAGATAACCAATCCATGCCAAGAATGACATCTAGGTTTGGGTATCTAGGACAATTAGGTTGGCTAGAAACTCAACTCGACTATGAGTAACTTAGCTCCTAAACATCCCACTCTAGTACTTTTGTGCTCAAAGCGATCGACTAACAGAGTATGCTTAAGTTGCATAACTTCCAATTTATTCTTGGTTGCAAACATTCGAAACAAATGAATGCTAAGCTCCGTAATCAAACAAAGCGATGCAGTATCGAGTTAACGTAAACTTACCTAGTACGACATCAGGTGATTCTGGGCTCCTTCGATTGTGACGTGGTTGGCACGCCTCGATCACGAATCGTGGTGCTCCTCCGCTTGACCGGCGACTTGTGAAGCTCCTTGGTTGATGCACGTGTCTGGCGTCTTGGATGGAGTAGCTCCAAGGTTGAAGCGTCATCGAGTGATTGTTCCCCTTTGCGGACTTTGGTTGGCAAAGTGTCTCGCCGACGACAGCGTAATGCACCTTTGTGCGTTCGCTGGTTGCTTCTGGATTGGGGTTGACGGTGCGAGTTGCGGAAGTTACGGCGGTGGCGGGTCTTGAAGTTGGTGCAGTGCTCAACGAAGTCCGAGGTGGAAACTCGTTGAACTGTCTTGCACTTTGTTCTTGCCCTCTCTTGTGATTGATGGTTCCCTTGCCGAGCCATCCGGCGTTACGGTTATCCTCCGTTCCTTGCGTTTGTCCTCCAAAACAAAGGCTTTGTTGACCATTCTTGGAAATCGTGAAAAGTATGGGCGATCAAACCGACTTGTAGTCCGGTGTTTAGTCCTTCAAAAGCGACTACGCGAGCCTTGTCCGTGGCTACATCTTCTCGCCGCATAGCGAGCTAGCCGAGAAAACTTGTTGAGGTAGTCGACATCGACATAGCTCCTCGCTGAGAGCACGGAACTCATCCTTCTTCGGATCGATAATGCCTTCGCATGCGTGATAATGGCGGAATGTCGCGAAAATTCCTACCGGTGATATCTCGTGGCGTCTCATGGGCGCACGAAGTTCTCCCATCATTCAGCAGCGGTGCCTTCCATCCGTGAGTGGCATACGAACCTTTTCACGATCGCCTTTGACCGGGTGATCGCAGGCTTCCTTCGATAACTCGAGCCAATCGTGCGCTTCCACCGAGAGACGTGTCCGGAAAATGTTGGTGGACGAGTCCTCATAAATTCTCGCAAGTTTGGATGGTCCATGGTGACCATGAGAGCACCGGGCTCCATCTCGTTGATTGTTGTTATTGTTGTTGGCACTGGTTGTTCATAGCTTGCATCCGAGTCATCATAGTGTTCATCACCGAGGTCTTTGCCATGAAAGCTCCAAAGTTTTGCAAGTCAATTGGGGTGCTTGTGGCGGAAGCGCCTCGCGGTGGTTGCTCATTGCTCCTCGGCGCTAGGGTGCCGTAACCACTAGCGTGATCGACGAGTTTGAACCATCCGCTAAGCTCCATGGGTTAGATAAGGTAGCAAGCACAAGATAAGTTGAGAACTAAGCAGGGGTAGGTTAAACCCAACAAAACACACTCAAGAAACTCCAATGAAATACCTTTATTACTTAGGGTCTTAGTATGGTCGCAACAAATGCCTAAGGGCCTTTGCGGCTCATACTACGCACACAAAACAACGACCTAAGCACACAAAACTACCGCCTAAAGGGCGACTCACTAAACTCAAATCGCTATGCTGGAAAACTGGAACTAAGACCAACTACTCGAGAAAGCCTCCACAACCGCGGCGACGCTCCTGACGGCTGTAGACTCGGAAGTGAGCCGGCATCTTGGCAACCGATCCGATGCCACAGGCGGTGCAGCAGAGCAGGCGTTCAGTGCAACTAGCTCACCGCTCCTCGGCTCGCATCATCCTCTGGACCTTCCTCCGGGTCTTCTTCAGAATCCTCCTCGGGGTCTTCCTCTTCTTCGGGAACTTGGTCGTAGAGGATCTCTTGCAGAGTGGCGACCTTCTCTTCAGCTCTCTACAAGGCTTCATAGACATGATCCAACTCCGTGATGGTCCTCTCCAAAGCTTCCTCCTGGGCGGCCACGAACTGGGCGAGGTGCACGACTGTAGCGTTGCTCTCTCCTTCTGTGGACGGGTAGCGTGCTGGCAAGTCCACAGCTACAGCTCTGGGGTGGTAACGGAAGACGGCATCCTGAAGCTCCCGTGCGTAGATGTTGCAGATACGCACCATGGCCAAGCGCGACGACTCCTGGATACCTTCCAGCCAAGTGATCTTCCTCACAGAGACGTGCGAAGGTTGGCTCGCCTTGTCGTTCCTCCTGGCGTAGATCGTCAGGCGACAAATCACTCCACGGTTCTGTCCATTCACAATCCAGTTGTTGCCGACATACAACGGACGATCAAAACCTCCAAGAACCTGGAGCAACTTCCAAAGCTTCGGCATACCCCAAAGGCGCTCACCATAGCTCATGCGAGGCATCTGTCAAGACAGCATTTAACAGGTAAGAGCAACTTTAAAACAGCGGGGAGAGAAGAGATTATAGCAAAAGTTGAGGCGAGAGAGACATGAGAAGAGTTAAGCAATTAATTAACCTTGCAAGTTAATTTTTCCTTTAGAAAATAATTTGGGCACTCTAAAGACGGCCAATCTAACTAAGGTCAAGACCTACGATCGGATGGCTCGATACCACCTCTCGGGACCTGCATCACGATTACGGAACCTCGATATATCTTGCACTAGTCCAGATCACGCTAGTGCACACGAGGTTAACACGGTAAATATCGATCCACACAAGCGATAAATAAAGTAAACGATTAATTTGAATAACAAATAAGGGTTTTGACCTTATGGTCGAGTTTACACTTATTAAGCCACGCAGGCTAACAGAGAAATAAACAAAGCAATGAACGAAAAACTCAACGTAGATCCCACCAATTCACCACAGCAACCGGCGGGATCCGGACTTAACGATCAACAACCTTCGCGAACTCCTCCTCGAAAGCGGCGTAGACTCCTCCTCTTCAGAGGTTTGGACTCAAGTTTTACAACAAGCGTGAGTACACAACCGCACTCGCAAATCATACCACGTAATGCAATGCATAGATGCAGGCTTATTCCAAAGAAAAGGCTTCGTGGTTATTTTGTAAATGCAACATTTGCAATCGAATACGAATAATAGATTGAAAGCATACTTCAAAACAAGTAGACAAGATTAATTTAATGATTGTTTCCACAAAGACACACAAGAAATGAGTTATTTCACATAGCCATATGATTGAGGTCACACAGCTCCCATCCCAACATTTTATGAAAACTACCCTCATGTGAAATCCCGAGCATGTCCATGATCATGACGCGCTATTCGAATAGATTGATTTAACACTCTACAGAGGTTGTACACTTTACCCACAAGATACAACTAGTGTAGCAAGCACCAATCGTAACAAAACAGTTCGAAACTTCATCTCAAACATTGACATTCCGGTGTGCTTACAAACCGCTATACCAGCTCACCTGCACTGGTATAACACACACTGGATAGGGAAGACGAATCGCCCCGCGATGCAACCACCAAGTAGTCACACCTCCACCTGTCACACACACCTAACCTATCCACCGAACATCAATGCCGAGAATCCATAACTTACTAAGTTAGGCCGTCCCATATCGGGCATGTGGTCGCATCAAGAAGGCTCGATTCAATGGCGCATAAAGTTAAGTCCTTAATTGACCAAGGCAAGACTTCCATGTTCTAACTAAGTCACAAAGATTATCATTCCCATCACATAGACCACCATGTCACACAGTCTCCACCACTTGCCTCAGTCTAAATCCTTTACCACCCTTTTAGTTTTAGTGCAACACATGCCATCACGAAGTAATAACATACAGCACACAGTTTAACACAAAGTTCCATAGTCACTTAGTCATAGTTCATATTTGCAACTTTCATGAGATGTGAGACTCGTAGCATGGCTAAGCAATTGTACTCGCATCTAACCAACCCACGTTGGTGCTATAATATTACCAACTAATAACCAATCTAGGGTGACAAGGAATTATGACATACAAGGCCAAAGTGTGATAGCAATTTGGATAATAACTATGCCCAAAGCATTTAAATAAATAATTAAAGTAGAATGCATTAATTTAACACAAAGTAATTTGAAAACTGGGTTCAAGATGATCAAAGGTATGACTTGCCTTGGAAAAGTTCTATGTACTGGTCTTGATCTTGGGGTGCTCCTTCTTCCACAAAATTCCCCGACGAATCGACGTCTACTCGCAAACGAGACACAAACAAACAAAACAAATAAGTAATAGAGTCAAAACAAACTCCAAAAATTAAATAAAAATCTCAGATAAATAGAGCTTGAATTTAGACAAATTTATAAATTTGAATGGGCTCAATCGGAGTTAGGATGCAAAAGTTATGGGCTTTGGAAGATTGGAAATCTAAAAGAAACCCTAATTTTGATTTTCCAGAATTTCCCAAATTATTTCTCTTAAGAAAAATCGGAATATTGCGCAACGCTGACGTCAGCGAAGACGTTCGAACGGGGTGACAGTTGGCCTGACAGGTGGGTCCCACCTGTCAGTGACTCGGTGCACCGTGGACCAAGTCCACGCCAAATCAGATCTAGGGTTCGGTGGATCGTGCCACGCGGCTCTGACGTGGACCAATCACGGGGCGACACATCAACGGCGACTACTGACTCGGCCGCACACGCACAGGCTAACGCGGGCTCTGATGCGGCACCACGCCGAACGACACCTGTGCACACGGGCTGAGGTGGCGAGCCACGCGGCCCGACACGTCAGACCGACGGCGACACGGCTCGGAAACCAACGGCAACGGCGAACGGCGGCTCCTCGCCGGCGGTGAGTGGTACCGACGTGTAGAGGGCGTTATTGCGAACCTACTGGTGCAACGCCGGGTGCTCGGGGTGGACGGTGGCGACCAGCGGCGAGCTCGGAGCGGTGGAGAGGTTCGGCTATTGTCGGATGGAGGCTCCGGTGAGATTCCGGCGACGGCGAAGACTCCTGGAGGTAGCCGAGGTGACGGCGAACCCAGCGGTGCACTCGAGGATGACGCGCGACATCAGGCGCGCGCAAAACGAGAAGAAGACCGGCGGTGAAAACCCTAAAACTCCGATTGCGGCGGCGCTAGGGCTCGGGGCGAGGTGGGTCGCGGCACGGGTTGCGGAGGTGGCGATCCTCGGGTCCTATTTATAGGAGCTGGGGTGCGGGATAAGGAATCCTAAATCGAGTCCGAGAAGAACACGAAACGATTTGAAATCCGGGGATAGGATTTGATTCGAGATACGATTTTAACGTAAACAGTGCGAGAGGTTAGGGATAGAATTTGGCACGTTTTCTAGAAGGGCTTTAGTTGGAAAGGTTGCGTTGTCGTGCACGGGCTTGGAGCTTGGAAGCATGGCGACGGCTCGGCGCCGCGAGGAAGACGACGACGCGGAAGACGACGACTGACGTGCGGGACCCACACGCCGGCAGACTGGCGGCAGATACATGAAGCGAGGCCTCGCATGAGGGGTGGGCAAGCGGCGGCACACGCGGAAAAGAAGTTGGGCTGGGAAGATTCGGCCCGAGAGGATTTCTGAGATTTTAAATAGCTTTTCTATTTTAGAAAATACCAGAAAATCAAAAGAGCAATAGAAAATAGCAAATGAACTCAAAAAAATTCTAGAAAAATCTAGGAAATGTATCTGAGCACATAGAACCCAAATAAAATAGTTTTGGTTAATGTTCATGTTAGGATTATTCACATTAAATATTTTTTATTGTAATGTCCAATATTAAGCTTTTGAAATTAAATTCAAATAAAATCCAAATGGTGAATTTTCTCCCTACTAACTATTAAAAGATTTTTAAGCTCTGAAAATAGGGATGTTACACTTAGAATGTTTAATTAGTGACGCTAGAACCATTTGGAGGTCAAGTGTTACTAGTTAAATATTCCGGGTCCTCACAAAGTTGGTATCAGAGCCATACTGACCGTAGCAACCCCTAGCTTGGTCGCCTCTAGGATATTTTGAAAACTTACTTTCAAAAGGTTTACAAAACTTAAGTAAGTTCTCAGATTTTACTCCTTACCTATCTTAGCTTGCTCATCTCACCTTAATCTCACTTAAGTTTTGAAAAAGTTGTTCCTCTCTTCCTTTCAAAAATTAAGCTGCTATCGATTAAATTGGTTTTGGGAGAACCATGAGAGCTTGGAGTATTTGGATAGGTTTGTGGTGGTATTCATCGATGATATCCTTATCTACTCCAAGAGTGAAGAAGAGCATGCTGAGCATCTTAAGCTTGTGTTGGGCAAGCTGCGCGAGCACCACCAGATGCGAAATTCGACAAGTGCGAGTTCGGTTGAAGGAAGTGGCATTCTTGGGCCATGTTCTTTCGGCAGAGGTGTGGTCAGGATCCTAGCAAGGTCAGCGATGTGCTATCTTGGGGTCAGCCCAAGTCAGTCACCGATGTGCGGAGTTTTCTTGGTTTGGCTGGCTACTATCGCCGCTTCACCACAGAATGCAATGTATAGATGCAGGCTTATTCCAAAGAAAAAGGCTTCTGTGGTTATTTTGCAGAAATGCAACATTTGCAACTGAATACGAATAATAGATTGAAAGCATACTTCAAAACAAGTAGACAGTATTAATTTAACAGTTGTTTCCACAAAGACACACAGCTAAATAGGTTATTTCACATAGCCATATGATTGAGGTCACACAGCTCCCATCCCAACATTTTATGAAAACTACCCCTCGTGTGAAATCCCCGAGCATGTCCATGACCGCGGACACGGCTATTCGAATAGATTGTTTAACACTCTGCAGAGGTTGTACACTTTACCCACAAGATACAACTAGTGTAGCAAGCACCAATCGTAACAAAACAGTTCGGAAACTTCATCTCAAACATTGACATTCCCAATGTGCTTACAAACCGCTATATCAGCTCACATAGAATTGGTATAACACACACCTGTCACACAGCCTAACCTATCCACCTGAACACCAATGCCGAGAATCCATAACTTACTAAGTTAGTCCCGTCCCACACCAGGCATGTGGTTGTACAATAAGGCTCAGTTCAATGGCGCACAAAGTTAAGTCCTTAATTGACCAAGGCAAGACTTCCATGTTCTAACTAAGTCACAAAGATTATCATTCCCATCACATAGACCACCATGTCACACGTCTCCACCACTTGCCTCGGCCTAAATCCTTTACCACCCAGTTGGTTTTAGTGCAACACATGCCATCACGAAGTAATAACACATAGCACACAGTTTTACACAAAGTTCCATAGTCACTTAGTCATAATTAATATTTGCAACTTACATATGATGTGAGACTCGTAGCATGGCTAAGCAATCAGACTCGCATCTAACCAACCCACGTTGGTGCTATAATATTACCAGCTAACAACCAATCTAGGGTGACAAGGAATTATGACATACAAGGCCAAAGTGTGATAGCAATTTGGATAATAACTATGCCCAAAGCATTTAAATAAATAATTAAAGTAGTGTAACAGCCCCAATTCTATAAACAGTAATTAAATGCTTTATGAACAGTAATGAGGTGCTGTTCATAGCATTACTGTTCATTTCTACAATTTGGGCAGTATGTTACAAACTAAAAACCTTCCTTTTTAGCCAAAATCCAAAAGAACCATTTAAAGTCTTAAAGGAATACAAGATAAAACTTGTATTATGACTGGGAAGTACTTTTATTAAAGCCTAGGTAAATTATCTTGGCCTAAAGAAAAATAATTGTCTTTGAATGAATATTTTTCGGGCTAAAATAAATATTTATGTATTTTACAAAGTGATCATTTGATTTGAAAATTTATCTGGGAAATATATCATTCCAGTAGCCTCCAGCAAAAATTTCATAATTTTATAAATTTATTTGCTATTTTTAAAATCCCAGTCAAACCTTTTAAGCATTTGAATAGGTTCTGGTCAACTAAACTGGTTTGAATCCAAACCCTAGCACTGTAGCGACTCGAGCCATGTGTTTGGATCCAACCCAGTGCAACTGGTCCGGCTCTGTCACGTTCGGGCGCGAACCCGAAGCCCACGCGTGATGTGAACCGTTGATCTTCAATCGAACGGCGAGGCTGCGATGCCCTGCGAGCTGTCCACGTGTGCGTCCTAATCTCCGCCGTTGGATCTTGATCCAACGATCGAGATCAGTGTATGCAATCGGACAACTCCGGAGCCCTTCTCGATCTCCACCGTTCATTTATGATCCAACAGCGCCACCTTTTTCTTTTTAAACCTAGAGGCGCGTTTTTCTTAGAGCCGTCAGATCCAAATCTCACGGTGTTCCTTTTTACCGCGTGCTATTAAGGCCTGCGCTCCTCTGGGCCGTTAGATCTTCATCGTGTGGTCCAGAGCGGCGTATGCATTCGGACGACTCCGGATCCCCTCACGATCTCCGCCGTCCATTCTTGATCTAACCGCGCCGCTCGTTTCATTTTAAAATAAAAGGCGCGCAGCTATCTGGGCCTTTGGATTTAAATCCCACGGCGCTACTTTTTGACCGAGCGCATTTAAGGCCCAAATTTAGTGGGCCGTTGGATTTTAATCGTAGGGTCCAGGTGAGTGTATGCAATCGGACCATCCGGATTCCGCGTCAATCCTGACTGTAGAAGTTTAATCGGACGGTGCTGCATCAGTGCATCTAAGGGATGACGTGTATCTTTTGAGCTGGGCCGTTGGATTTCAATCCAACGCCCCTATTTGAACTTAAAGCCCCGAAATCCTTTTGGGCTCTGTTGTAATCTCGATCGGCCGATCTAGATCGCACGGCCCATATTAAAAGTTACGGATTAAAACCTTTGAAACTCTCTATTTATCACAGCCGCCCATTTCTAATCGGACGGCTGATATTCTTTTGAGCTTTTGAAGACGCGCGCGACTGAGGATGACAAAGGGACCCACATGTCATATTTTGCTTCCCTTCTTCCTTATCTCTGCGCAGCCATTTTTGAGAGCAGAGGAGAGGATTATCCAAAGATTATGCCACAAATTTTTGGATATTTAGCCCTAAATGGACACCTCATCAACTCTAGACTCTTCTCCTGTGCCCTGTAGCTCAACATCCATATATAAACCCTAGCTTTTTGCTACTGCCATTGTTGACCACTGAAGCTCACCATTTTCCTTGCTGTCCAGTGGAGTTTCTTGCTCTTGTCCCTTTTGCTTATCCATCCTAAACCCTGGTTCCACCTTGTAATAAAGATTTGACATCTTTTGTAGGTTGAACCGGAGTTTATTTCTCTGTTGATCAACATCGAGTTTTCAGAAACTTTGGTGTCTTTCTTCTACTGGTAAGATAAAACCCTAGTTTTCGATATCTTGAGCATCTTAAGGACCTTAGAAGCTTCTGTGAATCATTCTTTTAAATATCAGTAGCTTCAACTTGCTTCAAACTGAAAAGTTGTTATTATAACTTTTCGGTTTTCCATATCTTTTTCAAGACCTAGGGTTTCTTCTGTTGACTTGTTATCCTAGTTAGGTCCCAGCTAAACCCTAGTAGCATAACAAGTTAATCTTTCAATTCTTGTCATCATCTATTTTGCATCATAGCCGAAATCTGCCTCTGTCTTATTTTGTCGGCTTAACCGACAAAATAGGTTTCTCCTTAGCCTTTTGTAATCTAACCAGGTAGGGTTAGGTTAAGGTTGGTTCAGTATTAACTACCTAATAGATCAGCTAAGCTTCATTTTAGAGCCTTTGCTTGATCTATTTTCCTTTTCCTAAAATCATAATCTGTCTGTTTCGTTCTTTTCAAAATATGAAAATCAAACTTTGAACTAAGCCTTAGTTTACGCCATTTGAAAGATGAGGTTATAATATGGGTTATTATCACTATTATGGGTAGTTATGGCTTAGGCATATTGTCAATCATGCATTTCCAGATTGATCATGCATGTTTCTTCCATTTTGTACTCACTGTCGATTTTGGCATTTATTGGATTTTATTGCTTCTTATAGAATCTGGTTCATCTGAAGATTTTGAATCTGTCTCTGAACAACCTGAACCTGCAACAGCAGTTTATTACTATCAAGGCAAGCATCCTCTCTGTACCATATTGATCCCAAATTTTGTACACTAGCTTTTACAAATCCAGTGATATCTGTGCATGCTATTTTTCTGAAAATTCTAAAATGTGATCTGTAGTAGCTAGCTATAACCTAACATGGTGGATTACCTTAATTATAATCATACACTTAACCCTATCTTAGTACTGTCTAGAGATTTTAGAGTTTGACAAGAATATAATGTCAAGCATGGGAATCACAAATGGCTTTCTGTTATTTGAAACTCTTTGTCCAGTTTACTTATTTCAGAAATGAGTTTTATATTTAACTTGATCTCGACAAGAGGAAGTTAGTGATGGTGCTTTTGTGCACGAGATTGGGTTTTGTGGTGGACTTGTCAGGGTTAATTAAGGACCGAACTCGACTATTCAATTCAAGTCCCCACGTACTTCCACATGCGTGTATGGGTATTTGTTTGGTTAAGTAAAATGTTAAGACTATTGGGATGGAAACAGAAAGTAAGAATATGTGTATTGACCTTGTATGGCATAGATGCTTTGGTCTTATGATTGCGTTGTATGCCATGTGAGCTTGTATGTCGATGTCGATGTTCTTAGAAGGGTGGGCGTATATGTGCTCCGTAGCATATACGCACCTTAATGGTGCCGATTGCATCCTAATATGGGTAGTGAGCCCATTCGCATTTAATTGTTTGGATCGGCAGACATCGACGCAACATGTGTGCTCCGGTCAGCGGATGCTATCGTCATTGTTTAAGCGAGATCGGTTCACACATGGGGCCCAACTCAATAGTGTTAGCTTGTTGAAAATACCAAATCTTAGTTTCCGGTCGGCATACCAAAGGAAGTATGCCATCATTCGGAGGCATCCAAGGCAACGGGCTAGCTAAGTCATGTGGGTAAAGATGTACACCGCAGGTATAAATCGCTCAATAGCCGTGTCCACGGCCATGGACGATAACTTGAATTGATGTCACCTGATAGAAGTTTTGATTTTCAAAATCTGGTTTCGGTTTTTGGTGTGCATGAGGGATTCATGCATCGCATCGCTTACCATTATGTCATTTACTTATCAGAATAGCCCCAAGTTTATAAACAGTAATAAAATGCTTTATGAACATTAATGAGGTCTTCGTTCATAGCATTCTTGTTCATTTCTACACTTTGGGCGACATGTTACAAGTTAAAACCTTCCTTTTAGTCAAAATCCTAAAGAACCATTCAAAGTCTTAAAGGAATACAAGATAAAACTTGTATTATGGTGGGAAGTATTTTTATTAAAGCCTAGATAAATTATCTTGGCTAAAAATGTTTTGTTGCATTTTAGAAATTATTTGGGCTTAAAGAAAATTTATTGTCCTTAAATAAATATTTTCTACTGAAATGAATATTTATGTATTTTACAAAGTGAAAATGTGGCTTATAAAATTTATCTGGGAAATATATCATCCCAAAGAGCTTACTGATAAAATTTTCGTGATTTTATAAATTTATTGGCAATTTTAAAAGCCAGTCAAACCTTGGAGTATTTGAATAAGGTTCGTCAACTAAACCGGTTTGAATCCAAACGATCATTAGAGCGACTCGAACCACGTGTCTTGGTCCAACCCAATCGTCTTGGTCTGGTTCGGTCACGTTCGGGCGCGAGCCCAACATCCACGCGTGATATGAGCCGTTGATCTTCAATCGAACGGGCGAAGCTATAACACCCCGCGAGCTGTCCACGTGTGCATTTTAATCTCCGCCGTTGGATCTTGATCTAACGAGCGAGATCCGTGTGTGCAATCGGACAACTCCGAATCCCTATTCAATCTCCACCGTTCGTTCTCGATCCAACAGCGCACCTCTTTTCGTTTTAAACTTAAAGGCGCGCTTTTATCTGAGCCGTTGGATTTAAATCCTACGGCTATTCCTTTTACCGTGTGTTATAAAGCCCGCACTCCTCTAGGCCGTTGGATCTTCATCATGTGGTCCCGATTTGTGTATGCATTCGGACGACTCCGGATCCCCGCACAATCGTGACCGTTTATTCTTGATCTAACGGTGTCGCTTATCCCAATTTGAAATCAGAGGCGCGCGTTTATGCGGGCCTTTGATTTCAATCCTTACGCACTTCTTTTTGACCGTGGGCCTTTAAAGCCCAAAATCGGTGGATCGTTGGATTTCAATCGTAAGGTCCATATGAGTGTATGCAATCGGACCATCCGGTTCAACTTTCCATCCTGACCGTAGAAATCAAATCCAACGGTGTTGCGCCATCGCACCTAAAGGAGGTGACGTGTATTCTTTTAGGCGGCGTTGGATTTCAATCCAACGACCAAATTTGAAAGTGGATCTCAAGATTCCTTTAAGCTCCGTTTAATCCCGATCGGTCGATCTAGATCGTGCGGTCCATATTAATTGATACCGATTCAAATCATTTAATCTCTCTATTTATCACACCGCCATTTCCAATCGGACGGTGATATTCTTTGAGCTTTTGTGAGATATGCGGCCGAGAATGACAAAGGGCCCACATGTCATATTTTGCCTCTCTTCTTCCTTATCTCTGCTTGACCATTTTTGTGAGCAGGGAGAGGATTTATCCAAAGATTATGCACTAATTTTTGGGATGTTTAGCTAAATGGACACCTCATCAACTCTAGATCTTTCCTCTTGCCCTGTAGCTCAACATCCATATATAAACCCTAGCTTTTGTTGTTGCCATTGTTGACCGGCGACTCATCCTCCATTGTTGTCCGGTGGAGTTCTTGCTCTTGTCCCTTTGCTTATCCATCCTAAACTCTGGTTACACCTTGCCATAAAGATTGGTTATCTCTTGTAGGTTAAATCGAGTTTAATTCTCTGTTGTTCAACATCGGGTTTTGTAACCCTTGGCATATTTCTTCTCCTGGTAAGCTAAAATCCTAGCTGTTAACATCTTGAGCATCTTAAGAGCCTTAGAAGCTGCTGTGAATCATTCTTTCAAGCATCAGTAGCTTGATCTTGCTTCAAACTGAAAAGTTGTTATTCTAGTTTTTTTTAGTCTTTTGTGTCATTTTTAAGACCTAGGGTTTCTCATGTCGACTTGTTATCCCAGTTAGGTCTAAACTAAACCCTAGTAGCTTAACAAGTTGTTCTTTTCATTCTTGTATCATCTCTTTAGATTGTTTGTAACATCCCCATTTTCAACTTGTGTTTTAAATGTAAGAAAATGAGTAGAAATTAAAACTTTTTCTTACATCATGGGTTTCCTGTGTGTATTAAACAATTATTGCACGAGGGTATGGAAATACAAAGTCACAAGTCTGTTGATCATCTCCTGGTAAATATTTTTCCTAAGTTCTTGGGTTGATACGTGACCCCTCTGAAAAATTTCAAAATTTTCAGAAATTGTTTGAAGAGTTTTATGGGTCAGTCAAACTTGCTTGACTTGTAGTCAAACCCTAGCTCTAAGCATTGTATAATTTACGGAGAAAATGCTCAAAGCACAAAAACCTCTAAAAATTTTATACAAGGTCCAACTCAAGGTTAGCAAGCTACTGTCAAAATTTCATAGAATTTGGAGCTAGTTTGCTAGCTCTAAAAGTCCCTTCAAGATCCCAGTTCAAAATAAACCCTAAACCCAGGTCCGACCTCCAGGTCTTGGTCGCACCGAGCCGCTTGAGCCGTGTCGGGCTCGGGCAATTGGGCACAGGTGGTCTGGGCCGTTGGATTTTAAATCCGACGCTCAAAGACCTCCTCGGGTTTTTGTAAAGGACCTCCCACCCCACGACCTCCTCAGGTTCTTTTACGAAGACAACCCTCGAGGACCTCCCCCAGGACCTCCTTTGCACCTTTTGCAAATACCACCCTGGGCGACCTCCTCAGACCTCCACGACCACCCCTAGCACTTGGGTGATCATGAGCCGCCCATCTTCAGATCTGTGGCTCAGACCTCCCCTGAGTGTTAGGACCTCTAATACTTCGCCAAAAATCTGAGCCCTTGGATTTCAATCCCACAGCTCACGACCTCCCCGTGGAGCTCGGGCCACGATTTAGCCGTTGAGTTCATTTGACCAGCTTCTTCCTATTTCTCTCACCGTCGGGTGGACTGGGCATTATCAATTTTTGTGCGTGGCGATGAGGGAGCAAGTGCCTTGTCAACTCTAGGGTGACAAGCGGCTATGTCTGCCAACATTAAATGTCCGCAAAGACCTTTTTGCTCAAAAGTCACCCCGACACTGCTCCCATCATGTCGTTAATGCCTAGCTCGGTGCACCGGGTGGGTGTGACCTTGTTTCCATTTTGGCTCTTCGGCTATATATTGAGCCCGAGCTTCTCCCTTAAGCTTCTTTGGATCCATTCTTGCACCCCTAGTTTCTTTCTCTGCTCTTGTGCTCAAGTCACCCGAAAGCCTCGCCACCATTGCTAAACCTTGGAGCTCTCGGCGACCTCCGAGCTCAAAGTGGTTCATTATTGCGATTGTTGGCTGTCATTTGTTCTGTTGGTCACCTCCGAATCTCCCTAAATTGCTTTGTTTAAACCTTCACAGAGGTTGACAAAGAGGGAGCTTGCTGTTCGTGGCCGGGAGCTTCGTCTTCTTCACCTCCAGCGACCTCCACCGTCACCGGAGCTCCTGCGACCATTCTTGGACCTCCTTCATTCCCAGGTTAGTGCCTTAGTGTTGAAAGCCCGGTCATTTTGAGCCTCGGTAGCTTTTCGTTTTGGCCGTGTTTTGCCTCCGCGCCATCTCATTTGGCGCCGGTGGCGGTGTTTTAGGGGGTAGCTTTTGGCTCCTGTAGGTTCCCCTCGCTATTTAGAACCTAGCCGTGCCTTTGGTTCTCGCCGGCGAAGACCCTGTCGCCGGCGGTGAGCTAAAAACCGTAGTCATGTTGTTGTCGTGCCTTACTCGTGCGGGTATTGTAATCTAATGATTAGCATTTAAGTTGTCCGCGAGTCCAATCATTAGTAGTTAATGTCGCTCCTGTCGGCACCCGTAGGTGTCATTATGGCCCAGGACCTCCCCGAGTTCTTCGCAGCCGTGTAGGACCTCCCGGTTGTGGTCTTAGCTGTCCACTACCTCTTCATTGTCGATCTAGACCGTTGTTGATCCTCGTGTGTGAAGTCTTTAAGCTCCAGGACCTCCCCGCCGAAATCCTGGCCGTTAAAGACCTCCGTAGGTTAAATCCCAGCCGCTAGGATCACCCTCCTCCTTGGGGTCCTCTTTGCAAAAGACCTCCTTGAGGTCCTCGTGCGAAAAGGTCACCCGGTCGTTTTGTCAAAACCGCCTCTCGGACCTCCTTGGGGTCCTCTTTGCAAAAGTCCTTCCTTAGTCGTTTTCTAAAACCACCCCGAGCCACCCCACCAAGGTCCTCTTTGCAAAAGACCACCCGGTCTTTTGTAAAGAGAACCTTCAAAACTACCTTTAGGTCCTCTTTGCAAAAAGACCACCTCGGCCCTTTGTGAAGAAGTCGTAGGACCTCCTCCGCTCGGATCTGGACCGCTCATGACCTTCCCACGGAGATCTGAACCGTCCCGACCTCCTCACTTCATCATAGCCGTTCGGGACCTCCTCCTAGAGATCTTGACCGTATAGGACCTCCTGCCCGACTACGGACCGTTAGATTTAGATCTAACGGGCCAGACCTCTTCGATCTATTTGCAACTCTACCGCTTTGATTCTCTCTTTATCGTTCGTCTTTAGATCTACGGCTCGGATCCGGAGAACATTCGGACCTCTCGGATGCAATCTTGATCTAGGCCGTCCATCTCAAGATCCAAGGCCCGTATTCGTTGAGCGCTCGGATGGACCGAACATCCCATCTCACGTGGGCCATTGGATCTAAATCCATTGGTGGAGTCATTGGCGATTAAGACCTCCTCGGGAGATCTTAGCCGTCAAAGACCTCCTCCTTCCGATCTCGCCGCCTGGACCTTTTCCGTAGATTTAACCTAGGACCTCCTAAGGAGGTGAGCGATCGAGATCTTGATCTAACGATCCCGACCACCTTTAGCGCGAGGACCTCCTCCGTGTGCTTGTTGCGCGTGCACTAGTCGTAGCCGTTGGATACAATATCGCTGGCTAAGACCTCCCTAGGCGCGATGAGGTCTTTGCGCCAAGGAGCTCGTATGGTTTTAGAATCTGAGATCGTGAGCCGTGCGATCTTTGATCAACGCCCACGACCTCCCAGCTTTTATTGGTTTTCAGATTTAGTTCCAGAGCTTTTATTTGCACATATTAATTGTTTTAAACTTCAAAATTGCATATCTTTTTCTCTGTAGCTCCAAATTTAACAAACTAAAGTTCTATAAAAGCATCTCATTAAAGTACTTTAGCTTTGTATAGGTTTTGCAAGAGTCTTTAATACTGAAATTAATCATGTCTTAGATTTATAACTTAGAAAAATCATAACTAAATCATTTTAATTCCAAATGACCTTAAATTTTATATGGGTTACCACTATACCAGTGGGTAGCTACCATAAAAATTTCGGCTTCAAAGTCTTTCTAGAAAATATTTTTGCTACAGTGCTAATTATGGTAGAAAATAGGTTTTTAGAGAGTATCTTTGCACCACAAATCCAAATTAGGTTTTTTTTCAGTTCCTATGTCTAGGTATATTCGTATTCTACCTTATGTATAATTTTTCGCATTTGGATAATTTTTGCTTGCTCTTTTGTTTAAGTGTTGCTCGTCTTATTGGTTGTTTTCGCTCTTTCGCTTAGGATTCGATATTTGCGGTAACCCCAGAACGACCCTCCGCAACAAATTAAGCAACGACAAGCGAACAAGCAGATTTGATCATTTCCCATTCAATCCCATTACTTTTAAAGTCTAATATTTTGTTTAACTTCTATGTATGCATTGCTATTTTGTTGTTAAATTGATTAGTTAGACCTCTAGTTGCATAATCTGTAGGTAAATAATTATCCTCTACTACCGAGCCTAGGTTATTTGCGGTGATTAGAGTTATTTGGATGAGCTCTTGTCACTTAGTAGATTCGGATAAACATTGCTTAGCCATGCCTAGTATCGGTAGTATTGGCGATCATCGACTTAGTCGGTGATTGTGGCGACCAGTTTATTCGGCTTGTCTTTGTTTAACCATCCACTTGGTCCTAACAAGACAAATCAAATAAACCAAGCCTCGAGATATGTATACTTCCTAAATGCGATATACACACCCGTTACAAAATCATGCATCAATTCCATTCATACACATAGAGTCAAGCAAAGCACAAGCGAGAGACAGATAATATAAAGAGAGTTATTACAAAAGAGAGGCCGACCGGCCAAAAGTCATACCAATAAGGAAATACACAGCGGAAGCAAAATGGCCATAAGATGGCGATAAACAAAAGCCAATCGGTGTGCCTTTACCCACAAGGCAACCAACCGGACCGCCAAGCTAATCGTCCCAGACGGCGCCGCAACACAACTCACAAAAGTGAGGCCCTTGGGGCTCACCTTCTTCCTCTGCAACAATTAATATTAAGCAAAGCAGATGAGGACAAAACTTGTTTTTGTACTCGCAAGACTGACGTGTGAGATAACAGAACTATAATTAACTACATGCAAGCTTTATTTAAGTGGATGAGGCTCTGGACTTATTTTCAGCATGAAGCAAGTTTTCATTTGCAATAAGGTAATAGATTCGAAGCAAGTTTGCAATTAACTTTTATTGTTCAAATAAAAGAGAGACAATAATAACAATAGATAGAGAACAACACCAACCTAGAAGTGACTAACCCATAGTCACCACAACAATAGCATGAAGTACCCCTTCATACCACCCAGGTCAAGTTTAAGTTTTTAAAAGGTTGTAGTCTAGTTCTTGCACGACCTTACCAAGCATGTCCATAACCTAGGACGAGGCTATTCGAATAGTTTTAACCTGCGCAGGGTGTACCAATGTACCCACACGATAGACCGCCTTTCCACCAGCCACGGTTAGCACACTTCCTATGGTGTGCAGGCATGGCTAAGTCTAACAAGACGCTTTCCAATGGACGATGCTAATTAAGAGCCGCAACCCACGGGAGAAAGACACATTAGACAGCCTAACCGGCTGCTAATGCTCCTCCAACAACACACACACACAAGAACACACCCACCGACCAGCTCATAATTAACACCTTCCAAAGCTTCGAGTCAAGAGAGGTTCCATATCCCCCTCGTGTGGTTAGCACGCAATAAGCGCTTGGCTTAGTGACACAAGTAACTCGGTCCTTGGGGACTTAGGCACCATTCCACACACCCAACAGATCACATCAACATACCATTGTGCCCAAGTCAAGATATAGTTTTGTTTTCAATTTTTGATTTGTAAATCAATAAAACACAAGGGTTGGACATAATGGAGTAGTATAAGTAGTTGTGTGATCAAGATCACCGACTAAGTCGATGATCGCCCAATACTACCGATAACTAGGCATGACTAAGCAATATTCATTCGTAATCTACTAAGTGATAAGAGTTCATCCATCGAACTCTAACCACAGCAAATAACCTAGGCTCAGGTAGTAGAGGATAACCATTTACCTACAGATTATGCAACTAGAGGTCTAACTAGTCAATTTAACAACAAAGTAGCAATGCATACATAGAAGTTAAACAAAATATTAGACTTTAAAAGTAATGGGATCAATGGGAAATGATCAAACTGCTTGCCTTCGTGCTGTGGCTCAATTTGTTGCGGAGGGTCGTTCTCGGGGTTACCGCAAATATCGAATCCTAAGCGAAAGAGCGAAAACAACCAATAAGACGAGCAACACTTAAACAAAAGAGCAAGCAAAAATTTTCCAAATGCGACGAAATTTATACACAAGGTAGAATACGAGTATACCTAGACATAGGAACTGGAAAAACCTAATTTGGATTTGTGGTGCAAAAGATATGCTCTAAAAACCTATTTTCGGCCAAAAATGCTACCCTTAATTAGCACTGTAGCAAAAATATTTTCTAGGAAGGTTTTGAAGCTGAAATTTTTATGGTAGCTACCTACTGGTATAGTGATAACCCATATAAAATTTCAGGTCATTTGGAGTTATATTGAAAGAGTTATGATTTTTCTAAATTGTTTAGGGTATTAAACTAAAATAGGACCCTTATGATTTTTAAAGACAGTAAAATTTGTGACACCAATTTTCCTAGCAAATAAACCAGCAGTGGAAGCTAATCCAATTGGATTAATACAAAAAGGAGCTATAGACAAAAAGATGTGCATTTTACAAGTTTGCTAAAAGTTCTGAAAACAGTATTAAGTTCACTTGTTTATTATTTTTGAAAATGGTTTTCCAGGTTTGATCATGGTCTACAATTATTTTTCTATTTAAGTTCAAGTTATAAGGAAGCTAACAAAATTGGAATCATCTAATTTGGAGCTAAGATGACAAAGATATGAAAATGACAAGACCCTAAAGCGATACTGATTTCTGGACTTCGCATTTTCGGGAACTTCCTAACACCCCGGAGACGTGGACGAACCAGAGCCGTTGATCTCAGATCAGACGTCCCCGGTTGAACCACACGCGTTACAGGAACTGAGTGCGCAGAAGAGGTGGCGACGTGGAGAGCTGAGGGCCGTAGATCTCTAGATCGGACGACCGCCAATGGGCCACGTCGCCCCCGATCTGGAGCTCCGTCCGACAACAGAGGAGCTCCCGGCCGCGAGTTTGTTCGGCGTGTCGCCGGCGAGGATCGCCACGGCGACGCTGGCCAAGGGCCAAAATGGGATCCTAGCACTATTGCGCACCTAAGGGCAGCCGGGGTTTCGCCGGAGGTGGACGGAAACGGCGGTGCGACGCGACGGAGCGGAGGAAGTGCTACTACAAAGCGAAACAACGACAAGGCTAAGCTACGCGCAAATGGACAGTGCAAAGTTATGACGGGTCCTACGGACTTAACGCGACCAACCGGAGCCCATATGGTAGCCGACGGCGAGCCGGAGGCTAACGGCGGCGGCGGCGCGACCGAAACAGGAAACCATGGCTAGGGTGCAGCAAAAACTAAACGGGGAAGAGCTTAAGCTTACCAGGGGTTCACTGAAGATGATGACGGGGTTTTGGTGGACGGAGGATGAACGGAGCAGCCCGGCGACGAAGTCCCGCGGCGATGCGAAAAGCTTCACCGAGGAGGGGTCAACCTGGGCCAAGCTAGCAACACCGGGTGGTACCATGAGCTTCGCAATATCACAGAGAAGCTCCAGGAGGCGTGGATTTGGAATTGGGGTCTTACGCGACGGAGAAGAAAGAATGCTTGCAACGCGAGCTTTGAAAACTCCAATCTCCGCTGCTTCTGAAGAGGAAACCCAAAATAGAGTGAGGGTTAAGCACCACAGAGGTAAGAGGATGCAACAGGAGCAAGGAGGGAGCCAGGGAACCACTGTGATACCGCCTTCACCGTGAGCTTGAAGCTCGGCAATGGCGGCCGAAGCGGTTTCGGGGTTTTAGAGCTCAAACACACACAGAGAGTACTAGCTCGAGTTGCGCAAAGGTGAAGGGGAGGTCAAGGAGGGAGCAAGGGGGGCTTAAGTAGGAGAGGAAGGCAAGGAGCAACGGCAGCAAGCCTCGGACGCCCGCGCCTCTCCACGGTCGTGACGAGCGACGGGAGCAGGTGAGCAGTGGACTTTCGGGGGTGGCCGCACGACGAGCATTAAATGCACTGCAGAGACCCGTTGCGAGGTGACCTAGCTCTGCGCTCTGTGAGGACCCCGATTTATTTGGCTTGTAATGCTTAACCAACCACCTGGTCCTAGCATCACGAATCAAATAAACCAAGCCTCGAGATATGTATACTTCCCAGAACTGCAGTATACACACCTCATCCCAAAATTATGCATCAATTCCATACACGAGAGGCTACAATATCAAAACTTCAATATACAACAGAAAGAACTTACAAGATAAAAAAAAAATAACAAACTACACAGCGGAAGCAAAAGCCATAAGATGGTGATAAATAAAAGAGCCAATTAGTGTGCCTTTACCCACAAGGCAACCAACCGGGCCGCCAAGCTAGTCGTCAAACCCGAAGCGCATCTCACAAAAGGGAAACCCTTGGGGCTCACCTTCTTCCTCTGCAACAAAAATATTAAGCAAAGCATCTGAGTACAAAAATTGTTTTTGTACTCGCAAGACCGACGTGTAAGGGCAATGAGAACTATAATTTAACTACATGCATGTTTTATTTAAGTGGAGGGGGCTCTGGACTTACTTTTAGCAGAAAGCAAGTTTTCTTTTGCAATAATGTAATAGTTTGAAGGCAGTTTTAACAATTCAAATTTTATTTGCAGAAATAACAATGATGATGAAGTAGTGACAAAAGACATCCTGGAGATGACCAACCCAATGGCCATCACAACAATAGTATGAACACCCGTTCATACCAACCCATCAAGTTTTAATTAAAAGGTTGTAGTCTAACTCTTGGAAGACCTCCCCAAGCGTGTCCATAACCTAGGACGAGGCTATTCGAATAGTTTTAACCTGCAGGTGTACCATCTGCACCCACACTTTAGACCGCCTTTCCACCACCACGGTTAGCATACTTCCTTTGGTATGCGAGCACGCTAAGTCTAACATGACGTTTTCCAATATTGTGTATCAACTACGAGTCGCTCGTATGGATAGAAATCCATACGCTTACATGGTAAAGCCGAAAAGAAAACAAATCCCATCACGGGTGAAGCTTTTCGGACAACTACCATGCTCCCAACACCATCCCTCCTGCGACCCCCTACGACCCGGAGCTAATACACGCCAAAGTACTAAGTCAAGAGAGGTCCCATATACTCTAGTGTGGTTAGCACGCAAGAATGCTTGGTTTAGTGTAACAAGATGTTCGGTCCTTGTTGACTCGGGCACCATTCCAGTCACACCCAAAAATCACACCAACTTACCATTGTGCCCAAGTCCAAATCATTTTATTTTCAGTTTTTAGTTTTCACAATTAAACATAGCAAAAATGCTGAATCATAAAGTTATAATAATTTTTGTGTGATCAAAGTTATCGACTAAGTCGATAACCGCACAATTCTACCGGTATCTAAGCATGGCTAAGCATCATATCGTAATTACAAATAAAAGGCCCTAAATCATTCACCGGGCTCTAATTCACCAGTGAGAATAATATTCCTAAGGTAGTGGCAGGGGTGAACAATTTTCAGGGCAACAATGCAATGGGATTAACTACCTCTAATCGACAAAATAATCATTGACACAAAAGCATGCATACGTACGAGGAAAACAAAGTATTAGACTTGAAAATAATGGGAATGAACTGGATATGATCAAACTGCTTGCCTTTGCTTTGTTTGAGATATTCGACTTGCTGCAGAGGATCACTCTCGATAATCGACGTCATCTATCGATAAAAACTGCCAAAGCGAAAAACAGCGAATAAACACCAGAACGCCGACAAGATCCAAAAATTAAAAACACACAAGATAGATTATGAGTTTAGATAAATTTAAAGACACAAATGATTGGACTAGGAGTTCATTTGAATTGGGTATGAGTTAATGAAATAGAAATGAAGGCATAACTCTACTGCCGACTAGCTAACTAATTATTCAAATATTGACTTATGATAACTTTTACCCTTCTAGGTTAACTAGGTTAAATACTAGCGGCTAAACATACTTTCTAAATAATTTATTTTAGCACTTGATATGGCTCCATCTTACTGTTACATGGCAGCACTGCATTCCAATTCTTGCATCTTATTTACTTCTAGCTCTTTAGGACTAAATGCTAAGGCTAACTATATCTTTTAAATACTTGAATGTAAAAAGGCATT
Organism: Ampelocalamus luodianensis; assembly: GCA_036346255.1. NCBI lineage: Eukaryota > Viridiplantae > Streptophyta > Magnoliopsida > Poales > Poaceae > Ampelocalamus > Ampelocalamus luodianensis. The sequence goes on along the minus strand of CM070620.1, from coordinate 65,852,141 downwards.
AGCTTATTACCTGATTCAGTTTTCCTTCTCGCACAATTATTTCATTAAGCCTTGGTCTAGCTAGGTATTCTCTAGATCATTAAGTTCTTTAACTCATTCTTTTATTCACAATATAGTTTACTATTCATTTGGTTGTAAATGGCTACTACACATCGCTAGCCAATTTCTTCACTACTGGCTCCATTTATTAACAAGAAGTCTAAAGATTTTGAAAGATCCACTAAATATTAATTTGCATCGCCGTAACTTGACAACAGCCCCCTGTTATTAGTACGCTTCAAATTGAGACCATTGCTAGCTTTAAAATTTACATTAAGAGTGTTCTTTTCAGATTAGGATGCTGGCAGCTAGGGAATTGCTAAAAGACTAAATGGATCAAGGAACTTCTATTTACTATAATTAGTCAGCTTTTGACAAGTCTGAAACTGGTCAGGTTACTGCCATATGATCAAACACTGAAATCTAACACAGAGTGAGGCTACTGCTAGTTTTATTCAAAAACTCACTTACCTAACAGTTTTCAGATTACTTTCTGTTCCTACACCTAACTAAAGGGTACTGTTGTAAGTCTTTTATTCATAACACACCAAGCCAATCATTTACAATATTGAACAATTCACTACTAACCTAAATCCAGAATTATACTGACGTCCTTGTTTAGAAAGACTGAGACTCTGAATTTTCTGTAATTCAATCACACCTGAAACCTCAATGACTCTGAACATGACTAATACTGACTAACTATCAATTCCCCTCACCATCTTTGCTCACAGATAAACATACACATGCACACTTGCATTCTCAGAGAGCTAGGGAGATAGAGCGATGGCTCACCTGCAACAGAAAAGGAGGAGCCGAAGGTGGCTTAGGTAGGGGCGTGGAGGAGGGCGCAGCTCAGGCGGCTGGTGGCTGCGAGCAGCTGTCGGGGGCGGGGAAGACCAGGAGGCGACGGCACACGAGCGCGTTGAGGGGCGACCGAGCCGAGCTCCACCTGTAGAGAAGCAAAAACCATTCTTTGAGGCATTCATACAAACACACAGAGGGCAAGGAGGAGGGAACCAAAGGTAGCTCATCCATGGCCTGCCGCCGGCGGTCGGAAGGTCGGAGGCGGTGGGGCAACCGGGCCGGGGCAGCGTGACCGGCGCTGGTGGAGGGAGGATGTGAGGACCCCAGTTTATTTGGTTTGTAATGCTTAACCAACCACCTGGTCCTAGCATCACAAATCAAATAAACTGATCCTCGAGATATGTATACTTCCCAAAGCAAGATACACACCCTGCACAAAATTAGACATCAACTCCATTCCACACATAGAGTCCAAACACCACACTTCCAAACGGAAGATAAATAAATAGTAACAATATTATGGACAATGGCCGATCGCCACAAGATACACAAATAACAACAAAAAGACAATGAAGCAAAGTGCCATAAGATGGCTATAAACAAAGCCAATCGGTGTGCCTTCAACCCACAAGGCATCCGACCGACCGCCAAGCCTAGTCGTCACCCACGGCGACAAAGACACTCACGTAGTGAGGACCCCGAGGCTCACCTTCTTCCTCTCGCAACAAAACATTAAGCAAAGCACCGAGTACAAAGATTGTCTTTGTACCCGCAAGACCGACGTGTGAACTAGCGCACTGCTCATATGCTACATGCAAAGCTTGTTTAGTGGAGGCCATATGTTTTATTTGCATAAAGCCAATTTTCATTTGCAATAAGGTAATACAGTTTGAAGGCAAGTTTGCAATTCATTTTTAAGATTGAAATAACAAGAAGGATATTAATAACAATAGCGAAAGATAAACAACCTAGAAGTGACTATCCCAATAGTCACCCCAACAATAGCACTAATCCCGCATTCGTACCACCCATCAAGTTTTAATTTAAATGTTGTAGTCTAGTTCTTACGGGCGTATCCGAGCGTGTCCATAACCTAGGACGAGGCTATTCGAATAGTTTTAACCTGCAGGGTGTACCAATGTACCCACACTCGCATCGCCTTTAAGCCAAAGCACACTTCCAAGGTATGCCGCACACTAAGTCCTACGAGATCTGTTTCCAATATTGTGTATCAACCCCGAGCCGCTCGATGGGTAGAAACACCATACGCTACATGGTAAAGCCGAAAAGACAACTACCCACTCGGGATAAAGCTTTTGGACAACTACCATGCTCCCACCTCCATCCCTCCCGCGACCTCTGCGACCCGAGCCAATACACGCCAAAGTACTAGGTCAAGAGAGGTCCCATATACTCTAGTGTGGTTAGCACGCAAAATGCTCAGTACGGTGGCGCAAGTAACTCGGTCCTTAACTGACTCGGGCACCTTTCAGTCACACCCAACAGATCACACCAGTCTTACCATTGTGCCCAAGTCTAAACCATTTTGTTTTCATTTTTAGTTTTGCGATAAACATAGCGAAATGCTAAAACATAAAGTTATAGTAAATTTTGTGTGATCAAGGTTACCGACTAAAGTCGATAACCGCCCAGTTCTACCGATAGCTAAGCATGTCTAAGCAAGTTGACCCGAATCTACTAAGTGACAAGAGATCATCCAGCGATCTCTAATCACAGCAAATAACTTAGGCTCAGGTAGTAGAGATCCATATTTTGTCTACAGGATATGCAGCTACGGATTTAACTAACCATTTTAACACAAATTAAGCGATGCATACATACAGCTGAAACAAAATATTAAACTTTAAAATACTGGGATTAATCATGATCAAACTGCTTGCCCGGTTGTCGTTGCTCAATATGAAAGTGAGGATCGCCCTCGTGGTTGCCGCAAATATCGAAGCTTCAACGATCGAACAAAACACAGCAAATAAGAACGAATAACATCGACAAAAATCAGCAATTAAACCCAAATACCAAATTTCACACAAAGGCTATACTATCACAAGAAGAATGACAAAGTCACTCTGAGATGCTCAAAAGACATGTTTTTAAGTGGTGATCTATCCTTTTACCTATTTGCAAAGTTAACTACAAAAACAACCTCTTAAATGATTTAAACCTCTTAAATGATTTAAACTTTTGGACAGACTTTGATGGTGATTGTGTGCACATCTATTATTCAATCATCAAGTTAATAAATCAACAATGACTAGCTTCTCTAACTCAACCATTACAAGTCGATATTACGTAACCTACAAAAGCTATTGACAATACTAACTAGTCGATTATCCAATTATGAGGTGCTAAACAAAATCTTCTATCAAAGATAGGATGTTAAAGATGCTCACTAACCAAACCCCTAAGCATCACACCTAGATTTTGAAAGGCTAACAAGTTCCAAAGATGCGGCTACTACACCAAATCTTATAACACCGACAATCTCAAAAGTACAGAGACAAGTAAAATGAACAACTAACTATCCCTATGATCAAGCATGGCATGAAGCTTGAAACTTAAATATACTAACTACATGGATTCATGCTAACCATTTTAACACAAAGGAGGCAACAAACTCGACAAAACCTATTAGCAAGCATGATACAAATTTTCGACATCGACAATGTAAAACGACAAACAGGAAATATACAGAGAACTAGAACTAGAATGCTTTCAAGCCTCTAATACCAATATCGATCAAGCATGAGAGTGAACTAAAGAACAATCATAATCATGATTAGCGGCTAACTAATTGGTTTTGAAGGAGGGCCCCACCGCCGCATGCATGAGAGGGGAATAATGTAAGAACAGGAGGCTCGACTGGATTCGACGCCGGTGAAAGAGTGGCGGCGCGAGTGTCGGCGACGGTCAAAATGGGTCGCCAGAGGTTGCCGGGCTAAGGGTGGTCGCGGGTTCGCCGGAGAAGAACTGAGGTGGCGCGGCGACAGAGCACGGCGGCCGGCAGTGGGAGTGACAAGGTGCGGCTGCACCAGAGAGGTAAACAATGAAAGTTAGCGCGCGCATGAGCATCAGTGAGGCTTTAGGAACTCACCGGAATGACGCAGAGCTCAAGAGGCTGCCGGAGATGGCCCGGCGACGAGAGCCTGCGGCGGCGCAAGGCGATCAACGGTGACAGGAGCCTCGGGTGAACGAGAGGATGAGAGAGAGTGGAGTAGAAAGGTGGAGTCGTGTGATGCTCACCGAGCAAGGAATCGAGTGGGAGCTCACCGAGAGAGGATGCGGTGGCGAAGAGGCGGTTCGGCCGGACTTGAGAAGAAAGGCCACGCGCAGCTCCACAGCGATGAAACCCGAAATTCCTTGAGGGGTTTACTTCGTGGATGTGGAACACGCCGGACGCGATCCGCCGTGCTCGGAGATCACCGAGCAGCGAGAACGCCTGGAGGCGTCGCGGCAGCGCGCCACGGCCCCGGAGCTCGGTGGAGAAGAACGGCAATGGAGACGAAACGAGGTAGGAAAGCCTTCGGAGGGTTTTGTAGGAGCAAAGCGAGGCGCGAGGTGAGACGGTGGGCGGTGAAAAGACCGTGAGGTGAGGTGGCAAAGACGCATGTAGGCGCGGCCGGCGAGCGCCGCGGCGAGCGCAGGCGCCGAGCGGGCGGCGACGTGGCGGAAATGGCTCGGCGTGTATGGCCCACAAGTCACGCGGCAGCAGCAAACGGCGCGAGCCCGAGTTAGACTCGATCAACATCGCCCGACCGCTGGATCCGAGATGGACGGTCGGGATTGATGTATGCATTCGACAGTCGGTTGCGACGCAACGTGGATCGCTCGATTTGCATCGGACGGTCACGATCGATTGACTCACGCGCGGTGCAGCTAGTTGACGCGACCGAGTCAAGTGGCGCGGTCGGACTCGAGCCGAGGTTGGGTTCGGGCCCGAGGAACAAGATTTTTAGAATTTGATTTAAAAGACAGAGAAGGTTTGGGGAATTTTTAGAGGTAGCTCCTGAGCTCCAAAAATTTCTGAAATTTTTATGGTAGCTACTAGAGACAGAGAACAACCTTGTATAATTTTTCCAGAACTTTTATGCACTGCATTGTTCTAGAGAAAATTCACAAGCTGCTGTACAGGAGTTTGACCAGATTTCAAACAGAGTTGACTTGGCCATTTGAAATAGCAAACAAAATCTAAAAATTGTGAAATAATTCAGGAGGTAGATAGGATGATCAAGATGCTAGGAAAAATAGTTTCAGAGGATGATCACAAGTTTGAAGGCTAAGAATTTGTTGACAACAACCTCCATTCACAAGAATTTAGTTCTAGAAAATGGAACTTGCTAGGAAAATGTAGGAACTTTCAAATGATTTGAAGAGACAACAAAAGTTTTATTTCTCCTCAAAATTTTACCTTTGAAATACAAACCCTAAGTTAGGGCTGTTACAAATCTCCCCTTACAGAATCTCGCCCGAGATTCGATCACCGGGAGAAGAAGGATGGGTAATCTGCTCGAGACGATCTTCCCGCTCCCACGTGGCTTCATCCTCGGAGTGGTTTGACCACCGAACTTTAAGGAACTTGATCACACGGTTCCTTGTTCTGCGCTCAGCTTCTTCGAGGATACGAACGGGCGCTCACGATAAGACAGATCTTCCCGCACATCGATATTTTCCAATGGTGTTTCCTCAACCGAACACGGAGGCACTTCTTCAATTGCGACACATGGAAAACATCATGCACCCTTCAAGTGTAGCCGGCAATTCTAACTTGTATGCAACAGCTCCCACTCTATCGATGATGCGGTAGGGTCCGACATACCGAGGAGCCAATTTGCCCTTGACGCCAAACGACGATGACCTTTCGTGAGGTGAGACTTTGAGATACACAAAGTCATTGGGCCGAAACTCACCACGGCGACGCCGACCGCATAGCTCTTTCGCTCGATCGAGCTACGCGCGCAAGTGCTCACGAATCGATCGCACTTGACTTTCAGCCTCATTGATCGAATCCGCCAAAGAACCGCCTTTCACCGCCGACCAGTTCAATGGTGTTTCGCACGCCGCCCATACAAGGCCTCAAACGGTGCCATACCGAGACCGGCTCGAAGTCGTTGTTGTAGGAGAATTCGGCAAGCGGTAGGCACTTCTCCCAATTCTTTCCGTAGGAGAGAACACAAGCACGGAGCATATCTTCTAGAACTTGGTTGACTCGCTCCGCTCGACCATCACCCGAGGATGATAGGTCGAGTGAAGGAAAGACGGTACCCATGGCCTCTCGCAGTCGTGCCAAAATCGGAAGTGAAAAGAGAGCCACGATCCGACACTATCGCTCGTGGCACACCATGCGCATCACAATGCGGATATGTAAAGATCCGCTAGCCGATTCACATCAATCTTCGATCGCGACCGAAGGAAATGGGCCACCTTCGCCAATCGATCAATTATAACCCATAATGCATCCTTCCCGAAGAAGCACGCGGACCACTGATAAAATCCATGCCTACGTAATCCCACTTCCATTCGGAATAGGTAAGGGCGAAGAAGACCTACCGACGCCGATGCTCGCCTGACGCGACAACATACGCCACATCCGCCACGAACCCGCAATCTCGCGCTTCATGCGAGTCCACCGAATCTCGACGCAGATCTTGGTACATCTTGGTAGCCCCGGATGGATGGACAAAGGCGAATCATGGGCTTCTGAAGGATCAAATCCCGCAACTCGGGATCTTTGGGACCACGAGACGCTGCCCAAACCATACAACACCGTGTTCATCTTACGTGAAACACTTGGTGAACCATGCCCGATGTTCGCTTGATTTTACCCACGCCATCATCGATTGCCAGGTCGCCTTGATCTCGATCCACCAAGGTTGGTTGCACAACCAAGGCGACAAGGGAACCATGCTCAACCAAACCCAAGTTGAGACGCTGAATTTCGCAAGAAGCGCAGTTGCCGCTCTTGGATCATCAAAGTATTGCAATACACCTTTCGACTAAGTGCATCAAGAACCACATTGGCTTTGCAGGATGATCTTGAATACCCATGTCATAATCTTTGATTAATTCTAGCCATCTCTCTCGCTCGAGGTTCAGATCCGCCGAGTGAATAAGTATTTCAAACTCTTGTGGTCGGAATACACCTCACAATGTTACCGATCAAATAATGCCGCCAAATCTTGAGTGCATGAACCACCGCAGAAGCTCTAAATCATGGGTGGGATAGTTGAGCTCGTGAGGTCTCAATCGCTCGATGCATAGGCAATCGCCTTGCCTTCCCGCATAAGAACACACCCAAGTCCCCGACGAGAGGCATCACAATAAATATCGAAGCTCTTGCGGATATCGGGAAGAGTGAGGACTGAGTGAAGTCAATCGCCGCTTGAGCTCCCAAAGCTCTCATCACAAGCAGAGGACCATACAAACTTCTTGTCCTTCTTAAGCAATTCACCATCGGCTTTGCGATTTTGGAGAAGTTCTCGATAAAGCGCGATAGTAGCCCGCTAAACCAAGAAAACTCCGCACATCGCTGATCGACTTGGTGGCCCCAAGATAGAACATCGCCGACTTTGGGATCCACACTATGCTCTCACTGAAAGAACATGGCCCAAGAATGCCACTTCTTCAACCGAACTCACATTTGTCGAACTTTGCATATAGCCGATGTTCCCGCAACTTGCCCAAAACAATCTTCAGATGCTCAAGATGCTCGCTCGGATCTTGGAATAGATAAGAATGTCATCAATAAAAACCACCACAAATTTGTCCAAATACTCCATGAATACGAATTCATAAGGTTCATGAACAACGCTGGAGCATTGGTCAAACCAAAAGACATGACGGTGTACTCGCATGCACCATAACGAGTAGTGAAGGCCGTCTTCGAATATCCTCACCGATCCGACTTGATGATAGCCCGATCTCGGATCAATCTTGGAGAACACTTGAGCTCCGCATAACCGGTCAAAAGATCATCAATGCGGGCGAGAGGATATTTGTTCTTCACCGCCACCTCATTGAGAGGACGGTAATCAACACACATGCGCAAAGTCTTGTCCTTCTTCTTCACAAAGATCACCGGACAACCCCAAGGAGATGAAGCGGGACGGATGAAACCCTTTGCTTGGAGCTCGCCAAGCCGCTTCTTCAATTCTTCTAGCTCATTGGGAGGCATCCGACACGGCGCCGAAATCGGAGCGGCACGGGCAGCAACTCGATGGCAAACTCCAGATCTCGAACCGAGGCATCCTGTGCAAATCTTCGGAAAGACATCCACAAAGTCGATACTATGGGAACATCTTGAATTTGCAAGGTGGCTTTGCTTCTAATGCACATAGACACGGGCCTGAAGCCGTGGCGAAAACCCGACTTGCTCACCCGAAGGGTCGGTAAGATAGACAATCTTCCCTGGCACAATCGATTTGCCCCAAGTGTTGGGACAACCAATCCATGCCAAGGATCACATCCGACTCGCTGAATCGAAAGGTAATGAGATTTGCCAAAATCCCACTCCTTCAACTATGATAGAAACATCCCGACATCAGACATCGGCTCTCATTTCCGACCCCGAGAGCGGATGAGCAAAGGAACTCCCAAAGGAACACAGCCAAGACCACTAACAGCAGCAAATGATCTTGAAATAAAGAATGCGATGCTCCGTAATCAAATAATACCGCAGCAGGACGAGAATTAACAAGAAGTGTACCAATCACGACATCCGCGCCCCGAGCCTCCTCACCGAAAGGTGGTTCACTCGACCGCCGCCGCACTCGGGTCTTCGAATAACCGTCGCGGTGATCGCTCCCCGCCGCGCCCTCCATTAGGACGAGGGCCGCAACACTCGAGGCGCATTCGCATAATGGCCCTTGTTGTGGCAATAAAACAAGTCACCTCGCCGCCGGATTGCGAGACCGCTCGCTGCTGATCGCAGCGCACGTGGTGGCAAACACGCCCGCGGTGGGCGAGGAGCTGGTGCAGATGGTCTCGCGCCGGTGGAGCAAAAGAACGGGCCATCGTGCCGCCCACCGAGGACGAACGAGGTGGTGTGAGCGATCGATGCGCCTCCCATTTGCGCTATGGACTCACCCAGCGCGCCGCCTTATGCTCAAGAACAATGGCCTTATCTACCAAGGCACGAAAGTCCGAGAAGTCCACAATGGATAGCTTGTCCGCAGCCTCTGACAAGCCATCCATAAACTTCTCCGCTAGCCTCATCCGAGGCCACCTCACCCGAGCATAACGAGCCGATGATTGAACTCGTAAAGGTACTCGTCACGCATTTGCGCCTTGCTTGAGCGCGAGGAACTCCTTTTCTTCGCCTTCATCAGCCGCCCGGGATGTGGGCCCGACGAAAAGTCGACGAACTCCTCCCACGCGACCACATGGCTCGCGGGCTGCATGGCGAGATAGTTCTCCCACCATGAGAGTGCCGCGCCCTCAAGCCGGTGGGACGAAGAGCGCCTTGTCCCGCGCTCGCATCGAGCTATGTTGAGCTCGCTCAACCATGCGCAGCCAATCGTCCGCATCGAGAGGGTCCTCGAGCGGAGAAAGTCGGCGGCCGTGTACGGAGGAACTCGCAAGTCCCCGCGAGCACGGTGGCCGCCACCACGGCAGGAGTGGAGGTATTCTAGCAATAACCTCCAAGATGCGTGTGCGGTCCATGCGGTTTCGCTCGACCGAGCGAGCACCTCACCATGGTCTGAGGAGGGGAAGCTCCTCATCATGACCAGCCTGGCGACTACCACGCTGCTCTCTCCGCCATCTGCTTTACTAAGACAAGTTAGCAACAAATTTAAGAGCAAGAAAGCCCAAAATTCATGAAAGCAGTCGAGAAACAAACACAAGGCAGATAAAGTTCGACCAAGCAAAAATCGGACACATAGCAACTCATACATATCTTACCCTTATGCTCCACAAATTTTACTTAGACTTAATTTTCTATGGTTCTCCCAAAGACTGATTCTACCAAGAGTAACTATCTTTTGAAAGGAAAGAGAGAAACCAAGTTTTAAACTCAAATTAGAGTAAGATGAGAGTAGAAGGCTAAGATAGGTAAGGAGTAAAATCTGAGAATCTGCCTAGGTTTTCATAAACCCTTTTATACTTTGAAATTAAGCTTTTTCAAAATATCCTAAAGACGACTATGCTTGGGTTGTTACGGTCGAATGGCTCGATACCAACTTTGTGAGGACCCAGTTTATTTGGTTTGTAATGCTTAACCAACCACCGGTCCTAGCATCACAAATCAAATAAATCGATCTCGAGATATGTATACTTCCTAAAGCAGATATACACACCTGCACAAAATTAGACATCAACTCCATTCCACACATAGAGTCCAAACACCACACTTCCAAACGGAAGATAAATAAATAGTAACAATATTATGGACAATGGCCGATCGCCACAAGATACACAAATAACAACAAAAAGACAATGGAAGCAAAAGTGCCATAAGATGGCTATAAACAAAGCCAATCGGTGTGCCTTCAACCCACAAGGCATCCGACCGACCGCCAAGCCTAGTCGTCACCCACGGCGACAAAGACACTCACGTAGTGAGGACCCGAGGCTCACCTTCTTCCTCCGCAACAAAAACATTAAGCAAAGCACCGAGTACAAAGATTGTCTTTGTACCCGCAAGATCGACGTGTGAACTAGCGCACTGTTCATATGCTACATGCAAAGCTTGTTTAGTGGAGGCCATATGTTTTATTTGCATAAAGCCAATTTTCATTTGCAATAAGGTAATACTGGTTTGAAGGCAAGTTTGCAATTCATTTTTAAGATTGAAATAACAAGAAGGATATTAATAACAATAGCGTAAAGATAAACAACCTAGAAGTGACTATCCCAATAGTCACCCTAACAATAGCACGAATCCCGCATTCGTACCACCCATCAAGTTTTAATTTAAATGTTGTAGTCTAGTTCTTACGGGGCGTATCCGAGCGTGTCCATAACCTAGGACGAGGCTATTCGAATAGTTTTAACCCTGCAGGGGTGTACCAATGTACCCACACTTCAGACCGCCTTTAAGCCAAAGCACACTTCCGAAGGTATGCCGGCACAGCTAAGTCCTACGAGACTGTTTCCAATATTGTGTATCAACCCCGAGCCGCTCGTATGGGTAGAAACACCATACGCTTACATGGTAAAGCCGAAAAGACAACTACCCACTCAGGATAAAGCTTTTCGGACAACTACCATGCTCCCACCTCCATCCCTCCTGCGACCTCCTGCGACCCGGAGCCAATACACGCCAAAGTACTAGGTCAAGAGAGGTCCCATATACTCTAGTGTGGTTAGCACGCAAAATGCTCAGTACGGTGGCGCAAGTAACTCGGTCCTTAATTGACTCGGGCACCTTTCCAGTCACACCCAACAGATCACACCAGTCTTACCATTGTGCCCAAGTCTAAACCATTTTTGTTTTCATTTTTAGTTTTGCAGATAAACATAGCAGAAATGCTAAAACATAAAGTTATAGTAAATTTTGTGTGATCAAGGTTACCGACTAAAGTCGATAACCGCCCAGTTCTACCGATAGCTAAGCATGTCTAAGCAAGTTGACCCGAATCTACTAAGTGACAAGAGATCATCCAGCGATCTCTAATCACAGCAAATAACTTAGGCTCAGGTAGTAGAGATCCATATTTTGTCTACAGGATATGCAGCTACGGATTTAACTAACCATTTTAACACAAATTAAGCGATGCATACATACAAATTGAAACAAAATATTAAACTTTAAAATACTGGGATTAATCATGATCAAACTGCTTGCCTGGTTGCTGTTGCTCAATATGGTGCGGAGGATCGTCCTCAGGGTTGCCGCAAATATCGAAGCCTAACGATCGAACAAAACAGCAAATAAGAACGAATAACATCGACAAAAATCAGCAATTAAACCCAAATACCAAATTTCACACAAAGGCTATACTATCACAAGAAGAATGACAAAGCGCTCTGAGAGATGCTCAAAAGACATGTTTTTAAGTGGTGATCTATCCTTTTACCTATTTGCCAAAGTTAACTACAAAAACAACCTCTTAAATGATTTAAACCTCTTAAATGATTTAAACTTTTGGACAGACTTTGATGGTGATTGTGTGCACATCTATTATTCAATCATCAAGTTAATAAATCAACAACGACTAGCTTCTCTAACTCAACCATTACAAGTCGATATTACGTAACCTACAAAAGCTATTGACAATACTAACTAGTCGATTATCCAATTATGAGGTGCTAAACAAAATCTTCTATCAAAGATAGGATGTTAAAGATGCTCACTAACCAAACCCCTAAGCATCACACCTAGATTTTGAAAGGCTAACAAGTTCAAAGATGCGGCTACTACACCAAATCTTATAACACTGACAATCTCAAAAGTACAGAGACAAGTAAAATGAACAACTAACTATCCCTATGATCAAGCATGGCAACAGAAGCTTGAAACTTAAATATACTAACTACATGGATTCATGCTAACCATTTTAACACAAAGGAGGCAACAAACCTGACAAAACCTATTAGCAAGCATGATACAAATTTTCGGGACATCGACAATGTAAAACGACAACAGGGAAATATACAGAGAACTAGAACTAGAATGCTTTCAAGCCTCTAATACCAATATCGATCAAGCATGAGAGTGAACTAAAGAACAATCATAATCATGATTAGCAGCTAACTAATTGGTTTTGAAGGAGTGGGCCCCACTGTCAGACAGACAGAGAGGGGAATAACAGAAGAACAGGGAGGCTCTGGACCTGGATTCGACGCCGGTGAAAGAGTGGCGGCGCGAGCTGTGCGACGGTCAAAATGGGTCGCCCAGAGGTTGCTGAAGCTAAGGGTGGTCGCGGGTTCGCCGGAGAAGAACTGAGGTGGCGCGGCGACAGAGCACGGCGGCCGGCAGTGGGAGTGACAAGGTGCGGCTGCACCAGAGAGGTAAACAATGAAAGTTAGCGCGCGCATGAGCATCAGTGAGGCTTTAGGAACTCACCGGAATGACGCAGAGCTCAAGAGGCTGCCGGAGATGGCCCGGCGACGAGAGCCTGCGGCGGCGCAAGGCGATCAACGGTGACAGGAGCCTGGGGTGAACGAGAGGACGTGTGAGAGAGTGGAGTAGAAAGGTGGAGTCCAGGTGATGCTCACCGAGCAAGGAATCGAGTTGGAGCTCACCAGAGAGGATGCGGTGGCGGAAGAGGCGGTTTCGGCCGGACTTGGAGAAGAAAGGCCACGCGCAGCCCACGAGCGATGAAACCCAAATTCCTTGAGGGGTTTACTTCGAGTGGATGTGGAACACGCCGTGACGCGGTCGCCGTGCTCGGAGATCACCGGAGCAAAGAGAACGCCGAGGCGTCGCGGCGGCGCCACGGCTCGGAGCTCGGTGGAGAAGAACGGCAATGGAGACGAAACGAGGTAGGGAAAGCCTTCTGAGGGTTTTGTAGGAGCAAAGCGAGGCGGCGAGGTGAGACGGTGGGCGGTGAAAAGACCGTGAGGTGAGGTGGCAAAGACGCATGTAGCGGCGGCCGGCGAGCGCTTGCGGCGAAGCGGGTGCGCTGAGGCTGGCGGTGACGTGGCGAAATGGCACGGCTGGTATGGCCCACAAGTCGCGGCAGCAGCAAACGGCGCGAGCCCGAGTTAGACTCGATCAACATCGCCCGACCGCTGGATCCGAGATGGACGGTCGGGATTGATGTATGCATTCGGACAGTCGGTTGCGACGCAACGTGGATCGCTCGATTTGCATCGGACGGTCACGATCGATTGGACTCACGCGCGGTGCAGCTAGTTGACGCGACCGAGTCAAGTGGCGCGGTCGGACTCGAGCCGAGGTTGGGTTCGGCCCGAGGAACAAAGATTTTTAGAATTTGATTTAAAAGACAGAGAAGGTTTGGGGAATTTTTAGAGGTAGCTCCTGAGCTCCAAAAATTTCGAAATTTTTATGGTAGCTACTAGAGACAGAGAACAACCTTGTATAATTTTTCCAGAACTTTTTATGCAATGCATTGTTCTAGAGAAAATTCACAAGCTGCTGTACAGGGAGTTTGACCAGATTTCAAACAGAGTTGACTTGGCCATTTGAAATAGCAAACAAAATCTAAAAATTGTGAAATAATTCAGGGAGGTAGATAGGATGATCAAGATGCTAGGAAAAATAGTTTCAGAGGATGATCACAAGTTTGAAGGCTAAGAATTTGCTGACAACAACCTCCATTCACAAGAATTTAGTTCTAGAAAATGGAACTTGCTAGGGAAAATGTAGGAACTTTCAAATGATTTGAAGAGACAACAAAAGTTTTTATTTCTCCTCAAAATTTTACCTTTGAAATACAAACCCTAAGTTAGGGCTGTTACAGAGGAGCTGGGGTAGCTCGGGCGACCGAGGAGGTGCAGCAGCCGGCGCCATGGACCAGGGGAGGCGAGAGGAAGACGGAGCCGGCACCGTCGGACAACCGGAAGGCGGCGGCGGTGGAGCAGCCGGGCAGCTGAGCGCAGAGGAGGAGGTCCGGCGGCGCTCGAGTGTTGGGGTGGCTGTGCAGCTCGGACGGCTTGGGCGAGCTGGTGACGACGAGCGGCTGCCGGGACAGAGCAGCGGCAACAGAGGGGGGCCGGAGGGAGGAGAGCTCGGTGGAGAGAAGGGTGCTGGGAGGCAGCCGGAGCTGGGGAGAAGCCGGCATGGGGAGGCTGTAGGGAAACGGGTAGGCTACACTAGCGCAAATTAAAAAAAATTCTACCCGTAAACCAAGATCACTGCAGTTATAGATCACGGTGTTACCACTAGACGCGCAGGTGCGGAAGTTGATGCAAAGACGCGTGCGGGCGGTGTAGTCGCACTCGCTGATGCAAGACGTCGGCGCAGTAGTCGTACTACTTCCTCGCCCTCGTCGCGGTGTCCCGTCGCATGCTCCTTTCTTGCGGTTCGTCCCAACGCCACGATGCGGCGCCTTCAAAGGTATCCACACGTGCGGAGGAAGCGACGACGCCGGACTACTAGATCCGCGCGAGCGACTAGGGCGTGGGAGGGTGGCGCCGTGGTTTGGGGATGTCACGAAAAACTCAACCCTTAACGATGCGCGCCGCCTCCTTTTATAGACGTCCTTATAATGGGCTTCTACGAATAGAGGCCCATTAGGACTCAATGCCCGATCTAATTCGGATCCAATCCGAATTAGGCTTCACTTATAAGTGTGTGACCTATAGGTTCACGATGTTTAGACATGACGCAAGTACACATACTTGGTCAATAGTTGGTAGCGCCTCTAGCAAGACGTGCCAACTCCTAAACGCACGTAAAGATCATATCGACGAACCATCACAACGTTATGTACATGCCAATCCCTTTGCCTCACGATATTTGGTCGAGCTCCAAGTCGACCACTCTTTCTCGATCCGTGATCGGAATCCCTTACTAGGTTAACTCTTAACCTTAAGTAGCATGGCCATGCATTTCGGATCCGATCACTCGAGGCCCAGAGATATCTCTCGGTAGAGAGGGCAAATCCCATCTCGACCGACCATGCCTCGCAAAGATGCTTCATGACAAACCCGAAGCTACCTTTATAACTACCCGCCACGAGTAGCGTTTGATAGCCCTAAGTAGGTCGATTCACATCTCAAGTACATGCGACAATCTCGTGTCTAAGGACAAGGCGTACACATTGTGTAGAGAGAACCATAAGAATAATTACTATGTCTCATGTTGGGTCGGTCCAACCCCATGTTCTAAACATGTGTCCACATTATTGGTTTGACATCTCCATGTCTATGACACGTGAAACATGGTCATCAACCGATACATGTGCTAATCAATCATTCACGTGTGTCCTCACATGAACTCCGACTAGGACAACTTTAGAATAACCATACAAGTAAAGAGTTTCACAAACAAGTCACATACTTGTTAATCAACACAAAGGCAATATTCAAGGAACATTTATTAAAACATGGATACAATGAAATATCATCATCAATATGATTGCCTCTAGGGCATATCTCCAACGATCTCCCACTTGCACTAGAGTCAATCTAGAAGATATCTAATACCCATAGCTCTTGTGTGCGCCTCATGCTTAGGTGTGGGAGAGGCTTCACAAAGGATCTCAAATATTCAAATCCGTGTGTATTTTGCATATCTTTAAATCTCCTCGATTAAGGATCTCTCGAATGAGATGAAACCGCCGCAGATGTGTTTGTTCTTTTGGTGATTCCTCGGCTCCTTGGCTTGCGCAATGGCCCCACTGTTATCACAAAGAAAGATCCGAGGATCGCACGCACTAGGAACCACACCTAGTTCGGGCTTATGAACTTCCTTATCCAAACGCCTTCCTTTGCCGCTCGAAGCCGCAATGTACTCGGCCTCCGTTGTAGAGTCACAACGATCTCTCCGCTTGGAACTCTTCCAACTTACCGCACCACCGCTCAAAAGGAACACAAAACCCGATTGCGATTTGTAATCATCTTTGTCGGTTTGGAAGCTTGCATCGGTGTAACCATTTACAAGGAGCTCTTCCTCACCTCCGTAGACTAGGAACACATCCTTAGTTCTTCTCAAATACTTGAGGATGTTTTTAAGCTGTGTCGATGACTCTCACCGATCACCGGTATCTGCTCGTAACACTTAGAGCATAGGAAACATCTGGCGAGTACACATCATAGCATACATGATAGATCCAATGGCCAAGCATATGGAATCTTACTCATGCGATCTCGCCATCGCTTGTCGAAGGACACCGAGTCTTGCCAAGATTTATGCCATGAGACATGGGCAAGAACCCTTTCTTTGCCTCCTCCATGTTGAACCGTTTCAACACTTTGTCAATGTAAGTACTCGGCTTAATCCTATTAGCCTTTTTGATCTATCTCTATAGATCTTAATACCCAAAATATATGCCGCTTCCCTAAGTCCTTCATTGAGAAACTATTTTTGGTGAGGTCTTAACGGACTCGAGCATAGGAATATCATTTCCAATCGTAATATGTCATCTACATATAAGATTAGAAATACGAGTGAGCTCCCACTTGTCTTCTTGTAAACACAAGATTCTTCTTCGTTTTTATGAAGTCAAACCCTTTGACCACTTCATCAAAACGAATGTTCCAACTCCGAGATGCTTGCTTCAATCCATAAATGGATTTTTGAAGTTTGCATACTTTTCTAGCATTGTTTGATCGACAAAACCCTCGGGCCGTATCATATACACGTCCTCGGTTAAATTTCCATTAAGGAAAGCCGTTTTGACATCCATCGCCATATCTCATAATCGAAATATGCAGCAATAGCTAGAATGATCCGAATTGATTTAAGCATCGCTACAGTGAGAAAGTCTCATCGTAGTCAACTCCTTGAACTTGCCGAAACCTTTGCGATAAGTCGAGCTTTATGGATATGAACATTTCCATCCATATCAATCTTCCTTTATAGATCCATTTGCACTCTATGGTTTTAACACCATCAAAGTGGGTCAACCAAATTCCAAACTTGATTGTCTCCCATGGATGCTATCTCGGATCTCATGGCACTATGCCATTTCTCGTAGTCCTGGTCCATCATTGCTTCCGCATAGGTCGAGGCTCATCATTGTCTAACAATAACATATCTCGCGCATTGGAGCCTTTCCGACCTTCGTGGTGGTGGTGCTTCCTTTGCCATGGGGTCCTCAACTTGTTCTCGCCACATGGGCATCATTCGTCTCATCTTCCCGATTGGTTCATCTTGAACTTCTTCAAGCCGCACTGTTCTTCCACTTGTCTCCCCGTTGAGAAACTCTTTCTCTAGGAAAACACCACTTGAGCGACAAACACTTTGCCCTCTAGTCGGTTGTAGAAGTAATATCCAAAGGTTTCTTGGATATCCCACAAAAATGCATTTATCCGACTTGGGTGTGAGCTTGTCCGATCAGAGTCGCTGACAAACGCCTCACATCCCCAAATCTTTAGAAAAGACAAATCGTGACTCTTCCTACCCATATCTCATATGGTGTCTTAACTACGGATTTAGACGGTACCTATTAAGTGTGAAAGCTGCCGTTTCTAGAGCGTAACCCCAAAAGGATAATGGTAACTGATCGTTTCATCATCGATCGAACCATGTCCAACAAGGTCCGACACGCCGCTCGGATACCCGTTTCTTTGAGGCGTTCCGGCGTGTTAGTGTGGAACAATTCCGCAACTCTTCGATGATTGCTAAATTCATGACTCAAATACTCGCCACCACGATCGGATCGCAGAGCCTTAATTTTCTTGGCACGTTGATTTTCAACCTCATTCGAACTCTTTGAACTTTTCAAAAGTTTCGACTTATGCTTCATTAAGTAGACATACCCATATCTACTAAAATCATCGATGAAAGTTATGAAGTAATGAAATCCACCTCTAGCGTCTTGCTCATTGGTCCACATACATCGGATGTATGATTTCCAACAAGTCCGACGCCTCTCAAAAGAACCTTTGAAAGGTGATTTGGTCATCTTACCAAGCAAACAAGCTTCACATGTCTCGTATGATTCAAAATCAAACGGTTAGAAGACCATCAAGATGGAGCTTCTTCATGCGCTTTTCACTTATGTGACCCAAACGACAATGCCAAACATAGGTGGGATTCAAATCATTAGGTCGAAGTCTTTTAGCATTTATGTTAAAGATAGGCGCATCATCAAGATTTAAAATAAATAACCCATTCACAATGGGCAAAAGCCATAAACATTCCATTTTTAGAGATCAAACAACCATTGTCTTTACTTGCAAATGAATAACCATCTCTCATCAAACATGAGGGGATAAAATGTTTCACTCATACTAGGAACATAATAACAATTATTCAATTCCATAATAAATCTTGAAGGAAGTGAAGTTGCATGGTGCCGACGGTCAACGCAAAGAACCCTTGCTTTATTTCCGACGCGAAAATCAACTTCACCTCTTGCGACTCCTCTACTTCTTATTAGCCCTCGCATCGAGTTGCAAATGTGAGCAAGCGATCCGGTATCAAATACCCAAGAGTTAATAGGAGAATCTGAGAAAAATGTCTAAAACATTTATAACAAGTGTACCATGGGTAGAAGTCTTACTTCCACCTTCTTCTTGCATTCATCGGAATCCATGTACTTCTTGCAGTTTCTCTTCCGGTGGCGATTTCTTTACAATAGAAGCATACTGTCTCGGCTCTGAGTCCAAAGATTAGGCTTAGGCGTTGGCTTCGAGATCATATCTTTAACCTTGCCCTTATTCTTTGGCCATAGCTTCTTACCCTTTTCTTGAAGCTAGACTTGTTCTCGCATGACCATCACATGGCTAGGTCTGCACACTTCTTAATGTCACTCTCTGTTTTGAGCATCCCACAAAGCTCATTAAGGCCCTTATCTGCCCCATGCATATGGTAGTTCGAAATGAAATGCCCATAGCTAGGTGGAAGAGACGCTAAAATGAAATCAGTTGCCAACTCTTGGCCAATTGGAAAACCAAGTTTATCCAAAGTCCATTGTAACCAACCATTTTGATCACATTTGGGCCTACGGGTGCACCTTCTGTTAACTTGCATTCCAGAAAAGCCTTAGATACATTGAACCGTTCAGTCCTGGCTTGTGTCTCGAACATGTCCTTAAGCGCTATGATCATATCATACGCTTCCTGATCCTCAAACTGCTTTTGAAGGTCAGGTTCCATGCATGCAAGCATAAGACAGCTAATCTCAAGAGAGTCATCACATGCTTTCTTGTAGGCATTTTTAACAGCAGCAGACGCATTGTTAGCAGGTTCTTCTGGGATTGGGGTATCCAGAACGTTTTCCTTTTATCTGCCCTGAGAACAATTCTCAAAGTTACGGACCAAATCGAATAGTTTGTTCCATTTAATTTCTCTTTCTCAAGAATCGATCGCAAAGCAAAAGGGTGTGCGTGGTTGCTAGATGCCATTGATCTACAATAGGAAATGCAAAATACTAAGACAAATAAAACCATGATAGAGTAAATCAGTATTAAACAAATTTAATAGAATGTACTCCCACTAAAATCAACATCCTCTGTTGATTCTTAGCGATTCAAGATCCGCAATTAACGAGTCTACTAGTGAGCTTTTGCATCACCGCTAGGAGACAAGGTAATTCGGTAAGCAACACCTTGCTAATCATATCTCTATATGACTCTTGTTGTTGGGTGACATCTCTATGCCCCGACGCCCAACCTTTATGCCCCAAGGCCCATAACCTTTATGATAACCTTGTTAAGTTCACCAATCCTTATGCATGTAAGTATCCGATACAAAACCCATCTAGTCAAGGAAAGTTGATGGTGCCTAATTTTATAGACCCACCATCAATTTACAAGACATGGGATGGTGCAAAGTTTAATTGGGAGGGCATATGTTTAACTTAACATTTTGTGAGGGATCGCTATACTTCTACCATTCAAACATACATAGGAGTAAAACAACAGGAATAGCATTCACACAGTTGTGACTCAGTATGGCCCATTTTCTCATGGTGATCTCCATCGCCATAGAATCTGTCCACCATGATGATCTCCATCTCCATGGTTCATGTGTGCCATCCCTCCAAGTGATGTGTCCTCCGAGTACTACTATAAGCTATTACTCATAACAACTAGTAATAAAATACATGGATACTAGGAATCATCACAAGTCGCACGCAGCCGTTAATACAATACTTTGACAACACAATGGCTCCGGCCGTGTTGCCGCATCCACGACACGCAGTCATGCAAATATTACAAACATGCATCACATACACATTAGGCCATACTCGGTCACATACATCCTGCAAAAACAAGTTTATGCATAGAATCGCAATCTACGGATAGGGGTCGAGGGTTTCCCATCTGGGTTCGAAGGGGCGCGCCGCGTATCTATGCAATCTATGCAATTTTACATAGGATTTTGATCGGCAAATCATATTTACCACAAATCGACTCATCGTCCGATTCGACCAATTTGTGCGATCTTCGCATGCCGCAACCGGTTTTACGTGTCACCGCTCACCCCGATGGCGAATCCGACCGGTAGGGGTATGTTGTTTCACGACCTTAGCGGCATGATCACGGTACATCGATTATTAATCTAGGTTCCGATTCGATCAATCATATTGATCTTCGCATGCCGCAACCGGTTTTACGTGTCACCGCTTCACCCGATGGCGAATCCGACCGGTAGGGGTATGTTGTTTCACGACCTTAGCAAGATGATCACTAAACCGACCAATCCATTACGTAACTATACAATCGATCACATCGATCATACCGATTACATATCGCCATATGCAAATCACCCGAACCTATAACATGATAGCAACCGCCCGATACCATCGTAGGGAAATGGGTAGGCTACACTAGCGCAAATTAAAAAAATTCTACCCGTAAACCAAGATCACCGCAGATTATAGATCACGGTCTTACCACTAGACGCGCAGTGCGGAAGTTGATGCAAGACGCCCGGGCGGTGTAGTCGCACTCGCTGATGCAAGATGCGTCAGGCGAGTAGTCGTACTACTTCCTCGTCCTCGTCGCGTGTCCCACGTCAGCTCCTTTCTTGCGGTTCGTCCCAACGCCACGATGCAGCGCCCAAAGGTATCCACACGACGGAGGAAGCGACGACGCCGGACTACTAGATCGCGCGAGCGACTAGGGCGTGGGAGGGTGGCGCGGGGTTTGGGGATGTCACGAAAAACTCAACCCTTAACCGCGCCCGCCTCCTTTTATAGACATCCTTATAATGGGCTTCTACGAATAGAGGCCCATTAGGACTCAATGCCCGATCTAATTCGGATCCAATCCGAATTAGGCTTCAATTTCTAAGTGTGTGACCCTATAGGTTCACGTATGTTTAGACATGACACAAGTACACATACTTGGTCAATAGTTGGTAGCGACCTCTAGCAAGACGTGCCAACTCCTAAACGCACGTAAAGATCATATCGGACGAACCATCACAACGTTATGTACATGCCAATCCCTTTGCCTCATGATATTTGGTCGAGCTCCAAGTCGACCACTCTTTCTCGATCCGTGATCCTAATCCCTTACTAGGTTAACTCTTAACCTTAAGTAGCATGGCCATGCATTTCGATCCGATCACTCGAGGGCCCAGAGATATCTCTCTCGGTAGAGAGGGCAAATCCCATCTCGATCGACCATGCCTCGCAGCATGCTTCATGACAAACCCAAAGCTACCTTTATAACTACCCGATTCACGAGTAGCGTTTGATAGCCCCTAAGTAGGTCGATTCACATCTCAAGTACATGCGACAATCTCGTGTCTAAGGACAAGGCGTACACATTGTGTAGAGAGAACCATAAGAATAATTACTATGTCTCATGTTGGGTCGGTCCAACCCCATGTTCTAAACATGTGTCCACATTATTGGTTTGACATCTCCATGTCTATGACCTGTGAAACATGGTCATCAACCGATACATGTGCTAATCAATCATTCACGTGTGTCCTCACATGAACTCCGACTAGGGACAACTTTAGAATAACCATACAAGTAAAGAGTTTCACAAACAAGTCACATACTTGTTAATCAACACAAAGGCAATATTCAAGGAACATTTATTAAATCATGGATACAATGAAATATCATCATCAATATGATTGCCTCTAGGGCATATCTCCAACAGAGGCCGCTCGGTGGGGAAGGCGAGGAGGGCACGGCTCTGAGGGGCGGCCGGAGGGAGGAGAGCTCGGTGGGGAAAGCTGGGAGGCAGGGAAAGCAAAGGGGACTTCAGTTTCTTGATGTTGCCCCTTTGTAGGCAGTGGGCGGAGGAGTTGATGGCGATGCCCTCGGTGTGGCTTGGCGTTGCACTCATGGGAAAAAGGGGCGGAGTAGGCGGCAGAGTGCAGGTGAGTGACAGGCAAGCCACTGGGTGCCTTGCATGGCCGAGATGTGGCGTGATTGCCAGCGCTTGACGCCAGGAGGTGATCAAGGTCGGCGACACAGTGCAATTGAACGACGGCGATTGCCAGCGCGGTGATGCCTGCTTGCGACGTGGCATCGAGAGCCTGTGGTGTTGACACCGAGAGGGAGAGCGGAGAGGAAAAGAAAACAGCGCCGAGCCGGAGCTTGACTGAGAGCTGGTGCGGTTGGCCCGGTCGGTGGAGCCAAAAAGGCCTGACCAGTGGGGCGATGCACACGGCGATGGCGAGCGGTGGTGTCGCCGGCGGTATGGGTAGCGGATTTGAGGGCGATGCTGAGCGACGGGCGAGCGGCGGCTGCAACGTGGCGAGGTGAACGGCGGCTCGACAAGACACACATGCGGCGACAACTAGGCGAGCTGGCGCTGGCGGCGCGACGAATCGTCGCGTGGAGGAAAAATGGCGACGACGGGCCCACATGTAAGTGAGAGGAGAGGTGGCTCGGTGCGAATCGGTTCGCTGCACCGAGTGGCGAAGTGGTCGGTCGGAGGAACAAGACGTGGGTTATAATTTGGATTTAGGTTAGCAAAATAAATTCGAAATTTTAGGTTACAACAGGTCTTCGACCTAGGGTTTACTTTAGTAATATTTTACAGGCAACATCTTAGGTTAATCGCTTTTATAATTTCAGTTTTAGAGTTTTTCATTTCTAGGGTTCGCGTCTTTAGGTTTTATGTTCTTAGGGTTTTATTTCTCATTACTTGTGTGGCAAAATAAATGCAAATTGAATAACTCACAAAGATTGCAGACCAACTGAACGACAAGAGACAATCATACAAAAAGTTTTAAAAATCTTGTATTTTTGCATTCGGAAATTTTGGGATGTTACAAATCTAACCCCCTTAAACAGAATCTCGTCCCGAGATTCCGGTAGTTCGGAAGTCGGAACGAAAGGCTGTGGCAACCTAGGTGGGTTTGGTCATGGGGTTACTTTTCGGATTTCGACGCGAGCCGAACTCAATCTTCGAATCCGGAGAGGTTCTTCAGAAGTTTTAGGTTCTAAAGCGGGAAAGTTTGCGGAAGGATTTCTAATGCCCTTCTGTTAAGTGGTTTCTAGGTGGTCCTTTTCAACTCTAAACGAAATGCAGCATCTGTTGTCTTGATTTCCTTCAGAGATAGTGCTGGAAGATCATGACGCAGTATCCTGACGTTGCTGTCACATTTTCCTTTCCATTGCTTTGTTTAACCTTTCCTTTCTTGATTTGAAGATAAATTGACATCACGCTTCACGTCGTCTTCTGGTAGTATGAAAGACTCGGCTCCAATCAGTCGACCGAAAAGTGGCATCGATCGATAGGACGGAAGGACTAGTTAGATGATAACCTAGTATCAATACCAGGATTCAGTGCAGAAAAGAGAAGGAAAGCAAGGTTTAAGGTGGTCCTGTCTAACCTCACTTATCTGGTTCTATTGGATTGGCTGGGAAAGGAAATGCACAGGATGAATGCACGAGGGGATGCATGTGTGCAAATTAGTCCTAAGGCAAATTTTAAATTTTGATTAGTGAGAGTGCAAATGCTCACATGTATGCTTACATGCTCTTTGTTTTATGCAACTTGGGTAACATGACTTGCTTGACTTTATTTAGAAACTATATGCATGATCAAAGGATAAGAATCAAGATGCCTAACAAGTATTTTGAGGTATCTGCTACCCCCCTTAAATATTTCGGTGCATATAAGATGTGGTGAGAAGAGAATGAGCATAAGGTGAGGGAACAGGCACTGTGTATGCAGTTTAATTCTAACATGTACTATCTACTCCAAAAGGTTCCGACATAGTTGCTATACATGCCATCCATAGGCGCTGTGCAACTACTTGGAACAAAGAGAGCAAATGGTTACAAAATCTAACGTCTATATCCTAAGTAATACCATTAGGGTGTAGATATATTCTATGAATAAACCCTAATTGAATTCTAATATCGCAATAAGGCATCGTCTAGGGGAAATTGACATTACCCTAACCCGATTGCAATCACATAACAATAAATGAACTCCAAATGTTTGTATGAAAGCATAAGATCAGTGCAAAATTACAAAGCAAAAGATTTGCCTCCCGGTACGACTAACTCGTATTGAATGAACGAGCAATCGTTTAGGATGATAGAATTTTAGAACACACATCAAGTTATATCGCATCTAACGTGCATGGTAAAAACCATATAAGGGTGCATTGGGCATTAGCCATCTAATATCATATCTTACCCTTTTAATCCCATGAGTTTTAGTTGATTTACCATCTCATTTTTAACCCTAACGACGAACTACGCTGCATGCAGTCTGAAACTTGTGCTTGCTGTCCAGATCTTGTATCCGAGCTCCGAGATGAGTGCTTCAACTCTTCACAACCAACGCTTCATATTTTTAACACTCATCATTCCCCAGACCGAATTTAACCGAAAACCAACTAACTTTGAAAGAAGAGGAGAGGGGAACAACTTTTTCGAAAACTCAACAAGAATAAGGCAAGATGAGCAAGCTAAGATAGGTAAGGAGTAAAATCTGAGAACTTACTTAAGTTTTCATAAACCCATTTGACATTTTGAAAATAAGTTTTTCAAAATATCCTAATGACGACCAAGCTAGGGGTTTCTACGGTCAGCACAGCTCTGATACCAACTTTGTGAGGACCCCGATTCATTTGGCTTGTAATGCTTAACCAACCACCTGGTCCTAGCATCACGAATCAAATAAACCAAGCCTCGAGATATGTATACTTCCCAGAACTGCAGTATACACACCTCATCCCAAAATTATGCATCAATTCCATACACGAGAGGCTACAATATCAAAACTTCAATATACAACAGAAAGAACTTACAAGATAAAAAAAAATAACAAACTACACAGCGGAAGCAAAAGCCATAAGATGGCGATAAATAAAAGAGCCAATTAGTGTGCCTTTACCCACAAGGCAACCAACCGGGCCGCCAAGCTAGTCGTCAAACCCGAAGCGCATCTCACAAAAGGGAAACCCTTGGGGCTCACCTTCTTCCTCTGCAACAAAAACATTAAGCAAAGCATCTGAGTACAAAAATTGTTTTTGTACTGCAAGACCGACGTGTAAGGGCAATGAACTATAATTTAACTACATGCATGTTTTATTTAAGTGGAGGGGGCTCTGGACTTACTTTTAGCAGAAAGCAAGTTTTCTTTTGCAATAATGTAATAGTTTGAAGGCAGTTTTAACAATTCAAATTTTATTTGCAGAAATAACAATGATCTGATAAGTAGTGACAAAAGACATCCCGGGATGACCAACCCAATGGCCATCACAACAATAGTATGAACACCTGCTCATACCAACCCATCAAGTTTTAATTAAAAGGTTGTAGTCTAACTCTTGGAAGACCTCCCCAAGCATGTCCATAACCTAGGACGAGGCTATTCGAATAGTTTTAACCTGCAGGGTGTACCACTGCACTCCACACTTTAGACCGCCTTTCCACCACCACTGTTAGCATACTTCCTTTGGTATGCGAGCACGGCTAAGTCTAACATGACGTTTTCCAATATTGTGTATCAACTACGAGTCGCTCGTATGGATAGAAATCCATACGCTTACATGGTAAAGCCGAAAGACAACAAATCCCATCACGGGTGAAGCTTTTCGGACAACTACCATGCTCCCAACACCATCCCTCCTGCGACCCCCTGCGACCCGGAGCCAATACACGCCAAAGTACTAAGTCAAGAGAGGTCCCATATACTCTAGTGTGGTTAGCACGCAAGAATGCTTGGTTTAGTGTAACAAGATGTTCGGTCCTTGTTGACTCGGGCACCATTCCAGTCACACCCAAAAATCACACCAACTTACCATTGTGCCCAAGTCCAAATCATTTTATTTTCAGTTTTTAGTTTTCACAATTAAACATAGCAAAAATGCTGAATCATAAAGTTATAATAATTTTTGTGTGATCAAAGTTATCGACTAAGTCGATAACCGCCCAATTCTACCGGTATCTAAGCATGGCTAAGCATCATATCGTAATTACAAATAAAAGGCCCTAAATCATTCACCGGGCTCTAATTCACCAGTGAGAATAATATTCCTAAGGTAGTGGCAGGGGTGAACAATTTTCAGGCAACAATGCAATGGGATTAACTACCTCTAATCGACAAAATAATCATTGACACAAAAGCATGCATACGTACGAGGAAAACAAAGTATTAGACTTGAAAATAATGGGAATGAACTGGATATGATCAAACTGCTTGCCTTTGCTTTGTTTGAGATATTCGACTTGCTGCAGAGGATCACTCTCGATAATCGACGTCATCTATCGATAAAAGCGCCAAAGTTAAAAACAAATAATAAACACGTAACGCCGACAAGATCCAAAAATTAAAAACACACAAGATAGATTATGAGTTTAGATAAATTTAAAGACACAAATGATTGGACTAGGAGTTCATTTGAATTGGGTATGAGTTAATGAAATAGAAATGAAGGCATAACTCTACTGCCGACTAGCTAACTAATTATTCAAATATTGACTTATGATAACTTTTACCCTTCTAGGTTAACTAGGTTAAATACTAGCGGCTAAACATACTTTCTAAATAATTTATTTTAGCACTTGATATGGCTCCATCTATCTTGTTACATGGCAAAGACACCGCATTCCAATTCTTGCATCTTATTTACTTCTAGCTCTTTAGGACTAAATGCTAAGGCTAACTATATCTTTTAAATACTTGAATGTAAAAAGGCATTAGCTTATTACCTGATTCAGGTTTTCCCTTCTGCACAATTATTTCATTAAGCCTTGGTCTAGCTAGGGTATTCTCTAGATCATTAAGTTCTTTAACTCATTCTTTTATTCACAATATAGTTTACTATTCATTTGGTTGTAAAATGGCTACTACACACTGCTAGCCAATTTCTTCACTACTGGGCTCCAGCTATTAACAAGAAGTCTAAAGATTTTGAAAGATCCACTAAATATTAATTTGCAGACTGCTTTCAGAACTTGACAACAGCCCCCTGTTATTAGTAGGCTTCAAATTGAGACCATTGCTAGCTTTAAAATTTACATTAAGAGTGTTCTTTTCAGATTAGGATGCTGGCAGCTAGGGAATTGCTACAAGACTAAATGGATCAAGGAACTTCTATTTACTATAATTAGTCAGCTTTTGACAAGTCCAAATCGGTCGATTCTCGCCATATGATCAAACACTGAAATCTAACACAGAGTGAGGCTACTGCTAGTTTTATTCAAAAACTCACTTACCTAACAGTTTTCAGATTACTTTCTGTTCCTACACCTAACTAAAGGGTACTGTTGTAAGTCTTTTATTCATAACACACCAAGCCAATCATTTACAATATTGAACAATTCACTACTAACCTAAATCCAGAATTATACTGACGTCCTTGTTTAGAAAGACTGAGACTCTGAATTTTCTGTAATTCAATCACACCTGAAACCTCAATGACTCTGAACATGACTAATACTGACTAACTATCAATTCCCCTCACCATCTTTGCTCACAGATAAACATACACATGCACACTTGCATTCTCAGAGAGCTAGGGAGATAGAGCGATGGCTCACCTGCAACAGAAAAGGAGGAGCCGAAGGTGGCTTAGGTAGGGGCGTGGAGGAGGGCGCAGCTCAGGCGGCTGGTGGCTGCGAGCAGCTGTCGGGGGCGGGGAAGACCGGGAGGCGACGGCACACGAGCGCGTTGAGGGGCGACCGAGCCGAGCTCCACCTGTAGAGAAGCAAAAACCATTCTTTGAGGCATTCATACAAACACACAGAGGGCAAGGAGGAGGGAACCAAAGGCAGCTCATCCATGGCCTGCCGCCGGCGGTCGGAAGGTCGGAGGCGGTGGGGCAACCGGGCCGGGGCAGCGTGACCGGCGCTGGTGGAGGGAGGAGCTGGGGTAGCTCGGGCGACCGAGGAGGTGCAGCAGCCGGCGCCATGGACCAGGGGAGGCGAGAGGAAGACGGAGCCGGCACCGTCGGACAACCGGAAGGCGGCGGCGGTGGAGCAGCCGGGCAGCTGAGCGCAGAGGAGGAGGTCCGGCGGCGCTCGGGTGTTGGGGTGGCTGTGCAGCTCGAACGGCTCGGGCGAGCTGGTGACGACGAGCGGCTGCCGGGACAGAGCAGCGGCAACAGAGGGGGGCCGGAGGGAGGAGAGCTCGGTGGAGAGAAGGGTGCTGGGAGGCAGGCGGAGCTGGGGGAGAAGCCGGCATGGGGAGGCCGCTCGGTGGGGAAGGCGAGGAGGGCACGGCTCTGAGGGGCGGCCGGAGGGAGGAGAGCTCGGTGGGGAAAGCTGGGAGGCAGGGAAAGCAAAGGGGACTTCGCTTGATGTTGCCCTTTGTAGGCAGTGGGCGGAGGAGTTGATGGCGATGCCCTCGGTGTGGCTTGGCGTTGCACTCATGGGAAAAAGGGGCGGAGTAGGCGGCAGAGTGCAGGTGAGTGACAGGCAAGCCACTGGGTGCCTTGCATGGCCGAGATGTGGCGTGATTGCCAGCGCTTGACGCCAGGAGGTGATCAAGGTCGGCGACACAGTGCAATTGAACGACGGCGATTGCCAGCGCGGTGATGCTCGCTGCGGCGTGGCATCGAGCCCGTGGTGTTGACACCGAGAGGGAGAGCGGAGAGGAAAAGAAAACAGCGCCGAGCCGGAGCTTGACTGAGAGCTGGTGCGGTTGGCCCGGTCGGTGGAGCCAAAAAGGCCTGACCAGTGGGGCGATGCACACGGCGATGGCAGAGCGGTGGTGTCGCTCGGCCGGTATGGGTAGCGGATTTGAGGGCGATGCTGAGCGACGGGCGAGCGGCGGCTGCAACGTGGCGAGGTGAACGGCGGCTCGACAAGACACACATGCGGCGACAACTAGGCGAGCTGGCGCTGGCGCGGACGAACTGTCGCGTGGAGGAAAAATGCTGACGACGGGGCCCACATGTAAGTGAGAGGGGAGAGGTGGCTCGGTGCGAACTGGTTCGGCCAGACCCGAGTGGCGAAGTGGTCCGGTCGGAGGAACAGTACGTGGGTTATAATTTGGATTTAGGGTTAGCAAAATAAATTCGGAAATTTTAGGTTACGAACAGTCTTCGACCTAGGGTTTACTTTAGTAATATTTTACAGGGCAACATCTTAGGTTAACTGCTTTTATAATTTCGGGTTTTTAGAGTTTTTCATTTCTAGGGTTCGCGTCTTTAGGTTTTATGTTCTTAGGGTTTTTATTTCTCATTACTTGTGCCGGCAAAATAAATGCAAATTGAATAACTCACAAAGATTGCAGACCAACCGAACGACAATGCATAATCATACAAAAAGTTTTAAAAATCTTGTATTTTTGCATTCGAAATTTTGGGATGTTACACGCCCAACCACCCTCGCCATGGCGCTCACGACGCGAGCTCGCTGCTGCGCGCGAAGCGAGAGGAAGGCGACGAGATACCGTCCGATTCGCATCCAACGGCTATCACGCGATCGCGTTGAAACGGCCGTGAGCAACGCCCACCGTCCGATGGAAATCCAACGGCCGAGAGACGAGGGCAACCGAGTTGTCCGAATGCATACACCGGCGTGAGCCGCTCGATGGAGATCCAACGGTCGACGACGCGCGCGCGCCGCCGACGCGCGCCAAAGGCGATTAGTTGGCTCGGTCGAGTCAAGTGACTCGAGCCCGAGCCCGACTCGAGTCCAATGAACGATGTAGACCGGATAGGATTTAATTTTGAAGCTGAAACTTTGGGGATTTAATTGAGGTATCAAATCCACTCCAAAATTTATGAAATTTTAACTGGAGCTTCCTGACCTCAGGGTTAACCTTCCATAAAATTTCCAGAGATTTGTGTGCACTAGAATTTTCTCAAGAAATTCCAGAAGGTTAAATCAGAGGTTTGACCAAGGTTTGACTTGCCTCTAAAATATTTCAATTAATTTCCAAAAATTATGAAATAATTCAGAGGTGTCACCAAGCAACCTTGGAACCCAGGAAAATTATTGCCAAGGGTTTGACACAAGATTTCACCCATAAGGTTTTGACTTGAGATAAATGAGGGTTTTGATTTTGAATTTCCCAAAATTCCTTTACAAGGATTTCAGAAAAGTTCAAGAGTGAAAGGATGAAAGAAAAAGTTTTAATTTACCCTCATTTTATTACATTTGAAACACAAGCCAAATTGGGGATGTTACAAACCTCCCCCCCTTACAAAAAATCTCGTCCCGAGATTTGGTTCACTCGGGAAAGAAAGAGGGGTAGTCCGCACGAAGACGATCTTCTCGCTCCCAAGTAGCCTCATCCTCGGAATGGTTTGACCACTGAACTTTAAGGAACTTAATGGTCTTGTTCCTTGTCCTCCGCTCAGCCTCCTCGAGTATGCGAACAGGGTGCTCGCGATAGGTCAAATCTTCCTGAACAACAAGAGTTTCCAACGGAGCTTCCTCCGTTGGAACACGGAGGCACTTCTTTAGCTGGGACACATGGAACACATCATGTACCCCTGCAAGTGCAGCAGGTAACTCCAACTTGTAGGCAACAGCTCCCTTCTTCTCGATAACACGGTATGGACCGACATATCGAGGAGCCAACTTGCCCTTGACACCAAAACGCTGGTGACCCTTCAGAGGAGAAACCTTGAGATAAACGAAGTCATTGGGCTCAAAGCTCAACTCACGACGACGGCGATCCGCATAGCTCTTCTGCCTGGATTGAGCTGTGCGTAAGCGATCACGAATGAGCTGGACTTGACCCTCGGCTTCATTGATCGAGTCCGGGCCAAAGAAAGGTCTCTCACCGGCCTCAGACCAGTTCAACGGGGTCCTACACTTTCTCCCGTATAAGGCCTCAAATGGTGCCATGCCGAGACTGGCTTGGAAGCTGTTGTTATAAGAAAACTGGACAAATGGCAAGCACTTCTCCCAGTGCTTCCCATAAGAAAGGACACAAGCTCGCAGCATGTCCTCTAATACTTGGTTGACCCTCTCGGTCTGACCATCTGTTTGGGGGTGATATGCTGTGCTGAAAGAAAGACGAGTTCCCATAGCCTCTTGCAAGCTATGCCAGAACTGGGAAGTGAAGATGGAGCCACAATAAAAAACGATCGTCTTCGACACCCCATGCAAGCTCACGATCCTGGCGACATAGAGCTCCGCTAGGCGATTGGTACGAATCTTGGTTCGACTGTAGAAAATGTGCCACTTTAGTTGACACGAGAGAAACTTACCAAGTCCGGATAAAATAAGGATTGGCGATCGAGAGGTCTTTCTAGATCCTAAGGTTGATGGAGCAAGGTTGTTGTTAGTGGTGGAGCGATTTGTCGGTCAATTCCGCCAACAACGGATCTCGACTTGCTAACTAGCTATGCGAGTCATCCTCCGCACCCGACTTCTTAGATGGACTATGGCCATTTAGGCTACGTAGTAAACTTAAGTTGTGACGACAACGATCCGCGTAGCCCTTCTCGTCTCGTTGAGCGCGAAATCGATCTCGACTTAAGCGAAGTTGGTTGTTCCGATCTTAACATTTTGCTTGATTTGGTTCACTCCAAAGATCCGATCACGAGCAAACTTGATCTCGATGCACCAGGTTGGTTGCACAACCAAGGCGGCAATAGACCCATGCTCAACCACACCCGAGTTGAGACAATAAAAGTCTTCAAGGAGGGTAGGTCTGCTGCCTCTGGAGCAACAATGCATTGCAAAACACCTCTCGACTAATTGCACCGGCAACATTAGTCTTGCTCGGATGGTAATGAATCCCCATGTCGTAGTCTTTGACGGTCAAGATTGATCCAACAAGAGGTCTGAATGGCTCGGATTAGATCAAGGAGGTCTCATATGGTATAAAGAGGTTCAAACGCTGGTCTTTGCGAGTTTGCAGGACTCGGTACCATCACACCTCCGGTAGCACCGGTGTTACATGGCGGTAAGGGATTCCCAGAACCTATGTTCTTAAGAGTTTGTTTCTCTCATGAAGCGGTGTGACCACGAATTGATCGAAGGTAATACCGCATAGTGGTAATACCTAGTTGACGCGGTATGGATATTCCAGAGAAAGGGGCATCGAAAGAGAGTTCTAGAGAAGACAAAACAGAAGGGAGGCCTGGGTAGTTCCAGAACCCACTCAACACAAAGAAATTCCAAATTTGATCTGTTGAAGTTTGTTTTAGTCATTTAGGACTCTTTCGGAAACTTAGGTTAAGTTTTGAACTCTCATCAAAACCAAATGGTTCTATTTTATTTTAAATGCCTTGAAAAGGTTTAGAAAACAAGGGGCATTAATAACTTTGGTTAGCAACACCGCTTTGGCGGAAGTTGATGAAAACGAAAAGTTAACGACTAGGGGAAATGAGATATCACCCTAACCGAAAGCCAAAAACAGCAAGCATACAAACTTTAAATGTTTCCAAAGAAGCTCCAAAACAGCAAGGAAACATTAAACCAAGCTCAACTTTTCAATGCCATTAACCCGTATTGAATGAACGATTAATAGTGTGAGAAGGTAAAAATTTCAGCGCACTACAACAAGTTTAACAGTACTCATGAGCAAGGTTAAAGCGATAAACATACGTTAGATACTTAGCTAACTAGTATCACATCTTACCCTTTTATTCCCACGAGTTTTAGTTGATTAACCTCTCGTTTTCTACCCTATTTAGAACCTTTGAGCCTGCTGTCCGGAAATTGAACGATCGCTGTCCAGATTTTGCATCCAAGCTCCTAAGCGAAATCTTCAACCGGAAGCTTCAAAACCTTGTAGAGAACAGCTAACACTTCAATTTGCCAAACTCATTGGTTCCCAAAACCCAATTAATCGATACAACTATCTTTTGAGAGAAGGAAAGGAGAACAACTTTTAAAACTCAAATTAGAGTAAGATGAGATAGAAAGCTAAGATAGGTAAGGAATAAAATCTATGAACTTACTTAAGCTTTCATAAATCATTTGATACTTTGAAATTAAGGTTTTCAAAATATCCTAAGGACGACCAAGCTTGGGTTACTACGGTCGGAATAGCTCTGATACCAACTTTGTGAGGACCCCGGTTTATTCGGCTTGTACTGTTTAACCATCTACTTGGTCCTAACAGTACAAATCAAATAAACCAAGCCTCGAGATATGTATACTTCCCAGAAATGCAGTATACACACCCCGTTACAAAATCATGCATCAATTCCATTCATACACATAGAGCCGAAGCAAAAGCACAACTGAGAGACAGATAATATAAAGAGAGTTATTACAAAAGAGAGGCCGACCGGCCAAAAGTCATACCAATAAGGAAATACACAGCGGAAGCAAAATGGCCATAAGATGGCGATAAACAAAAGACAATCGGTGTGCCTTTACCCACAAGGCAACCAACCGGACCGCCAAGCTAATCGTCCCAGACGGCGCCGCAACACAACTCACAAAAGTGAGGCCCTTGGGGCTCACCTTCTTCCTCTGCAACAATTAATATTAAGCAAGCGGATGAGTACAAAACTTGTTTTTGTACTGCAAGACTGACGTGTGAGATAACAGAACTATAATTAACTACACGCAAGCTTTATTTAAGTGGATGAGGCTCGACTTATTTTCAAAGATGAAGCAAGTTTTCATTTGCAATAAGGTAATAGATTCAAGCAAGTTTGCAATTAACTTTTATTGTTCAAATAAAGAGAGACAATAATAACAATAGATAGAGAACAACACCAACCTAGAAGTGACTAACCCATAGTCACCACAACAATAGCATGAAGTACCCCTTCATACCACCCAGGTCAAGTTTAAGTTTTTAAAAGGTTGTAGTCTAGTTCTTGCACGACCTTACCAAGCATGTCCATAACCTAGGACGAGGCTATTCGAATAGTTTTAACCCTGCAGGGGTGTACCAATGTACCCACACGATAGACCGCCTTTCCACCAGCCACGATTAGCACACTTCCTATGGTGTGCAGGCATGGCTAAGTCTAACAAGACGCTTTCCAATGGACGATGCTAATTAAGAGCCGCAACCCACGGGAGAAAGACACATTAGACAGCCTAACCGGCCTGCTAATGCTCCCCTCCAACAACACACACACACAAGAACACACCCACCGACCAGCTCATAATTAACACCTTCCAAAGTACTGAGTCAAGAGAGGTTCCATATCCCCCTCGTGTGGTTAGCACGCAATAAGCGCTTGGCTTAGTGACACAAGTAACTCGGTCCTTGGGGACTTAGGCACCATTCCACATACCCAACAGATCACATCAACATACCATTGTGCCCAAGTCAAGATATAGTTTTGTTTTCAATTTTTGATTTGTAAATCAATAAAACACAAGGGTTGGACATAATGGAGTAGTATAAGTAGTTATGTGATCAAGATCACCGACTAAGTCGATGATCGCCCAATACTACCGATAACTAGGCATGGCTAAGCAATATTCATTCGTAATCTACTAAGTGATAAGAGTTCATCCATCGAACTCTAACCACAGCAAATAACCTAGGCTCAGGTAGTAGAGGATAACCATTTACCTACAGATTATGCAACTAGAGGTCTAACTAGTCAATTTAACAACAAAGTAGCAATGCATACATAGAAGTTAAACAAAATATTAGACTTTAAAAGTAATGGGATCAATGGGAAATGATCAAACTGCTTGCCTTCGTGCTGTGGCTCAATTTGTTGCGGAGGGTCGTTCTCGGGGTTACCGCAAATGTCGAATCCTAAGCGAAAGAGCGAAAACAACCAATAAGACGAGCAACACTTAAACAAAAGAGCAAGCAAAAATTTTCCAAATGCGACGAAATTTATACACAAGGTAGAATACGAGTATACCTAGACATAGGAACTGGAAAAACCTAATTTGGATTTGTGGTGCAAAAGATATGCTCTAAAAACCTATTTTCGGCCAAAAATGGTACCCTTAATTAGCACTGTAGCAAAAATATTTTCTAGGAAGGTTTTGAAGCTGAAATTTTTATGGTAGCTACCTACTGGTATAGTGATAACCCATATAAAATTTCAGGTCATTTGGAGTTATATTGAAAGAGTTATGATTTTTCTAAATTGTTTAGGGTATTAAACTAAAATAGGACCCTTATGATTTTTAAAGACAGTAAAATTTGTGACACCAATTTTCCTAGCAAATAAACCAGCAGTGGAAGCTAATCCAATTGGATTCATACAAAAAGGAGCTATAGACAAAAAGATGTGCATTTTACAATTTGCTAAAAGTTCTGAAAACAGTATTAAGTTCACTTGTTTATTATTTTTGAAAATGGTTTTCCAGGTTTGATCATGGTCTACAATTATTTTTCTATTTAAGTTCAAGTTATAAGGAAGCTAAAAAAATTGGAATCATCTAATTTGGAGCTAAGATGACAAAGATATGAAAATGACAAGACCCTAAAGCGATACTGATTTCTGGACTTCGCATTTTCGGGAACTTCCTAACACCCCGGAGACGTGGACGAACTAGAGCCGTTGATCTCAGATCGGACGTCCCGGTTGAACCACACGCGTTACATGTGAGGCGAGTGCGCGAAGAGGTGGCGACGTGGAGAGTCGAGGGCGTAGATCTCTAGATCGGACGACCGCCAATGGGCCACGTCGCCCCCGATCTGGAGCTCCGTCCGACAAAAGAGGAGCTCCCGGCCGCGAGTTTGTTCGGCGTGTCGCCGGCGAGGATCGCCACGGCGACGCTGGCCAAGGGCCAAAATGGGATCCTAGCACTATTGCGCACCTAAGGGCAGCCGGGGTTTCGCCGGAGGTGGACGGAAACGGCGGTGCGACGCGACGGAGCGGAGGAAGTGCTACGGCCGAAAGCGAAAACAACGACAAGGCTAAGCTACGCGCAAATGGACAGGTGCAAAAGCTATGACGGGGTCCTACGGACTTAACGCGACCAACCGGAGCCCATATGGTAGCCGACGGCGAGCCGGAGGCTAACGGCGGCGGCGGCGCGACCGAAACAGGAAACCATGGCTAGGGTGCAGCAAAAACTAAACGGGGAAGAGCTTAAGCTTACCAGGGGTTCACTGAAGATGATGACGGGGTTTTGGTGGACGGAGGATGAACGGAGCAGCCCGGCGATGAAGTCCCGCGGCGATGCGAAAAGCTTCACCGAGGAGGGGTCAACCTGGGCCAAGCTAGCAACACCGGGTGGTACCATGAGCTTCGCAATATCACAGAGAAGCTCCAGGAGGCAGGGATTTGGAATTGGGGGTCTTACCGGCACGGGAGAAGAAAGGGGGTACTGGCAGCCGCGAGCTTTGAAAACTCCAATCTCCGCTGCTTCTGAAGAGGAAACCCAAAATAGAGTGAGGGTTAAGCACCACAGAGGTAAGAGGATGCAACAGGAGCAAGGAGGGAGCCAGGGAACCACTGTGATACCGCCTTCACCGTGAGCTTGAAGCTCGGCAATGGCGGCCGAAGCGGTTTCGGGGTTTTAGAGCTCAAACACACACAG
Source organism: Ampelocalamus luodianensis (assembly GCA_036346255.1). Lineage (NCBI taxonomy): Eukaryota > Viridiplantae > Streptophyta > Magnoliopsida > Poales > Poaceae > Ampelocalamus > Ampelocalamus luodianensis. Next base: position 65,814,940 of record CM070620.1, on the reverse strand, counting down.
AGAGTACTAGCTCGAGTTGCGCAAAGGTGAAAGGGAGGTCAAGGAGGGAGCAAGGGGGGCTTAAGTAGGAGAGGAAGGCAAGGAGCAACGGCAGCAAGCCTCGGACGCCCGCGCCTCTCCACGGTCGTGACGAGCGACGGGAGCAGGTGAGCAGTGGACTTTCGGGGGCGACCGCACGACGAGCATTAAATGCACTGCCGAGACCCGTTGCGAGGTGGCCTAGCTCTGCGCTCCAACCACCCCCTGCCATGGCGCTGCTGACGCGAGCTCTGGCGCTGCGCCGCGCGAGCGAGAGGAAGGCGACGACAGCCAGCCGTCCGATTCGCATCCAACGGCTATCACGCGATCGCGTTGAAACGGCCGTGAGCAAACGTCCACCGTCCGATGGAAATCCAACGGTCGAGAGACAGAGGGCAACCGGAGTTGTCCGAATGCATACACGGACGTGAGCCGTTCGATGGAGATCCAACGGTCGACGACGCACGCGCCCGCTTCGACCGCGCCAAAGGCGATTAGTTGGCTCGGTCGAGTCAAGTGACTCGAGCCCGAGCCTGACTCGAGTCCAATGAACAGTGTAGACCAGATAGGATTTGATTTTTGAAGCTGAAACTTTGGGGATTTAATTGAGGTATCAAATCCACTCCAAAATTTATGAAATTTTAACTGGTGCGTCCTGACCTCAGGGTTAACCTTCCATAAAATTTCCAGAGATTTTTGTGCACTAGAATTTTCTCAAGAAATTCCAGAAGGTTAAATCAGAGGTTTGACCAAGGTTTGACTTGCCTCTAAAATATTTCAATTAATTTCCAAAAATTATGAAATAATTCAGAGGTGTCACCAAGCAACCTTGGAACCCAGGAAAATTATTGCCAAGGGTTTGACACAAGATTTCACCCATAAGGTTTTGACTTGAGATAAATGAGGGTTTTGATTTTGAATTTCCCAAAATTCCTTTACAAGGATTTCAGAAAAGTTCAAGAGTGAAAGGATGAAAGAAAAAGTTTTAATTTACCCTCATTTTATTACATTTGAAACACAAGCCAAATTGGGGATGTTACAGTGATCTTGATCACACAATTGCTATTATTATTCCATTATGTCCAACCCTTGTGTTTTACCATTTTGCAAATCAAAAACTGAAAACAAAAATTATATCTTGGCTTGGGCACAATGGTATGTTGGGCGATCTGTTGGGTGTGATTGGAATGGTGCCTAAGTCCCTAAGGACCGAGTTACTTGTGCCATTGATCCAAGCAATTATTGCGTGCTAACCACACGAGGGGGATATGGAACCTCTCTTGACTAAGTACTTTGGGAGGTGTTAATTATGAGCTGGTTGGTGGGTGTGTTCTTGTGTGTGGTGTTTGGAGGGGAGCATTGGCAGACCGGTTAGGCTGTCTAATGTGTCTTTCTCCCGTGGGTTGCGGCTCTTAATTAGCATCGTCCATTGGAAAGCGTCTTGTTAGACTTAGCCATGCCTGCATACCAAAGGAAGTGTGCTAACCGTGGTGGTGGAAAGGCGGTATATCGTGTGGGTACATTGGTACACCTGCAGGGTTAAAACTATTCGAATAGCCTCGTCCTAGGTTATGGACACGCTTGGTTATTTCCCACAAGAACTAGACTACAACCTTTTAAAAAAACTTAAACTTGACATGGGTGGTATGAAGGGGTACTTCATGCTATTGTTGTGGTGACTATGGGTTAGTCACTTCTAGGTTGGTTTTGTCATCTATCTATTGTTATAATTGTCTCTCTTTTATTTGAACCATAAAAGTTAATTGCAAACTTGCTTTGAATCTATTAACTTATTGCAAATGGAAACTTGCTTTTATTTGAAAATAAGTCGAGCCTCATCCACTTAAATAAAGCTTGCATGTAGTTAATTATAGTTCTGTTATCTCACACGTCAGTCTTGCAGTACAAAAACAAGTTTTGTACTCATCCGCTTGCTTAATATTACTTGTTGCGGAGGAAGAAGGTGAGCCCAAGGGCCTCACTTTTGTGAGTGTGTTCTTGCGCTGTTTGGGACGATTAGCTTGGCGGTCCGGTTGGTTGCCTTGTGGGTAAAGGCACACCGATTGGCTTTGTTTATTGCCATCTTATGGCCCTTTTGCTTCCATTGTTTAAGTTAGTAGCTTATGTGTTTTTTGGCAGTCGGCCTCTCTTTGTAATAACTCTCTTTATATTATCTATGTCTCTCGGTTGTGCTTTTGCTTGGCTCTATGTGTATGAATGGAATTGATGCATGATTTTGTAACAGGTGTGTATCTGCATTTTAGGAAGTATACATATCTCGAGGCTTAGTTTATTTGATTTGTACCGTTAGGACCAAGTGGATGGTTAAACAGTACAAGCCGAATAAACAGGGTCCTCACAAAGTTGGTATCGAGCCATTCCGACCGTAGTAACCCAAGCTTGATCGTCTTTAGGATATTTTGGAAAACTTAATTTTCAAAATATCAAATGATTTTTGAAAGCTTAAGTAAGTTCTCAGATTTTATTCCTTACCTATCTTAGCTTTCTATCTCATCTTGCTCTAATTTGAGTTTTAAAAGTTGTTCTCCTTTCCTCCTCTCAAAAGATAGTCATTATCGTTTAAATTGGGTTTTGGGAACCAATGAGCTTGGCAAATTGAAGTGTTAGCTGCCCTCTACAAGGTTTTGAAGCTTCCGAAGTTGAAGATTTCAATTAGGTGGCTTGGATGCGAAATCTGGACAGCGAGCATTCGATTTCCGGACAGCAGGCTCAAAGGTTTCTAAATAGGGTAGAAAATGAGAGGTTAATCAACTAAAACTTGTGGGAATAAGAGGGTAAGATGTGATACTAGTTAGCTAAGTACCTAACGCTAATTTTGTCGCCTTAACCTTGATCTTTAGTAGTGTTAGACTTGTCGTAGTGTGCTGAAATTTTTATCTTCTCACACTATTACTCGTTCATTCCATACGGGTTAATGGCATTTAGAAGTTGAGCTTGGTTTGGCGTTTCCTTGCTGTTTTGGAACTTCTTTGGAAACATTTAAAGTTTGTTTACTTGCTGTTTTTGGCTTTCGGTTAGGGTGATGTCTCATTCCCCTAATCGTTAGCTTTTCGCTTTCATCAACTTCTAATGTTAGCGCTTTGGTTTCTAACCTAAGTTTCTTGAACCAGGATGGCTGGAGGTTGTAACAGCCCTAACTTAGGGTTTGTATTTCAAATGTAAAATTTTGAGGAGAAATAAAAACTTTTGTTGTCTCTTCAAATCATTTGGAAGTTTTCCAAATTTTCCCTAGCAATTTCCAATTTGTAGAATTTAATTCTTGTAATTGGAAATTGTTGTTATCAGATTCTTAGCCTTCAAACTTGTGATCATCCTCTGAAACTATTTTTCCTAGCATCTTGATCATCCTATCTACCTCCCTGAATTATTTCACAAATTTTAGATTTTGTTTGCTATTTCAAATGGCCAAGTCAACTCTGTTTGAAATCTGGTCAAACTCCCTGTACAGCAGCTTGTGAATTTTCTCTAGAACAATGCAGTGCATAAAAAGTTCTGGAAAAATTATACAAGGTTGTCCTCTGTCCCTAGTAGCTACCATAAAAATTTCGAAATTTTTGGAGCTCAGGAGCTACCTCTAAAAATTCCCCAAACCTTCTCTGTCTTTTAAATCAAATTCTAAAAGTACTGTTCCTCGGGCCCGAACCCAACTCAGGCTCGAGTCCGACTCGCACCACTTGACTCGGCCGCACCGCCTAGCTGCACTGCTGTGCGAGTCAATCGATCGTAACCGTCCGATGAAGATCGAGCGATCCACGTCGCGTATGCAACCGACTGTCGAATGCATACACCAATCCCACCGTCCGTTTTAGATCCAGCGGTCGGTGTGTTCTGATCAAATCAAACCACCGGTTCGCACCGCTTGTTTATCGCCGACATGTGGGTCCCACTGTCGGCATCAACCTCGTCTTCTCCGCACCTCACCGGAGCTCGCGGCGTGCGTGCATGTTTGCCACGTACCTGCGTCGCCGCCACCTTTATGCCCTCGTGTCCGGTGGGAGGCATCGCGTGACTTCATAAAAGCCACGAGCTCATCCACTTCTTCTCCTTTGCGTTCTCGTGTTATCTCCGCCCGATTTCTTGTTTGGCGGAGAAGGAAACGAAAGTAGCACCGCGCGTTGGAGAAGCCCTTGAGCCGCAACCTCACCATCGTGAACCACACTCGGTCGCATCCATTTTTCCCATCCCGAGCTCGTGGCATCCGGTGAATCGTCCGAGCCACTTCTTCGTCCCCAACTCCGTTGGTCTCGGCTCTGCAAGCTTGCTAGTGCTCGGTGAGTTTCGGCCGACACTTGGTCGCCGGATCGCATTGATGCAATGAAGCTAATGATGGCTTCATTTTTGTCTTTGGTGCATCGTTGAGGCCGCGCGACCCTTTCTTCTCCAATCACGGTGTTCGCCGCCGTGGCAATTCCGGCGCCTCGGACCTTCTTCTTGACGTTATCTTGTGCTTATTGCTCCCGGAGTCGGCGATTCCGTGGCGCACCTTCCCGGCTTCTCGAAGTGCAGTAGCGTCTTCTCTGCGAGCCGTAGCTTCTTCTCCGCCTCCGGCGTCGTGAGCCCATCTCCGCGACCATTGGGCTCAGCGTCACCGCCACCGGGTTCGTGAGGTCTTTGCGAACCTTAAGGTACCACTCACTCGTCTTGAAACTCACCGGTTTGCTAGATCACTGCGCGCCGCGCCGCCGCCGTCCGTGCGTCGACGAGCCGCCGCGGCTTAGTTATCGCTAAACACGGTTACTGTTAGGTCAGCGACTTGTGGGCCTCTCTGTGTTAAGCTTTGTTTTAGGATTCAAATCTAATCGTTTTAATTCTCTCGAGTCTCGTTATGTGGGCGGAATGTCGGTTAGGGATTGTGTAGTTTTGTTAATCGTTTTCTCTTTCATGAAGCGTATTTTCTTTGGGCATATGTGTTAGGATTACGTTGTTAAGCGAAGGCGTATTCTTTGAATACGCCTTGGCGTCACCTTATGCGAGCGATCGCTCGTCGACATTTTCGCGGCGGGCCCCTGTCGATGGTCAGGGCTAGCCGTGCGCCGTAGAAGAAGTATTAAGTGCTTTAGTATTTACGAAATGCGTTTACATTGCCTTTGTTAAATCAATTAAACTTGTAAAATGCATAACTAATTCAATTTTTATACAAATTGCATAAAACCGATCTTTGTTAATTTTCATTTTAAATGTTCTATTTATTAAAATTAGTTTCAACCTCGTCTCAGTATCGAAAATCTGTTAAATGATTAATTGATGCTTTATGCATTTTCCAAAATTAGAAAATTCATATCTTTCTCAATAATTGTCCAAATCCAATAACCCAATTTCAGTAAAATTTCATTTTCAGTATACTAACTATTAGGATAGGTTTTACACACTGTTTTTGTTCATGAAAATTTGTTAAGTAATTAACTAGTGACATGTTGTGTTTTTAGCTTAGAAAATTCATAGAAAATTATTAATAACTTAAAATAATTTGTTCTCTGTTTCTAAAATTTTGTTATATCTTGCTTAGGTTCTGTATGAGTTTTGGCTTGTTTGGTGATTGTTGTATGTTTGAGTTTTGTCGGTGTTATTCGTTCTTATTTCTTTGTTATGTTCGATCGTTAGGCTTCGATATTTGCGGCAACCACGAGGACGATCCTCCGCACCATATTGAGCAACAGCGGCCGAAAGCGGTTTGATCATGATTAATCCGATATTTTAAAGTTTAATATTTTGTTTCAATTTGTATGTATGCATCGCTTAATTTGTGTTAAAATGGTTAGCTAAATCTGTAGATGCATATCCTGTAGGCAAATATTGGTCTCTACTACGAGCCTAGGTTATTTCTTTGTGATTAGAGGTATTTGGATGATCTCTTGTCACTTAGTAGATCCGGGTCAACTTGCTTAGACATGCTTAGCTATCGGTAGAAGCTGGCGGTTATCGACTTTAGTCGGTAACCTTGATCACACTAAAATTTACTACAACTTTATGTTTCAGACATTTTGCTATGCTTACTTGCAAAACTAAAACCAAAAACAAAAATGATTTGGGACGGGCACAATGGTAAGAATGGTGTGATCTTTTGGGTGTGATCGGAAAGGTGCCCGGTCAATTAAGGACCGAACATCTTGTGAGTTTTTGTTATCCAGCATTTCGCGTGCTAACCACACTAGAGGGTATGGGACCTCTCTTGACCTAGTACTTTGGCGTGTATTGGTCCCGGTCGCAGGAGGTCGCAGGAGGGACGGAGGTGGGAGCATGGTAGTTGTCCGAAAAGCTTTATCCCGAGTGGGTAGTTGTCTTTCGGCTTTACCATGTAGCGTATGGTGTTTCTACCCATACGAGCGGCTCGGGGTTGATACACAATATTGGAAACAGTCTCGTAGGACTTAGTGTGCGGCATACCTTGGAAGTGTGCTTTGGCTTAAAGGCGATGCGAGGTGTGGGTGCGATGGTACACCTGCGGGGTTAAAACTATTCGAATAGCCTCGTCCTAGGTCAATTATGGACACGCTTGGGTAAGCTTATCGAGAGTTAGAGCGCAACATTTAAATTAAAACTTGATGGGTGGTACGAATGCGGGATTCGTGCTATTGTTGTGGTGACTATTGGGATAGTCACTTCTAGGTTGTTTATCTTTCGCTTTGTTATTATTATCCTTCTTTGTTATTTCAATCTTAAAAATGAATTGCAAACTTGCCTTTAAAATGTATTATATTATTGCAAATGAAAGTTGGCTTTATGCAAATGAAACATATGGCCTCCACTAAACAAGCTGCATGTAGCATATGAGCAGTGCGCTAGTTCACACGTCGGTCTTGCGGGTACAAAGACAATCTTTGTACTGTGTGCTTTGCTTAATGTTTTGTTGCAGAGGAAGAAGGTGAGCCTCGGGGCCTCACTTACGTGAGTCTTTGTCGCCGTGGGTGACGACTAGGCTTGGCGGTCGGTCGCCGATGCCTTGTGGGTTGAAGGCACACCGATTGGCTTTGTTTATAGCCATCTTATGGCACTTTGCTTCATTTGTCGTTACTCGTTATTTGTGTATCTCGTGGCACAATCGGCCTATATGCGTAATATTGTTACTATTTGTTTATCTTCCGTTTGGAAGTGTGGTGTTTGGACTCTATGTGTGGAATGGAGTTGATGTCTAATTTTGTACAGGGTGTGTATCTTGCTTTCAGGAAGTATACATATCTCGAGATCGATTTATTTGATTTGTGATGCTAGGACCGGTGGTTGGTTAAGCATTACAAACCAAATAAGCTGGGTCCTCACAAAGTTGGTATCGAGCCATTCGACCGTAGTAACCCAAGCATAGTCGTCCTTAGGATATTTTGAAAGTCTTATTTTCAAATCATAAAAGGTTTATGAAAACCTAGGCGATTCTCGATTTTATTCCTTACCTATCTTAGCTTTCCACTCTCATCTTACTCTAATTTAAGTTTTGAAACTTGGTTTCTCTCTTCACCTTTCAAAAGATAGTTACTACAGGTGGAATTAGTTTGGGGAGAACCATGAAGTTTAATCCAACTAAAACTTGTGGGGATAATAGGGTAAGATGTAAAGGGAGTAGTTATGTGTCCGATTTTCTTTGGTCGAACTTTATCCCGCCTTGTGTTTGTTTAATTTTGCTTTCATGAATTTTGGGCTTTCTTGCTCTTAAATTTGCGCTAACTTGTCTTAGTAAAACAGGATGGCCGGAGAACAGCGTGGCGATCGGCAGTGGTCATGATGAGGAGCTTCCCCTCCTCCGACCATGGTGAGGTTCTCGCCGGTCGAGCGAAACCGCATGGACCGACGCGCATCTTGGAGGTTATTGCTAGGAATACCTCCACTCCTGCCGGTGGTGGCGGCCACCAGACTCGCGGAGGACTTGCAGAGTTCCTCCGTACGCAGCCACCGACTTTCTCCCGCTCTGAGGACCCTCTCGATGCGGACGATTGGTGCGCATGGTTGAGCGAAAGCTCAACATAGCTCAGTGTCAGGCGCAGGATAAGGCACTCTTCGCGTCCCACCAGCTTGAGGGCGCGGCACTCTCATGGTGGGAGAACTATCTCGCCATGCAGCCCGCGGGCCATGTGGTCGCGTGGGAGGAGTTGGATCGACTTTTGTCGGGCCCACATCACGATGGTGCGATGAAGTCAAGAAGAAGGAGTTTCTCGCGCTCAAACAAGGGCGCAAATGCGTGACGAGTACCTCTACGAGTTTAATCATCGGCTCGTTATGCTCGGGAGAGGTGGCCTCGGATGAGGCTAGCAGAGAAGTTTATGGATGGCTTGTCCGAGGAGCTGCAGGACAAGCTATCTATTGTAGACTTCTCGACTTTCGTGCCTTGTAGATAAGGCCATTGTTGCGAGCATAAGGCAAAGCGTGGCGAGTCCATAGCGCAAATGGGAGGCACATCGTCTACTTCGCGCGGCCTCGTTCGTCCTCGGTGGGCGGCACTGATGGCCGTTCTTTTGCTCCACCGCGCCGAGACCATCTGCACCAGCTCCGCCCACGCGCACCGTGTTTCAGCCACGTGCGCTGCGATCCAAGAGCAGAGCGGCCTCCGCAATCCGGCGGCCGAGGTTACTTGTTTTATTTGCCACAACAAGGGCCATTATGCGAATGCACGCCTCGAGTGTTGCGCAGCCCTCGCCCTAATGGAGGACGCGGCGGGGAGTGGTCATCCACGACGAGAAGATGATCCGAAGCCCGAGTGCGGCGGCGGTCGAGTCAACCATCTATCGGTGAGGCTCGGGGCGCGGATGTCGTGATTGGTACACTTCTTGTTAATTCTCGCCCCGCCGCAGTATTATTTGATTCTCGAGCATCGCATTCTTTTATTTCAAGATCATTTGCTGCTGTTAGTGGTCTTATTTGTGTTCCTTTGGGAGTTCCGTTGCTCATCCGCTCTCGGGATCGGAAATGAGCCGAGCCAGTGTCGGGATGTTCCTATCATAGTCCAAGGAGTGGGGTTTTAGCAAATCTTATTACGCTTTCGATTCGTGAGTCGGATGTGATTCTTGGCATGGATTGGTTGTCCCAACATTTGGGGAAAATCGATTGTGCCGGAAGATTGTCTACCTTACCGGCCCTTGAGCGAGCAAGTCGGATTTTAGCGCAGTGCGGGGCCACATCTATGTGCATTAGAGACAAAGCCACCTTGCAAATTCAAGATGTTCCCATAGTATCGACTTTGTGGATGTCTTTCCGAAGATTTGCACAGGATGCCTCGGTTCGAGACACGGAGTTTGTCATCGAGTTGCTGCCGTGCTCGCCCGATTTGAAGGCGCGTGTCGATGCCTCCCAATGAGCTAGAAGAATTGAAGAAGCGCTTGGTGAGCTCCAAGCAAAGGGTTTCATCCGTCCAGTTCATCTCCTTGGGGTTGTCCGGTGATCTTTGTGAAGAAGAAGGACAAGACTTTGCGCATGTGTGTTGATTACCGTCCTCTCAATGAAGTGACGGTGAAGAACAAATATCCTCTCGCCCGCATTGATGATCTTTTGACCGGTTATGCGAGCTCGGTGTTCTCCAAGATTGATGCGAGATCGGGCTATCATCAAGTCGGATCGGGTGAGGATATTCAAGACGGCTTTCACTACTCGTTATGGCACGCACGAGTACACCGTCATGTCTTCGGTTTGACCAATGCTCCAGCGTTGTTCATGAACCTTATGAATTCGTATTCATGGAGTATTTGGACAAATTTGTGGTGGTTTTATTGATGACATTCTTATCTATTCCAAGATCAAGGCGAGCATCTTTGAGCATCGAAGATTGTTTTGGGCAAATTGCGGAGCATCACCGATGTATCGAAGTTCAACAAATGTGAGTTCGTTGAAGGAAGTGGCATTCTTGGGCCATGTTCTTTCAGTGGAGGCATAGCTGTGGATCCCAAAGACAAAGTCACGATGTTCTATCTTGGGGCCACCAAGTCGATCCAGCGATGTGCGGAGTTTTCTTGGTTTAGTGGCTACTATCGCGCTTTATCGAGAACTTCTCCAAGATCGCAGCCGATGGTGAATTGCTTAAGAAGGACAAGAAGTTTGTATGGTCCTCTGCTTGTGATGAGAGCTTTCGGGAGCTCAAGCGGCGATTGACTTCACTCAGTCCTTACTCTTCCCGATATCCACAAGAGCTTCGATATTTATTGCGATGCCTCTCGTCGGGGACTCGGATGTGTTCTTATGCGGGAAGGCAAGGCGGTTGCCTATGCATCCAGCAATTGAGGCCTCATGAGCTCAACTATCCCACCCATGATTTAGAGCTTGTCTGCGAGAGTTCATGCACTCAAGATTTGGCGGCATTATTTGATCGGAAACGGCGTGAGGTGTATTCCGACCACAAGAGTTTGAAATACTTGTTCACTCGGCCAGATCTGAACCTCGAGCGAGAGAGATGGCTAGAATTGATCAAAGATTATGACATGGGTATTCGATATCATCCGGCAAAGCCAATGTGGTTCTTGATGCACTTAGCGAAAAGTGTATTGCAATACTCTAATGATCCAAGAGCGACAAGAACTCGCATTGCTTGCGAGTTTCAGCGTCTCAACTTGGGTTTGGTTGAACATGGTTCCCTTTGTCGCCTTGGTTGTGCAACCAACCTTGGTGGATCAAGTCAAGCGACACTGACAATCGGATGATGGTGTGGGTAAAATCAGCGAGAATATCAAGGGTGGATCAGCCAAGTGTTTCCACGTAAGATGAGCACGGTGTTGTATGGTTTGGGCAGCGTCTTGTGGTCCCAAAGGTCCGGAGTTGCGGGATTTGATTCTTCAGAGGCCCATGATTCGCCTTTGTCCATCCATCCGGGGCCACTAAAATGTACCAAGATCTGCGTCGAGAGATTCTCGGTGGACTCGCATGAAGCGAGATTGCGTGTTCGTTGCCGATCGGCGTATGTTGTCGCGTGAAGGCCGAGCATCGGCGTCCGCAGTCTCCTCCGACCCTTGCCTATACCGAGTGGAAGTGGGATTCGTTGGTATGGACTTCATCACTGGTCTACCGTACTTCTTCGGGAAGGATGCTATCCGGGTGGTTATTGACCGATTGACAAAAGTAGCACATTTTACGCCGGTGTGTACCGCCCTTAGCGTCGATAAATTGGCGATCTCTATATCTCCGCATTGTGAGCTTGCATGGTGTGCCACGAACGATTGTGTCGATCGTGGCTCTCTTTTCGCTTCGGCTATGGCACGATTTACGTGAAGCCATGGGGACCCGTCTTTCTTTCAGCTCGACCTATCATCCTCGGTGATGGTCGGACGGGCGAGTCAACCAAGTTCTTGAAGATATGCTCCGTGCTTGTGTTCTTTCCTATGGGAAGAATTGGGAGAAGTGCCTACCGCTTGCCGAAGTTCTCCTACAACAACGACTTCGAGGCTAGTCTCGGTATGGCACCGTTTGAGGCTTTGTATGGGAGGCGATCACGAACCCCATTGAACCGGTCGTCGGCGGGAGAGCGGTTCTTTGGCTCGATTCCATCAATGAGGTGAAAGTCAAGTGCGATTGATTCGTGAGCACTTGCGCGTAGCTCGACCCGAGCGTAAGAGCTATGCGGTCGGCGTCGCCGTGAGTTGAGTTTCGGCCCAATGACTTTGTGTATCTCAAAGTCTCACCTCGAAGGACATCGTCGTTTGGTGTCAAGGGCAAGCGGCTCCTCGATATGTCGGGCGTATCGCATCATCAAGAAAGTGGGAGCCGTTGCATACAAGTTGGAGTTGCCGGCTACACTCGAAGGGTGCATGATGTTTTCCATGTGTCACAATTGAAGAAGTGCCTCCGTATTCCGATTGAGGAAACACCATTGGAAAATATCGATGTGCGTGAAGATCTGTCTTATCGTGGCGTCCGTTCGTATCCTCGAAGAAGTCGAACGCAGAGCGAGGAACCGTGTGATCAAGTTCCTCAAAGTTCGGTGGTCGAACCACTCGAGGATGAAGCCACTTGGGAGCGGGAAGATCGTCTCGAGCAAATTACCCATCCTTCTTCTCCCGGTGATCGAGAATCTGGGTGAGATTCTGTAAGGGGAGATTTGTAACAACCCTAACTTAGGGTTTGTATTTCAAATGTAAAATTTTGAGGAGAAATAAAAACTTTTGTTGTCTCTTCAAATCATTTGGAAGTTTTCCAAATTTTCCTAGCAATTTCAATTTGTAGAATTTAATTCTTGTAATTGGAAATTGTTGTTATCAGATTCTTAGCCTTCAAACTTGTGATCATCCTCTGAAACTATTTTTCCTAGCATCTTGATCATCCTATCTACCTCCCTGAATTATTTCAAATGGCCAAGTCAACTCTGTTTGAAATCTGGTCAAACTCCCTGTACAGCAGCTTGTGAATTTTCTCTAGAACAATGCAGTGCATAAAAAGTTCTGGAAAAATTATACAAGGTTGTCCTCTGTCCCTAGTAGCTACCACAAAAATTTCGAAATTTTTGGAGCTCAGGAGCTACCTCTAAAAATTCCCCAAACCTTCTTTGTCTTTTAAATCAAATTCTAAAAAGTCTTGTTCCTCGGGCCCGAACTCAACTCGGGCTCGAGTCCGACCGCACCACTTGACTCGGTCGCACCGCCTAGCTGCACCGCGCGCGAGTCCAATCGATCGTAACCGTCCGATGAAGATCGAACGATCCACGTCGCGTATGCAACCGACCTGTCCGAATGCATACACCAATCCCAGCCGTCCGTTTTAGATCCAACGGTCGGTGTGTTGCTGATCAAATCAAACCACCGGTTCGCACCGCTTCGTTTGTCGCTGACATGTGGGTCCCATCTGTCAGCATCAACCTCGTCTTCTCCGCACCTCACCGGAGCTCGCGGCCGTGCGTGCATGTTTGCCACGTACCTCGTCGCTGCCACCTTTATGCCCTCGTGTCCGGCTGGGAGGCATCGCCGTGACTTCATAAAAGCCCTGAGCTCATCCACTTCTTCTCCTTTGCGTTCTCGTGTTATCTCCGCCCGATTTCTTGTTTCGGCCGGAGAAGGAAACGAAGGTAGCACTGCCGCGTTGGAGAAGCCCTTGAGCCCGCAACCTCACCATCGTGAACCACACTCGGTGCCGCATCCATTTTCCCATCCCGAGCTCGTGGCATCCAGTGAATCGTCCGGAGCCACTTCTTCGTCCCCAACTCCGTTGGTCTCGGCTCTGCAAGCTTGCTAGTGCTCGGTGAGTTTCGGCCGACACTTGGTCGCCGGATCGCATTGATGCTTGAAGCTAATGATGGCTTCATTTTTGTCTTTGGTGCATCGTTGAGGCTGCGACCCTTTCTTCTCCAATCACGGTGTTCGCCGCCGTGGCAATTCGGCCGCCTCGGACCTTCTTCTTCGACGTTATCTTGTGCTTATTGCTCCCGGAGTCGAGGCGATTCCGTGGCGCACCTTCCCGGCTTCTCAAAGTGCAGAGCGTCTTCTCTGCGAGCCGTAGCTTCTTCTCCGCCTCCGCCGTCGTGAGCCCATCTCCGCGACCATTGGGCTCAGCGTCACCGTCACCGGGTTCGTGAGGTCTTTGCGAACCTTAAGGTACCACTCACTCGTCTTGAAACTCACCGGTTTGCTAGATCACTGCGCGGCGCGCGCTGCGTCCGTCGCGCTTGCCGACGAGCGCGTGCGGCTTAGTTATCGCTAAACACGGTTACGTTAGGTCAGCGACTTGTGGGCCCTCTACGTGTTAAGCTTTGTTTTAGGATTCAAATCTAATCGTTTTAATTCTCTCGAGTCTGTTATGTGGGCGGAATGTCGGTTAGGGATTGTGTAGTTTTGTTAATCGTTTTCTCTTTCATGAAGCGTATTTTTCTTTGGGCATATGTGTTAGGATTACGTTACGTTAAGCGAAGGCGTATTCTTTGAATACGCCTTCGACGTCACCTTATCGAGCGATCGCTCTCGTCGACATTTTCGCGGGCCCTCTCTGCTGGTTGGGGCTAGCCGTGCGCGGTAGAAGAAGTATTAAGTGCTTTAGTATTTACGAAATGCGTTTCATTGCCTTCGTTAAATCAATTAAACTTGTAAAATGCATAACTAATTCAATTTTTATCCAAATTGCATAAAACCAGTGCTGTTAATTTTCATTTTAAATGTTCTATTTATTAAAATTAGTTTCAACCTCGTCTCTGTATCGAAAATCTGTTAAATGATTAATTGATGCTTTATGCATTTTCCAAAATTAGAAAATTCATATCTTTCTCAATAATTGTCCAAATCCAGCGAACCCAATTCTGTAAAATTTCATTTTCAGTATACTAACTATTAGGATAGGTTTTACACACTGTTTCTGTTCATGAAAATTTGTTAAGTAATTAACTAGTGACATGTTGTGTTTTTAGCTTAGAAAATTCATAGAAAATTATTAATAACTTAAAATAATTTGTTCTCTGTTTCTAAAATTTTGTTATATCTTGCTTAGGTTGCTGTATGAGTTTTGGCTTGTTTTGGTGATTGTTGTATGTTTGAGTTTTGTCGGTGTTATTCGTTCTTATTTGCTGTTATGTTCGATCGTTAGGCTTCGATATTTGCGGCAACCCTGAGGACGATCCTCCGCACCATATTGAGCAACAGCAGCCAGGCAAGCAGTTTGATCATGATTAATCCCAGTATTTTAAAGTTTAATATTTTGTTTCAGCTGTATGTATGCATCGCTTAATTTGTGTTAAAATGGTTAGCTAAATCCTGTAGATGCATATCCTGTAGGCAAATATTGGTCTCTACTACCGAGCCTAGGTTATTTCTTTGTGATTAGAGTCATTGGATGATCTCTTGTCACTTAGTAGATCAGGTCAACTTGCTTAGACATGCTTAGCTATCGGTAGAAGCGGGCGGTTATCGACTTTAGTCGGTAACCTTGATCACACAAAATTTACTACAACTTTATGTTTGACATTTTGCTATGCTTACTTGCAAAACTAAAACCAAAAACAAAAATGATTTGGGCCGGGCACAATGGTAAGAATGGTGTGATCTTTTGGGTGTGATGGAAAGGTGCCGGGTCAATTAAGGACCGAACATCTTGTGAGTTTTTGTTATCCAGCATTTCGGCGTGCTAACCACACTAGAGGGTATGGGACCTCTCTTGACCTAGTACTTTGGCGTGTATTGGTCCCGGGTCGCAGGAGGTCGCGGGAGGGACGGAGGTGGGAGCATGGTAGTTGTCCAAAAGCTTTATCTGAGTGGGTAGTTGTCTTTTCGGCTTTACCATGTAAGCGTATGGTGTTTCTACCCATCTGAGCGGCTCGAGGTTGATACACAATATTGGAAACAGTCTCGTAGGACTTAGTGTGCGGCATACCTTGGAAGTGTGCTTTGGCTTAAAGGCGGTGCGAGGTGTGGGTGCGATGGTACACCTGCAGGTTAAAAACTATTCGAATAGCCTCGTCCTAGGTCAATTATGGACACGCTTGGGTAAGCTTATCGAGAGTTAGGCGCAACATTTAAATTAAAACTTGATGGGTGGTGCGAATGCGGGATTCGTGCTATTGTTAATGGTGACTATTGGGATAGTCACTTCTAGGTTGTTTATCTTTCGCTTTTGTTATTATTATCCTTCTTGTTATTTCAATCTTAAAATGAATTGCAAACTTGCCTTTAAAAGCTGTATTATATTATTGCAAATGAAAGTTGGCTTTATGCAAATGAAACATATGGCCTCCACTAAACAAGCTGCATGTAGCATATGAGCAGTGCGCTAGTTCACACGTCGGTCTTGCGGGTACAAAGACAATCTTTGTACTCGTGTGCTTTGCTTAATGTTTTTGTTGCAGAGGAAGAAGGTGAGCCTCGGGGCCTCACTTACGTGAGTGTCTTTGTCGCCGTGGGTGACGACTAGGCTTGGCGGTCGGTCGGATGCCTTGTGGGTTGAAGGCACACCGATTGGCTTTGTTTATAGCCATCTTATGGCACTTTTGCTTCATTTATCGTTACGTTATTTGTGTATCTCGTGGCACCGTCGGCCTATATACGTAATATTGTTACTATTTGTTTATCTTCCGTTTGGAAGTGTGGTGTTTGGACTCTATGTGTGGAATGGAGTTGATGTCTAATTTTGTACCGGTGTGTATCTTGCTTTCAGGAAGTATACATATCTCGAGATCGATTTATTTGATTTGTGATGCTAGGACCGGTGGTTGGTTAAGCATTACAAACCAAATAAGCCGGGTCCTCACAGAGGTACTCGTAGCGGCCGTGGTCGTGACTGGTTTGGATGAGAGCTCCGCCTCCTCCAACCATGGTGAGTCCTTCTTGGTCGAGCGCAACCGTTCGGAGGGCGGGAGGGTCTGCTGGATGTTATTGCGCGCAACACCTCCGCCCTTTCCGGTGCCTCGGGATGCAGGCAGCGGGTGGACATCGACCTCGTGGGGTTTGGTGAGTTTCTTCGCACTCGGCCCCACGTTCTCGGTCCGAGGACCCTTTGGGCCATGACGATCGGTTGCGTCGAGTTGGCGTAAGCTCGGCGTTGCTCGGTGCTGGACCGGGACAGGGCACTCTTTGCCTCCCATCGGCTTGAGGGCGCACTCTCTGGTGGGAGAACTTCTTGGCCATGCAGCCCGCCGCCACCTTTGTCTCTTGGGATGAGTTCGGACGGCGTTCGTCGAGCTCACATCCTGCCGGCTTGATGAAGTCAAGAAGAAGGAGTTTCTCGCTCAAGCAAGGGCGTAAGTCGGTGATGGAGTACATGCGAGTTCAACCACTTGGCTCGTTATGCTCCATCCGAGGTGGCCACCGATGAGGCCAAGCGGGAGAAGTTCATGGAGGGTTTGTGCGAGGAGCTGCAAGGCGGGCTCTCCATTGTGGACTTTGCCGACTTTCATGCTTTGGTGGACAAGGCCATTGTTGCCGAGCACAAGGCCAAGGCGCTGGCGAGTCCCATAGCGCAAGTGGGAGGCCCGTGTCCGCACAGCCGGCCTCTCCGCCCCCGTGTCGGCCCGCCCGAGGCCCGTTCGTGGCTTCACTACCACCGAGGCCGGCCGGCTCCTCGCCCTCTGCGCAGCCGTGCCCGATCCACGTCGCGCTGCGAACCGGCGAGTGGCCCCGCAATCCGGTGCCGGGGTCACTTGCTTTTCATGCAACCGAAGGGCATTATGCCAATAGTTGCCCTAACGGGGTGGAGCGGCCCTCGTCCTAATGGAGGGCGCGGCAGGAGGTGGTCCTCCCGAGATCGAGAATGTTGTCCCGCTACCCAAGGCGTGGGTAGTGGCGCGTCAACCTCATCTCCGCGGAGGAGGCATAGGAGGCACCGGCGTCGTGTTGGGTACCCTTTCGGTTAACTCTTTCCACCTTTCTGATTTTGTTTGATTGAGCGCATCTCATTCGTTTGTTTGAGTCTTTTCTTCTTTGTGGGAGGTCTTCTTTTACTCCATTGTTGGTCCCATTGCTCATTCGCTCTCCCGGTTCGGAGATGAGAGCTGAGTGCGAGTGTAGGGATGTCCTGTTGAGATAGAAGGGTAGGATTCTTGGCAAACCTTATCCTCCTTCGATCGGCGAGCTTAGATGTAATCCTAGGCATGGATTGGTTGTCTCGGCACATGGGACAAATTGATTGCGCTAGGAGGCTCATCTACCTCACGATCCTTCGGCGAGGAGGTTCGCGCAAGAAGGCTGCGGTCCGTATCTCTTCGCGCTCGGCGAAGCCAGACTCTAGATATTAGTGAAGTCGGTGGTATGTGACTTTGTTGATGTCTTCCCGGCGACCTTCGGGGATGCCACGGTTCGAGACCTCGAGTTTGTCATTGAGTTGGTTCCGGTACCGCCCGATTTCAAAGAGGCCTTAGGATGGACCCAATTGAGTTGGTGGAGTTGAAGAAGCGGTGGGTGAGCTTCAAGAGAAGGGTTTCATCCGCCTAGCTCATCTCCACGGGATGCTCGGCAATCTTTGTCCCGAAGAAGGACAAGGCGCTGCGCATGTGCGTTGATTACCGTCCACTTAATGAAGTAGCGGTAAAGAACAAGTACCCTTTGCCCGTATCGATGACCTCTTGATCAATTAAGCGGAGCTCGAGTCTTCTCCAAGATTGATTTGAGAGTGGGATATCATCAAGTTCGGATTCGACACGAGGATATCCCAAAGGCGGCTTTTTCTACTCGTTATGAAGCATGCGAGTATACCGTCATGTCATTCGGCAACCAATGCTCGGCCTTATTCATGAACCTCATGAATTCGGTGTTCATGGAGTATTTGGATAGGTTCGTTGTGGTCTTCATCGATGATATCCTTATCTACTCCAAGGCGATGAGGAACACACCGAGCATTTGAGGCTTGTGTTGGGCAAGCTTCGTGAGTACCGGTGTATGCGAAGTTCGGCAAGTGCGCGTTACGGTTGAAGGAAGTAGCCTTCTTAGGCCATATTCTTTCGGCGGGAGGCGTGGCGTGGATCCTAGCAAGATCGCGATGTGCTTTCTTGAGTCGACCTACTTGGTCACCGGGTTCGGAGTTTTCTTGGTTTAGCGGGATACTATCGTCGCTTTATCGAGAACTTCTCCAAGATAAGCGGCCGATGACGGAATTTCTCAAGAAGGACAAGAAGTTCTCGTGGTCCGCTGATTGCGAGAAAGTTTCAAGAACTTAGAAGCGATTGACCACCGCTCCGTTCTTGTTCTCCCGATGTCGATCGAAGCTTGATATCTTTTGTGGCGCTTCTCGTCGAGGCCTCGGTTGTGTCCTTATGCAAGAAGGCAAGGTAGTGGCCTATGCATCAAGGCAATTGAGACCTCATGAACTCAACTACCCTACCCACGACTTGGAGTTAGCGGCGTGATCCATGCACTTAAGATTTGGCGACATTACCTAATCGGTGTCGTTGTGAAGTGTATTCGGATCACAAAAGCTTAAAGTATTTGTTCACCCAACCAGATCTGAACCTCGGGCAAAGGAGATGGTTGGAGTTGATCAAGGACTATGACATGGGTATTCACTACCATCGGGCAAGGCCAATGTCGTTGCGAGATGCGCTTAGTCGCAAAGCGCATTGCAATGCATTGTTGCTTCAAGAGCCTCGGCCCCCTCTTACGGAGGAATTTCAGCGTCTCAACTTGGGTTTGGTTGGCGCGGTTCCCTTCTTTGCCTTGGTTGTCTGACCAACCTTGGTGGATCGGATCAGTGCGCTCGTGATCGGATGTTGGAGTAAACCGCATCAAGGAAAATGTCAAGAATGGAACAACCAAGTGCTTCTCGTAGATGAGCTTGGTGTCTTGAGGTTCGAACGCGCCTCGTGGTTCCAAAGGACGGGAGTTGCGGAATTTGATCCTCATGAAGCCCACGATTCCGTTATCCATTCATCCGGGGCCACGAAGATGTACGGGATCTTCGCGAGAGATTTTGGTGGACCGAATGAAGAGGAGATCGCGAGGTTCGTTCTTAGAGTGCGGCGTGTGTCGTCGTGTCAAGGCGGCGGCGTCGTCGGTGGATTGCTTGACCCTTGCCCATTCGGAGTGGAAGTGGGAATCGGTCGGGATTGATTTTATCACCGGCCTACCCAGTCACCGAGGGCAATGATGCCATTTGGGTTATCATTGATCGGTTGACAAAAGTGGCACACTTTCTTCGATCAAGACCAAGATTCGTGCGGTCACCTTGCGGAGCTCTATATCGCCGAGATAGTGAGCTTGCATGGGGTGCGAAGACGATCGTTTCGATCGTGGTTCCATCTTCACTTCGATTCGGCATAGCTTGCAGAAGCTATGGGAACTCATCTTTCTTCGGCCGACGTATCACCCCCAAGCAGATGGTCGGGCCGGGAGGGTCAACCAAGTTTTGGAGGACATGCCGCGAGCTTGTGTCCTTTCTTATGGGAAGCATTGGGAGAAGTGCTTGCCATTCGCGAGATTTTCTTATAACAACGGTTTCAAGCCGGTCTCGGCATGGCACCATTTGAGGCCTTATACGGGAGAAAGTGTAGAACCCGTTGAAGCTGAGTGCGAGACCGGTGAAAGACCTTTCTTTGGCCGGACTCAATTAAGGAGGCCGAAGGTCAAGTCCGACTCATTCGTGACCGCTTACGCACGGCTCAATCCGAGCGAGAAGAGCTATGCGGATCGTCGTCGTCGTGAGTTGAGCTTTGAGCCCAATGACTTCGTTTACCTCAAGGTTTCTCCTCTAAAGGATCACCAGCGTTTTGGTGTCAAGGGCAAGTTAGCTCCTTAATATGTCGGTCCATACCGTGTCATCGAGAAGAAGGGAGCTGTTGCCTACAAGTTGGAGTTGACTGCCACACTTGCGGGGTACATGATGTGTTCCATGTGTCCCGGCTAAAGAAGTGCCTCCGTGTTCCAGCGAGGAAGCTCGTTGGAAACTCTTGATGTCGGGAAGATTTGACCTACGCGGCGTCTGTTCGCATACTCGAGGAAGCTGAGCGAAGAGCGAGGAATAAGACCATCAAGTTCCTTAAGGTTGGTGGTCGAATCATTACGAGGATGAAGCTACACAGGAGCGAGAAGATCGTCTCGTCTGAACTACCCTCTTTCTTTTCCAAGTGAGACAAATCTGGGACGAGATTTTTGTAAGGGGGAGGTTTGTAACATCCCCATTTTCAACTTGTGTTTTAAATGTAAGAAAATGAGTAGAAATTAAAACTTTTTCTTACATCATGGGTTTCTGTGTGTATTAAACAATTATTGCACGGTATGGAAATACAAAGTCACAAGTCATTGATCATCTCACGGGAAATATTTTCCTAAGTTCTTGGGTTGATACGTGACCCCTCGAAAAATTTCACAATTTTGAAATTGTTTGAAGAGTTTTATGGGTTAGTCAAACTTGCTTGACTTGTAGTCAAACCCTAGCTCTAAGCATTGTATAATTTCGGAGAAAATGCTCAGCACAAAAACCTCTAAAAATTTTATACAAGGTCCAACTCAAGGTTAGCAAGCTCTTGTCAAAATTTCATAGAATTTGGAGCTAGTTTGCTAGCTCTAAAAGTCCCTTCAAGATCCCGATTCAAAATAAACCCTAAACCGAGTCCGACCTCCAGGTCTTGGTCGCACAGAGCCGCTTGAGCCGTGTCGGGCTCGGGCAATTGGGCACAGTGGTGCGGGCGTTGGATTTTAAATCCGGCGCTCAAAGACCTCCTCGGGTTTTGTAAAGGACCTCCCACCCCACGACCTCCTCGGGTTCTTTTACAAAGACAACCTCGAGGACCTCCCAGGACCTCCTTTGCACCTTTGCAAATACCACCTGGCGACCTCCTCGGACCTCCACGACCACCCCTAGCACTTGGGTGATCATGAGCGCCCATCTTGGATCTGTGGCTCGGACCTCCCACAGTGTTAAGACCTCTAATACTTCGCCAAAAATGAGCCCTTGGATTTCAATCCCCGACTCACGACACACTGGTGGAGCTCGGTGCCGATTTAGCCGTTGAGTTCATTTGACCAGTTCTTCCTATTTCTCTCATCATCGGGTGGGCACAGGCATTATCAATTTTTGTGCGTGGCGGAGGGAGCGGTGCCTTGTCAACTCTAGGGTGACAAGCGGCTATGTCTTGCCAACATTAAATGTCTGCAGCACCTTTTTGCTCAAAAGTCACCGACACCTACTCCCATCATGTCGTTAATGCCTAGCTCGGTGCACCGGGTGGGTGTGACCTTGTTTCCATTTTGGCTCTTGGCTATATATTGAGCCGAGCTTCTCCCTTAAGCTTCTTTGGATCCATTCTTGCACCCCTAGTTTCTTTCTCGCTCTTGTGCTCAAGTCACCGAAAGCCTCTGCCACCATTGCTAAACCTTGGAGCTCTCCGGCGACCTCAGAGCTCCAGTGGTTCATTATTGCGATTGTTGGCTGTCATTTGTTCTCTTGGTCACCTCGAATCTCCTAAATTGCTTTGTTTAAACCTTCAGAGGTTGACAAAGAGGAGCTTCTTTGTTCGTGGCGGGAGCCGTCTTCTTCACCTCCAGTGACCTCCACCGTCACGGAGCTCTGCGACCATTCTTGGAGCTCCTTCATTCCCGAGTTAGTGCCTTAGTGTTGAAAGCCGGTCATTTTGAGCCTCGGTAGCTTTTCGTTTTGGCGTGTTTTGCCTCCGTGGCCATCTCGGTGGCCGCCGGTGGGCGGTGTTTTAGGGGGTAGCATTTGGCTCCTGTAGGTTCCCCTCGCTATTTAGAACCTAGTCGTGCCTTTGGTTCTCGCCGGCGAAGACCTTGTCGCCGGCGGTGAGCTAAAAACCGTAGTCATGTTGTTGTCGTGCCTTACTCGTGCGGGTATTGTAATCTAATGATTAGCATTTAAGTTGTCATGAGTCAATCATTAGTAGTTAATGTCGTTCTGTCGGCGACCGTAGGTGTCATTATGGCCCGGACCTCCCGAGTTCTTCGCGGTAGTGTAGGACCTCCCGGTTGTGGTCTTAGCTGTCCACTACCTCTTCATTGTCGATCTAGACCGTTGTTGATCCTCGTGTGTGAAGTCTTTAAGCTCTAGGACCTCCCTGCCGAAATCCTGGCCGTTAAAGACCTCCGTAGGTTAAATCCCAGCCGCTAGGATCACCCTCCTCCTTGGGGTCCTCTTTGCAAAAGACCTCCTTGAGGTCCTCTGTGCGAAAAGGTCACCCCGGTCGTTTTTGTCAAAACCGCCCTCTCGGAACTCCTTGGGGTCCTCTTTGCAAAAGTCCTTCCTTAGTCGTTTTCTAAAAACTACCCCTGAGCCACCCCACCAAGGTCCTCTTTTGCATAAGACCACCCCTGGTCTTTTGTAAAGAGAACCTTCAAAACTACCTTTAGGGTCCTCTTTGCAAAAAGACCACCTCTGGCCCTTTGTGAAGAAGTCGTAGGACCTCCCTCCACTCAGATCTGGACCGTTCATGACCTTCCCACGGAGATCTGAACCGTCCCGACCTCCCCCACTTCATCATAGCCGTTCAGGACCTCCTCCTGGAGATCTTGACCGTATAGAACCTCCACGCCGACTCTGGGCCGTTAGATTTAGATCTAACGGGCTGAACCTCTTCGATCTATTTGCAACTCTACCGTTTTGATTCTCTCTTTATCGTTCGTCTTTAGATCTCGGCTCGGATGCGGAGAACATTCGGACCCCTCGGATGCAATCTTGATCTAGGCCGTCCATCTCAAGATCCAAGGCCCGGTCGTTGAGGCGCTCGGATGGACCGAACATCCCATCTCACGTGGGCCATTGGATCTAAATCCATCGGTGGAGTCATTGGCGATTAAGACCTCCTCGGGAGATCTTAGCGTCAAAGACCTCCTCATACGATCTCGCCTCCCGGACCTTTTTAGTAGATTTAACCTAGGACCTCCTAAGGAGAGTCGGGACCGTCGAGATCTTGATCTAACGATCGACCACCTTTAGCGCGAGGACCTCCTCGTGTCTTGTTGTCGTGCACTAGTCGTAGCCGTTGGATTCAATATCGATGGCTAAGACCTCCCTAAGCGCGATGAGGTCTTTGCGCCCGAGAGCTCGTGCGGGTTTTAGAATCGAGATCATGAGCCGTGCGATCTTTGATCAACGACCCACGACCTCCAGTTTTATTGGTTTTCAGTTTAGTTCGAGAGCTTTTATTTGCACATATTAATTGTTTTAAACTTCAAAATTGCATATCTTTTTCTCTGTAGCTCCAAATTTAACAAACTAAAGTTCTATAAAAGCATCTGTTAAAGTACTTTAGCTTAGTATAGGTTTTGCAGTAGTCTTTAATACTGAAATTAATCATGTCTTAGATTTATAACTTAGAAAAATCATAACTAAATCATTTTAATTCCAAATGACCTGAAATTTTATACGGGTTACCACTATACCAGTGGGTAGCTACCATAAAAATTTCGGCTTCAAAGTCTTTCTAGAAAAAATTTTTGCTACAGTGCTAATTATGGCCAAAAATAGGTTTTTAGAGAGTATCTTTTGCACCACAAATCAAAATTAGGTTTTTTTTCAGTTCCTATGTCTAGGTATATTCGTATTCTACCTTGTGTATAATTTTCGTCGCATTTGGATAATTTTTGCTTGCTCTTTTGTTTAAGTGTTGCTCGTCTTATTGGTTGTTTTCGCTCTTTCGCTTAGGATTCGATATTTGCGGTAACCCGAAACGACCCTCCATAACAAATTGAGCAACGACAAGCGAGCAAGCATTTTGATCATTTCCCATTCAATCCCATTACTTTTAAAGTATAATATTTTGTTTAACTTCTATGTATGCATTGCTATTTTGTTGTTAAATTGATTAGTTAGACCTCTAGTTGCATAATCTGTAGGTAAATAATTATCCTCTACTACACGAGCCTAGGTTGTTTCTTTGTGATTAGAGTTATTTGGATGAGCTCTTGTCACTTAGTAGATTCGGATAAACATTGCTTAGCCATGCCTAGTATCGGTAGTATTGGGCGATCATCGACTTAGTCGGTGATCTTGATCACACAATTGCTATTATTATTCCATTATGTCCAACCCTTGTGTTTTACCATTTTGCAAATCAAAAGCGAAAACAAAAATTATATCTTGGCTTGGGCACAATGGTATGTTAGGCGATCTGTTGGGTGTGAATGGAATGGTGCCTAAGTCCCTAAGGACCGAGTTACTTGTGCCATTGATCCAAGCAATTGTGCGTGCTAACCACCGAGGGGATATGGAACCTCTCTTGACTAAGTACTTTGGGAGGTGTTAATTATGAGCTGGTTGGTGGGTGTGTTCTTGTGTGTGGTGTTTGGAGGAGCATTGGCGGACCGGTTAGGTGTCTAATGTGTCTTTCTCCAGTGGGTTGCGGCTCTTAATTAGCATCGTCCATTGGAAAGCGTCTTGTTAGACTTAGCCATGCTGCATACCAAAGGAAGTGTGCTAACCGTGGTGGTGGAAAGGCGGTCTATCGTGTGGGTACATTGGTACACCTGCTGTGAGTTAAAACTATTGAATAGCCTCGTCTAGGTTATGGACACGCTTGGTTATTTCCACAAGAACTAGACTACAACCTTTTAAAAAAACTTAAACTTGACATGGGTGGTATGAAGGGTACTTCATGCTATTGTTGTGGTGACTATGGGTTAGTCACTTCTAGGTTAGTTTTGTCATCTATCTATTGTTATAATTGTCTCTCTTTTATTTGAACCATAAAAGTTAATTGCAAACTTGCTTTGAATCTATTAACTTATTGCAAATGGAAACTTGCTTTATCTGAAAATAAGTCGAGCCTCATCCACTTAAATAAAGCTTGCATGTAGTTAATTATAGTTACATGTTATCTCACCGTCGGTCTTGCAGTACAAAAACAAGTTTTGTACTCATCCGCTTTGCTTAATATTACTTGTTGCGGAGGAAGAAGGTGAGCCCCAAGGGCCTCACTTTTGTGAGTGTGTTCTTGCTGTTTGGGACGATTAGCTTGGCGGTCGGTTGGTTGCCTTGTGGGTAAAGGCACACCGATTGGCTTTTGTTTATTGCCATCTTATGGCCCTTTTGCTTCCATTGTTTAAGTTAGTAGCTTATGTGTTTTTGGCAGTCGGCCTCTCTTTGTAATAACTCTCTTTATATTATCTATGTCTCTCGGTTGTGCTTTTGCTTGGCTCTATGTGTATGAATGGAATTGATGCATGATTTTGTAGCAGGTGTGTATCTTGCATTTAGGAAGTATACATATCTCGAGGCTTAGTTTATTTGATTTGTCTTGTTAGGACCAATGTGAGGACCGGAATATTTAACTAGTAACACTTAACCTCCAATTGGTTCTAGCATTACTAATTAAACATTATAGCCTCGATGGGCATATGCTTCCAGTGCAGCATATGCACATCATCACAAAATACACATCATTTCCATACACATACATCACTAAGTTCAACAACGACATACATAAAGTAAAGTTATTACAAAGAGAGCCGACGACAAATAGAACAATAAACAAGAATGACAGTGAAGCAAAGGTGCCATAAGATGGCTAGAACAAAAGTCGACCGGTTAGCCACACACCCACAAGGCAACCGGCCGGGCCGCCAAGCTAGTCGCCCATAGCTACCACAACACGGCTCGCAAAAGTGAGGCCCTCGAGCTCACCTTCTTCCTCTGCAAGAACAATTAAGCATAGCATCGAGTACAAAGATTGTCTTTGTACCCGCAAGGCGGCGTGTGGAATAGCGGACCTATTCATAAACTACATGCAAGCTTATTTAGGTGGAGGTTGTATGTCTCATTTGCATGAAGCCAACTTTATTTGCAATAATGTAATACATTTTAAAAGCAAGTTTGCAAATCTGTTTTGTTATCAAAGTAACAGTAAGTAAAGATACATACAAGTAACCACCTGGAAGTGACTATCCCAATAGCCACCACAACATAGCACGAATCCCCGATTCGTACCACCCATCAAGTTTTAATTTAAAAGGTTGTAGTCTAACTCTTGAAAGACCTTGCCAGCGCGTCCATAACCTAGGGCGAGGCTATTCGAATAGTTTTAACCCTGCGGGGGTGTACCAATGTACCCACACTTGAGACCGCCTTTAAGCCACAAAGCACACTTCAGAAGGTATCTTTGTGCAGCTAAGTCCTACGAGACATTTCCAATCTTGTGTATTAACTACGAGCCGCTCGTATGGGTAGAAACACCATACGCTTACATTGCAAGCCGAAAGACAACAAATCCCATCACGGGTGAGGTCTTTCGGACACTACAATGCTCCCAACACCATCCCTCCTGCGACTCCCTGCGACCCGGAGCCAATACACTCCAAAGTACTAAGTCAAGAGAGGTCCCATACCCTCTAATGTGGTTATGCGCTAAAATGCTTGGTTTAGTGTAACAAGATGTTCGGTCCTTGTTGACTCGAGCACCATTCGATCACACCGAAAATCACACCAACATACCATTGTGCCCAAGTCTAAATCATTTTGTTTGCAGTTTTTAGTTTTCATAAATAGACATGGCACAAGGTGGAAATCATAATCATAATAAGTTTTAAGTGATCAAGGTTATCGACAAGTCGATAACCGCCCATTTCTACCGAAGCTAAGCATGGCTAAGCAATTAATTCGCAACTACTAAGTGATAAGAGCCCATCCACGAACTCTAAATCACAGCAAGTAACCTAGGCTCATGGTAGTAGAGGATAATCATTTGCTAAGGAAATGCATCTACTAGGCCAACTATTAAATCAAAGTAGCAATGCATACATAGAATTTGTAATCAACATAAATACTTAAAATCTTTGGGATTAACATGATCAAACGCTTGCCTTCTTGTTGTTGCTCAAACTGTTGTGGAGGGTCGTTCTCGGGGTTACCGCAAATGTCGAATCCTAAGCGAAAGGCAAAAAGAACCAAGAACAACCAATAAGACGAGCCACAACTAAACCAATGAGCAAGCAACAATCATCCAAATCGTGAAATTTATACATAAGGTAGAATACGAATATACCTAGATATAGGAACTGGAAAAAACCTAATTTGGATTTGTGGCGCAAAAGATATTACCTAAAAACTCATTTTCGGCCATAATTAGCACTGTAGCAAAAATATTTTCTAGAGAGATTTTGAAGCTGAAATTTTTATGGTAGCTACTTATTGGTATAGAGGTAACCCATATAAAATTTCAGGTCATTTGGAGTTAAAATGATTTAGTTATGATTTTCTAAGATGCAAAATTAGCATAATGCACTTTCAGGAGCATAAATATGTTCAAAACTAATTTCTGATGAAGTATACCAACAG
This sequence comes from Ampelocalamus luodianensis, assembly GCA_036346255.1. NCBI lineage: Eukaryota > Viridiplantae > Streptophyta > Magnoliopsida > Poales > Poaceae > Ampelocalamus > Ampelocalamus luodianensis. Next base: position 65,787,313 of record CM070620.1, on the reverse strand, counting down.
AGGGTTCTCTAGAATTTATCATATATATTTTGCATTTACAGAGAATTACTTGTGCATTTTATAAGTCTTCGGAATTTTCTAAATCTTTGAAAATAGGTACTAAATCATTAATCAAGGTTTCGCTACAATCTTGGACCTACCATCATTTTTATATTAACATTGGGTTAATAACAAATTTATCAAGTTGGAATCATTCATTTTGGACATACACGAGCAAGATATGCATTTTCTAATGTTTTATTCATTTTACGGAATATTCAAAATCACGAAACCAAGTTATTCCTAGTTATACAATTTTCATTCTTGGAGCGTGCTTAAATCCATTTTTATAATAAGCTAAAGTGATAACCTAATTTATTCTGATTGGAATTAACCAAAAGCGATTAAAATGAATTAGTTATGAGTTTCTAAAGTTTTATATCATTTTAGTTGATAAACAAATGCTTAGAAATCTGAACAACCCAATAAAAGAAAATGGCGTGGACAACCCCAACCCTCGATCTAACATCCTCACGGCTTACGCGCGCGAAAGCAGCGCGCGCGCGAAAGCCACTAGAAACCACCGTTGGATCAAGATCCAATGGCTCACACGCAGTGTATGCAGCCGGGCGGTGCGGTTGCTTAGGCCAATCCAGTGCGGTCGGCGGATGGGCGGTCGAGCGCACCAACAACCGGATTGTCCGATTGCACACACGATCTCGACCATTGATCGCAAGATCGGCGGCTAAGAATGATCAAGGCATCGGAGGTCGAATGCCCTCACGATCTGGCCGTTGATCAAGGGATCGGCGGTGGCTAAAGATCAGTTCAAAAGATGGGCGACACGTGGGGACCCGTCGGCGACCTTGAGCACACATGCGCTGGTTTAACCCACGTGCGCGTGCACTGGCCCACGTGGTGGCGCCCGAGAGGGGCGGCTAAGGGCGAATTAATGCCACTAATGATGATCATTAACTAGACCCTAAAGACTACGGAATTTGATTTTAATCCCTCGGGCCAACGATCGACGACGAGGTTAATTCGCGGCGATTAAATGCCGACTCACTTAATTAAGCAATGATTAGACATTAATGATGTCGAAGCAGTGTGAGTGAACGAGATTGATTTAAGGATATTGGGCCTTTGGTCGGTGGCTCAATAATAATGATTAAGACACAATTAATAACTAATGATTGGTAATTAATGTGTCCTAATGAGTCGAGCAACGGGAGCTGCGTGCGCAAAGTCCCGATCGTCTTCGGCTAATGTCGCGGCGACAGCGGCGCGGCGGTGAACAAGACCCAAAATGGATTCGCAATAACGATGCGAACCTAATGGTAGCATTCGCGGCGAGGACTAGAACGCCGGCTGGCGGAAAAAGCAGCAGGAACCCTACGGCTAAACACGAAAATAGCGGAAAGCTGCGGACCTAGGATGCGGGTGCCAAAGCTTCTAAGGACTAATCGAAGCTACCTTAGCGAGAAGAGGCTTCACGCAGGCGGTAGGAAGCTTGATCACGTGGTGGCTCGCGGACTCGGAAGAAAACCGAAAATGACACCACGAGCCACATGAGTGATACCAAGCATGAACATAGCTTCATTATGATCCACGAAGCTATAAGAGCAAGAGATGAGAAGTGGTGCACTCACGGTGAGGAAGACGATACTCACTTTTCGGCGAATTTGAACAAACCCCAAATTGGACAATTCACGAGATTCAAATCCAAAATTAAGTGAGGAAATGTCCAAGATAATAAAGGGATAAGGTTAGGGCGAAGAAACATGAAGGAGGACCACTGGAACACCAAGAACACTGATGGAGCTCCACGGGTCAACAATGGCGATTTGCCATTTTTGAGGTATTAAGCTCCAATGCTGTGAGTGAGGCTTGGTGGTGGTCTAAAGAAACTCCAGGAAGGTATTTGGGTGCTTATAAGGCCATGAAAGGGTTAGGGTTTGCGCCACTCCTCTCTCGGGCGGCAAAACACAAAGCACCACGCACGGCCGACAAGGAAAAAGATGATAGCTGGTGAAATAGGGCATAGCATGGCCGATCATGTCTCCCACGACCTCCACTGTTGACTAGGGCGGCCGTAGGAAGCATGAAACGACACCCCCATGCCCTGCACTGTTTTCGCACGGCGGGAGGTTGAAGATGACCAGCGCAAAAAGCTCGGGCGATTCTCAACCGTTGGATGAGACACGAACGGCTGAGATAGTGCCACGCCTACGGGCTTTAAAACACAACGGGAGGTTGCGAGCCCTACGATTAGAAGCGAGCGGCTCCGATTGCTCCACGTCGCAAACTCTTATTTACAGCGAAGGAGTGCGCGGCGTTGGATCTTAATCCAGCGGCTCAGATTCAAAAATGCAGCGGAGGGTCGAAAGTCTCGGCGCATCTCGGCGGTTGGATGGAGATCTAACGGTTGACCATCAATCTTGCAGCGGAAGGTCCGAAGTCTTACAGCGCGCGCGCGCGCGATTCGATCCAACGGTCGAAGTCGATTGCGCGTTTTAAAGAGTGGCTCGGTGCGTTTAGTTGATGGACCGAATCAAATGGCTTGAGCCAGTCGACTCGAACGAGTATGATAAAACCAGTTTGACTTTGAATTAAAGCAGAGACTTTGAAAGATTTATTTGAGGTAGCAAATTAACTCCAAAAATTATGAAATTTTTACAGGAGCTTGCTAACTCAAATATCAACCTTGTGTAAAATTTTCAAAGGTTTTATACTGTGAATAAATCTCCAAAAATTCTGCAAGGCTCTGTTTTGATGTTTGACTAAGAGTCAAACAGGTTTATTGCCTCTAAAAATATTCAAACAATTTCTAAAAATTGTGAAATTTTTCAGAGGGTCACATATCATCCCAAGGACTTAGGAAAAATAGTTCAGAGGATGATCATAAGATTTGGCAAGATTGTTTTGGAATAACAAGATTTGGATCAACAAGACTTGTGACAATGTAATTCCATAATTCCTTGAACAAGAATTGATTGGCACAACAGAAATACATGATGTAAGAAAAAGTTTTAATTTCTACTCATTTTCTTACATTTGAAACACAAGCCCAAAATTTGGGATGTTACAACTCTCCCCCTTACAAGAATCTCGACCAGAGATTAGTTTACTCGGAGAAGAAGGAAGGAAAATCTGCACGAAGCGATCTTCTCGCTCCCAAGTTGCTTCATCTTGAATGGTTTGACCACTGAACTTTAAGGAACTTGATGGCATGGTTCCTCGTTCTCGTTCGATTCCTCAAGAATCTGAGCAGGATGCTCGCGGTAGGTCAAATTCTCACGCACATCGAGAACCTCCAATGGAGCTTCCTCGGTCGGGACACGGAGGCACTTCTTGGTGTGAAACATGGAACACATCATGCACACCCTCAAGTGCGGTGGTAGCTCCAATGCATGCGCAAGCTGCTCCAACTTTCTCGATGATACGGTGGGCCCAACATATCGAGGAGCCAACTTGCCCTTGATGCCAAAGCGATGGCCCTTCAAGGGTGAGACTTTGAGATACACAAAGTCATTGGGCTCAAAGCTCAACTCACGGCGACGGCGATGCGCATAGCTCTTTTATGCGGACTAGGCCGTGCGCGGATGCTCGCGGATCAAGCGAACGGCTTTCGGCCTCATTGATCGAATGCGGGCGGCGCGCTTCGCGATCTCGACCAGTTCAATGGGGTTACGCATCTCCTCCCATACAAGGCCTCAAATGGTGCCATGCCAAGGCGGCTGAAAGGCATTGTTGTTGGAGAACTCCGCAAATGGCGAGCACTTCTCCCACTTCTTCCCATAGGAAAGAACACAAGCACGGTGCATATCTTCCAACACTTGGTTGACTTCGCTCCGTCGACCGTCGATCCCGAGGATGAAAGGTGTCTTGAAGTGAAGGCGGGTCCTCATAGCCTCTTGCGGACTATGCCAAAACGCGAGGTGAAAAGTGCACCACGATCGAAATAATCGTCTTGACTGCCGTGAAGACTCACAATCCTCGAGACATAAAGTTCGGCCAAGGCCCCACACGGTGAGTCTTGTGGGGAAGGAAATGTGCCACTTTAGTCAACTTTGTCGATCACGACCCAAATAGCATCATTCCCTTTGGACGGCGGGGCAATCCGGTGATGAAGTCCATGCCAGCGGAATCCCACTTCCATGCAGTGCGGCAAAGGTGAAGAAGACTGCTGGGCGCTAATGCTCGGCCTTCACCGGCGGCACATGTCGCGCTCGGCAACAAACTTGGCAATCTCGCGCTTCATTCGGTTCCACGAATCTTTGTGAAGGTCTGATACATTTGGTAGCCGGGGTGAATGGACAAAGGAGAATCATGGGCCAGCGGAGAATCAAATCCGCAATTCCATGACCTTAGGAACCACAAAAGGCGCCCAAACCACACAACGCCAAGCTCATCCTCGAAAAGCACTTGGCTATCCGTCCTTGATGTTACGCTTGATTTGGCTCACCCCAACATCATGCGCTATACGCCTTGATTTGGTCCACCAAGGTTGGTTGCACAACCAATGTAGCAAGAGAACCGTGCTCGGTCAAACCCAAATTGGTATTTGGAATTACGAAATGAGGGTAGGCTGCTTTGCTCTTGGAGCATCAACATGTTGCAATACACCCTCCGTGAGTGCATCCATAGCGACATTGGCCTTGCCGGATGGTACTCAATACCCATGTCATAGTCCTTGATCAATTCCAACCATCTTCTTTGCACGAGGTTCGAGATCTGGTGGGTGAACACGTACTTCAAGCTCTTGTGGTGGAATACACCTCTGCGGTTACCAATCGGATAATGCCGCCAAATCTTGAGTGCATGGACCACAGACTAACTCCAAGTCATGAGTAGGATAGTTGAGTTCATGAGGCCTCAAGCTGCCGCGATGCATAGGCCACAACCTTGCCCTCTGCATGAGACACAACCAAGACCACGGCGAGAAGCATCACAATAGATATCAAAACTCTTGTGAATATCGGGAGAACAAGCCTTTGGGCTGAGGTCAACGCTTCTTGAGTTCTGAAAACTCACATCACAAGTAGCGGACCACTCAAATTTCTTGTCCTTCTTGAGTAGTTCGGTCATAGGCCGCGATCTTGGAGAAATTCTCGATAAAGCGGCGATAGTAGCGGCCAAACCAAGAAAACTCCGCACATCGGTGGTGACTTGGTGACCCCAAGATAGCACATCCACGACTTTGCTAGGATCCACGACCACACCTCTGCTGAAAGAACATGGCCCAAGAATGCCACTTCCTTCAACTTTGAACTCGCACTTGCTGAATTTGGCATACGGTGGTGCTCACGCTTGCTGCCCAACACAAGCTTAAGATGCTCGGCATGCTCTTCTTCACTCTTGGAGTAGATAAGGATATCATCGATGAATACCACCACAAACCTATCCAAATACTCCATGAATACCGAGTTCATAAGATTCATGAATAAAGCGGGAGCATTAGTCAAACCAAAAGACATGACGGTGTACTCGTAAAGGCCATAACGAGTAGCAAAAGTCGTCTTAGGAATATCCTCGGCACGATCGACTTGATGATAGCCCAGTCTCAAGTCAATCTTGGAGAAGACTAGTGCTCCGGTCAATTGATCGAAAAGATCATCAATACGGGGCAAAGGATACTTGTTCTTTACCATCACCTCATTAAGCGGACGGTAATCAACACACATGCGCAAGGTCTTGTCCTTCTTCTTCACAAAGATAACTGGACAACCCGAAGGAGATGAGCTAGGACGGATAAAACCCTTCTCTTGCAGCTCACCCAGTTGCTTCTTTAGCTCCTCCAACTCATTAGGAGGCATGCGTCGGCCTCTTAGAAATAGGGCGATGCCAGGCGACAACTTTCGATCACAAACTCGGATCTCGAGCAGGAGGCATGCCGGGCAAGTCTTGGGAAAGACATCCACGAACTCACATCTGTGGGTACATCTGGATCTCTAATGCCGGCTTTGCTTCAAGGACATAAAGATGGGGCTCTCATTAGCTGCGGCGAAAACCAACTGTTCACTGAAGGGTGGTGAGGTAGACAATCTTCACAGCTGTCGATTTGCCCCAAGTGTTGGGACAACCAATCCATGCCAAGAATCACATCCAAGCGCGCGAGTCGAGTAGGATAAGATTCGCCAAGAATCCACTCCTTCGATGTGGATAGGAACATCCGGCATACTTGGTCGGCTCTCATTTCGAACCGGAGAAGCGAATCGCGATGGAATCCCCAAAGGTACGGTGAAGCCCATAATCAACGACAAAGACCTCGAAATAAAGGAATGCGAAGCTCGAGTCAAATAAAGCGTAGCGAGGATGCAAATTAACAAGGCGTACCCAACACCACGTCGGGCGCCTCCTGTGCCTCCTCGGCCGAGATGTGGTTGACTCGGCGCTCCGGCACCACAGGTCTTACGGATCACCTTACGGTCGGTGTGTGACCATTCCGCGTCCTCCATTAGGGCGAGGGCTGCTCGATCCTCGAGGGCAGCTGCTAGCATAATGGCCCTTCTTGTTGCGGCGAGCGAGTAACATCGGCGGTGGGTTGCGGGCGCGGCTGCTTTGGAGTCATGGCCTTTGGCCCGAGTCACGGCCGGCGGGCGTGGGGCTGGTCTTTGAAGGCCTCGGCGGTGGTGAAGCCAAGAGCAGGCCACGGTGCAGGCCCAACTTCGAGGGCGAGCGAGGCCGGCTGCGCGAACATTGGGCCTCCACTTGCGCTGCGGGACTCGCCCGGCGCTCTCGCCTTATGCTCGGCGGCGATGGCCTTGTCCACCAAGGTTTGGAAGTCGGGAAGTCCACAATAGGGAGCTTGTCACGAAGCTCATCGGACAAACCCTCCATGAACTTCTCTGCTTGGCCTCATCGGTGGCCACCTCGGCGAGGAGCGTACCTCGCGAGATGGTTGAACTCATGGAGGTACTCATCACGAATCTGCGCCCTGTTTGGCGCAAGGAACTCCTTCTTCTTGACTTCATCGGTCGGCGGGGACATGGGCCCGACGGAAAGGCGGCGGAACTCCTCCCACGAGACCACGTGTCCGCGGTGCATGGCGAGAAGTTCTCCCACCATGAGTGCCGCACCCTCCGGTGATGGGATGCGAAAGTGCGCTCTGCTCTTGGCGAGCAGCGTTGAGCTTCCGCTCAGCGGCGCGACCGGTCATCGCGTCGAGTGGATCCTCGGATCGAGAAAGTGGGTGGCTGCGTGCGGAGAAACTCCGCAAGCCCACCACGAGGCCGGTGGCCACAACCTCGAGATCGAGCGGCGGCGGGAGGCGGAGGTGTTCCTCGCAATGACCTCCAAGATCGGAGTGCGGTCCATGCGATTCCGCTCGTCGAGCGGAACCTCGACCATGGTCGGAGGAGGAAGCTCCTCATCGAACCAGCCGGTGGTATTGCGAGTGGTTCTTGTCATCTGTTCCACAAAAATAGATTAAAACACAACTCGGAGCAGGAGACAAAGAAAACTACTAACCACTTAACAAAACAATCTTTAAAAGCTCAAGTATCAACATAAAATTGCAGCAAGGTCATAAAGATAACAACCATCTTCTGTTATGACTAACTCGTATGGAAAAGCGAGTAATCAATTTTTAGGAAGACAAATTTCAGAGCACTAACTTCATTGAGACAGCTAGGAGCAGGTGAAAATCATACTAAAGGAGGGTTAGACACTAAGCTAACTCATATCACTTCTTACCCTGTTAACCCTACAAGTTTTTAGTGGAATTAACCTCTCATTTCAGCACTTTTACTACCTAAATGCTGGCTGTCCAGAAATTGTCTTGCTTGCTGTCAGATTTCTCCATTCAACTTATGGCCGAAATTTGTAGCTCCCAGCAGCTCCTAATCTTCTCAAGACAGCCATACTTTTTATTTTATAACTCTCATGATGTCCCCAAAACCAATCTACTCGATAAACAACTATCTTTTGGAAGAAGATGAGAGGAAAACTCAGCTTTCAAATTCAGTTTAGAATGAGGTGAGATGAGCAAACTAGGATAGATGAGAAGTAAAATCTGAGAACTTACTTAAGATTTTCAGGAAAGCACTGATATTTGGAAAGTAAGTTTTCAAAATATACTAGGGACGACCAAGCTAGGGGTTTCTACGGTCAGTATGGCTCTGATACCAACTTTGTGAGGACCCGGAATATTTAACTAGTAACACTTAACCTCCAATTGGTTCTAGCATTACTAATTAAACATTCTAGCCTCGATGGGCATATGCTTCCCAGAATTGCAGCATATGCACATCATCACAAAATTACACATCATTTCCATACACATACATCACTAAGTTCAACAACGACATACATAAAGTAAAGTTATTACAAAAGAGAGGCGACCGGCCAAATAGAACAATAAACAAGAATGACAGTGGAAGCAAAGGTGCCATAAGATGGCTAGAACAAAAGTCGACCGGTTAGCCACACACCCACAAGGCAACCGCCAGGGACATAAGCTAGTCGCCCATAGCTACCACAACACAGCTCGCAAAGTGAGGCCCTCGGGCTCACCTTCTTCCTCTCTGAGAACAATTAAGCATAGCATCGAGTACAAAGATTGTCTTTGTACCCATAAGGCAGACGTGTGGAATAGCAGACCTATTCATAAACTACATGCAAGCTTATTTAGGTGGAGGTTGTATGTCTCATTTGCATGAAGCCAACTTTATTTGCAATAATGTAATACATTTTAAAAGCAAGTTTGCAAATCTGTTTTGTTATCAAAGTAACTTGATAAGTAAAGATACATACAAGTAACCACACAGGTGACTATCCCAATAGCCACCACAACATAGCACGAATCCCGATTCGTACCACCCATCAAGTTTTAATTTAAAGGTTGTAGTCTAACTCTTGAAAGACCTTGCCAAGCGCGTCCATAACCTAGGGCGAGGCTATTCGAATAGTTTTAACCTGCGGGGTGTACCAATGTACCCACACTTGGACCGCCTTTAAGCCACAAAGCACACTTAGAAGGTATCTTTGTACGGCTAAGTCCTCGAGACATTTCCAATCTTGTGTATTAACTACGAGCAGCTCGTATGGGTAGAAACACCATACGCTTACATTGCAAGCGAAAGACAACAAATCCCATCACGGGTGAGGTCTTTCGGACACTGTCTCCCAACACCATCCCTCCTGCGACTCCCTGCGACCGGGCCAATACACTCCAAAGTACTAAGTCAAGAGAGGTCCCATACCCTCTAATGTGGTTATGCGCTAAAATGCTTGGTTTAGTGTAACAAGATGTTCGGTCCTTGTTGACTCGAGCACCATTCGGTCACACGAAAATCACACCAACATACCATTGTGCCCAAGTCTAAATCATTTTGTTTGCGGTTTTAGTTTTCATAAATAGACATGGCACAAGGTGGAAATCATAATCATAATAAGTTTTAAGTGATCAAGGTTATCGACAAGTCGATAACGCCCATTCTACGAAGCTAAGCATGGCTAAGCAATTAATTCGCAACTACTAAGTGATAAGAGCCCATCCACGAACTCTAAATCACAGCAAGTAACCTAGGCTCATGGTAGTAGAGGATAATCATTTGCTAAGGAAATGCATCTACTAGGCCAACTATTAAAACAAAGTAGCAATGCATACATAGAATTTGTAATCAACATAAATACTTAAAATACTGGGATTAACATGATCAAACTGCTTGCCTTCTTGCTGTTGCTCAAACTGTTGTGGAGGGTCGTTCTCGGGGTTACCGCAAATGTCGAATCCTAAGCGAAAGGCAAAAAGAACCAAGAACAACCAATAAGACGAGCCACAACTAAACCAATGAGCAAGCAACAATCATCCAAATGCGACGAAATTTATACATAAGGTAGAATACGAATATACCTAGATATAGGAACTGGAAAAAACCTAATTTGGATTTGTGGCGCAAAAGATATTACCTAAAAACTCATTTTTGGCCATAATTAGCACTGTAGCAAAAATATTTTCTAGAGAGATTTTGAAGCTGAAATTTTTATGGTAGCTACTTATTGGTGTACAGGTAACCCATATAAAATTTCAGGTCATTTGGAGTTAAAATGATTTAGTTATGATTTTTCTAAGATGCAAAATTAGCATAATGCACTTTCCAGGAGCATAAATATGTTCAAAACTAATTTTAAAGTGAAGTATACCAACAGAGGGGTTCTCTAGAATTTATCATATATATTTTGCATTTACAGAGAATTACTTGTGCATTTTATAAGTCTTCTAGAATTTTCTAAATGCTGAAAATAGGTACTAAATCATTAATCAAGGTTTCTGCTACAATCTTGGACCTACCATCATTTTTATATTAACATTGGGTTAATAACAAATTTATCGAAGTTGGAATCATTCATTTTGGACATACACAGAGCAAGATATGCATTTTCTAAAGTTTTATTCATTTTTGGAATATTCAAAATAGCGAAACCAAGTTATTCCTAGTTATACAATTTTACATTCTTTGGGCGTGCTTAAATCCATTTTTATAATAAGCTAAAGTGAAAACCTAATTTATTACGATTGGAATTAACCAAAAGCGATTAAAATGAATTAGTTATGAGTTTCTAAAGTTTTTATATCATTTTGGTTGATAAACAAATGCTTAGAAATACGAACAACCCAATAAAAAGAAAATGAAGTGGACAACCCCAACCCTCGATCTAACATCCTACGGCTTACGCGCGAAAGCAGCGCCGCGCGCGCGAAAGCCACTAGAAACCCGTTGGATCAAGATCCAATGGCTCACTGCAGTGTATGCAGCGGACGGTGCGGTTGCTTAGGCCAATCGGCCGCGGTCGGCGGATGGGCGGTCGAGCGCACCAACAACCGGATTGTCCGATTGCACACGATCTCGACCATTGATCGCAAGATCGGCGGCTAGAATGATCAAGGCATCGGAGGTCGAATGCCCTCACGATCTGAGGCGTTGATCAAGGGATCGACGGTGGCTAAAGATCGAAGTTCAAAAGATGGGCGACACGTGGGGACCAGCTGTCGGCGACCTTGAGCACACATGCGCTGGTTTAACCCACGTGCGCGGTGCTGCTGGGCCCACGTGGCGGCGAGAGGGGCGGCTAAGGGCGAATTAATGCCACTAATGATGATCATTAACTAGACCCTAAAGACTCTGGAATTTGATTTTAATCCCTCGGGCCACGATCGGCGACCAGAGGTTAATTAAACGGCGATTAAATGCCGACTCACTTAATTAAGCAATGATTAGACATTAATGATGTCGGAGCAGTGCGAGTGAACGAGAGATTGATTTAAGGATATTGGGCCCGGTCGGTGGCTCAATAATAATGATTAAGACACAATTAATAACTAATGATTGGTAATTAATGTGTCCTAATGGTACAGCGGGAGCTCATGTGCGCAAAGTCGATCGTCTTGACGGCTAATCGCGGCGACAGCGCGCGGCGGTGAACAAGACCCAAAATGGATTCGCAATAACGATGCGAACCTAATGGTAGCATTCTCACCGCGGCGAGGACTAGAACGCCGGCTGGCGGAAAGCAGCGGGAACCCTACGGCTAAACACGAAAATAGCGAAAGCTCGGTGCGGACCTAGGATGCGGGTGCCAAAGCTTCTAAGGACTAATCGAAGCTACCTTAGCGAGAAGAGGCTTCACGGGCGGCGGAGAAGCTTGATCACGGTGGCTTCGCGGACTCGGAGAAGAAAACCGAAAATGACACCACGAGCCACATGAGTGATACCAAGCATGAACATAGCTTCATTATGATCCTGAAGCTATAAGAGCAAGAGATGAGAAGTGGTGCACTCACGGGTGAGGAAGACGATACTCACTTTTGGCGAATTTGAACAAACCCCAAATTGGACAATTCACGAGAATCAAATCCAAAATTAAGTGAGGAAATGTCCAAGATAATAAAGGGATAAGGTTAGGGCGAAGAAACATGAAGGAGGACCTTTGGAACACCAAGAACAACGATGGAGCTCACGGGTCAACAATGGCGATTTGCCATTTTTGAGTATTAAGCTCCAATCTTTGTGAGTGAGGCTTGGTGGTGGTCTAAAGAAACTCGAGGGAAGGCATTTGGGTGCTTATAAGGCCATGAAAGGGTTAGGGTTTGCGCCACTCCTCTCTCGGCGGCAAAACACAAAGCACCACGCACGGCCGACAAGGAAAAGATGATAGGCTGGTGAAATAGGGCATGGCATGGCGATCATGTCTCCCCGACCTCCACTTTGTTGACTAGAGGCGCCGTAGGAAGCATGAAGCGACACCCCATGCCTGCCTTTGTTTCGCGCGGCGGGAGGTTGAAGATGACCAGCGCAAAAGCTGGGGCGATTCTCAACCGTTGGATGAGACACGAGCGGGTGAGATAGTGCCACGCCTACGGGCTTTAAAACACAGCGGGAGGTTGCGAGCCCTACGATTAGAAAGCGAGCGGCTCCGATTGCTCCGTCGCAAACTCTTATTTACAACGAAGAGTGCGGCGTTGGATCTTAATCCAACGGCTCGATTCAAAAATGCAATCGGAGGGTCCGAAAGTCTCGGCGCATCTCGGCGGTTGGATGGAGATCTAACGGTTGACCATCAATCTTGCAGCGGAAGGTCCGAAGTCTTACAGCGGCGAACGCGCGATTTCGATCCAACGGTCGAGATCGATTGCGCGTTTTAAAGAGTGGCTCGGTGCGTTTAGTTGGTGGACCGAATCAAATGGCTCGAGCAGTCGACTCGAACCGAGTATGATAAAACCAGTTTGACTTTGAATTAAAACAGAGACTTTGAAAGATTTATTTGAGGTAGCAAATTAACTCCAAAAATTATGAAATTTTTACAGGAGCTTGCTAACTCAAATATCAACCTTGTGTAAAATTTTCAAAGGTTTTTATACTGTGAATAAATCTCCAAAAATTCTGCAAGGCTCTGTTTTGATGTTTGACTAAGAGTGAAACAGGTTTGACTGCCTCTAAAAATATTCAAACAATTTCTAAAAATTGTGAAATTTTTCAGAGGGGTCACATATCATCCCAAGGACTTAGGAAAAATAGTTCCAGAGGATGATCATAAGATTTGGAAAGATTGTTTTTGGAATAACAAGATTTGGATCAACAAGACTTGTGACAATGTAATTCCATAATTCCTTGAACAAGAATTGATTGGCACAACAGGAAATACATGATGTAAGAAAAAGTTTTAATTTCTACTCATTTTCTTACATTTGAAACACAAGCCCAAAATTTGGGATGTTACAACCAAGTGGATGGTTAAACAGTACAAGCCGAATAAACCGGGGTCCTCACAAAGTTGGTATCAGAGCCATTCCGACCGTAGTAACCCAAGCTTGATCGTCTTTAGGATATTTTGGAAAACTTAATTTTCAAAATATCAAATGATTTTTGAAAGCTTAAGTAAGTTCTCAGATTTTAATCCTTACCTATCTTAGCTTTCTATCTCATCTTGCTCTAATTTGAGTTTTAAAAGTTGTTCTCCTTTCCTCCTCTCAAAAGATAGTCATTATCGTTTAAATTGGGTTTTGGGAACCAATGAGCTTGGCAAATTGAAGTGTTAGCTGCCCTCTACAAGGTTTTGAAGCTTCGAGTTGAAGATTTCAATTAGGAGGCTTGGATCTTGAAATCTGGACAGCGAGCATTCAATTTCCGGACAGCAGGCTCAAAGGTTTCTAAATAGGGTAGAAAATGAGAGGTTAATCAACTAAAACTTGTGGGAATAAGAGGGTAAGATGTGATACTAGTTAGCTAAGTACCTAACGCTAATTTTGTCGCCTTAACGTTGATCTTTAGTAGTGTTAGACTTGTCGTAGTGTGCTGAAATTTTTATCTTCTCACACTATTACTCGTTCATTCCATACGGGTTAATGGCATTTAGAAGTTGAGCTTGGTTTGGCGTTTCCTTGCTGTTTTGGAACTTCTTTGGAAACATTTAAAGTTTGTTTACTTGCTGTTTTTGGCTTTCGGTTAGGGTGATGTCTCATTCCCCTAATCGTTAGCTTTTCGCTTTCATCAACTTCTAATGTTAGCGCTTTGGTTTCTAACCTAAGTTTCTTGAACCGAGGATGGTGGAGGTACTCGTAGCGGCGTGGTCGCGCTTTAGTTTGGATGAGGAGCTCCGCCTCCTCCAACCATGGTGAGTCCTTCTTGGATCGGCGCAACCATTGGAGGGCAGGAGGTCTGCTTTGGATGTTGTGCGCGCAACACCTCCGCCCTTCCGGTGCCTCGGGATGCGGGCAGCGGGTGGACATCGACCTCGTGGGGTTTGGTGAGTTTCTTACGCACTCGGCCCCACGTTCTCCAGTCGAGGACCCTTTGGGCCATGACGGCCGGCTGCGTCGGGTTGGCGTAAGCTTCGGCGTTGCTCGATGCTGGACCGGGACGGGGCACTCTTTGCCTCCCATCGGCCTGGGGGGCACTCTCTGGTGGGAGAACTTCTTGGCCATGCAGCCCGCGCCCTGCTTGTCTCTTGGGATGAGTTCGGACGGCGTTCGTCGAGCTCACATCCTGCCGGCTTGATGAAGCGAAGAAGAAGGAGTATCTCGCGCTCAAGCAAGGCGTAATCGGTGATGGAGTACATGCGAGTTCAACCACTTGGCTCGTTATGCTCCATCCGAGGTGGCCCCCGATGAGGCCAAGCGAGAGAAGTTCATGGAGGTTTGTCGAGGAGCTGCAAGCGGGCTCTCCATTGTGGACTTTCTTGACTTTGAGCTTTGGTGGACAAGGCCATTGTTCTTGAGCACAAGGCCAAGGCTGGCAAGTCCATAGCGCAAGTGGGAGGCCCGATGATGCCAGGGCGGCCTCTCCGTCCCGTGTCGGGCTGCCCGAGGCCCGTTACGTGGATTCACTGGCAGAGGCCGCCGGCACGGCTCCTCGCCCTCTGCGGGCCGTGCCCTAGTCACGTCGCTGCGAACCGGCAGGTGGCCCCGCAATCCAGTGCGGGGTCACTTGCTTTTCATGCAACCGAAGGGGCATTATGCCAATAGTTGCCCTAACGGGGCTGGGCGGCCTCGTCCTAATGGAGGGCGCGGGGGGAGGTGGTCCTCCCTAGGATCAGAAGGTTGTCCCCGCTACCCAAGGCGTGGGTAGTGGCGCGTCAACCTCATCTCGCGGAGGAGGCACGGGAGGCACCGGCGTCGTGTTGGGTAACCTTTCGGTTAACTTTTCCACTGCTCTGATTTTGTTTGATTCAGGCGCATCTCATTCGTTTGTTTCAGAGTCTTTTGCTGCTGTGGGAGGTCTTCTTTAGATTGTTAGCAGAGATTTACCTCTGTTCTTTATTGTCGGTTTAACCGACAATACAAATCTTCTTTAGTTTTGGTAGTCTAACTGATTTAGGTTAGATTGGGTTTAACAGGATGTTAATTATCCTAAAAGATCTTCTTGAGTTTCATTTTTGAATCTTTGCGTGATGCAGTTTCCTTTTCCCCAAAATCTAGAATCTGTCCTGTTTCTATTATTTTCAAAATCTGAAAACTAGAACTTTGAACTAAACTCTAGTTTCTGTCTTTTGAAAACAGTAAGCTATATTATGGGTTATTATCACTATTAGGGTAAATATAACTTAAGCATGCTGTTAATCATGCATTTCTTTATTGATCATGCAATTTCTGATAATTTATACTAGTTATCGTTTTTGGTATTTATTGGATTTTATTGCTTCTTTTAGAATCTGATTCTGCTGAAGCTTTTGATCATACTTCTGAACAACCTGAGCCTGCAACAGGGGTCTATTACTATCAAGGCAAGCATCCTCTTTGCACCATATTGATCCCAAATTTTATACATTAGATTTGTCTAAATTCAGTGACAACTGTGCATGCTAATTTCTCTGAAAATACAAATTTTGATCTGTTAGTAGTTAGCTATGACCAAACATGATGGATTACCTCAAATTGTCACCATACACTTAACCCTAGCTCAGTACTGTATATTATAACCTTTATTTTCAGATTTGGCTTAGACATGCAGTCTAGAGATTGTAGGGTTTGACAAGCATATCTTGTCAAACATGGGAATCTAAGCGAACTCTTGTTATTTTTAAACTCTTTGTCAGTTTCTTTAAATCAGTCTTGTATTTGAAATTCAAATTGATCTCGACAAGAGGAAGCTAGTGATGGTGCTTTTATGCACGAGATTGGGTTTTGTGGTGGACTTGTCAGGGTTAATTAAGGACCGAACTCGACTATTCGGTTCAAGTCCCCACGTACTTCCACATGCAGTGTATGGGCATTTGTTTGGTTAAGTAAAATGTTGAGACTATTGAGTTGGAAAGCAGAGAGTAAGGATATGTGTATTGACCTTGTATGGCATAGATGCTTAGAGTGCGAGGCTGCGTTTTATGCCATGTGAGCTTTGTATGTCGATGTCGGATGTTCTTAGGAGGGTGAGGCGTATATGTGCCTCGTCGCATATCGATACCTTAATAGTGCCGATAGCATTCTACTATGGGTAGGGAACCCAGTCGCATTAAATTGTTTGGATCGGCATTCTGGCGCAACATGTGTGCCGGTTAGGCGGATGCTATCGATCGTTGTTTAAGCGGGATTAGTTCACACATGGGGTCCAACTCAATAGTGTTGGCTTGTTGAAAAATACCAAATCTTAGCTTCCCGGTCGGCATACCAAAGGAAGTGTGTCATCATTGGAGGCATCCAGAAGGCAGCGGCTAGCTAAGTCATGTGGGTAAAGATGTACACCTGCAGGGTATAAAGCATTCGAATAGCGTGTCCACGGTCATGGGCGATAACTTGAATTGATGTCACTGTATAGAAGTTTTAATTTTCAAAAATCTGTTTTGGTTTATTTTCGGTTTGCATGAGGAATCATGCCTTTGTCTTTGTTTACTTTTATGTCATTTACTTACTGTTTTAAGCAAACTTTGATTTATTAAATTGCTTTATCAAAATTTAGCCTTTGTAGGTTAAGATGTATCGCTTTATGCAAATTTGAACCTTTATACCTTCCTGTTGTAACCTTATTGTAACAGCCCTAACTTAGGGTTTGTATTTCAAATGTAAAATTTTGAGGAGGAATAAAAACTTTTGTTGTCTCTTCAAATCATTTGGAAGTTTTCCAAATTTTCCCTAGCAATTTCCATTTTCTAGAATTAAATTCTTGTGAATGGAAATTGTTGTCAACAAATTCTTAGCTTTCAAACTTGTGATCATCCTCTGAAATTATTTTCCTATCATCTTGATCATCCTATCTACCTCCTGAATTATTTCACAATTTTAGATTTTATTTGCTATTTCAAATGGCCAAGTCAAACTAGTTGAAAATCTGGTCAAACCCTAGGTCAGCATGCTTGTGAATTTTCTGCAGAACTTTTCATTGCATAAAAGTTCTGGAAAATTTATGCAATGTTGTTCTCTGTCTCAAGTAGCTACCATAAAAATTTCGAAATTTTGGAGCTCAGGAGCTACCTTTAAAAATTCTCCAAACTCTCTCAGCCTTTTAAAACCTCAAATCGAGAAAACACTTGTTCCTCGGCCCGAACCTTTCGGGCTCGAGTCCGGCTAAATACCACTTGACTCGGTCGCGTCAACTAAGCGCGCCTGCGCGAGTCAATCGATCGTGACCGTCCGATGCAAATCGAGCGATCCACGTTGCGTCGCGCCAACCGACTGTCGAATGCATACACCAATCTCGGTAGTCCATTTGGATCCAGCGGTCGGTGCGTCACGATCAAATCAAGCCACCGGTTCGCACCGCTTTGTGAGTCAGCGGCGGGTGGACCCCACTTGTCGGCCGTCCTCGTCCTCTCGCGTCTCGCGGGCGCGCGGCGATCACGCATGTGTGCCACGTACCTCGTCGCGCCACCTATTTGCCCTCGTGTCGTCGGTGGAGCATCGCGAGCTTTATAACCTCACGCACTCACTCATTCGCCGTTTCCTTCGCTCTCTCACTTTCTCGCGCTTCTGTTTGGCGGCGAAGAGGCGAAGGTAGCGCCGCCGTGTTAGCGCGCCCTTGATCCCGCAACCACGGCCGTGATCCACGCTCGCGCGCCTCCATTTTGCCCAACCGGGTCCTTGGCGTCGATGGATCACGGGCGTATCGTCGTCTCGCCTCGGTTGCGGCGGTCCGCGAGCTTGCTAGTTCTGGTGAGTCTCTAACCTCGTCACTTGGTCCCTCGTGATCGCAATCATCCTCACGAGTCTAACGGTGGGCTCGTTTACGTCTTTCGTGCATCGTGGAGTCGTGCGGGTGTTTCTTCCTCGCGCGCGGTGTTCGCGCCGTGGCAATTCCGGCGCCTCGGACCTTCTTCTTCGACTTTGTCTTGTGCTTATTGCTCCTGGTCGGCGATCGTGGCGCACCTTCTCGGCTGCTCGAAGTGCATGGCGCCTTCTGCGAGCGTAGCTTCTTCTCCGCCTCATTGTCGTGAGCCCATCTCCGGCGACCATTGGGCTCGCGTCGCCGGCATCAAGTTCGTGGAGCTGCGGTGCACCGTCGTGCCATCCCGAGCTCGAGCCTCGGCCATTCTCGGATCCCCACCTCGCCGTCGCGGCGCGCGCGGGAACTCCGTCGAGCCGGCGGCATCAAGGTCTAACCACCTCGTTAAGTGCTAACCATCTTTTAGTGCGTATCAGCGATTGGTGGGCCCTCTTTGGTTGTCGCGTTTAGAAATCCTTTAATCCGGCCCGTTATTTGTTTCTCGAGTCAACGCCATGTGGGTCCATGTTGTCGATTAGGTTTGTGTAGTTACGGTTATCGTTTTCTCTGTTGGGAGCGTATTTCTCTGTGAGAGTGTTTTGGGTTTGCACTTTAGTGAGCCGAAGGCGTATTCTTTGAATACGCCGGCGTCACTTTAAGCGAGTCTTGTTGTCAGTCGGCGTTCGCGCGGAGCCCCATTGTCGATGGTGGGGCTTCTTGTTGCGGTAGAAAAAGTATTCATTGCTTTAGTATTTACGGTTTATGTTTTACTGTTGGTATTAATTCAATTAAACTTGTAAAATGCATAACTAATTCAATTTTTATCCAAATTGCTTGAAACCAGTCTTTGTTAATTTTCATTTTAATTGTACTATTTCTGAAATGAGTTTCAACCTTGTATCTGAAGCAAAAATCTGTTAATTAATTTAATGTTGTAGATTGTAATCTCCAAATTAGAAAATGCATATCTCTTCCAATAATTGTCCAAATTCAATGAACCCAACTCTGTAAATTTCATTTTCAGTATACTAACTATTAGGATAGGTTTTACACCTGTTTCTGTTCATGAAAATTTGTTAAGTAATTAACTTGTGTTTTGATGTGTTTTAGCTTAGAAAATTCATGGAACATTATTAATAACTTAAAATGAATTATTCTCTGTTTCTAAAATTTTGTTATATCATGCTTAGGCTGCTGTGTGAGTTTTGGCATGTTTTGATGTTGTTGTATGTTTGAGTTTTGTCGGTGTTATTCGTTCTTATTTGTTGTTATGTTCGATCGTTGAAGCCGATATTTGCGGCAACCACGAGGACGATCCTCCGCAACATATTGAGCAACAGCAGCCAGGCAAGCAGTTTGATCATGATAATCCCAGTACTTTAAATTCTAATATTTTGTTTAAGTTGTATGTATGCATTGCTTAATTTGTGTTAAAATGGATTAGTTAAATCCGTATTGCATATCCTGTAGACAAATATTGATCTCTACTACTGAGCCTAGGTTATTTCTTTGTGATTAGAGATCATTGGATGATTTCTTGTTACTTAGTAGATACGATTTCATTTGCTTAGACATGCTTAGTATCGGTAGAAGCTGGCGGTTATCGACTTTAGTCGGTAACCTTGATCACCTAAAATTTACTACAACTTTATGTTTCACATTTTGCTATGCTTACTTGCAAAACTAAAACCAAAGACAAAAATGATTTAGACGGGCACAATGGTAAGATTGGTGTGATCTGTTGGGTGTGTTGAAAGGTGCCAGGTCAATTAAGGACCGAACATCTTGTGAGTTTACATTATCCGGGCATTTCGGCGTGCTAACCACACTAGAGGGTATGGGACCTCTCTTGACCTAGTACTTTGGCGTGTATTGGTCCCGGTCGCGGGAGGTCGCGGGAGGGACGGAGGTGGGAGCATGGTAGTTGTCAGAAAAGCTTTATCTGAGTGGGTAGTTGTCTTTCGGCTTTACCATGTAAGCGTATGGGTTTCTATCCATACGAGCGGCTCGGGGTTGATGCACAATATTGGAAAAAGTCTCGTAGGACTTAGCTGTGCCGGCATACCTTCGTGTAACACCCCAAGACCCTGGAATGCTACTAAACCACTCTACAGCTAGCCAATAATTTCAAGATAAATTAATTCGGCAACATCTCTAGACAAAAAGCATTAAGCGGAAGCATAAACATCTAAGGGAATAAAGATAATGGTAACAAGTTCAATAATTAAACAACCTCTAGAAGATTAATCAAAGAATGGTTCACAAGTCCATCCTTATTAAATAACATAATCCTCCACAAATAGTTAAGCATTTGGCTAGAATTTCATCGACTTTATTACAACATGAGTTGATGAACCATGTGCATTATTGTGGTGCCGCTCTACCCATCCCATGAATGCTCAACAATCACTGTAGGGGAAAGAAAACAAGGGTGAGATAAAAATCTCAGCAAACAAAACTGTTTAACCGGCTATTAGGACTACAAACAAACATACAACATCATTAAAGTATCCAAATGTCCACACCCATAATGTGAATCCACATTCATTTACCACCAATTAAACTACAAAGATATTAAGCATCAATATCAATCCCCATAATGATCACAATTATAGCCTCAACCATATTTACTACCAAAGATAGTAAAATATTAACAATTGAATCTTGATCAACTGCTCCATGTTAATCACCACTACCACTACCAATGACAATAAAGTATTAGCGTGTTTTACCTCATAACTTTACTATTTTCGCATCCACAACTGCTATCCACAATTACCACAAGAGAAGAATCTCATGCCACAACCACAACCTCTACCATACCACAAGGGTGAACCCCATTCCACAACCACAACCACATTACTCATACCACAAGAGACTCTCATGAGTCAATTTCCACATTGCAACTATGAAGTTGCGTTTGTTTACAAAAATAACTTCACCTCAATATCTTGCACAAGTATGCAAATGATCTTTCCACAATGTAATGCATATGTATGCTATGCTCCACTGCACCTTTACCCAACAAGGTAAAGGTATGCATCGTCTTTCTGACAATGCGATGTTGTACCGATCTGATCGCGGCTATAAGCGGCGACATCCACAATGCAAATGTCATGATATGTCATGAATGATATGATAATCATAAACCACAAGAATTTAACCACGAAGGTCAACAACATACTCATCATGAATATTTTCTCATAATCCACATGTGTCTCATTAAGCACAATACCATCGTGTCATAAGACCATTACCACATAACCCACTCTGATTCACCAAGATCAAAATCAATCGATATAGATGGAACTCTATCACATAGACCACCACATGATCATCATGAAAATAACCACAAAGAATTAACAACATGTCCACCTTGAGTTTATTTTCATATTCCGCATTTGGCTCATTAAGCGAATTACCATGATACTACCCAAACTCATCCAAACATAGCAATTGATTAATATCTTGCCACCACATTTTTACTTGGAAAACATGTAACCATGGCATATCATTTAACATTCGTCAATCATGCATAGTGCAAATAGTAAGAAAAAGCGGGTTAAACCGTAGCACAACGCTACATTTACTTGCCTTCCACGATGCGGCGCGTTAGCGGCAAAGATGATACTCCTAAACCTGAGGCTTCACCTCCCTAAACAGGTAAAATAATTTCAATTAAGACATAATATACTCAGCGCTACTAATCGGCATTCTACATCGCTTACTTGACGACTCAAAACGAGTTTACAAAGCTGAAACCGAAAAACAACGTTTCCTGCCATATACTGATTCTGGACAGCAGCACGGTAAATGACATAACTCATGAACTGGAAGCCAAAATGAGGTAAACCCAATTTCTGTAAATTCTTAACTGAATAATCTACAATACTCTAGTTGACACGATAAACCAATTCGGCCATAATATTAGGCTAACCATTGTCTGAACTTTCAGTACAGAAACTGCCTACACAATCGAACAGCAAAAACTAAAATGACCACAACTTTTAATAGGTAACTCCAAATTGATCGTTCTTTATCAATCTGAAAAGGTTATCGAATTACCTACAATAACCTAGTTGGGTGAACTTTCAGATTCTACCAAATTCCCTTTCATATTTTAAGAAATAACCAGACAGATTATTCTCGTCACATTTCTGGCAGCAGATAATAAAATGATCATAACTTTTGACTCAGACCTCGGAATCGAGTGATCTTCGCGGCTACTGAAAGATAACAACATATCCCACATATCTCTAGGAGATGGAATCTTAAAATTCAGTCTCTAAATACACGAAAAAACCCACGTAAGGTACTGGACAGAATTGAATCTTCTGCAGCCCAACAATTAACCAACAATTCTAATCGGTTTCGCATCTACTAAGGATCAAACAGCGGGGAAGGCATCTCGTTACCCTTGTAGAACCTTGGGAAATGCTGATTGAATCCATGAAGAAGATCCCTTCTTCTCCTCCTTTCTCTCCCTTCTTCTTCCTCCCGAAGACCAGTGCAAGGAGCAGCAAAGGGGCGACATGGAGCGTGGCAGCAAAGGGGAGGAGGGTTGCTACAGGGGCGGCGGGTACTGTAGCTGCGTGCTACAGTAAAAAAAACCTAGGGTTTGGTTGACCCCTTCTTAAACCAACTTCCCACTTGGGCCAAACAACGTGGGCCGAAAGCCCAAGATTAAATCTCCTCTAAAAAACTGATTTCTCTTTTTAATTCCTGTTAAATACCTTTCTCATTTCAATTAATTCTCTAATGTTAAACATGATATTACATAATCACTGATGGATACTTTCCTGTTAAGAGAAATCCCTCTCTAAACTATATTGCACTTGAAAATTTAATAAATTTCTCTTCCCCGAATAATAATTCTCTACCGATTAATTTTTATTAATCCGATTCTTGACTTCTCACACTTAGGAGTATTACACTTGGAGTGTGCTTTAACAAAGCGATGAGGTGTGGGTGCAGTGGTACACCTGCGAGGTTAAAAACTATTCGAATAGCCTCGTCTAGGTGATGGACACGCTTGGGTAAGCTTATCGAGAGTTAGACTACAACCTTTTAAAATTAAAACTTGCGGGGTGTTACGAATCACGAGGATTCGTGCTATTGTTGTGGTGACTATTGGGATAGTCACTTCCGGGTGTTTATCTTTCTCTTTTATTATTATTACCTTCTGTTATTTCAACATTAAAAGCAATTGCAAACTTGCCTTCAAAGCTGTATTACATTATTGCAAATGAAAATTGGCTTTATGCAAATGAAACATATGACCGCCACCAAACAAGCTTTGCATGTAGCATATGAGCAGTGCGCTGGTTCACACGTCGGTCTTGCGGGTACAAAGACAATCTTTGTACTCGGTGCTTTGCTTAATGTTTTTGTTGCGAGAGGAAGAAGGTGAGCCTCGGGGCCTCATACGTGAGTGTGTTGCCGTTTCGTGGGCGACTAGACTTGGCGGTCGGTCGGATGCCTTGTGGGTTGGAGGCACAGCGATTGGCTTTGTTTATAGCCATCTTATGGCACTTTTGCTTCATTATCGTTCTTGTCTATTTGTGTATCTTGTGGCACAATCGGCCTATATGCGTAATAACTCTACTATTTGTTTATCTTCCGTTTGGTAGTGTGGTGTTTGGACTCTATGTTTGGAATGGAGTTGATGTCTAATTTTGTAACGAGTGTGTATCTTGCTTTGCAGGAAGTATACATATCTCGAGATCGATTTATTTGATTTGTGATGCTAGGACCAGGTGGTTGGTTAAGCATTACAAGCCAAATAAGCGGGGTCCTCACAAAGTTGGTATCGAGCCATTCGTAGTAGTAACAAGCATAGCCGTCCTTAGGATATTTTGAAAGTATTATTTTCAAATTATAAAAGGTTTATGAAAACCTAGGCAGATTCTCAGATTTTATTCCTTACCTATCTTAGCTTTCTACTCTCATCTTACTCTAATTTAAGTTTTGAAACTTGGTTTCTCTCTTTCCTATCAAAAGATAGTTAATACCGGTAGAATCAGTCTTTGGGAGAACCATAGAGAATTAGTTTAATTAAAAATTTGTGGGGGCATAAGGGTAAGATATGTATGAGTTTGCTAAGTGTCTGATCTTTGTCAGTTGGTTTTTGTAACTTAAAAGTCTTGTGCTTGTTTTGTGCTGTTAGTAAGTTAATTGCAGTGGGTATTGACTTCGTGTTTTCCGGCTATTGTTAAATTGTCTTAGTGAAGCAGGATGGCGGGAGGCAGCGTGGCGATCAGCCAGGTGGTCATGATGAGGAGCTTCCCCTCCTCCGATCATGGTGAGTGCTCGCTCGGATCGGCGAAACCGCATGGACAGGCAGCGTATCTTGGAGGTTATTGCTAGGAATACCTCCACTCCTGCCGTGGTGGCGGCCACGGACTCGCGGGGACTTGCGAGTTCCTCCGTGCGCGACCGCCGACTTTCTCCGCTCACGAGGACCCTCGTGCGGATGATTTGCTGCGCATGGTTGGCGGAAGCTCAACATAGCTCGATGCGAGCACGGGACAAGGCACTCTTCGCGTCCCACCGGCTTGAGGCGCGGCACTCTCATGGTGGGAGAACTATCTCGCCATGCGACCCGCGGGCCATGTGGTCACGTGGGAAGAATTCGGATCGCTTTCGCCGGGGCCACATCACGATGGCTGATGAAGTGAAGAAAAAGGAGTTTCGCGCTCAAGCAAGGGCGCAAATGCGTGACGGAGTATCTATCGAGTTTAATCACTTGGCTCGTTATGCTCGGGTGAGGTAGCCTCGGATGAGGCTAGCGGGAGAAGTTTATGGATGGCTTGTCAGGAGGCTGCGGGACAAGCTATCTATTGTGGACTTCTCGGACTTTGGGCCTTGGTAGATAAGGCCATTGTTGCTGAGCATAAGGCAAAGCGTGGCGAGTCCATAGCGCAAATGGGAGGCACATCGGTCTACTCACGCCCGACCTCGTTAGTCCTCGGTGGGCGGCACGATGGCCCGTTCTTTTGCTCCACCGGCGCGAGACCATCTGCACCAGCTCCTCGTCCCCGCGAGCCGTGTTTGACCACGTGCGCTGCGATCCGCAACAGGCGGCCTCGCAATCCGCGGCGAGGTGACTTGTTTTATTGCCACAACAAGGGCCATTATGCGAATGCTGCCCTCACGATGTTGCGGCGGCCTCGTCCTAATGGAGGCGCGGGCGAGAGTGGTCATCCACGACGGAAGATGATCGAAGCCCGAGTGCGGCGTGGTCGAGTCAACCACCTTCGGTGAGAGGCTCGGGGCGCGGATGTCGTGATGGGTACACTTCTTGTTAATTCTCCTCTGCTGCGGTATTATTTGATTACGAGCATCGCATTCTTTTATTTCAAGATCATTTGCTGCTGCTAGTGGTCTTATTTGTGTTCCTTTAGGCGTTCCTTTGCTCATCCGCTCTCGGGCGGAAATGAGAGCGATTCTGATGTCGGGATGTTCCTATCATAGTCAAAGGAGTGGGATTTTTGGCAAACCTTATTCGCTTTGTTGTGAGTGCGGATGTGATTCTTGGCATGGATTGGTTGTCCCAACACTTGGGGCAAATCAATTGTGCCGGGAAGATGTCTATCTTACCGACCCTTGATGGCGGTCGGTTTTCGCGCGGCCGGTCGCATCTTGGTGCATTAGAAGCAAAGCCGGCCTTGCAAATTCAAGATGTTCCCATAGTATCGACTTTGTGGATGTCTTTCACGAAGATTTGCAGGATGCCTCGGTTCGAGATCTGGGTTTGTCATCGAGTTCTTTGCCGGTGCGCTCCGATTTGAAGCGCCGTGTCGGATGCCTCCCAATGAGCTAGAAGAATTGAAGAAGCGGCTTGGTGAGCTCCAAGCAAAGGGTTTCATCCGTCCGGTTCATCTCCTTGGGGTTGTCCGGTGATCTTTGTGAAGAAGAAGGACAAGACTTTGCGTATGTGTGTTGATTCCGTCCTCTCAATGAAGTGATGGTGAAGAACAAATACCCTCTGCCCGCATCGATGATACGTTCGATCGGTTGGTTGGAGCCAGTGTTCTCAAAGATTGATTTGAGAATGGGGTATCATCAGTCGAGGATCGGATCGGAGGATATTCAAGACGGCTTTCACTACTCGTTATGGGTAACATGCGAGTACCGTCATGTCTTTCGGTCTAACCAATGCTCGGCTTTGTTCATGAACTTAATGAATTCAGTATTCATGGAGTATTTGGATAAATTTGTGGTGGTCTTTATTGATGATATTCTTATCTATTCCAAGGTGAAGCGAGCATCTTGAGCATCGAAGATTGTTTTGGGCAAATTGCGGGAGCACGGCTATATCGAAGTTCAGCAAATGTGAGTTACGGTTGAAGGAAGTGGCATTCTTGGGCCATGTTCTTTCAGTGGAGGCATAGTGTGGATCCAGCAAGGTCGGCGATGTTCTATCTTGGGACTGCCAAGTCGATCCAACGATGTCGGAGTTTTCTTGGTTTAGCGGGCTACTACCGTCGCTTTATCGAGAACTTCTCCAAGATCGCAAAGCCGATGGTGAATTGCTCAAGAAGGACAAGAAGTTTGTGTGGTCTCTGCTTGTGATGAGAGCTTTCGGGAGCTCAAGCAGCGATTGACTTGTTGATCCTCACTCTTCACGATATCCACAAGAGCTTGATATTTATTGCGATGCCTCTCGTCGGGGACTCGGGTGTGTTCTTATGCAGGAAGGCAAAGCGGTTGCCTATGCATCTAGGCATTTGAGGCCTCATGAGCTCAATTATCCCACCCATGATTTAGAGCTTGCTGCGATAGTTCATGCACTCAAGATTTGGCGGCATTATTTGATCGGAAATTGTGAGGTGTATTAGATCACAAGAGTTTGAAATACTTGTTCACTCGGAGATCTGAACCTCGAGCGAGAGGAGATGGCTAGAATTGATCAAAGATTATGATATGGGTATTCGATATCATCTGGCAAGGCCAATGTGGTCGCTGATGCACTTAGCCGAAAGGTGTATTGCAATACTCTGATGATCCAAGAGCAGCAACCTGCGCTTCTTGCAGAATTTCAGCGTCTCAACTTGGGTTTGGTTGAGCATGGTTCCCTTGCTGCCTTGGTTGTGCAACCAACCTTGGTGGATCAGATCAAGGCAGCACAGCAATCAGATGATGGCGTGGGTAGAATCAAGCAGAACATCAGGGATGGTTCAGCCAAGTGTTTCACAGAGGATGAGCACGGTGTTGTATGGTTTGGGCAGCGTCTCGTGGTCCCAAAGATCCCCGAGTTGCGGGATTTGATCCTTCAGGAAGCCCATGATTCGCCTTTGTCCATCCATCCGGGGCTACCAAGATGTACCAAGATGCTGCGCGAGGTTACGGTGGACTCGCATGAAGCGAGATTGCGGGTTCATTGCGGATCGGCGTATGTTGTCGCGTGAAGGCGAGCATCGGCGTCCGGCGAGTCTCCTCGGCCCTTGCCTATACGAGTGGAAGTGGGATTAGTTGATGCGGACTTCATCAACGGTTTGCCTGTACTTCTTGAGGAAGGATGCTATCGGGTGGTTATTGTGATTGTGAAAGTAGCACATTTTACGCGGTGTGTACCGCCCTCGGCGTCGATAAATTGTGAACCTCTACATATCCGCATTGTGAGTTTGCATGGTGTGCCACGAACGATGGTGTCGAATCGTGGTTCTCTTTTCACTTCCCGACTTTGCTTTGATCTCTGAGGAGGCCATGGGTACCGTCTTCGTTCATTTCGACCTATCATCCTCGGTGATGGTCGAGCGGGCGAGTCAACCAAGTCCTTGAAGATATGCTCCGTGCTGTGTTCTTTCCTATGGGAAGAATTGGGAGAAAGAGTTTGCCGCTTGCGAGTTCTCTTACAACAACGACTTCGAGCTAGTCTCGGCATGGCACCGTTTGAGGCTTTGTATGGGAGGCGTCACGAGAACCGTTGAGCTGGTCGAAGCGGTGAAAGCGGTTCTTTGGCCCGAATTCCATCAATGAAGTGAAAGCCAAGTGCGATTGATTCGTGAGCACTTGCGCGTAGCTCGATCGAGCGAGAAGAGTTATGCGGTCGGCGTCGTCGTGGTGAGTTTCGGCCAATGACTTTGTGTATCTCAAAGTCTCACCTCACGAAGGACATCGTCGTTTCGGTGTCAAGGGCAAATTGGCTCCTCGATATGTCGGGCGTATCGCATCATCAAGAGAGTGGGAGCTGTTGCATACAAGTTAGAATTGCCGGCTACACTCGAAGGGTGCATGATGTTTTCCACGTGTCGCAATTGAAGAAGTGCCTTCGTGTTCTGTGGAGAAGCGCCCTTGGAAAATATCGATGTGCGGGAAGATCTGTCTTATCGTGGCGCCCGTTCGTATCCTCGAAGAAGCTGAGCAGGACAAGGAACCGTGTGATAAAGTTCCTTAAAGTTCGATGGTCAAACCACTCAGAGGATGAAGCCACTTGGGAGCGGGAAGACCGCCGCCGAGCGGATTACCCATCCTTCTTCTCGGTGATCGAATCTGGGCGAGATTCTGTGGGGAGATTTGTAACAGCCTAACTTAGGGTTTGTATTTCAAATGTAAAATTTTGAGGAGGAATAAAAACTTTTGTTGTCTCTTCAAATCATTTGGAAGTTTTCCAAATTTTCCTAGCAATTTCCATTTTCTAGAATTAAATTCTTGTGAATGGAAATTGTTGTCAACAAATTCTTAGCTTTCAAACTTGTGATCATCCTCTGAAATTATTTTCCTATCATCTTGATCATCCTATCTACCTCCTGAATTATTTCACAATTTTTAGATTTTATTTGCTATTTCAAATGGCCAAGTCAAACTAGTTGAAAATCTGGTCAAACCCTAGGTCAGCATGCTTGTGAATTTTCTGCAGAACTTTTCATTGCATAAAAGTTCTGGAAAATTTTGCAATGTTGTTCTCTGTCTCAAGTAGCTACCATAAAAATTTCGAAATTTTTGGAGCTCAGGAGCTACCTTTAAAAATTCTCCAAACTCTCTCGACCTTTTAAAACCTCAAATCGAAAACAACTTGTTCCTCGGGCCAGACCAACTCGGGCTCGAGTCCAACTCATACCACTTGACTCGGTCGCGTCAACTAAGCGCGCGTGTGCGAGTCAATCGATCGCGACCGTCGATGCAAATCGAGCGATCCGTTGCGTCGCGCAACCGACTGTCGAATGCATACACCAATCTCGGCCGTCCATTTGGATCCAGCGGTCGGTGCGATCTTGATTAAATCAAGCCACGGTTCGCACGCTTTGTAGTCAGCGGCGGGTGGACCCCACTTGTCGGCCGTCCTCGTCCTCTCGCGTCTCACCGGGCGCCGGCGATCACGCATGTGTGCCACGTACCTGCGTCGCTGCCACCTATTTGCCCTCGTGTCCGTCCGTGGAGCATCGCGAGCTTTATAACCTCACGCACTCACTCATTCATCGTTTCCTTCGCTCTCTCACTTTCTCGCCCGCTTCTGTTTGGCGGCGAAGAAGGCGAAAATGCGCGCCAGCAATGTTAGCGCCGCCCTTGATCCGCAACCACGCGCGTGATCCACGCTCGCGCCGCCTCCATTTGCCCAACGGGTCCTTGGCGTCGGTGGATCACCGGGCGTATCGTCGTCTCCGCCCTCGGTTGCGGCGGTCCGCGAGCTTGCTAGTTCTCGGTGAGTCTCTAACCTCGTCACTTGGTCCCTCGTGATCGCAATCATCCTCACGAGTCTAACGGTGGGCTCGTTTACGTCTTTCGTGCATCGTGGAGGTCGTGCGGGTGTTTCTTCCTCGCGCACGGTGTTCGCGCCGTGGCAATTCCGGCGCCTCGGACCTTCTTCTTCGACTTTGTCTTGTGCTTATTGCTCCTGGGTCGGCGATCGTGGCGCACCTTCTCGAAGCTGCTCGAAGTGCATGGCGCCTTCTGCGAGCCGTAGCTTCTTCTCCGCCTCGGCGTCGTGAGCCCATCTCCGGCGACCATTGGGCTCGCGTCATCGGCATCAAGTTCGTGGAGCTGCGGTGCACCGTCGTGCCATCCCGAGCTCGAGCCTCGGCCATTCTCGGATCCCCACCTGCGCCGTCGCGGCGCGTCACGGAACTCCGTCAGTGCGCGACATCAAGGTCTAACCACCTTTCGTTAAGTGCTAACCATCTTTTAGTGCGTATCAGCGATTGGTGGGCCCTCTTTGGTTAATCGCGTTTAGAAATCCTTTAATCCAGCCCGTTATTTGTTCTACGAGTCAACGCCATGTGGGTCCATGTTGTCGATTAGGTTTGTGTAGTTACGGTTATCGTTTTCTCTGTTGGGAGCGTATTTCTCTGTGAGAGTGTTTTGGGTTTGCACTTTAGTGAGCGAAGGCGTATTCTTTGAATACGCCGACGTCACTTTAAGCGTAGTCTTATTTGTCTGGTCGGCGTTCGCGCGAGAGCCCATTGTCGATGGTGGGGCTTCTTGGTAGCGGTGAAAAAGTATTCATTGCTTTAGTATTTACGGTTTATGTTTTCTGTTGGTTATTAATTCAATTAAACTTGTAAAATGCATAACTAATTCAATTTTTATCCAAATTGCTTGAAACCAGTCTTGTTAATTTTCATTTTAATTGTACTATTTACTGAAATGAGTTTCAACCTTGTATCTGAAGCAAAAATCTGTTAATTAATTTAATGTTGTAGATTGTAATCTCCAAATTAGAAAATGCATATCTCTTCAATAATTGTCCAAATTCAATGAACCCAACTCTGTAAAATTTCATTTTCAGTATACTAACTATTAGGATAGGTTTTACACCTGTTTACATTCATGAAAATTTGTTAAGTAATTAACTAGTGTTTTGATGTGTTTTTAGCTTAGAAAATTCATGGAACATTATTAATAACTTAAAATGAATTGTTCTCTGTTTCTAAAATTTTGTTATATCATGCTTAGGCTCTTGTGTGAGTTTTGGCATGTTTTGATGTTGTTGTATGTTTGAGTTTTGTCGGTGTTATTCGTTCTTATTTCTTTGTTATGTTCGATCGTTAGGCTTGATATTTGCGGCAACCACGAGGACGATCCTCATAACATATTGAGCAAGCGGACGAAGCAAGCGATTTGATCATGATAATCCCAGTACTTTAAATTCTAATATTTTGTTTAATTTGTATGTATGCATTGCTTAATTTGTGTTAAAATGGATTAGTTAAATCCGTGTTGCATATCTGTAGACAAATATTGATCTCTACTACGAGCCTAGGTTATTTCTGTGATTAGAGATGTTGGATGATTTCTTGTCACTTAGTAGATCGATTTCATTTGCTTAGACATGCTTAGTATCGGTAGAAGCTGGCGATTATCGACTTTAGTCGGTAACCTTGATCACACAAAATTTACTACAACTTTATGTTTGACATTTTGCTATGCTTACTTGCAAAACTAAAACCAAAGACAAAAATGATTTAGAGGCGGGCACAATGGTAAGATTGGTGTGATCTGTTGGGTGTATTGGAAAGGTGCCGGTCAGTGGGACCGAACATCTTGTGAGTTTACATTATCGAGCATTTCGCGTGCTAACCACACTAGAGGTATGGGACCTCTCTTGACCTAGTACTTTGGCGTGTATTGGTCCGGGTCGCGGGAGGTCGCGGGAGGGACGGAGGTGGGAGCATGGTAGTTGTCAGAAAAGCTTTATCTGAGTGGGTAGTTGTCTTTCGGCTTTACCATGTAGCGTATGGGTTTCTATCCATACGAGCGGCTCGAGGTTGATGCACAATATTGGAAAAAGTCTCGTAGGACTTAGCTGTGTGGCATACCTTGGAAGTGTGCTTTGGCTTAAAGGCGATGCGAGGTGTGGAGTGCGATGGTACACCTGCGGGGTTAAAACTATTCGAATAGCCTCGTCTAGGTGATGGACACGCTTGGGTAAGCTTATCGAGAGTTAGACTACAACCTTTTAAAATTAAAACTTGCGGTGTTACGAATGCGGGGATTCGTGCTATTGTTGTGGTGACTATTGGGATAGTCACTTCCAGTTGTTTATCTTTCTCTTTTATTATTATTACCTTCTATTATTTCAACATTAAAACAATTGCAAACTTGCCTTCAAATGTATTACATTATTGCAAATGAAAATTGGCTTTATGCAAATGAAACATATGACCGCCACCAAACAAGCTGCATGTAGCATATGAGCAGTGCGCTAGTTCACACGTCGGTCTTGCGGGTACAAAGACAATCTTTGTACTCGGTGCTTTGCTTAATGTTTTTGTTGCGAGAGGAAGAAGGTGAGCCTCGGGGCCTCATACGTGAGTGTGTTGCCGTTTCGTGGGCGACTAGACTTGGCGGTCGGTCGGATGCCTTGTGGGTTGGAGGCACACCGATTGGCTTTGTTTATAGCCATCTTATGGCACTTTTGCTTCATTTGTCGTTCTTGTCTATTTGTGTATCTTGTGGCACAATCGGCCTATGTGCGTAATAACTCTACTATTTGTTTATCTTCCGTTTGGTAGTGTGGTGTTTGGACTCTATGTTTGGAATGGAGTTGATGTCTAATTTTGTAACGAGTGTGTATCTTGCTGGGAAGTATACATATCTCGAGGATCAGTTTATTTGATTTGTGATGCTAGGACCAGGTGGTTGGTTAAGCATTACAAGCCAAATAAACTGTGGTCCTCACACTTATGCATGTAAAAACTCTACTCCTTTGAATAGGCCCTAATAACCACTTCCTTTTGTTAGTTTGTGTAAGACTTGCTGAGTACCTTCCGTACTCAAGGTACTATCACCTATTGTTGCAGGTGAGGACGGTTTTCTTTATGAAGTACCCGTTAGCGCCGATCGGGGTGACGCTAACGAGTAATGCTACTTCTTTTCCTCCACGCAATTGCCTGCGGGTGGATGAGGCCATTGGTGGACATTTTAGTATATTTTGCTTCCATTTGTATCTTTGTTAGAGTGACCAAGTCACTTAATATTGTAGTACTAACAGAATGATGTAACCTTATGTTTAATTATATCAATGTATGACTTGTATGTGTTTGATGCAATGTTGATGAAGGATATATATGCAATGGTCGTTGATCCTGGGAACCATTGTGAATCATATATATCAGAATCTGTTCTTGGATCTGTCACTTGTTAAATTTATATCTTTAGCATGGTTTTTAATAAAAGGCGATCTTGTTCCTTCATTAACAATTGTGCTACAGTATGAATTTAATTAGTAACATTTCCATTAACCAGGGGTCCTCACAGCGTTGGTATCAGAGCATACGTTGCATGTAGGTTAGAAGTAGCATGGCCGAAGTTGTTAGAGAGTCTTCTAATAAAATTATTTTCAAGTAGTAGTATAATTTTGAAAGCTTAAGTATGACATCTTTTATTTCTTATCCTCCTTAATGTCACTTCTTGCCCAACTTTCTGTTGGTTTATCTAAAAGTGAATTGTTTCTTATCTTGTCTTTTTAGCCTATAGATGAGCGGTTGGTACTTGGTCAAGGAGACTCGAGCTGAAGATGTTGATGGGTTCCCAGCATTACTTCGGGACATGATGTGGCGCTCCAATTTCACTTATCGTAGAGATCGCCATCTA
Source organism: Ampelocalamus luodianensis (assembly GCA_036346255.1). NCBI lineage: Eukaryota > Viridiplantae > Streptophyta > Magnoliopsida > Poales > Poaceae > Ampelocalamus > Ampelocalamus luodianensis. Next base: position 65,753,669 of record CM070620.1, on the reverse strand, counting down.
TCGGCGAGATCGAGGACCGGGGATGGAGAGTACCGTGTCGTCATCAACGTCATCGCTAGGCATGTAGTGGCGGTGTTCCCTCGTGTCCAAGCACTTGCCACCTCGAGGCTATGGCGGTTCGGAAGGCTGCGAGTAGGATGATGAGCCTTCTTCGTCATGATTTGGAATTGTCTCAACCACCCTCGACCACTTCCGAATCAAGGTCCTACCTCGAAGTGAGCATGTTATTTGAGACACGGTTTGGCGAACCCTCGAGTGCGGCGGTTGGCGAGGATGGTCCGCATCATGGACCAAATCCATCGCTGTCTTGTGAGGGAGCTGTGGGAAACTCGGCATCGCCTTAATGAGGCCCAGGAGTACCTGCTTCTTGGAGTCAACATGAACCGCGTTCCTCGTAACGTGCTTTATGGTGACAACGAGACCTCCCATTCTTCTTTGCACCACCTCTTTACCGACTTCCAGAAGTGGCCGGGTGCGTACCTGTTTATGGACAAGTGCGCCAAGCCCGGATGACTGCAGGCTTTCCTCGCACTCTGCGGACTGCACCTCCTGGAGGTCATCAGCCACTGTTGGGTTCCCCGAGGCGTCTCATTAGCCCGTTGGATCCTGTTGATACTGGTTCCCCTGGAGCTCATCTTTTGAATGAGTTTCCGGTGAACTTTAACCGGGATCTTTACGCTAGCACCTCGACGATGAATCCTCGTGGTTGAGTATCTTTTAGTCTAGTAGTTGCCCTTAAATAAATTGGATGTAATAGGGCGTAGTATTACATACAAAGTATGTAAGTTTAACTTTCGGTTTATGTCGACATTATGGCGACTATAATGTAAGACTGAACAAAAAATTTTGTTGTATATATATGAAGTTCTGGTTTGGTGTTAACTTGAATGCATAACATACCATGATGCATTATATGTACGATATTTGTTTCTTTTCTAATTGCAACCTTGTTTGTGTTTGCGAGTATGTCCTTGTTGTGTTGTTAACCATGGTGTGTGCAGGATGACAGGACCTACTACTCGTCTTAAGCGCAACAAGGGAGGGCATGTCGGCTCCGTGCCTCATTCTCGGGAAGGGCCGGTGAACCCTCCAGCTCTCAAGGTCCGCAAGGTGGTCCTCAAGAAGAGAGCTTCCTCCACCACCTTCAATGGCCGCGTGCTCATGCAAATTGGCGCAACCGGATGGACGACAGCGCATCTTGGAGCGGTGCGCGCAATACTTCTTCTCCTATTGCACCAAGCGCCGAGCGGAGGCCACCATATGCGAGGCGGTCTTGCGACTTTCGGCGGACTAACCGCGGTGTTCTCGATTCTCGAGATCCTATGGAAGCGAGGATTGGCCGGACCATTGAGAAGAAGCTTTTGATTGCTCAATGCTCAGAGGAAAAGGTTCTTTTGCGGCTATCATTTCGATGGGCGGCTAGCATATGGTGGGATAATCTTCTTGCCATTGACTGCTTTGGACATGTCCCTACTTGGGATGAGTTCGTGGAAGCTTTCGCGAAGCTCATATTCTGAAGGTCATGATGATCAAGCAACAAGAATTTCGCTCTCAAGCAAAGGCGAAAGTGCGTGACCGAATATCTTCATGAGTTCAATTTCCTTGCGGATATGCCCACGATGGCGTTTAGTGACCTTCGTCGTCGGCCCGGTTCTTGAATGGGCTATCGAAGAATTGCGAATGGCGGTGGCTTTGCATGACTTTAGAAATTTCTCTCATTTGGTCAATAAAGCCATTGTGGCGAGAGTAAGAGTAAGGCGTTGGAGGAGTCGGCATGGCGGCAGCGGACTTCACGATTTGCTCTGGTGGCGGCTCACCAAGGCCTCGCATGTGGTTGCCTGAACCACCGCGAGCACCAGCTCCATTTTCACCAAGGCCGGCGGTGTTTGCCTCGTCCATCTCCTCCCACGATCGATCGAGGACCAAGTGGAAATCAGCCCGTCTGTTAACAATGTTAACCGGGGTTATCGCTTTCATTGTGGTCGTCAGGGCATTATGCCAACAAGTGTGTGGCAAGCGGCAGGATTGCCTCTGTTCGACCATATCCGGTGCATGCGGCCAGCCCTTCATGAGCCACCTATCAAAGTGACCGGCTCGATCAGTGGGCATGTGAACGAATCACTTCTTTGAAGGGTTCTTGATACACTGAAGTTGTTATGGGTATGCTCCTAGTTAATTTCAGTCCAGCTACTGTTTTATTTGACTCTGGAGCATCTCATTCTTTTGTTAGCAATCATTTTGTTGCTCAACACCAGTTAGTTATGCATACCCTCCAACCATCTTTCATTATTCAATCACAGGTCGGTTTTTAAACCGATCGAGATCTCTTCTTGAGTCAACATAACAATCCTTGGGGTAAAGTTTTTAGCAAATCTAATTGTGATTGACTCTAAAGGTTTGGACATCATTTTGGGTATGGATTGGCTGTCCAAGAACCAAGGTCAAATCAATTGTTCCCAACGGTCTATTTCCATGACCAATGCGAGGCGGTATTTGAGTTGTTTACTATTCCAAAGCAGTGGCTCTCATCTTTGTGCTCACCAAGTTGATACCACTCCTCCTTTGGAGTTAGTACCAATTATGCGTGACTATCTTGATGTTTTCTGAAGACCTTCGGATTGCCTCGGGGCAGGAAGTGGAGTTCGTAATTGAACTAGTTCTGGGCTGCTCCCATATCCGAGTCCCTATAGAATGCACGCCAATGAGTGATTGAGTTAAAGACACAACTTGGAGACTTACTTGACAAAGGTTTCATTCGACCGAGTTCCTCACCTTGGGGATGCCGGCAATCTTTGTTAAGAAGAAAGACAACACTTTACGGATGTGTGTGGATTACCGTCAGTTAAATGAGGTCACTATCAAGAACAAATATCCTCTGCCTCGAATTGATGATCTTTTTGATCGGTTGGTTGGTGCCGCGTCTTTTCAAAGATTGATTTGCGGTCGGGCTATCATCAAATCAAGGTTAGAGTGAGACATTCCTAAAACAGCTTTCTCTACTCGTTACGGTTTATACGAGTATCTTTGTTATGTCCTTTAGTCGACCAATGCTCCAACTTATTTCATGAATCTTATGAATTCTGTGTTCATGGAATTCTTGGATAAGTTCGTTGTCGTGTTCATTGAGGACATTCTTATTTATTCCAAGTCGATGAAGACCATGAACAACATTTGAGGCTCGTCTTTGAAACACTTCGTCGGCATCGACTATATGCTAAGTTCGACAAATGTGCTTTACGGCTCGAGAGGTTGCATTTTTGGGGCATGTGTTATCGAAGGAGGTATCATTGTCGATCCAAGCAAGGTACAAGATGTACTAAATGGAAGCCTCCCAAAAGTGTCCCAGATTCGGAGTTTTCTTGGACTTGCGGGTTATTACCGTAGGTTCATTGAAAATTTCTCCAAGATTGCTAAACCTTTGACTCAGCTCTTGCGAAGGGAAGAAATTTGAATGGTCACTAAGTGTGAAGAGAGTTTTGGCTTTTGAGAACTCTCTTGACTAAACTCGATTCTTACTCTTAGGATGTTCTTAAGAGCTTCGACATTTATTGCGATGCATCTCGCCATGGGCTTGGTGTGTGCTTATGCAAGAAGGCGAGTTGTGGCATATGCATCTCGGCGATTCGCCCTCATGAGGTTAATTATCCTACTCATGATTTAGAATTGTTGCCGTGGTCCATGCATTGAAAATTTGGCGGCATTACCTTACGGGTAATCGTTGTGAGATCTACACCGATCATAAAAGTCGAAGTACATATTCACTCAATCGACTTGAATATGAGACAAAGAAGATGGCTTGAACGATCAAGGACTACGACATGGGTATTCATTATCATCTGGTAAAGCCAATGTTGTGGCGGGCGCTTTAGCGAAAGTCACAATGCAGCTGCATATCTTCTCTACTGCGAAAAAGACTTGTGTCTGATTTTGGGCGCTTAAGTCTTGAATTGGTGGGAGCGGGTTTCCTCATTGCGTTGCAAGTGGAGCCTACATTAGAATATCAGATTCGGAGGCCCGCGATCGATGCGAGGTGGCGAAATCAAGGAGAATATGAAAGCGAGTAAAGCCAACGAATTTTTGAAGATGATCGCGATGCGATTCGATATCGCAATCGTTTGGTAGTACTGCTGATTCGAATTGAAGAGTCTAATTCTCGAGAAGCTCATAATTCCAAGTTTTCTTTGCATCACAGGAGTACCAAGATGTACGAGATTTGAAGAAAATATTTTGGTGGAGCCAAATGAAGAGGCAAATTGCTCGGTATGTTCTTTGAATGTGATATTTGCCAAAGGGTTAAATTTGAACATCTGAAGCCAGTGGTACCCTTGACCTTTGCCTATTCCACGATGGAAGTGGGAAGAGATCGGTATGGATTTTGTGTTGGTCTTCCCAAGACTTCCAAAGTGCGATGCCATTTGGGTAATCATCGATCGTTTAACTAAAGTGGCCCATTTTATTCGGTCGGGACCGATTTCAATGGCAAGCAACTAGCGAGCTTTATATGGCTAGAATTGTTTGTCTTCATGGTGTTCCTAAGGTCATTGTTTCGTAGTGGTCCTCGATTCGATTCCCATTTTTGGAGTAGCCTTCATCGGACTATGGGGTGAACTCTCTTCAATCTTGCTTATCATCCTCAAACTAGTGGTCAAACCGAAAGAGTGAATCAAGTAATGGAAGATCTTCTTGAGCCTATGTGCTATCTTATGGCAAGGTGGGAGAAATCTTTGCCATATGTGGAATTTTCCTACAATAATAGCTACCAAGCAAGTATTCAAATGTCACCTTTTGAAGCCTTGTATGGGAGAGCTTGTAGGACTCCATTGAATTGGTCCAGTCGGGTGAAAGATCATTCTTTGGCGGACATGGTAAAGGAAGCGAGAAGAGCAAGTTAAATCGATTCGAGATTGTTTGAAAGCTGCAGTCTCGTCGGAAGAGCTATGCGATCATCGCCGTCGTGAATTGAGCTTTGAGTGGATGACCATGTCTATCTTAAAGTGTCACCCATGAAGGGTACTCATCGTTTTGAGTAAAAGGAAAGCTCGCACCTCGTTATATCGGACCCTTCGAATAATTGCCAGCGGAGTGTAGCTTACCAATTGGAACTACGAATCACTCTCGTGATGCATGATACTTTTCATGTGTCCCAATTGAAGAAATGCCTTCGTGTTCCTATTGAGGCAAGCGCTTATGAGCATCTTAATCTCAACTGATCTTTCCTATCAAGAACAACCGGTCGTATCCTCGACACAATGGAGCAGGACAAGAAATCGTCTTGTCAAGTTCTTGAAAATTCGATGGGCTAATCATTAGGATGAAGCCACTTGGGAGCGCGAAGATCGATGCGATTGAGCACCCCATCTTTTGTTGTTTAGTACTTTCCTTTGGATCAAGAAAGGAAAGTTTAAACAAAGCAATGTAAACAAGGATGTAATAATAACACTAGGTTGTTATGTAAAGTTCTTCTTTGTTATCCTTGAAGGAAAATCAAGGCAATGGATGTTGAATTTCCTCATAAATCAATTTCACTTCACTTTCTTCTAATCTTTAACTTTGTTCCAAATCTAGGGACGAGATTTTCTTAAGAGAGTAGGTTTGTAACAGCCCCAAGTTTATAAACAGTAATAAAATGCTTTATGAGCAGTAATGAGGTCTTGTTCATAGCATTCTTATTCATTTCTACACTTTGGGCAGCATGTTACAAGTTAAATACCTTCCTTTTAGTCAAAATCCTAAAGAACCATTCAAAGTCTTAAAGGAATACAAGATAAAACTTGTATTATGACTGGAAGTATTTTTATTAAAGCCTAGATAAATTATCTTGGCTAAAAATGTTTTTGTTGCATTTTAGAAATTATTTGGGCTTAAAGAAAATTTATTGTCCTTAAATAAATATTTTCGGCTGAAATGAATATTTATGTATTTTACAAAGTGAAAATGTGGCTTATAAAATTTATCTGGGAAATATATCATCGGTAGCTTACGATAAAAATTTCGTGATTTTATAAATTTATTTGCAATTTTAAAAGCCAGTCAAACCTTGGAGTATTTGAATATGGTTCGGTCAACTAAACCGGTTTGAATCCAAACGATCATTATGCGACTCGAACCACGTGTCTTGGTCAACCCAATCGTCTTGGTCCGGTTCGGTCACGTTGGCGCGAGCCCAACATCCGCAGCGTGATATGAGCCGTTGATCTTCAATCGAGCAGGCGAAGCTATAACACCATGACTGTCCACGTGTGCATTTTAATCTCCGCCGTTGGATCTTGATCTAACGGCGAGATCCGTGTGTTCAATCGGACAACTCGGATCCCTATTCAATCTCCACCGTTCGTTCTCGATCCAACAGCGCACCTCTTTTCGTTTTAAACTTAAAGGCACGCTTTTATCTGAGTCGTTGGATTTAAATCCTACGGCTATTCCTTTTACCGCGTGTTATAAAGCTCGCACTCCTCTGGGCCGTTGGATCTTCATCATGTGGTCCCGATTTGTGTATGCATTGGACGACTCGGATCCCCGCACTGTCGTGACCGTTTATTCTTGATCTAACGGTGTCGCTTATCCCAATTTGAAATCAGAGGCGCGCGTTTATGCGGGCCTTTGGATTTCAATCTGTAATACCCCGTTTTCGTTTAGAAAGAATTCCGTCCAAATTCGAATTTTAAAGGAGCAAATTTCGGTGTTTAAATGCATTCTTTCGTTTTGGAGTGCGGGCCTTTGGCCAACAGGTCCAGAGGGGCCTTAATGGGCCAAGGGGCAGCCATGAAGCCCAAGGAGGGGGCAAACGTGGGGCCCATGGCCCATAAGTGGCCGGCCAATAGGGGCAAACCTAGCACTTCCCCACATCTCCCTCCCTCCACCTTGTGGCGCCGCCCCATCCTCTCCCCTCTCCTCTCCACCTTGCGCCTCCCCTGCTGGTTGCAGCCCCATCTCCACCTCCATTGCTGCTGCCCCAAGTCCATGGTGCTGCACCTCCATCACCCGAGCCACCCCTTGGTGCCGATCTCTCCGTTCGGTCTCGCGAAGGACGGGTGGATCTTCATAAGGTTGCTGATCAAGAAGGCGGGGATCACCTTGGAGGATCAACCATGGTCTTCCTAGGTGATCCAAGGGTAACGTGTATCGGTTGTTGTTGTGTGATTAGTCGTAGAAGTGAAACCGATTAGTTTTTGGTTGGATCGAAGTCTGCCTGCTATAGATTCAATTCTGTCCAGATTCTTGCACGGTCTGTTTCGTGTGTTTAGAGGCCGAATTAGGAGTTTTGGTCTCCTAGAGTTATGTAGGTCTTGTTCTTACCTTTCAATGGCCGCCAAGAACGCCCAAATCCGATTAACGGTTAGAAAGTTATGAATTTTTTTAGTGCCGCTGTCTGGTTAATCTGTCAGTTTTTGGACAGTCTGTAGAAAACTGATTAAAACTGCTAATTAAAGGGAGAATTAGGGGATCTCAGTATAACGAAAAATGTGGGTAATTTCTATACCTTTTCATAGAGATAAAGAACGCGAGATTTCGACCTTCGTAGCAAAAGTTATGGAGGTTTTAGTGTACTGTCCAGAGAACCCAATGTGAATTCTGAGGTCTGATAGTTTGGATTGCTAGGGGCAGTAAATTGCAGAATCAAAAGGGCTCCCCAACTAAGTTTATTTAGGTAATTTAATTACCTTTTCATAAAGTCTAAGATCATCTTATTTGGATTCTTGAGCAGAAAGTTATATATTTTAGAAGTTGACTGTCCGCAGTGAGCACCAAATCGATCGCCAGAAATTAGAAGATTGGAAACGCTTGGGAGTTTAGCGAGTCAAATTGTGTTGTTATATTTGATTTTGGTCCAGTATGTTGGTCTTAGATTGGGGTTATCTTTATGTTCAGGTGGGAGCGTGATCCCGGGGCAGCGCCCTCTTAGCGTCCACCGTTCTCATGCAGTTAAGGCAAGTATTCGGGCTGTGTATATTTATGCTTGTATCTTGTATTGTTTGTATTTGGCTCATAATAGCTAGGCATGGATGTTATGGTGATGAGTTCCAAATTATCTTGGTGAATGCAAGTACTCTGTTTGAGTGAATAATTATGTTGTTTGATAGAGGATGCTAATACTTTGATGCGTAATAACATGCAAGGTTGATAGTGTGATAAGTATGATGTAAGGATGGTGAATACTAGAGAAATGATTAATTGATATTCATGAGTGATTATTCAAGTATGCGATATTATGATTAAATGTGCTATTCATGGGTGCTAGAATGCTATGAATATCAACGAGGTGGAATCTTTGGAAGTATGAATAAGTTTATTCATGTATGATGTTGTTAATAATGCTTACATGTTAATGAGAATATGTTGAATTCCTGCATATGACGAATGTTATCATGGTGCATATGCATGTCGAGCATCAGTGCCTTGGTTACGTGGTGACCAAGCACATACTGATTGAGTCCCGTCATGTAAATGGCGGGCTTGAATCCCCACATTCGTGGAATGTGGGCTATGAGTAAAGAGGTCCCCATCATTAATATGATGGGCAAAGGTCCCTATACATGTGGTGTATAGGCTCTTGGTCCCTGTGCCGGTGGGCACGAGCAAGGGTATCTGGCGACGGTTGTATACCCGCATTACGGTAAAATGCGAAAGAGATAACGTTCAAAGGAGCATTGCATTGGTTGCATTTCACAAGTTAAAGGGCTATGCTTAGTGTTTTGTTATTGTGGATCATTGATGCTATGTTTGTGTTCTTGTTTATAGCCTTGTTGATACTTGCTGAGTCTTTGGGCTCACTCTTGCTTTCATGTGTTTTAGGTACCAATGACAGGAATGACATGCATGGGAGGGAATAGATGATGGATGCACTCACTACCTCTCACTCTTAAGGCGTTTACCACTTAGTATCAATTCTAGAAATAAATAAAGCGATGATTATCACTCATAGATCGTTTTGGTTTGAGTAAGCTGTTTAATTGTAATAATGAGATTGCGAGTCTTGGTATGTTCAATTGATTATCATGCTTGATCATGAGAATTTTGTTAAATGCTATGATTTATCGTTGAACTCTCGGTATAGCTGGTTAAACAAAGGAGACTCTGTCGAAAAATTTTATAGATTGTGCTAGTTTAGTTTATTTCGGTAGCATTCGGGCTCGTTGAGAGTTGGGGTGTTCTGATTAGTATCGAGCGGTTTGTAGGTCCGTGGTGACTAGATTATTTAAAATTGCTAATGTTAATCAACTTAAAGTTTGACACCTTGGTGCACGATAGGATGGGGATGGGCCAATCATTGCATTTACGTTTCCGTTATATCGTTTTGATTATTCTTGATATGAGTTGAGATTGGCTGCTTATTAATTAATTATTATGATTATTATGAGTGGGAATAGTCGTTGTTGAGAGGTTAAGGTCGTGGTTGTGACCTAGGCTTACCAGGTTACACCATCGTTAGTGGAGTGGGAATAGAGAAGTGCTACCGGATATCTTAGTACAGTGTTGATAGCGAGAATCTTTAGAAGAGTTGTTCTCTTCCTTGAATTTGAATTTGATCAACTCTTATCCGGTTGCGATTGATGGGTTGCTTTGAAATTATTGGTGTGTTTCTATTGGCTTAATTTGTCCGTAAATCAATTATTGTTTTTCCCAACCGTTGAGTTTTTCTCGCGATTGGTGAACTTTGCTAATTGTGAAGATTGACTTTTGTAGGGAGTTTTGTTTTCTTATTGGAAAGCTTGACCTATTTTTTTAAGCTTGATGTTTTGGTTAATGAAAGTTTCCTTTTGCAAGTCCTTTAGTACATGAAGGCTTTGACCCAGCGTATCTCTCTTGGGTATTTTGAGCGTTGAAGATTAATGGTTGTGTTATGAGTTTCAAGTTGAGTCGCGGTGTGTGCATGATCGATCTTAACTAAGGTCCTTATCAAGGAAAGTTGAATAAATGGAGGTTGTCCTCAAGTAGTTCTTGATGAGTTGTGACTATGAGTATGACAATATTTAGTTGTAATCAATAGAGTTATTAAGAGGTGTGGTATTTTGATGAATTGGTCGATCGTTGGGATTGTGGAATCGGTAGATTTATTGGATAGCATGGAGTAATGTATCTCCATGGATTAGCCTACCCATTAGTGATGGTTATGTTAAGAATGTGTTTGAACAATGCCTTAGAGGATATCAAATTTGAAATTTTCTTAAGCTGTTTACTTGATGATCATACATAATTGCTAGATTGAAACAGTATATTAGATTAGACGAGCGTTGAGGTAGCATGTTGTGAAACCACATTTATCTGAGCGATGAGATTATTAAATGTTGACTTTGTGTTTCTGAGATGGTTATGTGACTACAAGCAGTAGGACCCTATTTGTATACATGATACATACAATTTACAATTGTTAATGACATTGGAGCGGATGTGAGTAACACCAATGGTTGAGTGGATGAATGAGTATGTGACCTCGATAGTGTGCTTTGCAAAGTATCATTTGATAGTATGAACTAGTTAAAATAGGTTTGTTTCAACCTTGTGGCTTGCGTTTCTTTTGGAGAAATTTATGATGGGATAAGAGGCTAAGATGAGTCTCGCTAAGAGTGTATTATTACATTACTAGTGTGATTGTCGATGAGGATTATGATGATAATATTGAAAGTTTTGTATAAAGGGATTGGATCGCTCTTGGATGTTGATTAATTGAATATGTTTCTAGTTCGCATTTGGGATCTTTCGGACCTCATGTTGATGTGATAGCTGAATTTGTTTAGAGCAAAGTGGCGTGTTGAGAGGTTTTATTAGTTCCTAAGTGGATTAGGAGTTGTGATTTTCAAATACTCTTTGTCGGAATTGCCATGGTGATCTTGTAACCAACGAAAGTCGAGTGAAGTAGAAGTATTTGAGATTGAAGTAAAGTTTCATAACTTGCGAATATCGAAGTTTGTCTAAAACTTTTGTTCTTGCCCATAAGAGTTTTCCAATTCTAAAGCGGTGTTTTATTCTCGTCGAGGTTTGATATTCTCTGCTTGTGGGGCGTGCGCCGTCAACTTTGATCATATCTTTTGGTTTTGAGCAGTTTTATCGATTGTTTCTCTTGATCTTGTAACTCTGTAAGTGGTAACGCTTTCCTTTGTGCTGAAATTTATTTCTATTTGCCTCTTCTTCTAAGAAAGGGTTAACAGAAATTTGTATTGTAAAGTTTCGTAGGTGGTGTTTTGGCATCTAGATAGTGGTGAGATTTTGAGAATCAAGTTATTTGAAGAGCGATAGAAAGTGAGTTGGTTTTGATCAATAACCTTTGTCCATGTTGGGATATTGGGATTATCGAAATGCGGATCTTTGGGTAAATTTATTAGAGTATTGCAATTGGATACTTAGTAAGATTATGTAGAAGAGTTATGATGGTGAAGTTTGATGAGAGTAGTGGTGTGGAGAAACTTAAGTGTCGTGCTAATTGATGGGATAGTAGGTAGGGTTGAGATGTCGGTAGGTATGCCACGACTTTAGTGAATAACCTTACGAGAGATAGAATTCTTCTAAAAGTTAATTTGGTCGAGAAAATATTTATATGTGGATGATAGTAATTGAGTATGTTAGGATTGTGGCAATGTTAGTGAATGAATATGAGGATTTCTCGATATTTTATATGAGAAGTTTGCTGTAGGAGTCTTGGAGGTCGAATTTAGGCTTTGTATTTTTATGTTAGAACCTTGGTTGCCAATGATTACGTGAGAAAGTAGTAGAATAAGAGTGGATTCCGAATAGTGGGATGATCATGGATTATCCTTTGGGTGTAGTAAATGAGAGTGTGTGATGTGAGTTTCAAATTGTTTACCCCTAACGGATTGAGGAAGTGGTGGTGGGTGAGACCTATATTGAGTTGCATTGGGAAATATTTTGTCAAAGTAATTCATTTGGTAGAAGTTGGCAGTGTGATATTAAGGATTGGAAGAGTCTCCTGTATAAGTGTGGATTTGGTGTTCGGTTGAACATAGCTTTGAGGTTGCCAATTTAAGATAAATGAGTTAATGTGTTCTGCGATGATTTGGGATCCTATGGTTTAAGAAGTTAAATTCTTAAAAGAAATATTGTGGAAAAAAGTGTGATCTTGGATAGTGAGATATTATCTTAGTTCTTATTTGAACTATGTGCTTATGGTGATGTCAATTACAAATTGAGTTGGATCTTGTCGGTAAGTGTGAATTCTTCGATTAAGAAAAAAAGGGAATGGTTAAGCTGGTTATTCGAGTATTTCGCTTTTGTCTTGTGTGACATTTATTTCTAAGCGCCTACTTGAAAAGTGGAAAAGTTTTCATGTTAAACCCATTGATTTTGGTTTGGTCTCTTCTAAAGGGAAGATGGTTTTGAGTAGGATGCATTATGACTCCTTTGATTTCAGTTGAGTTTTTGGATAAGTGAGTTGGTAGGCGAGTTCTTTGTGCGACCCTTGTTAAAGGAGATGTTGCTTACATCGGTAAAGTGATCGTGAGAGTTGGATCAAAAGTTCCATGTTTTTTTGTGCGAGACGGTGTACTTGGTACCAAAAGGAAGTTTAACCAAAGGTGTTGGATAGGTTCCTTATAGTTGTGGGGATTTGTAGGATTGCGTATCGCTAGGACCGCCTCAGTACATGCGTGGATGCGCAATGTCTTGTATATTCGATCTTTGAGATAGTACATGAGAGATTGAGCTTAATATTTTGTTAGAGCGGTTGGCTAACGAGTAAGACCTTACCTTGAGTCCCATGTGTTGATGTACGGTAAAGATCGAGACCGGTGTTGAGGTGAAAGATGTGGGTATCCGTCAAGGTGATGTGACCCCATAAGTCCGAGAGGAAGCGACTTGTGAAAGTGGAGTCTCACATGCGTGAGCATTATCCAAATTGTTCACAATAGGTAAGTGGTGGCGTTAGCAAGCTAAGAAAGATTAAATTCGGGTGAATTCCATTTAAGAGGGTAGAATGTAATACCCGTTTCGTTTAGAAAAATTTCGTCCAAATTCGAATTTTAAAGGAGCAAATTTGGTGTTTAAATGCATTCTTCTCGTTTTGGGTGGGCCTTTGGCCAACAGGTCCAAGAGGGGCCTTGTGGGCCAAGGGGCAGCCATGAAGCCCAAGGGAGGGGGCAAACGTGGGGCCCATGGCCCATAAGTGGCCGGCCAATAGGGGCAAACCTAGCACTTCCCCCATCTCCCCTCCCTCCACCTTGTGGCCGCCCCATCCTCTCCCCTCTCCTCTCCACCTTGCGCCTCCCCTGCTGGTTGCAGCCCCATCTCCACCTCCATTGCTGCTGCCCCAAGTCCATGGTGCTGCACCTCCATCACCGGAGCCACCCCTTGGTGCCGATCTCTCCGTTCGGTCTCGCGCGAAGGGCGGGTGGATCTTCGCAAGGTTGCTGATCAAGAAGGCGGGGATCATCTTGGAGGATCAACCATGGTCTTCCTAGGTGCTCCAAGGGTAACGTGTATCGGTTGTTGTTGTGTGATTAGTCGTAGAAGTGAAACCGATTAGTTTTTGGTTGGATCGAAGTCTGCCTGCTATAGATTCAATTCTGTCCAGATTCTTGCACGGTCTGTTTCGTGTGTTTAGAGGCCGAATTAGGAGTTTTGGTCTCCTAGAGTTATGTAGGTCTTGTTCTTACCTTTCAATGGCCGCCAAGAACGCCCAAATCCGATTAACGGTTAGAAAGTTATGAATTTTTTAGTGCCGCTGTCTGGTTAATCTGTCAGTTTTTGGACAGTCTGTAGAAAACTGATTAAAACTGCTAATTAAAGGGAGAATTAGGGGATCTCAGTATAACGAAAAATGTGGGTAATTTCTATACCTTTTCATAGAGATAAAGAACGCGAGATTTCGACCTTCGTAACAAAAGTTATGGAGGTTTTAGTGTACTGTCCAGAGAACCCGACGTGAATTCTGAGGTCTGATAGTTTGGATTGCTAGGGGCAGTAAATGGCAGAATCAAAGGGCTCCCCAACTAAGTTTATTTAGGTAATTTAATTACCTTTTCATAAAGTCTAAGATCATCTTATTTGGATTCCTGAGCAGAAAGTTATATATTTTAGAAGTTGACTGTCCGCAGTGAGCACCAAATCGATCGCCAGAAATTAGAAGATTGGAAGCGCTTGGGAGTTTAGCGAGTCAAATTGTGTTGTTATATTTGATTTTGGTCCAGTATGTTGGTCTTAGATTGGGGTTATCTTTATGTTCAGGTGGGAGCGTGATCCCAGGGCAGCGCCCTCTTCGCGTCCACCGTTCTCATACGGTTAAGGCAAGTATTCGGGCTATTGTATATTTATGCTTGTATCTTTGTATTGTTTGTATTTGGCTCATAATAGCTAGGCATGGATGTTATGGTGATGAGTTCCAAATTATCTTGGTGAATGCAAGTACTCTGTTTGAGTGAATAATTATATTTGTTTGATAGAGGATGCTAATACTTTGATGCGTAATAACATGCAAGGTTGATAGTGTGATAAGTATGATGTAAGGATGGTGAATACTAGAGAAATGATTAATTGATATTCATGAGTGATTATTCAAGTATGCAGTATTATGATTAAATGTGCTATTCATGGGTGCTAGAATGCTATGAATATCACCGAGGTGGAATCTTTGGAAGTATGAATAAGTTTATTCATGTATGATGTTGTTAATAATGCTTACATGTTAATGAGAATATGTTGAATTCCTGCATATGGCGAATGTTATCATGGTGCATATGCATGTCGAGCATCTGGTGCCTTGGTTACGTGGTGACCAAGCACATACGATTGAGTCCCGTCATGTAAATGGCGGGCTTGAGGTCCCCACATTCGTGGAATGTGGGCTATGAGTAAAGAGGTCCCCATCATTAAGATGATGGGCAAAGGTCCCTATACATGTGGTGTATAGGCTCTTGGTCCCTGTGCCGGTGGAGCACGAGCAAGGGTATCTGGCGACGGTTGTATACCCGCATTACGGTAAAATGCGAAAGAGATAACGTTCAAAGGAGCATTGCATTGGTTGCATTTCACAAGTTAAAAAGGGCTATGCTTAGTGTTTTGTTATTGTGGATCATTGATGCTATGTTTGTGTTCTTGTTTATAGCCTTGTTGATACTTGCTGAGTCTTTGGGCTCACTCTAGCTTTAATGTGTTTTAGGTACCAATGACAGGAATGACATGCATGGGAGGGAATAGATGATGGATGCACTCACTACCTCTCACTCTTAAGGCGTTTACCACTTAGTATCAATTCTAGAAATAAATAAGCGATGATTATCACTCATAGATCGTTTTGGTTTGAGTAAGCTTGTTTAATTGTAATAATGAGATTGCGAGTCTTGGTATGTTCAATTGATTATCATGCTTGATCATGAGAATTTTGTTAAATGCTATGATTTATCGTTGAACTCTCGGTATAGCTGGTTAAACAAAGGAGACTCTGTCGAAAAAATTTATAGATTGTGCTAGTTTAGTTTATTTCCAGTAGCATTCCAGGCTCGTTGAGAGTTGGGGTGTTACACAATCCTAGGGCACTTCTTTTTGACCGTGGGCCTTTAAAGCCCAAAATCGGTGGATCGTTGGATTTCAATCGTAAGATCCATATGCGTGTATGCAATCGGACCATCCGGTTCAACTTTCCATCCTGACCGTAGAAATCAAATCCAACGGTGTTGCGCCATCGCACCTAAAGGAGGTGACGTGTATTCTTTTAGCTGAGCGTTGGATTTCAATCCAACGACCAAATTTGAAAGTGGATCTCAAGATTCCTTTAACCTCCGTTTTAATCCCGATCGGTCGATCTAGATCGTGCGGTCCATATTAATTGATACTGATTCAAATCATTTAATCTCTCTATTTATCACAGCCGCCCATTTCCAATCGGACGGTGATATTCTTTGAGCTTTTGTGTAGCGTGGTGAGAATGACAAAGGGCCCACATGTCATATTTTGCCTCTCTTCTTCCTTATCTCTGCATGACCATTTTTGTGAGCAGGGGAGAGGATTTATCCAAAGATTATGCACTAATTTTTGGGATGTTTAGCTAAATGGACACCTCATCAACTCTAGATCTTTCCCTCTTGCCCTGTAGCTCAACATCCATATATAAACCCTAGCTTTTCTTTGTTGCCATTGTTGACCAAGCGGCTCATCCTCCATTGTTGGCGGTGGAGTTCTTGCTCTTGTCCCTTTTGCTTATCCATCCTAAACTCTGGTTACACCTTGCCATAAAGATTGGTTATCTCTTGTAGGTTAAATCAGAGTTTAATTCTCTGTTGTTCAACATCGGGTTTTCAGAACCCTTGGCATATTTCTTCTCCTGGTAAGCTAAAATCCTAGCTGTTAACATCTTGAGCATCTTAAGAGCCTTAGAAGCTGCTGTGAATCATTCTTTCAAGCATCAATAGCTTGATCTTGCTTCAAACTGAAAAGTTGTTATTCTAGTTTTTTTTAGTCTTTTGTGTCATTTTTAAGACCTAGGGTTTCTCATGTCGACTTGTTATCCCAGTTAGGTCTAAACTAAACCCTAGTAGCTTAACAAGTTGTTCTTTTCATTCTTGTATCATCTCTTTAGATTGTTAGCGAGATTTACCTCTGTTCTTTATTGTCGGTTTAGCAGACAATACAAATCTTCTTTAGTTTTGGTAGTCTAACTGATTTAGGTTAGATTGGGTTTAACTTAGGATGTTAATTATCCTAAAAGATCTTCTGAGTTTCATTTTTGAATCTTTGCGTGATCTGGTTTCCTTTCCCCAAAATCTAGAATCATCTGTTTCTATTATTTTCAAAATCAAAACTAGAACTTTGAACTAAACTCTAGTTTCGTCTTTTGAAAACAGATAAGCTATATTATGGGTTATTATCACTATTAGGGTAAATATAACTTAAGCATCTTGTTAATCATGCATTTCTTTATTGATCATGCAATTTCGATAATTTATACTAGTTATCGTTTTGGTATTTATTGGATTTTATTGCTTCTTTTAGAATCGATTCTGTGAAGCTTTTGATCATATACTGCACAACTTTGAGCACATGAGGGTCTATTACTATCAAGGCAAGCATCCTCTTTGCACCATATTGATCCCAAATTTTATACATTAGATTTGTCTAAATTCGGTGACAATGTGCATGCTAATTTCTCTGAAAATACAAATTTTGATCATTAGTAGTTAGCTATGACCAAACATGATGGATTACCTCAAATTGTCACCATACACTTAACCCTAGCTCGATCTTGTATATTATAACCTTTATTTTCAGATTTGGCTTAGACATGCGGTCTAGAGATTGTAGGGTTTGACAAGCATATCTTGTCAAACATGGAATCTAGCGAACTCTTGTTATTTTTAAACTCTTTGTCAGTTTCTTTAAATCAGTCTTGTATTTGAAATTCAAATTGATGCGGACAAGAGGAAGCTAGTGATGGTGCTTTTATGCACGAGATTGGGTTTTGTGGTGGACTTGTCGGGTTAATTAAGGACCGAACTCGACTATTCGGTTCAAGTCCCCACGTACTTCCACATGCGATGTATGGCGCTGTTTGGTTAAGTAAAATGTTGAGACTATTGAGTTGGAAGCAGGAGAGTAAGGATATGTGTATTGACCTTGTATGGCATAGATGCTTAGAGTGCGAGGCTGCGTTTTATGCCATGTGAGCTTTGTATGTCGATGTCGGATGTTCTTAGGAGGTGAGGCGTATATGTGCCTCGTCGCATATCGATACCTTAATGGTGCCGATAGCATTCTACTATGGGTAGGGAACCCAATTCGCATTAAATTGTTTGGATCGGCATTACTGACGCAACATGTGTGCCCCGGTTAGGCAGATGCTATCAGTCGTTGTTTAAGCGAGATTAGTTCACACATGGGGTCCAACTCAATAATGTTGGCTTGTTGAAAAATACCAAATCTTAGCTTCCCCGGTCGGCATACCAAAGGAAGTGTGTCATCATTCGGAGGCATCCGAAGGCAACGGGCTAGCTAAGTCATGTGGGTAAAGATGTACACCTGCGAGTATATAAAGCATTCGAATAGCCGTGTCCACGGTCATGGGCGATAACTTGAATTGATGTCACTGTATAGAAGTTTTAATTTTCAAAAATCTGTTTTGGTTTATTTTCGGTTTGCATGAGGAATCATGCCTTTATCTTTTTACTTTTATGTCATTTACTTACTGTTTTAAGCAAACTTTGATTTATTAAATTGCTTTATCAAAATTTAGCCTTTGTAGGTTAAGATGTATTGCTTTATGCAAATTTGAACCTTTATACCTTCCTGTTGTAACCTTATGCATGTAAAAACTCTACTCCTTTGAATAGGCCCTAATAACCACTTCCTTTTGTTAGTTTGTGTAAGACTTGCTGAGTACCTTCCGTACTCAAGGTACTATCACCTATTATTGCAGGTGAGGACGGTTTTCTTTATGAAGTACCCGTTAGCGCCGATCGGGGTGACGCTAACGAGTAACGCTACTTCTTTTCCTCCACGCAATTGCCTGCGGGTGGATGAGGCCATTGGTGGACATTTTCCGTATATTTTGCTTCCGTTGTATACTGTTAGAGTGACCAAGTCACTTAATATTGTAGTACTAACAGAATGATGTAACCTTATGTTTAATTATATCAATGTATGACTTGTATGTGTTTGATGCAATGTTGATGAAGGATATATATGCAATGGTCGTTGATCCTGGGAACCATTGTGAATCATATATATCCGGGAATCCTGTTTACTGGATCTGTCACTTGTTAAATTTATATCTTTAGCATGGTTTTTAATAAAGGGCGATCTTGTTCCTTCATTAACAATTGTGCTACTGATATGAATTTAATTAGTAACATTTCCATTAACCGGGGTCCTCACACTTCTGTTCTAGCTAAACTTTGATTTACTAAATTGCTTTGTCAAAATTTAGTAGTTGTAGGTTAAGATGTGTTGCTTTATGCAAATTTGAACCTTTATACCTTCCTGTTGTAACCTTATGCATGTAAAAATTCTATTCCTTTGATTAGGTTCTAATAAACACTTAATTTTATTAGTTTGTGTAAGACATCTTGAGTACCTTCCGTACTCAAGGTGCTATTACCTATTGTTGCAGGTGAGGACGGTTTTCTTTATGAAGTACCCGTTAGCGCCGATCAAGGTGACGCTAACGAGTAAAGCTACTTCTTTCCTCCACGCAATTGTCTGCGGGTGGATGAGGCCATTGGTGGATTTTAAGTTTTTATTTTGCTTCCGCTGTTGAACATGTTGTAGTGACCAAGTCACTCTATAATGTAGTAGTAAAACCGAATGTTGTAAACTTATGTTTAATTATGTAAATGAATGACTTGTATGTGTATGATGCAATGTTGTTGAATAATACATATGCAATGGTCGTTGATCCTGGGAACCATTGTGAGAAATATATATCCGGGAATCCTGTTTATTGGAATTATCACTTGTTAAATTTATACCATTAGCATGATCTTTAATAAAGGGACATTACTGTTCCGTCATTAATAATTGTGCTACAGTATGAATTTAATTAAGTACATTTCCAATAACCCGGGGTGCCTACAGCGTTGGTATCAGAGCATACGTTGCCTGTAGGTTAGAAGTAGCATGGCCGAAGTTATTAGAGAGTCTTCTAATAAAATTATTTTTAAGCAGTAATATATTTTCGAAAAGCTTAAGAATGACATCTTTTTTTTCTTGTCTTCCTTAATGTCAATTCTTGCCCCAACTTTCTGTTGGTTTATTTAAAAGTGAATTGTTTCTTACCTTGTCCTTTTGTCTATAGATGAGTGGGTGGTATTTGGTCAAGGAGACCCGAGCTGAAGATGTTGATGGATTTCCAGCCTTGCTGCGGGACATGATGTGGCGAGCCAATTTCACCTATCAGCCGGAGTATGCCATCTATCGACGGGACCGAGGCCCAGGGATGGAGGAGTACCGTGCCTTCATCAACGTCATCGCTATGCATGTAGCTCGCAGTGTCCCCTACTGTGTCCAAGCACTTGCCACCTCTGAGGCTATGGCGGTTCAGGAAGCTGCAAGTAGGATGATGAGCCTTCTTCGTCATGATTTGACGGAATTGTCTCAACCACCCTATGACCACATCCCGAATCAAGGTCCTACCTCCGAAGTGAGCATGTTCGATGAGATCGATTTGGCGAAGACCCTCAGTGCGGCGGTTGGCGAGGATGGTCCGCATCATGGACCAAATCCATCATTGTCTTGTGAGGGCGTGGGAAACTCGGCATCGTCTTAATGAGGCCCGAGTACACGCTTCTTGGAGTCAACATGAACGCGTTCCTCATAGCGTGCTTTATGGTGACAACGAGACCTCTCCCGCTCTTCTTTGCACCACCTCTTCCGACTTCGAAGTGGCGGGTGCGTGCCTTTTTATGGACAAGTGCGCCAAGCCCGGATGACTGCAGGTTTTCCTCGCACTCTGCGGACTGTACCTCCTGGAGGTCACCAGCCACTTCTAGGATCTCCGAGGCGTCTTATTAGTCCTTTGGATCCTGTTGACACGGGTTCCCCTGGAGCTCATCTTTTGAATGAGTTTCCGGTGAACTTTAACCGGGATCTTTATGCTAGCACCTCGACGATGAATCCTCGTGGATAGGTGTCTTTAGGTTTAGTAGTTGCCCTGAAATAAAATGTATGTAATAGGGCAATAGTATCTTTATCTGAGAATATGTAAGTTCAACTTTTGGTTTTGTGTCGACCTTTGTGGCGACTATGATGTAAGGCTGGAACCGAATATTTTGTTGTATATGTGAAGTTTCTGGTTTTGGTGTTAATTTAAATGCACACCATAACATGATGCATTATATGTACAATATTTGTTTCTTTTCTAAGTTCCACCTTGTTTGTGCTTGCCGAGTATATCCTTGTTATGTTGTTAACCATGGTGTGTAACAGGATGACAGGACCTACTACTCGTCTTAAGCACAACAAGGAAGGGCATGTCGACTCCCCTGCCTCATTCTCAGGGGGGGGCTGACTGAACCTTCCAGTTCTCAAGGTCCGCAAGGTGGTCCCCAGGAAGAGGAGCTTCCTCCACCACCTTCTATGCTGATGTGCTCATGCAAATTGGCGCAGAGAATGGACAAGCGCGCATCTTGGAGCAGTTGCGCGCAACACTTCTTCCCTTGTTGCACCGGTGTCGAGCGGAGGCCACCATGTGCGAGGCGATCTTGCGACTTTGTGAACTAACCGCGGTGTTCTCTAGTTCTCGAGATCCCATGAAAGAAGAGGCGGCGGACCATTGAGAAAAAGCTATTAATTGCTCGGTGTTAGAGAGAAAAGGTTCTCTTCGCGATTATCGACTTGATGGGCGGCTAGTATATGGTGGGATAACCTCCTTGCCATTCGACTGCTGGACATGTCCCTACTTGGGATGAGTTCGTGGAAGCTTTTCGCGAAGCTCATATTCTGAGGTGATGATGATCAAGCAACAGAATTTCACTCTCTCAAGCAAGGCGAAAATGCGTGACCGAGTATCTACATGAGTTCAACTTTCTTGCCAGATATGCCCCTGATGATGTTTCGACCGACCTTCGTCGTCGAAACCGGTTCTTGAATGGGTTATCTGAAGAATTGCAGATGGCTGTAGCCCTGCATGACTTTGAATTTCTCTCATTTGGTCAACAAAGCAATTGTGGCGAGTAAAGCAAGGCTTTGGAGGAGTCGCATGGCGGCGGCGGACTTCTCGATTTATTCTGGTGGCGACTCAACAAGGCCTCGCATGTGGGTGCCTAGACCACCATGAGCACCAGCTCCATTTGCACCAAGGCGGCGGTGTTTGCCTCGTCCCTCCTCTTCCACTAATCAACCAAGACCTAGTGGAAACCAGCCGCCATCTGTTGTTACTGTCAGGCCGGGAGTTATATGTTACCATTGTGGGCGCCCAGGGCATTTCGCTAATCAGTGCTATGCCAAGGCTCAAGGGATACCACCTATTTCACCTCCTCCAGCTACTGTGCGTCCTGCACCACCTTCCCCGACCGTGGTCAAGCCTGACCCTGTTCCGGTTCGAGGTCGTGTGAACCAGATTACTACTGAGGAAGCAGCTGTCACTCCTGAAGTTGTTCTTGGTATGCTCCTAGTTAATTTCAGCACTGCAGCTGTTTTATTTGACTCGGGAGCATCTCATTCTTTTGTTAGTAGACAGTTTGCTACTCAACATCATTTAATTGTGCGTCCTCTTCATCCACCTCATATTATCCATTCACCTGGATCAGCCTTTATGACTAATCAAGTCTGCCATGGTGTCAATATAAATATTGAAGGGGTAGACTTTTGGGCTGATTTGATTGTGATAGATTCTAAAGGGTTGGATGTTATCCTGGGAATGGATTGGTTATCCAAGCACCTTGGGCAAATTAATTGTGCTCACAAATCCATTTCTTTAACTAATGAAAGTGGCAGTTCAGTCGTTTTTCAATCCAGGACAATGGGTTCCCATCTTTGTGCTCACCAAGTTGATACCACTCCCTCCTTGGAGTTGGTACCAATTGTTTGTGAGTATGTTGATGTCTTTCCGGAAGACCTTCCCGGGTTGCCACGGGCAGGGAAGTGGAATTTGTTACTGAATTAGTTCCTGGAACTACTCCTATATCCAGGAGTCCTTATCGAATTCCCGTCAACGAGTTGGTTGAATTGAAGAAGCAACTCGGAGAATTGCTTGATAAAGGATTTATTCGACCGAGCTCCTCACCTTGGGGATGCCCGGCAATTTTTGTCAAGAAGAAAGACAATACTTTACGGATGTGTGTGGACTACCGTCCGTTAAATGAGGTCACTATCAAGAATAAGTATCCTTTGCCTCGTATTGATGATCTTTTTGATCAGTTGGTTGGTGCAGAGTCTTTTCAAAGATTGATTTGAGTCGGGCTATCATCAAATCAAGGTTAGAGTGAGAACATTCCCAAAACATCTTTCTCTACTCGTTACGGTTTATGCAGTATACTATCATGTCCTTTGAGTGCGACCAATGCGCGACCTATTTTATGAACCTTATGAATTCGGTGTTCATGGATTTCTTGGATAAGTTCGTTGTCGTGTTCATTGACGACGTCCTTATTTATTCCAAGTCTGATAAGGACCATGAACAACATTTGCGACTTGTGCTAGAAACACTTCGTCGGCATCGACTGTATGCTAAGTTCAGTAAGTGTGCCTTCTGACTTAAACAAGTTGCATTTTTGGGACATGTGTTATCTGAAGGAGGTATCGCTGTCGATCCAAGCAAGGTACAAGATGTACTAAATTGGAAGCCTCCCAGGAATGTCCCTGAGATCCAAGTTTTCTTGGACTTGCGGGTTATTACGTAGGTTCATTGAAATTTTTCCAAAATTGCTAGACCTTTGACTCGGCTTTTGCGAAAGAGAAGAAATTTGAATGGTCACTAAATGTGAGGAGAGTTTTGACCACGAGAACTCTCTTGACTAAAGCTCAGTTCTCACTCTTAGGATATTCATAAGAGCTTTGACATCTATTGCGATGCATCTCGCCATGGACTTGGTTGTGTGCTTATGCAAGAAGGCCGAGTTGTGGCATATGCATCTCGGCAGTTGCGCCCTCATGAAGTCAATTATCCTACTCATGATTTGGAATTGACTGTCGTAGTTCATGCATTGAAGATTTGGCGACATTACCTTCTCGGTAATCGTTGTGAGATCTACACCGATCATAAAAGCCTGAAGTACATATTCACTCAATCTGATTTGAATATGAGGCAAAGAAGATGGCTTGAACTGATCAAAGACTAAGACATGGGTATTCACTATCACCCAGGCAAAGCCAATGTTGTGGCAGACGCTTTAAGCAGAAAGTCACAATGCAACTACACATTTTCTCTACCTGCGGCCAAGGACTTGTGTGCTGATTTTCAGCGCCTAAGTCTTGACTTGGTGGAAGAAGGTTTTCTTGCTGCATTACAAATGGAGCCTACCTTAGAATCTCAGATTCTTGAGGCCCAGAAAACTGATGCCGAGGTAGCCGAAATCAAGGAAAACTTGAAAGCGGGTAAAGCCAACGAGTTTTCTGAAGATAATCGCGGTATGATTCGATATCGCAATCGGTTGGTAGTACCTGCAGATCCTCAATTGAAGAGTCTAATTCTAAGAGAGTCTCATAATTCCAAATTTTCTTTACATCCTGGAAGTACCAAGATGTATCAGGATTTAAAGAAAACATTTTGGTGGAGCCAAATGAAGAGGCAAATTGCTCGGTATGTTCTTTGAATGTGATATTTGCCAAAGGGTTAAAGCGAACATCTGAAGCATTTGGTACCCTTCACCTTTGCCTATTCCACGATGGAAGTGGGAAGAGATCGGTATGGATTTTGTTCTTGGTCTTCCCAAAACTTCCAATGGGTCCGATGCCATTTGGGTAATCATCGACCATTTGACAAAGGTGGCTCATTTTATTCTGTCAAAACCATCTTTAGTGGCAAGCGGCTAATGAGCTTTATATTGCTAGAATTGTTTGTCTTCATGGTGTTCCCAAGGTCATTGTCTCGGCCGTGGCCTCGATTCACTTCCAACTTTTGGAATCGTCTTCATCGGCTATGGGGTGAACTCTCTTTCGATCGCTTATCATCCTCAAACTAGTGGTCAAGCGAGAGAGTTAATCAAGTAATGGAAGATCTTCTTGAGCCTATGTGCTATCCTATAGCAAAGCGGGAGAAATCTTTGCCATATGTGGAATTTTCCTACAATAATAGCTACCAAGCAAGTATTCAAATGTCACCTTTTGAAGCCTTGTATGGGAGACCTTGTGTAACAGCCCAAAATCCTTAAGTTGGATTAGCTATGCATCTACTGTGCTTTTATGAAATTTTGGACCTTTTTAAAACTTTTTGTTGCTAAGCAAATAGGTTACAACCTGGTCTTTCAAAACCTAGAAATGAAAATATTCAAACAAAAGAAAAGTTTGTCAAGATTTTGAAACTTAGATCGGAGTGGGGTTAAACCCTCTGTCGAAAGTCTTTTGATTATGGGAAATAGCAATTAACCTTGGAAATCCTATCCTCCTTTTTCCAATTCAAACTTGAAAATATGCGTTCTCGAGATCGTAACTACCAACTAAATTTCTATTTCGAAAACACCGTGGAACTCAAATATGAGAATAATTTGATTGGATTTCATCTGATCTGTTATGGTTGTTTGATTTTTTTGGAGTTTTGGAGAATATTGGTTTTTCATTTGATTTGCTTGTTTGAATTTAAAATA
This sequence comes from Ampelocalamus luodianensis, assembly GCA_036346255.1. Classification (NCBI taxonomy): domain Eukaryota; kingdom Viridiplantae; phylum Streptophyta; class Magnoliopsida; order Poales; family Poaceae; genus Ampelocalamus; species Ampelocalamus luodianensis. The sequence continues at coordinate 65,728,491 of CM070620.1, read as the reverse complement.
CAAACAAAACTTGTGAGCAGTGCCTGGAAGTATTTTTCCTAGGTTCTGTAACACCTTATAAACCCACCTTCAAAAGTTCACAAATTCTAGAAATAAATTACTATTCTAAAACAATTAGTCAAAATGGAAATTTGAAAGTCAAACATCAAGAGCAAGCACTTAAAATAATTTTGGGAAGAATTTTCTTCAGTCAAAACTCTGGAAATAATTTATTTAAATCTTATAATAATTTTCATGAATAAATATAATTTTTCCCAAATTTTTGGAGCTAATTTCAGTCCACAGAAAATTCAAACTTGTTCAATAACCTTTTATAAATTTGAATTCAAAATAAGCAATTAACTCATGAAGAATGAGATTTAAAATTTTATTTGGTCACTTGGTAACCCTAGGAACCTCCCTGAAAAATTCCAGAATTTTTGAAATTTATTTGCTATATTTTGAAGCTCGGTCAAAGTAGGAGCTTTGAATTAAAACCTAGTCAAACCTCCTTGCACTGTTCCTTGGGCTCGGACCCAACCCCGACCGGACCCAACCCCTGCTCCGACCAAGCCAACGCGACTCGGTCGAACCACCTCGCTCGCGCCCGCGCCACTCAAATCCCGCGCGCATTCTAACCGTCGGATCTCGATCGGACGACCCACGTTCGCGAGGAACAATCGGACCTTCCGAGCGCAACTCTCCATCTCAGCCATTCATTTGGAAACCGGCGGCCCGGATTAAGTGACCGTTTCACCCGTATAAAACCGCGCCAGCCCCTCCTTGTGCCGCCGACTGGTGGGACCCGCCGGCCGCTTGTCTTCTTCCCCGCGCAAACGCCGCCCCCGCCACCTCGCTTGCGCCTCGGTTGCCCGCCTCCTCCGCGTCCGCCCACGCTCCTTTCACTTCACCATCAACTCCTTGTCGCCCGAGCGCCAGCTCGCCATGGCCCCGCCATCACTGCCTCGCCCGTGTTCCCGCGTCGTCCCCTCAGCGTCTCCTTTGTCCCCGCGACATGACCGGGGAGCGTCGTCGCCATACCGTCGCTCACATTATCGCCGCCTCTGTGCCGGCCCTTGTAGACCCGAGGAGCTGCCCTCGGCGCCCTCTTTCTCTACCTGCCACTCATCCTCCATTTCCTCACCTCCTCGAGCCCCATTCGGCCCAAGCTCCGAATGCCGCTCTCGGACCCGCCGCGCCGCCTCCAAGCCCTCCGGCTACGCCGGCGATCTCCGGCCACCGCCAACCCCGTCACGGTGTGCCCGCTACCCCGAGGAGCAAAACCCCTCGGTCAATTTGAGGATTTACCTCACCGAAGCCTCGCGCATCACCATCTTCTTCAACACCGGCTGCAACCGCCAAATTCGCCGCCACCTCTTCTCCGGCGAACCTCCCTCCGATTCCCCTCTCCATGTGTATCTCTGGAACTCCCTCTACCTCCCCATATCACTCACTCGTGCCCTATTTCTCCCCAGGTCGCTGCCGCCGTTGGACCTCCCCGTGCCACCATCGGTTGCCGCCGTCGGCCCAACTCCGGTCACCTCGCCTCCGTCCGACCACTCCATCGTCCTCCTGGAACCCCAGGTATGCCCATGCTCCCTCTATTTTTGCTTCAACTCCACCCGGCGCCGTCGCCCTCCTTTCACCCCACGGTAGGCGCTCTTCTTGCCGCGCCGCCTCGATCTTGGTGAGTCCCAAACCGCCACCCTAGCCTCGTTGACCTCGGAGCAACCCATTTTTGGGATCACTTTCGCCTCTCGACCACTCCCTCGCCGGCGACTAGCCACGGCCAAGTTTTCCCCTGTGCTGACCACCCCTGTTCTTCATCTCTGAAGTTACCCCTCTCTAAGTAGGAGTGCCCATTAGAAGGATCTTCTGAATGCCTTTGTCCTTGAGCCCTTTTTGATTTACTTTTAGGTTACTCAAACCTAATTGACACTTGATTAAGTGATTCCCAGTGAGAAAACGGCTTGATTGGCACCTTAATTCTAGAAGATGTTCTGTTGTAGGTGTTTGAACAGTGATCTGGGAATATAAGAATTGACAGTAGGTTGGTAGCAGTGGGTTGTGGATAATTCTGATTTTTGTGCTCAGAAGCTTCAGTATTCAGGAATCTGGGACCTGCCAAATGCTATTGCAAACAATCTTGTGACAAAAAATGGAACCACTCAAATGCATTAACCTAATTGAAGTCAGATGGTTGGAAGAAGTAACCAGTAGCTCTATTTTTCAGAAAGTTGTATGTATGTCTTATGAATAGAGATGATGAGATAACAAGTGTTTTGTCAGTGTTAGACAGAGAAAAGTATATGTTTAGGAGAAAGTCTGAAAAGTCAGGGTTTTCAAAAGTCTGACAACATGACTAATTCTAGTAGTAATAACCTAAGATGAGAAACCATTAGGATTGTGAATCTTCAGAAACTAGCAGAGGAGCAATCAAATCGCAAATGTTGTAATGTTGATCAGAGAAGACAACTTGGTTAGGGGGAAAGTTGAAGTATTGGGATAGCCTTCACAAAACCTGCTATCTTTTGCTTTCAAACCCTGTGTTTGTCAGATAGGTCACCCCTTTGAGTTAGTGGTTTGGGAAAATTGATTTTATAGCTCTTAAGTCACAGGAATCTGTTGTTGTAGGTTCTGGGATTAATAGTTTGGAAAATTGTCGACTTTGGGAAGGCTATTAACTTGACCTAAGCTAGCGATTAGGAAGGTTGTTATTTTCTTTAGTCTTTTACCCAGCTATGCTTTTAGAAGCCAACCCTTTGCAAACATAATTAGGAGATGGATAGTGAAACCTTGAGAGAATAACCCAATCCTTGATTTGCATTTTGAGCAGAGAAGGTGTTGGTTGGCGAGGTTGTTTTGTCGATGGTGTGAGTTAGTGGAGCATTCAAAATTTCTAACCTCTTAGTGTTAGTTAAGTCTAGCTTAAATATGTTGGGCATCACTTAGTAGCCCTCGTGACCAAATAAGCCTAAAAATAGAAGTGGAAGATTCATCGGATCATTAGTCGACCTCTAGCCCTTAACTTTGAAGAAAGCAAGGATTTAAAATGGAGGCAAGATTGGAATGTAAGGTTTTAATAAGCGTGAGGTAGAGCTTTGTCAAGCGCCATTACAAGCGAAATATGAAATATAATTACTAGCTTTTCACTTGTAACCTAACAAAGTAAAATTAATCATAAGCCAAGATTTGGTTTATGAATGGTCATTCAACAATAAACCTTGCCATGGTAACAAAATTCAATAACATACACCTAATTGAAACCAGCTCCAAATCCAATGATTTTGTTCCTAAATTTATCTAAAATCGTTATCTTTCGTCTGTGTTCATTCTCAGTTTTGGATTCTTTTTGAATGTTGGAGTTTATTCGATGTTTTTGTCTTGTTGATTCTTTTCGTTAGATGGCGATGATTCGGGAGTGCAACCGTAATGATCATGAGAATGTCCAGAGCTCCAGCAAAGCAAAGGCAAGCAGATGTAACATCATTTGATCATATTGCTCCCATTACTTTTAAAGTCTAATATCTTGTTTGCAAAACCTAAATATGCATGCTTCTTTGTGTCAAGATTAATTTTGCCGGTTAGAGGTAGCTAATCCCATTGCATAGTTTCCCTGAAATTGTTCACCCCTGCCACTGCCATAGGGTATTATCCTCACTGGTGAATTAGAGCCCGGTGAATGATTTATGGTCTTTTATTTGTCTTTACGATATGATGCTTAGCAATGCTTAGTTACCGGTAGAATTGGGCGGTTATCGACTCGTCGATAACCTTGATCACACAAACTTATTATAATCTCTATATTTTAGCTTTGTGCTATGTTCAAATTGTAAAACTAAAACTGAAAATAAAAACAATTTGTACTTGGGCTGCGGTATGATCTTGTGATCTTTTGGGTGTGGCGGAATGGTGCAGAGTCAATTAAGGACCGAACATCTTGTGAGTACACATTATCCGAGCAATTTGTGCGTCCTAACCACACTAGAGGAAATGGGACCTCTCTTGACTAAGTACTTTGGAGGGTGTTAATTAATGAGTCGCGTGGTGGGTTGCATATGGAATATATGCAACATGGGCGTGTTTGTGGGAGGAGCACCCACGAGGCCGGTGTCTCCTACTCCACGTATGGGTCCTTGTGATCCATATTTAGTCGGAGATCACTAAGGGTTAACCCCATACGTGCGGCTCTTGATTAGCATTTTCCATCGGAAAGTGTCTCGTAGAGACTTAGCGTCTTGGCATACCAAAGGAAGTGTGCTTCATCTAGTGGCAAAAGCGATGCAAGTGTGGGTACATTGGTACACCTGCGGGGTTAAAACTATTTGAATAGCCTCGTCTAGGTTATGGACACGCTTGGGTAAGCTTTTCAAGAGTTAGACTACAACCTTTTAAATTAAAACTTCACATGGGTGAGTGCGAATGGGTAATTCGTGCTATTGTTGTGATGGCTATTGGGTTAGTCATCTCGGGTTGTCTTTATGTTATTACTTATTGTATCGTCGTTAGTGCAATTAAAATTCAGTTTGTCAAATCTGCCTTCAAACTATTACTTATTGCAAATAAAACTTGCTTTATCTGAAAATAACCTTTGAGCCTTCTCCTTTGATTAAAGCACGCATGTAGTAGTAACTAGGTTTGTTACTCGTAAGTCTTGCGAGTACATTCGTGTACTCCTTTGTTTGCTTGTATTTACTAATCGGACAACGGTGGTGAGATCGATTTGGGTAAGGAAAGTTTGCGCGAGCGTCGGTTTGTTTTGGTTTCAACCCGATCGGTTGCCTGCGGGTTATGGCAAGCCATTGGGACTTCCTTATGGTTAATTCATGTTTTGATTGATTAATTTCTGTTTTCCAGCTGCGTACTTGATATTTATCTTGTTATTCACCGGTTGGCCCTTTGTATGAAACCGAACCTTGTAAGTTACGTATGTTGTAATTATGAAGTTTTGTTATTGTAAGCACTTGTGTATGGAATTGATGCTTGATTTTGTAGCAGGGTGTGTATCTGCATTTTGGGAAGTATACATATCTCGAGCTTAGTTTATTTGATTTGTGGTGCTAGGGTCAATGGAAGGCTAAGCATTACAAGTCAAATAAATCGAGTCTCTAAAGTTGGTATCGAGCCATCTTGTTGTAGGTTAAGCCATAGCAATGGGCGTTGTTAGGATTTTTGTTTTGCAAAGTATTTTCAAACTAGCAAAGGTTTGACAAAACTACAAGTGATATAATTCTTTTCTTTCTTACCCATCCTAGCATCTAATTCTTACCTCACATTCATTTGATTTGTGTCAAATGGTTTTCCACCATTGCTCACCTCTCTTTTCTAATAATAGCGCTAAGTAGTCGTCGGTGAAGAGCAATGGCGAAAGACAAGAAGATGATGCCTTGCTGCGTATTAGGATTAAATTAGGGCTTATTATTATAATAGATACACCTAATGGTATTATTTAGCTTGTAGGCGCTGGATTTTGTAATCATTTGCTCTTCTTGTTCCAAGTAGTTGCACATCTCCTATGAACGGCATGTATAGCAATTATAACGGAAAACTAATTGCGGTTCAATTGTATCCATTTTGGTGAGTTTGGTATGATTTATACATACTAGGGTTAAGATGCATACCCGCGGTTCAATTACTCATCTTATGCACATTCCTTCCTCACCTCATCTTCTATGAACCAAATATTTAAGGGGGGTAGAGGAGCTTTTCATGCATAAAATGGGTAGGAGATACCTCAAGTTATTTGTTAGGCATCTTGATTCGATACCTTGATCATGCATATAGTTTCTAAATCAACTCAAGCATGTCATGGTACTCAAGTGGTATAAATCAAGAAGCATGGTTAGTGATTCCTCTTGGTGATCAAAGCATGAAGATGATTAAACATGTGCAAGTATAAATTGAAATTGCCTTTAAATGCCTCTAAGTTTAAAATTGTTAACCAACTTGGAATTTCGCAACTGCTATGCTCATTTAGATTCTTTGCATAAATCTGGCTGGATGCCATGTATGTTCTGTTTGGATATGCTAGATTTTAGTGGGGTTAAAGAAACATGTTTGTCTCTTAAGCTGTTGGGAAGTAAACTTGATTTTAAAATGAACTGAATGTGACTCATTTTTAACCATGCTCCATTGAAAGTGTTTAAACCATGCTAGGGATGCCTTTGTACTCAATGCTGTGTATGCAAAGTGAAACATGTTCCTTATTTTGGTGCAAATTTTGACCTGATTGAAATAAAAATACTCCTGTAACAGATGGTACTTCCTAAAATCTTGAAATTTGTCACATGAGAACCTGATGGTGTGTAGTTAATAAATATAATTTTTCAGGATTTATTGAGCTTGTTTTCCCAGGAATTAAATCACATGCTTTGTAGGGCTGTTCGGCTGATTTTGAAATCTGGTACTAATAGGAAGGTGTAAACTGCTAGGAACCAATTTTATGGAGTTAAGTATCACCTCAGTAACCTGCCAGAAAATTTCTGGAATTTTTGAACTTGATTTCACAGCTGTTTAGACCATAGACCTTATTATCTTGTATGAATTGTTGTACCTACCAGAACCTTAGCATTATGTGTAGGGTAAAATTTTCTAGCATCTATAGTATCCCAGAAACATCCCAGAATTTTTCGGAATTTTGTAGCCAGATTAGTATTAATCCCAAGCCTAGTTGCTCACTAGCAGTCAGTGAACAAAATCTGTTTTGGACTAGGTGCTAGGCTTGTTTGTGTGTGAATTATTCTTGATGTGTATATGAAGTTTAAGACGATGATACTAGTATGTATAGGTCTTATTGAGTGTTATTCAAAACATCGAATTGGTTGCTTATTGCTATATTAAGGACCAAGTTATGGTAGTATGGATTCTTGTGGTTTGCTGTATCTTTTGCTAACCTAACAAAATGAAAATGGTTTAGCTGCATTTTGTTAGGAATCATGAAAGCATGCATGTGAACATTTTCACTCTTACTAACCAGACCTAGATTTGTCATAAAAGTTGATTGCATACAAACATCCCTTCATGCCTCCATCCAATGCATCTTCTCCATGCTAGATAGATAAAACTAAAGAAGTAAGGGTTAAGTGAGATTACCATTAAACTGGCATCAACCTCTTTCCTCTGCTCTATAGCAACCCCTTCCCCCGTAGGTAGTTAGAATTCTTTCATTCTACCAAGAGGCGACGTGAAGCAGTGCATCGAAGTGCCTTCGAATCAAGAAATGAAAGGTTAAATAAAGCAATGGGAAGAAAAATGTGTCAACACTACTATAAAACAGGCTATAGAAGACACCCCATCACAGACGGGTTAATTTGAATCCGTCTGTGTTGGGTCTGTTGGCGCAGCATTTGCTTTGCGGTCTATCATGAGCGGTTCTTACTAGTAACGTGCGTGGTATATGATTATCACGGGCGGTTTATATAAAGAACAAATGCGTGAAATATAACGACGATTCTATTTATGAACGTGCGCGATAATCCCCATATCACGAGCGGTTTATAAATAGAGCGCTGTGATATTTCCCGAGCGATTCGTACATAAACAAATCGTGATATCCCCATATCCTGAGCGGTTTATTAATAGAGCGTCGCGATATGTCCTGACGGTTTTGTATATAAACCGTCGTGATAATCCTCCGTATCACGAGCGGTTCATAAAAGCACCGTCGTGACATATCACGAGCGGTTTTATTTATAAGCATGCATGATATATACCTATCACGAGCGATTCATATTTGGAACCGTGCAGCGATATCCTGCGCTATAAATACCTTGAGTACCCCTACCCATTCCCATTTGAGCGCCACCGGATAAAAACCCAGCTGCGCCGAGAGAGAGAGAGGAGGAGAAGGAGAGGAGAAAGGGAGGGAGAAGGAGAGGAGAAAGGGAAGGAGAAGAGAAGAGAGAGGAGAAAGGGAGGAGAAGGAGAGGAGAAAGGGAGGGAGAGCGGCAATCGGAATAGATCGATTTGGTATTTTAGTCGTGAGCTCAGGGTAACATTCTTTATAACCCAATCGAGATATGGTAGAATATGCTAAGCATCGCGTGTATAAAGTCGAAGTGGGAGTAAACTTTTGTATCCGATGTAAGGGAATAGAATAATATTTTCATTTGGTAGTTGGAATAATATTAAAGTTTACGTGAGGAAGAAATGGAGAGAGAGAGCGGTTGAGAGAGATTTTATTAATCTAATTTGACACTATATATTTTGTTACATGTGTAGCGTAGATGGACCAAAACTGGATGTATGGTGTGAACCGTGTGAGTCAAGAGTACATTAATGGCGTGGTTGCTTTTAGAAGAGCGCGAAGCGGGATATGTTGAAAAAGGGATAAAATATATGTCTTGTCCATGCATTGATTGCGATAATCGAAGATGTTTACCAACTCGGCGCGAGATAGAAGCACACTTGATTGAAGGGTTTCAAAAAGGGTATACATGTTGGACGATCACGATGAAGAGCGACGGGAAGTTAGTAATAACAACATCGCGAGAAGTCAACGATATGCGGATGTCAGCGATATGCGGATGTAGACTATGCTTTTGATGAGGATAGGTCACACGATGACAATGCGGATCGGATGCTACGCGATGCGAAGAGAACTACTGTGAGAGAGTTTTGTAAATTCGGCGCAATGGAGGACTCGGTGAGACCTTTGTTCCTGGCTGCAAGCCGGAATATACAAGGTTGTCAACCGTGATTGAGCTGCTTAAATTAAAAGCAAGCAATGGTTAGTCGATAAGAGTTTCACGGCGTTGTTAGGTCTCTAGCGGACATTCTTCGGAGAAGCGTGTTGCCCAACACCACCTACCAAGCAAAGAAGGTTCTTTGTCCATTGGGAATGGAAGTAGAAAGAATACATGCATGTCCGAGCGATTGTATCCTCTATCGTAAAGTAGGCGGACATGCATGTATGTCCGTGTGCAAAGCATCCGATACAAGCGTCGAGAATACTTCTAGGTTGAAGCAAGGACCTCTGCTAAGATGTTGTGATATCTGCTGTGATCCCACGTTTGAAGCGTTTATTTGCGAACTCAAAAGAGGCAAGATTGGTGCGTTGGCACTCGGAGGACCGTAAGAAAGATGGAAAGCTAAGACACCCTGCTGATTACGCTCGGTGGAGAAACGATCGGAGGTTCGAAGAGTTGGTGCAGAACCAAGGAACATAAGGTTAGGGTTGAGTACGGATGGAATGAATCCTTTCGGTAACATGAGCGATCGACATAGCTTTGGCTTTGTGAATCTATGCATGTACAACCTTCCTCCTTGGCTGTGTATGAAGCGGAAGTACATTTTGATGTCACTACTTATCAAGGGCGAAACAACACTGGGAATGATATTGATGTGTACCTAGCACCATTCTTTGGAAGATCTTGTGACCTTGTGGAGCGAAGAGTGCAGGTATGGGATGCGTACAAGCGAGAGAACTTCACTTTACGCCATGTTGTTTGCACCATCAATGATTTTCCTGCCTGGGTAACTTTGTCGGGCTTGATACAAAAGGAGCCAAAGCTTGTCCGCCTTGCTTAGATGCTACTGAGAAAGTATATGGCTAAACAACTCACGCAAAAGCGTGTATACGCGTCACCGTAGGTTCCTTCGAGTCACCCATCAGGAAGATGAAGAAACAATTCGGCGGAAATAAGGAGGGCGGTTCAGCTCAAGGGCTTTTAGAGGAAAGATGTCTATGATATGGTTAAGGATATCGATGTTGTGCTTGGGAAGGGCGTCAATTAAGAACCGTCGGAAGAACATCGGAAGAAGCGGTCAATTTTTGGGACTTGCCTTATTGGGAGCACTTAGAAGTTCGCCTTGCATCGGCGTCATGCATGTGGAGAAGAATGTATGTGATAAGCTTGATTGGTCTCTTCTTGAACATTAGTGGCAAAACAAAGGATGGTGTTAGCATGCGGAGAGACTTGGTCGATATGAACATAAGGACCGAGTTAGCACCGCAGAGAAGCGTCTGAGACGAGCGTACCTCCCACCCGACTTGCTACACTCTGTCCAAGGCGAGAGATATGAGCGTGTCGAGCTTGCATGGTGTGAAAGTCCCGTCTAGTTACTCTGCTAACATTAAGAAACTTGTTTCTATGCAAGATTTGAAATTAATTGGTATGAAGTCGCATGATTGTCATGTGCGATGACACAAATGCTTCTGTTGCAATTAGGAGTATCTTGCGAACAAGGTCAGTAGCAATCTTGAGGTGTGTTATTTCTTCAACTCAATTGCTCGAAGGTCATCGATCCCCAAGGACTAGATGCTCTACGGTAGAGGTGGTGGCGACTCTATGTCATCTTGAGATGTATTTCCCTCCGTCATTTTTCGATATCATGGTCCATCTCATTGTTCACCTTGTGAAAGAGATAAAGATATGCGACCTGTGTTCCTCGTTATATGTACCCGTTCGAGAGGTACATGGGAATTCTCAAGTCCTACGTGCGGAATCAATCTCGGCCGGAGGGCGACATCATCGAAGGTTATGCAGCGGAAGAGGTCATTGAGTTCTGCGTCGACTATATGGCTCGGTGGTTCCGATAGGTGTGCCTCTTTCGTCATGAGGGAGACTTGATGGTATCGGGACCATCGGAAGGAAATCAATCACTCCGATCTGGATACATACGCTCAAGCCCATTTCATGGTCTTGCAACACATGACCGAAGTGTCCCGTACATCGGCGAGCACAAAGACATGTGCATGCGAATCCAAACCGGTCGGAGGTTTGGATCATGAAAAACACAACCGTCGGTTCAGCGGATGGTTAAAGGTGCGAATCAGCGGGAGGTCATCAAGTGATGATACATTGCTATGGTTGGCACAAGGGCCACAATTTACAATTGTCACATGGCAAGGATATGACATAAATGGGTACACATTTTATCTGACATTTCGGGATAGGAAGAGCACGATCGAGCAGCGGTGTCGCATAGATGCATTCGATGCCGATGGGTGAGGAGCTCGTACTATGGGCAAATAGAGGAGATATGGGAGCTCGACTACGTGCTTTTCAAGATCCCCTATTTCGGTGCCGTTGGGTCCATCTCCCACGGTGAAGGTTGACAAATGCGGCGTCACTACCGTGGACCTTGAGCGTGTCGGATACAAAGCGAACCATTCGTCTTGGCTAATCAAGTTGTTCAAGTATTCTATGTAACCGACCGGCAAATAAGAAAGCGCCACGTAGTTCTTCATGGAAAAAGAAGGATTGTCGGAGTTGAGAATGTAGTGGATGAGGAAGAATACAATCAATTTGACGAGTTGCCTCCTTTCGGAGATGGCATCGGGCTCGACGAAGAACCCGATGAGGAAGCTAGCTATATGCGCGCCGATCATCATGAAGGGCTATATTTTCATTAAGATTTTAATCCATTGTAATTAATTTATTCTATAACATCATGTGTTATGGACTTGTAATCTCTCATATATTTTGATATTGATGTCAATGTGGGCGTTCATCGTAACGACAATTGGTTTTGAAGTAAAATGTGTTATGAGCTTGTCTTCATATATACTTGTCACGAGTTTTGTCATCTCTCATATATGTGGATATTGATGTTCATTGTCACGAGTTCATTGTAATTGATAATTATGCGGAGCTATCACGAGCGGTTCTATTATATAACCGTGCGTGATAATGAATCACGACGATTCTAATATAGAAGAAATGCGTGATATGAGATTATCTCGAGCGATTGTATTTAAGAACCGCGTGATATCCCACAACTGAGCGGTTCTAGACACAAACCGTCTGTGATATCCACAACACGATCGGTTTAAATAAGGCCGTCAGTGATATGGGCGATATCACAAGCGGTTATTAGATAGAGCCGTCTATGATTACCTATCAAAGACGGTTTTATTAAATAACCGTCTGTGATAGCCTCTTATAAGGTGGAAACCGCTAGGGTTTTCCTCACTCGTCCCTTCCTCTCCCGCACCCCTGAGTTTATCGCGCGCTCCTTTGCCTCCTCTAGGGCTCCCGTTCACCGCCGCCTCCGACCTCGACACCGCCGCTCCCGACCTCGGCGCCGCCGCTCCCGACCTTGGCACCCCCGACCTCGACGCCCCCGACCTCGGCGCCCCCCACACCGGCGCCCCCGACACCGCCGCCTCCGACCTCGGCGGCAGGCACTAGGTTGTGCTCTTACTCGTCACCTCCTCTCCCTCGCACCTCCCTTGCTCTGTGATGGGTTCTGTTGATGCTTTGTGATGGGCTCTGTGATGGGTCCGACCTCGGCGACCGACACTAGGTTGTGCTCTTACTCGTCACCTCCTCTCCCTCGCACCTCCCTTGCTCTGTGATGGGTTCTGATCATGCCTTGTTGATGCTCTGTGATGGGCTCTGTTGATGCTCTGTGATGGTTCTGATGATGCCTTGTTCATGCTCTGTGATGATCTCTGTTGATGCTCTGTGATGGGTTTGATGCTCTGTGATGGGTTCTGATGATGCCTTGTTGATGCTCTGTGATGTAGTCAAAATATGAAATCATATAGATATTTACAAACAGACTTGAGCTCTTGTACTCCTTGTTTTGCAGTTATAGCGGAATTAAGATACACTTGTATGTTTTACGTGATGATAGCGAAATCTGAAATCAAATAGATGATTAGAAACAGGACTTGAGCTTAAGCATATTTTTATTCTCAATCATCAATTAGGCTTATTGTTGATATAAATTTGTGAATTATTACGAAGATATATGATTAGATGTTACTGTTTATAGAATGCTTTATGTGTTGTAGTTTGAGCTCAAGATCTGTTTTGTAATTATCTAAATTGATTGGTGAAGAGATTTTGTGAGAGGACTAAGATTGCAAAGACTATGTCTTATGCAATTTGTCAAGCGAGAACAATTTGTCGACAAAAAATGCATTTGAGGTTCGTTTTGATTGCCATGGCATCTTAAGCGCAATTGTATGTGATCTTTGAGGTTCATTTAACTGCAATTGCTGTGATCTTTCTGTAATATCTTATGTGTTTAGTCGCTCAATTATGCTCATTTGAGGATGCAACATTGTGCCCATACATTAATATTAATTGTTTTCATGGAGAAATCATGCTGTTAGGAAGCAATGTGGTGTCGGTGTGTTGAATTTTTATCAATAGGTGACCTCTTTTGTTGTCTGTTTGCAAAGCATCTAGTTGTTGAACATTGCTTTAGGGCTCTTTGTTGAGTTATTACACTAGATCATTCCATTGTTTGCATTAATAAGAAAAGAATGCTCAGTCACATCTTTTGGTATCAATCGGTTTGTTTTCTTGGTGTGCTTAACCCTCGGCCCGGCACAGGTAGTAATATATCTCAAACTAATTATATAGATAGCAAGTAGCGAGATGGCGAGGCACCATCTTCCCCCGTCGCCGACGCCGCGGTGCGAGGCACCATCTTCCCCACCGTCGCCACGCGCCACGGGCGACAATGACACGGCGAGATAGCGAGAGGAGAATCGAAGATGCGTGTGGGCGGCCGGTCATCACGGAGGTTAGTCGGTTTGGGGTCCCTCTGCGTCCCAAGAGCTCGTGGCGAGATTCGGACCATTTGCGGGATACTTGCAAGAAGCGGGTCCCCATCACCACACCAAGGTGGAAGGATCGGCGAAAGAAGCGAGAGCGCGCGTGGGCGAACTATTACAATAGTTCACTATCCCGAAGCGGACATGGCGCGCGTGGAGCGGGCGGCGATGCTCACGATCGATAAATCATGGAGGTCGTTCAAGAGCATTCTTGTCACGAAATGCGTGAACACGGTCGACGCCCTTCGCAATCACAGATTCTTAGCGCGAGAAACATGGGGCGCCTTTGTTGCTATGAAGGCGGCGCTGAATTTAACGAGCAAAGTGCGGCACACAAAGCTCTCGGACACGAAACACTCATCCGCACGGACTCGGCACGGCTGGATACGCGAGAAAATATGATGAATGGCGGCGAGAGGACAACGCGTTTCTGATGTCACGGACCGCGTTCCCTAGCACGGTTAAGCGAGGGCAAAAGTCTCGTCTTGGGAAGCATCTCTTTCACAAACCCGTGAGACGAGGAAGTGTCTCAACGTTTGGTAAGTATGTCGAACTACCTAGTTAATAACTCCATATATAACTTCATAGTATCTATAATAACATGATGACTTCTTGCAGCGTGAATTGTGCGCCCAAACTTCCCAAGGCTCCTTCCATGTAGACAGGGAGAAGGATATACTCTCTGACCCTAGGAAACAAGGAACACCGGGTGCACGCGCGAGTCTTGGGGTTACCGTACCATGGAGTCATGGATTCGCGACGACTCACGCGCGCGTGCGAGGAGTAGGAAGAGATCTAAGGCGAGCGTGAGGACCGGTTAAATGCTGGATGGTGAACATTTTGAAGGAAAGTGGCGGCATTGCGAGATCAATTGAATCAACTCCTCGGCCGGCAGCGATGCAAGCCGCCTGTTAATTTGGGAGCCAGTCCTGCTCGACATCGGAGTAGCGTCGCGTCCACGCATAATTCTGGACATGACGATGTCCAATTACCGATAGACGAGATCAAGGAAATGTACATGTATGGAATGCAACAAAGATAGACCTATAGGACACTTTAGCTAATTGCGTATCGTTTTGTAGGAGCCGACAGCCTGCAAGCTCGTAGTGAGGTTAGTTGGGTCCATTTCTATTGAGGCGCGGGGATGGTGCATCCATACCGGGAAGGCGATGCGGCGACGGTGTCCAGTGGCGCGAGGTTACGCCGGTGGAGGTGGACATGGTACATGAACATTTCATGGCCGTCCATTGGAGATTCGCCGAATGAAGAGATCACAACACTAGGGGATGCCGTGCGGTTTTATCCGGTGGCCCAAGAAGGACATCGTCCTTGACCCAGCGATGCCGCGATCTCAACACGACCATTCCTCTCCAACGGGACCCTCCATGACTCCACCTCATATTTCGCCTCGAAGGCCACCTTTCGGTTCCCTTGGAGAAGACATCGAAGGAACAAGAAAAGCGTGTCACCGTGTCGGGTCCCGAGTCGTCTCGCAAGAAGACGCGCCAATGCTTAAGACCAAATCGGCGCCCCTCAAGTCCGGCAAGTCGGGAATATCCATGAAGTACATCCTCGGAAAACCGTTGTGCTCCCCGCAGTATTAGGGCGTCTTTGGATATGCTTGTCGGGCTTTGCATGCACGGTACTTGGATAGGACCCAAAGGAGGGTGCGATCTTTGGAATCACCGTCGGATACGAGGATAAGCATTTCTTCAGCGGGACGAACCACTTCGTCGTGGGCTTCAACGACCTATATGACCTATTCAACCTCGTTGGCCTTGGCGCCTCGCTTCTCGATGTTGGACCTTTGTAAGTGCATACAATCAAGTTCTACATTCACGTAATACCGATAAATATCACAACTCATTTCTTATATACGGATACATGATGAAAAATGTCCGGGCTGAAAAGAACCGGTGGGTTTCTCGACCCACATGTGGTATCATTGCAAACCATCCAAGCAGACTCGTCCTTCGTCGAGAAATACATAACACGAGGCATTGCTTCGTCGTGAGAACACGAAGTACATCGTGGTGCCCTACAACCGGGGTAAGTGTCACTACTTGCTCTACTTTATACTGACACGAACTCGGGTTTAATGACTATAGTGACATACATGAGTAGGTACCATGGATCCTTTTACTCATCATACCAAAGAGGAACCATGTGATATACCTTGATTCCCTAATCCGCAACAACCACGACTTGACATTCTAGGAGGAATACTCGCGGTATGCTCATTTCCTTCATACATAACTCTATTTTAGTCTTCATTAGTTTGAAATGGTGAGGATAAATTTTTGGAATCATGTAGGTCGTTCATCGACTATGTTGCCAACAAAGGAATATCACGATGGAAAAGCGCCCAACTAACACAGGACAAAATTTCCGATCGCGCTATAATCGATAATCTTATATCATACTTCATAATAACACATCTCGAATGATATATGTAATTCTATTTTTGAAGTGCCGTGACAAAAAAATGATGAGTTATGTGCAATCTCGTTTGCCATCATATGGACCAAATCATTAGAACTAGGAAGAAGGGTCCGAGGTTTGTGAATCTCCAAATAATTATTTTCTAATTATAAAATTAAATATATATGCATAACACTTTACTCTTGCTAGCGAGGTTTGAATATAGAATTAGATGGACTCGTTGATAATGAGATCGGGGACATTCGAGGAAGCTCTGCGGCTTTATCATATCGAGAGATAATTAAGGACAGGAGAATTTCACTCCATTGCCGACCGAGCGCATCACCTGCGGCACTTCTCAACCACGCAAACAATTGACTCAATTGTAATCCAATTTATTTTGTAACAATACTTGAACAAATGTGATCTTTTGTAATTTATTTTGAGTAATGATCAGATTCGGTTTGTCGACAATTGATTATACATTATGTATCTTTTTTTGTATGCTTGTTTTTGAGGGCATGGCTAGCAATTCTCGAGGCTAGCCAAAAATCAGGAAAAATGTAGTTAGTTTAATGAACTATCACGAGGCGATTTTTATAAAAGCGATGCAGTGAAGACGAGTATCATAGGCGGTTCTAAGTAAGCGCGTCGTGAACTCGAGTATCACGAGCGGTTCTAAGTAAAAAGCGTGCGTGAACTCCGAGTATCACGAGCGATTTTAACAATGAGCAAATGCGTGATAATCGACTTCACGAGACGTTTCGTGTAAATAACCAAATGCTGCGAAGGCAGTATCGAGCGGTTTTTCAATAGAAATGCGTGATATTACGACTTCACGACGTTTTGTGACCATAACGTGCGTGATACTCGTCTTCCGCAGGCGGTTGTTGATAAAACCGTGCGTGATATTCATATCACGAGCGGTTTCTTGACCGTCTGTGATAACCACCTGTTATCACAGACCTATTTTTCCAGACGGTTCGAAAACCGTGTGTGATGACGGTTCCGAACCGTCTGTGATGGCTTTTTCTGTAGTAGTGCAACAACGTCAAGTACTACGTCAAGATCTTCCGACACTGTATCTGAAGGAAATCAAGACAATAGATGGTGCATTTCGTTTAGAGTTGAAGAAACCACCTAGAAAAACACTTAATAGAAGGATCGTGACAATCCTTCGACAAGGTCATTGTCTCTGACCGTGGCCCTCAGTTCACTTCCCACTTTTGGAATTGTCTTCATCAGGCTATGGGGACTGAACTCTCTTTCAGTACTGCTTATCATCCTCAAACTAGTGGTCAAACTGAGAGAGTTAATCAAGTAATGGAAGATCTTCTTCGAGCCTATGTGCTATCCTATAGCAAAGACTGGGAGAAATCTTTGCCATATGTGGAATTTTCCTACAATAATAGCTACCAAGCAAGTATTCAAATGTCACCTTTTGAAGCCTTGTATGGGAGACCTTGTGTAACAGCCCAAAATCCTTAAGTTGGATTAGCTATGCATCTACTGTGCTTTTATGAAATTTTGGACCTTTTTAAAACTTTTTGTTGCTAAGCAAATAGGTTACAACCTGGTCTTTCAAAACCTAGAAATGAAAATTTTCAAACAAAAGAAAAGTTTGTCAAGATTTTGAAACTTAGATCGGAGTGGGGTTAAACCCTCTGTCGAAAGTCTTTTGATTATAGGAAATAGCAATTAACCTTGGAAATCCTATCCTCCTTTTTCCAATTCAAACTTGAAAATATGCTTGCTTTATGCTGAAAATAAAACATGCTTTATGCTGAAAATAACCTTTGAGCCTTCTCCTTTGATTAAAGCCTGCATGTAGTAGTAACTAGGTTTGTTACTCGTAAGTCTTGCGAGTACATTCGTGTACTCCTTTGTTTGCTTGTATTTACTAATCTGGACAACGGTGGTGAGATCAATTTGGGTAAGGAAAGTTTGCGCGAGGCGTCGGTTGCTTTGGTTTCAACCCGATCGGTTGCCCTGCGGTTATGGCAAGCCATTGGGACTTCCTTATGGTTAATTCATGTTTTTGATTCATTAATTTCTGTTTTCCGCTGCGTACTTGATATTTATCTTGTTATTTAGCGGTTGGCCCTTTTGTATGAAACCGAACCTTGTAAGTTCTGTATGTTGTAATTATGAAGTTTTGTTATTGTAAGCACTTGTGTATGGAATTGATGCTTGATTTTGTAACAGGTGTGTATCTGCATTTTGGAAAGTATACATATCTCGAGGCTTAGTTTATTTGATTTGTGGTGCTAGGGTCAATGGAAGGCTAAGCATTACAAGTCAAATAAATCGAGTCTCTAAAGTTGGTATCGAGCCATCTTGTTGTAGGTTAAGCCATAGCAATGGGCGTTGTTAGGATTTTTGTTTTGCAAAGTATTTTCAAACTAGCAAAGGTTTGACAAAACTACAAGTGATATAATTCTTTTCTTTCTTACCCATCCTAGCATCTAATTCTTACCTCACATTCATTTGATTTGTGTCAAATGGTTTTTCTCCATTGCTCACCTCTCTTTTCTAATAATAGACGCTAAGTAGTCGTCAGTGAAGAGCAATGGCGAAAGACAAGAAGATGATGCCTTGCTGCAGTATTAGGATTAAATTAGGGCTTATTATTATAATAGATACACCCTAATGGTATTATTTAGCTTGTAGACGCTGGATTTTGTAATCATTTGCTCTTCTTGTTCCAAGTAGTTGCACATCGCCTATGAACGGCATGTATAGCAATTATAACGGAAAACTAATTGTGGTTCAATTGTATCCATTTTGGTGAGTTTGGTATGATTTATACATACTAGGGTTAAGATGCATACCCGCGGTTCAATTACTCATCTTATGCACATTCCTTCCTCACCTCATCTTCTATGAACCAAATATTTAAGGGGGGTAGAGGAGCTTTTCATGCATAAAATGGGTAGGAGATACCTCAAGTTATTTGTTAGGCATCTTGATTCTGATACCTTGATCATGCATATAGTTTCTAAATCAACTCAAGCATGTCATGGTACTCAAGTGGTATAAATCAAGAAGCATGGTTAGTGATTCCTCTTGGTGATCAAAGCATGAAGATGATTAAACATGTGCAAGTATAAATTGAAATTGCCTTTAAATGCCTCTAAGTTTAAAATTGTTAACCAACTTGGAATTTCGCAACCTGCTATGCTCATTTAGATTCTTTGCATAAATCTGAAAACTGGATGCCATGTATGTTACAGCTGGATATGCTAGATTTTCGTGGGGTTAAAGAAACATGTTTGTCTCTTAACTGTTGGGAAGTAAACTTGATTTTAAAATGAACTGAATGTGACTCATTTTTAACCATGCTCCGCTGAAAGTGTTTAAACCATGCTAGGGATGCCTTTGTACTCAATGGCTGTGTATGCAAAGTGAAACATGTTCCTTGTTTTGGTGCAAATTTTGACCTGATTGAAATAAAAATACTCCTGTAACAGATGGTACTTCCTAAAATCTTGAAATTTGTCACATGAGAACCTGATGGTGTGTAGTTAATAAATATAATTTTTTTCAGGATTTATTGAGCTTGTTTTGCCCAGGAATTAAATCACATGCTTTGTAGGGCTGTTCTGGCTGATTTTGAAATCTGGTACTAATAGGAAGGTGTAAACTGCTAGGAACCAATTTTATGGAGTTAAGTATCACCTCAGTAACCTGCCAGAAAATTTCTGGAATTTTGAACTTGATTTCACAGCTGTTTATACCATAGACCTTATTATCTTGTATGAATTGTTGTACCTACAGAACCTTAGCATTATGTGTAGGGTAAAATTTTCTAGCATCTACAGTATCCCAGAAACATCCCAGAATTTTTCCGGAATTTTTGTAGCCAGATTAGTATTAATCCCAAGCCCTAGTTGCTCACTAGCATCAGTGAACAAAATCTGTTTTGGACTAGGTGCTAGGCTTGTTTGTGTGTGAATTATTCTTGATGTGTATACGAAGTTTAAGACGATGATACTAGTATGTATAGGTCTTATTGAGTGTTATTCAAAACATCGAATTGGTTGCTTATTGCTATATTAAGGACCAAGTTCTGGTAGTATGGATTCTTGTGGTTTGCTGTATCTTTTGCTAACCTAACAAAATGAAAATGGTTTAGCTGCATTTTGTTAGGAATCATGTAAGCATGCATGTGAACATTTTCACTCTTACTAACCAGACCTAGATTTGTCATAAAAGTTGATTGCATACAAACATCCCTTCATGCCTCCATCCAATGCATCTTCTCCAAGCTAGATAGATAAAACTAAAGAAGTAAGGGTTAAGTGAGATTACCATGAAACTGGCATCAACCTCTTTTCTCTGCTCTATAGCAACCCCTTCCCCCGTAGGTAGTTAGAATTCTTTCATTCTACCAAGAGGCGACGTGAAGCTTGGTCTGTCAGAAGTGCCTTCGAATCAAGAAAGGAAAGGTTAAATAAAGCAATGGGAAGAAAAATGTGTCAACAACGTCAAGTACTACGTCAAGATCTTCCGACACTGTATCTGAAGGAAATCAAGACAATAGATGGTGCATTTCGTTTAGAGTTGAAGAAACCACCTAGAAAAACACTTAATAGAAGGATCCTGACAATCCTTCGACAAGGTCATTGTCTCTGACTGTGGCCCTCAGTTCACTTCCCACTTTTGGAATTGTCTTCATCAGGCTATGGGGACTGAACTCTCTTTCAGAACTGCTTATCATCCTCAAACTAGTGGTCAAACTGAGAGAGTTAATCAAGTAATGGAAGATCTTCTTCGAGCCTATGTGCTATCCTATAGCAAAGACTGGGAGAAATCTTTGCCATATGTGGAATTTTCCTACAATAATAGCTACCAAGCAAGTATTCAAATGTCACCTTTTGAAGCCTTGTATGGGAGACCTTAATATAATGACCCAAAATCCTTAAGTTGGATTAGCTATGCATCTACTGTGCTTTTATGAAATTTTGGACCTTTTTAAAACTTTTTGTTGCTAAGCAAATAGGTTACAACCTGGTCTTTCAAAACCTAGAAATGAAAATTTTCAAACAAAAGAAAAGTTTGTCAAGATTTTGAAACTTAGATCGGAGTGGGGTTAAACCCTCTGTCGAAAGTCTTTTGATTATGGGAAATAGCAATTAACCTTGGAAATCCTATCCTCCTTTTTCCAATTCAAACTTGAAAATATGCTTGCTTTATGCTGAAAATAAAACTTGCTTTATGCTGAAAATAACCTTTGAGCCTTCTCCTTTGATTAAAGCCTGCTTGTAGTAGTAACTAGGTTTGTTACTCGTAAGTCTTGCGAGTACATTCGTGTACTCACTGTTTGCTTGTATTTACTAATCTGGACAACAGGTGGTGAGATCGATTTGGGTAAGGAAAGTTTGCGCAGGAACGTCGGTTTGCTTTGGTTTCAACCCAGTCGGTTGCCCTGCGGGTTATGGCAAGCCATTGGGACTTCCCTTATGGTTAATTCATGTTTTTGATTGATTAATTTCTGTTTTCCGCTGCGTGCTTGATATTTATCTTGTTATTTAGCCGGTTGGCCCTTTTGTATGAAACCGAACCTTGTAAGTTCTGTATGTTGTAATTATGAAGTTTTGTTATTGTAAGCACTTGTGTATGGAATTGATGCTTGATTTTGTAACGGGTGTGTATCTTGCATTTAGGAAGTATACATATCTCGAGGCTTAGTTTATTTGATTTGTGGTGCTAGGGTCAATGGAAGGCTAAGCATTACAAGTCAAATAAATCGGGGTCTCACAAAGTTGGTATCAGAGCCATGCTGACTGTAGGTTAAGCCTTAGCAATGGACGTTGTTAGGATTTTTGTTTTGCAAAGAGTATTTTCAAACTAGCAAAGGTTTGACAAAACTACAAGTGATATAATTCTTTTCTTTCTTACCCATCCGAGCATCTAATTCTTACCTCACATTCATTTGATTTGTGTCAAATGGTTTTTCTCCATTGCTCACCTCTCTTTTCTAATAATAGACGCTAAGTAGTCGTCAGTGAAGAGCAATGGCGAAAGACAAGAAGATGATGCCTTGCTGCAGTATTAGGATTAAATTAGGGCTTATTATTATAATAGATACACCTAATGGTATTATTTAGCTTGTAGACGCTGGATTTTGTAATCATTTGCTCTTCTTGTTCCAAGTAGTTGCACATCGCCTATGAACGGCATGTATAGCAATTATAACGGAAAACTAATTGTGGTTCAATTGTATCCATTTTGGTGAGTTTGGTATGATTTATACATACTAGGGTTAAGATGCATACCCGCGGTTCAATTACTCATCTTATGCACATTCCTTCCTCACCTCATCTTCTATGAACCAAATATTTAAGGGGGGTAGAGGAGCTTTTCATGCATAAAATGGGTAGGAGATACCTCAAGTTATTTGTTAGGCATCTTGATTCGATACCTTGATCATGCATATAGTTTCTAAATCAACTCAAGCATGTCATGGTACTCAAGTGGTATAAATCAAGAAGCATGGTTAGTGATTCCTCTTGGTGATCAAAGCATGAAGATGATTAAACATGTGCAAGTATAAATTGAAATTGCCTTTAAATGCCTCTAAGTTTAAAATTGTTAACCAACTTGGAATTTCGCAACTGCTATGCTCATTTAGATTCTTTGCATAAATCTGAAAACTGGATGCCATGTATGTTCAATTGGATATGCTAGATTTTCGTGGGGTTAAAGAAACATGTTTGTCTCTTAACTGTTGGGAAGTAAACTTGATTTTAAAATGAACTGAATGTGACTCATTTTTAACCATGCTCCGCTGAAAGTGTTTAAACCATGCTAGGGATGCCTTTGTACTCAATGGCTGTGTATGCAAAGTGAAACATGTTCCTTGTTTTGGTGCAAATTTTGACTGATTGAAATAAAAATACTCCTGTAACAGATGGTACTTCCTAAAATCTTGAAATTTGTCACATGAGAACCTGATGGTGTGTAGTTAATAAATATAATTTTTTCAGGATTTATTGAGCTTGTTTTGCCCAGGAATTAAATCACATGCTTTGTAGGGCTGTTCGGCTGATTTTGAAATCTGGTACTAATAGGAAGGTGTAAACTGCTAGGAACCAATTTTATGGAGTTAAGTATCACCTCAGTAACCTGCCAGAAAATTTCTGGAATTTTTGAACTTGATTTCACAGCTGTTTATACCATAGACCTTATTATCTTGTATGAATTGTTGTACCTACAGAACCTTAGCATTATGTGTAGGGTAAAATTTTCTAGCATCTACAGTATCCAGAAACATCCCAGAATTTTTCCGAATTTTGTAGCCAGATTAGTATTAATCCCAAGCCCTAGTTGCTCACTAGCAGTCAGTGAACAAAATCTGTTTTGGACTAGGTGCTAGGCTTGTTTGTGTGTGAATTATTCTTGATGTGTATATGAAGTTTAAGACGATGATACTAGTATGTATAGGTCTTATTGAGTGTTATTCAAAACATCGAATTGGTTGCTTATTGCTATATTAAGGACCAAGTTCTGTAGTATGGATTCTTGTGGTTTCTTTGTATCTTTTGCTAACCTAACAAAATGAAAATGGTTTATTGCATTTTGTTAGGAATCATGTAAGCATGCATGTGAACATTTTCACTCTTACTAACCAGACCTAGATTTGTCATAAAAGTTGATTGCATACAAACATCCCTTCATGCCTCCATCCAATGCATCTTCTCCAAGCTAGATAGATAAAACTAAAGAAGTAAGGGTTAAGTGAGATTACCATGAAACTGGCATCAACCTCTTTTCTCTGCTCTATAGCAACCCCTTCCCCCGTAGGTAGTTAGAATTCTTTCATTCTACCAAGAGGCGACGTGAAGCAGTGCATCCGAAGTGCCTTCGAATCAAGAAAGGAAAGGTTAAATAAAGCAATGGGAAGAAAAATGTGTCAACAACGTCAAGTACTACGTCAAGATCTTCCGACATTGTATCTGAAGGAAATCAAGACAATAGATGGTGCATTTCGTTTAGAGTTGAAGAAACCACCTAGAAAAACACTTAATAGAAGGATCCTGACAATCCTTCGACAAGGTCATTGTCTCTCATTGTGGCCCTCGTTCACTTCCCACTTTTGGAATTGTCTTCATCGGGCTATGGGGTGAACTCTCTTTCGAGGCGCTTATCATCCTCAAACTAGTGGTCAAACCGAGAGAGTTAATCAAGTAATGGAAGATCTTCTTGAGCCTATGTGCTATCCTATAGCAAAGACGGGAGAAATCTTTGCCATATGTGGAATTTTCCTACAATAATAGCTACCAAGCAAGTATTCAAATGTCACCTTTTGAAGCCTTGTATGGGAGACCTTGTGTAACAGCCCAAAATCCTTAAGTTGGATTAGCTATGCATCTACTGTGCTTTTATGAAATTTTGGACCTTTTTAAAACTTTTTGTTGCTAAGCAAATAGGTTACAACCTGGTCTTTCAAAACCTAGAAATGAAAATTTTCAAACAAAAGAAAAGTTTGTCAAGATTTTGAAACTTAGATCGGAGTGGGGTTAAACCCTCTGTCGAAAGTCTTTTGATTATGGGAAATAGCAATTAACCTTGGAAATCCTATCCTCCTTTTTCCAATTCAAACTTGAAAATATGCTTGCTTTATGCTGAAAATAAAACTTGCTTTATGCTGAAAATAACCTTTGAGCCTTCTCCTTTGATTAAAGCCTGCTTGTAGTAGTAACTAGGTTTGTTACTCGTAAGTCTTGCGAGTACATTCGTGTACTCACTGTTTGCTTGTATTTACTAATCTGGACAACAGGTGGTGAGATCGATTTGGGTAAGGAAAGTTTGCGCAGGAACGTCGGTTTGCTTTGGTTTCAACCCAGTCGGTTGCCCTGCGGGTTATGGCAAGCCATTGGGACTTCCCTTATGGTTAATTCATGTTTTTGATTCAGTTAATTTACTGTTTTCCGCTGCGTACTTGATATTTATCTTGTTATTTAGCCGGTTGGCCCTTTTGTATGAAACCGAACCTTGTAAGTTCTGTATGTTGTAATTATGAAGTTTTGTTATTGTAAGCACTTGTGTATGGAATTGATGCTTGATTTTGTAACGGGGTGTGTATACTGCATTTCTGGGAAGTATACATATCTCGAGGCTTGGTTTATTTGATTTGTGGTGCTAGGGTCAATGGAAGGCTAAGCATTACAAGTCAAATAAATCGGGGTCTCACAAAGTTGGTATCAGAGCCATGCTGACTGTAGGTTAAGCCTTAGCAATGGACGTTGTTAGGATTTTTGTTTTGCAAAGAGTATTTTCAAACTAGCAAAGGTTTGACAAAACTACAAGTGATATAATTCTTTTCTTTCTTACCCATCCTAGCATCTAATTCTTACCTCACATTCATTTGATTTGTGTCAAATGGTTTTTCTCCATTGCTCACCTCTCTTTTCTAATAATAGACGCTAAGTAGTCGTCAGTGAAGAGCAATGGCGAAAGACAAGAAGATGATGCCTTGCTGCAGTATTAGGATTAAATTAGGGCTTATTATTATAATAGATACACCCTAATGGTATTATTTAGCTTGTAGACGCTGGATTTTGTAATCATTTGCTCTTCTTGTTCCAAGTAGTTGCACATCTCCTATGAACGGCATGTATAGCAATTATAACGGAAAACTAATTGCGGTTCAATTGTATCCATTTTGGTGAGTTTGGTATGATTTATACATACTAGGGTTAAGATGCATACCCGCGGTTCAATTACTCATCTTATGTACATTCCTTGCTCACCTCATCTTCTATGAACCAAATATTTAAGGGGGGTAGAGGAGCTTTTCATGCATAAAATGGGTAGGAGATACCTCAAGTTATTTGTTAGGCATCTTGATTCGATACCTTGATCATGCATATAGTTTCTAAATCAACTCAAGCATGTCATGGTACTCAAGTGGTATAAATCAAGAAGCATGGTTAGTGATTCCTCTTGGTGATCAAAGCATGAAGATGATTAAACATGTGCAAGTATAAATTGAAATTGCCTTTAAATGCCTCTAAGTTTAAAATTGTTAACCAACTTGGAATTTCGCAACCTGCTATGCTCATTTAGATTCTTTGCATAAATCTGAAAACTGGATGCCATGTATGTTACAATTGGATATGCTAGATTTTCGTGGGGTTAAAGAAACATGTTTGTCTCTTAACTGTTGGGAAGTAAACTTGATTTTAAAATGAACTGAATGTGACTCATTTTTAACCATGCTCCGCTGAAAGTGTTTAAACCATGCTAGGGATGCCTTTGTACTCAATGGCTGTGTATGCAAAGTGAAACATGTTCCTTGTTTTGGTGCAAATTTTGACCTGATTGAAATAAAAATACTCCTGTAACAGATGGTACTTCCTAAAATCTTGAAATTTGTCACATGAGAATCTGATGGTGTGTAGTTAATAAATATAATTTTTTCAGGATTTATTGAGCTTGTTTTGCCCAGGAATTAAAGCACATGCTTTGTAGGGCTGTTCTGGCTGATTTTGAAATCTGGTACTAATAGGAAGGTGTAAACTGCTAGGAACCAATTTTATGGAGTTAAGTATCACCTCAGTAACCTGCCAGAAAATTTCTGGAATTTTTGAACTTGATTTCACAGCTGTTTATACCATAGACCTTATTATCTTGTATGAATTGTTGTACCTACCAGAACCTTAGCATTATGTGTAGGGTAAAATTTTCTAGCATCTATAGTATCCCAGAAACATCCCAGAATTTTTCCGGAATTTTTGTAGCCAGATTAGTATTAATCCCAAGCCCTAGTTGCTCACTAGCAGTCCGTGAACAAAATCTGTTTTGGACTAGGTGCTAGGCTTGTTTGTGTGTGAATTATTCTTGATGTGTATATGAAGTTTAAGACGATGATACTAGTATGTATAGGTCTTATTGAGTGTTATTCAAAACATCGAATTGGTTGCTTATTGCTATATTAAGGACCAAGTTCTGGTAGTATGGATTCTTGTGGTTTGCTGTATCTTTTGCTAACCTAACAAAATGAAAATGGTTTAGCTGCATTTTGTTAGGAATCATGTAAGCATGCATGTGAACATTTTCACTCTTACTAACCAAACCTAGATTTGTCATAAATGTTGATTGCATACAAACATCCCTTCATGCCTCCATCCAATGCATCTTCTCCAAGCTAGATAGATAAAACTAAAGAAGTAAGGGTTAAGTGAGATTACCATGAAACTAGCATCAACCTCTTTTCTCTGCTCTATAGTAACCCCTTCCCCCGTAGGTAGTTAGAATTCTTTCATTCTACCAAGAGGCGACGTGAAGCTTGGTCTGTCAGAAGTGCCTTCGAATCAAGAAAGGAAAGGCTAAATAAAGCAATGGGAAGAAAAATGTGTCAACAACGTCAAGTACTACGTCAAGATCTTCCGACACTGTATCTGAAGGAAATCAAGACAATAAATGGTGCATTTCGTTTAGAGTTGAAGAAACCACCTAGAAAAACACTTAATAGAAGGATCCTGA
The DNA here is from genome assembly GCA_036346255.1 of Ampelocalamus luodianensis. Taxonomy (NCBI): domain Eukaryota; kingdom Viridiplantae; phylum Streptophyta; class Magnoliopsida; order Poales; family Poaceae; genus Ampelocalamus; species Ampelocalamus luodianensis. The sequence continues at coordinate 65,701,088 of CM070620.1, read as the reverse complement.
CAATCCTTCGACCAGGTCATTGTCTCTGACCGTGGCCCTCAGTTCACTTCCCACTTTTGGAATTGTCTTCATCAGGCTATGGGGACTGAACTCTCTTTCAGTACTGCTTATCATCCTCAAACTAGTGGTCAAACTGAGAGAGTTAATCAAGTAATGGAAGATCTTCTTCGAGCCTATGTGCTATCCTATAGCAAAGACTGGGAGAAATCTTTGCCATATGTGGAATTTTCCTACAATAATAGCTACCAAGCAAGTATTCAAATGTCACCTTTTGAAGCCTTGTATGGGAGACCTTGTGTAATGACCCAAAATCCTTAAGTTGGATTAGCTATGCATCTCTGTGCTTTTATGAAATTATGGACCTTTTAAAACTTTTTGTTGCTAAGCAAATAGGTTACAACCTGGTCTTTCAAAACCTAGAAATGAAAATTTTCAAACAAAAGAAAAGTTTGTCAAGATTTTGAAACTTAGATCGGAGTGGGGTTAAACCTCTCATCGAAAGTCTTTTGATTATGGAAATAGCAATTAACCTTGGAAATCCTATCCTCCTTTTTCCAATTCAAACTTGAAAATATGCTTGCTTTATGCTGAAAATAAAACTTGCTTTATGCTGAAAATAACCTTTGAGCCTTCTCCTTTGATTAAAGCCTGCATGTAGTAGTAACTAGGTTTGTTACTCGTAAGTCTTGCGAGTACATTCGTGTACTCACTGTTTGCTTGTATTTACTAATCTGGACAACAGGTGGTGAGATCGATTTGGGTAAGGAAAGTTTGCGCAGGAACGTCGGTTTGCTTTGGTTTCAACCCAGTCGGTTGCCCTGCGGGTTATGGCAAGCCATTGGGACTTCCCTTATGGTTAATTCATGTTTTTGATTCAGTTAATTTACTGTTTTCCGCTGCGTACTTGATATTTATCTTGTTATTTAGCCGGTTGGCCCTTTTGTATGAAACCGAACCTTGTAAGTTCTGTATGTTGTAATTATGAAGTTTTGTTATTGTAAGCACTTGTGTATGGAATTGATGCTTGATTTTGTAACGGGGTGTGTATACTGCATTTCTGGGAAGTATACATATCTCGAGGCTTGGTTTATTTGATTTGTGGTGCTAGGGTCAATGGAAGGCTAAGCATTACAAGTCAAATAAATCGGGGTCTCACAGCTTGTAGGACTCCATTGAATTGGTCCGAGTCTGGTGAAAGATCGTTCTTTGGTCCAGACTTGGTAAAAGAAGCCGAAGAGCAAGTTCGCCTGATTCGAGATTGTTTGAAAACTGCACAGTCTCGTCAGAAGAGCCATGCTGACCATCGTCGTCGTGAATTAAGCTTTGAGGTACATGACCATGTCTATCTTAAAGTGTCACCCATGAAGGGTACTCATCGTTTTCAGGTAGAAGGGAAGCTCGCACCTCGTTATATCGGACCCTTCCGAATCATTGCAAAACGAGGAGCTGTAGCTTATCAACTGGAACTACCTAAATCACTCTCTGCAGTGCATGATACTTTTCATGTGTCTCAATCGAAGAAATGCCTTCGTGTTCCTATTGAGGCAACTGCTTATGAGCATCTTGATCTCCAACCTGACCTTTCCTATCAAGAACAACCAGTATGTATCCTCGACACAATGGAACGCAAGACAAGAAATCGTACTGTCAAGTTCTTGAAAATTCAGTGGGCTAATCATTCTGAAGATGAAGCCACTTGGGAGCGCGAAGATCTGATGCAGATTGAGCACACCCCATCTTTTTGTTGTTTAGAATTTTCCTTTGAAGCAGGAAAGGAAAGTTTAAACAAAGCAATGTAAACAAAGATGTAATAATGACACCATGTTATTATGTAAAGTTCTTGTTTGTTATCTTTGAAGGAAATCAAGACAACAGGTGTTGAATTTCCTTATAAATCATTTCCACTTCACTTCTTCCTAATCTTTAACTTGTTCCAAATCTCGGGGACGAGATTTTCTTAAGGGGGGTAGGTTTGTAACAGCCCCAATTCTATAAACAGTAATTAAAGGCTTTATGAACAGTAATGAGGTGCTGTTCATAGCATTACTGTTCATTTCTACAATTTGGGCAGTATGTTACAAACTAAAAACCTTCCTTTTTAGCCAAAATCCAAAAGAACCATTTAAAGTCTTAAAGGAATACAAGATAAAACTTGTATTATGACTGGGAAGTACTTTTATTAAAGCCTAGGTAAATTATCTTGGCTTAAAGAAAAATAATTGTCTTTGAATGAATATTTTTCGGGCTAAAATAAATATTTATGTATTTTACAAAGTGATCATCTGATTTTAAAATTTATCTGGGAAATATATCATTCCAGTAGCCTCCAGCAAAAATTTCATAATTTTATAAATTTATTTGCTATTTTTAAAATCCCAGTCAAACCTTTTAAGCATTTGAATAGGTTCTGGTCAACTAAACTGGTTTGAATCCAAACCCTAGCACTGTAGCGACTCGAGCCATGTGTTTAGATCCAACCCAGTGCAACTGGTCCGGCTCTGTCACGTTCGGGCGCGAACCCGAAGCCCACGCGTGATGTGAACCGTTGATCTTCAATCGAACGGGCGAGGCTGCGATGCCCTGCGAGCTGTCCACGTGTGCGTCCTAATCTCCGCCGTTGGATCTTGATCCAACGATCGAGATCAGTGTATGCAATCGGACAACTCCGGAGCCCTTCTCGATCTCCACCGTTCATTTATGATCCAACAGCGCCGCCTTTTTCTTTTTAAACCTAGAGGCGCGTTTTTCTTAGAGCCGTCAGATCCAAATCTCACGGTGTTCCTTTTTACCACGTGCTATTAAGGCCTGCGCTCCTCTAGGCCGTTAGATCTTCATCGTGTGGTCCAGAGCGGCGTATGCATTCGGACGACTCCGGATCCCCTCACGATCTCCGCCATCCATTCTTGATCTAACCGCGCCGCTCGTTTCATTTTAAAATAAAAGGCGCGCAGCTATCTGGGCCTTTGGATTTAAATCCCACGGCGCTCCTTTTTGACCGAGCGCATTTAAGGCCCAAATTTAGTGGGCCGTTGGATTTGAATCGTAGGGTCCAGGTGAGTGTATGCAATCGGACCATCCGGATTCCGCGTCAATCCTGACCGTAGAAGTTTAATCGGACGGTGCTGCATCAGTGCATCTAAGGGATGACGTGTATCTTTTGAGCTGGGCCGTTGGATTTCAATCCAACGCCCCTATTTGAACTTAAAGCCCCGAAATCCTTTTGGGCTCTGTTGTAATCTCGATCGGCTGATCTAGATCGCACGGCCCATATTAAAAGTTACCGATTAAAACCTTTGAACCTCTCTATTTATCACAGCCGCCCATTTCTAATCCGACGGCTGATATTCTTTTGAGCTTTTGAAGACGCGCGCGACTGAGGATGACAAAGGGACCCACATGTCATATTTTGCCTCCCTTCTTCCTTATCTCTGCGCGCAGCCATTTTTGAGAGCAGAGGAGAGGATTATCCAAAGATTATGCCACAAATTTTTGGATATTTAGCCCTAAATGGACACCTCATCAACTCTAGACTCTTCTCCTGTGCCCTGTAGCTCAACATCCATATATAAACCCTAGCTTTTGCTCGCCATTGTTGACCACTGAAGCTCATCATTTTCCTTGCTGTCCAGTGGAGTTTCTTGCTCTTGTCCCTTTTGCTTATCCATCCTAAACCCTGGTTCCACCTTGTAATAAAGATTTGACATCTTTTGTAGGTTGAACCGGAGTTTATTTCTCTATTGATCAACATCGAGTTTTCAGAAACTTTGGTGTCTTTCTTCTATTGGTAAGATAAAACCCTAGTTTTCGATATCTTGAGCATCTTAAGGACCTTAGAAGCTTCTGTGAATCATTCTTTTAAATATCAGTAGCTTCAACTTGCTTCAAACTGAAAAGTTGTTATTATAACTTTTCGGTTTTCCATATCTTTTTCAAGACCTAGGGTTTCTTCTGTTGACTTGTTATCCTAGTTAGGTCCCAGCTAAACCCTAGTAGCATAACAAGTTAATCTTTCAATTCTTGTCATCATCTATTTTGCATCATAGCCGAAATCTGCCTCTGTCTTCTTTTGTCGGCTTAACCGACAAAATAGGTTTCTCCTTAGCCTTTTGTAATCTAACCGAGTAGGGTTAGGTTAAGGTTGGTTCAGGGTATTAACTACCCTAATAGATCAGGCCAAGCTTCATTTTAGAGCCTTTGCTTGATCTATTTTCCTTTTTCCTAAAATCTGTAATCTGTCCTGTTTCTGTTCTTTTCAAAATATGAAAACTGAAACTTTGAACTAAGCCTTAGTTTCTGCCATTTGAAAACAGTAGGTTATAATATGGGTTATTATCACTATTATGGGTAGTTATGGCTTAAGCATATTGTCAATCATGCATTTCCAGATTGATCATGCATGTTTCTTCCATTTTGTACTCACTGTCGGTTTTGGCATTTATTGGATTTTATTGCTTCTTATAGAATCTGGTTCATCTGAAGTTTTTGAATCTGTCTCTGAACAACCTGAACCTGCAACAGCAGTTTATTACTATCAAGGCAAGCATCCTCTCTGCACCATATTGATCCCAAATTTTGTACACTAGCTTTTACAAGTCCAGTGATATCTGTGCATGCTATTTTTCTGAAAATACTAAAATGTGATCTGTAGTAGCTAGCTATAACCTAACATGGTGGATTACCTTAATTATAATCATACACTTAACCCTAGCTTAGTACTGTATACTATAACATATATTTTCAGATTTAGCTTAGACATGCAGTCTACAAATTCTACTCCTTTGATTAGGTTCTAATAAACACTTAATTTTATTAGTTTGTGTAAGACTTGCTGAGTACCTTCCGTACTCAAGGTGCTATTACCTATTGTTGCAGGTGAGGACGGTTTTCTTTATGAAGTACCCGTTAGCGCCGATCAGGGTGACGCTAACGAGTAAAACTACTTCTTTCCTCCACGCAATTGCCTGCGGGTGGATGAGGCCATTGGTGGATTTTAAGTTTTTATTTTGCATCCGCTGTTGAACATGTTGTAGTGACCAAGTCACTCTATAATGTAGTACTAAAACCGAATGTTGTAAACTTATGTTTAATTATGTAAATGAATGACTTGTATATGTATGATGCAATGTTGTTGAAGGATATATATGCAATGGTCGTTGATCCTGGGAACCATTGTGAGAAATATATATTCGGGAATCCTGTTTATTGGAATTGTCACTTGTTAAATTTATACCTTTAGCATGATCTTTAATAAAGGGACATTCTGTTCCTTCATTAATAATTGTGCTACTAGATGAATTTAATTAAGTACATTTCCAATAACCAGGTGCCCACAAGTAGAATGCATTAATTTAACACAAAGTAATTTGAAAACTGGGTTCAAGATGATCAAAGGTATGACTTGCCTTGGAAAAGGTCTATGTACTGGTCTTGATCTTGGGGTGCTCCTTCTTCCACAAAATTCCCCGACGAATCGACGTCTACTGCATAAGCGAGACACAAACAAACAAAACAAATAAATAACAGAGGCAAAACAAACTCCAAAAATTAAATAAAAATCTCAGATAAATAGAGCTTGAATTTAGACAAATTTAGAAATTTGAATGGGCTCAATCGGAGTTAGGATGCAAAAGTTATGGGCTTTGGAAGATTGGAAATCTAAAAGAAACCCTAATTTTGATTTTCCAGAATTTCCCAAATTATTTCTCTGAAGAAAAATCGAAATATTGCGCAACGCTGACGTCAGCAAAGACGTTCGGACGGGGTGACAGTTGGCCTGACAGGTGGGTCCCACCTGTCAGTGACTCGGTGCACCGTGGACCAAGTCCACACCAAATCAGATCTGGGGTTCGGTGGATCGTGCCACGCGGCTCTGACGTGGACCAATCACGGGGCGACACATCAGCGGCTGCGACTCGGCGCCGCGACGCGCACAGCCGCGCGGGCTCTGATGCGGCACCACGCGGAGCGACACCTGTGCACACGGGCTGAGGTGGCGAGCCACGCGGCCTGACACGTCAGACCGACGGCGACACGGCTCGGAAACCAACGGCAACGGCGAACGGCGGCTCCTCGCCAGCGGTGAGTGGTACCGACGTGTAGAGGGCGTTATTGCGAACCTACTAGTGCAACGCCGGGTGCTCGGGGTGGACGGTGGCGACCGGCGGCGAGCTCGGAGCGGTGGAGAGGTTCGGCTATTGTCGAATGGAGGCTCCGGTGAGATTCCGGTGACGGCGAAGACTCCTGGAGGTAGCCGAGGTGACGGCAAACCCAGCGGTGAACTCGAGGATGACGCGACGACACTGGCGGCGGTGCAAAACGGAGAAGAAGACCGGCGGTGAGAAAACCCTAAAACTCCGATTGCGGCGGCGCTAGGGCTCTCGGGGCGAGGTGGGTGGCAGCTCTGGGTTGCGGAGGTGCTGGCGATCCTCGGGGGCCTATTTATAGGAGCTGGGTGCCCGAGATAAGGAATCCCTAAATCGAGTCCGAGAAGAACACGAAAACGATTTCGGAAATCCGGGGATAGGATTTGATTCGAGATACGATTTTAACAGAAACGGGTGCGGAGAGGTTAGGGATAGAATTTGGCACGTTTTCTAGAAGAGCTTTAGTTGGAAAGGTTGTGTTGTCGTACGGGGCTTGGAGCTTGGAAGCATGGCGGCGGCTCGGGCGCTCGCGAGGAAAACGACGACGCGGGGAAGACGACGACCTAACGTGCGGGACCCACACGTGCGTGGCACGAGGTATGTGGCGAGGCCTCGCGTGAGTATGGGCATAGCGGGCATGAGGAAAAGAAGTTGGGCTGGGAAGATTCGGCCCGAGAGGATTTCTGAGATTTTAAATAGCTTTTCTATTTTAGAAAATACTAGAAAATCAAAAGAGCAATAGAAAATAGCAAATGAACTCAGAAAAATTCTAGAAAAATCTAGGAAATGTATTTGAGCACATAGAACCCAAATAAAATAGTTTTGGTTAATGTTCATGTTGGGATTATTCACATTAAATATTTTTTATTGTAAAGTCCAATATTAAGCTTTTGAAATTAAATTCAAATAAAATCCAAATGGTGAATTTTCTCCCTACTAACTATTAAAAGATTTTTAAGCTCTGAAAATTGGGATGTTACAACTAAACCAAGCATTTTTGCGTGCTAACCACGCTAGAGGGTATGGGACCTCTCTTGACTAAGTACTTTGGGGGTGTTAATTAATGAGTCGCGTGGTGGGTTGCATATGGGATATATGCAACATGGACATGTTTGTGGGGAGGAGCACCAGAGGCGGTGTCTCCTACTCCACGTATGGATCCTTGTGATCCATATTTCGCCGGCAGATCACTAAGGGTTAACCCCCATACATGCGGCTCTTGATTAGCATTTTCCATTGGAAAACGTCTTGTTAGACTTAGTCGTGCCTGCATACCAAAGGAAGTATGCTAACCGTGGCTGGTGGAAAAGCGGTCTGAAGTGTGGGTACATTGGTACACCCCTGCAGGGTTTGATCTATTCGAATAGTCTCGTCCTAGGTTATGGGCACGCTTGGGTAAGCTTTTCAAGAGTTAGACTACAACTTTTCTAATTAAAACTTGATGGGTGGTACGAATCAGGGATTCGTGCTATGGATATGTGATTATTTATGCTTAACTGGTTACGCTATTACTTTAACTGGTAAAAATCAGATTTTGATAACTCGCTTTCAACCTATTACATTATTGAAAATAAAATTGGCTTGTGCAAATGAGACATACAACCTCCACTTAAATAAACCTGCATGTAGAATATGTATAGGTCTGCTATTCTACACGTCAGTCTTGCGAGTACAATTTTTGTACTCAGTTGTCTTGCTTAATATTTTTGGATGCAGAGGAAGAAGGTAAGCCCCAAGGGCCTCACTTACGTGAGTTGTCTTTGTGTTGGTGTGTGTACGACTAGCTTGGCGGCCGATCGGTTGCCCTGTGGTTTATGAGGCTAACGATCGCATTTTGGTTTAAGCCATCTTATGGCGTCTTTTGCTTCATTGTTCCTTTTAACTTGTTGCTATTTGGCGGTCGGCCGTGTTGTAATAACTTTACTTATGTAAGTCTTTTGCTAGACTTGTTATATCGTGGTATGAATGTGATGCCTATTTTTGTTAAGGGTGTGTGTAATACCCCAAGTCTATTTAAGTGAAAAGGAAGAATTAGAGAAGAACCAACTAGAAAAATAGAGTTAAGAGAGGATTAGAGGGGTTTCGCAATTATTCGACAACACTGGGCCTCGGGCTTTGGCCCAGAGGCCCGGAGGGGCGGCCACCAACAAAAGAAGGGGAAACCTAGGGTGGTACTGTAGCACGGCATGCTACAGTAGCCGCCACTGCTACATACCCCGTGAACAGTACCACCCCGCCTCCTTGCGTTGTCTCCTTGGTGCTGCCGACCAAGAAAAAGAAGAAGAAGAAGAAGAAGAAGAAGAAGAAGAAGAAGAAGAAGAAGAGGAAGGGAAGAGGAGAGGATCTTCTTCGTAGGGGTGGTTTGTCATCTCCTGCGATTCTTCAAGGGTAACCTCAATTCCCTTTGATCCGATGCGTTTTGGATAGTTAATCAATGTCGGTATTTCTGTCTCCTCAGGACAGATCGTGTTAGACAAACATTTTGATGTAGTTAAGTTTGGATTCAGTCTTGGGATTCTCTAGATAATTGTAGAGGACGTCAATAGCTTTCAATGAAGTGCTAGATCGTATTTTTGGACCCCTGTAGCAAAAGTTATGAATTTATTAGTGCGACTGTCCTGCAAATCTGTCAGCGTTTGGACAGTCTGTAGAAATCTGGTTAAAACCATAAGTTACAGAGGGAATTAGAGGATCTCAGTATAACGAAAGTTGTAGATAATTGTCGTAGCTTTCAGGGAAGCACAAGAACGCAAAATTTGGATAAACGAGCTGAAAGTTATGATTGTTTTAGTGTTCTGTCCAGAGGGCATGACGTGAAATCGATGTTTTGTTAACTAGGTTAAAAGGATTTTAGATGGCCGAATCAGGAGTCTCACCAACTAGGTTTAGTTGGGAATTTGATAACCTTTCAATGAAGTCTAAGAACACCCAATTTAGACCCTATACAGAAAGATATGAATTTTAGAACTTGACTGATTACAGAAGGCACAAATCAGCATTTAGGAAATTGGAGTCGGGATCGCGTTGTAAGCTAAGGCTAGTTTGTGTTTGCTTTTGTAATTTTTGTGGTTCATTACTGTGGTCTTAGCTTATGATCTTAATGTATTAGGTGGGGGATTGGTACCGGACGCAGCACCGTCACGCCCTCCATTCTCACACAGTTAAGGCAAGTGCATTGTTTGTTATATGGGTGTGATTGATTGGCTATGTTTGTGTGCTTTTTGATATATGATTGCATAGCAAGATGGCTTCTTGGATGATTGTTTAAGTATGGTGATTGCTCAAATTATGCTTATGCTTTATTGTGGTACAATGTTGTTGTCTTTTGGTAAGATTGATGATGAATAAGAGATAAGCATATGCATATTGAGAACATGTTGAGGCTTGGTCACGCGGTGACCAAGCATGTTTCTTGAGATCCCGTCATGAATGTGGCGGGCCGAGATCCCCACACTCGTGGAGTGTGGGCTTGAGGTCCCCATTACTTGTGGAGTAATGGGCAATTGGTCCTGTGCGTGCGCGCGCGCGAGCATGGGTATCGGCGGCGGTTGCATACTCTGCATTACGGTGTAATGCACACGAAAGATAAAGAGAAAGGTTCCTTGAGCATTGCATATGCATATGAGATGTTTTAATGATGCGTTTCGATTATGGATGCTAATGTTATAACCTTTGTGGTATGCCTTTATTTTGTACTTGCTGAGTGCTGTGGGCTCACTCTTGCTTTCATTATTGTTTTAGGTACCCAATTCAAGAACGACATGCATGGGAGAAAGTAGACTTGATTTGGATTCACTCACTTGCCACTCATCTTTAAAGTTGATTAAGTTTTAGTCGTACCTCAATAATTTAGCAAGCTGCTTAGGAGTTGATTATGATTATGATTATGCCTCATGCAATGGATTAAGTGTAATAATGATGAGTAGTGTAATTAAGACTCCTTTGGATATGCTAGTTGGTTAGTATGTTTTGAGCGCGTATTGATGATTCGGATGTTGGATTAATTGTTTATGATTTACCTAAATGTTGGAACCTCCATGTTGTTAACATGTTAAAGGAGGTTATGTCGAAATTTAGTAGTTTGAACTTGGTTTGAAGTTTTTAATGTTAGTTTAGTAGCATTCCGAGCTCACATTTGGTCAGGGTGTTCTGATTGGTATCGAGCGGTTGTAGGTCCGTGGTGAACAGATTAACGACTTAGGTAACTTAGCTTGTTAAAAATTGTTAATTGTTAATTAAGCGAAAACTGACACACTTTGGTGCAGTAGGATGGGGTGGGTCAAGCATTGCATTTACGTACATTATCTTTGTATTGATGATTCTGTTATAAGATGATCTTACATACCTATAATATGATTATATGATTATTATGAGTGAGGTAGCCCTTGTTGAGAGGATTGAGGTCATGGTTGTGGCACAGGCTTTACGAGTTACACCATTGTTCATGGTAAGAGAAAAGGAAAGAGGTTACCTCAGATATTTTTGTACCAACGTGATAGTGAGTATTTTAGAGAAGTTGTTCCCTTCTTTGAATTTGAATTTGGTCAACTCTTGTTCAGTTGTGGTCGATGAATTTCTTTGGGTTAGTAGTTCATTGCGGTTGGTGGGTTTCTTTGAGAATGATTGATGTGTTTTGTTGGCTTAATTTGTCCGTTAAGCAATCATTGTTTTCCAACCGATGAGTTATTCTTGCGGTGGTGGACTCGGTTGATTGCCAAGGTTGACCTTTATATTGGAGTTTTGCCTCTCATTGGAAAGCATGATCCATTTATTTCACTTGATGTTTTGGCTAATGAAAGTTTTCTTTTGCAAGTCTTGTAGTACTTGGAAGTTTTGATTCAATTTATCTCTTTTGGGTATCTTGAGTGTAGAAGTTGAAAAGTTCTTTTATGAAAGAAAGCGCCAAACCACATAGCGATGTCGACTCGTGGTCAAGTGAGAGGTTATAATTAGAGAAATTAGTGAATATGATATGAGTGATCAAGTTGGGTCCGTAGTGTAGTGTATAATCGATCCTAACTAAGATCCTTGGAAGGAAAGTTGATTAATTTGATGATGTCATGTATTAGTTCTTGTTGAACTGTGATTAAGTGTATGGCTACACCTAATTGGAATCAATAGAGTTATTAACAACTATGGAACATTAACAGAGTGGTTGACCCCTCGGTATTTAGTTTGCTAAACTTGTTAGATTATTTGATCTCAATGGTTTAATCTAATTGTGCGGGAAGAGAAATATAAGATGTGTTCATTGTCGTCTTGGTAGATATTAATATAGAAACTTTCTTTAATTGGATATTTGATGATCTTATTTATGCTCGTGGGAGTACAAATAGATCAGGACCATCAATTCGTCCATGATTGAATAATCATCAAAAGTTTATGATAACCTCTAGATTGGAATTAGTGTGTACTAAATAAGTGTGAGCCTTCGAATAGGTGAAGGGTTGAAATTTGAAAGTAATTTATTCACGAGTGTTTCACGAGGATGTATTGTGGCTGCATGTCCTTGTTATAAGAGGTCTTGCCCGATAGTGCGATTGGGGTATTAGATATACTCTAGAACAGGTTGGTATTGCAATCTTTTGAGATAACAAAAATGTTATGAAATAATATCTTGTGTTTCTTTTGGAAAGGTTTACAATGGGATTTAATAGATGACATGTGTTTGCTTGATGGTGAAATTGTCGGATAATAGTATGTCTTTGATGAAAAGGTTTTGGTGTAACCTTGTAAATTGTGTAGTAGGTTCCTTCAAAAATATGGTGGTTGTTATAGTGAGGGTGTAAGAATTTGGTGTACTCTCATTTGAGGATGAGAGGATAAAGTAAAATGTAACAGTTTGGTCATCTTTTGGGGACTTTATAAAGGAAGAGTTGATGATAACGAACCTTATTAAGAGTGAATTATTCTTGATGTTAGTAATAAGGTCTACAAGGGATTGTGACGCGTTGGAATGGTGATGATTCTTCTAGAGAGAAAGTAAGTTGATTGTTTTAATAACGGTTAAATGAAATGTTTGGAGTTTTGTATTCGTGATCTTTTGGGGGGCTCATGATTTATGTAGTAGATAAAATTAGTTGAGAAGCGTGACATATGAAAAGGTTCCGTTTGGTTCCGAAGTGATGAATGTGATTTGGTATCAAAGGCATCTCTTGTTTGGTTTGGCAAGTAATGTTGTAATCAAAGAGATTGCTTTATTTGTTGACAGAAAATGAGTACCATAAGTATTTGAGGTTGGAGATAAGAATTGTGTCTGCAACTTTTACTGTCATTACCGCTTAAGTGTTTCTTGAGTTTCAAAGTAATATTTTATTGTGATTTATTAATGTTTGAAACTCCCTTCTTGTGGAGCATGTGCCCTCAACTGTGGTCTCGTCCTTTGTTTTTTGAGATCAATGCTATTTGACTATTTCTCTTTGTCTCGTGCTCACTATGAGGAGTAGTGTTTTCTCGTATGTTAAAACTTGTATTTGTTTGCACTTTCCTATTGGGAAAAGATTAACCGACACAGGTTGCAAGGTCTTTTAGAGTGTAATGTGGCGATTGGTTGGTGGTCAAGTAAATGATCGCGATCAAATAGGGCCAAGCTATTTGAAGAAGCGATATAAAGTGAATTGGTTTGATTTACAACACGGAGATAATTCTATTTAAATGGAAAGTTTGTCGATGAGATAAAAGTGATTAGTGTTACAACTAGTGGAACCTATGGCGAATTATGATCCAGTAACCTTTGTTCATCTTTGGAATATTGAGATTATCGGAATTATGGACTCTTGATAAACATGTTAGAGTATCGCAATTGGATACTTAGTATGATTGTGCGAGAAAAGTTGTGGTGGTGAAGTTTAATGAAAGTAGCGGTGTGAAGAAACCTAAGCGTCGTGCTAATTAATGGGATAGCGAGGCTGTTGAGCTAATGTCAAGTATGACCCGGCCTCAATGAGTAACCCTATGGGAGTTAAATTAATTCTAAGGATATCTTGGTCAAAGAATATATTCATTTATTAACGTTGGTGATTGAGTATGTTTGAATCTGGTCAATTAGTTAAGGTTTTGCGACAGTATATTGTGGTTGTCTTGTTGAATTGGATTGGTGTGGATTAGAGAACGTCTAAGATTGGTGAAATAAATCGCCTTGGGGAGTTATTTGATTAGTGAGGAATCTTGATATTAATGGTGAGGTTATAGTTAAGCGGTGTGAAATTTTAGTAAGCGAATTTGAGGATTTTCATCGATTACACGAGATTCATGGTAGGAGACTTGAAGGTTGATTTTGGGCTTTGTATTTTATGCTAGGATCTTGGAGACTCAATATTATGTGTAGAGGTAGATGAGCAGGAGCAAATTTTGAATAATGTGTTGATCTTTGATAGAATACTTTGGGTAAAGTAAAAGAGTGTGTGTGGTGAGAATTTGAAGTTGATTATCTTTAACAGAATGAGATGATGGGGTTGTGGGTGAAATTTTTTTATTGAGGTGTTTGCAACCTTTTGTCAAGAAAATTCCATTGGAATAGAAGTGGACTAGAGAATCCTTTTGTGGATTAATAGAGTCCCTCTAAATAAGTATGGTTGTCTTTTTTGGTTTGAGGATCATTTTGGGATTGCCGGTTAAGAGGAAGGAGTTAGTGTGATAGTTCTGGACACCCATGATTCGGAAAAGGGTTTGTTTCTTAAAAGAACATCTGAGAAAAGATTGTTCTCTCGAGTAGAGAAGTGCTCTAGTGGTTCTTGGTTGAGTTGGGTTTTATGACGGAGAACATGTACAATTTGAGTTGCCTCTTTGTTGGCAAGGTGGTTCTTTTCGGTTCGGGAAAAAAATATAGTGTTTGATTTGGGCATTTGAGTGAATTCTCTTTTGGCTTATGTGGTGCTCAATTGCAAGCTGCGAGTTGGAAGGATTGAAGGTTTTTGTGAAGAATCTCTGATTTTGGATTTGAGTGTTTTGGAGGAAAGTTGGAATTACATTATGAAACCTCTGTTTTCAGTTGAATCTAATTATTAAAACTTGACTAAAATAAGTTTTGTTGCGTGTCCCTGCTTAATGGAGGATCTACTTGTTATGATGAAGAGGTCGACTGGGCGATGGAACAAGAGTTTCATATGTTTACGTGCAATTTTTTGTGGTTTGGATCCGAAGAGATAGATAGCCTAAAGTATATTTGGTTGTTCTGGAAGATGTGGGCATGTTGGAAGATGGCAAATTGCTAGAACTATCTCGAGTCTGGGCGGGAATATAACGTTTTGTATGACTGGCGTTGGAGGAGTCTTGAGGTATTTGGAGTGTGAGGTTTCATAAGATCTGTTAACGTGAGTAATGTCGCATCTTCAAGTCCTATCCGTTAAGTGGTTACAGTCAGTCGATAAGTGTAATGAGGCGTATCGTCGGTTGCATCAAAGTGCGGTGGTCCCATATGTCGAGAGGAAAATGACTTGGAAGCTAGAGGTCTCGCATGCGCGAGCCTTATGCAGTCGTTCACGCCGTGTATGTGTTAGCGCTTGTTAAGTTCGATTTGGTGCTTATTCAAGTGGATCGGTGAGAAGAATTCGGGTCGAATTCTGTTTAAGAGGTAGAATGTAATACCCCAAGTCTATTTAAGTGAAAAGGAAGAATTAGAGAGAAGAACCAACTAGAAAAAATAGAGTTACAGAGGATTAGAGGGGTTTACGCAATTGTTCGACAACACAGGCCTCGGGCTTTGGCGGGAGGCCCGGAGGGCGGCCACCAACAAAAGAAGGAAACCTAGGGTGGTACTGTAGCACGGCATGCTACAGTAGCCGCCACTGCTACTGATACCCCGTGAACAGTACCACCCCGCCTCCTTGCGTTGTCTCCTTGGTCTTTGCCGACCAAGAAAAAGAAGAAGAAGAAGAAGAAGAAGAAGAAGAAGAAGAAGAAGAAGAAGAAGAAGAAGAAGAAGAAGAGGAAGGGGAAGAGAGAGGATCTTCTTCGTAGGGGTGGTTTGTCATCTCCTGCGATTCTTCAAGGGTAACCTCAATTCCCCTTTGATCCGATCGTTTTGGATAGTTAATCAATGTCGGTATTTCTGTCTCCTCAGGACAGATCGTGTTAGACAAACATTTTGATGTAGTTAAGTTTGGATTCAGTCTTGGGATTCTCCTAGATAATTGTAGAGGACGTCAATAGCTTTCAATGAAGTGCTAGATCGTATTTTTTGGACCCCTGTAGCAAAAGTTATGAATTTATTAGTGCGACTGTCCTGCAAATCTGTCAGCGTTTGGACAGTCTGTAGAAATCTGGTTAAAACCATAAGTTACAGAGGAATTAGAGGATCTCAGTATAACGAAAGTTGTAGATAATTGTCGTAGCTTTCAGGAAGCACAAGAACGCAAAATTTGGATAAACGAGCTGAAAGTTATGATTGTTTTAGTGTTCTGTCCAGAGGGCATGACGTGAAATCGATGTTTTGTTAACTAGGTTAAAAGGATTTTAGATGGCCGAATCAGGAGTCTCACCAACTAGGTTTAGTTGGGAATTTGATAACCTTTCAATGAAGTCTAAGAACACCCAATTTAGACCCCTATACAGAAAGATATGAATTTTAGAACTTGACTGATTACAGAAGGCACAAATCAGCATTTAGGAAATTGGAGTCGGGATCGCGTTGTAAGCTAAGGCTAGTTTGTGTTTGCTTTTGTAATTTTTGTGGTTCATTACTGTGGTCTTAGCTTATGATCTTAATGTATTAGGTGGGGATTGGTACGGAGGCAGCACCGTCACGCCCTCCATTCTCACACAGTTAAGGCAAGTGCATTGTTTGTTATATGGGTGTGATTGATTGGCTATGTTTGTGTGCTTTTGATATATGATTGCATAGCAAGATGGCTTCTTGGATGATTGTTTAAGTATGGTGATTGCTCAAATTATGCTTATGCTTTATTGTGGTACAATGTTGTTGTCTTTTGGTAAGATTGATGATGAATAAGAGATAAGCATATGCATATTGAGAACATGTTGAGGCTTGGTCACGCGGTGACCAAGCATGTTTCTTGAGATCCCGTCATGAATGTAGCGGGCCGAGATCCCACACTCGTGGAGTGTGGGCTTGAGTCCCCATTACTTGTGGAGTAATGGGCAATTGGTCCTGTGCGTGCGCGCCGCGAGCATGGGTATCTTGGCGGCGGTTGCATACTCGCATTACGGTGTAATGCACAGAAGATAAAGAGAAAGGTTCCTTGAGCATTGCATATGCATATGAGATGTTTTAATGATGCGTTTACGATTATGGATGCTAATGTTATAACCTTTGTGGTATGCCTTTATTTTGTACTTGCTGAGTGCTGTGGGCTCACTCTTGCTTTCATTATTGTTTTAGGTACCCAATTCAAGAGCGGCATGCATGGGAGAAAGTAGACTTGATTTGGATTCACTCACTTGCCACTCATCTTTAAAGTTGATTAAGTTTTAGTCGTACCTCAATAATTTAGCAAGCTGCTTAGGAGTTGATTATGATTATGATTATGCCTCATGCAATGGATTAAGTGTAATAATGATGAGTAGTGTAATTAAGACTCCTTTGGATATGCTAGTTGGTTAGTATGTTTTGAGCAGCGTATTGATGATTACGGATGTTGGATTAATTGTTTATGATTTACCTAAATGTTGGAACCTCCATGTTGTTAACATGTTAAAGGAGGTTATGTCGAAATTTAGTAGTTCGAACTTGGTTTGAAGTTTTTAATGTTAGTTTAGTAGCATTCGGGCTCACTGTTGGTGGGGTGTTCACAGATGTGTATCTTGCTTATTGCAGGAAGTATACGCATCTCGAGTCTTAGTTTATTTAAATTGTGGTGTTAGGGTCAATGGATGACTAAACATTACAAGTTAAGTAAATCGAGTCTCTGATTTTATATGACTTATATATGCTTTTTGAAATGTTTCGATGAGATCTACAACTTTGCAGTTGAGGCAAACTCCAAATTCCGAAAGGAAGATCGAAGCAAACGGCAACAACAGAAACTGAAAACTTGCGACACGAATTCGGGGCAGAAGATGGCCGATTTTTGGGCACCTGGATGGCGACTAGAGTCTTACATGGAAAAGATGAGCCTCGTCATTAGCTTCGAAACGAGGACAAGAACGTCAAAAACGGACACCGTATGCAAAAGTTATGCCTGTTTTACTGAAAGTGCCTCGGATACGGAATTCTACTCGGACTCGAAACCGTCTCGAGTTTAAATTTGAAACTGCTATATCTTTCAAACCCACAGGCCAAACTTGCTGAAATTTTTTTTGAAAGCTTTTGGTTATATGTAGAAGGTCTCCACCAATTTTTATACACTTTTCTTTTTTCTTCTCTTTTTTTTTTCTACCGCGGCTTTTGTTCTATGCGGCTGCCTCTTTTTCCTTCTAATATTTGGTCGGCCCTAAGGTTTGCTGTAAGTTGCATATAACATCAATTCTCCCAAAAGATCACAGAACCCTCTTTTTGGATGAACAACGATACAGATTTTCTATTTTTGAGTGCGTATTAGAGAGTTCTAACCCACAAATTTTTGTTTTACATGCAAAACTAAGAACCACGAGCGAGCGATCAAGCAACACGAAGAAAAACACGAGAAGCAATCTATACAATGACTAACTAGACAATAACTAGAACTAAAGATCAGCAACTAGACACGACGATGCAACTAATGATTCAACAAGCAAAATACCAAAAAGAAAAATTGCAAAGGCTCAAAGCGCTCGGTATGGATGACAGATGCAATATTTTTTTTTGGCAATTTTCTGGACTCTAGGTATGAAAAACAAATCTACTACTAGAAAACTAGAAACTCTCACCGATCAATTGAAGCTCTGATACCAGCTGATGAACCCGAAGGTCCTTGTTTTGTTGGCCCGATCTTTCGATGAGAACGGTAAGTTCGGTAGGCGTCGCTCAACTCTGACAATCCTGGCTACGAACACGCAAGGCTCAAAACCACGCAATCGCTGAACTGATTGAGAAGTCGTTACCAACCGTACATGAATACCCGGATGACCTAACCACGAAGGTCAATTCCTGCATACACCAAAGAAGCATGCAAGAACAAGATAAAGCAATCTGAAATTGCAAATATGGATTGAAATATTGATAAGTTGGGGTTCCGAAAGCTGTCTTGACAGGTGGCCGTCCGACACAATTGAAAAATAGAAGTTTGCACAATGGCTAAACCTTAACTCAATGAAATTAAAAAAAAACTAGAGGGGTGCGGCCTCCTTATATAGGGGAGGGGGAGCCGCACATATCCAAGAGCTAAGGGGGTGGTACTATTTATGGGTACTGTTCATGTAAATAGTATAGCCATGAATAGTGCAGCCCAAGGGGGTTGGCCAAGGAGGTGGCCGGCCCAAATAGGTTACAAGGCCCAATTTGGCCCAAACAGGTGACGCAGCACCTTCTTTTGATGATTGCGGTGTGTACACAAGGAATTTGGAGGTGAGGTCAGATCCGTTTGAAAGAGGACGAGATAACCTTTCAGTCAAGTATTCATGGACCTCAAACGAAGTTCGTATGCGAAAGTTATGCCTGTTTGAAGTCAGGGTTGTCTCCGGAGGCCAAATTGGATTCCAGAATGTGTCCAATTTGAACTCTTGCTAGCTTGGACACAAAGTAATGTGGTGCTACACAAATATACATTTTATCATTAGGTAGCATCATATAGTTCATATAATATAAAGACACTCCTAAAGCGAGCTCACTTGATAATTCAAGTGAAGTATCTGACTCTTATATTTGGAGCAACAAGCATAGCAAATTTGATTGTATCTATATGGGTCATGTCCTCATCAATATGTAGACATTCTAACCTTCCAATAAGCATAATTTGTGCCAGGGTGTGTTGGAGATATGCCCTAGAGGCAATCATAGAGATGATGATATTTCGTTGTATCCATGATTTAATAAATGTTCCTTGAATATTGCCTTTGTGTTGATTAACAAGTATGTGACTTGTTTGTGAAACTCTTTACTTATATGGTTATTCTAAAGTTGTCCCTAGTCGGAGTTCATGTGAGGACACACGTGAATGATGGATTAGCACATGTATCGGTTGATGACCATGTTTCACGAGTCATAGACATGGAGATATCAAACCAATAATGTGGACACATGTTTAGAACATGGGGTTGGACCGACCCAACATGAGACATAGCAATTATACTTATGGTTCTCTCTACACAATGTGTACACCTTGTCCTTAGACACTGAGATTGTCGCATGTACTTGAGATGTGAATCGACCTACTTAGGGGCTATCAAACGCTACTCGTGATGGCGGGTAGTTATAAAGGTAGCTTTGGGTTTGTCATGAAGCATCTGCGAGGCATGGTCGATCGAGATGGGATTTGCCCTCTCTACCTAAGAGAGATATCTCGGGCCTCAGTGATCGGATCGAAATGCATGGCCATGCTACTTAAGGTTAACGATTAACCAAGTAATGGATTAGGATCACAGGATCGAGAAAGAGTGGTCAGCTTGGAGCTCGACCGAATATCGTGAGGCAAAGGGATTGGCATGTATATAACGTTGTGATGGTTCGTCCGATATGATCTTTGTGTACATTTAGGAGTTGCACGTCTTGCTAGAGGCGCTACCAACTATTGACCAAGTATGTGTACTCGCGTCATGTCTAAACATCGTGAACCCATAGGGTCACACACTTAAGGGTGAAGCCTAGTCGGATTGGATCCGAATTAGGCGGGCATTGAGTCCTAATGGGCCTCTATTCGTAGAAGCCCATTGTAAGGACGTTTATAAAGGAGGCAGGCGCGAGGTTTGGTGATGAGTTTTCGTGACATCCTCAAACCCTAGCCGCCACCCTCCCACGCCCTAGTCGCTCACGCGGATCTAGTAGTCCGCGCGCGTCGCTTTCTCCGTGCGTGTGGATACCTTTGAAGCGCTGCATACGTGGCGTTGGGACGAACGCAAGAGAGGAGGCATGCGTGGCGCCACGGCGAGGGCGAGGAAGTAGTACGACTACTCGCCGACGTCTTGCATCAACTTAGTGCGACTACACTTTGCCGACGTCTTTGCATCAACTTCCGCACCTGCATGTCTAGTGGTAAGACCGTGATCTATAACTGCAGTGATCTTGGTTTACGGGTAGAATTTTTTAATTTGCGCTAGTGTAGCCTACCCGTTTCCCTACAGGGTACACAACATCTATAGTCGTCATCCGTTCTCTCTAAGCGTTCAAGCCCTAATAAATGAGAGATCAAACTCTGGCGCCACTTGTAAGGTCAAGAAGGCCGACTAGAGGGGGTGAATAGGCGGTTTTTAAATTATTTTTGGCCAAAACCAAGTTTTATGTGCGGAGGCGCAAATCAAATCAGTTTGGTATAATTAAAACCTAAATCGTCTACTCTCAAATATGTGCAGCAACAACCGAACTCTATGTAAAGGTTTGCAATCCTAGGAGCACAAGAAGAAAACCACAATTGACACACGATCTTTTTATCGTGACGTTCGGAGACTTGTTGATCTCCCCTAATCTACGTTGAGGTAAGCCCAATTAATTGGACCGACACCACAAATTAAGCCAGTACCTCGAATCCACTAGGTTTTCTCTTCCTCTACTCCAAAGATGTTAAGCACCAAACCACTCACAACACCCAGGCCTTCTCACAACCTTCTTTGAGAAGATCACTAGCAAAACTCCTCTAAGCCATCTAGGAGGCGTCAACCTCCGAGGGTAACAACTCGGACTGACTAGCGAAAATGAACGACATGAAAGTTGTAGTTTATTGATAGTTTAGACAATAAAGTTGTAGTTTTGCGAAATTTACTCAAAAAAACAGACAGGTGGGTTCAGTTTGGCAGTGACGCAGACGCGGTGAGTTAATGGAGTGTTTTAGTAATTAATGACAATCGATTTGTGGGACTAATATTTTCATGAGTTGATGAAATAGGTGATGCCCCATAGTGATGAGTGACTTTGGATGGCTCCGTGTGTTGAATGTCATCAAGTCAAGTGATTGACGTCATGTGTTGATGCTTAAGTAAAAAACCCGGTCTTGGAGTGTACATGTTCATCATCAACCAAAATGCTTCAAGTGGATGCGTAAGGCAAAGGTATAACTAGCATAAGCTAAGGATTTATTTGTTAGTTATTTTACCAGTTACGGTGTTCAGTTGGATGACTGGATTGCTAGTATAGGTTGTCGTCCTATTAAGAGAAATCATGACTAGTATCTTGAGTGTTTCATATGTTGATAGCTTATTGTGCTTGCTTATGGAGTGTTTTGGTAATTAATGACAATCGATTTGTGGCACCAATATTTTTCATGAGTTGATGAAATAGGTGATGTCCCATAGTGATGAGTGACTTTGGATGGCTTCATGTGTTGAATGCCATCAAGTTAAGTGGTCGGCATCATATGTTGATGCTCAAGTTAAGAACTCGGTCTTGGAGTGTAGATGTTCATCATCAACCAAAATGCTCCAAGTGGATACATAAGGCAAAAGTATAACTAGCATAGGCTAAGATTTGTTTCTTAGTCATTTTACAAATTCGATGTTCGGTTGGGTGACGGGTTTCTAGTATAGGTTACCGTCTGTTAAGAGAAGTCTTGACTAGCGGCTTGAGTGTGTCATGTGTTGATAGCTCATTGTGTTTACTCTAGATCTCAGTGGTATGATGTTAGTACTTGCGAATGTGTTTTGCAAATAGTTGAGGCTCAGGCATATTTCTTGTAGTATGTGACTTTAGTTTGCGATTGTATTTTGCAAACGTTCGTGTTCTTGTTCCTAATCTTTATGGCATGATTCTAAAGTTAGCAAATGAGTTTTACAACTTGTTGTGGATCTTGTTTTAACCCTTGTTTGCTTGGTATTGCGTTTTGCAAATTTGCCAAAGTACCTTGCATCTCTACCGTGTGTTGGCCAGTCTGATCGCCTGAGTGGTCCAATCGGCATTTGGTTTCTGGTAGTCTTTTTCCAGAGGCTCTATCTCCTTGCTTGTCTGGACTTAAGCCCAACGGTCTGACCGCCATGTGTTGGCTGGTCTAGCCACTCGTGGTGGTCTAACAAGGCATTAGTTGCCAATCTGATCGGTCAAATTAGGAATGTCCTAATTTGGCACTTTGCCATTTGGCCCATTTTGAGATGGTGTGTTTTGAACACCACCGGGATTTCCTCGGTGGTTTGATTGGTCCATGCGGTCTAGCGGGCATCGATTCTGGTTTATTTTTCCGGGGACCATGTTTTGCCTCTCTCGAAAATTGTAGGGTGGTCGTGGCTACTAGGTAGCGGTCTCATCGACCCACGCGATGCGACCGGCTACTAGGTAGTTGTCGGCGGGCTGGAAGTCGACTAGTACTGTGTGGGTGGTTAGTCCGATGGACCTTTGTAATGGCTAGTTTTCTAGCCGTTGCAGAGGAGGCTGTCCCGACCAACCATTAGTTGACAGTTAGACTGGTTTTCCCTGATTTCTACTGGAATCTTGCTCTAACGACTAGTTTTTTGGTGTGAGGTATACATACCACCTTGTGGTCGGTTGGGCAAGGGTGCTGGTTCATTGTTTCATTTCTTTGACCTAAGAGCAAGTCCTTTCATCTTTTATGTGCTTGTCTTACACTTAGTGAGCTTGGAGAGGCAATTCTTGTGCATGTGTTGCACTTGGTGGTGGATCGTGTATCTATGGAGCTTCGGCACTTGATTCGTCCAAGTGAGCGAAGCCGCATTGGTGCTTCAATGACATCCTGCTTGGCGCTTGCGTGGCACCCCATAGCGGTCTCGGCATCGTGTGTGTACAACATGTGGGTCTCGCTCCCATAAATAAAAGACGTGGATTCGGTTTGTTTGGATGGCTTGAGCGCGAAGAAAACCTGTAATTTGTTCAAAAATTGGACTCTGAAAGGTGGGAACTCTTCGAAATCCAACTAGTGATTTATTACCCCGTAGTGTTGTATTTCTTTGTGACCAAAAATACCTTCGGCACCAGCAACTAGTGATTTATTACCAATCAAACTTTATATCCTGGTTTCAATATTACAACCAGCAGAAACCAATAACAGAAACATTATTAGTGAGACTTGCAGCCTCAGGCACACACAGAACCAAGCACACGATCCTCAAGTACAACAATGCATACGAGTTTTACAGAAATCACCGCAGAAGATTTCTTATGCACTAAACTTTTCTCTGTCGTGAGGAGCATTGTAATCAATGTTAGGGCCCGCGGGGATAATCCTGTAGGGATTTATGGATGGATGGCTTCCATAATAGTGCTTCCTTATGTGCTCCATGTTAACCGTGCTGCGAATGCCAGGAATCTGGTAGATGTCCTTGGTGTAATTGAACAGATTTGGGTATTCCCTGAGGAGTTTCTTGTTGCATTTGAAGTGAACAGCATAAACCTGTAGAAAATTTTTCATGAGTCATAAACTCATAATAAGGGAAATTCCAACTGTTATATCCAGCAAGAGTTCAAGACTTTTTTCCATTGAGCATATATCAGCCAGAGTTCTATCCAGGAAATGCACAAATGTTGCATCCCTTCTGAATCTAGGGGCAAGGGCAGAAATATGATGATTCATGAAATAGAATATATGCATTTCTCTGTACAGCATTTGGACATCCATGAATTATTTAGACAATAGAATGATCATACAATGAATCATAATAAACAGTCTCAAATCATGTAAAAAATAAAAAAAAAATTCTTCTGCCTGTGGCATGTTCTTTCAGATCCTGTGGATGCTTGTATAACTTTGTTAATATTAAATATTTCATACAATATATTATTTCAGTAGGGTTCTCCCCTACTGTTTCCCATAAAAAAAAGTTAAAAAAAAGCCTGCCACAGAAATCTGCAGCAGATAAGGTAAACTCAACTAAATTACTATTACGGTATTACCACTAACAAAAGGAGAAATAGAGAATGAGCATATCAATCTAGCTCACTGATCTCATATTTGTCTACGTTGCATCTCTAAAAAAAAAGATAAACAAGGAACGTATTCTAATTCAATTTACATATCCCCATTCTATACCAAACCCAAAGTACAAAACATTCAATACAGACCTGCATATTAACTACCCCCTTGTATACAACAGGAGCTACAAGATGAGAACTAGATGATATAGAAAATGAGTAAACATACGGATTAGTCTTCTTATACTTGTGGGCTCATGTATCCATTAAAAAGAACAAGTACTCTGTCAGTCTGTCTAGCTTTATATTTTTTTAGAATTGTTAAACTCCTTATGGTGAGATTACTTATTTGTCCTTAATTAAGGATCAAAACCAAATAATCATCCTATATTCCTACGTACCAAAAAGAGTACCTAGTACATCTCATCATTTCAGTTCTCTCTTTCTCTTCTAGATTAACATTTTGGGATATGCTCCTAATCTAATTGTAATGAACAATTGGTAATAGCCTCGAGGCGTTTGGCGAAACCCTCGTTTTTAGGAAAATCAAACTGTTTTCGAACCTTAGAAGGTCAGACCGGCTGTGGTGGCGGTCTGACCGGCTAGCCGGCGGTCTGACTGGCCACATGTGGCGATCTGACCAGCCATTCCTTTTGACTGAAGGGCTTGCGGTTTGACCGGCCATGGGTGGTGGTCTGGCTGCCCAAAAGTTGAATGTTTGATTTTGGAGATGGGCCAAAAAAAGAGGGTATAGTCAAGTGAGAGGATTTGGTTGCACTTAGTCCCATATTTTTTGCACTTAAAAGTTCTATTCAATTTACTTTCTAGAGAGGTTGCTGATTTTCAACCTCACAAATTTGGCTAAGTCATGGAGCGGTCTGATCGGCCAATTGTTGGCGGTTAGACCAGTAGTGGGCTGTCTGACTGGCCAGGCTCTGATCATGTGTCGAATAGGTGGCGATGATCGTGGGTTAGGTCAAATTCATGGGTTTCAGTGCATATGTGTTGCATCATGCATGTTTTGACTAACGTGGATCAAGTTGCAAAGAACTTGTGCCCAGAATCAATTTCTTGATCTATTGTTGTATAGGAGGCTTGAAGGTCCACATCGAGGATGATCGAGACTAGGCTAGGAGAGCTGAGGTTCAGAACAGTCAGGGATGCCGGGTGAAGTCATTGGACTCATGCATGACGTAAGATGGGCAAGGATGACCGAATGGAAAGTTCGGTGCAAGTGCTATGGTTGTTTCCGTGGGAGTTATGGGAAGGACCTGCCGACATGAAGCGAGCCGCTGATCAACCTACATGTGGCGAAGCATGGGATTGCTTCACGACGGTTGGACTCGGTCTTCGGAGAAGGGTCGAGAAGGGGTATTTTGGTATATTCACCAAAATACTGGGTTGGTGACCTTTGATAAAACTGCGGCGCAGGAGGACGCAAGGAGATGCGGTTTCGATCAAGTGAAGATGAAGATCATGAAGAGACAGGTTCAGGACGCTCGGTTCGTCATCCGCTTTGAGAAGTGTGCGTGAGTATAGACCCGTTTGTGTGTGGGCTTAACAGGTACTCGATAAGGTTCTCTCTTAACCTAGCCTCCACTATAAAAGGGAGGTGCAGGATTTGTGCCTCTTGAGCCTTCCCAAAGTGAAACCCTAATTTGTGATTTGGAGAAAGTGGAGTAGAGGAGGCTAGGGTTCAAAAGAGATTGATTGATTTGAGTGCTCAAGTGTTGATCTTTTGTCCTTCATGGTGGAGTGACTGTAAACCAACAATCTCTCAAATTAATCTATGCAAGATTTCCTTCAAGATGAGTTTTCTTTTGTTTTTGCTCTCTTTGATGCCTTTTAGGATTTTGCTTGTTTCTTTGGTTTTCTTGGTGTACATAATGTGATATAGCTTGTTAGGATATGTGGGAATCCATCTAGAGTCATCTTGATCATTATCCACCCACGAGCAAATTTTTGAATCAAAATTTGAATTCCCTCGGTTCTTATGCCCTTTTTACCCCATCCAAGAAATTCGTAGAACCTTGGCTTTGATCTCTCCGATCGTCGATTGGAATAGATTTCTCACCTTCTTAATAAGCTATGATTAAAGTTTTAGAGGTTTTGGATCACCGAAGTAGAAGTTAGGTCTTTTTGTGATTATCTCAGGCTGCTCCCCGGCCACAGGCGGTCAAACCTCCCAGTGGGGTGATCAGACCTGCCAACACAAGCAGTCAAACTGGCCATGAGCCCTTCTGAGGAGTGTCTATGTTCTTGTCTCGGGGTTCGTGGGTTTTAACACAAGATTTTTGTTGTGCTTGTGTCCTCTAATCTTCGTAGCTTTCATAGCTACTGAGGAGAAGAAATTGAAATCGGTTGTTGTCCCGATCCAACACAATAAATACTTCCAACGTATGAACAAAGGAATTGGGTAAAATTTGCAATCTTGCATAATTCTAAATTACTCCGGTCCCTCATTTCTCAAATTTCTGAAGAACCTTTTAATGTTGATTTTGAGGGTCCATTGTTGAAACTTGAAAGGGGTTAAGTATTGAGTTGCATGCAACAACGAGTTCACTTAAAAGCTTACGTTAACGAGGAAAGGTGAACAATATATTTCAACACTCTCCCTCACATCTAGGCTCCATCTGGCCTAAGACACGGATTTAATGTGGGCCACAATTATTTTTTTAATATTGCGTTAGCCAGGTGTTGAATTCAAGATCTCATGGCTCTAATACCATATTGAGTTGCATGTATTCACTAGTTCACCAAAAAACTTAAACTGATGAGGAAAGACGGCAATACACTTCAACATTAAGGGAGCACCAAACATAAAATAGAAAGAAAAACGACTTAGTTTAATGATAAATAGAGTTGTCAGTTGTGACAACTAGAATTATAAAATTTGTTTGATCTAGTAGTTCAGCTCCGCAATTCACATATGCGGAAGAGCATGCACAAAACAAGCATGATTACAAAATAAATTGTAGAATCTGACAAGCTACCTAGACAGGAATCCATACCTCATCGAATCTTATAAGAGTTACAAATAGGCGAACATCTGCTTCTGTCAGTTGGTTGCCGCATATATAACGTTGCTTGCTCAGAATTTCCTCACATTTGTCCAGAGCCTCATATAATTTCGTGACAGCCTACATACGTGGAACAAAAGAACGGCTTGTCAAAAACATGGGAACCATCCTATTTGACCAAGCCTGTTCCCAAGAAATCGTGAACAGAGGCATACATCAGCAATCAATTTACCTCATCATATGGTCCCTGTTTCTTGGAAAAGCCGCATTTGTACACACCGTTGTTTATCGCGTCATATACCAAGTCATTGATCTCATCTGTAGAGGCCTGTAAATGAGCCGGGTAGAGATCCAACCCAGGATTTTCAGCGATCTCGTTGAACTCGGTGTTGAGCATTCGGATTATCTCCGAGCTCTCGTTGTTCACCACAGTCTTCAGCTGCTTATCCCACAGAACCTGCAGATACAACACAAAAGGTCAACCCAATTGTTCTACTGGAAAGAAAAAGAAAAGCTTTCCCAGATTCAGACTCACAGGAACACTTGGTTTCCCGGCGTAATTTGGGCTGGCAATCTCATAGAGCTCCCTGACGCTCTTGGCGCCGTTGAAAGGGTCGGGATCGGCGCCGGGCTCCTCGCCTCCGGTGGCAGGGAACACCCACCCCAGATGATCGTCGGTTTCCTTCGTCCTCTCAAAAATCGGCTTCACCGCCTACGATTCACACACACCACACAATCAACCAGGCAATTCCACACAGATATCAATGGATGCTCCTATATGTATGAGATACGAAATCGGTCGTCAAAAGTGGTTTGCTTACGGTGAAGCCGATGGCGTTGTCGAGGCCCTTGAGCTTCAAGTAAGCGAGGCACCTGGACGCCCACGGGCACGCGTAGGAGACGTAGAGGTGGTACCTCCCCGGCACGGCGGGGAAGCGGGCCTGGCTGTCCCTGGACACGAAGCTCCGGAAGGTAGACGGCGACCGGTCGAAGGCGCCGGAGTCGGTGACCTCGTCGAGCGCCGACCGCGCCATCTGACGCATCAAGAAAAGCAGAGTACTGAGCACATGGATGTAAGTCAACCAGCTTGTCAAAAAGACCGAGGAACAAATCAAACCAGGCTCATGATCGAAAGATTTCTTGGGTGAGGAGAAGGAGAGCATCAAGCACGGCTGGTTACCTTGACGGCGGTGAAGGTCGAGCCAACGGCGGTGGAGATCGTCCGCGCGGCGAGGAGGGGGCGAGCGCAGAAGTGCGAGGAGGGGGCAAGAGCGAGCATGCGACTGGTACTAGAGCGGTGCTGGTGGGAGGATATTATATTGTAATGTGCTGGAAAGCGGGCAGGTGGGATGTTTTGGTGCCGAACACGGGGAAAGTGATGGTGGTTGAAATGGTTGCTTCGCCGGGGGGCTGTTTTGATCTGATCTAAAGTAGCGGTGCCCAGATGGGCGGCATGGCCTGGTATGGCACGGGCATGAGTTAGTTTGGCTTATCTCGATATAGTGCATCTTGATTCACGAAATAAATAGGTTATATCGTGTCGATCCACATGCTAAGAAGGCGGTCCAGGCATATTTCGAAGGCCTATTGTATTGTACCGTGCTGGCCGAGTCCATTTGGCCTGATGTGTTGGTTTTGACTCACTTAGTTTGTTAGGCTCAAAAAATTCAAAAAATCATAAAAATGTATAGAATTCATAAATAGATATGAAAAATCTAAAAATAAGATAAGCATATTAAAAATGTAATAAAGATCTTTATTAATGTTCAAATGGATGCCTCATTAAAACATTTGTTAAGCAAAAACTCAACATGAGAAAACCTTGGCAAATGGAAAAGAGTACAGCCTATGGCTCTATATACATCCTTGTTCTACGTGTCATTGTCTAGGTACAGATTTTCGAACACCTCCCATACTGTATTTTTCACATAGTGTTGTGTTCGTGAATCAGCTTGTTCCTCGTCCTTCACGGTTAGAAGTATCTCCACCATCTCACTCGTGAGACGTGTTATCTCCTCCAATATTCTTTTAGAAAAATTGAAAGCAAACTCAGAGGAAACCGTCGAGATAAGAACAATTAACTCATCATGTGCAAGTATGGATAACACGGGATGTACTAACTTATGTTCATGCCACGATTGCAAAATTTTAAAGTTTTCTCGATTGAAATCCTTTGTATCATTGTTTAGATAGGAGAATAGTTCCCACTCCTTGGGGTTCTTGGTTGAGCAGTGTGTTGTAGAAGAAAACACGGACCTAAAGGAAGAGCCACCGAAGAGCTTCTCCACATATTTGACTTGCTACTTGAGGTTGGGGCTACTAGAGATTGTTGCAAACGGACTCTCCAGAACTTATTTTCATACCTTTGGTAAACCTCGTGTAATCGAGAATGAACTTCTGCAAAATAGTTAGTATAGTCTAGCTCTGTAGCTTCACTAAGAAGATCAAGAACATTAGCAAATACTTCAATTTACATCTAGGATTTGAAACAAATGCAAATGCATATAGGAAATGGATTTCTCTCCGATATTTGAGGTATTTAGTTTTCATAGCAACAATAGCCTCGCGTAAAACTAAGTCTTTTTCATACATTTTTAATTGAGTAGCAATCTGTAAAATACTATGGACAATAATAGGAGTTGTTGGATAGTATACAGCGGACAAAGCAATAATGAGCTCATAAAAAATTTCTAAAAAACTGTAGTATCTTCTCAGCAACGAACCAATGTTACTCAGTCAATAGTATACTACTGTTAGTGCTCTAATAGTGCGTTTGGATAAAAACAAAAAAAGTGCTCTTACACGGTAAAAGACTCTTAAGCATCAGGTAAGTAGAGTTCCATCTTACTAGCATATCCAAACAAAACTTTCTTGGTTTGTAACACCTGGTTTTTCGAGCCTTTTGAAATTTTCAAAATAAAAATAACAATTTGGTTTATGGTTTGTTAAAGCTCAAACACGAGATTTTGAAAATAATTTAAATGACTAATTGAACTAATTCGAGTTGGTTTTCAAGTCATTTGGAGTTCTCTATGTTTTGTTTTCCTTTCCTCTGTTCGTACCGGTTCTTGGTCACAACCTCCCCTTTGGTCAAGACCTCCTTTCAGTTTGGACCTCCTCCTTGGCCGCTCTAGCGTGCCAATCCAATCTCCCGTGCTCTCCTCTTTTCTGGATCGCCTGATCATGTTGAACGGTCACATCTCGTTGTCACTTTCGGACGGTTCGAACGTCCAAATCATTTTGCACCGTCTGATTTGTCAGGACCACCTCTGGATGTACCAAAAAAGGTCTCCTATGACCTCTTGGGGAGGTCCGACAGGACCACCCAGATGTCTGACAGGTCCTCCAAGAACACCTTGAGAGGAGGTCCTCCAAGACCTCCCAGGAGATCACAAAGACCTCCCGGAGGTCTGGACTCTGTGCACTGAGTTAGTCCTAGGAACCGAAGCTAACTTACACAAAACAACATAGGTGAAATCACAACTACACAGTCCAACAACTGGAACAACAGATAAAGCAAAACTTATATTAGACAAGTGCCTTATGGCCAAGGTTGTTTACAGAGATTGCCAATGAGGGCTTACAAAAACCGACAACTGAACTGCACAGCGGAACCACCAAAAGCGTGTGAGGCCATCCAGCAAGCCCACAGGCTGTCGAGTGGAGGACGTCTCCTAGAAGATCGAGTCATCACAGAACTCCTCCTCGAAGAAGTCTGAGCCACCTTGTCCTGGATCATCCTCGGCCACTGCTCAAACAGAGGGCTTAAAGCCATGAGTAAGTGATGACTACGGATGCCCGATCTTCCGATAGGTTCGACTGATTTCGTCGTGAGGACATTGACGCTTTGAGGCTTCCAACCAGCAGATCGTCACCTCATAATTGGCTACACCCGCATGACTGTTGTTATCGACCACACTCGCATGCGATCGACCTTACCACGAGGGTTATGGTTCCTGCAAGCAATCGAAGCAACTCACAAGAACAAGGTAAATGCAATCTGAATTGTATTGCGAATATGGATGAAACTCACCAAGTAGGGTTCCTCAAACCGTAAAACGGTGCAACTGCAAGTGGCAGAATAATCTAAGAAAAATGGCGAAATGCATTGATGGTTTGCCCAATCAACCACCAAACCATCAATGCCTGCATTGAGTGTTGCAATACTATCATTGAGCTGTTGTAGTGTAGCATTTGTCTCCGCAAACTTCCTATCAATGTCGTCATTAATAGCATGGCGGTGCTTGTGGGGACCCCGGGTTATCTCCGTAAGACCGAGACTAAGCATGGTCTTAAGGACATAACTCTGGATCTCCGGTAAATGGATTCCAACTTAACTCAATCTAAATGAGAGGCTTGACTGAAATCTAGAGCCCCGACGATCATGCGCGCCGCTCCTCTGCGAGCTCTACATGATTGTTGGTTCTCCAACAAGTCAAGCACTACACTTAGTGAGTTAAATAGGAAGCCATGATCAGCGAGTATGACTTATATTGGCTCCCAAGATCAGCGACCAATATAACCATACTCTCATACAACGTTGATCACATCCATACAACACTCATACATAAATAGTACAAAAGTCATATGTGAGGACCCGGTTTATTAGACATCTTTGTTTAACCATCCACTTGGTCCTAACGGTACAAATCAAATAAACCAAGCCTCGAGATATGTATACTTCCAAATGCAGATATACACACCCGCTACAAAATCATGCATCAATTCCATTCATACACATAGAGCCAAGCAAAAGCAACAACTGAAAGACATATATAATATAAAGAGAGTTATTACAAAAGAGAGGCCGACCGGCCAAAATTCATAAAGATAAGTAAATACACAGTGAAGCAAAATGGCCATAAGATGGCGATAAACAAAAGCCAATCGGTGTGCCTTTACCCACAAGGCAACCAACCGGACCGCCAAGCTAATCGTCCCAAACAGCGCGCAACACGACTCACAAAGTGAGGCCCTTGGGGCTCACCTTCTTCCTCTGCAACAATTAATATTAAGCAAAGCGGATGAGTACAAAACTTGTTTTTGTACTGCAAAACTGACGTGTGAGATAACAGAACTATAATTAACTACATGCAAGCTTTATTTAAGTGGATGAGGCTCGGACTTATTTTCAACATAAAGCAAGTTTTCATTTGCAATAAGGTAATAGATTCAAAGCAAGTTTGCAATTAACTTTTATTGTTCAAATAAAGAGAGACAAAATAACAATAGATAGATGACAACACCATCCTAGAAGTGACTAACCCATAGTCACCACAACAATAGCATGAAGTACCCTTCATACCACCCATGTCAAGTTTAAGTTTTAAAAGGTTGTAGTCTAGTTCTTGTGGGAAATAACCAAGCGTGTCCATAACCTAGGGCGAGGCTATTCGAATAGTTTTAACCTGCAGGGGTGTACCAATGTACCCACACGATAGACCGCCTTTCCACCACCACGGTTAGCACACTTCCTTTGGTATGCGAGGCATGGCTAAGTCTAACAAGGCGCTTTCCAATGGGCGATGCTAATTAAGAGCCGCAACCACGGGAGAAAGACACATTAAACGGCCTAACCGGTGCGCTAATGCTCCTCAACACCACAAACACACACACACAGGGAACATACCCACCGACCGGCTCATAATTAACACCTCCCAAAGTACTTAGTCAAGAGAGGTTCCATATCCCCTCGTGTGGTTGTACGCAATAATTGCTTGGATCAATGGCACAAGTAACTCGGTCCTTAGGGACTTAGGCACCATTCCACACACCCAACCGATCACATCAACATACCATTGTGCCCAAGTCAAGACATAGTTTTGTTTTCAGTTTTTGATTTGTAAATCAATAAAACACAAGGGTTGGACATAATGGAATAATATAAGTATTTGTGTGATCAAGATCACCGACTAAGTCGATGATCGCCCAATACTACCGATACTAGTCATGGCTAAGCAATATTTATTCGAAATCTACTAAGTGACAAGAGCTCATCCAACGAACTCTAATCACAGCAAATAACCTAGGCTTAGGTAGTAGAGGATATTGATTTACCTACAGATTATGCAACTAGGGATTAACTAATCAATTTAACACCCAAATAGCAATGCATACATAAAGTTTAAACAAAGTATTAGACTTTAAAAGTAATGGGATTGAATGGGAAATGATCAAACTGCTTGCACGCTTGCTGTTGCTCAATTTGTTGCGGAGGGTCGTTCTGGGGTTACCGCAAATATCGAATCCTAAGCGAAAGAACGAAAACAACCAATAAGACGAGCAACACTTAAATGAAAAAGCAAGCAACAATTATCCAAATGCGACGAAATTTACACACAAGGTAGAATATGGATATACCTAGACATAGAAACTGGAAAAACCTAATTTGGATTTGTGGTGCAAAGATATTCCCTAAAAACCTATTTTCGCCATAATTAGCACTGTGAGCAAAAATATTTTCTAGGAAGATCTTGAAGCTGAAATTTTATGGTAGCTACCTACTGGTTTAGTGGTAACCCATATAAAATTTCAGGTCATTTGAAGTTATAAAGAATTAGTTATGATTTTTCTAAGTTCTAAAACTAGGACATCATTTATATCAGTAGCAAAGACCACTAGCAAACTGGTCCTTCACTAAAGTTCATCCCCAAGGAAATTAACAAAATTTAGTTCGCTCTATTTGGACTTACAGAGAACAAGTTATGGATTTTCTAAGTTTTATAGCATTTTTAGAATATTTACTTAGAGGCTGAAAAAGGCTAAAATCGATTCACAACATTTCTGGTTCTTAACAGGGCCTAGAAACATTTCTATATGAATCTCTAGCTTAAAGGAAAATTAATACTACTAAATTCACCCAAAAAGGATTTATAATGAAAAAGATATGAATTTCTAAAGTTTTAACAACATTTTTGTTAGAAAGATAAAGCTCACCGAGGAATTTTATATCCTCAACCGAAAAGAAAAGGCGTGGCTCAAAGTGGGCGATTAAAGATCCGACGGCCTACGCGCGCGGCGATTCAACATGCGCCGCGCGCGCACCGTTGGATTTGATTCCAACGGTCCGAGATCATTGTGACCTTGGACGGTCAATTGCTCGCACAACCGGACCGTTGATCAAGCGATGAAGAGTGGGATTGAGGAGCCTTGGACGATCCAATTGCTCCCACGATCCCGCCACAGATCCAATATCGAGCGATCGAGGTTGATTGGGCGTTTATGATTTGAACAGACTCACGACAATAGGGGCCCATCGTCACGACGCAAGTCACATGTCGGGTTTAAACGCACGCGCACGGGAGGTTTGAAAATGGCGGGCCTGGTGTCGGCATCGAGGAGGTGGGTTTAGGACAGCTAATGATTACTAACCCATGATTAACAATGATTATCGTTAATGAACGCCATTACTGTGTCCGAACGATATTACGGCACCGCCGTTTTCGTCCGACAATAAACCGAGGGCCCCTCCGGCTTGTCGCCGGCGACCCAAGGCACGGCGGCGGGAGCTAAGTGCCAAAATGGAACCGCAATAGCATTGCGCACCCATCGGGACCATCCACACCATCGGCGGTGTCCCGAGCGGCTAGCCGACGATGGCGCCGCGACCAAAGCGGCGAAATGCATAATGACCAAAGCTCGCAATAAACCATTCCGGTGGTGCCCAAGCTTCTAGGGGCTACTAGAAGGGTACGAGCACGTGGAGCTCGGAGGTGGTCGAGGTGGTTCCGGCGACGAAGAGCGCGTCGACCAAGAAGAAGAAGTGAAGATGACGACTGAGCAACCGGGTGAGACCAGGGTCATCACTACTGACTCCACAATAGCTCATATATGCTTCTGAGCAAGGAATTAGGAAATGAAGCTTCTTCTGGCGGTGAGGAAGAAGGGGTGCTCACGGCCGAAAGAGGAAATCCCAAAATTGAGTGCTCTGTGAAAAGCAACTACAATTAAGTTAGGGTTTTGCTCCAAGAAGTAAGGGACACAAGCCGAGCAAAAGACGGGAAGAAAAGCCACTTTGGAGCGCGGGTTGGACCGAGGAGCTCCCGCTCAACAATGGCGTAGAAAGGGTTACGGAGATTTGGGCTCAAGCAAGCAAAGGAGTGCAAGCTGGAGCTCAAGGGGTTTAAAGAAAGCTATGAAGGTCTTGAGGGCTTAAGTAGCCGAGGGACGAAAGGAGTAGCAAGCACATGCCCATTGGTGGACTTTGGTCCACAAGTCTTGATCGCTTGGAGCGACGGAGGCGGTAAGAGACGACTTTGGGAGGAGGAGCGGTGTGCATTTAATGCATGGCAGCATTTAGCCGTTTAAAGGGCTCAAGGAGGTGACAAGTCACCTCCTCTCTCGCCATGGCGCCTGCACGCACGCCGCCTTGTGAAGGAGGAAGATGACCGGCGACACAGGTGGCCCACCGGTCGATGACACAAAGTGGTTTGAGTCCAAAGTGTTTTAGTGGGTTGAGCCCAACCTCATTAGATCTTGGCGCGGATGAGATTTGAGCAGCCACGATGCGATCGCTATTCATAAAGACCGGCGAACCGAAGTGCGATCCGCGGACGGTTGGATCGAATCAACGGTGAGAATCGGATGGCAACCGGAGTTGTCCGAATGCTTACGAATGGGAGCCGTCCGATTGAGATCAACGGTGACGGTGCGGTCGAGTCGAAGCGCGGCGCGGTTAGTTGGCTCGGTCGAGTCGATGACTCGAGCGAGAGCGACTCGAGTCAATGAGCAGTGCAAACCGATTAGGGTTTGATTTTTAAACCTGAAACTTTGGGGATTTAATTGAGGTATCAAACCAACTCCAAAATTTATGAAATTTTAACTGGAGGTTCCTGACCTTAGGGTTAACCTTTCATAAAATTTCCAGAGATTTTTGTGCACTGAAATTTTCTCCAGAAATTCAGAAGGTGATTTCAGAGGTTTGACCAAGGTTTGACTTGCCTCTAAAATATTTCAAATAATTTCCAAAAATTATGAAATAATTCAGAGGTGTTACCAAGCAACCCTAGAACCCAGGAAAAATTATTACCAAGGGTTTGACACCAGATTTCACCCAGAAGGTTTTGACTTGAGATAAATGAGGATTTTGATTTTGAATTTCCCAAAATTCCTTTACAAGAATTTCAGAAAAGTTTCAAGAGTAAGAGGATGAAGGAAAAGTTTTAATTTACCCTCATTTTATTACATTTGAAACACAAGCCAAAATGGGGATGTTACATCATACATCATAGTTCCAAGTTTACAACTAATACAAGTGGCCAACCGGCCAAATTAAACGAGTTCATAAAGTAACAGCGGAAGCAAGTAAATAAACCAAAATTCCTACAGTGGTATGCCCCATAACGCATCGGCAACCGACTGGGAGCTAAAGATAACACACTACTCATCGGTGTCGCCTAAATCGACACCGACAAGCTCATCGGTCTCAACATCTTCCTCACCTGTAAAAGCCAGCAAACATCTGGCTGAGTACCAAGGAGTACTCGCAAGTCTTACACAAATAAAAATAGTTATGCATAAGGTCATTCAAAGGAAGGGCTCATATTGGCTTAGTTTTGCGAAAGAGACACAACACTGAACAACCTACACATACTAGTTTTTCAAGTGCCATTTCAAAATCAAATTTGAAGTAGAAGTAAAGCATGTGAATAAGTAATGAATTGAATAACAAATAAATCATACAAATAGCAAAGTGGCTGTCCACTTTGATACAACAACAAACATGAATATCCCATTCATGACGAATACCGAGTTTACCCACAATTTTAATTCCAAGTCTAACAATAAGCAGCCACAAATTTCAAGCGGTCGTCCATAACCGTGGACACGGCTATTCGAATAGATTTATACCCAGTAGGGGTGTACTACTTTACCCACACGACTTGATTAGCCTGTAAGCCTCCAGATGCCTCCGAATATAGCATACTTCCTATGGTATGCCGGCCGTGTAAATCAAGATATGGTCGTTTTTAGCAAGAAGATCCCACTGAGCTAAGTCCCTCAACCCAGGGCTCCTAGGAAACACAAGACGTTAACGTCTCCATCCTATCGGCCCAAAAGGAAAACATAGGATTTCTCGGTCCTATGCCCTTACAATTTCACCACCGTGCGACTCAACACAACAAAATCTTCCCCCCTACTTAACCATATAGTACCCATATACCGCGTGTGATAGCACGAGTGTTGCTTGAACAGCAGGTACCCAAAGTTCGGTCCTTAATCGTCCAGACAAGTCAAACCACATACCCAATCTCGTGCACAAAGCACCATCACTAACCAACACTTGTCCGGACCAAAAACTTCTTTAACATGTCAAAATTTAACTCATAAAACAGGTACAAAGATCTGAAACAAAAGTATATAATGAGAGTTGTGTTTATCGCATAATTGTCGGGTTATTCCCGACAATAAAACTACCGGTTCTAGACTTGCATGACTAAGCAAACCCGAATAATATAATTTCACACATCCTATCATACGCATTTTAGTACGGAAATCATTCATGGATAGCCACAATGACAAGATAATAGGATGTGTCTAACTATTCATCACAAAAATAGCGATATTATTAAAATAGCATGCAAGCAATTATCATTGCATCTATCCTAACAAAACTGGGATCAAATATGATGCAAAAAGAAAGTTCAAAGGATGCTTGCCTTGCTGGAAAAGTAGTTGTTCACTCTCAGTAGCGTAAGAGTCAATATCAATTGCTTCGGAATCTAAAGAATAAAGACCGATATAAACACTGAGGAATACTCCAAAAATCAAGATGCTAAAAAATGCATGATTTTTCTACAGTAGCTAAGTCATGATTTTAGATGATTTTTGGTGAAAGAGTTATTTCATTTTGATTTAGTATATGAAAGTTATGGTGGTTTGAATTTCAGATCTCAATACGCCTTCATTCATGTAATTTAATTATGAGATAAAAATTTGTAGAGCAGTGGTGAGTACATGGATTAAATGGATAAATAGGCAATATTATTACAAGTTCAAAACAGTTGAGTTTGCCTCAATTGGAGTTTTCATGATTTAGTTATGAATTTCCAAAGTTATCAGTATTTTCTTTTGTAAAAATAATAGTGTTAATAGCTCATTTTCCAAAATAATGCTCTCTGTAAAAGAGACATGTTTGAAACCAATTTTAATATAAAGTTCATTAAATATGAAAATGATCAAAAGTGGTTTCACTCATTTTGGAGTTGAGATGAATTAGTTATGTATTTTTAAAGTTATACATATTTTAAAGTGCATAAATATATGGGTTTCGAATTTCTTAAAGCATTTATCACTTTTTCTACCGAGCGCTTCCTAGCCGCGGTCACTGACCAGTGGGCCCAGTGAATAGTGTATTTTTCCATTTCACTCAGATTTTAAATCGAGCGCTGACATGTGGGTCCCGCTGTCAGTGACCTGGTCCAAAGGACTTGTTCCACTGGTGCACGCGCACGGTGCACGGGGTTTAACGCCTAGTGTAACAGCCCCAAGTTTATAAACAGTAATAAAATACTTTATGCACAGTACTGAGGTGCTGTTCATAGCATTACTGTTCATTTCTACAATTTGGGCAGTATGTTACAAATTAAAAACCTTCCTTTTAGCCAAAATCCTAAAGAACCATTTAAAATCTTAAAGGAATACAAGATAAAACTTGTATTATGACTGGGAAGTGTTTTTATTAAAGCCTAGATAAATTATCTTGGCTGAAAATATTTTTGTTGCATTTTTAGAAATTATATTGACTTAAAGGAAAATAATTGTCTTTAAATGAATATTTTCGGGCTAAAATAAATATTTATGTATTTTACAAAGTGAACATGTGATTTTAAAATTTATCTGGGAAATATATCATCCCAGTAGTCTCCAGCAAAAATTTCATGATTTTACAAATTTATTTGTTATTTTTAAAAGCCCAGTCAAACCTTTTAAGCTTTTGAATGAGTTCTGGTCAACTAAACTGGTTTGAATCCCAACTCTAGCACTCTAGCGACTCGAGCCATGTGGTTGAGTCCAACTCCGTGCAAGTAGTCCGGCTCTGTCACGCTCGGGCGCGAGTCCAATCTCCTCGCGCATTGTGAGCCGTTGATTTTCAATCGAACAGATGAGGCCATTGGTGGACCTTAACATTTTGTTGTTGCTTCCGCTGTTAAACTTTTGAAGTGACCCAGTCACTTAATATTGTAGTACTAAACCGAAT
This sequence comes from Ampelocalamus luodianensis, assembly GCA_036346255.1. Classification (NCBI taxonomy): domain Eukaryota; kingdom Viridiplantae; phylum Streptophyta; class Magnoliopsida; order Poales; family Poaceae; genus Ampelocalamus; species Ampelocalamus luodianensis. The sequence continues at coordinate 65,661,848 of CM070620.1, read as the reverse complement.
GATGTAAACTTATGTTTAATTATGCAAATGTATGATTTGTATGTGTTTGATGCAATGTTGATGAAGGATATATATATACAATGGTCATTGATCCTGGGAACCATTGTGGTATATATATATATCCGGGAATCCTGTTTATTGGGATTGTCACTTGTTAAATTTATATCTTTAGCATGATCTTTAATAAAGGGACAATACTGTTCCTTCATTAATAATTGTGCTACAGTATGAATTTAATTAAGTACATTTCCAATAACCGGGTGTCCTCACAGCATTGGTATCAGAGCATACGTTGCCTGTAGGTTAGAAGTAGCATGGCCGAAGTTCTTAGAGGGTTTTCCAATAAAACTATTTTCAAGCAGTAATATAATTTTGAAAGTTTAAGTATGACATCTTTTATTTCTTATCTTCTTTAATGTCAATCCTTGCCCCAACTTTCTGTTGGTTTAATTAAAAGAGAATTGTTTCTTACCTTGTCCTTTTTGTCTATAGATGAGTGGGTGGTACTTGGTCAAGGAGACCCGAGCCGAGGATGTTGATGGATTTCCAGCCTTACTGCGGGACATGATGTGGCGAGCCAATTTCACCTACCAGCTGGAGTACGCCATCTATCGACGAGACCGAGGACTAGGGATGGAGGAGTACTGTGCCTTCATCAACGTCATCGCTAGGCATGTAGCTGGCAGTGTTCCCTACTGTGTCCAAGCACTTGCCACCTCTGAGGCTATGGCGGTTCAGGAAGCTGCAATAAGGATGATGAGCCTTCTTCGTCATGATTTGTGGAATTGTCTCAACCACCCTCGACCACTTCCGAATCAAGGTCCTACCTCCGAAGTGAGCATGTTTGATGAGATCTGATTTGGCGAAGACCCCAGTGCGGCGGTTGGCGAGGTGGTCCGCATCATGGACCAAATCCATGTTGTCTTGTGAGGAGCTATGGGAAACTCGGCATCGTCTTAATGAGGCCGAGTAGTGCTTCTTGGAGTCAACATGAACGCGTTCCTGCATAGCGTGCTTTATGGTGACAACGAGACCTCTCCATTTATTCTTTGCACCACCTCTTTATCGACTTCCAGTAGCGGGTGTGTGCCTATTTATGGACAAGTGCGCCAAGCTTGGATGACTGCAGTTTTCCTCGCACCTGCGATTGCACCTCACGGAGGTCATCGACCATCGTTAGGTTCCCGAGGCGTCTCATTAGTCCTTTGGATCCTGTTGATACGGGTTCCCCTAGAGCTCATCTTTTGAATGAGTTTCCGGTGAACTTTAACCGGGATCTTTATGCTAGCACCTCGATGGTGAATCCTCGTGGATAAGTGCCTTTTAGTCTAGTAGTTGCCCTTAAATAAACCACATGTAATAGGGCAGTGGTATTTTGTACAGAATATGTAAGTTTAACCTTTGGTTTGTAATCTGCCCTTTACGGTCGATTATGATGTAAGACTGGAACTGAATATTTTGTTGTATATATGAAGTTTCTGGTTTTGGTGTTAATTTAAATGCACACCATAACATGATGCATTATGTGTACAGTATTTGTTTCTTTTCTAATTTCCACCTTGTTTGTGCTTGCCGAGTATATCCTTGTTATGTTGTTAACCATGGTGTGGTAACAGGATGACAGGACCTACTACTCGTGCGCAAGCGCAACAAGGGAAGGGCATGTCGACTCCCATGCCTCATTCTCAGGGAGGGCTGACTGAACCTTCCAGTTCTCAAGGTCCGCAAGGTGGTCCCCAGGAAGAGGAGCTTCCTCCACCACCTTCGATGGCCGATGTGCTCATGCAAATTGAGCGCAATCGAATGGACCAAACGCGCATCTTGGAAAACTTTGCGCGCAACACTTCTTCTCCTGTTGCACCAGCCGTCAGAGCAGGAGGTCACCATGTGCAGGGCAGTCTTGCTGACTTTCAGCAGACTAACCCGCCGGTGTTCTCCAGTTCCCAAGACCCCATGGAAGTAGAGGACTGGCTTCGGACCATTGAGAAGAAGCTATTAATTGCTCAGTGTTCCGAGAGGGAAAAGGTTCTTTCGCGATTATCGACTTGATGGGCGGCTAGCATATGGTGGGATAACCTCCTTGCCATTCAGCCTGCTGGACATGTCCCTACTTGGGATGAGTTCGTGGAAGCTTTTCGCAAAGCTCATATTCCTGAGGGAGTGATGATGATCAAGCAACAGGAATTTCTCGCTCTCAAGCAAGGCGAAAGTCGATGACCAGAGTATCGCATGAGTTCAACTTCGGCGGATATGCCCGATGATGTTTCGTGACCTTCGTCGTCGAAACCGGTTCTTGAATGGGCTATCTGAGGAATTGTAGATGGCTGTAGCTTTGCATGACTTCCGGAATTTTTCCCATCTTGTCAACAAGGCTATTGTGGCCGAAAGCAAGAGCAAGGCATTGGAAGAGTCACGCAAGCGACAGCGGACTTCTCAGTTTGTTCCTGGTGGCGGCTCGCCAAGGCCTCGCATGTGGGTGCCTAGACCACCGCGAGCACCAGCTCCATTTGCACCAAGGCCTGCGGTGTTTGCCCCTCGTCCATCCTCTTCCACTAATCAACCAAGACCTAGTGGAAACCGGCCACCATCTGTTGTTACTGTCAGGCCGGGAATTATATGCTACCATTGTGGGCGTCCAGGGTATTTCGCCAATCAGTGCTATGCCAAGGCTCAGGGGATACCACCTATTTCACCTTCCCCAGCCATTGTGCGTCCTGCACCACCTTCCCCGACCGTGGTCAAGCCTGACCCTATTCCGGTTCGAGGTCGTGTGAACCAGCTTACTGCTGAGGAAGCAGCCGTCACTCCTGAAGTTGTTCTTGGTATGCTCCTAGTTAATTTCAGCACTGCAGCTGTTTTATTTGACTCGGGAGCATCCCATTCATTTGTTAGTAGGCAGTTTGCTACTCAACATCATTTAGTTGTGCATCATCTTCATCCACCCCATATTATCAATTCACCTGGATCAGCCTTTATGACTAATCAAGTCTGCCATGGTGTCAATATAAATATTGAAGGGGTAGACTTTTGGGCTGACTTGATTGTAATAGATTCAAAAGGGTTGGATGTTATCTTGGGAATGGATTGGTTATCCAAGCATCTTGGGCAAATTAATTGCGCCCACAAATCCATTTCTTTAACTAATGAAAGCGGCACTTCAGTCGTTTTTCAATCCAGGACAATGGGTTCCCATCTTTGTGCTCACCAAGTTGATACCACTCCCTCCTTAGAGTCAGTACCAATTGTCTGTGAGTATGTTGATGTCTTTCCTGAAGACCTTCCCGGTTTACCACCAGATCGGGAAGTAGAATTTGTTATTGAACTCGCTCCTGGAACTGCTCCTATATCCAGGAATCCTTATCGAATGCCTGTCAACGAGTTGATTGAATTGAAGAAGCAACTCGGAGAATTGCTTGACAAAGGATTTATTCGACCGAGCTCCTCACCTTGGGGATGCCCGACAATCTTTGTCAAGAAGAAAGACAATACTTTACGGATGTGTGTGAACTACCGTCCGTTAAATGAGGTCACTATCAAGAACAAGTACCCTCTGCCTCGAATTGATGATCTTTTTGATCAGTTGGTTGGTGCCCGAGTCTTTTCAAAGATTGATTTGCGATCGGGCTATCATCAAATCAAGGTTAGAGCTGAGGACATTCCCAACACAACTTTCTCTACTCGTTGCGGTTTGTACGAGTATACTGTCATGTCCTTTGGTCTAACCAACGCTCCAGCTTATTTCATGAACCTTATGAATTCGGTGTTCATGGATTTCTTGGATAAGTTCGTTGTCGTGTTCATTGACGACATCCTTATTTATTCCAAGTCTAATAAGGACCATGAACAACATTTGAGGCTTGTGCTGGAAACACTTCGTAAGCATCGACTGTATGCTAAGTTCAGTAAGTGTGCCTTCTGGCTTAAACAAGTTGCATTTTTGGGACATGTGTTATCTGAAGGAGGTATCGCTGTCGATCCAAGCAAGGTACAAGATGTACTAAATTGGAAGCCTCCCAAAAGTGTCCCTGAGATCCGAAGCTTTCTTGGACTTGCGGGTTATTACGCGAGTTCATTGAAATTTTCCAAAATTGCTAGACCTCGACTCGACTTTGCGAGAAGAGAAGAAATTTGAATGGTCACTAAATGTGAGGAGAGTTTTGACCGAGAACTCTCTTGACTAAAGCTCCGTTCTCACTCTTAGGATATTCATAAGAGCTTTGACATCTATTGCGATGCATCTCGCCACGGACTTGGTTGTGTGCTTATGCAAGAAGGCCGAGTTGTGGCATATGCATCCAGGCAGTTGCGACCTCATGAAGTCAATTATCCTACTCATGATTTGGAATTGGCTGCCGTAGTCCATGTATTGAGATTTGGCGACATTACCTTCTCGTGTCGTTGTGAGATCTATCACGATCATAAAAGCACAAGTATATATTCACTCAATCGATTTGAATATGAGGCAAAGAAGATGGCTTGAACTGATCAAGGACTACGACATGGGTATTCATTATCACCCAGGTAAGGCCAATGTTGTGGCAGACGCTTTAAGCCGAAAGTCACAATGCAACTGCACATTATCTCTACCCACGGCCAAGAACTTGTGTGCTGATTTTCAGCGCCTAAGCCTTGACTTGGTGGAAGAAGGTTTTCTTACTGCATTACATGTGGAGCCGACATTAGAATCTCAGATTCTTGAGGCCCAGAAAACTGATGCCGAGGTAGCCAAAATCAAGGAAAACTTGAAAGCGGGTAAAGCCAACGAGTTTTCTGAAGATAATCGCGGTATGATTCGATATCGCAATCGTTTGGTAGTACCTGCAGATCCTCAATTAAAGAGCCTAATTCTCAGAGAGGCTCATAATTCCAAATTTTCTTTACATCCTGGAAGTACCAAGATGTATCAGGATTTAAAGAAAACATTTTGGTGGAGCCAAATGAAGAAGCAAATTGCTCAGTATGTTGCTGAATGTGATATTTGCCAAAGGGTTAAAGCTGAACATCTGAAGCCAGCTGGTACCCTTCAGCCTTTGCCTATTCCATAGTGGAAGTGGGAAGAGATCGGTATGGATTTTGTTACTGGTCTTCCCAAAACTTCCAATGGGTCCGATGCCATTTGGGTAATCATCGACCGTTTGACAAAGGTGGCTCATTTTATTCCTGTCAAAACCATCTTTAGTGGCAAACAGCATGAGCTTTATATTGCTAAATTGTTTGTCTTCATGGTGTTCCCAAGGTCATTGTTTACGACAGTGGCCTCGATTCACTTCCCACTTTTGGAATTGTCTTCATCGGGCTATGGGGGTGAACTCTCTTCGATCTTGCTTATCATCCTCAAACTAGTGGTCAAACTGAGAGAGTGAATCAAGTAATGGAAGATCTTCTTCGAGCATATGTGCTATCTTATAGCAAAGACTGGGAGAAATCTTTGCCATATGTGGAATTTTCCTACAATAATAGCTACCAAGCAAGTATTCAAATGTCACCTTTTGAAGCCTTGTATGGGAGAGCTTGTAGGACTCCATTGAATTGGTCCGAGTCTGGTGAAAGATCGTTCTTTGGTCCAGACTTGGTAAAAGAAGCCGAAGAGCAAGTTCGCCTGATTCGAGATTGCTTGAAGACTGCTCAGTCTCGTCAAAAGAGCTATGCTGATCATCGTTGTCGTGAATTAAGCTTTGAGGTAGATGATCATGTCTATCTTAAAGTATCACCGATGAAAGGCACTCATCGTTTTCAGGTGAAAGGAAAGCTAGCACCTCGTTATATCGGACCCTTCCGAATCATTGCAAAACGAGGAGCTGTAGCTTATCGATTGGAACTACGAATCCTCTCGTGATTCATGATACTTTTCATGTGTCTCAATTGAAGAAATGCCTTCGTGTTCCTATTGAGGCTACTGCTTATGAGCATCTTGATCTCCAACCTGACCTTTCCTAGCAAGAACAACCAGTACGTATCCTCGACACAATGGAACGCATGACAAGAAATCGTACTGTCAAGTTCTTGAAAATTCAGTGGGCTAATCATTCTGAAGATGAAGCCACTTGGAAGCGCGAAGATCTGATGCAGATTGAGCACCCCCATCTTTTTGTTGTTTAGAATTTTCCTTTGAAGCAAGAAAGGAAAGTTTAAACAAAGCAATGTAAACAAAGATGTAATAATGACACCATGTTATTATGTAAAGTTCTTCTTTGTTATCTTTGAAGGAAATCAAGACAACAAGTGTTGAATTTCCTTATAAATCATTCCAATTTCACTTCTTTCTAATCTTTAACTTGTTCCAAATCTCGGGGACGAGATTTTCTTAAGGGGTAGGTTTGTAATGACCCCAAGTTTATAACGATAATAAAATGCTTTATGCCTGATCTTGAGTCTTTGTTCATAGCATTCTTATTCATTTCTACAATTTGGGGCGTATGTTACAAATTAAAAACCTTCCTTTAGCCAAAATCCTAAAAAACCATTTAAAGTCTTAAAGGAATACAAGATAAAACTTGTATTATGACTGGGAAGTGTTTTTATTAAAGCATAGATAAATTATCTTGGCTGAAAATATTTTTGTTGCATTTTTAGAAATTATATTGACTTAAAGGAAAATAATTGTCTTTAAATGAATATTTTCGGGCTAAAATAAATATTTATGTATTTTACAAAGTGATCATGTGATTTTAAAATTTATCTGGGAAATATATCATCCCAGTAGCCTCCAGCAAAAATTCAGGATTTTACAAATTTATTTGTTATTTTTAAAAGCCCAGTCAAACCTTTTAAGCTTTTGAATGAGTTCTGGTCAACTAAACTGGTTTGAATCCCAACTATAGCACTCTAGCGACTCGAGCCATGTGGTTGAGTCCAACTCCGTGAAAGCAGTCCGGCTCTGTCACGCTCGGGCGCGAGTCCAATCTCCTCGCGCATTGTGAGCCGTTGATTTTCAATCGAACGGATGAGGCCATTGGTGGACCTTAACATTTTGTTGTTGCTTCCGCTATTAAACTTTTGAAGTGACCCAGTCACTTAATATTGTAGTACTAAACCGAATGATGTAAACTTATGTTTAATTATGCAAATGTATGATTTGTATGTGTTTGATGCAATGTTGATGAAGGATATATATATACAATGGTCATTGATCCTGGGAACCATTGTGGTATATATATATATCCGGGAATCCTGTTTATTGGGATTGTCACTTGTTAAATTTATATCTTTAGCATGATCTTTCATAAAGGGACAGTACTGTTCCTTCATTAATAATTGTGCTACAGTATGAATTTAATTAAGTACATTTCCAATAACCGGGTGTCCTCACACCTAGGGCCCACAGGTCAGCCACTCTACGTTACGGTATAACCCGCGTTTTACGCGCACGGGCCCACGTGTAAGCGGCTGTTTACCTCGTTAAGACAGCACTTAAACGCTAATGATTACCATTTTACGCGTAATCATCTTGCTACAGTGGTTGTCCGAGTACGACAACGGGCTTTTGCCCCACGCGCTTCACTGGCGGCTCGCCAGCGATTCCGACCACGGCGGCGCCAGCCAAGGGCAGGTACAGGTGTAAAATAGCAATGCGCTTCTAAAGAGGGTAGTCTCGACGACTGAGCCGGCCTATACTGGCGGCTAGCCGGAGTTGAGTGGCGGCGGTTCTACGGCAATAGTGCACAAGGCAAAAGAGAGCTCCGCAGGGACATACAAGCGAGTGCCCAGGTACTAGGGACTATCAGTGAACTACCTGAGCGAGGAATGGTGCTCGAGGAAGCTCAGAGCTACTGGGGCTGCGTCGGCGCCGGAGAAGAAAATGGTGATGGCATGGTTTCACGAGGAGAGGATCCCCTGAGCAAAACTAAGTGAAAAGAATGATCAAGATGACTTAAAGATCATCTGAGGAAGCTATTGAAGCAAAGAATTTGGACAAAGGCTTACCAATCGAAGTGGGAGATGAAAAGGTGTGAGGACACCCGGTTATTGGAAATGTACTTAATTAAAATTATACTGTAGCACAATTCTTAATTAAGGAACAGTGCTGCCCCTTTATTAAAGATCATGCTAAAGGTATAAATTTAACAAGTGACAAATCCAATAAACAGGATTCCCGGATATATATATTTCACAATGGTTCCCAGGATCAACGACCATTGCATATATATCCTTCAACAACATTGCATCAAATACATACAAGTCATACATTGACATAATTAAACATAAGTTTACAACTTGCGGTTTTAGTACTACATTATGGAGTGACTTGGTCACTACAACAAGTTCAACAGCGGAAGCAAAATAAAAGTTCAAAGTCCACCAATGGCCCCATCCACCCGCAGGCGATTGCGTGAAGGAAAGAAGTAGCTTTACTCGTTAGCGTCACCCTGATCGGCGCTAACGGGTACTTCATAAAAGTAACCATCCTCACCTGCAACAATAGGTTATAGCACCTTGAGTACGGAAGGTACTCAACAAGTCTTACACAAACTAATAAAAGAAAGTGTTTATTAGAACCTATTCAAAGGAGTAGAATTTGTACATGCATAAGGTTACAACAGGAAGGTATAAAGGTTCAAATTTGCATAAAGCAATACATCTTAACCTTCAAATGCTAAATTTTGATAAAGCAATTTCGTAAATCAAAGTTGGACTAGAACAGTAAGTAAAGGCATTAATGGTAAACAGCACAGTGCATGAATCCCTCATGCTAAACCAAAAACCGAAACCAGATTTGAAAATCAAAACTTCTAAACAGGTGACATCAATTCAAGTTATCGTCCATGACCGTGGACACGGCTATTCGAACAGTTTGTACCCTGCAGGGGTGTACATCTTTACCCACATGACTTAGTCAGCCCGTTGCCTTCGGATGCCTCCGAATGATGACACACTTCCTTTGGTATGCCGACCGGGGAAACTAAGATTTGGTATTTTTCAACAAGCTAACACTATTGAGTTGGAACCCCATGTGTGAACGGATCTCGCTTAAACAACAACTGATAGCATCTGCTTAACCGGGGCACACATGTTGCGTCAGTAATGCCGATCCAAACAATTTAATGCGAACTGGGCTCACTACCCATATTAGGATGCAATCGACATCTTTAAGGTACGTATATGCGACGGAGCACATATACGCCCTCACCGTTCTAAGAACATTTGATACTGACATACAAGCTCACATGGCATACAACGCAGTCATAAGACCTAAGCATCTATGCCATACAAGGTCAATACACATATTCTTACTTTCCTGTTTCCAACCCAATAGTCTTAACATCTTACTTAACCAAACAGCGCCCATACACTGCATGTGGAAGTACGTGGGGGACTTGAATTGAATAGTCAGAGTTCGGTCCTTAATTGGTCCAGACAAGTCCACCACAATTCCCAATCTCGTGCACAAAAGCACCATCACTAGCTTCCTCTTGTCCAGATCAATTTAAATTTAAAATTCATTTCGGACATAAGTAAACTGGACAAAGAGTTTAAAGTAACAGAAAGCCATTTGTGATTCCCATGTTTGACAAGACATGCTTGTCAAACTCTAAAGTTTCTAGACTGCATGTTTAAGCCAAATCTGAAAATATATTATAGTATACAGTACTACGCTAAGGTTGAGTGTATGGTGACAATTGAGGTAATCCATCATGTTAGGTCATAACTAACTACTAACAGATCACAATTTGTATTTTCAGAAACGTAGCATGCACAGATGTCACTGGATTTAGAAAACCTATTGTATAAAACTTGGGATCAACATGGTGCAAAGAGGATGCTTGCCTTGATAATAATAAACTTACATTGCGTGCTCATTTGCTCGGATATAGATTCAAATGCTTCAATGAGAACAGATTCTAAAAGAAGCAATAAAATCCAATAAATACCAAAATCGACAATAAGTGCAAAATGAAAGAAATATGCATGATTAATCTAGAAATGCATAATTGGCAGTATGCTTAAGTTATATATACCCTAATAGTGATAATAACCCATTTTATCAGATACAACTTTTAAATAACAGAAACTATAGTCTAGAACCAAGTTTCAGTTTTTCAGAATTTGAAAAGAATAGAAACAGGACAGAAGCAGATTTGGGAAAAAGAAAACTAGATCAAGCAAAGGTTCAAAAATGAGACTTAGCCTGATCTTTTAGGGTATTTAACACCCAAACTAACCCTAATCTAACCCTAATCGGTTAGATTACAAAGGCTAAAGAAAACCTATATTGTCGGTTAAGCCGACAAAAGAAGACAGAGACAGATCTCTGCTATCAAGCTAAATAGATGATGACAAGAATTAAAAGAACAACTTGTTATACTACTAGGGTTTAGTTGAGACCTAATTAGAATGATATGTTGATAGGAGAAACCCTAGAACCTTGAAAATGATATGAAAGACCGAAAAGTTAGAATAACAACTTTTCAGTTTAAAGAAAGTTGGAGCTACTGATGTTCAAAAGAATGATTCATAGGAGCTTCTAAGGTCCTTAAGATGCTCCAGATGTCAAAAACTAGGGTTTTAGCTTACCAGTATAAGAAAGATACCAATGGTTCTGAAAACCGATGTTGATCGACAGAGAAATAAACTCTGATTTAACCTACAAAAAGGTGTTAAAACCTCAGCGCAAGGTGAAACCAGTGCTTAGAATGGATAAGCAATGGACAGGAGCAAGAACTCCACTGGACAACAATGGAGGATGAAAAGCTCCTTTGGTCAACACTGGTAACAGCAAAAAGCTAGGGTTTATATATAGATGTTGAGCTACAGGGCAAAGTGGAAAAGTCTAGAGTTGATGAGGTGTCCATTTAGGGCTAAACATCCAAAAATTAGTTGCATAATCTTTGGATAAATCCTCTCCTCTTCTCACAGAAATGGCGACGCACAGAGGCAAGGAAGGAGATAAGAAACTGCTGACAGGTGGGTCCCAGTGTCAGCCACAGTCCTGCGCGCCTTCTAAAGCTCAGAAGAATCTCAACCGTCCGATTGAATTTATACGGTCGAGATTGACGGGGGATCCGGCTCGTCCGAATGCACACACAACGCAGGCCCTTCGATTGGAATCCAACGGTCCATTGAATTTGGGCTTTAAAAGCCCACGGTCAAAAAGGAGCACCGTAGGATCTAGATCTAAGGGCTCAAGATAGCTGCGCGCCTTTAAGTTCAAAACGAAAAGAGGCGTATGATGGGATAAAACGAGCGCGCAGATTGAAAGGGGATCCGGAGTTGTCCGATTGCATACACTGACCTGGACCCTACGATTAAAATCCAACGGCCCAAAGAAACGCAGGCCTTAACAGCACGCGGTAAAGGGGTGTGCCGTGGGATTTGAATCTGACGGCCCAGATAAAAGCGCACCTTTAAGTTTTAAAAGAAAAGGGCGACGCTGTTGGATCGAGAATGAACGGTGGAGATTGAGAAGGACTCCGTAGTCGTCCGAATGCATACACCGACCTCGATCGTTAGATTAAGATCCAACGGTGGAGATTAGGCGCATACGTGGACAGCTCACGCAACGTTGTAGCCTCGCCCGTTCGATTGAAGATCGACGGCTCACATCACGTATGGGATTCGGGCTCGCGCCCGAGCGTGACAGAGCCGGACCACTTGCACGGGGTTGGACCCAACCACATGGCTCGAGTCGCTACAGGGCTAAGGGTTAGGTTTAGACCAGATTAGTTGACCAAACCCTATTCAAAGGCTTAAAGGTTTGACTGGCTTTTAAAAATAGCAAATAAATTTGTAAAATCATGAAATTTTTACTGGAGACTACTGGGATGATATATTTCCCAGATAGATTTTAAAATCACATTATCACTTTGTAAAGTACATAAATAATTATCTTAGCCCAAATATGTTTATTTAAAGGTAAATATTTTTCTGTAAACCAAATAATTTCTAAAAATTCAACAAAAATTATTTTTAGTCAAGATAATTTATTTAGGCTTTAAGGAAAAATACTTCCCAGTCACAATACAAGTTTCATCTTGTATTTCCTTTGAAACTTCAAATAGGTTATTGGACTTTGGCTAGAAAAGGGAGGTTTCAATTGATAACAGCAATTCCAAACTGTTAATTACGAACAGTAATGTCATGAACAGTGTCCCATTACTGTTTATAAAATTGGGGCTGTTACAAACCAACCCCCCTTAAGAAAATCTCGTCCCCGTGATTTGGAACAAGTTAGAGATTAGGAGAAAGTGAAACTGAAATGATTTATAAGGAAATTCAACATCTGTTGTCTTAATTTCCTTCAAAGATAGTAAAGAAGGACTTTGCATAATAACATAGTGTTATTATTACATCTTGTTTACATTGCTTTGTTTAAACTTTCCTTTCTTGATTCAAAGGAAAATTCTAAACAACAAAAAGATGGGGGTGCTCAATCTGCATCAGATCTTCGCGCTCCCAAGTGGCTTCATCCTTGGAGTGATTAGCCCACTGAATTTTAAAGAACTTGACAGTACGATTTCTTGTCCTGCGTTCCATTGTGTCGAGGATACTGTAACACCCCGGCCCGACATGAGCCTGAAATGCTACTAAACAAACTCTAATAATTCTAAACTAGACAATCTTAATAAATTTCGGCAGAACCTCCCTTGTAAAGTTAATTACACGAAGGTTCCAACACACAGATTATTCAAATATTAACTAAAACTTTCATCCAAAGACATCAAAAGATAATCAAAGACATGCTAAATATCTAACATAACTAGAGAGATATGAAGTTCCACTACTCATCGTTATTACATTTAATCCATTGCATGAGACAAAACATAATAATCTTTGCATTTACTAAAATCAATCACGTTCTGAAGATCATTCAACTTTATTTAGTTCATGTGGCAAGTGTGTGACTAGTAGTCTACTTTCCCCCATGTATGTCGTTCTTGCACGGGTACCTAAAACAACAATAAAAGCAAGAGTGAGTCCATAGATTCAGCAAGTACATAAAGAAACTATAACATCAGCATCCATGTAAAGGAGATCAACAATAGAATATCTCATATGCAAATGCAATGCTCAAGGATCCTTTATCTTTAACTTTGTGTGCATTACACGTGTAATGAGTAAGCAACCGTCGCCACATACCCATGCACATGCGCGCACGCACGAGGACCAATTGCCCGTTACTCCGCAAGTATGCGGGACCTCAACCCACACTCCACGAGTGAGGATCTCGGGCCCGTCACATTCATGGCGGGGATCTCAAGAAACAAGCTTGGTCACCGCGTGACCAAGCCTCAACATGTTCTCAATATGCATATGCTCATCTCTTATTCATCATCAATCTTACCAAAAGACAAACATTGTACCACATAAAGCATAAGCATAATTTGAGCAATCACCATACTTAAACAACCATCAAGTAAGCCATCTTGCTATGCAATCATATATCAAAAACACACAAACATAGCCAATCAATCACACCCATTTAACAAACAATGCACTTGCCTTAACCGTGTGAGGCGGAGGGCGTGAAGACGGTGCTACCCCGTACCAATCCCCACCTAAACATTAAGAATATAACTAAGACCATAGTAACGAAAAACATGAATTGAATATACTAGCACAACAAGTAGCAGATTGCAACGCAATCTCGACCCCAAATTCTTAAGTGCTGCACTGCCCTCTAAACACAGTTAAGTTCTAAAATTCATAACTTTCTGTACAGTGGTCCAAATTAGGTGTTCTTGGACTTCATTGAAAGGTTATCAAATTTCCCAACTAAACCTAGTTGGTGAGCTCCCCTGATTCGGTCATCTAAAATCACTTTTAAGCCGATTAACAAGACATCGATTTCACGTCAGACTTTCTGGACAGAGCACTAAAACTATTATAACTTTCAGCTTGTTTATCCAAATTTCGCGTTCTTGTGCTTCCCTGAAAGCTACGACAATTATCTACAACTTTCGTTATACTGAGGTTCTCAGATTTCCACTTTAACCATCAGTTTTAATCAGTTTTCTACAAACTGCCTAAATGCTAACAGATCAGCGGAACAGCAATCTTAAAAAAATCATAACTCACTAACCGTTAATCGGATTTGGGTGATCTTGACGGCCACTGAAAGCTAAGACCAAAACCCAACTTTTCCTAGCAGATCAGAATCCCAGATTCTGCTTCTAACCTCACGAAAATGACCCCAACCTTCTGGACAGACGCCGCCTAGCAGGAGACGAAAATCGATCTACCAAAACGGACGCGAATGCAACTACGGTACCAAACCAGCGAGGACCAAGCGACGTTACCCTTGTAGAGCCGCGGCGAGAAGAAGAACCCACCGCACGAAGACGAACTACTTCCTCGGTTCCTCCTCTTCTTCTTCTTCCTTCTTCTTGGCCGGCCACAAAGGGGAGCGGAGGGGAAAAGAGGTGGAGATGCAATGGGGAGGGGAGGGGCTGCTACGATGGCGGCGCTACGGTCGTGCTACAGTAGCATGGCTGCCCCCTCTACTTGGATGGTTGCCCTAATGGGCCAAGGTGTTGTGGGCTTTCACCACACCCAAGTTTTCAGTGCGCAAAAATCCCCCTGAACTTCTGTTAAAACCACTCCCTCTATTCAATTCTCCTCCCTACAATCTTTCTTCTCATTTAAATAAATATTTGGAGTGTTACATTCTACCCCCCTTAAATGGAATTCGACCCCGAATTCTAACCACGCTCTACACCAAAGAATAATCACAACTGGAATTTACCAACAATACCACACACCTGCTGTGAACAATTCTGGATATTGCTCGCATATGCGAGACTTCAATTCCCAAATTGTTTTCCTCTCGGACTTTTGGGACTAACGCGCCTTGATACAACTAATGTATTATACCTCATCACTCGTACCGACCTAACCAGAATCACTCAACGGACATGACTCGAAGATGCGGTATTACTCACTGGTCAACAGCTCTTATGAAACCTCACACTCCAAATACCTCAAGTATTATATCAACACCGGTCATACAAAGCGTTATATACGCGCTCTAGGACTCGAGACAATTCTAGCGAATTGCTATCTTCCAAAATCCCTCCAACTTCCAGAACAAGCCAAATATACTCTAGGCTATCATTCCCTTTGGGGACCAAACCACAGAACTTCAACATAAACATATGTAACTCTTGTTTCATCTCTCAGTCGACCTCTTCATCCTAGTAAGGAGAACCTTTGTTAAGCAGGGACGCACAACACAACTTATTTTAAACAAACTTTAATAATCAGAGCTCCGCAGAAAACAAAAAATTCACAATGCCACCCCACTATTAACCAACTTTCCTCTAAAAACACTCAAATCCAAAATTGAAGATTCATCATGAAAATCTTTTCACATTCCAATTAGGCAGTTTGCAAATAAACACCACATAAGTCAAAAGAGAAATCGTTCGAATGCCCAAATCAAACACTTCATTTATTTTCTTGATCCGGAAGGAACCGCCTTGCCGACATAGGGTCAACTCAAACTGTAAGTGTTCTCCGTCATAAAAAACCCAACTCCAACAAGAACCAATAGAACACTTCTCTACTCGAGAAAACATTCTTTTCTCAGATGTCCTTTTAAGAAATAAACATTCTCCAAAATCTTGGATTTCCAAATCATCAAACTTACTCCTTCCTCTTAACCGACAACCCCAAAATGATCCTCAAACCGAAAGAACAACCACACTTATCTAGGGGGACTCTATTAATCCACACAAGGATTCTCTAGTCCACTCCTATACCAAAGGAATTTTTTTTTTGACAACTGGTTCCCAACACCTCAATAAAGATTTTTCACCCGCAACCACATCACCTCATTCTGTTAAAGATAATCAACTTGAAATTCTCAGCGCACATAACTCATTTACTACACCCGAAGGATTCTATCAATGATCAATACTATTCGGAATCTACTTTTGTTCTTCTTCTTCTACACATAACATTGGGCCGCTGAGGTCCTAGCATAGAAAGGCAAGTCCAAATTTAACCTCGAAGTCTCCTATAATGAATTTCTGGTATGATTGATAGGAAATCCTCAAATTCTTTTACTAACTTTTCACACAGCTCAACAATAATCTCAGTCATTAATATCAATATTCCTCACTAACCAAGTAACCGCCCAAGGCGTTTCATTTCACCAATCTTTGACCTTCACTCAACCACACCAATTAATTTTCAGCTACATGACCACAATATACCCATTCGCAATACCCTCACTAATTGACCAAGATTCAAACATACTCAATCACTAACATTAACAAATAAATATATTCTTTGACCAAGATATCCTTAGAGATAATCTAACTCCCATAGGGTTACTCACGAGGCCGAGTCATGCTTGACAATAGCTCAACAATCCTGCTATCCCATTAATTAACACGACGATTATATTTTTTCCACACTGCTACTCTCATTAAGCCACACCATCATAATTCTTCTACACAATCTTACCGAGTACCCAATTGCGATACTCTAATAAATTTGGTCAAGATTTTCATACTTTCTAATTCTAATGTTCTGTCAAAATGAACAAAAGATCTTGGACCACATCTCTTTATAGGTTCTACTAGTTGCGACACGTAATAAGTTAGCTCCAAAGACAAACATTCTATTTAAATCGAACTCTCTCAAGGATTAATCTAATAAATCAATTTACTCAATGCCTCTCAAACAACTTGACACATAAAGGTTCACAAAATCATCTACTAGACCACCACTATCTAGTTGCCAATTCACAACCGAAGGACTTTACAATACAGTTCGGTTAACCCTTTCTTAGAAAAAGAGGCAAACATAAATCATTTTCAGCATATAGGAAAACGTTACCACTTACAATAGTTACAAGTTCAAGAGAAACAATCAAATAGAAAAGATCTTAGAAAACAAAAGAGTGATCATAGTTGAGGGCACACGTTCCACAAGCAAAGTGTATCAAACCTCAAGCGAGAATAAAACATTGGTTTTGGGATTCAGAAACTCTGTTGGGCAAACAAAAGCTTAGGCAAAAATCGATAAAGCGCAAGTTACAAAGCTTGACTTCAAATTGAAATACTCCTACTTCACTCTTTCCTTTAACAAAGAAAACGACTTCCGTTGGTTACACATCACCATGCCAACACTAACAAGAAGAGATTTCAAGTCCACAACACATAAACTACTTAGGAACCGATAAAACCTCTCAAAGACGTCACTTTGATCAAAACAATTTCAGCTACCACATCAACATGAGGTGCGAAAGATTACAAACGCGTGACTAGAAGCATTTTCATTTAATCAATGTCAAAGTAGCGATCCAATTCCCTTATACCAAACATTCAATAGTATCATCATAATCCCTTCGACAATCTCACTAACAATGAAATAATACACTCCTAGCGAGAATCATCATAGCCTCTTATCCCATCATAAATCTCTCCAAAAGAAACACCCTTCAACTATCATTGACAATTGACAATTGTTTCTATCACGTATACAAAATAGGGTCCTACTGCTATTTATAGTCATATAACCATTTATAAACACAGAGTCAACATTCCATTTTATGCTCAGAGTTTAATTAAGGATTTAATAACATCATCTCCTTTAAACACCGGGTTTTGCAAGGTACTACCTCAACATTCATCTAATCTGATATACATGTTTCAATCTAGCAATTTAGTATAATCATCAAGTTGTCAGCTTATGAAAATTACTGGATTGATATACTGTAAGTCATTGTTCAATCACATCCTTAAACATGACCATCACTAATAGGTAGATTAATCCATTGGAACACATTACTCCAAATTATCCAATAAATTTACCAAATTCCACAATCCTATGATCAGACCAAATCATTAAAATCTCACACTTCTTAATATAATTGTGGATTCCTAGTATGTATAGTCATACCATTAAACAAGTTCATCATGTAACTACTCCATGACAACATCAAATCCTTCACTTCACTTCCAAGGATCTTGGTTAAGATCGATTACGCATCAAACTACTGGACCCAACTTGATAACTCATACATTATCAATTTATCTTTTATCGTGGAACCTCTCACATAACACAACAAATATTTCAAAATAGTTTTGATATTTTCTTTCTCAAAGAGGATGCACGAAATTTCAACATTCCAACTACTCCAAAAGAAGTGCATAAAGTGAAACATACTTCAATGGAGTTGGTAAATGATATCTTCCATCATAAAAACTCCAAGCGAATAAATGGGTCAAGTTTGCCAACAAGAAGGTAGAACTCTCCTGAAGAGGAACAATATTGCCAATGACAACGTTTACAAGTAGCAAGAATAGCTCAAGAGTCAGAAAAGATAATATTTGCTTTGTAAAACAAATACAAACCAATTGAAACCCATCATTGCATTGCAACCACTATCCAAAGAAGGTTCATCAACATAAGCGGCTCAATAGTTCGAAAAAAACAATGTTCATTTTAAGATTCAAATTAAATAAATGGAAACAAATCGAGTGGAATAAGAACTACTAACCCCAAGAGAAATTTATCAAGCCCAACTGGACAAGAGTTAACCAAATTCAAATTCAAGGAAAAGAACAACTTCTCTAATGATACTCACTATCACGCTTGTACTAAGATATCCGAGGTAACCACTTCACTAATCTCTTACTACAAATAGTGGTGTAACCTGGTAAAACCCAGGGCCACAACCACAACCTCTCAACATCTATTATCCTCACATATAACAATCATATAATCAGTTAATAAGCAATCTTACTATATTCATATCAACAATTATCAATGCGATATAATAGAACCATAGATGCAATGCATTAACCCAACCCCACCTACTGTGCACCAGTGTGTCAAACTTTTAAGTTGATTAGCCATTCGCAAATTTTTAATTAATCTAGTCACCACGGACCTACAGCCCGCTCTGATACCAACTGTAACACCCCGGCCCGACATGAGCCTGAAATGCTACTAAACAAACTCTAATAATTCTAAACTAGACAATCTTAATAAATTTGTGAGAACCTCCTTGTAAAGTTAATTACACGAAGGTTCCAACACACAGATTATTCAAATATTAACTAAAACTTTCATCCAAAGACATCAAAAGATAATCAAAGACATGCTAAATATCTAACATAACTAGAGAGATATGAAGTTCCACTACTCATCGTTATTACATTTAATCCATTGCATGAGACAAAACATAATAATCTTTGCATTTACTAAAATCAATCACGTTCTGAAGATCATTCAACTTTATTTAGTTCATGTGGCAAGTGTGTGACTAGTAGTCTACTTTCCCCCATGTATGTCGTTCTTGGCACGGGTACCTAAAACAACAATAAAAGCAAGAGTGAGTCCATAGACTCAGCAAGTACATAAAGAAACTATAACATCAGCATCCATGTAAAGGAGATCAACAATAGAATATCTCATATGCAAATGCAATGCTCAAGGATCCTTTATCTTTAACTTTACGTGTGCATTACACGTAATGAGTAAGCAACCGTCGCCACATACCCATGCACATGCGCGCGCACGCACGAGGACCAATTGCCGTTACTCCGCAAGTAACGGGACCTCAACCCACACTCCACGAGTGAGGATCTCGGCCCGTCACATTCATGACGGGGATCTCAAAGGGAAACAAGCTTGGTCACCGCGTGACCAAGCCTCAACATGTTCTCAATATGCATATGCTCATCTCTTATTCATCATCAATCTTACCAAAAGACAAACATTGTACCACAGTAAAGCATAAGCATAATTTGAGCAATCACCATACTTAAACAACCATCAAGTAAGCCATCTTGCTATGCAATCATATATCAAAAACACACAAACATAGCCAATCAATCACACCCATTTAACAAACAATGCACTTGCCTTAACCGTGTGAGACGGAGGGCGTGAAGACGGTGCTGCCCCGTACCAATCCCCACCTAAACATTAAGAATATAACTAAGACCATAGTAACGAAAAACATGAATTGAATATACTAGCACAACAAGTAGCAGATTGCAACGCAATCTCGACCCCAAATTCTTAAGTGCTGCACTGCCCTCTAAACACAGTTAAGTTCTAAAATTCATAACTTTCTGTACAGTGGTCCAAATTAGGTGTTCTTGGACTTCATTGAAAGGTTATCAAATTTCCCAACTAAACCTAGTTGGTGAGCTCCCCTGATTCGGTCATCTAAAATCACTTTTAAGCCGATTAACAAGACATCGATTTCACGTCAGACTTTCTGGACAGAGCACTAAAACTATTATAACTTTCAGCTTGTTTATCCAAATTTCGCATTCTTGTGCTTCCCTGAAAGCTACGACAATTACCTACAACTTTCGTTATACTGAGGTTCTCAGATTTCCACTTTAACCATCAGTTTTAATCAGTTTTCTACAAACTGCCTAAATGCTGACAGATCAGCGGAACAGCAATCTTAAAAAAATCATAACTCACTAACCGTTAATCGGATTTGGGTGATATTGACGGCCACTGAAAGCTAAGACCAAAACCCAACTTTTCCTAGGAGATCAGAATCCCAGATTCTGCTTCTAACCTCACGAAAAATGACCCCCAACCTTCTGGACAGAACGCCGCCTAGCAGGAGACGAAAATCGATCTACCAAAACGGACGCGAATGCAACTACGGTACCAAACCAGCGAGGACCAAGCGACGTTACCCTTGTAGAGCCGCGGCGAGAAGAAGAACCCACCGCACGAAGACGAACTACTTCCTCGGTTCCTCCTCTTCTTCTTCTTCCTTCTTCTTGGCCGGCCACAAAGGGGAGGGGAGGGGAAAAGAGGTGGAGATGCAATGGGGAGGGGAGGGGCTGCTACGATGGCGGCGCTACAGTCGTGCTACAGTAGCATGGCTGCCCCCTCTACTTGGATGGTTGCCCTAATGGGCCAAGGTGTTGTGGGCTTTCACCACAGCCCAAGTTTTTCAATTACATAAAAATCCCCTGAACTTCATTAAAACCACTCCCTCTATTCAATTCTCCTCCCTACAATCTTTCTTCTCATTTAAATAAATATTTGGAGTGTTACAGATACGCACTGGTTGCTCTTGATAGGAAAGGTCAGGTTGGAGATCAAGATGCTCATACGCAGTTGCCTCAATAGGAACAGAAGGCATTTCTTCAATTGAGACACATGAAAAGTATCATGCTTCTTGAGAGAGATTCGGTAGTTCTAATTGATAAGCTCTGACTCCTCGCTTTGCAATGATTGGAAGGGTCCGATATAACGAGTGCGAGCTTCCCTTTTACAAAGCGATGAGTACCCTTCATCGGTGATACTTTAAGATAGACATGGTCATCTACCTCAAAGCTTAATTCACGGCGGCGATGATCGGCATAGCTCTTACGCGAGGTATGCGGTTTTCAAACAATCTCGAATCAGGCGAACTTTCTCTTCCGCTTCCTTTACCAAGTCTGGACCATAAAATGATCTTTCACCAGACTCGGACCAATTCAAAGGGGTTCTACAAGCTCTCCCATACAAGGCTTCAAAAGGTGACATTTGAATACTTGCTTGGTAGCTATTATTGTACGAAAATTCCACAAATGGTAAAGATTTCTCCCAGTCTTTGCTATAAGATAGCACATAGGCTCGAAGAAGATCTTCCATTACTTGATTCACTCTCTCAGTCTGACCACTAGTTTGAGGATGATAAGCAGTACTAAAAGAGAGTTCAGTTCTCATAGCCTGATGAAGACAATTCCAAAAGTGGGAAGTGAAGCGAGGCCACTGATCGAAACAATGACCTTGGGAACACCATGAAGACAAACAATTCTAGCAATATAAAGCTCGCTATTTGCTTGCCATGCGAAGATGGTTTTGATAGGAATAAAATGAGCCACCTTTGTCAAACGGTCGATGATTACCCAAATGGCATCGGACCCATTGGAAGTTTTGGGAAGACCGGTAACAAAATCCGTGCCGATCTCTTCCACTTCCAGCGTGGAATAGGCAAAGGTTGAAGGGTACCAGCTGGCTTTAGATGTTTAGCTTTAACCCTTTGGCAAATATCACATTCGACAACATCTTGAGCAATTTGCCTCTTCATTTGGCTCCACCAAAAGGTTTTCTTCAAATCCTGATACATCTTGGTACTTCCAGGATGTAAAGAAAACTTGGAATTATGAGCCTCTCTGAAAATTATACTCCTTAGTTGAGGATATGCAGGTACCACCAAACGGTTGCGATATCGAATCATACCGCGATCATATTCAGAAAACTCGTTTGCTTTGCCCGCCTTCAAGTTTTCCTTAATTTCGGCTACCTCGGTATCAGTTTTCTGGGCCTCAAGAATCTGAGCTTCCAATGTAGGCTCCACTTGTAATGCAGCGAGAAAACCTTTTCCCACCAATTCAAGATTTAGGCGTTGAAAATCAGCACATAAGTCTTTGGCCGCATGTAGGGAGAACATGCAGTTGCACTGTGACTTTTTGCTTAAAGCATCAGCCACAACATTGGCCTTACCAGGGTGATAATGAATACCCATGTCATAGTCCTTGATCAATTCAAGCCATCTTCTTTGTCTCATATTCAAATCAGATTGAGTGAATATGTACTTGAGCTTTATGATCGGTATAGATCTCACAACGACACGAGAAGGTAATGTCGCCAAATCTTCAATGCATGGACTACGGCAGCCAATTCCAAATCATGAGTGGGATAATTGACTTCATGAGGTCGCAACTGCCGAGATGCATATGCCTCAACTCGGCCTTCTTGCATAAGTACACAGCCAAGTCCATGGCGAGATGCATCGCAGTAAATGTTGAAGCTCTTAAGAACATCCGGAAGAGTAAGAACTAGAGCTTTAGTCAAGAGAGTTCTCAAAAGCCGAAAACTCTCCTCACACTTAGCTGACCATTCAAATTTCTTCTCTTTCTGTAAAAATTGAGTTAAAGGTCTAGCAATTTTGCAGAAGTTTTCAATGAACCTACGGTAATAACCCGCAAGTCCAAGAAAACTTCGAAAATCAGTAACATTCTTGGGCTGTTTCCAATCCAATACATCTTGTACCTTGCTTGGATCGACAGCGATACCTCCTTCGGATAACACATGTCCCAAAAATGCAACTTGCCTGAGCCAGAAAGCACACTTGCTAAACTTAGCATATAGTCGATGCCGACGAAGTGTTTCCAGCACAAGCCTCAAATGTTGTTCATGGTCTTCATCAGACTTGGAATAAATAAGGATGTCGTCAATGAACACGACAATGAACTTATCCAAGAAATCCATGAACACCGAATTCATAAGGTTCATGAAATAAGCTGGAGCATTGGTCAGACCAAAGGACATGACAGTATACTCGTACAAACCGTAACGAGTAGAGAAAGCTGTTTTGGGAATGTCCTCAGCTCTAACCTTGATTTGATGATAGCCCGACCGCAAATCAATCTTTGAAAAGACTCGGGCACCAACCAACTGATCAAAAAGATCATCAATGCGAGGCAAAGGATACTTGTTCTTGATAGTGACCTCATTTAACGGACGGTAGTCCACACACATCCGCAAAGTATTGTCTTTCTTCTTGACAAATAAAGCCGGGCATCCCCAAGGTGAGGAGCTCGGTCGAATAAATCTTTTGTCAAGCAATTCTCCGAGTTGTGTCTTTAATTCAACCAACTCGTTGACAGGCATTCGATAAGGACTCCTGGATATAGGAGCAGTTCCAGGAACGAGTTCAATTACGAACTCCACCTCCCGGTCTGGTGGCAATCCGGGAAGGTCTTCAGGAAAGACATCAACATACTCACAGACAATTGGTACTGACTCCAAAGAAGGAGTGGTATCAACTTGGTGAGCACAAAGATGAGAACCCATTGTCCTGGATTGAAAAATGACTGAAGTGCCGCTTTTATTAGTTAAAGAAATGGATTTATGAGCACAATTAATTTGCCCAAGGTTCTTGGATAACCAATCCATTCCCAGGATAACATCCAACCCTTTAGAATCTATCACAATCAAATCAGCCCAAAAGTTTACGCCTTCAATATTTATATTGACACCACGGCAGACTTGATCAGTCATAAAGGCTGATCCAGGTGAGTGGATGATATGGGGTGGATGAAGATGATGCATAATTAAGTGATGTTGAGTAGCAAATTGCCTACTAACAAATGAATGGGATGCTCCAGAATCAAATAAAACAGCGACAATGCTGAAATTAACTAGTAGCATACCAAGAACAACTTCGGGGTGGCGTTTGCTTCCTCGGCGATGTCGATTCACGCGACCTCGAACCGGAACAGGGTCAGGCTTGACCACTGACGGGGAAGGTGGTGCAGGACGTACAATAGCTGGGGAAGGTGAGATAGGTGGTATCCCTTGAGCCTTGGCATAGCACTGATTGGCGAAATGCCCTGGGAGCCCAAAATGGTAGCATATAATTCCCGGCCTGACAGTAACAACAGATGGTGGCCGGTTTCCACTAGGTCTTGCTTGATTAGTGGAAGAGGATGGACGAGGGGCAAACACTGCCGGCCTTGGTGCAAATGGAGCTGGTGCTCGCGGTGGTCTAGGCAACCACATGCGAGGCCTTGGCGAACCGCCACTAGGAACAAACTGAGAAGTCCTCTGTCGCTTGCGTGACTCCTCCAAAGCCTTACTCTTACTTTCGGCCACTATAGCTTTGTTGACCAAATGGGAGAAATTCCTGAAGTCATGCAAAGCTACAGCCATTTGCAACTCCTCAGACAGCCCATTCAAGAATCGGTTTCGACGACGAAGGTCAGTCGAAACATCATTAGGGGCGTATCTGGCAAGAAAGTTGAACTCGTGCAGATACCCGGTCACAGATTTTCGCCCTTGCTTGAGAGCGAGGAATTCCTGTTGCTTGATCATCATGACTCCTTCAGGAATATGAGCTTCGCGAAAAGCTTCCACGAACTCATCCCAAGTAGGGACATGTCCAGCAGGCTAAATGGCAAGGAGGTTATCCCACCATATGCTAGCTGGCCCATCAAGTTGATAACTGGCGAAGAGAACCTTTTCCCTCTCGGAACACTGAGCAATTAGTAGCTTCTTCTCAATGGTCCGAAGCCAGTCCTCAGCTTCCATGGGATCTTGAGAGCTAGAGAACACTGGCGGGTTAGTCCGCTGAAAGTTAGCAAGACTGCGCTGCACATGGTGACCTCCTGCTGTGACGGCCGGTGCAGCAGGGGAAGAAGTGTTGCGCGCAATCTGCTCCAAGATGCTCGTTTGGTCCATTCGATTGCGCTCAATTTGCATGAGCACATCGGCCATAGAAGGTGGTGGAGGAAGCTCCTCTTCCAGGGGACCACCATGCGGACCCTGAGAGCTGGAAGGTTCAGTCGGCCCTCCCTGAGAATGGGGCACGGGAGTGACATGCCCTTCCCTTGTTGTGCTTGCGCACGAGTAGTAGGTCCTGTCATCCTGTTACCACACCATGGTTAACAACATAACAAGGATATACTCGGCAAACACAAACAAGATTAAAATTAGGAAAGAAACAAACACTATACATATGATGCATCATGTTATGCCATGCATTCAAATAAACACCAAAACCAGAAACTTTATATAAACAGCAAAAAGGGATTCGGTTCCAGACCCATATAAGAGTCGGCTATAAAGATCTTATTACAACCCCAAAAGTCAAACTTACATATTCTATACAAAATACTACTGCCCTATTACATGCATTTTATTTAAGGGCAACTACTAGACCAGAAGACACCTATCCACGAGGATTCATCGTCGAAGTACTAGCATAAAGATCCCGGTTAAAGTTCACCGGAAACTCATTCAAAAGATGAGCTCCAGGGGAACCCGTGTCAACAGGATCCAAAGGACTAATAAGACGCCTCGGAGATCCTAGAAGTGGCTGGTGACCTCCAGGAGCTGCAGTCCGCAGAGTGCGAGGAAACCTGCAGTCATCCGAACTTGGCGCACTTGTCCATAAACAGGCACGCACCCGGCCACTTCTGGAAGTCGGTAAAGAGGTGGTGTAGTAGCAGCGGGGGAGGTCTCGTTGTCACCATAAAGCACGTTGCGAGGAACGCGGTTCATGTTGACTCCAAGAAGCAGGTACTCCTGGGCCTCATTAAGACGACGCCGAGTTTCCCACAGCTCCCTCACAAGACAACGATGGATTTGGTCCATGATGCGGACCATCCTCGCCAATTGTTGCACCTGAGGGTCTTCTCCAAACTGTATCTCATCGAACATGCTCACTTCGGAGGTAGGACCTTGATTCGGGAAGTGGTCTTAGGGTGGTTGAGACAATTCCGTCAAATCATGACGAAGAAGGCTCATCATCCTACTTGCAGCTTCCTGAACAGCCATAGCCTCAGAAGTGGCAAGGGCTTGGACACAGTAGGGAACGCTGCCGGCTACATGCCTAGCGATGACGTTGATGAAGGCACGGTACTCCTCCATCCCTGGGCCTCGGTCTCGTCGATAGATGGCATACTCCGGCTGGTAGGTGAAATTGGCTCGCCACATCATGTCCCGCAGTAAAGTTGGAAACCCATCAACATCTTCAGCTCGGGTCTCCTTGAACAAGTACCACCCGCTCATCTATAGACAAAAAGACGAGATAAGAAAACAATTCACTTTGGGAAACACCAACAGAAAGTTGGGCAAGAATTGATATTAAGGAGGATAAGAAATAAAAGATATCATACTTAAGCTTTCGAAAATATATTACTGCTTGAAAATAACTTTCCCAGAAGACTCTCTAATTACTTCGGCCATGCTACTTCTAACCTACAGGCAACGTATGCTCTGATACCAACGCAGTGAGGACACCCGGTTATTGGAAATATACTTAATTAAAATTATACTGTAGCACAATTCTTAATTAAGGAACAGTGCTGCCCCTTTATTAAAGATCATGCTAAAGGTATAAATTTAACAAGTGACAAATCCAATAAACAGGATTCCCGGATATATATTTCACAATGGTTCCCAGGATCAACGACCATTGCATATATATCCTTCAACAACATTGCATCAAATACATACAAGTCATACATTGACATAATTAAACATAAGTTTACAACTTGCGGTTTTAGTACTACATTATGGAGTGACTTGGTCAGTACAACAAGTTCAACAGCGGAAGCAAAATAAAAGTTCAAAGTCCACCAATGGCCCCATCCACCCGCAGGCGATTGCGTGGAGGAAAGAAGTAGCTTTACTCGTTAGCGTCACCCTGATCGGCGCTAACGGGTACTTCATAAAAGTAACCATCCTCACCTGCAACAATAGGTTATAGCACCTTGAGTACGGAAGGTACTCAGCAAGTCTTACACAAACTAATAAAAGAAAGTGTTTATTAGAACCTATTCAAAGGAGTAGAATTTGTACATGCATAAGGTTACAACAGGAAGGTATAAAGGTTCAAATTTGCATAAAGCAATACATCTTAACCTTCAAATGCTAAATTTTGATAAAGCAATTTCGTAAATCAAAGTTGGACTAGAACAGTAAGTAAAGGCATTAATGGTAAACAGCACAGTGCATGAATCCCTCATGCTAAACCAAAAACCGAAACCAGATTTGAAAATCAAAACTTCTATACAGGTGACATCAATTCAAGTTATCGTCCATGACCGTGGACACGGCTATTCGAACAGTTTATACCCTGCAGGGGTGTACATCTTTACCCACATGACTTAGTCAGCCCGTTGCCTTTGGATGCCTCCGAATGATGACACACTTCCTTTGGTATGCCGACCGGGGAAACTAAGATTTGGTATTTTTCAACAAGCTAACACTATTGAGTTGGAACCCCATGTGTGAACTGATCTCGCTTAAACAACGACTGATAGCATCTGCTTAACCGGGGCACACATGTTGCGTCAGTAATGCCGATCCAAACAATATAATGCGAATTGGGCTCACTACCCATATTAGGATGCAATCGGCATCTTTAAGGTACGTATATGCCACGGAGCACATATCGCCTCACCCTTCTAAGAACATCGACATCGACATACAAGCTCACATGGCATACAACGCAGTCATAAGACCTAAGCATCTATGCCATACAAGGTCAATACACATATTCTTACTTTCTGTTTCCAACCCAATAGTCTTAACATCTTACTTAACCAAGCAGCGCCCATACTTTGCATGTGGAAGTACGTGGGGACTTGAATTGAATAGTCGAGTTCGGTCCTTAATTGGTCCGACAAGTCCACCACAATTCCCAATCTCGTGCACAAAGCACCATCACTAGCTTCCTCTTGTCGGATCAATTTAAATTTAAAATTCATTTCGGACATAAGTAAACTGGACAAAGAGTTTAAAGTAACAGAAAGCCATTTGTGATTCCCATGTTTGACAAGACATGCTTGTCAAACTCTAAAGTTTCTAGACTGCATGTTTAAGCCAAATCTGAAAATATATTATAGTATACAGTACTACGCTAAGGTTGAGTGTATGGTGACAATTGAGGTAATCCATCATGTTAGGTCATAACTAACTACTAACAGATCACAACTTGTATTTTCAGAAACGTAGCATGCACAGATGTCACTGGATTTAGAAAACCTATTGTATAAAACTTGGGATCAACATGGTGCAAAGAGGATGCTTGCCTTGATAATAATAAACTTCTGTTGCAGGCTCAGGTTGCTCAGATATAGATTCAAATGCTTCAACAGAACCAGATTCTAAAAGAAGCAATAAAATCCAATAAATACCAAAATCGACAATAAGTGCAAAATGGAAGAAATATGCATGATTAATCTAGAAATGCATGATTGGCAGTATGCTTAAGTTATATCTACCCTAATAGTGATAATAACCCATTTTATCAGATACAACTTTTAAATAACAGAAACTATAGTCTAGAACCAAGTTTCAGTTTTTCAGAATTTGAAAAGAATAGAAACAGGACAGAAGCAGATTTGGGAAAAAGAAAACTAGATCAAGCAAAGGTTCAAAAATGAGACTTAGCCTGATCTTTTAGGGTATTTAACACCCAAACTAACCCTAATCTAACCCTAATTGGTTATATTACAAAGGCTAAAGAAAACCTATATTGTCGGTTAAGCCGACAAAAGAAGACAGAGACAGATCTCTGCTATCAAGCTAAATAGATGATGACAAGAATTAAAAGAACAACTTGTTATACTACTAGGGTTTAGTTGAGACCTAATTAGAATGATATGTTGACAGGAGAAACCCTAGAACCTTGAAAATGATATGAAAGACCGAAAAGTTAGAATAACAACTTTTCAGTTTAAAGAAAGTTGGAGCTACTGATGTTCAAAAGAATGATTCATAGGAGCTTCTAAGGTCCTTAAGATGCTCCAAATGTCAAAAACTAGGGTTTTAGCTTACCAATATAAGAAAGATACCAATGATTCTGAAAACCGATGTTGATCGACAGAGAAATAAACTCTGATTTAACCTACAAAAAGGTGTTAAAACCTCAGCGCAAGGTGAAACCAGTGCTTAGAATGGATAAGCAATGGACAGGAGCAAGAACTCCACTGGACAACAATGGAGGATGAAAAGCTCCTTTGGTCAACACTGGTAACAGCAAAAAGCTAGGGTTTATATATAGATGTTGAGCTACAGGGCAAAGTGGAAAAGTCTAGAGTTGATGAGGTGTCCATTTAGGGCTAAACATCCAAAAATTAGTTGCATAATCTTTGGATAAATCCTCTCCTCTTCTCACAGAAATGGCGACGCACAGAGCCAAGGAAGGAGATAAGCTGGCTGGCCGTGTGGGTCCAGTGTCGACCACGATCCCGCGCCTTCTAAAGCTGGAAGAATCTCAACCGTCCGATTGAATTTATACGGTCGAGATTGACGGGGATCCGCTCGTCGAATGCACACACAATGCAGGCCCTTCGATTGGAATCCAATGGTCCATTGAATTTGGGCTTTAAAAGCCCACGGTCAAAAAGGAGCACCGTAGGATCTAGATCTAAGGGCTCAAGATAGCTGCGCGCCTTTAAGTTCAAAACGAAAAGGGCAGCGCGGTAGGATCAGGAACGAACGGCGCAGATTGAAAGGGGATCCGGAGTTGTCCGATTGCATACACTGACCTGGACCCTACGATTAAAATCCAACGGCCCAAAGAAACGCAGGCCTTAACAGCACGCGGTAAAGGTGTGTGCCGTGGGATTTGAATCTGACGGCCTAGATAAAAGCGTGCCTTTAAGTTTTAAAAGAAAAGGGCGACGCTGTTGGATCGGGAATGAACGGTGGAGATTGAGAAGGACTCCGGAGTCGTCCGAATGCATACACCGACCTCGATCGTTAGATTAAGATCCAACGGTGGAGATTAGGCGCATACGTGGACAGCTCACGCAACGTCGTAGCCTCGCCCGTTCGATTGAAGATCGACGGCTCACATCACGTATGGGATCCGGGCTCGCGCCCGAGCGTGACAGAGCCGGACCACTTGCACGGGGTTGGACCCAACCACATGGCTCGAGTCGCTACACGGCTAAGGGTTAGGTTTAGACCAGATTAGTTGACCAAACCCTATTCAAAGGCTTAAAGGTTTGACTGGGCTTTTAAAAATAGCAAATAAATTTGTAAAATCATGAAATTTTTACTGGAGACTACTGGGATGATATATTTCCCAGATAGATTTTAAAATCACATTATCACTTTGTAAAGTACATAAATAATTATCTTAGCCCAAATATGTTTATTTAAAGGTAAATATTTTTCTGTAAACCAAATAATTTCTAAAAATTCAACAAAAATTATTTTTAGTCAAGATAATTTATTTAGGCTTTAAGGAAAAATACTTCCCAGTCACAATACAAGTTTCATCTTGTATTTCCTTTGAAACTTCAAATAGGTTATTGGACTTTGGCTAGAAAAGGGAGGTTTCAATTGATAACAGCAATTCCAAACTGTTAATTACGAACAGTAATGTCATGAACAGTGTCCCATTACTGTTTATAAAATTGGGGCTGTTACAAAAGGTGTCCTTAGGCCGAAAATGGATAAGACTTCAATTCGCTGGGACCCTGCCGTGCATCCATGAAATTGATTGAGGGGAAAGTCTAAACAAGCTAAAGGACACAAGGTGACGCGCAAGATTTAGGTTAATACCTCCTAGACACGAAGATGGCTCGAAAGTGTCCCCGGGGCGCGCTCTGGAAATGGCCAAGAGCTCGAAAATGCACCCGAAGCTACAAGCTGAAACAAGGGCTGGTATTAGCAAAAATGGACACGGGGATGAACATTGAGTAGAGAGGGAACACCCGGAGGAGACTCACCCTAGTAGAGAGCTCAAGCCACCCTCCCTCTCCTCGGTCAACAGAGGAGAAGTGAGGGAGAAGGAGGGGGTTGCGAGGGGTGTTATGCACGGATGTTGACGGGGATGGAGGCGGCGTCGTGTGCCGAAGCTCCAGGAGTGGTGGATGAGGGCGGTGGATTGACGGTGTGAGCATTGTCGTTTCTGTGCGCGTCGAAGTGTCGCGGCCGCGTGGCACTGGATTCCTGCATTGCCAACCGCTGGAGGAAGACGAAGCTGATAGCTCGGGCCCGTCGTGTCAGCGAGACAAAGTGGCGTGGGCAAGCGCGAGTTAAGTGATTCGATGCGCACCGTTGGATCTCGGCTGGACGGCTTAGATCAAAAGGGTGATCAGAACGGCTGAAGGGGTACGCGACCTGGGCCGTTGATTTTTCCATCGGGTGGTTTACGTGCGGTGCATTTAGTTGACTCGACCGGGTCAGCTAGCCTGGGTCGGCCTCGAGCCCAAGGAACAGTACCGGTCGATTAGGGTTTAGGGTTTGAGTGATATTTAAATTGTTTCTCCACTTTGACCAGAAACTTAAAAATATAAATAAAATTCCTAAAATCATGAAATAATTTTTGGGGGTTCCTGGGATAGCCTAGTGTCCATAAAAATTATTGAACCCTACTGTTCATGATATAAATTGTAGAATTTAAATTCAAACATAATGTTGGTATTTAATTTGTGTTTGAATTTTTATAGGGTTCAAACCAGTCCCAAAAATTTGGGAAAAATTATATTTAGTCATGATAATTAATATAGTATTTGAATAAATTATTTTCAGAGGAACCTTAGTAGCATTTGTTTCAGTTTTTGGTTTGGAGTTCAAATTAAAGTGTAGGTTTCACATGTATTTTGAGATTTTCCTAGTACAATATTTAAATAAAAAGTTTCAAAACATGATGCATGCTAATGAGATGCACAATAAACCTCTTTATTAATTTGGGGATGTGACAGTGCTCATCCAGTACCCTTGTGAGCTATTCCCTCAAAACACACTCTTGCGCATCCAATTCCTCACCTGCCATGGTTAGCAGGAGACAAAAGACAACACAAATGTATTATCCCTACCAACTACTAGGTGGTGGAAGGTGGAATCACACACTCTCAAGGGTCTTACCAAGCACTTATGAATTCCTTACGAAATTGCAACAGGTGGTATGATCGGAGAAGGTGGGATGTATGACCGCGGCGGAGGCGGAATGCGAGGATCCAAATCTGAGGGCCAAAAGTATGTGGAGCTCGGACAGGCAATGTTTAGTAGCAAGGAATAGCAATAATAAAATCATATTTACAAAGCTAAATCAAAGTCCACGGTACTCATCACAGTTGTTGGCCTGAACACGTTACTACAACTAGCTGAAGCAAGCTGAAAAAATAGGGTAGATACAAGCACAATGGAATAAAATTCGCAAAGCAACTGTTTTCCTCCTTCTTCTTCCTTTTTTTTGAATTCCTCTTTCTTTTTTTTTTCACTCTTTGCTTCTTGATTTCTTTTCTTTCTTTTCTTTTCTTTTTTTTGGCACTCTTTGCTCTTTTTTTTTTCAAACGTGACCCAAGCTCAAAACTCTTCTACTACCCTTTCTGGGTCCAATGTGGTGAGTGGGTCACAAACTGTTTCCGAAGTGTAGGGGGTATAAAGGTAATAAAAAGAACTTGGCTAGCTATGTTTTGGCTATGTAATTTCTTCTCGGCCTTTGTTTGGCAGGGCATGATATGATGAGTGCGTGGGGTGTCCGAGAGTAACCACAAACAGATAGGGTTGTCGGGGCGAAACTCGAGTAGGTGGTCAAACCTGAGTAGGTGGTCGAATCGGAGTAGGTAGTCAAACCCCAGGAGGTGGTCGAATCCGAGGGGGGTGGTCGAATCCCACTAGGTGATCGAACCTAAGGAGGTGGTCGAACTCGAGTAGGTGGTCGAATCCGACTAGGCGGTCGAACATGAGGAGGTGGTCGAACTCGAGTAGGTGGTCGAATCAAACTAGGTGGTCGAATGGGGTGTTGCTCAAGTAAGTGGTTGGATGGGGGGTGTTGGCTCGAGTAAGTGGTCGGATGGGGGTATTGGCTCGAGTAAGTGGTCGATTCCGAGTTGGGGGGAAGTCGAAACTGAGTAGGTGGTCGTATGGGGGTGGTGTCACGATCTCTGCTATAGCAGACAATCCTAATTGCACGAATGCAACCAAGGGCAAACCAAGATATACGATGACCAAAACAACAAAGACTCAATGCTAGAAACTAGATCACGACGACTAGACCAGCAACAAAGACACCGACGATGGACTCGAACTCAACAACGCGAAAACTAAAAACAAAATTGCGGAAGGCACAAAGTGGTTTCGACAGCGGAAAAACTAAGATCTAAAACTTTTTGTGGGGCAATTTTCTGGACTCTGGGTGATGGAACACAACTAACAAAAGGGGATAAACGAGATTACCTAACGGGCAATCTTTGCTCCGATACCACTTGATGACTACGGCGGGCCGATCTTCCGATAGGTTCGATTGATTTCGTCGTGAGGACATTGACGCTTTGAG
Organism: Ampelocalamus luodianensis; assembly: GCA_036346255.1. NCBI lineage: Eukaryota > Viridiplantae > Streptophyta > Magnoliopsida > Poales > Poaceae > Ampelocalamus > Ampelocalamus luodianensis. The sequence goes on along the minus strand of CM070620.1, from coordinate 65,628,124 downwards.
ACTTCCGACCAATAGATCGTCACCTCGCAATTCGCTACACCCGCACGACTATCGTTATCGACCACGCTCGCATGTGATCGACCTGTGAGACCCCGGTTTATTAAACTTGGAATACTTAACCTTCCTCTGGTTCTAGCATCACAAATAGAATAATCCGCGTCTCGATGAATATGTGCCTCCCAGAACAAGCAGCACACATACATCATATCAAAACATGCATCAATTCCATACAACAGAATATAACAAGTCTACCAAAAGACATACATAATATAAGTTATTACAACACAGCCGACCGGCCAAATGACATAAGTACCAAATAAGTGACAGCAGAAGCAAAAGTTGCCATAAGATGGCTTAAACCAAAAGACGACCGGTTAGCCACATAACACCACAGGGCAACCGATCGGGCCGCCAAGCTAATCGCCCCTTAAACTGCCACAGCACAACTCACAAAAGTGAGGTCCATCGGACTCACTATCATCCTCTGCACAACACAAGCAATGCAGGTGAGTACAAAAATGTACTCGCAAGACTTACGAGTAACAAGCCTATACATAGCTACATGAAAGCTGTATCAAAGGAATATGGTTATATGGTTCTTTGGACGCACAAAGCAAGTTTCATTTGCAATATTGTAATAGATTGAACAGCAGTTTGCAAAATCTGTTTTTAAGCATTTAACTAACAGCGAGTAAACATAAGTAGCAAGTATCCACCTAGAAGTGACTTTCCCCAAAGCCACCACAACATAGCATGAATCCCTGATTCATACCACCATCAAGTTTTAAATTTTTAAAAAGGTTGTAGTCTAACTCTTGAAAGACTTCCCCAAGCGTGTCCATAACCTAGGACAAGGCTATTCGAATAGTTTTAATCCCTGCAGGGGTGTACCAATGTACCCACACTTCAGACCGCCTTTTTGCCAAGCTATTAAGCACACTTCCTTTGGTATGCCGGCACGGCTAAGTCCTACGAACCCTTTCCAATGGAATATGCTAATCAAGAGACGCATACGTATGGGGTTAATCCTTAGTGATCTGCCGACGAAATATGGATCACAAGGACCCATCGTGGAGCAAGATACACCGCCTCGGCTGGTGTTCCCCTCCTACAAGCGTGTCCATGTTGCATATAATCAAATATGCAACCCACCACGCGACTCATTAATTAACACAGCCCATAGTACTCAGCTAAGAGAGGTCCCATATCCCTCTAGTGTGGTTAGCACGCACAAATGCTTGGTTTGGTGTAACAAGTAGCTCGGTCCTTAATTGACCCGGGCACCATTCCAATCACACCCAAAAGATCACACCATCTTACCATTGTGCCCAAGTCTAAATTGTTTTCATTTTCAGTTTTAGTTTTGCAATTTAGACAAAGCACAAGTCCAAGTATATCTGATTATAATAGTTTGTGTGATCAAGGTTATCGACAAGTCTATAACCGCCATTTCTACCGATAACTAAGCATGGCTAAGCATAATGACACGTAAACTACTAAGTGACAAGGGTTCATCCAATGAACCCAAAATCACGACAAGTAATCCTAGGCTCGATAGTAGAGGATTAAACATTTCCTCACGATTATGCAACTCTTTGGACCAACTATCGACAATAGTGTAAAACAACATAGCAATGCATACATAGAATTTGCAAGCAATATATTAGAATTTGAAAATAGTAGGAACAATATGATCAAATGAATGCTACATCTGCTTGCCTGGCTGAAGTGCAGGATCTGATGGCTGCTGTGGCTCAATATCAGTAATAAAATTATCTTCGGAACCTAACGCGAAAAGGCGATAAGCAAATAAGAACGAAGAACACCAAATAACTTCAACAGCAAAACACATCCAAATCTAATAAAATTTACACAACAGCTAGGGAATGATTTCAGATAGTGATAGGAACAAGAATCGTGCAATTTGGACTAAGCATGCAAAAGATACGGACAAAATGCTCTTTCTCAGCCTTTCAACAACCCAATTAATAATTAGCACTGTTCATGGCGAAATTTTCTACAATGATCTAGGGTCTGAAATTTTTATAGTGGGTAGATTATAACATCCTAATAACAGCAAAGTTGGATTTACTAAATTTGGAGTCATACACATTTACTTATGATTTTTCTAAGTTGTAAATCTAATGCAAGTCATTTTACAGAATTATGAACATGCTCAAATCTTATTCCATATGAAAGTATACTAATAGATGAATTTAACAAAATTGATTTTGCACAAATTGGATTTATACCGAAAAAGATATGCATTTTTCAAGATTAAATCTATTTCTGGAATATTCAAAATGATAGAAATCAAGTTATTTCTAGTTATACAATTTTCTGCTACTGGAACATGCTTAAATCCATTTTTATAATAAACTTAAGTGATAACACAATTTATTACAGTTGGAATTATCTAAAAAGCAGTTAAAATGAATTAGCTATGAGTTTCTAAAGTTTTTATATCATTTTCAGTTGTTAACTAACTACTTACCGAAATACAGACAAACTCAACTAATAGAATAAGACGTGGACACTTATCCACCCTTGATCTAAAATCCTACGGCTCACGTGCGCCGAAAACAGCGCACGCGCGCGAAACCTAATCGGAGCCCACCGTTGGATCACGATCCAACGGCGCACACGAGTGTATGCAACCGGACGGTGCGGTTGCTTGGGCCAATCTCAGCCGCAGATCGGCAGATGGATGGTCCAGAGCGCACCAACGGTCGGAAGGTCCGATTGCATACAAGATCCCAGCCGTTGATCGCAAGATTGACGGTCGAGAATGATCAAGACATCCGGAGGGTCCGAATGCACTCACGATCAGGGCCGTTGATCAAGGGATCGACGGTGGCTAAAGATTGAAGTTCAAAAGGGAGATGCTGACACGTGGGGCACGCATGTCAGTGACCTTGACTCACAACCGCGAACGTTTAACCCACGTGCACAGTGCACTGGGCCCACATGTCAACGACTAAGAGTGGCGGTTTAGGACAGAATTAATGCTTCTAATGATTATCGTTAAATAGACGCTAATGACTTCTGAAATTTGATTTTAACCTCTCGGGCCCACAAGTCAGCGACCCAAAGGTGAATTCCGACAGTGATTAATGCCAACATATTAATTAACCAATGATTAGGTATTAATGATGTCGGAACAGCGCGGGATTGCGCCAGCGGGTGATTTAGGGATGTTGGGCCCACTGGTCAGTGGCTCAACGACAAAGGTTAAGACACAATTAATTAACTAATGATTGGCAATTAATGCGTCCTAACCAAAAGACGAAAACAGGAGCTCTGTGCCGGCAAAATATGGAGCGACTTTCACGGCTAATCGCCGGCGACACTGGCCGTGGCGACGCCAACCAAGTACTGAAATGGGACCGCAATAGCACTACGAACCTAATGGTGGCATTCTCGCCGGCGGTGAGGGACTAGAACGCAGGCTAGCCGGAAAATGAAAAAGGGAGCTTTACTGCTAAACACGAAAAAACAACGAGCTCATTGCGGTCCAAGGAAGCGGGTGCCAGAGCCTCTAAGGACTAATAAGAAGCTACCTTGATGAAGGGAAGCTTCAAAGATGGCCGGAGATGCTTGATCACGGAGGAAGCTCGCCGGACTTGGAGAAGAAAGATTGAAAATGACACCTTGAGCCAAATGAGCGATACCAAAGCATCAATATAGCTTCATTAAGGTCCACAGAAGCTACATGAGCAAGTAATTAGAAAATGTAGCACTCACTGGTGAGGAAGAACATGACCAATTTGGCGAATTTGAACAAACCCCAAATTGGACAATTCACGAGAATCAAATCCAAAATTAAGTGAGGGAAATGTTCAAGATAGTAAATAGATAAGGATAGGGCAAAGAAACATGAAGGAGAACCACTGGAACACCAAGAACACCAATGGAGCTCTTCGGGTCAACAATGGCAACTTGCCATTCTTGAGGTGTTAAGCTCCAATACTGTAAATGGAGCTTGATGGTGGTCTAAAGAAATACCAGGAAGTGATTTGGGTGCTTATAAGGCCTTGGAGGCATTAGGGTTTGCACCACAAGCCTTTCGGGCGGCAAAGCACAGAGCACAAGGTGCGGCCGACAAGGATAAAAGATGGTAGACGTGCAATAGGCCATGGCATGGCCGAAGGTGTCTCCCACGACCCTCACTATTGACTAGGGTGGCTGTAGGAAGCATGACAAGACACTGCCATCACCCCTACTGTGCTCGCACGGCCGGAGGTTGAAGATGACCAGCGAAAAAGGCTCGGGCGTTCCAAAGCCCTACGATTTAAATCGGACGGCTAAGATAGCGCCACGCCTCCGGGCTTTAAAACACAACGAAAAGATTACGAGCCCTAGGATTAGAAATGAGCGGCTCGATTGCCCCACGTCGCGAACGTGGTTTACAATGAGAGGACAAGAGAGCGTTGGATCTTAATCCAACGGCTCTGATTCAAACCAACAACCGGAGGGTCCGAAGGTTTCGGCGCATCAGGGCGGTTGGATGGAGATCTAACGGTCGACATTCAATTAAGCAACCGGAAGGTCCGAATGTTTACACGCGCGCGGGCCGTGCGATTTAGATCCAAAGGCTGAGAATGGACGCGTGTTTTTAAAGAGAGGCTCGGTGCAGTTAGTTGACTGGACCGAGTCAATTGGCTCGAGCCCGAATCTGACTCGAACCCAACGCACACTGAGACTAGGTTTGACTTCAAAATTAGAATAGGGACTTTGAAGGATTTATTTGAGGTAGCAAATTAACTCCAAAAATTATGAAATTTTTACAGGAGCTTGCTAACTCAGATATTAACCTTGTGTAAAATTTTTAGAGGTTTTTATGCTGTGAATAAATCTCCAAAAATTCTGCAAGGCTCTGTTTTAAGGTTTGACTGAACGTCAAACAGGTTTGACTGCCTCTAAAAATATTCAAACAATTTCAAAAAAAAAATTGTGAAATTTTTCAGAGGGGTCACATACCATCACAGAAACTTAGGAAAAATATTTTCCCAAGATGATCACAATATTTGACAAGATTGTTTTTGGAAAATCAAAGTTTGGATCAAATGCCTTGTGACAATGTATTTCCATAACTTCTTACAACAGATGTTCAAAGCTTACATGAAATACATGATGTAAGAAAAAGTTTTAATTTCTACTGATTTTCTTACATTTGAAACACAAGCCCAAAGTTGGGATGTTACAAAACCTCCCCCCCTTACAAGAATCTCGCCCCGAGATTCTGTTTACTCGGAGAAGAAGGATGGGTAATCTGCACGAAGACGATCTTCGCGCTCCCAAGTTGCCTCATCTTCAGAATGGTTTGACCACTGAACCTTAAGGAACTTGATGACACGGTTCCTTGTCCTTCGTTCAGATTCTTCAAGAATACGAACAGGATGCTCATGATAGGTCAAATTCTCCTTCACCTCGAGATTTTCCAACGGGGTTTCATCAATTGGAACACGGAGGCACTTCCTCAAATGTGACTCATGGAACACGTCATGCACACCCTCAAGTGAAGCTGGCAACTCCAATTTGTATGCAACAGCTCCAATCCTCTCGATGATGCGATAAGGCCCAACATATCGAGGAGCTAACTTGCCCTTGATGCCAAAACGCTGATGGCCCTTCAAGGGTGAGACCTTGAGATACACAAAGTCATTGGGCTCAAAGCTCAACTCTCGACGACGACGATCCGCATAGCTCTTTTGCCTGGACTGGGCCACGCGCAGATGCTCACGAATCAACTGAACTTGACTTTCGGCCTCATTGATAGAATCTGGCCCGAAGAACTGACGCTCACCAGTTTCTGACCAGTTCAATGGGGTTCTACATCTCCTCCCATACAAAGCCTCAAAAGGTGCCATGCCAAGACTAGCTTGGAAACTGTTGTTGTAGGAGAATTCTGCAAACGGCAAGCACTTCTCCCACCTCTTTCCATAGGAAAGAACACAGGCACGGAGCATATCTTCCAACACTTGGTTAGCTCTCTCCGTCTGACCATCAGTTTGAGGATGATAAGCTGAACTGAAAGAAAGACGTGTACCCATCGCCTCTTGCAGACTATTGCAAAAGCGAGAGGTGAAAAGAGAACCACGATCTGACACAATCGTTCGTGGCACACCATGCAAACTCACAATTCTCGAGACATAAAGCTCGGCCAAGGGCTTCACACGGAGCTGGGTCTTGACAGGAAGAAAATGTGCCACCTTAGTCAGCCTATCAATCACGACCCAAATGGCATCGTTCCCTTTCGGTGAGCGGGGCAATCCGGTGATAAAATCCATACCAACGGAGTCCCACTTCCACTCAGGTACTGGCAAAGGCTGAAGAAGGCCTGCTGGACGCTGATGTTCAGCCTTGACACGACAGCACACGTCGCACTCAGCAACGAACCTGGTCATCTCGCGCTTCATTGGAGTCCACCAGAATCTCTGTCGATGGTCTTGGTACATCTTGGTAGCTCCGTGATGGATAGACAAAGGAGAGTCATGGGCCTCGCGGAGAATCAAATCTCGCAATTCCATGACCTTTGGAACCACAAGGCGCTGTCCAAACCACACAACACCGTGCTCATCCTCAGAAAAGCACTTAGCTGTCCCATTCTTGATGTTCTGCTTGATTTGGATCACACCAACATCTGTCTGCTGGGCAGCCTTGATTTTCTCCACCAAAGTTGGTTGCACAACCAAGGTAGCAAGAGAACCATGCTCAATCAAGCCCAAGTTAAGCCGCTGAAATTCTTCAAGAAGGGTAGGTTGTTGCTCTTGAAGTAACAAGGTATTGCAATATACCTTGCGACTGAGTGCATCAGCAACAACATTAGCCTTGCCCGGATGGTATTGAATGCCCATATCATAATCCTTGATCAATTCCAACCATCTCCTTTGCCTGAGGTTCAGATCTGGCTGGGTGAACAAATATTTCAAACTCTTGTGATCAGAATACACCTCACAACGGTTACCAATAAGGTAATGCCGCCAAATCTTGAGTGCATGAACCACTGCAGCTAACTCCAAATCGTGGGTAGGATAGTTGAGTTCATGAGGCCTCAACTGCCTCGATGCATAGGCCACTACCTTGCCTTCTTGCATAAGAACACAACCGAGTCCCTGCCGAGAGGCATCACAATAAATATCAAAGCTCTTATGCACATCAGGGAGAACAAGCACTGGGGCTGAAGTCAATCGCCTTTTGAGTTCTTGAAAACTCAAATCACAAGCAGAAGACCACACGAATTTCTTCTCTTTCTTGAGCAATTCGGTCATGGGCTTTGCAATCTTGGAGAAGTTCTAGATAAAGCGGCGGTAGTAGCCCGCTAAACCAAGGAAACTCGTCACATCGGTGACTGACTTGGGCTGCCCCCAAGATAGGACATCGCTGACCTTGCTAGGATCTACTGCTACACCACCTGCTGAAAGAACATGGCCCAAGAATACCACTTCCTTCAACCAGAACTCGCACTTGCTGAACTTGGCATACAACTGATGCTCACGAAGCTTGTCCAACACAATCTGCAGGTGCTCAGCATGCTCCTCTTCACTCTTGGAGTAGATAAGAATGTCATCAATGAAAACCACAACAAACTTATCCAAATACTCCATGAACACCGAGTTCATAAGATTCATGAACAAAGCTGGAGCATTGGTCAAGCCGAAAGACATGACGGTGTACTCGTAAAGGCCATAACGAGTAGTGACGCCGTCTTCGGAATATCCTCAGCCCTGATCCGGACCTGATGATACCCCAATCTCAAGTCAATCTTGGAGAACACACAGGCTCCAGTCAACTGGTCAAAGAGATCATCAATACGAGGCAAAGGATACTTGTTCTTCACCGTCACTTCATTAAGCGGACGGTAATCAACACACATACGCAGGGTCTTGTCCTTCTTCACAAAAATAACCGGACAACCCCAAGGAGATGAGCTTGGACGGATGAAACCTTTTGCTTGAAGCTCACCCAACCGCTTCTTCAGCTCCTCCAACTCATTAGGAGGCATTCGGTACGGCGCCTTTGAAATTGGAGCGGTACCGGGCAACAACTCAATAACAAACTCCAAGTCTCGGATCGAGGCATGCGAGCAAATCTTGTGGAAGACATCCACAAAGTCTGGCATGTGGGCATATCCGAATCTCCATGGTGGCTTAGCTTCAAGGGCACAAAGATGTGGCCCCTGCAGATTGCGGTGAAATCCCAACTTGCTCGCTTTGAGGACTAGTGAGAAAACCATCTTCCCGCACAATCGATTTGCCCCAAGTGTTGGGACAACCAATCCATACCAAGAATCACATCCAGCGCTACGAGTCAAGTAAGATGAGGTTCGCCAGAATTCCACTCCTTCAATATTAATGGGAACACCCGGCATTCTTGATCGACTCTCATTTCCGCTCCCGAGAGCGAATAAGCAAAGGAATCCCAAAGGAACAAAGTGAAGGTCACAATCAGCAGCAAATGATCTCGAAATAAAGGAATGCGATGCTCGAGTCAAACAATCTGCGGCGGGACGATAACTAACAAGGAACGCATTACCTAACACAACGTCGGGTCAGAATGTGACCCTAAGTTAGGGTTTATGTTTCAAATGTAAAATTTTGAGGAGAAATAAAAACTTTGCTGTCTCATCAAATCATTTGGAAGTTTTCCAAATTTTCCTAGCAATTTCAATTTTTTGAATTTAATTCTTGTGATTGGAAATTGTTGTCAGCAAATTCCTAGCCTTCAAGCTTGTGATCATCCTCTACAAATAATTTTCCTATCATCTTGATCATCCTATCTACTTCCCTGAATTATTTCACAATTTTTAGATTTTATTTTCTATTTCAAATGGCCAAGTCAAACTAGTTTGAATTTCTGGTCAAACCCTAGGTCAGCAGCTTGTGAATTTTCTGCAGAACAATGCATTCCATAAAAAGTTCTGGAAAATTTATACAATGTTTTTCTCTGTCCCTAGTACCTACCATAAAAATTTCGGAATTTTTGGAGCTCGGGAACTACCTCTAAAAATTCTCCAAACTCTCTCAGCCTTTTAAAACTCCAAATCAGTATTCATTGTTCATCGGGCTAGAACCCGAGCCCGACTTGAACCCCGACCGAACCAATCATTTCGGCTGAACCCAACCGCGTCCGACCGAGCCTTAGCCAAGCCCCGACCGCGCCGTTTTGCTTCTGGTCTGGCTCAACCGCCTCGCCCGAGTCGCTCGTTTCTTTCGGCGACGGCGCGCCCCACTGCGAGTCCTCCCGCCACGTCATTGCGCCGGCTCCGCGCGCACCGCCGCGCCGCGCTCTCGCCGGCTTCGCCGCCCGCATGCACGCTGCCACCTCGCCTCACCGGTCTTTTCACCGCACTACCGCCTCCACCTCGCTGCCTCCGTCTTCCCCCTTCTTAAGCAGTCGAGCACTCTTCTTTTCTCGGTTTCTTTCTCCGCCTCTGTCCACTTCCGCCGCGGGCTCGAGAGCCGAGCGTCGCCGCGCGCCGCTCGAAGGCGTTTGGCCGCCCGGTGATCTCGGTCATCGCCGATAAGCGTCACGGTGTGCCTAGCACCCGTGAAGCGAACCCTCAAGAAATTCGGAGTCTCGTCCTTTGTGGAGCGCGCGCCACTTCTTCTCCAAGTCCGGCCGAAACCGCCTCTTCCGCCGGCGCGTCTTCTCCGGTGAGCTCCAGCTCGATTCTTCGCTCGGTGAGCATCGCCTGGACTCCACCTTCCTTCTCCGCTCACTCACACGTCCCCTCGTTCACCTCAGGCTCCTGTCGTCGTTGACCGCCTTGCGCCGCCGCAGGCTCTCGTCGCCGGGCCACTCCGACTACCCTCCGTCATCGGCAATTTCCCCGGTGAGTTCCTGGAGCCTCACTGATGCTCATGCGCGCACTAGTTTTCATCGTCTTCCTCTCAGTGCGATCGCACCTTGTCACCCCCATCGCTGGCGCCGAGCTCGTCGCTGCGCCGCCTCGGTGCATCTCATTGCCTCGAGACCACCTTGGCTTCAGCGGTTCTCCAACAACCCATTTTGGCCGTCGCACAGCCCGCGCCGCCAATCCTTCGCCGGCGACGACTTCCAGGTCCAGCGCCGCCCGAGCTCCTCTGTTCTTCGGTTTTGCCCTCTGCTGTTTCACTGTTAGTGGGGCCCACTCCCTTAAAACCTGTTTATTAGTTGTTAAACATGTTTGTGATTGTTCATTAGTTCAAGCTCTTGTATGATCAAGTTTTGGGTTTGAGGTTAGAAGCAAGTAGTTGCTAGTCCCTGTATGTTTTTCTCTGTTGTCAGTTACTGAACTTGGTAGATTGGCTTGCTTTTCAAATTATGTTAGTGCTTGATGGTTCCCCTAGTAGTTGGGGTTAGCATGAATGAAGTCGTTTGGTTAATATTTATAGGTTTCATTTCTTGTGGCTTGTATGATTAAGGAAGATGTAGTTGAACTGGTGTTGTCTCTGTACTTTTGATTTATCAGTGTAGTAAGATTTGGAGTAGTAGCATGCTGAATTTTGATAACCTTACAATATGTTGGTATGATGCTTAGGTGTGTAGTAGCTGAAATGTTATTCAAACCCAAACTTAATTAGAAAATGTCTTAGCGTCTATTAGTTGATTGATAAGATAGTAATTGTCTTCTTGAAGCACATTGTAGGCCTAAATGAAGTCATATCGATAATGGTGGCATTAGAATAGCTAGTTACTTCTATTGTGTTATTCGATGCTTAGTTAATAGATGTGCACACAATCACCATCAAAGTGCATCGAAAGATTAAAACATATCGAGGATTGATTTTGTGGTTAACTTGGTAAATAAGTGAGTGGGTAGATCTATCACATGAAAGCATGTCTAATTTGAAACATCTCTGTGTGACTATTTTGTTATTCCTTTTTGTGATGGTCTAGTTTCTGTGTATGAATTTGTGTTTGTATTTGAATGTTTGAGTTTTGCCGGTGCTATTCGTTCTTATTCGCTATTATTTGTTCAATCGTTAGGCTTCGACATTTGCGGTAACCCTGAGAACGATCCTCTGCAACAGGTTGAGCTTATTGAGCAGCAGCCACCAGGCAAGCAGTTTGATCATGTTAATCCCAGTATTTTAAAATCTAATATTTTGTTTCAGCTATATGTATGCATTGCTTAATTTGTGTTAAATTGATTAGTTAAATCCGTAGCTGCATATCCTTTAGGTGAAATATTGATCTCTACTACCTGAGCCTAGGTTACTTGCTATGATTAGAGTTCGTTGGATGAACTCTTATCACTTAGTAGTTTACGTGTTCAGATGCTTAGCCATGCTTAGCTTCCGGTAGAATTGGGCGATTATCGACTTAGTCGATAATCTTGATCATGAAATTATTATTGTTCTTATGCCTTGTAATTTACAAATCTAAAAATGAAAACAAAATAAAAATGATTTAGACTTTGGCACAATGGTAAGATTGGTGTGATCTGTTGGGTGTGACTGGAAAGGTGCCCGGGTCAATTAAGGACCGAACATCTTGTGAGTACCTGTTATCCAGGCATTTCGGCGTGCTAACCACACTAGAGTATATGGGACCTCTCTTGACCTAGTACTTTGGCGTGTATTCGCTCCGGTCGCAGGAGGTCGCGGGAGGATGGTGTTGGGAGCATGGTAGTTGTCCAAAAGCTTTACCCGCAAAGGTAGTTGTCTTTTCGGCTTTACCATGTAAGCGTATGGATTTCTATCCATACGAGCGGCTCGTAGTTAATACACAAGATTGGAAAAAGTCTCGTAGGACTTAGTGTGCCAGCATACCTTGGTAGTGTGCTTTGGCTTAAAGGCGATGCGAAGTGTGGAGTGCAGTGGTACACCTGCAGGTTTAAAACTATTCGAATAGCCTCGTCCTAGGTGATGGACACGCTTGGGTAAGCTTTTCAAGAGTTAGGCGCAACCGTTTAAATTAAAACTTGTGGGTGGTGCAGTGCGGGGTTCGTGCTATCGTTGTGGTGACTATTGGGATAGTCACTTCCAGTGGTTACTTGTATCTATCTTTATGTTCTGTTATTTCAATCTTAAAAATGAATTGCAAACTTGCCTTTAAAGCGTATTACATTATTGCAAATAAAGTTGGCTTTATGCAAATGAAACATATGGCCTCCACGAGATAAGCTGCATGTAGCATATGAATAGGTGCGCTAGTTCACACGTCGGTCTTGCAGTACAAAGACAATCTTTGTACTCGGATGCTTTGCTTAATGTTTTTGTTGCGAGAGGAAGAAGGTGAGCCCCAAGGGCCTCACTTTTGTGAGTTGTCTTTGCCGCTCGTGTTGGACGACTAGGCTTGGCGGTCGGTCGAGATGCCTTGTGGGTTGAAGGCACAGCGATTGGCTTTGTTTATAGCCATCTTATGGCACTTTTGCTTCATTGTCTTCTTTCGATTATTTTTGTATCTTGTGGCGATCGGCCATTTATGTAATAACTCTTCATTTGTTACTTTACATTTAGTAGTGTAATGTTTGGACTCTATGTTTGGAATGGAGTTGATGCATAATTTTGTTGTGAGTGTGTATACCGCTTTCAGGAAGTATACATATCTCGAGACTCGATTTATTTGAGTTGTGATGCTAGGACCGGTGGTTGGTTAAGCATTACAAGCCAAATAAATTGGGGTCCTCACAAAGTTGGTATCGAGCCATTCGACCGTAGTAACAAGCATAGTCGTCCTTAGGATATTTTGAAAAGGTTTATTTTCAAAGTGTAAAAAGGGTTTATGAAAACCTAGGCAAATTCTCAGATTTTACTCTTTACCTATCTTAGCCTTCCACTCTCATCTTACTCTAATTTGAGTTTAAAAACTTTGTTTCTCTCTTTCCTTTCAAAAGATAGTTACTACCGGTGGAATTAGTCTTTGGGAGAACCATGAAGATTAATCCGACTAAAACTTGTGGGGACAATAGGGTAAGATGTAAAGGGAGTTAGTATGTGTCGATCTTTCTTTGGTTGGACTTTACCCTGCTTTATGTTTGTTTTTGGACTATTTTGGTGAAGTTTGGGTCTCTTGTTCTTAGACTTGTTGCTAACCTATCCTAGTGAAACAGGATGGCTGGGAGGACGCGAGGCAGTCAGCCGGCTGGTCATCATGAGGAGCTTCCCCCTCCCCCAACCATGGCTGAGGTTCTCGCTCAGATCGAGCGAAATCGCATGGACCAAACGCGCATCTTGGAGGTTATTCCTAGGAATACCTCCACTCCTGCCGGTGGTGGCGGGCACGGACTCGCGGGGACTTGCGAGTTCCTCCGTCGCGCTGACCGCCGACTTTCTCCGCTCGAGGACCCTCGATGCGGATGATTGGCTGCGCATGGTTGGCGAAAGCTCAACATAGCTCGATGCGAGCGCGAGGATAAGGCACTCTTCGCGTCCCACCGGCTTGAGGCGCGGCACTCTCATGGTGGGAGAACTATCTCGCTATGCAGCCCGCGCGAATGTGGTCGCGTGGGAGGAGTTGGATCGGCTTTCCTCGGGCCCACATCACGATGGCACGATGAAGTGAAGAAGAAGGAGTTTCGCGCTCAAACAAGGGCACAAGTGCGTGACGGAGTACCTCTACGAGTTTAATCATCGGCTCGTTATGCTCGGGTGAGGTGGCCTCGATGAGGCCAGCGGCAGAGAAGTTTATGGATGGCTTGTCAGAGGTGCTGCGGGATAAGCTATCTATTGTGGACTTCTCGACTTTTCGGCCTTGGTAGATAAGGCCATTGTTCTTGAGCATAAGGCTAAAGCGCTGGGTGAGTCCATAGCGCAAGTGGGAGGCGCATCGGTCTACTCACACCGGCCTCACTCGTCCGGGTGGGCGGCACGAGGACCCGTTCCTTTGCTCCACCAGCACCGAGGCCATCAGCGCCAGTTCCTCGTCCATCGCAGGCCGTGTTTCAGCCACGTGGGCCTGCGATCCAGCAGCAGAGTGGCCTCCGCAATCCGGCGGCCGAGGTTACTTGTTTCCGTTGTCACCAAAGGGCCATTATGCAAATTCTTGCCTCGAGTGTTGCAGCGGCCCTCGCCCTAATGGAGGACGCGGGCGGGAGTGGTCACCCACCTAACGGAAGATGATCCGAAGACCCGAGTGCGGCGCGGTCGAGTCAACCATCTTTGGTGAGGAGGCTCGGGAGGCGCGGATGTTGTGATGGGTACACTTCTTGTCAATTCTCGTCTGTTTGAAGTATTATTTGATTACGGAGCATCACATTCTTTTATTTCAAGATCATTTGCTGCTACTAGTGGTCTTCACTTGTGTTCCTTTGGGAGTTCCTTTGCTTATCCGCTCTCAGGGTCGGAAATGAGGGTGATTCTGATGTCGGGGTGTTCCTATTATAGTCAAAGGAGTGGGATTCTGGCAAATCTCATCTGCTCAACTCAGTGAGCTGGATGTAATTCTTGGCATGGATTGGTTGTCCCAACACTTGGTACAGATCGATTGTGCCAAGAAGATGGTTTCCTCACCAACCTTTATGGCGAGCAGTCGGTTTTTCTCATGTTGCAAGGGTCGCACCTTTGTGCACTTGTAGCAAAGCCACTTTGAAGATTCGGAGGTTCCCACTTGTTGGTGAGTTTGAGGATGTTTTCACGATGATTTACAGGATGCCTCGATTCGAGACCTTGAGTTTGTCATTGAGTTGCTGCCCGTATCGCTCCTATCTCGAGGCGCGTATCGGATGCCTCCTAATGAGTTAGAAGAATTGAAGAAGTAGCTTGGTGAGCTTGAGGCAAAGGGTTTCATCCGTCCCAGTTCATCACCTTGGGGTTGTCCGGTGATCTTTGTGAAGAAGAAGGACAAGACTTTGCGCATGTGCGTTGATTACCGTCCTCTCAATGAGGTGACGGTGAAGAACAAATATCCCTTGCCCGCATTGATGATCTGTTTGATCGGTTGGTCGGAGCTCGGTGTTCTCAAGATTGACTGAGATTGGGGTATCATCAGTCGAGGATCGGATCGAGGATATTAGAAGGCGGCTTTCACTACTCGTTATGGCACATGCGAGTACACCGTCATGTCTTTCGGCTTAACCAATGCTCCGACTTTGTTCATGAACCTTATGAATTCTGTATTCATGGAGTATTTGGATAAATTTGTGGTGGTCTTCATTGATGATATTCTTATCTATACCAAGGCGAAGAAGAGCATCTTGAGCATCTGAAGATAGTTTTGGGCAAGCTGCGGGAGCACCATCTGTATGCGAAGTTCAGCAAATGCGAGTTCTGGTTGAAGGAAGTGACATTCTTGGGCCATGTTCTTTCAGCTGGAGGCGTAGCTGTAGATCCCAGCAAGGTCAGCGATGTTCTATCTTGGGGTCAGCCCAAGTCAGTCACCGATGTGCGGAGTTTTCTCGGTTTAGCGGGCTACTACCGCCGCTTTATCGAGAACTTCTCCAAGATCGCAAAGCCAATGACTGAATTGCTCAAGAAGGACAAGAAGTTTGTGTTGTCCTCTGCTTGTAATGAGAGTTTTCAGAAGCTCAAACAGCGATCGACTTCAGCTCCAGTTCTTGCTCTTCCTGATGTCCACAAGAGCTTCGATATCTATTGTGATGCCTCTCGTCAAGGACTCGGATGTGTTCTTATGCAGGAAGGCAAGGCAGTTGCCTATGCATCGAGGCGATTGAGACCTCATGAGCTCAACTATCCACCCATGATTTAGAGCTTGCTGCGAGAGTTCATGCACTCAAGATTTGGCGGCATTACGATCGGCAACGCGTGAGGTGTATTCGATCACAAGAGCTTGAAATACTTGTTCACCGACCAGATCTCGAACCTCAGGTAGAGGAGATGGTTGAAATTGATCAAAGATTATGATATGGGTATTCGGTATCATCCTGGCAAGGCCAATGTGGTTGCTGATGCACTTAGCCGAAAGGTGTATTGCAATACTTTGATGGTCCAAGAGCGACAACGGCACTTCTTGCTGAATTTCAGCGTCTCAACTTGGGTTTGGTTGAGTATGGTTCCCTTGCTGCCTTGGTTGTGCAACCAACCTTGGTGGATCAAATCAAGGCGGCACAACAATCAGATGATGGGGTGAGTAAAATCAAGCAGAACATCAAGGATGGATCAGCCAAGTGTTTCACAGAAGATGAACATGGTGTTGTGTGGTTTGGGCACCGTCTCGTGGTCCCAAAGGTCCCAGAGTTGCGGGATTTGATTCTCCATGAGGCCCATGATTCGCCTTTGTCCATCCATCCCGGGGCCACCAAAATGTACCAAGATCTGCGTCAGAGATTCTGGTGGACTCGCATGAAGCGTGAGAATGCGAGTTCGTTGCGGATCACGGCGTATCTTTGTCGTGTCAAGGCCGAGCATCGGCGCCAGCAGTCTTCTTCACCCTTGCCTATAGGAGTGGAAGTGGGATTACGTGGGCATGGATTTCATCAACTGGGCTACCCGTACTTCTTCGGGAAGGATGCTATCGGGTGGTTATTGACCGGTTGACAAAGGTAGCACACTTTTGCCGGTCGCGTACCACCCTCGATGTCGATAAATTGGCGGATCTCTATATCTCCCGCATCGTGAGCTTACATGGTGTGCCACGAACGATTGTGTCAGATCGTGGTTCTCTCTTCACCTCTCGGTTTTGGCACAGTCTGCAGGAGGCCATGGGGACCCGTCTTTCTTTCAGCTCAGCCTACCATCCTCAGACTGATGGTCAGACGGAGCGAGTCAATCAGGTGCTTGAAGATATGCTCCGTGCTTGCATTCTTTCCTATGGGAAGAATTGGGAGAAGTGCCTACCGCTTGCCGAGTTCTCCTACAACAACATCTTCCAGGCTAGTCTGGGTATGACACCGTTTGAGGCTTTGTATGGGAGGCGTGCGAGAACCCCATTGAGCTGGTCGAACCGGGAGAGCGGTTCTTTGGCGATTCCATCAATGAGGTGAAAGTCAAGTGCGATTGATTCGTGAGCACTTGCGTGTAGCCGATCGAATGTAAGAGCTATGCCGTCGGCGTCGCCGTGAGTGAGTTTCGGCCAATGACTTTGTGTATCTCAAAGTCTCACCTTTGAAGGGACATCAGCGTTTTGGTGTCAAGGGCAAATTGGCTCCTCGGTATGTCGGGCCTTATCGCGTCATCAAGAAAGTGGGGCCGTTGCATACCGATTGGAGTTGCCGGCTACACTTGAGGGTGCATGATGTTTTCCATGTATCGCAATTGAAGAAATGCCTCCGCGTTCGGTGGAGGAAGCGCCATTGGAAAATATCGATGTGCGGGAAAATCGTCTTATCGTGAGCACCCGTTCGTATCCTCGAAGAAGTGAGCGCAGAACAAGGAACCGTGTGATCAAGTTCCTTAGAATTCAGTGGTCGAACCACTCGAGGATGAAGCCACTTGGGAGCGGGAAGATCGTCTCGGCGGACTACCCATCTTTTTCTCCGGTGATCGAATCTGGGCGAGATTCTGTAAGGGGGAGATTTGTAACAGCCCTAAGTTAGGGTTTATGTTTCAAATGTAAAATTTTGAGGAGAAATAAAAACTTTTGCTGTCTCATCAAATCATTTGGAAGTTTTCCAAATTTTCCTAGCAATTTCAATTTTTTGAATTTAATTCTTGTGATTGGAAATTGTTGTCAGCAAATTCCTAGCCTTCAAGCTTGTGATCATCCTCTGCAAATAATTTTCCTATCATCTTGATCATCCTATCTACCTCCCTGAATTATTTCACAATTTTTAGATTTTATTTGCTATTTCAAATGGCCAAGTCAAACTAGTTTGAATTTCTGGTCAAACCCTAGGTCAGCAGCTTGTGAATTTTCTGCAGAACAATACATTGCATAAAAAGTTCTGGAAAATTTATGCAATGTTGTTCTCTGTCCCTAGTAGCTACCATAAAAATTTCGGAATTTTTGGAGCTCGGGAACTACCTCTAAAAATTCTCCAAACTCTATCAGTCTTTTAAAACTCCAAATCAGTATTCAACATTGCCGAGCCCGACTTGAACCCGACCAGACCAATCGTTTGGCTGAACCCAACAGCGTCCGACCGAGCTGAGCCAAGCCCGACCGCGCCGTTTTGCTTCTAGTCTGGCTCAACCGCCTCGCCCGAGTCGCTCGTTTCTTTCGGCGGCAGCGGCCCCACTGCGAGTCCTCCCGCCACGTCGCTGCGCCCGGCTCGCGCCACCGCTTCGCCGCATTGTCTCGCCGGCCGCGCCCGCATGCACGCTGCCACCTCGCCTCACCGGTCTTTTCACCGCCCTACCGCCTCCACCTCGCTGCCTCCGTCTTCCCCCTTCTTAAGCAGTCGAGCACTCTTCTTTTCTCGGTTTCTTTCTCCGCCTCTGTCCACTTCCGCCGCGAAGCTCTGAGAGCCGAGAGCGTCGCCGCGCCGCTTCCGAGCGTTTCAGCCACTCCGGTGATCTCCGGTCATCGCCGATAGCGTCACGGTGTGCCTAGCACCCCGTGGAAGCGAACCCCTCAAGAAATTGAGTCTCAGTCCATCGTGGAGCGCGCGCCCCTTCTTCTCCAAGTCCGGCCGAAACCGCCTCTTCCGCAGCCGCGTCTTCTCCGGTGAGCTCCAACTCGATTCTTCGCTCGGTGAGCATCGCCTGGACTACACCTTCCTTCTCCGCTCACTCACACGTCCTCTCGTTCACCTCAGGCTCACGCGTCGTTGGCCGCCTTGCGCCGCCGAGCTCTCATCGCCGGGCCACTCCGACTACCCTCTGTCATCGGCAATTTCCCCGGTGAGTTCCTGGAGCCTCACTGATGCTCATGCGCGCACTAGTTTTCATCGTCTTCCTCTCTGGTGCAGTCGCACCTTGTCACCCCCACTGCCGGCCGCCGAGCTCCGTCGCCGCGCCGCCTCGGTGCATCTCGGTGCCTCGAGACCACCTTGACCAGCGGTTCTCCAACAACCCATTTTGGCCGTCGCACACAAGCACACGCCACTCCTTCGCCGCGGCGACTTCGAGTCAGCGCCGAGCTCCTCTGTTCTTCGGTTTTGCCCTTTGCTGTTTCACTGTCAGTGGGGCCCACTCCCTTAAAACCTATTTATTAGTTGTTAAACATGTTTGTGATTGTTTATTAGTTCAAGCTCTTGTATGATCAAGTTTTGGGTTTGAGGTTAGAAGCAAGTAGTTGCTAGTCCCTGTATGTTTTTCTCTGTTGTCATATTGTGTTTCCTCTGTTGTCAGTTACTGAACTTGGTAGATTGGCTTGCTTTTCAAATTATGTTAGTGCTTGATGGTTCCCCTAGTAGTTGGGGTTAGCATGAATGAAGTCGTTTAGTTAATATTTATAGGTTTCATTTCTTGTGGCTTGTATGATTAAGGAAGATGTAGTTGAACTGGTGTTGTCTCTGTACTTTTGATTTATCAGTGTAGTAAGATTTGGAGTAGTAGCATGCTGAATTTTGATAACCTTACAATATGTTGGTATGATGCTTAGGTGTGTAGTAGCTGAAATGTTATTCAAACCCAAACTTAATTAGAAAATGTCTTAGCGTCTATTAGTTGATTGATAAGATAGTAATTGTCTTCTTGAAGCACATTGTAGGCCTAAATGAAGTCATATCGATAATGGTGGCATTAGAATAGCTAGTTACTTCTATTGTGTTATTCGATGCTTAGTTAATAAATGTGCACACAATCACCATCAAAGTCATCGAAAGATTAAAACATATAAGAGGATTGATTTTGTGGTTAACTTGGTAAATAAGTGAGTGGGTAGATCTATCACATGAAAGCATGTCTAATTTGAAACATCTTTGTAGCGACTATTTTGTTATTCCTTTTTGTGATGGTCTAGCCGTGTATGAATTTGTGTTTGTATTTGAATGTTTGAGTTTTGCGGTGCTATTCGTTCTTATTATTTGTTATTTGTTCAATCGTTAAGCCGACATTTGCGGTAACCACGAGAACGATCCTCTGCATGAGTTGAGCTTATTGAGCGGCGGCGCGGGCAAGCGGTTTGATCATGTTAATCCCAGTATTTTAAAATCTAATATTTTGTTTCAGCTGTATGTATGCATTGCTTAATTTGTGTTAAATTGATTAGTTAAATCGGTAGCTGCATATCCTGTAGGTGAAATATTGATCTCTACTACCTGAGCCTAAGTTACTTGCTGTGATTAGAGTTCGTTGGATGAACTCTTATCACTTAGTAGTTTACGTGTTCAGATGCTTAGCCATGCTTAGCTTCCGGTAGAATTGGGCGATTATCGACTTAGTCGATAATCTTGATCATGAAATTATTATTGTTCTTATGCCTTGTAATTTACAAATCTAAAAATGAAAACAAAATAAAAATGATTTAGACTTGGGCACAATGGTAAGATTGGTGTGATCTGTTGGGTGTGACTGGAAAGGTGCCCGGGTCAATTAAGGACATAACATCTTGTGAGTACCTGTTATCCAGGCATTTCGGCGTGCTAACCACACTAGAGTATATGGGACCTCTCTTGACCTAGTACTTTGGCGTGTATTAGCTCTGGGTCGCAGGAGGTCGCAGGAGGGATGGTGTTGGGAGCATGGTAGTTGTCCGAAAAGCTTTACCCCGCAAAGGTAGTTGTCTTTTCGGCTTTACCATGTAAGCGTATGGATTTCTATCCATACGAGCGGCTCGTAGTTAATACACAAGATTGGAAAAAGTCTCGTAGGACTTAGCTGTGCCGGCATACCTTCGGTAGTGTGCTTTGGCTTAAAGGCGGTCTAAAGTGTGGGTGTAACAACCCTAAACTTAGGGTTTGTATTTCAAATGTAAATTATGAGGAGAAATAAAAACTTTTGATGCCTCATGAAATCATTTGAGAGTTTCTACAATTTTCCCTAGCAATTTCCAATTTTTAGAATGTAATTCTTGTGATTGGAAATTGTGGTCAGCAAATTCCTAGCTTTCAAACTTGTGATCATCCTCTGAAATTATTTTTCCTATCATCTTGACCATCCTAGCTTCCTCCGTGAATTATTTCACAATTTTTAGATTTTATTTGCTATTTCAAATGCCCAAGTCAAACCAGTTTAGAAATCTGGTCAAACCTCTGGACAACAGCTTGTGAATTTTATTGGGAGAAATCTAGTGCATAAAAACTCCTGGAAAAATTACACAAGGTTGCCCTCTTTTCCAGTAAGCTCCCATAAAAATTTTAGAATTTTTGGAGCTCAGGAGCTACCTCTAAAAATTCCCAAAATCCTCTCTGTCTTTCTAATTCAAATCTGAAATCACTATTCCTCGGGTTCAAACCCCACTTGGGCTCGAGTCCGACCGCACCTAATGGACTCGGTCGCACCGCCTAGTTGCACCGTGCGAGCCCGATGGCTGTCAGCCGTCCGATGAAGATCGAACGGTCCACGTTGCTTGCCTCGTCGACCTGTCCGAATGCATACACCAATCTCAGCCGTCCATCTCAGATCTAGCGATCGACACATTCCTGATTGAGTCAAACCATCTAACTGTGCTGCACCAGACCCCGACTCGAGCCGCTTTGCCACCGTCGCTGACGTGTGGGCCCTCCTTGTCAGTATCGCCCTCGTCTTCTCCGCGGCTCGCCGGAGTTCGCTGGCAAATTCGCATGCATGCCACGCAGCTCGTCGCTGCCACGTTGTGGACGCGTGTCCCTCTCCGGAGAATCGCCAGGAGTCCATCTACCCCCTGAGACCATCCATTCTCCTTCGCGTCCATTCTCATCTTGTCTCGCCCAAATTTCCTTCTCGGCGGAGAAGAACCCGAGTGTAGCGCCGCCCGTGTCGGGCGCCCTCGAGCCCGCGGCGCACCATTGTGATCCTTACTCGACGCCGCCTCCATTTTGCCCATCAGGATCATTGTCGCCTTTGTATCACCCGGCAAGTTCATCGTCTCGCCTCCGGTGATCTTGGTCCTGTAAGCCTTATGGCGTTCTAGTGAGTATCATGCCTCGGCGTTTGGTCCCTTAGGATCGCCTTGATCCACTGAGTCTAATGGAGGTCTTGTTTTGTTCTTTGGTGCATCACCGAGGTAGCGCGACCAGTTCTTCTCCGGGCTCGGTATTTCGCCGCCGCGGTGATTCCAGCCGCCTTAGACCTCCTTCGTCGGCATTATCTAGGGCGTATCCTTCCTGGAGCTGTGGCGATCCCGTGGCGCACCTTCCGGGGTCTTCTCGAAGCTCGCAGCGTCTTCTCCGCGAGCACCGCATCTTCTTCTCCGCCTCCGTTCGCGTCATTTCGCCGCCGCGGCATCCTCGAGTCCCGGTCACCGTCAACAAGTTTGCGAGGTCTTTGCGAACCTGAAGGTATATCTCACTCGCCCTAAGACCTCCTGGTTCGCGAGAACAGTCATGCGGCCGCGCCACCGTCCCCGTGGTCGCCGGTGAGCCGCCGGCAGCGTTAAGGTCTAACCCTACTCTTTAGTGCTAATCGTCTTTTAGTTAGTATCACTGACTTGTGGGCCCTCTCTGTTAATCGCGTTTAGAAATCCTTTAATCCAACCTGTTATGTTATTCTCTTAGTCACTGCCATGTGGGTCCATGCTGTCAGTTGGGGGTTGTGCAGCTTGGATGCTACGTTTTCTCGGTTGGGAAGCGTATTTCTCTGTGAGTATAAGTTAGGAGTGCACTTTGATAAGTCAAAGACGTATTCTTAGAATACGCCTTCGACGTCGCCGTTGGCGCTGCTGGGTCAAGTTTGACCTGGTCGCCGTTTTTCGCGCGGTCCCGCCTGTCAGTGTGTGTGGTTAGCTGATTGTCGGTAGGAAAAGGTTTAGATGCTTTAGTATTTCTGTAATGTATTTTCTGTTGCTCTGTTAATTCAATTAAGCTTAGAAAATTCATAACTAATTCAATTTTTATCTAAATCGCATGAATCCAGTGCTGTTAATTTTCATTTTAAATGTGGTAATTACTAAAATTAGTTTCAACCTTGTATTTATAGCAAAGATCTGTTAATTAGTTAAAGGATGTTTTATGTATCTTCTAAATTAGAAAATGTATATCTCTCTCAATAATTGTCCAAATCCAGTGAAACCAATTCTGAAAAATTTCATTTTTAGTATACTAATTATCAGGATAGGTTTTAGATACTGTTTTTGTTCATGAAAATTTGTTAAGTAATTAACTAGTGTTTTGATGTGTTTTTAGCTTAGAAAATTCATAGAAAATTCTTAATAACTTAAAATGATTTGTTCTCTGTTTCTAAAATTTTGTTATATCTTGCTTAGGTTGCTGTGTGAGTTTGGTATGTTTTGTTGTTGTTGTATGTTTGAGTTTGGTCGGTGTTATTCGTTCTTATTCGCTGTTTTGTTCTATCGTTAGGCTTCGATATTTGCGGCAACCACGAGCGACCCTCATAACAAATTGAGCAACAATGACGAGCAAGCGATTTGATCATGATTAATCCCAGTATTTTAAAGATTAATATTTTGTTTCAACTGTATGTATGCATCGCTTAATTTGTGTTAAAATGGTTAGCTAGACCATGTAGATGCATATCCTGTAGGCAAAATATTGATCTCTACTACCTGAGCCTAGGTTATTTGCTGTGATTAGAGATCGCTGGATAATCTCTTGTCACTTAGTAGATCCGGGTCAATCTGCTTAGACTTGCTTAGCTATCGGTAGAACTGGGCGGTTATCGACTTTAGTCGGTAACCTTGATCACACAAAATCTACTATAACTTTATGTTTCAGCATTTTTGCTATGTTTAATTGCAAAACTAAAGCGAAAACAAAATGATTTAGACTTGGGCACAATGGTAAGGCGGTGTGATCTGTTGGGTGTATTGGAAAGGTGCAGAGTCGATTAAGGACCGAGTTACTTGCGCCACCGTCTCGAGCATTTTGCGTGCTAACCACACTAGAGTATATGGGACCTCTCTTGACCTAGTACTTTGGCGTGTATTGGCTCCGGGTCGTAGGAGGGATGGAGGTGGGAGCATGGTAGTTGTCCAAAAGCTTTATCCCGAGTGGGTAGTTGTCTTTTCGGCTTTACCATGTAAGCGTATGGGTTTCTATCCATACGAGCGGCTCGTAGTTAATACACAATATTGGAAAAGTCTCGTAGGACTTAGCCGTGCCAAACATACCTTGGAAGTGTGTTTTGGCTTAAAGGCGATGCAGTGTGGGTACATTGGTACACCTGCGGGGTTAAAACTATTCGAATAGCCTCGTCCTAGGTTATGGACACGCTCGGATCGCCCCAAGAACTAGACTACAACATTTAAATTAAAACTTGATGGGTGGTGCGAATGGGATTCGTGCTATGTTGTGGTGACTATTGGGATAGTCACTTCTAGGTTGTTTACCTTTACTCTTTTATTATTATTATCCTTCTTGTTATTTCAATCTTAAAAATGAATTGCAAACTTGCCTTTAAATGTATTACCTTATTGCAAATGAAAATTTGGCTTTATGCAAATGAAACATATGGCCTCCACCAAATAAGCTTTGCATGTAGCTTATGAGCAGTGCCGCTAGTTCACACGTCGGTCTTGCGGGTACAAAGACAATCTTTGTACTCGGTGCTTTGCTTAATGTTTTTGTTGCGAGAGGAAGAAGGTGAGCCCAAGGGCCTCACTTCGTGGTGTGTTGCCGTTTGTGGGCGACTAGACTTGGCGGTCGGTCGGATGCCTTGTGGGATGGAGGCACGATTGGCTTTGTTTATAGCCATCTTATGGCACTTTTGCTTCATTGTCGTTCTTGTTTATTTGTGTATCTTGGCACATCGGCCTTTATGCGTAATAACTCTACTATTTGTTTATCTTCCGTTTGGTAGTGTAGTGTTTGGACTCTATGTTTGGAATGGAGTTGGTGTCTAATTTTGTACCGAGGTGTGTATACTACTTTCTGGGAAGTATACATATCTCGAGGATCAGTTTATTTGAATTGTGATGCTAGGACCAGGTGGTTGGTTAAGCATTACAAGCCAAATAAATTGGGGTCCTCACAGTGGGTACAGTGGTACACCCCTGCAGGGTTTAAAACTATTCGAATAGCCTCGTCCTAGGTGATGGACACGCTTGGGTAAGCTTTTCAAGAGTTAGACTACAACCGTTTAAATTAAAACTTGACGGGGGTGATGCAGTGCAGGGGTTCGTGCTATTGTTGTGGTGACTATTGGGATAGTCACTTCAGTGGTTACTTGTATCTATCTTTATGTTCTTGTTATTTCAATCTTAAAAATGAATTGCAAACTTGCCTTTAAAGCAGTATTACATTATTGCAAATAAAGTTGGCTTTATGCAAATGAAACATATGGCCTCCACGAGATAAGCTCGCATGTAGCATATGAATAGGTCTGCTATTTCACACGTCGATCTTGCAGTACAAAGACAATCTTTGTACTCGGATGCTTTGCTTAATGTTTTTGTTGCAGAGGAAGAAGGTGAGCCCCAAGGGCCTCACTTTGTGAGTTGTGCCGCGCCGTGTTGGACGACTAGGCTTGGCGGTCGGTCGGATGCCTTGTGGGTTGAAGGCACACCGATTGGCTTTGTTTATAGCCATCTTATGGCACTTTTGCTTCATTGTCTTCTTTCGATTATTTTTGTATCTTGTGGCGATCGGCCATTGTGCATAATAACTCTTCTATTGTTACTGCATTTAGTAGTGTAATGTTTGGACTCTATGTTTGGAATGGAGTTGATGCATAATTTTGTTGTGAGGTGTGTATCTTGCTTTAGGAAGTATACATATCTCGAGACTCGATTTATTTGATTTGTGATGCTAGGACCGGGTGGTTGGTTAAGCATTACAAGCCAAATAAATTGGGGTCCTCACAGGTGCCTCCTGAGCCTCCTCAGCCGAGATGTGGTTGACTCGACCACTCCCGACACTCGAGTCTTCGGATCACCTTCGGTCGGTGTGTGACCATTCCGCGTCCTCCATTAGGGCGGGGCTGCTCGATCCTCGAGGGCAGCTGCTAGCATAGTGGCCCTTCTTGTTGCGGCGGCGGTAACATCGCGGTGGGTTGCGGGCGCAACTTTCGCCGGGTCGCAGTGCACGGGTCAAACACGGCCTGCGGAGAACGAGCAACCGGCACCGACGGCCTCGGCGGTGGTGAAGCCAAAGCACGAGCCCCTGGTGCTGGCCCAACACGGGGACGAGTGAGGCCGACCTGTGCAGACCGATGGGCCTCCCACTTGCGCTTGCGGGACTCACCCAGCGCCTTCGCCTTGTGCTCGGCGACGATGGCCTTGTCAACCAAGGCTTGGAAGTCAGCAAGTCCACTATAGATAGCTGGTCCTGCAGCTCCTCGGACAAGCCATCCATGAACTTCTCCTGCTTAGCCTCATCAGAGGCCACCTCACCCGGAGCATAACGAGCCAAGTGATTAAACTCGTAAAGATACTCCGATCTGAGACTTGCGCCCGCTAAGCGCAAGAAACTCCTTCTTCTTGAGCTTCATCAGGCCATCGGGAATGTGGGCCCGACGGAAGGCAGATCGAAACTCATCCCACGAGACAACGTGGCCTGCGGGCTGCATGGCGAGAAAGTTCTCCCACCAAGAAAGTGCTGCACCCTCAAGCTGATGGGATGCAAGGAGTGCCCGCTCGCTGCCCGGCGGCGGCGATATTGAGCTTTCGCTCAACAAGACGCAGCCAATCATCCGCGTCCAAAGGATCCTCCGATCGTGAGAAAGTAGGCGGCTGCGTACGGAGAAACTCCGCAAGCCCACCACGAGACTGGTGGCCACCACCTCCAGATCCTGAAGCACCAGCGGGAGTGGAGGTGTTCCTCGTAATGACCTCCAAGATCCGGGTCTGGTCCATGCGATTCCGCTCGATCTGAGCGAGAACCTCGACCATGGTGAGGAGGAGGAAACTCCTCATCGAAACGGTAGGTGGCTATTGTGAGTGGTTCTTGCCATCCTGTTCCACAAAAATAGGTTAAACACAACTCCGGAACAGGAGACAAAGAAAACAACTAACCACTAGACAAAACAATCTTTTAAAAGCTCAAGTAACAACATAAAACTGCAGCAAAATCACAAAGATAACAACCATCTTCCTCTTATGACTAACTCGTATTAAAGAACGAGTAATCAATTTTCAGGAAGACAAATTTCAGAATATTAACTTCTGTTCGAAAACAGCTAGGAAACAGGGTGAAGAATTAGCTAAAGAAAGGTTAGATACTTAGCTAACTCATATCACTTCTTACCCCTTTCATTCCCACAAATTTTAGTTGACTTAACCTCTCATTTCAGCACCTTCTACTAATTAAATGCTAGCTGTCCAGAAATTTTCTTGCTTGCTGTCCAGATTTTCTTTTCAAGCCTCTGGCCGAAATTTGTAGCTTCCATGTGAGGACCCCGGTTTATTCGGCTTGCACTGTTTAACCATCCACTTGGTCCTAACAGTACAAATCAAATAAACCAAGCCTCGAGATATGTATACTTCCCAGTGCAGATATACACCCGTTACAAAATCATGCATCAATTCCATTCATACACATAGAGCCAAGCAAAAGCAACAAGCGAAAGACATAGATAATATAAAGAGAGTTATTACAAAGAGAGGCCCACAGGCCAAAAGTCATACAAATAAGTAAATACACAATGAAGCAAAATGGCCATAAGATGGCGATAAACAAAAGCCAATCGGTGTGCCTTTACCCACAAGGCGACCAACCGGACCGCCAAGCTAATCGCCCTGCAGGCAGCGCGCAACACAACTCACAAAAGTGAGGCCCTTGGGGCTCACCTTCTTCCTCTGCAACAATTAATATTAAGCAAAGCATATGAGTACAAAACTTGTTTTTGTACTGCAAAACTGACGTGTGAGATAACAGAACTATAATTAACTACATGCAAGCTTTATTTAAGTGGATGAGGCTCTGGACTTATTTTCACACAAAGCAAGTTTTCATTTGCAATAGGGTAATAGATTCAAAGCAAGTTTGCAATTAACTTTTATTGTTCAAATAAAGAGAGACAATAATAACAATAGATATAGAACAACACCAACCTAGAAGTGACTAACCCATAGTCACCACAACAATAGTATGAAGTACCCTTCATACCACCCGTGTCAAGTTTAAGTTTTTAAAAGGTTGTAGTCTAGTTCTTGTGGGAAATAACCAAGTGTGTCCATAACCTAGGGCGAGGCTATTCGAATAGTTTTAACCTGCAGGGTGTACCAATGTACCCACACGATAGACCGCCTTTCCACCACCACGGTTAGCACACTTCCTTTGGTATGCGGGCATGGCTAAGTCTAACAAGGCGCTTTCCAATGGGCGATGCTAATTAAGAGCCGCAACCCACGGAGAAAGACACATTAGACAGCCTAACCGGCCGCTAATGCTCCCCTCAACACCACAAACAAGAACACACCCACCGACCAGCTCATAATTAACACCCTCCAAAGTACTTAGTCAAGAGAGGTTCCATATCCCCTCGTGTGGTTAGCACGCAATAATTGCTTGGATCAATGGCACAAGTAACTCGGTCCTTAGGGACTTAGGCACCATTCAATCACACCCAACAGATCACCCAACATACCATTGTGCCCAAGCCAAGATATAATTTTGTTTTCAGTTTTGATTTGCAAAATGGTAAAACACAAGGGTTGGACATAATGGAATAATAATAGTATTTGTGTGATCAAGATCACCGACTAAGTCGATGATCGCCCAATGCTACCGATACTAGGCATGGCTAAGCAATATTTATTCGGGATCTACTAAGTGACAAGAGCTCATCCAACGAACTCTAATCACGACAAATAACCTAGGCTCGGTAGTAGAGGATAATCATTTACCTACAGTTATGCAACTAGAGGTCTAACTAATCAATTTAACAACAAAATAGCAATGCATACATAGAAGTTAAACAAAATATTAGACTTTAAAAGTAATGGGATTAATGGGAAATGATCAAACTGCTTGCACGCTTGCTTTGTTGCTCAATTTGTTGCGGAGGGTCGTTCTGGGGTTACCGCAAATGTCGAAGCCTAAGCGAAAGAGCGAAAACAACCAATAAGACGAGCAACACTTAAACAACAGAGCAAGCCAAAAATTATCCAAATGCGACTAAATTTATACACAAGGTAAAATACGAATATACCTAGACATAGAAACTGGAAAAACCTAATTTGGATTTGTGGTGCAAAAGATATCCCCTAAAAACCTATTTTCTACCATAAGTAGCATCAGAGCAAAAATATTTTCTAGAAATATTTTGGAGCTGAAGTTTTTAGGGTGGCTACCTACTGGTGTGGTGATAACCCATATAAAATTTCAGGTCATTTGGAGTTATATTGAAAGAGTTATGATTTGTCTAAATTGTTTAGGTTATTAAACTAAAATATGACCCTTATGATTTCTAAAAACAGAGAAATTTGTGAAACCAATTTTCCTAGCAAATACACTATCAGTGGAAGCTAATCCAATTGGATTCATACAAAAATGATCTATAGATTAAAAGTTATGCATTTTACAAGTTTGCTAAAGTTCTGAAAAACAGTATTAAGTTCATTTGTTTACTATTTTTGAAAATGGTTTTCCAGGTTTTATCTTGGTCTTCAGTTATTTTTCTATTTAATTTCAAGTTATAAGGAAGCTAACAAAATTGGAATCATCTAATTTGGAGCTAAGATGACAAAGATATGAAAATGACAAGACCCTAATGTTCTTCAGTTTTTGGACTTAGCATTTTCGGGGATTTTCCTAACACCCGGAGACGTGGACGATCGAGAGCCGTCGATCTCAGATCGGACGTCCCCGGTTGAACCCGAGCGACACAGGCACTGAGCGCGCAGAAGAGGGCGGCGACGTGGAGAGTTGAGGGCCGTAGATCTCTAGATCGAACGACCAATAATGAGACACGTCGCCCCCGACCTGGAGCTCCGCCCGACAACAGAGAAGTTTCCGGCCGCGAGCTTGCTCGGCTCGTCGCCGGCGAGAATCGCCATGGCGACGCCGGCCAAGGGCCAAAACGGGATCCTAGCACTATTGCGCACCTGATGGCACCAGCGGCGAGGCCAATGGTGACTGACTTGGCGCGCGGCGGCGGCGGCGGGAGGAGTGCTACGGAAACGAAACGACGATATGGCTAAGCTACGCGCAAATGGGCGGGGCAAAGCTATGACAGGTCCTATGGACTTAACGCGACCAACCGAGTCCAAGCGGTAGCCGCGGCGAGCCGAGGCTAACGGCGGCGCGGCGCGACCAAACGAGGAACTATGGCTACGGTGCGGCAAAAGCTAAGCGGAGAAGCTTAAGCTCACGGGGTTCATCAAGACGATAGCGACGGGTTGGGGTGGGCGAAGGATGATCGAGCAGCCGGCGGCGAAGTCCCACGGCGATGAGAAGAGCTTCACCGTGGAGGGGTCAGCACAGGGCAAACTAGCAACACCGGTGGTACCATGAGCCGCAATACCACGAGAAGCTCCAGGAGGCGGTATTGGGAAATGGGGTCTTCTGGCAGAAGAAGAAGGGGGGCGGCGACGCGAGCTCCAAAACTCCAATCCCATTTGCCTCAGAGGAAACCCAAAATAGAGTGAGGTTAAGCACCACGAGGTAAAAGGAAGGAGCGGGAGGAAGAATCGGGGCGAGGGAGCCACTGGAGCACCGTCGGCGACAGGAGCTCCAAGCTCGGCAATGGCGGAAATGGGCGCTGGGGTGGTATGGGCTCGCTCAAGCTCAGAGGGTGCAAGAGAGAGCTGCGGGGAGAGGAAAGGAAGCCAACGGAGGTGACCAGGGGCTTAAGTAGGCACGAGAGCACGAGCACCGTTGCTCGCCTCGGGTTCTGCTGCCGCCACGATCGCCGTGGCGACGGGAGCGATTGAGGCGGCGACTAAGCGGGCGGTGGAGTGACGGGCATTTAATGCGCTGCAGACACCCGTTGCGAGGTCGCCGGATGGGACAAGGCACTGCGCGCCCATGCTCAGCTCCGACATGGCGCTGCGCCGCGCGAGCGAGAGGAAGGCGACGACGGCCAACCGTCCAATTTGCATCCAAGGGTTAGCGTGCGATCGCGTTGAAACGGCATCGGATGAGCGTCGACCGCCCGATTGAAATCCAACGGCTGAGAATCATAGGGCAACCGGAGTTGTCCGAATGCTTACACGAATGAGAGCCGTCCGATGGAGATCTAACGGCTGATGACGCGGGCGCTCGCTCGACCGCGCCGGGTGCAGTTAAGTTGGCTCGGTCGAGTCAAGTGACTCGAGCCCGAGCCTGACTCGCACCCGAGGAACAGTGCAAACCAGTTAGGTTTTGATTTTTGAACTGAAACTTTAAGGATTTAATTGAGGCATCAAACCAACTCCAAAATTTATGAAATTTTAACTGGAGGTTCCTGACCTTAGGGTTAACCTTTCATAAAATTTCCAGAGATTTTTGTGCACTGAAATTTTCTCCAGAAATTCAGAAGGTGATTTCAGAGGTTTGACCAAGGTTTGACTTGCCTCTAAAATATTTCAAATAATTTCCAAAATTATGAAATAATTCAGAGGTGTTACCAAGCAACCCTAGAACCAGAAAAATTATTACCAAGGGTTTGACACAAGATTTCACCTGAAGGTTTTGACTTGAGATAAATGAGGATTTTGATTTTGAATTTCCCAAAATTCCTTTACAAGAATTTGAGAAAAGTTTCAAGAGTAAAAGGATGAAGGAAAAGTTTTAATTTACCCTCATTTTATTATATTTGAAACACAAGCCAAAATGGGGATGTTACAAACCTCCCCCTTACAAAAATCTCGTCCCGAGATTTGGTTCACTCGGAAAAGAAAGAGGGTAGTGCAGACGAAGACGATCCTGCCGCTCCCAAGTAGCCTCATCCTCGGAATGGTTTGACCATTGAACTTTAAGGAACTTGATGGTCTTGTTCCTTGTTCTTCGCTCACCTCCTCGAGTATGCGAACAAGGTGCTCGCGATAGGTCAAATCCTCTGAACATCAAGAGTCTCCAACAGACTTCTCTGTTGGAACACGGAGGCACTTCTTAGGCGGGACACATGGAACACATCATGTACTCCGCAAGTGCAGCGAGCAACTCCAACTTGTAGGCAACAGCTCCCTTCTTCTCGATAATACGGTATGGACCGACATATCGAGGAGCTAACTGCCCTTGACACCAAAATGCGGTGACCCTTTAGAGGAGAAACCTTGAGGTAGCGAAGTCATTGGGCTCAAAGCTCAACTCACGGCGGCGGCGATCCGCATAGCTCTTTTGCTTGGATTGAGGCGTGAGTAGCGATCACGAATGAGTGGACTTGCCTCGGCCTCATTAATTGAGTCGGGCCAAAGAAAGGTCTTTCACCGGTCTCGGACCAGTTCAACGAGGTTCTACACTTTTTCCGTATAAGGCCTCAAATGGTGCCATGCCGAGGCGGCTTGGAAGGCGTTGTTATAAGAAAACTCGGCGAATGGCAAGCACTTCTCCCAATACCTCGCATAGGAAAGGACACAAGCTCGTGACATGTCCTCCAAAACGTGGTTGACCCTCTCGGTCCGACCATCCGTTTGGGGTGATATCTTTGTCTTTGAAGAAAACGAGTTCCCATAGCTTCTTGCAAGCTATGCGAAGCTCGAAGTGAAGATGGAACCACGATCGAAATGATCGTCTTGATACCCATGCAAGCTCACGATCTGGCGATATAGAGCTCCGCAAGGTGACCGTGCGAATCTTGGTCTTGGCCGGAAGAAAGTGCGCCACTTTCGTCAACCGGTCAATGATAACCCAAATGGCATCATTGCCCCTCGGTGACCTGGGTAGGCCGGTGATAAAGTCCATCCGGCCGAATCCCACTTCCACTCCGGAATTGGTAAGGGTGGCGATCTGCCGGACGGTGATGCTCGGCCTTGACACGACGACACACGTCGCACTCGGCAACGAACCTTGTGATCTCCCTCTTCATTCGGGTCCACCAAAATCTCTGGCGAAGATCCTGGTACATCTTCGTGGCCCCGGGATGAATAGATAACGGAGAATCGTGGGCTTCGCGGAGGATCAAATCCGCAACTCCATGTCCTTCGGAACCACGGCGTTGCGAACCTCAAGACACCAAGCTCATCTACGGAGAAGCACTTGGTGTTCCATTCTTGACATTTTCCTTGATGCGGTTTACTCCAACATCGATCGCGAGCGGACTGATCCGATCCACCAAGGCCGGTTGTACAACCAAGGCGGCGAGGAACCATGCTCAACCAAACCCAAGTTAAGGCGCTGAAATTCCTCCGTAAGAAGGGGTGAGGGCCTTGGAGCAACAATGCATTGCAATGCGCCTTGCGACTAAGCGCATCCGCAACGACATTGGCCTTGCCGGATGGTAGTGAATACCCATGTCATAGTCCTTGATCAGCTCCAACCATCTCCTTTGCACGAGGTTCAGATCGGTTGGGTGAACAAATACTAAGCTTTTTTATCCGAATACGCCGCAGCGATTCGATTAGGTAATGTCGCCAAATCTTAAGTGCATGGATCACGGCCAACTCCAAGTCATGGGTAGGATAGTTGAGTTCATGAGGTCTCAATTGCCTTGATGCATAGGCCACTACCTTGCCTTCTTGCATAAGGACACAACCGAGGCCTCGGCGAAGCGTCACAAAAGATATCGAAGCCGGCGGACATCGGGAGAACAAGAACGGAGCGGTGGTCAATCGCTTCTAAGCGCTTGAAACTTTCTCGCAATCAGCGGACCACGAGAACTTCTTGTCCTTCTTGAGCAACTCCGTCATCGGCCGCTATCTTGGAGAAGTTCTCGATAAAGCGGCGATAATATCCCGCTAAACCAAGAAAACTCCGAACCGGTGGCCGAAGCGGGTGACTCGTGAAAGCACGTCGCTGATCTTGCTAGGATCCACAGCCTCGCCTCCGTCGAAAGAATATGGCCCAAGAAGGCTACTTCCTTCAACGAAGCGCACTTGCGAACTTCGCATACGGTGGTGCTCATGGCAGCCAACACAAGCCTCAAATGCTCGGTGTGTTCTTCATCGCTCTTGGAGTAGATAAGGATATCATCGATGAAGACCACAACGAACCTATCCAAATACTCCATGAACACCGAATTCATGAGGTTCATGAACAAGGCTGGAGCATTGGTTAAGCCGAATGACATGACGGTATACTCGTACAAGCCATAACGAGTAGAAAAAGCCGTCTTCGGAATATCCTCAGGTCGAATCCGAACCTGATGATATCCCACTCTCAGATCAATCTTGGAGAAAACTCGAGCTCCAGTTAATTGATCGAAGAGATCGTCGATACGGGGCAAAGGGTACTTGTTCTTTACCGTTACTTCATTAAGTGGACGGTAATCAACGCACATGCGCAGCGTCTTGTCCTTTTTCGGGACAAAGATTGCTGAGCATCCCCAAGGAGATGAGCTAGGGCGGATGAAACCCTTCTCTTGAAGCTCACCCAGCTGCTTCTTCAACTCCACCAACTCAATTGGGTCCATCCGGTAAGGCCTCTTCGAGATCGGGCGATGCAGGAACCAACTCAATGACAAACTCGAGGTCTCGAACTGGTGGCATCCCTGGAAGGTCGTCGGGGAAGACATCAACAAAGTCACATACCACTGGGACTTCACTAATATCTAGAGCTGGCTTCGCTTCGAGCGCGAAGAGATGCGGACCTGCAGACCAGCGAAAATCGAACACGCTCGCGGAAGGGACCGTAAGGTAGATAAGCCTCCTAGCGCAATCAATTTGTCCCATGTCTTTGAGACAACCAATCCATGCCTAGGATTACATCTAAGCTCGCCGATCGAAGGAGGATAAGGTTTGCCAAGAATCCTACCCTTCTATCTCAACAGGCATCCCTACACTCGAGACTCGACTCTCAACTCCGAGCGGAGAGCGAATGAGCGGCGGGACCAACAATGGAGCAAAAGAAGACCTCCCACAGCAGACAAAAGACTCGAAACAAGCGAATGAGATGCGTCTGAATCAAACAAAGCAGCGAGGAAAGAGTTAACAGAAAGAGTACCCAACACGACGCGTCGGTGCCTCCTATGCCTCCTCCACGGAGATGAGGTTGACGCGCCACTACCCACGCCTTGGGTAGCGGGGACAACCTTCGATCTCGGGAGGACCACCTCCTGCCCGCGTCCTCCATTAGGGCGAGGGCGCTCGATCTGTTAGGGCAACTATTGGCATAATGCCCTACGGTTGCACGAAAGCAAGTGGCCCGGCAATCGGATTGCGGGGCCACCTGCTGGTTCGCAGCGCACGTGATCGGGCATGGCTGCGGAGGCGAGGGCGGTCTTGGCGGCCTCGGTGGTAGTGAAGCCACGAGCGGGCCCTCGGGCAGGCCCGACACGAGGACGAGAGGCCGGCTGTGCGGACATGGGCCTCCCACTTGCGCTGCGAGACTCGCCCGGCGCCTTGGCCTTGTGCTCGGCAACAATGGCCTTGTCCACCAAGGCACGAAAGTCGCAAAGTCCACAATGGAGAGCTTTGTCTTGCGGCTCCTCGGACAAACCCTCCATGAACTTCTCTGCTTGGCCTCATCGGTGGCCGCCGGATGGAGCATAACGAGCCAAGTGGTTGAACTCGTGCGGTACTCCATCACCGACTTACGCCCTTGCTTGAGAGCGAAACTCCTTCTTCTTGACTTCATCAAGCGGCGCAGGATGTGAGCTCGGCGAACGCCGTCCGAACTCATCCCAAGAGACGGTGTGGCGCGGGCTGCATGGCCAGAAGTTCTCCCACCGGAGAGTGCTGCCCCGAAGGCGATGGGAGGTAAAGAGTGCCCGTCTGGTCGAGCATCGAAAGCGTCGAGCTTACGCTCAACCGACGCAGTCATCCGCGCCCAATGGGTCCTCGGACACGGAAGCGTGAGGGGTGAGTGCGAAGAAATTCAGCAAGGCCCCACGAGGCGATGTCCGCCCCGCCGGATCCCGAGGCACCGGTCGAGGCGGAGGTGTTGCGCGCAATAACATCCAGCAGACCCTCCGTCCTCCGAGCGGTTGCGCTCTATCTCAAGAAGGACCTCACCATGGTCGGAGGAGGCGGAGCTCCTCATCCAAACCAGTGCGACCACGGCCACTACGAGTACCTCCACCATCTGATTCAAGAAATTTAGGTTAGAAACCAAAGCACTAATACTAGAAGTTGATGAAAGCGAAAAGTCGGCGATTAGGGAATGTGACACCACCCTAACCGAAAGCCAAAAACAGCAAGTAAACAAACTTTAAATGTTTCCAAAGAAGCTCCAAAACAGCAAAGAAACTCCAAACCAAGCTCAACTTCTCAATGCCATTAACCCGTATTGAAAGAACGAGCAATGGTTTGAGGAGATAAAAATTTCAGCATACTACAACAAGTCTAACACTACTCGAGAGCAAGGTTAAATCAACGAAATAGGTGTTAGATACTTAGCTAACTAGTATCACATCTTACCCTTTTGTTCCCACAAGTTTTAATTGATTAACCTCTCATTTTCTACCCTATTTAGAACCTTTGAGCCTGCTGTCCGGAAATTGAATGCTCGCTGTCCAGATTTTGCAACCAAGCCTCCTAGCCGAAATCTTCAACTTCGGAAGCTTCAAAATCTTGTAGAGGGCGGCTAACACTTCAATTTGCCAAACTCATTGGTCCCAAAACCCAATTAATCGATAACAACTATCTTTAGAGGGAAAGAGAGGAAAACAACCTCTAAAAATCAAATTAGAGCAAGGTGAGATAGAAAGCTAAGATAGGTAAGGAGTAAAATCTGAGAACTTACTTAAGCTTTCATAAATCATTTGATACTTTGAAATTAAGTTTTCCAAAATATCCTAAGGACGACCAAGCTTGGGTTACTACGGTCGGAATGGCTCTGATACCAACTTTGTGAGGACCCGGTTTATTCGGCTTGCACTGTTTAACAATCCACTTGGTCCTAACAGTACAAATCAAATAAACCAAGCCTCGAGATATGTATACTTCCCAGAATTGCAGTATACACACCCCGTTACAAAATCATGCATCAATTCCATTCATACACATAGAGCCGAAGCAAAAGCAACAATCGAAAGACATAGATAATATAAAAGAGTTATTACAAAAGAGAGGCCCACCACCAAAAGTCATACAAATAAGTAAATACACAATGAAGCAAAATGGCCATAAGATGGCGATAAACAAAAGCCAATCGGTGTGCCTTTACCCACAAGGCAACCAACCGGACCGCCAAACTAATCGCCCTGCACGGCGCAACACAACTCACAAAAGTGAGGCCCTTGGGGCTCACCTTCTTCCTCTGCAACAATTAATATTAAGCAAGCGGATGAGTACAAAACTTGTTTTTGTACTCGCAAGACTGACGTGTGAGATAACAGAACTATAATTAACTACATGCAAGCTTTATTTAAGTGGATGAGGCTTTGGACTTATTTTCAGCACAAAGCAAGTTTTCATTTGCAATAGGGTAATAGATTCAAAGCAAGTTTGCAATTAAATTTTATTGTTCAAATAAAAGAGAGACAATAATAACAATAGATATAGAACAACACCAACCTAGAAGTGACTAACCCATAGTCACCACAACAATAGTATGAAGTACCCCTTCATACCACCCGTGTCAAGTTTAAGTTTTTAAAAGGTTGTAGTCTAGTTCTTGTGGGAAATAACCAAGCGTGTCCATAACCTAGGACGAGGCTATTCGAATAGTTTTAACCCTGCAGGGGTGTACCAATGTACCCACACGATAGACCGCCTTTCCACCAGCCACGGTTAGCACACTTCCTTTGGTATGCATGCATGGCTAAGTCTAACAAGACGCTTTCCAATGGACGATGCTAATTAAGAGCCGCAACCCACGGGAGAAAGACACATTAGACAGCCTAACCGGCCTGCTAATGCTCCCCTCCAACACCACAAACAAGAACACACCCACCGACCAGCTCATAATTAACACCCTCCAAAGTACTTAGTCAAGAGAGGTTCCATATCCCCCTCGTGTGGTTAGCACGCAATAATTGCTTGGATCAATGGCACAAGTAACTCGGTCCTTAGGGACTTAGGCACCATTCCAATCACACCCAACAGATCACCCAACATACCATTGTGCCCAAGCCAAGATATAATTTTTGTTTTCAGTTTTTGATTTGCAAAATGGTAAAACACAAGGGTTGGACATAATGGAATAATAATAGTATTTGTGTGATCAAGATCACCGACTAAGTCGATGATCGCCCAATGCTACCGATACTAGGCATGGCTAAGCAATATTTATTCGGGATCTACTAAGTGACAAGAGCTCATCCAACGAACTCTAATCACAGCAAATAACCTAGGCTCAGGTAGTAGAGGATAATCATTTACCTACAGATTATGCAACTAGAGGTCTAACTAATCAATTTAACAACAAAATAGCAATGCATACATAGAAGTTAAACAAAATATTAGACTTTAAAAGTAATGGGATTAATGGGAAATGATCAAACTGCTTGCCTGCTTGCTGTTGCTCAATTTGTTGCGGAGGGTCGTTCTCGGGGTTACCGCAAATGTCGAAGCCTAAGCGAAAGAGCGAAAACAACCAATAAGACGAGCAACACTTAAACAAAAGAGCAAGCCAAAAATTATCCAAATGCGACTAAATTTATACACAAGGTAAAATACGAATATACCTAGACATAGAAACTGGAAAAACCTAATTTGGATTTGTGGTGCAAAAGATATCCCCTAAAAACCTATTTTCGGCCATAATTAGCACTGTAGCAAAAATATTTTCTAGAAATATTTTGGAGCTGAAGTTTTTAGAGTGGCTACCTACTGGTGTGGTGATAACCCATATAAAATTTCAGGTCATTTGGAGTTATATTGAAAGAGTTATGATTTGTCTAAATTGTTTAGGTTATTAAACTAAAATATGACCCTTATGATTTCTAAAAATAGAGAAATTTGTGAAACCAATTTTCCTAGAAAATATACTATCAGTGGAAGCTAATCCAATTGGATTCATACAAAAATGATCTATAGATTAAAAGTTATGCATTTTACAAGTTTGCTAAAGATCTGAAAAACAGTATTAAGTTCATTTGTTTACTATTTTTGAAAATGGTTTTCCAGGTTTTATCATGGTCTCCAGTTATTTTTCTATTTAAGTTCAAGTTATAAGGAAGCTAACAAAATTGGAATCATCTAATTTGGAGCTAATATGACAAAGATATGAAAATGACAAGACCCTAATGTTCTTCAGTTTTTGGACTTAGCATTTTCGGGGATTTTCCTAACACCCGGAGACGTGGACGATCGAGAGCCGTCGATCTCAGATCGGACGTCCCGGTTGAACCCGAGCGACACGAGCACCGAGCGCGAGAAGAGGGCGGCGGCGTGGAGAGCGAGGCCGTAGATCTCTAGATCGAACGACCGAGCATGAGACACGTCGCTTCGACCGGAGCTCCGCCCGACAACAGAGAAGTTTTGCCGCGAGCTTGCTTGGCTCGTCGCGGCGAGAATCGCCATGGCGACGCCGCCAAGGGCAAAACGGGATCCTAGCACTATTGCGCTTTGATGGCACCAGCGGCGAGGCCAATGGTGACTGACGCGCGCGGTGGCGGCGGCGGAGGAGTGCTACAACCGAAAACGAAAACGACGATATGGCTAAGCTACGCGCAAATGGATGGGTGCAAAAGCTATGACAGGGTCCTATGGACTTAACGCGACCACCCGGAGTCCAAACGGTAGCCGGCGGCGAGCCGGCGGCTAACGGCGGCGGCGGCGCGACCAAAACAGGGAACTATGGCTACGGTGCAGCAAAAGCTAAACGGGGAGAAGCTTAAGCTCACCAGGGGTTCACTGAAGACGATGACGGGGTTGGGGTGGACAAAGGATGATCAGAGCAGCCCGGCGACGAAGTCCCACGGCGATGAGAAGAGCTTCACCGTGGAGGGGTCAACCTGGGCCAAACTAGCAACATCGGGTGGTACCATGAGCTTCGCAATACCACAGAGAAGCTCCAGGAGGCAGGTATTGGGAAATGGGGGTCTTACCGGCACCGGAGAAGAAAAGGGGGCACTGGCGCCGCGAGCTCCAAAACTCAATCCCGCCTGCTCTGAGAGAAACCCAAAATAGAGTGAGGGTTAAGCACCACAGAGGTAAAAGGAAGGAGCAGGAGGAAGAATCGGGGCGAGGGAGCCACTAGAGCACCGTCGGCGACAGGAGCTCCAAGCTCGGCAATGGCGGAAATGGGCGCTGGGGTGGTATGGGCTCGCTCAAGCTCAGAGGGTGCAAGAGAGAGCTGCGGGGAGAGGAAAGGAAGCCAACGGAGGTGACCAGGGGGCTTAAGTAGGCCTGAGGAGCACGAGAGCACCGTTGCTCGCCTCGGGTTCTCGCTGCGCTACGATCGCCGTGAGCAGACGGAGCGATTGAGACGGCGACTAAGCGGGCGGTGGAGTAGCGGGCATTTAATGCGCTGCAGACACCGTTGCGAGGTCGCCGGATGGGACAAGGCGCTGCGCATACGCCACGCTCCGCCATGGCGCTGCGCCGCGCGAGCGAGAGGAAGGCGACGACGGCCAACCGTCCGATTTGCATCCAACGGTTAGCGTGCGACCGCGTTGAAACGGCATCGGATGAGCGTCGACCGCCCGATTGAAATCCAACGGCTGAGAATCATAGGGCAACCGGAGTTGTCCGAATGCTTACACGAATGAGAGCCGTCCGATGGAGATCTAACGGCTGATGACGCGTGCGCTCGCTCGACCACGCCGGGTGCAGTTAAGTTGGCTCGGTCGAGTCAAGTGACTCGAGCCCGAGCCTGACTCGCACCCGAGGAACAGTGCAAACCAGTTAGGTTTTGATTTTTGAACTGAAACTTTGAGGATTTAATTGAGGCATCAAACCAACTCCAAAATTTATGAAATTTTAACTGGAGGTTCCTGACCTTAGGGTTAACCTTTCATAAAATTTCCAGAGATTTTTGTGCACTGAAATTTTCTCCAGAAATTCCAGAAGGTGATTTCAGAGGTTTGACCAAGGTTTGACTTGCCTCTAAAATATTTCAAATAATTTCCAAAAATTATGAAATAATTCAGAGGTGTTACCAAGCAACCCTAGAACCCAGCAAAAATTATTACCAAGGGTTTGACACAAGATTTCACCCAGAAGGTTTTGACTTGAGATAAATGAGGATTTTGATTTTGAATTTCCCAAAATTCCTTTACAAGAATTTCAGAAAAGTTTCAAGAGTAAAAGGATGAAGGAAAAGTTTTAATTTACCCTCATTTTATTACATTTGAAACACAAGCCAAAATGGGGATGTTACATTCCAGTAGCTCCTAATCTTCACAAGACAGCCAACACTTTCGTGTTATAACTCTCATGATTTACCCAAAACCAATCTACTCGATTAACAACTATCTTTTGAAGGAAGGTGAGAGGAAAACTCAGCTTTCAAATTCAGTTCAAAACAAGGTGAGATAAGCAAGCTAAGATAGATAAGGAGTAAAATCTGAGAACTTACTTAAGATTTTCATAAAAGCACTTGTTATTTGGAAAATAAGTCTTTCAAAATATCCTAGGGACGACCAAGCTAGGGGTTTCTACGGTCAGTATGGCTTTGATACCAAACTCTGTGAGACCCCGGTTTATTAAACTTGTAATACTTAACCTTCCTCTGGTTCTAGCATCACAAATAGAATAATCCGCGTCTCGATGAATATGTGCCTCACAGAACAAGCAGCACACATACATCATATCAAAGCATGCATCAATTCCATACAACAGAATATAACAAGTCTACCAAAAGACATACATAATATAAGTTATTACAACACAATGATAGGCCAAATGACATAAGTACCAAATAAGTGACAGTGAAGCAAAGTTGCCATAAGATGGCTTAAACCAAAAGACGACCGGTTAGCCACATAACACCACAGGGCAACCGACCGGGCCGCCAAGCTAATCGCCTTAAAGCGCCACAAAGACAACTCACAAAAGTGAGGTCCATCGGACTCACTATCATCGTCTGCACAACAGAAGCAATGCAGGTGAGTACAAAAATGCACTCGCAAGATTTACGAGTAACAAGCCTATACATAGCTACATGAAAGTTGTATCAAAGGAATATGGTTATATGGTTCTTTGGACGCACAAAGCAAGTTTCATTTGCAATATTGTAATAGATTGAACAGCAGTTTGCAAAATCTGTTTTTAAGCATTTAACTAACAGCGAGTAAACATAAGTAGCAAGTATCCACCTAGAAGTGACTTTCCCCAAAGCAACCACAACATAGCATGAATCCCTGATTCATACCACCATCAAGTTTTAAATTTTTTTAAAAAGGTTGCAGTCTAACTCTTGAAAGACTTCCCCAAGCGTGTCCATAACCTAGGACAAGGCTATTCGAATAGTTTTAATCCCTACAGGGGTGTACCAATGTACCCACACTTCAGACCGCCTTTTTGCCAAGCTATTAAGCACACTTCCTTTGGTATGCCGGCACGGCTAAGTCCTACGAACCCTTTCCAATGGAATATGCTAATCAAGAGACGCACGTATGGGGGTTAATCCTTAGTGATCTGCCGACGAAATATGGATCACAAGGACCCATACGTGGAGCAAGATACACCGCCTCGCGGTGTTCCCCTCCTACAAACGTGTCCATGTTGCATATAATCAAATATGCAACCCACCACGCGACTCATTAATTAACACAACCCAAAGTACTCAACAAGAGAGGTCCCATATCCCTCTAGTGTGGTTAGCACGCACAAATGCTTGGTTTGGTGTAACAAGTAGCTCGGTCCTTAATTGACCCGGGCACCATTCCAATCACACCCAAAAGATCACACCATCTTACCATTGTGCCCAAGTCTAAATTGTTTTCATTTTCAGTTTTAGTTTTGCAATTTAGACAAAGCACAAGTCCAAGTATATCTGATTATAATAGTTTGTGTGATCAAGGTTATCGACAAGTCGATAACCGCCCATTTCTACCGATAACTAAGCATGGCTAAGCATAATGACACGTAAACTACTAAGTGACAAGGGTTCATCCAATGAACCCAAAATCACGACAAGTAATCCTAGGCTCGTGAGTAGAGGATTAAACATTTCCTCGATTATGCAACTCATGGGCCAACTATCGACAATAGTTTAAAACAACATAGCAATGCATACATAGAATTTGCAAGCAATATATTATAATTTGAAAATAGTAGGAACAATATGATCAAATAAATGCTACATCTGCTTGCCTGGCTGAAGTGCAGGAT
Organism: Ampelocalamus luodianensis; assembly: GCA_036346255.1. Classification (NCBI taxonomy): domain Eukaryota; kingdom Viridiplantae; phylum Streptophyta; class Magnoliopsida; order Poales; family Poaceae; genus Ampelocalamus; species Ampelocalamus luodianensis. The sequence continues at coordinate 65,585,083 of CM070620.1, read as the reverse complement.
CTGATGGCTGCTGTGGCTCAATATCAGTAATAAAATTATCTTCGGAACCTAACGCGAAAAGGCGATAAGCAAATAAGAACGAAGAACACCAAATAACTTCAACAGCAAAACACATCCAAATCTAATAAAATTTACACAACAGCTAGGGAATGATTTCAGATAGTGATAGGAACAAGAATCGTGCAATTTGGACTAAGCATGCAAAAGATACGGACAAAATGCTCTTTCTCAGCCTTACAACAACCCAATTAATAATTAGCACTGTTCATGGCGAAATTTTCTATAATGATCTAGGGTCTGAAATTTTTATAGTGGGTAGATTATAACATCCTAATAACAGCAAAGTTGGATTTACTAAATTTGGAGTCATACACATTTACTTATGATTTTTCTAAGTTGTAAATCTAATGCAAGTCATTTTACAGAATTATGAATATGCTCAAATCTTATTCCATATGAAAGTATACTAATAGATGAATTTAACAAAATTGATTTTGCACAAATTGGATTTATACCGAAAAAGATATGCATTTTTCAAGATTAAATCTATTTCTGGAATATTCAAAATGACAGAAATCAAGTTATTTCTAGTTATACAATTTTCTGCTACTGGAACATGCTTAAATCCATTTTTATAATAAACTTAAGTGATAACACAATTTATTACAGTTGGAATTATCTAAAAAACAGTTAAAATGAATTAGCTATGAGTTTCTAAAGTTTTTATATCATTTTCAGTTGTTAACTAACTACTTACCGAAATAGAGACAAACTCAACTAATAGAATAAGACGTGGACACTTATCCACCCTTGATCTAAATCTCACGGCTCACGTGCGTAAAAAACAAGCGACGCATAAACCCCATCGGAGCCCACCGTTGGATCACGATCCAACGGCGCACACGAGTGTATCTAACCGGACAGTGCGGTTGCTTGGGCCAATCTCAGCCGCAGATCGGCAGATGGACGGTCCAGAGCGCACCAACGGTCGGAAGGTCCGATTGCATACAAGATCACAGCCGTTGATCGCAAGATCGACGGTCGAGAATGATCAAGGCATCCGGAGGGTCCGAATGCACTCACGATCAGGGCCGTTGATCAAGGTATCGACGGTGGCTAAAGATTGAAGTTCAAAAGGGATAATGCTGACACGTGGGGCACGCATGTCAGTGACCTTGAGTCACAACCGCGAACGTTTAACCCACGTGCACAGTGCACTGGGCCCACATGTCAAGGACTAAGAGTGGCGGTTTAGGACAGAATTAATGCTTCTAATGATTATCGTTAAACAGACGCTAATGACTTCTGAAATTTGATTTTAACCTCTCGGGCCCACAAGTCAGCGACCCAAAGGTGAATTCCGACAGTGATTAATGCCAACATATTAATTAACCAATGATTAGGTATTAATGATGTCGGAACAGCGCGGGATTGCGCCAGCGGGTGATTTAGGGATGTTGGGCCCACTGGTCAGTGGCTCAATGACAAAGGTTAAGACACAATTAATTAACTAATGATTGGCAATTAATGCGTCCTAACCAAAAGACGAAAACAGGAGCTCTATGCCGGCAAAATACCGAGCGACTTTCACGGCTAATCGCCGGCGACACTGGCCGCGGCGACGACAACCAAGTACTGAAATGGGACCGCAATAGCACTACGAACCTAATGGTGGCATTCTCGCCGGCGGTGAGGGACTAGAACGCCGGCTAGCAGGAAAATGAAAAAGGGAGCTTTACTGCTAAACACGAAAACAGCAACGAGCTCCGCTGCAGTCCAAGGAAGTGGGTGCTAGAGCCTCTAAGTACTAATAAGAAGCTACCTTGATGAAGGGAAGCTTCAAAGATGGCCGGAGATGCTTGATCACGGAGGAAGCTCGCCGGACTTGGAGAAGAAAGATTGAAAATGACACCCTGAGCCAAATGAGCGATACCAAAGCATCAATATAGCTTCATTAAGGTTCACAGAAGCTACATGAGCAAGTAATTAGAAAATGTCGCACTCACCTGAGCTGAGGAAGAAGATGACCAATTTCGGCCGAATTTGAACAAACCCCAAATTGGACAATTCCTGAGAATCAAATCCAAAATTAAGTGAGGGGAAATGTTCAAGATAGTAAAGAGATACGGATAGGGCAAAGAAACATGAAGGAGAACCACTAGAACACCAAGAACACCAATGGAGCTCTTCGGGTCAACAATGGCAACTTGCCATTCTTGAGGTGTTAAGCTCCAATACTGTAAATGGAGCTTGATGGTGGTCTAAAGAAATACCAGGAAGTGATTTGGGTGCTTATATGGCCTTGGAGGCATTAGGGTTTGCACCACAAGCCTTTCGGGCGGCAAAGCACAGAGCACAAGGTGCGGCCGACAAGGATAAAAGATGGTAGACGTGCAATAGGGCATGGCATGGCCGAAGGTGTCTCCCACGACCCTCACTATTGACTAGGGTGGCTGTAGGAAGCATGACAAGACACTGCCATCATCCCTACTGTGCTCGCACGGCCGGAGGTTGAAGATAACCAGCGAACAAGGCTCGGGCGTTCCAAAGCCCTACGATTTAAATCGGACGGCTAAGATAGCGCCACACCTCCGGGCTTTAAAACACAACGAAAAGATTACGAGCCCTAGGATTAGAAATGAACGGCTCAGATTGCCCCACGTCGCGAACGTGGTTTACAACAGAGGGACAAGTGAGCGTTGGATCTTAATCCAACGGCTCTGATTCAAACCAACAACCGGAGGGTCCGAAGGTTTCGGCGCATCAGGGCGGTTGGATGGAGATCTAACGGTCGACATTCAATTAAGCAACCGGAAGGTCCGAATGTTTACACGCGCGCGGGCCGTGTGATTTAGATCCAAAGGCTGAGAATGGACGCGCGTTTTTAAAGAGAGGCTCGGTGCAGTTAGTTGACTGGACCGAGTCAATTGGCTCGAGCCCGAGTCTGACTCGAACCCAAGGCACAGTGAGACTAGGTTTGACTTCAAAATTAGAACAGGGAATTTGAAGGATTTATTTGAGGTAGCAAATTAACTCCAAAAATTATGAAATTTTTACAGGAGCTTGCTAACTCAGATATTAACCTTGTGTAAAATTTTCAGAGGTTTTTATGCTGTGAATAAATCTCCAAAAATTCTGCAAGGCTCTGTTTTAAGGTTTGACTAAACGTCAAACAGGTTTGACTGCCTCTAAAAATATTCAAACAATTTCAAAAAAAAAATTTGTGAAATTTTTCAGAGGGGTCACATACCATCACAGAAACTTAGGAAAAATATTTTCCCAAGATGATCACAATATTTGACAAGATTGTTTTTGGAAAATCAAAGTTTGGATCAAATGGGCTTGTGACAATGTATTTCCATAACTTCTTACAACAGATGTTCAAAGCTTACAGGAAATACATGATGTAAGAAAAAGTTTTAATTTCTACTGATTTTCTTACATTTGAAACACAAGCCCAAAGTTGGGATGTTACACGACCTTACCACGAGGATTATTGTTCCTGAAAGCAATCGAAGCAACTCACAAGAACAAGATAGATGCAATCTGAAATGTATTGCAAATATGGATGAAGCTCACCATGTGGGGTTCTTCAAACCGATAAAGACGAAACTGCAAGTGGCAGAATAATCTAAGAGAAACCAAACCCTAAACTGTGGCGGCTGCTGTATATATATAGGGGGCATGAGGAGGTCGACCTAGGGTTGTGCGGCCAAAGGGAGAGGCATACACAACCTAGGCATTGACCTCGACACGCTTACAAGGCCCTATTAGGCCCAAAACGGTGACGCAGCACCTTATGCTCTTGGCCTGGAAAAGATGGAGTAGACGTGAAACTTGTGACCGAGCTGAAAACGCGAGGAGGAGATCTTGTGCTGATGGACTTCCTTTTCTCGACGCAATCAGAGGGACTTCCTTTTCTTGGGTGCAATCAGCGCAGATGACCAGGACTTGATGGATCCTCCCCATTATTCCTAAGTAACAAAAGATTACAATAATTAGGTAGTATACCATTCTATATAGATAAATTATTAGCACATAGAAACGAGCTCACCTCATAATTTAAGTGACAGGTACGAGCTCTTGTCATAGGACCTTGTAGTTTAGCAACCGAATCTCGAGGATTTTGTGTAGTGCGTGTATCCGAAGAAGTGATGTCCTCAACAATTACCCCAAGCCTGAACTTGCCGCTCCTCGTGAACTTGGAGTTATCGATGAAAGTAGCGTCAAGGAGACATGCCTCACCGTTTTTCAAGCTAAGTTCCAACTCTCCGGTTAGCACCACCCCAACTTTGTCTCGAGGACGTACAATATGTTTGCTGAAATCTTCTGATGTCCAGCCCTCTTCATTTTCTTTGTTGAAGTCGCCGTCATGAACAACAATTTTGATTTTAGCAGAATGAAGGCGATGAGAACTGGAAACTTGCTAATTGTAATCCACCACAGATATCTTCAGAGGATCTCCATTTGCCGCACATATGCCTTTCTTTGTGAAAACTTCATTACTCAAGCTATTCATGAACCTAAGCTTGTATCTTGGAGGCCAGTTCTGAACAGCCAGTGTTCTGCACAAACTTGGAGCGTGACTTAAGAAGCTTGTAAGTGCTTGAGTCACCTCCACTGGTATCCACTTGATGCTTTTGGGACTTTTATGCCCAAATGGTATGTAGAATGGAAAACATAAACAGGTTAGCTTCAACCCATGCGACGAAATTAGAATGTGGTACTGGAAGATCTTTTGATCCCACTTGCCCCTGGTGATTAAACAGAACATCATTCTCATGCTTATGTTGTCGAGTGTGCATCGATGAAGCGCTCTCAACATCCGCTTCTTCTCAAAGATCGACATCCTTGCCACGCAACTTACATAACAGACTTGAGTTTAGGGTCTCAATGAAGCCTGTAAAATTCTTGTACATATCCCCATAACTCTTGGTTTGCTCTTTAGAGAAGAAATCCTTCACCTTGATCTGGACATGATAACGTTCCTTCTATTGTGCCTCAACAACCATGACATCAATGGTAAGGAATTTACCAATCACAAGACATTTCATTAAAATGTGTTTCTTCTTGACCTTCTCATACTGGGCAAACTCAGTAACCAACATAGGTATGGCAACACACAACATTATGATAACTACTGCTATGCCCCCTTGCAATTCCTTCCCATGGAAATATTGCCACTGCACACAATTGAGGAGCACCACACAAGAAAAATCAGAACAGCACACCCCTTGTTGCCTGCTCACCTTGCATGCAAAGTCAAGAACTCCTCCACACTTCAACTGCCTCTCCTCTTGAGTTAGCTTAGTAACATTCCCAATTTGCCACATCTAAGGAAGTGCAAGTGGCAAACCTTGAGCACCCACCACAGAGCAGGACACTAAGCTTCTTAGATGTCCTGGTGGAGGCCACGGTTTCAGCTCAACTGTGAGACCCCGGTTTATTAAACTTGTAATACTTAACCTTCCACTGGTTCTAGTATTACAAATAGAATAATCCGCGTCTCGATGAATATGTGCCTCCTGAACAAGCAAAGACACATACATCAATTCGTGCATGCATCATTTCCATACAATGTAATATAACAAGTCTACCAAAAGACATACATATTATAAGTTATTACAACACAACCAGACCAGCCAAATGACATAAGTACCAAATAAGTAACAATGAAGCAAAGTTGCCATAAGATGGCTCAAACCAAAAGACGACCGGTTAGCCACACAACACCCAGGGCAACCGACCGGGCCGCCAAGCTAATCGCCCATAACCGCCACAAAGACAACTCACAAAAGTGAGGTCCATCGGACTCACTATCATCCTCTGCACAACACAAGCAATGCGGTGAGTACAAAATGTACTCGCAAGACTTACGAGTAGCAAGCCTATACATAGCTACATCAAAGTCGTATTCAAAGGAATGTGGTTATATGGTTCTTTGGGCGCATAAAGCAAGTTTCATTTGCAATATTGTAATAGATTGAGCAGCAGATTATAAAATCCGTTTTAAGCATTTAAATAACAATGAGTAAACATAAGTAACAAGTATCCACCTAGAAGTGACTTTCCCAAAAGTCACCACAACATAGCATGAATCACGATTCATACCACCCAACAAGTTTTAATTTTTAAAAGGTTGTAGTCTAACTCTTGAAAAGCTTATCCAAGCGTGTCCATAACCTAGACGAGGCTATTCGAATAGTTTTAATCCTGCAGGGTGTACCAATGTACCCACACTTGCATCGCCTTTTGCCAAGCTATTAAGCACACTTCCTTTGGTATGCTGGCACGACTAAGTCCTACTGAACCCTTTCCAATGGAATATGCTAATCAAGAGACGACGTATGGGGTTAATCCTTAGTGATCTGCCGACGAAATATGGATCACAAGGACCCATACGTGAAGCAAGATACACCGCCTCGGCTGGTGTTCTCCTCCCTACAACGTGTCCATGTTGCATATAATCAAATATGCAACCCACCACGCGACTCATTAATTAACACAACCCAAAGTCTTGAGCTAAGAGAGGTCCCATATCCTCTAGTGTGGTTAGCACGCATGAATGCTCGGATATGAGATACTCACAAGTAGTTCGGTCCTTAATTGACCGGGCACCATTCAATCACACCCAAAAGATCACACCATCTTACCATTGTGCCCAAGTCTAAATTGTTTTCATTTTCAGTTTTAGTTTTGTAATTTAGACAAAGCACAAGGCTGAAATATACACATAGTAATAGTTTGTGTGATCAAAGTTATCGACTTAGTCGATAATCGCCCATTTCTACCGATAGCTAAGCATGGCTAAGCATAATGACACGTAAACTACTAAGTGACAAGGGTCCATCCAATGAACCCAAAATCACAAAGCAAGTAACCTAGGCTTCAAGAGTAGAGGAATAAACATTTCCTACACGATAATGCATCTAGTAGGCCAACTATCGACAATAGTTTAAAACAACATAGCAATGCATACATAGAATTTGCAAACAATATATTAGAATTTGAAAATAGTAGGAACAATATGATCAAATGAATGCTACATCTGCTTGCCTGGCTGAAGTGCAGAGTCTGATGGTTGCTGTGGCTCAATAACAAGATTAATAATATTGTCTTCGGAACCTAACGCGAAAAGGCGATAAGCAAATAAGAACGAAGAACACCAAATAAATCCCAACAGCAAAACACATCCAAAACTAATAAAATTTCACTACAGCTAGGGAATGATTTTATAAAGTGACAGGAACAAGAATCATGCAATTTGAACTAAGCATGCAAAAGATATGAACATAATTCTCTTTCTCAGCTTTATAACAATCTAATTAATAATTAACACTGTTCATGACGAAATTTTCCAGAATGATCTAAGGTCTGAAATTTTTATAGAAGGTAGATTATGACATCCTAATAACAGCAAAGTTGGATTTACTAAATTTGAAGTTATACATATTTACTTATGATTTTTCTAAGTTGTAAATCTAATACAAATCAGTTTACAGAATTATGAACATGCTCAAATCCTATTTTATATGAAAGTATACTATCATTTAATTTAACAAAGTTGATTTTGCACAAATTGGATTTATACTGAGAAAAGATATGCATTTTTCAAGATTAAAACTATTTCTGGAATATTCAAAATGACAGAAATCGAGTTATTCCTAGTTACACAATTTTCTGCTACTACAACATGCTTAAATCCATTTTTATAATAAACTAAAGTGACAACATAATTTATTACCGTTGGAATTATCTAAAAAGCAGTTAAAATGAATTAGTTATGAGTTTCTAAAGTTTTTACACCATTTTCAGTTGATAAACAAATACTTACCGAAATATAGACAAACTCCAATAAAAGAATAAGACGTGGACAACTCCCAACCCTTGATCTAAAATCCTACGGCTCACGCGCGCCGAAAACAGCGCACGCGCGCCGAATCGAAACGGAGCCCACCGTTGGATCACGATCCAACGGCGCACACGAGTGTATGCATTCGGACGGTGCGGTTGCATACACGATCTCAGCCGTTGATCGAAAGATCGACGGTCGAGAACGATCAAGGCATCCGGAGGGTCCGAATGCACACAGAGATCAGGGCCACAGATCTAAAAATGAACGGTAGATATTGATCGCAGTTCAAAGGGAGATGCTGACATGTGGGACCGCATGTCAGTGACTTCGAGTCACCCACGCGTTGGTTTAACCCACGCACGCAGCACTGGGCCCACTTGTCAGCGACTGAGAGAGACGGTTAAGACCAAATTAATGCCATTAATGATTAACATCAAATAAACACTAATGACTTCTGAAATTTGATTTTAACCCCTCGGGCCCACAAGTCAGCGACCCAGAGGAGATTTCCGACAGGGATTAAATGCCGACATATTCAATTAACCAATGATTAATCTTAATGATGTCGAATAAATGCGGGTTGCACCAGAGAGTGATTTAAGGATGTTGGGCCCACTGGTCAGTGGCTCAACGACAATGATTAAGACATAATTAATAACTAATGATTAGCAATTAATGTGTCCTAATAAGGTGACGAAAACGGGAGCGCTGTGCCGGCAAAACCCGAGTGGTTTCAACGGCAAATCGCCGGCGACACTGGCCGCGGCGGCGCCCACCAAGGACTAAAATGGATTCACAATAGCACAACGAATCTAATGGTAGCATTCTCACCGGCGGTGAGGGACTAGAACGCCGCCAGCGGAAAAAGCAACGGAGCTTCTCGCTAAACACGAAAATCGCGATGAGCTCCACTGCAAGCCTAGAATGCGGGTGCCAAAGTTTCTAAGGACTAATAAGAAGCTACCTGAGGGACGAGAAGCTTCAAAGATGGCCGGAGTTGCTTGATCACGGTGAAAGCTTGCCGGACTTGGAGAAGAAAACCCGAGATGGATTCCCTGAGCCAAATGAGTGATTCCAAAGCATCAGTATAGCTTCATAATGATTCACAGAAGCTACATGAGCAAGTAATTAGAAAATGGAGCACTCACCTGAGCTGAGGAAGAAGATGACCAATTTCGGCCGAATTTGAACAAACCCCAAATTGGACAATTCCTGAGAATCAAATCCAAAATTAAGTGAGGGGAAATGTTCAAGGAAGTAAATAGATAAGGTTAGGGCAAAGAAACGTGAAGGAGGACCACTGGAACACCAAGAACACCAATGGAGCTCCACGGGTCAACAATGGCGATTTGCCATTTTTGAGGTGTTAAGCTCCAATACGGTGAATGAAGCCTGGTGGTGGTCTAAAGAGATACTAGGAAGCATTGAGAGTGCTTATAAAGCCATGAAAGCATTAGGGTTTGCACCACACATCTTTGGGCAAAAAACACGAGCACAAGGTGCGCCGACAAGGAAAAAGGGTGAAGACGTGCATTAGGGCATGGCCTGGCTCAGAGTACCTCCCATACCCCTAAACGTCGGCTAGGGTGGCTTTAGGGAGCAAGAAATGACACTGCCATTACTCCCCCTACAGTGCTCGCACGGCCGGAGGTAGAAGACGACCAGCGAAAAAGACTCGGTGATTCACAGCCGTTGGATGAGACACGGACGGCTGAGATAGTGCCACGCCTACGGGCTTTGATACACAACGGGGAGATTGCGAGCCCTACGATTAGAAACGAACGGCTCAGATAGCCCCACGTCGCAAACGCGGTTTACAACGAAGGGACACGCGGGCGTTGGATCTTAATCCAACGGCTCTGATTCAAAAATGCAACCGGAGGGTCCAAAGGATTCGGGAAATCTCAACGGTTGGCTGGAGATCTAACGGTTGGCATTCGCGCAAGCAACCGGAAGGTCCGAAGGGTTACACGCGCGCGGCCCGTGCGATTTAGATCCAACGGTTGAGATCCAAGGCGCGTTTTAAAGAGTGGCTCGGTGCAGTTAGTTGACTGGACCGAATCAATTGGCTCGAGCCCAAGTCTGACTCGAACCCGAGTAACAGTAAAACCAAGTTTGAGTTTGAAATAAGAACAGAGACTTTGAATGATTTATTTGAGGTAGCAAATTAACTCCAAAAATTATGAAATTTTTACAGGAGCTTGCTAACTCGGATATCAACCTTGTGTAAAATTTTCAGAGGTTTTTATGCTGCGAATAATTCCCCAAAAATTCTGCAAGGCTCTGCTTTAATGTTTGACTGAGAGTCAAACAGGTTTGACTGCCTCTAAAAATATTCAAACAATTTCTAAAAATTGTGAAATTTTTCAGAGGGGTCACATACCATCACAGAGACTTAGGGAAAATATTTCTAGAGGATGATCACAAAATTTGACAAGATTGTTTTTGGAATAACAAGATTTGGATCAACTAGACTTGTGACAATGTATTTCCATAATCCCTTGTACAAGAATTGTTTGGCACAACAGGAAATACATGATGTAAGAAAAAGTTTTAATTTCTACTGATTTTCTTACATTTGAAACACAAGCCCAAGATTGGGATGTTACAAAACCTCCCCCCCCTTACAAGAATCTCGCCCCGAGATTCTGTTTACTCGGAGAAGAAGGATGGGTAATCTGCACGAAGACGATCTTCGCGCTCCCAAGTTGCCTCATCTTCGTAATGGTTTGACCATGAACCTTAAGGAACTTGATGACACGGTTCCTTGTCCTTCGCTCGCATTCTTGAGAATACGAACAAGATGCTCATGATAGGTCAAATTTTCTTGCACATCGAGATTTTCCAACGGAGTTTCCTCAACTGGAACACGGAGGCACTTCTTCAAGTGTGACACATGGAACACGTCGTGCACACCCTCAAGTGAAGCTGGCAACTCCAATCTGTATGCAACGGCTCCAGTTCTCTCGATGATGCGATAAGGCCCAACATATCGAGGAGCTAACTTGCCCTTAACGCCAAAACGCTGATGGCCCTTCAAGGGTGAGACCTTGAGATAAACAAAGTCATTGGACTCAAAGCTCAACTCCCGACGACGACGATCCGCATAGCTCTTTTGCTCGGATCGGCCGCGCGCAAATGCTCACGAATCAGTGGACGACTTTCGCCTCATTGATGGAATCTGGCCCGAAGAACTAACGCCACGATTTCCACCAGTTCAATGGGGTTCTACACTTCCTCCCATACAAAGCCTCAAGCGGTGCCATGCCAAGACTAGCTTGAAATCGTTGTTGTAGGAGAACTCCGCAAACGGCAAGCACTTCTCCCACTTCTTTCCATAGGAAAGAACACGAGCACGAGCATATCTTCCAATACTTGGTTGACTCTCTCCGTCGACCATCGGTTTGAGGATGATAAGCGAATCGAAGAAAGACGTGTACCCATCGCCTTTGCATTATGCCAAAAGCGAGAGGTGAAAAGAGAACCACGATCGACACAATCGCTCGTGGCACACCATGCAAACATACAATGCGAGACACATAGAGGTCCGCCACCGACTAACACCGAGATTGGTACGCCTCGCGCGAAAATGTGCCACCTTTGTCAATCGATCAATGACAACCCGGATAGCATCCTTCCCGTAAGAAGTGCGGGCGCATCGGTGATGAAATCCATACCAACGGAATCCCACTTCCATTCTGGTACTGGCAAAGGCTGAAGAAGGCCCGCTGGACGTTGATGTTCAGCCTTGACACGACAAAGATACGCCGTGACTCGCAACGAACCCGCGATCTCGCGCTTCATGTGAGTCCACCAGAATCTCTGTCGAAGGTCTAGATACACCTTGGTAGCTCCAGGATGGGTAGACAAAGGGGAGTCATGGGCCTCACGGAGAATCAAATCCCGCAATTCCATGACCTTCGGAACCACAAGACGTTGTCCAAACCGCACAACACCGTGCTCATCCTCAGAAAAGCACTTAGCTGTCCCATTCTTGATGCTCTGCTTGATTTGGATCACACCAACATCTGTCTGCTGGGCAGCCTTGATTTGTTCCACCAAAGTCGGTTGCACAACCAAGGTAGCAAGAGAACCATGCTCAATCAATCCCAAATTAAGCCGCTGAAATTCTTCGAGAAGGGTAGGTTGTTGCTCTTGAAGTGACAAGGTATTGCAATACACCTTGCGACTAAGTGCATCCGCAACAACATTAGCCTTGCCCGGATGATACTGAATGCCCATATCATAATCCTTGATCAATTCCAACCATCTCCTCCGCTCGAGGTTCAGATCTGTTGGGTGAACAAATATTTCAAGCTCTTGTGATCGAGAATACACCTCGGCGATTACCAATGAGGTAATGCCGCCAAATCTTGAGTGCATGAACCATCGCACTAACTCCAAATCATGGGTAGGATAATTGAGTTCATGAGGCCTCAACTGCCTCGATGCATAGGCCACAACCTTGCCTTCTTGCATAAGAACACAACCAAGCCCTTGACGAGAGGCATCACAATAAATGTCAAAGCTCTTATGCACATCAGGGAGAACAAGCATCGTGTCGACGTCAATCGCCTTTTGAGTTCTTGAAAACTCAAATCACAAGCAGATGACCACATGAATTTCTTTTCTTTCTTGAGCAATTCGGTCATGGGCTTAGCAATTTTGGAGAAGTTCTCGATAAAGCGGCGGTAGTAGCCCGCTAAACCAAGGAAACTCCTCACATCGGTGGATCGACTTGGCTGCCCCAAGATAGAACATCGCTGACCTTGCTAGGATCTACTGTGACACCACCTGCTGAAAGAACATGGCCCAAGAATGCCACTTCCTTCAACCAGAACTCGCACTTGCTGAACTTGGCATACAGCTGATGCTCACGCAGCTTTCCCAACACAATCCGCAGGTGCTCAGCATGCTCTTCTTCACTCTTGGAGTAGATAAGAATGTCATCAATGAAAACCACAACAAACTTATCCAAATACTCCATGAACACCGAGTTCATAAGATTCATGAACAAAGCTGGAGCATTGGTCAAGCCGAAAGACATGACGGTGTACTCGTAAAGGCCATAACGAGTAGTGAACGCCGTCTTAGGAATATCCTCAGCCCTGATCCGGACTTGATGGTACCCCAATCTCAAGTCAATCTTGGAGAACACACAAGCCCCAGACAACTGGTCAAAGAGATCATCAATACGAGGCAAAGGATATTTGTTTTTCACCGTCACTTCATTAAGCGGACGGTAATCCACACACATACGCAGGGTCTTGTCCTTCTTCTTCACAAAAATAACCGGACAACCCCAAGGAGATGAGCTAGGACGGATGAAGCCTTTTGCTTGAAGCTCACCTAATCGCTTCTTGACTCCTCCAACTCATTAGGAGGCATTCGGTACGGCGCCTTAGAAGTCGGAGCGGTACCGGGCAATAGCTCAATAACAAACTCCAAGTCTCGAACTGGAGGCATACCAGGCAAATCTTCAGGGAAGACATCCACAAAGTCACAAACTGTGGGCACATCCTGAATCTCCATAGCTGGCTTAGCTTCAATGGCACAAAGATGTGGCCCCTGCAGCTGTGGTGAAATCCCAACTTGCTCGCCGGAGGAACTAGTGAGGAAAACCATCTTCCTGGCACAATCGATTTGCCCCAAGTGTTGGGACAACCAATCCATACCAAGAATCACATTCAGACGCGCCGAGTCAAGTAAGATGAGGTTCGCCAAGAATTCCACTCCTTCAATATTAATGGGAACACCCCGGCATTCTTGATCGGCTCTCATTTCCGCTCCCAGAGAGCGAATAAGCAAGGGAATCCCCAAAGGAACAAAGTGAAGGTCACAATCAGCAGCAAAAGATCTCGAAATAAAGGAATGTGAAGCTCTAGAGTCAAACAAGACTGCAGCAGGACGATAACTAACAAGGAACGTACCCAACACAACGTCGGGTGCCTCCTGAGCCTCCTCAGCCGAGATGTGGTTGACTCGACCACTCCCGACACCCGAGTCTTCGGATCACCTTCGGTGGTGTGTGACCATTCCGCGCCCTCCATTAGGACGAGGGGCTGCTCCAATCCTCCGAGGGCAAGCGCTAGCATAGTAGCCCTTCTTGTTGCAAAGCGGCGTGTAACATCGGCCGGGTCAAGTTGCGGAGCGCAACTTTCTCTTGCCAGTCGCAGTGCACGTGTGAGGACTCGGTTTATTCGGCTTGTACTGCTTAACCATCCACTTGGTCCTAACAAGACAAATCAAATAAACTAAGCCTCGAGATATGTATACTTCCTGCACTGCATTATACACACCCGTTACAAAATCATGCATCAATTCCATTCATACACATAGAGCCAAGCAAAAGCAACAACTTAAAGACAGATCATATAAAGAGAGTTATTACAAAAGAGAGGCCGACCGCCAAAAGTCATACAAATAAGTAAATACACAATGAAGCAAAATGGCCATAAGATGGCGATAAACAAAAGCCAATCGGTGTGCCTTTACCCACAAGGCAACCAACCGGACCGCCAAGCTAATCGTCCCTGCAGCGCCGCAACACAACTCACAAAAGTGAGGCCCTTGGGGCTCACCTTCTTCCTCTCGCAACAATTAATATTAAAAAGCGGATGAGTACAAAACGTGTTTTTGTACTCGCAAGACCGACGTGTGAGATAACAGTAACTATAATTAACTACATGCAAGCTTTATTTAAGTGGATGAGGCTCGACTTATTTTCAAAGATAAAGCAAGTTTCCATTTGCAATAAGGTAATAGATTCAAAGCAAGTTTGCAATTAACTTTTATTGTTCAAATAAAAGGGAGACAATTATAACAATAGATAGATGACAACACCAACCTAGAAGTGACTAACCCATAGTCACCACAACAATAGCATGAAGTACCCTTCATACCACCCATGTCAAGTTTAAGTTTTTAAAAGGTTGTAGTCTAGTTCTTGCACGACTTACCAAGCATGTCCATAACCTAGACGAGGCTATTCGAATAGTTTTAACCTGCAGGTGTACCAATGTACCCACACGATAGACCGCCTTTCCACCACCCACGGTTAGCACACATCCTTTGGTATGCGTGCATGGCTAAGTCTAACAAGACGCTTTCCAATGGACGATGCTAATTAAGAGCCGCAACCCACGGGAGAAGGACACATTAGACAGCCTAACCGGTCTGCTAATGCTCCCCTCCAAAACACACACACAAGAACACACCCACCGACCAGCTCATAATTAACACCTTCCAAAGTACTTAGTCAAGAGAGGTTCCATATCCCCTCGTGTGGTTAGCACGCAATAAGCGCTGGCTTAGTGACACAAGTAACTCGGTCCCTGGGGACTTAGGCACCATTCCACACACCCAACAGATCACATCAACATACCATTGTGCCCAAGTCAAGATATAGTTTTGTTTTCGCTTTTGATTTGTAAATCAATAAAACACAAGGGTTGGCCATAATGGAGTAGTATAAGTAGTTGTGTGATCAAGATCATCGACTAAGTCGGTGATCGCCCAATACTACCGATAACTAGGCATGGCTAAGCAATATTCATTCAGTAATCTACTAAGTGATAAGAGTTCATCCATCGAACTCTAACCACAAAGAAATAACCTAGGCTCTGTAGTAGAGGATAACCATTTACCTACAGATTATGCAACTAGAGGTCTAACTAATCAATTTAACAACAAAATAGCAATGCATACATAGAAGTTAAACAAAATATTAGACTTTAAAAGTAATGGGATTAATGGGAAATGATCAAACCGCTTGCTCGCTTGTTGTGGCTCAAATTGTTATGAGGGTCGTTTCTGGGGTCACCGCAAATATCGAATCCTAAGCGAAAGAGCGAAAACAACCAATAAGGCGAGCAACACTTAAATGAAATAGCAAGCAACAATTATCCAAATGCGATGAAATTTACACACAAGGTAGAATACGAATATACCTAGACATAGAAACTGGAAAAACTTAATTTGGATTTGTGATGCAAAAGATATTCTCTAAAAACCTATTTTCGGCCATAATTAGCACTGTAGCAAAAATATTTTCTAGAAAGATTTTGAAGCTAAAACTTTTATGGTGGCTACCTACTGGTGTGGTGATAACCCATATAAAATTTCAGGTCATTTGAAGTTACAACGAATTAGTTATGATTTTTCTAAGTTCTAAAATTAGGACATCATTTATATCGGTAGCAAAGACCACTAGCAAACTGGTCCTTCACTAAAGTTCATCCCTAAAGGAAATTAACAAAATTTAGTTCGCTCTATTCGGATTTACAGAGAACAAGTTATGGATTTTCTAAGTTTTTATAGCATTTTTGGAATATTTAATAAAGGTAAAAGGCTAAAATCGATTCCCAACATTTCGGTTCTTAACAGGCACTGAAACATTTCTAGATTAATCTCTAGCCTAAAAGAAAATTAACACTACTGAAATCACCCAAAAGGATCTATAATGAAAAGATATGAATTTCTAAAGTTTTAACAACATTTTTCAAGAGAAAGATAAAGCTCACCGAGGAATTTTATATCCTCAACCGAAAAGAAAAGGCGTGGCTCAACGTGGGCGCTGGTTAAAGATCCGACGCCCACGCAAGACGGCCGACTAACATGCGCGACGCCGCCGCCGTTGGATTTGATTCCAACGGTCCGGATCATTGTGACCTTCGGACACCCAATTGCTCGCACAACCGGACCGCTGATCAAGCGATGAAGGGTCGATTGAGGAGCCTTCTGACACCCAATTGCTCCTACGATCCCGCCACGATCCAATATCGAACTACCGAGGTTGATTGGGCGTTTATGATTTGAACAGGCTATCGACAATAGGGGCCCACCGTCACGACGCAAGTCACATGCCGGGTTTAAACACACGCGCATGTGGGGTTTTGAGGATGGCGGGCCCTGTGTCGCTGATCGAGGAGGTGGGTTTAGGACAGCTAATGATTACTAACCCATGATTAACAATGATTATCATTAATGAACGCCATTATCGTGTCCGAGCGACATTACGGACCGCCGTTTGGTCCGACAACAAAACCGAGGGCACCCTCCGCTTGTCGCCGCGACCCAAGGCACGCGGCGGGAGCTAAGTGCCAAATGGAACCGCAATAGCATTGCGCACTCCATCGACCATCCACACCATCGGCGGTGTCCCGAACGCGCTAGCCGACGATGAGCGGCGCGACCAAAACGGCCAAATGCATAATGACCAAAGCTCCGCAATAAACCATTCCAATGGTGCCCAAGCTTCTAGGGGCTACTAGAAGGGTACCGAGCACAGGTGGAGCTCTGAGGTGGTCGAGGTGGCTCCGCGACGAAGAACGCGCCAAGACCAAGGAGAAGAAGTGAAGATGACGACCGAGCAACTGTGGTGAGACCGGTCATCACTACTGACTCCACAAGAGCCCATATATGCTTCCCGAGCAAAGAATTAGGAAATGAAGCTTCTACCGGTGGTGAGGAAGAAGGGGTGCTCACGGCTAAAAGAGGAAATCCCCAAAATTGAGTCGCTCTGTGCAAAGCAACTACAATTGTTAGGGTTTTGCTCCAAGAAGTGAGGGACACAAACCAAGCAAAAGAAGGGAAGAAAGCCACCGAGCGCTGGTTGCACCGAGGAGCCCTACCAACAATGGCGCCGAAAGGGTTCGGAGATTTGGGCTCAAGCAAGCAAAGAGAGTGCAAGCTGGAGCTCAAGGGGTGTAAAGAAAGCTATCAAGGTCTTGAGGGGCTTAAGTAGCCGAGGGGACGAACAGAGTAACAAGCACATGCTCATGGGTGGTCTTCGGTCCACAGCAGTGTGCCGTCGCTCGGAGCGACGGGAGCTGGTGAGTTCGACGACTTCGGGGGCGGCCGCACGACGAGCAATTAATGCGCTGCAGAGGGAGCCGTTTAAAGGGCTCAAGGAGGTGACAAGGCATCGCACCTCCTCTCTTTCTCTGCCACGGCGCATGCGGCACACGACGCGAGGAGGAAGATGACCAGCGCACGTCGCCCACCATCGGCCGAGAGAAGCGAACGCTCGGACTCAACAGCCTAACGCGTCGAGCCCAACCCACTCGATGCTGACCGTTGGATTAGAATCAGACGGCCACGATGTGATCGCTGATTTGAAAACGGCTAACGCGAAACGGTACAGTCCCGCGATGGTTGGATCAGGATCCAACGGCTGAGAATCAGATGGCAACCGGAGTTGTCCGAATGCCTACACGAATGAGGGCCGTTCGATGGAAATCCAACGGCTGATAGCGCGCGCACGGTTGAACTGGCGCGGGCGCGGTTAGTTGGCTCGGTCGAGTCAAGTGACTCGAGCCCGAGCCTGACTCGAGTCCAATGAACAGTGCAAACCAGTTAGGGTTTGGTTTTTAAACCTGAAACTTTGGGGATTTAATTGAGGTATCAGATCATCTCCAAAATTTATGAAATTTTAACTGGAGGTTCCTGATCTTAGGGTTAACCTTTCATAAAATTTCCAGAGGTTTTTGTGCACTGGAATTTTCTCAAGAAATTCCAGAAGGTTAAAACGGAGGTTTGACCAAGGTTTGACTTGCCTCTAAAATATTTCAAATAATTTCCAAAAATTATGAAATAATTCAGAGGTGTTACCAAGCAACCTTAGAACCAGGGAAAATTATTTCCAAGGGTTTGACAAAAGATTTGACCAAGGAGGTTGTTGACTTGATAAATGAGGCTTTTGATTTTTAATTTCCCAAAATTCCTTTACAAGAATTTCAGAAAAGTTTCAAGAGTAAAAGGGTGTAAGAAAAGTTTTAATTTACCTCAATTTCTTACATTTGAAACACAAGCCAAAATGGGGATGTTACAAACCTCCCCCTTACAAAAATCTCGTCCCGAGATTTGGTTCACTCGAAAAAATGAGGGGTAGTGCAGACGGAGACGATCTTCTCGCTCCCAAGTAGCCTCGCCTCGGAATGGTTTGACCACTGAACTTTAAGGAACTTAATGGTCTTGTTCCTTGTCCTTCGCTCATCCTCCTCGAGTATGCGAACAGGTGCTCGCGATAGGTCAAATCTTCTTGAACATCAAGAGTTTCCAACGAGCTTCCTCCGTTGGAACACGGAGGCACTTCTTTAGCCGGGACACATGGAACACATCATGTACCCCGCAAGTGCAAAGCAGTAACTCCAACTTGTAGGCAACAGCTCCCTTCTTCTCGATAACACGGTATGGACCGACATATCGAGGAGGCAATTTGCCCTTGACACCAAAACGCCGTGACCCTTCGGAGGAGAAACCTTGAGATAAACGGTCATTGGGCTCAAAGCTCAACTCACGACGATGGCGATCCGCATAGCTCTTTGCCCGGATTGAGGCGTGCGTAGCGATCACGAATGAGTGGACTTGACCTCGGCCTCATTAATCGAGTCCGCCAAAGAAAGGTCTCTCACCGGTCTCGCACCAGTTCAACGGGTTCTACACTTTCTCCCGTATAAGGCCTCAAATGGTGCCATGCCGAGACCGGCTTGGAAGTCGTTGTTATAAGAAAACTCGGCGAATGGCAAGCACTTCTCCCAGTGCTTCCCATAGGAAAGGACACAAGCTCGCAAAGATGTCCTCCAAAACTTGGCTGACCCTCTCGCCCGACCATCCGCTTGGGGTGAAAAGTCGAAATAAAGAAAGGCGAAGTTCCCATAGCCTCTGCGTGCTATGCCAAAATCGAGACGTGAACAATGAACCACGATCCGACACAATTGTCTTTGGTACACCATGCAAACTCACGATGCGGGCTATGTAGAGATCCGCCGAAGACCTACTCAAGGTCGGGCTTGACAGAAGAAAATGAGCCACCTTAGTCAATCGATCGATGACGCACCCGGATAGCATCATTCTTCTTTGGGGACCGGGTAGACCAGTTGATAAAGTCCATCCCGACCAATCCCACTTCCACTCGGAATTGGTAAGGGTCAAGCGATCCCGCCGACGCGACGATGTTCGCCTTGACACGACGACACACGCCGCACTCAAGAACGAACCTTGCGATCTCCTCTTCATTCGGGTCCACCAAAATCTCGCCGGAGATCATGATACATCTTCGTGGCCCCGGATGAATGGATAACGGGAATCATGGGCTTCGCGGAGGATCAACTCCCGCAACTCCATGTCCTTTGGAACTACGAGGCGCTGTTCGAACCTCACGACACCAAGCTCATCTACAGAGAAGCACTTGGTCGTTCCATTCTTGACATTTTCCTTGATGCGGTTTACTCCAACATCCGATCACGAGCGCACTGATCCGATCCACCAAGGTTGGTTGTACAACCAAGGCGGCGAGGAACCATGCTCAACCAAACCCAAGTTAAGACGCTGAAATTCCTCCGTAAGAGGGGCCGAGGGCCTTGGAGCAACAATGCATTGCAATGCGCTTATGACTAAGCGCATCCGCAACGACATTGGCCTTGCCCGGATGGTAGTGAATACCCATGTCATAGTCCTTGATCAGCCCAACCATCTCCTTTGCCCGAGGTTCAGATCGGTTGGGTGAACAAATACTTTAAGCTTTTGTGATCCGAATACACTTCGCAACGACACCGATTAGGTAATGTCGCCAAATCTTAAGTGCATGGATCACAGCCGCCAACTCCAAGTCATGGGTAGGATAGTTGAGTTCATGAGGTCTCAATTGCCTTGATGCATAGGCCACTACCTTGCCTTCTTGCATAAGGACACAACCGAGGCCTCGACGAGAAGCATCACAAAAGATATCAAGCTTCGACGGACATCGGGAGAACAAGAACGGAGCGGTGGTCAATCGCTTCTTAAGCGCTTGAAACTTTCTCGCAATCAGCGGACCACGAGAACTTCTTGTCCTTCTTGAGCAACTCCGTCATCGGCCGCTATCTTGGAGAAATTTCGATGAAGCGACGATAATATCCCGCTAGACCAAGAAAACTCCGAACCGGTGACCGGCGTGGTCGACTCAGAAAGCACGCCGATCTTGCTAGGATCCACAGCCACGCCCCCGCCGAAAGAATATGGCCTAAGAAGGCTACTTCCTTCAACCGTAACGCACACTTGCTGAACTTCGTGATACGGTGGTGCTCACGGCTTGCCCAACACAAGCCTCAAATGCTCGGTGTGTTCTTCATCGCTCTTGGAGTAGATAAGGATATCATCGATGAAGACCACAACGAACCTATCCAAATACTCCATGAATACCGAATTCATGAGGTTCATGAACAAGGCCGAGCATTGGTTGCCGAATGACATGACGGTATACTCGTACAAGCCATAACGAGTAGAAAGCCGCCTTTGGAATATCCTCGGTCGAATCCGAACTCGATGATATCCCTCTCAAATCAATCTTGGAGAAGACTCGAGCTCCGTTAATTGATCGAAGAGGTCATCGATAAGGGGCAAAGGGTACTTGTTCTTACCGCTACTTCATTAAGTGGACGGTAATCAACGCACATGCGCAGCTGCCTTGTCCTTTTTCGACAAATATTGCCGAGCATCCCCAAGGAGATGAGCTAGGCGATGAAGCCCTTCTCTTGAAGCTCACCCACCGCTTCTTCAACTCCACCAACTCGATTGGGTCCATTCGCAAGGCCTCTTTGAAATCGGGCGATGCACGGAACCAACTCAATGACAAACTCGAGGTCTCGAATCGTGGCATCCCCGAAGGTCGTCGGGAAGACATCAACAAAGTCACATACCACCGACTTCACTAATATCTAGAGCGGCTTCGCCGAGCGCGAAGAGATGCGGACCTGCTTCGGCTAAAAGCGAACCCGCCGCCGTAAGGACTCGTAAGGTAGATGAGCCTCCTAGCGCAATCAATTTGTCCCATGTGCCGAGACAACCAATCCATGCCTAGGATTACATCTAAGCTCGCCGATCGAAGGAGGATAAGGTTTGCCAAGAATCCTACCCTTCTATCTCAACAGGACATCCCTACACTCGCACTCGACTCTCAACTCCAACCGGAGAGCGAATGAGCAGTGGGACCAACAATGGAGTAAAAGAAGACCAACCACAAAGAAAAGACTCGTAAACAAACGAATGAGATGCGCTCAATCAAACAAAATCAGAGCGTGGAAAGAGTTAACCAAAGGGTACCCAACACGACGTCGGTGCCTCCTGTGCCTCCTCCGCGGAGATGAGGTTGACGCGCCACTACCCACGCCTTGGGTAGCGGGACAACCTTTCGATCCTCGGGAGGACCACCTCCCGCCGCGCCCTCCATTAGGACGAGGGGTCGCTCGCCTTGTTAGGGCAACTATTGGCATAATGCCCCTTCGGTTGCACTAAAAGCAAGTGACCGGCGGCCGGATTGCGGGGCCACCGTGCTGGTTCGCAGCGCACGTGATCGGGCACGGCCGCGGAGGGCGAGGAGCCGGTGCCGGCGGCCCGGTGGTAGTGAAGCCACGTAACGGGCCTCGGGTAGGCCCGACACGGGACGGAGAGGCCGGCTGTGCGCATCGCTGGGCCTCCCACTTGCGCTGCGGGACTCGCCAGCGCCTTGGCCTTGTGCTCAAGCAACAATGGCCTTGTCCACCAAAGCCCGAAAGTCGACAAAGTCCACAATGGAGAGCTTGTCTTGCGGCTCCTCGCACAAACCTCCATGAACTTCTCCGCTTGGCCTCATCGGTGGCCACCTCGGATGGAGCATAACGAGCCAAGTGGTTGAACTCGCATGCAGTACTCCATCACCGACTTACGCCCTTGCTTGAGCGCGAAACTCCTTCTTCTTGACTTCATCAAGCGGGGGGATGTGAGCTCGACGAACGCCGTCCGAACTCATCCCAAGAGACAGTGTGGCCGGCGGCTGCATGGCCAAGAAGTTCTCCCACCAGAGAGTGCCGCCTCAAGCCGATGGGAGGCAAAGAGTGCCTTGTCTGGTCCAGATCGAGCAACGCCGAGCTTACGCCAACTTGACGCAGCCGGTCATCCGCGCCCAATGGGTCTCTGACTGAGAACGTGGGGTTGAGTGCGAGAAACTCACCAAACCCCACGAGATCGATGTCCACCCGCCGCCTGCATCCCGAGGCACCGGCAAGGGCGGAGGTGTTGCGCGCATAACATCCAGCAGACCTCCCGTCCTCCGAACGGTTGCGCTCGACCAAGAAGGACCTCACCATGGTTGGAGGAGGCGGAGCTCCTCATCCAAACCAAAGTGCGACCACGGCCGCTACGAGTACCTCCACCATCCCGATTCAAGAAATTTAGGTTAGAAACCAAAGCACTAATACTAGAAGTTGATTTAAAGCGAAAAGCTAACGATTAGGGAATGAGATACCACCCTAACCGAAAGCCAAAAACAGCAAGTATACAAACTTTAAACGTTTCCAAAGAAGCTCCAAAACAGCAAAGAAACTCCAAACCAAGCTCAACTTCTCAATGCCATTAACCCGTATTGAAAGAACGAGCAATGGTTTGAGGAGATAAAAATTTCAGCATACTACAACAAGTCTAACACTACTCGAGAGCAAGGTTAAATCAACGAGATAGGTGTTAGATACTTAGCTATCTAGTATCACATCTTACCCTTTTGTTCCCACAAGTTTTAATTGATTAACCTCTCATTATCTACCCTATTTAGAACCTTTGAGCCTGCTGTCCGGAAATTGAATGCTCGCTGTCCAGATTTCGCATCCAAGCCTCCTAATTGAAATCTTCAACTTCGGAAGCTTCAAAACCTTGTAGAGGGCAGCTAACACTTCAATTTGCCAAACTCATTGGTTCCCAAAACCCAATTTAAACGATAATGACTATCTTTTGAGAGAAGGAAAGGAGAACAACTTTTAAAACTCAAATTAGAGCAAGATGAGATAGAAAACTAAGATAGGTAATGAATAAAATCTGAGAACTTACATAAGCTTTCATAACTCATTTGATACTTTGAAAATAAGGTTTCCAAAATATCCTAAGGACGACCAAGCTTGGGTTACTACGGTCGGAATGGCTCTGATACCAACTTTGTGAGGACCCCGGTTTATTCGGCTTGTACTGTTTAACCATCCACTTGGTCCTAACAAAGACAAATCAAATAAACTAAGCCTCGAGATATGTATACTTCCTAGAATTGCAGTATACACACCCCGTTACAAAATCATGCATCAATTCCATTCATACACATAGAGCCGAAGCAAAAGCAACAACTTAAAGACAGATCATATAAAGAGAGTTATTACAAAAGAGAGGCCGACCGCCAAAAGTCATACAAATAAGTAAATACACAATGAAGCAAAATGGCCATAAGATGGCGATAAACAAAAGCCAATCGGTGTGCCTTTACCCACAAGGCAACCAACCGACCGCCAAGCTAATCGTCCCACGGCGCGCAACACAACTCACAAAAGTGAGGCCCTTGGGGCTCACCTTCTTCCTCTCGCAACAATTAATATTAAGCAAGCGGATGAGTACAAAACGTGTTTTTGTACTCGCAAGACTGACGTGTGAGATAACAGAACTATAATTAAGTACATGCAAGCTTTATTTAAGTGGATGAGGCTCTGGACTTATTTTCAGCATAAAGCAAGTTTCCATTTGCAATAAAGTAATAGATTCAAAGCAAGTTTGCAACTAACTTTTATTGTTCAAATAAAAGGGAGACAATTATAACAATAGATAGATGACAACACCAACCTAGAAGTGACTAACCCATAGTCACCACAACAATAGCATGAAGTACCCCTTCATACCACCCATGTCAATTTTAAGTTTTTAAAAGGTTGTAGTCTAGTTCTTGCACAACCTTACCAAGCATGTCCATAACCTAGGACGAGGCTATTCGAATAGTTTTAACCTGCAGGTGTACCAATGTACCCACACGATAGACCGCCTTTCCACCACCACGGTTAGCACACTTCCTTTGGTATGCGGCATGGCTAAGTCTAACAAGACGCTTTCCAATGGACGATGCTAATTAAGAGTCAGAACCCACGGAGAAGGACACATTAGATGCCCTAACCGGTCCGCTAATGCTCCTCCAAAACACACACACAAGAACACACCCACCGACCAGCTCATAATTAACACCTTCCAAAGTACTTAGTCAAGAGAGGTTCCATATCCCCTCGTGTGGTTAGCACGCATAAGCGCTGGCTTAGTGACACAAGTAACTCGGTCCTTGGGGACTTAGGCACCATTCCACACACCCAATGATCACATCAACATACCATTGTGCCCAAGTCAAGATATAGTTTTGTTTTTAGTTTTGATTTGTAAATCAATAAAACACAAGGGTTGGACATAATGGAGTAGTATAAGTAGTTGTGTGATCAAGATCATCGACTAAGTCGGTGATCGCCCAATACTACCGATAACTAGGCATGGCTAAGCAATATTCATTCAGTAATCTACTAAGTGATAAGAGTTCATCCATCGAACTCTAACCACAAAGAAATAACCTAGGCTCTGTAGTAGAGGATAACCATTTACCTACAGATTATGCAACTAGAGGTCTAACTAATCAATTTAACAACAAAATAGCAATGCATACATAGAAGTTAAACAAAATATTAGACTTTAAAAGTAATGGGATTAATGGGAAATGATCAAACTGCTTGCCTGCTTGTTGTGGCTCAAATTGTTGCGGAGGGTCGTTCTCGGGGTCACCGCAAATATCGAATCCTAAGCGAAAGAGCGAAAACAACCAATAAGGCGAGCAATACTTAAATGAAATAGCAAGCAACAATTATCCAAATGCGACGAAATTTACACACAAGGTAGAATACGAATATACCTAGACATAGAAACTGGAAAAACTTAATTTGGATTTGTGGTGCAAAAGATATTCTCTAAAAACCTATTTTCTACCATAATTAGCACTGTAGCAAAAATATTTTCTAGAAAGATTTTGAAGCTAAAACTTTTATGGTGGCTACCTACTGGTGTGGTGATAACCCATATAAAATTTCAGGTCATTTGAAGTTACAACGAATTAGTTATGATTTTTCTAAGTTCTAAAATTAGGACATCATTTATATCAGTAGCAAAGACCACTAGCAAACTGGTCCTTCACTAAAGTTCATCCCTAAAGGAAATTAATAAAATTTAGTTCGCTCTATTTGGATTTACAGAGAACAAGTTATGGATTTTCTAAGTTTTTATAGCATTTTGGAATATTTAATAAAGGTGAAAAGGCTAAAATCGATTCCCAACATTTCGGTTCTTAACAGGCTCGAAACATTTCTAGATTAATCTCTAGCCTAAAAGAAAATTAACACTACTGAAATCACCCAAAAGGATCTATAATGAAAAGATATGAATTTCTAAAGTTTTAACAACATTTTTCAAGAGAAAGATAAAGCTCACCGAGGAATTTTATATCCTCAACCGAAAAGAAAAGGCGTGGCTCAACGTGGGCGCGACAAAGATCCGACGCCCACGCAAGACGCCGACTCAACATGCGACGCGCCGCCGTTGATTTGATTCCAACGGTCCGCATCATTGTGACCTTGGACACCCAATTGCTCGCACAACCCGACCGCTGATCAAGCGATGAAGGGTCGGGATTGAGGAGCCTTCGACACCCAATTGCTCCCACGATCCCGCCACGATCCAATGTCGAACGCCGAGGTTGATTGGGCCGCTTATGATTTGAATAGGCTATCGACAATAGGGGCCCACCGTCACGACGCAAGTCACATGCCGTTTAAACACACGCGCATTGTGGGGTTTTGAGGATGGCGGCCCACGTGTCGCTGATCGAGGAGGTGGGTTTAGGACAGCTAATGATTACTAACCCATGATTAACAATGATTAGCATTAATGAACGTCATTACTGTGTCCGAGCGACATTACGATACTGCCGTTTTCGTGCGACAACAAAACCGAGGGCACCCTCCGCTTGTCGCCGCGACCCATGGCACGGCGGCGCGGAGCTAAGTGCCAAATGGAACCGCAATAGCATTGCGCACCCATCGTGACCATCCACACCATCGGCGTGTCCCGAATCCGCGGCTAGCCGACGATGAGCGGCGCGACCAAAACGGCCGAAATGCATAATGACCAAAGCTCCGCAATAAACCATTCCAGCGGTGCCCAAGCTTCTAGGGGCTACTAGAAGGGTACCGAGCACGGTGGAGCTCTGAGGTGGTCGAGGTGGCTCCGCGACGAAGAACGGCGTCGCAGACCGAAGGAGAAGAAGTGAAGATGACGACTGAGCAACGTGGTGAGACAGGGTCATCACTACACTCCACAAGAGCCCATATATGCTTCCCGAGCAAAGAATTAGGAAATGAAGCTTCTTACCCGGTGAGGAAGAAGGGGTGCTCACGGCCAAAAGAGGAAATCCCAAAATTGAGCTGCTCTGTGCAAAGCAACTACAATTGTTAGGGTTTTGCTCCAAGAAGTGAGGGACACAAACCGAAGCAAAAGAAGGGAAGAAAAGCCACTTTGGAGCGTGGTTGCACCGAGGAGCTCCCACTCAACAATGGCGCGAAAGGGTTACGGAGATTTGGGCTCAAGCAAGCAAAGAGAGTGCAAGCTGGAGCTCAAGGGGGTGTAAAGAAAGCTACTGAAGGTCTTGAGGGGCTTAAGTAGCCGAGGGGACGAACAGAGTAACAAGCACATGCCCATGGGTGGTCTTCGGTCCACAAGAAGGTACGCCGCCGAGCGACGGAGCCGTGAGTTCGACGACTTCGGGGGCGGCCGCACGACGAGCAATTAATGCGCTGGAGAGGGAGCCGTTTAAAGGGCTCAAGGAGGTGACAAGGCATCGCACCTCCTCTCTTTCTCTGCCACGGCGTACAGGGCACACGCACGCGAGGAGGAAGATGACCGGCGCACACGCCGGGCCCACCACCACGAGAGAATAGGCGGCTCGACTCAACAGCTAACGCGGTCGAGCCCAACCCACTCGAGCGTCGACGTTGGATTAGAATCGACGGCCACGATGTGATCGCTGATTTGAAAACGGCTAACGCCAAACGGATAGCCTCCGCGATGGTTGGATCAGGATCCAACGGCTGAGAATCAGATGGCAACCGGAGTTGTCCGAATGCTACACGAATGAGGGCCGCTCGATGGAAATCCAACGGTGCCGATAGCGCGCGACGGTTGAACCGGCGCGCGCGCGTTAGTTGGCTTGCCGAAGTCAAGTGACTCGAGCCCGAGCCTGACTCGAGTCCAATGAACAGTGCAAACTAGTTAGGGTTTGGTTTTTAAACCTGAAACTTTGGGGATTTAATTGAGGTATCAGATCATCTCCAAAATTTATGAAATTTTAACTGGAGGTTCCTGATCTTAGGGTTAACCTTTCATAAAATTTCCAGAGGTTTGTGCACTGGAATTTTCTCAAGAAATTCCAGAAGGTTAAAACAGAGGTTTGACCAAGGTTTGACTTGCCTCTAAAATATTTCAAATAATTTCCAAAAATTATGAAATAATTCAGAGGTGTTACCAAGCAACCTTAGAACCAGGGAAAATTATTTCCAAGGGTTTGACAAAAGATTTGACCAAGGAGGTTGTTGACTTGATAAATGAGGCTTTTGATTTTTAATTTCCCAAAATTCCTTTACAAGAATTTCGTAAACGTTTCAAGAGTAAAGGTGTAAGAAAAGTTTTAATTTACCTCAATTTCTTACATTTGAAACACAAGCCAAAATGGGGATGTTACAACGTGGTCAAACACGACTGCGGGGACGAGCAATCGGCGCCGCGACCTCGTGGTGGTGAAACCAAAGCACGAGCTCTGGTGCGCCCAACACGGACGAGTGAGGCGGCTGTGCGGCACCGATGGGCCTCCCACTTGCGCTATGGACTCACCAGCGCCTTCGCCTTGTGCTCGGCGACGATGGCCTTGTCAACCAAGGCCGGAAGTCAACAAAGTCCACAATAGATAGCTTGTCCCGCAGCCTCCTGACAAACCATCCATGAACTTCTCTGCTTAGCCTCATCGAGGCCACCTCTCCCGAGCATAACGAGCCAAGTGGTAAAACTCGTAAAGATACTCAAATGCAGACTTGCGCCCGCTAAGCGCAAGAAACTCCTTCTTCTTGAGCTTCATCGTGCCATCGGGAATGTGGGCCCGACGGAAAGCGATCAAACTCATCCCACGAAAACGTGGCTCGCGGCTGCATGGCGAGAAAGTTCTCCCACCAAGAGAGTGCCGCACCTCAAGCCGATGGGATGCAAAGAGTGCCCGCCCCGCTCCCGGCATTGAGCGATATTGAGCTTCGCCAACAAGACGCACCAATCATCCGCGCCGAGTGGATCCTCCGATCGAGAAAGTGGCGGCCGCGTATGGAGAAACTCCGCAAGCCCACCACGAGACTGGTGGCCACCACCTCCAGATCCTGAAGCAGCAGCGGGAGCGGAGGTGTTCCTCGCAATGATCTCCAAGATCCGGGTCTGGTCCATGCGATTCCGCTCGATCTGAGCCAGAACCTCAGCCATGGTCGGAGGAGGGGGAAGCTCCTCATCGGAACCAGCCGGCTGACTGTTGCGAGTGGTTCTTGTCATCCTGTTCCACAAAAATAGGTTAAACACAACTCCGGAACAGGAGACATAGAAAACGACTAACCACTAACAAAACAACCTTTAAAAACTCAAGTAACCACATAGAACTGCAGCAAGATCACAAAGATAATATCCATCTTCCCATTATGACTAACTTGTATTAAAGAACAAGTAGCCAATTGTCAGGAAGACAAATTTCAGAAAAAAAAAACTTCGGTTCGAAAACAGCAAGGAAACAGGGTGGGAAATTTGCTAAAGAAGGGTTAAATACTTAGCTATCTCATATCACTTCTTACCCTTTTATCCCCACAAGTTTTAGTGGATTTAACCTTTCATTTTCAGCACTTTTACTACCTAAATGCTAGCTGTCCAGAAATTTATTGCTTGCTGTCCAGATTTTCTTCTTCACACCTCTTGGCCGAAATTTGTAGCTCCCAGCAGCTCCTAATCTTCTCAAAACAGCCAACACTTTCATTTTATAACTCTCATGGTTTACCCAAAACCAATCTACTCGGCTACTAACTTTTGAAGGAAGATGAGAGGAAAACTCACTTTCAAATTGATTTAGAACAAGGTGAGATGAGCAAGCTAAGATAGATGAGGAGTAAAATCTGAGAACTCACTTAAGATTTTCAGAAAGCACCGATATTTGGAAAGTAAGTTTTCAAAATATACTAGGGACGACCAAGCTAGGGTTTCTACGGCCAAGATGGCTCGATACCAAGCTCTGTGAGACCTGTTTATTAAACTTGTAATACTTAACCTTCCACCGGTTCTAGTATTACAAATAGAATAATCGCGTCTCGATGAATATGTGCCTCCCGAACAAGCAAAGACACATACATCAATTCGTGCATGCATCATTTCCATACAATGTAATATAACAAGTCTACCAAAAGACATACATATTATAAGTTATTACAACACACCGACCGCCAAATGACATAAGTACCAAATAAGTAACAGTGAAGCAAAAGTTGCCATAAGATGGCTCAAACCAAAAGACGACCGGTTAGCCACACAACACCACAGTGGCAACCGACAGGGCCGCCAAGCTAATCGCCCAAAGCGCCACAAAGACAACTCACAAAAGTGAGGTCCATCGGACTCACTATCATCCTCTGCACAACACAAGCAATGCGGTGAGTACAAAATGTACTCGCAAGACTTACGAGTAGCAAGCCTATACATAGCTACATGAAAGTCAGTATTCAAAGGAATGTGGTTATATGGTTCTTTGGACGCATAAAGCAAGTTTCATTTGCAATATTGTAATAGATTGAACAAAGATTATAAAATCCGTTTTAAGCATTTAAATAACGTGAGTAAACATAAGTAACAAGTATCAACCTAGAAGTGACTTTCCCAAAAGTCACCACAACATAGCATGAATCCTCGATTCATACCACCCAACAAGTTTTAATTTTTAAAAGGTTGTAGTCTAACTCTTGAAAAGCTTATCCAAGCGTGTCCATAACCTAGACGAGGCTATTCGAATAGTTTTAATCCTGTGGGGTGTACCAATGTACCCACACTGCATCGCCTTTTTGCCAAGCTATTAAACACACTTCCTTTGGTATGCGGCACGGCTAAGTCCTACTGAAACCTTTCCAATGGAATATGCTAATCAAGAGACGCACGATGGGGTTAATCCTTAGTGATCTGCCGACGAAATATGGATCACAAGGACCCATACGTGGAGCAAGATACACCGCCTCGTGGTGTTCTCCTCCCTACAAACGTGTCCATGTTGCATATAATCAAATATGCAACCCACCACGCGACTCATTAATTAACACACCCAAAGTACTCGGCAAGAGAGGTCCCATATCCTCTAGTGTGGTTAGCACGCACCGAATGCTCTGATAATGAGATACTCACAAGTAGTTCGGTCCTTAATTGACCGGGCACCATTCAATCACACCCAAAAGATCACAAAATCTTACCATTGTGCCCAAGTCTAAATTGTTTTCATTTTCAGTTTTAGTTTTGTAATTTAGACAAAGCACAAGGCTGAAATATACACATAGTAATAGTTTGTGTGATCAAAGTTATCGATTTAGTCGATAATCGCCCATTTCTACCAAACGACTAAGCATGGCTAAGCATAATGACACGTAAACTACTAAGTGACAAGGGTCCATCCAAATAACCCAAAATCACAGCAAGTAACCTAGGCTTCAGTAGAGGAATAAACATTTCCTCACGATAATGCATCTAGTAGGCCAACTATCGGCAATAGTTTAAAACAACATAGCAATGCATACATAGAATTTGCAAACAATATATTAGAATTTGAAAATAGTAGGAACAATATGATCAAATGAATGCTACATCTGCTTGCCTGGCTGAAGTGCAGAGTCTGATGGCTGCTGTGGCTCAATAACAAGATTAATAATGTTGTCTTCGGAACCTAACGCGAAAAGGCGATAAGCAAATAAGAACGAAGAACACCAAATAAATCCCAACAGCAAAACACATCCAAAACTAATAAAATTTACACTACAGCTACGGAATGATTTTATAAAGTGACAGGAACAAGAATCATGCAATTTGAACTAAGCATGCAAAAGATATCAACATAATTCTCTTTCTCAGCTTTATAACAATCTAATTAATAATTAACACTGTTCATGGCGAAATTTTCCAGAATGATCTAAGGTCTGAAATTTTTATAGAAGGTAGATTATGACATCCTAATAACAGCAAAGTTGGATTTACTAAATTTGAAGTTATACATATTTACTTATGATTTTTCTAAGTTGTAAATCTAATACAAATCATTTTACAGAATTATGAACATGCTCAAATCCTATTTTATATGAAAGTATACTATCGATTTAATTTAACAAAGTTGATTTTGCACAAATTGGATTTATACTGTAAAAGATATGCATTTTTCAAGATTAAAACTATTTCGAATATTCAAAATGACAAATCGAGTTATTCCTAGTTACACAATTTTCTCACATCGCAACATGCTTAAATCCATTTTTATAATAAACTAAAGTGACAACATAATTTATTACCGTAGGAATTATCTAAAAAGCAGTTAAAATGAATTAGTTATGAGTTTCTAAAGTTTTTACACCATTTTCAGTTGATAAACAAATACTTACCGAAATATAGACAAACTCCAATAAAAAAATAAGACGTGGACAACTCCCAACCCTTGATCTAAAATCCTACGGCTCACGCGCGCCGAAAACAGCGCACACGCGCCGAATCGAAACGGAGCCCACCGTTGGATCACGATCCAACGGCGCACACGAGTGTATGCATTCGGACGGTGCGGTTGCATACACGATCTCAGCCGTTGATCGAAAGATCGACGGTCGAGAACGATCAAGGCATCCGGAGGGTCCAAATGCACACAGAGATCAGGGCCACAGATCTAAAAATGAACGGTAGATATTGATCGCAGTTCAAAGGGAGATGCTGACATGTGGGACCGCATGTCAGTGACTTCGAGTCACCCACGCGCTGGTTTAACCCACGTGCACAGTGCACTGGGCCCACTTGTCAGCGACTGAGAGAGATGGTTAAGACCAAATTAATGCCATTAATGATTAACATCAAATAAACACTAATGACTTCTGAAATTTGATTTTAACCCCTCGGGCCCACAAGTCAGCGACCCAGAGGAGATTTCCGATAGGGATTAAATGCCGACATATTCAATTAACCAATGATTAATCTTAATGATGTCGGAACAGTGCGAGGTTGCACCAGAGAGTGATTTAATGATGTTGGGCCCACTGGTCAGTGGCTCAACGACAATGATTAAGACATAATTAATAACTAATGATTAGCAATTAATGTGTCCTAATAAGGTGACGAAAACGGGAGCGCTGTGCCGGCAAAACCCGAGTGGTTTCAACAGCAAATCGCGCGCGACACGGCGGCGCGCGCCACCAAGGACCAAAATGGATTCGCAATAGCACAACGAATCTAATGGTAGCATTCTCACCGCGGTGAGGACTAGAACGCCGCCAGCCGGAAAACGAAAAACGGAGCCATCGCTAAACACGAAAATCGCGATGAGCTCCACCGCAAGCCTAGAATGCGGTGCCAAAGCTTCTAAGGACTAATAAGAAGCTACCGAGGACGAAGCTTCAAAGATGGCCGAGTTGCTTGATCACGGTGAAAGCTTGTCGGACTTGGAGAAGAAAACCGAGATGGATTCCCGAGCCAAATGAGTGATTCCAAAGCATCGTGATAGCTTCATAATGATTCACGAAGCTACATGAGCAAGTAATTAGAAAATGGAGCACTCACCGAGCTAAGGAAGAAGATGACCAATTTGGTCGAATTTGAACAAACCCCAAATTGGACAATTCACGAGAATCAAATCCAAAATTAAGTGAGGGGAAATGTTCAAGGAAGTAAATAGATAAGGTTAGGGCAAAGAAACGTGAAGGAGGACCACTGGAACACCAAGAACACCAATGGAGCTCCACGGGTGAACAATGGCGATTTGCCATTTTGAGGTGTTAAGCTCCAATACGGTGAATGAAGCACTGTGGTGGTCTAAAGAGATACTAGGAAGCATTGAGAGTGCTTATAAAGCCATGAAAGCATTAGGGTTTGCACCACACATCTTTCGGGCGGCAAAACACAGAGCACAAGGTGCGGCCGACAAGGAAAAAGGGTGAAGACGTGCATTAGGGCATGGCCTGGCTCAGAGTACCTCCCATACCCTAAACGTCGGCTAGGGTGGCTTTAGGAGCAAGAAACGACACCGCCATTACTCCTACAAAGTGCTCGCGCGGCACGGAGGTAGAAGACGACCAGCGAAAAAGACTCGGTGATTCACAGCCGTTGGATGAGACACGGACGGCTGAGATAGAGCCACGCCTACGGGCTTTGAAACACAACGGGGAGATTGCGAGCCCTACGATTAGAAACGAACGACTCAGATAGCCCCACGTCGCAAACGCGGTTTACAACGAAGGGACACGCGGGCGTTGGATCTTAATCCAACGGCTCTGATTCAAAAATGCAACCGGAGGGTCCGAAGGATTCGGGAAATATCAACGGTTGGATGGAGATCTAACGGTTGGCATTCGCGCAAGCAACCGGAAGGTCCGAAGGGTTACACACGCGCGGGCCGTGCGATTTAGATCCAACGGTTGAGATCCAAGGCGCGTTTTAAAGAGTGGCTCGGTGCAGTTAGTTGACTGGACCGAATCAATTGGCTCGAGCCCGAGTCTGACTCGAACCCGAGTAACAGTAAAATGAAGTTTGAGTTGAATGCTGCGAATAATTCCCCAAAAATTCTGCAAGGCTCTGTTTTAATGTTTGACTGAGAGTCAAACAGGTTTGACTGCCTCTAAAAATATTCAAACAATTTCTAAAAATTGTGAAATTTTTCAGAGGGGTCACATACCATCACAGAGACTTAGGGAAAATATTTCCAGAGGATGATCACAAAATTTGACAAGATTGTTTTTGGAATAACAAGATTTGGATCAACTAGACTTGTGACAATGTATTTCCATAATCCCTTGTACAAGAATTGTTTGGCACAACAGGAAATCCATGATGTAAGAAAAAGTTTAAATTTCTACTGATTTTCTTACATTTGAAACACAAGCCCAAGATTGGGATGTTACATCAACCAATTTCAATGTTGAGGCCACTCTTTTCACCATTAAGAACACCATCTCAGCAATTACTCTAGAGAGGAATTGAATTGGTAGTGGCCAAGGTTGAAGTGCCACTACCACAGCTATTTGCGGTAGCAGCCAAGGTGGTAGCCAAGCCATTGCATCCTTGCCCTTCTTGTGCTTCCCTGATCAGGTGGCAATATGTCCAGTCGTTGGATGTAACCATCCAACATGATGTCGTCTGCCTCGATCTCCATCAACACTGGGTAGAAACTCTCAGGATGGGTAGGAACTTGGATGACTACCAACTGGTCCTTGCACGGTGTGGGGTCATCACTCAATGGAGCACCGATAAGGACGGTGTCCAGCTGCGCGACCCGGACTGGATGGGTGTTGACGAGGGCACCCATGAAGATGACACCATCGGCATCGAGCATTGGCCTTGCCTTCAACGAAACCTCAGAGTCGAGACCACTGTCGAGAACCTTGGCGTCGACGACATTGAGGCTGAGAATGGTGACGTCGAGCAAGGCAATGGTTGAGGGAGGACCCGGGGCTATGTCCGGTAGGAATGCAGACATCTGCGAGGCGGTGTCGTCATCAGAACAATTCGTCGAACAACTAGTGGGCGATTCAGGGGTGACACACCTGCGAGGCGGTGTCGTTGGCATGGGCGGTAGCAAGGAATGAACGGGTGCTCCCATTGGCTGGACGACGGCCTTCAAGATGACCGAAAGCTCGTTCATGTGTAATGCCAGGCTTTCCATCTCTACTGTTTGTTTCTTCACGACACAGATTAACTGGTTCAACATCTCCTTGCACCGTGCTTCACTCTCCTTCTCAGCGTTGGTCATGGACACCTCGGAGCTCAGAATCATCAGGATCAAAGGCTCTGATACTAATTGTCACATACCCAAATGGATGAACACAAAAAACACTACTCAATATCTTTAGTACTCAAATCCATCAAGTATTTGGAGATACAATAGGGAAATTGGAAGTAGGAACTACTAAATGGACTGGGACTCGGGGACTGGGAAGAGGAGAAGAAGCAAGGGACTGGGAATCAGAGGAACCGAGATTGGGGGAAGGCAATAGCGAGAGGTGGAAGAAGTCATCTGCTGTTTTCTTGATCGATGCCCTTTGCACTGCTGGTCATCACCTTTTGTACACCAACAGGTCAACCCACTACACACTCCGGCCCATGGCCCATGATGTAGGCCCAATGCCAAGCATTGGCCGATTCATGACAACAAAATATGCGTTGCGAAATCTATTCGTCATAAATCATGTGGATGGCTACAGATAACATGCGTTGCAACCTTATACGTTGCAAACATTTAAAATGCAGGTAGGCCTATTGATAGCGGCCTGACATAATTTTTGGAACTCGGGCCTTGGGTCTAGTTTTTTTCTTTTCTTTTTTGCTGAAAAAAGCCAAAAATAAAACTAATCTCAATCTCCATGCCGGCCACGCCTGCACACAGCACATAGCTGTTAAGAAACTGGGCACAGAACTAGAAGTCCTAGCCCATGTGGACACCTCATTCACCCGTAGCCTATATATAGGAGGGGAGACCCCCAATTATTGTACACGCGATCATTGAGAAGAACAATAAAGAGAAGCCTGCAGTCCCCTCATATCTCTGTGTTCATCTCTTATTCCGTTCTTGTGTTCTTGCATCGTTCATACAATTCTGAATTTATCTACGAGGTAATCGCTCAGACTGGACTCGCTAGCGATGGTTCCTCAACACGTTATCAGCACGATCGACTCTCCTCGCATCGAAAAGATAACCGTCGATGAACGACACTCGTAGATTGAATCGTTCTCTAGATCGCTTTCAATTCTACAATTGTTGCTTTCTAGATTATTTTCTACGGTGCAAATTCACTCTGATCTACCGCGAGCTGACTTGAAGTCACCAGCCAAGCTGATCGATAGATCGCATGAAAGAGAGGATGTTGATTGCATAGTAGATCGTTGCATGAATAATAAATTGCATCACATTGCATCGCATGAACAGTAATTGCATTGAAAAAAATTTGCATCCTTAAGTTGTCGGCCAACAGCGTTGGCCCGAAGCCACGCCGCCACCGACGCCCGCAGTGCCGCTCCCACCACACAAAGCACTCGTGCCGTCCTCCGGCCACCGCGCCCGCAGCGCCGCTGGCCTCCAGCCACCCATGCCCGAAGCCATGCCGCCGCTAGTGGCCATCGCGCTTGTCACCGTAGCCGCGCTCGAAGCCGCACGCGCCATGGAGGCCGCACCAACGCCGGCGTCGGCACGCCACCGCACGGCACTGCCTCCGTGCCCGCGCCACCTTGAA
The DNA here is from genome assembly GCA_036346255.1 of Ampelocalamus luodianensis. NCBI lineage: Eukaryota > Viridiplantae > Streptophyta > Magnoliopsida > Poales > Poaceae > Ampelocalamus > Ampelocalamus luodianensis. The sequence goes on along the minus strand of CM070620.1, from coordinate 65,547,859 downwards.
GTGGCGCCTCCCCGGTGGCCTCCGCTTGAAGCGACGCCACCACGTGTCGGCCCCACGTGCGCTGCCTCCATCGCCCGTAGCTGCCGCCTCCTGCTCCGGCCCTACCGCCACGCCCGGCTTGAAGCATCTGCGGCTACCTGAAGCGCCGCCATGGCCAGACGCCCGAAGCGCCGACTCGGCCTGTGAGGACCCGGAATATTTAACTAGTAACACTTAACCTCCAAATGGTTCTAGCATTACTAATTAAACATTCTAAGCCTCGATGGACATATGCTTCCCAGAAATGCAGCATATGTACATCATCACAAAATTACACATCATTTCCATACAACAATCACCACTAAGTTCAACAAAGACATACATAAAGCAAAGTTATTACAAAAGAGCCGACCGGCCAAATAGAACAATATACAAGAATGACAATGAAGCAAAGGTGCCATAAGATGGCTAGAACCAAAAGTCGACCGGTTAGCCAACAACCCACAAGGCAACCGACCGGGTCACGAGCTACTCGCCTCTCAGCTCCCACAACAAAGCTCGCAAAAGTGAGGCCCATCGAGCTCACCTTCTTCCTCTCGCAACAAATATATTTAAAGCAATTGAGTACAAAAATTGTTTTTGTACTGCAAGATCGACGTGTAGAATAGCAGACCTATTCATAACTATATGCAGGCTTATTTAAGTGGAGGTCATATGTCTCATTTTGCACAAAGCCAACTTTATTTGCAATAATGTCATACATTTAAAAGCAAGTTTGTAATTCATTTTTAATTGTTGAAATAACAGCGGAAATAAATATAAGTACAAGTAACCACCTGGAAGTGACTATCCCAATAGTCACCACAACATAGCATGAATCCCCGATTCGTATCACCCATCAAGTTTTAGTTTAAAAAGGTTGTAGTCTAACTCTTGAAAGACCTTGCCAAGCGTGTCCATAACCTAGGACGAGGCTATTCGAATAGTTTTAACCTGCGCAGGGTGTACCAATGTACCCACACTTGGATCGCCTTCAAGCCACAAGCACACTACCGAAGGTATGCCGGCCCGGCTAAGTCCTACGAGACATTTCCAATCTTGTGTATTAACTACGAGCCGCTCATATGGATAGAAACCCATATGCTTAAATTGCAAGCCGAAAGACAACAAATCCCATCACGGGTGAAGTCTTTCGGACACTACAATGCTCCCAACACCATCCCTCCCGCGACTCCTGCGACTGGAGCCAATACACGCCAAAGTAATAAGTCAAGAGAGGTCCCATACCCTCTAGTGTGGTTAGCACGCTAAAATGCTTGGTTTAGTGTAACAAGATGTTCGGTCCTTGATGACTCGGGCACCATTCCACCACACCCCACAATCACACCATCTTACCATTATGCCCAAGTCTAAATCATTTTTATTTTCAGTTTTAGTTTTCATAAGTAGACAAGGCACAAGGTGAAAATCATAATCATAATAAGTTTTATGTGATCAAGGTTATCGACAAGTCGATAACCGCCCTTTTCTACCGGAAGCTAGGCATGGCTAAGCATTTAAATTCGCAACTACTAAGTGACAAGAGCTCATCCGCGAACTCTAATCACAGCAATAACCTAGGCTCATGGTAGTAGAGGATAAAAATTTGCTTAAGGAAATGCATCTACTAGGTAAACTAACGACAATAGTTTAACACAAACTAGCAATGCATACATAGGAGTTGCAAACAAAATAAATACTTAAAATAAATGGGAGTAACATGATCAAACTGCTTGCCTTGCTGCTGTTGCTCAACCTGTTGCGGAGGGTCGTTCTCAGGGTCACCGCAAATGTCGAAACCTAAGCGAAAGAGCGAAAACAACCGACAAAAACCAATAAGAGCGAAGAACACCGAAAAAGCTCAAAAATCAACTTTCTCCAAATGCCCTAAAAATTGTACAGCAGTAAGAACAAGATTTATAATGAATTTAGAAACAAAAATCAACTCATTTGGACATTCTGAACTAAAGTTATAAGCAAAACAATTCTGCTAGACTAGAAAATGCAATTTGTTACTATTTGTCGTAATTAAATTGTTTAGCAAAAATTTATGGAAATGTGGTGCACTTGAAATTTTTACAGTAAACCTATCACCTCACAAGATGAACAAGCCAATTGGATTCATCTCATTTGGAGCTATAATGCACTTTCTATTAATTTTCAAAGACATGAAAATGAGCATCATACAATTATATTTGCAACTTCTTTAACAACAGAGACATGCCTAAAACTAATTTTCACAGCAAGTTCATCACTAGAGGAAGCCAACAAAATTGGATTCACTCCATTTGAAGTTACAGAGAAATACTTATGCATTTTTGAAGTTTAAACAATTTTCAGTGCAAAATAAATCTAACCTAGAGTCGTTTTATTATTTAAACATTTTCTGAGACATAAACATGGCTCAACCTATTTTTGTATTAAAGTACATTTAAAATGGAAGCTAATAAAATTTGAATCACCCATTTTGGAGCTAAAATGAATTAGTTATGCAATTTTGAAGTTTAAAGCATTTAACGATTCACCAATAAAGTATTTGAGAAATAATAAACACGCAAAATCCTTTTTATACCCACAGCTAACCTAGCCACAGACACTGACGAGTGGGGTCCATGAACAGTGCTATTTTCTATTTTCCAGAAAGGATTTCCGAAACGGCCTGACAAGTGGGACCCACCTGTCATTGGCTCGGTCTACCGAACAGCGCATGGACCCTTGGTCCACGGCCGGTCCACAGGACCACGACTGTGCACTTAACAGACTCGGCCCGCATGTAAGCCACACAGAGCTACACCTAAACACGTGATTCCGACAAAGATTCGCAGTTAAATGCTAATCAACGCCATTAACTCCTAATCATGCGCTCTGATGCCGATCGAACGCCCGCAACAGAGCTCGCTTGACCGCGAAGCTTGACCAAGCTCGCCGGCGAAGGAGGGCTCGGCGACGGCGCCAAGCACCAAAATGGGTCCAAAGACGCTAATGCGCACCGACGGTGGCGGAGCCACGAGCCGACCGAGCGTAGCGCGACGCGCGCGAGCGGAGCGACGAGCACGGAAAACGAAACGCACAACGACCATTCTTCGACCGATATAGTGCGAGCATGAGCAATAGCAAAGGTCAGGGAAGCTACCGGGATGACGCGGAGTCAGAGAGGTGGTCGGAGTTGAGCTGGCGACGAGGAACAGCGGCGGCGGCGATGGTGCTACCGAGGGGAGGACAACCTGGGGACAAAGGAAGAGAATGGATGATGGAGGATGCATCAGTGGAGCCTCGAGATGGTGTAAGAGAGGGGAATCGGACAGAGGCTCACCGCAACGTCGCCGGAGAAGAAGGTGGCACTTGCGGCCGAAAATGGGGGAAAGCCAAAACTCCCGAGCTCCTGTGAGTGGATGACAAAATTGATTTAGGGGAAACGTTTCTTATAGCCCAAGGCGCAAAGTGACGCGCAAGAAAAGAGTAGGAACTCACCGGAGATTAAGATGACACGGTGGCGGTCACGGGTGCGTGCTCTGGAGCAGCTGGTGGCGCTCCTCGTGCTCTCGGTCCTACACACGAAGACAAGGTCTCGCACTGCAGCACAAGGGAGAGCGAAGGAGAGAAACGAGGGTAAACCACGCGCGGAGACTTACCCAAGAGAGGGTCGAGTTCTTGCCTCCTTTCCCTCGGCCGCCGAGAGGGAAAGTGAGAGCTAGAGGGTGAAGGAGGCAGGGTTATAGGGCCCCAACATTCGGAATGGAAGCGGCGTTAGGCAACGGAGCTCAAGGATAGGTCGGGAGGGGCGGTGGATTGACGGTGTTGACGGAGCGGGGCCGAGCGTTGCGGGCGCGTGGTGCTCGAGCTCGCGCGCGCGCCGCGAGGTAGACGATGCACCGACGGTGGGTCCGCGGCGTCGGGCGGCTCGGGCCGCGCGAGAGGGCGAGCGAGATGGGTTGGCGCGGGCCGTTAGATCAGGATCCAAGGGCCTACAACGCGCGAGGGGAAATAAGAGTTCGGCGGCGCACGCGACGCCGACCGTGGATGCGCGATCGGACGGCTGCGAAGCGATGCGCGTTTAAGACGGTTGTGCCGAGTCAAGTTGGGTTGGGTCGGAGCTCGAGTCGGAGTGTGGTCCGAACCCGATGAATAGTGTTTACAGGGTTTGATTTAAAAAGGCTGAGAGATTACGGAATTTTTAGAGGGATCTCTGTAGCTCCAAAAATTCTCAAATTTTTATGGAAGCGTCCTGGGACATAGGAAAACCTTGTATAATTTTTCCAGACATTTCCATGTACTGAATTAATCCCTGGAAATTCCACAAGCTGCTGCCCTAGGGTTTGACCAGATTTCAAACTGGTTTGACTTGCTCTTTTGAAATAGCAAATAAAATCTAAAAATCCTGAAATTTTTCAGAGAGGTTCCCAAGATGACCAAGATGATGGGAAAAATAATTCCAGAGGACGATCACCAGATTTGGTTTGAAAGTTTTTAGCGACAACGATTTCCATTAAAGAAATATGGTTCTTTTTAATTAGGAAATTATTGGGGGATAATTCTAGAAACTTTCCAAATGACTCATGAGGCAACAAAAGTTTTAAATTATTCTCACAAATTACATTTAGAACCTAAATCAAAGTTTGGGATGTTACACGCCCCCCACGCGCCCGCCTATAGCAGCGCCACCACCCTGCGTTGACCCGCACCTGTCGGTCTCGGACGCCTCAGCCGGCGCCGCTCCCAATCGAGCCTCCGCATAGGCCCGTGCATGCGTGAGCAGCCGCCGCCGCCGCATCTGCGCAAAGGGCGCCTCGAAGTGCGTCGCTGGGCCCCGCACGGCTACCTTGTACATCATCGACCTGCATGAAGGCACCGCTGGAGCCAGAGCCAAAGCCGCACTGCGCTCCCATGGCCGCCTCGCCGCATGAGGCCGGCGCCACCGCCTCCGCCGGTCGCCGCCGGATGGCCACGCGTGCGTCGCGCCTCAGCCTACGTGCAGGCCGCCGCCGCTAGCCGCACCGCCTCCCGCCCTTGCACCTTCCGTCGCTACTACCTGTTTTGGGGCACCGCCACGACCACTCATGAGAGCTAGGGAAAACCCTAGCTCCCGGTCTTTAATGCAGCCAGGGGCAGGCAATTGTAGGTCAGCGCAAATGGGCCAAGCAAAGAAGCCCAAGAAAAAAAAAGGGAGGTCACCTAGTCTGTTTTTCCGAAAAAAGGGGGATTTTGCAAAAAGGGCGTCAGAAATTATGAAAATTGTGCGCAAATTTTTCTCTGTACTGAAATTTTGCGCATTAACCCCTGGAAGTTGCAGAATTTGCCGAAAATTTATATTCCAACAGAAAAGGCCTCAGGAATTCAAATTTTGAATCGATTTTTTTTTGCATATTTTGAACTTTTGAAGGATGTTTAACTTTGTTATTGTTATTTCTATGCAATTTATTTACTGTATTTACTGTTTTTTATTATCTTTCATTGTTTATATTGCTTTTAATCATTGAAAATAGCAGTAAATTATGAAAAAATGTGTTGAAAAATACAGGAACATTATGGGAATTCTTGCAACCATTTTATGCAAATTACCAACAGTAATCTTACGCACCTCTTACTTAAATATGCAGATGACTGGAATTACGAACTGGGAGTTCGAGGAGCTGGCCCAGCATGGCCAGAATTATTTAACTTGGGTATCAGATGTCGAAATTGTACTTATAGACAAGAAGCTCCGCGCTGCTATTGGACTCGACGCATTGCAGGATGCCGTTCCAACTGCTGAGGAGAATGATCAAGCACTTCATTTCCTCAGACACCATCTCTGCCTAACGCTCAAGAATGAGTATATGGCAGAGAAGAGCGCACTAGCTTTATGGACTGCCCTGAAGAAGTGGTTCGAGAAACTGAAGTACACCATCCTACCTCAGGCAGAGCAAGAATGGACTCGACTACGTTTTGCTGACTACAAGACCGTGGGGACGTACAACTCTGATTTGCACAGAATTTGTACCAGTCTTCAGCTATGTGGTAAAGTAATCACAGATGCGAAGAAGATTGAGAAAACTCTTTCTACCTTTCATCCAAATGCGGTGCAATCCGCACGCAACTACCGTCAGAATGGCTACAAGGAGTATGCCGAACTGATAGACATTATGCAAGTTGCGAAAGCTCAAGATGAGGTTCTCAGGAAGAACTACATCTCACAGCCGCCTAGTAGCAAAGTTAGCCATGAAGTCAACGCTAGCATCTATAAGGTGAAGAAGCCTCACTCAAAGGGAGGAGGCAAGAAGGGTAAAGTCATGAGTCACAAGACCAAGCAAAATGCTCAAGCTAAGAAAGACGAACAAAAGAAGCACGATGAGAAGCCCTATGGTCAGTAGGACCAAAGCTGCTACAAATATGGCACTTGGGGACATTGGTCACGTGTTTGCTGCGAACCGCAACACGTGATTGATGCTTTCAAGGCTAAGAAGAAGGGTAGAGGACAGCATGAGGCGCACCTCGTCATTGCAGGCATGAAAGATCCACAGTCATTGGTGGCACCTACGGATGTGGACAGCCCTGCAGCAGCTCCCATCACTCCTTTGGATATCGCAGCGGCTGCAGCTGTAGTTGTCGAGGAAGAGAAGATAGAAATAGACCAGATTCAGGGAGAAGTTTCTTCATACTTCGCTAATTTGATCTAGTGCACGTATTGCACTTAGTCTTTACAGTCATTTGCAGTTTATGGTTGTAATAGAATTTTGAATTATGGAATAATGATTGTAAGCTCTAGAAAAGCAATAGCAACAAATTCTTTTGATGAGTCCAGCAAGACTTTTTCTCGTATTAATAATAGCAATTTATGTTCTGTTTTGGAGTATTTTATTTATGTGTGGTTTGTTTTCTACCCCATATTAATAGATACTTTATATATCAAAACGCATGTGACGCCCTATGGAGGAAGTGTGTTTAGCAGATAGCGGCACAACAAATACCATATTGAGAGAAACAAAATTTTTCTAGTCGATCGGCAAGAGTGCTGGTAGTCTTACGATAATCGTAGGCTGCGATACTTGTATAATAGGCTCAGGAAGAGCCACAATTATACTCCTGATAGGCTTGACATTGGTCATTGAAGAAACCTTATTGTACCCGGAATCGACTAGGACTCTCTTAAGCTTTAAAGATATTCACGCTAACGATCTCCATGTGGAGACTGAAGAAGAGTATGGTAAGGAATACCTGCTCATTACGAAGACTGAAAAAATGGAAAAAGGTATTAGAACGACTTCCTTCATATTAATCTGGGCTATACTACACTAATATTAGGGGACCTACAACCTATACTGTCCTGAAAACATCCTTTAGAAGCTCTAAACTTTTTTGTCTCTGGCATAATAGATTAGGCCACCCCGGTCTTAGGATGATGAGAAATATAATTAACAATTCTCAGGAACATAATATCAATGTAAAGAATTTCCCGAATCCAGAAGATTTTGTGTGCCCTACATGTGCTACCAGGAAATTAATTACTAGACCTTCTCCTCTGAAAGTGAAGGATGAAATCCCTGCATTCCTGGACCGAATCCAGGGAGATATTTGCGGTTCAATTCAGCCCCTGTTAGGGATATTTAGGTACTTTATGGTGCTCATCGATGCTTCCTCGAAATGGTTGCATGTATGCTTGTTATCTATGAGAAACCATGCTTTTACAAAGCTGATCTTGCAGATAATTAAAATAAAGAATAATTTCCCTGATCATCATGTGAAGTCCATCAGAATGGACAACATCAGAGAATTTATTTCAAAGGCATTTGATGATTACTGTATGGCAATAGGAATTACCGTTGAGCACTCGGTACCACATGTCCACACCCAGAATGGACTAGCAGAGGCATTGATTAAAAGAATTAAATTCATTGCCCGACCGATTTTACAGAATTGTAATCTACCAACTACATGTTGGAGACATGTAGTCCTGCATGCAGCAACTCTCATCAATTTTAGACCTACAACATCCATTCACCTATGCAACAAGCGCAAGGGTCAACACCGAAAATCTCTCATCTCCGAAGGTTTGGTTGCAAGGTTTATGTACCTATACCACCACCGCAGCGAATAGCAATGGGCCCTCTCCGAAAGTCTGGGATATACGTTGGTTATGAGACAGCATCCATAATCAGGTATCTGCACCCGATGACTGGAGATTTGCATACATCCCGTTTCGCTGATAGCATATTTGATGAGGATAGTTTCCCGTCATTAGGGGGAGGAAATTAACCTCTTGATGAAAAATATCAAAAAATAACGTGGCAAGCCATGGGAATCCATGCACATGACCCACGTACTAGTGAAGCAGATAGAGAAGTCCAGAAGATAATTGATTTGCATGCATTAGCGAATCAACTGCCTAATTACTTTAATGATTTGAAGAGCGTGACCAAATCGCATGTGCCTACACGCAATGCACCGGAGAGGGTTGAAATACCAAACAAAATAGAAGGTATCCCTAATCCCGTCCAGAGGCCTCAGAATAAAAGGACGAGAACTCCGACCCCTCGAATCCCAAGTAACAGGGGACGCCTGGCGAAAAAGGATAAGAAGGACTTGTCACAGCCAATCACTGAAGTTCCCTAGAAGCAGAAGGAGAGCCATTGAGACCTGGCACCGGTATGGAACCTTCAGGAAAAGGCATACTAGATTTGAATATTCCCTCAGAGGGAGACATCAGTATGGATGTGTGCGCATACATCGGGGCTGAAAAACTTAAGAGACTTGCCCCCGTAATTGAAAGCAGTGGTAAGCAAGTAGAAGCATTAGCGGAACCGCCCCATGAAGAAATAGCTATAAATTATGTGACCATGGGAGAATCTATGAATAGAGCAACAGCCAATGTCGACATCTATTTTGCAAAGAAAAATACCACAATCATCGATCTTGATCCAGAGCCTACATCGCTCGCTGAATGCAAGAAAAGATCAGATTGGAAATATTGGAAGAAGGCAATAGAAGTAGAATTAATATCTCTGAATAAAAGAGAGGTGTTTAGGCCCGTAAGCCGCACGCCTCCCCATGTGCATCCTGTAGGGTATAAGTGGGTATTTATTCGAAAGAGAAATGAAAACAATGAAGTTGTGAGATATAAAGCAAGGCTTATTGCACAAAGTTTCACTCAAAGACCAGGAGTCGATTATGAAGAAACCTATTCCCCGGTCATGGGCAGAACTACCTTTAGATACTTAATATCGATGGTAGTAAACCTGAATTTGGAAATGAAATTGATGGATGTGGTAACTGCATACCTTTATGGGAACATGTATTCGAAAACTTATATGAAGGTACCTGAAGGTATCCCTGTCCCGAACCAAGACAAAGCAAATAGAAATCTATACAGTGTGCAACTCAGAAAGTCACTGTATGGACTGAACCAATCAGGTAGGATGTGGTATAATCGCTTAAGCGACTTTCTCTGCAAGAAAGGCTGCACAAACAATGAGGATTGTCCCTGTGTATTTATACGGCGATCCCAGGATGGATTCTGTATAATCTAAGTATATGTAGATGATCTGAATATCATCAGGATCTTGGAAGATATTAAGAAAGCAAGCTCTTACCTGGAGTCGGAGTTCAAAATTTGATTTAAATTGGTTCTATGGTATTGTTTTGCCATAGAAGGTTTATAAATGCTTTTACTCAGAAAATAAAGTGAAAATGGGTTTGGACTTGGGCGAAATGGATGATTGGGTGGGTGCAGGTTTATGCACGGGCTTAATCTGGTTAGGGTTAAGGCCCAGGGTTTTATTTGGAAGACGCCCAAGTCAGTTAAGGACCGGTCTTCGAGCGTATGATGCCATGCCTTATCGTACCACCACATGTCCTGTGTGGGCGGGACCTGGCCAACTAATTTGCAACGTTTCTTTGTTAGTTGTGCCATTTTGGTGTGTGGGTGTCGATTAGACAGTATTCCCACTAGGCGCAAGAGGGGACTTCTGGCGGATGGTTAGTCCAAAGGAAGTGAAACCATAGCAGACATAACTACTTTGGAATGGCGCATTGTAAAGGCCTCGTGATAATCACTTAGTCGCACACTTTCGGAAGTGTGTCAGACGGACATTAAAAGTTGATTATCTCTTGTGGGTAAAGCCGTACAACCTCTGTAGAGTGTAAAACTATTCGAATAGCCGTATCCACGGTTACGGATATGCTAGTAGAACCACTCAAAGTTAGACTTTCATTTACTTTGGTTTTGTTGGAAAAAGACTTCTTCAAACTGGTTTATCCAAATGGGATTTGGGCATGAAGCCATGTGATAGGAGAGTATCCTTCACCACTCTTGTGTGAATGTTATCTCACTATAAAATTGAGAATTTATAAAATAAATTTTAGTTAAAATATCTGCTTTGGAACTTAGTACAAGTACTTAAAGAAAATGCTGCTTTATGCAAATCAACCAATAAGCCATCCCTTGTTACATCCATATATGCATGTCATTCTGTTATTTGACGGATGTAACTTGCGAGCACGGAAGTTGTGCCCATACTTGCTTTATGCAAACAAAATTTCAGAGGAGAAGGACTTCGCTTCAGGTTTGATTATGACGACTAGGCCGCTACCCTAGTCGATTGCCTGTGGCAGATCAGTTGGACTCCACTACTTCTTCGTCTTCCGCTGTGTTTATTTTATTGTTGGCCTATAAGCCTCCTTTGTAATAAACTCTTTTGATTATTAATAAAGTTGTGATATGAATTTGTTACCATATTTGTTTACTGTGTGAACTAAAGACTGATCATGGGACTAGTTCAGAAATGCACAAAGGATTGGGGAGTATTAATTCCCGGGTCTGACAAATTGGTATCAGAGCCATATCGATTGTAGGTTGTGACCTAGTTAGAATGACCGTTAGTTGAAAAACTTCAAAACTTATATTATATAACAAGAAAAATAAACTGTTCTCTCCTCATCTAGGTGATCTATCTATAGCTTCCTTATAGAAAATTCTTTCTCACCTAATTCTTTCTTCACCATTTTATAATGTTAAATGGATCCTCTTTCCCTTATAAATTTCTATAGTTGGTCAACACGTTTCTTAACCCTTACATTCAAGACTACAAGACATGGAGCCATTGAGAAAGTATCGTCGTTTGCACCATCGAAGGACAACGGACAAGATATACCGAAGATTGTTTTATCAGCCAAGCCATATAGCTTAAGTGTGCCAGGACTCACTCTGTGTATTGAGTCGTTTCACCACCTTACGAGTATCGATCGAGTAGAATGTTGTATTGTTTCTTAACTTGTATGGAATGTTTTCTTCTGGTACGTCGTATATAGATCTTTTGATCTTGTGTACAACGTTTGCTTTAAATGGGTAAACTTCTTCCCTCATAGCTTTCTCTCTCACCCTTTGCTATTTTCCTCTTCTCTAACAATCCATTGGACTCCTAACCTATCGATGCGTCTAGAACTTAAAAGACGAGTCGACCCTTCAAAACTTCGGACAAACTCAAAACCCCAGGATGTAAAACCAACTTGAAGATAGACTCTCTATCTCTCCATTCATTTACCCTTTGTTCGTTTTCTTTCTTTCTAGCCTCTCCGAATCTCGGGGACGAGATTCCTTTTAAGGGGGGTAGTTTGTAACATCCCAAAGTGCTGTTACCAAAATAAAATAAATAAAAGTTATTGTTTGTGAGGACCCCAATTTATTTGGCTTGTAATGCTTAACCAACCACCTGGTCCTAGCATCACAAATCAAATAAATTGATCCTCGAGATATGTATACTTCTAAAGCAAGATACACACCTGTTACAAAATTAGACATCAACTCCATTCCAAACATAGAGTCCAAACACCACACTACCAAACGGAAGATAAACAAATAGTAGAGTTATTACGCATAAAGGCCGATGTGCCAAGATACACAAATAAACAAGAACGACAATGAAGCAAAAGTGCCATAAGATGGCTATAAACAAAGCCAATCGGCGTGCCTCCATCCCACAAGGCATCCGACCGACCGCCAAGTCTAGTCGCCCACAAAACGGCAACACACTCACGTAAGTGAGGCCCTTGGGGCTCACCTTCCTCCTCTCGCAACAAAAACATTAAGCAAAGCACCGAGTACAAAGATTGTCTTTGTACCCGCAAGACCGACGTGTGAACTAGCGGCACTGTTCATATGCTACATGCGAGCTTGTTTAGTGGAGGCCATATGTTTCATTTGCATAAAGCCAATTTTCATTTGCAATAATATAATACGCTTTGAAGCAGTGTTTGCAATTCGTTTTAATGTTGAAATAACAGTAAAGATAATAATAACAAAAGAGAAAGGTGAACAACCTAGGAGTAACTATCCCAATAGTCACTCCAACAATAGCACGAATCCCAGATTCGTACCACCCATCAAGTTTTAATTTTAAATGTTGTAGTCTAACTCTTGATAAGCTTACCCAAGCGTGTCCATCACCTAGGACGAGGCTATTCGAATAGTTTTTAACCCTGCAGGGGTGTACCACTGTACCCACACTTCAGACCGCCTTAAAGCCAAAGCACACTACCGAAGGTATGCCGGCACAGCTAAGTCCTACGAGACTTTTTCCAATATTGTGTATTAACTACGAGCCGCTCGTATGGATAGAAATCCATACGCTTACATGGTAAAGCCGAAAAGACAACTACCCACTCAGGATAAAGCTTTTCGGACAACTACCATGCTCCCACCTCCATCCCTCCTGCGACCCGGAGCCAATACACGGCAAAGTACTAGGTCAAGAGAGGTCCCATACCCTCTAGTGTGGTTAGCACGCTGAAATACCTGGATAACAGGTACTCACAAGATGTTCGGTCCTTAATTGACCCGGGCACCATTCCAGTCACACCCAACAGATCACACCAATCTTACCGTTGTGCCCGCGTCTAAATCATTTTTGTTTTCGGTTTTTGTTTTGCAATTAACATAGCACGAGCTGGAATATATGAACAGTAATAATTTTAGGTGATCAAGATCATCGACTAAGTCGATGATCGCCCAAATCTACCGGTAGCTAAGCATGGCTAAGCAACTGAACTCGTAATCTACTAAGTGACGAGAGTTCATCCAGCGAACTCTAATCACAGCAAATAACCTAGGCTCAAGTAGTAGAGGACAAATATTTACTTACAGATTATGCATCTAAAGGTTTAACTAACCAATTTAACACAAAATAAGCGATGCATACATACAGTTGAAACAAAATATTAGACTTTAAAATACTGGGATAAAATGATCAAAGCGCTTTCGGCCGCTGTTGCTCGTAATGCTCAACTTTGTTGAGAGGATCGTTCGTGGTTACCGCAAATGTCGAAGCCTAACGATTGAACAAATAACAGCGAATAAGAACGAATAACACCGACAAAAACTCAAAATTTCTAAAGCAACCACAAAGCTAATCACAGAAGCTAGACCAAAACAAAAGGAATAACAAATTAGCGACTACGGAGATGATTTAAATTAGACATGCCATCATGATGGATCTACCTAAACTCACTTACTTACCAAGTTAACTGCAAAATCAAGCAAAAACAAACCTCTTACATGTTTTAATTTTTTTGACAGACTTTGATGGTGATTGTGTGCACATCTATTATTTAACCATCAAGTTAACACATCAAAACAACTAGCTACTCTAAAACAACCATTATTAGATAAGATCACAGAACCTACAAGAAGCTATTGAAAACACTAACTAGTTAAGTTTCCAACTATGAGATGCTAAACAAAATTTCTATTTCAGATAGGGTTTTAAAGACACTCAGCTATTCATTCACCTAAGCATCACACCGAGATATTGCAAGGCTAACCAATTTCAGCATGGGGCTACTACAAAGCCTTACTATACTTGTAAAAGTAAGTAGAGAGACAAACAACAGGATCATCTAACCACCTCTTTGATCATTCAGACAGCAAGAGCTTTGGAACTTAATGATACTAACCAACTGACTTCATACTAACCATTACTACTAAGGAAATTCATCAAACACTAACCAGATTTGAATCGCATAAGCATGAAACCAATTTCAGTTTACTGACAACAGAAAAACGACAACAGAGAAGTATACAGAGAACTAGAACTAAAATGCTGTCAAACTTCCAATACCAATTTTGATCATGCAAGAGAGTGAACTAAAGAACATTCCTAATCATGATTAGAAACTAAAGAACTGGTTTTGAAGGAGTGGGCCCCACTGTCATACAGACAGAGAGAAACACAACCGAAGAATAGAGAGGCTCGGGCGCTCGGACTGGATTAAATCGCCGGTGAAGGAGTGGCGCGCGGTTGCGATGACGGCCAAAATGGGTTGCTCGAGGACCACCGGTGAAGGTGGTCTCGAGGCGGAGATGCACCGTGGCGGCGTGGCGACGGCGCGCGCCGCCGTGGAGGTGATAAGGGGCGACTGCGCTAGAGAAGAAGAAGGTGAAAACTAGCGCGCGCATGAGCATCAGTGGGTTACCAGGAACTCACCGGGATGACGCGGAGCTCAAGTGGCTGCCGGAGATGGCCCGGCGACGAGGACCTGCGGCGGCGATCAAGGGGTCATCGAGGTGGGAGCAACCTGAGCAAAAATAGGGGAAAAGAGAGATGGAGATAGCTCGAGTGAGTGCACTAGATGGTGCTAGCGCGAGCAATTACTCTAGGAACCAACTCACCGGAGATGAGGACGAAGATCCAACTTTCGGCCGAAGAAGAGGGACACCTAAATTCAACGGCCCCCTGCGAGCGAAACTCAAAATTAGCTAAGGGGAAAACATGATAGGGATCTGGAACACGATATGACGCGCAAAGGAGAAGATGAGCTTCACTGGTTGTGGTGTTGACACGGCGGTGGCGGCACGGTCATGCACCAGAGCTGGAGCACTACTACGGTTTGAGCTCAGAAGGAGCAATGGGTGATAGGGGATGGCTTAATGGTGTCTAAAGAAGGAAGAGGGAGCTTTGGGTGAGCTTAAGTAGGGAAGAGGGCGGAGGAAACAAGAGGCGGAGCTCCCGGCACCGAGACGCATGGAAGAAAAAGCGGCGAGTTAGAGAGGTAGATGATGAGCGATTAATGCCGCACCAGGGTATGGGCTAGCAGCGGATGATGTTGCCGAGGTGAAGCGCGCGAGGAAACCGAGAATGGACGGCGAGGCGAGGTGGCGCGCATGCACGCTGCCGCCGGCACTCAGCTCTCAAGCGAGAGGTAGGTGACGACCTGACAAGTGGGGCCCGCCTGTCAGCGACAGCAACAAAGCGGCGCGAGCCAGAGTCAAGTGCGGCGTGAACAGTTGGTCTGACTCGATCAAGAGAATGTCGACCGTTGGATCTAGGATGGACGGTCGAGATCTCTGTATGCATTCGGACCGGTCGATTGCGCACGCGAACGTGGACCGTGCGATGCACAACGGACGGTCACGATCGATTGGACTCGCGCTGTGCAGTTAGGCGGTGCTACCGAGCCATTTAGGTGCAGTCGGATTTGAGTCGGGCTCGGGTTCGAGCCCGACAAACAGTGATTTCTGATTTTGAGTTTTAAAAAAAACTGAGAGAGTTCGGGGAATTTTTAGAGGTAGTTCCCGAGCTCCAAAATTTCCGAAATTTTTATGGTAGCTACAAGGGACAGAGAACAGCATTGCATAAATTTTCCAGAACTTTTTATGCACTGCATTGTTCTGCAGAAAATTCACAAGCTGCTGACCTAGGGTTTGACCAAGAAATTCAAACTAGTTTGACTTGGCAATTTGAAATAGCAAATAAAATCTAAAAATTGTGAAATAATTGAGGGAGGTAGATAGGATGATCAAGATGATAGGAAAATTATTTGCAGAGGATGATCACAAGTTTGAAAGCTAAGAATTTGCTGACAACAATTTCCATTCACAAGAATTCAATTCTAGAAAATGGAAATTGCGAGGGAAAATTTGGAAAACTTCCAAATGATTTGATGAGACAACAAAAGTTTTTATTTCTCCTCAAAATTTTACATATGAAATACAAACCCTAAGTTAGGGTTGTTACAAATCTCCCCCCCTACAGGAATCTCGCCCCGAGATTCTGATCACTGGGAGAAGAAGGACAGGTAATCTGCTCGGAGACGATCTTCCCGCTCCCAAGTGGCTTCATCCTCGGAGTGGTTCGACCACTGAACTTGAAGGAACTTGATCACACGGTTCCTCGTTCTGCGTTCAGCTTCTTCGAGGATACGAACGGGGCGCTCACGATAAGACAGATCTTCTTGCACATCGATATTCTCCAAAGGTGTTTCCTCAACTGGAACACGGAGGCACTTCTTTAATTGCGATACATGGAAAACATCATGCACCCCTTCAAGTGTAGCTGGCAACTCCAACTGGTATGCAACAGCTCCCACTTTCTTGATGACGCGATAAGGCCCGACATACCGAGGAGCCAATTTGCCCTTGACACCAAAACGCTGATGGCCCTTCAAAGGTGAGACTTTGAGATACACAAAGTCATTGGGCTGGAAACTCAGCTCACGATGACTACGATCTGCATAGCTCTTCTGCCTGGACTGAGCTACGCGCAAGTGCTCACGAATCAACTGCACTTGACTTTCCGCCTCATTGATCGAATCCGGGCCAAAGAACTGTCTTTCCCGGCCACCAGTTCAATGGGGTTCGTGCACGCCTCTCATACAAAGCCTCAAACGGTGCCATACCGAGACTAGCCTGGAAGCAGTTGTTGTAGGAGAACTCGGCAAGTGGTAGGCACCTCTCCCAATTCTTCCCATAGGAAAGAACACAAGCACGGAGCATATCTTCAAGCACCGATTGACCGCTCTGTCGACCATCGGTGCGAGGATGGTAGGCGGTCTTTGAAAGTAAGACGGTACCCATGGCCTCGTAGATCGTGCAAAGTCGGGAAGTGAAAAGAGAACCACGATTCGACACCATCGCTCGTGGCACACCATGCAAACTCACAATGCGGGATATGTAGAGGTCCGCCAATTTATCGACGCCGAGGGCGATAACGCACCGCGTAAAATGTGCTACTTTTGTCAATCGGTCAATAACCACCCAGATAGCATCCTTCCCCGAAGAAGTACGGGGCAAACCAGTGATGAAGTCCATGCCTACCGAATCCCACTTCCATTCTGGTATAGGTAAGGGCTGAAGAAGGCCTGCTGGACGCTGATGCTCGGCCTTGACACGACATCACACATCGTGATCCGCAACGAACCCGCAATCTCGCTTCATGCGAGTCCACCAGAATCTCTGACGCAGATCTTGGTACATTTTGGTAGCCCCGGGATGGATGGACAAGGGAGAATCATGGGCCTCCTGAAGAATCAAATCCCGCAACTCGGGGATCTTTGGGACCACGAGACGCTGCCCAAACCATACAACACCGTGGTCATCCTCTGTGAAACACTTGGCCGATCCATTCGATGTTCGCTTGATTTTACCCACACCATCATCGATTGTTTGTGTCGCCTTGATTTGATCCACCAAGGTCGGTTGCACAACCAGGCGACAAGGGAACCATGCTCAACCAAACCCAAGTTGAGACATTTGAAACTCGCAAGAAGTGCGGGTTCTCGCTCTTGGATCATCAAAGTATTGCAATACACCTTTCGGCTAAGTGCATCAAGAACTACATTGGCTTTGCCAGATGATACCGAATACTCATATCATAATCTTTGATCAATTCCACCATCTCTCTGCTCGAGGTTCAGATCCGGTGAGTGAACAAGTATTTCAAACTCTTGTGATCGAATACACCTCACAGTGTTACCGATCGATAATGCCGCCAAATCTTGAGTGCATGAACCACAAGAAGAAGCTCTAAATCATGGGTGGGATAGTTGAGCTCATGAGGTCTCAATCGCCGATGCATAGGCAACGCCTTGCCTTTCCCGCATAAGGACACATCCTGCACTCGACGAGAGGCATCGCAATAAATATCAAGCCCTTGTGGATATCGTGAAGAGTAAGAACCGAGTGAAGTCAATCGCCGCTGAGCTCCGAAAGCTCTCATCACAAGCAGAGGACCACACAAACTTCTTGTCCTTCTTGAGCAATTCACCATCGGCTGCGATCCCGGAGAAGTTCTCGATGAAGCGCGGTAGTAGCCCGCTAAACCAAGAAAACTCCAGACGACAGTGGATCGACTTGGGTGACCCCAAGATAGAACATCGCCGACCTTGCTTTGGGATCCACAACTACGCCTCCGGTGAAAGAACATGGCCCAAGAATGCCACTTCCTTCAACCGTAACTCACATTTGTTGAACTTTGCATATAGTCGATGCTCATGCACTTGCCCAAAACAATCTTGGATGCTCAAAGATGCTCTTCTTCATTTTTGGAGTAGATAAGAATATCATCAATGAAGACCACCACAAATTTATCCAAATACTCCATGAATACCGAATTCATAAGGTTCATGAATAAAGCTGGAGCATTGGTTAAGCCAAAGGACATGACGGTGTACTCGTACAGACCATAACGAGTAGTGAAAGCCGTCTTCGGAATATCCTCAGATCTGATCCTGACCTGATGATATCCCATCCTCAAATCAATCTTTGAGAATACCTGGGCTCCAGTCAACTGATCAAACAGATCATCGATGCGGGGCAGAGGATATTTGTTCTTCACCGTCACTTCATTGAGCGGGCGGTAATCAACACACATGCGCAAAGTCTTGTCCTTCTTCTTCACAAAGATCACCGGACAACCCCAAGGAGATGAGCTAGGACGGATGAAACCCTTTGCTTGAAGCTCACCTAATTGCTTCTTCAACTCATCCAATTCATTGGGCGGCATCCGATACGGCGCCTTCGAAATCGGGGTGGTACCGGGCAGCAACTCAATGACAAACTCAAGGTCTCGAACGGGAGGCATCCCAGGTAAATCTTCGGGAAAGACATCCACAAAGTCAGATACTATGGGAACATCCTGAATCTGCAAGGCTGGCTTCGCTTCTAATGCACATAGATGGGGCCCCTGCAGCCGCGGCGAAAATCCGACCTGCTCGCCTGAAGGGCTGGTGAGATAGACAATCTTCCTAGCACAATCGATTTGCCCCAAGTGTTGGGACAACCAATCCATGCCAAGAATCACATCCGCACTACGAATCGAAAGGTAATAAGATTTGCCAAAAATCTCACTCCTTTGACTATGATAGGAACATCCCGACATCAGTAAATCGCTCTCATTTCCGACACCGAGAGCGGATGAGCAAAGCAATCCCAAAGGAACACAAAGAAGACCACTAGTCGCAGCAAATGATCTTGAAATAAAGAATGCGATGCTCCGTAATCAAATAATACCGCAGCAAGACGAATTAACAAGAAGTGTACCCATCACGACATCTCGCGCCTCCCGAGCCTCCTCGGTGAAAGGTGGTTGACTCGACCGCTCGCACCACAGGGCTTCGGATCATCTTACGTCGTGGATGACCACTCCCGCCGCGTCCTCCATTAGGACGAGGGCTGCCGCAACACTCGAGGCGCGCATTCGCATAATGGCCCTTATTGTGGCGGCGAAACAAGTAACCTCGGCCGCCGGATTGCGGAGGCCACCTGTTGGCTGGATCGCAGCGCACGTGGCTCAAACACGGCCGCGGTGGACGAAGAATCGTGCGATGGCCTCGGGCCGGTGGAGCAAAAGAACGGGCCTCGATGCATCGCCCACCGAGGACGCAGTGAGGCGGTGTGAGCGATCGATGCGCCTCCCACTTGCGCTATGGACTCACCCAGCGCCTTAGCCTTATGCTCAAGAACAATGGCCTTATCTACCAAGGCACGAAAGTCGAGAAGTCTACAATAGATAGCTTGTCCCGCAGCTCCTCGGACAAGCCATCCATAAACTTCTCGCTAGCCTCATCCGAGGCCACCTCCCGAGCATAACGAGCCAAATGATTGAACTCGCATGTACTCCGTCACGCACTTGCGCCCTTGCTTGAGCGCGAGGAATTCTTTCTTTTCAGCTTCATCGTGCCATCCGGGATGTGGGCCCGACGAAAGGCGATTCGAACTCCTCCCACGGGACCACATGGCCCGCGGGCTGCATGGCGAGGTAGTTCTCCCACCATGAGAGTGCTGCGCCCTCAAGCTGGTGGGATGCGAACAGTGCCTTATCCTATGCCTGGCACTGAGCTATGTTGAGCTTCCGCTCAACCATGCGCAGCCAATCATCCGCATCGAGAGGGTCCTCGTGAGCGGAGAAAGTCGGCGGTGCAGCGGAGGAATTCCGCAAGTCCCCGCGAGTCCGTGCCCGCCACCACGGCAGGAGTGGAGGTATTCCTAGCAATAACCTCCAAGATGCGCGTCTGGTCCATGCGGTTTCGCTCGATCTGAGCGAGAACCTCAGCCATGGTCGGAGGAGGGGGAAGCTCCTCATCATGACCAGCCTGCTGACTGCCACGCGTTCTCCCGGTCATCCTGTTTTACTAAGATAAGTTAGCAACAAATTTAAGATCAAGAAAGCCCAAGATTCACGAAAGCAGTCCAAAAACAAACACAAAGCAGGATAAAGACCAACCAGCAAAAATCAGACGCATAACTACTCACTTAACATCTTACCCTATTATTCCCACAATTTTTAGTTAGATTAATCTTCCATGGTTCTCCCAAAACTAATTCAACTGGTAGTAACTATATTTTGAAAGGAAAGAGAGAAACCAAGTTTTTAAACTGAAATTAGAGTAAGATGAGAGTAGAAGGCTAAGATAGATAAGGAGTAAAATCTGAGAATCTGCCTAGGTTTTTCATAAACCCTTTTTATATTTTGCGAATAAGCCTTTCCAAAATATCCTAAGGACGACTATGCTTGGGTTGCTACGGTCAGAATGGCTCTGATATCAACTTTGTGAGGACCCCAATTTATTTGGCTTGTAATGCTTAACCAACCACCTGGTCCTAGCATCACAAATCAAATAAATTGATCTCGAGATATGTATACTTCGAAGCAAGATACACACCCGTTACAAAATTAGACATCAACTCCATTCCAAACATAGAGTCCAAACACCACACTACCAAACGGAAGATAAACAAATAGTAGAGTTATTACGCACAAAGGCCAACAGTGCCAAGATACACAAATAAACAAGAACGACAATGAAGCAAAGTGCCATAAGATGGCTATAAACAAAGCCAATCAGCGTGCCTCCATCCCACAAGGCATCCGACCGACCGCCAAGTCTAGTCGCTCACGAACGGCAACACACTCACGTAGTGAGGCCCTTGGGGCTCACCTTCCTCCTCTCGCAACAAAAACATTAAGCAAAGCACCGAGTACAAAGATTGTCTTTGTACCCGCAAGACCGACGTGTGAACTAGCGCACTGCTCATATGCTACATGCAGGCTTGTTTAGTGGAGGCCATATGTTTCATTTGCATAAAGCCAATTTTCATTTGCAATAATATAATACAGTTTGAAGGCAGGTTTGCAATTCGTTTTTAATGTTGAAATAACAAGAAAGATAATTATAACAAAAGAGAAAGGTGAACAACCTAGAGTAACTATCCCAATAGTCACTCCAACAATAGCACTAATCCTTATTCGCACTCACCCATCAAGTTTTAATTTTAAATGTTGTAGTCTAACTCTTGATAAGCTTACCCAAGCGTGTCCATCACCTAGGACGAGGCTATTCGAATAGTTTTTAACCTCGCAGGGTGTACCATCGCACCCACACTTGCATCGCCTTAAAGCCAAAGCACACTACCAAGGTATGCCGCACTGACTAAGTCCTACGAGACTTTTTCCAATATTGTGTATTAACTACGAGCCGCTCGTATGGATAGAAATCCATACGCTTACATGGTAAAGCCAAAAGACAACTACCCACTCAGATAAAGCTTTTGACAACTACCATGCTCCCACCTCCATCCTCCCGCGATCTCCCGCGACCGGAGCCAATACACGCCAAAGTACTAGGTCAAGAGAGGTCCCATACCCTCTAGTGTGGTTAGCACGCCGAAATGCCTGGATAACAGGTACTCACAAGATGTTCGGTCCTTAATTGACCCGGGCACCTTTCCAGTCACACCCAACAGATCACACCAATCTTACCGTTGTGCTCGCGTCTAAATCATTTTTGTTTTCGGTTTTTGTTTTGCAATTAACATAGCACGAGCTGGAATATATAATCAGTAATAATTTTAGGTGATCAAGATCATCGACTAAGTCGATGATCGCCCAAATCTACCGGTAGCTAAGCATGGCTAAGCAACTGAACTCGTATTCTACTAAGTGACGAGAGTTCATCCAGCGAACTCTAATCACAGCAAATAACCTAGGCTCAAGTAGTAGAGGACAAATATTTACTTACAGATTATGCATCTAAAGGTTTAACTAACCAATTTAACACAAAATATTAGACTTTAAAATACTGGGATAAAATGATCAAGCTGCGCTTGCTCGCCTCGTTGCTCGTAATGCTCAACTCATTGCTGGAGGATCGTTCTCGTGGTTACCGCAAATGTCGAAGCCTCAACGATTGAACAAATAACAATAATAAGAACGAATAACACCGACAAAAACTCAAAATTTCTAAAGCAACCACAAAGCTAATCACAGAAGCTAGACCAAAACAAAAGGAATAACAAATTAGCGACTACGGAGATGATTTAAATTAGACATGCCATCATGATGGATCTACCTAAACTCACTTACTTACCAAGTTAACTGCAAAATCAAGCAAAAACAAACCTCTTACATGTTTTAATTTTTTTGACAGACTTTGATGGTGATTGTGTGCACATCTATTATTTAACCATCAAGTTAACACATCAAAACAACTAGCTACTCTAAAACAACCATTATTAGATAAGATCACAGAACCTACAAGAAGCTATTGAAAACACTAACTAGTCAAGTATCCAACTATGAGATGCTAAACAAAATTTCTATTTCAGATAGGGTTTTAAAGACACTCAGCTATTCATTCACCTAAGCATCACACCGAGTTATTGCAAGGCTAACCAATTTCAGCATGCGGCTACTACAAAGCCTTACTATACTTGTAAAAGTAAGTACAGAGACAAACAACAGGATCATCTAACCACCTCTTTGATCATTCAAACAGCAAGAGCTTTGGAACTTAATGATACTAACCAACTGACTTCATACTAACCATTACTACTAAGGAAAGTCATCAAACACTAACCAGATTTGAATCGCATAAGCATGAAACCAATTTCAGTTTACTGACAACAGAAAAACGACAACAGAGAAGTATACAGAGAACTAGAACTAAAATGCTTTCAAACTTCCAATACCAATTTTGATCATGCAAGAGAGTGAACTAAAGAACATTCCTAATCATGATTAGAAACTAAAGAACTGGTTTTGAAGGAGGGCCCCATCGTCATACGCATGAGAGAGAAACACAACCAAGAACAGAGAGGCTCGGCGACTCGACTGGATTCGCTGTCGGTGAAGGAGTGGCGGCGCGGTTGCGACGACGCCAAAATGGGTTGCTCGAGGACCACAAGTCAAGGTGGTCTCGAGGCAGCCGGAGATGCACTGTGGCGGCGTGGCGACGAAGCACGGCGGCCGGCCGTGGAGGTGACAAGGGGCGACTGCGCTAGAGAAGAAGAAGGTGAAAACTAGCACGCACATGAGCATCAGTGGGTTACTAGGAACTCACCAGGATGACGCGGAGCTCAAGTGGCTGCCGGAGATGGCCCGGCGACGAGGACCTGCGGCGGCGATCAAGGGGTCATCGAGGTGGGAGCAACTTGAGCAAAAATAGGGGAAAAGAGAGATGGAGATAGCTCGAGTGAGTGCACTAGATGGTGCTAGCGCGAGCAATTACTCTAGGAACCAACTCACCGGAGATGAGGACGAAGATCCAACTTTCGGCCGAAGAAGAGGGACACCTAAATTCAACGGCCCCCGCGAGCGAAACTCAAAATTAGCCGAGGGGAAAACATGATAGGATCCGGAACACGATATGACGCGCAAAGGAGAAGATGAGCTTCACTCGGTTGTGGTGTTGACACGGCGGTGGCAAAGACGGCGTGCACCGAGCTCGAGCACTACTACGGCTTGAGCTCGAAGGAGCAATGGGTGATAGGGGATGGCTTAATGGTGTCTAAAGAAGGAAGAGGGAGCTTTGGGTGAGCTTAAGTAGGGAAGAGGGCGGAGGAAACAAGAGGCGGAGCTCCCGGCACCGAGACGCATGGAAGAAAAAGCGGCGAGTTAGAGAGGTAGATGACGAGCGATTAATGCCGCACCAGGGTATGGGCTAGCAGCGGATGATGTGGCCGAGGTGAAGCGCGCGAGGAAACCGAGAATGGACGGCGAGGCGAGGTGGCGCGCATGCACGCTGCCGCCGGCACTCAGCTCTCAAGCGAGAGGTAGGTGACGACCTGACAAGTGGGGCCCGCCTATCAGCGACAGCAGCCAAGCGGCGCGAGCCATAGTCAAGTGCGGCGTGAATAGTTGGTCTGACTCGATCAAGAGAATGTCGACCGTTGGATCTAGGATGGACGGTCGAGATCTCTGTATGCATTCGGACCGGTCGATTGCGCACACGAACGTGGACCGTGCGATGCACAACGGACGGTCACGATCGATTGGACTCACGCTGTGCAGTTAGGCGGTGCGACCGAGCCATTTAGGTGCGGTCGGATTTGAGTCGGGCTCGGTTCGAGCCCACAAAGCGATGATTTCGATTTTGAGTTTTAAGAAAAACTGAGAGAGTTTGGGGAATTTTTAGAGGTAGTTCCCGAGCTCCAAAATTTCCGAAATTTTTATGGTAGCTACAAGGAACATAGAACAGCATTGCATAAATTTTCCAGAACTTTTTATGCACTGCATTGTTCTACAGAAAATTCACAAGCTGCTGACCTAGGGTTTGACCAGAAATTCAAACTAGTTTGACTTGGCCATTTGAAATAGGAAATAAAATCTAAAAATTGTGAAATAATTCAGGGAGGTAGATAGGATGATCAAGATGATAGGAAAATTATTTGCAGAGGATGATCACAAGTTTGAAAGCTAAGAATTTGCTGACAACAATTTCCATTCACAAGAATTCAATTCTAGAAAATGGAAATTGCTAGGGAAAATTTGGAAAACTTCCAAATGATTTGATGAGACAACAAAAGTTTTTATTTCTCCTCAAAATTTTACATATGAAGTACAAACCCTAAGTTAGGGCTGTTACATTGCTTTATTGGATTTTCTGAAATTTGATAGAGTTTGATTGCTTTATTTGAATTCTGAAGTTTTAAAAAGTCAAAATTTAAAATTTATTTGAAGTTCTTCAAGTTTTATTTGGTTTGACCTGAAAAATAAAAATTTATTTAATTTCTAGAATTTTCTACAATTTTAAAAGATTTTTCCTAAATAATTTAAAGTCAAAACAATTTATTTTGCAAAATTAATAGCCAATTATGAGTTGGAAATAGATTTATTAAGTCCAAAGTAAATAAGAGAATTTCTGTGAATTTTCTCATAATTTTTGGATTTAATTTGCTATTTTCTAATGCCCTTTTTAATTAACTCGAATATTTAAAATTTTAAATCGAAGAAAATCGGTCAAATAGTACTTGGGCCAAAACCTTGGCTCAGCCCAAGCCTTTCCCGCCCGCGCCTCCGGCCGATTCGGCCCGCCACAACCCCGCGCCCCCTTTTCATCTTGATCATCGGATTGAAATCCGACGACCATCACAACCCGCGCCCCCTCCCTCTCTCCCTACGCATGGGCCCGCCCGAGTCTTCTTCTCCCCACCTTTCTTCTCCCTCATGCAGCTCACATAGCCGCGCTCGAGCCGCCATTAGCGCCCGTGAAAACCTCCATCCTCTCCGCGATTCCCTCCCCTTCATTTCCTCAAATCGTGCGCATTAAGATCCTCAGTCAATACCGCACCCGTCTATACCTCACTCCTTCCGTTACTTGCCCTCTATTCCCAAATCTTTGCCGACATCACCGCGCGGACCTTCGTGCGCCACACGCTGTCCCGGTCTCCCCCTCCCCTATTTAAGCACGCTCCTGGTGCGCCTTGAAGCACGCATCCTAGCGCCCCAACTCACCCCTCCCCTCTCCTCGTAATCTCGTCGGAATTTGAGTTCTTTCATCACCGACCGCAAGCTTTTCTTTTGGTGATTGCGTCGCCATCGACGACTTCCCGGCCACCTCGACCCCGGCATCTTCATCGCCGCCCCTCGCTCTCCACGGTGCACCCACTCACTTGCCTCGGGAGCCGCCGGAGCAACTTCGCCGTCAACGACCGAACGCCGCCGCCACTCTCTCCTTACCACCGGTCGCCTCCGTCAACCTCGGCTACCCGCATCAGGTAGAAATGCTCCCCGTCACCTCCTCTTTCTCCTTGGCACCTCGCCGCCCGCTGCCGCACCGCCAAACGCCGGCATGCCGCAGACCGGAGCACTGCCGGCCTTGTGCCGACGTGGCTAGCCCACGTAGACGCCACCCGTGCGCCACCTCGGCAAAATTGCCCGCGTGGCAGCCCTGTGGAGCCACGTCATCTCGTGCGCAGCGCACACTCACCCCCCGGTGCAATGTAGCATGCACCAAATCCACGGTGGACTTTGACCAAGCCGTGGGCCTAGTCCATTGACTTGGGCCCACATGTCAGAGGCATAAATCTTTTCCTTTACAAAAAATATTTCCAGCCGAAAATCCTTAATTCAGGCGCTGACGTCACATTGCGCAATAATTCGAGTTTCCTTTAGAAAAATATTTCCAATAATTAAGAAAAACCCTAATTCTAATATTTCATGTAATTTGAATCTTCCAAAGCCCATATCTTTTGCATCCGAACTCCGATTGAGTCCATTCAAATTTTTAAATTTATCTAAATTCAAGATCTAGCCAACTAAACCAAAATTATTTAATTTGGAGTTCATTTGAATTGTTATTTGAATTTAGTTTGAATTTGGCATATTTTCACGTTAGATTTCAACGACTTCGGAAAGTCAGATTTCGACGTCGTTTGAAGAGCAACCTAAGAGGATTGATTTTGACTGTATGATCATCGTGATTGTACAGTTGAACTACTGGAAGACAGTATTTGTGAGTACTAGGTGACCTGTTAAGGAAAACAACATCACCTCAGTACCGGATGATCTGTTGAGGAAAACATCACCTCATCAAGCAAGGCAAGTTATACCCTTGATCATATCGATCCCATTATTTTAAATTTATTTAATTCTATTTTTAAATTACTATTGCATGCATAATTTGTATACAACTATTTTAATCCCCTGTTTAAATACCTAGTTATTCCAATTCCTTGTGTATAGCCATTTTGAATATTGATTATCATTTCCTTGTCACCATTAGATAAAATAATATTGAAAATAATTAAATGCTTAGCCAATGCTTAGATCAAATCTTATATTTGGGAAATTTTAGCCAAATCTTCCCAATTTGATTTAAATTGGTTCTATAGTATTGTTTTACCATAGAAGGTTTATAAATGCTTTTACTCTGAAAATAAAGTGAAAATGGGTTTGGACATGGGCGAAATGGATGATTGGGTGGGTGCAGGTTTATGCACAGGCTTAATCTAGTTAGGGTTAAGGCCCAGGGTTTTATTTGGAAGAAGCCCAAGTCAGTTAAGGACCGGTCTTCGAGCGTATGATGCTATGCCTTATCGTACTACCACATGTCCTGTGTGGGCGAGACCTGGCCAACTAATTTGCAACGTTTCTTTGTTAGTTGTGCCATTTTGGTGTGTGGGTGTCGATTAGATAGTATTCCCACTAGGCGCAAGAGGGGACTTCTGGCGGATGGTTAGTCCAAAGGAAGTGAAACCTTAGCGGACATAACTACTTTGGAATGGCGCATTGTAAAGGCCTCGTGATAATCACTTAGTCGCACACCTTCGGAAGTGTGTCAGACGGACATTAAAAGTTGATTATCTCTTGTGGGTTAAGCCGTACAACCTCTGCAGAGTGTAAAACTATTCGAATAGCCGTGTCCACGGTTAGGAACATGCTAGCAGAACCACTCAAAGTTGGAATTTGGTTTTGTTGGAAAAAGACTTCTTCAAACTGGTTTATCCAAATGGGATTTGGGCAGGAAGCCATGTGATAGGAGGGTATCCTTCACCACTCTTGTGTGAATGTTATCTGACTATAAAATTGAGAATTTATAAAAATAAATTTTAGTTAAAATATCTGCTTTGGAACTTAGTACAAGTACTTAAAGAAAATGCTGCTTTATGCAAATCAACCAATAAGCCATCCCTTGTTACATCCATATATGCATGTCATTCTGTTATTTGACGGGCGTAACTTGCGAGCACGGAAGTTGTGCTCATACTTGCTTTATGCAAACAAAATTTCAGAGGAGAAGGACTTCGCTTCAGGTTTGATCATGACGACTAGGCCGCTACCCCAGTCGATTGCCTGTGGCAGATCAGCTAGACTCCACTACTTCTTCGTCTTCCGGTATGTTTATTTTATTGTTGGCCTGTAAGCCTCCTTTGTAATAAACTCTGTTGATTATTAATAAAGTTGTGATATGAATTTGTTACCATATTTGTTTACTGTGTGAATTAGCGACTGATCATGGGACTAGTTCAGAAATGCACAGAGGATTCGGGAGTATTAATTCCCGGGTCTGACAAAGATAAGGACCCGTATAGAGCTAGAGAAGAGGGGGAGGAAGTCCTGGGACCAGAATTGCCATACTTGAGCGCAATTGGAGCTCTCATGTATTTAGCAAACTGTACTAGACCAGACATTGCTTTGGCAGTGAATCTACTAGTAAGGTATAGTGCAGAACCTACCAAAAGGTATTGACAGGGAATAAAGGACATCTTTCGATACCTCCAAGGAAGTAAAGATCTTGGTCTGTTCTACAGAAAGAACCAAGACCTAACAATAACTGGCTATGCATATGCCGGGTACTGTCAGACCCACATACAGCTAAGTCGCAAACAAGCTATGTATTTCTGTGTGGTGGACTGCAATTTCATGGAAATCGTCTAAGCAAAGCATTGTATCAACTTTGACGAACCACTCAAAAATTATAGCACTGTACGAGGCCGCACGTGAATGTTCTTGGCTTTAGCGGATGATTCACGACATCCAACATTCATGTGGATTGAATACCGCGCAAACCCCCACTATTATCTATGAAGATAATGCAGCTTGTGTTGCACAAGTGCAGATGGGTTATGTGAAGAGTCCTCTCACAAAGCATATCAACCCCAAGTTCTTCTATGCTCATGAAATGCATAAGATGGATGAAATTAAAGTACTGCATACTAAGTCATGTGAAAATCTTGCAGATTTATTCACTAAGTCATTTCCAGTGTCTAGTTTTGAAAGATGCATACGTGGCATTGGAATGATGAGACTTAGGGAAGTGCAGAATTCAGGGGGAGAACCTTCACGAACTCATTACTAAAGCTTGATCACAAAGATTCAGTACCTAAAGAATAAATCCTGAATATTAAATGAAAAGGGGTGGATTGTACTCTTTTTCCCTTGACGAGTTTTTCCTAAATTTCTCGGCTAAGGTTTTTAATGAGATAATTCGTGCAGCATAGCAGAACATGATTCATGTACTCTTTCTCCAAATTTTTCCCGCTGGGTTTTTATGGAGTTTTGATGAGGCATGGACATGAAGGATGAGAGCCCAAAAGGGAGTGTTAAGAAACTCGGCCTAGAACCAGAAGTCCTGGCCCATGTGGGCACCTCATCCACTCGTAGCCTATATATAAGAGGGGGACCCCTAATTATTGTACACACGATCATTGAGAAGAGCAATAAAGAGAAGCCTGCAGTCCCCTCATATCTCTGTGTTTATCTCTTATTCCGTTCTTGTGTTCTTGCATCGTTCTTATGATTCTGAATTTGTCTACGAGGTAATCGCTCGAACTGAACTCGTAGTCCAGCGACGATTCGTCAACAATAGAATCCCCTTCTTCGTATGCATGGCTTTGCCCCAATCGGTCCCAATCTCCCTACCCGCACGGCTGCAACAATCGGTCCCGGCCACCGCATCCACCACGCCCAAGCAGATTCCAATCTTCCTCCAAGCTGATCCCAATCTTCCCTACCCGCACCAATCGATCCCCGCCACCGCATCCACCATGCCCTCTGCGGCTTTGCCCCAATTGGTCCGGGCCACCGCATCCACCACGCCAAAGCTTCCCCCGTTGTAGCATTCTCTGCCTCCAGCCCATCACCAGCTTCCTTCTCTTCCTTTGCCCCCCATGTTGCCACCGTCTGCAGTTGGTCCTCCTGATGCACTACAGCTGTTCGTGGATTTATCCCTAAGAATCTGACGAAGTATTGTAGCCAACTGTATGACTTCGACCGTTGGTCCAGTCTATCCACTTTGTATGCTCTAGTCCACCCTTCGTCTCCTTGTCCTACGCCCCTCATCTTCCACTACAACCATCTGCAGCAGGCTCTGTTGTTTTTCTGTGTTGGGAAAGGAGGGAACTAAATTGTTTGGAGCAGACCAAGGTATGATATTAGTGATCCAAATTCATATGCAGTTTGCAAGACACGACATTTGTTGTTTGATTGATCGATGTACATTGGTATAAATTTGTTTTGTAAATCTAAATTGGGAATTGAGACATGCTTGTGGAAGTAAACATGATTGACTAAAAATTCCCTTGAAAAGCTTATCTGATGAACATATCCTAATCCAATTTCCATTATTTTATCATATTGGTAAGTAGCACTACAACAAAATAGTCTACTAGGGATGTTTTTATTTAGACGCTTTTTATTACGTCTCTACACCTAGAATCAGATAGCACGTAAAGACGTTTCTCGAGACATTCTAGAATACATTACCACAATCACCGCTCTGTTACCACGATCGCCCCTCCATCTACACGCCACTAGTCTCCCAATCTTCCTCCCTACCCAGCCCATTCGGCCTCACCCCCACGCCCTGCCCCCAAATCCACCAGAACCTCCCAATCCACATCTCACATCCCGACTCCTCTTCCACCCCTGTCGCCGCCGCTCCCGCGCCCTCCACCTCCCGGACCCAACTCCTCTTCCGTCGGTGCCGCCACACCCTCCTCGCCCACCTCCACGCCCTCCACTATCATGCGGCCATGCCCTCCACCGCCCCACCCTCCATGACTGGTTGCGGCGGTGCTGCTCCGGGCATGCAGCGCGCTCGAGAGCCGACTACGGCTAGAGGAGGAGGACGCCGCACCGGGCTTCTCCCTCATCGTGCAAGCCTCCTAACACCTCCCAAATGCATCCTCCACCTCACCCTCCAAACCCTAGCCGATCTAGCGCCAGGTACCACCGCACGACCCCACCTGAACCCCTCTGCCACCGCCTCGGAGGTGGGTGGCGATGCTCGGTTGATTTAATTGGTTGGGGGCATTGGAGGGGTTGCTCGGCACGGCGGCGATGGGGTGCTGCCAGTCCGCGGTGAAGCGGCAGCACCCTAGCTACGAGGACCCCGTCCACCTCGCTGCCCACACCGCCTGTGAGCTCAATCTCATCCCCTATCCCGTTCTATTTAATCTAACTTCTGCTTTCCTATGCGTGCCAGCGTGAGCTAGCTAGCTAGCTTTCTCGTATTCAGGATTGGAAGTGTAAAATGTTTCGTACATCTGGCGTGTAGGGTACTAGGAGACGCACTGCCGACTCTAGGCTAAATAAGCAAAGCAGGTCCATGATCATTTCACTTCCTTCTTCTTCTTCTTCTTCTTCTTCTTGTTTTTTTGGTGCCAAGAGGGATGCGTTGGATACTGAGCATTGTGAATTCTGTACTTGCAGTTGATCACAATCTGTGTTTTCTATATATATCCATGTCAAAGAAACAACAGTGGGGAATCAGGAATTCATGAAGTGTGGGAGGTTGAACCTTGTAGACTTGGCAGGATCGGAGAATATAGCGCAGTCAGGTGCAAAAGAGGTTTGGTTCTATTGCCAACAAATTAGTGATTTTATTATCTGTTCTCCAATCTTGTACTATTGAGCCTCTTAGTCTAACCGGTGTGGCCATCTTCTATATCTTCTCTTATTGATTCGCTTGGACAAATTGGTAAAGTATGTCCTGGAACATGATGGAATTATATCCTGGTGTCCCATTTAAAAAGTTGTATTGAAGTGCTCTATCTAGTTTAGGAATGCCACAGGCCCTAGGAATAATCATTTGAGTGCTTTGAAGCATTATATTCTCAGTAAAAATGAAGCACTTTTTTTCAGCGAAGTGTCAACCAATAGCTTTGATGTGTTCTATGTTGTTGTAACTGAATATTCTTATGTAGTACATTCAATCTTACAGTGGTGCTACCTTAGAATGTCAGTTGTTCTTTTTGCATGCCAATCCATTTTGAAGTCATGATTTGTAGCATGCTGATAGGGTAGAGCAAGAGAAGCTGGAGAGATGAATAAGAGCTTATTAACCCTGGGCTGTGTCATTACTGCACTTGTGGAGCATTCAGTTCATGCGTAATTGATTCACCACCTGACTTCTGAATTTTGATTGGATGTTGCTTAACTTTGTGCACTTGTTTTGTTCGTGTAGTTAGTGTTAGTGAGATCAAGGCTTTGTTTGAGTTGTTCAAGAGCATTACTGGTTCGGTGATCGATGATGGGTTGATCAATAAGGTAAGCTTCTAACTATCCTCGGGACATCTCTGTGTTTCCTCGTCATATTGGCACATATGAGCATCAAATAAGCACATGAGATTTGTTCATGATTAGCTATTGTTGATTTATCATGGAACCAAAAATTTGAACCTTGCTATGCTGAAATTGTATTTCTACTACATACTGGCCCCCTTCAGCTGCACAACTTATGTGACAATGTCCTTTTTTCATGGACTACTTTTATCCATCAATAGTTCTATTACTTCGCCTTGTAAATGGACATGGATCTTTGTTCTACATGTCGTTCCTCACCAAACCATTATTTTTTGTAGCACAACTCAACGATTTTGTTTGATAAATTGTTAGGATTGTTTGGATATCAAACTGTAATAGTCTTATTGTTATCATTTTCTATCCACCAAATATAATAGGCAAAACTTGTTCATATGATTGTGGCCTAGAGCAGATATTATCGCAAGTTATATCAAGCTATCAACATTATGGTAGCTCAAAGTTGTAGCCATTCTCCTGCATCTTGCCTTGTCATATTTTGGCTAAGCTGCAAGATTTGTTTCTTGGCTCACTACTTAGATAAGCCAACTGCTAGATTGGTAAGTCTGTAATGCAAAATTTGATTTGAACAGTCGTGCTAGACAGCTAGAGTGAACGTCTTTCTCATCTAGCTTTATTTATATTTTGCATCTTGTGGTCATATATCAAAGAAGTTTATTGACTGTCATGTTGTGCAGACATACAGGTTTATATATACCACAGTTAGTTATCATGAAAGTTGATATCATCAGGAACTAGATTCTTTGGCAACTTAAACTATGAGTAATTATTTTTTGCTAT
Organism: Ampelocalamus luodianensis; assembly: GCA_036346255.1. Classification (NCBI taxonomy): domain Eukaryota; kingdom Viridiplantae; phylum Streptophyta; class Magnoliopsida; order Poales; family Poaceae; genus Ampelocalamus; species Ampelocalamus luodianensis. Next base: position 65,514,494 of record CM070620.1, on the reverse strand, counting down.
ATATTCCGCATTAGCATGATCTGTTGCTCACATCGTTCTCTACTTCCTTATGTACTACTGGACAGCACTGAAACTAGCATCTAGCTACAGTTATATATTCTGTTCTAGTATGTCATACGTGCATGATTTCTTTTTGAGACATGAATAGACATAATAAACAAGTTTATCACTAAACAAGTACCAGGCTCTGTGATTTGGAGGTGGATTAGGCTGTTTGTTCCTGAAGACGCCGCCATTACCACTGCCCTCTAGCCACTCGTCGCCTGATTCAGTTGTAGGATTTGTAGGAATTTTTTCGGTGTGTTTGCACCATTGTAAAAGAGTTTCTCTTGTAGCTCGGCTAGCTATCGTACGAATTGCCCATAATACTGAAGGTAATTCTTGTACCCAAGCCCCCGAGTGCTTTACAAGCTGATCGAAGACTCGGGTCTTGATTCTCTCCATTATCTGGCCATTCGCTCTTTCGACCGCCCCGTTGCTTTGGGGGTGGGCAACAGAAGCGTAACATAAACGAGTTCCCAACTCGTCGCAAAATTCCTGAAATTTTGCGCTTGCAAATTGTTTGCCATTGTCTGTGATGATTCGACTTGGTACTCCAAATCGAGTTATCACGCATCTCATCATGAACCATTTTGTATACATCGTTGTTATCCCGATCACGAGTTGGCTTCTATCCATTTTGTAAACATGTCAATAGCCACAAAAAGGAATTCGAATCCACCTAGAGCTCTCGGTAACGGTCCTAGTTGATCAAGACCCCAGGTCGCAAAAGGCCAAGATAGAGGAATTATTTGCAATGCCTGAGCCGGTTGATGTATTTGCCTGCTATGAAACTGGCACTTTACACACTTTTTGACCAACTCCTTGGCATCATAGAGGGCTATTGGCCAATAAAAACCTTGTCGGAAGGCTTTACCGACCAGTGTTCTGTAAGAAGCATGAGTTCCACAGATCCCTCCGTGTATGTCGTGAAGGAGTTTTAATCCTTCGTTCTGCGGAATACATCGCATGAGTACCCCTTGTGTTCCTCTTTTATAAAGGACACCTTCGACCAAAGTATACATTTTGTCCTTTCGGGATAATCGATCTGCTTCGAGATCGTCATCGGGTATAGAACCCGTCTGAAGATACTTGTAAATGGGCATCATCCAGGTATCTTCGTACTCTAGAGAGGTTGTTTCCATAGGTGGCGTCTCTAGTTCTTCAACTAGAGATAGCTTCTAAAGTTGTTCTAGAAACACCCCTTTCGATACTAGGGATCGGGAGGAAGCTAGACGAGCCAATTGGTCTGCGAGGAAATTATCCTTTCGAGGGATAAATTGTACCTCAAAGTCCAAAAAGTGCTTTCTAACTTTTGAACTTCCGATAAGTACTGGGACAAGGTCGGATTAGAGCACTGGTACTCTTTTCTGTCTTGATTCACGACTAGTTGAGAGTCTCCTCTCACGAGTAGTCGTCGAATCGAGAGCGCTTTTGCGGCTCGTATACCATCTATCGAACCTTCATATTCTGCCACGTTATTAGTGGCCTGAAAGTTTAATTGTATGGCATACCTTAAGGTCTCTCCGGTAGGAGATTCCAGGACCACCCTAGCCCCCGAGCCGCTTATCGTAAGTGACCCATCAAGGTACATCGTCCACTGGTCGTGGGAATCGTACTAGGGATCCTGAACAGGTTCAGGATTTGTCCATTCGGCGACAAAGTCTGCCAAGATCTGGGATTTTATGGTTGTTCGGGACACGAAATGGATGTCGAACGCCCCAAGTTCAACTGACTATTTTGCCATGCGTCCCGCTGTTTCCCTATTCGGGAGGATCGCTCCCAAGGGGAACTCAGACGGCACAGCTAGTTTGTGCGCCTAAAAATAATGCCGCAATTTCCTCGAAGACATGAGGAGGGCATATAGAAGTTTTTGAACCTGAGGGTAACGCTCCTTAGGCCCGTGTAAAACTTCACTAACGTAGTAAACTGGTCGTTGTACGTTCTCACGTTCTACGACCAGTACTGCGCTCACTGCCTATGGCGTGGCAGCTAGATAAATTAAGAGCATCTCTCCTGGTTTCGGGCAAACCAGAACAGGAGCACTCGAAAGATACCTCTTGACTTCCTCAAAGGCTAGGTTAGCCTCTTCCGACCACTCGAAGCCCTCATGTTTCCTTAGACGTTTGAAGAAAGGCAGTCCTTTTTCCCTCAGACGGGCTATGAAACGACTTGATGCCGCCATGCATCTTGTGAGTTTCTGTACTTCTTTTTTCGTGGTCGGGGGGCGCATCTGAGTGATGGCTTTTATCTTTTTGGGATTTTCTTCGATTCCTCGTGCAGAGACCAGGAATCCAAGCAATTTTCCTGAAGAGACACCGAACACACACTTCTCGGGATTAAGCTTCAAGTGGTGTTTTCTGAGGTTGTTGAAAGTCTCATGTAAGTCTATGATATGATTGAGTCGTTTGTTGCTTTTTATGACTAGATCATCAATGTAGGCTTCCAAGTTTCGGCCTAGTTGAGGAGCAAAAGTCGTTTGCATCAAACGCTGAAAATAAGCCCCAGCATTTTTTAGACCGAATGGCATTTTGACATAGCAAAATATTCCAAACGGTGTAATAAATGCGGTCTTTTCTTCATCTTCTCGACACATACTGATCTGGTGGTAACCAAAGTATGCATCTAGAAAACTCAACATCTCACATCCTGCAGTAGAGTCAACCAGCTGATCGATACGAGGTAAAGGGAAATCATCGTTTGGACAAGCTTTATTAAGATCAGTAAAGTCTACGCACATACGCCATTTGCCGTTCGACTTTCTAACCATTACAAGGTTGGCCAACCACTCTGGGTGGTTGACTTCTCTTATGAAGCCTGCTTTAAGCAACTTGTCCAATTCTAACCTAATAGCATCTCGTCGATTAGGGGCAAATCTCCGTAACTTTTGTTTTACAGGTAGTTTATCAGGCCGTAAAGCTAGCCTGTGCTCGATCACTTCCCTGGGGACTCCGGGCATGTCGGACGCTTTCCACACGAAGACATCTGCGTTTGCTCGGAGGAAAGTGATGAGGGTGTCTTCCTATTTGGGGTCAGAAGAATCCCCTATGCGAACAGTCTTTGAGGGCTCCTCCGCGTCCAGAGGAACCTCTTTGACCTGATCGTTCGGCTTTGGTGCAGCTTTAGGCTTCGACTTGCTAGTCGAAGGCTGTCGGTCATCTCGAGTTGGTAGTTGTCCAACCATCTCGAGGGAGCGACGGTCGCATGAGTGCGCCATCTTCTTGTCACAATATATTGTGATTACTCCTTTGGGACTTGGCATCTTAAGACATTGATACCCATAATGAGTAGGTCGTCCGAGTATGGCATTATATGCTGTATAGAAATCGACCACATCAAAGGAGACCTTCTCTGTCCTGAAATTGCTTGGTGAGCCGAACGTTAAAGGAAGAGAAACTTGGCCAATTGGTTTGGCCGAAGACCCCGGTACGATTCCATGGAATGAATATCGTACCGGCCTTACCTTTATCCTGGGTACCTGCATCTCGTCTAGGGTACTCGTAAACAGTATGTTTAGCGAGCTTCCACCATCAACTAAAACTCGATTGACTCGACAATTGTTGATGGTGGGTTCGACCACGATCGGAAATCGACCTGGTCTAGTCGAAGGGATCGGACACTCACCTTTCTCGAAAGTAATGGTGACTTCCGACTACTTCGGTAATTTATTGACAAGAGGGGAGTCGATTGTGTTTACCTCACGTTTGACAACATTCAACTGTCTCCGTGATTCGTATGCCGAAGATCCCCCATAGATGTGATCGATGGTGTGTTGAGATCCTGGAACGGCATCTCCTCATCATCCGACTCCTTTTGTCCACTTGTTTGGCCTACTTGTTCAAGAGTAGGAAGTGGCCCCTTGCTAGAGTAATAGTCTTCGAGTTTTCGCAGAAAAACTTGGCAGTTACGAAGATCATTCCCTTCCTTTTTATGAAAAGAACATCACCTGGGTTTATCGTTTCTCCAATCTTGGCGCTTACCTTTGCCTTGATCGGGATTCTGCTTAGGGTTGCGCGGCTCCTTGTCGCTTCCGGCCAAGACCTCCTTAGAACCGACAGCTAGAGATTTGTGTCTCTTTGCCTTGTTTTTGGACTTCTTGGCCTTTTTATCCTTTTTCTTACCTCTTTCACCCGCCTCTTGAGGGATATTGTCTTCACGATCGATAGTATTGTTCCACTCGACTGCTTCAGCAGCAGTCGCGTACCTATCGGCCATCTCGAAGAGTTCAGCGACGGTGGCGGCAGGATGTAAAGCGATGTCCTCTGTTATTCTTCTGCTGCGGACTCCCTGCTTGAAAGCCCTGATCACGGATGAGTCAGAAACTTCCGGAATAGAATTTCGAACCTGACTGAAGCGCCTGATGAATTGGTGTAGCGTTTCATGGTCGTTTTGTCTTATCCGGTGCAGGTCATCCTCCTTTCCAGGGCAGTTGTAAGTACCCTAGAAATTCGCCAGCAAAAGATCACAGAGGTGTTCCCACGAGTAGATCGATTCGAATAGCTGGTTCAAAAGCCATGATCGTGCCGATCCTTCGAGCACAGTCGGAAGGTAATTCACCATGACATGCTCTCCTCCTCCTGCAGCTCAGATAGCTGTAGTGTAAATCTGGGGGAACTCGATGGGATTCTGGGTTCCATCAAATTTCTCCATATTCACTAGTCGAAAACAAGGCGATCAACGAACTGCTCGAAGGTCGGGTGAAAACGCCCGACACCCCGAGATAACTTCTTGCCTCCTTCTTTGTAAAAAAGAAGGGTTAATGTCGCCGGGTGATCGTACTCGACGATACCCAGCCATAGGTGGGCTGGACCTATGATAGGCCTCTGCTTTACGAGGGGAATATTCCTCGTATTCTGCTTGCTGCTGTGCATTCCATCGCGGAAGTGGTGAAAGATCACCTCTCCTAGGGGCTTGTCGGTCTCCAGATGTCCAACGAGCCTTCCTCAGGTCGGGAGAACGACGTGAGCGAGGGTCATGTCGTCTACCATGCGCTGAGTTATCTGAACGGCTAGCAGAAGACGGAGTCATACTGCTACGACTTCCTGGTTGTGGTAGACGAAGGCGCTCGAGTTTGGCCATCGTGTTGCGAAGCCTTTGTGTGATCTCTTCTGCAAAGAGATCATACCCTGGTGCTCGAGCGAGTTCCTGGGTCGGATTTTCCAGCAAGTCGTTGATGTGCTGGAGCTCTTGAGCTTCCTCCGACTAGAAATAAGTGCGCTCGGGAAGGTTTTTCTGAGCTGCTATTTTCCTCCGTCGGGTTGTCTCAGAATAGCATATATCAGACCCCTGAGTTGGTTTTAATAGAGTGCGAGAATGTTGAGGATGTCCTGCACGTTCATTAAAGTGTTCGTCTTGTTCGTCAGCGGTGGTGCCCTTGCCAATGCCACGAGGGGGTGTAGAGTGTGCCCGTCGGGGAGCATCGTCAACCCTTCCTCTAGGAGAATGATTCTTATCAGAGGGAAGGACGAAGACCTCCTGTGGATGACCTCCACTTGCGCTCAAGGCCTTCTCGCTTGAGGAGTAGTCGAGCGACACCATCTGGCGACTTGGAGTAAACCCCTCTAGGTAGGGGAACTCTGGGTTATAACCGTCTCTGTCTGCAGGTGGATCCTGTGTCGGGATGGTTGGACTTGGAGGAATAGCATGCTCGATCCTCTTCTCTGCGGAATCACTCGAAGAAAGAGGGTCATTAGATGTCGATGGAGCTCCGCAATAATGGCTTCCAGAACCTGTCTTGCCAAGTCGTACTGCCTTCAGGGGACTCGAACACTTGGAGGAAAAACTCTCGTCGTGTTGCGAATTTGTCCCAAGGCAGCCCTGTTGATGGTCGTGTTGACCCTTGCCTCCTGAGGAAGCTGGTTCCTCGGTTGGACGTACTGTCGTGGGGGATAAGGATCCCTCCTCGACTCCGGTGGTGATGCAGTCTCCGAGATCTGATAGAAGATCTCCAGAGGCGGCAATACCGTCAGAGGATTCGATACTCGGCTCATAATCGAAGCCGGCATCCATGTCGATAAATGTGTAATCGGCCAAGTCGAACCAATTCTCCTCGTTTCATTCTCCTAGCATGGTAGCATCAAAGAGAAAAGGAAGAACTGTTGACAAGGAATTACCAGAAGATCCCCATGGTCGGCGCCAACTGTCGGTGTTTTAGAACCGATCTTACGTAAAGATTGTTTGATTCGGGGGGTCTCCACAATTGATCACGCAGACGAAAGAGACACAGGGATTTTTATAAAGGTTCGGGCCTTCTCAGGTGAGAATAACAACCCTACTCCTGTGTGTTGTATTGGGTATCTGGATTACAATCAGCGGAAGGTATTACCCTTATGCTGCTACTGACTGTACTTCCAAAAAAAAGCCTCTCCCCTCACTATCTCTAAAAGATACCTATTTATACTATGCTGTTGGGGCGGTTGTCGTTCCAGGCCAATTAGGCGCTCATTATTGCGTAATAATGAGAGTAATTACCGGAGTAGTAACCCCCACGTTGTTCAACGGTTACTAGTCAGAGATAGTGGGGAATTATCTATAGTTATTTCAGGTATAACTACGTAATTTGACTGCTCAGATCTCACTAGTAAATGGCTTTCTGACGAGTAGACCCAACTAATTGTGAGGATGTCGTAGTAGGACTAGTCGTAGCAGGGCTAATCGTAGCAGAACTTACGATTAGGGGGTAGTCGTAGAAAGAGCTTACGACTGGTACTGGTCGTAGAAAAGACTTACGACCGGACGTAATCGTAACATGACTTACGATTACACTATAGTCGTAGAAATACTTACAACTAGGGGGTGGTCGTAGAAGAGCTTACGACCACCTAACTTATTCCTCCCTTATAACATAAAGGGGTATACCATGTGACGTCATATTACATGATTATGGAATAATAAAATGAGGATTATCATATCCTCGTCAGTACTGAAAGTTATGAATGTTTTAGTTCTGCTGTCCAGAACATCTGCTAGGTCCTGGCAGTTTTAATATCTGTTTAGTAGAGATAGTGAATAACAGAATCTGGGAATCTCACCAACTAGTTTAATATGGATAATTTTGTAAGCTTTACAAAGAATCAAAGGACACCATTTTTGGGTAAACAGATGAAAAGATACGATTTTTTAGAAGAGGATTATCCTGTTTAGGACAGATCGATGTTCTTGGGAAGTGATGTTTAGGTTGTGCTAAGGAGCGTATATAATTATATAATTTGTTTTAAACAATATTGTATTCTTAGAAATGACCTCTTAGTATGGTTATTAAAATGTTCAGGTGGTGGTTTGAATCCAGGGGAAGCGCCCTCCTCGCATCGTCAAGCTTCACACGGTTGAGGCAAGTGCAAATAGTGGATAGAAAAAATTTAAAAAGAATGTTCATGAATGCTTGTGTTATGATTATGTTCTTTATTCATGATTTTTCGCTTCTGTTCATTACATTCTCATGATGAATAAATGAATAGACTCATATGCATCATGTCACTATCCTTGAGACTTGGCTACGTGGTGGCCAAGTATTGATTTTTTAGGTCCCCGTCATGCATTAGGCGAGCATGACGTCCCCACACTCATGGAGTGTGGGCTTATTGTCCTTGTGCTAGAAGGCACAGGCATGGGTATGTATCGACGGATGCATACTCTTTATTACCGGTAAATGCAAAGAGTAAAGAAAAGGTGCATTTGTAGCATTTGCATTGCATGAGCACATGAGCTGAATGATATGGATATTGTGAATGGTTGATTGTGGCAAATATGGATTTTGGATTATTGTCTTATTTGTACCTTGCTGAGTCGTGGACTCACACTTGTTGTTTTGTTTACCTTTTAGGTACCTTATACACAAACAACATGCATGGGAAGAGCTAGTAATAAGGATTGATGCACTCCACCACCAATAACTCCTTAAATGCTAAATTTTGAAATATGATATAATAATTGAGCATCTGTTAAGATGATATTATTTGGTTATGACTTTATGCACCTGTTACTTTGTAATAGAGTCGACTAGGGTTTTCATGAAAGTTTCTATGTTTATGACTTAAGTTGGATGCTTAGTATAATTGTTTATGTTATTGTTAAATGTTAGAATCTCTTGTATGGATAACTATACAAAGGAGTTTCTGCCAAAATTTAGAGTATTGACTTAGACTTTTAAATTGCTAATAGGTTGTTTTAGTAACTTTCCAGGCTCATGTTGGGCTGGTGTGTTACAGTTGGTATCAGAGTGAGCTGTAGGTCCATGGTACTTGAATTATTAATCTTGACACACTATGCACAATAGGTGGGATTTGGGTTATTGCATTACATATACGCTTTCGTTGAATAGTAAAGTTGTTCTTGTGATTGAGTTGATAGTTGATCATTGTGCTTAACGTATGATTGTTCCTGTTTGTGGTGTTTAGCTATGCCAAGGGGTAGTTGCCGTGGCCGTGGCTGTGGTAGGCAGGGTGCCGGTTGGGGCCAAGCGATGCCACCACCCGAGGTTCAGGAATCTGTTGCTGGGGAGGGCAGTCATGCATGGTTAGAAGAAGAAGTTGCTTCAGTGGTTTAGCATGGGGAGGTTCAGAGGAGGCATGCTCAACCCCAGCATGTTCCCATGGCTGTTCCCGCTACTGCTCCTGTGGCTGCTCCTGCCATAGTCGCTATGGGTCTTCATTAATGGAATGCTTTGAGATTGGGCACTTTTGATGGGATGGGCACACCAGTTGATGCTGCAAACTAGTTGCATCATATGGAGAGGCACTTTGGAGCACTAGGGATGACTTCAGAGTTGAGGGCTCAGTTTGTGGCCTTCCAATTGAAGGGGCAAGTGGATATCTGGTGGGAAGGAGTCCTATTAGCTAGGACCGCTGCCCATGGACCGGCTACTTGGGAGTTGTTTGTTGAGTAGTTTAGGAGGAAGTTTTATCCAGATTCATTTGTGGAGAGGATGGAGGTTTCTTTGAACAACTATAAGCAGGGAAAGATGTCAGTGTCAGAATATGAAGCGGGTTTTAATAACCTAATTCGCTTCGTTCCAGTTGTGGCCACAAATGACGTGGAGATGGCAAAGAGATTTCGCAGGGGGCTTAAACCTGAGTACTGTCATGTGCTAGGAGCTTTGGAGTTACACGATTTTAGCTCCCTGGTAGAACAGGCTAGGGGCATGGAGATAGAGATGCATCTTAGTGAGGAGTTGCAAGGCACTAGAGATATTGTAGTTCCTGGTGGTTCTAGTAGCAGTCAAAAGAGGAGTTTTGGTGGGGGAGGTGGGTCTTTTTATAGACTCGTTTAAAAGAAGTTCAAAGGACCTTAGAATTCATTCAAGCCTAAACACTCGAAACCGTAGTCTTCAGTCACATCTCGACCGTCAGCAGGTGCACCTCTGCTTCGTCTAGTTCCAGGGTAGGGCATGATATGTTTCAAGTGTGGCAACGGGCATCGTGCATCAGAGTGCTCCTAGTCTGGCCCATGCCGTCACTGTGATCAGGAGGGCAACAAAACATTGGTGTGTCGGTGGAATCCCGCTAGTATCATTAAGTGGGAGCCAGTTCAAGTGCCAGCACCAGCTACTTCTTCTTGAGGATTGGTGCATATGCTAGCAGCTACTCCTACTCCTACTCTGACTTGGGTACCGCCTCAACCTTACCTCCTCGCTCCGGGAGGGATTGTGAGACCCCGGTGTATTTAGCTTGTAATGCTTAGTCTTCCATTGACCATAGCATCACAAACAAAATATACCGTGCCTCGGGAAAATGTATACTTCCTAGAATTGTAGTATACACACCCTTTTACAAAACATTGCATCAATTCCATACAAATTCCATACAATAGAACTAAAGCGTTACAAGCAAAAAAGCATACATAATAGCTATTACAAAAAGGGACCAACTGGTCACAAATAAGCTAAAGAGCTAGAATAAACAGCGAAAGCAAAATGCCATGAGCTAGAATAAACAGCGAAAGAAAAATGCCATAAGATGGCTATAAACAAGAGCCAACCGGTTTGCCACACATCCACAAGGCAATCCGACCAGGCCGCCAAGCTAGTCGCACCCGCCGCGGCAAAACTCACAAAAGTCGACCCCTTGGGGATCAACTTCCTCTGTAACAATTAAGCAAAGCAAATGAGTACAAAAATGTACTCGCAAGACTTACGAGTAACAAACCTAGATATTACTACATGTAGGCTTTAATCAAAGGAGAAGGCTTAAGGTTCATTTTCAGTATAAAGCATATTTTATTTGCAATAAGTAATAGATTGAAGGCAGTTTTAGCAATCTGAAATTTATTTATTCAAATAACAGAGAAACTGTAAGTAGTAACATAGAGACATCCTGGAGATGACTAACCCAATAGCCATCACAACAATAGCACGAATTACCCATTCATACCACCCACATCAAGTTTTAATTAAAAGGTTGTAGTCTAGTTCTTGCGGCAAATAACTAAGCGTGTCCATAACTTAGGACGAGGCTATTCGAATAGATTATACCCTTATACCAATGTGCCCAAGTCTAAAACATTTTATTTTCAGTTTTAGATTTCACAAATAAACAAATCACAAAGTATTGATCATAAATAATAACAGGTTTTTGTGTGATCAAGGTCATCGACTAAGTCAATAACCGCCCAATTCTACCAGTAACTAAGCATTGCTAAGCATGATATCGTAAACACAAATAAAAGAGCATAATTCATTCACCGGGCTCTAATTCACCAGTGAGGATATTAACTTAGGGTCGTGGTAGGGGTGAATAATTTTAGGGAAACAATGCAATAGGATTAGCTACCTCCAATCGACAAAATTAACTTTGACACAAAGAAGCATGCATACTTAGTCTTTGCAAACAAGATATTAAAATTTAAAAGTAATGGGAGCAATATGATCAAATGATGCTACATCTGCTTGCCTTACTAGGGATCACTTGGTTGCTGCAGAGGGTCACTCTCGTACTCAACACAATCGTCAGAACCTATCGAAAGAGCAAGAAAATCCAATAAAAACGACGAACACCGAAAAAGACTCAAAATCCAAAGTGCTAAAAAATCCATAAAATTTACACAGCAGGAAGAGTATGATTTTAAATGAATTTTGCAACAAGAATCATTTGATTTGGACTAAGAATGCAAAAGTTATAGCCTAATTAAGTTTAGTCGGCTGGAAAAATCAATTTTAATTGCTATCTGTTACTGTTCATCGCACAAATTTCCAGAAAGTTTTTGAATATGAAAATTTTATGGCAGGTAGATAATGACATCCTAAGGTTAGCAAAAGTGAGTTTACTTCATTTGGAGTTAAGATGAATGTATTATAATTTTTATAAGTTATAAAATTAGGGCATTATCAATTTCAGCAGCAAAGACCACATTGAAATTTATCCTACACTAAAGCATATTAACAGAGGAACCTAACAACCTTTAGTTTGCTCAATTTGAAGTTACAGAGAAAAACTTATGTATTTTTGAAGTTCAAAGCAATCAACAGTTTGCAAATAAAAGCTTTCGGGCTTTTATTGACCACTAACTCAACCTGGGAGGTCTTGGGCCGTCGATCTGAAATCGCACGGCTCACGGGCACGGGGGCACAGCACCCGCGCACGCTCACGCTGAGAAGGTCTTAGCCGTTAGATCAAGACCGGACGGTCCAGATCTAACAAGGAGGTCCTAAGGGTGGAGGTCTACTAAGGGAGGTCTTAACTGCTACGATCTCAAGAGGGAGGTCCTAACGGTCGAGATCTCTAGAGGGAGGTCCATACGGTTGAGATCTAAGGGTGGGAAGGTCCTCAACGATCCAGATTTCCAAGGGGAGGTTCTGACGGCTCAGATCCACCGAGGGGAGGTCCTAAACGATACAATCTAACAAAGAGGAGGTCCTCGATGGATAGGATATATACGAGGAGGTCCTAGACGGCTATGATTTACAAGAAAGGAGGTCCTGAGATTTTCTTTACAAAAGACCAAGGGGTGGTCTTTTGCAAAGAGGACCCCGAGGGTTGTCCCCAGGGTGATTTTTGCAAAAATAACTAAGGGAGGTCTTTTGCGAAAACACAGAGGGTGATCCTAACGGTCCAGATTAAATCTAAAGAGGTCTTTAACGGCCATGATCTGACCTAAGAGGTCCTGAAGGTTGTCAATGGGTGGCCTGGTTTTTGACAACGCAGATTATGGCCCACATGTAAGTGACACAAAAGTCATTTCAGACAGCCATTACTACTAAACTAATGATTAGCAATGATTAGACATTAATGACGAAATCTTTGTCTTAACGACAACAGCACAGTGCTGATGTCGTCCGACAAAAAACCGAGGACACTCCCAGGCTCACCGCTAGCGATGAGGACCTCGCCGGCGCCAACCAAGGGCACCACTCAGTGCACAATAGTATTGCGCACCAACTGGGACCACTCACGACGGCGGCAGCGGCTTAGAACGCCGACGAGCCGAAGAGAGGCAGCGACGACTAATACGGCTAAACTCGAAAAGCAAAAATGAGCTCTGCATTGTGCTATGAAGCAGGCGCCCAAGCTTCTAGGGACTAATAAGAGGTTACCTGAGGACAGAGAAGGCAAGAAGATAGTCGGAGGAGCTCCAGCGAGCAAGTATCTTGCCGAAGTTGGGGAAGATGATGGAGATAGGGAGGTCTGAGCAAAACAAAAACGAAGGAATAGTAGGGTTAGTTGTAATAGGGCCTAAAGAGGGCCCAAGAACAAGGGATTGTGAAAAGAAGGTTCTTACCGGAGTTGAGGAAGAAAGGGGTTGAATTCGGCTGAATTTGAACAAACCCCAATTTGACAATCTATGTGAAGGTCAAACAAGATAAGTTAGGGGAAATGCTCAAAGTGATTAGGGGAACAAGTTGACACGCAAAGAGTTGCAATTGAACCACTGGAGCCCTAATGTCACCGAGGAGCTCCAAGGTCCGGCAATGGCAAAAAGGGGTTCTCGGGTGTTTGAGCTCAACCGATAGAGATGAGAGCTAGGGTTGCAAGGTGGTGTCTAAAAGAAGCTAAGGAGGATCTCAAGGGTCCTTTATAGCCGGAGAGCAAGGATAAGCAACGGCAGAGCTCCACAGGTGCACCGAGTCAAGGTTCTGCCATGGGCGTACTCGAATTGACAGGGGCAGGTAGAAGGGGAACTTTGGGGGCAAAGGTTCTGACTCGCATTTAATGTTGGCAGTAAAGAGTCGTTGACAAGGACAAAGAATTGACAAAGCACTGCTCCTCACTGCCATGGTGCACGCGCGCGAGGAAGGTGATGATGACCAGGCTCAGAGGTCCCACCAGTCAGTGAAAGAGCTCAAGGTGGACTGGTCGAAAGAACATAACGTTTAGGTTAAGTTTGGAGATTGAGTTGGGGAGGTCTTAACGATTAGATTTTAAATGAAGGGCCGCGATTTAAAGAAAGGTTTGGAGGTCTGAACGTTCAAGGAGATCTGAGGCACAGATCAAGACATGGACGGCCCACGATCACCCAGGCGCTAATAGGCGTGGTAGCCACGGGTGGTCTGGAGGGTTGTTTTTGTAAGAGACCAACAGGGTGGTCTTTGTAAAAACACCGATGGTGGTCTAAGAGGAGGTCTTTGCAACCGACCCAAGGTGGTCTTTGCAAAAATAAAAAGGGCGGTCCAAGGGGAGGTCCGAGAGGGTGGTCTTTGCAAAAAGACCCGAGGTGGTCGTTGTTGGTGATATGCCCTAGAGGCAATCATGGAAATGATTGTATAACGTCTATGTTTATGAGTTCTTGAATAAATGTTATTCTGTTCCTTGAATGAATCATTAGTTCTGAAGATCAACGAGTGTGTGACTTGTTGGTGAAACTCTTCGACTTATATGATGTTGTTCTAAAAGTATCCCTGGTCGAATGTCACTGATCGGAACAACAGTGACTCTACGACCAGCGCATATATTGATTGATGACCATGTTTCACCGGTCATGGATATAGGGATATCGAATCAATAATGTGAACACATGTTAGAGAACATGGGGTTGGATCGACCCACCTTGAGACACTATTGAGATTGTTATGATCATGTGTGTCATTAGTTGGTCTCAAGCAATGATGATGTATAATTCTTAGACCTGAGATCATCATGGTTCCCTACATGTATAATAGCACTCTTAGGGGTTGCCAAACACTACTCGTAACTGGGTAGTTATAAAGGTAGCTTTCGGGTATGCTATGAAACATGCGGAGGGATGTGACTGGTCAGATATGGGATTTGCCCCTCCTAGCATAACGGGAGAGATGTCTCTGGGCCCCTCGAAGTAGTCGGATAACAAAAGTGCATGGCCATGCCACTAGTGGTCGAAGTGTTCGACCACGTAAGGTTATCCGACGACTCAATCGAGAAAATATTGAACAGTCCATGGATGACACATTATACCACCTGGAGTTCAAACCAGATATCGTGAGGCAAAGGGAAAATACTAGAGTAAGTCGCTTAGTTCGATCAGATCCAGACAAGTCGTATGGTGATACGAGCAAGTCGAGATCGATCGAATGAAATCACAGAGTGGTCGAAACACAGTCGTAAGGAGTTACGAATCGTCGTGGCCGAAAGTCTTGAATCGTTGTATAAAGATAGGACCTAGTCATAAGTGATGAGGATCTAGTCGTAGATCATATTGCATTAAGGTTCGTCCGATATAATTTGTGTGTATTCGGGAATCATTATGTCCTACTAGGGACTGCTACGACTCGTGGTCGGAAAGGATTTTTGAGTCACAACCGATTACACATAAACCTAACGGGTCACACACTTAATGGGATGGAACAAACCAGTACCAATACGATTTGTAAAACGTGTTCGGATAGAATCCGACACGGGGGTCTATATAAGGAGATGCTTGAGGCTAAGGATGGGTGGACGTGAGTTGTTTACACCGAAACCCTAGCCAGCATCTTCTTGAGAGAGCCTTCCCGTGTGACTTGGTGCTAGCACACCGGCGTACGGTTGTTCCTTCTCTGGATGTGTGGATACCGTAGAGGCACTACTGCGGTCGCTGTTGTGCTGAGGACGATCCGCGATCTTCACAAGGAACTGTGGAGGTTGCTGGAGGAGACGATCGACTATGAGGACGTTGGACGATCATCTACGACCACTACATCGACGCGTTCATCATCGGACTAGGCCGCCCGACTTACTTCACCGCATCGCGTTCGGTGGTAATGATCTGTGATCATCTATCTTGCTTGGCATCCTGGTTTACATGGTAGAAATTTTGTATTGTTGCTAGAGTAGCCTACCCGGTTCCCTACAGTGGTATCAGAGCCATCTTGCATAGTTTTTGATCTAGATCGGTCGCATATACTGGATATGTGGCAGTAGTAGATTGGATCTATTACTGGTTTGGTCTGATAACCTAGATTGGTTCATATGGATGAAACGATCTAGGCACTGGTCGATAGGATCGATCGTTGTTTGGCGATAGTAGATGGGTTTTCCGAGGAGGCACATTTTAAGAGCACCATATGATTCGCTCGACTTGTTTTTCGACTATCTTGCATGTTACTCCTACCGGTCGGAGTTCCGCCATCGGAGTACATCGCAGTGTGGGACCGCCGTACTGGGTTTTCGTATCGTGCGTTACAGATAGTATGTGTTCATGTTGCCCGGTAGAATTGGATTCTATGCATAACTTGTTTTTGGAGGGTTTGATGTGAATAGTATGGCCCATTGTGTATGTGATGCATGAATGGATTTTCATGGCCTGCGTGTCATGCTGTGAGATAGCCATCGAGCTACATATTATTGTATAACGGCCTGCGTACCGACATGTGATGCTTGAAATTATCCAATATAATTCTTTACTAGCGTTTAGGAGTAAATGCTTAGTAGATGAATGCGGTCGAAGACTTCTAGCATGGTGGTCGGAGAACAGGAAGCATGCTGATCGAGATCGACATGTTGAGGGCCATACTATCTCACAGTTCAATTTGATTATCTATGAATGTTTGTGTTTATTCCTGTCATGCCATTTAATCATGCTTTATCATTAGATGTTTTGACATGATAAAATAGTATCCCTCAGAAAGATTAAGTAAAATTGATGCCTTTCCAATTGCTGCACCTTTCACGGTTTTGATCGTTACTTGGTAGGTCTACCAAAGTAGGGTGCTATTAACTATCTTAATAAGATGGGGTGGGTGTCAGACACCCACATGCATAGTATTGGTTTGACTTGACAAGGCTATCAAAATAGTTTTGGGCTTTGAGGCATGGTGTTGGTAGCCGGGGCATAAAGATGCCACCCAACAAACAAGATTCATATGTGATATGATTGGCAAGAGTTTGCCTACCTTAAATCACTAGGTTTCTAGCAGTGATGCCAAAGCTCACTAGAACTTAATGACTTACGGATCTTGGACTCACTATATGTTGTTTGAGGGAAACATGGTTTATAGTGGAAGTATCTTTTGTTATCTATTGTTAAGTTAAATTTGAGCACTAGTCGTATGGTGATATGACCAGGTCCAGACATGTCGTATGGTGATACGAGCAGGTCGTAGACTGATCGAACATAACCACTGACATGAGTGATTAATAGAAGATCTTTCATAAACATAGTGCTAAATCTTTGCATATATTTTCTGTTGTAGATCATGGCACTGTAACAGCCCTAACTTAGGGTTTGTATTTCAAATGTAAAATTATGAGGAGAAATAAAAACTTTTGTTGTCTCATCAAATCATTTGGTAGTTTTCCAAATTTTCCCTAGCAATTTCCATTTTCTAGAATTAAATTCTTGTGAATGGAAATTGTTGTCAGCAAATTCTTAGCTTTCAAACTTGTGATCATCTTCTGAAATTATTTTTCCTATCATCTTGATCATCCTATCTACCTCCCTGAATTATTTCACAATTTTTAGATTTTAGTTGCTATTTCAAATGACCAAGTCAAACCAGTTTAGAAATCTGGTCAAACCCTTAGGTAGCAGCTTGTGAATTTTCGTGGGAGCAATCTAGTGCATGAAAACTCCTGGAAAAATTACACAAGGTTTCCCTCTTTTCCAGTAAGCTTCCATAAAAATTTCAGAATTTTTGGAGCTCAGGAGCTACCTCTAAAAATTCCCAAAACCCTCTCTGTCTTTCTAATTCAAATCTGAAATCACTGTTCCTCGGATTCAAACCCCACTTGGGCTCGAGTCCGACCGCACCTAATGGACTCGGTCGCACCGCCTAGCTGCACCGCGCGAGCCCGATGGCTATCAGCCGTCCGATGGAGATCGAACTATCCACATTGCTTGCCTCGTCGATCTGTCCGAATGCATACACCAATCTCAGCCGTCCATTTCAGATCCTGCGGTCGACGCCTTCTTGATCGAGTCAGACCAAATCGTGAACTACACTTAGTCCGTCTCGCACCGCTTTGCTTCTTTCGCTGACAAGTGGACCCCACCTGTCAGCATCGTCCTCGTCTTCTCCGCGTCTCACCGGAGCTCGCGGCCGTTAGCGCATGCTCGCCACGTCCCTCGTCGCTGCCACCTCGTGGACGCGTGTCTCGTTGTGGCGTGTCGCCGGGTCTCATCTACCCACCGAGCTCATTCATTTCTTCTCTACCTATTCTCGTGCTTTCTCCGTCCATCTTTTAGTTTCGCCGAGAAAAACCGAGAGCGCCGCCGTGTTAACGCCGCCTTGAGCCCGCGACCGCACCACCGTGATCCACGCCGACGACGCCCATTTTGCCCATCCCGGTCCTTGGCGCCCGGTGAATCACCGGGGTGGTATCGTCGTCTCCACCTCCGGCGCTCGGCCCGTGAGATCGCTTTGCGTTACGGTGAGTCTCAAGCTCGGCGGTTGATCCCACTTGATCGCAATGCTTCACCGATGCTCACGGTGGGCTCGCCGTCTTTGATGCATCGTGGAGGGTGTGCGACTCCTTCTTCTCCGAGCACGGTATTTCGCCGCGCGCGTTCCGCCATTTCCGTGCTCCATCGTCGTCTTGATCGTGGGCGAAACCTTCCTGGAGTCAAGGCGAAGCTGAGGCGCACTTTCCGGGGTCTTCTCGAAGCTCGCAGCGTCCTCTCCGCGAGCACCGCACTTTCTTCTCCGCCTCCGGCCGTCGTGAGCTCATCTCCGGTGACCTTCGGACACCGCGTCGCCACCTCTGGGTTCGCGAAGTCTCTGTGAACCCGAAGGTACCACTCTCTCGCCCAGAAACCCTCTGGATAGCTAGATCACCTGCACGGCCGCGCCGCCGTCCCCGTGCATGCCGGTGAGCCGCCGGCGGAGTTTAGTTATCGCTAAACTTTGTTTAGTTATGTCACTGATTTGTGGGCCCTCTCTGTTAAACACGTTTAGAAATCCTTTAATCCAACCGTTATG
The DNA here is from genome assembly GCA_036346255.1 of Ampelocalamus luodianensis. Lineage (NCBI taxonomy): Eukaryota > Viridiplantae > Streptophyta > Magnoliopsida > Poales > Poaceae > Ampelocalamus > Ampelocalamus luodianensis. The sequence goes on along the minus strand of CM070620.1, from coordinate 65,496,154 downwards.
TTATTTTCTTAGTCACTGCTATGTGGGCCCATCCTGTCAGTTGGTGGATGTGTAGCTCTGGTGCTACGTTTTCTCTGTTGGGAAACGTATTTATCTGTGAGTATATGTTAGAAGTACACTTGATAAGTCAAAGACGTATTCTTAGAATACGCCGACGCCACCTTCGCAGTGACGGTGATCGTCTGCCAACACTTTCGCGCGGGCCCGCCTGTCAGTGTCTGGGGCTGGTTGGCTGTGGGTAGAAAAAGGATTAAATGCTTTAGTATTTCTGTAATGTGTTTTCTGTTGCTCTGATAATTCATTTAAACTTAGAAAATGCATAACTAATTCAATTTTTATCTAAATCGCATGAATCCAGTGCTGTTAATTTTCATTTCAAATGTGGTATTTACTAAAATTAGTTTCAACCTTGTCTCTGTAGCAAAAATCTGTTAATTAATTAAAAGATGTTTTATGTATCTTCTAAATTAGAAAATGTATATCTCTTTCAATAATTGTCCAAATCCAGTGAAACCAATTCTGTAAAATTTCATTTTTAGTATACTAATTTTCAGGATAGGTTTTAGATACTGTTTCTGTTCATGAAAATTTGTTAAGTAATTAACTAGTGTTTTAATGTGTTTTTAGCTTAGAAAATTCATAGAAAATTCTTAATAACTTAAAATGGTTTGTTCTCTGTTCTAAAATTTTGTTATATCATGCTTAGGTTGCTGTGTGAGTTTGGTTTGTTTTGATGTTGTTGTATGGTTGAGTTTGGTCGGTGTTATTTGTTCTTATTCGCTGTTATTTGTTCAATCGTTAGGCTTCGACATTTGCGGTAACCACGAGAACGATCCTCTGCAGCAAAGTTGAGCATTACGAGCAACAGCGGCCGGCAAGCGGTTTGATCATGTTTATCCCAAGATTTTAAAGTCTAATATTTTGTTTCAACTGTATGTATGCATCACTTAATTTGTGTTAAATTGATTAGTTAAATCCGTAGTCGCATATCCTGTAGACAAAATATTGACCTCTACTACCGAGCCTAGGTTATTTGTTGTGATTAGAGGTCATTGGATGATCTCTTGTCACTTAGTAGATCCGGGTCAAATTGCTTAGACATGCTTAGTATCGGTAGAAATGGGCGGTTATCGACTTAGTCGGTAACCTTGATCACACAAAACTTTCTATAACTTTATATTTCAGCATTTCTGCTATGTTTAATTGCAAAACTAAAAATGAAAACAAAAATGATTTAGACGTGGGCACAATGGTAAGATTGGTGTGATCTATTTGGGTGTGACTCGAAAGGTTCCCGGGTCAATTAAGGACCGAACATCTTGTGAGTTTTCATTATCCAGCATTTCGTGCTAACCACACTAGAGGGTATGGGACCTCTCTTGACGTAGTACTTTGGCGTGTATTGGCTCCGGTCGCAGGAGGTGGCGGGAGGATGGAGGTGGGAGCATGGTAGTTGTCCAAAAGCTTTATCCGAGTGGGTAGTTGTCTTTTCGGCTTTACCATGTAAGCGTATGGATTTCTATCCATACGAGCGGCTCGTAGTTAATACACAATATTGGAAAAGTCTCGAGGACTTAGTGTGCCAAGCATACCTTCGGAAGTGTGCTTTGGCTTAAAGGCGGTCTGAAGTGTGGGTACATTGGTACACCCCTGCAGGGTTAAAAACTATTCGAATAGCCTCGTCCTAGGTGATGGACACGCTTGGGTAAGCTTATCAAGAGTTAGACTACAACATTTAAATTAAAACTTGATGGGTGGTACGAATCTGGGATTCGTGCTATTGTTGTGGTGACTATTGGGATAGTCACTTCTAGGTTGTTTATCTTTCGCTTTTGTTATTATTATCCTTATTGTTATTTCAATCTTAAAAATGAATTGCAAACTTGCCTTTAAATTGTATTACCTTATTGCAAATGAAAATTGGCTTTATGCAAATGAAACATATGGCCTCCACTAAACAAGCCTGCATGTAGCATATGAACAGGTCTGCTAGTTCACACGTCAGTCTTGCGGGTACAAAGACAATCTTTGTACTCGTGTGCTTTGCTTAATGTTTTGTTGCAGAGGAAGAGGTGAGCCCCAAGGGCCTCACTTACGTGAGTCAGTATTGCCGTTTCGTGGACGACTAGACTTGGCGGTCCGGTCAGATGCCTTGTGGGTTGGAGGCACGCTGATTGGCTTTGTTTATAGCCATCTTATGGCACTTTTGCTTCCGCTGTCGTTCTTGTTTATTTATGTATCTTGGCCTATCGGCCTTTGTCTGTAATAACTCTACTATTTGTTTATCTTCCGTTTGGTAGTGTGGTGTTTGGACTCTATGTTTGGAATGGAGTTGATGTCTAATTTTGTAACGAGGTGTGTATACTGCTTTCTGGGAAGTATACATATCTCGAGGATCAGTCTACTTGATTTGTGATGCTAGGACCAGGAGGTTGGTTAAGCATTACAAGCCAAATAAATTGGGGTCCTCACAAAGTTGGTATCAGAGCCATTCTGACCGTAGTAACCCAAGCATAGTCGTCCTTAGGATATTTTGAAAAAGCTTAATTTCAAAGTATAAAAGGGTTTATGAAAACCTAGGCGATTCTCGATTTTACTCCTTACCTATCTTAGCCTTCTACTCTCATCTTACTCTAATTTGAGTTTAAAACTTGGTTTCTCCCTTTCCTTTCAAAAGATAGTTACTACCGGTAGAATCAGTCTTTGGGAGAACCATAGAGAATTAGTCTGATTAAAATTTGTGGGAGCATAAGGGTAAGATATGTATGAGTTGCTAAGTGTCTGATTTTTGTCAATTGGTTTTGTAACTTAAAAGTCTTGTGTTTGTTTTGTGCTGTTAGTAAGTTATTTGTAGTGGGTTATTGACTTCGTGTTTTCCGGCTATTGTTAAATTGTCTTAGTGAAACAGGATGGCCGGAGAACGCAGCGTGGCGATCGCCCAGTGGTCATGATGAGGAGCTTCCCCCTCCTCCGACCATGGCTGAGGTTCTCGCTCAGATCGAGCGAAACCGCATGGACCAGACGCGCATCTTGGAGGTTATCGCTAGGAATACCTCCACTCCTGCCGGTGGTGGCGGCCACCAGACTCGCGGGGGACTTGCAGAGTTCCTCCGTACGCAGCCGCCGACTTTCGCCCGCTCTGAGGACCCTCTCGATGCGGATGATTGGCTGCGCATGGTTGAGCGAAAGCTCAACATAGCTCAGTGCCAGGCACAGGATAAGGCACTCTTCGCGTCCCACCAGCTTGAGGGCGCAGCACTCTCATGGTGGGAGAACTATCTCGCCATGCAGCCCGCGGGCCATGTGGTCGCGTGGGAGGAGTTCAGATCAGCTTTTCGTCGGGCCCACATCCCAGATGGCCTGATGAAGCTGAAGAAGAAGGAGTTCCTCGCGCTCAAGCAAGGGCGCAAGTCTGTGACGGAGTACCTGTACGAGTTCAATCATTTGGCTCGTTATGCTCCAGGGGAGGTGGCCTCGAGATGAGGCAAGGCAGAGAAGTTTATGGATGGCTTGTCCGAGGAGCTGCAGGACAGGCTGTCTATTGTGGACTTCCCCGACTTTCAGGCCTTGGTAGATAAGGCCATTGTTGCTGAGCATAAGGCAAAGGCGCTGGGCGAGTCCCGCAAGCGCAAATGGGAGGCGCATCAGTCTACTCACACCAGCCTCATTCGTCCTCGGGCTGGGCCAGCACCAGTGGCCCGTTCTTTTGCTCCACCGGCGCCGAGGCCATCTGCACTAGCTCCTCGTCCACCGCAGCCGTGAGCCACCACATGCGCCTGCGATCCAGCAGCAGAGCGGCCTCCGCAATCCGGCGGCCGTGGTTACTTGTTTTCGCTGCCACAACAAGGGCCACTACGCCAACGCTTGTCCTCAGAGTGTTGCAGTAGCCCCTCGTCCTAATGGAGGACGCGGGCAGGGGAGTGGTCATCCACGACCGTAAGATGATCCGAAGCCCGAGTGCGGCGTGGTCGAGTCAACCACCTTTTGGTGAGGAGGCTCGGAGGCGCGGATGTCGTGATGGGTACACTTCTTGTTAATTCTCGTCCTGCTGCAGTATTATTTGATTCTGGAGCATCGCATTCTTTTATTTCAAGATCATTTGCTGCTGCTAGTGGTCTTCACTATGTTCCTTTGGGAGTTCCTTTGCTCATCCGCTCTCCGGGGTCGGAAATGAGAGCTGATCTACAGTGTCGGGGTGTTCCTATCATAGTTAAAGGAGTGGGGTTTTTGGCAAACCTTATTCTCGCCTTTCCATTCGTGAGTCTGGATGTGATTCTTGGCATGGATTGGTTGTCCCAACACTTGGGGCAAATCGATTGTGCTAGGAAGATTGTCTATCTCACCACCCTTCAAAGTAACAGTCGGATTTTCGCGCGCGGCCGGGGCGCATCTATGTGCATTAGAAGCGAAGCCAGCCTTGCAGATTCAGGATGTTTCCATAGTATCTGACTTTGTGGATGTCTTTCCTGAAGATTTGCCCGGGATACCTCCGGTTAGAGACCTTGAGTTTGTCATTGAGTTGCTGCCCGGTACTGCCCCTATCTCGAAGGCGCCGTATCGGATGCCTCCCAATGAGCTAGACTAATTGAAGAAGCAGCTTGGTGAGCTCCAAGCAAAGGGTTTCATCCGTCCCAGTTCATCTCCTTGGGGTTGTCCGGTGAACTTTGTGAAGAAGAAGGACAAGACTTTGCGCATGTGTGTTGATTACCGTCCTCTCAATGAGGTGACGGTGAAGAACAAATATCCTTTGCCCCGCATCGATGATCTGTTCGATCGCTTGATTGAGCCAGTGTTCTCAAAGATTGATTTGAGAATGGGGTATCATCAGGTCAGGATCAGATCTGAAGATATTCCGAAGACGGCTTTCACTACTCGTTATGGGCTGTACGAGTACACCGTCATGTCTTTCGGTTAACCAATGCTCCAGCTTTGTTCATGAACTTAATGAATTCAGTATTCATGGAGTTTTTGGATAAATTTGTGGTGGTCTTTATTGATGATATTCTTATCTATTCCAAGACTGAAGCCGAGCATGCTGAGCATCTGAAGATTGTTTTGGACAAATTGCGGGAGCACCAGCTATATGCGAAGTTCAACAAATGTGAGTTCTGGTTGAAGGAAGTGGCATTTTTGGGCCATGTTCTTTCAGCTGGAGGCATAGCTGTGGATCCCAGCAAAGTCAGCGATGTTCTATCTTGGGGTCAGCCCAAGTCAGTCACTGATGTACGGAGTTTTCTCGGTTTAGCGGGCTACTACCGCCGCTTTATCGAGAACTTCTCCAAGATCGCAAAGCCAATGACTAAATTGCTCAAGAAGGACAAGAAGTTTGTGTGGTCCTTTGCTTGCGATGAGAGCTTTCAGGAGCTCAAACAGCGATTGACTTCAGCCCCAGTTCTTACTCTTCCTGATATCCACAAGAGCTTCGATATTTATTGCGATGCCTCTCGTCAGGGACTTGGATGTGTTCTTATGCAGGAAGGCAAGGCAGTTGCCTATGCATCCAGGCAGTTGAGACCTCATGAGCTCAACTATCCCACCCATGATTTAGAGCTTGCTGCTGTGGTTCATGCACTCAAGATTTGGCGGCATTATCGATCAGAATCATTGTGAGGTGTATTCGATCACAAGAGCTTGAAATACTGTTCACCCAACGATCTGAACCTCGGGCAAAGGAGATGGTTGGAATTGATCAAAGATTATGACATGGGTATTCGGTATCACCGCAAGGCCAATGTGGTTCTTGATGCACTTAGCGAAAGGTGTATTGCAATACTTTGATGATCCAAGAGCAGCAACCTGCACTTCTTGCAGAGTTTCAGCGTCTCAACTTGGGTTTGGTTGAGCATGGTTCCCTTGCTGCCTTGGTTGTGCAACCAACCTTGGTGGATCAAGTCAAGGCAGCACAGCAGTCAGATGACGGTGTGAACCAGATCAAGCAGAATATCAAGGATGGGGTAGCCAGGTGTTTCTCGGAAGATGAGCATGGTGTTGTGTGGTTTGGGCAGCGCCTCGTGGTTCCAAAGGTTCCGGAATTACGGGATTTGATTCTCCAGGAGGCCCATGATTCGCCTTTGTCCATCCATCCCGGGGCCACCAAGATGTACCAAGATCTGCGACAGAGGTTCTGGTGGACTCGCATGAAGCGCGAGATTGTCGGGTTCGTTGCCAGATGCGACGTATGTTGTCGCGTGAAGGCCGAGCATCAGCGTCCCGCAGGTCTCCTCCAGCCCTTGCCTATACCAGAGTGGAAGTGGGATTCCGTTGGTATGGACTTCATCACTGGTTTGCCCCGTACCTCTTCGGGGAAGGATGCTATCTGGGTGGTTATTGACCGATTGACAAAAGTAGCACATTTTCTGCCAGTGTGTACCGCCCTCAGCGTCAGTAAATTGGCAGACCTCTACATATCCCGCATTGTGAGTTTGCATGGTGTGCCACGAACGATGGTGTCAGATCGTGGTTCTCTTTTCACTTCCCGACTTTGGCATAGTCTACAGGAAGCCATGGGGACCCGTCTTTCGTTCAGCTCAGCCTATCATCCTCAGACTGATGGTCAGACGGAGCGCGTCAATCAGGTGCTTGAAGATATGCTCCATGCTTGTGTTCTTTCCTATGGGAAGAATTGGGAGAAGTGCCTACCGCTTGCCGAGTTCTCCTACAACAACAGCTTCCAGGCTAGTCTCGGTATGGCACCGTTTGAGGCCTTGTATGGACGGCGATGCAGGACACCGTTGAACTGGTCAGAAACTGGGGAAAGATAGTTCTTTGGCCCGGATTCGATCAATGAGGCGGAAAGTCAAGTGCAGTTGATTCGTGAGCACTTGCACGTAGCTCAGTCCAGGCAGAAGAGCTATGCAGATCGTCGTCGCCGTGAGCTGAGTTTCCAACCCAATGACTTTGTGTATCTCAAGGTTTCACCTTTGAAGGGACACCGTCGTTTCGGTGTCAAGGGCAAATTGGCTCCTCGGTATGTCGGGCCTTATCGCGTCATCAAGAAAGTGGGAGCCGTTGCATACCAGTTGGAGTTGCCAGCTACACTTGAAGGGGTGCATGATGTTTTCCATGTGTCACAATTGAAGAAGTGCCTCCGTGTTCCGGTTGAGGAAACACCATTGGAAAATATCGATGTCTTTGGAAGATCTGTCTTATCGTGAGCGTCCCGTTCGTATCCTCGAAGAAGCTGAACGCAGAACAAGGAACCGTGTGATCAAGTTCCTTAAAGTTCAGTGGTCAAACCACTCCGAGGAAGAAGCCACTTGGGAGCGGGAAGATCGTCTCCGAGCAGATTACCCATCCTTCTTCCTCATGATCGAATCTCTGGCGAGATTCTGTAAGGGGGAGATTTGTAACAGCCCTAACTTAGGGTTTGTATTTCAAATGTAAAATTATGAGGAGAAATAAAAACTTTTGTTGTCTCATCAAATCATTTGGTAGTTTTCCAAATTTTCCCTAGCAATTTCCATTTTCTAGAATTAAATTCTTGTGAATGGAAATTGTTGTCAGCAAATTCTTAGCTTTCAAACTTGTGATCATCTTCTGAAATTATTTTTCCTATCATCTTGATCATCCTATCTACCTCCCTGAATTATTTCACAATTTTTAGATTTTAGTTGCTATTTCAAATGCCCAAGTCAAACCAGTTTAGAAATCTGGTCAAACCCTTAGGCAGCAGCTTGTGAATTTTCTTGGGAGAAATCTAGTGCATGAAAACTCCTGGAAAAATTACACAAGGTTGCCCTCTTTTCCAGTAAGCTTCCATAAAAATTTCAGAATTTTTGGAGCTCAGGAGCTACCTCTAAAAATTCCCAAAACCCTCTCTGTCTTTCTAATTCAAATCTGAAATCACTGTTCCTCGGATTCAAACCCCACTTGGGCTCGAGTCCGACCGCACCTAATGGACTCGGTCGCACCGCCTAGCTGCACCGCGCGAGCCCGATGGCTATCAGCCGTCCGATGGAGATCGAACGGTCCACATTGCTTGCCTCGTAGACCTGTCCGAATGCATACACCAATCTCAGCCGTCCATTTCAGATCCTGCGGTCGACGCCTTCTTGATCGAGTCAGACCAAATCGTGAACTACACTTAGTCCGTCTCGCACCGCTTTGCTTCTTTCGCTGACAAGTGGACCCCACCGCCAAGATCGTCCTCGTCTTCTCGCGTCTCACCGAGTCGCGCCGCGTTAGCGCATGCTCGCCACGCCCCTTGTCGCTGCCACCTCGTGGACGCGTGTCTGGTTGTGGCGTGTCGCCGGGGTCTCATCTACCCACCGAGCTCATTCATTTCTTCTCTACCCTATTCTCGTGCTTTCTCCGTCCATCTTTTAGTTTCGGCCGGAGAAAAACCCGAGAGCAGCGCCGCCGTGTTAACGCCGCCCTTGAGCCCGCAACCGCACCACCGTGATCCACGCTCGACGCCGCCTCCATTTTGCCCATCCCGGGTCCTTGGCGCCCAAATGAATCACCGGTGGTATCATCGTCTCCACCTCCGCGCTCGGCTCCGTGAGATCGTTTGCGTTCTGGTGAGTCTCAAGCCTCAGCGGTTGATCCCACTTGATCGCAATGCTTCACTGATGCTCACGGTGGGCTCGTTTCTGTCTTTGATGCATCGTGGAGGGTGTGCGACTCCTTCTTCTCCGAGCACGGTATTTCGCCGCCGCGGCGTTTCCGGCCATTTCCGTGCTCCATCGTCGTCTTGATCGTGGGCGAAACCTTCCTGGAGTCAAGGCGAAGCTGAGGCGCACTTTCCGGGGTCTTCTCGAAGCTCGCAGCGTCCTCTCCGCGAGCACCGCACTTTCTTCTCCGCCTCCGGCCGTCGTGAGCTCATCTCCGGTGACCATCGGACACCGCGTCGCCACCTCTGGGTTCGCGAAGTCTCTGTGAACCCGAAGGTACCACTCTCTCGCCCAGAAACCCTCTGGATAGCTAGATCACCTGCACGCCGCGCCCGTCCCGTGCATGCCGGTGAGCCACCGTGAGTTTAGTTATCGCTAAACTTTGTTTAGTTATGTCAGCGATTTGTGGGCCTCTCTGTTAAACACGTTTAGAAATCCTTTAATCCAACCGTTATGTTATTTTCTTAGTCAACGCTATGTGGGCCCATCCGTCGGTTGGTGGATGTGTAGCTCGTGCTACGTTTTCTCTGTTGGGAAACGATTTATCCGTGAGTATATGTTAGAAGTACACTTCGATAAGTCAAAGACGTATTCTTAGAATACGCCGACGTCACCTTCGCGGTGATCGTATCCCTGCCGGCACTTCGCATGGCCCGCCTGTATCGTTGTCTGGGCTGGTTGGTGTGGGTAGAAAAAGGATTAAATGCTTTAGTATTTCTGTAATGTGTTTTCTGTTGCTCTGATAATTCATTTAAACTTAGAAAATGCATAACTAATTCAATTTTTATCTAAATCGTATGAATCCGTCTTTGTTAATTTTCATTTCAAATGTGGTATTTACTAAAATTAGTTTCAACCTTGTCTCTCGTAGCAAAAATCTGTTAATTAATTAAAAGATGTTTTATGTATCTTCTAAATTAGAAAATGTATATCTCTTTCAATAATTGTCCAAATCCAGTGAAACCAATTCTGTAAAATTTCATTTTTAGTATACTAATTTTCAGGATAGGTTTTAGATACTGTTTCTATTCATGAAAATTTGTTAAGTAATTAACTAGTGTTTTAATGTGTTTTTAGCTTAGAAAATTCATAGAAAATTCTTAATAACTTAAAATGGTTTGTTCTATGTTCTAAAATTTTGTTATATCATGCTTAGGTTGCTGTGTGAGTTTGGTTTGTTTTGATGTTGTTGTATGGTTGAGTTTGGTCGGTGTTATTCGTTCTTATTCGCTGTTATTTGTTCAATCGTTAGGCTTCGACATTTGCGGTAACCCGAGAACGATCCTGCAATGAGTTGAGCATTACGAGCAACAGCGGCCGAAGCAAGCGATTTGATCATGTTTATCCCAGTATTTTAAAGTCTAATATTTTGTTTCAACTGTATGTATGCATCGCTTAATTTGTGTTAAATTGATTAGTTAAATCCGTGTTTGCATATCCTGTAGACAAAATATTGACCTCTACTACGAGCCTAGGTTATTTGTTGTGATTAGAGGTTGGATGATCTCTTGTCACTTAGTAGATCCGGTCAAATTGCTTAGACATGCTTAGTATCGGTAGAAATGGGCGGTTATCGACTTAGTCGGTAACCTTGATCACACAAAACTTTCTATAACTTTATATTTCAGCATTTCTGCTATGTTTAATTGCAAAACTAAAAATGAAAACAAAAATGATTTAGACGTGGGCACAATGGCAAGATTGGTGTGATCTATTTGGGTGTGACTGGAAAGGTGCCCGGGTCAATTAAGGACCGAACATCTTGTGAGTTTCGTTATCCGGGCATTTCGTGCTAACCACACTAGAGGGTATGGGACCTCTCTTGACCTAGTACTTTGGCGTGTATTGGCTCCGGTCGCAGGAGGTCGCAGGAGGGATGGAGGTGGGAGCATGGTAGTTGTCCAAAAGCTTTATCCGAGTGGGTAGTTGTCTTTCGGCTTTACCATGTAAGCGTATGGATTTCTATCCATACGAGCGGCTCGTAGTTAATACACAATATTGGAAAAAGTCTCGTAGGACTTAGTGTGTAGCATACCTTGGAAGTGTGCTTTGGCTTAAAGGCGGTCTGAAGTGTGGTTACATTGGTACACCCCTGCAGGGTTAAAAACTATTCGAATAGCCTCGTCCTAGGTGATGGACACGCTTGGGTAAGCTTATCAAGAGTTAGACTACAACATTTAAATTAAAACTTGATGGGTGGTACGAATCTGGGATTCGTGCTATTGTTGTGGTGACTATTGGGATAGTCACTTCTAGGTTGTTTATCTTTCGCTTTTGTTATTACTATCCTTATTGTTATTTCAATCTTAAAAATGAATTGCAAACTTGCCTTTAAATTGTATTACCTTATTGCAAATGAAAATTGGCTTTATGCAAATGAAACATATGGCCTCCACTAAACAAGACTGCATGTAGCATATGAACAGGTCTGCTAGTTCACACGTCAGTCTTGCGGGTACAAAGACAATCTTTGTACTCAGGTGCTTTGCTTAATGTTTTTGTTGCAGAGGAAGAGGGTGAGCCCCAAGGGCCTCACTTCTGTGAGCTGTGTTGCCGTTTCGTGGACGACTAGACTTGGCGGTCCGGTCAGATGCCTTGTGGGTTGGAGGCACGCTGATTGGCTTTGTTTATAGCCATCTTATGGCACTTTTGCTTCCGCTGTCGTTCTTGTTTATTTGTGTATCTTGGCCTATCGGCCTTTGTCTGTAATAACTCTACTATTTGTTTATCTTCCGTTTGGTAGTGTGGTGTTTGGACTCTATGTTTGGAATGGAGTTGATGTCTAATTTTGTAATGAGGTGTGTATACTGCTTTCTGGGAAGTATACATATCTCGAGGATCAGTCTATTTGATTTGTGATGCTAGGACCAGGAGGTTGGTTAAGCATTACAAGCCAAATAAATTGGGGTCCTCACAGGCACCTACTCTTTAATTTGCGATCTATTCTTGAAAAGGAAAGGTTGAATGGTTCAAATTTTATTGACTGGTTTCGTAATCTAAGAATTGTTCTCAAACAAGAAAAGAAGGAATATGTTCTAGAGAATCCCTATCCTGAGGAACCGAGTGCTGATGCTACTCGAACTGAAAAGAATGCTTATGAGAAGCATTGCAATGACACAGTCGATGTGCACTGCCTAATTCTTGCAACCATGAACTTTGAGCTTTTAGAATCAATATGAGACCACGGATGCTTACAATATGATTGTGAGTCTGAAGGGTATGTTTCAGGATCAAGCAAGGGCAGAGAGGTTCAACACCTCTAAGGCATTGTTTTCTTGCAGGCTGTCAGAAGGTAACCCGGTCAGTCCTCATGTGATCAAAATGATTGGTCTCATTCAGAGCTTGGAAAAGCTTGCTTTTCCCCTTAGTCAAGAGTTGGCTACTGATGTGATTCTTCAATCGCTCCCTGCGAGCTTTGAGCCAGTCATACTGAATTTTCATATGAATGGCATGGAGAAATCAATGACCGAGTTACATGGTATGCTTAAGGGTGCTGAGGAGAGCATCAAGAAAAGTTCCAATCATGTGATGATGGTTCAAAAGACTACAGCCTTTAAGAAGAATGGCAAGTCGGGAAAGGGAAAAGGCAAAGGAAAGACTAAAGATGAGATCGAGAGTCTGAAGGCTAAGCTTAAGAAGCTTAAACTGGGTCCAAAGCCTGACACAGAATGTTACCATTGTCATGAGACTGGGCATTGGAAGAGAAATTGCAAGAAGTACTTGGCAGAAAAGAACAAAGGAAGTATAACTTCCATTCGGTATAAATGTTATACAAATTAATCTTGCCACTTCTCCGACCAGTTCTTGGGTATTTGATACCGGATCGGTTGCTCATATTTGCAATTCGATGCAGGGACTAACAAGGAGTAGAAGTTTGACAAGAGGAGATGTTGATCTTCGCGTAGGCAATGGAGCAAGAGTTGCTGCATTAGCTGTTGACACTTTACCATTAGCTTTACCTTTAGGATTAGTTATGGGACTAAATAATTGTTATTATGTTCCAGCCTTAAGCAAAAACATTATTTCTGCTTCATGCTTAGGAGCAGAAGGTTATGAATTCAGAATAAAGAACAATTGTTGTTCAATCTATTTTGAAGATATGCTTTATGGCCATGCTCCATTGGTGAATGGATTGTATGTTTTGAATCTTGAGGATATGCCTATTTATAACGTGAATGCTAAGAGACTTCGACCCAATGAAATGAATCCCACTTTTATCTGGCATTGTCGACTTGGTCATATAAATCAGAAGCACATGATGAACCTCCATAAAGATGGTCTTCTAACCTTATTTGATTTTGAATCATTTGAAACATGTGAATCTTGTTTACTTGGCAAGATGACAAAGGCACCTTTCATGACCAGAGGTGAAAGGGCGAGTGACTTGTTAGCCCTTGTGCATTCGGATGTATGTGGACCTATGAGCACATCGGCCAGAGGTGGTTTTCAGTACTTCATAACTTTTACTGATGAATTCAGCAGATATGGCTATGTCTACTTGATGAGACATAAGTCTGAATCCTTTGAAACGTTCAAGGAATTTCAAAATAAGGTACAAAATCAACTTGGCAAGACAATTAAATGTCTACGATCAGATCGTGGAGGTGAATATTTGAGCCATGAGTTTCGTAATCATCTAAAAAAGTGTGGAATCGTTCCACAACTCACTCCGCCGGGAACGCCTCAATGGAATGGGGTGTCTGAACGACGGAACCGAACATTGTTGGACATGGTTTGGTCAATGATGAGCCAATCTGATCTTGCATTGCAGTTCTGGGGATACGCTCTGGAAACAGCGGCTTTCACATTAAATAGGGTTTCATCAAAAACAGTAGAGAAGACACCATATGAGATATGGACCGGGAAGTATCCCGGCTTGTCTTTTCTCAAGGTATGGGGTTGTGAGGCATATGTCAAACGTTTGACGTCTGATAAACTCACACCCAAGTCTGATAAGTGCTTCTTTGTGGGGTATCCTAAGGAAACTAAAGGATATTATTTTTATAAGCGGGATGAAAACAAAGTGTTTGTTGCCCGTAATGGTGTCTTCTTGGAGAAAGAGTTTCTTTCCAAAGGAGTCAATGGGAGTAAGGTGCAACTCGAAGAAATTCGGGAAACATCCGAAAATGTTTCAACTCCTACTGAACCTCTACAGGATGAACAAAATATTGTTGAACCTGTAGATGAAGCATCAGCCCCACGTAAATCTAAAAGGCCACGTCAATTGCCTATAAGGTATGGGCATGACGTTTTATTATTGAATAATAACTAGCCTAATACTTATTCGGAAGCGATAGTAGACCCAGACTCTAAGTCATGGCATGAGGCCATGAGATCCGAAATAAAGTCCATGCATGACAATCAAGTTTGGAACTTGGTTGATGCACCTGATGGTGTTAAAACCATTGAGTGCAAGTGGATTTTTAAGAAAAAGATAGATATGGATGGGAATGTTCACATTCATAAGGCACGACTAGTTGCGAAGGGTTTCAAACAAATTCAAGGTGTTGATTATGATGAAACCTTCTCTCCTGTCGCTATGCTTAAGTCTATCCGGATCATTCTAGCCATTGCTGCATATTTCGATTATGAGATATGGCAGATGGATGTCAAAACGGCTTTCCTAAATGGAAACCTAAGTGAGGATGTGTACATGACACAGCTTGAGGGTTTTGTCGATCCAAAGGAAGTTGGAAATGTATGCAAGCTTAAGAAGTCCATCTATGGATTAAAGCAAGTATCTCGGAGTTGGAACATTCGTTTTGATGAAGTGGTCAAAGGGTTTGACTTCATCAAGAATGAAGAATAACCTTGTGTTTACAAGAAGGTTAGTGGGAGCAAGCTTGTGTTTCTGATCTTGTATGTAGATGACATACTACTGGTCAGAAATGATATTCCATTGCTTGAATCTGTTAAAACTTCATTAAGAAATAGTTTCTCAATAAAATATTTAGGAGATACAGCATATATTCTTGGTATAAGGATCTATAGAGATAGATCTAAGAGGCTAATTGGATTAAGCCAAGATATGTACATTGACAAGGTGTTGAAACGGTTCAACTTGCAAGATTCGAAGAAGGGTTTCTTGCCCATGTCACATGGTGTTAATCTTAGCAAGACTCAGTGCCCTACGACCACTGATGAGTGAGACAAAATGAATAGAATTCCATATGCTTCGGCTATCGGATCTATCATGTATGCCATGTTGTGCACACCACAAGATGTGTCGTATGCTCTAAGTGTTACGAGCAGATATCAGTCAGATCCAGGTGAAGGTCACTGGATAGCAGTCAAGAATATCCTTAAGTACTTAAGAAGGACTAAGGATGCATTCCTTGTATTTGGTGGTGAGGAAGAGCTGGTCGTAAATGGTTACACCGATGCTAGCTTCCAAACCGACAAGGATGATTTCAGATCGCAATCAGGGTTTGTGTTTTGTTTAAATGGAGGAGCAGTAAGCTGGAAGAGTTCCAAGCAGGGAACGGTTGCTGATTCTACGATAGAGGCTGAGTACATTGCGGCTTCGGAAGCTGCAAAAGAGCCTGTATGGATTAAAAAGTTCATTAATGAGCTGGGTGTGGTTTCGAGTGCTTCCAGTCCAGTGGATCTCTATTGTGATAATAGTGGAGCCATTGCACAAGCAAAGGATCCTAGATCGCATCAAAAGTCCAAGCACATACTTCGGCGATATCATATTATTCGTGAGATCGTTGAGAGAGGTGATGTGAAGATATGCAAGGTGCACACGGATTTGAATATTGCTGATCCGTTGACGAAGCCTCTCCCGCAACCTAAGCATGAGGCACACACAAGAGCTATGTGTATTCGATACCTATATGATCTCAGCCGCAGATCGAGAGATGGACGGCTCCGAGTGATAGGGACATCCGGAGGTCCGAATACTCCTCAGATCTGGGCCGTTGATCACGAGATCGACGGTCCAAGATCAACAACGCACACACGCACGTGGGTTTAAAAGCGCCGGGAGGAGTTTAATGAGTGGACCCACATGACAGTGCGACAAGGACCAGATTAAGATATACTAATTAACCCTAATGATTGACAATTACTAGATCATTAATGGTGTCCTAATGACGACCGAAAATAGGCGAGTACGCCCGACAAAACCCGAGCGGAAACTTCAGCTAGTCGCCGGTGACTTCGGCCGCGGCGGCGCCCACCAAGTATCAAAATGGATTCACAATAGGCTTGCGGACCCAATGGTGGTGATTCCGCCGGCAGCGATGGCCCTAAACGCCGGCGAGTAGGAAAAAGAAGATGGGGGCTTTTACTATTGAAAGCGAAAATAGTAAAAAGCTCCGCTGCAGTCCAAAGAAGCGAGTGCCACGGCCTCTAGGGACTAATAAGAAGCTACCTTAACCGAGGTGAGCTTCAAAGATGGTCGGAGAAGGTCTGACCATGGTGGAACTTGCCGGACTCGAGGAAGAAGATATGAAATTAGAGACCTGAGCCAAAATGAACACCACTGGTGGTCAATATAGCTACAAAATAGCCCATATAAGCTTAATGAGCAATTAATTGAGAAATGGAGTACTCACCGGAGCTAAGGAAGAAAGGGGATGGTTTCGGCCGAATTTGAACAAACCCCAAATTTGTCAAATCCTGAAAGTGAAACCCAAAATTAAGTGAGGGGAAATGATTAGGGTATTAAGAAGTTGAAAAGGGTACAAGAATATTTGAAGAAGAACCACTGGAACTTCATGATCCTCAATGGAGCTCCACGGGTCAACAATGGTGATTTGGTGTATTAAGCTCCAAAAATGAAACAGAAGCTAAGGGTGGTGTAAAGGAACACCAGGAGGGGATTTTGGGACCTTTATAATGTTTGGAAAAACTAGGGTTTGGCAAGAGGAGCCTCTCGGGTGAGCTAAGTCCATGACACAAACATGGACCGAAAAGCAAAATGATGGAGATGTAGGAGTAGGGCATGCCTCTCGGCCGAAAGCACCTGCAAGCACTTAATGCCGACCAGGGAGACGTTGCCAGAGGAACACGATTTGACAGCGCCATGCCTCTCTCTGTTCACGCACGGCGGGAGGTTGAAGATGACTAGAGAAAAAGGCTAGAATGCTGTGAGTCGTTGGATTTAGAAATGGACGGCCCAGATCTCTCGAAGCTCCTGAGGTTTAAACACAACAGAGGAGATTGTGAGCGTTGGATTTTAATCCAACGGCTCAGATCGAACAAAACATTCGGAAGTCCGAACGTTTCTGGCTACACGAATGGTCCGATTTTAATCTAACGGCTGGGGTTCGCCCAAAGCTCTGGAGGTTAGAATCAACAGAGAGGATCGCGAACCCTTGGATCAGAAATGAACGGCCACGATGAGAGATTGCATTCGGACGTCCGAATGTTCACGCGAACCTGGGCCGATCGATAAGGATCCAACCGCTGAGATTGAAAGCGCGCTTTTAAGCCGGACCGGGTGCAGTTAGTTGACTGGACCAAGTCAAGTGGCTTGAGCCCGAGTCTGACTCAAACCCAACGAACAGTGAAATTAGGTTTTGGGTTTTAAATTGAGCTGACACTTTGGGGATTTATTTGAGATAGCAAAACAACTCCAAAAATTATGAAATTTTTACTGGAGCTTGCTAACTCAGATATTAACCTCGTGTAAAATTTTTAGGGGTTTTTATGCAGTGCATTATTCTCCAAAAATTTTGCAAGGCTCTGGTTTAAGGTTTGACTTAAAGTCAAACAGGATTGACTGCCCTCTAAAAATATTCAAACAATTTCTAAAAATTGTGAAATTTTTCAGAGAGGTCACATGCCATCCCAGGAACTTAAGAAAAATATTTCCAAAGGATGATCACGAGATTTGAGATGAATGTTTTTGGAAGACAAGGTTTTGGATCAAAAGACTTGTGACTTTGTATTTCCATAATTCTTGTACAGGAATTGTTTAGAACATACAGGAATTGTAGTTGTCCAAAGAGCTTTACCCCGAGGGGTAGTTGTCTTTTTGGCTTTACAATGTAAGCGTATGGATTTCTATCCATACGAGCGGCTCGTAGTTGATTCACAATATTGGAAATGTCTCGTAGGACTTAACCGCGCCGGCATACCTTTGGTAGTGTGCTAATCTTGTGGCTTAAAGGCGATCTAAAGTGTGGGTACATTAGTACACCCCTGTAGGGTTTTAAACTATTCGAATAGCCTCATCCTAGGTTATGGACACGCTTGGGGTAAGCTTTTCAAGAGTTAGACTACAACATTTTAAATTAAAACTTGATGGGTGGTATGAATCAGGGATTCATGCTATATGTGGTGGCTATTGGGTTAGTCACTTCTAGGTGGTTACTTGATAATTATTATTACTCGATTTTATTTCAATGCTTAAAAACTGATTTGTTAAATTGCTTTCAATCTA
Source organism: Ampelocalamus luodianensis (assembly GCA_036346255.1). Taxonomy (NCBI): domain Eukaryota; kingdom Viridiplantae; phylum Streptophyta; class Magnoliopsida; order Poales; family Poaceae; genus Ampelocalamus; species Ampelocalamus luodianensis. The sequence goes on along the minus strand of CM070620.1, from coordinate 65,478,151 downwards.
TTACATTATTGCAAATGAAACTTGCTTTATGCGTTCAAACAACCATATAACCAACATCCTTTGATACAGCTTTCATGTAGCTATGTATAGGCTTGTTACTCGTAAGTCTTGCGAGTACATTTTTGTACTCACCTGCATTGCTTGTTGTGTGCAGAGGAAGAAGGTGAGCCCGATGGGCCTCACTTTTGTGAGCTGTGCTGTGGCAGTGTGTGGGGCGATTAGCTTGGCGGCTTGGTCGGTTGCCCTATGGTGTTAGGTGGCTAACCGGTCGTCTTTTGGTTTAAGCCATCTTATGGCACCTTTTGCTTCCGCTGATACTTAATACTTATGTCATTTGGCCGGTCGGCTGTTATGTAATAATTTATATTATGTATGTCTTTTGGTGAACTTGTTATATTATGTTGTATGGAATTGATGCATGCTTTTGTATGATGTATATGTGCTGCAAATTCTGGGAGGCACGTGTCCATCGAGACACGGGGTATTTGGTTTGTGATACTAGAGCCAATGGAAGGTTAAGTATTACAAGCTAAATAAACCGGGGTCTCACAAAGTTGGTATCAGAGCCATACTGACCGTAGAAACCCCTAACTTGGTCGCCCTAGTATATTTTGAAAAGTTACTTTCCAAATATCAAATGTTTCGTGAAGATCTTAAGTAAGTTCTCAGATTTTACTTCTTATCTATTTTAGCTTGCTCATCTCACCTTATTCTTGACCGAATTTGGAAAGCTGATTTTCCTCTCATCTTCTTTCAAAAGATAGTTGTTTAATCGATTAAATTAGTTTTGGGAAAACCATGAGAGTTTCAAATCGAAGTATGGCTATTTGGAGTGAAGATTAGGAGCTCCTGGAGATAAAGAATTCGGCCAGGAACCTGGAAGATAAATTCTGGACAGTAAGCATAAATTCTGGACAGCTAGCTTTTAATGAGTAGTTGTGGGCGCCCCGGATTATTGGAAATGTACTTAATTAAATTCATACTGTAGCACAATTATTAATGAAGGAACAGTACTGTCCCTTAATTAAAGATCATGCTAAAGGTATAAATTTAACAAGTAACAATTCCAATAAACAGGATCCCCGGATATATATATCTCACAATGGTTCCCAGGATCAACGACCATTGCATATATATATATCCTTCAACAACATTGCATCATACACATACAAGTCATACATTTGCATAATTAAACATAAGCTTACATCATTCGGTTTAGTACTACAATATAGAGTGACTTGGTCACTTCAAAAGTTTAACAGCGGAAGCAAAGACAAAATATTAAAGTCCACCAATAGCCTCATCCACCCGCAGGCAATTGCGTGAAGGGAAGAAGTAGCTTTACTCGTTAGCGTCACCCTGATCGGCGCTAACGGGTACCTCATAAAGAAAACCGTCCTCACCTTCAACAATAGGTAATAGCACCTTGAGTACGGAAGGTACTCAGCAAGTCTTACACAAACTAATAAAAATTAAGTGTTTGTTAGAACCTAATCAAAGGAATAGAATTTTTACATGCATAAGGTTACAACAGGAAGGTATAAAGGTTCAAATTTGCATAAAGCAACACATCTTAACCTACAACTACTAAATTTTGACAAAGCAATTTAGTAAACCAAAGTTTAGCTAGAACAGTAAGTAAATGACATAATTGTGAACAGTACAGTGCATGAATCCCTCATGCACAGCCAAAAACCGAAACCAGATTTTGAAAATCAAAACTTCTATACAGGTGACATCAATTCAAGTTATCGTCCATGACCGTGGACACGGCTATTCGAACAGTTTATACCCTGCAGGGGTGTACATCTTTACCCACATGACTTAGCTAGCCCGTTGCCTTCGGATGCCTCCGAATGATGACATACTTCCTTTGGTATGCCGACCGGGGAAACTAAGATTTGGTATTTTTCAACAAGCTAACACTATTGAGTTGGACCCCCATGTGTGAACTGATCTCGCTTAAACAACGACTGATAGCATCTGCTTAACCGAGGCACACATGTTGCGTTAGTAATGCCGATCCAAACAATTAAATGCGAACTGGGCTCACTACCCATATTAGGATGCAATCGGCACCTTTAAGGTATCGTATATGCTACGGAGCACATATACGCCCTCACCCTTCTAAGAACATCTGATACTGACATACAAGCTCACATGGCATACAACGCAGTCATCAGACCAAAGCATCTATGCCATACAAGGTCAATACACATATTCTTACTTTCCTGTTTCCAACCCAATAGTCTTAACATTTTACTTAACCAAACAGCGCCCATACACTGCATGTGGAAGTACGTGGGGGACTTGAATTGAATAGTCAGAGTTCGGTCCTTAATTAACCCGGACAAGTCCACCACAAATCCCAATCTCGTGCACAAAAGCACCATCACTAGCTTCCTCTTGTCCAGATCAAGTTAAATATAAAACTCATTTCTGAAATAAGTAAACTGGACAAAGAGTTTCAAATAACAGAAAGCCATTTGTGATCCCCATGTTTGACAAGATATTCTTGTCAAACTCTAAAGTTTCTAGACTGCATGTCTAAGCCAAAACTGAAAATATATGTTATAATATACAGTACTATGCTAGGGTTAAGTGTATGATTACAATTAAGGTAATCCACCATGTTAGGTCATATCTAACTACTAACAGGTCACAGTTTGTATTTTCAGACAAATAGCATGCACAGTTGTCACTGGGTTTAGAAAAATCTAATGTATAAAATTTGGGATCAACATGGTGCAGAGAGGATGCTTGTGTAACAGTCCCAAGTTTATAAACAGTAATAAAATGCTTTAAGAACAGTAATGAGGTGCAGTTCATAGCATTACTGTTCATTTCTACAAATTGGGCAGCATGTTACAAATTAAAAACGTTCCTTTTTGCCATAAATCTCAAAAGGAACATTTAAAGTCTTAAAGGAATACAAGATAAAACTTGTATTATGACTGGGAAGTATTTTTATTAAAGCCTAGATAAATTATCTTGGCTAAAAATACTTTTGTCTTAAAGAAAAATTTATTGTCTTCAAATGAATATTTGCGGGCTAAAATAAATATTTATGTATTTTACAAAGTGATAATGTGGTATATAAAATTTATCTGGGAAATATGTTATCTCAGTAGCTTCCAGTAAAAATTTCATGATTTTACAAATTTATTTGCTATTTTTAAAAGCCCAGTCAAACCTTGGAATATCTGAATAAGGTTTGGTCAACTAAACTGGTTTGAATCCAAACCTAGTACTGTAGCGACTCGGACCATGGGTCTAGGTCCAACCCAATCGACTTGGTCCGGCTCTGTCACGTTCGGGCTCGAGCCCGAACTCCACGCGTGATGTGAACCGTCGATCTTCAATCGAACGGGCGAGGCTATAACACCCCGCGAGCTGTCCACGTGTGCATTTTAATCTCCGCCGTTGGATCTTGATCTAACGACCGAGGTTGGTGTATGCATTCGGACAACTCCGGATCCCCTCACGATCTCAGCCGTCCATTCTTGATCTAACCGCGTCGCTTATTTCATTTTGAAATCAAAGGCGCGCGTTTATATGGGCCTTTGGATTTAAATCCTACGGCGCTCCTTTTTGACCGTGGGCCTTTAAAGCCCAAATTCGGTGGATCGTTGGATTTCCATCGTAGGGTCCATATGAGTGTATGCAATCGGACCATCCGGTTCTTTGCCCCATCTCGACCGTAGAAATCTAATCGGACGGTGCCGTGTCATCGCATCAAAAAGGGGTGACGTGTATTCCTTTTAATTGATCGTTGGATCTTAATCCAACGTCTCTCTTTGAAAGCGGAGCCCCGAAGCCCTTTGGGATTTCGTTTAGATCTCGATCGACCGATCTAGATCGCATGGTCCATATTAACTGGTACCGAATAAAACATTTTAATCTCTCTATTTATCACAGCCGCCCATTTCCAATCGGACGGCTGATATTCTTTTGAGCCTTTATGAAGCACGCGCGGCTGAGAATGACAATGGGACCCACATGTAAGAGTGTTCTTATCTTCTTCCCTCTCTCTCAGCGCGCAGATCTCTCTGTAAACAGAGGAGAGGATTTATCCCAAAGTTTATGCAACTAATTTTTGGGATAATTAGCCCTAAATGGACACCTCATCAACTCTAGATCTTTCCCTCTTGCCCTGTAGCTCAACATCTATATATAAACCCTAACTTTTGCTGTTGCCATTGTTGACCGAAGCAGCTCATCCTCCATTGTTGGCCAGTGGAGTTCTTGCTCTTGTTTCTTTTGCTTATCTATCCTAAACTCTGGTTCCACCTTGCAATAAAGATTGGTTATCTTTTGTAGGTTAAATCCAGAGTTTATTTCTCTGTCAATCATCATCGGTTTTTAGAGTCTTTGGCTCCTTTCCCATCCTGGTAAGCTAAAAACCCTGGTTATGACATCTTGAGCATCTTAAGGACTGTAAAAGCTGCTGTGAATCATTCTTTTGAGCATCAGTAGCTTTAACTTGCTCTAAACTGAAAAGTTGATGTTATAACTTTTCGGTTTTCCATGTCATTTTCAAGGCCTAGGGTTTCTCCTGTCAACTTGTTAACCTAATTAGGTTTAGACTAAACCCTAGAGTTTGACAAGCATATCTTGTCAAACATGGGAATCACAACTAAACTCTTGTTATTTTAAACTATTTGTCCAGTTTCTTTAAATCAGACTTGTATTTGAAATTCAAATTGATCTGGACAAGAGGAAGCTAGTGATGGTGCTTTTGTGCACGAGATTGGGTTTTGTGGTGGACTTTTCCGGGTTAATTAAGGACCGAACTCTGACTATTCAATTCAAGTCCCCCACGTACTTCCACATGCAGTGTATGGGTATTTGTTTGGTTAAGTAAAATGTTAAGACTATTGGGTTGGAAACAGAGAGTAAGAATATGTGTATTGACCTTGTATGGCATAGATGCTTTGGTCTTATGACTGCGTTGTATGCCATGTGAGCTTGTATGTCGATGATCGGATGTTCTTAGAAGGGTGAGGCGTATATGTGCTCCGTAGCATATACGATACCTTAATGGTGCCGATTGCATTCTAATATGGGTAGTGAGCCCGATTCGCATTTAATTGTTTGGATCGGCACATCGGCGCAACATGTGTGCCGGTTAGCGGATGCTATCGATCGTTGTTTAAGCGGGATCACTCACACATGGGGTCCAACTCAATAGTGTTAGCTTGTTGAAAAATACCAAATCTTAGTTTCCCCGGTCGGCATACCAAAGGAAGTATGTCATCATTCGGAGGCATCCGAAGGCAACGGGCTAGCTAAGTCATGTGGGTAAAGATGTACACCCCTGCAGGGTATAAACTGTTCGAATAGCCGTGTCCACGGTCATGGACGACAACTTGAGTTGATGTCACCTGTATAGAAGTTTTGATTTTCAAAATCTGGTTTTTGGTTTTTATGGCTGTGCATGAGGGATTCATGCACTGTACTGTTTACATTATGCCATTTACTTACTGTTCTAATCCAACTTTGATTTATTAAATTGCTTTATAAAAATTTAGTCTTTGTAGGTTAAGATGTCCTGCTTTATGCAAAAATCTAACCATTTTACCTTCCTGTCGTGACCTTATGCATGTAACAATTCTATTCCTTTGATTAGGTTCTAATAAACACTTTGTTTTATTAGTTTGTGTAAGACTTGCTGAGTACCCTCCGTACCTAAGGTGCTACCACCTATTGTTGCAGGTGAGGACGGTTATCTTTATGAAGTACCCGTTAGCGCTGATCAGAGTGACGCTAACGAGTAAAGCTACTTCTTTCCTCCACGCAATTGCCTGCGGGTGGATGAGGCCATTGGTGGACTTTAATCTTTTGTTTTTGCTTCCGTTGTTAGACTTTTGAAGTGACCAAGTCACTTAATATTGTAGTACTAAACCGAATGATGTAAGCTTATGTTTAATTATGCCAATGTATGACTCGTATGTGTATGATGCAATGTTGTTGAAGGATATATATATGCAATGGTCGTTGATCCTGGGAACCATTGTGAGATATATATATATCCGGGGATCCTGTTTATTGGAATTGTTACTTGTTAAATTTATACCTTTAGCATGATCTTTAATTAAGGGACAGCACTGTTCCTTCATTAATAATTGTGCTACGGTATGAATTTAATTAAGTACATTTCAATAACACAGGCACCACGTTGGTATATCGAGCATCGTTACTGTAGGTTAGAAGTAGCTTTGGCCGAAACAATTAGAGAGTTTTACGATAAACCTATTTTCAAGCGAGAATGTATTTTGAAAGCTTAAGTATGACATCTTTTATTTCTTATCTTCCTTAATATCAATTCTTGCCCAACTTTCTGTTGGTTTATTTAAAAGTGAATTGTCTCTTACCTTGTCCTTTTTTCTATAGATGAGTGGGTGGTATTTGGTCAAGGAGACCCGAGCCGAAGATGTTGATGGATTTCCAGCTTTACTTCGGGACATGATGTGGTGGGCTAATTTCACCTATCAGCCGGAGTACGCCATCTATCGACGAGACCGAGGACCAGGCATGGAGGAGTACCGTGCCTTCATTAACGTCATCGCTAGGCATGTAGCTGGCAGTGTTCCCTACTGTGTCCAAGCACTTGCCACCTCTGAGGCTATGGCGGTTCAGGAAGCTGCGAGTAGGATGATGAGCCTTCTTCGTCATGATTTGACGGAATTGTCTCAACCACCCTACGACCACTTCCCGAATCAAGGTCCTACCTCCGAAGTGAACATGTTCGCTGAGATACAGTTTGGCGAAGACCCCCAGGTGCGACAGTTGGCGAGGATGGTCCGCATTATGGACCAAATCCATCGCTGTCTTGTGAGGGAGCTATGGGAAACTCGGCATCGCCTTAATGAGGCCCAGGAGTACCTGCTTCTTGGAGTCAACATGAACCGCGTTCCTCGCAACGTGCTTTATGGTGACAACGAGACCTCTCCCTCTGCTGCTGCACCGCCTCTTTATCGACTTCCAGAAGTGGCCGGGTGTGTACCTGTTTATGGACAAGTGCGCCAAGCCCGGATGACTGCAGGCTTTCCTCGCACTCTGCGGACTGCACCTCCTGGAGGTCATCAGCCACTGTTGGGTTCCCCGAGGCGTCTTATTAGCCCATTGGATCCTGTTGACACGGGTTCCCCTGGAGCTCATCTTTTGAATGAGTTTCCGGTGAACTTTAATCGGGATCTTTATGCTAGCACCTCGACGATGAATCCTCGTGGTTAAGTATCTTTTAGTCTAGTAGTTGCCCTTAAATAAAATGTATGTAATAGGGCAGTAGTATTTTGTACAAAGTATGTAAGTTTGGCTTTTGGGGTTGTAATACGATCTTTTATGGCCGACTCTGATGTGCGGCTGTGACCGAAACATTTTGGCTGTTTATATGAAGTTTCTGGTTTGGTGTTAACTTGAATGCATAACATAACATGATGCATTATATGTACAGTGTTTGTTTCTCTTTTAAATGTAACCTTGTTTGTGTTTGCCGAGTATATCCTTGTTATGTTGTTAACCATGGTGTGGTAACAGGATGACAGGACCTACTACTCGTGCGCAAGCGCAACAAGGGAAGGGCATGTCGACTCCCGTGCCTCATTCTCAGGGAGGGCCGACTGAACCTTCCAGCTCTCAGGGTCCGCAAGGTGGTTCTCAGGAAGAGGAGCTTCCTCCACCACCTTCGATGGCCGATGTGCTTATGCAAATTGAGCGCAATCGAATGGACCAGACGCGCATCTTGGAGCAGATTGCGCGCAATACTTCTTCTCCTGTTGCATCAGCTGTCAGAGCAGGAGGTCACCATGTGCAGGGCAGTCTTGCTGACTTTCAGCGGACTGACCCGCCGGTGTTCTCTAGCTCTCAGGATCCCATGGAAGCTGAGGATTGGCTTCGGACCATTGAGAAGAAGCTACTAATTGCTCAGTGTTCCGAGAGGGAAAAGGTCCTTTTCGCTAGTTATCAACTTGATGGACCAGCTAGCATATGGTGGGATAATCTCCTTGCCATTCAGCCTGCTGGACATGTCCCTACTTGGGATGAGTTCGTGGAAGCTTTTCGCGAAGCTCATATTCCTGAAGGGGTCATGATGATCAAGCAACAAGAATTTCTCGCTCTCAAGCAAGGGCGGAAGTCAGTGACCGAATATCTTCATGAGTTCAACTTCCTTGCCAGATATGCCCCTGATGATGTTTCGACTGACCTTCGTCGTCGAAACCGGTTCTTGAATGGGCTATCTGAAGAATTGCAGATGGCTGTAGCTTTGCATGACTTCCGGAATTTCTCTCATTTGGTCAACAAGGCAATTGTGGCCGAAAGCAAGAGCAAGGCAGTGGATGAGTCACGCAGCGACAGCGGACTTCTCAGTTTATTCCTGGTGGCAGCTCACCAAGGCCTCGCATGTGGGTGTCCAGACCACCGCGAGCACCAGCTCCATTTGTACCAAGGCCTGCGGTGTTTGCCCCTCGTCCATCCTCTTCCACCAATCAACCAAGGCCCAGTGGAAACCGGCCACCAGCTGTTGTGACTGTCAGGCCAGGAGTTGTATGCTACCACTGTGGCCGCCCAGGGCATTTTGCCAATCAGTGTTATGCCAGGGCTCAGGGGATACCACCTATTTCACCTTCCCCAGCCAATGTGCGTCCTGCACCACCTTCACCGACTGTGGTCAAGCCTGACCCTGTTCCGGTTCGAGGGCGGGTGAACCAGATTACTGCTGAGGAAGCAGCTGTCACTCCTGAAGTTGTGCTTGGTATGCTCCTAGTTAATTTCAGCACTGCAACTGTTTTATTTGATTCTGGAGCATCCCATTCATTTGTTAGTAGGCAGTTTGCTACTCAACATCATTTACTGGTGCATCATCTTCATCCACCTCATATCATCCATTCACCTGGATCAGCCTTTATGACTAATCAAGTCTGCCGTAATGTCCATATAAATATTGAAGGGGTAGACTTTTGGGCTGATTTGATTGTGATAGATTCTAAAGGGATGGATGTTATCTTGGGAATGGATTGGTTATCCAAGCACTTTGGGCAAATTAATTGTGCTCACAAATCCATTTCTTTAACATATGAAAGCGGCACTTCAGTCGTTTTTCAATCCAGGACAATGGGTTCTCACCTTTGTGCTCACCAAGCTGATACTACTCCTTCTTTGGAGTTGGTACCAATTGTTTGCGAGTATGTTGATGTCTTTCCTGAAGACCTTCCCGGTTTGCCACCAGATCGGGAAGTGGAATTTGTTATTGAACTCGTTCCTGGAACTGTTCCTATATCCAGGAGTCCTTATCGAATGCCCGTCAACGAGTTGGTTGAATTGAAGAAGCAACTCGGAGAATTGCTTGACAAAGGATTTATTCGACCGAGCTCCTCACCTTGGGGATGCCCGGCAATTTTTGTCAAGAAAAAGGACAACACTTTGCGGATGTGTGTGGACTACCGTCCGTTAAATGAGGTCACTATCAAGAATAAGTATCCTTTGCCTCGCATTGATGATCTTTTTGATCAGTTGGTTGGTGCCCGAGTCTTTTCAAAGATTGATTTGAGGTCGGGCTATCATCAAATCAAGGTTAGAGCTGAGGACATTCCTAAAACAGCTTTCTCTACTCGTTATGGTTTGTACGAGTATACTGTCATGTCCTTTGGTCTGACCAATGCGCCAGCCTATTTCATGAACCTTATGAATTCGGTGTTCATGGATTTCTTGGATAAGTTTGTTGTCGTGTTCATTGACGACATCCTTATTTATTCTAAGTCTGATAAGGATCATGAACAACATTTGCGACTTGTGCTAGAAACGCTTCGTCGGCATCGATTGTATGCCAAGTTTAGCAAGTGTGCTTTCTGGCTCAGAGAAGTTGCATTTCTGGGACATGTGTTATCTGAGGGAGGTATTGCTGTTGATCCAAGCAAGGTACAAGATGTACTAAATTGGAAGCCTCCTAAGAGTGTCCCTGAGATCCGAAGTTTTCTTGGACTTGCGGGTTATTACCGCAGGTTCATTGAAAATTTCTCCAAAATTGCTAGACCTTTGACTCAGCTTTTGCAGAAAGAGAAGAAATTTGAATGGTCAGCTAAATGTGAGGAGAGTTTTCGGCTTTTGAGAACTCTCTTGACTAAAGCTCCAGTTCTCACTCTTAGGATATTCATAAGAGCTTTGACATCTATTGCGTCGTCTCGCCATGGACTTGGTTGTGTGCTTATGCAAGAAGGCCGAGTTGTGGCATATGCATCTAGGCAGTTGCGCCCTCATGAAGTTAATTATCCTACTCATGATTTGGAATTGGCTGCCGTGGTCCATGCATTGAAGATTTGGCGACATTACCTTCTTGGTAATCGTTGTGAGATCTATACTGATCATAAAAGCCTAAAGTACATATTCACTCAATCTGATTTGAATATGAGACAAAGAAGATGGCTTGAACTGATCAAGGACTACGACATGGGTATTCATTATCATCCTGGTAAAGCCAATGTGGTGGTAGATGCTTTAAGCAGAAAGTCACAATGCAACTGCACATTCTCTCTACCTGCGGCCAAGGACTTGTGTGCTGATTTTCAGCGCTTAAGTCTTGACTTGGTGGAAAAAGGTTTTCTTACTGTATTACAAGTGGAGCCTACCTTAGAATCTCAGATTCTTGAGGCCCAGAAAACTTATGCCGAGGTAGCCGAAATCAAGGAGAACTTGAAAGCGGGTAAAGCCAACGAATTCTCTGAAGATGATCGCGGTATGATTCGATATCGCAATCGTTTGGTGGTACCTGCAGATCCTCATCTAACGAGTCTAATTCTTAGAGAGGCTCATAATTCCAAGTTTTCTCTACATCCTGGAAGTACCAAGATGTATCAGGATTTGAAGAAAACATTTTGGTGGAGCCAAATGAAAAGGCAAATTGCTCAGTATGTTGCTGAATGTGATATTTGCCAAAGGGTTAAAGCTGAACATCTGAAGCCAGCTGGTACCCTTCAGCCTTTGCCTATTCCACAGTGGAAGTGGGAAGAGATCGGTATGGATTTTGTTACTGGTCTTCCCAAAACTTCCAATGGGTCAGATGACATTTGGGTAATCATTGACTGTTTGACAAAGGTGGCTCATTTTATTCCGGTCAGGACCAATTTCAGTGGCAAGCAGCTAGCAGAGCTTTATATGGCTAGAATTGTTTGTCTTCATGGTGTTCCCAAGGTCATTGTCTCGACCGTGGCCTCGATTTACTTCCCACTTTTGGAATTGTCTTCATCAAAGCTATGGGTGAACTCTCTTCGATCTTGCTTATCATCCTCAAACTAGTGGTCAAACTGAGAGAGTGAATCAAGTAATGGAAGATCTTCTTCGGTCCTATGTGCTATCTTATAGCAAAGACTGGGAGAAATCTTTGCCATATGTGGAATTTTCCTACAATAATAGCTACCAAGCAAGTATTCAAATGTCACCTTTTGAAGCCTTGTATGGGAGAGCTTGTAGGACTCCATTGAATTGGTCCGAGTCTGGTGAACGATCATTCTTTGGTCCAGACTTGGTAAAAGAAGCCGAAGAGCAAGTTCGTCTGATTCGAGATTGCTTGAAAACCGCACAGTCTCGTCAGAAGAGCTATGCTGATCATCGTCGTCGTGAATTAAGCTTTGAGGTAGATGACCATGTCTATCTTAAAGTGTCACCCATGAAGGGTACCCATCGTTTTCAGGTAAAAGGGAAACTCACACCTCGTTATATCGGACCCTTCCGAATCATTGCTAAGCGAGGAGTTGTAGCTTATCGATTGGAACTACCTGAATCTCTCTCAGCAGTGCATGATACTTTTCATGTGTCTCAATTGAAGAAATGCCTTCGTGTTCCTATTGAGACAACTGCTTATGAGCATCTTGATCTCCAACCTGATCTTTCCTATCAAGAACAACCAGTGCGTATCCTCGACACAATGGAACGCAGGACAAGAAATCGTACTGTCAAGTTCTTGAAAATTCAGTTGTAACACCCCAACTCAGAACGAGCCTGGAATGCTACCAAAACTAATTACAACTAGAACGAGTTTACAAATTTTCGACAGAGTCTCCTTTGTATAGTCAATAAAAGTAAGTTTCTAACAAGTAAACATAACATTTATCAATAATTTCATAATCCAATTCATCCATGCATAAGAGATAATCATATGAATGTAATCAAATAACACCATTCACACAACCATGTTTATTCCATCAATCAGAATTATAAAACCACCATGGGTGTCTCTCATAAATCTATTTATTATTATGTGAAGCTAGAGTAACAATTGTATTAATCTTGTGAGGTAGTGCGTGCTTTCCAATCATCTACTCCCGCCCATGCATGTCGTCTTTACCAGAAGTACCTAAATCAAAACAAAGCAAGGGTGAGCCATAGGACTCAAAGAAGTATCAACAAGGTTACATGATCATAAAGACAACACAAGTATAAACAACTTTGGTCAACATCATTCATGGCATTACAAATAACAAAGAAAATGCAACGACAATGTTATGCACTATTTGTTCTTTATCTCTTTACGCATTTTACCGGTAATGCGGGTATTCATCCGTCAATGGATACCCATGCTCGTGCCCTCCGCACAGGGACCAAGAGCCTATACATCAACTTGTATAGGGACCTTTGCCCGTCATCAAAATGTCGGGACCTCAGACATATTGCCCACACTTCAAAAATGTGGGACCTCAAGCCTGTCATTGCACGTGGGGACCTCAACTCAATCACTTGGTCACCTCATGACCAAGTTTCAATATGCTCAAAATATGCATGAATATAACATCTATACCTTCTCATTCAATAGAATTCATCATAAACTTTAATCATGTAAACAGTAGCATTATGAAATAACCGCAATCATAATATGCAATCATCATCATCTCTAGGGACATCTCAACATTACTTCCACATGACAACAATAACAATTCACAACTCAATCATGACATACAACAGAAATTTCATTTAACCCGAATACTTGCCCCAACCGTGTAAAGCGGCGGACCTTGAAGTGGGTGTTGCCCTTGGGATCTCGCTGCCACCTGGACAAGAATATAACCCCAAACTAAGACTAGCATACTGGACCAAAATCATACATAACATCACAATCGAAATCGCTTACTTCTTATCATTTCTAACTTTTCTAATTTTCTAGCGATCGCTCACTGCAGACAGCAGAATTCAAAAATTCATAACTTTCTGCTCAGGAGTCCAAATAGGATGATCTTGGACTTTCTGGAAAGGTAAATGAATTGCCTAAATAAACCTAGTTGGGGTGACCTCTGATTCGGCCATCTTCTAACCCTACCAATCCATTTAATCAGAGCAAACATTTCCCGTCGGGTTTCTGGACAGCGACAAAGAAACTATCATAACTTTCTCTACGTTCGTCCGAATTTAGTGATCTTTAGTTTTCCTGAAAGCTAAGAGGTTTAGCCTCATTTTACGTTATGGTGAGACCCTCTGGAAACTCCTCTAACAATGTGTTTAGGTCAGGTTAATCAGCCTCTGTCCAATCAGTCACCCACCAGAAACCTACTAACACTAGAAAAATCATAACTTTGGCTACCGAAGTCCAAACGACTTGATTCTTGTCGGCAATGAAAGGTAACTACGATATCTACAACTTTCTAGGAGACACCCAGACCCAAATCTGACCATAACCTAATAAAAAACAACGATCTTCACTACTGCAGAAACCCGACGAACTGAAAACCGAAAACATACAACTAGAAAACGACCCCAAAACAAAGAATCACGGGTTACCCTTGCCGAAACGATGAAGGCACGCAGCGAGGATGAAGATCATCACGATTTCCGGTTGCGGACCCTTCCCCTCCTCTTCTTCTTTTCTCTACTTGGCCGCCAACCAAAGGGCTCTTCTTCCTCCACTTGGACAGCAGCAATGGGGAAGAGGGAGAGGTGCAAGGAGGTGGAGAGGTGCTGCCATGGAAGAGAGGAAACGCAAGAAGGAGAGGAGAGGGAGGGCAAGGGGCGGCTGCAAGGAGAGAGGAGGGGAGCAGAAATTTCAGCTAGGGTTTGGGGAGGAAGGCTCCCCCTTGGCCGGCCACCCTATTGGGCCTTGGCCCAGGCCCAAGTTGCCGGGAAATTTCGTTTTCCCCCCTCAAAAACCTGGTTTAGCAAAATACTAATGGTTTTTTTTTCATGAATACCACCACCACTCTCCACAACAACTGACAAAAGCATTTTCTGGATATTACATTCTACCCCCCTTAAACAGAATTCGACCCCGAATTCTAAACGCCGATCTATACGAAAGAAAACTGCGACTGGAAATTAACAACAGATACCAATGTGAGCAACTCTTGTTAAAGCTCGCTCACGCGAGTCTCCAACTCCCAAGTGGCCTATCTCTCGGACTGAGGACCACAACCAATGACGCGAAACAACGTCTGTTCGAATACTCAACCCCACAATTCCAGGTACACTCGACGAAAGAGACTCGAGGGTAAGATCCTATTCGATGGTCAACGTCTTTAATAAAAACTCAAACTTTGAATGACTCAAACACTCACTCAGCACCAGAACAACCCAAACGTCGCGTACTCCATGTATGGACCCAAGACGGTCCTAGCGATACGCCAACTAGCGAAAACAACCCAACGTACCTTGGGCTAACCTCCCCAATGGTACCGGACCACGCCACAAGCGCATAGATCACGGAACTCTTATTCCACCTCTCAATTGAACTCTTCACCGAACCAGGATCACCCTCTTTAACCAGAGACACACAACAGAACTCTCTTTAAGCAAACTCTTTTACCGATAAAACCCACCTGAAAAATGAAAGATTCACAACGCATCTATGCGTTACCAGCTCGGTACTACAGAGTCAAATCCCGAAACAGAAATTTCATCACGAAAACCATTACATCTATCAAGTGGCAGTTTGCGAATAAACGTCACAAAATCCAAAGGAGAAATCACTTAAATGCCCAAATCAAAAAAATTTCCTTTATTCTTCCTGAACCGATAAGAACCACACATGCCAACATTAAGTCAAACTCAACTTGCGAAAGACATTGGTCAACAGTACAAAACTGAAACAAGAATCAGGAAAATGATTCACTTCTTGAGGAAGCATCAATTTATCAGTTTCTCTTCTAGGACTAAAATTTACCTCAACTTTGGGATTTCAATTCATCGCATAACACACTAACTCATCTCTCTTAACTTGGCAATCGTGACGCTATGCTCAAGCCAAAATACATCTTCCACACCTTTGAATAGAGGCTCCATCGACTCTTCCAAAACTTTCTCTCAACAACTCCTCTACCGACGGGATTAATTTGACAGATGACTTCCAAAATATCTCAAAATAGATCGCACACGCAATCACATCACCTCAACCTTTTAGGGATAAACAACTTGAAATTCACCACACTCATGCTCATGTATTTTACCCAAAGTACTCTATCAAAGATCAACACATTACTCCAAAATTCGCTTTTGTTCATCCACCTCTACACATAACATTGGGTCTCCAAGGTCCTATCATAACCTACAAAGCCCGAAATTTAACCTCTAAATCTCATACCATGAATTTCTGGTTTAGTTGATAGGAAATCCTCACATTTGTTTACCAAAATTTCACACACAACTCGCTAATAACCTCAATCTTTAATATCAACATTCTTCACTATTCACGTAACGCTTCAAGGCGATTTATTTCACCAATCTTAGACCTTCTCTAATCCACCCAATCCAATCCTCTTCGCAATACACCAACTAATTGACCAAGATTCACACATACTCAATCATTAACGTCTATAAATAAAATATTCTTGACCAAGTCATCCTTGAGATAATCGAACTCCTATGGGGTTACTCATCTGCGTCGAGTCATACTTATGATAACTCAATAATTCCTACTATCCCATTAATTCACGCACCGATTAAATTTTCTCTACACTACTATTGTCATGAAACTACATCATTAAGATTTTCTCTACACAATCTTAACAAGTACTCAATTGCGATACTCAACTAAATTGATCACGACTTCCAGACATTTCTAATTCTATTGTTCTATCAAAATGATCCCATGACCTTGAGCCACTTCTACACATATTATAGGTTCTACTAGTCGTGATATCGTAATCTGACAACTCAAAAGACAACATTCTATTTACATCAATTCCTCTCCAAGGGCTATTCTAATAAATCGATCATTACACATTGCTGTCCAACAACCCGACACCTAAATGTTCACCAAAATTAAAAAACTAGACCGCAACTAACTAGTTGCCAAATCACAACCGAAGGGACTTTGCAACACGACTCAATTTGGTTAACCCTTCCTTAGACGAAGAGGCAAATAAAGACACATACTAATACATCGAAAACGTTACCACTTACGGTGGTTACGAACTGAGAATTAATCAAATAGCAATGACCTCGAAATAAAGATAGAATTATAGATGGGGCACCGTCCACAAACAGCAGTATCAAACCTCAAATGAGAATAAAACATTGCTTTTGTAATTCGGAAAACTTTGTTGGGCTAAACAGAAAGTTTAGGTAATATCGATAAACCGCAAGTTACAAAAACCTCCAATACTTCTACTTCACTCTTACTTTTAACAAAGGAAACGACTTTCATTAGTTACGACATCACCACACCAACTCGACAACACATAAACCAGTTAGGAATTAGTAAAACTTCTCCACACGTCGCTTTGCTCTTAGCAAAATCAGATACCACATCAAAGTGCGGTCTGAAAGATCACAAACGCGGACTAGAAACATATTCATTTAATCGTTATTGGGCGTGCGATCAAATTCCTTTATACAAAACATTCAATGTTATCATCATAATCCCTTACTAACCATCACACTAACCATAACCAATACACTCTTAGCGAGTCTCATCATAACCACTTATCCCATCATAGACCTCTCCAAAAGAAACACAAGCCAAAAGGTTGAAGTCTTTTAACTAAAACATATTATCAACTAATTAATTTCGCTAGGCACACTATCCGAAGCCACTTATTCAATCATCCACTCAACCACTGGTGTTAATCACGTCCGTTCTAACTATCCTTAACAAGTAACAATTGTATCCATCACGTATGCACATGGGGTCCTAATGCTATTTACCATCATAGTCACATATCCATTTATCAACTTAGACTCTACATTCCACTTTATGATTAGAGTTTAATCAAAGATTTAATAACATCATCTCCTTTAATCACCGGTTTTCCTAGGGTACTACCTCAGCGTCCTTCTAATCCAATATACATGTTTCAGTCTAGCAATTAAGTATAATCATCCAGTAGTCAGCTTATGAAAATAATTTGATTAATATCCTATAAATCATCGTTCCATTACATCCTTATCATACTCATCGCTAATGGGTAGCCAAATCCATTGAGATACTTTACTCTGAATTTATCCAATAAATCTATCGAGTTCCACCTTCTTAATGATTAGACCAAAACATCAATATAGCACACCTCTTAATAAGTCTTGGATTCCTAATATGGATGGTCGTACCCTTTAACAAGTTCATCAGATAACTACTCCATGACAAGTCAAATCTATCAACTTCACTTCCAAAGATTTTTGGTTAAATCGACACGCACCAAACTACAGATCCAATTTGATAACTCATACATTATCCATTTATCCTTATGCTTAAAATCTCTCGCATAACACAACAAAACATTTCAACATTTGTTTTGATACTTTCTTCCTCAAAGATGATGCACCAAATTTCAATATTCCAACCACTCCAAAAGAAGTGCGTAAAGTCGAAACGTACTTCAGTGAAATTTGTAAATGATACTTTCCATTATCAAAAACACCAAGCGAATAAACGAGTCAAGTTTGCCAACAAGAAAGTAGAACTCTCATGACAAGGAACAATATTGCCAATAACAACATTCACAAATAGCAAGACTAGCTCAAGCGTTAGAAAGAACAATATTTGCCCTATAAAACAACTATAAACCAATTGAAACCCATCAACTGCACTCTAACCACTAACCAAATAAGGTTCATCAACTGCAAGAAGCTCAACAGTTGGAAAAACAAGGCTTGCTTTAAAGGATCAAATTAAATCAATGAAAACGCATCAACCGGAGGGATCTACTAATCCAAAAGAAACTCATCAAGTACTCTTGATCCAACGTAGACCAAATCAAAATTAGGAAAAAAAAAAAAAAAAAAAACACAACCTCCCCAAGGATATTCACTTTTATCTTACTACAATCAGTGCCGTAGCCTGGTAAAGCCCAGGGTCACGACCACGAACCCAATCTCTCAACATGGGTTATCCCCGCACATAATAACAATAGTCTTAATATTATAGATATAAGTTCATATCATAACAGGGATCAACAATACAACATAACAGAAGCGTATATGCAATGGAAAAACCCAACCCACCCTCGTGCATCGGTGTGTCAATTTTTTTAAGTTGATTAGCCATTAGCAAATTTTAACAAATTAAGTTACTTAAGTTGTTAACCTGTTCACCACGGACCTAAAGCCCGCTCGATACCAAGCTGTAACACCCCAACTCGTAACGAGCACGAATGCTACCAAAACTAATTACAACTAGAACGAGTTTACAAATTTTCGATGAGTCTCCTTTGTATAGTCAATAAAAGTAAGTTTCTAACAAGTAAACATAACATTTATCAATAATTTCATAATCCAATTCATCCATGCATAAGAGATAATCATATGAATGTAATCAAATAACACCATTCACACAACCATGTTTATTCCATCAATCAGAATTATAAAACCACCATGGGTGTCTCTCATAAATCTATTTATTATTATGTGAAGCTAAAGTAACAATTGTATTAATCTTGTGAGGTAGTGCGTGCTTTCCAATCATCTACTCCCGCCCATGCATGTCGTCTTTACGTAAGTACCTAAATCAAAACAAAGCAAGGGTGAGCCATAGGACTCAGCAAGTATCAACAAGGTTACATGATCATAAAGACAACACAAGATAAACAACTTTGGTCAACATCATTCATGGCATTACAAATAACAAAGAAAATGCAACGACAATGTTATGCACTATTTGTTCTTTATCTCTTTACGCATTTTACCGTAATGCGGGGTATTCATCCGTCAATGGATACCCATGCCTGTGCCCTCTCGCACAGGGACCAAGAGCCTATACATCAACTTGTATAGGGACCTTTGCCCGTCATCAAAATGTCGGGGACCTCTGTACATATTGCCCACACTTCAAAAATGTGGGGACCTCAAGCTGTCATTGCTCGACAGGGGACCTCAACTCAATCACTTGGTCACCTCATGACGAAGTTTCAATATGCTCAAAATATGCATGAATATAACATCTATACCTTCTCATTCAATAGAATTCATCATAAACTTTAATCATGTAAACAGTAGCATTATGAAATAACCGCAGTCATAATATGCAATCATCATCATCTCTAGGGACATCTCAACATTACTTCCACATGACAACAATAACAATTCACAACTCAATCATGACATACAACAGAAATTTCATTTAACCCGAATACTTGCCTCAACCGTGCGAAAACGGCGGACGTGAAGTGGGTGTTGCCCTTGGGATCTCGCTGCCACCTGGACAAGAATATAACCCCAAACTAAGACTAGCATACTGGACCAAAATCATACATAACATCACAATCGAAATCGCTTACTTCTTATCATTTCTAACTTTTCTAATTTTCTAGCGATCGCTCACTGCAGACAGCAGAATTCAAAAATTCATAACTTTCTGCTCAGGAGTCCAAATAGGATGATCTTGGACTTTCTGGAAAGGTAAATGAATTGCCTAAATAAACCTAGTTGGGGTGACCCTCTGATTCGGCCATCTTCTAACCCTACCAATCCATTTAATCAGAGCAAACATTTCCCGTCGGGTTTCTGGACAGCGACAAAGAAACTATCATAACTTTCTCTACGTTCGTCCGAATTTAGTGATCTTTAGTTTTCCTGAAAGCTAAGAGGTTTAGCCTCATTTTACGTTATGGTGAGACCCTCTGGAAACTCCTCTAACAATGTGTTTAGGTCAGGTTAATCAGCCTCTGTCCAATCAGTCACCCACCAGAAACCTACTAACACTAGAAAAATCATAACTTTGGCTACCGAAGTCCAAACGACTTGATTCTTGTCGGCAATGAAAGGTAACTACGATATCTACAACTTTCTAGGACACACCCAGACCCAAATCGGACCATAACCTAATAAAAAACAACGATCTTCACTACTGCAGAAACCCGACGAACTGAAAACCGAAAACATACAACTAGAAAACGACCCCAAAACAAAGAATCACGGGTTACCCTTGCCGAAACGATGAAGGCACGCAGCGAGGATGAAGATCATCACGATTTCCCGGTTGCGGACCCTTCCTCTCCCTCTTCTTCTTTTCTCTACTTGGCCGGCCAACCAAAGGGGCTCTTCTTCCTCCACTTGGACAGCAGCAATGGGGAAGAGGGAGAGGTGCAAGGGAGGTGGAGAGGTGCTGCCATGGAAGAGAGGAAACGCAAGAAGGAGAGGAGAGGGGAGGGCAAGGGGCGGCTGCAAGGAGGAGAGGAGGAGGAGAAATTTCAGCTAGGGTTTGGGGAGGAAGGCTCCCCCTTGGCGGCCACCCTATTGGGCCTTGGCCCAGCCCAAGTTGCTAGGAAATTTCGTTTTCCCCCCTCAAAAACCTGGTTTAGCAAAATACTAATGGTTTTTTTTTCATGAATACCACCACCACTCTCCACAACAACTGACAAAAGCATTTTCTGGATATTACATCAGTGGGCTAATCATTCCGAGGATGAAGCCACTTGGGAGCGCGAAGATCTAATGCAGATTGAGCACCCCCATCTTTTTGTTGTTTAGAACTTTCCTTTGAATCAAGAAAGGAAAGTTTAAACAAAGCAATGTAATGATAACACAATGTTGTTATGTAAAGTTCTTCTTTGTTATCTTTGAAGGAAATCAAGACAACAGATGTTGAATTTCCTTATAATTCATTTTCACTTCACTTCTTTCTAATCTTTAACCTGTTCCAAATCTCGGGGACGAGATTTTCTTAAGGGGGTAGGTTTGTAACTGTCCCAAGTTTATAAACAGTAATAAAATGCTTTAAGAACAGTAATGAGGTGTTGTTCATAGCATTACTGTTCATTTCTACAAATTGGGCAGCATGTTACAAATTAAAAACCTTCCTTTTTGCCAAAAATCTCAAAAGGAACATTTAAAGTCTTAAAGGAATACAAGATAAAACTTGTATTATGACTGGGAAGTATTTTTATTAAAGCCTAGATAAATTATCTTGGCTAAAAATACTTTGTTGCATTTTTAGAAATTATTTTGTCTTAAAGAAAAATTTATTGTCTTCAAATGAATATTTGCGGGCTAAAATAAATATTTATGTATTTTACAAAGTGATAATGTGGTATATAAAATTTATCAGGGAAATATGTTATCTCAGTAGCTTCCAGTAAAAATTTCATGATTTTACAAATTTATTTGCTATTTTTAAAAGCCCAGTCAAACCTTGGAATATCTGAATAAGGTTTGGTCAACTAAACTGGTTTGAATCCAAACCTAGTACTGTAGCGACTCGGACCATGGGTCTAGGTCCAACCCAATCGACTTGGTCCGGCTCTGTCACGTTCGGGCGCGAGCCCGAACTCCACGCGTGATGTGAACCGTCGATCTTCAATCGAACGGGCGAGGCTATAACGCCCCGCGAGCTGTCCACGTGTGCATTTTAATCTCCGCCGTTGGATCTTGATCTAACGACCGAGGTTGGTGTATGCATTCGGACAACTCCGGATCCCCTCACGATCTCAGCCGTCCATTCTTGATCTAACCGCGTCGCTTATTTCATTTTGAAATCAAAGGCGCGCGTTTATATGGGCCTTTGGATTTAAATCCTACGACGCTCCTTTTTGACCGTGGGCCTTTAAAGCCCAAATTCGGTGGATCGTTGGATTTCCATCGTAGGGTCCATATGAGTGTATGCAATCGGACCATCCGGTTCTTTGCCCCATCTCGACCGTAGAAATCTAATCGGACAGTGCCGCGTCATCGCATCAAAAAGGGGTGACGTGTATTCCTTTTAATTGATCGTTGGATCTTAATCCAACGTCTCTCTTTGAAAGCGGAGCCCCGAAGCCCTTCGGGATTTCGTTTAGATCTCGATCGACAGATCTAGATCCCACGGTCCATATTAACTGGTACCGATTAAAACATTTTAATCTCTCTATTTATCACAGCCGCCCATTTCCAATCGGACGGCTGATATTCTTTTGATCCTTTATGAAGCACGCGCGGCTGAGAATGACAATGGGACCCACATGTAAGAGTGTTCTTATCTTCTTCCCTCTCTCTCAGCGCGCAGATCTCTATGTAAACAGAGGAGAGGATTTATCCCAAAGTTTATGCAACTAATTTTTGGGATAATTAGCCCTAAATGGACACCTCATCAACTCTAGATCTTTCCTTCTTGCCATGTAGCTCAACATCTATATATAAACCCTAACTTTTGCTGTTGCCATTGTTGACCGAAGCAGCTCATCCTCCATTGTTGGCCAGTGGAGTTCTTGCTCTTGTTTCTTTTGCTTATCTATCCTAAACTCTGGTTCCACCTTGCAATAAAGATTGGTTATCTTTTGTAGGTTAAATCCGAGTTTATTTCTCATCAATCATCATCGTTTTGAGTCTTTGGCTCCTTTCCCATCCTGGTAAGCTAAAAACCCTGGTTATGACATCTTGAGCATCTTAAGGACTTTAAAACCTGCTGTGAATCAATCTTTTGAGCATCAGTAGCTTTAACTTGCTCTAAACTGAAAAGTTGATGTTATAACTTTTCGGTTTTCCATGTCATTTTCAAGGCCTAGGGTTTCTCCTGTCAACTTGTTAACCTAATTAGGTTTAGACTAAACCCTAGTGGCATAACAAGTTATTCTTTTAATCCTTGTTATCATCTATTTAGGTTAATAACAGAAATTTGTCTCTGTTCTCTTTTGTCGGCTCAACCGGCAAAATAGGTTTTACTCTAGCTTATGAGATCTAATCGATTAGGGTTAGCTTAAGGTTAGCTTGGGATATTAATTACCCTAAAAAGATCATGCTAAGTTTCATTTATGAACTTTTGCATGTTCTATATTCCTTTTTCCGAAAATTGCAATCTGTCCTGTTTTCAGCTCTTTTAAAATCTGAAAACTAGAACTTTGCACTAAAAACCTAGTTTCTGTCTTTTGAAAACAGTAGGTTATAAAATGGGTTATTATCACTATTATGGGTAGTTATGGCTTAAGCATATTGTAACCATGCATTTCTAGATTGATCATGCATATTTCTTTCATTTTGAACTTATTGTCAGTTTTGGCATTTATTGGATTTATTTGCTACCTATAGAATCTGGTTCATTTGAAGTTTTTGAATCTGCCTCTGAACAATCTGAACTCGCAATGTATATACTACTACCAAGGCAAGCTTCCTCTTTGCACCATGTTGATCCCAAATTTTATACATTAGATTTTTCTAAATTTAGTGACAACTGTGCATGCTATTTTTCTGAAAATACAAATTTTGATCTGTTAGTAGTTAGTTATGACCTAACATGAAGGATTACCTCAATTGTCACCATACACTCAACCTTAGCATAGTACTGTATATTATAACCTATATTTTCAGTTTTGGCTTAGACATGCAGTCTAGAGATTTTAGAGTTTGACAAGCATATCTTGTCAAACATGGGAATCACAACTGAACTCTTGTTATTTTAAACTATTTGTCCAGTTTCTTTAAATCAGACTTGTATTTGAAATTCAAATTGATCTGGACAAGAGGAAGCTAGTGATGGTGCTTTTGTGCACGAGATTGGGTTTTGTGGTGGACTTGTCCGGGTTAATTAAGGACTGAACTCTGACTATTCAATTCAAGTCCCCCACGTACTTCCACATGCAGTGTATGGGCGATGTTTGGTTAAGTAAAATGTTAAGACTATTGGGTTGCAAACAGGAGAGTAAGAATATGTGTATTGACCTTGTATGGCATAGATGCTTTGGTCTTATGACTGCGTTGCATGCCATGTGAGCTTGTATGTCGATGATCGATGTTCTTAGAAGGGTGAGGGCGTATATGTGCTCCGTAGCATATACGATACCTTAATGGTGCCGATTGCATTCTAATATGGGTAGTGAGCCCAGTTCGCATTTAATTGTTTGGATCGGCATTACTGACGCAATATGTGTGCCCCGGTTAAGCAGATGCTATCAGTCGTTGTTTAAGCGGGATCAGCTCACACATGGGGGTCCAACTCAATAGTGTTAGCTTGTTGAAAAAATACCAAATCTTAGTTTCCCCGGTCGGCATACCAAAGGAAGTATGTCATCATTCGGAGGCATCCGAAGGCAACGGGCTAGCTAAGTCATGTGGGTAAAGATGTACACCCCTGCAGGATATAAACTGTTCGAATAGCCGTGTCCACGGTCATGGACGACAACTTGAGTTGATGTCACCTGTATAGAAGTTTTGATTTTCAAAATCTGGTTTTTGGTTTTTATTGCTGTGCATGAGGGATTCATGCACTGTATTGTTTACATTATGCCATTTACTTACTGTTCTAATCCAACTTTGATTTATTAAATTGCTTTATAAAAATTTAGTCTTTGTAGGTTAAGATGTCCTGCTTTATGCAAAAAATCTAACCATTTTACCTTCCTGTCGTGACCTTATGCATGTAACAATTCTCTTCCTTTGATTAGGTTCTAATAAACACTTTATTTTATTAGTTTGTGTAAGACTTGCTGAGTACCCTCCGTACTCAAGGTGCTACCACCTATTGTTGCAGGTGAGGACGGTTATCTTTATGAAGTACCCGTTAGCGCTGATCAGAGTGACGCTAACGAGTAAAGCTACTTCTTTCCTCCACGCAATTGCTTGCGGGTGGATGAGGCCATTGGTGGACTTTAATCTTTTGTTTTTGCTTCCGCTGTTAGACTTTTGAAGTGACCAAGTCACTTAATATTGTAGTACTAAACCGAATGATGTAAGCTTATGTTTAATTATGCCAATGTATGACTTGTATGTGTATGATGCAATGTTGTTGAAGGATATATATATGCAATTGTCGTTGATCCTGGGAACCATTGTGAGATATATATATATCCGGGGATCCTGTTTATTAGAATTGTTACTTGTTAAATTTATACCTTTAGCATGATCTTTAATTAAGGGACAGCACTGTTCCTTCATTAATAATTGTGCTACAGTATGAATTTAATTAAGTACATTTCCAATAACCTGGGCGCCCACCGCTTGCCTTGATAATAATAAACCTCTGTTGCAGGTTCAGGTTGCTCAGAAATATATTCAATTGCTTCAGCAGAACCAGATTCTAAAAGAAGCAAATAAATCCAATAAATGCCAAAATCGACAATAAGTACAAAATGGAAGAAATATGCATGATCAATCTGAAAATGCATGATTAACAGTATGCTTAAGCCATAACTACCCATAATAGTGATAATAACTCATTTTATAACCTACTGTTTTTAAAAGACAGAAACTAGGGTTTAGTGCAAAGTTCCAGTTTTCAGATTTTAAAAGAGCTGAAAACAGGACAGATTGCAGTTTTCGGAAAAAGGAAAATAGAACATGCAAAAGTTCATAAATAAAACATAGCATGATCTTTTAGGGCAATTAATATCCCAAGCTAACCTTAAGCTAACCCTAATCGATTAGATTTCAAAAGCTAAAGAAAAACCTATTTTGTCGGTTGAGCCGACAAAAGAGAATAGAGACAAATTTCTGTTATCAACCTAAATAGATGATAACAAGGATTAAAAGAATAACTTGTTATGCTACTAGGGTTGGTCTAAACCTAATTAGGATAACAAGTTGACAGGAGAAACCCTAGGTCTTGAAAATGACATGGAAAACCGAAAAGTTATAATATTAACTTTTAGTTTAGAGCAAGTTAAAGCTACGATGCTCAAAAGAATGATTCACAAAGAGCTTCTAAGGTCCTTAAGATGTTCAAGATATCGAAAATTAGAGTTTTAGCTTACCAGTAAAGGAAAGACACCACAGTTTTTGAAAACCGAAGTGGATTGACAGAGAAATAAACTCTGGATTTAACCTATAAAAGATAGCCAATCTTTAGTGCAAGGTAAAACCAGTGCTTAAGGTGGATAAGCAATGGACAAGAGCAAGAAACTCCACTGGACAACAATGGAGGGTGAGCTTCAGTGGTCAACAATGGTAACAGCAAAGAAAAGCTAGGGTTTATATATAGATGTTGAGCTACAGGGCAAGAGGAAAAGATCTAGAGTTGATGAGGTGTCCACTTAGCTAAATATCCAAAATTTGTGGCATAATCTTTGGATAACCACCTCCTCTGCTCTCAGAAATGGCTGCGCGCAGAGATAAGGAAGAAGGGAGGCAAAATATGACATGTGGGTCCCTTTGTCATCCTCAGCCGCGCGCGCTTCATAAAGGCTCAAAAGAATATCAGCCGTCCGATTGGAAATGGGCGGCTGTGATAAATAGAGAGATTAAAAGATTTGAATCGGTACCTTAAAATATGGGCCGTGCGATCTGTAATACCCCGATTATCTTTTAGAGAGATAGTTATTCGGGAGAGAGAATTAATGGAAAATTCAAGATTTTCGGGAGAAAAATTCAGAACCTAGGGTTTCGGGCCAGGCTAATCCCGCCTGGTGGCCGGTCATGAGTGGCCCAAGAGTGGGGAGGCGCACCAGGCCCAAGCCCATGCGCCCCACACCTCCCCCTAACCCTAGGGCAGCCCCATCCCTTTCCCTTCTCCCCCTAGTGGCCGCCACAAGCATCCCTCCCCTTCCCCCATGCGCCTCCACCCCATCCTCCTTGCGCTCCACCTCCACCCCTCCTCCTCAGGCAGCCATCTTCTCCTCCTTGCTGCTGCCACCAAACAACAAGGAGGATGAGCCCGGTTGCAACGCATAAGGAAGAAGAAGAGGGAAAAGAGGGGAGAAAGGAGGAGATTGAGAGAGTTTGTGATGGCGGGCTGTTCTTCATCTTCCCGCGGATCTACAAGGGTAACAAAGAGCTAGCTTCACGGTTTGATGTTTGTTAGATGCAAATATGATTAGTTGTTTGGATCAAGTCTGTTTTTTTAGTAGATTCAATTCTGTCCAGAATGTTGCGGGGTCTGTTTCGTGGTTTTAGAGGCCGAATCTGAGATGATCATCTCCTGGAGTTTTGTAGGTCTTGTTCTTAGCTTTCGTTGGCCGCCAAGATCACCTCATTCCAACTTTCGAGTCAAAAGTTATGATAGATTTACTATCTGCTGTCCACAATCCTGACGAGAATTAGCAGTCTCTGTTTAGGTTGATATATGGCCTAGTTAGAGGGTGATTCAGAGGTCTTGCCCATAACAAATTTTGAAGGTGATATCACTAGCTTTCAGGATTGATAAAGAACACCTCATTTGGATTTATAGATCAAAAGTTATGCACTTTTCTTTGTGACTGTCCAGATTGTAGATCAGTCTGTCCAGATTGTATGTCAGTTTCTATCTTTAGTTTTGACCCGTGTGCCACTTTTTGTTAAAGGCAAAATATGAATGTCGTGCCAACCAGGTTATTGTAGGTAATTCCATAACCTTTTCATATTGATAAAGAACACTCAATTCGGAGTTGTAGTTTAAAAGTTACGGACGTTTTAGTACTGCTATTTTTTTTTATGTTCAGACAGTTTCTGTTCTGCTGTTTCGTTTGTCAGTTAGCAACTTAGTTTGGCCGAATTGGGTTATCTCGTCAACTACAAAGTTGTAGATATATTTGTTAAGCTCGTGTAGGATCTGGGCTCATCTCTTTTGGAGCCCCAGAACATTAGTTTTGGTCTTTACCGTGCTGCTGTCCAGATGGGATTCCATGTTGCTGCTGGAATTTCAGATATGGGTTATGACTATGTTTTGGGTGTGAAAGAGGGTATTGTAGAATATTAATTCATGTTGGGCTCTATGTTGTTCTTATTTCGGTTACTTAATTGTTTAGGCCGCGAGGCTACGGGTTTGGGAGCGCCATCGTTGCCTACTAACGCGTCGCAACGCGGAAGGCAAGAACTTTGTTGATTTTAAGTGCTGTGATTGTGAATGTTTACATGAATATGATGTGACAACTTGTGATACCCGAAATGCTGAATTGGTTATGTTCTTTCAATATGTGGAGTATATGCTGAGAGATGATATTAGCATTGTTCATGTTCATATCATGCATTCTTTTATTCATGCTATGTCCACGGGAGTGGATTGTAAGTCCCACCATTCCAATGTGGCGTGTTTGGACATTGTCATGTCCCGCCCACGGAGTGGATAGAAAGACCCATCAATTCCAAGATGGGCACGTAAGACCCATCAATTCCAGTATGGGCAGCTTTGGACACCTATATGAAACGTTCTTCATATAGGACTTGGATCCCGCACTTTTGTTAAGGTGCGGGCTTATGAACACCGACGAGTGTGTCACTCGCTATACCAGTATAAGCATGTGTACAGTCCATCCTTGATTGCATTCATTCATTTCAAGTATTTCAAGTACTCAATCGATTCAATGTTCGCATTCTTAAATGGTGATATCCTGTTTGTATATATGTTCTGCTTTCTTTCATTGTACTTGTCGAGTCGTGGACTCACTCTTGCGTTGTTTGTTTATTTTAGGTAACCCGATGTTGGCTCACTTGGGAGGAGTAGACACGCACTACTTGTTCACAACATCAAATTCATGTTCAAGACTAAATTTTAGTTCCATATTTCATTCGTTAATGATGAACGTAATAATTAAACTATAATTGGAGAAGGAAGGATACCTTCTCCACGATGATGTTGATTTATTACGAATGCGAACCTTCTTTATTGATTATCGTATTAAATAACTTAGAAGGTGAAGGAAGGATACCTTCACCATGTCCTGCTTATGTTAATCTGTCATTTGGTTGATATAACTATTTCATATTCTTCCGCAATGTGTAGATTGTTAGAGTAATTAGGTGGCATCTTGGCTTCCGAATAGCCGGGGTGTTACAGTTGGTATCAGAGCGGGCTTTAGGTCCGTGGTAATTAAGTTATTAAATTGACACACTGTGCACAGTAGGTGGGGTTGGAAAATTACCATTGCTTCCGCAATATCTCGTTATTATGTTTCATTTTGTTGAGCAATTGTTGAATTGCTTCGCACTATCATCCTTGTTGGTAATATATGATCTGTTATGATATTCAATATCTATGAACTAATTCTATGATTGTCATGAGATGATCCTGTATATTCATAATTGAGTATTTTGGTGAAGCGTGTTGTAAACGAATGATCAGAAGTGGAGGTCGTGGTTGTTACTCTGGGATTCACCAGGTTACACCACCGCTCGCGAGACGTGGTTAGAGGAGTAGTTACCCAGTACCATAGTTTCGGTGTTAAGCGTGAGTTGCTTTAGAAAGTTATTCTCTTTCTTGATTTCTCGAATTTGCCAATTCTTGTCCTGTGGTGGTTGATGAATTTCTCCGGGTTTGTGGTTCATGATAGTTTATGGTTTTCAATAGATCCTCTTGGTTCTCTCAAACAAATATTGCTTTTCAACTGTTGAGTTGTTTTTACCACTTGTGGTCGTTGTCAATTGGCAAGATTGATGTTTTCATGGTTGCTCCTTCTTTATCATTGAAAAGAATGACTCATTTACTCGCTTGTGACTTGGTTAGTGAGAGTTTTCATTGTAAGTTCGTTGCATGGGAAAGCTTTGGCTTTATGCGTTTCTTTTGGATTACTTCGAGCGTTGAGGTTTGAAGTCTCTCTTTTGCTGTAGTAAGGTGTTAGAATCCTTTTGTGATGTCTTGCCATGCTTAAAATGAGAAGTTATAACTAAACGAATAAATTGTTACGATATGAGTTACCAAGTTGGGTTATTAGCATGGTGCAAATCAATTATTCTTAACTACCATCCATGAAAGTGAAATTGATTAATTTGAAATGTCCTTGTATTTGATACATGATGTAGGTTAAATGAAGACTGTCCATATCCATTCAGAACCTATAGTTCTTACATAAGAGCTAGATTTATCTATTTCCTGGTATGCTAAAATTGTTGAAACTTGTATAAAGTACCAGATGGGTGCTGGTGTATCGATTCATGAAACCTTGTTTATAGAAAATTATGTTAGTGAATCTTTAATCATGTTTTGAAATGATTTTTGAACAAAGGTGAAATGTGAATCTATGTTTAAATGTGGTTATGTGATTGCAAATGAAATTAGTACCATATGTACACACATGATTAGTACAATCATCAATTGTTAATGAACGCTGAAGAAGGTGTTGAGCAACACCAACAGTTGAGTAGATGAATTTCGTAAGTAGGCTTTGATAGCGTGCATTGTGATATTGTTATTGCTTAGCATAATCTGGTTATAATAAATTTGTTTCAACTTTGTGGTTTATGTTCCTTTGGGAAGTTTTAGGATGGAGTAATAAAGTTTGATGATTCTCGCATTACTAGTGTATGTTGTCGATGTTATTAACTCGCCTAAATGTGAGAATGAGGTTAATTCTCGTAGTAATTTGATCACCTATGGTGATATTCTCTAAATGGTCAAATTTCAAGTTTTATGTTCATGATCTTTTGAGGGTTCAGGCTTTTATGTAGTAAATGAAGTTTATCGAGTCACGTTATGTTGCAAAGTTATAATGGTTCTTCGATGATGCAAGTGCTTGATTTTGAATACTTATTTGTTCTTATCTGTTAAGATTCGATATTCTCTTCTTGTGAGGCTTATGCTTTCAACTGTGGACTTCACTTATGTTCTATGAGTTCATTGCTTAATTGGTTTCTTCATTGGTCCCGTGTTGGTCAAGAGTGGTAGATGAGTTTTCTAGTTGGTGAAAGTCGTTTCCATTTGTCTCTTCTTTTGAGAAAGAATCAACCCATTCTTTACACGTGGGTCTTTTGAAGTGTTTTCTAATGGTTGTGGTGAAACCGATGTTAATACCCATAGTAATTTGATCGCTTCGACGATATCGTTCATTGAGAATATTTCAAGTTTAGCTTTGTGTTATTTCCTTTGAGCTCTTGAATCATCCGTAGCTGAAATTATTTTAAATAAATTGAGGTATTGAATTGTCTTGTTGCTTCTTAAGAAATTCAAGTGATTTAATCTTAAAGGATTTTTGGTTTGAGTTGGCAACGTGAAGCGGCAATTAAAGAAAAAATTATGTTGGTTCCTTAAGAGAAGAATAATCGCTTGTTTTTCATGAAATCCGTAATTGGAAAAGTTTGAGTTTGGTGATTGAGATTATTTGGATCTCATGTTTCTTGTGTAGTTGAACAGTTCGAACAAATATGACGTATTGAAGAATTTCATTGGTTCTTAATTAGTCCTCGTGGTTTGGACTAAAGATCTTATCTTGTACGTTGTGGCAAAGCGATGTTAGTCAAAGAATTAATTTCAGTGTTAAAGGAAAGAGTGCAGTAGGAATATTTGAGAATTTGAGTCAAGTTTTGTAACTTGTAGTTATTCGAATTGTTCATAAACTTTTTGCTCTTTTCACTCAAGAGTTGTTGAGTTTCAATCGCAATGCTATTTCTCTTAATGGTGGTTATTTGCTATTCCCTTTTCGAGGGATGCGTGCCCTCCGCTGTGAACTCAACCTTCCTTTTTCCAGATTTTCATTACCAGATTATTTCTTTTGGTTTCGTGCTCATTGTGAGCAGCAATTTTTTTTCCTCTGCGGTGAAACTTGTCCTTGTTCGCCTTTTTCTTTTGAGAAAGGATCAACCATTTTGTGCTGTAAAGTTTTACAACTCGTAAGTTGTTAATTGTTTGGTGGTGGTTAAGTGATTGTAGGGGTGAGATTTTGCTACCAAGCTATTGGAGGAGTAATAGAAGATGAGTTGGTTTTGACCTAAACCTCTTGGAGGGAAGTTGATTCAGATGGAATGTATGGTTTCTGAGTAAAATTGTATATTGTTCGACTAAGTAGGACCTATGGTGTAGTGTAGTCCCAGAACCTTGGTTCATGTTGAAATGTTGGGGATTATCAAATGTATGGAAACCGTAATCAATTTTATAGAGTAACACTATTGAAAGTATTGCGATGTTGTGTGAGTGATTCCTGATGATGTCAATGAGTGAGAATGTCGGAATCGTGCGGATGTTAGAGATTTAATCCGATGATTTCACTATTTGTTATAATAGGAAATTCGTTGTAGAGCTCTCGGAGGTTAAATTTGGGCTTTCCATTTTCATGCTAGACTTTTGGTCGCCCACAGATTTGTGTGTAGAGGAGATAGACAACTGGAGTACTCGGCGGTGGGATGATTGTCGATAGAACTCTTCGATGTAGTTCATGAGCGGGTGTGTTGAGGATTCGATGTGTTGTTCTTGAAAGTTGGAGGTGATGAGATTGCATGGGTTTTGGAGGTGTTTTGGTGCCTTCTATCAAATTAATGTCATCAGTTGAATGAGTTGTCTAGAGTATTTAGTGGAATCAATAGAGTCTCTCTACAACGGTGTGGATGATGTATTTCGGTTTAAGCCTAATTTGAGGATGTTAAATTAAGAGGTTTGAGACCGTGCGGTATGCGATGAATTCGAATTCCAAGGGTTGAGAGATATTCTATTCCAAAAAAGTGAAACTAAGGAAAAAGATGTCTTCTTGTTTAGTGAAGCGTTTTCTTTATTCTCGCATGAGCTTTGGGCTATTGACCAATGTCTTTCGTAAGTTGAGTTTGACTCGATTTTGGCATGTGTGGTTCTGAGCAGTTCAGAAAAGGAAAACCAAAAAATAATGATTGATTTGGTTATTCGAGTGATTTGTCCTTTGGTTCGTGACGTTCATTCGCAATTTGCCACTTGGAAAGTGGAAAGGTTTTCTTGATGAAATTCTGATTTCTAGATTTTACTCTTCAGTACCCATTTGGTAACGTATAGTTGCGATGTGAATCTTTCTTATTCAGATGTGTTTTGCCGGTAAAAGAGTTTGCTTAAAAAGAATTCGATTGTATGTTTCCGGTTAAAGGAGGTGATCCTTGTTTTCAGTGAAGAGTTCAATTGAGAGGTGGAATAAGAGTTCCGTGTTCTTTGTGCTTGTCGTGTGGTTCGGTATCATTGGGAAGGTTAACCCAAGGTACATTGGGTTGTTTTTGCTAGTTGGCGTATCGCCAGGACTGTCTCGAGTCCATGCGCGGTTCTCGTGTTGAGTAAGTACCTGGGAGAACCAGTGTTTGAGATTTCGTTTGCGCCGTTGACCTTTGAGTAGGATCTTACCTTCGTTTCCCTTCTAATGAGCGTACCTGGAATTTCCGGGTTGAGTGTTAAAACAGACGTCGTTTTACGTCTTAGCGGGTGGTCTCCTCTTCTTAAGAGAAAGGCCACTTGGGAGTTGGTTTTTAGCTTGCGTGAGCAGCACCCAGATTTATTTGTTCCTGGTACATGTTAATTCATTGTTTTCAATTCGTGGTATTCGTCCTTGTGTTCTTTTCGACGATAAGAATTGAGGTCGAATCATAAGGGGGTAGAATGTAATACCCGATTATCTTTTAGAGAGATAGTTATTCGGAGAGAGAATTAATGGAAAATTCAAGATTTTCGGAGAAAAATTCAGAACCTAGGGTTTGGGCCAGCTAATCCCTTTGGTGGCCGGTCATGAGTGGCCCAAGAGGGGAGGCGCACTGTGCCCAAGCCCATGCGCCCACACCTCCCCTAACCCTAGGGCAGCCCCATCCCTTTCCCTTCTCCCCCTAGTGGCCGCCACAAGCATCCCTCCCCTTCCCCATGCGCCTCCACCCCATCCCCTCCTTGCGCTCCACCTCCACCCCTCCTCCTCTGGCAGCCATCTTCTCCTCCCTTGCTGCTGCCACCAAACAACAAGGAGGATGAGCCCGGTTGCAACGCATAAGGAAGAAGAAGAGGGAAAAGAGGGGAGAAAGGAGGAGATTGAGAGAGTTTGTGATGGCGGGCTGTTCTTCATCTTCCCGCGGATCTACAAGGGTAACAAAGAGCTAGCTTCACGGTTTGATGTTTGTTAGATGCAAATATGATTAGTTGTTTGGATCAAGTCTGTTTTTTTAGTAGATTCAATTCTGTCCAGAATGTTGCGGGGTCTGTTTCGTGGTTTTAGAGGCCGAATCTGAGATGATCATCTCCTGGAGTTTTGTAGGTCTTGTTCTTAGCTTTCGTTGGCCGCCAAGATCACCTCATTCCAACTTTCGAGTCAAAAGTTGTGATAGATTTACTATCTGCTGTCCACAATCCCGACGAGAATTAGCAGTCTCTGTTTAGGTTGATATATGGCCTAGTTAGAGGGTGATTCAGAGGTCTTGCCCATAACAAATTTTGAAGGTGATATCACTAGCTTTCAGGATTGATAAAGAACACCTCATTTGGATTTATAGATCAAAAGTTATGCACTTTTCTTTGTGACTGTCCAGATTGTAGATCAGTCTGTCCAGATTGTATGTCAGTTTCTATCTTTAGTTTTGACCCGTGTGCCACTTTTTGTTAAAGGCAAAATATGAATGTCGTGCCAACCAGGTTATTGTAGGTAATTCCATAACCTTTTCATATTGATAAAGAACACTCAATTCGGAGTTGTAGTTTAAAAGTTACGGACGTTTTAGTACTGCTGTTTTTTTTTATGTTCAGACAGTTTCTGTTCTGCTGTTTCGTTTGTCAGTTAGCAACTTAGTTTGGCCGAATTGGGTTATCTCGTCAACTACAAAGTTGTAGATATATTTGTTAAGCTCGTGTAGGATCTGGGCTCATCTCTTTTGGAGCCCCAGAACATTAGTTTTGGTCTTTACCGTGCTGCTGTCCAGATGGGATTCCATGTTGCTGCTGGAATTTCAGATATGGGTTATGACTATGTTTTGGGTGTGAAAGAGGGTATTGTAGAATATTAATTCATGTTGGGCTCTATGTTGTTCTTATTTCGGTTACTTAATTGTTTAGGCCGCGAGGCTACGGGTTTGGGAGCGCCATCGTTGCCTACTAACGCGTCGCAACGCGGAAGGCAAGAACTTTGTTGATTTTAAGTGCTGTGATTGTGAATGTTTACATGAATATGATGTGACAACTTGTGATACCCGAAATGCTGAATTGGTTATGTTCTTTCAATATGTGGAGTATATCGAGAGATGATATTAGCATTGTTCATGTTCATATCATGCATTCTTTTATTCATGCTATGTCCACGGAGTGGATTGTAAGTCCCACCATTCCAATGTGGCAGGTTTGGACATTGTCATGTCCCGCCCACGGAGTGGATTGAAAGACCCATCAATTCCAAGATGGGCACGTAAGACCCATCAATTCCAAGATGGGCAGCTTTGGACACCTATATGAAACGTTCTTCATATAGGACTTGGATCCCCGCACTTTTGTTAAGGTGCGGGCTTAAGTGAACACCGACGGTGTGTCACTCGCTATACCAGATAAGCATGTGTACAGTCCATCCTTGATTGCATTCATTCATTTCAAGTATTTCAAGTACTCAATCGATTCAATGTTCGCATTCTTAAATGGTGATATCCTGTTTGTATATATGTTCTGCTTCTTTCATCAGACTTGCCGAGTCGTGGACTCACTCTTGCGTTGTTTGTTTATTTTAGGTAACCCCGATGTTGGCTCACTTGGGAGGAGTAGACACGCACTACTTGTTCACAACATCAAATTCATGTTCAAGACTAAATTTTAGTTCCATATTTCATTCGTTAATGATGAACTGTAATAATTAAACTATAATTGGAGAAGGAAAGATACCTTCTCCACGATGATGTTGATTTATTACCGAATGCGAACCTTCTTTATTGATTATCAGTATTAAATAACTTAGAAGGTGAAGGAAGGATACCTTCACCATGTCCTGTTTATGTTAATGCTGTCATTTGGTTGATATAACTATTTCATATTCTTCCGCAATGTGTAGATTGTTAGAGTAATTAGGTGGCATCTTGGCTTCCGAATAGCCGGGGTGTTACACGATCTCAAATGGACGATTGAGATTTAAACGGGGCCCAAAGGAATCTTGAGATCTACTTTCAAATCTGGACGTTGGATTGGAATCCAACGATCAAATAAAAGGATACACATCACCCCTTTTAGATGCGATGACAGAGCACCGTTAGATTTGATTTCTACGGTCAAGATGAAACAAATGAACCGGATGGTCCGATTGCATACACTCATATGGACCTTACGATTGAAATCCAACGATCCACCGAATTTGGGCTTTAAAGGCCCACGGTCAAAAAGGCGCACCGTAGGATCTAGATCTAAGGGCTCTAGATAGCCGCGCTCTTTTAATTTCAAAAGAAAAGGGCGGCGCGGTTAGATCAAGAATGGACGGCTGAGATCGTGAGGGGATCCGGAGTCGTCCGAATGCATACACCAATCTGGACCACACGATGAAGATCTAACGGCCCAGAGGAGCACGGGCCTTAATAACACGCGGTAAAAAGGAAAAGCCGTAGGATTTGAATCTGACGGCTCAGATAAAAGCGCGCCTTTAAGTTTAAAACGAAAAGGGAGGCGCTGTTGGATCGGAAATGAACGGTGGAGATTGAAAAGGGCTCCGGAGTTGTCCGATTGCACACACTGATCTCGATCGTTAGATCAAGATCCAACGGCAGAGATTAAAACGCACACGTGGACAGCTCGCGGGGCGTTATAGCCTCGCCCGTTCGATTGAAGATCGACGGTTCACATCACGCGTGGAGTTCGGGCTCGCGCCCGAGCGTGACAGAGCCGGACCAGGTTTAAAGGGTTGGACCCAACCGCAAAGGTGTGAGTCGCTACAGTACCAGGTTTGAATTCAAACCAGTTTAGTTGACCAGAACCTATTCAAAAGCTTAAAAGGTTTGACTAGGCTTTTAAAAATAGCAAATAAATTTGTAAAATCTTGAAATTTTTACTGAAGGCTACTGGGAAGATATATTTCCCAGATAAATTTTTAAAATCACAAGATCACTTTGTAAAATACATAAATATTTATTTTAGCCCGAAAATATTCATTTAAAGATAATTATTTTGCTTTAAGTCAAAATAATTTCTAAAAATGCAACCAAAAATATTTTCAGCCAAGATAATTTATCTAAGCTTTAATAAAAATACTTCCCAGTCATAATACAAGTTTTATCTTGTAGCCCTTTAAGATTTTAAATGGTCCTTTTGGGATTTTTGGCTAAAAAGGAAGGTTTTCAATTTGTAACATAATACCCAAATTGTAGAAATGAACAGTAACGCTATGAACAGCACCTCATTACTGTTCATAAAGCATTTTATCACTGTTTATAAACTTGGGGCTGTTACAGTAGTAGTGCTGAAAATGAGAGGTTAATTTAACTAAAACTTATGGGAATAAAAGGTTAAGAAGTGATATGAGTTATCTAAATGTCTAACCTCTCTTTAGGTAATTTTCACCTTGTTTCCTAGCTGTTTCGAACCAAGGTTAATGTTCTGAAATTTTCCTTCCTAAAAACTGATTACTCATTCTTCCATATGAGTTAGTCATATTGGGAAGTTGGAATTTATTTTTGTGATCTTGCTGCGATTTTATGCTGGTTCTCAAGCTGTTAGAGTTTATTTTGTAGAGTGTTAATTGTTTTTCTTTGTCTCCTGTTCTGGAGTTGTTGCTGACCTATCTTTGTGGAACAGGATGGCAAGAACCACCCGCAGCAGTCAGCCGGCTGGTTCCGATGAGGAGCTTCCCCCTCCTCCGACCATGGCTGAGGTTCTTGCTCAGATCGAGCGGAATCGTATGGATCAGACTCGGATTCTGGAGGTCATCGCGAGGAACACCTCCACTCCCTCCGGTGCTTCGGGATCTGGAGGTGGTGGCCACCAGCCTCGTGGGGGACTCGCGGAGTTCCTTCGCACGCAGCCACCCACCTTCTCCCGATCTGAGGACCCTCTGGACGCGGATGATTAGCTGCATCTAGTTGAGAGAAAGCTCAACATCGCTCAGTGCCAGAAGCAGGAGCGGGCACTCTTTGCATCCCATCAACTTGAGGGTGCAGCACTCTCTTGGTGGGAGAACTTTCTCGCCATGCAGCCCGCGGGCCATGTGGTCTCGTGGGAGGAGTTCAGATCTGCTTTTCGTCGAGCCCACATCCCCGATGGCCTGATGAAGCTCAAGAAGAAGGAGTTTCTCGCGCTCAAACAGGGGCGCAAGTCTGTGTCGGAGTATTTGTACGAGTTTAATCACTTGGCTCGTTATGCTCCGGGTGAGATGGCCACTGATGAGGCCAAGCAGGAGAAGTTCATGGAGGGTGTAACATCCCAAATTTCAATCTGTGTTTTAAATGTAAGAAAATGAGTAGAAATTAAAACTTTTTCGTACATCGTGTATTTCTGAGGTAAAACACTGCGTGTTCATTCTTTCCCAACTTCTCCTCGCAATCACAATCAAAACCAAAAATCATGCGACGATGTTATACCGCTGCGATCACCGCCTCGAGGGCGCCCGTTTCGCAATCAAGCCGCATGCAAGATCATATGAGCAAGTTGGAAAATGTGGGAGAAACGATCGCTATTTCTCTCACCGCCATCCCCTTTCCAACCCACTAACCAATTTTTGTTTATGCCCAACCGAACCACCCTTCCACTCATGCATTCTTTGGTCACCTCACCACTGCACACCCCTACCATTTCCTTTTTCCCAAGAGAGCAAGCTCGCCATTTCTTGTCCACAATCAACCCACCACCTCACCGCCATTTCTTTTCACCCTCCACATCTACCCACCGCTCCTTGTCGCCTCTGTCCCTTCACCTCCTCAGCCGCAAAGCCGCGCCTGGTGCTTCTAGGCCGTGCGGCCATCCTCCTGTGGTGCTGCACTCGATCGCCGGCGCTCTTTTGCCGCCGACCGCCCCCCTCGCCGCGCCCTGCGCCCATGCGTCGCTGGCCTCAGCAGCTCCGCCGCCCTCCTCCGCTGCGCCGCGCCGCTCTCACCTCCTCGCCGCGCCGCCACACCCCGGCATCCTTAGCGCTGCCGCCTCCCGGATCGCCTCGGCTGGCCGCCCGCCCCGGATCCACCGGCTCCTCCTCGCGCTCCGGCCGCGCGCCCCAGATCCGCCCGGCCGTGTCGGCCACCTCCCACCGACCGGGTCTCGCGCGACCTCGGTCTTCCTCGCGCCCGCAACCGCCGCCGTCACACTCCTCCTTCGCCGACCCGACCGCTTCCGCCGCTGCCGCCACCTTTTCGACCGCCTTCTACCGCACTGCCCGAGCCGCCCGCGTCTCCTCCCGCTGGCCGGCCCAGCTCCCCTGCATCGTGCGCCTCCAACCGTGCTGCTCCCCTCTGTTGCTGGTGCCGCTGCAGCTCCTCCACGCTGTGGCCACCGCACGCAGTCGCCCTGCTGGTTCCGACCGCCGGCGGCAAGCCAATGCCGAGCCGCCTTTGGTCCCTTCTCCTTGCCCTCTATGTGTTTGTGTATATGCCTCAAAGAATACCTTTGTTTCTCTACAGGTAGGCCCTCACTCTCTGTGGGTATGAAGGCGGTCGTCGTCAACACTCCTCACTGGTGCCAAGACCACCCACAGGATCGCCTACACCTAAGCAATCCAATTTGCCCATGTTCGACTGCCGCCACCCATCCACTCGCCGGTGACTTGCGCCGCCCATTTCAGCCCCAGCCCCCGTTCTTTACCTCTGTGAAGTCTCTCTCTGTGCTTGGCAATAAGACCTCAATGTTATACATGTCACCTGCTGCTAACCAATTCTATGAATGTCTTTTAGTCTCTCAAATGAATTAGTACAACTGAATTTTGAGTGTTGAAAGAAGTTGGCATTTCATTTCAACAATACTTGTATTGTCTGTTGGATGAATAGTACACTGGAGAATTTCATGTGTTGGCGTTTCTCTTCCTTGAAGATGTCCTTTTTGTAGGTTGTTTGCACAGTTGGGATAATATGAACACAATCAGCTTTGTCAATAGGATTTTGGGGCATGGATAATTTAGTGGATAGAAATGTCTTGACTCAATTAGTATTTGGACCACTTTATTGCGTATAACCAAATATGAAAAATCAGAAGGAATGTGAATTTTCGTAATTCATCAAAGAACAGAGAAGATGTTAGGTAAAGAAATCTGTTTTGTCGGGGACCCCTTTTAGCAAGACCATCTTTTGTCTCTGCTAGATAATGCTTTGTTTGTCATTTAGGTCACATTACTAAGTTGACAAACCGAAGCTTAAAATTACAGGAAGTTAGTTATAGTCACCTTTAGCCCTTCTAAAAATCTTGTCGTTGATAGTATATGCATAGTGATCTATATTCGTGATGTCAATAGGTTGATGACTTTGTGTATATAGTAGTTGGAGTTTGTCTTAGTTTTATTAGTCCTTGACATCTACCTAATGAATCAACCAACTCGGGAATCAACACTAAAAGGGAAAGTTTTAGAAACCATCCGAGAGCAACAAATCAAAAACTAGTATAGTTGTAAAGCTTTATAAATCAACAACGAGTAAACCTTTTTGTCCATGCTTAATGAACCTTGTTGTTCCGGCAAACAGAGAAGAGAAAGGTTTAGGTAGTACCAAAGTTATTAGTTGGCTGATTTGAATGCTCCCTGTTAGTAGATAAGTCATTAAGGTTATTCGGAAAATGCTAGTGGTATGTCCTTGTACATATGTGTAGCTTTGTTTGCTAAACGTGTTAGTTAACTTTCGTTGGTTAGTTAGTGTTTGTTTAATTAGTTGTCAGGTAGTCTAGTTAGTAAAGTCAATTTGCTTGGCATGAGTGATTAAATTTCGTTTAGAAGATGATATGGGAAATTAGAGCTAAGTGGTGATATTTGAAATTGTTGCAAAGGCAAGGCTGATTTAGGGGATCCTTTATCCAGTCTTCAGTGATTATTGGATACCTTTCAGTGATTAGTACAAGTTTGTCGACTGTTGATGAGTAAATGTTATTTCTCAACCTGACCCGCTAACTTGCTTCCTAATCAAAGTAGTTAGTACTTAAACCTTTAACTTGAAAGGTATGTTTTGGCCGTAGGCCATTGGATCATGTTATATAGCAAGTAGTAGATTGCAGGCCCTTTCCATTAAGTTGGCTAGTAGAAGTTTGATTAAATCACTTGACTAGTAAGTACAATTTCTTAGTATCTAGCTCTTGGCAATTCAGTCTAAAAGAGTAAATTTTTCATAAGCCGAGATTTGAGCTTTTGGTTAATTAGGAGCGATATACCTTATGCTATAATCTCAATTTCAGTAATTCATAACCAATTTCATTCAACTCTAAATCAAATAGTTTATGTCTCTAAATTCGTTACCTTTCTTCTGTATTATTTCTTAATGGTTGGAAACTTTTGGCATTCTGATGTTTATTCGCTGTTTTTCGCTTAGGCAGTTTTTATCGTTAGATGACGTTGATTACGAGAGTGATCCTCTGCAGCAAGTCGAATATCTCTAGCAAGGCAAAGGCAAGCAGTTTGATCATATCCAGTTCATTCCCATTATTTTCAAGTCTAATATTTTGTTTAACTTGTATGTATGCATGCTTTTGTGTCAAAGAAATTTTGTCGATTAGAGGTAGTTAATCCCGTTGCATTGTTGCCCTAAAATTGTTCACCCCGCCACCACCTTAGGAATATTATTCTCCTTTGGTGAATTAGAGCCCTGAATGATTTAGGGCCTTTATTTGTATTTACGCTATGATGCTTAGCCATGCTTAGTTACCGGTAGAATTGGGTGGTTATCGACTTAGTTGGTAACCTTGATCACACAAAACTTATTATGATTTATGATTTCCACCTTGTGCCATGTCTACTTATGAAAACTAAAACTGAAAACAAAATGATTTAGACTTGGGCACAATGGTATGATGGTGTGATTTTTGGGTGTGACTGGAATGGTGCCTGAGTCAACAAGGACCGAACATCTTGTTACACTAAACCAAGCATTTTAGCGTGCTAACCACATTAGAGGGTATGGGACCTCTCTTGACTTAGTACTTTGGCGTGTATTGGCTCCGAGTCGCAAGGAGTCGCAGGAGGGATGGTGTTGGGAGCATTGTAGTGTCCGAAAGACTTCACCCGTGATGGGATTTGTTGTCTTTCGGCTTGCAATGTAAGCATATGGGTTTCTATCCATATGAGCGGCTCGTAGTTAATACACAAGATTGAAAAGGTCTCGTAGGACTTAGCCGTGCCGGCATACCTTCGGTAGTGTGCTTGTGGCTTGAAGGCGGTCTGAAGTGTGGGTACATGGTACACCCTGCAGGTTAAAACTATTCGAATAGCCTCGTCCTAGGTTATGGACACGCTTGGCAAGGTCTTCCAAGAGTTAGACTACAACCTTTTAATTAAAACTGGATGGGTTGGTATGAACGGGTGTTCATACTATTGTTGTGATGGCCATTGGGTTGGTCATCTCCAGGATGTCTTTTTGTCACTACTTCATCGTATCATCGTTATTTCTGCAAATAAAATTGAATTGTTAAAACTGCCTTCAAACTAGTACTTTATTGCCAAAGGAAACTTGCTTTCTGCTAAAAGTAAGTCCAGAGCCCCCTCCACTTAAATAAAGCCTGCATGTAGTTAAATTATAGTTCTGTTACCCTTACACGTCAGTCTTGCGGGTACAAAGACAATCTTTGTACTCAGGTGCTTTGCTTTATGTTTTTGTTGCAGAGGAAGAAGGTGAGCCCCAAGGGCTTCCCTTTTGTGAGATGTGCTGCGGGTTTGACGACTAGCTTGGCGGTCCGGTTGGTTGCCTTGTGGGTAAAGGCACGCCGATTGGCTTTTGTTTGTTGCCATCTTATGGCCTATTTGCTTCCGCTGTGTATTTACTTATTTGTTTGACTTTTGGCCGGTCGGCCTCTCTTTTGTACTAACCCTCTTATATTATGTATGTCTTTTATGTTGTGTTGTGCTTCGGTTCTATGTGTATGAATGGAATTGATGCATGATTTTGTAACGGGGTGTGTATGCTGCAATTCTGGGAAGTATACATATCTCGAGGCTTGGTTTATTTGATTTGTACTGTTAGGACCAAGTGGATGGTTAAACAGTACAAACCGAATAAATCGGGGTCCTCACAAAGTTGGTATCAGAGCCATTCCAACCGTAGTAACCCAAGCTTGGTCGTCCTTAGGATATTTTGAAAACCTTATTTTCAAAGTATCAAATAATTTATGAAAGCTTAAGTAAATTCTCAGATTTTATTCCTTACCTATCTTAGCTTTCTTCTCTCATCTTGCTCTAAATTGAGTTTTAAAAATTATTTTCCTCTCATCTTCTTCTAAAAAGATAGTGCTATCGTTTAAATTGGGGTGTGGGAACCAATGAGTTTGGCAAATTGAAATATTAGCTGCCCTCTACAAGGTTTTGAAGCTTCCGAAGTTGAAGATTTCAATTAGGAGGCTTGGATGCAAAATCTGGACAGCAATCGTTCAATTTCCGGACAGCAGGCTCAAAGGTTTCTAAATAGGGTAGAAAATGAGAGGATAATCAACTAAAACTTGTGGGAATAAAAGGGTAAGATGTGATACTAGTTAGCTAAGTACCTAACGCTATTTTTGCCACCATAATCTTGCTCTTGTGTAGTGTTAGACTTGAGGTAGTGTGCTGAAATTTTATCTTCTCAAACCATTGCTCGCTCATTCAATACGGGTTAATGGCAGTGAGAAGTTGAGCTTGGTTTAATGTTTCCTTTGCGGATTTGGAGCCTTTTTGGAAGCATTTAAAGTTTGTTTACTTGCTGTTTTTGGTTTTTGTCTAGGGTGATATCTCATTCCCCCTAGTCGTTAATTTTTCGCTTTCATCAACTTCAAGTTTCGGGCGGTGTTGCTAACCCAAGTTAATGACAACGCCCTTGTTTTCTAAACCTTTTTAAGGCTTTTAAAATGC
This sequence comes from Ampelocalamus luodianensis, assembly GCA_036346255.1. Lineage (NCBI taxonomy): Eukaryota > Viridiplantae > Streptophyta > Magnoliopsida > Poales > Poaceae > Ampelocalamus > Ampelocalamus luodianensis. The sequence continues at coordinate 65,434,280 of CM070620.1, read as the reverse complement.
AATAGAACCATTTGGTTTTGATGAGAGTTCAAAACTTAACCTAAGTTTCCGAAAGAGTCCTAAATGACTAAGACAAACTTCAACAAATCAAACCTGGAATTTCCTTGTGTTGAGTGGGTTGTAAAACTACCCAGGCCTCCCTTTTGGTTCTGTCTTCTCAAGAACTGTCTTTCGATACCTCTTTCTCTGGAATATCCATACCGCGTCAACTCGGTATTACCGCTATGTGGTATTACCTTCGTTCAATTTCACACCGCTTCATGAGAGAAACAAACTCTTAGGAACATGGGTTCTCGGAATCCCTTACCGCCGTGTAGCAACGGTGCTACCGAAGGTGTGGTGGTACCGATTCCTGGGAACTCGCAAAGACCAGTGTTTGAACCTCTGTATACCATATGAGACCTCCTTGGTTTAATCCGAGTCGTTCAGACCCCTTTTTAATTTGATCTTGACCGTCAAAGACTATGACCTGGGAATTCATTACCATTCGGGCGAGACTAATATTGTTGCAGATGCGATTAGTCAAAAAAAAAAAGTGTATTGCAATGCCTGTTTGCTCTAGGAACTGCAGCCCGCCCTTCTTGAAGAATTGCAACGTCTCAACTTGGGTGTGGTCGAGCACGGATCTCCTGCGGCCTTGGTTGCGCAGCCAACCTTGGTGCATCAGGTCAAGTTTGCTCAGCAGTCGGATGCTGGAGTGAACCAAATCAAGCAAAATGTCGAGATCGGAACAACCAACTTTAGTTAAGTCGAGATCGATTTCGCGCAGCTCAACCAGACAGAAGGGCTATGCAGATCGCTGTCATCACAAATTAAGTTTACTTCTGTGGCCTAAATGGCCATAGTCCATCTAAGAAGCTGGCTGCGGAGGGATGACTCCGTATAGCTAGTTGACCGACTATGGTCTCGTTCGTTAGTGGAGTAACCAGACAATTTGCTTCACCAACTAAGAAAGGCCATGGCCCCTCTAAGGTAGCTAGCTGTGGAGGGATGACTCTGCATAGCTAGTTAGCAGACTGAGATCCCGTTGTTGGCGGAACTGACCAGACAAATCACTCCACCAACTAACCACTACCGTGCACCACCACCCATAGTATCAGGAAAGAGCTCTCAGTCTCTCAATCCTTGTTGTATCTAGACCTGGTAAGTTTTCCCTGTGTCGACTAAAGTGGCACGTTTTCACGGCCTAAACCCGCATTCGCGGGTCGATTCTCTAATCTTTGCATCTCCGTGCTCGTATGTTGGGTCGAATCGTGACCTAACGAGAAACAATGCAATAAAACAATAGATCCAAGTACAACAAAAATATTCTAAAATAGATAAAGAATCATAAAGAAAGGTTGTGTCGTGCGTGAAGCGAACGAAGAGCAATAATCGCACTCGAATTCGTGAAAGTTCATCGTCAACTCGCTCCGAGAGTGAGATACTTGGGAACGAAGATCATCTCGCACGCAAACTACCCTCTTTCGCCCTCGGTGATCCAAATCTCGGACGAGATTTGTAAGGGGGAGGTTTGTAACATCCCAAATTTCAATCTGTGTTTTAAATGTAAGAAAATGAGTAGAAATTAAAACTTTTTCGTACATCGTGTATTTCCTGTAGGTAAAATACCGCGTGTTCATTCTTTCCCAACTTCTCTCCTCGCAATCACAATCAAAACCAAAATCATGCGACGCATGTTATATCATTGCGATCACCGCCTCGAGGGCGTGCCTGTTTCGCAATCGTTTCTCGCATGCAAGATCATATGAGCAAGTTGGAAAATGTGGGAGAAACGATCGCTATTTCTCTCACCGCCATCCCCTTTCCAACCCATCGACCAATTTTTGTTTATGCCCAACCGAACCACCCTTCCACTCATGCATTCTTTGGTCACCTCACCACCGCACACCCTACCATTTCCTTTTTCCCAAGAGAGCAAGCTCGCCATTTCTTGTCCACAATCAACCCACCACCTCACCGCCATTTCTTTTCACCCTCCACATCTACCCACCGCTCCTTGCTGCCTCTGTCCCTTCACCTCCTCCAGCGCAAAGCCGCCGCCGGTGCTTCTAGGCGTGCGGCCATCCTCCCGTGGTGTCGCACTCGACCGCCGGCGCTCTTTGCCGCCGATCGCTTCTTGCCGCGCCGCGCCTTGCGCCCGTCGTCGCCGGCCTCAGCAGCCTCGCCGCCCTCCTCCGCTGCCGCGCGCGCACCTCCACCTGCCGCGCGCCACACCTCGGCATCCTTAGCGCCGCCGCCTCCGGATCTGCCTCGGCTGTTGCTCGTCCGGATCCACCCGGCTCCTCCCTGCGCTCCCGGCCGCGCCCCAGATCCGCCCAGCCGTGTCGGCTTCACCTCCCACCGACCGGGTCTGCGCGACGACGGTCTTCCTCGCGCCCGGCAACCGCTCGCCGTCACCAGCTCCTCCTTCGCCGACCCGACCGCGCTCGCCGCTGCCGCCACCTTTCGACCGCTTCTACCAGACGGCCCGAGAGCGCGCGTCTCCTCCCGCCGCCGGCCCAGCCTCGCATCGCGGCGCCTCCAACCGTCTTGCTCCCCTCATTGTTGGTGCCGCTGCAGCCTTCCACGCTGTGGCCACCGCGACGCAGCCGCCTCGCTGTTCGACCACGGCGGCAAGCCAATGCCGAGCCGCTTTGGTCCCTTCTCCTTGCCCTCTATGTGTTTGTGTATATGCCTCAAAGAATACCTTTGTTTCTCTCTGGTAGGCCTCACTGTGGGTATGAAGGCGGTCGTCGTCAACACTCCTCACTGGTGCCAAGACCACCCACAGGATCGCCTACACCTAAGCAATCCAATTTGCCCATGTTCGACTGCCGCCACCCATCCACTCGCCGGTGACTTGCGCCGCCCATTTCAGCCCCAGCCCCCGTTCTTTACCTCTGTGAAGTCTCTCTCTGTGCTTGGCAATAAGACCTCAATGTTATACATGTCACCTGCTGCTAACCAATTCTATGAATGTCTTTTAGTCTCCTCAAATGAATTAGTACAACTGAATTTTGAGTGTTGGAAGAAGTTGGCATTTCATTTCAACAATACTTGTATTGTCTGTTGGATGAATAGTACACTGGAGAATTTCAGGTGTTGGCAGTTTCTCTTCCTTGAAGATGTCCTTTTTGTAGGTTGTTTGCACAGTTGGGATAATATGAACACAATCAGTTTTGTCAATAGGATTTTGGGGCATGGATAATTTAGTGGATAGAAATGTCTTGACTCAATTAGTATTTGGACCACTTTATTGCGTATAACCAAATATGAAAAATCGATAAGGAATGTGAATTTTCGTAATTCATCAAAGAACAGAGAAGATGTTAGGTAAAGAAATCTGTTTTGTCGGGGACCCTTTTAGCAAGACCATCTTTTGTCTCGCTAGATAATGCTTTGTTTGTCATTTAGGTCACGTTACTAAGTTGACAAACTCGAAGCTTAAAATTACAGGAAGTTAGTTATAGTCAGCCTTTAGCCCTTCTAAAAATCTTGCTGTTGATAGTATATGCATAGTGATCTATATTCAGTATGTCAATAGGTTGATGACTTTGTGTATATAGTAGTTGGAGTTTGTCTTAGTTTTATTAGTCCTTGGACATCTACCTAACAGAATCAACCAACTCTGGGAATCAACACTAAAAGGGAAAGTTTTAGAAACCATCTGAGAGCAGCCAAATCTGAAAAACTAGTATAGTTGTAAAGCTTTATAAATCAACAACGAGTAAACCTTTTTGTCCATGCTTAATGAACCTTGTTGTTCCGGCAAACAGAGAAGAGAAAGGTTTAGGTAGTACCAAAGTTATTAGTTGGCTGATTTGAATGCTCCCTGTTAGTAGATAAGTCATTAAGGTTATTCGGAAAATGCTAGTGGTATGTCCTTGTACATATGTGTAGCTTTGTTTGCTAAACGTGTTAGTTAACTTTCGTTGGTTAGTTAGTGTTTGTTTAATTAGTTGTCAGGTAGTCTAGTTAGTAAAGTCAATTTGCTTGGCATGAGTGATTAAATTTCGTTTAGAAGATGATATGGGAAATTAGAGCTAAGTGGTGATATTTGAAATTGTTGCAAAGGCAAGGCTGATTTAGGGGATCCTTTATCCAGTCTTCAGTGATTATTGGATACCTTTCAGTGATTAGTACAAGTTTGTCGACTGTTGATGAGTAAATGTTATTTCTCAACCTGACCCGCTAACTTGCTTCCTAATCAAAGTAGTTAGTACTTAAGCCTTTAACTTGAAAGGTATGTTTTGGCCGTAGGCCATTGGATCATGTTATATAGCAAGTAGTAGATTGCAGGCCCTTTCCATTAAGTTGGCTAGTAGAAGTTTGATTAAATCACTTGACTAGTAAGTACAATTTCTTAGTATCTAGCTCTTGGCAATTCAGTCTAAAAGAGTAAATTTATCATAAGCCGAGATTTGAGCTTTTGGTTAATTAGTAGCGATATACCTTATGCTATAATCTCAATTTCAGTAATTCATAACCAATTTCATTCAACTCTAAATCAAATAGTTTATGTCTCTAAATTCGTTACCTTTCTTCTGTATTATTTCTTAATGGTTGGAAACTTTTGGCATTCTGGTGTTTATTCGCTGTTTTTCGCTTTGGCAGTTTTTATCGTTAGATGACGTTGATTACGAGAGTGATCCTCTGCAGCAAGTCGAATATCTCTAGCAAGGCAAAGGCAAGCAGTTTGATCATATCCAGTTCATTCCCATTATTTTCAAGTCTAATATTTTGTTTAACTTGTATGTATGCATGCTTTTGTGTCAAAGAAATTTTGTCGATTAGAGGTAGTTAATCCCGTTGCATTGTTGCCCTGAAAATTGTTCACCCCTGCCACCACCTTAGGAATATTATTCTCACTGGTGAATTAGAGCCCGGTGAATGATTTAGGGCCTTTTATTTGTATTTACGCTATGATGCTTAGCCATGCTTAGTTACCGGTAGAATTGGGTGGTTATCGACTTAGTTGGTAACCTTGATCACACAAAACTTATTATGATTTATGATTTCCACCTTGTGCCATGTCTACTTATGAAAACTAAAACTGAAAACAAAATGATTTAGACTTGGGCACAATGGTATGATGGTGTGATTTTTGGGTGTGACTGGAATGGTGCCCGAGTCAACAAGGACCGAACATCTTGTTACACTAAACCAAGCATTTTACCAAGCCCGAGAGGGTATGGGACCTCTCTTGACTTAGTACTTTGGCGTGTATTGGCTCCGAGTCGCAGGGAGTCGCAGGAGGGATGGTGTTGGAAGCATTGTAGTGTCCGAAAGACTTCACCCGTGATGGGATTTGTTGTCTTTCGGCTTGCAATGTAAGCATATGGGTTTCTATCCATATGAGCGGCTCGTAGTTAATACACAAGATTGGAAAGGTCTCGTAGGACTTAGCCGTGCCGGCATACCTTCGGTAGTGTGCTTGTGGCTTGAAGGCGGTCTGAAGTGTGGGTACAGTGGTACACCCCTGCAGGGTTAAAACTATTCGAATAGCCTCGTCCTAGGTTATGGACACGCTTGGCAAGGTCTTCCAAGAGTTAGACTACAACCTTTTAATTAAAACTTGATGGGTTGGTATGAACGGGTGTTCATACTATTGTTGTGATGGCCATTGGGTTGGTCATCTCCGGGATGTCTTTTGTCACTACTTCATCAGACGTTATTTCTGCAAATAAAATTGAATTGTTAAAACTGCCTTCAAACTAGTACTTTATTGCCAAAGAAAACTTGCTTCCTGCCAAAAGTAAGTCCAGAGCCCCCTCCACTTAAATAAAGCCTGCATGTAGTTAAATTATAGTTCTGTTACCCTTACACGTCAGTCTTGCGGGTACAAAGACAATCTTTGTACTCAGGTGCTTTGCTTTATGTTTTTGTTGCAGAGGAAGAAGGTGAGCCCCAAGGGCTTCCCTTTTGTGAGATGTGTTGCGGGTTTGACGACTAGCTTGGCGGTCCGGTTGGTTGCCTTGTGGGTAAAGGCACGCCGATTGGCTTTTGTTTGTTGCCATCTTATGGCCTATTTGCTTCCGCTGTGTATTTACTTATTTGTTTGACTTTTGGCCGGTCGGCCTCTCTTTTGTACTAACCCTCTTATATTATGTATGTCTTTTATGTTGTGTTGTGCTTCGGTTCTATGTGTATGAATGGAATTGATGCATGATTTTGTAACGGGGTGTGTATGCTGCAATTCTGGGAAGTATACATATCTCGAGGCTTGGTTTATTTGATTTGTACTGTTAGGACCAAGTGGATGGTTAAACAGTACAAACCGAATAAATCGGGGTCCTCACAGAGGGCTTGTCTGAGGAGCTGCAGGACAAAGCTCTCTATTGTGGACTTTGCTGACTTCCAGGCCTTGGTGGACAAGCCCATCGTCACCGATAACAAGACGAAGGCGCTGGGTGAGTCCTGCAAGCGCAAGTGGGAGGCGCACCGGTCTGCATAGGCCAGCCTTTCTCGTCCCCATGTTGGGCCTACCCCAGGGGCCCGTTCTTTGGCTTCACCACCGCCGAGGCCGTCGGCGCCAGTTACACGTCCCCCGCAGGCCGTGTTTCAGCCACATGCACCTGCGACTCAGCAGCAGGGTGGCCTCCGCAATCCGGTTGCCGAGGTTACCTGCTTTTCCTGCAACAACAAGGGTCACTATGCCAACAGTTGCCCTGAGAGGACTAGAGCAGCCCCTCATCCTAATGGAGGATGCGGGCAAGGGAATGGTCACCCACCTAACCAGAAGGTGGTCCAGAAGACTCAGGGTGTCGGGAGTGGTCGAGTCAACCACATCTCGACTGAGGAGGCTTAGGAGGCGCCCGACGTTGTGTTGGGTACGCTTCTTGTCAGTTATTATCCTGCTGCAGTATTATTTGATTCAAGAGCATCGCATTCTTTTATTTTGAGATCTTTTGCTACTGCTTGTGACCTTCACTTTGTTTCCTTTGGGGATTCCTTTGCTTATTCGCTCTCCGGGTTCGGAAATGAGAGCTGATCAAGAATGCTGGGATGTTCCCATTGATATTGAAGGAGTGGAATTCTTGGCGAATCTCATCCTACTCGACTCAGCGCGCCTGGATGTGATTCTTGGCATGGATTGGTTGTCCCAACACTTGGGGCAAATCGATTGTGCCAGGAAGAGGGTCTACCTCACTAGTCCCTCAGGAGAGCAGGTTGGGATTTCACCACAGCTGCGAGGGCCACATCTTTGTGCCCTTGAAGCTAAGCCAGCCTTGGAGATTCAGGATGTGCCCACAGTTTGTGATTTTGTGGATGTCTTTCCTAAAGATTTGCCTAGGATGCCACCAGTTTGAGACTTGGAGTTTGTTATTGAGTTGCTGCCCGGTACCACTCCAATTTCAAGGCGCCGTACCGAATGCCTCCTAATGAGTTGGAGGAGCTAAAGAAGCAATTAGGTGAGCTTAAAGAAAAGGGCTTTATCTGTCCTAGCTCATCTCCTTGGGGTTGTCCAGTTATTTTTGTGAAGAAGGACAAGACCCTGCGTATGTGTGTTGATTACCGTCCGCTTAATGAAGTGACGGTGAAAAACAAGTATCCTCTGCCCCGCATTGATGATCTCTTTGACCAGTTGACCGGAGCCCGTGTGTTCTCCAAGATTGACTTGAGGTTGGGGTATCATCAAGTCCGGATCAGGGCTGAAGATATTCCAAAGACGGCGTTCACCACTCGTTATGGCCTTTAAGAGTACACTGTCATGTCATTTGGCTTAACCAATGCTCCTACTTTATTCATGAATCTTATGAACTCGATTTCATGGAGTATTTGGATAAGTTCGTTGTGGTTTTCATTGATAACATTCTTATCTACTCCAAGAGTGAAGAGGAGCATGTTGAGCATCTGCATATTGTATTGGGTAAGCTGCGTGAGCACCAGTTGTATGCCAAGTTCAGCAAGTGTGAGTTCTGGTTGAAGGAAGTGGCATTCTTGGGCCATGTTCTTTCAGCAGGTGGTGTCGCTGTTGATCCCAGCAAGGTCAGCGATGTTCTATCTTAGGGTCAGCCTAAGTCAGTCACTGATGTGCAGAGTTTTCTTGGTTTAGCGGGCTACTATCGCCGCTTTATCGAGAACTTCTCCAAAATCGTGAAGCCGATGACCGAGTTGCTCAAGAAGGACAAGAAATTTCTGTGGTCCTCTGCTTGTGATGAGAGTTTTTAGGAACTCAAGAAGCGCTTGACTTCAGCCCCAGTGCTTGTGCTTCCCGATGTCCACAAGAGCTTTGATATCTATTGTGATGCCTCTCGTCAGGGACTCGGTTGTGTTCTTATGCAAGAAGGCAAGGTAGTGGCCTATGCATCAAGGCAGTTGAGGCCGCATGAACTCAACTATCCTACCCATTATTTGGAGTTAGCTGCAGTGGTCCATGCACTCAAGATTTGGCGGCACTACCTGATTGGTAACCGTTGTGAGGTGTATTCTGATCACAAGAGCTTGAAATATTTGTTCACCCAGCCAGATCTGAACCTCAGGCAAAGGAGATGGTTGGAATTGATCAAGGATTATGATATGTGTATTCAGTATCATCCGGGCAAGGCCAATGTGGTTGTGGATGCACTTAGTCGAAAGGTGTATTGCAATACTTTAGTGCTCCAAGAGCAACAGCTTGCCCTTCTTGAAGAATTTCAGCGGCTCAATTTAGGTTTGATTGAGCATGGTTCTCTTGCTACCTTGGTTCTGCAACCAACCTTGGTGGATCAAATCAAGGCTGCACAGTAGACAGATGTTGGTGTGAGTCAAATCAAGCAAAATATCAAGGATGGGACAGCCAAGTGTTTCTCATAGGATGAGCATGGTGTTGTGTGGTTTGGACAGCGCCTTGTAGTTCCAAAGGTCATGGAATTGCGTGATTTGATTCTCCACGAATCCCATGACTCCCTCTTGTCCATTCACCCCGGGGCTACCAAGATGTATCAGGACCTTCGTTAGAGATTCTGGTGGACCCGTATGAAGCGCGAGATTGCCAAGTTCATTGCTGCGTGCGACATGTGCTGTCGTGTCAAGGCTGAACATCAGCGCCCAGTAGGCCTTCTTCAGCCTTTGCCAGTACCCGAGTGGAAGTGGGATTCAGTTGGTATGGACTTCATCACCGGTCTTGTGGACGCCCCAGAATATTGGAATTGTACTTAATTAAATTTATACTGTAGCACGATTCTTAATTAAGGAACAGTGCTGCTCCTTTATTAAAGATCATGCTAGAAGCATAAATTTTTAAAAAGTAACAAACCCAATATTTAGGCATCCCGGATATATGTCTCACAATGGTTCCCAGGATCAGTGACCATTGCACATATATCCTCAAACAACATTGCATCATACACATACAAGTAACATTTACATAATTAAACATAAGTTTACAAGTTAGGTAAGTACTACAATATCAAATGACTTGGTCACTACAAAAGACTGACAGCGGAAGCAAAATAAACGACAAAACCACCAATGGCCCAACACACCCGCAGGCGATTGCGTGGAGGAAAGAAATAGCTTTACTCGTTAGCGTCACCCTGATCGGCGCTAACGGGCACTTCATAAAGATAACCATCCTCACCTGCAACAATAGGTTATAGCACCTTGAGTACGAAGGGTACTCAGCAAGACTTACACAAACTAATAAAAGAAAGTGTTTGTTAGAACATGTAACAGCCCAAGTTTATAAACAATAATAAACTGCTTTATGAACAGTAATGAGGTGCTGTTCATAGCATTACTGTTCATTTCTACAATTTGGGCAGTATGTACAAATTAAAAACCTTCCTTTTTAGCCAAAATCCAAAAGAACCATTTAAAGTCTTAAAGGAATACAAGATAAAACTTGTATTATGACTGGGAAGTGTTTTCATTAAAGCCTAGATAAATTACCTTGGCTAAAAATTATTCTGTTGAATTTTTAGAAATTATTTTGGTTTGAAGAAAAGTATTTGTCTTTGAATAAACACTTTCGGGCTACACTAAGTATTTATGTATTTTACAAAGTGATAATGTGATTTTTAAAATTTATCTGGGAGATATATCAACCCAGTAGTTTCCAGTAAAAATTTCATGATTTTACAAATTTATTTGCTATTCTAAAAGCTCAGTCAAACCATTTAAGCATTTGAATAGGTTCTGGTCAACTATTCTGGTCTAAACCTAACCCTCAGCACTGTAGCGACTCGAGCCATGCGGTTGGGTCCAACCCAGTGCAACTGGTCCGGCTCTGTCACGCTCAGGCGCGAGCCCGAATCCCATACGTGATGTGAGCCGTCGATCTTCAATCGAACGGGCGGGGCTACGACGTTGCGTGAGCTGTCCACGTATGCACCTAACCTCCACCGTTGGATCTTAATCTAACGATCGAGGTCGGTGTATGCATTCGGACGACTCCGGAGTCCTTCTCAATCTCCACCGTTCATTCCCGATCCAACAGCGCCGCCCTTTTCCTTTTAAACTTAAAGGCGCGCTTTTCGTTGGGCCGTCAGATTCAAATCCCACGGCACCCTCTTTACCGCGTGCTGTTAAGGCCTGCGTTTCTTTGGGCCGTTGGATTTTGATCGTTGGGTCCAGGTCAGTGTATGCAATCGGACAACTCCGGATCCCCTTTCAATCTGCGCCGTTCGTTCCTGATCCTACCGCGCTGCCCTTTTTGTTTTGAAATTAAAGGCGCGCAGCTATCTTGAGCCCTTAGATCTAGATCCTACGGTGCGCCTTTTTGACCGTGGGCTTTTAAAGCCCAAATTTAGCGAATCGTTGGATTTCAATCGTAGGGCCTGCATTGTGTATGCATTCGGACCATCCGGTTCATTTTTCCATCTTGACCGTAGAAATCAAATCTAACGGTGCCGCGTCGTCTCATAAAAAAGGGGTGACGTGTACCCTCAGTGTTTGATCGTTGGATTCCAATCCAACGTCCAGATTTGAAAGTAGACCCCGAAATTCCTTTGGGCTCTATTTAAATCTCGATCGACCGATTGAGATCGCATGGCCCATATTAAAAGATGCCAATTAAAACCTTTTAACCTCTCTATTTATCACAGCCGCCCATTTCTAATCGGACGGTTGAGATTCTTTTGAGCTTTAGGAGGCGCGCAGGACTGTGGCTGACACTGGGACCCACATGTCAGAAGTTTCTTATCTCCTTCCTTGTCTCTCTGCGCGCAGCCCTCTCTGGAAACCAAGGAGAGGATTTATCCCAACGTTTATGCAACTAATTTTTGGGATATTTAGCCCTAAATGGACACCTCATCAACTCTAGACTCTTCCACTTTGCCCTGTAGCTCAACATCTATATATAACCCTAACTTTTGAGCTGCTGCCATTGTTGACCACTAGAGCTGTTCTTCTGCCATTGCTATCCAGTGGAGTTTCTTGCCCCTCCGAATTGTTCATCCATTCTAAGCACTGGCGTTACCTTGCACTGAGGTTTTAACACCTTTTGTAGGTTAAACCAGAGTTTATTTCTCTGTCGATCAACATCGGGTTTTCAGAGTCTTTGGTGTCTTTCTTATCCTGGTAAGCTAAAAAACCCTAGTTATGACCTCTTGAGCACCTTAAGTACCGTAGGAGCTCATATGGATCATTCACCTGTACATCAGTAGCTTCAACTTGCTGTAAACTGAAAAGTTGTGTCTATAACTTTTCGGTCTTTCATATCGTTTTCAAGAACTAGGGTTTCTCCTGTCAACTTATCATCCTAGTTAGGTCTCAACTAAACCCTAGCAGCATAACAAGTTGTTCTTTTAATTCTTGTCATTCCCTATTTAGCTTGTTAGCAGAGATCTGCCTCTGTTCCTTATTGTCGGCTTAACCGACAATACAAGTTTTCTTCAGATTTTGGTAATCTAACCGATTAGGGTTAGATTAGGGTTAGTTTGGGTGTTAAATACCCTAAAAGATCAGGCTAAGTTTCATTTTTGAACCTTTGCTTGATCTAGTTTCCTTTTTCCCAAATCTGCTTCTGTCCTGTTTCTATTCTTTTCAAATTCTAAAAAACTGAAACTTGGTTCTAGACTATAGTTTCTGTTATTTAAAAGTTGTATTTGATAAAATGGGTTATTATCACTATTAGGGTAGATATAACTTAAGCATACTGCCAATCATGCATTTCCAGATTAATCATGCATATTTCTTCCATTTTGTACTTATTGTCGATTTTGGCATTTATTGGACTTTATTGCTTCTTATAGAATCTGGTTCTTCTGAAGCTTTTGACTCTATTTCTGAGCAACCTGAACCTGCAACAAAAGTCGATTACTATCAAGGCAAGCATCCTCTTTGCACCATGTTGATCCCAAATTTTATACAATAGCTTTTCCAAATACAGTGACATCTGTGCATGCTACTTATCTGAAAATACCAATATGATCTGTAGTAGTTAGTTATGACCTAACCTTGTGGATTACCTTAATTATAACCATACACTCGAACTTAGCATAGTACTGTATACTATAGTATATTTTCAGATTTGGCTTGGACATGCAGTCTAGAGACTTTAGAGTTTGACAAGCATATCTTGTCAAACATGGGAATCACAAATGGCTTTCTGTTACTTTAAACTATTTGTCCAGTTTACTTATGTCCGAAATGAATTTTAAATTTAAATTGATCTGGACAAGAGGAAGCTAGTGATGGTGCTTTTGTGCACGAGATTGGGATTTGTGGTGGACTTGTCTGGACCAATTAAGGACTGAAATCTGACTATTCAATTCAAGTCCCCCACGTACTTTCACATGCAGTGTATGGGCGCTGTTTGGTTAAGTAAAATGTTAAGACTATTGAGTTGGAAAGAGGAAAGTAAGGATATGTGTATTGATCTTGTATGGCATAGATGCTTTGGTCTTGTGACTGCGTTGTATGCCATGTGAGCTTGTATGTCAGTATGAGTTATTCTTAGAAGGGTGAGGGCGTATATGTGCTCCGTCGCATGTACGTACCTTAAAGGTGCCGATTGCATCCTAATATGGGTAGTGAGCCCAGTTCGCATTTAATTGTTTGGGTCGACATTACTGACGCAACATGTGTGCCCCGGTTAAGCAGATGCTATCAGTCGTTGTTTAAGCGAGATCAGCTCACACATGGGGGTCCAACTCAATAGTGTTAGCTTGTTGAAAAATACCAAATCTTAGTTTTCCCGGTCGGCATGCCAAAGGAAGTATGTCATCATTCGGAGTCATCCGAAGGCAACGGGCTAGCTAAGTCGTGTGGGTAAAGATGTACACCCCTGCAGGGTATCAAACTGTTCGAATAGCCGTGTCCACGGTCATGGACGATAACTTGAGTTGATGTCACCAGTATAGAAGTTTTGATTTACAAATCTGGTTTCGGTTTTTGGTTTAGCATGAGGGATTCATGCACTGTGCTGTTTACAATTAATGCCTTTACTTACTGTTCTAGTCCAACTTTGATTTATGAAATTGCTTTATCAAAATTTAGCATTTGTAGGTTAAGATGTATTGCTTTATGCAAACCTGAACCTTTATACCTTCCTGTTGCAACCTTATGCATGTAAAAATTCTACTCCTTTGCATAGGCTGTAATAACCACTTTCTTTTATTAGTTTGTGTAAGACTTGCTGAGTACCTTCCGTACTCAAGGTGCTATAACCTATTGTTGCAGGTGAGGATGGTTATCTTTATGAAGTACCCGTTAGCGCCGATCAGGGTGACGCTAACGAGTAAAGTTACTTCTTTCCTCCACGCAATCGCCTGCGGGTGGATGGGGCCATTGGTGGATGTCGCCATTTTATTTTGCTTCCGCTGTTAGACTTTTGAAGTGACCAAGTCACTTAATATTGTAGTACTAAACCGAATGATGTAAACTTATGTTTAATTATGTAAATGTATGACTTGTATGTGTTGATGCAATGTTGTTGAAGGATATATATGCAATGGTCGTTAATCCTGGGAACCATTGTGAGATATATATATCCGGGAATCCTGATTATTGGATTGGGTACTTGTTAAATTTATACTTCTAACATGATCGTTAATAAAGGGGCGGTACTGTTCCTTAATTAATAATTGTGTTACAGTATGAATTTAATTAAGTACATTTCCAATACCCGGGGGTCCCCACAGAACCTATACAAAGGATTTAGATTTGTACATGCATAAGGTTACAACAGGAAGGCATAATGGTTCAATTTTGCATAAAGCAATATATCATAACCTACAATTGCTAGGTTTTGATAAAGCAATTTAATAAATCCAACTTTGAGTACACATGCATAAGGTTGCAACAGGAAGGCTTATTGGTTAAATTTTGCATAAAGCAGTACACCTTAACCTACAATTGCTAAGTTTTGATAAAGCAATTTAATGAAACGAACTGGATTAAAACAGTAGGTAAATGAGAAAAAGGTAAACAATACAATGCATGAATTCCTCATGTCGAACTGTAAATCAAAACCAGATTTTTAAATCAAAACTCTATACAGGTGACATCAACTCAAGTCATTGTCCATGACCGTGGACACGGCTATTCGAACAGTTTGATACCCTGCAGGGGTGTACATCTTTACCCACACGACTTAGTCAGCCCGTTGCCTTCGGATGCCTCCGAATGATGACATATTTCCTTTGGTATGCCGACCGGGGAAACTAAGATTTGGCATTTTTCAACAAGTTAACACTATTGAGTTGGATACCCATGTGTGAACTGATCTCGCTTAAACAACAACTGATAGCATCTGCTTAACCGGGGCACACATGTTGCGTCAGGAATGCCGACCCAAACATAAAGAAATGCGAACTGGGCTCACTACCCATATTAGATTGCAATCGGCATCTTTAAGGTACGTACATGCGATGGAACACATATACGTCCTCACCCTTCTAAGAACATCTGATATCGATATAAAACTCACATGGCATAAAACGCAGTCATAAGACCAGAGCATCTATGCCATACAAGATCAATACACATATCCTTACTCTCCTGTTTCCAACCCAATAGCCTTAGCCCTTTACTTAACCAAACAGCGCCCATACACTGCGCATGGAAGTACGTGGGGAACTTGAATTGAACAATCAGAGTCCAGTCCTTAAGTGATCCAAACAAGTCCACCACAATTCCCAATCTCGTGCACGAAGGCACCACCACTAGCTTCCTCTTGTCCAGATTAGTTTAAATGTAAAATTCATTTCTGGTATAAATAAACTAGACAAAGAGTTCAAAATAACAGAAATCATTTTGTGGTTCCCATGTTTGACAAGATAATCTTGTCAAACTCTAATATTCTCTAGACTGCATGTCTAAGCCACTCTCAAGCTAGAGTTTATAGTATACAGTACTACTCTAAGTCTGAGTGTATGGTTAGAATTAAGGTAATCCACAATATTAGGTCATAACTAACTACTACAGATCACAATTGTATTTTCAGAAAAGTAGCATGCAACAGTTATCATTTTATTTGGAAAATCTATTGTATAAAACTTTGGGGATCAATATGGTGCAAAGAGGATGCTTGCCTTGATAATAATATACTTACATTGCGTGCTCAAAGTTGCTCGTAAAGCAGACTCAAAGACTTCTGAAGAACAAGATTATAAAAAGAGTCAATAAAATCCAATAAATACCAAAATCGACAACAAGTACAGAATGAAAGAAGCATGTATGATCAATATGGAAATGCATGTTTAACAACATGCTTAAGCTGTATCTACCCTAATAATAAAATAATAACCCATAATATCACTTATCGCTTTCAAATAATGAAACTAGAGTTTAGGTCAAAGTTTGATTTTGATTTTGAAAATACAGTAAACAGATGCACTTTAGGTTTCGGATTAAGGAAAATAGGTCAAGCAAAGATTCAAATGAAGCTTAGCCTGATCTTTTAGGTAATTAACACCTGCACTAACCCTAATCCGTCGACACAAAAAGCTAAAGAAAAACCAATGTTGTCGGTTGAACCGACAACAGAGGACAGAGATAAATCTCTGCTACAAAGTTAAGTAGATGATAAGAAGGATCAAAAGAATAACTTATTATGCTACTAGGTTTCAGTTAAGACCTACCCAGAATGATAAGTCGGCAGGAGAAACCCTAGTTCTTCAAAACGATATGAAAGACCGAAAAGTTATAAAAGCAACTTTTCAGTTTAAAGAAAGTTGGAGCTACAGATGTACAAGTGAATGATCTATGTGAGCTTCTAAGGTCCTTAAGGTGCTCAAGATGACAAAAACTAAGGTTTTAGCTTACCAGGATAAGAAAGACACCAAAGGTTCTGACAACTGATGTTGATCAACAGAGAAATAAACTGTGGTTTAACCTACAAAAGATATCAAATCTTTATTACCAGGTGAAACCAGTGTTTAAGATGGATAAGCAAGTTAGAGGAGCAAGAAACTCCACTGGACGAAAATGAAGGGTGAAAAGCTCTAGTGGTCAACAATGGCAGCAGCTCAAAAGCAAGGGTTTATATATAGAGACTGAGCTACAGGGCAAAGTGGAAAGATCTAGAGTTGATGAGGTGTCCACTTAGGCTAAATATCCAAAAATTAGTTGCATGATTTTTGGATAACTCCTCTCCTCTGTTTACAGAAATGGCTGCGCGCAGAGGCAAGGAGGATGAGAGGCAAACATCTGACATGTGGGTCCCTGTAACATCCCCATTTTGGCTTGTGTTTCAAATGTAATAAAATGAGGGTAAATTAAAACTTTTCCTTCATCCTTTTACTCTTGAAACTTTTCTGAAATTCTTGTAAAGGAATTTTGGGAAATTCAAAATCAAAAGCCTCAATTATCAAGTCAACAACCTCCTTGGTCAAATCTTTTGTCAAACCCTTGGAAATAGTTTTCCCTGGTTCTAGGGTGGCTTGGTAACACCTCTGAATTATTTCATAATTTTTGGAAATTAATTGAAATATTTTAGAGGCAAGTCAAACCTTGGTCAAACCTCTGTCTTAACCTTCTGAAATTTTTGAGAAAATCCCAGTGCACAAAAACCTCTGGAAATTTTAGGAAGGTTAATCCTTAAGTCAGAAGCTCCAGTTAAAGTTTCATAAATTTTGGAGTTGATTTGATGCCTCAATTAAATCCCAAAGTTCCAGGTTTAAAAATCAAACCTTAATCGGGTTGTACTGCTCATTGACTCGAGTCGGGCTCGGGCTCGAGTCACTTGACTCGATCGAGCCAACTAATCGCACCGCGCGATCGGCGAAGCGCGCGCGTCATCACCGTTAGATCTCCATCGGACGGCTCTCATTCGTAGGCATTCTGACAACTCCGGTTGCCATGTGATTCTCACCGTTGGATTCGATCCAACCGCCACGACCGCATCGGTTCACTTCGGTCTTTACAATTAGCGATCGATCGTGGCGCTCAAATCTCATCCGCGGCCAAGATCTAATGGGGTTGGGCTCGACCCACTAAAACACTTTGGACTCGAGCCGCTTTGTGCCGGGCCGATCGGTGGGCCGCTCGCGTCGCTGGTCATCTTCCTCCTTCGGCATGGCAGTGAGAGGGAGGGGATGCCTTGTCACCTCCTTGAGCCCTTTAAACGGCTCCCTCTGCAGCGCATTAAATGCACGTCGGTGCACCGCCTCGTGAGTCGCCGAGCTTACTCGCCCCGCCGCCCGAGCGACCGCGACGCCTGCTGTGGACCAAGACCATCCCGGAGCGTGTGCGCGCTGCTCTCTTCGTTCCCTCGGCTACTTAAGCCCCTCAAGACCTTCAGTAGTTTTCTTTACACCCCCCTTGAGCTCCAGCTCGCACTCTCTTTGCTTGCTTGAGCCCAAATCTCCGAACCCTTTCTACGCCATTGTTGAGTGGAGCTCTCGGTGCAACCCGCGCTCCAAAGTGGCTTTTCTTCCCTTCTTCTTGCTTCGGTTTGTGTCCCTTACTTCTTGGAGCAAAACCCCTAACTTAATTGTAGTTTGCTTTCACAGGAGCAGCTCAATTTGGGGAATTGCTTCTGCAAACCGAATCACCCTTCTTCCTCCTCTCCAGAAGGAGCTTTTTCTAATTCCTTGCTCATGTGGCATCTCCGAGCTATTATGAAGGTGTTGTGATGACCGGTCTCCCCATTTTGCTCAAAGCCGTCATCTCCACTTTTCTTCTTGGTCTTGCGCCGCTCTTCGTCGTCGGAGTCGCCCGACCTCCTCGGCACCTCGCACACCTCGTAGCCTTCTAGTAGTCCCTAGAAGCCGTGGCATCCGCCACCGGATTGCGGAGCTTTGAGCGTTTCGCATTTCGCCGCTTGGTCACCGCGCCACCGCCGACTCACCGCTGCTCGCCACCACCGACGGTGTGGATGGTCCCGTGTGTGCGTTATGCTATTGCGTTCCATTTTGGCACTTAGTTTCCACCGCGTGCCTTGGGTCGCCGGCGACAAGCCGGAGGGTGCCTCGGTTTTGTTGTCGACGAAAGCGGCAGCGCTGTAATATCGTTCGGACACGATAATGGCGTTCATTAATGATAATCATTGTTAATCATGGGTTAGTAATCATTAGCTTCTTAAACCCACCTCCTCGCCGCCACGGTGGGCCCGCACATTTTAATCCCCGCGCGCTAAACCACGCAGGCGTGGCCCACGGCCATCGACACATGGGCCCGCCATTTTCAAACCCCTCCACGGCGCGCGCGCTTGAACCCGTCATGTGACTTGAGTCGCCGACGGTGGGCCCCTATTGTCGTGAGCCTGTTCAAATCATAAACGCCCAATCAACCTCACCGCTCGATATTGGATCGTGGTCGGGATCGTGGGAGCAATTGGATCGTCAGAAGGCTCCTCCATCCCGACTCTTCATCGCTTGATCAACGGTCCGGTTGTGCGAGCAATTGACCGTCCAAGGTCGCAATGATCGGATCGTTGGAATCAAATCCAACGGTGCGCGCGCGTGCGCATGTTGAATCGGCCGTGCGCGTAGGCCGTCGGATCTTTAATCAGCGGCCCACTTTGAGCCACGCCTTTTCTTTTCGGTTGAGGGATATAAAATTCCTCGGTGAGCTTTATCTTTCTCATCAAAAATGTTGTTAAAACTTTAGAAATTCATATCTTTTCATTATAAATCCTTTTGGGTGAATTTAGTAGTATTAATTTTCCTTTAAGCTAGAGATTAATATAGAAATGTTTCTAGGCCCCGTTAAGAACCGTAAATGTTGTGAATCGATTTTAGCCTTTTCACCTCTAAGTAAATATTCTAAAATGCTATAAAACTTAGAAAATCCATAACTTGTTCTCTGTAAGTCCAAATAGAGCGAACTAAATTTTGTTAATTTCCTTTGGGGATGAACTTTAGTGAAGGACCAGTTTGCTAGTGATCTTTGCTACTGATATAAATGATGTCCTAGTTTTAGAACTTAGAAAAATCATAACTAAGTCTTTATAACTTCAAATGACCTGAAATTTTATATGGGTTACCACTAAACCAGTAGGTAGCTACCATAAAAATTTCAGCTTCAAGATCTTTCTAGAAAATATTTTTGCTACAGTGCTAATTATGGCCGAAAATAGGTTTTTAGGGAATATCTTTTGCACCACAAATCCAAATTAGGTTTTTCCAGTTTCTATGTCTAGGTATATCCATATTCTACCTTGTGTGTAAATTTCGTCGCATTTGGATAATTGTTGCTTGCTTTTTCATTTAAGTGTTGCTCGTCTTATTGGTTGTTTTCGTTCTTTCGCTTAGGATTCGATATTTGCGGTAACCCCGAGAACGACCCTCCGCAACAAATTGAGCAACAGCAAGCAGGCAAGCAGTTTGATCATTTCCCATTCAATCCCATTACTTTTAAAGTCTAATACTTTGTTTAAACTTTATGTATGCATTGCTATTTGGGTGTTAAATTGATTAGTTAATCCCTAGTTGCATAATCTGTAGGTAAATCAATATCCTCTACTACCTAAGCCTAGGTTATTTCTGTGATTAGAGTTCGTTGGATGAGCTCTTGTCACTTAGTAGATTTCGAATAAATATTGCTTAGCCATGCCTAGTATCGGTAGTATTGGGCGATCATCGACTTAGTCGGTGATCTTGATCACACAAATACTTATATTATTCCATTATGTCCAACCCTTGTGTTTTATTGATTTACAAATCAAAAGCGAAAACAAAACTATGTCTTGACTTGGGCACAATGGTATGTTGATGTGATCGGTTGGGTGTGTGGAATGGTGCCTAAGTCCCTAAGGACCGAGTTACTTGTGCCATTGATCCAAGCAATTGTGCGTGCAACCACACGAGGGGATATGGAACCTCTCTTGACTAAGTACTTTGGGAGGTGTTAATTATGAGCTGGTCGGTGGGTGTGTTCTGTGTGTGTGTGTTTGTGGTGTTGGAGGAGCATTAGCGGACCGGTTAGGCTGTTTAATGTGTCTTTCTCCGTGGGTTGCGGCTCTTAATTAGCATCGCCCATTGGAAAGCGTCTTGTTAGACTTAGCCATGCCTCGCATACCAAAGGAAGTGTGCTAACCGTGGTGGTGGAAAGGCGGTCTATCGTGTGGGTACATTGGTACACCTGCAGGTTAAAACTATTCGAATAGCCTCGCCCTAGGTTATGGACACGCTTGGTTATTTCCCACAAGAACTAGACTACAACCTTTTAAAAACTTAAACTTGACATGGGTGGTATGAAGGGTACTTCATGCTATTGTTGTGGTGACTATGGGTTAGTCACTTCTAGGTTGGTGTTGTTCTCTATCTATGTTATTATTGTCTCTCTTTATTTGAACAATAAAAGTTAATTGCAAACTTGCTTTGAATCTACTACCTTATTGCAAATGAAAACTTGCTTTATGTGAAAATAAGTCCGAGCCTCATCCACTTAAATAAAGCTTGCATGTAGTTAATTATAGTTCTGTTATCTCACACGTCAGTCTTGCAGTACAAAAACAATTTTTGTACTCATCCGCTTGCTTAATATTAATTGTTGCAGAGGAAGAAGGTGAGCCCCAAGGGCCTCACTTTTGTGAGCTGTGTTGCTTGTGTTTGGGACGATTAGCTTGGCGGTCCGGTTGGTTGCCTTGTGGGTATAGGCACACCGATTGGCTTTTGTTTATCGCCATCTTATGGCCATTTTGCTTCCATTGCTTAAATTATTTACTTATGTGTCTTTTGGCGGTCGGCCTCTCTTTGTAATAACTCTCTTTATATTATCTATGTCTTTCGCTTGTTGCTTTTGCTTCGCTCTATGTGTATGAATGGAATTGATGCAGATTTTGTAACAGGTGTGTATATGCATTTAGGAAGTATACATATCTCGAGGCTTAGTTTATTTGATTTGTCTTGTTAGGACCAAGTGGATGGTTAAACAGTACAAGCCGAATAAACCGGGGTCCTCACAAAGTTTGGTATCAGAGCCATTCCGACCGTAGTAACCCAAGCTTGGTCGTCCTTAGGATATTTTGAAAACCTTATTTTCAAAGGGTCAAATGATTTGTGAAAGCTTAAGTAAGTTCTCGGATTTTATTTCTTACCTATCTTAGCTTTCTTCTCGTCTTGCTCTAATTTGAGTTTTAAAAGTGTTTTCCCTTTCCTTCTCTCAAAAGATAGTCATTATCGATTAATTGGGTTTTGGGACCAATGAGCTTGGCAAATTGAAATGTTAGCCGCCCTCTACAAGGTTTTGAAGCTCCGAGTTGAAGATTTCAATTAGGAGGCTTGGATGCGAAATCTGGACAGCGATCATTCAATTTCCGGACAGCAGGCTCAAAGGTTCTAACCAGGGTAGAAAATAAGAGATTAACCAAGTAAAACTTGTGGGAATAAAAGGGTAAGATGTGATACTAGTTAGCTAAGTATCTAACGTTATTTTTATCGCCTTAGCCTTGTTCTTGAGTAGTGTTAGGCTGGTTGTAGTGTGCTGAAATTTTTATCTTCTCACACTATTACTCGTTCATTCAATACGGGTTAATGGCATTGAGAAGTTGAGCTTGGTTTGGAGTTTCCTTGCTGTTTTGGAGCTTCTTTCGAAACATTTAAAGTTGTTACTTGCTGTTTTTGGCTTTCGGTTAGGGTGATGTCTCATTCCCCTAATCGTTAGCTTTTCGCTTTCATCAACTTCTAATGTTAGTGCTTTGGTTTCTAACCTAAGTTTCTTAAAGCAGGATGGCTGGAGGTACTCGTAGCGGCCGTGGTCACCAGCCTGGATTGGATGAGGAGCTTCCGCCTCCTCCGACCATGGCCGAGGTCCTTCTCGGATCGGCGCAACCGCTCGAGGGGCGGGAGGGTCTGCTGGATGTTATTGCGCGCAACACCTCCGCCCTTTCGGTGCCTCGGGATCCGGGCGGGGTGGACATCGATCCGTGGGGGCCTTGCCGAGTTTCTTCGCACTCGGCCCCACGTTCTCGTGTCCGAGGACCCATTGGACGCGAATGTTGTTGCGTCGAGTTGAGCGTAAGCTCGGCGTTGCTCGATGCTGGACCAGACGGGCACTCTTTGCCTCCCATCAGCTTCAGGGGGCAGCACTCTCCTGGTGGGAGAACTTCTTGGCCATGCAGCCCGCCGGCCACACTGTCTCTTGGGATGAGTTCCGGACGGCGTTCCGTCGAGCTCACATCCCTGCCGGCTTGATGAAGCTGAAGAAGAAGGAGTTTCTCGCGCTCAAGCAAGGGCGTAAGTCAGTGATGGAGTACCTGTACGAGTTCAACCACTTGGCTCGTTATGCTCCATCTGAGGTGGCCACTGATGAGGCCAAGCAGGAGAAGTTCATGGAGGGTTTGTGCGAGGAGCGCAAGACAGGCTCTCCATTGTGGACTTTGTCGACTTCGGGCCTTGGTAGACAAGGCCATTGTTGCCGAGCACAAGGCCAAGGCGGCGAGTCCCGCATAGCGCAAGTGGGAGGCCCAAATGTCGCGCACAGCCGGCCTCTCGTCCTCGTGTCGGGCCTACTCCGGGGCCGTTGCGGGCTTCCCTACCACCGAGGCCGCGGCAAAGTTCCTCGCCCTCCGCAGCCGTGCCCGATCACGTGCGCTGCGAACCAGCAGGTGGCCCCGCAATCCGGTGCCGGGGTCACTTGCACCGTGCAACCGAAGGGCATTATGCCAATAGTTGCCCTAACAGATGGAGCGACCCCTCGTCCTAATGGAGGACGCGGGCAGGAGGTGGTTCTTCTCGTGATCGAAGGTTGTCCCGCTACCCAAGGCGTGGGTAGTGGCGCGTCAACCTCATCTCCGCATGGAGGAGGCACAGGAGGCACCGACGCGTCGTGTTGGGTACCCTTCGGTTAACTCTTTCCTGCTCTGATTTTGTTTGATTCAGCGCATCTCATTCATTTGTTTCGAGTCTTTTCTTTGCTGTGGGAGGTCTTCTTTTACTCCATTGTTGGTCCCGCTACTCATTCGCTTTCCCGGTTCGGAGTTGAGAGCCGAGTCCGAGTGTAGGGATGTCCCTGTCGAGATAGAAGGGTAGGATTCTTGGCAAACCTTATCCTCCTTCGATCGGCGAGCTTAGATGTAATCCTAGGCATGGATTGGTTGTCTTAGCACATGGGACAAATTGATTGCGCTAGGAGGCTCATCTACCTCACGATCCTTACGGCGGCGAGCAGCTTCGCGCGGAAAGCTGCAGGATCCGCATCTCTTCGCGCTCGGCGAAGCGACTCTAGATATTAGTGAAGTCGGTGGTATGTGACTTTGTTGATGTCTTCCCGACGACCTTCGAGGATGCCACGATTCGAGACCTCGAGTTTGTCATTGAGTTGGTTCCTGCATCGCCCCAATTTCAAAGAGGCCTTACGAATGGACCCGATTGAGTTGGTGGAGTTGAAGAAGCAACTAGGTGAGCTTCAAGAGAAGGGTTTCATCCGCCTAGCTCATCTCCTTGGGGATGCTCGGCAATCTTTGTCGAAAAAGGACAAGGCGCTGCGCATGTGCGTTGATTACCGTCCACTTAATGAAGTAGCGGTAAAGAACAAGTACCCTTTGCCCGTATCGATGACCTCTTCGATCAATTAACTGGAGCTCGCGTTTTCTCAAGATTGATCGAGAGTGGGATATCATCGAGTTCGGATTCGACACGAGGATATTCAAGACGCTTTTTCTACTCGTTATGGCTTGTACGAGTATACCGTCATGTCATTCGACAACCAATGCTCGGCCTTGTTCATGAACCTCATGAATTCGGTGTTCATGGAGTATTTGGATAGGTTCGTTGTGGTCTTCATCGATGATATCCTTATCTACTCCAAGAGCGATGAAGAACACACCGAGCATTTGAGGCTTGTGTTGGGCAAGCCGTGAGCACCAAGCGTATGCGAAGTTCAGCAAGTGTGCGTTACGGTTGAAGGAAGTAGCCTTCTTAGGCCATATTCTTTCGGCAGAGGTGTAGCTGTGGATCCTAGCAAGATCGGCGACGTGCTTTCTCGAGTCGACCTACCGGTCACCGAAGTTGAGTTTTCTTGGTTTAGCGGGATATTATCGTCGCTTTATCGAGAACTTCTCCAAGATAGCGGCCGGCGACGGAGTTGCTCAAGAAGGACAAGAAGTTCTCGTGGTCCGCTGATTGCGAGAAAGTTTCAAGCGCTTAGAAGCGATTGACCACCGCTCCGTTCTTGTTCTCCCGATGTCGTCGAAGCTTCGATATCTTTTGTGGCGCTTCTCGTCGAGGCCTCGGTTGTGTCCTTATGCAAGAAGGCAAGATAGTGGCCTATGCATCAAGGCAATTGAGACCTCATGAACTCAACTATCCTACCCATGACTTGGAGTTGGCGGTTGTGATCCATGCACTTAAGATTTGGCGACATTACCTAATCGGTGTCGTTGTGAAGTGTATTCGGATCACAAAAGCTTAAAGTATTTGTTCACCCAACCAGATCTGAACCTCGGGCAAAGGAGATGGTTGGAGTTGATCAGGACTATGACATGGGTATTCACTACCATCAGGGCAAGGCTAATGTCGTTGCGAGATGCGCTTAGTCGCAAAGCGCATTGCAATGCATTGTTGCTTCAAGAGCATCGGCCCCTTACGGAGGAGTTCCGTCTCAACTTGGGTTTGGTTGAGCATGGTTCCTCATTGCCTTGGTCATCTGACCAACCTTGGTGGATCGTATCACGTCCGCTCGGCGATCGGATGTTGGAGTGAACCACATCGGGGAAAATGTCGAGAATGGAACGACCAAGTGCTTCTCTGTAGATGAGCTTGGTATTGTGAGGTTCGCAGCGCCTCGTGGTTCCAAAGGACAAGGAGTTGCGGATTTGATCCTCCGCGAAGCCCACGATTCTCCTGTCCATTCATCCGGGGCCACAAAGATGTATCATGATCTCGCCAGAGATTTTGGTGGACCGGATGAAGAGGGAATCGCAAGGTTCGTTGCGAATGCGGCGTGTGCCGTCGTGTCAAGGCCGAGCATCGGCGCCCGGTGGATTGCTTGACCCTTGCCCATTCGGAGTGGAAGTGGGATTGGTCGGGATGGATTTTATCACCGGCCTACCCAGTCACCGAGGGGCAATGATGCCATTTGGGTCATCATTGACCGCTGTTGAAAGTGGCACACTTTCTTCCGTCAAGACCAAGATTCGCACGGTCACCTTGCGGAGCTCTATATCGCCGGATCGTGAGCTTGCATGGGGTACGAAGGCGATCGTTTCGATCGTGGTTCCATCTTCACTTCGATTCGGCATAGCTTGCAGAAGCTATGGGAACTCGTCTTTCTTCAAAGACAAGATATCACCCCCAAGCGGATGGTGGACGAGAGGGTCAACCAAGTTTTGGAGGACATCTTTGCGAGCTTGTGTCCTTTCCTATGGGAAGCATTGGGAGAAGTGTTTGCCATTCGCGAGTTTTCTTATAACAACGGTTTCAAGCGGTCTCGGCATGGCACCATTTGAGGCCTTATACGGGAAAAAGTGTAGAACCCGTTGAACTGGTGCGAGACCGGTGAAAGACCTTTCTTTGGCGGACTCGATTAATGAGGCCGAGGTCGAGTCGACTCATTCGTGATCGCCACGCACGCGGCTCAATCTAGGCAAAGAGCTATGCGGATCGCCGTCGTCGTGAGTTGAGCTTTGAGCCCAATGACCGTTTATCTCAAGGTTTCTCCTCGAAGGGTCACGGCGTTTTGGTGTCAAGGGCAAATTGGCTCCTCGATATGTCGGTCCATACCGTGTTATCGAGAAGAAGGAGCCGTTGCCTACAAGTTGGAGTTACTGCTGCACTTGCGGGGTACATGATGTGTTCCATGTGTCCCGGCTAAAGAAGTGCCTCCGTGTTCCAACCGGCGAAACTCCGTTGGAAACTCTTGATGTTCGGGAAGATTTGACCTATCGCGAGCACCTGTTCGCATCCTCAAGAGGTGAGCGAAGAACGAGGAACAAGACCATCAAGTTCCTCAAAGTTCAGTGGTCAAACCATTCTGAGGATGAGGCTACTTGGGAGCGAGAAGATCGTCTTCGTGCAGACTACCCCTCTTTCTTTTCCGAGTGAACCAAATCTCGGGACGAGATTTTTGTAAGGGGGGGAGGTTTGTAACATCCCCATTTTGGCTTGTGTTTCAAATGTAATAAAATGAGGGTAAATTAAAACTTTTCCTTCATCCTTTTACTCTTGAAACTTTTCTGAAATTCTTGTAAAGGAATTTTGAGAAATTCAAAATCAAAAGCCTCAATTATCAAGTCAACAACCTCCTTGGTCAAATCTTTTGTCAAACCCTTGGAAATAGTTTTCCCTGGTTCTAGGGTGGCTTGGTAACACCTCTGAATTATTTCATAATTTTTGGAAATTAATTGAAATATTTTAGAGGCAAGTCAAACCTTGGTCAAACCTCTGTCTTAACCTTCTGAAATTTTGAGAAAATCCCAGTGCACAAAAACCTCTGGAAATTTTAGGAAGGTTAATCCTTAAGTCAGAAGCTCCAGTTAAAGTTTCATAAATTTTGGAGTTGATTTGATGCCTCAATTAAATCCCAAAGTTCCAGGTTTAAAAATCAAACCTTAAGCGGGTTGTCTTGTTCATTGGACTCGAGTCGGGCTCGGGCTCGAGTCACTTGACTCGGCGAGCCAACTAATCGCACCTTGCGCGGTCGGCCGGCGCGCGTCATCAGCCGTTAGATCTCCATCGGACGGCTCTCATTCGTGTAGGCATTCGGACAACTCCGGTTGCCATGTGATTCTCAGCCGTTGGATTCTGATCCAACCGTCACGAGACCGTACCGGTTCACTTCAGTCTTTACAATTAGCGATCGCATCGTGGCCGTTCAAATCTCATCCGGCGGCCAGCATCTAATGGGGTTGGGCTCGACCCACTAAAACACTTTGGACTCGAGCCGCTTTGTGCCGCTGACTGGTGGGCCCGCTCGCGTCGCTGGTCATCTTCCTCCTTCCGCCGCGCGCGTGCGTGCCTGTACGCCATGGCAGTGAGAGGGAGGGGGTGCCTTGTCACCTCCTTGAGCCCTTTAAACGGCTCCCTCTGCAGCGCATTAAATGCACGTCAGTGCACCGCCCTCAGAGTCGTCGAGCTTACCTGCTCCCGTCGCTCCGAGCGACCGCACGCTGCTGTGGACCGAAGACCATCCCGGAGCGTGTGCGCGCTGCTCTCTTCGTTCCCTCGGCTACTTAAGCCCCTCAAGACCTTCAGTAGTTTTCTTTACACCCCCCTTGAGCTCCAGCTCGCACTCTCTTTGCTTGCTTGAGCCCAAATCTCCAGAACCCTTTCGGCCGCCATTGTTGAGCTGGGAGCTCCTCGGTGCAACCCGCGCCCAAAGTGGCTTTTCTTCCCTTCTTCTTGCTTCGGTTTGTGTCCCTTACTTCTTGAGCAAAACCCTAACTTAATTGTAGTTTGCTTTCACAGAGCAGCTCAATTTGGGAATTGCTACAAACCGAATCACCCCCTTCTTCCTCCTCTCCGGTAAGGAGCTTCTTTTTCTAATTCCTTGCTCATGTGGCATCTCTGAGCTATTATGAAGGTGTTGTGATGACCCGGTCTCCCCCATTTTGCTCAGGCCGTCATCTCCACTTTTTCTTCTTGGTCTGCCGCTCTTCGTCGCCGGAGTCGCTCCGACCTCCTCGGCACCTCCGCACCTCGGGTAGCCTTCTAGTAGTCCCTAGAAGTCGTGGCATCCGCTACGGGATTGCGGAGCTTTGAGCGTTCGCATTTCGCCGTTTGGTCACCGGCGCTCACCGCCGACTCACCGCCGTTCTGGGCCACCACCGACGGTGTGGATGGTCCCGGTGTGTGCGTTATGCTATTGCGGTTCCATTTTGGCACTTAGTTTCCACCGCCGTGCCTTGGGTCGCCGGCGACAAGCCGGAGGGTGCCCTCGGTTTTGTTGTCGACGCGGCGATCTGTGTAATATCGTTCGGACACAGTAATGGCGTTCATTAATGATAATCATTGTTAATCATGGGTTAGTAATCATTAGCTTCTTAAACCCACCTCCTCGCCGCTACGGTGGGCGCGCATTTTAATCCCCGCGCGCTAAACCACGTGTGCGTGGCCCACGATCAGCGACACATGGGCCCGCCATTTTCAAACCCCTCCAATGCGCATGCGTTTGAACCCGTCATGTGACTTGAGTCACGACGGTGGGCCCCTATTGTCGCGAGTCTGTTCAAATCATAAACGGCCCAATCAACCTCACCGTTCGATATTGGATGCGTGGCGGGATCGTAGGAGCAATTGGACTGTCCGAAGGCTCCTCCATCGACCCTTCATCGCTTGATCAACGGTCCAGTTGTGCGAGCAATTGACCGTCAGAAGGTCATAATGATCCGGATCGTTGGAATCAAATCCAACGGTCTTGCGGCGCGCGCATGTTGAATCGGCCGTCGCGCGTAGGCCGTCGGATCTTTAATCGCCCACTTTGAGCCACGCCTTTTCTTTTGGTTGAGGATATAAAATTCCTCGGTGAGCTTTATCTTTCTCTTGAAAAATGTTGTTAAAACTTTAGAAATTCATATCTTTTCATTATAAATCCTTTTGGGTGAATTTAGTAGTATTAATTTTCCTTTAAGCTAGAGATTAATATAGAAATGTTTCTAGGCCCTGTTAAGAACCGAAATGTTGTGAATCGATTTTAGCCTTTTCAAACCTCTAAGTAAATATTCTAAAATGCTATAAAACTTAGAAAATCCATAACTTGTTCTCTGTAAGTCCAAATAGAGCGAACTAAATTTTGTTAATTTCCTTTGGGGATGAACTTTAGTGAAGGACCAGTTTGCTAGTGGTCTTTGCTACTGATATAAATGATGTCCTAGTTTTAGAACTTAGAAAAATCATAACTAAGTCTTTATAACTTCAAATGACCTGAAATTTTATATGGGTTACCACTAAACCAGTAGGTAGCTACCATAAAAATTTCAGCTTCAAGATCTTTCTAGAAAATATTTTTGCTATAGTGCTAATTATGGCCGAAAATAGGTTTTTAGGGAATATCTTTTGCACCACAAATCCAAATTAGGTTTTTCCAGTTTCTATGTCTAGGTATATCCATATTCTACCTTGTGTGTAAATTTCGTCCATTTGGATAATTGTTGCTTGCTTTTTCATTTAAGTGTTGCTCGTCTTATTGGTTGTTTTCGTTCTTTCGCTTAGGATTCGATATTTGCGGTAACCGAGAACGACCCTCGCAACAAATTGAGCAACGACAAGCGAGCAAGCGGTTTGATCATTTCCATTCAATCCCATTACTTTTAAAGTCTAATACTTTGTTTAAACTTTATGTATGCATTGCTATTTGGGTGTTAAATTGATTAGTTAATCCCTAGTTGCATAATCTGTAGGTAAATCAATATCCTCTACTACCTAAGCCTAGGTTATTTGCTGTGATTAGAGTTCGTTGGATGAGCTCTTGTCACTTAGTAGATTTCGAATAAATATTGCTTAGCCATGCCTAGTATCGGTAGTATTGGGCGATCATCGACTTAGTCGGTGATCTTGATCACACAAATACTTATATTATTCCATTATGTCCAACCCTTGTGTTTTATTGATTTACAAATCAAAAACTGAAAACAAAACTATGTCTTGACTTGGGCACAATGGTATGTTGATGTGATCGGTTGGGTGTGTGGAATGGTGCCTAAGTCCCTAAGGACCGAGTTACTTGTGCCATTGATCCAAGCAATTATTGCGTGCTAACCACACGAGGGGGATATGGAACCTCTCTTGACTAAGTACTTTGGGAGGTGTTAATTATGAGCTGGTCGGTGGGTGTGTTCCTATGTGTGTGTGTTTGTGGTGTTGGAGGGGAGCATTAGCAGACCGGTTAGGCTGTTTAATGTGTCTTTCTCCCGTGGGTTGCGGCTCTTAATTAGCATCGTCCATTGGAAAGCGTCTTGTTAGACTTAGCCATGCACGCATACCAAAGGAAGTGTGCTAACCGTGGTGGTGGAAAGGCGGTCTATCGTGTGGGTACATTGGTACACCCTGCAGGTTAAAACTATTCGAATAGCCTCGCCCTAGGTTATGGACACGCTTGGTTATTTCCCACAAGAACTAGACTACAACCTTTTAAAAACTTAAACTTGACATGGGTGGTATGAAGGGTTACTTCATGCTATTGTTGTGGTGACTATGGGTTAGTCACTTCTAGGTTGGTGTTGTTCTCTATCTATGTTATTATTGTCTCTCTTTTATTTGAACAATAAAGTTAATTGCAAACTTGCTTTGAATCTACTACCTTATTGCAAATGAAAACTTGCTTTATCTGAAAATAAGTCGAGCCTCATCCACTTAAATAAAGCTTGCATGTAGTTAATTATAGTTCGTTATCTCACACGTCGGTCTTGCAGTACAAAAACAATTTTTGTACTCATCCGCTTTGCTTAATATTAATTGTTGCAGAGGAAGAAGGTGAGCCCCAAGGGCCTCACTTTTGTGAGTGTGTTCTTGTATTTGGGACGATTAGCTTGGCGGTCGGTTGGTTGCCTTGTGGGTAAAGGCACACCGATTGGCTTTTGTTTATCGCCATCTTATGGCCATTTTGCTTCCATTGTTTAAATTATTTACTTATGTGTCTTTTGGCAGGTTGGCCTCTCTTTTGTAATAACTCTCTTTATATTATCTATGTCTTTCGGTTGTTGCTTTGCTTGGCTCTATGTGTATGAATGGAATTGATGCGAGGATTTTGTAACGGGTATGTATCTTGCATTTAGGAAGTATACATATCTCGAGGCTTAGTTTATTTGATTTGTCCGTTAGGACCAAGTGGATGGTTAAACAGTACAAGCCGAATAAACCGGGTCCTCACAGATCCTTTGTCGACCACGATGCGGCGCCTCTAAAGCTCAAGAATCGTCGACCGTTCGATCAGAGATGGACGGCTGCGATGGAAATAGGCATTAAGGTAAAATAATCGGCACCATTTAATATGGGCCATGCGATCTCAAATGAAGGATAGAGATTAAAAGGGGCTCCACGGGATTTCGGGGGTTCACATTCAAAGAGGGACGTTGGATTGAAATCCAACGGTCAACCTAAAAGAATGCACGTCACTCATAAATGAGATGACGCAGTGCCGTCCGATTGATTTTCTACGATCGGGATTGAGAGAATAGCCGGATGGTCCGAATGCATACCAAATATGGGCCCTACGATTAAAATCCAACGGTACATGGAATTTGGACCTTAAAAGCCCGCGGTCAAAAAGGAGCACCGTGGGATTTAGATCTAAAGGCCCACGATGGATGTGCACCTTTATGTTCAAATCAAAAAGGGTTGTGCTGTTGGATCTAAGATGGACGGTGGAGATCGAAAAGGGATCCGGATGGTCCGGTTGTTCTCGCGTCCCTGGGTCGCTTGATCGAGATCCAACGATGAAGATCGCGGCGCATACGTGGACAGCCCAGGTGACGTTGCGACCACGCCCGTTCGATTGGAGATCAACGGCTCACGGCACATGATGGATTTGGGCTCGCGCCCGAGCGTGGATCGAGCCGGACCGCTTTGCAGTGGTTGGACCCAACCTTATGGGTTCGAGTCGCTACAGTGCTAGGGTTTAGGTTTAGACTGGAAGGTTGACCAAATTCTAAATTCAAATTTGGAAAGTTTGACTGGGCTTTAAAAATAGCAAATAAATTTGTAAAATCATGAAATTTTGCTAGGAGGCTACTGGGATGATATCTTCCCCAAATAAATTTTGAAAACCACTATTTAACTTTATAAAATATATAAATAATTAACTTAACCCGAATAGGTTTATTTAAAGCCAAGTATTTTTCTCCAAGTCAAGATAATTTCTAAAAATTTAACAAAAAATATTTTTAGCCGAGATAATTGATCTAGGTTTTAATGAAAATATTTCCCAGTCAAAATACAAGCATTGGCTTGTATTCCCTTTGAACTTTAGGAAGGGTTTTGGATTTTTGGCTAGAAAGGGAAAGTTTTTATTTGCAACATAATGCCCAATCTGTAAACATGAACAGTGATGCTATGAACAGCACCTCATTACTGTTCAGAAAATATTTTATTACTGTTCATAAAGTTGGGGCTGTTACAAATTGTGAGGACCCGGAATATTTAACTAGTAACACTTAACCCCCAAATGGTTCTAGCATTACTAATTAAACATTCTAAGTCTCGATGGACATATGCTTCCCAGAATTGTAGCATATGCACATCATCACAAAATTACACATCATTTCCATACAACATACATCACTAAGTTCATCAACGACATACATAAAGTAAAGTTATTACAAAAGAGCCGACCGGCCAAATAGAACAATAAACAAGAATGACAGCGGAAGCAAAAGGTGCCATAAGATGGCTAGAACAAAAGTCGACCGGTTAGCCATACCACCCACAAGGCAACCGATCGGGCCGCCAAGCTAGACGCCTCGCAAGCTACCATAGCACAACTCACAGAAGTGAGGCCCCTCAAGCTCACCTTCTTCCTCTGCAACAATTATATTTATGCAAGATAACTGAGTACACAAGGTACTCGCAAGAATGACGTGTGGAATAGCATACCTATTCATAAACTACATGCAAGCTTATTTAGGTGGAGGTTGTATGTCTCATTTTGCATAAAGCCAACTTTATTTGCAATAATGTAATACATTTAAAAGCAAGTTTGCAAATCTGTTTTGTTGTCAAGATAACAGCGAAATAAAGATACATACAAGTAACCACCTGGAAGTGACTATCCCAATAGTCACCACAACATAGCACGAATCCCCGATTCGTACCACCCATTAGGTTTTAATTAAAAGGTTGTAGTCTAGTTCTCACGGGGCATATCCGAGCGTGTCCATAACCTAGGACGAGGCTATTCGAATAGTTTTAACCCTGCAGGGGTGTACCAATGTACCCACACTTCAGACCGCCTTCAAGCCCAAAAGCACACTTCCAAAGGTATGCCGGCACGACTAAGTCCTACGAGACATTTCCAATCTTGTGCATTAACTACGACCCGCTCGTATGGATAGAAACCCATACGCTTACATTGCAAGCCGAAAGACAACCAGACATCACAGGGGAAGCCTTTCGGACACTACAATGCTCCCAACACCATCCCTCCTGCGACTCCCTGCGACCCGAAGCCAATACACTCCAAAGTACTAAGTCAAGAGAGGTCCCATACCTCTCGTGGTTATACGCAAGAATGCTCGATCTGGTGGCGCAAGTAACTCGGTCCTTAATGACCGGGCACCATTCGATCACACCGAAGCACACCAATCATACCATTGTGCCCAAGTCTAAATTATTTTTGTTTTCAGTTTTAGTTTTCATAAGTAGACATGGCACAAGGCTGAAATCATAAATCATAATAAGTTTTTTTATGTGATCAAGGTTATCGACAAGTCGATAACCGCCCATTTCTACCGGAAGCTAAGCATGGCTAAGCAATCAATTCGCATCTACTAATTGACAAGAGCTCATCCACGAGCTCTAATCACAGCAATAACCTAGGCTCATGGTAGTATAGCATAATCATTTTTCTAAGGAAATGCATCTACTAGGTAAACTAACGACAATAGTTTAACACAAAGTAGCAATGCATACATAGGAGTTGCAAACAACATAAATACTTGAAAATACTGCGATTAACATGGTCAAACTGCTTGCCTTGCGGGGATTGGTCTTGTTGCAGAGGGGAGTGCTCAGGTTCAAAGTTTTCTTCGGAACCTAATGTGAAAAGGCGATAAAAACCGATAAGAACAAAGAACACCAAAAGGAAATCAGCAGCAAAGAACATCCAAATCCCATTAAATTTCTACAGCAGCTAGGGGTTGATTTTAGACAATTTTAGAAACAAGAATCACTTCATTAGGACTTAACATGAAAAAGTTATGGCTAAACTAAGTTCTCTCAACCTGAAAATCCTAATTAAATTAATTAAGGCTACTGTTCATGGCAAAAATTTGTAGAATAATCTGGAGTCTGAAATTTTTATGGTAGGTAGGTAATAGTATCCTAATAACAGCAAAACTGAGTTTGCACAATTTGGAGTTATAATGAATTAGTTATGCACAATTTGCATATGTCGTTTCTTAGGAATATGAATAAAGACAAGGGCTAGTTCATATTAAAGCATGTCTACGGACAAATTTTACCAAGTTGAGTTTGCTCTGCGGGGATTTACAGAGAAGAAGTTATGTATTTTACACATTTTCAATGAATTTCTAGACCACCTTATATATTAAACAAGCTAATGCAGTTTAAATCATTTTCTGCTACATAACAGTGCCCAAATTCATTCTCAAAATAAAGTTCATTCTATAACAGAGCTACAGCAACTAGAATCATTCAAAAAGGAGTTAATATGACCAAGTTATGCACCTTTGAAATTTGAAACATTAAAAGACTTAGAAAATTCGAGCTCTCGGGAGGTCCAAACGAACTCAAGGAAAAGGAGAGGTCGTGGGCCGTCGATCCTTCATCGCACGGCCACGGACCTCGAAGCACAGCGCACAAAAGACCTCCTCCCGCATTGGGAAGTGCGGACCGTTGAGATCGATCCAACGGCCACGACGATACATGCACAAAGGCACACGCAAAGGAGGTCCTTGCGCTCAGAGGTCGTGGACCGTCGAGATCAAGATCCGCGATCCCGAGCACTAGGGAGGTCTAAGGCTAATCCTACGGAGGAGGTTTGGGCGGCTAAGATCTCACAGAGGAGGTCTTCAACGGTCTAGATCTCCAGAGGGAGGTCTTTAACGGACGCGATCAATCGAGGGAGGTCCTGGGCGGTCAATATCAAACGAGGGAGGTCCTAAACGGTTGGGATTTAACCGAGGAGGTCTTGGATGGACAAGATCTACTCAGGGAGGTCCTATGCGATTGGGCTTTAGCGGGAGGAGATCTGGGCGGCTCAGATTAGACCTAGGAGGTCTGAATGGCCCGATCGGCGGAGGAGGTCACGAGACTAAGGATTTTACAAAGGAGATCTAACACTCAGATCTAAATCTGAGGAGGTCATGAACGGCTAGGATTGAGCCTAAGAGGTCCTGAGCGGGGTTTTCTTTGTAAAAGACTAGGGGTGACTTTTTACCAAGAGGACCCCGAGGGTGGTCTAAGGGTGGTCTTTGCAAAATGACCAGGGGAGGTCTTTTTGCAAAGAGGACCTCGGTGGAGGTCCAGGGGTGGTCTTTAACAAAGAGGACCTCAAGGAGGTCTTTTGCAAAGAGGACCCCAAGGCGAAGGGTGATGCTAACGGCTGGGATTTAACCTACGGTGGTCTTA
Source organism: Ampelocalamus luodianensis (assembly GCA_036346255.1). NCBI lineage: Eukaryota > Viridiplantae > Streptophyta > Magnoliopsida > Poales > Poaceae > Ampelocalamus > Ampelocalamus luodianensis. Next base: position 65,398,746 of record CM070620.1, on the reverse strand, counting down.
AACAGCCAGGATTTCAGCGGGGAGGTCCTGGCACTAAGAAAATACACGGAAAACCCTCTACGGTACAGATCTACTAGAAGGTGATCTTAGACGGCTGAGATCAAACTAGGGGGAGGTCCAGGGGCTTAAGTTTTTCGGAAAGGAGCCAAAGGCTCGGATCTAACCCGGGGTGGTCTTGGGCGGCCACGATTTACCCAAGGAGGTCCTAGGACTTAGCGGCGCGCACGCGTTTTGCCGGCAAGACAACAATAAAGAGCGACCTCGGACAACATTAATGCTAATCATAAAACCATGATTCCTGTCCGAGTACAACACGGCAAAACACGAGTTTGGCTTTCAGTTCACCGCCGGCGATGGGGACCTCGCCGGCGCCGACCAAGGGCATCGATAAACCCACAACAGTGCCGCGGACCTAGCGGAGATACTGACGCGGCGGACGACCTCGAGCATTGCGGCGGAGATAGGCTAGGAGTCCAAGTTTTCGGAAAAACCGAAAACAAGAAAAGGCTTGATACGACCTAACTTGACAAGTGCTCGAGCTCTAGGAGACTAGAATGAACTTACCAGGGCCAAGATGAGGTGCTGGGGAGCTCGGAGGAGAGGAGGAAGCGAAGGGGCGCTCGGTGGCCAGGGGACTTCAGCGGAGGCGAAGAAGAAGGTGATACCGACCACAAAAGCTCTCCGACTTGCTCACCTGTGATGATTAACCACAAGAGTTAGAGAGGGCTTAAGGTGATCAAGATGACAAATTGACAAGCTAAGAACTACGATGGGACCACTTTGGAGCTCGAGGCCTTCAAAGAGCTCCAAAGCCGACAATGGTGGCGAGAGAGGTGGTGTTCTTAGGTGTTTGAGTTTGGGAACCAGCTCAGCGAGGAGCTCAAGCACCACAAAGAGCGGAGAAGGAAAGGGAGAAGGGAGGTCTCAGGCTATTCATAGCCTGGGAGCTTGGTAAGGGTGTGGGCAAGGTCTACTGTGAACAAAGTCCATGTCCTGCTATGGACATGCTCGATTTGACAAGGCAAAAAGGATGACTTCTTTTAGGGCAAAGTCACTGACACATTTAATGCCTGGCGGAAAGAGACGTTGGGAAGGACCAAAAGGTGACAGGCCACTGCTCCAACTGCTCTGACCCTGACACACACGCACGGGTGCGTGAAAATCATGACGACCGGACCTCGGGAGGTCGAGGAAGAAGAAAACGAGGCGAGGAGGTCTGGGCGTCCACGATGCACTCGGGGTGGTCTGGGCGTCCCAGATCACCCGAGGTGGGGAGGTCTTAACGGCTAGGAGGTCCAGGGGAGATCGGGAGCATAGGATGGAGATCCAACGGCCAGCGCACGCGCGGACGAGATTGAGCCGAGGAGGTCTCAGAGCTGGCCCAACCGAGCCCGGCAGATCGAGCTCGACTCGGTGCAGTCGGACTCGAGATCTAGGGTTCCAGAACCTAAACCTCAATAGGAGTTGACCTTTGGAGACTTAAATAGAGTAGCAATTCAACTTCAAAAATCATGAGATTTTTGTAGAAGCTTGCTGGATGAGCTATTTACCTTGAATAAAATTTGTAGAGGCTTTGGCGTTGTGGATTTTCCTCCACAAATCTTAACAAGGTCTTTGGTCAAGGTTTGACCAGAATTTAATTGGGTTTGACTGACCTCTAAAAATATTCAAACAATTTCTACAAGTTGTGAAATTTTTCAGAGGGGTTACACATGAACCCAAGAATTTAGGAAAATTATTCCCAGGAGATCATCACAAGATGGAACAAGAATGTTTTTGAAGGATTGAGATTTGGATAAAAAGACTTGCAACTTTGTATTTCCATATGTTCTTTACAACAAATGCTCAAGGCATATAGGAAACACAAGATGTAAGAAAAGTTTTTAATTTCTCCTCATTTTCTTACATTTGAAACACAAGTCTAAAACTTGGGATGTTACAACTCTCCCCCCCTTACAAGAATCTCGACCCGAGATTCCGTTTACTCGGAGAAGAAGGATGGATAATCTGCACGATGGCGATCTTCTTGCTCCCAAGTTGCTTCATTTTCAGAATGGTTTGACCACTGAACTTTAAGGAACTTAATGACACGGTTCCTTGTTCTTCGTTCATATTCCTCAAGAATACGAACAGGATGCTCGCGGTAGGTCAAATTCTCTTGTACATCGAGAACCTCCAACGGAGTTTCCTTAGTCGGGACACGGAGGCACTTCTTCAGGTGTGACACATGGAACACATCATGCACACCCTCAAGCGTAGCTGGCAGCTCCAACCTGTATGCCACAGCCCCAACTCTCTCGATGATGCGATAAGGCCCAACATAGCGAGGAGCCAACTTGCCTTGGACGCCAAAACGCTGATGGCCCTTCAAGGGTGAGACTTTGAGATACACACAGTCATTGGGCTCAAAGCTCAACTCACGGCGACGGCGATCTGCATAGCTCTTCTGCCTGGACTGGGCCGTGCGCAGATGCTCGCGAATCAACTGAACTTGACTTTCGGCCTCATTGATCGAATCTGGGCCGAAAACTGCCGCTCACCAGTTTCTGACCAGTTTAATGGGGTTCTACATCTCTTCCCATACAAAGCCTCAAATGGTGCCATGCCAAGACTGGCCTGATAGCTGTTGTTGTAGGAGAACTCAGCAAATGGTAGGCCCTTCTCCCACTTCTTCCCATAGGAAAGAACACAAGCACGGAGCATATCTTCCAACACTTGGTTGACTCACTCCGTCTGGCCATTAGTGTGAGGATGGTAAGCTGAACTGAAAGTAAGACGGGTGCCCATAGCCTCTTGCAATTTATGCCAGAAACGATAGGTGAAAAGAGAACCACGATCTGACACAATCGTTCGTGGCACACCATGCAGGTTCACAATGCGGGATATATACAAGTCTGCCAACTGACTCACATCAATCTTTGCCCGCACTGGAAGAAAATGGGCCACCTTCGTCAACCGATCAATGATGACCCACAAGGCATCCTTCCCAGAAGAAGTACGGGGCAACCCGGTGATGAAGTCCATGCCAACGGAATCCCACTTCCACTCTGGCACTGGCAAAGGCTGAAGAAGGCCTGCTGGACGCTGATGCTCGGCCTTCACATGATAGCATACGTCGCACTCAGCAACGAACTTAGCAATCTCACGCTTCATACGGGTCCACCAGAATCTCTGACGAAGGTCTTGATACATCTTGGTAGCCCCGGGATGGATGGATAAAGGAGAATCATGGGCTTCGCGGAGAATCAAATCCCGCAACTCTATGACCTTAGGAACCACAAGACGCTGCCCAAACCATACAACGCCATGCTCATCCTCTGAAAAGCACTTGGCTATACCATCCTTGATGTTCTGCTTGATTTGGCTCACACCAACATCTGCCTGCTGTGTCGCCTTGATTTGGTCCACCAAGGTTGGCTGCACAACCAAGGTAGCAAGAGAACCGTGCTCGATCAAACCCAAATTGAGGCGCTGAAATTCTGAGATGAGGGTAGGCTGCTGCTCTTGGAGCATCAACATGTTGCAATACACCTTCCGACTGAGTGCATCCGCAACGACATTGGCCTTGCCCGGATGATACTGAATGCCCATATCATCATCTTTGATCAACTCCAACCATCTTCTTTGCCTGAGGTTCAGATCTGGCTGGGTGAACAAGTACTTCAAGCTGTTGTGGTCAGAATACACCTCACAGCGGTTACCAATCAGATAATGCCACCAAATCTTGAGTGCATGAATCACAGCAGCTAATCCCAAGTCATGAGTAGGATAGTTGAGTTCATGAGGCCTCAACTGCCGCGATGCATAGGCCACTACCTTGCCCTCCTGCATAAGAACACAACCAAGACCCTGACGAGAAGCATCACAATAGATATCAAAACTCTTGTGAATATCAGGGAGAACAAGCACTGGGGCTAAGGTCAACCGCTTCTTGAGTTCCTGAAAACTCACATCACAAGCAGTGGACCACTCAAACTTCTTGTCTTTCTTGAGCAATTCGGTCATAGGCTTCGCAATCTTGGAGAAATTCTCGATAAAGTGGCGATAGTAGCCAGCCAAACCAAGAAAACTCCGCACATCGGTGACCGACTTGGGTTGACCCCAAGATAGAACATCACTGACCTTACTAGGATCTACAGCCACACCTCCTGCTGAAAGAACATGGCCCAAGAATGCCACTTCCTTCAACCAGAACTCGCACTTGCTGAACTTTGCATACAGCTGGTGCTCGCGCAGCTTGCCCAACACAAGCTTAAGATGCTCAGCATGCTCTTCTTCACTCTTGGAGTAGATAAGGATATCATCGATGAATACCACCACAAACCTATCCAAATACTCCATGAATACCGAGTTCATAAGGTTCATGAATAAAGTAGGAGCATTAGTCAAACCAAAAGACATGACGGTGTACTTAACGAGTAGCAAAAGCCGTCTTAGGGATATCCTCGGCCCTGATCCTGACTTGATGATAGCCCAACCTCAAGTTAATCTTGGAAAAGACTCGAGCTCCGGTCAACTGATCGAAAAGATCATCAATACGGGGCAAATGATACTTGTTCTTTACCGTCACTTCATTAAGCGGACGGTAATCAACACACATGCGCAAGGTCTTGTCCTTCTTCTTCACAAAGATAACTGGACAACCCCAAGGAGATGACCTAGGACGAATGAAACCCTTCTCTTGCAGCTCACCTAGTTGCTTCTTGAGCTCCTCCAACTCATTAGGAGGCATGCGATTCGGCCTCTTTGAAATAGGGGCGATGCAGGGCAGACAACTCTATCACGAACTCTGTGTCTCGAACAGCGGGCATCCTGCAAGTCTTGGGAAAGACATCCACAAACTCACATCTGTGGGAACATCCTGGATCTCCATGGCGGGCTTCGCTTCAAGTGCACAAAGAAGGGGCTCTATAGCTGCGGTGAAAACCCAACCTGTTCACCTGAAGGGCTGGTGAGGTAGAGAATCTTCCTGGCACAATCGATTTGCCCCAAGTGTTGGGACAACCAATCCATGCCAAGAATCACATCCAAGCGCGCCGAATCGAGTAGGATAAGACTCGCCAAGAATCCCCTCCTTCGATGTGGATAGGAACGCGTCAAGCACACTTGGTCGACTCTCATTTCCGAACTCGGAAGCGAATAGCGATGGGGTCCACAAAGGAACACAGTGGAGACCACTATCAATAGCAAACGACCTCGAAATAAAATAATGCGAAGCTCTAGAGTCAAATAAAGCGTAGCGGGGCGTAAATTAACAAGAAGCGTACCCAACACCACGTCGGGCGCCTCTGTGCCTCCTCGGTAGAGATATGGTTGACTCGGCGCTCCCAAGCCCGGGCCTTCAGTGCGGTGGGTGACCACTCCCTTGCCGTGTCCTCCATTGGGGCGGGCGCTCGATCTTCTTAGGGCAACTACTCGCGTAGTGGCCCTTGTTGTGGCTTGAGAAGCGGTGGCGTCGGCGCGGGGTTGCGAGGAACAACTCGCTGCTGGTCGCGGCGCACGTGGTCGAGTCACGACCGAGGAGGGCGGGAGGCGGTGCGAAGGCCTCGGCGATGGTGAAGCCAAGAATGGGCCTGAGTGCGAGCCCAACTCGGGGGACGAACGAGGCCGGCTGTGCGGCCGTTGGGCCTCCCACTTGTGCTTGCGGGACTGCGCCCGCGCTCTCTCCTTGTGCTCGCGGCGATGGCCTTGTCCACCAAGGTGCGGAAGTCGAAGTCCACAATAGAGAGCTTGTCACAAGCTCCTCGAGACAAGCCCTCCATAAACTTCTCTGCTTGGCCTCATCGGTGGCCACCTCGGCGAGAGCGTACCTCGCGAGATGGTTGAACTCGTGGAGGTACCCGATCACGCATTTGCGCCCTATTTGGCGCAAGGAACTCCTTCTTCTTGACTTCATCGGGCGGCGGGGACATGGGCCCGACGGAAAGCCGACTGAACTCCTCGCTGCGAGACCACGTGTCCCGCGGTGCATGGCGAGAAGTTCTCCCACCATGAGAGTCTGCACCCTCCAAGCGATGGGATGCGAAAGTGCCCGCCTCCGCTCCCGGCGCGAGCAACGTTGAGCTTCCGCTCAACGGGCGCAGTTGTCGTCTGCGTCCAAGGATCTTGGTGGGAGAAGGTAGGAGGCTGCGTGCGAAGGAACTCCGCAAGTCCCCCACGAGACTGGTGACCACCTCCAGATCCAGAGGCACCAGAGGGAGTGGAGGTGTTCCTTGCGATAACCTCCAACACCCTACGGTCCTCCGAACTATTGCGTTCGATCTGCATGAGGACCTCCGCCATGGTCAGAGGAGGGGGAAGCTCCTCATCGGGACTACCCGGCTGGTTCCGACCACTACGTGTCCCTCCAGCCATCCTGTTTCACTAAGACAAGTTAGTTACAAACCCAAGATCAAAAGGCAAAGAGATCCAAACTCAATTAAAATGACCAAGGAACAACCATAAGAAGGCATAAGATCATAGGTCACCAAATCAACTTCCTGAAACGAATAACCCGTATGGAAAGAACGAGTAACCGCTTAGGAAGGCAAAATTTCAGAACTTAACCCTACTCTAAACAGCCCAAAAACCGAGGTATAATTACCTAATAGAGCATGAGGTACTTAGCTAACCCATATCACTTCTTACCCTTTTATTCCCACAAGTTTTAATTGAATTAACCTCTCATTATCAGCACTATATACAAATTACAAGCTAGCTGTCCAATTCTGCCCTTTGGCCGAAATTTGAGGCTGCAGGAGCTCCTACTCTTCACTCCAACCAGCCAACACTTCAATTTACAACACTCATGGTTCTCCCAAAATAAAACTTAATCGATAAATAGCTAGCTTTTGAAAGGAAGAGAGGAACAACTTTTCCAAAACTTGATCAAGAGTAAGGTGAGATGAGCAAGCTAAGACAGGTAAGGAGTAAAATCAGAGAACTTACTTAAGTTTTGTAAACCTTTTGAAAGTAAGTTTTCAAAATATCCTAGAGGCGACCAAGCTAGGGGTTTCTACGGTTAGTATGGCTCTGATACCAACTTTGTGAGGACCCGTGTAACAACCCTAACTTAGGGTTTGTATTTCAAATGTAAATTATGAGGAGGAATAAAAAACTTTTGATGCCTCATGAAATCATTTGAGGTTTCTACAATTTTCCTAGCAATTTCAATTTTTAGAATTTAATTCTTGTGATTGGAAATTGTTGTTATCAATTCTTAGCTTTCAAACTTGTGATCATCCCTAGGAATATTTTTCCTGTCATCTTGATCATCCTATCTACCTCCCTGATTTATTTCACAATTTTAGATTTTATTTGCTAATTCATATGGCCAAGTCAACCTAGTTTGAAATCTGGTCAAACTTCTGTTCAGCAGCTTGTGAATTTTATTGGGAAAAATCTAGTGCATGAAAACCCCTGGAAAAATTTCACAAGGTTGTCCTCTGTCCTAGTAGCTACCATAAAAATTTCTGAAATTTTGGAGCTCTGGAGCTACCTCTAAAATTTCCCAAACCTTCTCTGTCTTTTAAATCAAAACTAAAATCACTGTTCCTCGGGCTCGGACCCAACCTCGGGCTCGAGTCCGACTCGCACCGCTTGGCTCGGTCGAACCAACTAGTTGCACACCGCATGGCGCTCGATGGTGTCACCGTCCGATGCAGATCGAGCGATCCGCGTGCGCGCATGCAACCGACTGTCGAATGCATACATCAATCTCGACCGTCCATCTCGGATCCAACGGTCGGGTGAAAATGGTCGAGTCAAACCACCGGTTTGCGCGCGCGCGACTTCGAGCTCGCGCCATTTTGTTTCGCCGCCGACAAAGCGGGCCCTCTTGTCGGTCGTCACCTACCTTCCGCATGAGTGCTAAGTGCGGCGACATCGCGCATGATCGCCACCTCGCCTCATTGTTCGTCACCGCTTTCCGGTTTTCGCGCGCATCACCTCGGCGCATCTTCGCTGAGAGGCCATGCCTGCGTAGCATTAATCGTCCACCGTTCCTTTCACAAGCTTGTCGGCACCGTTCTTGAGCTCCTCGGTGCGAAAGCGTCGCCTTCGTTTTCCTCCGCCCTCATCCCTACTTAAGCTCACCCAAAGCTCCCTCTTCCTTCTTTAGACACCATTAAGCAATCCCCTATCAACCATTGCTCCTTCTGAGCTCAATTCATAGTTGTGCTCGAGCTTTGGTGCACGACCGTGCCGCCACCGCCGTGTCAACACCACAACCAGTGAAGCTCATCTTCTCCTTTTCGCGTCAGATCGTGTTCCAGACTCCTATCATGTCTTCCCCTCAACTAATTTGAAGTTTTATTCGCAGGGGGCCGTTGAATTTTGGTGTCCCTCTTCTTCGGCCGAAAGTTGGGTCCTTCGTCCTCTTCTCCGGTGAGTTAGTTCCTAGAGCAATTGCTCGCGCTTAGCTTCATCTAGTGCACTCACTCGAGCTACCTCAATCTCTCTTTTCCTCTATTTTTGCTCAGGTTGCTCCTCCTCGGTGACCCTTGATCGCCGCCGTGGCTCGTCGCGGGCCATCTCGGCAACCTCTTGAGCTCCGCGTCATTCCGGTGAGTTCACGGTAACTCGCGATGCCCATGCGCGCTAATTCTTGTTATGCGCCTCTGCAGTGCGGCCGCGCATTATCACCTCCACTGCCGCCGCGCGCGGCTGTCGCGCGCCGCCTCGGTGCTTCTCGGCCAACCCGCGACCACCATCGAGCCGGTGGTCCTCTAGCAACCCATTTTGCCCGTCGCACGACCCGCGCCGCCACTCCTTCACGGTGTCGAATCCGGTCGAGCCTCTCTGTTCTTCCTTGTGCTCCTCGTTCTTTGTTGTGGTGCGATGGGGCCCACCTCTCTGAAGCTTTGTAGTCATTTGCTTATCATGTTTATGATTGTTCATTAGTTCACTTTCATTGCATGATCAAAATTGGGTTTTGGAGGTTTGAAAGCATTTTAGTTCTAGTTCTCTGTTTGTTCCTGTTGTCGTTTTTACATTGTCGATGAACTGAAAATTGGTTTCATGCTTATGCTATTTAGGTCTGTTAGACTTGATAAATTGCTTAAGAAATAGTGTTTAGTAAGGAATTATGTTAGTTAGTGATTCTAGATTTTAAAACCCTTGTTGGCATGAGTGATCTAAGAAGTTGTTATTGGAACTAGTGGTTGTCTCTATACTTATTTTCCTACTTTCTTTGGTGTGGTAAGGCCTTGTAGTGATAGCATCTTGTTATGGTTAACCTTCCAATATGTTGGCATGTTGCTTAGGTGTATTAGTAGCTGAATTTTATTAAAGCCCAAACTTAATTAGAATTTTATGTAGCATCTCATAATTGGATACTTGACTAGTTATGCTTTCAATAGCTTCTTGTAGATTCGTGCTCTCACTGTCAATAGTGGTTTTAGAATAGCTAGCTGTTTTTGATGTGTTAACGGATAATTAAATAATAGATGTGCACACAATCACCATCAAAGTCTGTCAATGTTTAAATCATATAAGAAGAGTGATTTTGTGGTTGCTTTGATAAATAAGTGAGTGGGTCTCTGTAGCGAAGATCTGTCATTCTTTTGTGATAGTCTAGCCTCTGTGTATAAATTGGTGTTTGTGTTTGATTATTTGATTTTTGCCGATGTTATTCGTTCTTATTATTGTTTTGTTCAATCGTTAGGATTCGATATTTGCGGCAACCGAGAACGATCCTCGCAACATATTGAGCAACGGCGAACGGGCAAGCGGTTTGATCATGTTTATCCGGTATTTTAAAGTCTAATATTTTGTTTCAAGCGTATGTATGCATCGCTTAATTTGTGTTAAATTGATTAGTTAAAAGCCGTGTTGCATATCTGTAGACAAAATATTGATCTCTACTACGAGCCTAGGTTATTTCTTTGTGATTAGAGGTATTTGGATGATCTCTTGTCACTTAGTAGATCGAGTCAAATTGCTTAGACATGCTTAGTATCGGTAGAAATGGGCGGTTATCGACTTAGTCGGTAACCTTGATCACACTAAAACTTTCTATAACTTTATATTTCAGCATTTACTGCTATGTTTAATTGCAAAACTAAAAATGAAAACAAAAATGATTTAGACGGGCACAATGGTAAGATTGGTGTGATCTATTGGGTGTGGTGGAAAGGTGCCCGGTCAATTAAGGACCGAACATCTTGTGAGTTTTTGTTATCCGGGCATTTGGCGTGCTAACCACACTAGAGGGTATGGGACCTCTCTTGACCTAGTACTTTGCCGTGTATTGGCTCGGTCGCGAGGAGGTCGCGGGAGGGATGGAGGTGGGAGCATGGTAGTTGTCAGAAAAGCTTTATCTGAGTGGGTAGTTGTCTTTCGGCTTTACCATGTAAGCGTATGGATTTCTATCCATACGAGCGGCTCGTAGTTAATACACAATATTGGAAAAAGTCTCGTAGGACTTAGCTGTGTGTGCATACCTTGGAGCGTGCTTTGGCTTAAAGCGGTGCGAGGTGTGGGTGCGATGGTACACCTGCGAGGTTAAAAACTATTCGAATAGCCTCGTCCTAGGTGATGGACACGCTTGGGTAAGCTTATCGAGAGTTAGACTACAACATTTAAATTAAAACTTGATGGGTGAGTGCGAATGCTGGGATTAGTGCTATGTTGTGGTGACTATTGGGATAGTCACTTCTAGGTGGTTTCTTGTATCTATCTTTATTTATGATTATTTCAACGATGAAAATGAATTGCAAACCTGCCTTCAAAGCTGTATTATATTATTGCAAATAAAAATTGGCTTTATGCAAATGAAACATATGGCCTCCACTAAACAAGCGGCATGTAGCTTATGAATAGGTGCGCTAGTTCACACGTCGGTCTTGCGGTACAAAGACAATCTTTGTACTCGGTGCTTTGCTTAATGTTTTTGTTGCGAGAGGAAGAAGGTGAGCCCCAAGGGCTTCATACGTGAGTTGTGTTGCCGTTTAGTGGGCGACTAGACTTGGCGGTCGGTCGGATGCCTTGTGGGTTGAAGGCACGCGATTGGCTTTGTTTATAGCCATCTTATGGCACTTTTGCTTCATTGTCGTTCTTGTTTATTTGTGTATCTTGGCTGTCGGCCTTTGTGCGTAATAACTCTTCTATTTGTTTATCTTCCGTTTGGTAGTGTAGTGTTTGGACTCTATGTTTGGAATGGAGTTGATGTCTAATTTTATACCGAGGTGTGTATCTTGCTCAGGAAGTATACATATCTCGAGGATCGATTTATTTGATTTGTGATGCTAGGACCGGTGGTTGGTTAAGCATTACAAGTCAAATAAGCTAGAGTCCTCTAAAGTTGGTATCGAGCCATTCGACCGTAGTAACAAGCATAGTCGTCTTTAGGATATTTTGAAAAAGCTTAATTTCAAAGTATAAAAAAAAAGGGTTTATGAAAACCTAGGCAGATTCTCAGATTTTACTCCTTACCTATCTTAGTCTTCTACTCTTATCTTACTCTAATTTGGGTTTAAAACTTGGTTTTCCTCTTTCCTTTCAAAAGATAGTTGCTACCGGTAGAATCAGTCTTTGGGAGAACCATAGAGAATTAGTCTAATTAAAATTTGTGGGGGCATAAGGGTAAGATATGAGTTTGCTAAATGTCTGATTTTTGTCAAATGGTTTTGTAACTTAAAAGTCTTGAGTTTGTTTTGTGCTTTAGTAAGTTATTTGCAGGGGGTTATCGACTTCGTGTTTTCCGGCTATTGTTAACTTGTCTTAGTGAAACAGGATGGTCGGGAGAGCAGCGTGGCGATCAGTGAGTGGTCATGATGAGGAGCTTCCCCTCCTTCGACCATGGTGAGGTGCTCGCTCGGATCGAGCGAAACCGCATGGACAGACACGCGCATCTTGGAGGTTATTGCTAGGAATACCTCCACTCCTGCTGGTGGTGGTGGCCACGGACTCGCGGGACTTGCAGAGTTCCTCCGTCTGCGGCCGTCGACTTCGCCGCTCACGAGGACCCTCTCGATGCGGATGATTGGCTCGCGCATGATTGGCGTAAAGCTCAACATAGCTCGATGTCGAGCACAGGATAAGGCACTCTTCGCGTCCCACCGGCTTGAGGCGCGCACTCTCATGGTGGGAGAACTATCTCGCCATGCGCCCGCGGGTATGCGGTGGCGTGGGAGGAGTTCGATCGACTTTTCGTCGGGCCCACATCCCGGATGGCCCGATGAAGTGAAGAAGAAGGAGTTCCTCGCGCTCAAGCAGAGCGCAAGTGCGTGACGAGTACATGCGAGTTCAATCATCGGCTCGTTATGCTCCAGGAGGTGGCCTCGAGATGAGGCTAGCAGAGAAGTTTATGGATGGCATGCGAGGAGCTGCGGGACAAGCTATCTATTGTGGAATTCCCGACTTTCGGGCCTTGGTAGATAAGGCCATTGTTGCTGAGCATAAGGCAAAGCGGCTGGCGAGTCCATAGCGCAAATGGGAGGCGCATCGGTCTACTCACGCCCGACCTCACTCGTCCTCGGGTGGGGCGGCACGATGGCCGTTCTTTTGCTCCACCCGCCGAGGCCATCTGCGCAGCTCCTCATCCACCGCAGCCGTGGTTCGACCACGCGCGCTGCGATCCAGCACAGAGCGGCCTCCGCAATCCGGCGCCGAGGTTACTTGTTTTATTGCCACAACAAGGGCCATTATGCGAATGCTCGCCCTCGAGTGTTGCAGCAGCCCCTCGCCCTAATGGAGGACGCGGGCGGGAGTGGTCATCCACGACGGAAGATGATCGAAGCCCGGGGTGCAAGCGGTCGAGTTAACCACCTTTGGTGAGGAGGCTCGGAGGCGCGGATGTCGTGATGGGTACACTTCTTGTTAATTCTCGTCCTGCTGCAGTATTATTTGATTCTGGAGCATCGCATTCTTTTATTTCAAGATCATTTGCTGCTGCTAGTGGTCTTCACTGTGTTCCTTTGGGAGTTCCTTTGCTCATCCGCTCTCCGGGGTCGGAAATGAGGGCTGATTTACAGTGTCGGGATGTTCCTATCATAGTTAAAGGAGTGGGATTTTTGGCAAACCTTATTCTGCTCAGTTCAGCGAGCCTGGATGTGATTCTTGGCATGGATTGGTTGTCCCAACACTTGGGGCAAATCGATTGTGCCAGGAAGATTGTTTATCTCACCGGCCCTTGGTGGCAGTCGGATTTTCGCGCGGCCAGGGGCCACATCTATGTGTATTAGAGGCAAAGCCGGCCTTGCGGTCGTGGATGTTCCCATAGTATCGACTTTGGGGATGTCTTTCTGAAGACTTGCGGGATGCCTCCGGTTCGAGACACAGGTTTGTCATCGAGTTGCTGCCTGTCCGCCCGATTTCGAAGGCGCCGTATCGAATGCCTCCCAATGAGCTAGAAGAATTGAAGAAGCAGCTTGGTGAGCTCCAAGCAAAGGGTTTCATCCGTCCCAGTTCATCTCCTTGGGGCTGTCCGGTGATCTTTGTGAAGAAGAAGGACAAGACTTTGCGCATGTGTGTTGATTACCGTCCTCTCAATGAGGTGACGGTGAAGAACAAATATCCTTTGCCCGCATTGATGATCTGTTTGATCAGTTGACTGGAGCCCAGGTGTTCTCAAAGATTGATTTGAGAATGGGGTATCATCAGTCGAGATCGGATCGAGGATATTCGAAGGCGGTTTTCACTACTCGTTATGGGTCATGCATGAGTACACCGTCATGTCCTTTGGCTTAACCAATGCTCCGACCTTGTTCATGAACCTTATGAATTCAGTATTCATGGAGTATTTGGATAAATTTATGGTGGTCTTTATTGATGATATTCTTATCTATTCCAAGATCAAGCGAGCATCTTTGAGCATCCGAAGATTGTTTTGGGCAAATGCGGGAGCACCGGTGTATCACGAGTTCAACAAATGCGAGTTCTGGTTGAAGGAAGTGGCATTTTGGGCCATGTTCTTTCAGCTGGAGGCATAGCTGTGGATCCCAGCAAAGTCAGCGATGTTCTATCTTGGGGTCAGCCCAAGTCAGTCACTGATGTGCGGAGTTTTCTCGGCTTAGCGGGCTATTACCGCCGCTTTATCGAGAACTTCTCCAAAATCGCAAAGCCAATGACTGAATTGCTCAAGAAGGACAAGAAGTTTGTGTGGACCTCTGCTTGTGATGAGAGCTTTCAAGAGCTCAAACAGCGGTTGACTTCAGCCCCAGTCCTCACTCTTCCTGATATCCACAAGAGCTTCGATATTTATTGCGATGCCTCTCGTCAGGGACTTGGATGCGTTCTTATGCAGGAAGGCAAGGCAGTTGCCTATGCATCCAGGCAGTTGAGACCTCATGAGCTCAACTATCCCACCCATGATTTAGAGCTTGCTGCTGTGGTTCATGCACTCAAGATTTGGCGGCATTATCTGATCGGTAACCGCTGTGAGGTGTATTCCGACCACAAGAGTTTGAAATACTTGTTCACTCAGCCAGATCTGAACCTCAGGCAGAGGAGATGGCTAGAATTGATCAAAGATTATGACATGGGTATTCAGTATCATCCGGGCAAGGCCAATGTGGTTGCTGATGCACTTAGCCGAAAGGTGTATTGCAATACTCTGATGATCCAAGAGCGAAGAACCTCGCTGCGCTGCGAGTTTCAAATGCGTCTCAACTTGGGTTTGGTTGAACATGGTTCCCTTGCTGCCTTGGTTGTGCAACCAACCTTGGTGGATCAAGTCAAGGCAGCACAGCAGTCAGATGTCGGTGTGAACCAGATCAAGCAGAATATCAAGGATGGGATAGCCAGGTGTTTCTCGGAAGATGAGCACGGTGTCGTATGGTTTGGGCAGCGGCTTGTGGTCCCAAAGGTCCCAGAGTTGCGGGATTTGATTCTTCAGGAGGCCCATGATTCGCCTTTGTCCATCCATCCCGGGGCCACCAAAATGTACCAAGATCGTGTCGAGATTACGGTGGACTCGCATGAAGCGCGAGATTGCGGGTTCGTGGCGGATGTGACATATGTTGTCGCGTCAAGGCGAGCATCATCGTCCCCGCAGTCTCCTCCACCCTTGCCTATACCGAGTGGAAGTGGGATTCCGTTGGTATGGACCGTCACTTTGGTTTGCCCGTGCTTCTTCGGGAAGGATGCTATCTAGGTGGTTATTGGTGATTGACAAAAGTAGCACATTTTCTGTCAGTGTGTACCGCCCTCAGCGTCAGTAAATTGGCAGACCTCTACATATCCCGCATTGTGAGTTTGCATGGTGTGCCACGAACGATGGTGTCAGATCGTGGTTCTCTTTTCACTTCCCGACTTTGCTTTGATCTACAGGAGGCCATGGGTACCCGTCTTACTTTCAGCACCGCCTACCATCCTCAGACCGATGGCCAGACGGAGCGACTCAACCAAGTTCTTGAAGATATGCTCCGTGCTTGTGTTCTTTCCTACGGGAAGAATTGGGAGAAGTGCCTACCACTTGCCGAGTTTTCCTACAACAACAGCTTCCAGGCTAGTCTCGGTATGGCACCGTTTGAGGCTTTGTATGGGGCGCTGCGAACACCATTGAACCTGGTGGCGGTGAAAGGCGTTCTTTGGCGGATTCGATCAATGAGGCGGAAAGTCAAGTGCAGTTGATTCGTGAGCACTTGCGCGTAGCTCAGTCCAGGCAGAAGAGCTATGCAGATCATCGTCGTCGTGAGCTGAGTTTCCAGCCCAATGACTTTGTGTATCTCAAAGTCTCACCTCTGAAGGGACATCGTCGTTTCGGTGTCAAGGGCAAACTCGCTCCTCGATATGTTGGGCCGTATCGCATCATCAAGAAAGTGGGAGCTGTTGCATACAAGTTAGAGTTGCCAGCTACACTTGAGGGGGTGCATGATGTTTTCCATGTGTCGCAATTGAAGAAGTGCCTCCGTGTTCGATTGAGAAACACCATTGGAAAATATCGATGTGCGAGAAGATTTGTCTTATCGTGGCGTCCGTTCGTATCCTCGAAGAAGCTGAGCAGAACAAGGAACCGTGTGATCAAGTTCCTTAAAGTTCAGTGGTCGAACCACTCCGAGGATGAAGCCACTTGGGAGCGGGAGATCGTCTCGGCAGATTACCCATCCTTCTTCTCCGGTGATCGAATCTCGGCGAGATTCTGTAGGGGAGATTTGTAACAGCCCTAACTTAGGGTTTGTATTTCAAATGTAAATTATGAGGAGGAATAAAAACTTTTGATGCCTCATGAAATCATTTGAGGGTTTCTACAATTTTCCTAGCAATTTCAATTTTAGAATTTAATTCTTGTGATTGCAAATTGTTGTTATCAGATTCTTAGCTTTCAAACTTGTGATCATCCCCTAGGAATATTTTTCCTGTCATCTTGATCATCCTATCTACCTCCCTGATTTATTTCACAATTTTTAGATTTTATTTGCTAATTCATATGGCCAAGTCAACCTAGTTTGAAATATGGTAAAACTTCTGTTCAGCAGCTTGTGAATTTTAGTGGGAAAAATCTAGTGCATGAAAATCCCTGGAAAAATTTCACAAGGTTGTCCTCTGTCCCTAGTAGCTACCATAAAAATTTCGAAATTTTTGGAGCTCTGGAGCTACCTCTAAAAATTTCCCAAACCTTCTCTGTCTTTTAAATCAAAAACTAAAATCACTGTTCCTCGGGCTCGGACCCAACCTGTGGGGACCCCGGTAATTATCTCCATAAGACCGAGATTAGACAAGCTCTTAGGGACATAATTACGGGTCTCCGGTAAACGAATTCCAATTTAACCCTATCCAAGTGAGAGGCTTAGGCGAATACTAGAGCCTCAACGATCATGCGCTGCTCCCTTGCAGCGCTACATGATTGTCGATTCTCCCTCGATTCGAAGCACTACACTCGGTGGGTTAAATGGGACTTCATCAACACCGAGTATGACATATATTGGTTCCCAAGATCAATGACCAATATACTCATACCCTCATCCAACGTTGATTACATCCATACAACGCATACAACAAGGAATGAAAGACATCTTGCATAATAGTTAAGGTCTGATTTATTACCAACGGCCGACCGCCAAATTTAAAGCAGTATCAAGTAGCGCGGAATTAAATAGATAAAGCAAAAGACCAGCAGTGGTATGCCCAACACCCATCGGCAACCGATTTGGGGTTAAATGGCGACACACTACTCGTTAGTGTCGCCCAAGTCGACACTAAGCGAGATCGTCGTAATCATAACCTTCCTCACTGAAAAGGCCAGCAAACATCCGGTGAGTACAAGTGTACTCGCAAGTCTTACACAAATAAAAATAGTTATGCATAAGGGTCATTCAAAGGATGGCTCATATTGGTTTAGTTTTAAAGAGACGCAACAATTTAACATCCTACACATACTAGTTTTCATGTGCCCATTTAAAATCAGATTTGAAGTAGAAGTAAAACATGTAGTAAAACATTTGATAATAAACAATTGAATCATACCAAGACCAAAGTGGCAGCCCACTTTGATATACTAAACACATGAACAACCCGTTCATGGCGAATACCAAGTTCAACCACAATTTTAATTAAAAGTCTAACAATAGTAACTCCCGAACTCAAGCGGTTGTCCATAACAGTGGACACGGCTATTCGAATAGATTTATACCTGCGGGTGTACTACTTTACCCACACGACTTGATTAGCCCGTAAGCCTCCAGAGGCCTCGAAATAGCACACTTCCTATGGTATGCCGGTGGGTAAATCAAGATCTGATCATTTTCAGCAAGAAAGCCCCATTGGGCTAAGTCCCCTGTGAGATGGTTCCTTGCCTAGTACAAGCGGTGATAGCACTTGCTAGGGGCTCACAAGTTATATTGGAAATACCGATGCAATCAAAACAAAAGAATTGGTGCTCCCTTGCACACTATAAAGGATTACATCGGCTCCTCAAAGAACATAGGATTTCACGGTCGCTATGCCCTTACACCACCAAGGACTTAACACAATAAAACCCTCCCCTACTTAACCATACGGCACCCATACACGCGTGTGGCGGCGACGAGTGTACTTGAATTAACGACGTTACCAAAGTTCGGTCCTCAATTGTCGGACAAGTCATTCCACATACCCAATTCTCGTGCACAAAGACACCATCACTAACCAACACTTGTCGGACCAAATCTCATTTAGAAATGACAGAGTTTTACTCATAAAACAGCTACAAAGATCTGAGGTAAAAACATAAAGTAAGAGTTGTGTGTATCCCAAAACCATCGGGTTATTCCGACGATCGAACTACAGTATCTAGACTTGCATGGCTAAGCAATTCTATAGCCCAAAATTCACACATCCTATCTTAAGCATATGGGAGTTGGCATAATTCAAGATTAACCTCAAGCATAGGACATAACTAAACTACACATCACAAAAATATTGACATAATCAAAATAGCATGCAAGCAATTATCATTGCACTAACTTAACCAAAGCGGGATCAATTATGATGCAAAAGAAAGTTCAAATGATGCTTGCCTTGCTGGTACGATAGCTGCTCGCTCTCGATGAGCGTAGAGTCGATATCAATATGCTCGGGATCTATATAATTATAACATCAAATAAATACAGAAAACAACTCAAAAACTAAAATGCTCAAAAATGCATGATTTTTCTACAGTAGTTAGATCATGATTTTAAATGGATTTAGGTAAAAGAATTATTTCAGTTTGATTTAGTATATGGAAGTTATAATGGTTTGAATTTCAGATTTCGATATGCAGTCATTTATATAATTTAATTATGAAGTGAAATTTTGTAGAACAGTGGTGGGGTGAAGGATTACATAGGTAAATAGGTAATATTATTACAAGTTCAGAATAGTTGAGTTTGTCCCATTTGGAGTTCTTATGATTTAGTTATTGATTTTCAAAGTCATCGACCTTTTATAGTATACAAATAATGGAGTTAAGGAGTGTATTCTCCCAAAAATAGTTTCTATGACAGAGGTAATGTGGAGACCATTTTTAGAATTAAGTTCACTGAAAATGAAAATTATCGAAGTGGTCTCACTATTTTGGAGTTTTCAACATTTACTTATGTATTTTTAAAGATTTGATCATTTTCTATTGTACAAATAATGGTTCTAATGGATTAATTTCCAAATAATACTCTCTGCTACAGAGACAAGTTTGAAACAAATTTTAATATAAGGTTCATTAAAAATGAAAATTTCGAGAAGGGTTTCATGTGATTTGGAGGTGATATGAAATAGTTATGCATTTTAGAAGTTACCACTTTTTTGGTGTAAAAGTAATTCTTTTCCAGATTTTCTAAAAGAACTCAGTATTTTCTCACGCACCGCAGCTAGCTAACTTGGTGACAAGTGGGACCGGGTTCAAGGGTTTGACCAGTCAAAAGACTTGGCCTCGTAGAAGCTAGAACGAAGCGTATTCCAAGAATACGTTTTGGACCTCAAGCGTGAAACCGTCCTAAGCATGCTAGGAATACGTTTTCTCTTTAGCAACGTACTCTACAATTTACGCATCCACTTAAACAACCTGGGGCCCACAAGTGCGTGGATGTAAACCTCACTAAGCCACGTCATTAGATTAAGCTAATCCGAGCAATTACACATTTCGGTTGTCAAACCGACAACACGATGCCATGCTCGCCGCGGCGTTGCCGCACTCGCGGCGGCGAGGAAGGATGGAGCGCGGTGTACAAGCTAAAGCGGAAGGACATTAGTGAGAGCTACCTTCCGGTGGTGACTTTGCGGAGAAGAGCGCGGTGGCGTGCGGCGGCGGCGTTGAGCGGAGGAGGCGTGCGGTGCCGAGGATCTCGAGGAAGGAACCACTCGAGGCAAATGGGTGCTGGATCTACACTCTGGCGCAAGCGAGCGGCGAGGAAGAGGCACGGAACCAAGGGTCTTCGTGTTCAACTCGGCGGCAAGAACGGCCGGCGGTGCGAGAGGGGTCACCGCGGCGGTGGCGTTCGAGAACAAGAAAGGATAAAGTGAGGTGGGAGTAGAATCGGGGCACCCATGAGACGGTCCCAAAGGAGGGAATGGCACAGGAGCTCACCGTGCCGACGTCGGGGAAGAAGACGAGCTTCCACGGCCGAGAGTTAGGAAACTAGAAAACACAGAGCTCCTGTGCCATAATCGACAAATTAAGAGAGGGGTTCCACTCCCTACAATCTAGAACATGAGGTGACGCACAAGAAATGAAAAGGTTCTTCTGGAGATGAAGATGACACCGAGGTTGCTTCAGGCGCGTTAGGACCTCCAATGGCACCACAAGTGGCAGGAGCTACAAGCAACAAGAGAGGTCGAGCTTAGCAAAAATGGACGAGGGATTGCACAAGAAGCAGATTGGAACCACCCGGTGGGAGCTTACCCAAGTAGAAACCGAGGCAAAGCTTCCCTCTTCTCCGCCAGCAGGAGAAGAAGTGAGCCAAGGTAGGGCGAGGAGGCGGTTTTAACGAGTGAGTGGCGGCAATGGGGCGGCGTTAGACAGGACGCTCGGGGATTGGCTATGAGGCGGTGGATCCACGGGTGAGAATCGCCTCAACGGCGAAAGCAGGAAGTTGAGCGCGTGGCGCTGGCGCTCGAGTCGGAGGTGATAGGAAGAAGCGAAGGCGACAAGCGGGGCACCGGTCAGCGATACAAGGCGTGGCGCGGTGCGTAGCGAATGGCTTGATCGGCCGTCGGATTGCGAATGGGCGGACGAGATGATTGGGGGCATTCGGACGGTCGGCGGTGGCGAGATCGGGCTGTTGATCTTCAATCCGGCGGACGCATGTGAGGTGCGATTAGGCGGTTGGGTCGAGTCGATCCAGCGAGCGGACTCGAGTCGGAGGAACGATACTAGGGTTTGGGCTAGGTTTGACCGCAAATTTAATTTATTTCTCTCTACTTTGACCGAGGCTTAGAAATAGAAATAAATTTCCAAAAATTATGAAATAAATTGTGGAGGTTCCTGAGATGATATAGTTCCCATAAAAATTATAAAACCCTACTGTTCATAGTATAGTTTGTGATATTTAATTTTAAACATGTTGTATGTCTATGAATGTTGTTTGAATTTTAATGGGGTTCAAACTAGTCCTAAAAATTTGGGAAAAATTATATTAATTCATGATAATTAATTTAGTATTTGAATAAATTGGTTCCAGATGATGATCCCAACTTTTTATCACTGATTTGAATTGAAAAATGAATTTTGATGTGTAGGTTCACCTCAAATTAGATTTTCCAAGTACAATATAATATGAAATGGTTTGAATTCAATAATGCATGCTAATGAAATACATATTAATCCATTTTAATTGTTGGGGCTGTGACAAACCTCCCCCCCTTACAAAAGATCTCGACCTGAGATCTGGGTGGAGAAGAATTAGAAGATTTTCATTGGAAGTTATAATTCATGTTGTCTTGATTTCCTTCAAAGATAGTGCTGACAAGTTATAATTTACATTAATATGTTTTACCTCTCCTTTCTTGATATGAAGGCACTTCATGTAGAGAAGAGTTCTGGATATGCCTCTCGCATCCGGTCTTCACGTTCCCAAGTTGCTTCATTCTCCGTGTGGTTGCTCCATTGAACCTTGACGAACTTGATGTTACGATTCCTAGTCTTACGCTCGGTTTCCTCAAGGATACGAATCGGGCTCTCTCGATAAGATAGATCGGGTTGCAAGTCGAGTTTATCCACGCGGTTGCTTCCGTTGGGACTCGAAGACATTTCTTGAGTTGGGAGACATGGAAGGCGTTATGCGTCGAGAGTGATGGTGGCAACTCCAAGCGGTATGCCACCGATCCCAACTTAGCTAGAATACGGAAAGGTCCAATATAGCGAGGTGCTAATTTACCTTTGATTTGGAAGCGGCGTACTCCTTTCATAGGAGAGACTTTAAGATATACATGATCGTCCACTTGAAACTCAACTCGCGGCGACGGCGGTGGCATATGACTTCGGCGTGATTGAGCCGTCCTAAGTCGTTCGCGAATGACACGAACTTGTTCTTGACATCTTCCACTAAGGTTGGACCATAGAATGGCCTCTCCCCGGCTTCGGACCAGTTCAAAGGCGTTCTACAAGCTCTCCCATATAATGCTTCGAAGGGCGACATTTGAATGCTCGATTGGAAACTATTGTTGTAGGAGAATTCCGCAAACGGTAAACATTTTTCCCAACTATCACTGTAGGATAACACACAAGCCCGGAGAAGGTCTTCCAAAACTTGGTTTACCCTCTCAGTTTGTCCATCCGTTTGCGGGTGATAAGCGGAGCTAAAGGATAGGTTGGTTCCCATTGCTTGATGTAAGCAGTTCCAGAAATGAGAGGTGAATTGGGGACCTCTGTCTGAAACGATCACCTTTGGTACACCATGGAGACAAACAATTCTGGAAATATAAAGTTCTGCTAGTTTGGCCCCGGTGTAAGTGGTCTTGACAGGAATAAAATGGGCAACCTTGGTCAAACGATCCACAATCACCCATATAGAATCAAATCAATTCGGTTCTAGGAAGGCGGTGATAAAATCCATGCCAACTTCTTCCCATTTCCACTGGGAATGGGCGGGGATCTAGAGTACCGGTGGTTTCAAGTGCTCACCTTAACTCTTTGACATAGATCGCACTTTCGGCCACATCTTTGCGCAACGTTTTGCTTCATTCGGCTCCACCACGTTTCTTTTTCAAATCTTGATACATTTTTGTACTCCGGGGTGGATAGAGAATTTGGAGTTATGAGCCTCCTTGAGAATCAATTCTCTCAAGTGGCGATCAAATGGTACCACCATACGGTCCCCAAACCATAGAGTACCTTGTGCATCTTGCTTAAAACAATTAGCCTTGCCTTGTTTCATTAGTTCTAAAATTTTAGCCACTTCCGCATCAGTTTTCTGGGCTTCCCTAATCTGGTCCTCAAGTGTGCAAGTCACACTGAGGGCTGCAAGCGAACCTTCTTCAACTATCTCGGTGTAGGCTTTGCAATGCGGCACATAAGCTCGAGAAAAAGGAGTTCCGACAAGCAGTTGCATTGATATTTTCTGCTCAATGCGTCGGCCACTACATTAGCCTTCCCTGGATGGTAATGGAGTCCCATATCATAATCTTTAATCAACTCAAGCCATCGTCTTTGTCTCAAATTCAGGTCAGCTTGGGTGAAAATATATTTAAGGCTCTTATGGTGGTGTAGATCTCATAGCGATTACCGATGAGGTAATGTCGCCAAATTTTCAAGGCATGAACTACAGCCGCGAGCTCAAGGTCGTGTGTGGGATAATTGGCCTCATGGGCCCTCAATTGCCTCGATGCGTAGGCTACCACTCGGCCGTCTTGCATAAGCACACAACCGAGCCCGTGGCGAGATGCATCACAATAGATATCAAAGCTCTTGTGAATGTGCAGCGAGAACAAATGCACGGAGCTTAGTCGGGCATTCTTTCGAGGTTTGGAAACCGATCGCATTCCATTGTCCACTCAAATTTCTTTTCTTTCTTTAGAAGTTGGGTCATAGGCTTGCGATTTTTGAGAAATTCTTGATGAACCTACGGTAGTATCCGCAAGTCCAAGAAAACTACGAATGTCGGTGACACTCTTAGGTTGCTTCCATTCAAGGACATCTCGTACCTTACTAGGATCAACAGCGACACCGCCCTTAGATAGGATATGTCCCAAGAAACTAACCTCTCGAAGCCAAAACTCACATTTGCTGAATTTGGCGTCTGGTGATGGTGGCGAGCTTCTCTAACACAAGTCTCAAGTCTTTGCTCGTGCTCAAGATCGGACTTAGAGTAGACAAGGATATCATCAATGAAAACCACTACAAAGCCGATCCAAGTATTCCATGAACACGAATTCATGAGGTTCATGAAATAAGTTGGGCATTGGTCAAACCAAAGGACATGGCCGTGTACTCGTACAAACCGTAACGAGTAGAGAAGGCGGTCTTGGAATGTCCTCGGTTCTAACTTTAATCGATGGTAGCCTAATCTCAAGTCAATTTTGGAGAACACCGAGCTCCATTAAGTGATCAAATAGGTCATCGATCGCGGGGGCGGATACTTGTTCTTGATAGTGACCTCATTCAACGGACGGTAGTCAACACACATCCGTAGACTCTTGTCTTTCTTCTTGACAAAGAGAGCGGGCATCCCCAAGGCGAGGAGCTAGGCTGATGAAACCCTTGTCTTGCAACTCCTTAAGTTGTTCTTTTAATTCAGCTAGCTCATTGGGCGGCATCCGATACGGTCTTTTGAGATGGGCGCGTGCAGGGTGCAAGCTCAATGACAAACTCTACCTCTCGGTCGGGGCATGCAGGAAGTTCTTGAGGAACACATCGGGATACTCACTCACTATCGGTACCTCCTCTAACTTGAGGGAGGTACTCGCCTCAAAGCATATAGGTGAGAACTACAGCTAAAGGTGCAAAGACGACACGGATGCCGTCTTCGCTAGTCAACGAGATAGACCATTGGGCACAATCAATCTTCCCCGATTCTTAGATAACCAATCCATCCCTAAGATAACATCAATGCCTTTGAACTTATCACTATTAAGTTTCTTTGAAAAGTTAACATTTTGTATTTCAATTTTTCGTCCTGCGAGACTTGATCGGCGAGAAAACCGACCACGGGACTGAATATGATAAGGTGGAGTGCGGTGTATGTATCTTGAATTAGTTAATTTCAGCATACTCGTTTTAATAAATGAATGAGAGCGCTCGAGAATCAAATAGAGCGGATGCAGGACATGAATTAACAAGTAGTGTACCTAGCACGGCGTCGGTGCGTCGGTCGCCTCTCTCTTTGAGACATGGTTGGCGCGACCACGTGCATCTTTGGGGTGGAGTAGGTGCTGCTCTCTGTGGGGTGGCGGTGGCCTCATTGGGCTGGGGTGGTGGTCTTTGGGCGAGTACGTCAGGGCATCCCTCGCGCTTGGCGAGGCTTTGTGAAGCATAGTGGCCACTGGCGGCCACGATGAAACAGATGACGCCGGGCTTGTATGCCCGCCGATCTGTGGTCTCGGCCCCATTGTCTTCTTGGCTGAGCCGGTGGAGAAGGTCGTGGAGGTGCCACGGGAGACCTCGATGGTCTTGAAGGCTGGGGCACGAGGTGCACGAGGTAGTCTGGCGTGGCACAGGAAAGCGCCACTCGCCCGCTGCATGCAGAAAGCCTTCCTCCTCTTCCTCGACTCATCCACCGTCGAGCTCTCATGCTCCACCACGATCGCCTTGTTGACCGGATCTTTGGAAACTCACGAAATCATGTGCGGCTAGAACAAGCCGCAACTCCTCGATAGCCCATGGAAGAACACATTCGACGGCGAGCATCTGTCGAGGCGTCGTCCGAGCATACTGGCCAAGTAGTTGAAATCGTGCGGTACTCGTGGATGTCCTCCGCCCACGCCTCAAGGCAGGAGGCTGCTTCTTTGCTTGATAAGCGGCCTCCCTGGTATATGGGCCTCTCGGAGCGTCCACGAACTCGTCCCAAGTCGGGATGTGGCGGCGGGCTGCATGGCGAATAGCTATCCCACCACGCGCGCGCGCTGCCAACCGATAGGCGGCAAACAAGACCCTCTCAACTCCGGTACAACTGCGCAATGTTCGACTTCTTCTCAATGTTGTGCGGCGGTCTTCGCCTCCATCGGGTCCTTGCCGCGCAAATGTCGGAGGTTGGTCGGCTGGAACTCAGCAAGACCTCCGGACGCTCGGTGCGGGGCAGCCCCTCCTGTCGGAACGGGAGCTGGCGCGGTGTTGCGCACGATCGCCTCAAGCATCCGGGTCTGGTCCATCCGGTTGCGCTCAATCATCATCATAAACTCGACCATGGATGGCGGCGGAGGAGCACCTCCTCGGGCGGTCCACCCTTTGGGGCCAGTGCTTGAGAGGGCTCGCCATGCCCGGACGGTTCTTTGGGATGACGCCCACGATCGTAGAAATCGCTCGGAGGTGCTAGGCGTGGTGCCCTAGATGGGGATGGGAGCCTCGCGCGCGAGCTCCTGATCGCGTAGTCGGTCCTGTCATCCTGTATTGGACAAGGATGGTTAGTAAATAAGATAAAAGCCATTACTTGGCTATACATGCACAATCAATATCAAAAAGCAAGAAAATTGTAACATCAAATGGAACACCAAACATTCAGCAACATAAAACCGAATTGATACAACACCGTACATAAGCATAAGCGCCCGCAGGCTTAAGATTACAATTGAAATAGGAGTGTTTGCAAATAAAACATAATCGTTAGACATCTACTACCTTATTACATAAACCTAAGGATACAAGCTCAAACATAGAGCTCTTTGCCCTAATCGCCTAGATATTATTCGGTCAAAATTCACGGAAATTCGTCCGAGAAGATGTGCCCGGGGATCGGTATCATCGGGGTCCCTAGATTAGGAAAGGCAAGAGGTGATCCTATGGCGTTAATATGACCTTCTACCACGGGTGGCGATATTCTCTTGGCGCGAGAAAGATAAGGAGATCATATTAGTGCCATATAGCACACTAGGATGAATGAGCCTCATGTCATGCATGAGCCTTAAGTGCTCTGAGCTTCAATGAGGCGCCGTCGCGTTTCCCACAACTCATGCACCATCTGACGATGCATTTGGTCCATTCGTGGACCAATCTTGCCAATCGCTCGACTTGGGGTCCTCCCAAATTGGATCCTAGCAAATGAGTTCACGTCCTAGCGCGTCGCGCATCGGAAAGTGATCATACGGAGTGGGCTAACTCTGTCGAGTCATAGCGAAGGCGACTCATGGCCACAAAGCTACTTCTTGTGCGCCATGGCCTCGAAGTACCGCGCGCTGGAAGCGGTAAGGTATGCTCCCGTGACTTGTCTAGCAATGATATCTATCACTGCCATAAACTCCTCCATTCCTGGTCCTCGATCACGGCGGTAGATGGAATAAGTGGGCTGATATGTGAAGTTCGCCCTCCACATCATGTCTCGTAGCAACGTCGGGTATCCATCCACTCCTTCAGCTTGAGTTTCGGACAAGGTGCGAGGTTCATCTAAAGGCAAGAAGGCAAGGTAAGTTAGTTTCATAAACCAAAGCAGATTAGGAGAGAAAAGATACTAAGATGGATAAGGAATAAAAGATATTCTTAACTTAAATTTTCTGAAAGTAACTTGATAATTCCAAAATATTTTGACTCCAGAAGGCTCACTAACTCTAACGCCAGTGCTACCTCTAACCTACAGTCAGTATGGCTCGATACCAGTATTGTGGGGACCCGGTAATTATCTCCATAAGGCCGAGATTAGACAAGCTCTTAGGGACATAATTACGGGTCTCGATAACAATTCAATTTAACCCTATCCAAGTGAGAGGCTTGGCGAATACTAGAGCCTCAACGATCATGCGCGCTGCTCCCTTGCGGCGCTACATGATTGTCGATTCTCCTCGATTGAGCACTACACTCGGTGGGTTAAATGGGACTTCATCAACACAGTATGACATATATTGGTTCCCAAGATCAATGACCAATATACTCATACCCTCATCCAACGTTGATTACATCCATACAACGCATACAACAAGGAATGAAAGACATCTTGCATAATAGTTAAGGTCTGATTTATTACCAACGGCGACGGCCAAATTTAAAGCAGTATCAAGTAGCGTGGAATTAAATAGATAAAGCAAAAGACCAGCGGTGGTATGCCCAACACCCATCGACAACCATTGGGGTTAAATGGCAACACACTACTCGTTAGTGTCGCCCAAGTCGACACTAGCGAGATCGTCGTAATCATAACCTTCCTCACTGAAAAGGCCGACAAACATCCGGTGAGTACAAGTGTACTCGCAAGTCTTACACAAATAAAAATAGTTATGCATAAGGGTCATTCAAAGGATGGCTCATATTGGTTTAGTTTTGCGAAAGAGGCGCAACAATTTAACATCCTACACATACTAGTTTTCATGTGCCCATTTAAAATCAGATTTGAAGTAGAAGTAAAACATGTAGTAAAACATTTGATAATAAACAATTGAATCATACCAAGACCAAAGTGGCAGCCCACTTTGATATACTAAACACATGAACAACCCGTTCATGGCGAATACCAAGTTCAACCACAATTTTAATTAAAAGTCTAACAATAGTAACTCCCGAACTCAAGCGGTTGTCCATAACCGTGGACACGGCTATTCGAATAGATTTATACCTGCGGGGTGTACTACTTTACCCACACGACTTGATTAGCCGTAAGCCTCCGAGGCCTCGAAATAGCACACTTCCTATGGTATGCCGTGGGTAAATCAAGATCTGATCATTTTCAGCAAGAAAGCCCCATTGGGCTAAGTCCCCTTGTGAGATGGTTCCTTGCCTAGTACAAGCGGTGATAGCACTTGCTAGGGGCTCACAAGTTATATTGGAAATCTGATGCAATCAAAACAAAAGAATTGGTGCTCCCTTGCACACTATAAAGGATTACATCGGCTCCTCAAAGAACATAGGATTTCACGGTCGCTATGCCCTTACACCACCAAGGACTTAACACAATAAAACCCTCCCCTACTTAACCATACGGCACCCATACACGCGTGTGGCAAAGACGAGTGTACTTGATAACAGCGTTACCAAAGTTCGGTCCTCAATTGTCGGACAAGTCATTCCACATACCCAATTCTCGTGCACAAAGACACCATCACTAACCAACACTTGTCGGACCAAATCTCATTTAGAAATGACAGAGTTTTACTCATAAAACAGCTACAAAGATCTGAGGTAAAAACATAAAGTAAGAGTTGTGTGTATCCCAAAACCATCGGGTTATTCAGACGATCGAACTACAGTATCTAGACTTGCATGGCTAAGCAATTCTATAGCCCAAAATTCACACATCCTATCTTAAGCATATGGGAGTTGGCATAATTCAAGATTAACCTCAAGCATAGGACATAACTAAACTACACATCACAAAAATATTGACATAATCAAAATAGCATGCAAGCAATTATCATTGCACTAACTTAACCAAAGCGGGATCAATTATGATGCAAAAGAAAGTTCAAATGATGCTTGCCTTGCTGGTACGATAGCTGCTCGCTCTCGATGGCGTAAGAGTCGATATCAATATGCTCGGGATCTATATAATTATAACATCAAATAAATACGAGAAAACAACTCAAAAACTAAAATGCTCAAAAATGCATGATTTTTCTACAGTAGTTAGATCATGATTTTAAATGGATTTAGGTAAAAGAATTATTTCAGTTTGATTTAGTATATGGAAGTTATAATGGTTTGAATTTGATTTGATATCAGTCATTTATATAATTTAATTATGAAGTGAAATTTTGTAGAACAGTGGTGGGGTGAAGGATTACATAGGTAAATAGGTAATATTATTACAAGTTCAGAATAGTTGAGTTTGTCCCATTTGGAGTTCTTATGATTTAGTTATTGATTTTCAAAGTCATCGACCTTTTATAGTATACAAATAATGGAGTTAAGGAGTGTATTCTCCCAAAAATAGTTTCTATGACAGAGGTAATGTGGAGACCATTTTTAGAATTAAGTTCACTGAAAATGAAAATTATCGAAGTGGTCTCACTATTTTGGAGTTTTCAACATTTACTTATGTATTTTTAAAGATTTGATCATTTTCTATTGTACAAATAATGGTTCTAATGGATTAATTTCCAAATAATACTCTCTGCTACAGAGACAAGTTTGAAACAAATTTTAATATAAGGTTCATTAAAAATGAAAATTTCGAGAAGGGTTTCATGTGATTTGGAGGTGATATGAAATAGTTATGCATTTTAGAAGTTACCCTTTGTTTTTGGTGTAAAGTAATTCTTTTCCAGATTTTCTAAAAGAACTCAGTATTTTCTCACGCACCGCAGCTAGCTACTTGGTGACAAGTGGGACGGGTTCAAGGGTTTGACCAGTCAAAAGACTTGGCCTCGGTAGAAGCTAGAGCGAGCGTATTCCAAGAATCGTTTTGGACCTCAAGCGTGAAACCGTCCTAAGCATGCTAGGAATCGTTTTCTCTTTACGAAAACGTACTCTACAATTTACGCATCCACTTAAACAACCCGGGGCCCACAAGTCTGTGACTGTAAACCTCACTAAGCCACGTCATTAGATTAAGCTAATCCGACAATTACACTGTTTTCGGTTGTCAAAACCGACAACGGTGCCATGCTCTGCCGCGGCGTTGCACATTTCGCCGGGGCGAGGGAAGGATGGAGAGCGCGGTGTACAAGCTAAAGCGGAAGGACATTAGTGAGCTACCTTCGGTGGTGACTTTGCGGAGAAGAGGCACGGTGGCGTCTTGCGGCGGCGTTGAGCGGAGGCGTCTTTGTGCCGAGGATCTCGAGGAAGGAACCACTCAGAGGCAAATGGGTGCTGGATCTACACTCTGGGCGCAAGCGGCGGCGAGGAAGAGGCACGGGAACCAAGGGTCTTCGTGTTCAACTCGCGGCAAGAACGTGGCGGTGCGAGAGGGTCACCGCGGCGGTGGCGTTCGAGAACAAGAAAGGATAAAGTGAGGTGGGAGTAGAATCGGGGCACCCATGAGGCGGTCCCAAAGGAGGGAATGGCACAGGAGCTCACCGTCCGAGCGTCGGGGAAGAAGACGAGCTTCCACGGCCGAGAGTTAGGAAACTAGAAAACACAGAGCTCTGTGCCATAATCGACAAATTAAGAGAGGGTTCCACTCCCTACAATCTAGAACATGAGGTGGCGCACAAGAAATGAAAAGGTTCTTCTTGGAGATGAAGATGACACGAGGTTGCTTCGAGCGCGTTAGGACCTCCAATGGCACCACCGTGGCCCGGAGCTACAAGCAACAAGAGAGGTCGAGCTTAGCAAAAATGGGACGAGGATTGCACAAGAAGCGATTGGAACCACCGGTGGAGCTTACCCAAGTAGAAACCGAGGCAAGCTTCCCTCTTCTCCTTGACGGGAGAAGAAGTGAGCGAAGGTAGAGGCGGAGGCGGTTTTAACCGAGTGAGTGGCGGCAATGGGGCGGCGTTAGCGCGGGGCGCTCGGGGATTGGCTATGAGGCGGTGGATCCACGGGTGAGAATCGCCTCAGCGGCGAAGCGAGGAAGTTGAGCAGCGTGGCGCTGGCGCTCTGAGTCGAGGTGATAGGAAGAAGACGAAGGCGACAAGCGGGGCCCAGTCGCGATACAAGGCGTGCGCGGTGCGTAGCGAATGGCTTGATCGGCACCGTCGGATTGCGAATGGGCGGACGGATGATTGGGGGCATTCGGACGGTCGGCGGGGTGGCGAGATCGGGTGTTGATCTTCAATCCGACGGACGCATGTGAGTGCGATTAGGCGGTTGGGTCGAGTCGATCACGGCCGGACTCGAGTCGGAGGAAACGATACTAGGGTTTGGGCTAGGGTTTGACCGCAAATTTAATTTATTTCTCTCTACTTTGACCGAGGCTTAGAAATAGAAATAAATTTCCAAAAATTATGAAATAAATTGTGGAGGTTCTGAGATGATATAGTTCCCATAAAAATTATAAAACCCTACTGTTCATAGTATAGTTTGTGATATTTAATTTTAAACATGTTGTGTGTCTATGAATGTTGTTTGAATTTTAATGGGGTTCAAACTAGTCCTAAAAATTTGGGAAAAATTATATTAATTCATGATAATTAATTTAGTATTTGAATAAATTGGTTCCAGATGATGATCCCAACTTTTTATCACTGATTTGAATTGAAAAATGAATTTTGATGTGTAGGTTCACCTCAAATTAGATTTTCCAAGTACAATATAATATGAAATGGTTTGAATTCAATAATGCATGCTAATGAAATACATATTAATCCATTTTAATTGTTGGGGCTGTGACACAACCTCAGGCTCGAGTCCGACTCGCACCGCTTGGTTCGGTCGAACCAACTAGTTGCACCGCTGTGGCGCTTCGATGGTGTCACCGTCCGTGCGGTCGAGCGATCCGCGTGCGTGCATGCAACCGACTGTCGAATGCATACATCAATCTCGACCGTCCATCTCGGATCCAGCGGTCGGGTGAAAATGGTCGAGTCAAACCAGCGGTTTGCGCGCGCTTGACTTCGGGCTCGCGCCATTTTGTTTTACGCCGGCGGCGGGCCCCTCTTGTCGGTCCTCACCTACCTTCCGCATGAGTGCTAAGTGCGGCGACATCGCGCATGATCGCCACCTCGCCTCGTTGTTCGTCACCGCTTTCGGTTTTCGCGCGCATCACCTCGGCGCATCTTCCGAGAGGCCATGCCTGCGCGGCATTAATCGTCCACCGTTCCTTTCACAAGCTTGTCGGCACCGTTCTTGAGCTCCTCGGTGCGAAAGCGTCGCCCTTCGTTTTCCTCCGCCCTCATCCCTACTTAAGCTCACCCAAAGCTCCTCTTCCTTCTTTAGACACCATTAAGCAATCCCTATCAACCATTGCTCCTTCCGAGCTCAATTCATAGTTGTGCTCGAGCTGCAGTGCCACGACAGTGCCGCCACCGCCGTGTCAACACCACAACCGTGAAGCTCATCTTCTCCTTTTCGCGTCGGATCGTGTTCCGGACTCCTATCATGTCTTCCCTCAACTAATTTGAAGTTTTATTCGCGAGGGGCCGTTGAATTTTGGTGTCCCTCTTCTTGGCCGAAAGTTGGGTCCTTCGTCCTCTTCTCCGGTGAGTTAGTTCCTAGGGCAATTGCTCGCGCTAGCTTCATCTAGTGCACTCACTCGAGCTACCTCCATCTCTCTTTTCCTCTATTTTTGCTCAGGTTGCTCCTCCTCGGTGACCCCTTGATCGCGCGGCGGCTCGTCGCGGGCCATCTCCGGCAACCTCTTGAGCTCAGCGTCATTCGGTGAGTTCTGGTAACTCACGATGCCCATCTGCGCACTAATTCTTGTTATGCGCCTCTGCAGTGCGGCCGCCTTATCACCTCCACTGCCGCGCGCGTGGCTGTCGCGCGCCGCCTCGGTGCTTCTCGGCCAACCGCGACCACCATCGGCTTGGTGGTCCTCTAGCAACCCATTTTGCCGTCGCACGGCCGCGCGCCACTCCTTCACCGGTGTCGAATCCAGGTCCAGAGCCTCTCTGTTCTTCCTTGTGCTCCCTGTTGCTGTTGTGGCTGATAGTGGGGCCCACCTCTCTGAAGCTTTGTAGTCAGTTGCTTATCATGTTTATGATTGTTCATTAGTTCACTTTCATTGCATGATCAAAATTGGGTGTTGGAGGTTTGAAAGCATTTTAGTTCTAGTTCTCTGTTTGTTCCTGTTGTCGTTTTTACATTGTCGATGGCGAAAATTGGTTTCATGCTTATGCTATTTAGGTCTGTTAGACTTGATAAATTGCTTAAGAAATAGTGTTTGGTAAGGAATTATGTTAGTTAGTGATTCTAGATTTTAAAACCCTTGTTGGCATGAGTGATCTAAGAAGTTGTTATTGGAACTAGTGGTTGTCTCTGTACTTATTTTCCTACTTTCTTTGGTGTGGTAAGGCCTTGTAGTGATAGCATCTTTGTTATGGTTAACCTTCCAATATGTTGGCATGTTGCTTAGGTGTATTAGTAGCTGAATTTTATTAAAGCCCAAACTTAATTAGAATTTTATGTAGCATCTCATAATTGGATACTTGACTAGTTATGCTTTCAATAGCTTCTTGTAGATTCTGTGCTCTCACTGTCAATAGTGGTTTTAGAATAGCTAGCTGTTTTGATGTGTTAACGATAATTAAATAATAGATGTGCACACAATCACCATCAAAGTCTGTCAATGTTTAAATCATATAAGAAGAGTGATTTTGTGGTTGCTTTGATAAATAAGTGAGCGGGTCTCTGTAGCAGTATCTGTCATTCTTTTGTGATAGTCTAGCCTCTGTGTATAAATTGGTGTTTGTGTTTGATTATTTGATTTTTGCCGATGTTATTCGTTCTTATTCGTTGTTTTGTTTAATCGTTAGGATTCGATATTTGCGGCAACCCCGAGAACGATCCTCCGCAACATATTGAGCAAATGCCAGGCAAGCGGTTTGATCATGTTTATCGGTATTTTAAAGTCTAATATTTTGTTTCAAGTGTATGTATGCATCGCTTAATTTGTGTTAAATTGATTAGTTAAAGCCGTAGCTGCATATCCTGTAGACAAAATATTGATCTCTACTACCTAAGCCTAGGTTATTTGCTTTGATTAGAGGTCGCTGGATGATCTCTTGTCACTTAGTAGATCCGAGTCAAATTGCTTAGACATGCTTAGTATCGGTAGAAATGGCGGTTATCGACTTAGTCGGTAACCTTGATCACCTAAAACTTTCTATAACTTTATATTTCAGCATTTCTGCTATGTTTAATTGCAAAACTAAAAATGAAAACAAAAATGATTTAGGCGTGGGCACAATGGTAAGATTGGTGTGATCTATTGGGTGTATTGGAAAGGTGCAGGTCAATTAAGGACCGAACATCTTGTGAGTTTTGTTATCCAGGCATTTGGCGTGCTAACCACACTAGAGGTATGGGACCTCTCTTGACCTAGTACTTTGCCGTGTATTGGCTCGGGTCGCGGGAGGTCGCGGGAGGGATGGAGGTGGGAGCATGGTAGTTGTCGAAAAGCTTTATCTGAGTGGGTAGTTGTCTTTCGGCTTTACCATGTAGCGTATGGATTTCTATCCATCTGAGCGGCTCGTAGTTAATACACAATATTGGAAAAAGTCTCGTAGGACTTAGCTGTGCCGGCATACCTTGGAGCGTGCTTTGGCTTAAAGGCGATGCGAGGTGTGGATGTGATGGTACACCTGCGAGGTTAAAAACTATTCGAATAGCCTCGTCCTAGGTGATGGACACGCTTGGGTAAGCTTATCGAGAGTTAGACTACAACATTTAAATTAAAACTTGATGGGTGAGTACGAATGCGGGGATTAGTGCTATGTTAATGGTGACTATTGGGATAGTCACTTCTAGGTGGTTTCTTGTATCTATCTTTATTTTGATTATTTCAACGATAAAATGAATTGCAAACCTGCCTTCAAACTGTATTATATTATTGCAAATGAAAATTGGCTTTATGCAAATGAAACATATGGCCTCCACTAAACAAGCTGCATGTAGCTTATGAATAGGTGCGCTAGTTCACACGTCGGTCTTGCGGGTACAAAGACAATCTTTGTACTCAGTGCTTTGCTTAATGTTTTTGTTGCGAGAGGAAGAAGGTGAGCCCCAAGGGCTTCACTTATGTGAGTGTGTTGCCGTTCGTGGGCGACTAGACTTGGCGGTCGGTCGGATGCCTTGTGGGTTGAAAGCACTGATTGGCTTTGTTTATAGCCATCTTATGGCACTTTGCTTCATTGTCGTTCTTGTTTATTTGTGTATCTTGGCACATCGGCCTTTATGCATGTAATAACGCTTCTATTTGTTTATCTTCCGTTTGGTAGTGTAGTGTTTGGACTCTATGTTTGGAATGGAGTTGATGTCTAATTTTATACCGAGGTGTGTATACTGCTTTCTGGGAAGTATACATATCTCGAGGATCAGTTTATTTGATTTGTGATGCTAGGACCAGGTGGTTGGTTAAGCATTACAAGTCAAATAAACTGGGGTCCTCACAACCCGGAATATTTAACTAGTAACACTTAACCCCTAAATGGTTCTAGCATTACTAATTAAACATTCTAAGCCTCGATTGACATATGCTTCCCAGAATTGCAGCATATGCACATCATCACAAAATTACACATCATTTCCATACAACATACATCACTAAGTTCATCAACGACATACATAAAGTAAAGTTATTACAAAAGAGCTAACCGGCCAAATAGAACAATAAACAAGAATGACAACGGAAGCAAAAGGTGCCATAAGATGGCTAGAATAAAAGTCGACCGGTTAGCCACACCACCCACAAGGCAACCGACCGGGCCGCCAAGCTAGATGCCTCGCAAGCTACCACAGCACAACTCACAGAAGTGAGGCCCCTCAAGCTCACCTTCTTCCTCTACAACAATTATATTTAAGCAAGATAACTGACTACACAAGGTACTCGCAAGACTGACGTGTGGAATAGTAGACCTATTCATAAACTACATGCAAGCTTATTTAGGTGGAGGTTGTATGTCTCATTTTGCATAAAGCCAACTTTATTTGCAATAATGTAATACATTTAAAAGCAAGTTTGCAAATCTGTTTTGTTGTCAAAATAACAGCGAAATAAAGATACATACAAGTAACCACCTGGAAGTGACTATCCCAATAGTCACCACAACATACACGAATCCCGATTCGTACCACCCATCAAGTTTTAATTAAAGGTTGTAGTCTAGTTCTCACGGGCGTATCCAGAGCATGTCCATAACCTAGGGCGAGGCTATTCGAATAGTTTTAACCTGCGAGGGTGTACCAATATACCCACACTTGGACCGCCTTCAAGCCCAAAAGCACACTTAGAAGGTATGCTGGCGCAGGTAAGTCCTCGAGACATTTCCAATCTTGTGCATTAACTACGAGCAGCTCGTATGGATAGAAACACATACGCTTATATTGCAAGCGAAAGACAACCAGACCATCACGGGAAGCCTTTCGGACACTACAATGCTCCCAACACCATCCCTCTGCGACTCCTGCGACCGAAGCCAATACACTCCAAAGTACTAAGTTAAGAGAGGTCCCATACCCTCTAGTGTGGTTTGCACGCAAGAATGCTCAGTACGGTGGCGCAAGTAACTCGGTCCTTAATGACCCGGGCACCATTCCAGTCACACCCAGAAGCACACCAATCATACCATTGTGCCCAAGTCTAAATCATTTTTGTTTTCAGTTTTAGTTTTCATAAGTAGACATGGCACAAGGCTGAAATCATAAATCATAATAAGTTTTTTTATGTGATCAAGGTTATCGACAAGTCGATAACCGCCCATTTCTAACGGAAGCTAAGCATGGCTAAGCAATCTATTCGCAACTACTAAGTGACAAGAGCTCATCCACGAGCTCTAATCACAGCAATAACCTAGGCTCATGGTAGTATAGGATAATCCTTTGTCTAAGGAAATGCATCTACTAGGTAAACTAACGACAATAGTTTAACACAAAGTAGCAATGCATACATAGGAGTTGCAAACAACATAAATACTTGAAAATACTGGGATTAACATGGTCAAACTGCTTGCCTTTGAGTTGGTCTTCTGCGAGGGAGTGCTCAGGTTCAAAGTTTTCTTCGGAACCTAACGCGAAAAGGCGATAAAAACCGATAAGAACGAAGAACACCAAAAGGAACTCAACAGCAAAGAATATCCAAATCCCATGAAATTTCTACAGCAGCTAGGGGTTGATTTTAGACAATTTTAGAAACAATAATCACTTCATTAGGACTTAACATGAAAAAGTTATGGCTAAACTAAGTTCTCTCAGCCTGAAAATCCTAATTAAATTAATTAAGGCTACTGTTCATGGCAAAAATTTCTAGAATGATCCGAAGTCTGAAATTTTTATGGTAGGTAGGTAATAGTATCCTAATAACAGCAAAACTGAGTTTGCACAATTTGGAGTTATAATGAATTAGTTATGATTTTTCTAAGTTCTAAAACTAGCATATATCGTTTCTTAGGAATATGAATAAAGACAAGGGCTAGTTCATATTAAAGCATGTCTACGGACAAATTTTACCAAGTTGAGTTTGCTCTGCGGGGATTTACAGAGAAGAAGTTATGTATTTTACACATTTTCAATGAATTTCTAGACCACCTTATATATTAAACAAGCTAATGCAGTTTAAATCATTTTCTGCTACATAACAGTGCCCAAATTCATTCTCAAAATAAAGTTCATTCTATATGAGCTACAACAATGGAATCATTCAAAAGGAGTTAATATGACCAAGTTATGCACCTTTGAAATTTGAAACATTAAAAGACTTAGAAAATTCGAGCTCTCGGGAGGTCCAAACGAACTGAAGGAAAAGGAGAGGTCGTGGGCCGTTGATCCTTCATCGCACGGCCACGGACCTCGAAGCACAATGCACAAAAGACCTCCTCCCGCACTGGGGAGGTCTGGACCGTTGAGATCTGATCCAACGGCCATGACCAGTGCATGCACAGCGCACGCAAAGGCGGTCCTTGCGCCTAACAGAGGTCGTGACCGTCAGATCAAGATCTGGCGGTCCCGAGCACTAGGGGAGGTCCTAAGGCTAATCCTATAGAGGGAGGTCTGGACGTCCCTGATGCACTCGGGGTGGTTTTGGACGTCCCAGATCACCCGAGGTGGGGAGATCTTAACGGCTAGGAGGTCCAGGGGAGGTCGGGAGCATAGAATGGAGATCCAACGGCTAGCGCACGCGCGCACGAGATCTAGCCGAGGAGAACTCGGAGCTGGCCCAGCCGAGCCCGACAGACTGAGCCTGACTCAGGTCTGAGTCACACTCAGATCTAGGGTTCCAGAACCTAAACCTCAATAGGAGCTGACCTTTGGAGACTTAAATAGAGTAGCAATTCAACTTCAAAAATCATGAGATTTTTGCAGAAGCTTGCTGGATGAGCTATTTACCTTGAATAAAATTTATAGAGGCTTTGGCGTAGTGGATTTTCCTCCACAAATCTTAACAAGGTGCTGGTCCAAGGTTTGACCAGAATTTAATTGGGTTTGACTGACCTCTAAAAATATTCAAACAATTTCTACAAGTTGTCAAATTTTTCAGAGGGGTTACACATGAACCCAAGAATTTAGGAAAATTATTCCCAGGAGATCATCACAAGATGGAACAAGAATGTTTCTGAAGGATCGAGATTTGGATAAACAGACTTGCAACTTTGTATTTCCATAAGTTCTTTACAACAAATGCTCAAGGCATAGAGGAAACACAAGATGTAAGAAAAGTTTTTAATTTTCCCTCATTTTCTTACATTTGAAACACAAGTCTAAAACTTGGGATGTTACACAAACCTACCCCCCTTAAGAAAATCTCGTCCCCGAGATTTCAGAAAAGATAGAAGTTGGGGAAAAAGGGAAATTGAAATGATTTTTATGGAAATTCAACATCTGTTGTCTTTATTTCCTTCAAAGATAGTAAAGAAAGACTTTACATAATAACATAGTGTTATTATTACATCTTCTTTTACATTGCTTTGTTTAAACTTGCCTTTCTTGACCCAAAGGCAAGCTCTAAGCAGTAAAGAGGTGGGGGTGCTCAATCTGCATCAGATCTTCGCGCTCCCAAGTGGCTTCATCCTCAGAATGATTAGCCCACTGAATTTTTAAGAACTTGACAGTGCGGTTTCTTGTTCTGCGTTCCATTTCGTCAAGGACACACACTGGTTGCTCTTGATAGGAAAGGTCAGGTTGAAGATTGAGATGCTCATAAGCAGTTGCCTCCATAGGAACACGAAGGCATTTCTTCAATTGAGACACATGAAAAGTATCATGCACTGTAGAAAGGGATTTAGGTAGTTCCAATTGATAGGCTACAGCTCCTCGTTTTGCAATAATTCGGAAGGGTCCGATATAACGAGGTGCTAGCTTCCCTTTCACCTGAAAACGATGAGTGCTTTTCATCGGTGACACTTTAAGATAGACATGATCATCTATCTCAAAGCTTAATTTACGACGACGATGGTCAGCATAGCTCTTACGGCGAGGCTATGCGGTCCTCAAGCGATCTCGAATCGAGCGAACTTGCTCTTACGCCTTCATTACCAAGTCGGACCATAGAATGATCTTTCACGGACTCGGACCAATTCAACGAGTCCTACAAGTTCTTCCATACAAGGCTTCAAAGGTGACATTTGAATACTTGCTTGGTAGCTATTATTGTAGGAAAACTCCACATAAGGCAAAGATTTCTCGATCTTTGCTATAGGCCAGCACATAGGCCGAAGAAGATCTTCCATTTCTTGATTCACCCTCTCAGTTTGACCACTAGTTTGAGGATGATAAGCAGTACTGAAAGAAAGTTCAGTCCCCATAACCTGATGAAGACAATTCCAAAAATGGGAAGTAAATTGAGGGCCACGGTCAGAAACAATGACCTTTGGAACACCGTGAAGACAAACAATCTTAGCAATATAAAGCTCTGCTAGTTGCTTGCCATCAAAGATGGTTTTGACAGGAATGAAATGAGTCACCTTCGTTAAACGGTCAATGATTACCCAAATGGCATCGGATCCATTCGGAGTCTTTGGTAGACCGGTAACAAAATCCATACCGATCTCTTCCCACTTTCACTATGGAATAGGCAAATGTTGAAGGGTACCGGCTGGCTTCAGATGCTTAGCTTTAACCCTTTGGCAAATATCACATTCAGCAATATACTGAGCAATCTGCCTTTTCATTTGGCTCCACCAAAATGCCTTCTTTAAACCCTGATACATCTTGGTACTACCAGGATGTAAAGAGAACTTGGAATTATGAGCCTCTTTAAGGATTAGCCCTCTTATTTGAGGATCTGCAGGCACCACCAAACGATTGCAATATCGAATTATACCGCGATCATCTTCAGAAAATTCGTTGGCTTTGCCTGCTTCAAATTTTCCTTGATTTCAGCTACCTCGGTATCAGTTTTCTGGGCCTCCAGAATCTGAGTTTCTAGTGTAGGCTCCACTTTTAATGCAGCGAGAAAACCTTCTCTCACCACTTCGAGACTTAGGCGCTGAAAATCAGCACACAAGTTCTTGGCCGCAAGTAGAGAGGACATGCAGTTGCACTGTGACTTTCTGCTTAAAGCGTCTGCCACAACATTGGCTTTGCCAGGGTGATAATGAATACCCATGTCATAGTCCTTGATCAATTCAAGCCATCTTCTCGCCTCATATTCAAATCGGCTTGAGTGAATATGTACTTGAACTTTATGATCGGTATAGATCTCTAGCGATTCACAGAAGGTAATGTCGCCAAATCTTTAATGCATGGACTACGGCGACCAATTCCAAATCATGAGTAGGATAATTAATTTCATGAGGTTGCAGCTAGCAGGGATGCATATACCACAACTCGGCCTTCTTGCATAAGCACACGGCCGAGTCCATGGCGAGATGCATCGCAATAAATATCGAAGCTCTTATGAATATCTGGAAGAGTGAGAACTGGAGCTTTAGTCAAAAGAGTTCTCAAAAGTCGAAAACTCTCCTCACACATAGCCGACCATTCAAATTTCTTCTCTTTCTTCAAAAGTTGAGTGAGCGGTCTTTCAATTTTGGAGAAATTTTCAATGAACCTGCGGTAATAACCCGCAAGTCCAAGAAAACATTGGATTTCAGGAACACTCTTGGGCTGTTTCCAATTTAGTACATCTTCTACCTTGCTTGGATCAACAGCAATACCCCCTTCGGATAACACGTGTCCTAAAAACGCAACCTGTTTGAGCCAGAAAACACACTTGCTAAACTTAGCATACTGATCGATCTTGCGTGAAGTGTTTCGACAAGCCTTAAATGTTGCTCATGGTCTTTGTCAGACTTGGAATAAATAAGGATGTCGTCAATGAACACGACAACGAACTTATCCAAGAAATCCATGAACACTGAATTCATAAGATTCATGAAATAAGATGGAGCATTGGTTGGACCAAAGGACATGACAGTATACTCATACAACCCGTACCGAGTAGAGAAAGCTGTTTTAGGGATGTCCTCAGCTCTGACCTTGATTTGATGATAGCCCGACCGCAAATCAATTTTGGAAAAGACTCGGGCACCAACCAATTGATCAAAAAGATCATCATAACTCCTTCAGGAATATGAGCTTCACGAAAGACCTCCATGAACTCATCCCAAATAGGAACATGTCTAGCAGGTTGAACGGCCAGAAGATTGTCCCACCAAATACTAGCCGCCCCATCCAGCTGATAACTGGCAAAAAGGACCTTTTCCCTCTCGGAACATTGAGCAATTAGCAGTTTCTTCTCAATGGTCCGAAGCCAGTTCTCAGCTTCCATGGGATCTTGAGAGCTGGAGAACACCGGCGGGTTAGTCCGCTGAAATTCAGCAAGACTCCCCTGCACATGATGACCTCCTGCTCTGACGGCTGGGGTAGTAGTGGAAAAAGTGTTGCGCGCAATTTGCTCCAAAATGCGCGTCTGGTCCATTCGATTGCGCTCAATTTGCATGAGCACATCGGCCATGGAAGGTGGTGGAGGAAGCTCCTCTTCCTGGGGACCACCTTGAGGACCATGAGAACTGGAAGGTTCAGTCTGCCCTCCCTGAGAATGGGACACTGAAGTTGAAAGACCCTTCCCTTGTTGTGTCTGCGCACGAGTAGTGGGTCCTGTCATCTTGTTACCACACAATGGTTAACAACATAACAAGGATATACTCGGCAAACACAAACAAGGTAAAAATTAGGAAAGAAACTAATACCACACTTATAATGCATTATGTTATGCCATGCATTCAAATCAACACCAAACCACAAACTTTATAGATACAGCAAAAGAAATTCGGTTCTAGCCGCACATCATAGTTGCCCATAAAAGTCATAATACAAACCAAAAGTCTAACTTACATATTCTTTACAAAGTACCACTGCCCTATTACATACATTTATTTAAGGGCAAGTACATATGAGAAAACACCTATCCACGAGGGTTCATCGTCGAGGTGCTAGCATAAAGGTCACGGTTAAAGTTAACCGGAAACTCATTAAGAAGATGAGCTCCAGGGGAACCCGTATCAATAGGATCCAAAGGGCTAATGAGACGCCTCAGAGAACCAGTGGTGATGACCTCCGGAGGTGCGATCGCGAGAATGCGAGGAAAGCTGCGATCATCGGGCTTGGCGCACTTATCCATAAGCGAGCACGCGCGGCTGCTACGGAAGTCGATGGCGATGGTGCGGCGGCGAGGAGATCTCGTTGTCACCATAAAGCGCGTTGCGAGCGCGATTCATGTTGACTCCAAGTAGCGGTATTCACGGGCCTCATTAAGGCGATGCCGAGTTTCCCACAACTCCCTCACAAGGCGGCGATGGATCGGTCCATGATGCGGACCATCCTCGCCAAGCTATCGCTTTGAGGGTCTTCCCCAAAGCGTATCTCATCGAACATGCTCATACGCACTAGGACCTTGATTGGGAAGTGATCATAGGGTGGTTGAGACAACTCCGTCAAATCATGGCGAAGGAGGCTCATCATCCTACTAGCGACTTCTGAACCGCCATAGATTCGAAGTGGCAAGTGCTTGAACACGATGAGGAACAACGCTGCGGCTACGCCTAGCGATAACGTTGATGAAGGTGCGGTACTCCTCCATTCCAGGTTCTCGATCTCGTCGATAAATGGCGTACTCCGGCTGATAGGTGAAATTAGCTCGCCACATCATGTCCGGCAGCAAAGCCGGATACCCATCCACATCCTCAGCCCGGGTCTCCTTGACCAAGTACCACCCGCTCATCTATAGACAAAAAGGCAAGGTAAGAAAACAATCTACTCTTGAAAAACCAACAGAAAGTTGGGACAAGAATTGATCTAGGGAAGGTAAGAAATAAAAGATGTCATACTTAAACTTTCGGAATTATACTACTAACTTCAAAATAATTTGCCAGAAGACTCTCTAATGACTTCGGCCATGCTATTTGTAACCTACAGGCAACGTATGCTCTCATACCAACGCTGTGGACGCCCCGGAATATTGGAATTGTACTTAATTAAATTTATCTTGTATACGATTCTTAATTAAGAAGCAGTCTTGCTCCTTTATTAAAGATCATGCTAGAAGCATAAATTTTTAAAAGTAACAAACCCAATATTTAGGCATCCCGGATATATGTCTCACAATGGTTCCCAGGATCAGTGACCATTGCACATATATCCTCAAACAACATTGCATCATACACATACAAGTCATACATTTACATAATTAAACATAAGTTTACAAGTTGGTTAAGTACTACAATATCAATTGACTTGGTCACTACAAAAGACTGACAGTGGAAGCAAAATTGTACTTAATTAAATTTATACTGTAGCACGATTCTTAATTAAGGAACAGTGCTGCTCCTTTATTAAAGATTATGCTAGAAGCATAAATTTTTAAAAAGTAACAAACCCAATATTTAGGCATCCCGGATATATGTCTCACAATGGTTCCCAGGATCAGTGACCATTGCACATATATCCTCAAACAACATTGCATCATACACATACAAGTCATACATTTACATAATTAAACATAAGTTTACAAGTTGGTTAAGTACTACAATATCAATTGACTTGGTCACTACAAAAGTCTGACAGCGGAAGCAAAATAAACGATAAAACCACCAATGGCCCCACACACCCGCAGGCGATTGCGTGGAGGAAAGAAATAGCTTTACTCGTTAGCGTCACCCTGATCGGCGCTAACGGGCACTTCATAAAGATAACCATCCTCACCTGCAACAATAGGTTATAGCACCTTGAGTACCTTCCACAAACTAATAAAAGAAAGTGTTTATTAGAACCTATACAAAGGAGTAGAATTTACACATGCATAAGGTTGCAACAGGAAGGCTTATTGGTTAACTTTTGCGTAAAGCAGTACACCTTAACCTACAATTGCTAAGTTTGATAAAGCAATTTAATGAAACAAACTGAATTAAAACAGTAAGTAAATGAGAATAAAAGTAAACTGTACAATGCATGAATTCCCTCATGCTGAACCAGAAATCAAAACCAGATTTTTAAATCAAAACTCTATACAGGTGACATCAACTCAAGTCATTGTCCATGACCGTGGACACGGCTATTCGAGCATTTGATACCTGCGAGGTGTACATCTTTACCCACACGACTTAGTCGGCCGTTGCCTTGGATGCCTCCGAATGATGACATACTTCCTTTGGTATGCCGATTGGGAAACTAAGATTTGGCATTTTCAACGATTAACACTATTTAGTTGGATATCCATGTGTGAACCGATCTCGCTAAACAACGCCCGATAGGATCTGCTTGCAGGG
The DNA here is from genome assembly GCA_036346255.1 of Ampelocalamus luodianensis. Taxonomy (NCBI): domain Eukaryota; kingdom Viridiplantae; phylum Streptophyta; class Magnoliopsida; order Poales; family Poaceae; genus Ampelocalamus; species Ampelocalamus luodianensis. The sequence continues at coordinate 65,354,001 of CM070620.1, read as the reverse complement.
GCACACATGTTGCGTCAGAATGCCGACCCAAACATAAAGAAATGCGAACTGGGCTCACTACCCATATTAGATTGCAATCGGCATCTTTAAGGTACGTACATGCGATGGAACACATATACGCCCTCACCCTTCTAAGAACATCTCATATCGATATAAAGCTCACATGGCATAAAACACAGTCATAAGACCAGAGCATCTATGCCATATAAGATCAATACACATATCCTTACTCTCCTGTTTCCAACTCAATAGCCTTAGCCCTTTACTTAACCAAACAGCGCCCATACACTGCGTGTGGAAGTGCGTGGGAACTTGAATTGAACAATCGAGTTGGTCCTTAAGTGATCCAAACAAGTCCACCACAATTCCCAATCTCGCGTGCGAAGGCACCACCACTAGCTTCCTCTTGTCGAGATCGGTTTAAATGTAAAATTCATTTTGGTATAAATAAAGCTGGACAAAGAGTTCAAAATACAGAAATCATTTTGTGGTTCCCGGGTTTGACAAGATAATCTTGTCAAACTCTAATATTCTCTAGGCGCATGTCAAAGCCAACTCTGAAGCTAGAGTTTATAGTATCTGATACTACTCTAAGTGCGAGTGTATGGTTAGAATTAAGGTAATCCACAATATTTGGTCATAACTAACTACTACAGATCACAATTGTATTTTCAAAAAGTAGCATGCAACAGATTATCTTTGTATTTGGAAAATCTATTGTATAAAACTTTGGGGATCAATATGGTGCAAAGAGGATGCTTGCCTTGATAATAATATACTTCTATTGCGAGCTCGAGTTGCTCGAGAGCAGACTCAAAGACTTACGAAGAACCAGATTCTAAAAGAGACAACAAAATCCAATAAATACCAAAATCGACAACAAATACAGAATGAAAGAAGCATGCATGATCAATATGGAAATGCATGTTTAAAAGATGCTTAAGTGTATCTACCTAATAATAAAATAATAACCCATAATATCACTTACTCGCTTTCAAATAATGAAACTAGAGTTCAGGTCAAAGTTTCAATTTTCAGATTTTGAAAATACAGAAAAAGGACAGACTTTAGGTTTCGGGTTTAAGGAAAATAGGTCAAGCAAAGATTCGAAATGAAGCTTAGCCTGATCTTTTAGGGTAATTAACACCCGGACTAACCTAATCCTAACCCTAATCGGTCTGATTACAAAAGCTAAAGAAAAACCAATGTTGTCGGTTGAACCGACAACAGAGGATAGAGATAAATCTCTGCTACAAAGTTAAGTAGATGATAAGAAGGATCAAAAGAATAACTTATTATGCTACTAGGGTTCAGTTAAGACCTACCCAGAATGATAAGTCGACAGGAGAAACCCTAGTTCTTGAAAGCGATATGAAAGACCAAAAGTTATAAAAGCAACTTTTCGGTTTAAAGAAAGTTGGAGCTCTTGATGTACAAGTGAATGATCCATGTGAGCTTCTAAGGTCCTTAAGGTGCTCAGGATGACAAAAACTAAGGTTTTAGCTTACCAGGATAAGAAAGACACCAAAGGTTCTGAAAACTAATGTTGATCAACAGAGAAATAAACTCTGGTTTAACCTACAAAAGATATCAAATCTTTATTACAGGTGAAACCGGTGTTTAAGATGGATAAGCAAGTTGGAGGAGCAAGAAACTCCCTTTGGGCGAAAATGAAGGGTGAAAAGCTCCGGTGGTCAACAATGGCGACTCAAAAGCTAGGGTTTATATATAGAGACTGAGCTACAGGGCAAAGTGGAAAGATCTAGAGTTGATGAGGTGTCCACTTAGGCTAAATATCCAAAAATTAGTTGCATGATTCTTGGATAACTCCTCTCCTCTGTTTACAGAAATGGCTGCGCGCAGAGGCAAGGAGGATGAGAGGCAAACATCTGATATGTTGGTCCCTTTGTCAGCTACAGACGCACGCGCCTCTAAAAGCTCCAAGAATCGTCGACCGTTTGATCAGAGATGGACGACTGCGATGGAAATAGGCATTAAGGAAAAATAATCGGCACCATTTAATATGGGCCGTGCGATCTCAAATGAAGGATAGAGATTAAAAGGGGCTCTACGGGATTTCGGGGGTTCACATTCAAAGAGGGACGTTGGATTGAAATCCAACGGTCAACCTAAAAGAATGCACATCACTCATAAATGAGATGACGCAGTACCGTCCGGTTGATTTTTTACGATCGGGATTGAGAGAATAGCCGGATGGTCCGAATGCATACCCAATATGGGCCCTACGATTGAAATCCAACGGTACATGGAATTTGGACCTTAAAAGCCCGCGGTCAAAAAGGAGCGCCGTGGGATTTAGATCTAAAGGCCCACGATGGATGCGCGCCTTTATGTCCAAATCAAAAAGGGTTGCGCGGTTGGATCTAAGACGGACGGTGGAGATCGAAAAGGGATCCGGATGGTCCGGTTGTTCTCACGTCCCTGGGTCGCTTGATCGAGATCCAACGGTGAAGATCGCGGCTCATACGTGGACAGCCCAGGTGACGTTGCGACCACGCCCGTTCGATTGGAGATCAACGGCTCACGGCACACGATGGATTTGGGCTCGCGCTTGGCGTGATTGAGCCGGACGCTTTGCCTGGTTGGACCCAACCTTATGGGTTCGAGTCGCTCGATGCTAGGGTTTAGGTTTAGGCGGAAGGTTGACCAAATTCTAAATTCAAAGTTGGAAAGTTTGTGCAGGCTTTAAAAATAGCAAATAAATTTGTAAAATCATGAAATTTTGCTAGGAGGCTACTGGGATGATATATTCCCCAAATAAATTTTGAAAACCACTGTTTCACTTTATAAAATATATAAATAAGTAACTTAACCCGAATAGGTTTATTTAAAGCCAAGTATTTTTCTCCAAGTCAAGATAATTTCTAAAAATTTAACAAAAATTATTTTTAGCTGAGATAATTGATCTAGGTTTTAATGAAAATATTTCCCAGTCAAAATACAAGCATTGGCTTGTATTCCCTTTGAACTTTAGGAAGGGTTTTGGATTTTTGGCTAGAAAGGGAAAGTTTTTATTTGCAACATAATGCCCAATCTGTAAACATGAACAGTGATGCTATGAACAGCACCTCATTACTATTCAAAAAAAAATTTATTACTGTTCATAAAGTTGGGGCTGTTACAGGTCTGCCCCGTACCTCTTCGGGGAAGGATGCTATCTGGGTTGTCATTGACCGATTGACTAAGGTAGCACATTTTCTGCCAGTGCGCACCAACCTTAGTGTCAGCCAGTTGGCGGATCTCTACATATCTCGCATTGTGTGCTTGCATGGTGTACCATGAACGATTGTATCAGATCATGGTTCTCTTTTCACCTCTCGCTTTTGGCATAGTCTGCAAGAGACTATGGGGACCCGTCTTACTTTCAGCACAGCTTTTCATCCTCAAACTGATGGTCAGACGGAGAGAGTCAACCAAGTGTTGGAAGATATCCTCCGTGCTTGTGTTCTTTCCTATGGGAAGAATTGGGAGAAGTGCTTGCCACTTGCTGAGTTTTCCTACAACAACAGTTTCCAAGCCAGTCTTGGTATGGCACCTTTTGAGGCATTGTATGGGAGGAGGTGTAGAACCGCATTGAACTAGTCAGAAACTGGTGAGCGACAGTTCTTCGGCCCAGACTCAATCAACGAGGCCGAAAGCCAGGTTCAGTTGATTCGTGAGCATTTGCGCGTGGCCCAGTCCAAGCAAAAGAGCTATGCGGATCGTCGTCGCCGTGAGTTAAGTTTTGAGCCCAATGACTTTGTGTATCTCAAAGTCTCACCGTTGAAGGGCCATCAGCGATTTGGCATCAAGGGCAAGTTGGCTCCTCGATATGTTGGGTCTTATCGCATCATCGAGAAAGTGGGAGCTGTTGCATTCAGATTGGAGTTACCAGCTACACTTGAGGGGGTGCATGATGTGTTCCATGTGTCCCACTTGAAGAAATGCCTCCGTGTTCCAATTAAGGAAACTCCGTTGGAAAATCTCGATGTGTAGGAGAATTTGACCTATCATGAGCATCCTGTTCGTATTCTCGAAGAATCTGAACGGAGAACTAGGAACCGTGTCATCAAGTTTCTTAAGGTTCAGTGGTCAAATCATTCAGAAGATGAGGCAACTTGGGAGCGGGAAGATCGCCTTCGTGCACACTACCCGTCTTTCTTCTCCGAGTAAACAGAATCTCGGGACGAGATTCTTGTAAGGGGGGAGATTTGTAACATCCCAATTTTGGACTTGTGTTTCAAATGTAAGAAAATGAGTAGAAATTAAAACTTTTTCTTACATCATGTATTTCCTATATGTTCTAAACAATTCCTGTACAAGAATTATGGAAATACAAAGTCACAAGTCTTTTGATCCAAAACCTTACCTTCCAAAACTATTCATCTCAAATCTCGTGATCATCCTTTCGAAATATTTTTCTTAAGTTCCTGGGATGGCATGTGACCTCTCTGAAAAAATTCACAATTTTTAGAAATTGTTTGAATATTTTTAGAGGGCAGTCAAACCTGTTTGACTTTCAGTCAAACCTTAAACCAAAGCCTTGCATAATTTTTGGAGAATTATTCACTGCATAAAAACCTCTGAAAATTTTACACAAGGTTAATATCTGAGTTAGCAAGCTCCAGTAAAAATTTCATAATTTTTGGAGTTGTTTTGCTATCTCAAATAAATCCCCAAAGTCCCAGCTCAATTTAAAACCCAAAACCTAATTTCACTGTTCGTTGGGTTCGAGTCAGACTCGGGCTCAAGCCACTTGACTTGGTCAAGTCAACTAACTGCACCCGGTCAGGCTTAAAAGCGCGCTTTCAATCTTAGCCGTTGGATCCTTATCGATCGGCCCAGGTTCGCGTGAACATTCAGACGTCCGAATGCAATCTCTCATCGTGGCCATTCATTTCTGATCCAAGGGTTCGCGATCCTCTCTGTTGATTCTATCCTCTAGAGCTTTGGGTGAACCCCAGCCGTTGGATTAAAATCGGACCGTCCGCGTAGCCAGAAACGTTCGGACTTCCGATTGTTTAGTTCGATCTGAGCCGTTGGATTAAAATCCAATGCTCACAATCTCCTCCGTTGTGTTTAAACCTCAAGAGCTTCGAGAGATCTGGGCCGTCCATTTCTAAATCCAACGACTCATAGCGTCCTAGCCTTTTTCTCTGGTCATCTTAAACCTCCCGCCGTACGTGAACAGAGAGAGGCATGGCGCTGTCAAATCGTGTTCCTCTGGCAACGTCTCCCTGGTCGGCATTAAATGCTTGTAGGTGCTTTCGGCCGAGAGGCATGCCCTACTCCTACATCTCCATCATTTTGATTTTTGGTCCATGTTTATGTCATGGACTTAGCTCACCCGAGAGGCTCCTCTTGCCAAACCCTAGTTTTTCCAAACATTATAAAGGTCCCAAAATCCCCTGCTGGTGTTCCTTTACACCACCCTTAGCTTCTGTTTCATTTTTGGAGCTTAATACACCAAAAACACCAAATCACCATTGTTGACCCGTGGAGCTCCATTGAGGATCATGAAGTTCCAGTGGTTCTTCTTCAAATATTCTTGTACCCTTTTCAACTCCTTAATACTCTAATCATTTCCCCTCACTTAATTTTGGGTTTCACTTTCAGGATTTGACAAATTTGGGGTTTGTTCAAATTCGGCCGAAACCAACGCCTTTCTTCCTCAGCTCCGGTGAGTGCTCCATTTCTCAATTAATTGCTCATGAAGCTTATATGGGCTATTTTGTAGCTATATTGACCACCAGTGGTGTTCATTTTGGCTCAGGTCTCTAATTTCATATCTTCTTCCTCGGGTCCGGCAAGCTCCACCGTGGTCAGACCTTCTCCGACCATCTTTGAAGCTCACCTCGGTTAAAGTAGCTTCTTATTAGTCCATAGAGGCCGTGGCACTCGCTTCTTTGGACTGCAGTTGAGCTTTTTGCTATTTTCGCTTTCGGTAGTAAAAGCCCCCATCTTCTTTTTCCGGCTCACCGGCATTTAGGGCCATCGCCGCCGGCGGGGTCACCACCATTGGGTCCGCAAGCCTATTACGAATCCATTTTGATACTTGGTGGGCGCCGCCGTGGCCGGAGTCGCCACCGACTAGCTGAAGTTTTCGCTCGGCTTTTGTCGGGCGTACTCGCCTCTTTTCGGTCGTCATTAGGACACCATTAATGATCTAGTAATTGTCAATCATTAGGGTTAATTAGTAATTGTCATTGTCATGTGGGTCCACTCATTAAACTCCTCCTGGCGCTTTTAAACCCACGTGCGTGTGTGCGTTGTTGATCTTGGACCGTCGATCTCGTGATCAACGGCCCAGATCTGAGGAGCATTCGGACCTCCGGATGTCCCTATCACTCGGAGCTGTCCATCTCTCGATCTGCGGCTGAGATCGTGAGTACATTCGGACTTCCGAATGCGCTTGCGCTCTAGGCCCTCCATCTCCAGATCTACGGTCGTGGTTGATTGAAACATTCGGACCTTCGAATGTTTCCATCCACGTGAGCCGTTGGATCAAGATCCAACGGTGGGCTCCTTTGGAATCGCGCGCGTGCGCTGTTCTCTGCGCGTGTGGCCTGTTGGATTTCGCATCAACGGCCCACGAGCGTCCACGTCGTTTATTTCTGTTAAGATTGGTTATATTTCAGTAAGCATTTTCTTATCAACTAAAAATTGTAGTAAACTTTAGAAACTCACAACTAATTCATTTTAAATCATTTTTAGATGTTTCCAACTGCATTAAATTCATGTTTCACTATAGTTTAATTTAAAAATACATTTAGACTTGTTTTTGCAGCAGAAAATGTCATAAGCTTTATTAATTCATTTCGGCCACTATTTCAAGTTCTTGTAATTCTAGGAAAGCTTAAAAAATGTATAACTAAATTGTTTTAATTCCTTTAGTGTTGATTCCAGTTAGGGTAAATTCATGTTTAACTAAAGATTAGTCTAAAAATGCCTATAGGTAAGTTTCGGTAACAGAGAGTTTCACAAACACTAATAACTTGATATCAGCCATTTTAAGAATATTCCAGAAAATGAATTTAGACCTTGAAAAATGCATATCTTTTTCTGTATAAATCCAATTTGTGCAAAATCAAATTTGTTAAATTCCTCTGTTAGTGTACTTTAATTCAAAATAGGTTTTGAACATGGCTATGTTTCTGTAAAGTAACTTGTGCTAGGTTTACAACTTATAAAAATCATAAATAAATCATTATAACTCCAATTTTAGTAAACACAACTTTGCTGTCATTAGGATGTCATAACCTACCTGTCATAAAAATTTCAGACCTTAGATCATTCCAGAAATTTTCGCCATGAACAGTACCAGTAATTAATTTAGTTCATTTTATAGGCTAAGAGAGTGTATTTTAGCTATAACTTTTTCGTACTAAATCCAAATTGCATGATTCTTGTTCCTAAAATTGTCTAAAATCATTCTCTTGCTGTTGTATAAATTTCATTAAATTTGGATGTCTTTTTCTATTGGAGTTATTTGGTGTTCTTCGTTCTTATTTGTTTATCGTCTTTTCGCGTTAGGTTCAGAAGATAATATTGATATTGATTAGAGCCACGACCATCGAATCTGCACTCCCAGCAAGGCAAGCAGATGTAGCATCATTTGATCATGTTGTTCCTACTATTTTGAAATTCTAATATATTATTTGCAAATTCTATGTATGCATTGCTATGTTGTTTTAACTATTGTCGATAGTTGACCCAGTAGATGCATTATCAGTAGGCAAATGTTTATCCTCTACTACTGAGCCTAGGGTTATCTTGCTGTGATTTTAGGTTAGTTGGATGAACCCTTGTCACTTAGTAGTTTACGAGTTTGTTGCTTAGCCATGCTTAGCTATCGGTAGAAATGGGCGGTTATCGACTTGTCGATAACCTTGATCACACAAACTTATTATGATCTTTATATTTCAGCTCTATCCTATGTTCAAATTGCAAAACTAAAACTGAAAATAAAAACAATTTGGACTTGGGCACAACGGTATGATGGTGTGATCTTTTGGGTGTGATCGGAATGGTGCCCGAGTCAATTAAGGACCGAACATCTTGTGTGTGAGGACCCGGGATATTTAACTAGTAACACTTAACCTCCAAATGGCTCTAGCATTACTAATTAAACATTCTAAGCCTCGATGGACATATGCTTCCCAGAATTGCAGCATATGTACATCATCACAAAATTACACATCAATTCCATACAACATATATCACTAAGTTCAACAACGACATAAAGTAAAGTTATTACAAAAGAGAGCCGACCGGCCAAATAGAACAATATACAAGAATGACAGCGGAAGCAAAAGCGCCATAAGATGGCTAGAACAAAAGTCGACCAGTTAGCCAACATAACCCACAAGGCAACCGGCCAGGGGCATAAGCTAGTCGCCCATAAGCTACCACAACACGACTCACAAAGTGAGGCCCTTGAGCTCACCTTCCTCCTCTGCAACAAAAACATTTAAGCAAGGCAACTGAGTACAAAGATTGTCTTTGTACCCTTAAGGCGACGTGTGGAATAGCGGACCTATTCATAAACTACATGCAAGCTTATTTAGGTGGAGGTCATATGTCTCATTTTGCATGAAGCCAACTTTATTTGCAATAATGTAGTACCTTTTAAAAGCAAGTTTGCAAATTTATTTTGTTATCAAAGTAATGATAAGTAAAGATACATACAAGTAACCACAGGAAGTGACTAACCCAATAGTCACCACAACATATACGAATCCCGATTCGTAGCACCCATCAAGTTTTAATTTTAAAGGTTGTAGTCTAACTCTTGAAAGACCTCCCCAAGCGTGTCCATAACCTAGGGCGAGGCTATTCGAATAGTTTTAACCCTGCAGGGTGTACCAATGTACCCACTCCGGATCGCCTTTAAGCCAAAAGCACACTTCCGTAGGTATGCCGGCACGGCTAAGTCCTACGAGGCGCTTTCCAATATTGTGTATGAACTACGAGCCGCTCGTATGGGTAGAAACACCATACGCTTACATTGCAAGCCGAAGACAACAAATCCCATCCCGGGTGAAGTCTTTCGGACACTACAATCTCCCAACACCATCCCTCCTGCGACCTCCTGCGACCGGAGCCAATACACGCCAAAGTACTAAGTCAAGAGAGGTCCCATACCCTCTAGTGTGGTTAGCGCTAAAATGCTTGGTTTAGTGTAACAAGATGTTCGGTCCTTGTTGACCGGGCACCATTCGATCACACCCCACAATCACACCATCTTACCATTGTGCCCAAGTCTAAATCATTTTGTTTTTTAGTTTTAGTTTTCATAAGTAGACATGGCACAAGATGGAAATCATAATACATAATAAGTTTGTGTGATCAAGGTTATCGACAAATCGATAACCGCCCATTTCTACCGAAGCTAAGCATGGCTAAGCAATTAATTCGCAACTACTAAGTGACAAGAGCCCATCCACGAACTCTAGTCACGACAAGTAACCTAGGCTCATGGTAGTAGAGGATAGTCATTTGCTAAGGAAATGCATCTACTAGGCCAACTATTAAAACAAAATAGCAATGCATACATAGAATTTGTAATCAACATAAATACTTAAAATACTGGGATTAACATGATCAAACTGCTTGCCTGCTTGCTGTTGCTCAATTTGTTGCGGAGGGTCGTTCTCGGGGTTACATGAAATGTCGAACCCTAAGCGGAAGGCAAAAGAACCAAGAACAACCAATAAGACTAGCAACACTTAAACAAAAGAGCAAGCAAAAATTATCCAAATACAACAGAAATTTATCATGAGGTAGAATACAAATATACCAAGACATAGAAACTGGAAAAACCTAATTTGGATTTGTGGTGCAAAAGATATTACTTAAAAACTCATTTTACATATAATTAGCACTGTAGCAAAAATATTTTCTAGAAAGATTTTGGAGCTGAAATTTTATGGTAGCTACCTACTGGTATAGTGGTAACCCATATAAAATTTTAGGTCATTTGGAGTTAAGATGATTTAGTTATGATTTTTCTAAGTTCTACAACTAGCATATCTCATTTCCTAGGAACATGAATAGAGACAAAGCCTAGATCAAATTAAAGCATGTCTGAGGCCAAATTTACGGGTTGAGTTTGCTTAGTTTGCAACTACAGAGAGGAAGTTATGTGTTTACAAATTTTCCATGAATTCTAGACATCATTTTCCATTAAACAAGATCATGTTGTTTAAATCATTTTCTGCTACAAAACAGGGCCTAATTTCATTCTCAGATTTAAGTTCATACTATAACAAAGCTACAGCAACTGGAATCATTCAAAAAGGAGTTAAAATGACAAAGTTATGCACTTTTGAAATTTGAAACGAGAAAAGACTTAGGAAACTTTGAGCTCTCGGGAGGTCCAACCGGCTGGAAGACAAAGGAGAGGTCGTGGGCGTCGATCTTGCATCGCAGGCCACAGACCTCAGCACTGGCCTGCACGGAAGACCTCCTCCCGCACTGGGGAGGTCCGGACCGTTGAGATCTGATCCAACGGCCACGACCAGTGCATGCACAGCGCACGCAGAGGAGGTCTTCGCGCCTAACGGAGGTCGTGACCGTCAGATCAAGATCTGGCGATCCCGAGCACTAGGGAAGTTCCTAAGACTAAGCCTACAGAGGAGGTCTCAGCCGTTAGATCTAGATCTAACGGTCCCGAGCCGAAGGAGGTCCTAAAGCTACGGATCTAAGCGGAGGAGGTCCTCAGCGGTCTAGATCTCCGGAGGGAGGTCTTTAACGGACGCGATCAGCGAGGAGGTCTGGGCGGTTGGGATTTAACCGAGGAGGTCTTGGATGGCCAAGATCTGCTCGGGAGGTCCTAAGCGGTAGTGATCTAACGGGAGAAGATGCGGGCGGCTCGAGATCGAGCCTAAGGAGGTCTGGCGGTTCGGATCGGCGCGGAGGGAGTGCGAGCGCTAAGGATTTTACAAGCGAGATCTAACGCGGATCTAAACCGGGAGGTCGTGAGCGGCTGAGATTGAGCCTAAGAGGTCAGCGGGGTTGTCTTTATAAAAGACCCAGGATGACTTTTACAAAGAGGACCCCAAGGGTGGTCCTGAGGTGGTCTTTGCAAAAGTAGCCAAGGAAGGTCTTTTGCAAAGAGGACCTCGGTGGAGGTCCCGAAGGTGGTTTTTACAAAAATGACCTCGAGGAGGTCCTTTTTTGCAGAGTGGTCCTAGTGACTCGAGATGGAGTTCAAGAGGTCTTAAGCGGCTAGGATCTAATCTAGGGGAGGTCCTAGAGGCGAGGTTTTGCGGAAAGAACCTAAGGCCCAAATCTAATCTTGAGAGGTCGTGAACGGCCAAGATTAGTCAGGAGGTCCGGGGTTTTCTTTTAATGGCGCGGGACCACCGGACAGCGACAAAAAGGCGGCTAAGACAAATTTATTGCTCCTGAAGATTGGCAATGAATGAACCTAAAAGGGCACCAAAGACTTCCGGATTTAACTTCTAAGCCCATGGCCCACAGTCGATGACACAATGGCACGACTTAAAGCAGATTAATGCACCCAATGATTAGCAATAAATGGGGCATTGATGATGTCCTAAGAAAGTGACGAAGCGGAGGTTTTGAACGGCAAAATCGGCGGGCTCAACGGTTTGCCGCGGCGATGGGGACCTCGCGGCGCCGACCAAGGGCACCGATATACTACCGCAATATTGTCGCGGACCTAGCGGAGACACCCTCGGCGGCGGCGACGGCCTTAAACGCCGGCGAGCCGGAGAATGACGGAGGATAAGTGTTTCGGCAAAAACCGAAAATGACCAAGCTGAGCGCCACGAGCTGAGCTAGCTAGACCCTAAGCCCTAAGGGACTAAGATGGACTCACCCGAGTGTAGGGAAGGTCCAGAGGAAGACGGAGGACTTGGAGGAGGTCGATGAAGTCCCGCGGTGAAGAGCTTGCCGGAGATGGAGAAGAAGGCGACCTCGACCCCGACAAGCAGCTCCCAAACTTGACCACCTCTGCGATGGATAACCACAGCAAGTTAAAGAATGCTCGAGGTGCTCGAGATGACAAGAAAAACAGGCAAGAACGTTGATGGAACCACTGGAGCTCGAGCTTCGGCAGGGAGCTCCAAAGGTGGCAATGGAGGTTTCGAGGTGGTGGTGTTCTTGGGGTTTGAGTTTGAGGACCACTCAAGCGGGGAGCTCAAGCACAGCCAAGAACGAAGAAGGAAAAAGGAGAGGAAGTTTTCAGGCTATGTATAGCCTGGGAGTTTGGCAAGGGCTAGGGCAACTCACTGTGAGCAAGAACCATGCCCCTGCCAACGGCACGCACGACAGGACAAGTGGCAGAGCAGGTGAAGACTTTGGAGGTTAAAGCTGACTAGCAATAAATGCATGTCAGCAGAAAAAGTCGTTGACAAGAGGCAAAAGGTGACATCTCACTGCCCCAACTGCTCTGACCCTGACACACGCACAGAGGTGCGAAATTTCATATGCGGACCTCGGGAGGTCGTGAGGAAGAGACATAGCGCTAAGGAGGTCTGGGCGTCCCGATTTGCTTGGGAGGTCCCGGACGTCCCCAATCGCCGAGTGGGGAGGTCCGAGCGCGGGCGAGGAGGTCCTGGGAGGTCGTGAGCCCCACGATGGACATCCCACGGCTTGGACCACCCCAAAGCGCTGAGGGCGCTCAAGAGCTCCTCGGATCAGGGGAGGTCGTGAGCGGCTGGATGGAGATCCAACGACTAGAACGAGCGCGCACGAGATTGAGCTCGGGTGCGGCGCTGCGCACATGGCTCGACCGAGTCGGTTGAGTTGGGCTCGGGTCCGAGCCCGAGTTTGACTCAAACCTAAATTGAGTTTCAAACAGATTTGGAGTTTGAGGATTTGTTTGAGATAGCAAACTTACTCCAAAAATTATGGAATTTTTACAGGAGCTTGCTAGCTGAGTTGATGACCTTGTATAAAATTTTCAGAGGTTTTTGTGCTATGCTTTTTCCTCCAAAAATTTAACAAGGTGCTGGTCCAAGGTTTGACTAGATTTTGAATTGGGTTGACTTTCCTCCAACAGCATCCAAACAATTTCTAAAAATTGTGGAACTTTCCAGAGGAGTCACATACCAACCCAAGAATTTAGGAAAAATATTTCCAGGAGATTATCACAAGATGGAACAAGGATGACTAAGAAGAATAAGATGTGGGTCGAAATGACTTGTGATCCTTGTATTCCCATAATCTCTTTACAACAATTGTCCAAAGCACACAGGAAATACAAGATGTAAGAAAAAGTTTTAATTTCCCCTCATTTTCTTACATTTGAAACACAAGCCTAACATTGGGATGTTACAATTCTCCCCCCCTTACAAGAATCTCGACCCGAGATTCCGTTTACTCGGAGAAGAAAGAAGGAAAATCTGCACGAAGGCGATCTTCTCGCTCCCAAGTTGCCTCATCTTCAGAATGGTTTGACCACTGAACCTTAAGGAACTTGATGACACGGTTCCTTGTTCTCCGCTCAGATTCCTCAAGAATGCGAACAGGATGCTCGCGATAGGTCAAATTCTCCTGCACATCGAGAACCTCCAACGGAGCTTCCTCAGTCGGGACACGGAGGCACTTCTTTAAGTGTGAAACATGGAACACATCATGCACACCCTCAAGTGCAGCTGGTAGCTCCAATCTGTATGCAACTGCTCCAACTCTCTCGATGATGCGATAAGGCCCAACATATCGAGGAGCCAACTTGCCCTTGATGCCAAAGCGATGGCCCTTCAAGGGTGAGACTTTGAGATACACAAAGTCATTGGGCTCAAAGCTCAACTCACGGCGACGACGATCTGCATAGCTCTTTTGTCTGGACTGGGCCGTGCGCAGATGCTCGCGGATCAACTGAACTTGACTTTCGGCCTCATTGATCGAGTCTGGGCCGAAAAACTGCCGCTCACCAGTCTCTGACCAGTTCAACGGGGTTCTACACCTTCTCCCATACAAAGCCTCAAATGGTGCCATGCCAAGACTGGCCTGAAAGCTGTTGTTGTAGGAGAACTCAGCAAATGGTAGGCATTTCTCCCACTTCTTCCCATAGGAAAGAACACAAGCACGGAGCATATCTTCCAACACTTGGTTGACTCGCTCCGTCTGACCATCAGTCTGAGGATGAAAGGCTGTACTGAAGTGGAGGCGGGTCCCCATAGCCTCCTGCAGACTATGCCAAAACCGCGAGGTGAAAAGCGCACCACGATCAGAAATAATCGTCTTTGGTACACCGTGAAGACTCACAATCCTCGAGACATAAAGTTCGGCCAAAGGCCCCACACGAAGCTGAGTCTTTACAGGAAGGAAATGTGCCACTTTAGTCAACCTGTCGATCACGACCCAAATAGCATCATTCCCTTGGGCGGCGGGGCAATCCGGTGATGAAGTCCATGCCAACGGAATCCACTTCCACTGCGCGGCAAAGGTGAAGAAGACTGCTGACGGCGATGTTCGGCCTTCACACGACAAAGACACGCCGCACTCGGCAACGAACTTGGCAATCGCGCTTCATTCGGGTCCACGGAATCTCGGCGAAGATCACGATACATCTTGGTAGCCCCGGGTGAATAGACAAAGGAGAGTCATGGGCTTCGCGAGAATCATATTCGCAATTCCATGACCTTAGGAACCACAAGACGCTGCCCAAACCACACAACGCCATGCTCGTCCTTCGAAAAGCACTTGGCTATCCCATCCTTGATGTTACGCTTGATCCGCTCACACGGCAGACATCACTGTGTCGCCTTGATTTGGTCCACCAAGGTTGGCTGCACAACCAAGGTAGCAAGGGAACCGTGCTCGATCAAACCCAAATTAAGGCGCTGAAATTACGAAATGAGAGCAGGCTGCGCTCTTGGAGCATCAACATATTGCAATACACCTTCCGATCGAGTGCATCCGCAACGACATTGGCCTTGCCGGATGGTGCGAATACCCATGTCGTAATCCTGATCAATTCCAACCATCTTCTTTGCACGAGGTTCAGATCCGTTGGGTGAACAAGTACTTCAAGCTCTTGTGGTCGGAATACACCTCACAGCGGTTACCAATCGATAATGCCGCCAAATCTTGAGCGCATGGACCCAAAGACTAACTCCAAGTCATGGGTAGGATAGTTGAGTTCATGAGGCCTCAAGCGCGCGATGCATAGGCCACAACCTTGCCCTCCCGCATAAGAACACAACCAAGACCACGACGAGAAGCATCACAATAGATATCAAAACTCTTGTGAATATCGGGAGAACAAGCACCTGGGTGAGGTCGATCGCTTCTTGAGTTCTGAAAACTCACATCACAAGCAGCGGACCACTCAAACTTACGGTCTTTCTTGGAGATTCGGTCATAGGCTTTGCAATCTTGAGAAGTTCTCGATGAAGCGGCGATAGTAGCCACCAAACCAAGAAAACTCCGCACATCCGTGGATCGACTTGGGCTGACCCCAAGATAGCACATCACCGACCTTGCTAGGATCCACACCACACCTCTGCTGAAAGAACATGGCCCAAGAATGCCACTTCCTTCAACGTAACTCGCACTTGCTGAATTTGGCATACACTGGTGCTCACGCAGCTTGCCCAACACAAGCTTAAGATGCTCAAAGATGCTCTTCTTCGCTCTTGGAGTAGATAAGGATATCATCGATGAATACCACCACAAACCTATCCAAATACTCCATGAATACCGAGTTCATAAGATTCATGAATAAAGCGGAGCATTAGTCAAACCAAAAGACATGACGGTGTACTCGTAAAGGCCATAACGAGTAGCAAAGGCGGTCTTGAATATCCTCGGCCACGATCGACTTGATGATAGCCCAATCTCAAGTCAATTTTGAGAAGACTCGTGCTCGGCCAAGCGATCGAAGAGATCATCAATCCGGGGCAAAGGATACTTGTTCTTTACCGTCACCTCATTAAGCGGACGGTAATCAACACACATGCGCAAGGTCTTGTCCTTCTTCTTCACAAAGATAACTGGACAACCCCAAGGAGATGAGCTAGGACGGATAAAACCCTTCTCTTGCAGCTCACCCAGTTGCTTCTTCAGCTCCTCCAACTCATTAGGAGGCATGCGATACGACCTCTTAGAAATAGGGGCGGTACCGGGCAGCAACTCGATCACAAACTCCAGATCTCGAACAGGTGGCATGCCAGGCAAGTCTTCGGGAAAGACATCCACGAACTCACATACTGTGGGAACATCCTGGATCTCCAATGCCGGCTTTGCTTCAAGGACATAAAGATGGGGTTCTCGCAACTGCGGTGAAAACCCAACTTGTTCACCTGAAGGACTGGTGAGGTAGACAATCTTCCTGGCACAATCGATTTGCCCCAAGTGTTGGGACAACCAATCCATGCCAAGAATCACATCCAAGCGCGCCGAGTCGAGTAGGATAAGATTCGCCAAGAATCCCACTCCTTCGATGTGGATAGGAACATCCCGGCATACTTGGTCACTCTCATTTCCAACCCGAGAGCGAATCGATGGAATCCCCAAAGGAACACGGTGAAGCCCACAATCAACAAAGAAAAGACCTCGAAATAAAAGAATGCGAGGCCCGAGTCAAATAAAACTGTAGCAGGACGCAAATTAACAAGGAGCGTACCCAACACCACGTCGGGCGCCTCCTGTGCCTCCTCAGCCGAGATATGGTTGACTCGGCCGCTCCCCAAGCCCGGGGTCTTCTGGTCAGGTGGGTGACCACTCCCTTGCCGCGCCCTCCATTAGGACGAGGGCCGCTCGATCTTCTTAGGACAACTACCGCGTAGTGGCCCTTGTTGTGGCGAGAGAAGCGGTGGCGTCGGCGCGGGTTGCGGGAACACCTGCCGCTGGTCGCAGCGCACGTGATCGAAGTCACAACTCGCGGAGGACGTGGAGTGGTCTTTGAAGGCCTCGGCGGTGGTGAAGCCAAGGGACGGGCCACCGGTGCAGGCCCAACTCGGGGACGAACGAGGCCGGCCTGTGCAGACCGCTGGGCCTCCCACTTGCGCTTGCGGGACTCGCCCAGCGCTCTCGCCTTGTGCTCGGCGATGATGGTCTTGTCCACCAAGGTCTGGAAGTCGGGGAAGTCCACAATAGAGAGCTTGTCCTGAAGCTCCTCAGACAAACCCTCCATGAACTTCTCCTGCTTGGCCTCATCAGTGGCCACCTCAGCAGGCGCGTACCTCGCCAAATGGTTGAACTCATGGAGGTACTCAGTGACAGATTTGCGCCCCTGTTTGAGCGCAAGGAACTCCTTCTTCTTCAGCTTCATCAGGCCGGCGGGGACATGGGCCCGACGGAAAGCTGACCGGAACTCCTCCCACGAGACCACGTGTCCCGCAGGCTGCATGGCGAGGAAATTCTCCCACCATGAGAGTGCCGCACCCTTCCAACTGATGGGATGCGAAAAGTGCCCGCCTCGCTCACGGCATCGAGCAACGTTGAGCTTCGCTCAACCGACGCAGCCGATCGTCTGCGTCCAAGGGATCTCGGACCGGGAGAAGGTAGGAGGTGCGTGCGGAGGAACTCCGCAAGTCCCCACGAGTCGATGTCCACCCTCCGATCCGAGGCACCGGAGGAAGTGGAGGTGTTCTGGCGATGACCTCCGGCACCTGCGGTCCTCCGAACGATTGCGTTCGACCGCATGAGGACTTCCGCCATGGTCGGTGGAGGGGGAAGCCCCTCATCGGGACTACCCGGCTGATTCCGGCCGCTACGTGTCCCACCAGCCATCCTGATTTACTAAGACAAGTTAGACACAGTTCAAGACCCAAGAGCACAGAAATCCAAACTTAGTTAAAATGACCAAAGAATAGTCACAAAAGAACATGAGACCATAAGTCACCGAATCAACTTCCCGAAACGACTAACCCGTATGGAAGAACGAGTAATCGTTTGAGAAGACCCAAAATTTCAGCACTAATTTCCAGCTCAAACCAGTCCAAAATTCAAGGTATAACCACCTAATAGAGTATAGGCATTAGCTAACCTCATATCACTTCTTACCCTTTTATTCCCACAAGTTTTAGTTGTATTTATCTCTCATTTCCTACCCTAATTACTCACCACTAGCTAGCTGTCCTATTTCCTTTATCCAAGCTCTCTCATGGTTCTCCCAAAACCAAGTTAATCGATAGAGGCTAATTTTTGAAAGGGAGAGAGGAACAACTTTTTCAAACTTAAGTGAGAGTAAGGTGAGATGAGCAAGCTAAGACAGGTAAGGAATAAAATTAGAGAACTTACTTAAGTTTTCATAAACTATTTGAAAGTAAGTTTCCAAAATATCCTAAAGGCGACCAAACTAGGGGTTTCTACGGTCAGTATGGCTCTGATACCAACTTTGTGAGGACCCGGGACATTTAACTAGTAACACTTAACCTCCAAATGGCTCTAGCATTACTAATTAAACATTCTAAGCCTCGATGGACATATGCTTCCCAGAATTGCAGCATATGTACATCATCACAAAATTACACATCAATTCCATACAACATATATCACTAAGTTCAACAACGACATAAAGTAAAGTTATTACAAAAGAGAGCCGACCGGCCAAATAGAACAATATACAAGAATGACAGCGGAAGCAAAAGCGCCATAAGATGGCTAGAACAAAAGTCGACCGGTTAGCCAACATAACCCACAAGGCAACCGACCGGGCCGCCAAGCTAGTCGCCCCGCAAGCTACCACAACACAGCTCACAAAAGTGAGGCCCTTCAGGCTCACCTTCCTCCTCTGCAACAAAAACATTTAAGCAAGGCAACTGAGTACAAAGATTGTCTTTGTACCCGCAAGACTGACGTGTGGAATAGCAGACCTATTCATAAACTACATGCAAGCTTATTTAGGTGGAGGTCATATGTCTCATTTTGCATGAAGCCAACTTTATTTGCAATAATGTAGTACCTTTTAAAAGCAAGTTTGCAAATTTATTTTGTTATCAAAGTAACAGTAAGTAAAGATACATACAAGTAACCACCTGGAAGTGACTAACCCAATAGTCACCACAACATAGCACGAATCCCCGATTCGTAGCACCCATCAAGTTTTAATTTTAAAGGTTGTAGTCTAACTCTTGAAAGACCTCCCCAAGCGTGTCCATAACCTAGGACGAGGCTATTCGAATAGTTTTAACCCTGCAGGGGTGTACCAATGTACCCACACCTGCATCGCTTTAAGCCAAAAGCACACTTCGTAGGTATGCAAGCACTCGCTAAGTCCTACGAGACGCTTTCCAATATTGTGTATGAACTACGAGCCGCTCGTATGGGTAGAAACACCATACGCTTACATTGCAAGCCGAAAGACAACAAATCCCATCCCGGGTGAAGTCTTTCGGACACTACAATGCTCCCAACACCATCCCTCCTGCGACCTCCTGCGACCCGGAGCCAATACACGCCAAAGTACTAAGTCAAGAGAGGTCCCATACCCTCTAGTGTGGTTAGCACGCTAAAATGCTTGGTTTAGTGTAACAAGATGTTCGGTCCTTGTTGACCCGGGCACCATTCCAGTCACACCCCACAATCACACCATCTTACCATTGTGCCCAAGTCTAAATCATTTTGTTTTTAGTTTTAGTTTTCATAAGTAGACATGGCACAAGATGGAAATCATAATACATAATAAGTTTGTGTGATCAAGGTTATCGACAAATCGATAACCGCCCATTTCTACCGAAGCTAAGCATGGCTAAGCAATTAATTCGCAACTACTAAGTGACAAGAGCCCATCCACGAACTCTAGTCACAGCAAGTAACCTAGGCTCATGGTAGTAGAGGATAGTCATTTGCTAAGGAAATGCATCTACTAGGCCAACTATTAAAACAAAATAGCAATGCATACATAGAATTTGTAATCAACATAAATACTTAAAATACTGGGATTAACATGATCAAAGCTGCTTGCTCGCTTGTCGTTGCTCAATTTGTTATGAGGGTCGTTCTGGGGTTACCGCAAATGTCGAACCCTAAGCGGAAAGGCAAAAAGAACCAAGAACAACCAATAAGACTAGCAACACTTAAACAAAAGAGCAAGCAAAAATTATCCAAATACAACGAAATTTATACGCAAGGTAGAATACAAATATACCAAGACATAGAAACTGGAAAAACCTAATTTGGATTTGTGGTGCAAAAGATATTACTTAAAAACTCATTTTCGGCCATAATTAGCACTGTAGCAAAATATTTTCTAGAAAGATTTTGGAGCTGAAATTTTTATGGTAGCTACCTACTGGTATAGTGGTAACCCATATAAAATTTTAGGTCATTTGGAGTTAAGATGATTTAGTTATGATTTTTCTAAGTTCTACAACTAGCATATCTCATTTCCTAGGAACATGAATAGAGACAAAGCCTAGATCAAATTAAAGCATGTCTACACAGCCAAATTTACTGGTTGAGTTTGCTTAGTTTGCAACTACAGAGAGGAAGTTATGTGTTTTACAAATTTTCCATGAATTCCTAGACATCATTTTCCATTAAACAAGATCATGTTGTTTAAATCATTTTCTGCTACAAAACAGGGCCTAATTTCATTCTCAGATTTAAGTTCATACTATAACAAAGCTACAGCAACTGGAATCATTCAAAAAGGAGTTAAAATGACAAAGTTATGCACTTTTGAAATTTGAAACAGCAAAAGACTTAGGAAACTTTGAGCTCTCGGGAGGTCCAACCGAACTGGAAGACAAAGGAGAGGTCGTGGGCCGTCGATCTTGCATCGCAGGGCCACAGACCTCGAAGCACAGCGCACGGGAAGACCTCCTCCCGCACTGGGGAGGTCCGGACCGTTGAGATCTGATCCAACGGCCACGACCAGTGCATGCACAGCGCACGCAGAGGAGGTCTTCGCGCCTAACGGAGGTCGTGGACTCGGATCAAGATCCGCGATCCCGAGCACTAGGGAAGTTCCTAAGACTAAGCCTACAGAGGAGGTCTAGCCCGTTAGATCTAGATCTAACGGTCCAGAGCCGAAGGGGAGGTCCTAAAGCTACGGATCTAAACGGAGGAGGTCCTCAACGGTCTAGATCTCCAGAGGGAGGTCTTTAACGGACGCGATCAAGCGAGGGAGGTCCTGGACGGTTGGGATTTAACCGAGGAGGTCTTGGATGGCCAAGATCTACTCGGGGAGGTCCTAAGCGGTAGTGATCTAACGGGAGAAGATCTGGACGGCTCAGATCAGGCCTAAGGAGGTCCTGAGCGGTTCAGATCGACGCGGAGGGAGGTCTGAGCGCTAAGGATTTTACAAACGAGATCTAACGCTCAGATCTAAACCGGGGAGGTCGTGAACGGCCAGGATTGAGCCTAAGAGGTGGAGCGGGTTGTCTTTATAAAAGACCCGGGACAGCCTTTTACAAAGAGGACCCCAAGGGTGGTCCTGAGGTGGTCTTTGCAAAAATAGCCAAGGAAGGTCTTTTGCAAAGAGGACCTCGGTGGAGGTCCCGAAGGTGGTTTTTACAAAAATGACCTCGAGGAGGTCCTTTTGCGCAAGAGTGGTCCTAGTGACTCAGATGGAGTTCCAAGAGGTCTTAAACGGCTAGGATCTAATCTAGGGGAGGTCCTAGAGACCGAGGTTTTTATGAAAAGAACCTAAGGCCCAAATCTAATCTTGAGAGGTCGTGAACGGCCAAGATTAGTCCGAGGAGGTCCGGGTTTTCTTTTA
The DNA here is from genome assembly GCA_036346255.1 of Ampelocalamus luodianensis. NCBI lineage: Eukaryota > Viridiplantae > Streptophyta > Magnoliopsida > Poales > Poaceae > Ampelocalamus > Ampelocalamus luodianensis. The sequence continues at coordinate 65,332,358 of CM070620.1, read as the reverse complement.
ATGGCGGGACCACCGGACAATGACAAAAAAGGCGGCTAAGACAAATTTATTGCTCTCAAGATTGGCAATGAATGAACCTAAAAGGGGCACCAAAGACTTCCGGATTTAACTTCTAAGCCCATGGCCCATGTGTCGATGACACAATGGCACAGACTTAAAACAGATTAATGCACCCAATGATTAGCAATAAATGGGGCATTGATGATGTCCTAAGAAAGTGACGAAACGGAGGTTTTGAACCGGCAAAATCGAGCGGGCTCAACGGTTTGCCGCGGCGATGGGGACTCGCGGCGCCGACCAAGGGCACCGATATACTCGCAATATTGTCGCGACCTAGCGGAGACACTCGACGGCGGCGACGTTTTAAACGCCGCGAGCCGAGAATGACGGAGGATAAGTGTTTCGCAAAACCGAAATGACCAAGCCGAGCGCCACGAAATGAGCTAGCTAGACCCTAAGCCCTAAGGGACTAAGATGGACTCACCCGAGTGTAGGGAAGGTCCAGAGGAAGACGGAGGGACTTGGAGGAGGTCGATGAAGTCCCGCGGTGAAGAGCTTGCCGGAGATGGAGAAGAAGGCGACCTCGACCCCGACAAGCAGCTCCCAAACTTGACCACCTCTGCGATGGATAACCACAGCAAGTTAAAGAATGCTCGAGGTGCTCGAGATGACAAGAAAAACAGGCAAGAACGTTGATGGAACCACTGGAGCTCGAGCTTCGGCAGGGAGCTCCAAAGGTGGCAATGGAGGTTTCGAGGTGGTGGTGTTCTTGGGGTTTGAGTTTGAGGACCACTCAACTGAGGGAGCTCAAGCACAGCCAAGAACGAAGAAGGAAAAAGGAGAGGAAGTTTTCAGGCTATGTATAGCCTGGGAGTTTGGCAAGGGCTAGGGCAACTCACTGTGAGCAAGAACCATGCCCCTGCCAACGGCACGCACGACAGGACAAGTGGCAGAGCAGGTGAAGACTTTGGAGGTTAAAGCTGACTAGCAATAAATGCATGTCAGCAGAAAAAGTCGTTGACAAGAGGCAAAAGGTGACATCTCACTGCCCCAACTGCTCTGACCCTGACACACGCACAGAGGTGCGAAATTTCATGGCGCGCGGACCGTGGAGGTCGTGAGGAAGAGACATAGCGCTAAGGAGGTCCGGACGCCCCGCATTTGCTTGGGGAGGTCCTGGACGCCCCAATCGCCGAGGTGGGAGGTCCGAGCGCGGCGAGGAGGTCTGGGAGGTCGTGGAGCCCCACGATGGACATCCCACGGCTTGACCACCCCAAAGCGCCGAGGGCGCCAAGAGCTCCTCGGATCGGGGAGGTCGTGGCGGCCGGATGGAGATCCAACGACTAGAACGAGCGCGCACGAGATTGAGCTCGGGTGCGGCGCTGCGCACATGGCTCGACCGAGTCGGTTGAGTTGGGCTCGGGTCCGAGCCCGAGTTTGACTCAAACCTAAATTGAGTTTCAAACAGATTTGGAGTTTGAGGATTTGTTTGAGATAGCAAACTTACTCCAAAAATTATGGAATTTTTACAGAGCTTGCTAGTTGAGTTGATGACCTTGTATAAAATTTTCAGAGGTTTTTGTGCTATGCTTTTTCCTCCAAAAATTTAACAAGGTGCTGGTCCAAGGTTTGACTAGATTTTGAATTGGGTTGACTTTCCTCCAACAGCATCCAAACAATTTCTAAAAATTGTGGAACTTTCCAGAGGAGTCACATACCAACCCAAGAATTTAGGAAAAATATTTCCAGGAGATTATCACAAGATGGAACAAGGATGACTAAGAAGAATAAGATGTGGGTCGAAATGACTTGTGATCCTTGTATTCCCATAATCTCTTTACAACAATTGTCCAAAGCACACAGGAAATACAAGATGTAAGAAAAAGTTTTAATTTCCCCTCATTTTCTTACATTTGAAACACAAGCCTAACATTGGGATGTTACATTGTGAGTACCTGTTATCTAGGCATTTTGTGCGTGCTAACCACACTAGAGGGAATGGGACCTCTCTTGACTTAGTACTTTAGCGTGTGTTGGCTACGAGTCGCAGGAGGGAGTGTGTGTGTTGCGTTGTGGTAAAATGAGATAGTTGTGCGTGGGAGCATTGTAGTTGTCCAAAGAGCTTTACCCCGAGGGGTAGTTGTCTTTTTGGCTTTACAATGTAAGCGTATGGATTTCTATACATATGAGCGACTCGTAGTTGATTCACAATATTGGAAATGTCTCGTAGGACTTAGTCGTGCCGGCATACCTTTGGTAGTGTGCTAATCTTGTGGCTTAAAGGCGGTCTGAAGTGTGGGTATATTAGTACACCCCTGCAAGGTTTTAAACTATTCGAATAGCCTCGTCCTCGGTTATGGACACGCTTGGGTAAGCTTTTCAAGAGTTAGACTACAACATTTTAAATTAAAACTTGATGGGTGGTATGAATCAGGGATTCATGCTATATGTGGTGGCTATTGGGTTAGTCACTTCTAGGTGGTTACTTGATAATTATTGTTACTCGCTGTTATTTTAATGCTTAAAAACTGATTTGTTAAATTGCTTCCAATCTATTACATTATTGCAAATAAAACTTGCTTTATGCGTCCAAACAACCATATAACCAACATCCTTTGATACAGCTTTCATGTAGCTATGTATAGGCTTGTTACTCGTAAGTCTTGTGAGTACATTTTTGTACTCACCTGTATTGCTTGTTGTGTGCAGAGGAAGAAGGTGAGCCTGATGGGCATCACTTTTGTGAGCTGTGCTGTGGTAGTGTGTGGGGCGATTTGCTTGGCGGTCCGGTCGGTTGCCCTATGGTGTTAGGTGGCTAACCGATCGTATTTTGGTTTAAGCCATCTTATGGCACCTTTTGCTTCCGCTGATACTGAATACTTATGTCATTTGGCCGGTCGGCTGTTCTGTAATAATTTATATTGTGTATGTCTTTTGGTGAACTTGTTATATTATTGTAACACCCCAACTCAGCACGAGCCTGGAATGCAACTACCCTAAGCTGAAATACTAAATTTCGGCAGAACCTCCTTTGTATACGAGGATACTGGAGGTTCCACACAACAAAAACACACAAGTAATCATAAACTAGTCATGAAATCAAATTCTAAGATCTAAACATGAATCAACGATAATGAGCTAAGATAACAAATAACCATATGACTTAAAGTTCTCATCTATGTTCTCATTGATCATAAAGATACCATCCATGACTAAATTTATTTATTACAAACCAAAAGATGACAAAAGAGAATCATTATTTATTATAGTAATGAGTCTAATGTGAAGTGCATTATTCGAGTAGTGCTCATCTACTCCTCCCAAGTGAACTTCATCAACGATCACCTAGAAATAAACAAACAAAGCAAGAGTGAGTCCATGACTCGCCAAGTACAATGATTAAGAAAAACATTCATTCATTGAAGATCACACATAACATCAATGGGTTCGATCATCACATGGATTACTTATGAATACATGATATGAATGCTCAAATCAAGGAATGGACTGCACACACGCGCAGATATCGGGTATAGCGGTGAACACCGTCGGTGATCACTCAAGCCCGCATCTTAACAAAAATGCGGGATCCACTTCCCGTATGAAGAACGTTTCATACGGTGTCCAACATTGCCCATATTGGAATTAATGGGTCTTATCCAACCATCTTGGAATTGATGGTGGTTCTCATCCACTCCCGTGGACGTCAAATGTCAATGAATGCATGCAACAATTAAATGAAATATACCATAACATCACTTCTATTCATGAACTCAATGTATTGAACAAGGCATGAATAATTCATTTCACATGTCTCACAAGTTACCAAAACAACTCATGCTAATAACCACAATGCACAAACATCCAAATAAACATGGTACTTGCCTTCCGCGTTGCGAAGCGTTATCTCGCAACGAAGGCGCTCTTATACCGGAGTTTCGCCGCCTAAACCAACGAAATAACTTAATAAGTATACATGATACCCAGCTCAACTAGTCGGTGTTCTATTTTACTTCTATTAGGACTCAATTAAATCCTATATCGCATAGACTGAAAAACAGCGGAGTCTGTCCAATAAGAAAATCCTGGACAGCAACACGGGACTAACATAACTCACAGCCTGGAAGTCGAAAAATAGCAAACCCAATTTCTGTAGATTCTTAACTGGTCTAACTACAAAACTCTAGTTGACGCGACAATCCAATTTGGTCAAATTAATAGGCTAATAATTGTTTGAACATTCAGCACAGATTCAGCCTACCACAATTCAGCAGAAATATTCAGTTGATCATAACTTCTATGTTACAACTCCGAATTGAGCGTTCTTTACCAATCTGAAAAGGTTATCGAATTACCTACAATAACCTAGTCGGGTGAACTTTCAGATTCTTCCAACTTCTCTATCATAATATAGAAAATATACAGACAGATTAATCACGTCAGGTTTCTGGCAGCGACTGTTAAAACAGACATATCTTTTGACCCATAACTCGGAATCAAGTAAACTCAGTGGACATCTAAACCTGACAGGGGATACTTCAATTTTCTAGGAGACACCAAGTTCAAAATCTGTGAATAACAATTTCTTATACAATTTACAAATTGACTGCAGAATCTCGTCAGGATTCTGGACAGTCAAGACTAATTCTATCATAACTTTTGACTCGGACCTCGGATTTGAGTGAACTCGGCGGCCACTGAAACGTAAGAACAAGACCTAGATATCTCTAGGAGACCAAACCTTCAGATTCTGCCTAAAAAAAACCGAAACACCCTCTACAACGTACTGGACAGAATCAGTTTCTAAATTTCAGCAAGTCTGCCTAAACAAAAACGTATCCAAATCTCTTCTAACAACAATCAAACCACGAGGATCGGCATCGTTACCCCTTGCTGCAACCAGGGAGTAGGTGGAAGGATCCTTGGCGAAGAAGTTCTTCCTCCTTTTCTCCTCCTTGTTCCACAGCCCACGATCGTCGTCCCCGTTTCTTGCAAAGACCGGCAATGGAGGAAGATCAATGCCGCAGCGGGGAAGACGACTTGAGGGGCACCACCATGAGAGAACACCAGGGAGGAGGAGATGCTGGGCGCAATGGGAGGAAGGCCAAAGGGTGGCGGCCAAGAAGGAGGCGGCCAAAAGGGGGAGAAAAACTAGGGTTTGGCATAGGGGAGAAAAAGGGTGGAGTCCCCCCCCTTGGCCGGCCACTTGGGGGGTCCAATTGGGCCTCTAGCCCAGGCCCAAGTTGGCCGAAATTAGCAGATAACCCCTAAATCCAGAGACAATTCACTATTCCCATGGTTTCCTCTCCTAAAGATCAATTTTCATCCTCAAAGTTTAATCCAGTATTACACTCTACCCTCTTAATGTGATTCGACCCGAATCTAAACAACTAGATGAACACAGGAATGGAGAACGCAAGTAGGAAACAAAGGGTTAACACATACCGGAAGTGAAAAGGTCGGGGATATTGCTCGCGCATGCAGATTCTAACTCCTGTGTGGCTTCCTCTCGGATTGGTGAGACCAAAGAACCTTGACATACTTCAATGTCTTGCTCCTCAAAACCCGCTCGACTCTTCCAAAATTTTCACCGGTCGGGACTCAAAAGTAAGGTCTGCTCAATGATTAAGGGCTCCATTGGAATTACATGCTCGTGGTCAAATAAGAACTTCCTCAACATGGACACATGAAACACATTATGAATCCTCTCATAGAATCGGAAGATCCAAGCGGTAAGCCAAATTTCCAACTCGCCATAAGCTGGAAACGGTCCGATGTACCTTGGGCTAAGCTTCCCTTTAGTACCGAACGCATTACGCCTTTGGTAGGCGATACTCTCGAAGGACCTCGTCACCCACATTGAACTCCAATTCTCGCCTCGACATCTGCGTAGCTTTTCAGCCGCGGCACGAGCAGCTAACAAGTTCCTTCTAACCCGGCCACTCTAGCCACGTTTCTTGTACCCATTCGGACCCAAAGCGCCCTCTCTCCCACCGCATCCCAACACAACGGAGATCTGCATTTCCGCCATAAAGGACTTCAAATGGTGCAGCTCGAATCTGGAGTGATAACTATTATTATAGGCGAACTCGCCAAAGCCAGTGATCTTCCCAACCACCCTTCCAGATAAAACACAACACCGAGCATATCTTCTAAGGTTTGAATTGTGCGCTCGGCATGACCATCCATGCGAGGGTGGAATGCGATACTAAGACGGAGTTGCGTGCCCAAAGCACTCGCAAACTCTCCCAAAACTTGGAAACAAATTTGGCATCTCGGTGGAAACAATAGTCTTTGGCACCCGTGCAACCGTACTATCTCTCGCACATAAAGTGGAGCCAAATCGCTCGCAGAACTGGTGGTTCGAATAGGAATGAAATGTGCGGACTTCATGAACCGATCCACTATCACCCATATAGCATCCTTCCTCGCTGAGTGCGAGGTAAACCAACCACAAAATCCATGGAGATGTCATCCCATGGCCACACCGAACCTCTAAAGGTTGCAACAATCCTGCCGGCCGCTATGTTCAGCCTTAACATTACCGCGGATCCCACACGAGGCCACATATCGCGCAATATCGACTTTCATTCTCTTCCACGAGAAATTCTTCTTCAAATCTTTGTACATTTTGGTCTCACTGGATGTACAGATATCTGGTACGGTGGGCCTCCTTTAGAATCTCATCTTTAACTCAGTGCCTCTGTGGCACACAAAGCGACCTTTAAATCGCAAAGTACCAGAATCATCTATACCAAAATGGCCTTGCTTGCCTTTATCTAGGCGCTTCCTCACACGCTGGAGCATTTGATCATGCTGTTGTGCTTCCCGTACTCGTTCTGGAATGGCTGACTCAAGAAGCAAACGGGTCTCGGTCTCGGCGGTACCACAAAGCAAAAGATATATCCATACGCTCAAAATCAGCGATGAGACAACTGAGGGTAGGAGGTGTCGCCTTGCGACTCAGGGCATCGGCTACAACATTTGCCTTGCCCGGATGATACTGAATGGTGAGATCATAGTCCTTTATCAACTCCAACCATCTCCTCTGCCTCAGGTTTAAATCTTTCTGGGTAAAGATGTATTTCAGACTCTTGTGATCAGTGAAAATGTCACAAGATTCGCCATACAAATAATGGCGCCAGATCTTTAAAGCCAGTACTACTGCTGCAAGCTCTAGGTCATGAGTAGGATAGTTCTGTTCATGCTTCTTCAGCTGCCGAGACGCATAGGCAATCACTTTGCCATCCTGCATAAGAACACAACCAAGCCCAACTCTAGGCGATTCGAATAAATAGTGAACCGCTTCACAGTTCGGAAGGGTGAGAATTGGAGCGGTCACCAATCTATCCTTCAAAGTACAGAAACTTCGTTCACACGCATCCGTCCACTGAAACTTGACACCTTTCTGTGTCAACTGAGACATTGGTCTAGCAATGGTAGAGAAACCCTCCACGAACCGCCGGTAGTAACCAGCCAAACCCAGAAAACTCCTCACTTCTTTTACATTGGTTGGTCTCTTCCATTCCACCACTGTTGAAATCTTACTTGGATCGACAGAAATGCCCTCTTGATTGATTACATGGCCCAGAAACCCAACTTCAGAAATCCAAAATTCACATTTCTTCAATTTGGCATAAAATTGGTTCACTCAAGGTCTCCATTACCAACCTCAAATGTTGAGCATGGTCCTCTTCCGTTTTGGAATAAATCAAGATGTCGTCAATAAATACTACGACGAAATCATCAAGATAAGGGTGCAACATACTATTCATGGCTTCCATGAAAGCTGCAGAGCATTAGTTAGTCCAAATGACATAACCTTATACTCATAATGACCATACCTTGTAGAGAAAGTGTCTTCTCAATATCTTGCTCATGAACTCGAATCGATTATAACTTGATCAAGGTCAATCTTGGAAAATATTTTAGCTCCTTCAACCGATCAAAGAGATCTTCAATACGGGCAACGGATATTTATTCTTTACAGATTGCTTGATTAAGAGCGGTAGTCCACACACATCGCCAACTACCGTCCTTCTTCTTAGTGAATGTAACAGAGCTCCCACGGCGATACACTCGCCGAATCATACCTTTGGATAGCAAATCATCCGATTGCTTTTTCAACTCCTCACGAAATGGTCGTGCCAAGCGGTATGGAGACATCGAAATAGGTCGGGTTCCGGAACAAGATCTATCCGAATTCCACTTCACGCTCGAGGCATACCAGAAGCTCCACAGAAACACGTCAGAAATTCATTCACCACCGAATATCTTCAATACAGTGGAGATTCGACTTCTCGCTAAGAGACCAAAGCAACCCAATGTTCGAGGCTCGACGACTAGAAACAGACTAGCCAACACACACAGGAATCAAGCACAGACCGCCTGAAACACTAGTTCCTCTCCCAACGGAGCTGCAAAGTCACCGTCTTCCAAAAACAACAAATCTTGGCACGGTAAAAGAATAGCCAATCCATACCCAAGATAACATCAAAGGTGATAAGCTGAATCACCATGAGATTGGCAATGAAATTTTCATCTTCTATAGTGATAGTACACCAGACAAAGCTGTAGAGCTAGAAATAAGACCTCCTGGGAACCACCACCACAGATTCGAAATAGATTGCACACTCAAACCCGCCCTTTTAACAAAATCTAAGGACACAAAAGAATAAGTAGCCCTGAATCAAACAGTAAGCGAAAGCCTCATGTGAATCAACTAATAAAGTACTGCCACCACATCGTATGCCCACGGTGTCGTGGGTGGGCATGGCGACTCCCAAAGGTGCCGGAGCAGCAGGACGCACCAACGCCTCGAGAGGAGGGGCAGGCTGCAGCAGGAGAACGAGGGCGAGCAGATGGAGCAGGTTCCGTAAGAACCCGGTCGAGGCGCAGAGCTGAAATCGCGGTGAAACCCATCTGGTGAGAATCGTGGCACAAAAGGTGCAACGAGTCCGAACCGAGCCCGAGGAGTACTAGAGGACGACGCTGCTGAATCGCTTCCCACTTGATGATACTTGCCGGATTCGCACAAGCAGAAAGCTTGTGGCCCTCTCGACCACACCGACGACAAGTCCTCTGAAAGAACATTCGACGCACGATGCCCCTCTCCACACTTAAAACATTTCATACCTTGACACAGGCTGGCGATCGAGGTGTGGAAGAAGAAAACGTGGCGCCAAGAAAAAGATCGCCTCGCTGGCCGGACGGGATGGGCGGCTCCTGAAACCTCTTGGAAGTAGGCCGAGAGGACCCACCTCCACCAACAAAACTCCTCTTCGGCCACCACCGAACCACCAACGTGAGTAGTGCCACCGGTGCTTGCCTCTGCGAAGGAGAATTCTCTCTCTGCTCTATCCTCTAGCTCGCTCAACCACGGGCTGAAATCACGCAAAACCGAGGCTCCCAAGATCGACGATACTCCTGAAAGAGACCCGCGAAACCTCTTGGCCTTCTCCAAGTCATCATCGCCACACTGGTGGTACAAAGCGTGCAGATTGTTGAACTCCATCTCGTACTCGAATCGACCTATTGCCCCGAGTCAACACTAGCAATGATCGCTCCATCTTCTCAATAAAAGAATCAGGATAGTACTTGGCTCGAATCGTGCCACAAAACTTCCCAAATAATCGACCTGCTGACCGGGTCCTAGCGCATGAACCCCTTCCCACCGGATATCGGCTTGACCCTTCGTTGAAAGGCCACAAACGAACCTTTGCGCCGAAGTTCATCTCCAATGCTCGAATCGACGCTCCATGTACCGAGCCAATCTGCTCGAACTGGGTACCGCCCATCAAGCGTGTTCGGCGAGCGTCATCCACTCACGAAGACTCATCCTAGTCTCGGTGGAAGCTGCGGCAACAACGGACTGCCATGGCGGCAAAGAAGAAGATCCGCGGCGATCGCGAGAACAAGAGAGCAGCAGGATAAGCCGCCGCACCGCCGACGGAGCTGCTCGTTCTCCCTTTGAAGATTCTGAATAATCGCCGACACCGCCTGAGCATCAGCGGCCGGCGCAGCTTGAGCTTCCACAGCTGGTTGAGCAGCTGAGGCAACCTCCTCATTAACCCCACCAGCAGCCTCTTCTGCGGACGTTGCAGAAACAACCGGACCACGTCCACGACCGCGACCACGGACTGGCGGACGCCCACGGCCTCTACCTCTCGCCATCTAAGAACAACACAACGAACAAAGACCAAATCGAACAACGGTTGCACAACAAATAAATCATAACAAGAAAATTGCGGAAACAACGAATTGTCCAACCCAACCTATCGTGTACGCGTGTGTCAATTTAATAATTTTATTTTAACCACGGACCTAAAGCCCGCTCGATACCAATCAGAACACCCCAACTCAAAGACGAGCACGAATGCAACTACCCTAAGTTGAAATACTAAATTTCGCGAACCTCCTTTGCATACGAGGATCTGGAGGTTCCACACAACAAAACACACAAGTAATCATAAACTAGTCATGAAATCAAATTCTAAGATCTAAACATGAATCAACGATAATGAGCTAAGATAACAAATAACCATATGACTTAAAGTTCTCATCTATGTTCTCATTGATCATAAAGATACCATCCATGACTAAATTTATTTATTACAAACCAAAAGATGACAAAAGAGAATCATTATTTATTATAGTAATGAGTCTAATGTGAAGTGCATTATTCGAGTAGTGCTCATCTACTCCCTCCCAAGTGAACTTCATCAACGATCACCTAGAAATAAACAAACAAAGCAAGAGTGAGTCCATGACTCAGCAAGTACAATGATTAAGAAAACATTCATTCATTGAAGATCACACATAACATCAATGGGTTCAATCATCACACTGGATTACTTATGAATACATGATATGAATGCTCAAATCAAGGAATGGACTGCACACATGCGTATACCGGTATAGCCAGTGAACACCCGTCGGTGATCACTCAAGCCCGCATCTTAACAAAAATGCGGGATCCACTTCCGTATGAAGAACGTTTCATACGGTGTCCAACATTGCCCATATTGGAATTAATGGGTCTTATCCAACCATCTTGGAATTGATGGTGGTTCTCATCCACTCCGTGGACGTCAAATGTCAATGAATGCATGCAACAATTAAATGAAATATACCATAACATCACTTCTATTCATGAACTCAATGTATTGAACAAGGCATGAATAATTCATTTCACATGTCTCACAAGTTACCAAAACAACTCATGCTAATAACCACAATGCACAAACATCCAAATAAACATGGTACTTGCCTTCGCGTTGCGGCGTTATCCGCAACGGCGCTCTTATACCGGAGTTTCGCCGCCTAAACCAACGAAATAACTTAATAAGTATACATGATACCCAGCTCAACTAGTCGGTGTTCTATTTTACTTCTATTAGGCCTCAATTAAATCCTATATCGCATAGACTGAAAAACAGCGAGTCTGTCCAATAAGAAAATCCTGGACAGCAACACGGGACTAACATAACTCACAGCCTGGAAGTCGAAAAATAGCAAACCCAATTTCTGTAGATTCTTAACTGGTCTAACTACAAAACTCTAGTTGACGCGACAATCCAATTTGGTCAAATTAATAGGCTAATAATTGTTTGAACATTCAGCACAGATTCAGCCTACCACAATTCAGCAGAAATATTCAGTTGATCATAACTTCTATGTTACAACTCCGAATTGAGCGTTCTTTACCAATCTGAAAAGGTTATCGAATTACCTACAATAACCTAGTCGGGTGAACTTTCAGATTCTTCCAACTTCTCTATCATAATATAGAAAATATACAGACAGATTAATCACGTCAGGTTTCTGGCAGCGACTGTTAAAACAGACATATCTTTTGACCCATAACTCGGAATCAAGTAAACTCAGTGGACATCTAAACCTGACAGGGGATACTTCAATTTTCTAGGAGACACCAAGTTCAAAATCTGTGAATAACAATTTCTTATACAATTTACAAATTGACTGCAGAATCTCGTCAGGATTCTGGACAGTCAAGACTAATTCTATCATAACTTTTGACTCGGACCTCGGATTTGAGTGAACTCGGCGGCCACTGAAACGTAAGAACAAGACCTAGATATCTCTAGGAGACCAAACCTTCAGATTCTGCCTAAAAAAACCGAAACACCTCTACAACGTACTGGACAGAATCAGTTTCTAAATTTCAGCAAGTCTGCCTAAACAAAAACGTATCCAAATCTCTTCTAACAACAATCAAACCACGAGGATCGCATCGTTACCTTGCTGCAACCAGGAGTAGGTGGAAGGATCCTTGGCGAAGAAGTTCTTCCTCCTTTTCTCCTCCTTGTTCCACAGCCCACGATCGTCGTTCCCGTTTCTTGCAAAGACCGGCAATGGAGGAAGATCAATGCCGCAGCGGGGAAGACGACTTGAGGGGCACCACCATGAGAGAACACCAGGGAGGAGGAGATGCTGGGCGCAATGGGAGGAAGGCCAAAGGGTGGCGGCCAAGAAGGAGGCGGCCAAAGGGGAGAAAAACTAGGGTTTGGCATAGGGGAGAAAAAGGGTGGAGTCCCCCCCCCCTTGGCCGGCCACTTGGGGGGTCCAATTGGGCCTCTAGCCCAGGCCCAAGTTGGCCGAAATTAGCAGATAACCCCCTAAATCCAGAGACAATTCACTATTCCCATGGTTTCCTCTCCCTAAAGATCAATTTTCATCCTCAAAGTTTAATCCGAAGTATTACAATTATGTTGTATGGAATTGATGCATGCTTTTGTATGATGTATATGTGCTACAAATTCTGGGAGGCACATGTCCATCGAGACATGAGGTATTTTGTTTGTGATACTAGAGCCAATGGAAGGTTAAGTATTACAAGCTAAATAAACCGGGGTCTCACAGAGAGGGAGGTCCAATCAAAAGTGGACGGCCCGATGGAGATCCAACGGCTAGCATAGCTCGTGCGCTTGAAGGGGCTTGGGACTGAGCTGAGATGGTTGAGTCCAACCGAGACAATCGTTTGGGCTCGAGTCTGACTTGAGCCCAAACAGGACTTTGACTTAGGGTTTAAAATTGAGCTGAAATTTTGAGAGACTTTTATAGGTAGCAAACTAACTCCAAAATTTCTGAAATTTTTACAAGAGCTTGCTAGCTCTACGATTGACTTTGTGTAAAATTGTCAGAGATTCTTATGCAAAGCATTTTTCTCTAGAAATTCTGCAAGGTTTAATCTAGGGTTTGACCAAGAGTAAAAAGGGTTTGACTACCTCTTAAAATTTTTAAACAATTTCTATAAATTGTTAAATCTTTTAGAGGGGTCACACAACCAGCGAAAGATATTTTTAGGGAGTTGAACCCAAGATTCTCAACAAGGGGGTTATGACTTTAGTCAAATGGGAGATTTAGGTTTTTGATTTCCCACAATTCCTTTACAAGAATTACAGGAAAGTTCAAAAACTTAAAGATGCAAGAAAGTTTTAATTCTACACATTTTCTTACATTTGAAACAAAAGTCCAGAATTGGGATGTTACAAAACCTCCTCCCCTTACAAAAATCTCGTCCCGAGATTTGGCTTACCCGGAAAAGAAAAATGGGTAGTCCGCACGCAGACGATCTTCCCGTTCCCATGTAGCTTCATCCTCGGAATGATTTGGCCACTGAACTTTAGGAACTTGTTGGCCTGATTCCTTGTTCTTCGTTCAGTTTCTTCAAGGATGCGAGCAGGGTGCTCGCGGTAGGTCAAATATTCTTGGACATCGATATTTTCCAACGAAGCTTCCTCTGTTGGAATACGAAGGCACTTCTTCAACTGGGACACATGAAACACATCATGTACCCCCTCGAGTGCAGCATGCAAGTACAACTTGTAAGCAACAACTCCTTTCTTCTCGATGATGCGGTAAGGACCAACATATCGAGGAGCTAACTTGCCCTTGACGTCGAAACGTTGAGGGCCCTTCAGAGGAGAGACTTTGAGAAAAACAAAGTCGTTGGGCTCGAATATTAATTCACGACGATGATGATTCGCATAGCTCTTTTGCCTTGGCCTCATTGGTCGAGTCCGGGCCAAAGAAAGGTCTTTCGTCGATCTTAGACCAATTCAACGGGGTTCTACACCTCCTCCCGTATAAGGCCTCAAAAGGTGTCATGCCGAGACTGGCTTGAAAACTGTTGTTATACGAAAAATCGGTGAATGGCAAGCACTTCTCCCAATTCTTACCATAGGAGAGAACGCACGCACGGAGCATGTCTTCCAAAACTTGGTTGACTCGTTCCGTCTGTCTATCAGTTTGAGGATGATAAGTTGAGCTGAAGGAAAGACGAGTTTCCATAGCCTTTTGCAGACTATGCCAAAACTGGGAGGTGAAAAGGGAACCACGATCTGAGACGATCGTCTTGGGTGCTCCATGCAAACTTACGATCCTCAAGACATAGAGCTCGGCCAAGCGATCTGTACGAATCTTGGTCTTGATAGGAAGGAAATGTGACACCTTGGTGAACCGATCAATGACAACCCAAATGGCATCGTTTCCCTTGGGGGTTCTGGGTAGACTGGTGATAAAGTTCATGCCAATGAAATCCCACTTCCACTCAGGCACTAGTAAAGGTTGAAGCAAATCTGCGGGGCGTTGATGTTCGGCCTTGACACGACGGCACACGTCGCACTCGGCAACGAACTTCGCAATCTCGTACTTCATTCGGGTCCACCAAAATCTCTACCGGAGATGTTGATACATCTTTGTGGCCCCGGGATGAATTGACAAAGGAGAATCATGGGCTTCGCGGAGAATCAATTCCCGCAATTCCATGACCTTTGGAACCACAAGGCGTTGCCCGAACAATACAACACCAAGTTCATCTTCTGAGAAGCACTTGGCTGTCCCATCTTTGACATTTTGCTTGATTCGGTTCACTCCAACGTCCGATTGCTGAGCAGCCTTGATCCGATCTATCAAGGTTGGTTGCACAACCAAGGCAGCTAGGGACCCGTGCTCAACCACTTCCAAGTTGAGACAGTGAAATTCTTCAAGGAGGGTGGGCTGCTGCTCCTGGAGCAACAAGTTATTGCAATGCGCCTATTGACTAAGCGCGTCAGCAACAACATTGGCCTTGCCCGGATGGTAGTGAATACCCATATCATAGTCTTTGATCAACTCCAACCACCTCCTCTGCCTGAGGTTCAAATCAGGCTGAGTGAACAAATACTTCAGACTCTTGTGATCCGAATACACTTCACAACGATTACCGACTAGGTAATGTCGCCAAATCTTAAGTACATGGATCACAGCAGCTAGTTCCAAGTCATGGGTTGGATAATTGAGTTCATGAGGCCTCAATTGTCTCAATGCATATGCCACTACCTTGCCTTCCTGCATTAGGACACACCCGAGTCCTCGACGAGGGGCATCACAGAAGATGTCGAAACTCTGATGGACATATGGGAGAACGAGAACTGGAGCGGTGGTCAATCGCTTCTTGAGTTCTTGGAAACTCTTCTCGCAATCCTCGGACCACACGAACTGCTTGTCCTTTATGAGCAACTCCATCATCGGTTTCGCGATCTTGGAGAAGTCCTGAATAAAGCGGCGATAGTATCCCGCTAAACCAAGAAAACTCCTAACCTCGGTTACCGACGTGGGCTGCTCCCAAGAGAGCACATCGCTGACCTTGCTAGGATTCATAGCTACGCCTCTCGCTGAGAGAATATGGCCTAAGAATGCCACTTCCTTCAACTAGAACTTGCACTTGCTGAACTTGGCATACAACTGGTGCTCACGCAGCTTTCCCAACACAAGCTTTAGGTGCTCCGTGTGTTCTTCATCGTTCTTGGAGTAGATAAGAATATCGTCGATGAAGACCACCACAAACTTATCCAAATACTCCATAAAAACCGAGTTCATAAGGTTCATGAACAGGGCAGAAGTATTGGTCAAGCCGAAAGACAAGACGGTGTACTCGTACAAACCGTAACGAGTAGAGAAGGTCGTCTTGTGATGAGGACATCACTCCTTCGGATACACGCACTACACAAAATCCTCCAGATCCAGTTGCTAAACTACAAGGTCCTATGACAAGAGCTCGTGCACGTCACTTAAATTATGAGGTGAGCTCGTTTCTAGGTGCTAATAATTTATCTATGCAGAATGGTATACTACCTAATAATTTTGATCTTTTGTTACTTAGGAATAATGGATCCCCAATGTCTACGACCAGGTCTACAAGCCCTACGACCAGACCAGCCAGCGCTACGACCAGGTCTAGAGCTCCTTGACAAGGTTCGCCAACGCTACGACTAGACCAGCCAGCGCTACGACTAGGTCTCAAGCTCTACGACCAGTCTTTAGGTGCCGTGACACCGTTTTGGGCCTAATGGGGCCTTGTAAGCGTGTCGGGGGTCAAAGCCTAGGTTGTGTACGCTCTCCCCATGGTCGCACAACCCTAGGTCAACCCCCTCACGTCCCCCCCCCCATATATATACAACAGCCGCCAAAGTTTAGGGTTGGGTTTTTCTTAGAATTATTCTGCCACTTGCAGTTTCGCCGTTGTACGGTTTGAGGAACCCCACTTTGTTGATCTTCATTCATATTCGCAATACAAATCAGATTGCATCTTCCTTGTTCTTGTGAGTTGCTTCGATTGCTTGCAAGAACAATAATGTGAGGACCCGGAATATTTAACTAGTAACACTTAACCTCTAAATGGTTCTAGCGTTACTAATTAAACATTCTAAGCCTCGATGGACATATGCTTCCCAGAATTGCAGCATATGCACATCATCACAAAATTACACATCATTTCCATACAACATACATCACTAAGTTCAACAACGACATACATAAAGTAAGGTTATTACAAAAGAGCCGACCGGCCAAATAGAACAATAAACAAGAATGACAGCGGAAGCAAAAGGTGCCATAAGATGGCTAGAACAAAAGTCGACCGGTTAGCCACACCACCCACAAGGCAACCGACCGGGCCGCCAAGCTAGACGCCTCGCAAGCTACCACAGCACAACTCATCACAGAAGTGAGGCCCCTCAAGCTCACCTTCTTCCTCTGCAACAATTACATTTAAGCAAGATAACTGAGTACACAAGGTACTCGCAAGACTGACGTGTGGAATAGCAGACCTATTCATAAACTACATGCAAGCTTATTTAGGTGGAGGTTGTATGTCTCATTTTGCATAAAGCCAACTTTATTTGCAATAATGTAATACATTTGAAAGCAAGTTTACAAATCAACTTTTAATGTTAAAAGTAACAACGAAAATAATGATAAATACAAGTAACCACCTAGAAGTGACTATCCCAATAGCCACCACAACATAGCACGAATCCCTGATTCGTACCACCCATCAAGTTTTAATTAAAAAGGTTGTAGTCTAACTCTTGAAAGACCTTGCCAAGCGTGTCCATAACCTAGGACGAGGTTATTCGAATAGTTTTAACCCTGCAGGGGTGTACCAATGTACCCTCACTTCAGACCGCCTTTAAGCCACAAGCACACTTCCAAAGGTATGCCGGCACGGCTAAGTCCTACGAGACATTTTCCAATATTGTGCACTGACTACGAGCCGCTCGTATGGATAGAAACCCATACGCTTATATTGCAAGCCGAAAGACAACAAATCCCATCACGGGTGAGGTCTTTCGGACACTACAATGCTCCCAACACCATCCCTCCTGTGACTCCCTGCGACCCGGAGCCAATACACACCAAAGTACTAAGTCAAGAGAGGTCCCATACCCTCTAGTGTGGTTAGCACGCACAAATGCTTGGTTTAGTGTAACAAGATGTTTGGTCCTTGTTGACTCGGGCACCATTCCAGTCACACCCGAAAATCACACCATCTTACCATTTTACCCAAGTCTAAATCATTTTGTTTTTCGGTTTTAGTTTTAATAAGTAGACATGGCACAAGGTGGAAATCATAAATCATAATATGTTTTATGTGATCAAGGTTATCGACAAGTCGATAACCGCCTATTTCTACCGGAAGCTAAGCATGGCTAAGCAATTAATTCGCAAACTACTAAGTGACAAGAGCTCATCCACGAACCCTAAATCATAGCAATAACCTAGGCTCACGGTAGTAGAGGATAATTATTTGCTAAGGAAATGCATCTACTGGGCCAATTAACGACAATAGTTTGACACAAAGTAGTAATGCATACATAGAAGTTGTAATCAACATAAATACTTAAAATACTGGGATTAACATGATCAAACTGCTTGCCTTGCTGGATTTGTTCCTGCTGCAGAGGGGAGTGCTCAGGTTCAATAAATTCTTCGGAACCTAACGCGAAAAGGCGATAAAAACCGATAAGAACGAAGAACACCAAAAGGAACTCAACAACAAAGAACAACCAAATCCCATGAAATTTTTACAGCAGCTAGGGGTGGATTTTAGACAATTTTAGAAACAAGAATCACTTCATTTGGACTTAGTATGAAAAAGTTATGGCTAATCTAAGTTCTCTCAGCCTGAAAAATCATAATTAAATTAATTGTGGTTACTGTTCATAACGAAAATTTCTAGAATGATATATAACTTGAAATTTTTATGGTAGGTAGATATGGTTATCCTAACAATAGCAAAACTGAGTTTGCACAATTTGGAGTTGAAATGAATTAGTTATGATTTTTCTAAGTTCTAAAACTAGTGAATCATTAATTTCAGTGGCAAGGATCATAAGAAGACCTATCCTACATTACAGTACATTCCCAGTGGGTTTTAACAAAACTTAGTTTGCTCAGTTTGGTATAACAGAGAATAAGTTATGCATATTACAAATTTTCAATGAATTTCTAAGCCACTATTTTCACTAAACAAGATCATGCAGTTTCAAACATTTTCTGCTATATAACAGTGCCTAAATTCATTCTCAGATTAAAGTTCATACTCTAACAGAGCTACAACAACTGGAATCATTCAAAAAGGAGCTAAAATGACAAAGTTATGCTCTTTTGAAATTTGAAACAATAAAAGACTTAGAAAATTTGAGCTCTTGGGAGGTCCAAATGAACTGAAGGAAAAAGGAGAGGTCGTGGGCCGTCGATCCTTCATCGCACGGCCACGGACCTCGAAACACAGAGCACAGGAGACCTCCTCCCAAGACTGGGAGGTGCGGACCGTTGAGATCTGATCCAACGGCCACGACCGGTGCATGCACGCAAGACGCAAAGGAGGTCCTCGCGCCTAACAGAGGTCGTGACCTTCAGATCTAGATCTGGCGGTCCCGAGCACTAGGGGAGGTCCTAAGGCTTTAACTCTGAGGAAGGAGGTCTAGCCCGTTAGATCTAAATCTAAATGTTTAGACCAGAGGAGGAGGTCCTAAAGCTTCGGGTCTAAAGGATGAGGTCCTAGACGGTCAAGATCTCCAAAGGGAGGTCTTGATCGGCTGGGATAACACGAGGTGGTCTTGGATGGCCAAGATCTACTCGGGGAGGTCCTAAGCGATAGTGTTTTAATCGGAGGAGATCTGGACGGCTCAGATTAGACCTAGGGAGGTCCTGAACGGTCTAGATCAAAGCGGAGGGAGGTCCGAAGGCTAAGGGTTTTACAAAAGGGATCTAATGCTTAGATCTAAATCCGGGGAGGTCGTGAACGGCTAGGATTGAACCTAAGAGGTCTGAGCGGGGGTTGTCTTGCAAACGACCAGGGGTGGCTTTTTTCCAAGAGGACCCCGAGGGTAGTCTAAGGGTGGTCTTTGCAAAATGACCAGGGGAGGTCTTTTTGCAAAGAGGACCTCGGTGGAGGTCCAGGGGTGGTCTTTAACAAAGAGGACCTCAAGGATGTCTTTTGCAAAGAGGACCCTGAGGCGGAGGGTGATCCTAACGGCTGGGATTTAACCTACGGTGGTCTTAAACGGCCAGGATTTCAGCGGGGAGGTCCTGGCACTAAGAAAATACACGGAAAACCCCCTACAGTACAGATCTACTTGGAGGTGATCTCAACGGCTATGATTGCATCTAGGGGGAGGTCCAGAGGCTTAAGTTTTTCGGAAAGGAGCCAAAGGCTCGGATCTAACCCGGAGTGGTCTTGGGCGGCCACGATTACCCAAGGAGGTCCTAGGACTTAGCGGCGCGCGCGTTTTGCCGGCAAGACAGCAATAAAGAGCGACCTCAGACAGCATTAATGCTAATCATAAAACCATGATTCCTGTCCGAGTACGACACGGCAAAACACGAGTTCAGTCATAAGCTCACCGCCGGCGATGGGGACCTCGCCGGCGCCGACCAAGGACACGACTGAGTTCCAAATAACGTCAAGAACCTAAAGGACGTACCCTCGACGGTGGCAACGGCCTTTAACGCCAGCGAGCTGGAGAGAGAGAAGGACACCCCATACGGTACGACTACAAAAATCTACACGAGCTCTAGAATGCAGCAATTAGCTAAGAAATGGGCACCTGCAGGCAGAGAGGGGACCAAGGTGGTCGGAGGAGCCTGAAGAAGGTTGACGAAGTCCGGCGATGAAGTGCTTGCCGACGATGGAGGAGAAGGTGATCCCGACCACGAAAAGCGGCTCCCCAACTTGTCCACCTCTGCAATGGTGAACCGAGCTAAGTTAGAGCAACCCTAGGTGATCAAGATGACAGTGAAAAAGGCAAGAACGTTGCTGGGACCACTGGAGCTCGAGCTTCGACAGGGAGCTCCAAAGCCTAGCAATGGAGGTCTTTCGTGTGAGGTTCTGGGGTGCTTGACTTTGAGGACCAACTCACCCTGAGGGAGCTCAAGCACAACAAAGAACGGAGAAGAAAGGAGAAAGGAGGTCTCAGGCTATACATAGCCTAGGAGCTTAGTAATGGTGTGGGCAAAAGCCTACTGTGAACAAAGTCCATGCCCAAGGACCTGCCAGATTTGACAAGGTAGAAAGGGTGACTCCTTTTAGGGCAAAGCTTCGCGCATTTAATGCATGGCGTAAAGAGGCGTTGAAAGGCCAAAAGGTGACGACCATCGCACCAACCGCTCGACCACGACACACGCTGCGGCGCATGAAAATCATGACGACCAGACCTCCAGGAGGCCGTGAGGGAGAAGAACAGGGCTGAGGGGAGGTCCTGGACGATCCCGATTGGCATGGGGTGGTCCTGGACGTCCCAGATCACCCGAGGTGGGGAGGTCTTAAGCGGATGAGGAGGTCCTGGGGAGGTCCTGACCGCCAGATTGCAATCCAAGGGCCCAACACCCGCGCGCACGAGATCGAGCCCGAGGAGGTCTAGGCGGCTGGCCCGACCGAGTCCAATGGCTGGGTCGGACTCGGGTCCGAGTCAAACTCAGACCAGAATTTTGAGTTTTGAACTGATCTAAAGATTGGGGATTTATTTGGGATAGCAAACTCACTCCAAAAATTATGAACTTTTTACAGGAGCTTGCTAGCTGAGTTATTGACCTTGTATAAAATTTCCAGAGGTTTTTGTGCTATACATTTTCCTCCAAAAATTCCACAATGTGCTGGTCCCCAGTTTGACCAGAATCTGAGTAGGTTTGATTGACCTCCAAAAGTATTCAAAAAATTTCTGAAAATTGTGAAATTTTTCAGAGGGGTCACATACCAACCCAAGAATTTAGGAAAAATATTTCTAGGAGATTATCACAAGATGGAACAAGAATGTTTTTGAAGGATCAAGATTTGGATCAAAGACTTGTGACTATGTATTTCCATAACTCTTGTACAATAATTGTTTAGTACATACAGGAAATACATGATGTAAGAAAAAGTTTTAATTTCTACTCATTTTCTCACAAGCCCAAAATTGGGATGTTACAACTCTCCCCCCCTTACAAGAATCTCGACCCGAGATTCCGTTTACTCGGAGAAGAAGGATGGATAATCTGCACGAAGGCGATCTTCCCGCTCCCAAGTTGCCTCATCCTCAGAATGGTTTGACCACTGAACCTTAAGGAACTTGATGACCTGGTTCCTTGTTCTCCGTTCAGATTCCTCAAGAATGCGAACAGGATGCTCGCGGTAGGTCAAATTCTCCTGCACATCGAGAACCTCCAACAGAGCTTCCTCAGTCGGGACACGGAGACACTTCTTCAGGTGTGACACATGGAACACATCATGCACACCCTCAAGCATAGCTAGTAGCTCAAACCTGTATGCCACAGCCCCAACTCTCTCGATGATGCGATAAGGCCCAACATAGCGAGGAGCCAACTTACCCTTGATGCCAAAACGCTGATGGCCCTTCAAGGGTGAGACTTTGAGATACACAAAGTCATTGGGCTCAAAGCTCAACTCACGGCGACGACGATCCGCATAGCTCTTCTGCCTGGACTGGGCCGTGCGCAGATGCTTGCGAATCAACTGGACCTGGCTTTCGGCCTCATTAATCGACTCTGGGCCGAAAAACTGCCGCTCACCAGTCTCTGACCAGTTCAAAGGGGTTCTACATCTTCTCCCATACAAGGCCTCAAACGGTGCCATGCCAAGACTAGCCTGAAAGCTGTTGTTGTAGAACTCAGCAAATGGTAGGCATTTCTCCCACTTCTTCCCATAGGAAAGAACACAGGCACGGAGCATATCTTCCAACACTTGGTTGACTCCCTCCGTCTGACCATCAGTTTGGGGATGAAAAGCTGTACTGAAATGAAGGCGGGTCCCCATAGCCTCTTGCAGACTATGCCAAAACCGCGAGGTAAACAGCGCACCACGATCGGAAATAATCGTCTTCGGTACACCGCGAAGACTCACAATCCTCGAGACATAAAGTTCGGCCAAAGGCCCCACACGAAGCTGAGTCTTGACGGGAAGGAAATGTGCCACTTTGGTCAACCTGTCAATCACGACCCAAATAGCATCATTCCCCTTGGACGAGCGGGGCAACCCGGTGATGAAATCCATTGTAACATCCCAATTTTAGGCTTGTGTTTCAAATGTAAGAAAATGTGTAGAAATTAAAACTTTTTCTTACATCTTGTATTTCCTGTTTGTACTGAACAATTATTGTACATGAAGTCATGGAAATACAAGGTCACAAGTCTTTTGATCCAAATCTTGAGCTTTCAAAGACGATCTTGTGAAATGTTATGATCATCTTCAGGAAATATTTTTCCTAAGTTCTTGGGTTGGTTTGTGGCCCCTCTGAAAAATTTCACAATTTTTGAAAATTGTTTGAATACTTTTGGAGGTCAGTCAAACCTAATTAAATTCTGGTCAAATTGTGGACCAGCACCTTGTGGAATTTCTGGAGAAAAAGGTGTAGCACAAAAACCTCTGAGAATTTTATTCAAGGTCAATCCCTCAGCTAGCAAGCTCCTGTAAAAATTTCATAATTTTTGGAGTTGGTTTGCTACCTCAAACAATTCTCCAAATGTCAGCCCTTCTTAAAAACCAGAAAAATCGAATCTCGTTTGAGTCAGACTCGGGCTCGAGCCCGAGCCTAACTCAACCCACACGGTTGGACCCAGCCCACTCAACCGCACTCGGGCGCGCATGTGTAAGCTGTTGGAATTGAATCCGACGCCCACGACCTCCCCATGGCTCCTAGGACCTTCCCAGGACCTCCTCACCCGCAAGGACCTCCCCACCCCGGTTGATCTGGGACGTCCAGGACCACCCCTTGCAAATCGGGATCGTATAGGACCTCCCCCTCAGCCCTGTTCTTCTTCCTCTAGACCTCCTCGAGCCCTGGTCATCATGGTTTTCCCGCACCCGTGCGTGTGTCAGGGTCAGAGCAGTTGGGAGCAGTGGCCTGTCACTTTTTGGTCCTTCCCAACGTCTCTTTCTGCCACACATTTAATGTGTCAGACCTTTTGCCCTAAAAGAAGTCAACCCCTACCAGCTCCTGTCACATCTAGCAAGTCCATGGCAGGGTGTGTGCACCCGAAGCTTGCCTCTGTCCATGGCTTTGCTCCTTTGTCTTCTTAAGACCCCGAGCTCCTCCCTGTTTCCTTTAGTCTTTCTCTCCCTCCACCAAACTTCAAGAACACCACCATTGTCGGTTATTCGAAGTTCATCAAGATCACCGAGCTCCTGTGGTTTAATTGTGAACTTGGTTTTCCAACTTGTCCAATTATCCACCTGGGGCATCTTGTCTTAACCGAATCGGTTGGTTTCAGGGGGAGGCATTGTGGGGACCTGTTCTTCAAGGCCGTCCCTGCTTTCTTCTTCGTCTCCGGCAAGCTTGGTCACCGGAGCACCTCCTTTGGCATCAACCTTTTCTCCGAGCTCCTTTGGACCTCACCTTGGCCCTGGTGAGTCCTCTTTAGCCTTTTTGAGCTCTAGGCTTAGCTAGATTAGAGCGTAGCAAGCCTTCTAGATTTTGTCGGTTTTGCCGAAAACCTGTTTCCCACCCTCTCCGGTTCGCCGGCGTTCTGAGCCATCGCTGCCGTCGAGAGTTAGCCTAGAAAGTCCGCGGTGCTTTTATGAGCTTAGTGGTGCCCTTGGTTCCCGCCGGCGTGGTCCACGTCGCCGGCGGTGAGCTCTTCTTTGACCCGGGTGTTTTGCCGTGTCATTTTCGGACAGGCCCTGTAGCCCAATGATTGGTATTAAAGGTTGTCCGAGGTAGTCTTTATTCTTTGTCTTGCGGCGGTCGCGCGTGTCCTCTAAGCCCCGACCTCCTATTGTAATCGTAGCCGTTTTTAGAGCACCCCTGAATCAGATCTGTGCCGTAGAGCGTTATCTGTGAAAACTCTAAGTCTTAGGACCTCCTAGGGTTAATCTCGGCCGTTAAGACCACCCTCGGTTAGATCCGTACCGTAGATAGGTTTCCGCGTAAATTTCTAAGTCCCAGGACCTCCCTAGTTCTATCTCGGCCTTTAAAGACCTCCTGGGGTTGCCCTTAGCCATTAGATCTGGCTCTGTGTAAAATCTTGCGCGCTTGGACCTCCCTTTGAGTCGATCGTAACCGTCTAGGACCACCTTGGTTAAATCCTAGCCGCTAGGACCACTCCTGCGCAAAAGGACCTCCTCTGGGTCATTTTGCCAAAACCACGCCCTGGACGTCCACCGAGGTCCTCTTTGCAAAAGGACCTCCCCTCGGTCAGTTTGTAAAGACCACCCTCGGGGTCCTCTTTGTAAAAAGCCACCCCTGGCCTTTTACAAAGAAAACCCCGCTCAGGACCTCTTAGGCTCAATCCTAGCCGTTCACGACCTCCCCGGTTTAGATCTGAGCGTTAGATCTCATTTTGTCAAATCCTTAGCGCTCAGACCTCCCTCCGCATCGATCTGAACCTTCCAGATCTCCTCCCGTTAAAACACTATCGCTTAGGACCTCTCCGAGTAGATCTTGGCCATCCAAGACCTCCTCCTGGAGATCTTGACCTCCCCCTGGAGATCTTGACCGTCTAGGACCTCCCCCTTTGGATCCGTAGCGTTAGGACCTCCTCCTCTGGTCTAAACCGTTAGATTTAGATCTAACGGGCTAGACCTCCCTCCGTAGGTTTACCCTGAGGACCTCCCCTAGTGCTCGGGACCACCAGATCTCGATCTGACGGTCACGACCTCTGTTAGGCGCGTGGACCTCCCGTGCGTGCGCTGTGCATGCACTGGTCGTGGCCGTTGGATCAAATCTCAACGGTCCAAACCTCCCAAGTGCGGGAGGAGGTCTTCCCGTGCGCTGTGCTTCGAGGTCTGTGGCCCTGCGATGCAAGATCGACGGCCCACGACCTCTCCTTTTCCTTCAGTTCGTTTGGACCTCCCGAGAGCTCAAATTTTCTAAGTCCTTTAATATTTCAAATTTCAAAAGTGCATAACATTGTCATTTCAATTCCTTTTTGAATGATTCCAGTTGCTGTAGCTCTGTTGTAGTATGAACTTTAATCTGAGAATGAATTTAGGCACTGTTATATAGTAGAAAATGACTTTAATTACATGATCTTGTTTAGTGAAAAATGATGTCTAGAAATTCATTGAAAATTTGTAAAATGCATAACTTTTTCTCTGTCAATCCTTTCTGAGCAAACTCAACTTGGTAAAATTTGTCTATAGACATGCTTTATTATGAACTAGGCTTTGTCCTTATTTATGTTCCAGAAAAGTAAGATATGCTAGTTTTAGAACTTAGAAAAATCATAACTATTTCATTTCCACTCCAAATTGTGCAAACTCAGTTTTGCTGTTGTTAGGATACCATTAGCTACCTACCATAAAAATTTCAGACCTTAGATCATTCTGGAAATTTTCACCATGAACAGTAACTCTAATTAATTTAATTAGGATTTTTCAGGCTGAGAGAAATTGTTTAGGGCATAACTTTTCGTGCTAAGTCCAAATGAAGTGATTCTTGTTTCTAAAATTGTCTAAAATCAACCTCTAGCTGCTGTAGAAATTTCATGGGATTTGGATGTTCTTTGCTGTTGAGTTCCTTTTGGTGTTCTTCGTTCTTATCGGTTTTTATCGCCTTTTCGCGTTAGGTTCCGAAGAATTTATTGAACCTGAGCACTCCCCTCTGCAGCAAGAACAAATCCAGCAAGGCAAGCAGTTTGATCATGTTAATCCCAGTATTTTAAGTATTTATGTTGTTCACAAATTCTATGTACGCATTGCTAGTTTGTGTTAAACTATTGTTGTTAGTTGACCTAATAGATGCATTTCCTTAGCCATATGATTATCCTTTACTACCATTGAGCCTAGGTTATTGCTGTGATTTAGAGTTCGCGAATGAGCTCTTGTCACTTAGTAGTTGTGAATAAATTGCTTAGCCATGCTTAGCTTCCGGTAGAAATGGGCGGTTATCGACTTGTCGATAACCTTGTTCACATAAAACTCATTATCTCTTATGATTTCAGCTTTGTGCCATGTCTACTTATGAAAACTAAAACTGAAAAAAAAATGATTTAGACTTGGGCACAATGGTAAGATGGTGTGATTTTGGGTGTGACTGGAATGGTGCCCGAGTCAACAAGGACCGAACATCTTGTTACACTAAACCAAACATTTTAGCGTGCTAACCAGACTAGATGGTATGGGACCTCTCTTGACTTAGTTCTTTGGCGTGTATTGGCTTCGGGTCGCAGGGAGTCGCAGGAGGGATGGTGTTGGGAGCATTGTAATGTCCGAAAGACTTCACCCGTGATGGGATTTGTTGTCTTTCGGCTTGCAATGTAAGCGTATGGGTTTCTATCCATACGAGCGGCTCGTAGTCAATGCACAATATTGGAAGCGTCTCGAGGACTTAGCGTGCGGCATACCTTCGGAAGTGTGCTTTGTGGCTTAAAGGCGGTGCAAGTGTGGGTACATTGGTACACCCTGTAGGGTTAAAACTATTCGAATAGCCTCGCCCTAGGTTATGGACACGCTTGGCAAGGTCTTTCAAGAGTTAGACTACAACCTTTTAATTAAAACTTGATGGGTGGTACGAATCGGGATTCGTGCTATTGTTGTGGTGGCTATTGGGATAGTCACTTCAAAGTGATTACTTGTATGTATCTTTATTACGCGTTTATGTTGACAACAAAATAGATTTGCAAACTTGCTTTTAAATGTATTACATTATTGCAAATAAAGTTGGCTTTATGCAAAATGAGACATACAACCTCCACCTAAATAAGCTTGCATGTAGTTTATGAATAGGTGCGCTATTCCACACGTCGATCTTGCAGTACCTTTGTGTACTCGGTTATCTTGCTTAAATGTATTTGTTGCAGAGGAAGAAGGTGAGCTCGAGGGGCCTCACTTTTGTGAGCTTTGTTGTGGTAGCTTGCGGGGCGACTAGCTTGGCGGCCCGGTCGGTTGCCTTGTGGGTTATGTTGGCTAACCGGTCGACTTTTGTTCTAGCCATCTTATGGCACCTTTTGCTTCCGCTGTCTTTCTTGTATATTGTTCTATTTGGCCGGTCGGCTCTTTTGTAATAACTTTACTTTATGTATGTCATTGTTGAACTTAGTGATATATGGTGTATGGAAATGATGTGTAATTTTGTGATGATGTGCATATGTTGTAATTCTGGGAAGCATATGTCCATCGAGGCTTAGAATGTTTAATTAGTAATGCTAGAACCATTTGGAGGTTAAGTGTTACTAGTTAAATATTCCGGGTCCTCACAAAGTTGGTATCAGAGCCATACTAACCGTAGCAACCCCTAGCTTGGTCGCCTCTAGGATATTTTGAAAACTTACTTTCAAAAGGTTTACAAAACTTAAGTAAGTTCTCTGATTTTACTCCTTACCTGTCTTAGTTTGCTCATCTCACCTTACTCTGGATCAAGTTTTGGAAAAGTTGTTCCTCTCTTCCTTTCAAAAGCTAGCTATTTATCGGTTAAGTTGGTTTTGGGAGAACCATGAGAGTTGGAGAAAGGAAAGTTGGACAGCTAGCTAGTAGTTAGTATAGGAGGTAGGAAATGAGAGGTTAATTCAATTAAAACTTGTGGGAATAAAAGGGTAAGAAGTGATGTGAAATTAGCTAAATGCCTATACTCTATTAGATAGTTACACCTTGATTTTGGGTTGTTTCGAGCTAGATTTTAGTTCTGAAATTTTGGGTCTTCTCAAATGATTACTCGTTCTTCCATACGGGTTAGTCGTTTCGGGGAGTTGATTTGGTGACTTATGGTCTTGTGCTCCTTGTTGGTTATTCTCGAGCCCTTTTTAATTGAGTTTGGATTTCTTTGCCTTTTGATCTTGGGCTGGTAGCTAACTTGTCTTAGTGAAACAGGACGGCAGGAGGGACACGTAGTGGTCGGAACCAGCCGGGTAGTCCCGATGAGGAGCTTCTCCCTCCTCCGACCATGGCGGAAGTCCTCATGCAGATCGAACGCAATCGTTCGGAGGACCGTAGGGTGTTGGAGGTTATCGCGAGGAACACCTCCACTCCCTCTGGTGCCTCTGGATCTGGAGGTGGTCACCAGTCTCGTGGGGGACTTGCGGAGTTCCTTCGCACGCAGCCTCCCACCTTCTCCCGGTCCGGGGATCCCTTGGACGCAGATGTAACATCCCAATTTTCAGAGCTTAAAAATCTTTTAATAGTTAGTAGGGAGAAAATTCACCATTTGGATTTTATTTGAATTTAATTTCAAAAGCTTAATATTGGACTTTACAATAAAAAATATTTAATGTGAATAATCCCAACATGAACATTAACCAAAACTATTTTATTTGGGCTCTATGTGCTCAGATATATTTTCTAGATTTTTCTAGAATTTTTCTGAGTTCATTTGCTATTTTCTATTGCTCTTTTGATTTTCTGGTATTTTCTAAAACTGAAAAGCTATTTAAAATCTCAGAAATCCTCCCGGGCCGAATCTTCCCAGCCCAACTTCTTTTCCATGTGGCGCTCGCTATGCGGCCCGACTCGCGCGAGCCTCGCTGTCTTGCGCCGCCTCGTGTGCGTGATGTGTGGGTCCCGCACGTCAGGTCGTCGTCTTCCTCGCGAGCGCCCGAGCCGTCCGCCATGCTTCCAAGCTCCAAGCCCCGTACGACAACGCAACCTTTCCAACTAAAGCCCTTCTAGAAAACGTGCCAAATTCTATCCCTAACCTCTCCGCACCCGTTTCTGTTAAAATCGTATCTCGAATCAAATCCTATCCCCGGATTTCCGAAATCGTTTTCGTGTTCTTCTCGGACTCGATTTAGGGATTCCTTATCCCGGGCACCCCAGCTCCTATAAATAGGCCCCCGAGGATCGCCAGCACCTCCGCAACCCAGAGCTGCCACCCACCTCGCCCCGAGAGCCCTAGCGCCGCCGCAATCGGAGTTTTAGGGTTTTCTCACCGCCGGTCTTCTTCTCCGTTTTGCGCCGCCGCCAGTGTCGCCGCGTCATCCTCGAGTGCACCGCTGGGTTTGCCGTCACCTCGGCTACCTCCAGGAGTCTTCGCCGTCGCCGGAATCTCACCGGAGCCTCCATCCGACAATAGCCGAACCTCTCCACCGCTCCGAGCTCGCCGCCGGTCGCCACCGTCCACCCCGAGCACCCGGCGTTGCACCAGTAGGTTCGCAATAACGCCCTCTACACGTCGGTACCACTCACCGCCGGCGAGGAGCCGCCGTTCGCCGTTGGTTTCCGAGCCGTGTCGCCGTCGGTCTGACGTGTCAGGCCGCGTGGCTCGCCACCTCAGCCCGTGTGCACAGGTGTCGTTCCGCGTGGTGCCGCATCGAGCACGCATCGGCTGTGCGTGTGCAGCGTCGAAGCGAGCCGCTGATGTGTCGCCCCGTGATTGGTCCACGTCAGAGCCACGTGGCACGATCCACCGAACCCCAGATCTGATTTGGTGTAGACTTGGTCCACGGTGCATCGAGTCACTGACAGGTGGGACCCACCTGTCAGGCCAACTATCACCCCGTCCGAACGTCTTCGCTGACGTCAGCGTTGCGCAATATTCCGATTTTTCTTCAGAGAAATAATTTGGGAAATTCTGGAAAATCAAAATTAGGGTTTCTTTTAGATTTCCAATCTTCCAAAGCCCATAACTTTTGCATCCTAACTCCGATTGAGCCCATTCAAATTTCTAAATTTTTCTAAATTAAAGCTCTATTTATCTGACATTTTTATTTAATTTTTGGAGTTTTTTTTGCCTCTGTTATTTATTTGTTTTGTTTGTTTGTGTCTCATTTGCGAGTAGACGTCGATTCGTCGGGGAATTTTGTGGAAGAAGGAGCACCCCAAGATCAAGACCAGTACATAGACCTTTTCCAAGGCAAGTCATACCTTTGATCATCTTGAACCCAGTTTTCAAATTACTTTGTGTTAAATTAATGCATTCTACTTTAATTATTTATTTAAATGCTTTGGGCATAGTTATTATTAGGGGTGCAAACGGAACGGATAATTTCCGACCGACCGACCGACCGAATAAATGTGGGCAAAATTCGGAGCTTTTTTCGGATATCCGGTTTTCTTTTCGGATACGGATACGGATTCGGGTGTTTCCTGCCGGATACAGATTCGGATTCGGTAGATCAGATATGCGGTAAATTCGGAGCTATCCAAAAATTATTTCGGAGCTATCCGTTGACTATCCGAAGACTATCCGGACGACACCGCCGCGCCGCCAGACCCATTTCATGATTTTCATCCCGCATTCCCACTCGCGCTCGGCGCTCCCGCACTCCAGTCTCCACCAGCACTCCTCCGGTCCTCCCTCCTCCCGCACCCACCTAACCCTAACCCTCACCGCCGCCGCCTCCTCCCTTCCCCTCCCTCGTCGCCGCCGCCTCCTCCCTTCCCATCCCTCGCCACCTCCTCCCTTCCCCTCCTCGCCGCCGCCGCCTCCTCCCTTCCCCTCCCTCGTCTCCGCCGCCTTCTCCCTTCCCCTCCCTCGCTGCCTCCTCCCTTCCCCTCCCTCGCCATTAATTGCTGCTTCCTTCCACTCCTCCCTCCCCTTGCGCGAACCGGCGGCTACAAATACCACTCCCGTCGCCACCGCATCTCCCACCGTGTGCTGCGTCGAGGGGGAGGGAGCGATGATGGTGAGGCCCCGTACGTGACCGCGCTCACCACGCTCTTCAACTTGGTCGCTCTGGTTGCCGGAGGGTTACACGCCGATTTGCCTGGGGTTGGAGGATTTCTACACACGCCGCCTCTATCCCCGCATCCAGGTGAATTCTCATTCTGATTTTCTTCCCCAATCCATCTTATCCCTCCCTTCTTCTCCATGGTTTCTCCCCAATTCGGAGCTCCTTGGCCCTTACGCCGCCTCCACCCCGGTCCGGCGCCGCGCCCAACTGCCGGCACGCTAGCACCGCTAGCCCCAGTCGCCCCTGGCTCGGCTCCCTTGCCCGGTGGCCACCCCCGGGTCTTGCGTCGCCGCCGCCGCCGGCCCGTGCCCCTGCGGCCTCTCCTTCCCGCACCCGCTACTCGCCCGGCCTACGGTCGTTCGCGCCTGCGCCTCCCTCGGCCCGCTACTGCGCCGTGCCCAGCCGGCTCGGCCTCCAGCCTCCACCCTTGACACCGCCGTGCCACTGGCGACTCCTCATCACCGGAGCTAGGTCCGACGCGAGCGAATCCGCAGGTGCAAGGGCACCGCCGTCTCCTGTAAGATCCCCTCCCCCTCCCCCTTCCTCCCTCCCTCATACCAGTGGCTCCTCAGATGGAGGCTGCGGAAAACCCTCGTGATTTCTCCATTATCGCTGTTCTGAATCAATGGTGTGATGCTTCAGGTGAGGAATGGCTTCGGCGGTGGAGCGGAGGGAGCACTCCTGCAGGAGGTTGGGACACACGAGGTCCCGTTCTCCATTATCTCCCCGTATGTTACTTGTCTTCTACCATTCCTTTATTGTATTATCATGAATGTTTCTCGTTGCTGCTTAGTTTCTGATAAGCTCTACCCAAATGAATAGAAAGCCAGATAATTATTTTCATACCTTGGAATATCAAGTGGAGGACTGGAGGTTGTTAAACTTGTTTCAGAACACATCGCACTAGACCAATCAAACCCCACTCACGCACGGACGCGTTTCGGTAATCTCGCTTTGCTCTGCTCGCCACGCAAGTCTCCGTCGCCAAATAGGCGGTTTAGGAGAACCATCACGTCCTAGCTCAAGGGAGAGCATCTCGGGAGTGGATCGTTTGGGTCAGTGTACAAGGCGATCAGTGAGTAAGTTTCGATGTGCCTACTTCGTGATAATTACATAATTCGTTTTATTATGTTAGACTGTTAGTGTTTATATGTTTGCATTGCTGATTTGATAAGATCATAAGAGGATTACGACAAAGGAAGAATAGCGATATTTTTTGTCTATGCAGAATAGATGGCTCATAATCGAAGTCATTCCTGGTAGATCATTTCTGATAAATAACAATGATCTGGTGTTCCAAATAACAAATTTGCCATCTCTTGCATCACACCTCTCCTTTTAGGTGCACTGATGTTTGTGTAAATCAAAAGAGGATCAGACATCAGCTTGTTGTTAAGTCTGACTTCGGATTGTGGTTGTAATACCCCAAAAGTGAGATAAGCGAATCGCCGGGAGAGATTTAATTAATCGGGAGAGAACTAAATAGATTTACGGGAAGAACCAATTGAAAAATGCTAAATTCTTCAGTTAGAGAGGGGGGGAAACATCATTTGTATCCAACCTGGGCTTGGGCCTTGGCCCATGAGGGCAAAGGGTGGGTGGCCCAAGGGGCGCCACCCCCAAACCCTAGCCGCACCCCCCACCTCCTCACCTCTCCCTCCATTGAGCCGCCACCCTCCCCTCTCCACCTCTCCACCTCCCCTCCACCCTCCCTTGACCCCTCTCCACCTCCCCACCACCACCATTGCTGCTGGCCGAAGAAGAGGAGGAGCTCCATTGCAGCCGGCCAAGGAGGAAAAGAAAGGGAAAAGGAGAGAAGAAGGAAGAAGTGAGAAGGGAAAAGAGAGGGATCGCAAGTTGGTGTTTCCGTTCATGATCTTCAGCGGTTCTACAAGGGTAACATCAGGTTTCTTGCAAGGTTTGTTGGTGATTAGATGCGTTTATAGTAGAATTGCTTAAATCCAGTCTGTCTTTAATTCGTTCAATTCTGTCCAGTATGTTGCGGGATCTGTTTCGACTACTTAGAGGCAGAATCTGAAGAGTTGGTCTCCTATAGATATCTGGACCTACTTCTTAAGTTTCAGTGGCCGCCGAGTTCACTCGATTCCGAGGTCTGAGTCAAAAGTGATGGTCGATTTAGTTTCTGCTGCCAGAAATCTGACGAGAATAAACTGTCTGGATATTTCCTAAAATATGATAGGGAAATTGGAAGAATCTGAAAGTTCACCCAACTAGGTTATTGTAGATAATTCGATAACCTTTTCAGATTGTTAAAGAACGATCAATTCGGAGTTATATCTCAAAAGTTATGGTCATCTGAATATTGCTGTTGGACTGCTATCCAGAGACGGTTTTCTGTCAGTAAGTCGGTGTTCTGCAGTGTTAAAGATTGTCGTTTTTGCGTAGGTTAAATGTAGAATTGGGTCTGGACCTCTCCTAGAAAGTTGTAGATATCGTAGTTACCTTTCATTGCCGACAAGAATCAAGTCATTCGGACCTCGGTAGCCAAAGTTATGAATTTCTTAGTATTTCTGTGTTTCTGTAGAGAAGCAGAATTACTAGTGTTGGTTAACCTGATAGAAGCGCATATTTAGAGGGGTTTCCAGAGGGTCTCACCATAACGAAAAACGAGGCTAATCCTCTTAGCTTTCAGGAAAACTAAAGATCACTAAATTCGTACGAACGTAGAGGAAGTTATGATAGTTTTTTTGTCGCTGTTCAGAAACCCGACGTGAAATGTTTGCTCTGATTAAATGGATTGGTAGGACTAGTAGATGGCCGAATCAGAGGGTCTCCCCAACTAAGTTTATTTAGAAATTTTAATTACCTTTCCAGAATGTCCAAGATCATCTTATTTGGACACCCGAGCAGAAAGTTACGTATTTTAGAAGCTAGCTGCCTGCAGTGTGTGATCGCTAGAAATTATGAGAATTAGAAAATGCTAAGATGTTAGCGAGTTCAATTGCGATGCTACTTATGATTTTTGTCTAGAATGTTGGTCTTAGAATGGGGTTTTCTTCATGTCCAGTGTGGGATTGGTACGGAGGCAGCACCGCCTTCACGCCCTCCATTCTCACACGGTTAAGGCAAGTGCATTGTTTGTTATATGGGGGTGATTGATTGGCTATGTTTGTGTGCTTTTGATATATGATTGCATAGCAAGATGGCTTACTTGATGATTGTTTAAATTTGGTGATTGCTCAAATTATGCTTATGATTTATTGTGGTACAATGTTGTTGTCTTTTGGTAAGATTGATGATGAATAAGAGATGAGCATATGCATATTGAGAACATGTTGAGGCTTGGTCACGTGGTGACCAAGCATGTTTCCTTGAGATCCCGTCATGAATGTGGCGGGCCCGAGATCCTCACTCGTGGAGTGTGGGTTGAGGTCCCGTTACTTGCGAGTAACGGGCATTGGTCCCCTGGCGCGTGCGCGACTGAGCATGGGTATGCGGCGGCGTCGCATACTGCATTACAGTGTAATGCACACGTAAAGTTAAAGTTAAAGGTTCCTTGAGCATTTCATTTGCATGTGAGATGTTTGATGTTGATCTTATTTATACGTATGTTGATGTTACATTTTCGTTATGTACTTGCTGAGTCTGTGGACTCACTCTTGCTTTATTGTTGTTTTAGGTACCGAGCCAAGAATGACATGCATGGGGGAAGTAGACTGTAGTCACTCACACACCACATGAACTAAATAAAGTTGAATGTTCTTACGAACGCAGATTGATTTTAGAATACTACATCATGACTTATGCAATGGATTGATGTAATAATGATGAGTAGTGATTCTTTATGATTCTCTAGTTTTGTTGGAATCCTAGCATGTCATCATCAACCTTTTGATGACTTTGGATAAAAGTTTTAATTATTATTTGATTACCTTGTGTGTTGGAACCTCAGTGTAATTAAATTTACAAGGGAGGTTCTCACAAATTTATTAGAATTGTCTTCTTTAGAGTTATTAGAGTTTGTTTAGTAGCATTCCGTGCTCATGATAAGTCAGGGTGTTACTGGTTGGTATCGAGCGGGTAGTAGGTCCGTGGTGATTGGATTTACAACCTAGGCAACTTGAATTGCTGAAATTTTGTAATGGTTAATGAACTTTTAAACTGACACTTGGTGCATGAGGATGGGATGGGTCAAGCATTGCATTTACGCATCTGTTGAGTTGTATTAATGATTCTGCTTTGAGATGATCGATGTATCTATAGTATAATACTATGGTTATTATGTGTGGGGTAACCCATGTTGAGAGGTGGAGGTAGTGGTTGTGGTCTGGGCTATACGGGTTACACCACTGTTAGTGGTATAGGAATAGCGAAGTATCCACATGAGAGATCGTAGTCTGAGCGTTTGGTAGCGAGTAGACTTAAAAGAGTTGTTCTCTTCCTGAATTTGAATTTGGTCAACTCTTATCCAGTTGAGATTGATGATTTTCTCTTGGGTTATTCATTCTTGTGGTGATAGGTTACTTTGAGAAAAGTTGATGCGTTTCCATTGGTTTACTTTGCCCTTAAAGCATTTATTGTTTTCCCAAGCTGTTGAGTTAATCTTGCGTGCTACTAATTTGGTTAATTGTAAAGATTGGCCTTTGTGTTGAAGTTCTGTTTGTCTTATTGGAAAACATGACCCATTTATTTTCACTTGATGTTTTTGGTTAATAAAATTTTCGTTTGCAAGTCCTTTAGTACAAGAAAGCTTTGAATCAATGTAACTCTCTTGGGTATTTAGTGTTGAAGTTGATTGGTTCTCTTTACGAAAGAAAATATTAAATTCTTTAGCGATGTCTTCTTGTGGTTAAGATGGAGGTTATAAACAAAGAAATTGATGGGAATGATATGTGTTATCAGGTGAGGTCCGCAGAGTGTGTGCATGATCGATCATAACTAAGATCCTCCAAAGGAAAGCTCATAAATTTGAAAGTGTCTTGTAGTAGTTCTTGATGAGCCGTGGTTAAGAGTACAACTATACCTAATTGTAAACCGTAGAGTTAACAAGAAGTGTGGAACATTGATGAATTGAGTTGACCATTAAGAGTGATACATTTGGTAAACTTCTTTGGTAAATTGGATTAACGGATCGCAATGGATTAACCTAACCGTTTGGGATGGTTAAGTACAAAAGGAGTTAGATTATTGTGTTAGTGGATATTAATCTTGAGTAACCCTTGGTGGATGTTTAGTGATTGTATGTAATTGTTAGGTGCAATTATTGACTATTAAAGTTTGGTGTTGAACTTTACTAAGAGGAAAATTGATGGGATTTAATAGATGAACAATAATTACATGATGGTAGAACTATCGGATAATAGTATGCCATTGATGGAAGGGCTTTGGAATAACCTTTTAAATTGTGTAGTTAGTTCTCTCTAAAATAAAGTAGTTGTTGTAGTGAGGGTGTAAGAATCTGGTATGCACTCATTTGAGGATGAGATGATAAAAGGGTACGTAACATTTTGGTGAGCCTTGGTGGCTAATAAGGGAAGAGTTGAGGATAACGAATCTTGTTAAGAGTGAATTATTCTTGGTGTTGATAAGACTGTCCACAAGAGATCGTGACGCGTTGGAATGGTGATGATTCTTCTAGAGATAAAGTAAGTTGATTGTTTTAATAACGGTTAAATGAAATGTTTGGAGTTTTGTATTCGTAATCTTTTGGGGGGCTCATGATTTATGTAGTAGATAAAATTAGTTGAGAAACGTGACATTTGAAAAGGTTCCGTTTGGTTCCGAAGTGATGAATGTGATTTGGTATCGAAGGCATCTCTTGTTTGGTTTGGCAAGTAGTGTCGTAATCAAAGAGATTGCTTTTGTTGCGGTGACGGAAAATGTTTACCATAAGTATTTTGAGGTTGGAGCTAAAAAAAAAAAAACGTAATCTGCAACTTTCCTGATGTCACAACTTAAGAGTTTCGTGGGTTTGCATAGCAATGTTTTATTCTGATTTTTGGAGGTGAAAAATTTCTTCCTGTGGGACTTGTGCCCTCGACTGTGGACTCGTATTTTGTGTTCCAAGATCATTGTTATTTGACAATTT
This sequence comes from Ampelocalamus luodianensis, assembly GCA_036346255.1. Classification (NCBI taxonomy): domain Eukaryota; kingdom Viridiplantae; phylum Streptophyta; class Magnoliopsida; order Poales; family Poaceae; genus Ampelocalamus; species Ampelocalamus luodianensis. The sequence continues at coordinate 65,294,923 of CM070620.1, read as the reverse complement.
CTCTTGGTCTTTAGCTCAATGAGTATGGTAACGTTCCCTTGTGTGCTAAAATTTATCTTTGGTTGCCTCTTCTTTTGATGAAGGATCAGTTGACTTTTTTTTTGTTGCAACGAATTTTAGAAGGTACAGTGGCAACTGGATAGCGGTAGTCAAGTATATGATGTTGTGAGACCTTGGATTGTAAGTTATTCGAGGAACATTGGAGGATGAACTGATTTCATGAATAAATCTTGGGGAGAATTTTATTTATACAGAATGTTTGCATTTTAGATTAAACTTATTGCAATGTTGCAACCAATAGAACCTATGGAGGTTTGTGATCCAAGATCCTTTGTTCAATTCGGGTGGAACATTAAAATTTTCGAAAGGATGGTAATCTTGATTAATGTATTAGAGTATCAGGTTTGGATACCTTGCACGGTTGTGCAGATGAAACATGAGGGTGTTGTAATGGGAGTAGTATTAGCGAAGTAATCTGGTCGTTAAGGTGATTAATGAGATAGCCGAGATGGATGGATTATTGCCAGGAAAGACTTGGACTCAGCAAGTAACTTTTTAAGAGTTAGAATCTTTATAAAGATAATTGGGTTAAGAAGATGTTTTCACGTTGATGTTAATGCGTGAGTATGTTTGGATTGTGAGAATTTTAAGGATTTTAATTTGAGTTTTCCTATCTTATATATGAGAAGTTCAATGTAGGAGTTTTGGAGTTTAATTCGAGCTTAGCTTTTTTTATTTTATGCTAGGACTTTGGTCGCCCAATGATTTTGTGTAGAAAGTAGATTAAGGGTGGATTTGAGCGATTGGAATGATCATTGATAGAACCCTTTTGATGAAGTATATGAAAGTGAGAGTGAGAATTTCAAGTTGATTATTCTTAAAAGATTGAGATGATGTGGTTGCGTGTGTGGCCTATTTTGAGATGCATTGAAGTCATCTCACAAATTAATTCTGTTGGTAGAGGAGTTATTTAGAGAAAGTTTTAGTGGAATCGATAGAGTCTTCATACGGAGCTGTGGATGATTTATTTCGACTTGAGCGTTACGTTAAGAATGCCAAGCTAAGAGGGATGAGTTAGTGTGTTATGCGATGAACTGAAATCCCAAAGTCCGAGAGAAATTTTAGTCCTAAAAGAGAAATTGATAAATTGTTGCTTTCTCAAGAAGTGAATCGTTTCCTTGTTTCCGTTTGAGTTTGGTCTTTGTTGACCAATGTCTTTCGTAAGTTGAGTTTGACTCGATTTTTGGTAAGTGTGGTTCTTATCGGTTCCGGAAGAATAAAGGAAGTTTTTTTTTTATTTGGACATTTAAAATGATTCCTCCTTTGGTTTTCGTGACGTTTATTCGCAAACTGCCACTTGTAAAGTAGAAGGGTTTTCTCGATGAAATTCCGATTCTGGATTTGACTCTGTAGTACCTGAGCTGGTAACGCATAGTTGCGAAGTAAAACTTTCTTATTTAGATAGGTTTTGTGGGTAAAAGAGTTGCTTAAAGGGAATTCATTTGTGTGTTTCTGGTTAAAGGAGGTGATCCTTGTCTCATTGAAAAGTTGAATTGGGAGGTGGAACAAGAGTTCCGTGTCACGTGTGCATGTTGTGTAGTTCAATATTGAGGAAAGGTTGGCCCAAGGTACTTTGGTTTGTTTTAGTCATTGCGCAGAATTGAAAGTTGGTGTATCGCTAGGACCGTCTCGGGTCCATACGCGGTGTACGCAACACTGGGCATGTTTGGTGCCAAGGGAGCAGGATCTTATCTCGAGTCTCATTTGTTGAATGCTCTCAGAAAGGTCGAGTTGAGCGTTAGTACAGACGTCATTTTACGCCCGGTGTTGTGATCTCATCTGCTCGAGAGAGGCCACTTGAAATTGGAGTCTCACGTGAGTGAGTTTAGCAAGAGGTGATCACGTTGGTATCTCGTTGATAAGTTCTAGTCGTGGTTTACGTGTAGATCGGTGTTTAGATTCGGTCGAATCCTAATAAGGGGGTAGAATGTAATACCCGAAAGTGAGATAAGCGAATCGCGGGAGAGATTTAATTAATCGGAGAGAACTAAATAGATTTACGGAAGAACCAATTGAAAACGCTAAATTCTTCAGTTAGAGAGGGGGGGAAACATCATTTGTATCCAACCTGGGCTTGGGCCTTGGCCCATGAGGGCAAAGGGGGTGGCCGGCCAAAGGGGCGCCACTCCCCAAACCCTAGCCGCACCCCCCACCTCCTCACCTCTCCCCCCATTGAGCCGCCACCCTCCCCTCTCCACCTCTCCACCTCTCCACCTCCCCTCCACCCTCCCTTGCCCCCTCTCCACCTCCCCACCACCACCATTGCTGCTGGCCGAAGAAGAGGAGGAGCTCCATTGCAGCCGGCCAAGGAGGAAAAGAAAGGGAAAAGGAGAGAAGAAGGAAGAAGTGAGAAGGAAAAGAGAGGATCGCAAGTTGGTGTTTCCGTTCATGATCTTCAGCGGTTCTACAAGGGTAACATCAGGTTTCTTGCAAGGTTTGTTGGTGATTAGATGCGTTTATAGTACAATTGCTTAAATCCAGTCTGTCTTTAATTCGTTCAATTCTGTCCAGTATGTTGCGGGATCTGTTTCGACTACTTAGAGGCAGAATCTGAAGAGTTGGTCTCCTAGAGATATCTGGACCTACTTCTTAAGTTTCAGTGGCCGCCGAGTTCACTCGATTCCGAGGTCTGAGTCAAAAGTTATGGTCGATTTAGTTTCTGCTGCCAGAAATCTAACGAGAATAAACTGTCTGGATATTTCCTAAAATATGATAGGGAAATTGGAAGAATCTGAAAGTTCACCCAACTAGGTTATTGTAGATAATTCGATAACCTTTTCAGATTGTTAAAGAACGATCAATTCGGAGTTATATCTCAAAAGTTATGGTCATCTGAATATTGCTGTTGGACTGCTATCCAGAGACGGGTTTCTGTCAGTAAGTCGGTGTTCTGCAGTGTTAAAGATTGTCATTTTTGCGTAGGTTCAAAGTAGAATTGGGTCTGGACCTCTCCTAGAAAGTTGTAGATATCGTAGTTACCTTTCATTGCCGACAAGAATCAAGTCATTCGGACCTCGGTAGCCAAAGTTATGAATTTCTTAGTATTTCTGTGTTTCTGTAGAGAAGCAGAATTACTAGTGTTGGTTAACCTGATAGAAGCGCATATTTAGAGGGGTTTCCAGAGGGTCTCACCATAACGAAAAACGAGGCTAATCCTCTTAGCTTTCAGGAAAACTAAAGATCACTAAATTCGGACGAACGTAGAGGATGTTATGATAGTTTCTTTGTCGCTGTTCAGAAACCCGACGTGAAATGTTTGCTCTGATTAAATGGATTGGTAGGACTAGTAGATGGCCGAATCAGAGGGTCTCCCCAACTAAGTTTATTTAGAAATTTTAATTACCTTTCCAGAATGTCCAAGATCATCTTATTTGGACACCCGAGCAGAAAGTTACGTATTTTAGAAGCTAGCTGCCTGCAGTGACTGATCGCTAGAAATTATGAGAATTAGAAAATGCTAAGATGTTAGCGAGTTCAATTGCGATGCTACTTATGATTTTGGTCTGGAATGTTGGTCTTAGAATGGGGTTTTCTTCATGTCCAGTGTGGGATTGGTACCGAGGCAGCACCGTCTTCACGCCCTCCATTCTCACACGGTTAAGGCAAGTGCATTGTTTGTTATATGGGGTGATTGATTGGCTATGTTTGTGTGCTTTTGATATATGATTGCATAGCAAGATGGCTTACTTGATGATTGTTTAAGTTTGGTGATTGCTCAAATTATGCTTATGATTTATTGTGGTACAATGTTGTTGTCTTTGTAAGATTGATGATGAATAAGAGATGAGCATATGCATATTGAGAACATGTTGAGGCTTGGTCACGTGGTGACCAAGCATGTTTCTTTGAGATCCCGTCATGAATGTGACGGGCCCGAGATCCTCACTCGTGGAGTGTGGGCTTGAGGTCCCGTTACTTGCGGAGTAACGGGCAATTGGTCCCTGTGCGTGCGCGCCAAGTGCATGGGTATGCGGCGGCGGTCGATACTCACACACAGTGTAATGCACACGAAAGTTAAAGTTAAAGGTTCCTTGAGCATTTCATTTGCATGTGAGATGTTTGATGTTGATCTTATTTATACGTATGTTGATGTTACAGTTTCGTTATGTACTTGCTGAGTCTGTGGACTCACTCTTGCTTTTATTGTTGTTTTAGGTACCCGAGCCAAGAATGACATGCATGGGGGGAAGTAGACTGGTAGTCACTCACACACCACATGAACTAAATAAAGTTGATTTTAGAATACTACATCATGACTTATGCAATGGATTGATGTAATAATGATGAGTAGTGATTCTTTATGATTCTCTAGTTTTGTTGGAATCCTAGCATGTCACTGTCAACCTTTTGATGACTTATGATAAAAGTTTTAATTATTATTTGATTACCTTGTGTGTTGGAACCTCCGTGTAATTAAATTTACAAGGGAGGTTCTGCCGAAATTTATTAGAATTGTCTTCTTTAGAGTTATTAGAGTTTGTTTAGTAGCATTCCAGGCTCATGATAAGCTGGGGTGTTACAGTGGTCTATCATGACATTTCTTGAGAAATTTATATCCCATCCAAGCTTTCACGCATAAAGTTCCTCTTCATCAGAAACAAAGCATTAGCTTGATATGCCTACTACATTGTTTGCTACCGGTTTGGTATATGCAGGCTTAAGATGAATGATCAATTTGTCATTTTCTTTTGAACTCAACTACTAAGACTTCAGAAATTGGTATTATACGTTGCCATTGATTGGAATATTTAGCACCAAGAATTCCAGACCATGTTGAGTGAACCACAACACTGTAACTGTTGCCAACTACTTAATCGAAATAGTTAGACATACTGATGCAACATCTTATCTGATATGCTGTGCACACGTTCATGTACTTCTGATATGATATGCTAAATTGTTTATGCTCTATTTTTACACTTCCTGTGGAAAATTTACATTATTTAGGTGGACCTCTGATGCAACATTCTCAAGTTTTACTGAGGATAGTGGTCAATCATTTGGTTTCAGGAGATATCCCTCTTGAGTCGTTTGGAGCATGAGAATATAGTTCGGTATTTTGGAACAGACAAGGTAGTTCTCTCATTACTGATGGCTCTTAAATTCCTTTTTAGAATATAACCATTACCAGCATGCACTTTTTGTTATTTTCTGTTGTTTTTCCTTTTGGGAATTGTATAATGAGGTTTGGTCCATGAGTTGTTATGTATTTTTTTTCTGCAATTATTAACAGCAAAGAATTACTGTTTTGGTCAGGAGTGGTGATCCTGATTCTTTGGTGGAGATGAATCTTTTCTTTGCATCTTGAGAATCTCTGGAAGCAAAAGAAAAGGTGGTCTATTGCAGACATCTTTACTCTTGCTTGTCTCAGATATTTCTCCTTAAGTTTTGTTCTGTATTTCATCCCTCTTGTATTCTTTGTGGAAGCCATAATATTGTTTCAGTTGATACTTATCATGGATTGTATTCTCTCTTGAGTTTCTGTTTTGGTTGTCGACTTTTATGCCCCCGTGTTCTTTCGAGCAATCGATTGGTTAGAATTTATCTCCTTATGTTTCCTTGCATTTAGTGATTTTCATTACTTATGTTACTATATTTGTGAGGCAGTGGTTAGTTGATTATAGTATGCCATCCTCCTGGTTTTTTTTGTCAAATGCAGATATGATCCTGAAATGGATGGCAGAATCCTTCTTGGCAAGGTTGACTGAACTGAGGAAGTTGACTTGTGTAGGAGGTCTCGTTGTACTCATTAATAATTAACTTCGAAACCAACACACTTCACATGTGTATGCTGCGATATGGAATCCATAAATCGTTGTTCGTTATGTACCATCAGAAATTGATTAATTAGTTGTAAAATTCCTAACAAAGTGATCTACTGATGCCATTATCTTTCATGAGTTACTAGTGTTTGTGCCATTGCATCCTGGTTTTGTGAGGAAGCTGACCCCAATGACGAATCACTTCATGTGTGATTGGTTCAATGAAGATTGCACCTGTAAAAATTTCTTTTTCATACTTTCATACATTCTCTCACACAATACTACAATAGCAAAATAACTCATCATTGATTAAATATACAGGTTTACACCACTATTTGATTATGTACATGTTTACATCAAGCTCTTGGAGGAGAGATAATATACATGACTACATCAAATTGTCTATGTCTTGCTTCTTCAGGTAATTTTCCTTCTATCTTACTCAATTTTAATGTCTGATGTTTGTTCAATTCATCATATTATTTCTATTGTGGGTTTATCTGCACCGTAGCCAAGCCGGCCGCCTCGGCACTCCCTAGTCGCCGCCTAGACGCTAGGCCCCGGGCCACTGCCCGCCTAGCGCCTAGCGCTTTCTTGAACCTTGAATTGGAGTCTCCTTCCTGGACTCTTGCTTGGGCTGTCGCACTTCCCTGGAGTCCCCTTGCTGCAGCCCTCCTTGTGCCATGTCTTCTTTGGTAGGTGATGCCTACCATAACATCTCCCCCCTGCGGAAACAGCTCGTTCTCGAGCTGAAAATCCGGGTAAAGACTCTTGAACTCAGAAACAGTCTCCCATGTGGCCACAAAATGCGGCAATCCTTTCCAAGCAATGAGAACCTGCCAAATGCCTCGATAAAGCCGCCCTTTTAATGCCTCCGCAAGCGTTGGAATTGCACGACCATGAGATAACTCCGACAGACTTGGCAGTGTCGTGGGTGGTGTACCATGAAAATTTTTCAACAGCTCGACATGAAAAACATCGTGAATGCACGCACCAGGAGGAAGACATAGACGATAAGCCACTTCATCGATCCGTTCGCGAATTTGATATGGTCCAAAATAACGGGGACTGAGTTAACCGCCCTTTTTTATCGTATGACGTATTTAAATTTGCTTGTTAAAGTACTAATTTAGTTGCATTTTGGACATGTAGTATGATTGATTGATCTTTATTTGTGCGACATATATGGTTTCTATTTTCGCGCAATATCCGAATAAGTATTCGTGACCGAGACAATCCGTATTCGGTTTGGCACGTATTCTCTCCGTATTCGTGACCGAGACTATCCGCATTCGTATTCGTATCCGGCACTGTCCGTGTCTGATTCCGAATCCGAGAAAAAATATGGAAAAGGATACGGGATGAGCGATATCCGTCCGTATCCGCTCCGTTTGCACCCCTAGTTATTATCCAAATTGCTATCACACTTTGGCCTTGTATGTCATAATTCCTTGTCACCCTAGATTGGTTATTAGTTGGTAATATTATAGCACCAACGTGGGTTGGTTAGATGCGAGTACAATTGCATAGCCATGCTACGAGTCTCACATCTCATGAAAGTTGCAAATATGAACTATGACTAAGTGACTATGGAACTTTGTGTAAAACTGTGTGCTGTATGTTATTACTTCGTGATGGCATGTGTTGCACTAAAACTAACTGGGTGGTAAAGGATTTAGACTGAGGCAAGTGGTGGAGACTGTGTGACATGGTGGTCTATGTGATGAGAATGATAATCTTTGTGACTTAGTTAGAACATGGAAGTCTTGCCTTGGTCAATTAAGGACTTAACTTTGTGCGCCATTGAACCGAGCTCATCAGACGACCACATGCCCGGTATGGGACGGGCCTAACTTAGTAAGTTATGGATTCTCGGCATTGATGTTCGGTGGATAGGTTAGGGTGTGTGACAGGTGGAGGTGTGACTACTTGGTGGTTGCATCGCGGGACTATCTGTCTTCCCGTCGGTGGTGTGTGTTATACCAATTCTATGTGAGCTGGTATAGCGGTTTGTAAGCACATGGGAATGTCAATGTTTGAGATGAAGTTTCCAAACTGTTTTGTTACGATTGGTGCTTGCTACACTAGTTGTATCTTGTGGGTAAAGTGTACAACCTATGCAGAGTGTTAAATCAATCTATTCGAATAGCCGCGTCCGCGGTCATGGACATGCTCGGGGATTTCACACGAGGGGTAGTTTTCATAAAATGTTGGGATGGGAGCTGTGTGACCTCAATCATATGGCTATGTGAAATAACCTGTTTAGCTGTGTGTCTTTGTGGAAACAACTTTTAAATTAATACTGTCTACTTGTTTTGAAGTATGCTTTCAATCTATTATTCATATTCAATTGCAAATGTTGCATTTCTGCAAAATAACCACAGAAGCCTTTTTCTTTGGAATAAGCCTGCATCTATGCATTGCATTCTGTGGTATGATTTGCGAGTACAGTTGTGTACTCACGCTTGTTGTAAAACTTGCGTCCAAACCTACAGAAGAGGAGGAGTCTACGCCTGCTTTCGAGGAGGAGTTCGCCGAAGGTTGTTGATCGTTAAGGTCTGCATCCCAGTCGGTTGCCTGTGGTGAATTGGTGGGATCTACGCTGGAGTTTTCCGTTATGCTGCTGTTTATTTCCTGTTAGCCCTGCGTGGCTTAATAAGTGTAAACTCGACCATAAGGTCAAAACCCTTATTTGTTATTCAAACTAATCGTTTACTTTATTTATCGCTTGTGTGGATCGATATTTACCGTGTTAACCCTGTGTGCACTAGCGTGATCTCGACTAGTGCAAGATGCACGAGGGTTCCGTAATCGTAACTGGTCCCGGCGCAGACGATCGGTCGCGCACCGTTGAGCGGAAGCTCAACGCTGCTCGATGCCGGGAGCAGGAGCGGCACTTTTCGCATCCCATCACCGGAGGGTGCGCACTCTCATGGTGGGAGCTTCCTCGCCATGCAGCCCGCAGGACACGTGGTCTCGTGGGAGGAGTTCCAGTCAGCTTTCCGTCGGGCCCATGTCCTCGCCGGCCGATAAAGTCAAGAAGAAGGAGTTCCTTGCGCCAAACAGGGCGCAAGTTCAGGATCGAGTACCTCGACGAGTTCAACCATCTCGCGAGGTACGCTCCTGCTGAGGTGGCCACTGATGAGGCCAAGCAGGAGAAGTTTATGGAGGGCTTGTCTGAGGAGCTTCAGGACAAGCTCTCTATTGTGGACTTCCCCGACTTCCAGACCTTGGTGGACAAGGCCATCGTCGCCGAGCACAAGGCGAGAGCGATGGGCGAGTCCCGCAAGCGCAAGTGGGAGGCCCAGCGGTCTACACAGGCCGGCCTCGTTCGTCCCCGAGTTGGGCCTGCACCGGTGGCCCGTTCTTTGGCTTCACCACCACCGAGGCCTTCGGCACCAGCTCCACGTCCTCCGCAGGCCGTGACTCAGTCACGTGCGCCTGCGATCCAGCAGCAGGTTACTCACCGCAACCCCGCGGCCGACGTCACCTGCTTCTACTTCCACAACAAGGGCCACTACGTGAGTAGTTGTCCTAAGAAGATCGAGCGCCCTCGCCCCTAATGGAGGACGCGGCAAGGAGTGGTCACCCACCTGACCAGAAGACCCCGGGCTTGAGGAGCGGCCGAGTCAACCACATCTCAGCTGAGGAGGCACAGGAGGCGCCCGACGTAGTGTTGGGTACGCTTCTTGTCAATTTACGTCCTACTACAGTTTTATTTGACTCTGGAGCTTCGCATTCTTTTGTTTCGAGGTCATTTGCTGTTGATAGTGGTCTCTACTGTGTTCCTTTCGTGGTTCAACTGCTTATTCGCTCTCCGGGTTCGGAAATGAGAGCTGATCAAGTGTGCCGGGACGTTCCTATCCACATCGAAGGAGTGGGATTCTTGGCGAACCTTATCCTACTCGACTCGGCGCGCTTGGATGTGATTCTTGGCATGGATTGGTTGTCCCAACACTTGGGGCAAATCGATTGTGCCAGGAAGATTGTCTACCTCACCAGCCCGTTAGGTGAACAGGTTGGGTTTTCGCCGCAGTTGCGAGAGCCCCACCTTTTTGCCCTTGAAGCAAAGCCAGCATTGGTGATTCGTGATGTCCCCACTGTATGTGACTTCGCGGATGTCTTTCCTGAAGACTTGCCCGGGATGCCTCCTGTTCGAGACCTGGAGTTCGTGATAGAGTTGCTGCTGGGTATCGCCTCTATTTCAAAGAGGCCGTATCGTATGCCTCCTAATGAGTTGGAGGAGCTGAAGAAGCAACTAGGTGAGCTGCAAGAGAAGGGTTTCATTCGTCCTAGCTCATCTCCTTGGGGCTGTCCAGTTATTTTTGTGAAGAAGAAGGACAAGACCTTGCGCATGTGTGTTGATTACCGTCCGCTTAATGAAGTGACGGTGAAGAACAAGTATCCTTTGCCCCGTATTGATAATCTTTTCGATCAGTTGACCGGAGCGCGTGTCTTCTCCAAGATCGACTTGAGATTGGGCTATCATCAAGTCAGGATCAGGACCGAGGATATTCCTAAGACGGCCTTTGCTACTCGTTATGGTCTTTACGAGTACACCGTCATGTCTTTTGCCTTAACTAATGCTCCTGCTTTATTCATGAACCTTATGAACTCGGTATTCATGGAGTATTTGGATAGGTTTGTGGTGGTATTCATCGATGATATCCTTATCTACTCTAGGAGTGAAGAAGAGCATGCCGAGCATCTTAAGCTTGTGTTGGGCAAGCTGCGCGAGCACCAGTTGTATGCCAAATTCAGCAAGTGCGAGTTCTGGTTGAAGGAAGTGGCATTCTTGGGCCATGTTCTTTCAGCAGGGGGTGTGGCTGTGGACCCCAGCAAGGTCAGTGATGTACTATCTTGGGGTCAGCCCAAGTCGGTCACCGATGTGCGGAGTTTTCTTGGTTTGGCTGGCTACTATCGCCGCTTTATCGAGAATTTCTCCAAGATTGCGAAGCCTATGACCGAATTGCTCAAGAAAGACAAGAAGTTTGAGTGGTTCATCGCTTGTGATGTGAGTTTCAGGAACTCAAGAAGCGGTTGACTTCATCCCCAGTGCTTGTTCTCCCTGATATTCACAAGAGTTTTGATATCTATTATGATGCTTCTCGTCAGGGTCTTGGTTGTGTTCTTATGCAGGCGGGCAAGGTAGTGGCCTATGCATCGAGGCAGTTGAGGCCTCATGAACTCAACTATCCTACTCACGACTTGGAGTTAGCTGCTATGGTTCATGCACTCAAGATTTGGCGGTATTATCTGATTGGCAACCGTTGTAAGGTGTATTCTGACCACAAGAGCTTGAAGTACTTGTTCACTCAGCCAGATCTGAACCTCAGGCAAAGGAGATGGTTGGAATTGATCAAGGACTATGATATGGGTATTCAGTATCACCCGGGCAAGGCCAATATTGTTGCAGATGCGCTTAGTCGAAAGGTGTATTGCAACATGTTGATGCTCCAAGAGCAGCAACCTACCCTTATTTTAGAATTTCAGCGCCTCAATTTGGGTTTGATCGAGCACGGTTCTCTTGCTACCTTGGTTGTGCAGCCAACCTTGGTGGACCAAATCAAGGCAGCACAGCAGTCAGATGTTGGCGTGAGTCAAATCAAGCAGAACATCAAGGATGGGATAGCCAAGTGCTTTTCAGAGGATGAGCATGGCGTTGTGTGGTTTGGGTAGCGTCTTGTGGTTCCTAAGGTCGTGGAATTGCGGGATTTGATTCTCCGTGAAGCCCATGACTCTCCTTTGTCTATCCATCCTGGGGCTACCAAGATGTATCAGGACCTTCATCAGAGATTCTGGTTGACCCGTATGAAGCACGAGATTGCCAAGTTCGTTGCCGAGTGCGACGTGTGCTGTCGTGTGAAGGCCGAGCATCGGCGTCCCACAGCCTTCTTCACCTTTGCCGATGCTCGAGTGGAAGTGGGATTCGTGGGCATGGATTTCATCACCGGGTTGCCCGCTCGTCCAAAGGAAATGATGCTATTTGGGTCGTGATTGACAAAGTTGACTAAAGTGGCACATTTCCTTCCGTCAAGACTCGGCCGTGTGGGGCCTTTGGCGAACTTTATGTCTCGAGGATTGTGAGTCTTCATGGTGTACTGAAGACGATTATTTCTGATCGTGGTGCGCTTTTCACCTCGCGGTTTTGGCATAGTCTGCAAGAGGCTATGGGGATCCGCCTTCATTTCAGTACAGCCTTTCACCCTCAGACTGGTGGCCAGACGGAGTGAGTCAACCAAGTGTTGGAAGATATGCTCCGTGCTTGTGTTCTTTCCTATGGAAAGAAGTGGGAGAAGTGCTTACCGTTTGCTGAGTTCTCCTACAACAACAGCTTTCAGGCCAGTCTTAGCATGGCACCATTTGGGGCCTTTTATGGGAGGAGATGCAGAACCCCGTTGAAATGGTCAGAGACTGGTGAGCGGCAATTTTTCGGCCCAGAGTCGATTAATGAGGCCGAAAGCCAGGTCCAGTTGATTCGCGAGCATCTGCGCACGCCCACCCGCATGTAAGAGCTATGCAGATCGTCATCGCCGTGAGTTGAGCTTTCAGCCCAATGACTTTGTGTATCTCAAAGTCTCACCCTTGAAGGGCCATCGGCGTTTTGGCATCAAGGGCAAGTTGGCTCCTCGCTATGTTGGGCCGTATCGCATCGTCGAGAGAGTTGGGGTTGTGGCATACAAAGTTGGAGCCGCCACCGCACTTGAGGTGTGCATGATGTGTTCCATGTGCCACACCAAGAAGTGCCTCCGTGTCCCGACCGAGAAGCTCCGTTGGAGGTTCTCGATGTGTAGGAGAATTTGACCTACCGCGAGCATCCTGTTCGCATTCTTGAGGAATCTGAACGGAGAACAAGGAACCGTGTCATCAAGTTCCTTAAGGTTCAGTGGTGAAACCATTCTGAAGATGAGGCAACTTGGGAGCGAGAAGATCGCCTTCGTGCAGATTTTCCTTCTTTCTTCTCCGAGTAAACGCAATCTCGGGTCGAGATTCTTGTAAGGGGGGGAGAGTTGTAACATCCCAATTTTAGGCTTGTGTTTCAAATGTAAGAAAATGTGTATAAATTAAAACTTTTTCTTACATCTTGTATTTCCTGTTTGTACTGAACAATTATTGTACATGAAGTCATGGAAATACATGGTCACAAGTCTTTTGATCCAAATCTTGAGCTTTCAAAGACGATCTTGTCAAATGTTATGATCATCTCCGGGAAATATTTTTCCTAAGTTCTTGGGTTGGTTTGTGGCCCCTCTGAAAAATTCACAATTTTTGGAAATTGTTTGAATACATTTGGAGGTCAGTCAAACCTAATTAAATTCTGGTCAAACTGTGGACCAGCACCTTGTGGAATTTCTGGAGAAAACGATATATCACAAAAACCTCTGAGAATTTTATTTAAGGTCAATCCCTCACCTAGCAAGCTCCTGTAAAAATTTCGTAATTTTTGGAGTTGGTTTGCTACCTCAAACAATTCTCCAAATGTCAGCCCTTCTTAAAAACCAGAAAAATCGAATCTGGTTTGAGTCAGACTCGGGCACGAGCCCGAGCCTAACTCAACCGACACGGTTGGACCCAGCCCACTCAACCACACTCGGGCGCACATGTGTAAGCTGTTGGGATTGAATCCGACGCCCACGACCTCCCCACGACTCCTAGGACCTTCCCAGGACCTCCTCACCCGCAAGGACCTCCCCACCCCGGCTGATCTGGGACGTCCAGGACCACCCCATGCAAATCGGGATCATCCAGGACCTCCCCCTCAGCCCTGTTCTTCTTCCTCTAGACCTCCTCGAGCCCTGGTCATCATGGTTTTCCGTGCACTGCAGTGTGTGTCCAGGTCGAGCAGCTGGGAGCGATGGCTGTCACTTTTGGTCCTTCCCAACGTCTCTTTCTGCCACACATTTAATGTGTCAGACCTTTTGCCCTAAAAGAAGTCAACCCCAACCAGCTCCTGTCACATCTAGCAAGTCCATGGCAGGGTGTGTGCACCCGAAGATGGCCTATGTCCATGGCTTTGCTCCTTTGACTTCTTAAGACCCCGAGCTCCTCCCTGTTTCCTTTAGTCTTTCTCTCCCTCCACCAAACTTCAAGAACACCACCACTGTCGGTTTTTCGAAGTTCATCAAGATCACCGAGCTCCTGTGGTTTAATTGTGAACTTGGTTTTCCAACTTGTCCAATTATCCACCTGGGGCATCTTGTCTTAACCGAATCGGTTGGTTTCAGGGGGAGGCATTGTGGGGACCTGTTCTTCAAGGCCGTCCCTGCTTTCTTCTTCGTCTCCGGCAAGCTTGGTCACCGGAGCACCTCCTTCGACATCAACCTTTTCTCCGAGCTCCTTTGGACCTCACCTTGGCCCTGGTGAGTCCTCTTTAGCCTTTTTGAGCTCTAGGCTTAGCTAGATTAGAGCGTAGCAAGCCTTCTAGATTTTGTCGGTTTTGCCGAAAACTTGTTTCCCACCCTCTCCGACTCGTCGGCATTCTGAGCCATCGCCGCCGTCGAGAGTTAGCCCAGTAGGTCCGCGGTGCTTTTATGAGCTTAGTGGTGCCCTTGGTTCCCGCCGGCGTGGTCCACGTCGCCGGCGGTGAGCTCTTCTTTGACCCGGGTGTTTTGCCGTGTCATTTTCGGACAGGCCCTGTAGCCCAATGATTGGTATTAAAGGTTGTCCGAGGTAGTCTTTTATTGCTGTCTTGCCGGCAGTGCGCGCGTGTCCTCTAAGCCCCGACCTCCTAGTGTAATCGTAGCCGTTTTTAGAGCACCCCTGAATCAGATCTGTGCCGTAGAGCGTTATCTGTGAAAACTCTAAGTCTTAGGACCTCCTAGGGTTAATCTCGGCCGTTAAGACCACCCTCGGTTAGATCTGTACCGTAGATGGGTTTCCGCGTAAATTTCTAAGTCCTAGGACCTCCCTAGTTCTATCTCGGCCTTTAAAGACCTCCTGGGATTAGCCCTCAGCCGTTAGATCGGCTCTGTGTAAAATCTTGCGCGCTTGGACCTCCCTTTGAGTCGATCCTAACCGTCTAGGACCACCTTGGTTAAATCCTAGCCGCTAGGACCACTCCTGCGCAAAAGGACCTCTTCTGGGTCATTTTGCCAAAACCACCCCCTGGACCTCCACCGAGGTCCTCTTTGCAAAAAGACCTCCTCTCGGTCAGTTTGTAAAGACCACCCTCGGGGTCCTCTTTGTAAAAAGCCACCCCTGGCCTTTTACAAAGAAAACCCCGCTCAGGACCTCTTAGGCTCAATCCTAGCCGTTCACGACCTCCCCGGTTTAGATCTGAGCGTTAGATCTTATTTTGTCAAATCCTTAGCGCTCAGACCTCCCTCCGCATCGATCTGAACTGTCCAGATCTCCTCCCGTTAAAACACTATCGCTTAGGACCTCCCCGAGTAGATCTTGGCCATCTAAGACCTCCTCGTGTAAATCCCAGCCGATCAAGACCTCCCCTTGGAGATCTTGACCGTCTAGGACCTCCCCCTTTGGATCCGTAGCGTTAGGACCTCCTCCTCTGGTCTAAACTGTTAGATTTAGATCTAACGGGCTAGACCTCCCTCCGTAGGTTTACCCTTAGGACCTCCCCTAGTGCTCGGGACCACCAGATCTCGATCTGACGGTCACGACCTCTGTTAGGCGCGTGGACCTCCCGTGCGTGCGCTGTGCATGCACTGGTCGTGGCCGTTATATCAAATCTCAACGGTCCAGACCTCCCAAGTGCGGGAGGAGGTCTTCCCGTGCGCTGTGCTTCGAGGTCTGTGGCCCTGCGATGCAAGATCTACGGCCCACGACCTCTCCTTTTCCTTCAGTTCGTTTGGACCTCCCGAGAGCTCAAATTTTCTATGTCCTTTAATATTTCAAATTTCAAAAGTGCATAACTTTGTCATTTCAATTCCTTTTTGAATGATTCCAGTTGCTGTAGCTCTGTTGTAGTATGAACTTTAATCTGAGAATGAATTTAGGCACTGTTATTGTGGGGACCCCCGGGTATTGGAAAGGTACTTAATTAAATTCGTACAGTAACACAATTATTAATTAAGGAACAGTCTTTGCCCTTTATTAATGATCATGCTAGAGATATAAATTTAACAAGTAATGACTCAATAGTCGATTCTGATATATATATACCACAATGGTTCCCAGGATCAACGACCATTGTATATATATCCTTCATCAACATTGCATCAAACACATACAAGTCATTTATTTACATAATTAAACATAATTTTACAACTTTCGGTTCTTGTACTACATTATAGAGTGACTTGGTCACTACAACAAGTTCAACAGCGGAAGCAAAATAAAAGATCAAAGTCCACCAATGGCCTCATCAACAGCGTGGAGGAAAGAAGTGGCTTTACTCGTTAGCGTCACCCTGATCGGCGCTAACGGGTACTTCATAAAGATAACCATCCTCACCTGCAACAATAGGTGATAGCACCTTGAGTACGGAAGGTACTCAGCAAGTCTTACACAAACTAATAAAAAAAAGTGTTTATTAGAGCCTAACCAAAGGAATAGAATTTACACATGCATAAGGTTTCAACAGGAAGGTATAAAGGTTCAGGTTTGCATAAAGCGATACATCTTAACCTACAAAGACTAAATTTTGATAAAGCAATTTAATAAATCAAAGTTGGACCAGAACAGTAAGTAAAGACATTAAATGTAAGCGATGATAAATTGCATGAATCCGTCATGCTAAACCAAAAACCGAAACCAGATTTGAAAATCAAAACTTCTATACAGTGACATCAATTCAAATTATCGCCCATGACCGTGGACACGCTATTCGAAGCAGTTTATACCTGCAGGTGTACATCTTTACCCACACGACTTAGCTAGCCCGCTTCCTTCTGGATGCCTCCGAATGATGACATACTTCCTTTGGTATGCCGATCGGGAAACTAAGATTTGGTATTTTTCAACAAGCTAACACTATTGAGTTGGACCCCATGTGTGAGTGATCTCGCTTAAACAACGATCGATAGCATCCGCTAAAGGGGCACACTTGTTGCGTCGCATGCCGACCCAAACAATTAAATGCGAATCGGGCTCACTACCCATATTAGGATGCAATCGGCATCTTTAAGGTACGTATATGCTACGGAGCACATATACGCCGTCACCCTTCTAAGAACATCTGATACTGACATACAAGCTCACATGCCATACAACACAGTCATAAGACCTAAGCATTTATGCCATACAAGGTCAATACACATATTCTTACTTTCCTGTTTCCAACCCAATAGTATTAACATTTTACTTAACCAAACAACGCCCATACACTGCATGTGGAAGTACGTGGGGGACTTGAATTGAATAGTCAGAGTTCGGTCCTTAATTAACCTGGACAAGTCGACCACAATTCCCAATCTCGTGCACAAAAGCACCATCACTAGCTTCCTCTTGTCCAGATCAATTTAAATTTAAAACACAAGTCTGATTTAAAGAAACTGGATAAAGAGTTCAAAATAACAGAAATTCATTTGTGATTCCCCTGTTTGACAAGATATTCTTGTCAAACTCTAAAATCTCTAGACTGCATGTCTAAGCCAAATCTGAAAATATATGTTATAGTATACAGTACTGAGCTAGGGTTAAGTGTATGATTATAATTAAGGTAATACACCATGTTAGGTTGTAGCTAGCTACTACAGATCACATTTTTGTATTTTCAGAAAAATAGCATGCACAGATATCACTGGATTTGTGAAAGCTATTGTACAAAATTTGGGATCAATATGGTGCAGAGAGGAAGCTTGCCTTGATAATAGTATACTACATTGCGTGCTCGGGATGCTCTAAATAGGTTCAATCACTTCAGCAAAACCAGATTCTAAAAGAAGCAATAAAGTCCAATAAATGCCAAACTCGACAATAAGTACAAAATGGAAGAAATATGCATGATCAATCTGGAAATGCATGATTGTCAGTATGCTTAAGTTATATCTACCCTAATAGTGAGAATAACCCATTTTATCAGATACAACTTTTAAATAACAGAAACTATAGTCTAGAACCAAGTTTCAGTTTTCCAGAATTTGAAAAGAACAGAAACAGGACAGAAGCAGATTTGGGAAAAAGGGAACTAGATCAAGCAAAGGTTCTAAAATAAATCTCAACCTGATCTATTAGGGTAGTTAATACCCCAAACTAACCTTAACCTAACCCTAATTGGTTAGATTACAAAAGCTAAAGAAAAACCCATATTGTCGGTTAAGCCGACAATAAGGAACAGAGGCAGATCCCTACTAACAAGCTAAATAGATTATAACAAGAATTAAAAGAATAAATTGTTATGCTACTAGGGTTTAGTTGAGACCTAACTAGGATGATAAGTTGACAGGAGAAACCCTAATTCTTGAAAATGATATGAAAGACTGAAAAGTTATATTAACAACTTTTCAGTGTAAAGAAGTTTGAAGCTACTGATGTACAAGTGAATGATCCATATGAGTTTCTAAGGTCCTTAAGGCGCTCAGGATGACAATAACTAAAGGTTTAGCTTACCAGAATAGGAAAGACAACAAAGGCTCTGAAACTCGATGTTGATTAATCAGAGAAATAAACTCTGGATTAACCTACAAAAGATGTCAAATCTTTAATACAAGGTGAACCCAGGGTTTAGAATGGATAAGCAATTCGGAGATCCAAGAAACTCCACTGGACATCAATGGCAGAAGAACAGCTCCAGTGGTCAACAATGGCAGCAGCTCAAAAGTTAGGGTTATATATAGATGTTGAGCTACAGTGGAAAGTGGAAGAGTCTAGAGTTGATGAGGTGTCCATTTAGGGCTAAATATCCCAAAAATTAGTTGCATAAACTTTGGGATAAATCCTCTCCTTAGTTTACAGAGAGGGCTGCGCGCAGAGATAAGGAAGAAGGGAGGCAACATATGACATGTGGGTCCCTTTGTCATCCTCAGTCGCGCGCGCCTCCTAAAGCTCAAAAGAACATCAGCCGTCCGATTAGAAATGGGCGGCCGTGATAAATAGAGATGTTAAAAGGTTTTAAACGGTATCGATTAATATGGACCGTGCGATTTCAATCGGTCGATCGAGATTTGAACAGAGCCCAAAGGAATTTCGGGATCTACTTTCAAATTTGGACGTTGGATTGGAATCCAACGGTCAAATAAAAGAATACATGTCACCCTTTTTGAGGCGATGACGCGGCACCGTTAGATTTGATTTCTACGGTCAAGATGGGAAAAGGAACCGGATGGTCCGATTGCATACACAAATCTGGACCCTACGATTAAAATCCAACGGCCCACTAAATTTGGGCCTTAATTGCGCTCGGTCAAAAGGAGCGCCGTGGGATTTAAATCCAAAGGCCCAGATAACTGCGCGCCTTTTATTTCAAAATGAAACGAGCGGCGCGGTTAGATCATGTGAGGACCCCGGTTTATTCGGCTTGTACTGTTTAACCATCCACTTGGTCGTAACAGTACAAATCAAATAAACCAAGCCTCCAGATATGTATACTTCCTGCACTGCAGATATACACCCGTTACAAAATCATGCATCAATTCCATTCATACACATAGAGCCAAAGCAAAAGCAACAATCGAAAGACATAGATAATATAAAGAGAGTTATTACAAAGAGAGGCCGACTGCCAAATAACACATAAGTAACTAATTTAAACAATGAAGCAAAATGGCCATAAGATGGCGATAAACAAAAGCCAATCGGTGTGCCTTTACCCACAAGGCAACCAACCGGACCGCCAAGCTAATCGTCCCAAACAGCGCGCAACACACTCACAAAAGTGAGGCCCTTGGGGCTCACCTTCTTCCTCTCGCAACAATTAATATTAAGCAAGCGGATGAGTACAAAAATTGTTTTTGTACTGCAAGACTGACGTGTGAGATAACAGAACTATAATTAACTACATGCAAGCTTTATTTAAGTGGAGGAGGCTCTGGACTTATTTTTAGCATAAAGCAAGTTTTCATTTGCAATTGTGCAATTAACTTTTATTGTTCAAATAAAAGAGAGACAATTATAACAAAAGATAGATGACAACACCAACCTAGAAGTGACTAACCCATAGTCACCACAACAATAGCATGAAGTACCCCTTCATACCACCCATGTCAAGTTTAAGTTTTTAAAAGGTTGTAGTCTAGTTCTTGTGGGAAATAACCAAGCGTGTCCATAACCTAGGACGAGGCTATTCGAATAGTTTTAACCCTGCAGGGGTGTACCAATGTACCCACACGATAGACCGCCTTTCCACCAGCCACGGTTAGCATACTTCCTTTGGTATGCAGGCACGGCTAAGTCTAACAAGAAGCTTTCCAATGGACGATGCTAATTAAGAGCCGCAACCCACGGGAGAAGGACACATTAGACAGCCTAACCGGTCTGCCAATGCTCCCCTCACACACCACAAACACACACACACGGTTTCAACACACCCACCAACCAGCTCATAATTAACACCCCCCAAAGTACTTAGTCAAGAGAGGTTCCATATCCCCCTCGCGTGGTTAGCACGCAACAATTGCTTGGATCAATGGCACAAGTAACTCGGTCCTTAGGGACTTAGGCACCATTCCAATCACACCCAACAGATCACCCAACATACCATTGTGCCCAAGCCAAGATATAATTTTTGTTTTCAGTTTTTGATTTGCAAAATGATAAAACACAAGGGTTGGACATAATGGAATAATAATAGCATTTGTGTGATCAAGATCACCGACTAAGTCGATGATCGCCCAATACTACCGATACTAGGCATGGCTAAGCAATATTTCTCCGAAATCTACTAAGTGACAAGAGCTCATCCAACGAACTCTAATCACAGCAAATAACCTAGGCTCAGGTAGTAGAGGATAATTATTTACCTACAGATTATGCAACTAGAGGTCTAACTAATCGATTGAACACAAAATAGCAATGCATACATAGAAGTTAAACAAAATATTAGACTTTAGAATTAATGGGATCAAATGGGAAATGATCAAACTGCTTGCCTGGCGGCTGCTGTTGCTCAATAGGCTGCTGAGGGTCGTTCTCGGGGTTACCGCAAATGTCGAAGCCTATGCGAAAAGCAAAAAGAAGCGAGAACAACCAATAAGACGAGCAACACTTAAACAAAAGAGCAAGCAAAAATTATCCAAATGCGACGAAATATATACACAAGGTAGTCTAAGGTCCTATCTAACCTTAGGAACAAGAACTAACTAAAAAGGATTAGTGAAGAAAAAGATATGACCTAAATACTCATTTTCGGCCAAAATGCTACACTTAATTAGTACTGTTCATAAAATATTTTCTAGAGTGATTTTGAAGCTGAAACTTTTATGGTAGTTAGCTACTGGTATTATAAGGTTACATGTAAATTTTTGGGTCATTTGGAGTTATATTAAAAGAGTTATGATTTTTCAAGTCATGAAAATGAACAGAATTAAATTGCATGTGAAATCTTATTAAAAATAGTAACATGCCTAAAACCAATTTTATCATTTAGTAATTTATTAGAGGAAGCTAACAAAATTTGTTTCACTAAAAATTGATTTTCAGAGAATTAGTTATGCAATTTACAAGTTAATTGCCAATTTTAGAATAACAAGTAGAACCTATTTCTAAACCAATTTTAAAATCTATTTTCTGGAGCCGAACTAAACTCCTATTCATTTTTAGATTAAAGTACAGTTCAAACTAAAGCTAACAAAATTTGAATCAACCGATTTGGGTTTAAAATGAATTAGTTATGCATTTTTGAAGTTTAATACATTTTTCAAGTTTGCAAATAAAGCTTTGTGAAACTCATAAATGCCATTACGACGTGGTGATTATGGACCGTTGATCCGGATCCGACGCCCACGCGCACGCCAACACACACACACACACACATGAGCACCGCCTGGATCGGACTCAACGGTCCGGATCATGGTGACGTTCGACCTCGCGAACGTTTACCTAATCGGGCCGCCTAACAAGCGATGGAGGTTAAGATCGAAAGAGCATTGGCGACCGAACGCCCCACGATCCTACCGATGATCATGTTTTGGACGGCGGGAGTGGATTGGGCCGTTCGCGATTTGAACAGCGGCCCCTGACCATAGGGGCCCACTGTCAGTGACGCTAAGTCACGTGCGGGGTTTAAACGCACGCGCACAGGGGATTCGAAGATGGCGGGCCCACTGTCAGTGACCGTGGAGGTGGGTTTAGGACAGCTAATGATTACTAACCCATGATTAACAATGATTAGCAATGATTAGCACTAAATGACTTGAGCACAGAGCTCGGAAGAGGTTTAAAGGGCTGGGCCCGCCTGTCAGCGACAGAAAGGCCCGGCTAAGACACATTAATTACCGCAATGATTAGGCATTAATGAACGTCATTACGGTGTCCGAACGAAATTACGACACCGCCGTTTTCGTCCGACAACAAAACCGAGGGCACCCTCTGGCTTGCCGCCGGCGACCCAAGGTACGGCAGCAGGGACTAAGTGCCAAAATGGAACCGCAATAGCATCACGCACCCA
Source organism: Ampelocalamus luodianensis (assembly GCA_036346255.1). NCBI lineage: Eukaryota > Viridiplantae > Streptophyta > Magnoliopsida > Poales > Poaceae > Ampelocalamus > Ampelocalamus luodianensis. Next base: position 65,272,597 of record CM070620.1, on the reverse strand, counting down.
TCGGGACCACCCACACCGTCGGCGGTGTCCCAGAACGGCGGCTAGCCGACGATGACCGGCGGCGACCAAAACGGCCGAAGTGCGAAATGACCAAAAGCTCCGCAACAAACCATTCCAGCGGGTGCCAAAGCTTCTAGGGGCTACTAGAAGGGTACCTGAGGGTAGGGGAGGTCCAGAGATGGACGGAGTTGCTCCGGCGACGTAAGAGGTTGCCGGGCCCGAGGAAGACGAAGTGGAGAATTGGACCTGAGCAAAAATAGCAGCACCGGGTCATCGGTACAGCTTCACAAAAGCTCAAAAACGCTCCAGGAGCAAGGAATTGAAAAGGGGTGCTGCTTACCGGAGGTGGGGAAGAAGGGGGTGTTTTCGGTCGACAAGAACAAATCCCCAAAATTGAGCTGCTCCTGCGAAAAGCAACTACAATCAAGTTAGGGGTTTTGCCCCAGGAGGTGAGAGGCCCACACAGCAGCAAAGAGAGAGGAAGAAACGCCACTGGAGCACGGGTTGCACCAGGAGCTCGAAGCTTCAGTAATGGCGGCCAAGGGTGATCTTGGCGATGGAGCTCAAGCAAGAAGAGAAGGTGCCGACTGGGGTTGCGAAAAGGTGAAAGGAGGGCAAAGAAGGGGAGCCGGGTGCTTAAGTAGCAGAGGGGAGCCCGATCCACAACGGCTCTCTCGCACGGGAGGTCCAGCTGCGGTCATGGGAGCTGAGCGACGGGAGCAGGTAGAAGGAGACTTCGGTGGCAAACCCTGAGCACAATAAATGCACGCCAGAGCGGAGCGGTTGGGAAGGGGACTAGACGCTGCTCTCCCCGCTGACTTCACCGCCGCACAGTCGCACGTGGGTGAACGGAGGAAGAAGATGACCAGCGGCAACATCGGGCCCACCGGTCAGCGGCACAGAGCGGCTCGGGCCCAAAGCGCCCCAGTGGGTTGAGCCCAACCTCAATAGATGCTGGCCGCCGGATAAGATTTGAACGGCCGCGATGCGATCGCCAATTTGGAAAGACTGAAGTGAACCGGTACGGTCCCGCGACGGTCGGATCAGAATCCAACGGCTGAGAATCAGAGGGCAATCGGAGGGGCCCGAATGCCTACACGGATGCGAGCCGTTCGATGGAGATCCAACGGTCCCCATCGCCAGCGTGCCTCACGAGCCGCTCGGTGCGGTTAGTTGGTTCAGCCGAGTCAATTGACTCGAGCCCGAGCCCGACTCGGGCCTGAGGAACAGTGTAAGCCAGTTAGGGTTTTGATTTTAAAGCTGAATCTTTGGGGATTTAATTAAGGTGTCAAATCAACTCCAAGATTTATGAAATTTTCACTGGAGCTAGCTGACTTAAGGATTAACCTCACATAAAATTTCCAAAGATTTTTGTGCACTGGAATTTTCTCAAGAAATTCCAGAAGGTTAAAACAGAGGTCTGACCAAGGTTTGACTTGCCTCTAAAATATTTCAAATAATTTCCAAAAATTATGAAATAATTCAGAGGTGTCACCAAGCAACCCTAGAACCCAGGAAAAATTATTGCCAAGGGTTTGACACAAGATTTGACCAAGGAGGTCGTTGACTTTAGATAATTGAGGGTTTTGATTTTGAATTTCCCAAAATTCTTTTACAAGAATTTCAGAAAAGTTCAAAAGCACAAGGATGTAAGAAAAGTTTTAATTTACCCTCAATTTCTTACATTTGAAACACAAGTTGAAATTTGGGATGTTACAAACCTCCCCCCTTACAAAAATCTCGTCCCGAGATTTGGTTCACTCGGAAAAGAAAGAGGGGTAGTCCTGCACGAGACGATCTTCTCGCTCCCAAGTAGCCTCATCCTCGGAATGGTTTGACCACTGAACTTTAAGGAACTTGATGGTCTTGTTCCTTGTTCTTCGCTCAGCCTCCTCGAGTATGCGAACAGGGTGCTCGCGATAGGTCAAATCTTCCTGAACATCCAGGGTTTTCAACGGAGCTTCTTCTGTTGGAACACGGAGGCACTTCTTAAGATGGGACACATGGAACACATCATGTACCCCCGCAAGTGCAGCAGGCAACTCCAACTTGTAGGCAACAGCTCCCTTCTTCTCGATAATACGGTAGGGACCGACATATCGAGGAGCTAACTTGCCCTTGGCACCGAAACGCTGGTGACCCTTGGAGGAGAAACCTTGAGATAAACAAAGTCATTGGGCTCAAAGCTCAACTCACGACGACGGCGATCCGCATAGCTCTTTTGCCTGGATTGAGCTGTGCGTAAGTGATCACGAATGAGCTGGACTTGCCCTTCGGCCTCATTAATCGAGTTCGGGCCAAAGAAAGGTCTTTCACCGGTCTCAGACCAGTTCAACGGGGTCCTACACTTCCTCCCGTATAAGGCCTCAAATGGTGCCATGCCGAGACTGGCTTGGAAGCTGTTGTTATCGAAGCTTCGGCGAATGGCAAGCACTTCTCCCAATGCTCCCCATAGGAAAGAACACAAGCTCATGACATGTCCTCCAAAACTTGGTTGACCCTTTCGGTCAGACCATCTGTTTGGGGGTGATATCTTTGTCTTTGAAAGACGAGTTCCCATAGCTTCTTGCAAGCTATGCCAAAACTGGGAAGTGAAGATGGAACCACGATCAGAAATGATCGTCTTCGGCACCCCATGCAAGCTCACTATCTGGCGATATGGAGCTCCGCAAGGTGACCGTGCGAATCTTGGTCTTTTGGAAGAAAATGCGCCACTTCGTCAACGGTCAATGATAACCCAAATGGCAGCATTGCCCTCGGTGATCTAGGTAGACCGGTGATAAAATCCATCCCGACCGAATCCCACTTCCACTCCGGAATGGGCAAGGCTGAAGCAATCCAAAGAGGCTAGCGATGCTCGGCCTTGACACGATGACACATGTCGCACTCGCGCGAACCTTGCGATCTCCTCTTCATTCGGGTCCACGTAACCTCTGGCGGAGATCCCGATACATCTTCGTGGCCCGGGATGAATGGATAACGGAGAATCGTGGGCTTCGCGGAGGATCAAATCCGCAACTCCATGTCCTTTGGAACCACGGCGTTGCGAACCTCACGACACCAAGCTCATCTACGGAGAAGCACTTGGTGTTCCATTCTTGACATTTTCTTTAATGCGGTTCACTCCCACATCGACTCACGGCGGAGACCTGATCCGATCCACCAAGGTTGGCTGTACAACCAAGGCAGCGAGGGAACCATGCTCAACCAAACCCAAGTTGAGACGCTGAAACTCCTCCAGAAGGGGGGGCTGATGCTCCTGAAGCAACAATGCATTGTAATGCGCCTTGCGACTAAGCGCGTCCGCAACGACATTGGCCTTGCCTGGATGGTAGTGAATACCCATGTCATAGTCCTTGAGCAACTCCAACCATCTCCTTTGCCTGAGGTTTAGATCTGGTTGGGTAAACAAATACTTCAAGCTTTTGTGATCCGAATACACTTCACAACGATCACCGATTAGGTAATGTCGCCAGATCTTAAGTGCATGGATCACCGCGGCTAGCTCCAAGTCATGGGTAGGATAGTTGAGTTCATGAGGTCTCAATTGCCTTGATGCATAGGCCACTACCTTGCCTTCTTGCATAAGGACACAACCGAGGCCTCGACGAGAAGCGTCACAAAAGATATCGAAGCTTTGACGGACATCGGGGAGAACAAGAACGGGAGCGGTGGTCAATCGATCTTAAGTTCTTGGAAACTTTCCTCGCAATCAGCGGACCACGAGAACTTCTTGTCCTTCTTGAGCAACTCCGTCATCGGCTTCGCTATCTTGGAGAAGTTCTCGATAAAGCGACGATAATATCCCGCTAAACCAAGAAAACTCCGAACGGTGGTGAAGTGGGTGACTCAGAAAGCACGTCGATCTTGCTAGGATCCTGACTCGCCTCTTGCCGAAAGAATATGGCCTAAGAAGGCTACTTCCTTCAACCAAAATGTGCACTTGCTGAACTTCGCATACAGCTTGTGCTCGCAAAGCTTGCCCAACACAAGCCTCAAATGCTCGGTGTGTTCCTCATCGCTCTTGGAGTAGATAAGGATATCATCGATGAAGACCACAACGAACCTATCCAAATACTCCATGAACACCGAATTCATGAGGTTCATGAACAAGGCCGGGGCATTGGTTAAGCCGAATGACATGACGGTATACTCGTACAAGCCATAACGAGTAGAAAAAGCCGTCTTTGGGATATCCTCAGGTCGAATCCGAACTTGATGATATCCCACTCTCAAATCAATCTTGGAGAAGACTTGAGCTCCAGTTAATTGATCGAAGAGGTCATCGATACGGGGCAAAGGGTACTTGTTCTTTACCGTTACTTCATTAAGTGGACGGTAATCAACGCACATGCGCAGCGTCTTGTCCTTTTTCGGGACAAAGATTGCTGAGCATCCCCAAGGAGATGAGCTAGGGCGGATGAAACCCTTCTCTTGAAGCTCACCCAGCTGCTTCTTCAACTCCACCAACTCAATTGGTGTAACATCCCCATTTTAGGCTTGTGTTTCAAATGTAATAAAATGAGGGTAAATTAAAACTTTTCCTTCATCCTTTTACTCTTGAAACTTTTCTGAAATTCTTGTAAAGGAATTTTGGGAAATTCAAAATCAAAATCCTCATTTATCTCAAGTCAAAACCTTCTGGGTGAAATCTTGTGTCAAACCCTTGGTAATAATTTTTCCTGGGTTCTAGGGTTGCTTGGTAACACCTCTGAATTATTTCATAATTTTTGGAAATTATTTGAAATATTTTAGAGGCAAGTCAAACCTTGGTCAAACCTTCTGGAATTACTTGAGAAAATTTCAGTGCACAAAAATCTCTGAAAATTTTATGGAAGGTTAATCCTTAAGTTAGGAAGCTCCAGTTAAAATTTCATAAATTTTTGAGTTGATTTGATGCCTCAATTAAATCCCCAAATTTTCAGGTTTAAAAATCAAACCCTAACTGGTTTGCACTGTTCGTTGGACTCGAGTCAGGCTCGGGCTCGAGTCACTTGACTCGGCCGAGCCAACTAACCGCGCCCGCGCCAGTTCAACCGCGCGCGCGCTATCAGCCGTTGAATCTCAATCGGACGGCCCTCATTCGTGTAGGCATTCGGACAACTCCGGTTGCCATCTGATTCTCAGCCGTTGGATCCTGATCCAACCATCGCGGGACTGTACCGTTTCGCGTTAGCCGTTTTCAAATCAGCGATCACATCGCGTGCCGTCGATTCTAATCCGACGATCGAAGATCGAGTGGGTTGGGCTCGACCGCGTTAGGCTGTTGAGTCCGAAGTCGTTTCGTTCTCTCGCCGATGGTGGGCCCGGCGTGAGCTGGTCATCTTCCTCCTCGCGTCGTGTGTGCACGCCGTGGCGAGAAAGAGAGGAGGCGCGATGCCTTGTCACCTCCTTGAGCCCTTTAAGCGGCTCCTCTGCGGCGCATTAATTGCTCGTCGTGCGGCGCCCAAGTCGTCGAACTCACGGCTCTGCCGCTCGGCGGCGGCGGCAGACACCTTGTGGACCGAAGACCATCCATGAGCATGTGCGCTGCTCTCTTCGTCCCCTCGGCTACTTAAGCCCCTCAAGACCTTGATAGCTTTCTTACGCCCCTTGAGCTCCAGGTGTGCACTCTCTTTGCTTGCTTGAGCCCAAATCTCCGAACCCTTTCGCCGCCATTGTTGAGTGGAGCTCCTCGGTGCAACCCGCGCTCCAGTGGTTTTTCTTCCCTTCTTTTTGCTTCGGTTTGTGTCCCTTACTTCTTGGAGCAAAACCCCTAACTTAATTGTAGTTCGCTTTCACAGAAGCAGCTCAATTTTGGGGAATTGCTTCGCAGTCGAATCACCCCTTCTTCCTCCTCGCCGGTAAGGAGCTCCTTTTCTAATTCCTTGCTCATGTGGCATCTACGAGCTATTGGGAAGATGTTGTGTTGACCGGTCTCCCCATTTTGCTCAGCCGTCGTCTCCACTTTTTCTTCTTGGTGCGCGCGCTCTTCGTCGCCGAGTGCTCAGACCCTCGGCACCTCCGCATCCCTCAGGTAGCCTTCTAGTAGTCCCTAGAAGCTGTGGCACCCGCTTACCTGGACTGTTGCGGAGCTTTGAGCGTTTTCGCATTTCGGCCGTTTGGTCACCGGCGCTCATCGCCGACTCACCGCCGTTCTGGGCCACCACCGACGGTGTGGATGGTCCCGGTGTGTGCGTTATGCTATTGCGGTTCCATTTTGGCATTTAGCTCCCGCCGCCGTGCCTTGGGTCGTCGGCGACAAGTCGGGGAACACCCTCGGGTTCGTTGTCGGACGAAAACGGCAGTGCCGTAATATCGTTCGGACACAGTAATGACGTTCATTAATGCTAATCATTGTTAATCATGGGTTAGTAATCATTAGCTGTCCTAAACCCACCTCCTCAGTCACTTGCATGTGGGCCCGCACTTTTTAATCTCCCGTGCGCTAACCCACGTGTGCGTGGCCCACGGTCACTGACCTGTGGGCCCGCCATCTTCAAACCCCCCCTGTGCGCGTGTGTTTAAACCCGGCATGTGACTTAGCGTCACTGACCAGTGGGCCCCTATTGTCAGTAGTCCCTGTTCAAATCGTAAACGGCCCAATCAACCTCAGCCGTTCGATCTTGGATCTGTGGCCGGGATCGTGGGAGCAATTGGGATCGTCAGAAGGCTCCTCAATCCCAGCCCTTCATCGCTTGATCGACGGCCCAGGATGGGCGGGCATCCGCTCGGTCCGATTGCCATCTCGATCTGGACTGTTGGATCTTGATCCAACGGTGAGCCTCCGTGGGTGCTGTGCGGGTGTGCTGTGCGCGCCGTGCGCGTGGGCCGTTCGATCCAGGATCGACGGTCCATAATCAACCACGTCTTTTCTTTCGGTTAAGGGATATAATTTCCTCGGTAAGCTTTATCTTTCCACTGAAAATGTTGTTAAAACTTTAGAAATTCATATCTTTTTCATTATAGATCCTTTTTAGGTGATTTCAGTAGTGTTAATTTTCTTTTAGGCCAGAGATTAATCTAGAAATGTTTCCAGGCCCTGTTAAGAACCAGAAATGTTGTGAATCGATTTTAGCCTTTTTGGCCCCTATTAAATATTCCAAAAATGCTATAAAAACTTAGAAAATCTATAACTTGTTCTCTGTAAGTCCAAATAGAGCGAACTAAATTTTGTTAATTTCCTTTAGGGATGAACTTTAGTGAAGGACCAGTTTGCTAGTGGTCTTTTGTGAGGACCCCCGGTTATTGGAAATGTTACTAATTAAATTCATACTGTAGCACAATTGTTAATGAAGGAACAGTACTGCCCCTTTATTAAAAACCATGCTAAAGATATAAATTTAACAAGTGGCAGTCCAAGATGCAGATTCGGATATATATGATTCACAATGGTTCCCGTGATCAACGACCATTGCATATATATCCTTTATCAACATTGCATCAAACACATACAAGTCATACATTGATATAATTAAACATAAGGTTACATCATTCTCGTTAGTACTATAATATTAAGTGACTTGGTCACTTTATAAAGATATCTGTGGAAGCAAAATAAACGGAAAATGTCCACCAATGGCCTCATCCACCCGCAGCAATTGCGTGGAGGAAAGAAAAGGCGTCACTCGTTAGCGTCACCCCGATCGGCGCTAACGGTACTTCATAGAAAACCATCCTCACCTGCAACATTAGGTGGTAGCACCTTGAGTACAAAAGGTACTCAGCAAGTCTTACACAAACTAACAAAAGAAAATGGTTATTAGATCCTATTCAAAGGAGTAGAGTTGTTACATGCATAAGGTTACAACAGGAAGGTATAAAGGTTCAAATTTGCATAAAGCGATACACCTTATCCTACAAAGGCTAACTTTTGATAAAGCAATTTAATAAATCAAAAAATAAAGTAAAACAGTAAGTAAATACATTAAATGTAAACAGTACAGTGCATGATTCCGTCATGCAAACCGAAAATAAACCGAAACCACATTTTGGAAATCAAAATCTCTATACAGTGATATCGGTTCAAGTTATCGTCCATGACCGTGGACACGGCTATTGAACGCTTTATACCTGCAGGTGTACATCATTACCCACATGACTTAGCTAGCCCGTTGCCTTGGATGCCTCCGAATGATGACATACTTCCTTTGGTATGCCGACTGGGAAACCAAGATTTGGTATTTTTCAACAAGCTAACACTATTGAGTTGGACCCCATGTGTGAACCGATCCCGCTTAAACAACGATCGATAGCATCCGCTAACCGGGCACACATGTTGCGTCGAGAATGCCGATCCAAACAATTTAAAGCGAATTGGGTTCCCTACCCATAGTAGAATGCTATCGGCACCATTAAGGTATCGTGTATGCGACGAGGCACATATACGCCCTCACCCTCCTAAGAACATCGATCTTGACATACAAAGCTCACATGGCATAAACGCAATCCTCGGACCAAAGCATCTATGCCATACAAGGTCAATACACATATTCTTACTCTCTGTTTCCAACTCAATAGTCTCAACATTTTACTTAACCAAACAGCGCCCATACATCGCATGTGGAAGTACGTGGGGACTTGAACTGAATAGTCGAGTTCGGTCCTTAATTAACCGGACAAGTCCACCACAAAACCCAATCTCGTGCACAAAAGCACCATCACTAGCTTCCTCTTGTCGGATCAATTTGAATTTCAAATTCAAGACTGATTTAAAGAAACTGGACCAAGAGTTTAAAATAACAATAGTTCGCTTGTGATTCCCATGTTTGACAAGATATGCTTGTCAAACTCTAAAATCTCTAGACTGCACGTCTAAGCCAAATCTGAAAATAGACCATATAGTACACTAGAGTTGAGTGTATGGTCATAATTAAGGTAATCCACCATGTCAGGTTATAGCTAGCTATTACAAGTCACATTTTGTAGTTTCAGAAAAATAGCATGCACAGATATCACTGGATTTGTAAAAGCTATTGTACAAAATCTGGGTTCAATATGGTGCAAAGAGGATGCTTGCCTTGATAGTAATAGACTTCATTGGTGTGCTCGGGTTGTTGAAGTATATTCAAAAGCCTCGAGAGAACAGATTCTAAAAGGAGCAATAAGATCCAATAAATATTAAAGCGACAATAAGTCCAAAATGGCGAAATATGCATGATCAATGAAATGCATGATTACAGTATGCTTAAGCCATAACTACCCATAATAGTGATAATAACACATAATATAGCTCACTTGTTTTCAAAAGACGAAACTAGAGTTTATTGCAAAGTTCGATTTTGATTTTGAAAAGAGTCAAAACAGACAGATTGCAACTTTGGAAAAGAAGTATAGATCATGCAAAAGTTCATAAATGAATCTTAGCATGATCCTTTAGGTAATTAACATCCCAAACCAACCTTAGTCTAACCTAACTAGTTAGATTACAAAAGCTAAAGCAAACACCTATTTTGTCGGTTGAGCCGACAAGAGAAACAGAGACATATTTCAGCTAGAGTCAAAATAGATGATGTCAAGAATTGAAAGATCAATTTGTCATCTTTGCTAGGGTTTAGTCAAAACCTAAATAAGATGATAGGTTGACAGAAGAACCTAGGTCTTGAAAATGTCACAAAAAGTGAAAAGCTAGAATAACAGTTTTTCGGTTTGAAGCAAGATCAAGCTACGATGCTTAAAAGAATGATTCACAGACTTCTAAGGTTCTTAAGATGCTCAAGATGTCGAAACTAGGGTTTTGGCTTACTAGTATGGAAAGATACCAAGAACTCAAACCGATGATGATGGACAGAGAAATAAACTCTGGATTTAACCTACAAAAGATAACCAATCTTTATTGTAAGTAAAGCCAGTGCTTAAGGATGGATAAACAAAGGATAGAAGCAAGAATCCCACTTGGCAAGAAGGAAGAAAATGAGCTTCATGGTCAACAATGGCTCTGACTCAAAAGCTAGGGTTTATATATAAGAGAGTTGAGCTACTGAGCAATTGGGAAAAGTCTAGAGCTTGATGAGGTGTCCATTTAGGCTAATTATCCCAAAAATTAGTTGCAAAAACTTTGGGATAAACCTCTCCTTGATTTCCAGAGAAGACTGCGCACAGAGAGAGAGGGAAGAAGATAAGAATCACCTGACATGTGGGTCCCGCTGGCAGTCACAGCCGTGCGCGCCTCCTAAAATGCGAAAAGACCAACAACCGTCCGATTAAAAATGGGCGGTTGCGATGAAGCAGTGTTAAAAGCAATCAACCGGTATTGTTCAATGTGGACCACACGATCTCACATGAACGGCCGTGATTTAATGTAACCTTCGCGTAACCCGCAGTCACATTCAAAGGGGCGTTGGATTAGAATCCAACGGTCACTTAAAGGAATACACGTCACCCCACTTAAGTGCGGACGCCGCGCCGTTAGATGCGCTTCCTACGGCCGAGATTGGGAATTGAACCGGATGGTCGGTTGCATACATCGCTACGGGCCACCCGATCGAAATCCAACGATCCACCGATTTTGGGCTTTAAAGGCCCACGGTCAAAAGGAGCGTCGTTGGATTGAAATCAAAGGGCCGCTTAAACGCGCCTCGATTTCAAATTGGAATAAGCGACGCCGTTAGATCAAGGATGGGCGGCCACGATTGTGAGGGGATGCGAGTCGTCGAATGCATACACTAATCTGGACCACACGATGAAGATCTAACGGTCCAGAGGAGTGCGGGCTTTATAACACGCGGGAAAAGGGAAAAGCCGTAGGATTTGAATCTAACGGTGAGATAAAAGCGCCTTTAAGTTTAAAACGAAAAGGCGTCACGGTTGGATTGGAAACGAGCGGTGGAGATTGAATAAGGATCGGAGTTGTCCGGTTGCATACACCGATCACGCTCGTTAGATCTATATCCAACGGTGGAGATTAAAGTGTACACGTGGCACTCATGGTGTTATAGCCGCCGCTCGATTGAAGATCAACGGCTCATATCACGTGTGGAGTTTTGGGCTCGCGTTAGGGCGTGTGAGCGGACCAAATGGACTGAGTTGGACTCAACCACGAAGGTGCGAGTCGCTACAGTACTAGGGCTAGGTTTAGACCAGTTTAGTTGACCCAATCCTATTCAAATTTGTAAAAGGTTTGACTGGGCTTTTAAAAATAGCAAATAAATTCATAAATTCATGAAATTTTTACTGTAAGCTACTGGGATGATATATTTCCCGGATAAATTTTATAAACCACATTTTCACTTTGTAAAATACATAAATATTTATTTCAGGAAAATATTTATTTAAAGACAATAAATTTTCTTTAAGCCCAAATAATTTCTAAAAATGCAACAAAATATTTTTAGCCAAGATAATTTATCTAGGCTTTAATAAAAATACTTTCCAGTCATAATACAAGTTTTATCTTGTATCCTTTTAAGACTTTGAATGGTTCTTTAGGGTTTTGACTACAAGGGAAGGTTTTTAACTTGTAACATGCTGCCCAAAGTGTAAGCTTGAACAGTAATGCCATGAACAGTATCTCTTTACTGTTCATAAAGCATTTTATTACTGCTTATAAACATGGGGTTGTTACATCTTTGCTACTGATATAAAGGATGTCCTAGTTTTAGAACTTAGAAAAATCATAACTAATTCGTTGTAACTTCAAATGACCTGAAAATTTATATGGATTATCACTATACCAGTAGGTAGCCACCCTAAAAATTTCAGCTCCAAAATATTTCTAGAAAATATTTTTGCTACAGTGCTAATTATGGCCGAAAATAGGTTTTTAGGGGATATCTTTTGCACCACAAATCCAAATTAGGTTTTTCCAGTTTCTATGTCTAGGTATATTAGTATTTTACCTTGTGTATAAATTTCGTCACATTTGGATAATTTTTGCTTGCTCTTTCGTTTAAGTGTTGCTCGTCTTATTGGTTGTTTTCGCTCTTTCGCTTAGGCCGACATTTGCGGTAACCCGAGAACGACCCTCCGCAACAAATTGAGCAACGACAAGCGAGCAAGCGGTTTGATCATTTCCCATTGATCCCATTACTTTTAAAGTCTAATATTTTGTTTAACTTCTATGTATGCATTGCTAATTTCTTCGTTAAATTGATTAGTAATCCTCTAGTTGCATAATCTGTAGGTAAATGATTATCCTCTACTACCTGAGCCTAAGTTATTTGCTGTGGTTAGAGTTCGATGGATGAACTCTCATCACTTAGTAGATTACGAATGAATATTGCTTAGCCATGCCTAGTTATCGGTAGTATTGGGCGATCATCGACTTAGTCGGTGATCTTGATCACACAACTACTTATACTACTCCAATATGTCCAACCCTTGTGTTTTATTGATTTACAAATCAAAAACTGAAAACAAAACTATATCTTGACTTGGGCACAATGGTATGTTGATGTGATCATTGGGTGTGTGGAATGGTGCCTAAGTCCCCAAGGACCGAGTTACTTGTGTCACTAAGCCAGCGCTTATTGCGTGCTAACCACACGAGGGGATATGGAACCTCTCTTGACTAAGTACTTTGGGAGGTGTTAATTATGAATTTGGTTGGTGGGTGTTTTGTGTGTGGTGTTGGAGGAGCATTAGCGGACCGGTTAGGGTGTCTAATGTGTCTTTCTCCGTGGGTTGCGGCTCTTAATTAGCATCGTCCATTGGAAAGCGTCTTGTTAGACTTAGCCATGCTCGCATACCAAAGGAAGTGTGCTAACCGTGGGTGGTGGAAAGGCGGTCTATCGTGTGGGTACATTGGTACACTCCTGCGCAGGTTAAAACTATTCGAATAGCCTCGTCCTAGGTTATGGACATGCTTGGTAAGGTCGTGCAAGAACTAGACTACAACCTTTTAAAAACTTAAACTTGACATGGGTGGTATGAAGGGGGTACTTCATGCTATTGTTGTGGTGACTATGGGTTAGTCACTTCTAGGTTGGTGTTGTTCTCTATCTATTGTTATTATTGTCTCTCTTTTATTTGAACAATAAAAGTTAATTGCAAACTTGCTTTGAATCTATTACCTTATTGCAAATGAAAACTTGCTTTATGCTGAAAACAAGTCCAGAGCCTCATCCACTTAAATAAAGCTTGCATGTAGTTAATTATAGTTCTGTTATCTCACACGTCAGTCTTGCGAGTACAAAAACAAGTTTTGTACTCATCTGCTTTGCTTAATATTAATTGTTGCAGAGGAAGAAGGTGAGCCCCAAGGGCCTCACTTTTGTGAGAGTGTGTTGCTGCTGCTGTTTGGGACGATTAGCTTGGCGGTCCGGTTGGTTGCCTTGTGGGTAAAGGCACACCGATTGGCTTTTGTTTATCGCCATCTTATGGCCATTTTGCTTCCGCTGTGTATTTACTTATTTGTATGACTTTTGGCCGGTCGGCCTCTCTTTTGTAATAACTCTCTTTATATTATCTATGTCTTTGAGTTGTTGCTTTTACTTCGGCTCTATGTGTATGAATGGAATTGATGCATGATTTTGTAACGGGGTGTGTATACTACAATTCTGGGAAGTATACATATCTCGATGCTTGGTTTATTTGATTTGTACTGTTAGGACCAAGTGGATGGTTAAACAGTACAAGCCGAATAAACCGGGGTCCTCACAATTGGGTCCATCCGGTAAGGCCACTTCGAGATCGGGGCGGTACCGGGAACCAACTCAATGACAAACTCGAGGTCTCGAACTGGTGGCATCCCTGGAAGGTCGTTGGGGAAGATATCAACAAAGTCACATACCACTAGGACTTCACTAATATCTGGAGTTGGCTTCGCTTCGAGCGCGAAGAGATGCGGATCCTGCAGCTTCGGCGAAAAGCGAACCTGCTCGCCAGAAGGACTGGTGAGGTAGATGAGCCTCCTAGCGCAATCAATTTCTCCCATGTGCTGAGACAACCAATCCATGCCTAGGATTACATCTAAGCTCGTCGATCGAAGGAGGATAAGGTTTGCCAAGAATACTACCCCTTCTATCTCAACAGGGACATCCCTACACTTAGACTCAGCTCTTATCTCCGAACCGGGAGAGCGAATGAGCAGCGGGACCAACAATGGAGTAAAGAAGACCTCCCACAAGCAAAGAAAAGACTCGAAACAAGCGAATGAGATGCGTCAATCAAACAAAAGCGTAGCGAGGGAAAGAGATAACCGAAAGGGTACCCAACACGACGTCGGTGCCTCCGTGCCTCCTCCGCGGAGATGAGGTTGACGCGCCACTACCCACGCCTTGGGTAGCGGGACAACCTTCGATCTGGGAGGACCACCTCCCGCCCGCGTCCTCCATTAGGGACGAGGGCCGCTCGATCTGTTAGGGCAACTATTGGCATAATGCCCTTCGGTTGCATGAAAAGCAAGTGACCCGGCGGCCGGATTGCGGGGCCACCTGCCGTTCGCAAGCGCGCGTGATCGGGCACGGCTGCGGAGGGCGAGGAGGCGGTCTTTGGCGGCCTCGGTGGTAGTGAAGCCACGAGCGGGCCTCGGGTAGGCCCGACACGGGGACGAGAGAGGCCGACCTGTGCAGACCGCTGGGCCTCCCACTTGCGCTTGCGGGACTCGCCCAGCGCCTTCGCCTTGTGCTTAGCAACAATGGCCTTGTCCACCAAGGCCTGAAAGTCAGCAAAGTCCACAATAGAGAACTTGTCTTGCAGCTCCTCAGACAAGCCCTCCATGAACTTCTCCTGCTTGGCCTCATCAGTGGCCACCTCAGATGGAGCATAACGAGCCAAGTGGTTGAACTCGTACAGGTACTCCATCACCGACTTACGCCCTTGCTTGAGCGCGAAACTCCTTCTTCTTGACTTCATCAAGTCGGCAGGATGGGAGCTCGGCGAACGCCGTCCGGAACTCATCCCAAGAGGCGGTGTGGCGGCGGGCTACATGGCCAAGAAGTTCTCCCACCAGGAGAGTGCTGCCCCTGCAGCTGATGGGAGGCAAGGAGTGCCCTGTCCTGGTCCAGGCACTGAGCAACGTCGAGCTTACGCTCAACCGACGCAGCCGGTCATCCGCGCCCAATGGGTCCTCGGACACGGAGAGCGTGGGGCCGAGTGCGAAGAAACTCACCAAACCCCACGAGATCGATGTCGCCCCCGCCGGATCACGAGGCACCGGTCGAGGCGAAGGTGTTGCGCGTAATAACATCCGGCGGGACCCTCTGTCCTCCGAGCGGTTGCGCTCGATCGAAGAAGGACCTCGACCATGGTCGGAGGAGGCGGAGCTCCTCATCCAAACCAGGCTGCTGACCACGGCCGCTGCGAGTACCTCCAGCCATCCTGCTTCAAGAAAATTAGGTTAGAAACCAAAGCACTAATACTAGAAGTTGATGAAAGCGAAAAGCTAACGATTAGGGGAATGAGATATCACCCTAACCGAAAGCCAAAAACAGCAAAGTAAACAAACTTTAAATGTTTCCAACGAAGCTCCAAAACAGCAAGGAAACTCCAAACCAAGCTCAACTTCTCAATGCCATTAATCCGTATTGAATGAACGAGTAATAGTGTGAGAAGATAAAAATTTCAGCACACTACAACAAGTCTAACACTACCCGAGAGCAAAGTTAAACTAGCGAAATAAGTGTTAGATACTTAGCTAACTAGTATCACATCTTACCTGTAACAGCCCCAAGTTTATAAACAGTAATAAAATGCTTTATGAACAGTAATGAGGTACTGTTCATAGCATTACTGTTCATTTCTACAATTTGGGAAGCATGCTACAAATTTAAAACCTTCCTTTTAGCCAAAATCCTAAAGAACCATTTAAAGTCTTAAAGGAATACAAGATAAAATTTGTATTATGACTGGGAAGTATTTTCTTTAAAGCCTAACTAAATTATCTGGGCTGAAAATATTTTTGTTTTATTTTGGCTTAAAGAAAAATATTTGCTCTCAAATAAACACTTTCGGGCTAAAATAATTATTTATGTATTTTACAAAGTGTTAATGTGGTTTATAAAATTTATCTGGGAAATATATCATCCCAATAGCTTCCAGTAAAAATTTCATGATTTTACAAATTTATTTGCTATTTTTATAAGCCCAGTCAAACCTTTTAAGCTTTTGAATAGGTTCTGGTCAACTAAACCGGTTTGAATCCAAACCTGGTACTGTAGAGACTCACACTTTTGCAGTTGGGTCCAACCCTTTAAACCTGGTCCGGCTCTGTCACGCTCGGGCACGAGCCCGAACTCCACGCGTGATGTGAACCGTCGATCTTCAATCGAACGGGCGAGGCTATAACGCCCCGCGAGCTGTCCACGTTTGCGTTTTAATCTCCGCCGTTGGATCTTGATCTAACGACCGAGATCAGTGTGTGCAATCGGACAACTCCGGAGCCCTTCTCAATCTCCACTGTTCATTCTCAATCCAACAGCGCATCCCTTTTCGTTTTAAACATAAAGGCGCGCTTTTATCTGAGCCGTCAGATTCAAATCCTACGGCTTTTCCTTTTTACCGCGTGCAATTAAAGCCCGCGCTCCTCTGGGCCGTTAGATCTTCATCGTGTGGTCCAGATTGGTGTATGCATTCGGACGACTCCGGATCCCCTCACGATCTCAGCCGTCCATTCTTGATCTAACCGCGCCGCCCTTTTCTTTTGAAATTAAAAGCGCGCGGCTATCTTGAGCCCTTAGATCTAGATCCTGCGGTGCGCCTTTTTTACCGTGGGCCTTTAAAGCCCAAATTCAGTGGATCGTTGGATTTCAATCGTAAGGTCCATATGAGTGTATGCAATCGGACCTTCCGGTTCATTTGTTTCATCTTGACCGTAGAAATCAAATCTAACGGTCTTTGTGTCATCGCATCTAAAAGGGTGGCGTGTATCCTTTTATTTGATCGTTGGATTCCAATCCAACGTCCAGATTTGAAAGTAGATCTCAAGATTCCTTTGGGCTCCGTTTAAATCTCAATCGTCCATTTGAGATCGCACGGCCCATATTTTAAGGTACTGATTCAAATCTTTTAATCTCTCTATTTATCACAGCCGCCCATTTCCAATCGGACGGCTGATATTCTTTTGAGCCTTTATGAAGCGCGCGCGGCTGAGAATGACAAAGGGGCCCACATGTCAGATGTTGCCTCCCTTCTTCCTTATCTCTGCGCGCAGCCATTTCTGAGAGCAGAGGAGGTGGTTATCCAAAGATTATGCCACCAATTTTGGATATTTAGCTAAGTGGACATCTCATCAACTCTAGATCTTTCCCTCTTGCCCTGTAGCTCAACATCTATATATAAACCCTAGCTTTTCTTTGCTGTTACCATTGTTGACCACTGAAGCTCACCCTCCATTGTTGTCTAGTGGAGTTTCTTGCTCTTGTCCATTGCTTATCCACCTTAAGCACTGGTTTTACCTTGCAATAAAGATTGGCTATCTTTTGTAGGTTAAATCCAGAGTTTATTTCTCTGTCAATCCACTTCGGTTTTCAAATTCATCTTTGTCTTTCCTCTCTTGGTAAGCTAAAACCTAATTTTCGATATCTTGAGCATCTTAAGGACCTTAGAAGCTGCTGTGAATCATTCTTTTGAGCATCAGTAGCTTTAACTTGCTATAAACTGAAAAGTTGATATTATAACTTTTCGGTTTTCCATGTCATTTTCAAGACCTAGGGTTTCTCCTATCAACTTGTTATCCTAATTAGGTTTAGACCAAACCCTAGTAGCATAACAAGTTATTCTTTTAATCCTTGTTATCATCTGTTTAGGTTGATAACAGAAATTTATCTCTGTTTTCTTCTGTCGGCTCAACCGACAAAATAGGTTTTTCTTTAGCTTTTGAAATCCAATCGATTAGGGTTAGCTTAAGGTTAGCTTGGGATATTAATTACTCTAAAAGAGCATGCTAAGTTTCATTTATGAACTTTTGCATGTTCTATTTTCCTTTTTCCAAAAGCGCAATCATCTGTTTTGGTTCTTTAAAATCAAAATCTGGAACTTTGCACTAAACCCTAGTTTCTGCTATTTGAAAACAGTAAGCTATATTATAGGTTATTATCACTATTATGGGTAGTTATGGCTTAAGCATATTGTCAATCATGCATTTCCAGATTGATCATGCATATTTCTTTCATTTTTGGACTTATTGTCAGTTTTGGTATTTATTGGATTTATTTGCTTCTTATAGAATCTGGTTCATCTGAGGTTTTTGAATCTGTCTCTGAGCAACCTGAACCTGCAACAGAGGTTTACTATTATCAAGGCAAGCATCCTCTCTTCACCATATTGATCCCAAATTTTATACATTAGATTTTCTAAACCCAGTGACAACTGTGCATGCTATATATTTCTGAAAATACAAAGTGTGACCTGTTAGTAGTTAGTTATGACCTAACATGAAGGATTACCTCAATTGTCACCATACCCTCAACCTTAGCATAGTACTGTATATTATAACATATATTTTCAGTTTGGCTTAGACATGCGATCTAGAGATTTTAGAGTTTGACAAGCATATCTTGTCAAACATGGGAATCAAAAGACCTTCATTATTTGAAACTCTTTGTCCGGTTTACTTATTTCGAAATGAGTTTTATATTTAAATTGATCTGGACAAGAGGAAGCTAGTGATGGTGCTTTTGTGCACGAGATTGGGTTTTGTGGCGGACTTGTCCGGTTAATTAAGGACCGAACTCGATTATTCAATTCAAGTCCCCACGTACTTCCACATGCGATGTATGGGCGCTGTTTGGTTAAGTAAAATGTTAAGACTCTGGGTTGGAAATAGGAGAGTAAGAATATGTGTATTGACCTTGTATGGCATAGATGCTTTGGTCCGATGACTGCGTTGTATGCCATGTGAGCTTGTATGTCGATGTCGGATGTTCTTAGAAGGGTGAGGTGTATATGTGCTCCGTAGCATATCGATACCTTAATTGTGCCGATTGCATCCTAATATGGGTAGTGAGCCCGATTCGCATTTAATTGTTTGGATCGGCATTCGACGCAATATGTGTGCCCGTTAGCGGATGCTATCGATCGTTGTTTAAGCGGGATCGGTTCACACATGGGGTCCAACTCAATAGTGTTAGCTTGTTGAAAAATACCAAATCTTAGTTTCCCGGTCGGCATACCAAAGGAAGTATGTCATCATTCGGAGGCATCCGAAGGCAACGGGCTAGCTAAGTCACGTGGGTAAGATGTACACCTGCAGGTATAAACTGTTCGAATAGCCGTGTCCACGGTCATGGACGATAACTTGAATTGATGTCACTGATAGAAGTTTTGATTTTCAAAATCTGGTTTCGGTTTTAGTGTGCATGAGGATTCATGCATTGCATCTTATTACAATTATGTCATTTACTTACTGTTCTAGCTAAACTTTGATTTACTAAATTGCTTTGTCAAAATTTAGTAGTTGTAGGTTAAGATGTATCGCTTTATGCAAATTTGAACCTTTACACCTTCCTGTTGTAACCTTATGCATGTAAAAATTCTATTCCTTTGAGTAGGTTCTAATAAACACTTTATTTTTTTAGTTTGTGTAAGACTTCTTTGAGTACCTTCCGTACTCAAGGTGCTCTCACCTATTGTTGCGGTGAGGATGGTTTTCTTTATGAAGTACCCAGTTAGCGCGATCGTGGTGACGCTAACGAGTAAAGCTACTTCTTTCCTCCACGCAATTGCTGCGGGTGGATGAGGCCATTGGTGGACTTTAATATTTTGTTTTGCTTCATTGTTAGACTTTTGAAGTGACCAAGTCACTTAATATTGTAGTACTAAAACCGAATGTTGTAAACTTATGTTTAATTATGTCAATGTATGACTTGTATGTATTTGATGCAATGTTGTTGAAGGATATATATGCAATGGTCGTTGATCCAGGAACCATTGTGGTATATATATATCAGGGATCTGTTTATTGGAGTTGTTACTTGTTAAATTTATACTCCTAGCATGATCTTTAATAAAGGCGATCTTGTTCCTTCATTAACAATTGTGCTACTGATATGAATTTAATTAAGTACATTTCAATAATCCAGGCGCCACAGCGTTGGTATCGAGCATCGTTACTGTAGGTTAGAGGTAGCATGGCCGAAGTTATTAGAGAGTTTTCTGATAAAATTATTTTCAAGCAGTAATGTATTTTTGAAAGCTTAAGTATGACATCTTTTATTTCTTATCTTTCTTAATGTCAATTCTTGCCCCAATTTTCTGTTGGTTTTTCTAAAAATGAATTGTTTCTTATCTTGCCTTTTTGTCTATAGATGAGCGGGTGGTACTTGGTCAAGGAGACCCGGGCAGAGGATGTTGATGGATTCCCAGCCTTACTGCGGGACATGATGTGGCGATCCAATTTTACTTACCAGCCGGAGTACGCCATCTATCGAAATTGGAGTTCTGTCCAATTTGAGAGAAGATAGTTTATCACGTTAGCTTTCCAGGAAGGTACGGATCATTAAAACTGAAGTAGCGAGCGAAACGATACAACCTCCGGAAGGTTGTTGTCCAGATTCTAGGAGTATTTTTGCAGCACGTATCAATCTGTAGATTAAAAATAGAATAATAAATAATCTGGGGTTTTGATCTACATGAAAAGTGTAGGTAACTTCTTAAGGATCACATAGAGTCCAAGAACATGATTTTTGGATGGGTAGAATAGAAGTTATATTTTTTTGGAAAACTGTAGTCCAGAACCGGGTTACGGCTGGAGGCAGTTGTGGGAAAACCTTAATTTGACAAAGTTAATGGCATAATGGAGTTTTTAGCCTAACTAGAATATGGTAGATAATTTCCTATAGTTTCTGAAAAGTCATAGATCATTATATTTACACATGTGTATTAATAGATATAAAATTATTAAATCTATTGTCCAGAAGATGACATATCTGTATTCTGGGTTAAAAATGGTGGTTTAGATAATTTAATCTGAACTTTTAATCACCTAAGAAGTTGTAGGAAATTCTGTATAGATTCTAGAATGATAAGTTTTACTATTTTACTATGTGGGGGTTGAAAGTTATGATCATTTTAGTGCCGGGACATCAGGGGGACTGTCTGGTAAGGAGGGAAAATTGTGGAATTGTAGAGCATGTAGGAGCGTTATAGATTAAGTGATGATTTGTATTGTTGTAGCTTGCATTGAGTAGGGTGTTTGCTATAGGTAGGGTGGCTTTGGAATTGGTATCACCCTCACATTATTTCAGTTGTCGCAACTAGAAATGCAAGTTTATGGTAGAATGATATTGAATGTTTGGAATTATCATTTGGTTAAATGAATGCTTGTCATGATTAGTCATGTGAAATATTCCCATTTCATATTTTTCATATGCTTTTGATAATTTGATGATGTTTATGGAGAAGAATGATGATTATTCACTGCATTTCATGTTGGAATGATTTAACCCACAAGAGTAGGATGAGGTCCCTATATGTAAGATATGGGCAATGAGATTCCCATATGAAAAAGGACGGGTAATTAGGTCCCCGCACTAAAGAGTGCTGGCATGAGTGAACACCAACGGGTGTTACACTTTGCTATACCAATATAAGAAGAAGTTTGAGTTGTGACATGAGCATGAGTTTGCATTGCATTCATGAAAGGTGAAAAATGTGATCTGGGATATTGAGAGTAATGAGAATGAATTGTTATTGAGATGATGCCTCTATTGTTATTTTACCTTGTACTTACTGAGTCATGGACTCACTCTTACTTATTTGTTGTTTTAGGTGAACATTGACGACAGCATGCTTTGGGGGTGGAATTTGTAGAACATGGAACGTTTGCATTTCCATAGCACATCACATCACCTAATAATTCATTCCTTATGGTCATAAACAATTTATCCATTTTCTTTGGAATAATTGGACAAATTGTGGCTCCCCTTAGTTCCTTATGGTTCGTAATATTTTTAGTTGTTGCGTTCCCTAATTGGGATTTAATTATGATGCTTTGGCAATTATTTAGTTTGTAATACATTCGATTTATGGTCTATCATGTTGCAGAAATTTATGATTTACGTAATGTTAAATGTTATTCTTGAATTCTAGATGTTAGTAATACTTGATTAATGGTTAAAATTGGTAGCAATAGTAGTTGTAGGTGACATCTTGGGCTTTTGTCAAGCTGGGGTATTATAGATGACGCTCGAGAAGACGGCCAAATCAGCGGCGATAGTGCTCTGAGGATGCTGGGAGTTGGAGAGGGGTGAAGAGGATGGATAAGGGTCACAGTGTGCAATTTATAGACTCGGGTGAGGAATGGAGCGACGGGGAATGCAAAAAGAATTCATGACGTGGTTTCGGCTCGAGTCTTCAATGTGCATGAACGCGGATAGGAAATAGTCGAGGCGTAGGGAGAGGAATGAGACAACAATCATGGCGCAAATGAATGCAACTCGGGCAAGACGTGTGTGTGGCACTCAGGCGAGGCACGCCGTGGCCAGGAGATGACTTGGGACAACAAGGAGCAATGGCAGAGGAGGCAAAAGAATGAAAGGAAGGAAGGAAGGAAGGAAGGAAAAAAGAAAGAAAAAGGGAAAAGAAGAAAAAGGGGAAAAGAAAATAGGTTGGAGAAAAAGAATTGGGCTCAACCTAAAGATAATTCGCAGAAACAAATTCAAATTACTAAATTTGATTTTTTTTGGTTTTGGAAACGAGATTTGAATTGAGACGATGAACTTTGGATTTGAATTTCAGATTTGGAATTTAAATGAATGCAAAAACTTCAAAAGAAGACCAACACTTTGAATTAATTATTAAATAAAGATTGTACAAAGTGCAAAATTTGGGATGTTACATCAAGAGAGAGAAGAAAGAGGAAAGAAGGGGGGAAAAATTAGGGTTTCATGCTCATGTCATCTCTATCATCCTTTTTGAGGGTAATAACCTAAAAACCTTTACTCTGGTATTAGAATAGTGTTTTATTAAATTTTTAAGGTAGATCAGTAGCAAGATAGGGGGTTTGTATATTTCCATGATTCAGTTTAGTGTGTTGCTGAGCTTTATGAGGGGTTTTGGGGTATCTGCGTCCGTTTCATAGCTTTGCTATATTATGAATAATATAGGTTATTGTTTAAACTTTCCGTAGAGTGCCTGGACACTAGATTTAGTTGAGTGGTCCAAAAGTTATGTCCTTAAGAGCGTTTGTTGTCCAAAATTCCATTGACATTGGTAGCAGTTGTGTTGCTTGTCTTATTAAGTACCGTAGATGGTCAAATTAAATTATGATCATAACTAGACAGTTAGGAAATTCTCCATAGTTTCCATAAGTGGTTTGGTTTGCTACTTTTTGTGTTGTGGGAAAATAGATATAAAATTGTTAATCATGTTGTTCAATAATGCAACAGAATTACCTTCGAGATTGAAATCGAGGGATTAGACAGCTTAATTAGGAAATTTGCATAACTAGGAAAGTGTGGAAAATTTTGTGTAGATTCAAGAATTCATATGGTTTGCTATGTTTGGATTCCAAAATTGACCATTATGGTTGTTTGACCACTGGAATAGCGGGTGGGTTGTCAAGTGAAGGGGAGTTAATTATATAAGGATTGTGCGTTGGAGCGATGTCAATTTACTTTACGCTTTTGTACTATTGGTGCATGTTTTGATGTAAGTATTAGCTTTGTCCACACGGTGTTGCTTCGGGTTTGTTGTTGTCTTCACATCATTTCGTTTTCCATGGCTAAAAGACAAGTGCATTGAAGAGTGGTCGACATCGGTTTGTATATAACTTGTATTTAATGATTAATTTACCAAAATATCTCTATGTTTTATCCATGCTTATTATAATGTCTATATGATGATGATGATGATGATAATATGATATGACGGTAATATGATGATGACAGAACATGTTAATGGATAACGGAACAATTTGCATCAACATCATGTGCACATTCATGTCATCGAAGAGAAAGACCCACCTTAGGTGGGCATGTAAGACCTACATTGGTAGGTCTTCATGGGACTCGAGAGATCCCCGTGTAGCACCCCGACTCAACACTGATGTAACACCCCAACCCAACAAGAGCCTGGAATGCTACCAAATTAACATTAAACAATTCTAAGCCAAAACATTTTACCAAGTTTTTCGGCAGAACCTCTCTTGTAATGTTAACTACCAAGAGATTCCAACATTTGAATAAATCATAAATAATTAATCCGACTTTCAGAATCGTCAATAGGCAATCAAATCATGATACAACTAGCATATTCAGAGTTATCCAAAAGACGCTACTCATCATTATTACACTTAGTCCAATGCATAACGCATAAACGTAAACAATCTCTAAGCAGTTTGCTCTTTTATTAAAGTATGAAAGACAAATTTATCAACTTTAAAGGTGGATGACAGTGTATGTGTCCACTTCAAGTCTACTCCCTCCCATGCATGTCGTTCTTGCAAATGGTACCTAAAAACACAACAAAACAAGGGTGAGTCCAAAGACTCAACAAGTACCAATAATGAAGCATTAAACTCATATTTACAACATCAACATTCCATTTCAAAGCTTTATACAAAAACGTATCTCATGAGATATGTATGCAAACATGCAATGCAACTTTTCTCTTTCACTCTTTGTCGCATTTCACCGGTAATGCGAGATATGCGACCGTCGCCGCATACCATGCTTGTGCTCGCAAGCACAGGGACCAATTGCCCAATACTCCGCAAGTAAAGGGGACCTCAAGCCCACACTCCACAAGTGTGGGGACCTCAAGCCCGTCATATGCATGACGGGACTCAACAATGCTTGGTCACCGCGTGACCAAGTCTTCATTTTATCAACATGATGCATATGTACGAGTCATGAATCATCATAAACATACCTCCTCTGTAACATCATTTATGAATTTAACTCATTCATACTTCTACCATACTTGTTCATAGACATGCAAATACTCAAGCAACCATACATCATTCACATATTCACAACACTAATAATCATGGTCAACAACATCTATAACATTCTAGCATCCATAGACATCACAATTAACCATAATACGAGCAAAGATGTACTTGCCTTAACCACGTGAGAACGGGGAATGCGAAGAGGGCGCTGCCCCTGGAATCACGCTCACACCTGAACATAAATATAACCCAATCTAAGACCAATATACTGGACCAAAAGCATAAGTAACAACACAGTTGAACTCGCTAAACTCCCAAATGTTTCCAATCTTCCAATTTCTAGCGATCGATTTGGTGTTCACTGCGGACAGTCAACTTCTAAAATACATAACTTTCTACTCAGGAGTCCAAATAAGATGTTCTTGGACTTCGTTGAAAGGTAATTAAATTATCTAAATAAACTTAGTTGGGGAGCCCTTCAGATTCTGCGCTTTACTGCCTCTACCAAGCCAAACTACAGAACAACAATTATCACGTTGGGTTCTCTGGACAGTACACTAAAACCACCATAACTTTTGCTATGAAAGTCCAAATCTTGAGTTCTTTATCTCTCTGAAAAGGTATGGAAATTACCTACATTTTTCGTTATATCGAGATCCTCTGATTTTGTCTTTAACTAATGGCTTAACCCAGTTTCCTACAGACTGTTCAAATACTGACAGATCAGCAGGACAGCGACACTAAAAAATTCATATCTTTTGATCCGTATGTCGGAATCCGGTGAACTTGGCGGCCACCGAAAGCTAAGAACATAAAACAACTATCTCTAAGAGGTCAGCTCCCCAGATTATGCCTCTAACATCAAGAAAACCGTCGTCCAAACTAATGGACAGAACGCGATCTATTAAACCGACGCAATTCAATCTACCAAACGACATCAACCGCAACTACTACGCATCAACCAACGAAGAACACACGACGTTACCCTTGTAGAATCGCAGAAGGTTGAAGATCTTGCCCCGCGAAGTTGATCTCCTTCCCTCGCCTTGCTCCTTCCTCCAATGGATGGCAGCGAAGAGCACCAAGACCGGCAGCAGGGGCGACATGGCTTGGCCAAGGAGGACGGCATGGAGGGGGAGGCGGCATCAATGTGGAGGGCATGCTACAGTACCAGCAGCGGCACTGTAGCATGGAATTACTGTAGCAAACCCTAGGGTTTTCCCTTCCTTCTTTTGTTGGTGGTTGATTTCCTCATGGGCCATTGGCCACTATAGCTAATTTCCCCCGCTTAAGGATGGCCACCACCTCCCACCTTAGGGCCAAATACCAATGGGCCTGAGGCCCCAGCCCAGGTTGTCCAAATTTTGCTGTAAACCCCCTCTTTAGTTGCTTAAATAATTATTTTCTAATTAGTTCTTCCCTCAATTCAATTTCTAAATAGTCCTTCTCTTTAAATAACTTAATTCTCTCTCGATAATCCTTTTGAATACATTTGGGGTATTACAACTGATCCCAAAATATCACCTAAATCATTATCACTAACAATTTACTCCGTAATTAAACAAAAATTCCAGCAAGTAATGCATAGAATAAAACCTCATGCGGGTCACTGAACAACAAACTTAACAATATAAAGGCATAAAGGATTAACTTTCACAGCTTGGTCACAGGCGTCACGAACACTTAGGTCACACGCGCCGGAGAAATGCTTGAGTCATGCGCGCTCGAGAAACACTCGGGTCACAAGCGCCTGAGAAATGCTAGAACCATGCTCCTGGTACATAGGATGGCAACAAGTAATAAAATCGAACTATTATTAAATCAACCAAAGTTTCAATTATTAAACTAATAGTAATCAAGTATAATAATTAATTCTAGATGGAAGTATCATGAATCTAGATATAGTGAAAGCAAACTAAATAAAGAATGTCTATGTAATGATTGCATGTGATGCACATGTGCATGTCCATCCCATGCATGTCTCCTTCAATGATCACCTAAAATAACAACAAAGCAAGAGTGAGTCTAAGGCTCAACAAGCACATAATAGAACAATAAATAAACAGCTTTTCATTTGATTAAATCATTGCCATCATCATAAACATACCCAAATGTCATTCTCATCTTCATGTAATCAATTGCCATCATTATCTTTTTCATGTATGCATCGCTCAATGCTCATATGCAACTTTATTAGTTGATACAATAAAGTTGATACCGATATAGCGGAGTGATCACCTGTCGATTAACCACTCTATCCGCCATCCCATGGAGTCCCTACATCTATAGGATTTTATCAAGAGCACTCCTGATTATCCATATACATGATGTCCGCACCGACCTGGCTCATATGTATGCAAATGATGCAACATTTTTCATTATCCATTAACATGATCCATTATCATCATTACCAAGTATCCCCATGGTCATATCATCATTATTATATCCCCATCATTACCATGGCACTTGAATAAGCATAAATAAATATCATCACAAATTAATTATAAAACAAGTGGCAAACAAACTGATATCTATCGTTCTACCATACACTTGCCTTTTTAGCCACGAAAGTCCGAACAATGCAAAGGCGGCAACGAACATGAAGCAACACTCCCTGGACAAAATCAATAATCCACCTCAAAAATATGCCACAACAGTACACGAACATCCAACAACTCAATATCGCTCCTACACAAAAACCAAACACAATTAACCCATCGACACTCGACAACCTACCCATTGTCCTGGTGATCAAATATCCATAACTTTTACTCCTAGAAAATCCAAATATAGAATAATCTATATTTTTTTGGAATCTAAACAAAATTTTATACACTTTTCTTATTATGCAAATTCTCTGATTACATCATATAAATCTCTGTTTTAACCCCGAAGTTTAATTTGGAACATCACAAAATAGTAGACTTCACAATTTTCTAACTATTTTTTACCAAATGAAAATAGAAACCAAACCACTTTTGGCATCTACAGAGAATTTTCAAACTAAACCTAGTTATGACAATAATTTAATTCTATCATCTACTACACATAATAGAACAATCTCTACTACACATAATAGAACAATCTACACAACTGCTATTAACGACGACAAAGTTCTAGACAGCAACACTCCAAAGGCCATAACTTTTCAATTGCATAACCAAATCTATTAATCTTGTACTCTATGGAAATCGTACGAAATTATCTACAACTTTCCTCACATGGCAAAGTCACAAATCTGGATGGAGATACCCCAAAACTCTCGTGCAAGGTTCTACAATACAACTAATCGAAACAGGGGATCACCAAATTATCAATTCCTACGATCAATCTACTCTAACCTATGATTAAACATCAATCTAACACCAAAACAAAGTTTTCCAAATTGTTACCCAACAAAATTGAACAATGACCAGAGAAGGATCAAGAAACCCTAGTTTCCTCCTCTTTTTTCCTTCTTCTTCTCCTTCCTCTTTCTTGCCTTGTTTTTTGCTGGTCCCCTTCTTCCCTTCCCCTTCCTTGCTCTCATTCCACAGCTGGAAAACAACACTAGCCAGTGGCAGGCGCAGGACAGAAGGTCGGGCGCCGTAAGGCAGAAGGCAACAAGGAGCAGGGGCGACGCAAGGAGCTGGGTAGCTAGGGTTTGGGCGCATTGTCCTGAGTTTACTTGGGCGCTAGATTGTAACAACCTGGCCAAACACGGAGCCTAGAATGCCCACTAAACTACACTAATTACCAATTTTAACATCAATTAACACTAAATTACATGAAGCATATAAATGATAAATGTCACAACCCCAACTCCATTAAGTTCTATTTAGATGCTTCTCATAAGCATACAAGTTATATTGGAGTATGTGCACCCATTATTGCATTTGAAAAATTCAAATCCAGGTAAAACCTACAACTTAAACTGAAACTCCAGAAGAAAACTGAAATTATTGCTTGTAAATATCTCTGGAAAATAATTTATTCAAATACTAGAATAATTATCATGAATTAATATGATTTTTTCTCAAATTTTTAGAGTTCAACTTGACATGGAGAAAAATCTATGTTCAATTCGTAAACATCATCTATAAAGGATTTTAAATTAAGCAAATAAATCATAAACAGTGTTGTTGGAAAATTTATATGTGTTATTTGTCATCTCGGTAACCTTTCTGAAAAATTAAGCAAATAAATCATAAACATGACTGGCAACAACCCATTTGAACTTCTGAGTGAGCCAGGCTTTGACTCGCGCCACTTCGTCATTTCACTAATGAGCCAGGCCCACCTAGTAGATTTGTCTTCTCCGTGCCGCTCAGACCGTTCCTAAGTGAGCAGGAGGTGGCGCTGCACCGGGTGTCTCTGTCCATGCAAGCTCACGGTGTTTTGTCACTGCCTTCGCTATCCAATCCCGTGACACTATGAGCTGCCATCGTTGTTTTCCCTATTGTTGAAGCCCCTCAAAACCCCATGTCTTTCCTCTTGGTTGAGTTGATAAGCTCGACCATTCTCCTTGTGCTCTGAGGGTTATCCTCTCACTCTTGTGTCTTTCTCTTTCTCTTTCCATGTCATTATTGTCCTACTAATTTGAAGTCGTGCATTGTAGTGAAGCATTAGGACAATAAGCTTGTCTTTAGCTCGTCCAGAGCACGCACCGAGTGTCTTCATCGTGTCAACTTCACCCTCGGTGAGCTCCTTCCTAAGTCTTGCACGTCATATCATGTATTAAGGTATAAGGAGTAAAAAACCTCAATCAATTTCCTCTTTGGATCGCAGGATCATCGGGAAATTGATTTTCCTCAAGTTTCGGCCGAAAACGACTCTTTCGTCTCCATCTCCGGCTTGGTACATTTTTCTTCAATTCCTCACTTGGACACCATCACATTGATCTACTTGAGCTACCCTGACCATTCTTCTTTTTTAGTTTTTCTCAGAACGTCGTGTCCACATTGAGCTCCTTTTGCCGGCGTCGGTCAATCGTCGCCAGAGCTCCTCCGTGTGCCTCTGAGCCTCTCCTTGGTCCTGGTAGGTTCAGTGGACCTTATGGATGTTGTTGCACTTATTTGCTAGCTCAATGCGTATACGGGTTAGCGTAACCGCTTGTGCCGTAGAACCACTGCCGCATCACGCCGCCTCTAGGGTTCACCGCTGGCCAAATCCTAGGCACCCATAGCTTTGCAAAAGTCCAGATATTCCATTCCAGCCCTTGGTTTTCATGGCCATAGACCACCGCACCAGCGAGCCACCGGGCAAGCTCGCAGGGACGAGCTCCTCTATTGTCGGGAGTTCGGACATTTATTGTAGAGCAATGATTAAGTAAATCCTTTTCGGATTAGGAATAAGTTATCATTAACTGTAGTTAATCATGCGTAATGTTTCACTGACCGGTGGGACCTTGAACAGAAATCAAGGTGAGTTAAAGAAACCAATATAACTCTAGGTCGCTAACGTGCGGGCCCGGGGCATTAAGTACATGTGCGCATGGTGGTGGACTAGGTGCTGTGCACTTGGCCCCACATGTAAGAGGCTGAGGCTGAGTTTAGCTGAGTATAAAATATATTTCATACGTTTAGAAATCCCAAAAGGAATTACTTTTGCACTAAAAATGACTTAAAATTCCAAAATTCATAAGTAATTCATTTTGACTCCAAATCAAGTGAAATCAATTTTGTTAGTTTTCAAGTTTTCTGTACTTTAATTTGGAATAAATTTGAAAGATGTCTCTATTATAGAAAAAATTGATATTTGAATTAATCGTACCCTAATAACATTAACCTTGTAAAATTCATAGAAAATTCAAATGAACTCCAATTAAACTAAAAAAATTCACCTAAATTCATATCAAATAATAATCTCACCACTGTATAAATCTCATGCATTTTTTAGTATTTTGAATTTTATCAGTTTTCTCGATTTTTATTTGTTAATGTGTTTATTAGATTCTGAGTTGACCAAAGAGAGCGAATACACACCTGAGATTGAACAAGTGGAATATCAACAAGGCAAGCATCCTCTTGCAGCATCTTGATCCCAGACTTTGGTTAATGGAGTATTTTAAATTACAATTATAATTGTCTGCATGCTATTTTGATAATTTGTGAGTTTAGTTAGTTATGTCCTATCCCTTGCAATTATCCTTGATTTTTCCATACAACTATGCTTAAGTTAGGTGTTATGTGTTTTTATTTACTTTTTATATTGATGCTTAGCTATGCAAGTTAGTAGATACGTTAGTTCGGTTGATGGGATTAACATGTCACCCGTGCAAAACACCAAATAGTTTTATCTTTATGTTTTCGTTCAGATTTTGAATCTGGTTTTTGAGTCTAAATTTTACATATTTGAAACTAGTTTTGATTTGGACAAGTTGCTAGTAGGGTGGGTGGCTTCATGCATGAGAATTGGGTACCGTGGAAAGACTTATCTAGATCGTTAAGGACCGAACTTTGGGCTATCATACCAAGTACCATGCGTACTTCCACACACGGTGTATGGGCGTTGTTTGGTCAAGTAAGGGGAAGAATTTATTAGGTTGACTCACAGGTGGTACGAGGACATATTTGTTCGATCATATGTTCATAGGAGCCGATACAATAAGGGAGAGTTGTTTTCATTTATGTACATTGTATTGGTATTTCCAACATAACTTGCGTGCCCACTTAGCAAGCTCTATCGGTAGCTTGTACTAAGTTGGGGTTTCATCTTGCAAGGGTGATTCAACTCAATAGAGTCTTCTTGCTAAAAAGTATCGAATCTCGATTTACCCAGCCGGCACACCTTAGGAAGTGTGTCCTTATCCAGAGGCTTACGGGCTAATTGAGTCGTGTGGGTAAAGTTGTACACCCCTGCAGGGTATTAAACTATTTGAATAACCATGTCCACAGTTATGGACGACACTTGCTTTTTATTGACATCATCATTAGACTCTTAAGTTAAAACTTGACATGGGCAACAACCTAGCTGGTACCGGTATAACGGGTTTGTCATGCATTTTAGTTTATCAAAGTGGGCTACCACTTTGATATTGTATGTTTTACTTTTGTATCCTTGTCAATTAAAAGTTTTTAATAAAAATTGTGTTTACTAAATGGCAATTACAAACTAGTATGTGTAGGAATGAAAACTTGTGCGTTCTATGCAAAACTAAGCCACTAATGTGTTCTGTTGATCAGCCTAAATTCCATCTCCTTTGGTCAGTCTCTAGCACATATTTTATTTTTGTGTAAGACTTGCGAGTACCTTTTGTACTCAATCGGATTGACCATTTGTTTCAGGTGAGGAAGATTACACTATCGATCAATTTGTTAGCGTCAATTTTGGCGACGTTAACAAATAATGTTGTTTCTAACTCAACTCAGTTGCCTCTGGGAGTTGGACACTCTTGGATGGAACTTTTGGTGTATTATTTTTGTTTCCGCTGCGTACTTTTGTGGATGTTTAAATTGGTCGTTTGGTCACTTGTGTAAAGTATGGACCTGCATCCAAGTCTTGTAAGTCACTTGTTAATAATGTATGACTTGTGTATGACTATGTATAATGTTGTTCAAGATATATGCGTGTTAGCCATTGATCTTGGGAGCTAATGCGAAACATATCCAGGAACTTGAAATCATGCTCGTTTCCTGCTAAGAGTTATGCCTCTGGTGTAATATCTTGACTTGAAACGGATTCGATTTCGGGGTCCCACAATAAAATCCGTCCATGGGTCATATTAAAACAAGTATAACGATGTGGCAATCATGGATAATTAATTCGTAGGAAGCATGGCAATATAATAAATAAAGATCAACGCAAAACCAATCCAATCATGTCTATTGAATGAGTAATTAACTCACGTGAAACCAAGTCTGCTAGCCCTTCTCATGTGCAACGTCATCAATGTTCACCTAAAAACAACAATAGAGGAAAGGTGAGTCCACGACTCACCAAGCACAATAATAAATAATGAACAATGATTAATCAACTATAAAGAACATCCTCATCAACATCAATCGTTTCTCTTTTCTTTACTCTCATACTCAATCATCAAATTCTCTTTTCATCAAATGCATCCCTACGCTACATGTCCATATGTACTTCTTTTGCGTATATCAGTATAGTGTGAGTGAACACTCATGATAATATTCACTCTCAAGCCCATCCTCCTCAAGGATCGGGGACCTCCTCCACTCCTGTGGAGGTGTGTGATCACCATATGATCACCTTCTCTTATGCAATGATGCTTGTGAATGCATGATTATTCATAGGTTCATCAATAATACCATCATCCAACATTCTCAAATACATCAATACAATTAATTTCATAAACATTCAATTGTTTGCAATTAAATAAGATAAAACCATGAACAATATTGTAACACCCTAGCCCCACATGAGCCTGGGATGCTACTAAACCAACACAATAACATTTTAACATTGAAACAAATCTCCAAAATCTGACAGAACATTCTTTGTTTAGTTATTAAACGAAAGGTCCCAACATTTAAATATAACACAATTAATTAATCCAACCTCCAGCATAGACAAGAGATAGCCAAAACTATGCTAATCGTCACTACAACTTCCATAGCATGCTAAACAACTAAAATATAAACAGAATGACAATCATAATCCTCTAATCAACTCTAATACAATTTATAGCATGCATAGTGAGTAATCATAAGAAATCCTTTATGCAATTACTCAACTACTAATCTATCAATCTATTAGTCCAAATGTCAGTAGTTCGTGCCATTGTGCAACCACTTCTATTCCCTCCCATGCATGCCGTTCTTGTAAAGGGGGTACCTAAAAACACAACAACAGCAAGAGTGAGTCCAAAGACCCAGCAAGCACAATAAATGGCAATAATAACATAGACTACTGTAATCATCAACATCCATATACCATCTCAAATAAAAACATGTCTTATGCTCATGCGATGCAAGATGCTCAGATGCACTTTCTCTTTCTCTTTAACTTTTGCATTTTACCGGTAATGCGATGTATGCAACCGTCGCTGCATACCAATGCCTGTGCCTTCTGGCACAGGGACCAAAAGCCTATACACCACATGTATAGGGACCGTTGCCCATCACTTTAATGATGGGGACCTCTTATATTCATAGACCACATTCCACGAATGTGGGGACCTCAAGCCCGTCATCTACATGACGGGGACCTCAACTGTATGTGCTTGGTCACCACGTGACCAGGGCACCTTTATGCTCTCAACATGCACATGCACCATGATAATATATGCATAAGCAGGAATACATCATATTCTCATTATCATGTAAGCAATAACAACATGCGCTAGAACCATTTAACCATAACTAACAGTCATCAAGATAAAATAGTAATTCATCTCATTAACAGGCAAGCAAGGCTATACTGTCAAGATACATCACAATCCCATCTTGCAAGCTTACATATATAATAGCCCGAATACCTGCAACCCAGATCATTCCTCATAATCATTTCATCAAATAAATTCTTCAAAGTTGTGCATACTTGGTCCTCACAAGACCAGGTCTCCACACGATATCAATATGCACATGTACCAATACTATTCATCATCAAAGTACCAAAACCAGTAACGACATTTATGGATAATGCAAAGCCATACTTTGAACATTCACCATTCTTGTTATGCACGCTTGTTCACAGCCATACGATACTAACATGCATCAACATGCATTGATATCCAAGCAAATCACAACCAAAATACAAACGATGCACTTGCCTCAACCGTGCGAGAATGGTGGACGCGAAGAGGGTGCTGCCCCTGGAACCGCGCTCCCACCTGAACATAAAGGTATCCCAATCTAAGACCAACACGCTGGACCAAGAGCATAAATAATAACACAACAAAACTCGCTAACTCTCAAGTGTTACCAAAACCCCCAATTTCTAGCGATCGTTTTGGTGCTTACTGGAAACAGCCAAATTCTAAAATACATAACTTCCTGCTCAGGAGTCCAATTGAGATGCTCTTAGACTTTCTGAAAAGGTAATTAAATTACCTAAATAAACCTAGTTGGAGAGCCCTCTTGATTCTGCCCTGAACTTCCCCTATCAAACCAAATATCAGACGACATAATTCTCGTCGGGTTCTCTGGACAGTACGCTTAAACCACCATAACTTTTGCTACAGAAGTCCAAATCTCGTGTTCTTTATCTCTATGAAAAGGTACAGAAATTACCCACATTTTTCGTTATTCTGAGATCCCCTTATTCTCCTTTTAAATGGCAGTTTTAACCAAATTACCACAGACTGCCATAAACTGACAGAACCAGAGGACAGCTACACTAGAAAATTCATATCTCACAGACCGTTAATCAGATTTGGGTGATCTTGGTGGCCACTGAAAGCTAAGAACATAATCTACGTTTCCCTAGGAGACGATATCCTCTGATTCGGCCTCTAAGGTCGCGAAAACAGCCGCGCAACCTACTGGACAGAACGCGATCTAATCGCAGCAGGGTTTCGATCCAATAAACGTAATCAATTTCGCATCTACTCTTAACCAAACCTCAAGAAACAGCGGGTGTTACCCTCGTAGAACCCCAGGAAGACGTTGAGCACAACCCCACGAAGTGGATCTCCTTCTTCGTGGATCTCCTTCTTCTCTTCTCCTTTTCTTCTCCTTCTCTTCTTTCCCTTCTTCTTCCTCCTTGGCGGGTACATTGAAGCTTCCCTTTTCTTTGGCCAGCAGCAAAGGGGTGGAGAGGAGGTGAGGAGTGTGCAAGGGGGTGGAGGGAGGGTGAGGAGGTGGCGGCCAAAGGGTGGAGGGAGGTGAGAGGAGTAGGGCGGCTAGGGTTTGGGGAGAGGGTGGCGCCTCTCCCCTCTTCTTGGCCGGCCAGCCCACATGGGCCAAGGCCCGGGGCCGAGTTGCCATACAAACACGGAAAACCCCTCTTATTTTCTGATTTGGTGATTCGCTGAAAGAAACACTCTCCCGATTCAATTTATTCTCTCCCGATTAATTAAATCTCTCCCGGCGATTCGCTTATCTCACTTTCGGGATATTACATTCTACCCCCCTTAAACAGAATTCGACCCCGAATTCTAACCACGCTTACGCCAAGAACTATAATCATCGCTAAAAATCTTACTAACATTGCTACGAACCTGCACAAACACACAAACTCCTGATCTTTGTATCAGTCGATCTCTTCACTTTGACGATGAGCACATTTTTTTTTTTAACCAGGGACGCACAAAAATTCCCGACTGAAACCATAAGAGTCTTAATGCAACCAACTCAAAACCAACTTCCCTTAGAAGGGACTAATCCAAAATCAATGGATTTAACAAGAAAACTTTTCCACTTTTCAATTAGGCAGATAGAAATAAATACCACAAAAGACAAAAGCGAAACACTCGAATAACCAAATTAACCATCCCCTTTCTTTTTCTTAACCGGAAAGATTCACACTTACTGACAAGAACCAACTCAAATTGAAATTGACATCAGTCATCAACACATACTTCAAACAAGAACTAAGAGAATACATCACTATCCAAGATCACACACTCTAGCTAACTTTTCTACCAAATGAATTACTTTGACAAAACCAATCCCAACGCAACTCATTGTAGATTTCACCTACCTTCACATTCCTCATTCTTTTAAGGATAATCAACTTGAAATTCACCACATTCACTCTCATTTACTGCTTCCAAAGGATTCTTTCATAGTTCACCATAACTTTTGGAACCTAATCCTGGGAACCAAGATGCTAGCATAATAATACAAGCCCAATTCAACCTCTACGACTCTTACAATGAATGGTCGGTATACTTGATATGTAACCCTCAAATCTGATGACCAAACTTTCACACAGCTCAACAATAATCGCAGTTCATTAATGTCAACATTCCTTACTAATCAAATAACCACCTAAGGCGATTCATGTTACCAATCTTAGACCTTCTCTAACCTACACCAATCAAATGCAGCTACTTGTCCACAATATACCCACTCACAATATCCTAACTGATTGATCAGGATTCAAACATACTCAATCACTAACATCAATAAAAGAATATATAATTTCTTGACCAAGCTATCCTTAGTGATAATCTAACTCCAATAGAGTTACTCTCTGTGACCGAGACATACTTGACACTACTCAGCTATTCCTGCTATCCCATTGATTAGCACAACACTTAGGTTTCTCCACACCGCTATTCTCATTAGACTTCACCATCAAAACTCTTTTACACAATCTTACTAGGTATCCAATTGCGATACTCTAATAAATTTATCAAGAGCCCATACTTTCGATAATCCCCAAATTCCAACATGGACAAAAGTTATTGATCAAAACCAACTCACTTTCTACTGTTCTTCAAATAGCTTGGTTCCCAAAATCTCACCACTACCAAAAACTTGTCCACCATATTGCATTCTATAAGACTCTGGCAACACAAGATAGTTAATTCCTTTCTTAAAAGGAAGAAACAAACAAAAACTAATCTCAACGCACAAGAACAACGTTGCTCCTCGGAGTGAGCAAAAGAACAAGAGAGACAGTCAAATAATAACGAAATCGGAAAACAAAATACAAGTCTGCTGATGAGGGCACATGTCCCACAAGAAGGAACTTTCAACCTCCAATACTTATGGTACACACTTTCTGTTAACAAAGGAAGCAATTTTCTTTGATTACAACATTACATGCCAACACAAACCAGAAATACCCTTTAAAACCAAATCACATTAATCACTTAAGATCCAATAGAACTTTCTAACACACCGCTTTGCTCCACAAATTTTCAGATACAACATAAATCATGAACTCCAAAAGATCACGAATGCAAAGCTCAAAATATTTCATTTGGGGTGATACCCCGAAAGACGATCCAGATTACTCTCTTTCTATAAGAGTCAACAACACCCTCACAAGTCCCAATCCTTTGCGAGCGGTCTTACTAATTTCAAGAATAACACACTCTTAACAAGAATCACCATATTCTACTCTTCCACTATAAAGCTCTCCAGAAACTCACCAAATTGTTCCATACTATTTTATCATCCCATCCTCAATTGACTGTATACCAAAATCTTATATTCTACTACAACAACCGCGTTATATTAAAGAAAAACTAATGCACGAATTAAAAGGTTATTCCAACATCCTTTCATCAAAGACATACTTTTATCTGATAATTCTACCATCATGTAAACCTTGTTCATCCGTTAAATCCCATCAATTTATCTCTTGGTGATGCTCATCACCAAACATTATTAGACATTATTTGCACATAAAAATTACTTATAATCACTAAGTATCCACAAAAAGGTTACTCCAAGATTAGTACCCACTAAGACAAAAATCTAACTCCTTTTGAACTTAACCATCCCAAAAGGTTAGATTAAACAGTTGAGACACGTTAATCCAATTTACCAAACAAGTTTACCAAACGTATCACTCTTAGTCGTCGACTCAACTTCATGGACGTTCTACACCTCTTATTAACTCTATTGATTAGAACTAGGTATAACCATACTATTAATCACAGCTCCTCGAGAACTACTACAAGACACGTTCAAATTAGTCACCTTCCTTTCAAGGATATTCGTTAGGATCGATCATACACACACTGCAGATTTAACATGATAACCCGTATCATATCCATTAATTACTTTGGTTATAACCTCTCACTTAACCAAGACAAAACATCGCTAACGGGTTTAACATCTTTTATAAAAGAGAACCATCAATCTTCATCACTCAAAATACCCAAGAGAGATACATTGAGTCGAAGCCCCCACGTTCCAAAGGACTTGCAAAAGAAAACTTTCATTAGGCAAAAACATCAACCGGATAAATGGGTCAAGCTCTCCAATGAGAAAGACAAAACTCCAGAATAAAGGTCAAACTTGACAAACAACCCAGTTCACCAACCGCAAGAATAACTCATCGGTTGGGAAAACAATGATTGCTTTACGGGGCAAATTAAGCCAATAGAAACATAATTCAAAGCAACCCATCAACCGGAATGAACTAAAGCCCAAGGAAAAAAACTCATCAATCACCACAAGATAGGAGTTAACCAAAACAAATTTCAAAAGAGAGAACAACTCTTCTATATAAACTCACTATCAACGCATGTACTACGATCTCCAGTGTGGGCACTTCGCTAGCACTATACCACGATCGGTGATGTAACCTGGTATAGCCCAGGACCACAACCACTACCTCCACATCACAACATGGGTTACCCCCACACATAATAACCATAGTATTATACTATAGATAAATCAGATCATCTCATAACAGGAATCATTAATACAACTCAACAGAAGCGTAAATGCAATGCTTGACCCAACCCATCCTACAGTGCACCAGTGTGTCAGGTTTATAAGTTCATTAACCATTACAAAATTTTAGCAATTTAAGTTGCCTAAGTTGTAAATACAATCACCACGGACCTACTACCCGCTCTGATACCAACTGTAACACCCCAACCCCACATGAGCCTGGGATGCTACTAAACCAACACAATAACATTTTAACATTGAAACAAATCTCCAAAATCTGACAGAACATTCTTTGTTTAGTTATTAAACGAAAGGTCCCAACATTTAAATATAACACAATTAATTAATCCAACCTCCAGCATAGACAAGAGATAGCCAAAACTATGCTAATCGTCACTACAACTTCCATAGCATGCTAAACAACTAAAATATAAACAGAATGACAATCATAATCCTCTAATCAACTCTAATACAATTTATAGCATGCATAGTGAGTAATCATAAGAAATCCTTTATGCAATTACTCAACTACTAATCTATCAATCTATTAGTCCAAATGTCAGTAGTTCGTGCCATTGTGCAACCACTTCTATTCCCTCCCATGCATGCCGTTCTTGTAAAGGGGGTACCTAAAAACACAACAACAGCAAGAGTGAGTCCAAAGACCCAGCAAGCACATTAAATGGCAATAATAACATAGACTACTGTAATCATCAACATCCATATACCATCTCAAATAAA
The DNA here is from genome assembly GCA_036346255.1 of Ampelocalamus luodianensis. Taxonomy (NCBI): domain Eukaryota; kingdom Viridiplantae; phylum Streptophyta; class Magnoliopsida; order Poales; family Poaceae; genus Ampelocalamus; species Ampelocalamus luodianensis. The sequence continues at coordinate 65,232,865 of CM070620.1, read as the reverse complement.
AACATGTCTTATGCTCATGCGATGCAAGATGCTCAGATGCACTTTCTCTTTCTCTTTAACTTTTGCATTTTACCGGTAATGCGATGTATGCAACCGTCGCTGCATACCCATGCCTGTGCCTTCTGGCATAGGGACCAAAAGCCTATACACCACATGTATAGGGACCGTTGCCCATCACTTTAATGATGGGGACCTCTTATATTCATAGACCACATTCCACGAATGTGGGGACCTCAAGCCCGTCATCTACATGACGGGACTCAATCAGTATGTGCTTGGTCACCACGTGACCAGGGCACCTTTATGCTCTCAACATGCATATGCACCATGATAATATATGCATAAGCAGGAATACATCATATTCTCATTATCATGTAAGCAATAACAACATGCGCTAGAACCATTTAACCATAACTATGATCATCAAGATAAAATAGTAATTCAACTCATTAATGTGCAAGCAAGGCTATCTTGTCAAGATACATCACAATCCCATCTTGCAAGCTTACATATATAATAGCCCAAATACCTGCAACCCAGATCATTCCTCATAATCATTTCATCAAATAAATTCTTCAAAGTTGTGCATACTTGGTCCTCACAAGACCAGGTCTCCACACAATATCAATATGCACATGTACCAATACTATTCATCATCAAAGTACCAAAACCAGTAACGACATTTATGGATAATGCAAAGCCATACTTTGAAAATTCACCATTCTTGTTATGCACGCTTGTTCACATCCATACGATACTAACATGCATCAACACGCATTCATATCCAAGCAAATCACAACCAAAATACAAACGATGCACTTGCCTCAACCGTGCGAGAATGGTGGACGCGAAGAGGGTGCAGCCCCTGGAACCGCGCTCCCACCTGAACATAAAGGTATCCCAATCTAAGACCAACACGCTGGACCAAGAGCATAAATAATAACACAACAAAACTCGCTAACTCTCAAGTGTTAACAAAACCCCCAATTTCTAGCGATCGTTTTGGTGCTTACTGGAAACAGCCAAATTCTAAAATACATAACTTCCTGCTCAGGAGTCCAATTGAGATGCTCTTAGACTTTCTGAAAAGGTAATTGAATTACCTAAATAAACCTAGTTGGAGAGCCCTCTTGATTCTGCCCTTAGCTTCCCCTATCAAACCAAACATCAGACGAAATAATTCTCGTCGGGTTCTCTGGACGGTACGCTTAAACCACCATAACTTTTGCTACAAAAGTCCAAATCTCGTGTTCTTTATCTCTATGAAAAGGTACAGAAATTACCCACATTTTTCGTTATTCTGAGATCCCCTGATTCTCCTTTTAAATGGCAGTTTTAACCAAATTACCACAGACTGCCAGAAACTGACAGAACCACAGGACAGCTACACTAGAAAATTCATATCTCACAGACCGTTAATCGGATTTGGGTGATCTTGGTGGCCACTGAAAGATAAGAACATAATCTACGTTTCTCTAGGAGACGAGATCCTCTGATTCGGCTTCTAAGGTCGCGAAAACAGCCGCGCAACCTACTAGACAGAACGCGATCTAATCGCAGCAGGGTTTCGATCCAATAAACGTAATCAATTTCGCATCTACTCTTAACCAAACCTCAAGAAACAGCGGGTGTTACCCTCGTAGAACCCCAGGAAGACGTTGAGCACAACCCCACGAAGTGGATCTCCTTCTTCGTGGATCTCCTTCTTCTCTTCTCCCTTTTCTTCTCCCTTCTCTTCTTTCCCCTTCTTCTTCCTCCTTGGCCGGCTACATTGAAGCTTCCCCTTTTTCTTTGGCCAGCAGCAAAGAGGTGGAGAGGAGGTGAGGAGGTGCGCAAGGGGGGTGGAGGGGAGGGGTGAGGGAGGTGGCGGCCAAAGGGTGGAAGGGAGGTGAGAGGGAGTAGGGGCGGCTAGGGTTTGGGGGAGGGGGTGGCGCCTCTCCCCCCCTTGCTGGCCAGCCCACATGGGCCAAGGCCCAGGGCCCGAGTTGCCATACAAACGCGGAAAACCCCCTCTTATTTTCTGATTTGGTGATTCGCTGAAAGAAACACTCTCCCGATTCAATTTATTCTCTCCCGATTAATTAAATCTCTCCCGGCGATTCGCTTATCTCACTTTCGGGATATTACAAATATAATGGTAATGAGTGGTAAAGAATACAACCGTCAACCAATGAAAAATGTCTACCATGCACTTGCCTCTTTATCCCCGTGAAGCTGGATAGCAAAGCGGCTGCAAAGCACTAGAGGCCACTCACTGGATAAACATGGAAAGACACAACTCAAAAACAAAACATCATAGCACTCATACTTTACACATATCGTCATCGAACGTCTACGCCAAACTGACATAATTAACCCAAAACTACTGGACGCACTACCCGTTATTCCAGTAGTAAAGTTGCTCTAACTTATTCATCTGAACTCCAAATTCAACCATACAAGACTTTCTCGAATCCTCACAAAAAAACCTACAACTTCCTAGTTATGACAAACCTCTTATTCTATAGTTTTCTGCCCCATTTCTTTCCCTGAAGACCGTCCCAGAATATGTCAAGACAGTCCATTTTCCAATTTTATATCTTTATTTCTAAACTTGAAAATATATGAATGATATCAGTTCTGGAAACTATACAAAATTTACTATATTATTCAAGTTGTCATAACATTTTAATTTTGCCATCTACTATAAGAAACTAACTGATGAGGACATCAACCCTAAGGATGCATCCACTGCTTTGACTCGCTACACTGCATCCACATCTTCTCCGATCGGACTTTCGGCGACTTCATTACCATATTTTCCAGTTGGACCGAGCTGCCTCTACTCATACATGTCGGGCTACATCTACTGCTTCTACTCATACGTGTCAGGCTACGTCTACATGTCATGGTGCTGCGTCACCAATTGTTGGCCCACAGGCTATGTAATGTATGGACCGACTTGGCCCATATGGCCCATTTGTTAGTCAACCACCCTAGGGAGCCTGTACTGTTCACATGAACAGTCCTTGTGAATAGTGCCACCACCCCTAGGGTTCCCACCTCTTGGCCGCACCCCTCATATAGTAGTCGCTGCCCCTTAGCAAATTTGGGTTTTGTTGATTAAAGTTTAGCTTTGCTACTTTATACTTTGTTCTCTTGGTCGGTGAGATGAACACCAACATTGTTCTTCGGAACCCCACCTATCAATACATTTACTTCCTATTTGCAATTTCAGATTGCTTATTTACCTTGTTCTTGCGTGCTTCTTCAGTGTATGTAGGAATCGATCTTCGTGACTAGGCCAACCGAGTATTAGTGCACGGTTGATAACGACTTGTCGAGAAGTTCAGCAATTGCGTGGTTTCGGGCCTTGCATGTTCATAGCCATGTTTGTGAGAGTTGAGCGACTACTACCGAACGTATCTTCTCATTGAAAGATCGGGCTAAAAATAGGACCTTCGGGTTCATCACTAACCCATCTTCACGACGTTTGCCAGCTCTGTCCGGATTCTAGACAGCGAACTTCCCGAGGTCGTATCATTTCTCTTGGTACTCCAATTATAATTATACAGACCTTCCTAGAAAGCTAACGAGATTGTTTAACTTTTTTCTAATTGATTGGCCTTTGAATCCGAGCCTAAATACCCCCGAATCGCCCTCGTAGGGTTATGTGTCCAACCTTGACGAACTAGGGTAGACTGAAAACTAACTTTCCCCTAATCAAAAAAATCTACAATCTTAACAATGACTAATTCATGGTAAAACCTAGGGATTAATAGGGTTTACCCTTGACAATCACGATGAATCACGGGAAACCGCGAAAACCTTCTCTTTTCCTTCCTTTTCTTCTTCTTCTCCTCTTCTTGTCCTTGCTCCTTTCCTCCTTGCTCCTCCTCTCCTCCTACTAGCCTTCTTCTCCCCTTGGCAGCAGCACCAGCGGTCGGCACAGCAGCAGGGGCAGGTGGTGTCACCCTAGGGCAAGGGGCAGAGGAGGGGCATGCGGCAGTAGGGGGTGGCTGCTAGGGTAGAGCTGCCCCCTGGTCCTTTTCATTAGCTCCTAGCCACCTTGGGCTAGAAGCCCATGGCCCAAGTTTTCTCCCTTTTGCGGAAAACCCCACCAACTCTTTTAATTCCCTCTCGAAAGCATTTTGAGATATTACATTCTACCCTCTCCAAACAGAATTCAACCCCGAATTCTACTCGCCATTCTACTCGAAAGAATAACCACAACTAAAATTATACAACATTCAACACGTACCCGACATGAACAACTCTGGATATTGCTCGCGCATGAGAGACTCCAACTCCCAAGTTGCCTCTCTTTCGGACTGATGCGTCCACAACACCTTGATGTATACCAACACTTGTGCCTCAACCCTTTCTCCGACCTCTCCAGAATACACACCGAACACGACTCAATGATGAGGTCTTGCTCGATAGTCAGCGGCTCCAACGAAATATCATGCTCCGGATCTCTCAGGAACTTTCTCGACGTCGAAACGTGAAACACATTATGAACTCCGTGGATGGACTCACGAAGGTCTAAGCGGTAAACCAACTTCCTAATTCTTGCAATAATCGAGAATAGTCCAACGTACCTCGGGTTAAGCTTCCCTTTGACACCAAACCGGACAATGCCTTTGACAGCAACGAGTGTACTACAGCTTGTCCAAACTGTGACGAAGACCACTTGCCTGGAAATTGTCCGACTGCCCGAATCACTTGTTTCCTCTGTGAGGGAGGCAATCACTGTCCCAAGGAGTGTAGCTTGAACCTGGTGATCGCCAAGTCACTAGAATTTCAGCGACTACTTCTTCGGTCATCTACAAGTATCGCAGTCGCCGATGCCTCCGGACCAGAGAAGTTCTCGAATGATTTGTCTAAGGAACTGCATGATAGATTACCAGTCTATACCTTCCCCGACTTTCAGATTGTGGTGGAAAATCCTGTTGTTGCTAAAGGCAGAAAGGGAAAGCCAAAGGATCGTCGCAAGCGTCAACAGATAGCCGATGTCACTTGTTTCTTCTGCAACAACAAGGGTCACTATACGTATAATTGTCCTAAGGAGAGTGCAGCCACCCCTCGCCCTCTGCAGGCCGTGCCTCAATCACGTGCACTGCGAGTCGTGTGCTGCCCCATAATCTCGATGTCACTTGTTTCTTTGCAAGCTCCAGGTCATTATGCTAATAATTGTCCTAAAAGCTTGCAACAACCTCGTTTCTTTTAAGTGGCCCGTGATTCGATCACATGCACCGTGAAACATCGACTGAGGTTGTTCGTACTCAAGACAACTCCATTTCAGCTGGGAAAGCACAGGAGGTACCCGGTATCGTGTAGGTACGTTTCTTGTTACCTCTTGCCCCGATACAGTTCAGGAGCATCTCATCCTCTTGTATCCCCATCTTTTGCTATTATTGGTGGTCTTTGTTTTGCTCTTTTATCTGGTGCCCAGCACCACCTCGGTTTTATCAAGCCTTGCTAGCCTACCCCGTTTTCCCCCTAGAAGAATGCTACCATCTGGTTTGTCCTCGGTCGTTTGACTTGAGTGGCCCCCTTCTGTCCCTGTACATCCAAGGGCATCACCTACTTGGTATTGCCTCAAATTTCTGTGGCCTAAATGGCCATAGCTCCTCTAACAAACTAGCTGCGGAGGGATGACTCCGTATAGCTAGTTATCAAGCTGAGGTCTCGTTCGTTAGTGGAGTAACCAAACAAATTGCTCCACCAACTGAGAATGGCCTTGGTCCCTCTAAGAAGCTAGTTGCGGAGGGATGACTCTACATAGCTAGTTAGCAGGCTGAGATCCCGTTATTGGCGGAATTGACCAGACAAATCGCTCCACCAGCTAACAACGGCCTTGCTCCATCAACCTTAGGATCTAGAAAGACCTCTCAGTCTGTCAATCCTTGTTTTATCTGGAATTGGTAAGTTTCTCTGTGTCAACTAAAGTGGCACATTTTCTACCAGGTCAGACCCAAGATTCGTACCGATCGCTTGTTTGAGCGTTATGTCTCAAGGAACGAGTGGGAACAATATGCCGATAAATAAAGTGTCAATTGGACTGAGCAGAGTTCGAGAATTAGATCCAAGTACAACAAAAAAATATTATAAATGGATAAAGAAATCTTAAAGGAAGATTCGTATCGTTGAAGAGGCTGAACGAAGAACCAGGAATAAGACCATCAAGTTCCTCAAAGTTCAGTGGTCAAACCATTCCGAGGATGAAGCTACATGGGAGCGAGAAGATCGCCTCGTGTGCACTACCCCTCTTTCTTTTCCGAGTGAACCAAATCTCGGGACGAGATTTTTGTAAGGGGAGGTTTGTAACATCCCCATTTTCAACTTGTGTTTCAAATGTAAGAAAATGGGTAGAAATTAAAACTTTTCTTACATCATGTATTTCTGTGTGTACTAAACAATTATTGTACAAGAGTATGGAAATACAAAGTCACAAGTCTGTTGATCCAAGTCTTGATCCTCCAAAAACAATCTTGCCCAATCTTGTGATCCTTCTCGGAAATATTTTTCCTAAGTTCTTGGGATGGTTGGTGACCCTCTGAAAAATTTCACAATTTTTAGAAATTGTTCGAATATTTTTAAGGGTCATCAAACTTGTTTGACTTGTAGTCGAACCCTAGCTCAAAGCATTGTATAATTTCGGAGAAAAGTGCTCAGCATAAAACCTCTGGAAATTTTATACAAGGTCCATCTCAAGGTTAGCAAGCCTTTGTCAAAATTTCATAAAATTTGGAGCTAATTCTATCTCTTAAGACCCTTCAAAATCTCAATTCAAATTAAAACTCTAAACCTGGTCCGAGTCAAACTTAGACTCAAACCCAGGTCCGAGTCAAACTTAGACTCAAACCCAGGTCCGACTTTCAGGTCTTGGTCGCACCGAGCCACTTAAGCCGTGTCGGGCTCGGTCAGGTTGGGCGCAGGTGGTCTGGGCCGTTGGATTTTAAATCCGACGCTCAAAGACCTCCTCGGGTCTTTGTAAAGGACCTCCCACCCCACGACTTCCTCCTGTTCCTTTACAAAGACAAACCTCGAGGACCTCCCCCAGGACCTCCTTTGCACCTTTTGCAAAGACCACCCTGGGCGACCTCCTCGGACCTCCACGACCACCCTTAGCGCTTGGGTGATCGTGGGCCATCTCTCTTGAGATCTGTGGCTCAGACCTCCCCTAAGTGTTAGGACCTCTAATACTTGGCTCAAGATCCGAGCCCTTGGATTTCAATCCAACAGCTCACGACCTCCCTAGTGGAGCTCGGTGCGGATTTTAGCCGTTGAGCTCTTTTGACCTGGTCCTCTCACCGCATCGGGTGGGCTGGGCATTATCAATTTTGTGCATGGCAAGAGAGAGCGGTGCCTTGTCAACTCGACAACGGCTATGTCTGCCAACATTAAATGTCCGCAGCCCTTTGCTCAAAAGTCTCTCGACAACCTACTCCCATCACCTCATGTGTACTATAGCTCGGTGCACCCATAAGCTTGGCCTGGTTCATTTGGCGCTCGGCTATATATGGATCCTGAGCTTCTCCCTTAAGCTTCTTTGGATCCATTCTTGCACCCCTAGCTTCTTTCTCTGCTCTGGTGCTCGAGTCACCCAAAAGCCTCTGCCACCATTGCTAGACCTTGGAGCTCTCCGGCAACCTTTGAGCTCCAGTGGTTCAATATTGCAATTTTGGCTGTCCTTTTGTTCTCTTGGTCACCTCAAGCCTCCCTAACTTGTTTTGTTTAAACCTTCACAGAGGTTAACAAAGTGGGAGCCTGCTGTTCGTGGCCGGGAGCTTCGTCTTCTTCATCTCCGGCGACCTCCACCATCACCGGAGCTACCGCGACCACTCCCAGTTCTCCTTCGTTCCCTGGTAAGTACCTTAGTGTTGAAGCCCGGTCGTTTTGAACCTCAGTAGCTTTTCGTCTTGCTGTATTTAGCCTCCTTCGGTCATCTCCGGCTAGCCGCCGGTAGGGTGCGCTTTAGCCCTAGCTGTTGGCACCTTTAGGTTCTCCTCCCTATTTGGGACTCATCCGTGTTCTTGGTTTCCGCCGACGAGGTCCACGTCGCCGGCGGCAAGCTGTGGAGCACGTTCGGGTTTTGTCAGTTCAAAACCTCCCGTTTTCATCATCTTTTTAAGACCACTTTAATACTCAAATCATTGCTTATCATTGGTGCATTAATTGTGTCCTAATTTGTGCCGTGGAGTCACTGATGTGTGGGCCAGGGCCTTAGTATTAAAGTCCAGAAGTCATTAAGTGTTCCTTTTAGATTCATTTATTCTCAATCATTAGATGCATCAAATTGTCTTAGCCGCATTGTGCGGAGGTCTGCGCCATTAAAACCACCCGGGACCTCCTCGGGCTAATCTTAGCCGTTCACGACCTCTCCAAGTTTAGATCTGGGCCTTAGGATCTTTTCAGAAAAATCCTAAGTCTCTGGACCTCCCCTTGGTAGTGATCCTAGCCGTATAGGACCACCTGTTAAATCTTAGCCGTATAAGACCACCGTGTGTTTCGCAAAAGACCTTCCCGAGGTCCTCTTTGCAAAACACCTCCTCGTGGTCTTTGTAAAAGCCACCCCTAAAGACCTTCCCGAGGTCCTCTTTGCAAAAGACCACCACGGTCTTTTGTAAAGAAAACCTTCAAAACTACCCCCGAGGTCCTCTTTGTAAAGACCACTACTGGTCCTTGTAAGGAAGCCTTAGGACCTCCCCGCCTAGATCTAGACCGTTAAGACCTCCTCGGTGAGATCCTAGCCGTCCAGACCTCCCTCGTTCGCATCTTAGCCGTTCAGGACCTCCCCCTGGAGATCGTGACCGTCTAGGACCTCCCTGTCAGCTCTGGACCGTTAGATTTAGATCTAACGGGCTAGGCCTCCTCAGTCTATTTGCAACTCTATCGCTTAGTTTCTCTCTTGGTCGTTCATCTCTAGATCTACGGCTCAGATCAGGAGAACATTCGGACCCCTCCGGATGCGATCTTGATCTAGGCCGTCCATCTCAAGATCCAAGGCCCAGACTCGTTGAGGCGTTCGGGTGGCCCGAACGTCCCATCTCACGTGGGCCATTGGATCTAAATCCATCGGTGGAGTCATTGGCAGTTAAGACATCCTCAGTAGATCTTAGCCGTCAAAGACCTCCCTCCTTCAGATCTCACCGTCCAGACCTCCTTCCATAGATTTAACCCTAGGACCTCCTAAGGAGGTCAGGACCGTCAGATCTTGATCTAACGATCCCGACCACCTTTAGGCGCGAGGACCTCCTCCGGGTGCGCTGTGTGTGCACTAGTCGTAGCCGTTGGATTTAAGATCTACGGCTTAGACCTCCTCGCTAGATCTTGCCGTCTAGGACCTCCTCGTTAGATCCAGACCGTCAAGTCCAGATCTAACGGCTAAGACCTCCCCTAGGCGCGAAGAGGTCTTTGCGCCCAGGTGCTCGTGCGGGTTTTAGCATCTGAGATCGTGAGCCGTGCGATCTTTGATCAACGGCCCACGACCTCCCTAGTTTTTATGGGTTTTCTAGATTTAGTCCGAGAAGCTTTTATTTGCACATATTAATTATTTTAAACTTCAAAATTGCATAACTTTTTCTCTGTAGCTCCAAATTTAACAAACTAAAGTTCTATAAATGCATCTGTTAAAATACTTTAGCTTAGTATAGGTTTTGCAGTAGTCTTTAATACTGAAATTAATCATGTCTTAGATTTAAAACTTAGAAAAATCATAACTAAATCATTTTAACTCCAAATGACCTGAAATTTTATATGGGTTACCACTATAACCGTAGGTAGCTACCATAAAAGTTTCAGCTTCAAAATCTTTCTAGAAAATATTTTTGCTACAGTGCTAATTATGGCCGAAATTAGGTTTTTAGAGAATATCTTTTGCACCACAAATCCAAATTAAGTTTTTCCAGTTTCTATGTCTAGGTATGTTCGTATTTTACCTTGTGTATAAATTTCGTCACATTTGGATAATTTTTGCTTGCTCTTTTGTTTAAGTGTTGCTCGTCTTATTGGTTGTTTTCGCTCTTTCGCTTAGGATTCGATATTTGCGGTAATCCCGAGAACGACCGTCCAACAAGTTGAGCAACGACAAGCGTGCAAGCGATTTGATCATTTCCCATCCAATCCCATTACTTTTAAAGTCTAATATTTTGTTTAACTTCTATGTATGCATTGCTATTTTGTTGTTAAATTGATTAGTTAATCCTCTAGTTGCACAATCTGTAGGTAAATGATTATCCTCTACTACCTGAGCCTAGGTTATTTCTTTGTGATTAGAGTTCGTTGGATGAGCTCTTGTCACTTAGTAGATTTTCGAATAAATATTGCTTAGTCATGCCTAGTATCGGTAGTATTGGGCGATCATCGACTTAGTCGATGGTCTTGATCACACAAATACTTATATTATTCCATTATGTCCAACCCTTGTGTTTTACCATTTTGCAAATCAAAAACTGAAAACAAAAATTATATCTTGGCTTGGGCACAATGGTATGTTGGGTGATCTGTTGGGTGTGACTGGAATGGTGCCTAAGTCCCTAAGGACCGAGTTACTTGTGCCATTGATCCAAGCAATTATTGCGTGCTAACCACACGAGGGGGGATATGGGACCTCTCTTGACTAAGTACTTTGGGAGGTGTTAATTATGAGCTGGTCGGTGGGTGTGTTCCTGTGTGTGTGTGTTGTGGTGTTGGAGGGGAGCATTGGCAGACCGGTTAGGCTGTCGAATGTGTCTTTCTCCCGTGGGTTGCGGCTCTTAATTAGCATCGTCCATTGGAAAGCGTCTTGTTAGACTTAGCCATGCCTGCATACCAAAGGAAGTGTGCTAACCGTGGCTGGTGGAAAGGCGGTCTATCGTGTGGGTACATTGGTACACCTGCAGGTTAAAACTATTCGAATAGCCTCGTCCTAGGTTATGGACACGCTTGGTTATTTCCCACAAGAACTTGACTACAACCTTTTAAAAACTTAAACTTGACATGGGTGGTATGAAGGGGTACTTCATGCTATTGTCGTGGTGACTATGGGTTAGTCACTTCTAGGTTGGTTTTGTCATCTATCTATTGTTATAATTGTCTCTCTTTTATTTGAACCATAAAAGTTAATTGCAAACTTGCTTTGAATCTATTAACTTATTGCAAATGGAAACTTGCTTTATTTGAAAATAAGTCGAGCCTCATCCACTTAAATAAAGCTTGCATGTAGTTAATTATAGTTCTGTTATCTCACACGTCAGTCTTGCAGTACAAAACAAGTTTTGTACTCATCCGCTTGCTTAATATTAATTGTTGCACAGGAAGAAGGTGAGCCCCAAGGGCCTCACTTTTGTGAGCTGTGTTGCGGCGCTGTTTGGGACGATTAGCTTGGCGGTCCGGTTGGTTGCCTTGTGGGTAAAGGCACACCGATTGGCTTTTGTTTATTGCCATCTTATGGCCCTTTTTGCTTCCGCTGTTTAATTTAGTTGCTTATGTGTTATTTGGCCGGTCGGCCTCTCTTTTGTAATAACTCTCTTTATATTTTCTATGTCTTTCAGTTGTTGCTTTTGCTTCGGCTCTATATGTATGAATGGAATTGATGCATGATTTTGTAACAGGTGTGTATCTGCAGTGCAGGAAGTATACATATCTCGAGGCTTGGTTTATTTGATTTGTACCGTTAGGACCAAGTGGATGGTTAAACAGTACAAGCCGAATAAACCGGGGTCCTCACATCTTCCACGACGACCACGAAGATTTTGAGTACATAAAAATGTACTCATCAGCTTTTCCATCATGGAGACGCAAGGTGCACTCTCCAGGCGTCCCAATCGCCTTTCCGGACTTTGTCATCCTATAGTAGTACCTGAATAGATCTAGATCTGCTGGAATCCCCAAGTACGCTTCGCAGAGATAGATAAAAATACTGAGATTGGCGATGGCATTGGGAGCCAGATTCACCAATTCAACTCCATAATACTCCAAAACTTGAGGAAGGAAGGAGTGAGTTGGTAGCCGAAATCCGCATTCGATATATGCGAGAAAAACAGGAATTTCTCCATCTTCACTGCTCAGGGAATGTTCTCCGGCTGCGGATCTCCAAGAAATCACATCCTTGCTGGGGAGCATCCCAATCTTCTCCAGATTCTCCAACTTCTTCTCACTCAGGTCGGAAACCGACCAGTTGGTGATTTGGTCCGACATGGTTAGTTTCTTTTTGGGTGTGGAAAGCAAAGGAGATCGGAAGAAGTTTTCACTCAAAGATGAAGAAGGAAAGGAGGAAGTGAAAAAACCCAAAGTCTCCAAAGGGGTTTTATAAACTTCAGAATTTCTAACTGTAATAAGGAGTTACCCAAAAAAGTCCAACGGACACAGAAACTCTTCAAATCCCAAGGCAAAGTTCTCAACTTTAAAGTGAATACAAACCGCTTCAAATGCCTTTGTATTTAATAAGCGTCATCCCGATACGATTTCATCGGAAGAAAGGTGTTCACACGACCTATTCATTTAAAGTTCGGGGGCTAGCTGACGAGGATTAAAACCTCTATGTATTATCTTGAATACATAAAAAGACCATACGTCTTCATGGTCGTAACTCCTGAGGTGCACGACCTCACTGGTCGTAGGAATTCCAGAGGTTACATAATGGGTACCAGTGGACGAAGGCCCAAGCCAAGCTTCCACCGAGAGAACCGCCGTGGAAGGTAAGAACTGATTCCAAGGTATATTCTCTACCGTATGATGAATGGAACACGTGCATATTCCATACGACGTATCTTATCCAAGACACACCAGTGAACAACCTCCGTGCGGTTATATGTTTCATAGACATATAACCACCAAACGGTTGATTCTGTATCAACCGTCACTTGACTCCGACCAGACGCAACGCTTCGCATCAGGCGCCTTCTCCGGAAGTAACTGCCACCTCTTCGAGGGCTATTTAAAGATGGAACCTGGGCGGATCAAAGGGAGAGATCGGATCAGATCATCAAAAGGGAGATCAGATCAGATCATCAAAAGATAGAAAGAAAGAAGCATTATCTTGTACTCTAGAAACCAGTCCGTCATTCTGTCAGGATACACCCCTTGTAAAATCTCAGTTCATACTAATAAAGAGCAGTCCCATTGCAATCCCAAGATTTCCCACGTCATTCACTCTTTTTCCATTTATTGTAAGATCGGCGACTTGATCGTCGACAATGACCACATAGGGTGGTCGTGACAGAAGAGAGTGTTCTTTGCAAAAAGACCAGAGGTCATGACCATATAGGGTGGTCGTGACAGAAGAGGGTGGTCTTTGCAAAAAATCCATGGGGAGGTCCTAAGGGCAAGGAGGAGGCCCAAGGGATATAAGGAAAAGCGCACACAGGGTTTGGACTGCGGGGAGGTCAAGGAAAAAGGAAGTTTAAACGAGTAAGATTTAAAAGAGAAAAGGATCTAAAGGAGGAGATCCAAAGGAGGTGGTCCAAAGACATCCTAACTGTCAGGATAGAACCAAGGAGAGGTCCTGACGGTCAAGATCTACAAGAGGAGGTCCTAACGGTCAAGATCTATAATAGGAGGTCCTGACGGTCAGGATCTACAAGGGAAGGTCCTGACGGTCAAGAGGTCCAAGTACAAAGGAGGTCTAGGCCTGAGGAGGTCTAAACCAAGAAGAGGTCCTGACCTTAGAGGAGGTCTGGATCAGGGTGGTCTAAAAGATAGAAACTGGGCTAAGGAGCACCCAAAGCAAACAGAGGAAGAAAACTAAAAGCTAAGGAGCACCAGAGAACTCCAGCCGCAACCAAAGAGCTAAAACGCTTTAGTTGAAGTTAAGTTAGTTTAAGTTAAATCTACAAGATTTCCAAAATCCCAAGTTAAGCTTGAGCAAACCAATAAACCAAATGGTTTTTTTAGGTTTTGGAAACTGGCAAGAACCCTAAGACAAACGAGACGTTACAAACCTTCAACCCTTAAAGGGAATCTTGACCCCTAGATTTGGGCTAGCTAGAGAATAGGTGCGAGAACTCCTTCTTGAGGTCGTCTTCACGCTCCTAAGTTGCTTTAGCCTCGGTGTGATTGCTCCATTGCACTTTGCAAAGTTTGATGGTCTTGGTTCTTGTGACTCATTCAAACACGTCCAAGATCTCGATAAGTGAGGTCTTCTTGGAGGTCCATGGCTTCAAAGGACATCTACTCCTCAGGTACTCGCAAGCACTTATTCAACTGAGACACATGGAAGATATTGTGCATTCCTATCAGCTGAGGAGGGAGGAGGTCTATCTTATAAGCAACTTCTCCTCTTTGGGCCAGGATTGGAAAAGGTCCAATGAACCTTGGTGCAAGCTTTCCACTGATTCTGAAACGGTGCATTCCTTTGAGAGGTGGACACCTTGAGGTACACTTGATCTCCAGGAACAAAAGCTAGATCTCGAAGTCTCATGTCGGCATAGCTTTTCTGCCTAGTTTGAGCAGTCTTTAACTTCTCTCTTATTGACCTCACTTGGTCTTCGGCTTCTTTTAAGAGGTCCAGTCCAAGAACTTGTCCTTCACCAGATTATGTCCAATACAAAGGTGTTCTACACTTCCTTCCATAAAGAGCTTCAAATGGTGACATTTGGAGGCTTGCTTGGTAACTGTTATTATACGAGAACTCAGCATAGGGCAACATTCGATCCCAACTAGCTTGCTTTTCTAGAGCACAAGCTCTCAACATGTCCTCAAGGACCTGGTTAACCCTTTCGGTTTGGCCATCAGTTTGTGGGTGATAAGCTATGCTGAAGTCGAGGTCTGTGCCGAGGGCTTCATGCAACTTTTGCCAAAAGTTAGAGGTGAACTAAGATCCTCTGTCCGACACAATCTTCTTTGGTACCCCATGTGCGACGCCCCGTGTCATTATGTAATACCCCGAAAGTGTATTGAGCAATTTATCGGGGGAGATTAATTATTCGGGAGGAAATTCAATGGAATTACGGGAAGGACCAATTGGAGAGCGCTCAGTTTAACAGTTAAAGAGGGGGGAAATTCTTTATTTTACCCATCCTGGGCTTGGGCCTTGGCCCAAGAGGGTCCAAGGGTGGCCGGCCAAGGGAGGGGGGGCCACTTCCACCCCCAAACCCTAGCCACCCCCTCCCCACTCCCTCACGCCCCCACTCCTCCCCCTTGTGGCTGCCACTTCCTCCCCCTCCTCCACCTTGCGCCCCAACCTCCTACATGGCTGCTTCCTCCCTTGCGCCCCCCAAGCTTCCCTCCAGGGATCCCCCCATTGCAACCAGCCAAGGGAAGAAGAAGGAGCCCTTGGCAGCCGGCCAAAGAGGAAGAGAAGAGAGAAGAAGGAAGGGAGAAGAGAAGGGAGCGGGATCGCCATCCGGGGTTCGCAATCTTCAGCTGCTTCAAGGGTAACGCGTCGTTTGTTGTTGGGTAATTAGTCGTAGAAGAGCAATCAGGTAGTTTTTGGCTAGGTTGCAATCTGCCCGCTGTTATTGCAGATTCGTCCAGTAGCTTGCGCGGTCAATTTCATGTGGTTAGAGGCCGAATCAGGAGTTCTGGTCTCCTAGAGAGTTGTAGGTTATGTTCTTAGCTTTCAATGGGAGCCAAGATCACCCAAATCCGATTAACGGTCTGGGAGTTATGAATTTTCTAGTATCGCTGTCCTGTGATCTGTTAGTTTTTGGACAGTCTATAGAAAACTGATTAAAACTGCTATTTAAATGGGGAATCAGGGGATCTCAGTATAACGAAAAATATGGGTCATTTCTATACCTTTTCATAGAGATAAAGAACACAAGATTTGAACTTTCGTAGCAAAAGTTATGGAGGTTTTAGTGTACTGTCCAAAAAACCTGACGTGAATTCTGATGTCTGATAGTTTGGTATACTAGGGGTAGTAATTGGCCGAATCAAAAGGGCTCCCCAACTAAGTTTATTTAGGTAATTTAATTACCTTTTCAGAAAGTCCAAGAACATCTGATTTGGACCCCTGAGCAGGAAGTTATGTATTTTAGAAGTGGACTGTCCACAGTGCGTGCCAAATCGATCGCTAGAAACTAAAAGTTGGGAAACACTTGGGGGTTTAGCAAAGTTCATTTGTGTTGTTCTTTTGTTCTTAGTTTAGTATGTTGGTCTTAGATTAGGGTTGTCTTATGTTCAGGTGGGAGCGTGAACCCAGGGGCAGCACCCTCTTCGCGTCCAACGTTCTCGCACGGTTGAGGCAAGTATTCGGGCTATTTCACGTTTATATTTGCATGATGAAATTGTGATGTGTACTGTTGGTATGAGTCATGCATACCTGTTAATGAGATGAGTTACCATTTGTCTTGATGACTGCTAGTTATGGTTAAAAAATTCCTTCGCATGTTGTTAATGCTTATACGTTATGTGAACACGTTGAATTCTTACATGTGAAAGATGTTGTCATGGTGCATCTGCATGTTTTGATCATGTTGAGTCTTGGTTATGTGGTAACCAAGTTTATATGGTTGAGGTATCCGTCATGCAATGACGGGCTTGAGGTCCCCACATTCGTGGAATGTGGGCTATGAGCAAAGAGGACCCCATCATTAAGATGATGGGCAAAGGTCCCTATACATGTGGTGTATAGGCTCTTGGTCCCTGTGCTAGAGGGCATAGGCAAGGGTATACAGCGACGGTTGTATACCACGCATTACCAGTAAAATACGAAAAGAGATAAAATTAAAAAGAAGCATTGCATTGGTCGCATTTCATAAGTTAAAAGGCTATGATTAGTGTACCGTTATTGTGGATCGTTGATGTTATTTTTGTGTTCTTGTTTTTAGCCTCGTTGGTACTTGCTGAGTCTTTGGGCCCACTCTTGCTTTAATGTGTTGTAGGTACCAATAGCAGGAACGACACGCTTGGGAGGGAGTAGATGTTGGATGCACTCACTACCTCACAATCTTAAGGCGTTTGCCACTTAGTTTCATCTCAAAAATAATTAAACTGTTGGAGTAGATGTTTATTTTGGTTTGAATACCTGATTATTTGTAATAATGAGATTGCTAGGTCTTGGTATGTTCATTTGGTCATCATGCATGATTATGAGAATTTTGTTAGACGCTATGATTTATTGTTGAACCCTCGATATAGTTGATTAAACAAAGGAGACTCTGTCGAAAATTTGTAGATTGTGCTAGATAGTTTATTTCCAATAACATTCCAAGCTCATTGAGAGTTGGGGTGTTACACATTACCCCAAGGGTAATCACACTTAGGCATACGGATTACTATTCGTTTGCCCAGTAGAACACTACTCCAACGAATAGTAAACCTTTACTAGAGTTAGCACAGCAGAACAATAAAATAGAAACTGTAATTTTATTCCAGTTAGCCACGCAAGGCTATGGTTCTTACATAGTAATTTACCACTACAACATGGGGCTAAGTCCCTTCGCTGGACTTTCTTGTTCCATCAATCTTCTACTTGTCCCCTTCGTTGAATCAGTTGCCTATCTCACCCTGGTCCTCATAGTCAACGCCCTCACCTCGTACGGCCTCTTCGGTACCTGCATGTCCTTCGTCTCACTCGGGATAATTCCCGACCGGACTAGGATCTCCAAAGGAAAATACTAACAAGGTTGAGTACAAATTAATGTACTCAGCAAGCATTAATAGCAAAAATGCACTGTATGATTCATCTCTGTTCTTTTCTTCATTTTCTAAAGCATCTCTGTTTTCTGAAAATAACTCATTAAAATATTAGGTGGCAATTTTAATTATGAAAAGAGTACTAGTCACTCGGAGAGAAGATAGATCCCTAGTGGTTCCCGTAGACTCCAATCTAGGAGACTGGCATGAATTCATGATTTTGTATAGCACTGCGCATGCTTGTACCACTTTACCCATAGCTATTCTGAGCTCTCTCTGAGCTAGGTCCACCGCATTTCCTTTGATGCGATTTTGAGTTCAGAATACAAAACATTTTCCAGATTACATGATTAAGTCTCCACCCATTATTTTCCGTCGGTGTCCTGAGCGCACCCAGTCCTCCACCGAGTTCTAATAATGTTGGTTGGGATACTAACCCAACACTCCACATTTGCGCTACTATAGCGCCTAGGAGTCCCCTACTTCTCGACTTTTAGTACCGGTCTGGGATCTCCCTTAACTCAACCCATGCAATATTATTTACCCATTGTGGAGAGGATAATCACGTAACAAGGTAACATTTTCTACCCGCCAAAATGGGAAAATGATTGGTACTCAAATACGACATCTGACCGAGTAAGAGTTTTGTTGGTCCTTATATTTTAACCATATGTAAAAGGGTCCCACCTCTTGCCCTCTCTCTTCCTTGCCACGGGCCCCCTTTACCAGCCATAATATTAACTCTGCTTTCATCTCATTCATCATTCATCATATCTTTTCCTCATCTTTTTCCTTTCTTTCATCTTCACATTAATTAAGTGATTTGAGTTTGAGAAATAGTTTTGATGCAATAACTATATGATAGAGCAATATACAGTTTACATCTAAGATAACTATATTTGTGTTCAAGAGGATAGCTTGCCTTCGCAATAGTAGAAAAGGTCGGCGTCGACGGATCTCTGAACAGTTACTCCTGTCGGTGCTGGTTTGTCTTCTGCAGCAATCTGGTAGCACGAATAATATATATAAATAAATATTTAGTTGAGTTTGAGTGATATTACGCACACGTAAGTTAGTAGATTCTATTTTGTTAGCATGTTTTAATTTAATAATATTTTTCGGTTCCTTCGCTAAGTTAGCACGCCCCACTATAGCTGTTCTATCGTCTATTGGCTCTAAGGTCGAAAATGTCGAAGTTCGCGTTTCACTCGTACGACAGGAACTACTACCCATGCTTGCAAGCAATTACGCTTAATTTGTTCTAAAGCGAGAGTTCTAACTAAACTTGGGTTGCTTGACTTAATTAAATAACGAGAATAACATAATCAGACTTGCTATACTAGTTGCTCAATACACCTAGGTTGTTACGCACGCAAATCCAATTTTTATTAACAGGGTTTTTACGATAATTCATCTTATTCTAATAATTATTAAATAGACTGATTTAAAGACTGGTTATACCGATGTGACCATAATTGAATTTGTTCGATCGCATAATTACACAGTGCTAACGTCTATTTATTTTATTGCTAATTTCTATTGTTACAAGTATTAGTTATTACAATTTATTAGCTTTTATACAATTTTCCTAGAATTTTCCTATACTTAAATTCCTAAACCCAAATTTTCTAACCCTAAGCCCCCCTAATTCCTTAATCCCTCATCCTGATTACCTACTTATCTCCCTTTATCCCCTAACCCAGCCGACACTCACTCCTCACTCCCCTCTCATTCCCCAACTCTTTCTCCCCCAAATCCCTCTTCTCCACTCCACTCTCCCGACGCCGCCGCCACTGCCACTCCTTCGCCCGGCCGCCTCCAGCTCCTCCTTTTGCTCGCAGCGCAGCCGGATGGCCAATGCTGCCTCTCCGACTCGGCCTCCTCTCGACTCACCCAAGCCTCTGGTCCCCTACGCCGCCTCCTGGCCTCCCTTCCAACCCAGTTGCGGCTCAGCCTATGGCCGCCGTGCCTAACTACTCTCCCCCTCCCTCTTTCTTTATATGCTAGTTCAGTTTTGCAAGATTGTGCTTTATCCTTTTTACTAATTTGGGTTAATGGTTGCTTATGCAAGATGGAGGTATAGTGTGGGCTACCATGTGCTCAGGCATGGTGAAGGTTGGAGTGGATTGCTACTGAGGTACATCCTTACCTTAACCTCTCCCCCTATTGCTCTGTGATGCTTATCGATGATGGATGTGCCACTGTGGGTTCGGCCAGGTTGGGTTGAGGATGGTGGTAGTGGTGTGTGGGTGAGGCTGGCCGGGTGGTCGTGGAGCTCCTCGGTGCCGTTGATCCTCCTAGCTCTTGTCTCTGTCGGCGCAGTCCTGGTGGCCGTCGATGGTTCAATGCCATCGCCGTCGCTGCTGCCACCCTTGCTCTCCGGCTTCTTCCTCCTCTGGCTCCTTCTTCCTCTGGCTTGGGTTGGAAGGGGCTCGATCTGGATGGGGATGCAATGTGGTGGGTGCTGTGAAGGGACTAAGGGAGGATGAATGTGGCTGGGGGGAATGAAAGGAGGCTCTGTGTAGGGAAGTGATTTGTGTGGGGGAATGGCATGCTAGGGAGGTGCTTCGGCTGCCCATATCTCCTTGTGCTCTCCCTATTTTACCACGACCTGTTCCTTTCTTTACTACGTTCCAATCCGATTGGGGCTCTACTGAGCTTGCTGCCCCTTGTTGCCCTCCTGTGAACTGTTGAGACATTTAGCAAAGTGGGTGCTGGGTTTTCGGGACGCCGTATGATGAAACCCGCGAAAGTAGAAGGTGCCTATTAATTTAGGTTGGCTTGGATATCTTAATTAGCAAGGGACCAACTAATGCCGGTTCGTCAGGGTACCTTGGTGATCGAGGGACCGATTGACCTAGGTTGATATGGGAATCCTACTAAGCTTCTGGGAAATCTGACAGCAACCACTTTTTATTTTAACTCATACTTACTACTTTCGGTTTTGCTAAATATGTTCTAAGTTCTTGGTTGTGCAAATTGGGAAGGTGGATGGTAAATGGATGAAAAGGCAAGGAGGGCTTTAGTGAGATGAATGCAAGACTTTATCTCCTTCCTTTGTACTTTTATTCAGAGTTGCTATTTAAATATTCTGACCCGTTGTAATTAAATTTTGTAATTACTTCAGAGATTGTACTATTTCATTTCTACTTGTATGAATTCTTATAAATAAACCTGGGTTGTAATATTTTACCTTTTTGCTTGTAGTTAAAAACAGAGTGTAACAGTGTTTTATTATGTAAATGTATTTTATTATTGCTTTAATAATTCATGCTGTAATTCTGAAGATTGATTCTTGTAATTTAATCTGTGTTTGTTTTTAATCTTCTAACTTCACTTGACCTGAATTTACTATGTAAATTATTTCAGAGATGGTATACTGTTGTATGTATGCTTTTAATGATTTCATACTATAATCGACTTTGAGTTTTACAAAGCTGAAGAATTATTCTTGTGGCAAACTTTTACATTGCAACTCTGCTGTTGAATTTTGATAGCATCCTCTTATGTGAATTTGCGCGGCGATGCATTCAAAGTCAATTGCGATTATGATTTGTTCTGCTTTAGAAAATTTTAATTTACTGCTAATTACAGTTTAACGACGTTGAGGTTAGTTTAATTTTCTCGGGTTCTCACACCATGCAAACACACAATTTTTGCCATATAAAGCTTTGCTAACTTATCTCTAGAATAGGTGGTCTTGACAGGGATAAAATGAGCCACGTTTGTCAAGCGATCCACAACTACCCAAATGAAGTCAAATCCAGCTTGGGTTCGGGGTAGACTAGTTATGAAGTCCATGCCGATCTCCTCCCATTTCCACTCGGGTATGGGCAAGGGCATTAAAAGACCTCCTGGTCTTTGGTATACAGTTTTAATCTTTTGATAAGTATCACACTTGGCTGTAAATTCTGTAATTTCTCTTTTCATGCTAGGCCACCAGTACATCTTCTTGATGTCGGGATACATCTTTGTAGCTCTAGGATGAATGGAGTACAAGGCTTCATAGGCTTCTTTGAGGAGCATCCTTTTGAGCTCTGTGTTATTTGGTACACATAGCCTTTTGTCGAACCAAACAGTTCCCTGTTCATCTTCCGAAAACCTCAAAGACCTCCCTTTTTCTCATGTTGCTCTTGATCTCCTGAATGTCAGCATCTTCAACCTGAGCTGCCCTAATTTGACCTTGTAAGGTGGGTTGCACTTCAAGAGCTGCTAAAAACCCTTCTTCAACTATCTCATGCCTGAGCTTTTGAAATTTCTTGTGCAAAGTTGGTTGGCTTTCTCCTATCATTAAGGTGCTGTTGTAGACCTTCCTGCTCAGAGCATCTGCGACTACATTGGCTTTGCCGGGTTGATAGTGAATTCCCACATTGTATTCCTTGATTAGCCCTAGCCATCTTCTTTGTCTCATGTTTAAATCAGCTTGTGTAAAGATATACTTCAATCTTTTATGATCAGTGTAGACCTCACAACGGTTCCTAATGAGATAGTGGTGCCAAATCTTCAAAGTATGCACTACGACAGCTATCTCCAAATCATGTGTAGGGTAAGTTACTTCATGAGATTTCAATTGCCGAGAGGCATAGGTTACCACTCTACTTTCTTGCATCAAAACACATCTAAGACCTTGTCGGGAAGCATCACAATAAACCTCAAAATACTTTCGGATATCTGGCGAAACCAGAACTAGGGCAGAGGTCAAACGCTTTTTGAGCTCTTAGAAGATTTGTTCACACTCAGAGGTCTAGGAGAACTTCTTTTGTTCACACTCAGTGGTCCAGGAGAACTTCTTCTCTTTCTTCAACAGCTGAGTAAGACGTCTTGCAATACGGGAGAACACTTCAATGAACCTTCTGTAATATCCTGCCATACCAAGAAAGCTTCGAATTTAAGGCACTAATTTAGGAGGTTCCCAATTGAGTACGTCTTGGACCTTACTAGGGTTGACAGAAACTCCTCTTTCGGACAGGATATGTCCCAAAAAGACCACTTCTTTCAACCAAAACTAACACTTACTAAACTTGGCAAACAGTTGGTGATCTCTAAGCTTTTCCAAAACCAGATTGAGGTGCTTGGCATGCTCTTCTTCACTTTTGGAGTACACTAGGATGTTAGATGTCATCAACACAATGACAAATTTATCAAGGTACTCTATGAACACTCTATTCATCAAGTTCATAAAGTAGACAGGGGCATTGGTTAACCCAAAGGACATGACAGTGAACTCAAAAAACCCATATCTTGTGGAAAAAGTTGTCTTGGGGATGTCTTCTTTGCGAATTTTGAGCTGATGGTACCCTGACGTCAAATCTGTCTTTGAGAACACCCCTAGCACCCTTCAATTGGTCAAACAGATCATCAATCCTTGGCAAAAGATACCTATTTTTGATGGTGACATCATTTAGAGCACGATAGTCCACACACATTCTTTGTGTCCCATCCTTCTTAGCAACAAAAATCATTGGCGCTCCCAAGTTGAGGAGCTAGGCCTAATAAAACTTTTGCCCAACATATCTTCAATTTGTTGTTTTAGCTCCACTTGGTCATCAACATGTAACCTATAAGGTCTCTTAGAAATGGGGGAGATCCTTGGAACAAGATTTATGACAAATTCCAGGTCCCTATCTGGTGGCATCTGATGAGGACATGACCCCTGTAGATACAATCAAATTTGCTATGCTTGCTGTTCCAAATACAAGAGCTCGTACAATTCACTTAAATTATCAGGTGAGCTCGTTTTTAGGAGTGTCTTTATATTATATGAACTATATGATGCTACCTAATGATGAAAATGTATATTTGTGCAGCACCACATCACTTTGTGTCCAAGCCAAGCAAGAGTTCAAATTAGACACGTTCTGGAATCCAGTTCGGCCTTCGGAGATAGGCCTGACTTCAAATAGGCATAACTTTCGTATACGATCTTCGTTTGAGGTCCACGAGTACTTGATTGAAAGCTTCTCTCGTCCTCTTTCAAACGGATCCAACCTCACCTCCAACTTCCTTCTGTGCGCACCGCAATCATTGAAAGAAGGTGCTGCATCACCTGTTTAGGCTAAATTGGGCCTTGTAACCTATTTGGGCCGGCCACCTCCTCGGGCCGCACTATTCACAGGTGTACTGTTCACATGAACAGTATCCATAAATAGTACCGCACCCTTAGCTCTTGTATATGTGCGGTTCCCCCCCCCCCTATATAAGGAGGCCGCACCCCTCTAGTTTTTCTTGGATTTTGTTTATATTTAGTTTGCCTTCGTTGCAACTTGTATCTTTTGCGTGTGTCGACTAGACCACCCAATTAAGATCCTTATTCAGAATCCCAACTCAATTCAAATATTTCAATTCCTATTTGCAATTTCCGATTGCTTTATCTTGTCCTTGCGTGCTTCTTCGGTGTATGTAGGAATCGACCTTCATGGTCAGGTCAACCGGGTATTCGTGCATGGTTGATAACGACTTGTCGAGTAGTTCAGCGATTGCATAGTTTTGAGCCTTGCGTGTTTGTAGCCAGGATCGTGAGAGTTGAGCGATGCCTACCGAACTTATCGTTCTCATCGAAAGATCGGGCCAACAATCGGACCTTCGGGTTCATCAAGTGGTATCAGAGCTACAGTTCTTCGGTATGAAATCAGTACCCTTAGTAGTAGATTTTTTTTGTTATACCTATAGTCCAGAAAATTGCCACAATATTTTTTTGCATCTATCATCCATACCGAGCCCATTGAGCCTTTACATTTTTTCTTTTCGGTTTTTGCATGGTTGAATCATTGGCTGCATCGTCGTGTCTAGTTGCTGATCTTTAGTTCTAGTTATTGTATAGTTGGTCATGGTATTGATTGCTTCTTGTGTTTTCCTTCGCGTTGCTTGATTGTTCATTTAGGGTGTTAGTTTTTGCATCTAAAACAGAAAATTCGTGGGTTAGAACTCCTCTAATCCGCACCAAAAAATAGAAAATCCGTACTGTTGTTCATCTGAAAAAAGAGGGTTGCTGTGATCTTTTGGGAGAATTGATGTTATTTGCGACTTACAGCAAACCTTAGGGTCTACCAAATATTAGAAGGAAAAAGAGGCATAAAACAAAAGCCGCGGTAAAAAAAAAAAAAAAGAAAAAAAAAAGATAAAAGAAAAGTGCATGAAAATTGGTGGAGACCTTCTACATATAACCAAAAGCTTCCACAAAACATTTCAGCAAGTTTGGTCCACTGGTTTGAAAGATATAGCAGTTTCAAATTTAAACCCGAAACAGTTTCGAGTCCGAGTAGGATTCCGTATCCGAGACACCTTCAGTAAAACGGGCATAACTTTTGCATACGGTGTCCTTTTTTGACGTTGTTGTGCTCGTTTCTAAGCTAATGA
Organism: Ampelocalamus luodianensis; assembly: GCA_036346255.1. NCBI lineage: Eukaryota > Viridiplantae > Streptophyta > Magnoliopsida > Poales > Poaceae > Ampelocalamus > Ampelocalamus luodianensis. The sequence goes on along the minus strand of CM070620.1, from coordinate 65,207,965 downwards.
CGAGGCGCATCCTTTCCATGTAAGCCACCAGTTGCCCTCCAGGTGCCCCAAAATCGGCCATCTTCGGGTCCGAATTCGCGTCGTAAGTTTTCAGTTTCTGTTTTTGCCGTTTTCTTTGATCTTCCTTTCAGAATTTGGAGTTCGCCTCAACTGCAAAGTTGTAGATCTCGTCGAAACCTTTCAAACAAGTGTATATATGCCATAAAAATTTTTGCTTTCTCATCATTTGAGACTAGCTATTATTTCTACTCAATCTAGAGGGTTGTTTGCATTGCACCGATATTGTTGTCTTTTGTGCTCTAGGTCGTGCGAATAATCTTGTGCCCCTTATAGAAGTTTGATTAGTTGGCTAGCATCTCTTCTAGCACTTGTTGTGAGGTTCTCCTTTGCTTACATCAAGTCATATTGATCGTTGCGTGTGCGTACATACACTTGTCAGCATCGGGCTTTGATTAGGCTAGGATCAGCAACATTGACTAGTACTTTGAATAATTTTTCAATTAGCATTACTAATTTGATTGTTGCTAATCCTTGCTACTATTTTGAAGCCTTCCAAGCTCCACTTCTTACTAACTCAGCACGTGTCGTTCCTCACAATCGTTGGACTATTCACAGGTGAGACTATCACGAACTAGCCACCAGTTGTACCACTTCCTTACTATATTGGTAAGAGCTTGTAAGAACTTGGTAAAATCTTGACTGTGAGCGACTGTTGAAAACTCCAGAACCTAGTAGTTCATAGGGACATATACACTGTGATTTGTTCCCTTGTTTTCTACTAACTATGGCAGGTCCACGGGATGATTACAAGATAGATCCACGTCTTATTCGAGCCATTGAACGGGAGCGCAAGAAAGTCTACGAGGAAGATGCATGCTTGAGACGCGATTATCCACCACGGGAGGTACATGAACGTGATAGTACGTCTGGTAAAACTAAACTCACTGTGCCTTCTTTTGCTGGTAAATTTGATCCTGGTGCCTATATTAACTGGGAGATAGCTTTAGACAAAGAATTTGAATATTATGATTTGTCTGATAGACAAAAGATTAAAGCTGCCACTAGTATTTTTGTTGCAGATGCAATAATTTGGTGGAAGCATTTACGTAGACATAGAAGAGTGCCTCAAACTTGGCATGCATTAAAGAAACTTTTGAGATATGAATTTGTTCCTAAATATCATGCTGATTATTTGTTAGTTAGATTACAACGTTTAAAACAGAGTAGTAGAACTGTAAGCGAATACTATCATGAATTGAAAACTCGTTTGTCGCGTTATGGCTTAGAGGAACATGCTGAAGCTATAGAGAATAGATTCTTAAGTGGGCTTAATCAAGAAATAAAGGACATTCTTGTTCACAAAGAATATAATACCCTTTCTCATTTGTTTATACTTGCTTGTAAGGTTGAACGTCAGATTGAGGAGAAATTGAGAATGCTTGATGATAGGGAACATGAGAACAAACCTATGTTCGTATGTTTTTCTGTGACTAACAATTTGCAGGAAGTTAAGAACCATACCAAAGAGGAGAATGAGCTGATTGAACCATCGACTCCATTGGTTGAGAAGGAAGATGAGGAGATGGATGCACCTACATGATTTGAGGAGAGCCAAAAAGGTAAAGATCATGGTGCTATAATCACTCAAGGTGAGTATGCTTGTGAAGAACTACAGTTGTTCACTATTCATGCTATTTTAGAGCAAAAATTAGTGGAAAACAATTCTGATATGCACATATTTCAAGTAGAGAATACAGACTGCATTAATTTGAGTGCACTATGTGATAAAATTGTTGATTTACCTGCCGACTTAAGTGCACCATGTGATGAAATAATTGAATTGCCTGCTGTTTTGAGTGATTCATGTGATGAGTTAATCACATATAATGATAACGTGGAATTGGTTAGACATAAAGAAGTTTTGACTAGAATTTCTCCTACTGATTCTTTGTGTTACATTATGTTGGATTCATCTATGAAATTGTCACATGCTATGGAGAAAGTTTCTGAAATCGCAGGTTCAAAATGCTTGTCTAGTGCCTACACCCCTGGGTATAAGTCTAATTCGATTGGAGATTATAGTGTAGACAATCAATTTCTTGTTTTATCGAATATGCATAACTTGTGATTACATAGATGAATTGAAGCTTGTTATTTTGAACAACAATTCTTATGTGTTGAATCTTGTTCATTATGAGAGAAAATTAAATTTTAGTGATCATTCAATGCCCATGTGTTCATCTCTTATTGCACCATCTAGTATGGACAATCTGCATCATGATGTTGAAGTATGGAAAAATTTACACATCCTTTCACCCTTGCTAGATGAATTTGCTATTGCTCGATTGAAATATGATAATATGGATGAACTTTATTTGATTCCAAAAGTTGTAGATTTGCCCATATGTGCTACCACTGCAAGTTTACAACTTCAGAGAGTTGAATTGCATAAATACTTTACTTATGTTTGCAAAACTAGTTGCAATAATTGCTATCTGAGAAATTTTATTTTGCTTATTAACATATATGATTATTCTTGGGGTAATAATACAATGAGGTTTTATGATCACTGCTATTTTATAACATTAATTGTGCAACAACGAAGAACTATTAAAACGGATGACATATACATATACCATCCATACACCTTGGCTTCTTTGTTACCCTATTTTCAGTCTATCAAAAGCCGAGGATGCCTTTGTTTTCAAAAAAGGGAGGATGATGAGGACATGACCCCTGTAGATACAATCAAATTTGCTATGCTTGCTGTTCCAAATATAAGAGCTCGTACACTTCACTTAAATTATCAGGTGATCTCGTTTTTAGAAGTGTCTTTATATTATATGAACTATATGATGTTACCTAATGATGAAAATGTATATTTGTGTAGCACCACATCACTTTGTGTCCAAGCCAAGCAAGAGTTCAAATTGGACACGTTCTGGAATCCAGTTCGGCCTCCGGAGACAGGCCTGACTTCAAATAGGCATAACTTTAGTATACAAACTCCGTTTGAGGTCCACGAGTACTTGATTGAAAGCTTCTCTCGTCCTCTTTCAAACAGATCTGGCCTTACCTCTAAATTCCTTCTATGCGCGCCGCAATCATCGAAAGAAGGTATTGTGTCACCTCGGGCCGTACTATTCACGGTCATACTGTTCACGTGAACAGTACCCATGAATAGTACCACACCCTTAGCTCTTGGATATGTGCGGTTCCCCCTCCCCTATATAAGGAGGCCACACCCCTCTAGTTTTTTTGGATTTTGTTTATGTATAGTTTGCCTTCGTTGCAACTTGTATCTTTTGCGTGTGTCGACTAGACCACCCAATTAAGATCCTTATTCAAAATCCCAAATCAATTCAAATATTTCAAATCCTATTTGCAATTTCAAGTTGCTTTATCTTATTCTTGCGTGCTTCTTCAGTGTATGCAGGAATCGACCTTCGTGGTCAGGTCAACCGGGTATTCATGCACGGTTGATAACGACTTGTCGAGCTGTTCAGCGATTGCGTGGTTTCGAGCCTTGCGTGTTCGTAGCTAGGATCATGAGAGTTGAGTAATACCTTCCAAACTTATCGTTCTCATCTAAAGATCGGTCCAACAATCGGACCTTCGAGTTCATCAGCATCCCTGGGAGCTCACTAGGAAACACATCTGGGAAGTCTTGGACCACTGGGACATCTTTCAAAGAAACCACTTGGGCACTGGAAGCTAGAGCTTTATCAAACCTTTTTGAGAAGGCCTCAAACTTCACTGTGACTCCACTGTGACTGGTCAAAGAAATGCTTCAACCATTACAATCCAACATGGCATGGTGGTTTGCAAGCCAATCCATTCCCAAAATCACATCTAGGGATTTGGTGTCCAAGAGGATGAGGTTGGCTAGAAATTCTACTCCTTTTATGACCAAGTCAACTTGTGGACAACCCTGGTTCGTACTTAACTCCGAACCAAGGGATTGGACCAACAAGGTTACTTCAAGAGGTGCAACTTCAAATTGATGCTTGGCAGCAAAACTTCGAGAGATAAACGATTGAGAAGCCCCAGAATCAAATAAAACGGCAGCTGGCATTGAATTTACTAGGAACGTACCTAGTACAACATCAGGGGAGGTCTGGGCTTCCTCCACTGCAACATGGTTCACACGACCTCTCCCATAAGGTTGGAAGGTCCTGGGCTGAGGAGGTCCTGCGGCCTGCTCGGAGGTCCTCACTGGGGGAGGTCCTGAGGAGGAGGTCCTCACAACTTGCTCTGTCCTTTGTGGGCACTGGTTGGCAAAGTGACCCACTATGGCACTTAAAACAAGTAACTTCTGTTGCGGAGGAGGTCGTGGTTGGTTGATTGCTGCTGCTGATGTTGCGGCGTTGACCTTGGGTAGTGGGGAGGGAGGTCCTAGTAGAGGTCCTGGAGGTGCTAGGAGGTCCTTGGCGCTGGTGCTGGTACAGCACAAAAGTCCGAACACGCTGAGGAGGTCCTTGTTGAGCATTTGAGGGTGACATCTTCCTTTTGTAAGACTCAGAGAGCTCTTTGCGGGATTCTTCAATGAGCAATGCTTTATTCACCATGTGCTAAAAATCAATATAGTCATTGCCAATCACTTGGACCTTCAAGCGGGGATGAAGACCTCGCTTGAAGCGCTTTTGTCGGGCATCATCAGTGGCAACATCCTCCTTGGCATAACGGGACAACTGAGTGAATTTGGCAAGATACTCACTCATGGTCATGTTCCCTTATTTGAGGTCTCGAAACTCATTTTTCTTCATCTCAACTTTCCCATCAGGGACATAGGAGTGGCAAAAAGCTACTGCGAACTCCGCCTATGCGATCCTCTGGGAATCAACATGAGAGGCACAAAAGGGTGTCCCACCATTCTGCGGCTACACCTCCTAATTGGTGCGAAGCAAACAAGGCCTTCTCACGGTCCTCACAACGTGCTATCTCAAGCTTCTTTTCTGTTGACCTCAGCCAAGCCTCTGCATCTAGAGGCTCAGGGGATCTAGAGAAAGTAGTTGGCCGTGTCTTCATGAACTTAGATAGCCTTGATTGGGGGTGCACAAAAGGTGAAGGTGGTGGCACAACTGAGGCTTGGCTGTTTTGACTCATCATAGCAAGCAAGTTAGTGGTGATCTGGCTTTGCTGGCCATCATTTAATTCATATTTTGCATCATTGAGCTCATCATCTGTGTTTGTACTGCCATAAACTGCCCCAAACCTTGTTCTGTCACTGGTGCTGGAGGTGGTGGTGGTTGAGGCAACTGTTCTACTGGCTCATCTTGGCTAGCTGATTGTCGAGTTTGAACCATCTACACAGAATTCCCAGGTTTAAAAGATAAGAATGAAAGCATAATAGATAAGAGGGAAAAGCACAAAGATGAGTTAGAGTAGGGGAGAAAGATTGGATCAACCTATTAGGAGTAATTGGTTAAACCCGTAAAGCAGAAACCAACAGGCTAAAAAGGAGGCAAAGAAACTTGAGCAAGAGGTCCTACTGACCCCACTAAACGGTACCAACAACAGAAAGGACCACTACCACTTAATTACGAAGGAACAACCCTATAGAAGTTACAGGGGTAAGAAGGTCGAGTTAAAGCTTGAAAAACAAAGTTCCAGGGAAGGGAGAAAAGAAGGGACTAGGGTAAGATAAGAAAAGAATTGAACAAGATAAGATCAGGACAGATTAAGATGAGAAAGAACCACTAAGAAAGTTACAAAGTTGGTTTGATTTAGAAAATAACCCTTTGAAACTTGTCTACAACGACCTTTCTATCTAGGGTCATGTTCTACAGCCGACTACAGCTCTGGTACCACCAGTGGCGACCACCTCGGGAGGCTCTAAGAATAACTCATAGGACCTCATAGGGAGGTCCGATAGGACCACCCAGAGGTCTTGGGAGTCCTCCAAGAGCACCCCTAGAGGAGGTCCTCCAGGACCTCCCAGGAGATCTCATAGACCTCCCGGAGGTCTTGGCTCTGTGCACTGAGTTAGTCCCAAGGATCAATCGCTAACTCGCACAAACTTACATAGGTGAAATCACAACCACAAGTCCTGTGATTGGAACAACAAAAGAGGCATAAGTTAATATAAGCAAAGGCTATATGGCCAAGATTGTTTACAGCGGTTGCCAACAAGGGGCTTACAAAAACAACAACAGAGATTACAGCAAAAACACTGAGAACGCGTGGAGCCATCCGACAAACCCATAGGCTGTCGAGTGGAGGACATCCCTAAAAGGCCGGATCGTCGAAGAACTCCCCCTTGAAGAGGTCTGAGCCACCAAGACCTAGATCATCTTCAGTCACTGCTTAAAACAGCAGGGCAAAAGCCATGAATACGTTGAATGTACTCAGCAAGTCACAGGGAACAGCTATGCACTTAAAATATTCATGCAAAGGCTTGACAATGGAGAGCTGCAGGGTTAGTTTGCATAAAGCAACATTTGACCAGAATTAACATATATAGATTGCAAAGCTTGGGAAAAAGAGTAAAACACGAGTACATTTATTTGAAAAGGGGTCGTGAGCACCAACTCACTCCCAAGACCACGTGTGGAATATCCTGGTCTCACCCACGTCAAGGACCACCCCCACGACCACCCTAGAGCACCAACTCCAGGGCGTCCGAGGCACCTACCCTGAGCATCCTCGACCAGCCACGAGCCAGCCATGACCTCTCTAGAGCCGGCCAAGGTCTCTTCGAGATAACAGCCATGGCCTCTCGCGAGAGCATAGGTCCTCAACTTTTATAAAAGTCTACCCCTTGCGCAAAATCACCACGCAAACGTCCATGACCAAGGACCTGGCTATCCGAATAGAGTTTTACACTCTGTAGAGGTGTACAACTTTATCCACAATTCACGACCTCTCTAGCAGGGCGGTTCCCATCGAAACCTTGCTCATTTTCGAAGATGAGCAATCTAGAGAGCGCGTCAAGGCCTTTACAAAGCTAGGAACTGGCTCAGAGCTGCCCGCTAAGGTTTTTGTAATACCCCAAAAGTATTAGAAAGAATTAACGGGAGAGAGTTATTTGAATTTCAACCGTTTTTTCAGGATTTTAAATGGGATTTTAGAATTTCTCTTGAAGGGGATTAAATCTTGGGCTAAAGGCCCATAGTCTTGGCCCATTAGGGGTAGTCAAAACCCCTAGGGTTACTGTAGCATGTGACTGCTACAAGATCGCCGCCCTTCTGATATCACCCCTCCTCCCAAGCAGCCCCATCCTCCATTGGTGCCTCCCTTCCTCTCCGTCGGTGCTCTTTGCTACCGATCAAGTGAAGAAAGGAGAGGAGATCATCTTCGCGGGGCCAAATCTTCACCTTGCTGCGATTCTACAAGGGTAACGTCGCGTGTTCTTCGTTGGTTGTTGCGTAGTAGTTGCGGTTGATGTCGTATGGTAGATTGAATTTCGTCGGTTTAATACATCGCGTTCTGTCCAGTAGTTTGGACGACAGTTTTCATGTTTTTAGAAGTCGAATATAGGGATCCACCCTCCTAGAGATAGTTGGCTTATGTTCTTAGGTTTCAGTGGCCGCCAAGAACGCCCAAATCCGATTAACGGTCTGGGAGTTATGAATTTTTAAGTATCGCTCTCCTGCGGATCTGCCAGCTTTCGGGCAGATTGTAGGAAACTGGATAAAACTGTTAGTTAAACTGGAAATAAGAGGATCTCGTTCTAACAAAAAATGTAGGTAATTTCCATACCTTTTCATAGAGATAAAGAACGCAAGATTTGGACTTTCGTAGCAAAAGTTATGATAGTTGTAGTGATCTGTCCAGAAAACCTAACGTGAATTTGTTGTTATAATAATTAGCTCGATAGGGTTATTAGATGACTGAATCAGGAGGACTCACCAACTAGGTTTACATGGAGATTTTGTTAAGCTTTAATTAGAGTCCAAGAACACCTTATTTGAACCTCTGTACTAAAAGTTATGAATTTTAGAACGTGACTGTCCACAGAGGGGACAGAATAACACTTAGAAGTTGGAGTTGGGTTCGCGCTAAAGGAGCTATTGTGAGTTCGTGTTTACTCTTATAGTTGTTTGGCCTATTACTGTTATCTTAGCGTGCATTATAAATATGTTCAGGTGGAGGTTTGATCCCGGAGGCAGCCCCTTCTGCACGTCCCTCGTACTCTCGCGGTTAAGGCAAGTATAGTGATGGATATGATAGAAAACATTGCATGCCATTGTTTGATAAATACTAGGAGTGTTTGTGTTATCCATGATTGTTATGGTGGTATGTTTGGTATTGTTCATGGTTTCTAGTGATATGAGTTATGTGTTATTCATGGATGTTTGAAAGTTATGAAGTCTATGATACATGCTAGTATTGATATATTAGCCGTGTTTTATTGATAGTATGATATCTTTGGTTAAAGATGAGGAATGCTTATGATACGAGTGATTTATTAATCATGTATGGTATTGATGTTGTTCATGCTTATTGCAAAACGGTAATTGTTCAAATGCACCATGAGAGCATTCATAATACCTGGTCACGTGGTGACCAGGAATGCATATTTGAGGTCCCCGTCATGTAGATGACGGGCTTGAGGTCCCCACATTCGTGGAATGTGGGCATTGAGAAGAGGTCCCCATCATGTAAACGATGAGCTTATGGTCCCCACACTTGTGGAGTGTGGGCTTGAGGTCCCCTATACTTGCGGAGTATTGGGCAATTGGTCCCTGTGCTTGCGAGCACATGCATGGGTACGCAGCGACGGTTGCATACCTCGCATTACTGGTGTAATGCGCAAAAGAGAAAGAGAAAGATAAGGAGCATTTGACAATTTGCATAGTATGAGCATGTGATACTTTTGGTGTGTGATACTTTTGCATTTGACCATTATATATGCTGTTGATGCCATGAATTGTACTTGTTGAGTCGGTGGACTCACTCTTACTTTTATTGTTGTTTTAGGTACCCAATCCAAGAACGACATGCATGGGAGGGAGTAGCTCTATGTTCACACGCACACTACCATGAACCTTCTAAAGTTGATTAAATTTCAAATCATGCCTTAATAAATGAGCAAATTGCTTAATTGATTCAATATGATGATGTTTTCGTGTTGGATTATTTGTAATAACGAAGACTAGCATATTTGGATATTGGTTATTATGCTCTAGTCACTTAGTATGTCATGAATGCCTACTGATTATGCTGAATGTTCGATTGTTTAATTAGGATAAATGTAATTGTTGGAACCCTTGGTAAAGTTAGCTAAAGAGAGAAGGTTCTACCAGAATTTAGTAAAGTGTCTTGGTTTTAATCTGCTTTGTTGTTAGTTTAGTAGCATTCCAGGGTCGTGTTGGACTGGGGTGTTACAGTTTTGCTTCTAACGGGCATCGCACCACGTCAAATTCGTGCCCCCTCTTGCGCCAACGAATCACACGCTCAACCATAACAAAACCAAGCCAGTTCTTTGCTAATTATTTGGCACAGACCACCCCCATAAAGTGATCTTGTGGTTGCACGAAAATACCCGGATCATTGGGTCACAAAGTAAAGTTCATAGGTGCTGCTCAAGCAAGACCATCCACACCCCAAAGTGACTCTAGGGCACCACCCTAGAGCACCCACTACTTACTCCCGACCTTCTTGCCTGAGCATAAAACAATTTTAGGGTTCCCAAGCCAAAGGACCACCAAGTCCTGGCACACAAGTTTTAACAAATGTGGCATCACACCACAATCAATATATCTGTGGCCTCACACCACAGGTGCACAACCATGGTCTCACACAAGAGGTTCCATAATTCATTAGTCAAGATTAATAATGAAGGAAAAACAAGATTCTCCTAAACCCGCGGTTCTAAACTAGGCTAAACAATCTACGATTCCAAGTTGGCAAAACGAAGAGTGCCAACAAAACCTGCCCAACTAAGGTGTCCAAGGAAAAACATGTCAACATGATGAGTACAAATACCAAAGGAGGGATAAAGTCAAGTAGGTAAAGCTATTGCCCAAAACATTTGCTAAAAGATAGCCATGCATGATAGAGTAAAATAACATATATTTGAAAAGCTGGGTTCAAACAATGATTAAAGGTCTGTGACTTGCCTTTGTTAAGAAATGGTGAGGCTTCTGTAGAGGCTACTGGATCGGGGAACTCTTCTTCAAACATGGGACCTATACGTTCGTAGGAACCAAATGAACAAAACAGAACACGGGCAAAAGAACTTAAAAGACTTGAAAGAACTTAAAACAAATCAAACAAAACCAGAAAACAAGAGGTCCTAGCACGAGAGGGGAGGTCCAACTCAAAGGAGGATGAAACCTTAGATCTCAAGCTCGGAGAGAACAAGGAGGAAGTAAGGGAGCTAAGAATGAGGAAAAAGGTGATGGGGGGAGGCTTTCTTGGCTACAAATAGCAGGAGAGGTGGTGGAAAGTTCTCGTGACGCAGAGCACGTGTCAAGAGTAGGTGAAAAACAGTACAAGGATAAGACAAAGCATGTCATCAAAAGGAGAGAACGAGGTACCACAGATGTGACCACATTCAATGTGTCGCAGCAAAATTAAATGCTGAGAGACTTTTTGCTGCAAGGCGTGCAGAAAGGGAAAAAGGGGACATGGCTGGCTCAAACAAAGAGATTGGTTAAAGAAACAGGAGAAAGTCCATCTACGTGGTGGTGCTAGGAGGAGGTCCTGCGAAGGTTCCACAGAAGGCAAAGGAGGTCCTGTTCCACGAGGGTGGTTTTTGCAAAAAGACCAGAGGTCATGACCATAGAGGGTGGTCGTGGCAGAAGAAGGTGGTCTTTGCAAAAAGATCAGAGGTCATGACCACATAGGGTGGTCGTGACAGAAGAGGGTGATCTTTGCAAAAAGACCACGAGGATGTCCTAAGGGCAAGGAGGAGGCCCAAGGGATACAAGGAAAAGCGCACACAGGGTTTGGACTTAGGGGAGGTCTAGGAAAAAGGAAGTTTCAACGAGTAAGATTTAAAAGAGAAAATGATCTAAAGGAGGAGATCCAAAGGAGGTGGTCCAAAGAGATCCTAACAGTCAGGATAGAACCAATGGGAGGTCCTGACGGTCAAGATCTACAAGAGGATGTCCTGACGATCAAGAGGTCCAAGTACAAAGGAGGTTTAGGCCTGAGGAGGTCTAAACCAAGAAGAGGTCCTGTCCTTAGAGGAGGTCTGGACCAGGGTGGTCTAAAAGAGAGAAACTGGGCTAAGGAGCACCCAAAGCAAACAGAGAAAGAAAACTAAAAGCCAAGGAGCACGAGAGAACTCCAGCCGTGACCAAAGAGCTAAAAGGCTTTAGTTCAAGTTAAATCTACAAGATTTCCAAAATCCCAAGTTAAGCTTGAGCAAAGCAATAAATCAAATGGTTCATTTTAGGTTTTGGAAACTGGCAAGAACACTAAGACAAACGGAACATTACAGTTACAAACTACGTACTAATATCATAAAATTGTAGAAGGTTTAAAAGGGAAATGGCAGAATATTCCAGTTCAAATTGTGCTTTCCTCAAAGAACACTTCAAAAACTTTGCCCTCAAAGCTTAGTTAAAGGCTATCTTAAGACCAGCCGTGCAATTGCAGAGTCCACTTTACTAGTTAAATACTTATATTGCAAGCTCCACTGCTAAACGAAGCTCGCATATGCAGGCAAATGCTGCTGCGTACAGTACGTGCAAGATCGGATGAATAATATAATGATGATATATGTACGTACTTCCTTGACCCGGCAGCTAAGGGGTGGCTATTAATTTAGTGCTTGTAGTTTCGGCGCTAAAAAAAAGTAAATAAAGACAAATACAGTGGAACTTACAACGGTGTGTCTGATGTCTGTTGTTGTCCGTACGGGTTCCAGTTGAAGTTAAATCCATATACACAGTGTTCCCTTAGGCGGGCGTTAGGCCGCCTAGGCGCTAGGTGAAGCCCCGCCGCCGCGACACGGTGCCAGTCGGCGCCCTAGATGCTCGGCCCACCTAGCTGGTCCAAGCCGGACCCATGTGACACTAGGCGGGCATGGCGCGGTGGCTCTAGGCGGTCTGGAGCGGCGCTGGGCGTTCTGATGCAGAGCTAGGCACATGGGGGCGAAAAGTAAAGTGAAGGTAATTGTGCCTTGTGGTCACAAACCCTACCCGATTTCATCCCTTCTATGCTCTGCTCCTGTCACGCGCCACCGCCTCTTCTGGTTCCCCGCTGCGCACCGCCTTGGCGCCTCCTCCCCACGGCTCCCCGTCGCGCGGCTCCTCCTCCCGGCTCCCCATCGCCGTTGCGCAGCTCCTCCCCGTAATGGCGGACCCAGGATTTCCAAAATGGGTGTTCGAATTTACAAAAATATTATTTCTCTACTACTTAAAAGAAGAAGTTTACCGTGGTCCGTCCTCCTTCAACGGTGGAGATGCTCTCAATGACACTTTTCACATCCGTTGGATCGACGAGTAAAAGCCTATGTCCGTCGCAAGGCCACAAACCGCCCCACGCGGCCACGCCCACCTCCCTTCCTCTCCTCTCTTCCAACCTCTCCCCACCCACGCCGCTCTCCTCTCCCCCCGAGCCGCTCTCTTCCTCCCCTCGTCCACGACGCCACCGCCCCTACTGCATCCGCGCTAGAGGGGCGCGCCGGCCGGTTAGTCTTCTCCTCTCCACCCTTCTCCTCACCGACAGCTCCCCTTAACTCGGGGAAAGCTAGATCCACGCCGGCCCTCTCGCGCCGCCCGCCCTCACTCTCCTCTCTCACACACACTCCCTCACCCCACATCTACCGCATCTGCGCCACCCCAACCCTCTCTCCGCCGATCCCGCCCCCGCCCCGATCCGATCTAGCGGCCTCTAGGGTTTTTGGTTCCGATCTATTTTTTTGGGGGGGGGGGGTTTGGTGATTTTTTTTTATTGTGGGGGTGGTGATTTTTTTATTGTGGGGGTGGTGCAGGAAGGGGAAGAAGGACTACTCGACGGCAATCCTGGAGAGGAAGAAGTCACCGAACTGGCTGGTGGTCGACGAGGCCACCAATGATGACAACTCCGTCGTTGCTTTGCACCCGGACACCATGGAGAGACTGCAGCTCTTCCGCGGTGACATTGTCCTCCTCAAGGTACGATGCACGCTGATCTGAACCTGTACTTTCTGGAATTTTGAGCCAATTAGCTGGTGTTGTTGTTGAGATTGGCGATTCGATCTGCTACGGCTGCTGTGAATTGGAATTTGTTGATCTGCGACACCGTACCTGCTTGCTGAAGTGTAGGATAATATGGAATCTATTGATTTTGTTGGAAATTTTGCCTTTTGTTTCCTTATCAGCAAAGGAGCAAATGTAGCAAAACATCGTAAATTCAGGCTATAGTAGTTGTGCTTAATGACACAATGAACTTATTTGGATGACTGGGGCTGTAGGTACACCAAGGAGGCACTCGGTCTGAGTTTTAAGCTTCTCGAGATGAATCCAGAGGTCTACACCGCGTGGAACTACCGGAAACTTGCATTTCAGCACAACCTTGGGGAGCTTTCTGACCCGGAGGCCATCAAGTCTGCTGTTGATGGTGTGCTCAGAGTAGTGAGTTCTGATTAATCAATTAGATCATGGATCAGATTGTCCTATGCACTTCACTAGCACTTTCTCAAGAAAGCAAATTGCTCATCTTTGTGAAAAGAACTCAATCACCGAGAAAGGAATAGCAATTAGAGTTAGATCATGCAAATAATAAAGAGCTCTTGTGTCTGATGCTTTAGTTGTTTCGAGTGCCCATGTAGTCGATTGCTAATGCTTGATGACCTCAAATGTGGAATTTTGAAGGGGGAGATTGCTTTGAGGCAGAATCCAAAGTCCTACGGAGCTTGGTATCACCAGAAGTGGTTGTTAAATCAAAAGCTTGCCCCGGTGGATTTCAAGCGTGAATTTGGCCTCTTGGATAAACTATTAAAGGTGGATGCGAGGAATTTCCATGGATGGAATTACCACAGGTAAATTTGTTTTTTGGAATATTTTCAATGGGAATTTGTCTCAAACAATTCATGCTTTATGCTTGAAGATTTGGTAACATACTAATTTTTTTTATGATTTTTTTTACTAATGTGGCATGCTCCATAATTCTAGGTTGTTGTTGTTACTGTTGCATTTCCTACTATGCCACTACTACTTGCTAGAGCTAGGATATGTATCTCAGCTTCCCACTCCAGGGAGGATCTTAATAAAAATTGTTAGCCGTTCAGTAATATTTTCAATGAGAAATTGTCTCAAACAATTAATGCTTTATGTTTGAATTTGGTAACATACTGAATTTTTTTACTAAAGTGGCATGCTCCATAATTCTAGGTGGTTGTTGTTACTATTGCATCTCCTGCTTCGTCACTACTACTTGCCAGATCTAGGATATGTATCTCAGCTTCCCACTCCAAGGAGGATCTTATTAAAGGATTGGAGGTATAGTCCACACACTCGTCAATGTTACTGCCTAGGTGGCTTGGTGTGACAAGTTTGCTTTAGTTGCAAACCACATGGAGTATAATTGATATGAATCCATGGAACCATATGATTGCATTTATGGATAGTGCCACGTACACATCCCTGATCATGCATTAAACCACATGGAGTGACATGTTTTGTGCATATGAGTGGTCCAACTTAAGTAAGTTTGACCACTTAAATTCTGAAATGTCTTTTAACAGAGGCCGCGGCCGCGGAGGTACTGCTGCGTGGTTGCATTCTTTGCCCGATCGCCTCTTGTTGAATATGATGTTTTGGAGCACTCGAGAACAATAACATCAGTAGTTATAATTCAAAGATTAAAGGTTATTCTTGTTGGCTTGTAATGCACAGATGATGCAATCATGAGATGCCGTTTATTTTGTAGGGAGACAACTGACACCTACACAATTGCCGCATCTCCGAGCTTTGGTTACCTGGGTCCTTCCACAAGCAAAAACTCATTTTTTTCACAGTAATCAATGTAGTGGCCTGGGCTCTGACCTGAAGTTGCCTCTTTTGTCGGAGAAGTTACAAGGAAAGCGAGGATCTGTCAGAACTTGCAAAAATCTATTGGTTCAGTAACAGATGAGAAACCCGCACTTCATTCGCATTATACTGAAGTCCCCATCAGTCAAGGATGCAGCGTAACACAAACAGTCTTCAACAGTACTCGACTATCATTGGAATATAAGGATTCTCAACTCTCAATACTTGTTTAGGATTGTACATGTTTGGTATTTTTCTTTGCTGTTGGTAGGGGTTAATGTGCTCACCGGATTTGGCCTTCTCTCTGCTCCGTTTACAATTAACGAAGCTGGATGGGCTGCCCTTGTGGTCTTAGATTTTTTCGCTATTATTTGCTATTATACTGGAGTTCTTCCGAAATATTGTTTTGAGAACAAAGATGGTGTTTCAACCTAATCCAAACATTGGAGAGGTGCCTTTGGAAGAATTGGTCGCCTTCTCCTTTCTGTAAGTTCAGGTTTCTTTAGCGTAGCATGAATCGAAAGACATTTCAAGGATATGATTTACATCTGTGGTAATGTCTGAGCACCAACTGAAGTTATACATCATAATATGTAGAAACAACCTATTGATGTTTGTAAGGCTGCGCAGCTGATACTGTGCATATGTTTTCATAAATGGTCTATGCAGTTCTTATATCACTATTATTCCTTCTGTTTCGTAGATGAAATAAAATTGTTTGCGGAAGTATGTCAATTGAACAACGCTGACGCATGTAGTGTGCACAGTTTTTCTTTGTACAGACTTGCTGTTAGATTGATGATCCCATCCTTGCTGAATCTCTATCATATCTGAAGTATTCACAAACTGGTAGAAACACCACTGCCAATTCAAGCTTAAATGGTCACCATTTGGCATGGTTGAAATTACATGTCCATAGTCATTTTGGAGGAAATATTCCATTCAAGTAAAAAGGTCACCATTGAGCATTGCAGCTTGGATGGAATTATACGTCCACAGTAATTTTCTCCCTCTTGATTGGACTCAATCAAGTGAACCTATATATGTGACATTTCTTTTCTTTTTGGGAAGGATGTAATATGAGGTTTTAATTGGTTCAGAAATTTTAATCTGTACTCTTTATTTTGGTTTCAGTTATCTGGGCTGCATGATCTGCAACAGTACAAATTGTGGAGTTTGCTTGGAGCTGACCTCTAGCTTTTTAGTTTTTAGCATATTACTCACGAGAACAAGTTTGAGTAGGATAACAAGCTGGTGAAGTTTCTCTTGGAATTTTTAGATTTTAATCATGGTTGTGTTTTGGTTTTCCTGTGAAAACTGTATTGCCATGTCTGTGATGTTGGTGTGAATGAGTGCAAGGCAAAGGGATCTAAAGTTGCACAAGTTGTAAAAGTTTGTATACTCGGTTGCAATTAGCTGGATGTACAAAACTTGTTGTAATGGAATGTATAAAGTTTTCTAGCATGAACCAGCTCCATGGATTTGTTCTATTGAATAGATAATTTTGTTGTATTGAATGGATAATTTTGTTGTAGTTGAATGGGTCAGTTATTATTTTTAGAACAAGGACTAGGTTAATGTGATGTTCAATATATGTGTACAAATTATTGAATAGGTGTTCTTGTCTCGGTTACCTCTTTGCCCCTTCGACGACGATATGTTCCAGTTTGTCGAAATTATCCCCCGATGGTCTCATCATCCTATTCATTTTCTTCGTTTTTTTACTTAGCAGAGGCAATCAGCTAAAAAACATACAAGCAACATCAATGAGGCGCATGCTGCCCCAAGCAATATGTATGTATTTTAATTATATCATGATTCATGCTGACCGAAAGAATCAATACATCTCCATGTTTTTTTTGTGACTAATTGCATGTTTTCGTCATCTGAATATGTTTGACGTACTAAATCCATTTTGTATGGTTGTTTAGTCAAACCTGCAGTAAGAAAACCTTATTTGCTTTGCTGCAAGACATGGAATTTTTAACCTATGAATGGCAACAAGGAGATTGGTGAACTGCAACAATATATTCTTTGCAAAAAGTGATTTTTCGTTGCAACGCACGGGCACATGACTAGTAATATAAAACATAAAAGTGCACAGTAGCAAAAACCAAAATACAAATTATTTGTACTAATAACAACATCTTAAATAATTTAGTGAAATTACAAAATAATCGAGAAAAGACAAGATTTACCAATCACAATTCAAACTAACACCAACAAAATTATTGATTTGGGTATTTGAGTTTGCTCTTTGCTGATTTGGGAAATGAGGATCTGGTAATTCGGATTGAACTCACCTCTGCGCTATTGGGAATTTGGGTACCCTGGTCGTGCGCTGGTGCGCTGCCTTCTTATCAAGAGTAACCTTGCTCCCCTGACCTCTGCCCTGCCGCCGTGTTTCGCTTCGTCATGGCCACACCACCGCATCAAGAGAGAGGGAGAGATATGAGAGCCGGCTATTGTCTGCTGAATGATAGGATTAGAGAGAGATGAGAGAGAATGACCTTATTGTGGCTGGACCGAATGGTCCAATACCCAAAGGGCAAAGGCCGAATGGTGTGTGACCATGGGCTAGCCATCGCATGTGCCAGTTTGTGGTGTGGGGCGCCGAAGGGAGATATGGTTTGATGGATTGAGAGAGAGTTGTGATTTGGTTGACCCAATTAAGAGTATATTTTATTATATTTATAATACACATACTATTCAGTGAATTTTTTTCCAAAAAATAATAGGTGTTCAGCTAAACACCTATGAACCTAATAGCGTCTGCCCTACCTCCCCGGCTCCCCGTTGTTGTACGCCTCCAACCCTCCCCGTCGCTGTGCCTCGTCCAGTCGCCCCCAGATCAGCCGCCTCCTCTGCTCTAGCTCTGCCTCCCTAAGGCCCTCTCTGCTTAACCTCTGCTCACCTCCCTCTGGACCTCTGTGTTCTGCTCGCCTCGTCTCTGCGTTGCTCTTGTGCGCAATGCAATTTAGTAGTAGTGTAGTGTTAGTAGCCCAGCACGATTTAGCAGTACTAGTATTAACCCAGTGCGATTTAGTAGTAGTAGTTGCAGCGCGATTTAGTAGTTGTAGCAGTGGCAGTGTGATTTAGTAGTAGTAGTGGTGGCAATGTGATTAATGTTTACTGTTTAGTAGTCATTAGTCAATTACTCAATTGGGAAATTAGCATGTAGCAATTATGATTGTAAGTTTATAATAATTGTTTATCAATGTTTACGAAATGTAGGATGTAACATCTCTTCTTATATAATTACAAATATACATACATACATGTAACATTTACATAAGCTTGGAATGATACTTGCTATTTTGTATTCATCCCGCTTACTTGGACTGATGCTAGAGACGACGATGGTTGTAATTCTGTTCGGCCGCCTAGCCACCACCCGCTTAGCGTCTAGTGCCTAGATGAACACTGCCTACACATATGCATGCGTGTTTAATGAAAAAGTACGTGTCCACACTCCATTAAACTTTCGGTGTCTTCGATAATTTTCAAGCATGCGTAGGGTACGCGCATGTGTGTATTGTGTTGAGCGCCTTGTACTCTGAAAAAAAAACGAGGTAATCGCATGCACGGAGAACAAGCATAGCTGCGCATGCAACCTTACGTGGCCCTTTGATCAGCAACCTTTTATCGACTGAATCACACGTGCGCATGACTCGTCAACAAATGGTATTGCTTTCACCCACGTGCGCCTACACACGCCGGGAGCACGTTGCCACCGTCCGATACGGATATATCCAACCGCAGCCAATCAAGCGCGCCCTCCGCGGTGAAACCGCCATCCCGCGAGAGAAACGCGCGCGCGGGCGTGTGAACACATACACGGGAACGGCCGCCTGCACTGCGCTCCAAACCATCGCACCCCAACGCGCGCGCCCCTTCGCCAAACCGCCGCCCCTTCGCGGAGTATTTATACCCGCTCGCCGTCCCCATCCAAAGCCAGGCGTTCTCGGCGCGTCATCCCACCAGCACCGGTTACTATTCCACGATTCCCCGGGATCACACACAACAGCAACCCAGTAACTATCCCAGGACGCTCCGGCGTCTCACACAGCAGCAACACCCGGTTACTATTCTACGACGCCGTGTTACCATAGCCATGGACCCCAATAACCCGCAGTACACCGCTCCGGAGGGCACACCTGTGGTCCCAACGCCCGAGGCCACGAACTTGCAAGCCACTGTACCCCCGTCACCGCCACCGCCGGCGCCGGCGCCGGCGCCGGCACCGGCACCACCGGTGCTGTACGGACAGCCTGCAGATTCCTCCACGGAGAGTGAGCCAACCGAAGAAGACACTAATGCATTCCTCCAGAGTTTGGCCGACATCAACGGCGAGCCCGTGTTCGAGCCGTACGAAGCCGGAGACATGGACTGCTCGGACTGCACAGTACTCAGGGAGGTCCTCCATCAGAGTGGTACGTACGTCGTACGTCAGTATGTGTATATAGCATCTATGTGAAGTTGCAGACATATATATGAATGCATATTTTGTTTGTGATCAAGACTGATCACAATGCATGCTGCTCCTTAACAAACTTAGTGCGCGTGAACTGACGAATTCATGCAGATAGCCGTCAAGTGTACTTCAGGATTCATGGCGGCGATGCGCCTTCAACCTTTGGCCACGCTACGTTTGAGATAAGACACGCTGGGATCGCTGGATTGGCGCCAACATTCCTTTTCTTCTACGTGGCGTAAGTGACTGGACTCAGTCAATTGTCACTACATCAGAATATAGTCGTGTGTACGCAACATTTCCATGCACGTTGCAGCCTTTTCCAGCGAACGCACGAGTGGGTAGGGCACTTCATCGCCAGGGTCGTCGACATGCTGCGAGGTGATGCCACCGGGCAGGTGTACGACTCCTACTCGACCTTTTGCTCCGCGGTGTGTAGCAACACCGTGCCATCGCCTCTGACTAACGACCCGTACATGACGGCGATGCTTGGTAACCTTAGCAGTCTCCCCCAAATGTTTGCATCCTCAGCAGCGTACGGTAAGTAACGACTAAATTAGTTGTGAATTCATCGAGTATTTCGTGCATAATACTTTGAGGTCTAGTTAACAGTGCAAACATCATCAATTGTTTATACTATATGTTTGCAGAAACTACCGCTGCCGTTGCCGTACCACCGGCAGCACCGCCACCGCCTGCTGGATCAAACATCAGTTCCGCCGGCAACCTAGCGGTATCTCCTCCAGCGCCAGCGACGACCCATGCGTCCACTCACGCGTCAAGCTCCTCTTCCCCGGCCGATAGCCGTCTCCCGCGTAGAAAGGTGGCAGAGCAACGAGACCGAATGAAGAATATAAGCATAATGGAGATAGCTCCTTACCTTCACATGTCGAAAGAAGCCGCCGCCAAAAAGCTCGACATCTCGTCCAGTTCTCTGACGCGCCTCTGCCGCATGAACAAACTCGCCCGCTGGCCCGGTCGGCGGGTGCGTCAAAACTCCGTAGACATGTTATTTCCGGTGTGATCGGTAAGATATATACATGTTCCTGACTTATTATCGCTGCAGATTGAAGCTCTGAACAATAAGATACAACTACTTGAGGAGGACGCAGCGAAGGGACACGGTCCACACGGATTGCTGACGATAAAGGACGAGATAGAGAAATTGCAAGCTGAAAGAGCGGAAATTTATGCCCAACTCCAGGAAATCATCGAGAAAGCCACCGATGAACATCCCACCGGCCACAACGCCGAAGATCCTCCCTCTCCGGGTGGTGGCAATGCAGGTGCTCTTCCGGTCGGTGTGAACTAGGCGGTGTGTGTCCATGTTGCTTCGCAGCTATGTACGAGCCGAACAAAATAAAGTGTGAAATATTACTATATATTCCATTCATTGCTGTATTGCGTACTACTTTATTCATTACGATCTAGCTAAATTGCGCGCACAATCTTTTTTTGCTTGACATTATATTTTTCGGATCATAGTAGTATTCCCTCGTTTCCATGGTTGTCTCAGTGCGTCACGCCCGCACGCACTCTGATATTGGCCAATATTCGAAGCTGTTGTCAACCTCTTGTGCTCAGATGCTCAATGCGTTCGTTGTTGTCTGAAGTACGCTGAACCAAAAAATAAAAATCTTAACTCAATTCCCATGGCATAATAATTCTAATCCTGTCACTGAAAATAAACTAAAAGCGTGCAGGCACGTCTTCAAACCAAACGTCGATCTTTGGCATCTGCACAGCCGAACACGATCTAAACATCCTGCGTCCTTCTCAGACTCGGTTGACAAATCGTTGTGGCGTCGCCTATCTGAACCAAGAAACAAATTAATTACTTAATACAATGTTTTTTTATAATCAGATTACTTGATACAATGTTCAACCCTGGCACAAAGATTTGCCACCACATTTATGCCCAAAAACTCCTTGGAACTCTTTGACTTGAACGTTGTGCGATGACTCGCCGTGCCGTTCCCCAAACTACAAGCGTTAGGTAGTATAAAATGCTTGCTAGAATTAGTAATATACTCTTTAAGAAATAAGGTAACCTGATCATGCATCCTCTTAGCTCGAGCTCTAGTGATAGGTCCCGAAGGCAAGTCTATTATAATATTGTCACCATATGCTTGTGTAAGAGGGGAAGAAGATGGAGTGATAGGGATGTCCTCATCATCCTCCCCCTCTTGAAAAAACGTCGTCCTTGACGCAGGATCATCACCACCAAAGAACAGAGACAAATCGGCGACATTAAATGTAGAGCTCACGCCATAGTCATCCCCCGGTAGCTCAATCTTGTAAGTATTGTCATTTATCTTTGCAAACACCTTAAAAGGTCCATCTCCTCTTGGCATCAACTTGGATATGCGCCTATTTAAAAAGCGATCCTTACGGTAGTGTACCCACACTAAATCGCCCGGTTGAAATAGCATATTCTTTCGTTTCTTGTTCGCCTTTTCAGCATAGTGCTTTGCTTTGCGCTTAATTTCTTCTTTCACCTTGATGTGTAATTTCTTCACATATTCAGCTCGCTTTGACGCCTCCATATTTGTTCATGTGGCGTAATTTGTGAGGACCCCAATTTATTTGGCTTGTAATGCTTAACCAACCGCTTGATCCTACCATCACAAATCAAATAAACTGAGCCTCGACATATGTATACTTCCCAGAAAGCAGTATACACACCTCACCACAAAATTATGCATTAACTCCATTCCAATCATAGAGTCCAAACATCACACTAAGCAGAAAGTAACAGCAGAAAAGTTATTACAGACAAAAGCCGACCGGCCAAAAGATACACAAATACACAAGACAGACAGCGGAAGCAAAAGTGTCATAAGATGGCTATAAACAAAGCCAATCAGTGTGCCTTCAACCCACAAGGCATCTGACCGGACCACCAAGCCTAGTCGTCGTACACGAAGCGGCAGCAGAACTCACAGAAGTGAGGCCCATGGGGCTCACCTTCTTCCTCTGCAACAAAAACATTAAGCAAAGCCAATGAGTACAAAGATTGTCTTTGTACTCGCAAGACTGACGTGTGAACTAGCGGACCTGTTCATATGCTACATGCAGGCTTATCTGGTGGAGGTCATATGTTTCATTTGTACAAAGCCAATTTTATTTGCAAGAATGTAATACAGTTGGAAGGCAAGTTTGCAATTCATTTTTAATGTTGAAATAACAGAAAAGGTAATAAGAACAAAAGGGAAAGATAAACAACCTAGAAGTGACTATCCCAATAGTCACCACAACCATAGCACGATTCCCAGATTCGTACCACCCATCAAGTTTTAATTTAAAAGGTTGTAGTCTAACTCTTGGAAGACCTTGCCAAGCGTGTCCATAACCTAGGACGAGGCTATTCGAATAGTTTTAAACCTACAGGGGTGTACCACTGTACCCACACTTCAGACCGCCTTTAAGCCAAAGCACACTTCCGAAGGTATGCCGGCACAGCTAAGTCCTACGAGACTTTTTCCAATATTGTGTATTAACTACGAGCCGCTCGTATGGATAAAAATCCATACGCTTACATGGTAAAGCCGAAAAGACAACTACCTTTGCGGGGTAAAGCTTTTCGGACAACTACCATGCTCCCAACACCATCCCTCCTGCGACCCCCTGCGACCCGGAGCCAATACACGCCAAAGTACTAGGTCAAGAGAGGTCCCATATACTCTAGTGTGGTTAGCACGCTAAAATGCTTGGTTTAGTGTAACAAGATGTTCGGTCCTTGTTGACTCGGGCACCTTTCCAGTCACACCCAACAGATCACACCAAAACTTACCATTGTGCCCAAGTCTAAATCATTTTTGTTTTCAGTTTTAGCTTTGCAATTAACCATAGCAAGAATGCTGAAACATAAAGTTATAGTAAAATTTGTGTGATCAAGGTTACCGACTAAGTCGATAATCGCCCATTTCTACCGATACTAAGCATGTCTACGCAACTAAACTCGTAAACTACTAAGTGACGATAGTTCATCCAGCGAACCCTAATCACAGCAAATAACCTAGGCTTAGGTAGTAGAGGATAAACATTTACCTACAGATTATGCATCTAAAGGATTAACTAACCAATTTAACACAAATTAAGCGATGCATACCTACAGTTGAAACAAAATATTAGACTTTAAAATACTGGGATTAACATGATCAAACTGCTTGCCTGGCTGCTGCTGCTCAGAAGTATCAACCTGTTGCAGAGGTTCACTCTCGATAATACCAGACCCGTCGTAATCTATCGATCGAGCAAAAGCAACAAATAAGAACCAATAACACCAACAAAACTCAAAATTTCCAAAAACAACCACAAAACTAAAACACAGAAGCTAGATCATTACAGTAGGAACAACAAATTAGCTACTAAGGAGAAGAATTAAATTAGACATGTTTTCATGCGATTGATCTACCCAACTTACTTACTTACCAAGCTAACCACAAAATTAAACCTCTTATGTGCTTTAATCTTTCGACAGACTTTGATGGTGATTGTGTGCACATCTATTAATTAAGTATCAAATTAACACATCTATACCACTAGTTACTCTAAACAACCATTATTAGCGATAAGATCACTTAAACCTACAAGAAACTATTGAAACACTAACTAGTTAATTAGCCAACTATTAGGTGCTAACAATTTTCTAACTAAGGTTGGGCTTTAATAAAATTCAGCTACTAACCCACCTAAGCATCACACCAACATATAGGAAGGTTAACAATTACAGCATGCTACCACTACAAGGCCTTACTACACTGTAAAGCAAGAATCGCAAGTACAGAGACAAAACAACTAGTTCCAATAACAACTTCTTTAGATCACTCATGCCACACAAAGGGTTTTGAAATCTAGAATCACTAACTAACATAATTCCTTACCAAACACTATTTCCTAAGGAATTCATCAAGTCTAACAAGACCTAATTAGCATAAGCATGATACCAATTTTCAGTTTACTGACAACAGGAAAACGACAACAGAGAAACATACAGAGAACTAGAACTAAAATACTTTCAAACCTCCAATACCAATTTTGATCATGCATGAGAGTGAACTAAAGAACATTCCTAATCATCATTAGAAACTAAAGAACTGGTTTTGAAGGAGTGGGCCCCACTGTCAGACAGACAGAGAGGAGCACACCAAGAAAAGAGAGGCTCGGGCGCTCGGACTGGATTAAATCACCGGCGAAGGAGTGGCGGCGCGGTCGTGACGACGGCCAAAATGGGTTGCTCGAGGATCACTGAAGCTGAAGGTGGTCACGCGGCAGCCGGAGATGCACTGTGGCGGCGCGGTGACGGGCGCGCGCGGCCGTGGAGGTGACAAGGCGCATCGCGCGAGAAGAAGAAGGTGAAAACTAGCGCGCATGAGCATCAGTGGGTTACCAGGAGCTCACCGGGATGACGCGGAGCTAAGGTGGCTGCCGGAGATGGCCCGGCGACGAGAACCTGCGGCGGCGATCAAGGGGTCACCGAGGAGGGAGCAACCTGAGCAAAGACAGGAGGAGATAAAGATTTAGATAGCTCGGGTAAGTGCACGAGATGGTGCTGACGCAGGCAATTGACCAAGGAACCAACTCACCGGCGATGAGGACGAAGACTCGAATTTTCGGCCGAATAAGAGGGAAACCTAAATTCCACGGTCCCTGCGAGTGAATCTCAAAATTAGTTGAGGGGAATTCAAGATAGGGATCTGGAACACGATATGACGCGCAAAGGTGAGGATGATCTTCACTGGTCACGGCGATGACATGGCGGTGGCGCCACGGCCGTGAACCAGAGTTGGCGTACTGCCTTGGTTTAAGCTCAGAGCGAACAAGGAAGGTAGTGAATGGCTTTGTGAGGTCGAAGAGAGGAAGAGGAATCTTTGGGTACCCTTAAATAGGAAAAAGGACGGAGAAACCCGAGAGGAGGAGCCCTCAACGCCGATGCGCTCAGGAGCAGAGGCGGCGAGTTGGTGAGGTAGATGACGGGCGATTAATGCCTTACCAGGGTATGGGCCAACAGAGGATGATGCGGCCGAGGTGAAGCGCGCGAGGAAACCGAGAATGGACGGCGAGGCGAGGTGGCGCGCATGCACGCTGCCGCCGGCACTCAACTCTCAAGCGAGAGGTAGGTGACGACCTGACAATTGGGGCCCGCCCGTCAGCGACAGCAGCAAAGCGGCGCGAGCCAGAGTCAAGTGCGGCGTGAACAGTTGGTCTGACTCGATCAAGAGAATACTGACCGTTGGATCTAAAACGGACGGTCGAGATCAGTGTATGCATTCGGACAGGTCGACGAGACAAACAATGTGGACCGTTCGATCTGCATCGGACGGTTGGCAACGATCGGGCGCGCGCGGTGCAGCTAGGCGGTGCGACCGAGTCAAGTGGCGCGGTCGGACTCGAGCTCGAGTTGGGTTCGAGCCCGATAAACAGTGATTTCATATTTGATTTCAAAAGACTGAGCAGGTTTGGGGAATTTTTAGAGATAGCTCCCGAGCTCCAAAAATTCTGAAATTTTTATGGGAGCTTACAGGGATAGAGGACAACCTTGTGAAATTTTTCCAGGAATTTTCATGTACTAGTTTTCCCCTAAAAAAATTCACAAGCTGCTGAGCTAGGGTTTGACCAGAATTCCAAACTGGTTTGACTTGGCCATTTGAAATAGCAACCAAAATCTAAAAATTATGAAATTTTTCAGAGAGTTAGCTAGGATTATCAAGATGATAGGAAAAATATTTGCAGAGGATGATCACAAGTTTTAAGGGTAAGAATTTGTTGGCAACAACTTCCATTCACAAGAACAAATTCTAGAAAATGGAAATTGTTTAGGGAAAATTTGGAAAACTTCCAAATGATTTCATGAGGCATCAAAAGTTTTTATTTCTCCTCATAATTTTACATTTGAAATACAAACCCTAACTTAGGGTTGTTACAACTCTCCCCCCCTTACAGGAATCTCGCCCCGAGATTCTGATCACTTGGAAAAGAAGGACGGGTAGTCTGCACGGAGACGATCTTCCCGCTCCCAAGTGGCTTCATCCTCGGAGTGATTCTACCATTGAACTTTAAGAAACTTGATCACACGGTTCCTTGTCCTTCGTTCAGCTTCTTCGAGGATGCGAACGGGGCGCTCACGATAAGACAGATCTTCCTGCACATCGATATTTTCCAATGGTGTTTCCTCAATTGGAACACGGAGGCACTTCTTCAATTGCGATACATGGAAAACATCGTGCACTCCTTCGAGTGTAGCTGGCAATTCTAACTTGTATGCAACAGCTCCCACTCTCTTGATGATGCGATACGGCCCGACATATCGAGGAGCCAGTTTCCCTTGACACCGAAACGACGATGTCCCTTCAAAGGTGAGACTTTGAGATACACCAAGTCATTGGGTTGGGAACTCAACTCACGGCGACGCCGATCTGCATAGCTCTTCTGCCTGGACTGAGCTACGCGCAAGTGCTCACGGATCAACTGCACTTGACTTTCAGCCTCATTAATTGAGTCTGGGCGAAAGAACTGTCTCTCCCCTGTTTCTGACCAGTTCAATGGGGTTCTGCAACTTCTCCCATACAAGGCCTCAAATGGTGCCATACCGAGACTAGCCTGGAAGCTGTTGTTGTAGGAGAACTTGTGAGGACCCGGAATATTTAACTAGTAACACTTAACCTCCAATTGGTTCTAGCATTACTAATTAAACATTCTAAGCCTCGATGGGCATATGCTTCCCAGAATTGCAGCATATGCACATCACCACAAAATTACACATCATTTCCATACACATACAACACTAAGTTCAACCACGACATACATAAAGTAAAGCAATTACAACGAGAGCCGACCGGCCAAATAGAACAATATACAAGAATGACAGCGGAAGCAAAAGTGCCATAAGATGGCTAGAACAAAAGTCGACCGGTTAGCCACACACACCCACAAGGCAACCGGCCAGGGCCGCTAAGCTAGTCGCCCAAGCTACCACAACACAGCTCACAAAAGTGAGGCCCTCGAGCTCAACTTCTTCCTCCGCAATGAACAATTAAGCAAAGCATCTGAGTACAAAGATTGTCTTTGTACCCGCAAGACTGACGTGTGGAATAGCAGACCTATCCATAATCTACATGCAAGCTTATTTAGGTGGAGGTTATATGTCTCATTTTGCACAAAGCCAACTTTATTTGCAATAATGTAATACATTTAAAAGCAAGTTTGCAAATCTGTTTTAAATGTTGAAATAACAGTAATAAAGATACATACAAGTAACCACCTGGAAGTGACTATCCCAATAGTCACCACAACATAGCACGAATCCCTGATTCGTACCACCCATCAAGTTTTAATTTAAAAAGTTGTAGTCTAACTCTTGAAAGACCTTGCCAAGCGTGTCCATAACCTAGGACGAGGCTATTCGAATAGTTTTAACCCTGCAGGGGTGTACCAATGTACCCACACTTCAGATCGCCTTTAAGCCACAAAGCACACTTAGAAGGTATCTTTGCACGGCTAAGTCCTACGAGACTTTTTCCAATGTTGTGTATTAACCACGAGCCGCTCGTATGGGTAGAAACACCATACGCTTACGTTGCAAGCCGAAAGACAACAAATCCCATCACGGGTGAAGTCTTTCGGACACTACAATGCTCCCAACACCATCCCTCCTGCGACCTCCTGCGACCCGAGGGCAATACACGCCAAAGTACTAAGTCAAGAGAGGTCCCATACCCTCTAATGTGGTTAGCACGCTAAAATACTTGGTTTAGTGTAACAAGATGTTCGGTCCTTGTTGACTCGTGCACCATTCGGTCACACCGAAAATCACACCAACATACCATTGTGCCCAAGTCTAAATCATTTTGTTTTCAGTTTTTAGTTTTCATAAATAGACATGGCACAAGGTGGAAATCATAATCATAATAAGTTTTAAGTGATCAAGGTTATCGACAAGTCGATAACCGCCCATTTCTACCGAAACTAAGCATGGCTAAGCAATTGATTCGCAACTACTAAGTGACAAGAGCCCATCCACGAACTCTAAATCACAGCAAGTAACCTAGGCTCATGGTAGTAGAGGATAATCATTTGCTAAGGAAATGCATCTACTAGGCCAACTATTAAAACAAAGTAGCAATGCATACATAGGATTTGTAATCAACATAAATACTTAAAGTACTGGGGTTAACATGATCAAACTGCTTGCCTTCTTGCTGTTGCTCAAGCTGTTGTGGAGGGTCGCTCTCAGGATTACCGCAAATGTCGAATCCTAAGCGAAAAGGCAAAAAGAACCAAGAACAACCAATAAGACTAGCAACACTTAAACAAAAGAGCAAGCAAAAATTATCCAAATGCGACGAAACTTATTCACAAGGTGAACTACGAATATACCAAGACATAGAAACTGGAAAAACCTAATTTGGATTTGTGGTGCAAAAGATATTACCTAAAAACCCATTTTCTGCCATAATTAGCACTGTAGCAAAAACATTTTCTCGAAAGATTTTGAAGCTGAAATTTTTATGGTAGCTACCTACTGGTATAGAGGTAACCCATATAAAATTTCAGGTCATTTGGAGTTGAGATGATTTAGTTATGATTTTTCTAAGGTGCAAAACTAACATAATGCACTTTCCAGGAATATAAACATGTGCAAAACCTATTTCACATTATAGTATGATAACAGAGGGATTTCCTAACATCAAATTTCTATTTTTAGGATTCACAGGGAATTACTGGTGTCTATCACATCATTAAATGAATTTTTAAGTGCTACTAATAAGGTTAAATCTACTAACATATTTTTTCAGTCTGATTTAGGCCTACCACCATTTTCAGATTAAAGTTTGGTTAACAACAAATTTATCAAAGTTAAAATCATACAATTATCGATATCTGAGAAAAGATATGCATTTTCCAAGTTTTAATACAATTACGGAATATATAAAAATAGCGAAAACAAGCTATAAAAGATTACAATTTTCTACTACGAAGCATAGCTAAAAGCATTTTTATATTAAACTTTAGTGATTTACAAATTTATTACAGTTGGTTTCATGTAAAAAGGATTTATCTTGAATTAGTTATGAATTTCTAAAGTTTTGATACAATTTTCAGTTGATAAATAAATACTTACAGAAACAAAAACCAACCCAACCGGAGATAAATGACGTGGACGCTCGTGGGCCGTTGATGCACAATCCAACGAGCCACACGCACGGAGAACAGCGCACGCGCGCGATTCATAACAGAAACCCACCGTTGGATCAAGATCCAACGGCTAACAAGGAAGGATGCAACCGGACGGTGCGGTTGCCATGGCCGCTCACAGCCGTAGATCTCAAGATGAACGGCACGGAGAGCACTTCCCGTCGGAAGGTCCGATTGCACGCACGATCAGGGCTGCAGATCTAGCGATGGACGGCCTAGGATGATGAGGGGAACCGGATGGTCCGAATGCATACAAGATCTGGGCCGCAGATCGCAAAATGGACGGCGGTCCAAGATCGAAATGCAACCAGGAGTGCCGACACGTGGGGCCGCATGTCAGTGACCGAGAGTCACACATGCGAGGTTTAACACACGTGCATAGTGCGCGTGGTCCCACCTGTCAGTGACTTAAAGGAGGTTTTTAGGACAGCTAATTAATTACTAATGACCAATGATTAGTGATGATTAGCAATTAATGTGTCCTAAAGATTTTGAACAGAGGCGATTTAGGGACAGAGGGCCCACACGTCAGTGAGACATTAGGCCAGATTAAGACACCATTAATACTTCTAATGATTGGGTATTAACTGTGTCCTAATTATATGACGACAACGGGAGCTACGGCCGGCAAAGTCCCGAGTGGCTACCACGGCTTGTCGCCGGCGACTCCGGTCGCGGCGGCGCCCACAAACTATCAAAATGGGTTCGCAATAGTGTTGCGGACCCAATGGTGGTGACCTCGCCGGCGGTGGAGGTCTGGAACGCCGGCGAGCCGGAAAAACAAGAAAGAAGCCGACACGGCAAAACACGAAAATAGCAAGATGCTCTGCTGCGGTCCAAGGAAGCGAGTGCCATGACTTCTAGGGACTACATAGAAGCTACCTTAACCGAGAGGAGCTTCAAAGATGGCCGGGGAAGACTTGAACACGATGAAGTCCACGGGCGAAGAAGATGAAGTGGAAGATGAGGTTCTGAGCAAAATGAGTGGAACCAAATCATCACCACAGCTTCATTATAGCTCAAAGAGGCTCCAAAAGCAAATAATTGCAAAACGAACCACTTACCGGAGCTGGAGAAGAAAGGGGGTGAAACCAACCGAAAATCTACAAACTTAAAATTGAGCGATTCCTGTGAATGCAACCCAAAATCAAGTTAGGGGAAATACCAAGGAGGTTGAGGAGTTCAAAAGGGTGCAAGAAATGTTGAAGATAAACCACTGGACACCAAGGCCGCCATTGGAGCTCTACGGGTCACACTGGTGGATTGAAGGTGTGAGGTGGTTTAACTGCCCAAAACACTGAGAAGAGCAAAGTGTGGTGCAAAGGAACACCAGAAGGAGCTAAGGGGCAATATATAGGGAAAGGATTAGGGTTTGGAGCAAGAACCCGAGTCCATGGTGGGCTCGGTTCACGCGACGGTCATGGACCAAGAAATGATGGGGGCAAGTGAGCACGGTGACAATGGAGGAGAAAGCACATTGCGCATTAAATGCCATGCGAGAGACGCGTTGACGAGGCACGCTCAGTGACACAACAAGCCCCCATGCTCTCTCTTTCTCTCGCCATGAACGCACGCGCGCGCGGAGAAGCGAGAAGGAAGAAGAACGAAAAAGCGAACGGTGACCGTTGGATTGGAAATGGGCGGCTGCGATTTAAAAGAGCTCGCGGACGATCCGATTGCTTACGAAACCTAGAGCGGTTGGATAGAGATCCAACGGTCCCAATTGATTAATGCAACGGATGGTCCGAATGCTCGCGCGAGCGTGGGCGGCGATCTAATTCCAACGGCTGAGATTGCACGCAGCGTTATAAAACGCGCTCGGTGCAGCTAGGTGGTTCAACCGAGTCAAGTGGCTCGGACTCGAGCCCGACTCGAACCCAATGAATAGTGAAATTGGTTTTAGGTTTTAAAATATGCTGAGACTTTTGAGGATTTATTTGGGGTAGCAAAATAACTCCAAAAATTCTGAAATTTTTACAGGAGCTTGCTGACTGGGACATTGACCTTGTGTAAAATTTTCAGAGGTTTTTATGCATTGTATTTTTCTCCGAAAATTCTACAAGGTACTGGTTTTAGGTTTGGTGAGAGTCAAACAGTTTGATCGCCCTCTAAAATATTCAAACAATTTCTAAAAATTGTGAAATTTTTCAGAGGGGTCACATATCATCCCAAGAACTTAGGAAAAATATTTCCAGAGGATGATCAAAAGGTTTGACAAGATTGTTTTGAAGGAACAAGATTTGATCAAAAGGCTTGTGACTTTGCATTTCCATAAGTCTTGTACAATACTTGTCCAATACAACAGAAACACATGATGTAAGAAAAGTTTTAATTTCTACTCATTTTCTTACATTTGAAACACAAGCCCAAAATTGGGATGTTACAACTCTCCCCCTTACAAGAATCTCGACCGAGATTAGTTTACTCGGAGAAGAAAGAAGGAAAATCGCACGAAGGCGATCTTCTCGCTCCCAAGTTGCTTCATCTTCGAATGGTTTGACCACTGAACCTTAAGGAACTTGATGACACGGTTCCTTGTTCTCCGCTCGATTCCTCAAGAATACGAGCAGGATGCTCGCGGTAGGTCAAATCCTCCCGCACATCGAGAGCTTCCAACGGAGTTTCCTCCATCGGGACACGGAGGCACTTCTTGGTGTGAAACATGGAACACGCCATGCACACCCTCAAGTGCGGTGGTAGCTCCAATCGTATGCAATCGCTCCAACTCTCTCGACGATACGGTAAGGCCCAACATATCGAGGGCCAACTTGCCCTTGATGCCAAACGCGATGGCCCTTCAAGGGTGAGACTTTGAGATACACAAAGTCATTGGGCTCAAAGCTCAACTCACGGCGACGACGACCGCATAGCTCTTTTGTCTGGACTGGGCTGTGCGCAGATGCTCGCGGATCAACTGAACTTGACTCTCGGCCTCATTGATCGAATCGGACCGAAAATCGCCGCTCACCGTCTCGACCAGTTCAATGGGGTTCGCATCTCCTCCCATACAAAGCCTCAAATGGTGCCATGTCGGATCGCTCGAAAGTCGTTGTTGTAGGAGAACTCAGCAAAAGGTAGGCATTTCTCCCACTTCTTCCCATAGGAAAGAACACAAGCACGGAGCATATCTTCCAAAGACTTGGTTGACTCGCTCCGTCGACCATCACCGAGGATGAAAGGTCATCTTCAAGTGAAGCGGGTCCCCATAGCCTCTTGCGCACTATGCCAAAACCGCGAGGTGAAAAGTGCACCACGATCGAAATAATCGTCTTCGCACACCGTGGAGACTCACAATCCTCGAGACATAAAGTTCGCCAAAGGCCCCACACGGCCGAGTCTTGACGGGAAGGAAATGTGCCACTTTAGTCAACCCGTCGATCACGACCCAAATAGCATCATTCCCTTTTGACGAGCGGGGCAATCCGTGATGAAGTCCATGCCAACGAATCCCACTTCTATTCGCAGCCGCAAAGGTGAAGAAGACTGCTGACGCCGATGCTCGGCCTTCACACGACAAAGACACGTCGCACTCGCAACGAACACCGCAATCTCGCGCTTCATTCGGGTCCACGAGAATCTCGGCGAAGATCTGATACATCTTGGTAGCCCGGGTGAATAGACAAAGGAGAGTCATGGGCCGCAATCTTGGAGAAATTTTCGATAAAGCGGCGATAGTAGCCACCAAACCAAGAAAACTCCGCACATCGGTGGTGACTTGGTGACCCCAAGATAGCACATCACCGACTTTGCTAGGATCCTGACCACACCCCTGCTGAAAGAACATGGCCCAAGAATGCCACTTCCTTCAACGAACTCGCACTTGCTGAATTTGGCATACGGTGGTGCTCACGCAGCCTGCCCAACACAAGCTTAAGATGCTCGGCATGCTCTTCTTCACTCTTGGAGTAGATAAGGATATCATCGATGAATACCACCACAAACCTATCCAAATACTCCATGAATACCGAGTTCATAAGATTCATGAACAAAGCAGAGCATTAGTCAAACCAAAAGACATGACGGTGTACTCGTAAAGGCCATAACGAGTAGCAAAAGCCGTCTTAGGAATATCCTCGACCCGATCCGACTTGATGATAGCCAGTCTCAAGTCAATCTTGAGAAGACTCGTGCTCGGTCAATTGATCGAAAAGATCATCAATACGGGCAAAGGATACTTGTTCTTTACCGTCACCTCATTAAGCGGACGGTAATCAACACACATGCGTAAGGTCTTGTCCTTCTTCTTTACAAAGATAATGGACAACCCCAAGGAGATGAGCTAGGGCGGATAAAACCCTTCTCTTGCAGCTCACCCGGTTGCTTCTTTAGCTCCTCCAACTCATTAGGAGGCATGCGTCGGCCTCTTAGAAATAGGGCGATGCAGGCAACAACTCGATCACAAACTCCAGATCTCGAGCAGAGGCATCCGGGCAAGTCTTCGTGGAAGACATCCGCGAAGTCACACACAGTGGGGCGTCGTGAATCTCCAATCTTGGCTTTGCTTCAAGGGCAAAAGGTGGGGCTCTCAAGCGTGGCGAAACCCAACCTGTTCACCTGAAGGACTGGTGAGGTAGACAATCTTCCTGGCACAATCGATTTGCCCCAAGTGTTGGGACAACCAATCCATGCCAAGAATCACATCCAAGCGCGCCGAGTCGAGTAGGATAAGATTCGCCAAGAATCCCACTCCTTCGATGTGGATAGGAACATTCCGGCATACTTGGTCAGCTCTCATTTCCGAACCCGGAGAGCGAATGAGCAGTGGAACCCTCAAAGGGACACAGTGAAGTCCACAATCAACAGCAAAAGACCTCGAAATAAAAGAATGCGAAGCCCCAGAGTCAAACAAAACTGTAGCAGGACGCAAATTAACAAGGAGCGTACCCAACACCACGTCGGGCGCCTCCTGTGCCTCCTCAGCCGAGATATGGTTGACTCGGCCGCTCCCCAAGCCCGGGTCTTACGGTCGGTGGTGACCACTCCCGCCCGCGTCCTCCATTAGGGCGGGGCGCCCAGTCTTCTTAGGACAACTACTC
The DNA here is from genome assembly GCA_036346255.1 of Ampelocalamus luodianensis. Lineage (NCBI taxonomy): Eukaryota > Viridiplantae > Streptophyta > Magnoliopsida > Poales > Poaceae > Ampelocalamus > Ampelocalamus luodianensis. The sequence continues at coordinate 65,173,349 of CM070620.1, read as the reverse complement.
GCGTAGTGGCCCTTGTTGTGGCGAGAGAAGCGGTGGCGTCGGCGCGGGGTTGCGGGAACACCTGCTGGCTGGTCGCGGCGCGACGTGGATCGAGTCACGGCTGCGGAGGACGTGGAGCTGGTGCCGACGGCCTCGGCGGTGGTGAAGCCAAAGAACGGCCACCCGCGCAGCCCAACTCGAACGAACGAGGCCGGCTGTGCGGACACGCTGGGCCTCCCACTTGCGCTTGCGGGACTCGCCCGCGCTCGCCTTATGCTCGGCGACGATGGCCTTGTCCACCAAGGTGCGAAGTCGGGAAGTCCACAATAGAGAGCTTGTCCAAGCTCCTCGGACAAACCCTCCATGAACTTCTCTGCTTGGCCTCATCGGTGGCCACCTCGGCGAGGCGTACCTCGCCAAATGGTTGAACTCATGGAGGTACTCGATCCGATTTGCGCCTGTTTGAGCGCAAGGAACTCCTTCTTCTTGACTTCATCGGTAGGCGGGGACATGGGCCCGACGGAAAGCGGCGGAACTCCTCCCACGAGACCACGTGTCCGCAGCCGCATGGCGAGGAAATTCTCCCACCATGAGAGTGTCGCACCCTCCGGTGATGGGATGCGAAAAGTGCCCGCTCTGCTCTTGGCATCGAGCAACGCCGAAGCTTCGCTCAACCGACGCGCGGCCGCTCGTCTGCGTGAGGTCCTCGGACCGGGAGAAGGTAGGAGGCCGATGCGGAGGAACTCCGCAAGTCCCCACGAGACTGGTGCCCACCTCCAGATCTAGAGGCACCAGAGGGAGTGGAGGTGTTCCTGGCGATAACCTCCAACACCCTGCGGTCCTCCGAACGATTGCGTTCGATTTGCATGAGGACTTCCGCCATGGTCGGAGGAGGGGGAAGTTCCTCATCGGGACTACCCGGCTGATTCCGGCCGCTACGTGTCCCACCAGCCATCCTGATTCACTAAGATGAGTTAGCTACAAGCCCGAGATAAAAAGAAAGCAAGGAAATGCAAACTCAATAAAAAAGAGCTCAGGAATAACCACCAAGAGTACAAGACCAAAAATCACCGAATCGACTTCCTAAAACGACCAACCCGTATGGAAGAACGAGCAATCGTTTAAGAAGACCCAAAATTTCAGCACTAATTCTTAGCTCGAAACAGTCCAAAATCAAGGTATAACCACCTAATAGAGTATAGGCATTTAGCTAATTTCATATCACTTCTTACCCTTTCATTCCCACAAGTTTTAGTTGAATTATCCTCTCATTTCCTACCTTAATTACTAACCACTAGCTAGCTGTCCAAATTCCTTTCTCCAAGCCCTCATGTTTCTCCCAAAACCAAGTTAATCGATAGAGGCTAATTTTTGAAAGGAAGAGAGGAACAACTTTTTCAAACTTAAGTGAGGGTAAGGTGAGATGAGCAAGCTAAGATAGGTAAGGAGCGAAATTAGAGAACTTACTTAAGTTTTCGTAAACTATTTGAAAGTAAGTTTTCAAATATCCTAAAGGCGACCAAGCTAGGGGTTTCTACGGTCAGTATGGCTCTGATACCAACTTTGTGAGGACCCGGAATATTTAACTAGTAACACTTAACCTCCAATTGGTTCTAGCATTACTAATTAAACATTCTAAGCCTCGATGGGCATATGCTTCCCAGAATTACAGCATATGCACATCACCACAAAATTACACATCATTTCCATACACATACAACACTAAGTTCAACCACGACATACATAAAGTAAAGCTATTACAACGAGCCGACCGCCAAATAGAACAATATACAAGAATGACAATGAAGCAAAAGTGCCATAAGATGGCTAGAACAAAAGTCGACCGGTTAGCCACACACACCCACAGGCAACCGCCAGGGCCGCCAAGCTAGTCGCCCGCAGCTACCACAACACACTCACAAAAGTGAGGCCCCTCGAGCTCACCTTCTTCCTCTCGCAATGAACAATTAAGCAAAGCATCCGAGTACAAAGATTGTCTTTGTACCATAAGACCGACGTGTGGAATAGCGGACCTATCCATAATCTACATGCAAGCTTATTTAGGTGGAGGTTATATGTCTCATTTTGCACAAAGCCAACTTTATTTGCAATAATGTAATACATTTAAAAGCAAGTTTGCAAATCTGTTTTAAATGTTGAAATAACGATAATAAAGATACATACAAGTAACCACACAGAAGTGACTATCCCAATAGTCACCACAACATAGCACGAATCACGATTCGTACCACCCATCAAGTTTTAATTTAAAAGTTGTAGTCTAACTCTTGAAAGACCTTGCAAGCGTGTCCATAACCTAGGGCGAGGCTATTCGAATAGTTTTAACCTGCGAGGGTGTACCAATGTACCCACACTTGCATCGCCTTTAAGCCACAAAGCACACTTCCAAGGTATCTTTGCACGGCTAAGTCCTACGAGACTTTTTCCAATGTTGTGTATTAACCACGAGCCGCTCGTATGGGTAGAAACACCATACGCTTACATTGCAAGCCGAAGACAACAAATCCCATCACGGGTGAAGTCTTTCGGACACTACAATGCTCCCAACACCATCCCTCCTGCGACCTCCTGCGACCGAGGGCAATACACGCCAAAGTACTAAGTCAAGAGAGGTCACATACCCTCTAATGTGGTTAGCACGCTAAAATGCTTGGTTTAGTGTAACAAGATGTTCGGTCCTTGTTGACTCGTGCACCATTCCACCACACCGAAAATCACACCAACATACCATTGTGCCCAAGTCTAAATCATTTTGTTTTCAGTTTTTAGTTTTCATAAATAGACATGGCACAAGGTGGAAATCATAATCATAATAAGTTTTAAGTGATCAAGGTTATCGACAAGTCGATAACCGCCCATTTCTACCGAAACTAAGCATGGCTAAGCAATTGATTCGCAACTACTAAGTGACAAGAGCCCATCCACGAACTCTAAATCACAGCAAGTAACCTAGGCTCATGGTAGTAGAGGATAATCATTTGCTAAGGAAATGCATCTACTAGGCCAACTATTAAAACAAAGTAGCAATGCATACATAGGATTTGTAATCAACATAAATACTTAAAGTACTGGGGTTAACATGATCAAACCGCTTGCCTTCTTTTTGTTTCTCAAGTGTTGTGGAGGGTCGCTCTCGGGATTACCGCAAATGTCGAATCCTAAGCGAAAAGGCAAAAAGAACCAAGAACAACCAATAAGACTAGCAACACTTAAACAAAAGAGCAAGCAAAAATTATCCAAATGCGACGAAACTTATTCACAAGGTGAAATACGAATATACCAAGACATAGAAACTGGAAAAACCTAATTTGGATTTGTGGTGCAAAAGATATTACCTAAAAACCCATTTTCGGCCATAATTAGCACTGTAGCAAAAACATTTTCTAGAAAGATTTTGAAGCTGAAATTTTTATGGTAGCTACCTACTGGTATAGAGGTAACCCATATAAAATTTCAGGTCATTTGGAGTTGAGATGATTTAGTTATGATTTTTCTAAGGTGCAAAACTAACATAATGCACTTTCCAGGAATATAAACATGTGCAAAACCTATTTCACATTATAGTATGATAACAGAGGGATTTCCTAACATCAAATTTCTATTTTTAGGATTCACAGGGAATTACTGGTGTCTATCACATCATTAAATGAATTTTTAAGTGCTACTAATAAGGTTAAATCTACTAACATATTTTTAAGTGCTGATTTAGGCCTACCACCATTTTGATTAAAGTTTGGTTAACAACAAATTTATCAAAGTTACAATCATACAATTATCGATATCTGAGAAAAGATATGCATTTTCCAAGTTTTAATACAATTACGGAATATATAAAAATAGCAGAAAACAAGCTATAAAAGATTACAGAATTTTCTACTACGAAGCATAGCTAAAAGCATTTTTATATTAAACTTTAGTGATTTACAAATTTATTACAGATTGGTTTCATGTAAAAGGATTTATCTTGAATTAGTTATGAATTTCTAAAGTTTTGATACAATTTTGGTTGATAAATAAATACTTACGTAAACAAAACCAACCCAACCGGAGATAAATGGCGTGGACGCTCGTGGGCGTTGATGCACAATCCAACGAGCCACACGCGACGGAGAACGGCGCGCGAGCGCGATTCATAACGAAACCCACCGTTGGATCAAGATCCAACGGCTCACAGGAAGGATGCAACGGACGGTGCGGTTGCCTTGGTCGCCACACCGTAGATCTCAAGATGAGCGGCACGAGAGCACTTCCGTCGGAAGGACCGACAGACGCGACGATCGGGCCGCAGATCTAGCGATGGACGGCCTAGGATGATGAGGGGAACGAATGGTCCGAATGCATACAAGATCCGGGCGCGGTCGCCAAAATGGACGGCGGTCCAAGATCGAAATGCAACCAGAGTGCCGACACGTGGGGCGCATGTCGGTGGCGAGAGTCACACATGCGAGGTTTAACACGCGTGCGCAATGCGCGTGGTCCCACCTGTCGATGACTTAAAGGAGGTTTTAGGACAGCTAATTAATTACTAATGACCAATGATTAGTGATGATTAGCAATTAATGTGTCCTAAAGATTTTGAACAGAGGCGATTTAGGGACGTAGAGGCCCACACGTCGGTGAGACATTAGGCGATTAAGACACCATTAATACTTCTAATGATTGGGTATTAAGCGTGTCCTAATTATATGACGACAACGGAGCTACGGTAGGCAAAGTCCCGAGTGGCTACCACGGCTTGTCGCCGCGACTCGATGTGGCGGCGCCAAAACTATCAAAATGGGTTCGCAATAGTGTTGCGGACCCAATGGTGGTGACCTCGCGGCGGTGGAGGTGCAGGAACGCCGGCGAGTGGAAAAACAAGAAAGAAGCCGACACGGCAAAACACGAAAATAGCAAGATGCTCTCTGCGGTCCAAGGAAGCGAGTGCCATGACTTCTAGGGACTACATAGAAGCTACCTTAACCGAGAGGAGCTTCAAAGATGGCGGGAAGACTTGAACACGATGAAGTCCACGAGCGAAGAAGATGAAGTGGAAGATGAGGTTACGAGCAAAATGAGTGGAACCAAATCATCACCACAGCTTCATTATAGCTCAAAGAGGCTCCAAAGCAAATAATTGCAAAGCGAACCACTTACCTGAGTGGAGAAGAAAGGGGTGAAACCAACAGAAAATCTCCAAACTTAAAATTGAGCGATTCTCGTGAATGCAACCCAAAATCAAGTTAGGGAAATACCAAGGAGGTTGAGGAGTTCAAAAGGGTGCAAGAAATGTTGAAGATAAACCACTGGACACCAAGGCCGCCATTGGAGCTCTACGGGTCACACTGGTGGATTGAAGGTGTGAGGTGGTTTAACTGCCCAAAACACTGAGAAGAGCAAAGTGTGGTGCAAAGGAACACCAGAAGGAGCTAAGGGGCAATATATAGGGAAAGGATTAGGGTTTCGAGCAAGAACCCGAGTCCATGGTGGGCTCGGTTCACGCGACGGTCATGGACCAAGAAATGATGGGGGCAAGTGAGCACGGTGACAATGGAGGAGAAAGCCTGTTGCGCATTAAATGCCTTGCAGAGAGACGTTGACGAGGCACGCTCGAAGTGACACAACAAGCCCCCCATGCTCTCTCTTTCTCTCTGCCATGAACGCACGCGCGCACGGAGAAGCAGAGAAGGAAGAAGAACAGAAAAGCGAACGGTGACCGTTGGATTGGAAATGGACGGCTGCGATTTAAAAGAGCTCGCCGGACAGTCCGATTGCTTACAGAAACCTAGACGGTTGGATAGAGATCCAACGGTCCCAATTGATTAATGCAGCCGGATGGTCCGAATGCTCGCACGAACGTGGGCCGAGCGATCTAATTCCAACGGCTGAGATTGCATGCGCGTTATAAAACGCGGCTCGGTGCAGCTAGGTGGTTCAACAGAGTCAAGTGGCTCGGACTCGAGCCCGACTCGAACCCAATGAATAGTGAAATTGGTTTTAGGTTTTAAAATATGCTGAGACTTTTGAGGATTTATTTGGGGTAGCAAAATAACTCCAAAAATTCTGAAATTTTTACAGGAGCTTGCTGACTGGGACATTGACCTTGTGTAAAATTTTCAGAGGTTTTTATGCATTGTATTTTTCTCCGAAAATTCTACAAGGTACTGGTTTTAGGTTTGACTGAGAGTCAAACAGGTTTGACTGCCCTCTAAAATATTCAAACAATTTCTAAAAATTGTGAAATTTTTCAGAGGGGTCACATATCATCCCAAGAACTTAGGAAAAATATTTTTAGAGGATGATCAAAAGGTTTGACAAGATTGTTTTTGAAGGAACAAGATTTGGATCAAAAGGCTTGTGACTTTGCATTTCCATAAGTCTTGTACAATACTTGTCCAATACAACAGGAAACACATGATGTAAGAAAAGTTTTAATTTCTACTCATTTTCTTACATTTGAAACACAAGCCCAAAATTGGGATGTTACAGAACTCAGCAAGCGGTAGGCATTTCTCCCAATTCTTCCCATAGGAAAGAACACAAGCACGGAGCATATCTTCAAGCACCTGGTTGACACGCTCCGTCTGACCATCAGTCTGAGGATGATAGGCCGTGCTGAAAGTAAGACGAGTTCCCATAGCCTCCTGCAGACTATGCCAAAACCGAGAGGTAATAAGCGCCCCACGGTCAGACACAATCGTCTTGGGCACACCATGCAAGCTCACAATCCTTGATACATAGAGCTCGGCTAGAGGTTCCACACGGAGCTGAGTCTTGACTGGAAGGAAATGCGCCACTTTAGTTAGCCTGTCAATGACAACCCAAATGGCGTCATTTCCCTTGGATGAACGGGGCAAACCAGTGATGAAATCCATGCCCACTGTAACAGCCCTAACTTAGGGTTTGTATTTCAAATGTAAAATTTTGAGGAGAAATAAAAACTTTTGTTGTCTCTTCAAATCATTTGAAAGTTTCTACAATTTTCCCTAGCAATTTCCAATTTGTAGAATTTAATTCTTGTGATTGGAAATTGTTGATTATCAGATTCTAGCCTTCAAACTTGTGATCATCCTCTGAAACTATTTTTCCTAGCATCTTGATCATCCTATCTACCTCCCTGAATTATTTCACAATTTTTAGATTTTGTTTGCTATTTCAAATGGCCAAGTCAACTCTGTTTGAAATCTGGTCAAACTCCCTGTACAGCAGCTTGTGAATTTTCTCTAGAACAATGCAGTGCATAAAAAGTTCTGGAAAAATTATACAAGGTTGTCCTCTGTCCCTAGTAGCTACCATAAAAATTTCGAAATTTTTGGAGCTCAGGAGCTACCTCTAAAAATTCCCCAAACCTTCTCTGTCTTTTAAATCAAAAAGTACTGTTCCTCGGGCCCGAACCCAACTCAGGCTCGAGTCCGACTCGCACACTTGGTTCGGTCGCGTCAACTAATCGCACCGCGCGCGAGTCCAATTGATCGCGACCGTCCGATGCAAATCGAACGATCCACGTCGCGTGCGCAACCGACCTGTCCGAATGCATACACCAATCCCAGCCGCCCATTTCGGATCCAACGGTCGGTGTGTTGTTGATCAAATCAAACCACCGGTTCGCACCGCCGTTCGTCGCCGACATGTGGGTCCCACCGCCAAGCATCAACCTCGTCTTCTCCGCACCTCACCGGAGCTCGCGGCCGTGCGTGCATGTTTGCCACGTACCTCGTCGCTGCCACCTTTATGCCCTCGTGTCCGGCTGGGAGGCATCGCCGTGACTTCATAAAAGCCCTGAGCTCATCCACTTCTTCTCCTTTGCGTTCTCGTGTTATCTCCGCCCGATTTCTTGTTTGGCCGAGAAGGAAACGAAGTAGCACCGCCGCGTTGGAGAAGCCCTTGAGCCCGCAACCTCACCATCGTGAACCACACTCGTGTCGCATCCATTTTTCCCATCCCGAGCTCGTGGCATCCAGTGAATCGTCCGGAGCCACTTCTTCGTCCCCAACTCCGTTGGTCTCGGCTCTGCAAGCTTGCTAGTGCTTTGGTGAGTTTCGGCCGACACTTGGTCCGCCGGATCGCATTGATGCCCTGAAGTTAATGATGGCTTCATTTTTGTCTTTGGTGCATCGTTGAGGCTGCGCGACCCTTTCTTCTCCAATCACGGTGTTCCGCCGCCGTGGCAATTCCGGCCGCCTCGGACCTTCTTCTTCGACGTTATCTTGTGCTTATTGCTCCGGAGTCGAGGCGATTCCGTGGCGCACCTTCCGGCTTCTCGAAGTGCATGGCGTCTTCTGCGAGCCGTAGCTTCTTCTCCGCCTCCGCCGTCGTGAGCCCATCTCGGCGACCATTGGGCTCAGCGTCACCGCCACCGGGTTCGTGAGGTCTTTGCGAACCTTAAGGTACCACTCACTCGTCTTGAAACTCAACGGTTTGCTAGATCACCTGCGCGGCCGCGCCGCCGTCCCCGTGCGTGCCGACGAGCCGCCGCGAAGCTTAGTTATCGCTAAACACAGTTACGTAGGGTCAGCGACTTGTGGGCCCTCTCTATGATAAGCTCGTTTTAGGATTCAAATCTAATCGTTTTAATTCTCGAGTCTCGTTATGTGGGCCGGAATGTCGCTTAGGGATTGTGTAGTTTTGTTAATCGTTTTCTCTTTCATGAAGCGTATTTTTGCCGGGCATATGTGTTAGGATTACGTTGTTAGCGAAGACGTATTCTTTGAATACGCCGACGTCACCTTATGCGAGCGATCGCTCTGGTCGACATTTTGCTCGCCCCCGCCGATGGTGGGAGCTTCTCGGTGGCGGTAGAAAAAGGATTTAGTGCTTTAGTATTTACGTAATATGTTTTACATTTGCCTTTAATTAATTCATTTAAACTTAGAAAATGCATAACTAATTCAATTTTTATCCAAATTGCATGAAACCAGTGCTGTTAATTTTCATTTTAAGTGTGCTACTTGATAAAATTAACTTCACCCATGTCTCTGTAGCAAAAATTTGTTAGTTAATAAAATGATGTCTTATGTATCTTCTAAATTGGAAAATTCATATCTTTCTCAATAATTGTCCAAATCCAATAACCCAATTCAGTAAAATTTCATTTCAGTATACTAACTATTAGGATAGGTTTTACACACTGTTTCTGTTCATGAAAATTTGTTAAGTAATTAACTAGTGCCATGTTGTGTTTTTAGCTTAGAAAATTCATAGAAAATTATTAATAACTTAAAATAATTTGTTCTCTGTTTCTAAAATTTTGTTATATCTTGCTTAGGTTGCTGTATGAGTTTTGGCTTGTTTTGGTGATTGTTGTATGTTTGAGTTTTGTCGGTGTTATTCGTTCTTATTTCTTCGTTATGTTCGATCGTTAGGCTTCGATATTTGCGGCAACCACGAGGACGATCCTCGCAAAGATATTGAGCAACGACATCCGTGCAAGCGGTTTGATCATGTTTAATCCAGTATTTTAAAGATTAATATTTTGTTTCAATTTGTATGTATGCATTGCTTAATTTGTGTTAAATTGATTAGTTAAATCCGTATTTGCATATCCGTAGACAAAATATTGATCTCTACTACGAGCCTAGGTTATTTCTTTGTGATTAGAGATCATTGGATGATCTCTTGTCACTTAGTAGATCCAGTCAACTTGCTTAGACATGCTTAGCTATCGGTAGAAGCGGACGGTTATCGATTTTAGTCGGTAACCTTGATCACACAAAATTTACTACAACTTTATGTTTCAAAGATTTCGCTATGTTTAATTGCAAAACTAAAAATGAAAACAAAAATGATTTAGGCGGGCACAATGGTAAGATTGGTGTGATCTATTGGGTGTGATCGAAAGGTGCCGGTCAATTAAGGACCGAACATCTTGTGAGTTTTGTTATCCAGGCATTTCGCGTGCTAACCACACTAGAGGGTATGGGACCTCTCTTGACCTAGTACTTTGGCGTGTATTGGCTCCGGTCGCAGGAGGTCGCAGGAGGGATGGAGGTGGGAGCATGGTAGTTGTCCAAAAGCTTTATCTGAGTGGGTAGTTGTCTTTTCGGCTTTACCATGTAAGCGTATGGGTTTCTATCCATACGAGCGGCTCGTAGTTAATACACAATATTGGAAAAAGTCTCGTAGGACTTAGTTGTGCAAACATACCTTCTAAGTGTGCTTTGGCTTAAAGGCGATGCGAAGTGTGGGTATGATGGTACACCTGCAGGTTAAAAACTATTCGAATAGCCTCGCCCTAGGTGATGGACACGCTTGGGTAAGCTTATCGAGAGTTAGACTACAACATTTAAATTAAAACTTGATGGGTGAGTGCGAATGCGGGATTCGTGCTAGTGTTAATGGTGACTATTGGGATAGTCACTTCTAGGTTGTTTATCTTTCGCTTTTGTTATTATTATCCTTATGTTATTTCAATCTTAAAAATGAATTGCAAACTTGCCTTTAAAATCAGTATTACCTTATTGCAAATGAAAATTGGCTTTATGCAAATGAAACATATGGCCTCCACCGACAAGCTGCATGTAGCATATGAGCAGTGCGCTAGTTCACACGTCGGTCTTGCGGGTACAAAGACAATCTTTGTACTCGGTGCTTTGCTTAATGTTTTGTTGCGAGAGGAAGAAGGTGAGCCTCGGGGACCTCACTTACGTGAGTGTCTTTGTCGCCGTGGGTGACGACTAGTCTTGGCGGTCGGTCGGATGCCTTGTGGGTTGAAGGCACACCGATTGGCTTTGTTTATAGCCATCTTATGGCACTTTTGCTTCATTGTCGTTCTTGTTATTTGTGTATCTTTTGGGTGGTCGGCTGTATGCGTAATAACCTCTTCTATTTGTTTATCTCCCGTTTGGTAGTGTGGTGTTTGGACTCTATGTGTGGAATGGAGTTGATGTCTAATTTTGTCCCGAGGTGTGTATCTTTGCAGGAAGTATACATATCTCGAGGGTCGATTATTTGATTTGTGATGCTAGGGCGGGTGGTTGGTTAAGCATTACAAACCAAATAAATTGTGGTCCTCACAAAGTTGGTATCGAGCCATTCGACCGTAGTAACAAGCATAGTCGTCCTTAGGATATTTTGAAAGTCTTATTTTCAAATTATAAAAGGTTTATGAAAACTTAGGCGAGTTCTCAGATTTTACTCCTTACCTATCTTAGCCTTCTACTCTCATCTTACTCTAATTTGAGTTTAAAACTTGGTTTCTCTCTTTCCTTTCAAAAGATAGTTACTACAGGTAGAATCGACCTTTGGGAGAACCATAGATAATTAGTCTAATTAAAATTTGTGGGAGCATAAGGGTAGGATATGTATGAGTTTGCTAAGTGTCGATTTTTGTCGTTGGTTTTGTAACTTCAAAGTCTTGTGCTTGTTTTGTCTTTGTTAGCAAGTTATTTGCAAGTGGGTCATCAACTTCATGTTTTAGGCTATTATTAACTTGTCTTAGTGAAACAGGATGGCGGGAGAGCAGCGTGGCGATCAGCAAGTGGTCATGATGAGGAGCTTCCTCCTCCTCGACCATGGTGAGGTGCTCGCTTCGGTCAGCGAAACCGTATGGACGACGCGAATCTTGGAGGTTATTGCTAGGAATACCTCCACTCCTGCCGGTGGTGGCGGCCACGGACTCGCGGGGACTTGCGAGTTCCTCCGTGCACCACCGACTTTCTCGGCTCGAGGACCCTCTCGATGCGGATGATTGGTGCGCATGGTTGAGCGGAAGCTCAACATAGCTCGATGCCGAGCGCAGGATAAGGCACTCTTCGCGTCCCACCGGCTTGAGGCGCGGCACTCTCATGGTGGGAGAACTATCTCGCCATGCGGCCCGCGAGCCATGTGGTCGCGTGGGAGGAGTTCGAGATCGGCTTTTCGTCGGGCCCACATCCCGGATGGCCCGATGAAGCTGAAAAGAAAGAATTCCTCGCGCTCAAGCAAGGGCGCAAGTCTGTGACGGAGTACCTGTACGAGTTCAATCATCCGGCTCGTTATGCTCGGGAGGTGGCCTCGGATGAGGCTAAGCGGGGAGAAGTTTATGGATGGCTTGTCCGAGGAGTTGCGGGACAAGCTATCTATTGTGGACTTCTCGGACTTTCGTGCCTTGGTAGATAAGGCCATTGTTCTTGAGCATAAGGCAAAGCGCTGGCGAGTCCCATAGCGCAAATGGGAGGCGCATCGATCTACTCACACCGGCCTCGTTCGTCCTCGGTGGGCGGCCTGATGGCCCGTTCTTTTGCTCCACCGCGCCGAGACCATCTGCACCAGCTCTCGCCCACCGCAGGCGTGTTTCAGCCACGTGCGCTGCGATCCAGCAGAGCGGCCTCGCAATCCGGCGCCGAGGTGACTTGTTTTATTTGCCACAACAAGGGCCATTATGCGAATACGCCCTCGAGTGTTGCAGCAGCCCCTCGTCCTAATGGAGGACGCGGGCAGGAAGCGATCACCGCGACTAAGATTATTGAAGACCCGAGTGCGGGCGCGGTCGAGTGAACCACCTTTGGTGAGGAGGCTCGGGAGGCGCCAGATGTCGTGATTGGTACACTTCTTGTCAATTCTCGTCCTGCTGCAGTATTATTTGATTCTGGAGCATCGCATTCTTTTATTTCAAGATCATTTGCTGCTGCTAGTGGTCTTCACTGTGTTCCTTTGGAAGTTCCTTTGCTCATCCGCTCTCCGGGGTCGGAAATGAGAGCTGATTTACAGTGTCGGGATGTTCCTATCGTACTCGAAGGATTGGTATTTTTGGCAAACCTTATTCTACTCAGTTCAGCGAGTCTGGATGTGATTCTTGGCATGGATTGGTTGTCCCAACACTTGGGGCAAATCGATTGTGCCAGGAAGATTGTTTATCTTACCGACTCTTCAAAGTAGCGATCGGATTTTCGCGCGGCGTGTCCGCATCTTTGTGCATTAGAAGCAAAGCCGACCTTGCAAATTCAAGATGTTCCCATAGTATCGACTTTGTGGATGTCTTTTACGAAGATTTGCAGGATGCCTCGGTTCGAGATCCGAGTTTGTCATCGAGTTGTTGCCCGGTACCGCTCCGATTTCGAAGGCGCCGTATCGGATGCCTCCCAATGAGCTAGAAGAATTGAAGAAGCAGCTTGGTGAGCTCCAAGCAAAGGGTTTCATCCGTCCCAGTTCATCTCCTTGGGGTTGTCCGGTAATCTTTGTGAAGAAGAAGGACAAGACCTTGCGCATGTGTGTTGATTACCGTCCTCTCAATGAAGTAGCGGTGAAGAACAAATATCCTCCGCCCGCATTGATGATCTTTTGACCGGTTATGCGGAGCTCGGTGTTCTCCAAGATTGATCGAGATCGGCTATCATCAAGTCGGATCGTAGGGCTGAGGATATTCCGAAGACGGCTTTCACTACTCGTTATGGCCTGTACGAGTACACCGTCATGTCTTTCGGATTAACCAATGCTCCAGCGTTGTTCATGAACCTTATGAATTCCGTATTCATGGAGTATTTGGACAAATTTGTGGTGGTTTTATTGATGACATTCTTATCTATTCCAAGATCAAGCGAGCATCTTGAGCATCCAAGATTGTTTTGGGCAAATTGCGGAGCATCACCGTGTATCGAAGTTCAAACAAATGTGAGTTACGTTGAAGGAAGTGGCATTTTGGGCCATGTTCTTTCAGTGGAGGCATAGTCGTGGATCCCGGCAAAGTCGTGATGTTTTATCTTGGGGCAGCCAAGTCGATCCATCGATGTGCGGAGTTTTCTCGGCTTAGCGGGCTATTACGCGCTTTATCGAGAACTTCTCCAAAATCGCAGCCGATGGTGAATTGCTCAAGAAGGATAAGAAGTTTGTGTGGTCCTCTGCTTGCGATGAGAGCTTTGGGAGCTCAAACGGCGATTGACTTCACTCCAGTCCTTACTCTTCACGATATCCACAAGAGCTTCGATATTTATTGCGATGCCTCTCGTCGGGGACTCGGATGTGTTCTTATGCAGGAAGGCAAGGCAGTTGCCTATGCATCCAGGCAATTGAGGCCTCATGAGCTCAACTATCCCACCCATGATTTAGAGCTTGCTGCGAGAGTTCATGCACTCAAGATTTGGCGGCATTATTTGATCTGAAACCATTGTGAGGTGTATTCCACCACAAGAGTTTGAAATACTTGTTCACTCGGCGGATCTGAACCTCGAGCAGAGGAGATGGCTAGAATTGATCAAAGATTATGACATGGGTATTGGTATCATCTGGCAAAGCCAATGTGGTTGCTGATGCACTTAGCCGAAAAGTGTATTGCAATACTCTGATGATCCAAGAGCAGCAACCTGCACTGCTTGCAGAATTTCAGCGTCTCAACTTGGGTTTGATTGAACATGGTTCCCTTGCTGCCTTGGTTGTGCAACCAACCTTGGTGGATCAAATCAAGGCAGGACCGCAATCGATGATGGTGTGGGTAAAATCAAGCAGAATATCAAGGGTGGATCAGCCAAGTGTTTCACAGAAGATGAGCACGGTGTTGTATGGTTTGGGCAGCGTCTTGTGGTCCCAAAGGTCCGGAGTTGCGGGATTTGATTCTTCAGGAGGCCCATGATTCGCCTTTGTCCATCCATCCGGGGCCACTAAAATGTACCAAGATCTGCGCCGAGATTTCGGTGGACTCGCATGAAGCGCGAGATTGCCGTGTTCGTTGCGAATCGGCGTATGTTGTCGCGTGAAGGCCGAGCATCGGCGTCAGCGAGTCTTCTTGACCCTTGCCCATACCGGAGTGGAAGTGGGATTCCGTTGGTATGGACTTCATCAACGGTCTACCCGTACTTCTTCAGGGAAGGATGCTATACGGGTTGTTATCGATCGATTGACGAAGGTAGCGCATTTTATGCCAGTGTGTACCGCCCTCAGCGTCAGTAAATTGGCAGACCTCTACATATCCCGCATTGTGAGTTTGCATGGTGTGCCACGAACGATTGTGTCGATCGTGGCTCTCTTTTCACTTCGGCTATGGCACGATTTACGAGAAGCCATGGGGACCCGTCTTTCGTTGGCTCGACCTATCATCCTCGGGATCGATGGTCGACGGAGCGCGTCAATCAGGTGCTAGAAGATATGCTCCGTGCTTGTGTTCTTTCCTATGGAAAGAATTGGGAGAAGTGCCTACCGCTTGCCGAATTCTCCTACAACAACGGCTTCCAGGCCAGTCTCGGTATGGCACCGTTTGAGGCTTTGTATGGGAGGCGCTGAACACCATTGAACTGGTGGCGGTGAAAGGCGGTTCTTTGGCCCGGATTCGATCAATGAGGCAGAAAGTCAAGTGCAGTTGATTCGTGAGCACTTGCGCGTAGCTCAGTCCAGGCAGAAGAGCTATGCAGATCGTCGTCGTCGTGAGTGAGTTTCGGCCCAATGACTTTGTGTATCTCAAAGTCTCACCTTTGAAGGACATCGTCGTTTGGTGTCAAGGGCAAGCGGCTCCTCGATATGTCGGGCGTATCGCATCATCAAGAAAGTGGAGCTGTTGCATACAAGTTGGAGTTGCCGGCTACACTCGAAGGGGTGCATGATGTTTTTCATGTGTCACAGTTAAAGAAGTGCCTCCGCGTTCCGGTTGAGGAGACACCATTGGAAAATATCGATGTGCGTGAAGATCCGTCTTATCGTGGCGCCCGTTCGTATCCTCGAAGAAGCCGAACGCGAGCGAGGAACCGTGTGATCAAGTTCCTCAAAGTTCGGTGGTCGAACCACTCCGAGGATGAAGCCACTTGGGAGCGGGAAGATCGTCTCGAGCAGTTACCCATCCTTCTTCTCGCTGATCGAATCTGGGCGAGATTCTGTAAGGGGAGATTTGTAACAGCCCTAACTTAGGGTTTGTATTTCAAATGTAAAATTTTGAGGAGAAATAAAAACTTTTGTTGTCTCTTCAAATCATTTGAAAGTTTCTACAATTTTCCTAGCAATTTCAATTTGTAGAATTTAATTCTTGTGATTGGAAATTGTTGATTATCAATTCTAGCCTTCAAACTTGTGATCATCCTCTGAAACTATTTTTCCTAGCATCTTGATCATCCTATCTACCTCCCTGAATTATTTCACAATTTTTAGATTTTGTTTGCTATTTCAAATGGCCAAGTCAACTCTGTTTGAAATCTGGTCAAACTCCCTGTACAGCAGTTTGTGAATTTTCTCTAGAACAATGCAGTGCATAAAAAGTTCTGGATAAATTATACAAGGTTGTCCTCTGTCCCTAGTAGCTACCATAAAAATTTCGAAATTTTTGGAGCTCAGGAGCTACCTCTAAAAATTCCCCAAACCTTCTCTGTCTTTTAAATCAAAAAGTACTGTTCCTCGGGCCCGAACCCAACTCAGGCTCGAGTCCGACTCGCACACTTGGTTCGGTCGCGTCAACTAATCGCACCGCGCGCGAGTCCAATTGATCACGACCGTCCGATGCAAATCGAACGATCCACGTCGCGTGCGCAACCGACCTGTCCGAATGCATACACCAATCCCAGCCGTCCATTTCGGATCCAGCGGTCGGTGTGTTGTCGATCAAATCAAACCACCGGTTCGCACCGCGCCGTGCGTCGCCGACATGTGGGTCCCACCTGCCAAGATCAACCTCGTCTTCTCCGCACTCACCGGAGCTCGCGGCGTGCGTGCATGTTTGCCACGCACCTGCCGCCGCCACCTTTATGCCCTCGTGTCCTAGTGGGAGGCATCGCGTGACTTCATAAAAGCCCCGAGCTCATCCACTTCTTCTCCTTTGCGTTTCGTGTTATCTCGCCCGATTTCTTGTTTCGCCGGAGAAGGAAACGAAGTAGTAGCACCGGCGTTGGAGAAGCCCTTGAGCCCGCAACCTCACCATCGTGAACCACACTCGGTGTCGCATCCATTTTTCCCATCCCGAGCTCGTGGCATCCGGTGAATCGTCCGAGCCACTTCTTCGTCCCCAACTCCGTTGGTCTCGGCTCTGCAAGCTTGCTAGTGCTCGGTGAGTTTCGGCCGACACTTGGTCCCGGATCGCATTGATGCAAGTTAATGATGGCTTCATTTTTGTCTTTGGTGCATCGTTGAGGCCGCGCGACCCTTTCTTCTCCAATCACGGTGTTCGCCGCGTGGCAATTCCGCCGCCTCGGACCTTCTTCTTCGACGTTATCTTGTGCTTATTGCTCCCGGAGTCGAGGCGATTCCGTGGCGCACATTCCCGGCTTCTCGAAGTCAGAGCGTCTTCTCTGCGAGCGCCGCTTCTTCTCCGCCTCCGCCGTCGTGAGCCCATCTCCGGCGACCATTGGGCTCCGCGTCACCGTCACCGGGTTCGTGAGGTCTTTGCGAACCTTAAGGTACCACTCACTCGTCTTGAAACTCACTGGTTTGCTAGATCACCTGCGCGGCCGCGCCGCCGTCCCCGTGCGTGCCGACGAGCCGCCGGCGAAGCTTAGTTATCGCTAAACACAGTTCTCAGAGGGTCAGCGACTTGTGGGCCCTCTCTGTGATAAGCCTGTTTTAGGATTCAAATCTAATCGTTTTAATTCTCTGAGTCTCTGTTATGTGGGCCCGGAATGTCAGTTAGGGATTGTGTAGTTTTGTTAATGCGTTTTCTCTTTCATGAAGCGTATTTTTGCTGGGCATATGTGTTAGGATTACGTTACGTTAAGTCAAGACGTATTCTTTGAATACGCCGACGCCACCTTATGCGCGATCCGCTCTGAGTCGACATTTTGCTCGGCCCGCCGTCGATGGTGGGGCTTCTTGATGGCGGTAGAAAAAGGATTTAGTGCTTTAGTATTTCTGTAATATGTTTTTTGTTGCACTGTTAATTCATTTAAACTTAGAAAATGCATAACTAATTCAATTTTTATCCAAATTGCATGAAACCAGTGCTGTTAATTTTCATTTTAAGTGTGCTACTTGATAAAATTAACTTCACCCATGTCTCTGTAGCAAAAATTTGTTAGTTAATAAAATGATGTCTTATGTATCTTCTAAATTGGAAAATTCATATCTTTCTCAATAATTGTCCAAATCCAGCGAACCCAATTCTGTAAAATTTCATTTTCAGTATACTAACTATTAGGATAGGTTTTACACACTGTTTCTGTTCATGAAAAATTGTTAAGTAATTAACTAGTGCCATGTTGTGTTTTTAGCTTAGAAAATTCATAGAAAATTATTAATAACTTAAAATAATTTGTTCTCTGTTTCTAAAATTTTGTTATATCTTGCTTAGGTTGCTGTATGAGTTTTGGCTTGTTTTGGTGATTGTTGTATGTTTGAGTTTTGTCGGTGTTATTCGTTCTTATTTCTTTGTTATGTTCGATCGTTAGGCTTCGATATTTGCGGCAACCACGAGGACGATCCTCCGCATGACATATTGAGCAACAAAGATCCGAGCAAGCGGTTTGATCATGTTTAATCCCAGTATTTTAAAGATTAATATTTTGTTTCAATTTGTATGTATGCATTGCTTAATTTGTGTTAAATTGATTAGTTAAATCCGTAGTTGCATATCCTGTAGACAAAATATTGATCTCTACTACCGAGCCTAGGTTATTTGTGTGATTAGAGATCATTGGATGATCTCTTGTCACTTAGTAGATCCGGTCAACTTGCTTAGACATGCTTAGCTATCGGTAGAACCGACGGTTATCGATTTTAGTCGGTAACCTTGATCACACAAAATTTACTACAACTTTATGTTTCAAACATTTCGCTATGTTTAATTGCAAAACTAAAAATGAAAACAAAAATGATTTAGACGCGCACAATGGTAAGATTGGTGTGATCTATTGGGTGTGATCGAAAGGTGCGGGTTAATTAAGGACCGAACATCTTGTGAGTTTTTGTTATCCAGCATTTTCGTGCTAACCACACTAGAGGGTATGGGACCTCTCTTGACCTAGTACTTTGGCGTGTATTGGCCCGGTCGCAGGAGGTCGCGGGAGGATGGAGGTGGGAGCATGGTAGTTGTCCGAAAAGCTTTATCCCGAGTGGGTAGTTGTCTTTTCGGCTTTACCATGTAAGCGTATGGGTTTCTATCCATACGAGCGGCTCGTAGTTAATACACAATATTGGAAAAAGTCTCGTAGGACTTAGCTGTGCAAACATACCTTGGAAGTGTGCTTTGGCTTAAAGGCGATGCGAAGTGTGGTGCAGTGGTACACCTGCGAGGTTAAAACTATTCGAATAGCCTCGCCCTAGGTGATGGACACGCTTGGGTAAGCTTATCGAGAGTTAGACTACAACATTTAAATTAAAACTTGATGGGTGGTACGAATGCGGGATTCGTGCTAGTGTAATGGTGACTATTGGGATAGTCACTTCTAGGTTGTTTATCTTTCGCTTTTGTTATTATTATCCTCATGTTATTTCAATCTTAAAAGTGAATTGCAAACTTGCCTTTAAAGCAGTATTACCTTATTGCAAATGAAAATTGGCTTTATGCAAATGAAACATATGGCCTCCACGAGACAAGCCCGCATGTAGCATATGAGCAGTCCGCTAGTTCACACGTCGATCTTGCGGGTACAAAGACAATCTTTGTACTCGGTGCTTTGCTTAATGTTTTGTTGCAGAGGAAGAAGGTGAGCCTCGGGGACCTCACTTACGTGAGTGTCTTTGTCGCCGTGGGTGACGACTAGTCTTGGCGGTCGGTCGGATGCCTTGTGGGTTGAAGGCACACCGATTGGCTTTGTTTATAGCCATCTTATGGCACTTTTGCTTCATTGTCGTTCTTGTTATTTGTGTATCTTTTGGGCGGTCGGCTGTGTGCGTAATAACCTCTTCTATTTGTTTATCTCCCGTTTGGTAGTGTGGTGTTTGGACTCTATGTGTGGAATGGAGTTGATGTCTAATTTTGTACCGAGGTGTGTATACTGCTTTCTGGGAAGTATACATATCTCGAGGGTCAGTTTATTTGATTTGTGATGCTAGGGCCAGGTGGTTGGTTAAGCATTACAAACCAAATAAATTGGGGTCCTCACACCCACGGAATCCCACTTCCATTCTCGCGCGGCAAAGGTGAAGAAGACCGCTGACGGCGATGCTCGGCCTTGACACGACAACATCGTCGCATCCGCAACGAACACCGCAATCTCGCGCTTCATGCGAGTCCACCGAATCTCGGCGTAGATCTGGTACATTTTGGTGGCCGGGATGGATGGACAAGGGCGAATCATGGGCCTCATGGAGAATCAAATCCCGCACTCGGAACCTTTGGAACCACGAGGCGCCGCCCAAACCATACAACACCGTGCTCATCTTCTCGTGAAACACTGGCTGATCCATTCTTGATGTTACGCTGATTTTACCCACACCATCATCGATTCTTTGTGCGCCTTGATTTGATCCACCAAGGTCGGTTGCACAACCAAGGCGACAAGGGAACCATGCTCAACCAAACCCAAGTTGAGGCGCTGAAATTCGCAAGAAGTGCGGTGTTGCTCTTGGATCATCAAAGTATTGCAATACACCTTTCGCTAAGTGCATCAAGAACTACATTGGCCTTGCCGAGATGATACGAATACCCATGTCATAATCTTTGATCAATTCCAACCATCTCCTCTGCCTGAGGTTCAGATCTGGCTGGGTGAACAAGTATTTCAAGCTCTTGTGATTGGAATACACCTCACAGCGGTTACCGATCAGATAATGCCGCCAAATCTGGAGTGCATGCACCACAACAGCAAGCTCTAAATCATGGGTGGGATAGTTGAGCTCATGAGGTCTCAACTGCCTAGATGCATAGGCAACTGCTTTGCCTTCCTGCATGAGAACGCATCCGAGTCCCTGACAAGAGGCATCGCAATAGATATCGAAGCTCTTGTGGACATCGGGAAGAGTAAGGACTGGAGCTGAAGTCAAACGCTGTTCGAGCTCCTGAAAGCTCTCATCACAAGCATTGGACCACACAAACTTCTTATCCTTCTTGGGCAATTCAGTCATTGGCTTTGCGATCTTGGAGAAATTCTCGATAAAGCGGCGGTAGTAGCCCGCTAAACCGAGGAAGCTCCGCACATCTGTGACTGACTTGGGCCGACCCCAAGATAGAACATCGCTGACCTTATGGGATCCACTCGCCTCGCCCCGAAAGAACATGGCCCAAGAATGCCACTTCCTTCAACCGAACTCGCATTTCTTTGAACCGCATATAGCCGATGCTCCGCAACTTGCCCAAAACAATCTTGGATGCTCAAAGCATGCTCTTCTTGATCTTGGAATAGATAAGAATATCATCAATGAAAACCACCACGAACTTATCCAAATATTCCATGAATACCGAGTTCATGAGGTTCATGAAATATCTTTGGAGCATTAGTTAAGCCGAAAGACATGACGGTATACTCGTAAAGACCGTAACAGTAGTGAAAGCCTCTTGGAATATCCTCACCGATCCGGACTGATGATATCCCAATCTCGAGTCAATCTTGGAGAACACTGCGCTCCGGACATAAGCTGGTCAAAAGATCATCAATGCGAGGAGAGGATATTTGTTCTTCACCGTCACCTCATTGAGCGGACGGTAATCAACACACATGCGCAAAGTCTTGTCCTTCTTTTCACAAAGATCACCGGACAACCCCAAGGAGATGGCGGGGCGGATGAAACCCTTTGCTTGGAGCTCACCAAGCCGCTTCTTCAATTCTTCTAGCTCATTGGGAGGCATCCGATCTGGCGCCGAGATAGGCGCGATGCCGGGCAACAACTCGATGACAAACTCAGATCTCGAGCTGGAGGCATCCTGTAAATCATCGGAAAAACATCCTCAAAATCACAAGCGGTGGGAACCTCACGAATCTTCAAAGCGGCTTTGCTACAAGTGCACAAAGGTGTGACCCTTGCAAATGGGGAAAAGCCAACCTGTTCACGGAAAGGTTGGTGAGGAAAACCATCTTCTTGGCGCAATCGATCTGTCCCATGTGTTGGGACAACCAATCCATGCCAAGAATTACATCCAGGCTCGCTGAGTTGAGCAGGATGAGATTTGCCAAGAATCCCACTTCTTTGACTTCGATAGGAACATCCCGGCATTCTAACTCAGCTCTCATTTCCGACCCCGGAGAGCGAATGAGCAACGGAACTCCCAAAGGAACACAGTGAAGACCACTAGTAGCAGCAAAAGATCTCGAAATAAAAGAATGCAATGCTCCAGAATCAAATAATACTGCAGCAGGACGATAGTTGACAAGAAGTGTACCCATCACGACATCTGGCGCCTCCTGAGCCTCCTCAGCTGAAAGATGGTTGACTCGACCGCTGCTCGCACCCTGGGCCTTCTGGATGATCTTCTGGTGAGGTGGGTGACCACTCCCCTGCCCGCGTCCTCCATTAGGACGAGGGGCTGCTGCAACATTCTGAGGGCAAGCTTTGGCGTAGTGGCCCTTGTTGTGGCAGCGAAAACAAGTAACCTCGGCCGCCGGATTGCGGAGGCCGCCCTGCTGCTGGATCGCAGGCGCACGTGGCTGAAACATGGCCTGCGGTGGGCGAAGAGCTGGCGCTGATGGCCTCGGCGCCGGTGGAGCAAAAGAACGGGCCCCTGGTGCTGGCCCAGCCCGAGGACGAGTGAGGCTGGCCTGTGCAGATCGATGGGCCTCCCATTTGCGCTTGCGGGACTCACCCAGCGCCTTTGCCTTGTGCTCAGCAACAATGGCCTTATCAACCAAGGCACGAAAGTCGGGAAGTCCACAACAGACGGCTGTCCTGCGGCTCCCGGACAAGCCATCCATAAAATTCTCGCTTAGCCTCATCGAGGCCACCTCCCGAGCATAACGAGCCAAATGATTGAACTCGTGCAGGTACTCGTCACGCACTTGCGCTCTTGCTTGGCGCGAGGAATTCTTTCTTCTTGACTTCATCAGGCCATCGTGATGTGGACCCGACTAAAAGCGATCCGAACTCCTCGGTGGCGACATGGCCGCGGTCGCATGGCGAGATAGTTCTCCCACCATGAAAGTGCGCCCTCAGCCGGTGGGACGCGAAAGTGCCTTCTCTGGGCACGACATCGAGCGATGTTGAGCTTCGCTCAACCATGCTGACCAATCATCCGCATCGAGAGGGTCCTCAGAGCGGGAGAAAGTCGGCGGCTGCGTACGGAGGAACTCTGCAAGTCCCCCGCGAGTCTGGTGTCCGCCACCTCCAGATCCGGAGGCACCGGCAGGAGTGGAGGTATTCCTAGCAATAACCTCCAAGATACGCGTCTGGTCCATGCGGTTTCGCTCGATCTGAGTGAGAACCTCAGCCATGGTCGGAGGAGGGGGAAGCTCCTCATCATGACCAGCTGGCTGACTGCCACGCGTCCTCCCGGTCATCCTGTTTCACTAAGATAGGTTAGAGATAGCCTGAGAGCAAGAAATCGATAAATCACCGAAACAGTTTAAAAACAGCACGAGATAAATGCAAAACTTCAAGTCACAAAGCCAACTGACAAAATTTAGACACCTAGCAGACTTACAACACATTTTACCCTTATGTTCCCACAAGTTTTAGTTAGATTAATCTCTCATGGTTCTCCCAAAACTAATCCCACCGGATAAGTAACTATCTTTTGAAAGGAAAGAGAGAAACCAAGTTTTAAAACTCAAATTAGAGTAAGATGAGAGTAGAAAGCTAAGATAGGTAAGGAGTAAAATCTGAGAATCTGCCTAGGTTTTCATAAACCTTTTTATAATTTGAAAATAAGCTTTTCTAGAATATCCTAAGGACGACTATGCTTGGGTTACTACGGTCAAAATGGCTCTGATACCAACTTTCTGAGGACCACAATTTATTTGGCTTGTAATGCTTAACCAACCGCTTGGTCCTAGCATCACAAATCAAATAAACTGAGCCTCGAGATATGTATACTTCCCAGAAAGCAGTATACACACCTCACCACAAAATTATGCATTAACTCCATTCCAATCATAGAGTCCAAACATCACACTAAGCAGAAAGTAACAGCAGAAAAGTTATTACAGACAAAAGCCGACCGGCAAAAAGATACACAAATACACAAGACAGACAGCGGAAGCAAAAGTGCCATAAGATGGCTATAAACAAAGCCAATCAGTGTGCCTTCAACCCATAAGGCATCTGACCGGACCGCCAAGCCTAGTCGTCGTACACGAAGCGGCAGCAGAACTCACAGAAGTGAGGCCCATGGGGCTCACCTTCTTCCTCTGCAACAAAAACATTAAGCAAAGCCAATGAGTACAAAGATTGTCTTTGTACTCGCAAGACTGACGTGTGAACTAGCGGATCTGTTCATATGCTACATGCAGGCTTATCTGGTGGAGGTCATATGTTTCATTTGCACAAAGCCAATTTTATTTGCAAGAATGTAATATAGTTGGAAGGCAAGTTTGCAATTCATTTTTAATGTTGAAATAACAGTAAAGGTAATAAGAACAAAAGGGAAAGATAAACAACCTAGAAGTGACTATCCCAATAGTCACCACAACCATAGCACGAATCCCAGATTCGTACCATCCATCAAGTTTTAATTTAAAAGGTTGTAGTCTAACTCTTGGAAGACTTTGCCAAGCGTGTCCATAACCTAGGACGAGGCTATTCGAATAGTTTTAACCCTGCAGGGGTGTACCACTGTACCCACACTTCAGACCGCCTTTAAGCCAAAGCACAGTTCCGAAGGTATGCCGGCATAGCTAAGTCCTAATAGACTTTTTCCAATATTGTGTATTAACTACGAGCCGCTCGTATGGATAAAAATCCATACGCTTACATGGTAAAGCCGAAAAGACAACTACCTTTGCGGGGTAAAGCTTTTCGGACAACTACCATGCTCCCAACACCATCCCTCCCGCGACCTCCTGCGACCCGGAGCCAATACACGCCAAAGTACTAGGTCAAGAGAGGTCCCATATACTCTAGTGTGGTTAGCACGCTAAAATGCTTGGTTTAGTGTAACAAGATGTTCGGTCCTTGTTGACTCGGGCACCTTTCCAGTCACACCCAACAGATCACACCAAAACTTACCATTGTGCCCAAGTCTAAATCATTTTTGTTTTCAGTTTTAGTTTTGCAATTAAACATAGCAAGAATGCTGAAACATAAAGTTATAGTAAATTTTGTGTGATCAAGGTTACCGACTAAGTCGATA
Organism: Ampelocalamus luodianensis; assembly: GCA_036346255.1. Taxonomy (NCBI): domain Eukaryota; kingdom Viridiplantae; phylum Streptophyta; class Magnoliopsida; order Poales; family Poaceae; genus Ampelocalamus; species Ampelocalamus luodianensis. The sequence goes on along the minus strand of CM070620.1, from coordinate 65,148,334 downwards.
ATCCCCCATTTCTACCGATACTAAGCATGTCTAGGCAACTAAACTCGTAAACTACTAAGTGACGAGAGTTCATCCAGCGAACTCTAATCACAGCAAATAACCTAGGCTTAGGTAGTAGAGGATAAACATTTACCTACAGATTATGCATCTAAACGATTAACTGACCAATTTAACACAAATTAAGCGATGCATAGCTACAGTTGAAACAAAATATTAGACTTTAAAATACTGGGATTAACATGATCAAAGCGCTTGCACATGCTGCCGCTCGAAGTATCAACTGTTGCAGAGGTTCACTCGATAATACGGACGGCCGCAATCTATCGATCGAGCAAAAGCAACAAATAAGAACCAATAACACCAACAAAACTCAAAATTTCCAAAAACAACCACAAAACTAAAACACAGAAGCTAGATCATTACAGTAGGAACAACAAATTAGGTACTAAGGAGAAGAATTAAATTAGACATGTTTTCATGCGATTGATCTACCCAACTTACTTACTTACCAAGCTAACCACAAAATTAAACCTCTTATGTGCTTTAATCTTTCGACAGACTTTGATGGTAATTGTGTGCACATCTATTAATTAAGTATCAAATTAACACATCTATACCACTAATTACTATAAACAACCATTATTAGCGATAAGATCACTTAAACCTACAAGAAACTATTGAAACACTAACTAGTTAATTAGCCAACTATTAGGTGCTAACAATTTTCTAACTAAGGTTGGGCTTTAATAAAATTCAGCTACTAACCCACCTAAGCATCACACCAACATATCGAAGGTTAACAATTCTGACATGCTACCACTACAAGGCCTTACTACATGTAAAGCAAGAATCATGAAAATCTGAGAGACAAAACAACTAGTTCCAATAACAACTTCTTTAGATCACTCATGCCACACAAGGGTTTTGAAATCTAGAATCACTAACTAACATAATTCCTTACCAAACACTATTTCCTAAGGAATTCATCAAGTCTAACAAGACCTAATTAGCATAAGCATGATACCAATTTTCAGTTTACTGACAACAGGAAAACGACAACAGAGAAACATACAGAGAACTAGAACTAAAATACTTTCAAACCTCTAATACCAATTTTGATCATGCATGAGAGTGAACTAAAGAACATTCCTAATCATGATTAGAAACTAAAGAACTGGTTTTGAAGGAGTGGGCCCCATTGTCAGACAGACAGAGAGGAGCACAGCCGAAGAACAGAGAGGCTCGGGTGGCTCTGGACCTGGATTCGTCGCCGGCGAAGGAGTGGCGGCGCGGTCGTGACGACGGCCAAAATGGGTTGCTCGAGGATCACTGAAGCTGAAGGTGGTCACGCGGCAGCCGGAGATGCACTGTGGCGGCGCGGCGACGGAGCGCGGCGGCCGGCCGTGGAGGTGACAAGAGGCGACTGCGCCAGAGAAGAAGAAGGTGAAAACTAGCGCGCGCATGAGCATCAGTGGGTTACCAGGAGCTCACCGGGATGACACGGAGCTAAGGTGGCTGCCGGAGATGGCCCGGCGACGAGAACCTGCGGCGGCGATCAAGGGGTCACCGAGGAGGGAGCAATATGAGCAAAGACAGGAGGAGATAAAGATGTAGATAGCTCGGGTAAGTGCACGAGATGGTGCTGACGCAGGCAATTGACCAAGGAACCAACTCACTGGCGATGAGGACGAAGACTCGAATTTTCGGCCGAATAAGAGGGAAACCTAAATTCCACGGTCCCTGCGAGTGAATCTCGAAATTAGTTGAGGGGAATTCAAGATAGGGATCTGGAACACGATATGACGCGCAAAGGTGAGGATGATCTTCACTGGTCACGACGATGACATGGCGGTGGCGCCACGGCCGTGAACCAGAGTTGGCGCACTCCCTTGGTTTAAGCTCAGAGCGAACAAGGAAGGTAGTGAATGGCTTTGTGAGGTCGAAGAGAGGAAGAGGAATCTTTGGGTACCCTTAAGTAGGAAAAAGGACGGAGAAACCCGAGAGGAGGAGCCCTCAACGCCGATGCGCTCAGGAGCAGAGGCGGCGAGTTGGTGAGGTAGATGACGGGCGATTAATGCCTTACCAGGGTATGGGCCAACAGCGGATGATGCGGCCGAGGTGTAGCGCGCGAGGAAACCGAGAATGGACGGCGAGGCGAGGTGGCGCGCATGCACGCTGCCGCCGGCACTCAGCTCTCAAGCGAGAGGTAGGTGACGACCTGACAATTGGGGCCCGCCCGTCAGCGACAGCAGCAAAGCGGCGCGAGCCAGAGTCAAGTGCGGCGTGAACAGTTTTTCTGACTCGATCAAGAGAATACTGACCGTTGGATCTAAAACGGACGGTCGAGATCAGTGTATGCATTCGGACAGGTCGACGAGACAAACAATGTGGACCGTTCGATCTGCATCGGACGGTTGGCAACGATCGGGCGCGCGTGGTGCAGTTAGGCGGTGCGACCGAGTCAAGTGGCGCGGTCGGACTCGAGCTCGAGTTGGGTTCGAGCCCGATAAACAGTGATTTCAGATTTGATTTCAAAAGGCTAAGCAGGTTTGGGGAATTTTTAGAGATAGCTCCCGAGCTCCAAAAATTCTGAAATTTTTATGGGAGCTTACAGGGACAGAGGAAAATCTTGTGAAATTTTTCCAGGAATTTTCATGCACTAGTTTTCCCCCAAGAAAATTCACAAGCTGCTGAGCTAGGGTTTGACCAGAATTCCAAACTGGTTTGACTTGGCCATTTGAAATAGCAACCAAAATCTAAAAATTGTGAAATTTTTCAGAGAGGTAGCTAGGATTATCAAGATGATAGGAAAAATATTTGCAGAGGATGATCACAAGTTTTAAGGCTAAGAATTTGTTGGCAACAACTTCCATTCACAAGAACAAATTCTAGAAAATGGAAATTGTTTAGGGAAAATTTGGAAAACTTCCAAATGATTTCATGAGGCATCAAAAGTTTTTATTTCTCCTCATAATTTTACATTTGAAATACAAACCCTAACTTAGGGCTGTTACATAATTGGCTTAAAATCATACACCACCTCAAACGGGCACATCTGTGTGGTAGAGTAGACGGCTCTGTTGTAGGCGAACTCCACATGCGGCAAACAGTCATCCCACTGCTTGATATTTTTCTTGATCATGTTCCTCAGCATCATTGAAAGTGTGTGGTTCACCACTTTCGTTTGACCATCAGTTTTGAGATGACAAGTTGTGCTAAATAACAACCTTGTCCCTAGCTTCTTTCAAAGTGTTTTCTAGAAATAACTCATGAATTTGACGTCGCTATCCGAGACAATGGTCCTGGGCATGCCATGCAACCTCACGACCTCTCTGAAAAACAAGTTAGCAACATGCGATGCATCCTTGCTCTTGTGACACGGAATAAAATATGCCATCTTCGAAAATCGATCAGCAACGACAAAAACAGAATCTCTCCTTCTCTTAGTCCTAAGCAATCCTAAAACAAAGTCCATACTAATATCTTCCTATGGTGCATTAGGAATTGGAAGAGGAGTATACAAACCATGTGGATGCAACTTTGATTTCGCCTTGTGACAAGTTATGCGTTGTTGTACATACCTGTCCACATCACGTCTCATCTTAGGTCAATAAAAGTGATCGTTCAACATAGACAATGTCTTCTCACATCCAAAATTTCCCATCAATCCATCTGCATGAGATTCCTGCAATAATAACAAACGCACGGACGATTCTAGAACGCATAGTTTGTTAACACGAAATAAAAATCCATCATGAATGTGAAATTTGTCCTAGCCTTTCCCATCTTTGAAATGCGCATAAGGTGAAGCGAAATCATGGTCATTAGTATATAAATCACACAAACTCTCTAAACCACGAACTTGCACCTCTAAGCGATTTAAAAGCATACTTTTCCTAGAAAGAGCATCGACAACCACATTTTCCTTTCCCTTCTTATATTTCACAATGTAAGGAAATGACTCAATAAATTCTACCCACTTAGCATGTCGACAATTCAGCTTTGCTTGGCTTTGCAAATATTTTAAAAACTCATGATCAGAATGTATAATGAATTCTTTAGGCCATAAATAATGTTGCCAAACTTCTAAAACTCACACTAAAGCATACAACTCCTTATCATAGACCGGATAATTCAATTGTGCACCTTTGAGTTTCTCACTAAAATAAGCAACCGGTCTACCCTCTTGCATCAAAATACCGCTAATACCAATTCCACTAGCATCATTTATTTGCGTGGGCCCACATGTCAGTGAGATGCCACTGTAATTAACTTAGTATTTAAGCGATACTTAACCGACAGTGATAAATGATTAGTGCTTAAGGACAGATATTTAACCATTAATGATGTCTGCAAAGGAGTTGTCCTCTTAGGACAGAGCAGAGACGCTCTCGACTCGCTCATGGCCACGCTCGTCACCGACGATCTCACCCTTGGCGGCGTCGGCTTGGGCCAAAAATGGAATGCTCATGCGACGATCTCACCCTACAGTCACCAGTGGCAAGGCTCCAGTGAACCACAATGGTGGTGTGGCGAGGTTAGGCGGCGGTGGCATTCGGGACAACATGCCATATCGCAACCCGATGATCTTCTAAGCCATTTAGCGCGCATGAGTTCCTACATAGTACTAGCAACTTACCAGCGCAAAGAAGATGGTCGGAGACGATCGGGAATGGGCTAGCGGCGTGAGCCGACAGTGGCGAGGATGACCTTCAAGGGGAGAGGATGGCCTGCGCAAAGACAAGGAAGAAGAATGGTCAGGGAGGCATCAGTGAGTCCAAGAGATGGTTCCATCACAAGGAAATGGATAATGGCTTACCCGAGATAGGGTGGCGGTGGAGGTGATCCTTTCGGCCGGCAGTGAGGAAGTTATAGCGAGCTCCTGCGCAAGAAAATCCTGATTAGCTTAGGGGACATACTCCTTGAGGGTTGGGACATGGTATGACGCAAGTGGAGAAGAGGGAGCATCACTGATGCGGTCGGAACAGCAAGGCGGCGCCTCGGCCGGAAATGGAAGCTTAAACTCACGCGGTTTTACTTGGAGACAATGAAAGGATCAAAGGAATGGAGAGGGATGGCTCGGGGAAATAAAGAGGAGTCAAAGGGAGCTTAGGCGGCTACTTATAGGCCGGGGCGGAGAAGCTTTGAGGAGGAGCCATCATGGGCAATGATGCGCTCGGCGCAGCAATGAGACCCAGCATTGATGGTTTGAAAGACAGGGGCAATGACGAGGCATGGGCGCTGGGCGAGCGATGCGACTGAAGGTGGTGCAAACCGGGGGCGTGGTGGATAATTTTTTTTTGAATAGTTAGTATGGAGAAAATTCACTATTTTATTTTATTTGATTTTAATTTAAAAGTTTAATATAGACTTTCAGTAATAAAATAATTTAATATGAATAATTCCAACATAAACTATTGTCAAAACTATTTTATTTGGATTCTATGAGCTTGGATATATTTTCTAGATTTTTTTATAATTTTTTCAAATTCATTTGCTATTTTTCATTGCTTATTTGAATTCTTAGTATTTTATAAAATAGAAAAGCTATTAAAAATCTCATAATCCAAATTGGGCCGAATCCTTCCGACCCAGTTTCCTTTTCCGCATTTCGCTGGCGCCTAGTCGCGCGTGACCAACCACTCAAGGCGCATTCTTCGCTTCACGACGCGTGGGCCCGTGTCTCTGTTCCACTGTCAGGTGGACCCGCATCAGGTCTTCGTTCCCGCAGCTTCGTCCTCGCGAGCATCCAGGCCGTGTCCGCCATTTGAGCTTCTCGAAGCTCTGTCCAACAACGCAACCTTTCTAACTAAAGTTCTTCTAGAAAATACGTCAAATCTCATCTCTATCCTCCCCGCATCCGTTCGAATCAAAACCAAATCCCGATTTCCCTTTTATCCCGATTTCTTCACGAGTTTGCTTCGGACTCTTTTGAACTCCACTGCCTACATGCCACCTTGTGCACATCCGGGCCCTATAAAAGGCACCCCCAGGATCGCAGCACCGCCCGCACCAACAACCATCAAACCCCCGCACCTCTAAAGCTCGAGAGCCACCACATTACAGCTTTTAGGGTTTTTGTCACCGTCGCCGTTTTCTTCGAATTCTGGTGCCGTCATTGTCGCCCTGAGGTCGCGGTCTACGCCATCGAGTCTGTCATCGCTCAGGCTACCTCCAGCGACCACTCACATTGTCAGAGCATCACCGGTGCAGATATCCGACAACACCCGATCCATCTTCGCCGCCAAAAGTTCGCCGCTGGCCACCACCGTCCACCTCGACCACCAGTGAGTGCATCAACAAATGCACATTAACCTCCTCTACATGTTGGTACCTTTCACCGTTGATGGGACACTGCCGTTCGTCGTTATCGGGCGGTCCAAAGCGCCGCCCATCGCCGTCAGGTCCACGTGGTGTCCATGTCATCGCCAGTTCAGCATTGCGTCATCTTTTGCTGAGGTGTCGTCTCGTGTCACATCCTTGTTAGTTCGCGCGTGCGCGCCTGAGTCAGCATCCTGGTCAACAGCCGTTGCTGACGTGTCTTGCCATAATTGGTCCAAATCGGATCTGATGTGGCACAGTCAACCCAACCTAGACCCAATCTTCCATAAACCCAGTGCACATACACCGAGTCACTGCCATGTGGGTCCCACATGTTAGGATTTATTTTTATTTGTTTTAATTTCTAAATTCTGAGGGCTGATGTCATCATTGCACAATATTCCGATTTTTCTGTTGAAGAATAATTCGGAAATTCCAATAATTCAGATTTAGGGTATTTCCTTTAGATGCAAACTTCCAAAGCCCATATCTTCTTCATCCGAACTCCGATTGAGCTCATTCAATTTTCTAAACTCATCTAAATTTGAGATCTTTGTTCTCTGTTTTATTTATTTTTGTTTATTTACTTCGTTTGCGAGTAGACGTTGATACTTCGGGAGATTTTGGAGAAGAAGGAGTTCACCAAGACTAGTACTCAGATCTATTCCAAGGCAAGTCATACCTTTGATCATGTCGAATCCCAGTTTTCCAAAATACTTTGATTCAAATTATTGCATTTACTTTTAGTATTTATTTAAATACTTTTGGGATTAGTTATTATTCCAATTTGTTATATATCCACATTGTCTATTGTATGTCATAATCTTTTGTCACCCTAGATTGGTTCATTATTTAGTTGGTATTATCATAGCACCAACGTAGGTTGGTTAGATACAATCAGTTTGCTTAGCCATACCACGAGTCATCATCTCATGTGAGTTGTAATGATAAATATGACTAAGTGATTATGGAATTATGTGATAAAATTGTGTGTACTGTGTGCTATTACTTGTGAATGACATATGTTGAGCTTAACCAATTGGGTGGGAAAAAATTTAGACGGATGCAAGTGGTACTGTGTTTTGTTATGGTGGAGCTGTGTGCATGGGATTTATTCTGTGTTATATAGCTAGAAATTGGAAGTCTTGTCTTGGTCAATTAAGGACTTAACCATATGTGCCATTGAACTAAGCCTTACTGTACGACCATATGCCTGGTATGGAACAGGCTTAACTTAGTAAGTTATGGAGTTTTGGCATTTATTACTCAGGTAGTAGGTTAGGCTGTGTTGCATGGGTGGAGATGTGTACTACCAAGTAGTCGCATCGCGGGACAGTTCGACGCTTCCCTATCCAACAATGTGTGTTGGACTGGCTTCTTGTGTGGGGTTGTCTGGCGGTTAAGCACATCGGGAGTGTCAATGTTGAGATGAAGTTTCTAAAATATTTTGTTATGATTAGTGCTAGCTACACTGATTGTATCGTGTGGGTAAAGTGTACAACATCTGCAGAGTGTTAATTAATCTATTCGAATAGCCGCATCCGCAGTCACGGACATGCTCGAGGATTTAACACAAGGTGTAGATTTTCATAAAATATTTGGGATGGGAGCTGTGTGACCTAAGTCATATGGCTGTGTGAATTAAACTGATTAGCTTTGTGTCCTTTGTGAAAAACAACTGTTAAATTATTATTGTTTATTTGTTTTAAGTTGCATTTCAATCTATTATTTATATTCAATTGCAAATGTTACCTTTATGCAAAAGAACCACAGAAGCCATTTCCTTTGGAATAAGTCTACATCTATACATTTCATTTCTATGGTATGACTTGCGAGTACGGTTGTGTACTCATACTTGCTAAATCAAATCAACAGAAGTGGAGAAGTCATCGCTTGCCTTTGAAGAGGAGTTCTACGAAGGAGCTGATCATTAGGTCGTTGATCTCAGTCGGTTGCCTGTGGTGAATTGATGGGATTTCGCTGGAGTTTATTTTGTTCCATTGCTATTTAATTCTTTGTCTGCCCTACATGGCTTAATAAATGTAAACTCGACCATAAGGTCAAAACTATTATTTGCTATTCAAATTAATCATTTACTCTATATATCGTTTGTGTGGATCGATATTCATCTATGTTGACACTATGTGCACTAGTGTGATTCTGGACTAGTGCATTATACACAGAGGGTCCATAATTGTATTTTTGGGTCCCGACAGGTGTTGTACACGAGTACGTGTTGGCACGGCAAAGCATGTCCATGCGTGGTGCGGGCGAGCTGGCGTAGTGCGCTCGGTCGCATGGAGGACGATGCCTACAAGGTTGTGCCGAGCTGGTTTGGCTGCAACGTGGCTCGACCATGTAAATGGTGTGGTGGGAACGTGCCTCGATCAGTGGAACAGTGGCCCTGATGGGTGGGATCCACCCGTCAGCGAGATAAGGAAATGGGATTTTTCTGATTTTGCAATTATGCTAAGAGTTTGAGTGAGTATTAAATATAGCAATTTAACTCAAAAAATTCTGAAAATTTTAGGGGAGGCTTCTGACCTAGAGTATATCCTTGTATAATTTTTAATATGGTTTTTTATGTAATATATTTTTCCTAAAATTCTTTGAAGTTTCTGTTTACTTGCATTTTCATTATTTGACTTGTAGAAAATTTACAAAATATGATTCAATTATTTGCCATTTTATTTTCAGTGTTGTCGGTGTTTTAGAACCGATCTTACATAAAGATTGTTTTATTTGGGGGGTCTCCACAATTGATCACGTAGACAGAAAAGACACGGGGATTTTTATACAGGTTCGGGCCTTCTCTCCGGGAGAATAATAACCCTACTTCTGTGTCTATTGTATTGTGTATCCTGGTTACAATCAGTGGAAAGACTGGCGCTAATACTGCGACTGATTTTCTCTGAAAAAGTCCTTCGAAAAGGTCCCCTATTCCTCTTTGAAAGAAGTCTATATATAGTACGCGGAGAGGGAGGTTGTCGTTCCAGATCAGGAGGCACTCCATTATTCCGTAATAATGAGAGTAATCACTGGAGTAGTAACCTCCCCACGTTGCCTGACGGTTATCAATCAGAGATAATGGTGAGTTATTTGTAGTTATTTCAGAGAATAACTGTGTATCTTGACTGCTCAGATTTCACAATTAATAGGGCCTACTGGCGAGTGGACCCAGTTATCTGTGGAGAAGTCGTGGCATGACTGGTCATAGAAGGACTTACGACCAGGGAGTAGTCGTAGAAAAGCTTACGACTGGCTACTGGTCGTAGGAAGACTTACGACCAGAGGTAATTGTAAGAGAACTCACGATTACATGGTAGTCGTAGAAAGACTTACGACTACGGGGGGGTGGTCATAGAAGAACTTACGACCACCTAATTGACTTCTCCCTTACCACTGTAAGGTTTATACTCAATAGTTGTGTGACGTCATATTTACCTATAATACTAAATTATAGGTAAACAATAAAATGAGGATTATTAGATACTCATCATCTAGCCCCCTAGCTTCAAGAGAAAATAACTTACTTGGGAAAGGAGACATAGATGTTCTTACAACCACTAGGTGGTTGTGAAGTAAAGGTTTAAGGAAAAACTCTTCAACATGTGTATCATTTGACCAGAAATATACTTGGTCAAGGAATCTTACCAAAAATCTCATGACTGCGAGGTAGTCGTAGAAAATCTTACGACTACGGAGTAATCGTGGTTCGATGATCGGAAGTAAAGCATTTCCGTGTGGTATTTCTTTTGACCAGAAATATACTTGGCCAAGCAGGTAATTTCACTTGAGGTGTGAAAAGAGTCTCGGTTTTTTTCGAACACGCAGATTTAAAAGGATCTATCCGTTAGAGCAATTCCCGAAGCGGTGGGAACCGTTGAGTTTCCATGGCGTTTCATTTCAAGCGCACGGTTATAAAAACGACCGTGGGGGTAACTTTACGGTTCTTACCTTCCCCAATTCACTCTGACTGTTCATCAAGATCTTGCCTCCTCCACCGCCAGCAAAATCTGTGTACTTTCTTGAAGCTTTTCCAAATCCAAATCTCTCGTTTGTGCGAAAAATGGCTAGGATCGTTTCTGAGTGGGTGGAATCGGAGATGGATACGGCGAAGATGAACGCATTGGTCGCTGCTGAGAAGATCCCCGAGAAGGTACTCGTAAAATGGATTTCAGCAGTTGGACAACATTGTAACACCCCAGCCCGACATGAGCCTGGAATGCTACTAAACAAAACCCTAAATATCCTAATCAAGGCAATTTTAGTAAATTTCGGCAGAACCTCCCCTGTAAAGTTAATTACACGGAGGTTCCAACATACAGATAATTCATAAATTAACTAAACTATCATCCAGAGACATCAAAAGATAATCAAAGATATGCTAAGTATCTAGCAATCCAATGAAGTATAAAGTTCCACTACTCATCATTGTTACACTTAAACCACTGCAAGAGACAAGACATAATAAACCTTTGAGCATCTCGCCCAATTACTAAAAACAATTACGATCTGAAGATCTTTCAACTTTATTTAGTTCATGTGGCATGTGTGTGACTAGCAGACTACTTCCCCCCATGCAAGTCGTTCTTGGCTCGGGTACCTAAAACAACAATAAAAGCAAGAGTGAGTCCACAGACTCAGCAAGTACAAAATAACAGTTATAACATCAGCATCCATATATAGGAGATCAACAATAAAACATCTCACATGCAAATGCAATGCTCAAGGATCCTTTCTCTTTATCTTTCTTTGTGCATTATACCGGTAATGCAAAGTATGCAACCGTCGCCGCATACCCATGCCTGTGCTCGCAAGCACAGGGACCAATTGCCCATTACTCCGCAAGTAATGGGGACCTCAAGCCCACACTCCACGATTGTGGGGATCTTGGGCCCGTCACATTCATGACGGGGATCTCAAAGGAAAAATATACCTGGTCACCACGTGACCAAGCCTCAACATGATCTCAATATGTACATGCTCATCATTTATTCATCATCAAATTACTAAAAGACGATAACAACATACAACAATAGAGCATAGACATATTTGGAGCATCCACCAATCTTAGACATTCACCATGCCAACAATCTCGCTATGCTATTACATATCGAAAAGCACACAAGCATGACCAATCAATCACAACCATGAATCAAACAATGCACATGCCTTAACCGTGTGAGAATGGAGGACGTGAAGACGGTGCTGCCCCCGGTACCAATCCCCCACCTAATACATTAAGAATATAAACTAAGACCACAGTAACGAAAAGCATGAATTATATACACGAGCACACCAAGTAGCAGATTGCAACGCGATCCCGACCCCACTTTTCTAAGTGCTGAACTGCCCTCTGTACACAGTCAAGTTCTAAAATTCATATCTTTTTGTACATTGGTCCAAATGTAACATCCCAAATTTTGGGCTTGTGTTTCAAATGTAAGAAAATGAGTAGAAATTAAAACTTTTTCTTACATCATGTATTTCCTTTGTGTACTGAACAAGTATTGTACAAAAGGTTATGGAAATGCAAGTCACAAGTCTTTTGATCCAATCTTGTTCCTTCAAAAACATTCTTGTCAAATGTTGTGATCATCTCCTGGGAATATTTTTCCTAAGTTCTTGGGATGGTATGTGACCCCTCTGAAAAATTTCACAATTTTTAGAAATTGTTTGAATATTTTAGAGGGCAGTCAAACCTGTTTGACTCTCAGTCAAACCTAAAACCAGTACCTTGTAGAATTTTCGGAGAAAAATACAATGCATAAAAACCTCTGAAAATTTTACACAAGGTCAATGTCTCAGTCAGCAAGCTCCTGTAAAAATTTCAGAATTTTTGGAGTTGTTTTGCTACCCCAAATAAATCCTCAAAAGTCTCAGCATATTTTAAAACCTAAAACCAGTTTCACTGTTCCTTGGGTTCGGTGGGCTCGAGTCCGAGCCACTTGACTCAGTTGAACCACCTAACTGCACCGAGCCGCGTTTTAAAACGCGCGTGCGATATCAGCCGTTGGATTCAAATCGCTCGGCCCACGTTCGTGTAAGCATTCGGACCCTCCGGTTGCATTAGCCAATTGGGACCGTTGGATCTCAATCCAACCGTCCAGATTTCCGTAGGCAATCGGATCGTCCGCGAACTCTTTTAATCACACCGTCCATCTAAGATCCAACGGGCGTGGCTTGTCTTCTCTGTTCTTCTTCCTCCTCGGCTTCTCGCAGTGCGCGGCGTTCATGGCGAGAGAAGAGAGAGCATGGGGGGCTTGTTGCGTCACATCGAGCGTGCCTCGTCAACGTCTCTCTGCAAGGCATTTAATGCGCAACAGGCTTTCTCCTCCATGGTCACCGTGCTCAGTTGCTCCCATCATTTCTTGGTCCATGACCGCGCCATGAACCGAGCTCACCATGGGCTCATGTTCGCGCTTGTAACCCTAACCCTTTCCCTTTATATTGCCCCTTAGCTCCTTCTGGTGTTCCTTTGCACCACACTTTGCTCTTCTTAGTGTTTGGAGGCTAAACCACCTCACACCCTCAAAGCACCATTGTTGGCCGTAGAGCTCCAATGGCGGCCTTGGTGTCCAGTGGTTTATCTTCAACATTTCTTGCACCCTTTTGAACTCCTCAACCTCCTTTGTATTTCCCCTAACTTGATTTTGGGTTGCATTCACAGGAATCACTCAATTTTAAGTTTGGAGATTTTCGTTAGTTTCACCCCTTTCTTCTCCGGCTCAGGTAAGTGGTTCTTTTGCAATTATTTGCTTTTGGAGCCTCTTTGAGCTATAATGAAGCTGTGGTGATGATTTGTTTCCACTCATTTTGCTCAGAACCTCATCTTCCACTTCATCTTCTTCGGCTCCGGTGGACTTCATCGTGTGCAAGTCTTTCCGACCATCTTTGGAGCTCCTCTCGGTTAAGGTAGCTCCTATATAGCCCGTAGAAGTCATGGCACTCGCTTCCTTGGACCGCAGCGGAGCATCTTGCTATTTTCGTGTTTTGCCGTGTCGGCCTCTTTCTTTGTTTTCCGGCTCGCCAGCGTTCCAGACCTCCACCGCCGGCGAGGTCATCACCGTTGGGTCCGCAACACTATTGCGAACCCATTTTGATAGTTTGTGGGCGCCGCGCATCGAGTCGCGGCGACAAGCGCAAAGCCACTCGGGTTTTGTCGGTGGCGACTCCGTTTGTCGGATAATTAGGACACATTTAATGTTTAATGATTGCCAATCGGTAGAGCATTAATGGTGTCTTAATCGCCTAATGTCTCATCGACATGTGGGTCCAGCCCCCTTAAATCACCCGCTGGCTTTTATCCGTGCGTTTAGGCATCATTAATGCTAATCATGGGTTAATTAAAGTGTCGGCACTATTGGCTGTCGGAAATAACCCCCTGTGCCACTGCCAGGTGGGCCCATTAGCTTAGCGCCGAAAATCAGTAGTCATTAGGGCTGATTTTGGGTTTATTTATTGCTAATCATTGTTAGCAATAAATGTGTCCGAAAATTACCTTCTTGGGTCACTGACGTGTGGGCCCTCTGTCCCTAAATCACCTCTGTTCAAAATCTTTAGGACACATTAAGTGCTAATCATCATTAATCATTGGTCTTTAGTAATTAATTAGTTGCCCTAAAAACCTCCTTTAAGTCACTGACAGGTGGGTCCACGTGCACTGTGCACGTGTGTTAAGACTCGCATGTGTGACTCTCGATCCGACATGCGGCCCCACATGTCGGCCTCCTAAATGCACTTCAATCTTGGACCGCCGTCCATTTTGCGATCTGCGGCCCAGATCTTGTATGCATTCGGACCATCCGGTTCCCCTCGTCATTCTTGGCCGTCCATCGCTTGATCTGCGGCCCTGATCATGCGTGCAATCGGACCTTCCGACGGGAAGTGCTCTCCGTGCCGTTCATCTTGAGATCTACGGCTGTGAGCGGCCAAGGCAACCGCACCGTCGAGTTGCATCCTTCCTCGTCTTATTTGTTCTCCGTGCGTGTGGCTCGTTGGATATTGCATCAACGGCCCACGGCGTCCACGTCATTATCTTGGTTGGGTTGGTTTTTATTTACGTAAGTATTTATTTATCAATGAAAATTGTATCAAAACTTTAGAAATTCATAACTAATTCAAGATAAATCCTTTTACATGAAACCAAGCTGTAATAAATTTGTAAATCACTAAAGTTTAATATAAAAATGCTTTTAGCTATGTACAGTAGTAGAAAATTCGTAATCTTTTATAGCTTGTTTTTCGCTATTTTTATATATTCAATTGTATTAAAACTTGGAAAATGCATATCTTTTTCTGTATATCTGCGAATTGTATGATTTTAACTTTGATAAATTTGTTATTAACTAAAATTTAATCTAAAAATGGTGGTAGGCCTAAATCAACACAGAAAAATATGTTAGTAGATTTAACCTTATTAGTAGCACTTAAAAATTCATTTAATGATGTAATAGACACCAGTAATTCCCTGTGAATCCTAAAAATAGAAATTTGATGATAGGAAATCCCTCTGTTATCATACTATAATGTGAAATAGGTTTTGCACATGTTTTTATTTTCGAGAGTGCATTATGCTAGTTTTGCATCTTAGGAAAATCATAACTAAATCATTTTAACTCCAAATGACCTGAAATTTTATATGGGTTACCTCTATACCAGTAGGTAGCTACCATAAAATTTCAGCTTCAAAATCTTTCTAGAAAATATTTTTGCTACAGTGCTAATTATGGTAGAAAATGAGTTCTTAGGTAATATCTTTTGCACCACAAATCCAAATTAGGTTTTCCAGTTTCTATGTCTTGGTATATTCGTATTTCACCTTGTGTATAAGTTTCAAATCGCATTTGGATAATTTTTGCTTGCTCTTTTGTTAAGTGTTGCTAGTCTTATTGGTTGTTCTTGGTTCTTTTTGCCTTTCGCTTAGGGTTCGACATTTGCGGTAATCCCGAGAGCGACCCTCCACAACAGTTTGAGCAACAGCAAGAAGGCAAGCAGTTTGATCATGTTAATCCCAGTATTTTAAGTATTTATGTTGATTACAAATTCTATGTATGCATTGCTACTTTGTGTTAATAGTTGGCCTAGTAGATGCATTTCCTTAGCAAATGATTATCCTCTACTACCATGAGCCTAGGTTACTTGCTGTGATTTAGAGTTCATGGATGGGCTCTTGTCACTTAGTAGTTTACCAATTAATTGCTTAGCCATGCTTAGTTTCGGTAGAAATGGGCGGTTATGGACTTGTCGATAACCTTGATCATAAAACTTATTATGATTATGATTTCCACCTTGTGCCATGTCTACTTATGAAAACTAAAGCTGAAAACAAAAGATTTAGACTTGGGCACAATGGTATGATGGTGTGATTTTTGGGTGTGGTGGAATGGTGCCGAGTCAACAAGGACCGAACATCTTGTTACACTAAACCAAGCATTTTAGCGTGCTAACCACATTAGAGGGTATGGGACCTCTCTTGACTTAGTACTTTGGCGTGTGTTGGCTCAGAGTCGCAGGAGTCGCGGGAGGGATGGTGTTGGGAGCATTGTAGTGTCGAAAGACTTCACCGTGATGGGATTTGTTGTCTTTCGCCTTGCAATGTAAGCATATGGGTTTCTATCCATATGAGCGGCTCGTAGTTAATACACAAGATTGGAAATGTCTCGTAGGACTTAGCGGGCGGCATACCTTCGGTAGTGTGCTTGTGGCTTGAAGGCGATGCGAAGTGTGGGTACATTGGTACACCCTGCGAGGTTAAAACTATTCGAATAGCCTCGTCCTAGGTTATGGACACGCTTGCAAGGTCTTTCAAGAGTTAGACTACATCCTTTTAAATTAAAACTTGATGGGTGGTACGAATCGGGATTAGTGCTATGTTGTGGTGACTATTGGGATAGTCGCTTCAGTGGTTACTTGTATGTACCTTTACTTACTATTACTTTGATAACAAAACAGATTTGTAGACTTGCTTTTAAAATGTATTACATTATTGCAAATAAAGTTGGCTTTGTGCAAAATGAGACATACAACCTCCACCTAAATAAGCTTGCATGTAGTTTATGAATAGGTGCGCTATTCCACACGTCGATCTTGCGGGTACAAAGACAATCTTTGTACTCGGATGCTATGCTTAATTGTTCATTGCGAGAGGAAGAAGGTGAGCTGAGGGGCCTCACTTTTGCGGTGTGTTGTGGTAGCTTGCAGGCGACTAGCTTAGCGGCCGGTCGGTTGCCTTGTGGGTTGTATGGCTAACCGGTCGACTTTTGTTCTAGCCATCTTATGGCACCTTTGCTTCATTTGTCATTCTTGTATATTGTTCTATTTGGCGGTCGGCTCTCTTTTGTAATAACTTTACTTTATGTATGTCGTGGTTGAACTTAGTGATGTATGTTGTATGGAAATGATGTGAAATTTTGTGATGATGTGCATATGTTGCAGTGCAGGAAACATATGCCCATCGAGGCTTAGAATGTTTAATTAGTAATGCTAGAACCAATTGGAGGTTAAGTGTTACTAGTTAAATATTCCGGGTCCTCACACCAAATTAGGTGTTCTTGGACTTCATTGAAAGGTTATCAAATTTCCCAACTAAACCTGGTTGGTGAGCTTCCCTGATTCGGCCATCCACTAACCCTTTTAAGCTGTTTAACAAAGCATCAATTTTCACATCAGGTTCTCTAGACAGAACACTAAATCTATCATAACTTTCAGCTCGTTTAACCAAATTTCGCGTTCTTGTTCTTCCCTGAAAGCTAAAACAATTATATACAACTTTCGTTATACTGCGATCCTCTAATTCTCTCCTTAACTGATCGCAAAGGTCAGATTACTAAAACCTGTCTAGAAACTGATAGGGTTGCAGAACAGCCGCACCATTAAATTCATAACATTTGCTACAGAGGTCCAAAAATTATGTTCTAGCACTTCATTGAAATATATTGACGTCCTCTACAACTTCCTAGGAGACACCCGAGACTGAATCCATACTTAACTATATCAAAACGTCCCTCTAACGCGATCTGCCCTGAGGCGACAGAATACCTGACATAGAACAATTAAGCGCTAAAGCATCTAAACGAGGGGAAAACGAGTTTACCCTTGATGAACCGATTGCCAGGCACGATGAGCACCCACGTACGACCTCTCCCCATGAAGATGGTCTTCTACCCCCCAACCTTCTTCTTCCTCTTGATCTCCTGATAGCAGCAGGAAGGGAGCGTCGGCTTTGGGCAGCAGCAAGGAAGTGGTGCCGGTTTTGGGCAGCGGCGGGAGGAACACCATGAGAAGGGGCGTAGCAAGGTGCTGGCGAGAGGGAGGAGGTGCAGGAGGAGGAAGTGGCGGCCAAGGGAGGGTGGAGGCGCCTAGATTTGCCCCTCCATATGGCGGCCACCACCCCCACCAATGGGTGAATGCAAGTGGGCTTGAAGCCTTGGCGGGTTGTCCAACCTTACTGAAAAACCCCTCAAACCTTTGCTAATTTGATTTTCTAATTGGTCCTTTTCCCTCTTTTAATTATTCTCACCAAACTAGATTTGGGGTATTACAAACATTGGCCGTCGGGGGAGGATGGGCAAATCCCTGTCTTCCAGGCGTACTGTGAGTGTGGCATCCGATTGCCTGCTCACCCTTTTCTCACACTTGTGCTCGAGCACTTTGGGGTCGAATTAGTGAATCTTCGTCCTAATTCCATCATCATGTTAAGTGTATTCGTGTATCTGTGTGAGGCATACCTGGGGATTCCGGCGGACCTCGAGCTTTTCTAGTATTATTACGGGATGGCTTGACAAGTCAGAATTGCTGGGAGTTGCGGTCTGAAGCTCCACGACGGAAAGTCGAAGGAGTACGACTATGGGCTGGTTGTAAAAAAACTTACGACTAGCGAGTGATCGTAGAAAAACTTACGACTACTTTTTGTAATGTTTTCTTTTTCTGACTTCAACAGAAAGTAGGCATGGAAGACCGCCAAGACGACGTGGAAGTCGCATTGGTAGTCATTGGGGCAACAGCACAAGTGGAGCAAACGAAAGTTCCTCCAAGCAAAAGGCGTCGACTTGTAAAGGTCGGCGACAAAGGTGGCGCGAGTTCGATTCCTTCTGCTCCCTTCGCTCAATTCGCTGCAGATATGACAGCTACAGAGAAAGCAAGGATAGACGAGGCTGCCATAGCCCTTAAGCGCAAAGCCCCCAAGGCCAAGGTACCCTTCTATTATGACAGCAAGACTTTCGCAGTATCTGCTTCTGGTGGTTTTGTAAAGCAGCTAGAAAAGGAGAACTGGAAATGCTTCGTGTCTTTTGTGAAGGAAATTGCTGCTCCAGCAGAACCCGAGGTCGACGGGAGCAGTGCTCTTGAAGTGGTCGAGAGAGACCTCGGCCACTCGGGGAGTCAAGAGGGTCACGAAGAGGTGACTCCCATTCCCATGATTGAATCTCGATCAATAGTAGTCAAGAAGAAGTCGAAGAAATCTTTCGTTGGGAAGATTGCTTCCAAGTTCTGGGTTAGATCCCAGAAACAGAGGTAAAAAACAAAAGTGCAAGAACAACATTTACCTTTTGTTTTTCACGAGCTAACCTGCTCTCTGTTTTGTAATTTTAGCCCAACTCCTTCAGCCCCCATGGATGCTTCTTCTGAGAAGCCCGCTGCTACTTCTTCACCAAATGAGGGAGCAGCTGCGGTTGTGGCTGAAGTTGTTATGACCACTGATATAGTCATAGGAATGGAAGCGGAGACAGGGGAGGCCATAAAGGAGACGCCAAGAGAGGGTGGTGGTGAGAGCTCCAACCAGCGCACCTGTAAGGAAGTTGTCGAAGATGTTTCTTCCAGTCCTCAAGACAGTGCTACCATCACAGAGTCAGAGGACGAGGAATACTTTAACTTCTGCTCTGATTTTTTTGGCCCTCCTTCCATTGTAGGATCTTCTGCCTTCAGATCTCGCGACCGAGTCCCCCATCCTAGTAACATTCCCAACTGTGGGGAAATTTTCGATGACGAACGCCTCGAAAAGGTTTGGTGAAGTCGCGTCGAGGAGATGGATGGGTTGAAAGATCCGACAAGGATAGTCTCCATGTTTGCTCGGACAAGCATGATTGTAAGTATCTAACGATACCTATAAGCATGGTTTTTCCTTGCTTCTCACTTGTTTCTTTTTGCAGAAAGCTTTGGAGCAAATCACAACTATTGTTGAATACAACTGACATCTTGTAAAGTTACGTCAAGAGAAAGCGGAACTCTACGACCAAGCAGAGAGGTGGTGAGTAACTGACACTCGTAATATTTCGACTACTCGTTCAGTACTCATGGGAATTGTCGTAGAAAACCTTATGACTTGGTACTGGTCGTAGAAAAACTTACGATCACATGTTAGTCGTAGAAATACTTACGACTACTCATCTCTGTGTTCATGTCTACTCTTAACTCTTTCAGGTTTAAGAGTGACGAAAAGACCTTAGCTGATTCACTCGACTACGAAAAAGCCGAGACGAAAAAGTTAAGGGATGAAGTAACCAACCTTCTGAAGAAGCTTCAGGAAGCCAACTCTGTGACCCAAGAGTTGCAGGAAAAAATAAGCAGTACGTCCTTGAAGTTACACCTGCTTATAATCTTGATTTTTACCTTCCTAACTTCTCATTCTTTTTTAGAAAAAGAAGCCGAGATAAGGGCCCTTCAAGCCGAAGTGGGGACTCTCCAGAACGAGGTCAAAGAAAAATCTCTGGTCATTCATGAGATCGCCCGCATCGCCAAGGACAAAGATCAAGAAATTGAGAAACTAGATTCTCAATTAGCAGGTAATTTATCTTTTACCTGCTACTAAACTGTTTTTTCCTTCTCGTAGAATCATTTTATTTAACTAACTTTACTCTTTTTAGAGCGATTAGTAGAAATAAAACAACTCCACAAAGCTTCGACTTGCACCCGGGAGGAGATGAAGTCAATGAAGGTTAATCTTCAAGACGACATCTCACTTTTGAACAACGTACTCAGTGGGCTTCGTGCTGAAAAGGTCACACCTCATGACGACACGATAACCGCTCACACGAGTGCCATTGAGGAGCAAGTCGGTACTTTGCAAGAGTTGGTGACCACTCTGAAGACCAACCAAACTAACTCGATAAAGGAAGTGGTCAAAGGGGCTGTAAGTTATGTCCTAGCAAAGCTTAAAGTCCGTGATCCCAACCTTAACCCTCAATCAGTTGAAGCCGACTTCGTCTGCACTGAAGCCGAAGCAGAGCAGTTGATCGAGAACTTGTAGTCGGTAGGCGAAAAGGTCGTGGAGGAGATGTAAATAGCTCCTTCGTCAGAGTAGTTTGTAATAGGAACATGTAAAGACAAGCCTTTTGTTCATGTATAAATATATGATCTTTTTTCCCTACAAATCATCTCGTAGAGTAGTTAGTATCTCGTAAGATAATTAAAGGAAAGAATAATTAGACCAAATATCTGTGATCCTTCCTATTTCAATGTACTCGATAAGTTAGTAACTCGTAAGATAATGAACGAAAAAAGAAACCAAGACTAAGAATTGAAGTCATGTTTATAACTTTATCCTAGCCCCCGACTATTTACTTAGTTTATTTGAATAAACTAAGTGAATAGTGAAGAAAGGGTTTATGAAAACAGAGAGATTTGTTCTACTTGTAGTTTTCGATCTCGATTATCGCACACTAATCAAAAGAGTAGAAACGAATCGACGCTAGGAAGTTCCTTCTAGTGGGCAGGACCACATGTAGAAAGGAAAGGCTTCGACTAGGTGATGTTACCATCTCCGACCAGATTAATTAAATCAAGAACGGCAACTTGAGTAAAACAAACATCTAGAGGAACTTTAAAAATTCATTCGGCCTTTTTCAATGTACTCGATAAGTTTGTCCTAGTAGCAAAAGTAGGAAACGGGACGACGCTAGGAAGTTCCTTCTAGTGGGCAGGACCTCGTGCAGAGAGGAGAAGCTTCGACTAGGTGTGTTTCTCCCTCTGACTAGTAAAAACCGACCAAGTTTACCAAAAGCAGTCGAACAAATCTCAAAAGTGCACTCATCTTAGAGTATTTTTCAAAATGAATAAATAAACTAAGGTGATATGAGTTTGCTTAAAAACTTTTTGACCATATTTCTAAGCTCCAAAAAACTTTGTATTGGCAGTAAAAGTTAGGAACAAGGCGATACTAGGAATCTCCTTCTAGCGGGCGGGACCACATGCAGAGAGGAGAGACTTCGACAAGTTGTTGTGTCCTTTCTCTGACCAGTGTAAAGAAAAATTGAGAGTATAAAATATGGTCGAAAAAATTATAAAAGCAAAACTCAAAGAAAGACAATAAAGATAGAAAGAACTTGATACTTTATTGTCGCGGAGGTTTATTACACGTAAAATTTGAGTAACTGGTCGATGTTCCAAGAGTTTGAGAGAACGCGGCCATCCTCCATTGCTAGTCATACTGAACCTGGACGCATAACTTCGACCAGAGTGTAAGGACCTTCCCACTTGGGGGAAAGTTTATTCCGATTAGACTGGGATTGGATAAGCCTCAATACCAAGTCACCTACAGCGAGGCTACGAGGTTGGACCTTACGATCATAGTATCGGCACAGGGCTTGTTGGTAGACTGCTAAACGGATTAGAGCCTGGTTCCTCTTCTCTTCGAGCAGGTTGATGTCGTCCGCTCGAAGTTGTTCTTGGGCGGAGTCGTTAAAATTTTCAACTCGTGCTGACCTGATCTTTAGTTCTGGCAGAAGCATGGCTTCGACATCAAAGACTAGAAAGAAAGGTGTTTCTCTTGTAGCCCGACTAGCGGTCGTACGAATTGCTCATAATACTGAGGGTAATTCTTGTACCCAAACCCCCGAGCGCTTGACAAGCTGGTCGAAGACTCGAGTTTTAATTCCCTTCATATTTGGACATTCGCTCTTTCGACTGCTCCATTGCTTTGGGAGTGCGCAACAGAAGCATAACACAACTTGGTACCCAACTCGTCGTTAAATTCTTGAAATTTTGCGCTCGAAAATTGCTTGCCATTATCTGTGATGATTTGACTAGGTACCCCAAATCGAGTTATCACACATCTCATTATGAATACTTTTGCTGCTTCCGTTGTTATCCCAGTCATAGGTTCGGCTTCTATCCATTTTGTGAACGTGTCGATAGCCACAAAAAAGAAATTCGAATCCACCTAGAGCTCTGGGTAACGGTTCTAGGATATCGAGACCCCAGGTCGCAAAAGGCCAAGACAGATGAATTGTTTGTAACGCCTGAGCCGGCTAGTGTATTTGCCTACTATGAAACTGACATTGTACATATTTTTTAACGAGCTCCTTGGCATCGTAGAGGGCTGTGGGCCAATAGAAATCTTGTTAAAAGGCCTTACCGACCAACGTTCTGCAGGAAGCGTGAGTTCCACAGATGCCTCCGTGTATGTCATGAAGGAGTTTTAATCCTTCGCTCTACAGAATGCATCGCATGAGCACCCCTTGAGTGCCTCTTTTGTAGAGGACCCCTTCTACCGAAGTATATATTTTGGCCTTTCGGGATAATCGATCTGCCTCGAGATCGTCATCGGGTACAGAGCCCTTCTGAAGATACTCGTAGATGGGCGCCATCCAGGTATCCTCGTACTCTAGAGAGGCTATTTCAATAGGAGGTGTCTCTAGTTCTTCGACTAGGGACAGTTTCTGGAGTTACTCTAGAAAAACTCTTTTTGGTACTATGGATCGGGAAGAAGCTATACGAGCAAGTTGGTCTGTGAGGAAATCATCCTTTCGCGGGATAAATTGTATCTCAAAGTCCAAAAAATACTTTTCTAGCTTTCGGACTTCTGATAAGTACCGAGACATAGTTGGATTAGAGTACTGGTACTTTTTTCGACTTGATTCACGACTAGTTGAGAGTCTCCTCTCACAAGTAGTCAGCGAATCGAGAGCGCTGTCGCGGCTCGTATGCCAACTAACAAACCTTTGTACTCTGCCACGTTGTTAATTAGTGGCCTGAAAGTTTAATTGTATGACACACTTTAAGGTCTCTCTAGTAGGAGATTCCAGGATTTGTCCATTCGGCGACAAAGTCTGCTAAGATCTGGGATTTAATGGTCGTTCGAGACACAAAATGGATGTCGAACTCTCCAAGTTCGACTGGCCATTTTGCCATGTGTCCCGCTGTTTCCCTATTCTGTAGGATCACTCCCAAGGGAAACTCAGACGACATATCTAGTTTGTGCGCCTAAAAATAATGCCGCAGTTTCTTCGAAGACATGAGGAGGGCATATAGAAGTTTTTGAACCTGAGGGTAACGCTCCCTAGTGTAATACCCCAAAAATTAAATCGGGAGAGAATAATTAAAATCGGGGGAATATTTCTTTTATCAAAGCGATTGAACAGGAGAAAGAGGGGTTTTAATGTAATACTCCAATTTATTCTACGAAAGAAAGCGTTCAAAAGAGAAATTAGACATAAAAAAGGGGGGTTTCTGCAGTTTTTCGGCAACTTGGGCCTTGGGCCTTGGCCCAGGAGGTCCATGAGGGGTCGGCCACCAATAAAAGGAAGGGGGAAAACCCTAGGTACACTGTAGCTACAGTGCCACCGCACTGTAGTAAGGCTACTGTAGCACACCTCTCCTTCATGGTGGTGCCCCCCTCCATTGGTGCCTCCCTTCCTCGCCGTCGGTGCTCCCTGCTGCCGATCAAGTGAAGAAAGGAGAGGAGATCAACTTCGTGGGGAGAGTTCATCATCTTGCTGCGATTCTACAAGGGTAACGTCGTGTGTTCTTCGTTGTTTGATGCGTAATAGTTGCGGTTGATGTCGTTTGGTAGATTGATTTGCGTCGGTTTAATAGATCCCGTTCTGTCCAGATTATTGCGTGGTCAGTTTCGGGTATTTAGAGGCCGAATTAGGAGTTTTGGTCTCCTAGAGTTATGTAGATAATGTTCTTAGCTTTCAGTGTCAGCCAAGAACGCCAAAATCCGATTAACGATTAGAAAGTTATGAATTGTTTAGTGCCGCTGTCTGGTTAATCTGTCAACATTCTGATAGTCCGTAGAAAACTGAGTTAATCTATTATTTAAGGACGAAATCAGAGGATCTCAGTATAACGAAAAATGTAGGTAATTTCTATACCTTTTCATAGAGATAAACAACACAAGATTTGGACCTTCGTAGCAAAAGTTATGGTGGTTTTAGTGTACTGTCCAGAGAAACCGACGTGAAAATTGTTGTTCTGTAGGTTGGCTTGGTAGAGGCAATAGTTGGTATAATCAAAAGGGCTCCCCAACTATGTTTATTTAGGTAATTTAATTACCTTTCCAGAAAGTCCAAGAACATCCTATTTGGACTCCGGAGCAGAAAGTTATGTATTTTAGAAGTTGACTGTCATGATGAACACCAAAAGCGATCGCTAGAAATTGGAAGATTGGAAAATGCTTGGAAGTTTAGAGAGTTCAATTGTGTTATTATTTATGCTTTTGGTCCAGTATGTTGGTCTTAGATTGGGTTATCTCTATGTTCAGGTGGGAGCGAGATGTGAGGACCCAGAATATTTAACTAGTAACACTTAACCTCCAATTGGTTCTAGCATTACTAATTAAACATTCTAAGCCTCGATGGGCATATGCTTCCCAGAATTGCAGCATATGCACATCACCACAAAATTACACATCATTTCCATACACATACAACACTAAGTTCAACCACGACATACATAAAGTAAAGCTATTACAACGAGAGCCGGCCAAATAGAACAATATACAAGAATGACAATGAAGCAAAAGTGCCATAAGATGGCTAGAACAAAAGTCGACCAGGTTAGCCACAGACACCCACAAGGCAACCGACCAGGGACATAAGCTAGTCGCCCATAGCTACCACAACACACTCACAAAAGTGAGGCCCTCGAGCTCACCTTCTTCCTCTGCAACAAAACAATTAAGCATAGCAACCGAGTACAAAGATTGTCTTTGTACCGCAAGGCGACGTGTGGAATAGCGGACCTATTCATAATCTACATGCAAGCTTATTTAGGTGGAGGTTATACGTCTCATTTTGCACAAAGCCAACTTTATTTGCAATAATGTAATACATTTAAAAGCAAGTTTGCAAATCTGTTTTAAATGTTGAAATAATGATAATAAAGATACATACAAGTAACCACAGAAGTGACTATCCCAATAGTCACCACAACATAGCACGAATCACGATTCGTACCACCCATCAAGTTTTAATTTAAAAGTTGTAGTCTAACTCTTGAAAGACCTTGCCAGCGTGTCCATAACCTAGGGCGAGGCTATTCGAATAGTTTTAACCTGCGGGGTGTACCAATGTACCCACACTTGCATCGCCTTTAAGCCACAAAGCACACTTAGAAGGTATCTTTGTACGGCTAAGTCCTCTGAGACTTTTTCCAATGTTGTGTATTAACCACGAGCCGCTCGTATGGGTAGAAACACCATACGCTTACATTGCAAGCCGAAAGACAACAAATCCCATCACGGGTGAAGTCTTTCGGACACTACAATGTCTCCCAACACCATCCCTCCTGCGACCTCCTGCGACCAGAGGCAATACACGCCAAAGTACTAAGTCAAGAGAGGTCCCATACCCTCTAATGTGGTTAGCGCTAAAATGCTTGGTTTAGTGTAACAAGATGTTCGGTCCTTGTTGACTCGGGCACCATTCGATCACACCGAAAATCACACCAACATACCATTGTGCCCAAGTATAAATCATTTTGTTTTCAGTTTTAGTTTTCATAAATAGACATGGCACAAGGTGGAAATCATAATCATAATAAGTTTTAAGTGATCAAGGTTATCGACAAGTCGATAACCGCCCATTCTACGAAACTAAGCATGGCTAAGCAATTGATTCGCAACTACTAAGTGACAAGAGCCCATCCACGAACTCTAAATCACGACAAGTAACCTAGGCTCATGGTAGTAGAGGATAATCATTTGCTAAGGAAATGCATCTACTAGGCCAACTATTAAAACAAAGTAGCAATGCATACATAGGATTTGTAATCAACATAAAAACTTAAAATCTTGGGGTTAACATGATCAAGCGCTTGCCTTCTTGCTTTGTTGCTCAAGCTGTTGTGGAGGGTCGCTCTCGGGATTACCGCAAATGTCGAATCCTAGCGAAAAGGCAAAAGAACCAAGAACAACCAATAAGACTAGCAACACTTAAACAAAGAGCAAGCAAAAATTATCCAAATGCGTGAAACTTATACACAAGGTGAAATACGAATATACCAAGACATAGAAACTGGAAAAACCTAATTTGGATTTGTGGTGCAAAAGATATTACCTAAAAACCCATTTTCGACCATAATTAGCACTGTAGCAAAAACATTTTCTAGAAAGATTTTGAAGCTGAAATTTTTATGGTAGCTACCTACAGGTATAGAGGTAACCCATATAAAATTTCAGGTCATTTGGAGTTGAGATGATTTAGTTATGATTTTTCTAAGGTGCAAAACTAACATAATGCACTTTCGGGAATATAAACATGTGCAAAACCTATTTCACATTATAGTATGATATGAGAGGATTTCTAACATCAAATTTCTATTTTTAGGATTCACGAGGAATTACTAGTGTCTATCACATCATTAAATGAATTTTTAAGTGCTACTAATAAGGTTAAATCTACTAACATATTTTTAAGTGCTTGATTTAGGCCTACCACCATTTTCAGATTAAATTTTGGTTAACAACAAATTTATCAAAGTTAAAATCATACAATTATCGGATATCTGAGAAAAAGATATGCATTTTCCAAGTTTTAATACAATTACGGAATATATAAAAATAGCGAGAAAACAAGCTATAAAAGATTACGAATTTTCTACTACGAAGCATAGCTAAAAGCATTTTTATATTAAACTTTAGTGATTTACAAATTTATTACTGATTGGTTTCATGTAAAAGGATTTATCTTGAATTAGTTATGAATTTCTAAAGTTTTGATACAATTTTGGTTGATAAATAAATACTTACGAAACAAAACCAACCCAACCGGAGATAAATGGCGTGGGCGCTCGTGGGCGTTGATGCACAATCCAACGTGCCACACGCGACGGAGAAACGCGACGCGCGCGATTCATGCGAAACCCACCGTTGGATCAAGATCCAGCGGCTCACAGAAGGATGCAACCGGGACGGTGCGGTTGCCTTGGCGCGCCACGGTAGTAGATCTCAAGATGAGCGGCACGAGAGCACTTCCGTCGGAAGGTCCGATTACGCGCACGATCGGGGCGCGAGATCTAGCGATGGGCGACCTAGGATGATGAGGAACCGGATGGTCGAATGCATACAAGATCGGGCGCGGATCGCAAAATGGACGGCGGTCCAAGATCGAAATGCAACGGGAGTGCCGACACGTGGGGCGCATGTCGGTGACCGAGAGTCACACATGCGAGGTTTAACACTGCGTGCGCGATGCGCGTGGTCCCACTGTCGATGACTTAAGGAGGTTTTAGGACAGCTAATTAATTACTAATGACCAATGATTAGTGATGATTAGCAATTAATGTGTCCTAAAGATTTTGAAGCGAGAGCGATTTAGGGGCGAGAGGGCCCGCACGTCGGTGAGACATTAGGCGATTAAGACACCATTAATACTTCTAATGATTGGGTATTAAGCGTGTCCTAATTATATGGCGACAACGGGAGCTACGGTAGGCAAAGTCGAGTGGCTACCACGGCTTGTCGCGGCGACTCGATGTGGCGGCGCCACAAACTATCAAAATGGTTCGCAATAGTGTTGCGGACCCAATGGTGTTGACCTCGCGCGGTGGAAGTGCAGGCAGCCGCGAGCGGAAAAACAAGAAAGAAGCCGACCACGGCAAAACACGAAAATAGCAAGATGCTCTGCTGCGGTCCAAGAAGCGAGTGCCATGACTTCTAGGGACTACATAGAAGCTACCTTAGCGAGAGGAGCTTCAAAGATGGCCGGGAAGGCGGAACACGATGAAGTCCACCGAGCGAAGAAGATGAAGTGGAAGATGAGGTTACGAGCAAAATGAGTGGAACCAAATCATCACCACAGCTTCATTATAGCTCAAAGAGGCTCCAAAAGCAAATAATTGCAAAGCGAACCACTTAGGAGTGGAGAAGAAAGGGCGTGAAACCAAGCGAAAATCTCCAAACTTAAAATTGAGCGATTCTGTGAATGCAACCCAAAATCAAGTTAGGGAAATACCAAGGAGGTTGAGGAGTTCAAAGGGTGCAAGAAATGTTGAAGATAAACCACTTTGGACACCAAGGCGCCATTGGAGCTCTACGGGTCACACTGGTGGATTGAAGGTGTGAGGTGGTTTAAGCGCCCAAAACTCGAGAAGAGCAAAGTGTGGTGCAAAGGAACACCAGAAGGAGCTAAAGGGCAATATATAGGGAAAGGATTAGGGCTTCGAGCAAGAACCCGAGTCCATGGTGGGCTCGGTTCACGCGACGGTCATGGACCAAGAAATGATGGGGGCAAGTGAGCACGGTGACAATTGAGGAGAAAGCCTGTTGCGCATTAAATGCCTTGCAGAGAGATGTTGACGAGGCACGCTCGAAGTGACACAACAAGCCCCCCATGCTCTCTCTTTCTCTCTGCCATGAACGCACGCGCGCACGGAGAAGCAGAGAAGGAAGAAGAAGTAAAAGCGAACGGTGACCGTTGGATTGGAAATGGACGGCTGCGATTTAAAAGAGCTCGCCGGACAGTCCGATTGCTTACAGAAACCTAGACGGTTGGATAGAGATCCAACGGTCCCAATTGATTAATGCAGCCGGATGGTCCGAATGCTCGCACGAACGTGGGCCGGGCGATCTAATTCCAACGGCTGAGATTGCACGCGCGTTATAAAACGCGGCTCGGTGCAGCTAGGTGGTTCAACCGAGTCAAGTGGCTCGGACTCGAACCCGACTCGAACCCAATGAATAGTGAAATTGGTTTTAGGTTTTAAAATATGCTGAGACTTTTGAGGATTTATTTGGGGTAGCAAAATAACTCCAAAAATTCTGAAATTTTACAGGAGCTTGCTGACTGGGACATTGACCTTGTGTAAAATTTTCAGAGGTTTTTATGCATTGTATTTTTCTCCGAAAATTCTACAAGGTACTGGTTTTAGGTTTGGTGAGAGTCAAACAGGTTTGACCCTCTAAAATATTCAAACAATTTCTAAAAATTGTGAAATTTTTCAGAGGGTCACATATCATCCCAAGAACTTAGGAAAAATATTTCCAGAGGATGATCAAAAGGTTTGACAAGATTGTTTTTGAAGGAACAAGATTTGGATCAAAAGGCTTGTGACTTTGCATTTCCATAAGTCTTGTACAATACTTGTCCAATACAACAGGAAACACATGATGTAAGAAAAGTTTTAATTTATACTCATTTTCTTACATTTGAAACACAAGCCCAAAATTGGGATGTTACAACTCTCCCCCCTTACAAGAATCTCGACCCGAGATTCTGTTTACTCGGAGAAGAAAGAAGGAAAATCTGCACGAAGGCGATCTTCTCGCTCCCAAGTTGCTTCATCTTCAGAATGGTTTGACCACTGAACCTTAAGGAACTTGATGACACGGTTCCTTGTTCTCCATTCAGATTCCTCAAGAATACGAACAGGATGCTCGCGGTAGGTCAAATCCTCCTACACATCGAGAGCTTCCAACGGAGTTTCCTCCGTCGGGACACGGAGGCACTTCTTCAGGTGTGAAACATGGAACACGTCATGCACACCCTCAAGTGCAGCTGGTAGCTCCAATCTGTATGCAACTGCTCCAACTCTCTCGACGATACGGTAAGGCCCAACATATCGAGGGGCCAACTTGCCCTTGATGCCAAAACGCTGATGGCCCTTCAAGGGTGAGACTTTGAGATACACAAAGTCATTGGGCTCAAAGCTCAACTCACGGCGACGACGATCGCATAGCTCTTTTATGCGGTGGGCGTGCGCGGATGCTCGCGGATCAAGCGAACTTGACTCGGCCTCATTGATCGAATCGGACCGAAAAGCGCGCTCACGGTCTCGACCGGTTCAATGGGGTTCGCATCTCCTCCCATACAAAGCCTCAAATGGTGCCATGTCGGTGGCACGAAAAGCTGTTGTTGTAGGAGAACTCGGCAAAGGTAGGCATTTCTCCACTTCTTCCCATAGGAAAGAATACAAGCACGAGCATATCTTCCGGCACTTGGTTGACTCGCTCCGTCGACCATCGATCCCGAGGATGAAAGGTCATCTTGAAGTGAAGGCGGGTCCCCATAGCCTCTTGCGGACTATGCCAAAACCGCGAGGTGAAAAGTGCCCCACGATCGAAATAATCGTCTTGACACACGTGAAGACTCACAATCCTCGAGACATAAAGTTCGGCCAAAGGCCCCACACGGCCGAGTCTTGACGGGAAGGAAATGTGCCACTTTAGTCAACTTTGTCGATCACGACCCAAATAGCATCATTCCTTTTGACGAGCGGGCAATCCGGTGATGAAGTCCATGCCAACGAATCCCACTTCCATTCGGCTCGGCAAAGGTGAAGAAGACTGCTGACGCCGATGCTCGGCCTTCACACGGCAAGACACACGTCGCACTCGACAACAAACTTGGCAATCGCGCTTCATTCGGGTCCACTGAATCTCGGCGAAGGTCACGATACATTTGGTAGCCCGGGTGAATAGACAAAGGAGAATCATGGGCTTCGCGGAGAATCAAATTCCGCAATTCCATGACCTTAGGAACCACAAGACGCTGTCCAAACCACACAACGCCATGCTCGTCCTCCGAAAAGCACTTGGCTATCCATCCTTGATGTTCGCTTGATTTTGTTCACACCAACATCATTTCTTTGTGCCGCCTTGATTTGGTCCACCAAGGTTGGTTGCACAACCAATGTAGCAAGAGAACCGTGCTCGATCAAACCCAAATTAAGGCGTTGGAATTCTGAAATGAGGGTAGGCTGCTGCTCTTGGAGCATCAACATGTTGCAATACACCTTCCGACTAAGTGCATCATAGCGACATTGGCCTTGCCGGATGGTGCGAATACCCATGTCATAGTCCTTGATCAATTCCAACCATCTTCTTTGCCCGAGGTTCGGATCGGTGGGTGAACAAGTACTTCAAGCTCTTGTGGTGGAATACACCTCACAGCGGTTACCAATCGATAATACCGCCAAATCTTGAGTGCATGGACCACGACTAACTCTAAGTCATGAGTAGGATAGTTGAGTTCATGAGGCCTCAACTGCCCCGATGCATAGGCCACAACCTTGCCCTCCTGCATAAGAACACAACCAAGACCCTGACGAGAAGCATCACAATAGATATCAAAACTCTTGTGAATGTCAGGGAGAACAAGCACTGGGTGAGGTCAACCGTTTCTTGAGTTCTGAAAACTCACATCACAAGTAGCGGACCACTCAAATTTCTTGTCCTTCTTGAGTAGTTCGGTCATAGGCTTGCGATCTTGGAGAAATTCTCGATAAAGCGGCGATAGTAGCCAGCCAAACCAAGAAAACTCCGCACATCGGTGGTGACTTGGTGACCCCAAGATAGCACATCACCGACCTTGCTAGGATCACGACCACACCTCTGCTGAAAGAACATGGCCCAAGAATGCCACTTCCTTCAACGAACTCGCACTTTGAATTTGGCATACGGTGGTGCTCACGCAGCTGCCCAACACAAGCTTAAGATGCTCGGCATGCTCTTCTTCACTCTTGGAGTAGATAAGGATATCATCGATGAATACCACCACAAACCTATCCAAATACTCCATGAATACCGAGTTCATAAGATTCATGAATAAAGCAGGAGCATTAGTCAAACCAAAAGACATGACGGTGTACTCGTAAAGACCATAACGAGTAGCAAAGGCAGTCTTCGGAATATCCTCGGCCCTGATCCTGACTTGATGATAGCCCAATCTCAAGTCAATCTTGGAGAAGACACGTGCTCCGGTCAACTAATCGAAAAGATCATCAATACGGGGCAAAGGATACTTGTTCTTCACCGTCACTTCATTAAGCGGACGGTAATAAACACACATGCGCAAGGTCTTGTCCTTCTTCTTCACAAAAATAACTGGACAACCCCAAGGAGATGAGCTAGGACGAATGAAACCCTTCTCTTGTAGCTCACCTAGTTGCTTCTTGACTCCTCCAACTCATTAGGAGGCATGCGTCGGCCTCTTAGAAATAGGGCGATGCAGGGCAGCAACTCGATCACAAACTCGGATCTCGAGCAGAGGCATCCGGGCAAGTCTTCGGGAAGACATCCGCGAAGTCACACACAGTGGGGACGTCGTGATTCTCCAATGCTGGCTTTGCTTCAAGGGCAAAAAGGTGGGGCTCTCGCAACTGTGGCGAAAACCCAACCTGTTCACCTAAAGGACTGGTGAGGTAGACAATCTTCCTGGCACAATCGATTTGCCCCAAGTGTTGGGACAACCAATCCATGCCAAGAATCACATCCAAGCGCGCCGAGTCGAGTAGGATAAGATTCGCCAAGAATCCCACTCCTTCGATGTGGATAGGAACATTCCGGCATACTTGGTCAGCTCTCATTTCCGAACCCGGAGAGCGAATGAGCAGTGGAACCCTCAAAGGGACACAGTGAAGTCCATAATCAACAGCAAAAGACCTCGAAATAAAAGAATGCGAAGCCCCAGAGTCAAACAAAACTGTAGCAGGACGCAAATTAACAAGGAGCGTACCCAACACCACGTCGGGCGCCTCCTCAGGCGAGATATGGTTGACTCGGCCGCTCCCCAAGCCCGGGGTCTTCTGGTCAGGTGGGTGACCACTCCCCTGGCCGCGTCCTCCATTAGGGCGAGGGCGCTCGATCTTCTTAGGACAACTACTCGCGTAGTGGCCCTTGTTGTGGCGATGAGAAGCGGTGGCGTCGGCGCGGGTTGCGGGAACACCTGCTGCTGGGTCGCAGCGCACGTGGTCGAGTCGCGGCTGCGGAGGACGTGGAGCTGGTGCTGATGGCCTCGGCGGTGGTGAAGCCAAAGAACGGGCCACCGGCGCAGCCCAACTTCGAACGAACGAGGCGGCTGTGCGCGGCATCGGGCCTCCCACTTGCGCTGCGGGACTCGCCGCGCTCGCCTTATGCTCGGCGGCGATGGCCTTGTCCACCAAGTGCGGAAGTCGGGAAGTCCACAATAGAGAGCTTGTCACAAGCTCCTCAGACAAACCCTCCATGAACTTCTCTGCTTGGCCTCATCGGTGGCCACCTCGGCGAGCGTACCTCGCCAAATGGTTGAACTCATGGAGGTACTCGATCACGCATTTGCGCCCTATTTGAGCGCAAGGAACTCCTTCTTCTTGACTTCATCGGGCCGGCGGGGACATGGGCCCGGCGGAAAGCGACCGAACTCCTCCCACGAGACCACGTGTCCCGCAGCCGCATGGCGAGAAATTCTCCCACCATGAGAGTGCCGCACCCTCCGGTGATGGGATGCGAAAAGTGCCGCTCTCCGCTCACGGGCGAGCAACGTCGAGCTTCCGCTCAACCAGACGCAGCCAGTCGTCTGCGTCCAGGGGGTCCTCGGACCGGGAGAAGGTAGGAGGCTGAGTACGGAGGAACTCCGCAAGTCCTCCACGAGACTGGTGCCCACCTCCAGATCCAGAGGCACCAGAGGGAGTGGAGGTGTTCCTGGTGATAACCTCCAACACCCTGCGGTCCTCCGAACGATTGCGTTCGATTTGCATGAGGACTTCCGCCATGGTCGGAGGAGGGGGAAGTTCCTCATCGGGACTACCTGTAATACCTCGAATATCAAATAGAGAGAACATATTATTCGGAAGAGAAATTTATTCAAATTTGAATGCACTAAAGTTTAGAGGAAAATTGAAAGAAAATTCAGGATTTGAGAGAGGATTGGACCTTCGGCTTTTAGCCCAAGGTGTCCTAGCCAAGTGGGCCGGCCTTGTAGTGGAGTCAAGAAGGGGGGGTCTCCTTCCCCAAAACCCTACCCTCTGCTACAGTACCGCGCCGCACTGTAGCACGCGGTACTGTAGCAGCCCCCCCTCCGTGCTGCTCTACCAAGATGAGGAAGAAGCTCCGAGGTGCCGCCGGCCATGGTGGAAGGAGAAGAAGGGAGAAGGAGAAAGGAGGAGGAAGATCATCTTCTCCAAGGTTCTCCCACCTACGTCCTGGTTGCTACAAGGGTAACGAGTGCCGATCCTCATCGTTTGATTAGTGGTAGATGTGTTTTGGTTCAATTTTGATTAGATCGATTTGCTGCGGGTAGAAATTCGATTCTGTCCAGATTGTTTCGTGGACTTTTTCGTGATGTTAGAGGCCGAATCTGAGTTTCCCATCTCCTAGAGATATGTAGGTCTTGTTCTTAGCTTTCGGTGGCCGCCAAGATCACCTAATTCCGACTTTCGAGTCAAAAGTTATGATAGATTTAATATCTGCTGTCCAGAATCCTGACGAGAATTAGCAGTCTCTGTTTAGGTTGATATATGGCCTAGTTAGAGGGTGATTCAGAGGTCTTGCCCATAACAAATTTTGAAGGTGATATCACTAGCTTTCAGGATTGATAAAGAACACCTCATTTGGATTTATAGATCAAAAGTTATGCACTTTTCTTTATGACTGTCCAGATTGTAGATCAGTCTGTCCAGATTGTATGTCAGTTTCTATCTTTAGTTTTGACCCGTGTGCCACTTTTTGTTAAAGGCAAAATTTGAATGTTGTGCCAACTAGTTTATTGTAGGTAATTTCATAACCTTTTCAGATTGTTAAAGAACGCTCAATTCGGAGTTGTAGATTAAAAGTTATGGTTGTTTTAGTATTGCTGTCCTGTTTGTTCAGACAGAAGCTGTGCTGCTGTTTTGTTTTCTTTATTAGAGAAGTTTATTGGCCGAATTGGGAAATCTCATCAACTTGAATGTTATAGATATGTTCGTTAAGATGAGGTAGGATCTGGACTCATCTCATTTCGAGTCCCACGTCATTAACTACTGTCATTTTCGTGCTGCTGTCCCGACACGTTTTGGGTTGCAGCCTGTTTTTCAGATTAGGTTTTATGGCGATTCCTTGGGAGTTCAAAGGGGTATTGTAGACTATTAATTCGGGTTGGATTCTATGTTGTTCTTATTTCGGTTATTTAATTGTTTAGGCCACGAGGCTACGGGTTTGGGCGCCATCGTTGCATGCTAACGCGTCGCAACGCCGAAGGCAAGTACTTTGTTGCTTTTGAGTCTTGTGATTGTGAATGTTTTCATGATTATAGTGTGACATATTGTGTTACCCGAGATGCGGAATTGGTTATGTTCTTTCATTATGTGGAGTATATCTTGAGAGATGGTATTATCACTGTTCATGTTCATATCATGCATCCTTTTATTCATGTTATGTCCACGGGAGTGGATTGTAAGTCCCACCATTCCAATGTGGGCAAATTTGGACATTGTCATGTCCGCCCACGGAGTGGATTGAAAGACCCATCAATTCCGGTATGGGCACGTAAGACCCATCAATTCCGGTATGGGCAGCTTTGGACACCTATATGAAACGTTCTTCATATAGGACTTGGATCCCCGCACTTTTGTTAAGGTGCGGGCTTAAGTGAACACCAGCGGGTGTGTCACTCACTATACCGGTATATGCATGTGTGCAGTCCATCCTTGATTACATTCATTCATTTCATGTTTTCATAAGTGTTCACTCGATGCAAGGTTCGCATTCTTAAATGGTGATGTCCTATTTGTATATGTGTTCTTTTTCTTTCATTTGTACTTTGAGTCATGGACTCACTCTTGCGTTGTTTGTTTATTTTAGGTAACCCCTGATGTTGGCTCACTTGGGAGGGAGTAGACACGCACTACTCGTTCACATCATCCTATTCATGTTCAAGATTAAATTTAGTTCTATCTTACATTCGTTAATGATGAACTGTAATAATTAAATTATAATTGGTGAAGGAAGGATACCTTCTCCACATAGATGTTGATTTATTACTGCGTGTGAACCTTCTTTATTGATGATCAGTATTAAATAACTTAGAAGGTGAAGGAATGATACCTTCACCATGTCCCGTTTAATTTAATCTTGTCTTTAGTTGAAATACTTAGTTCAAATTCTTACGCATTATGGATGTATGTTAGATGTTTTAGGTGACATCTTGGCTTCCGAATAGCGAGGTGTTACGGTTGGTATCGAGCGGGCTTTAGGTCCGTGGTAATTGAATATTAAATTGACACACTTGTACCTGATAGGTGGGGTTGGGAAATCCATTGTTTCCGTATTTCTATTGTTATGTTTCATTCGTTGAGCAATTGTTGAATTGCTTTTGTATTATCTTTCTTGTTGTTAATATATGATATGTTATGATATTCCATATCTATGAATCTATTCTATGATTGTCATGATATGATCATGTATAATCATAATTGATTATATTGTTTAAAGCGTGTCGATGATGGAGGTTAAGAAGTGGAGGCCGTGGTTGTGGCCTGGACTTTGTCAGATTGCACCGATATTTGTGGTAGCGAGAATAGAGTAGTATCTACCCGAATACCATAGTGGAGTGTTGAGGTGAGATTCTTTAGAAAATATTATTCTCTTCCTTGGTTACGTATGTGGCGATTCGGTAATAGTTGCGTTTGATGAAGTTTTCTTGAGTTAGTGTTTTACATTTCTTCCGATGAGTTCTCATTGGACTTTCTTGGTTCCATAAGTCGACTACTTGTTCTCGATTGCTGGTCTAAAGTTGTTCTTGGGATCGTTGGATATCGGCAAAAACTTATCTTTTCTTGGGAGTTCGCCCTTCTTATTGGAGAATGTGAATCATTTATTCGATGAGTATTCAGTCTGAAAGTTTTACATTGCAAATTCTTTAACATGTGAAAGCTTTGACTTTATGTATTTCTTTTGGATTAGTTCGGTGTTGGAATGTAATGCCTCTTTTTCGAAAGATTAGGTTAAAATCTTTAAGTGATGTCTTGACATGCTTAAGTACGAGTGTTAATTAAATGAATTAATTATTATGGTATGAGTTATCGATTTGGGTTATTAGCTTTGTGCAAGCAGTCTATTCTTAACTAGTATCCGTGGAAGTGAATTGCTTAAAGTGAAATGTCGTTGTATTTGGTACAGGATGAGTTTTAGATAAGAGGTTGTTCATATTTGTTCAAGAAGCTATTGTTGTTAAGAATTGTGGAAAAAATGTGGATGAATCGTGTTGATCTTTACGATCGGATAATCGATAAATTTGTTAGATAAGTTGAAATCTAGGTCCTCTTTCGATTATTCTAACCGCTAGTGATGGTTAAGTTAAGGATGTGTTCGAATGTTGTCTTGATAAATATTAATCTTGAATTTGTCTTCTATTTGGATCTTGATGATCTTATTTAAATGATAGCTTTACTTGATTCTTGCCATGCTAAAAATTATTGAAACATGTTTAAATGACTAGATGAGCGATGATGTATCGCCTTGTGAAACCTTGACTTATGTGTCCTATATTATTGAAGTTAAGGACATTTTATTCTAATTGCTGATCATAAGTTAGAATCTCGATTATATCCTCTTAAGCGTTGTTGAGGTTGCAAAAGAGGTAGGATCATGTTTGTGCCATGTGTGGCTAGAGAGCATTTAGTGTGTACTATCTTGGCATCGAGTGTCACTAAGAGTTAAATGGATGAAAGCTAATCGAGATTTCTGTTGGTGTACATTGGTGAGATTGTCATGTTCTATTATCATCTTGTTGAAAGAGTTTGTTTCAATTATAAGGTTTTTGCACTAGGTTTTCCCTAGATCAAGTATATGTAACCTTATTTAGATTTTAGAGACATGATGAAGTAGTTCATTGTGATTCTTTTCAAAAGTTCATGGAGTGTTAAGAGATTTGATGATTCTCGCCAATAGCATATTATTTCGTTGATTAGTGTGATTGTCGATTTGTGGTTGTGATGATAATGTTCAACGAAAAAATCATTTGCATGATCTTGTTTTAGTGAAAGTGTTTGAGTTTTGCGTTTGTTATCTTTGGACCTCATGAGTTATGTGGTAACTTTGTGCATTTGAGCAAAGAGACGGGTTGAAAGATTTTATTGGTTCTTAAGTGGTTCTTATGATTTGGTCTTAAGAGCTTATCTTGTTTAAGTGGCAAAGTGATGTAGTAATCACGAAAATAACTTTCCTAGTTAAAGGAAGGAGTGAAGTAAAAGTATTTGAGATTTAAGTCGCGTTTCGCCACTTGCGATTTATTTGGGTGTGCTTAAACCTTATGCATTTGTTCCATAAGAGTTTATCAAATTTTCAAAGGGCATTACCTTCTTCTCATTTGTGGTTTGGTATTTGCTTTCAATAGGGCTTGAGCCTCGACTATTGATTTTCCCTTATGTTTTCAGTACTTTGCCTAAGTGACTATTTTTTCTTGATCCTTTGTTCACTTTGCGGGTGGCACATGTTTTCCTAGTTGAAGAAAATTGATTTCATTCGCTCTTTCTTTTGAGAAAGAATCAATCTATTCGTTTCACGAGTCTTTTGAGGTGTTTAATGATTGTAGTTGTGAAACTTTGGGTTGGAAATTATTCGATGAGCATTGGAGGATGAAATAATTTCGTAATATAGTTATTTAAGAGGAGTTTATCTCATTAGAAGGTTGCCTTTGGAGGTTAAACTGATTGCATGGTTACAACTAGTAGAATCTATAGCGAGGCGTAGTCCAAGTTCTTTTGTTCATTTCAATGGAACATAGAATTATCCAAAGTATGAAAATCTTGATCAATGTATTAGAGTGTCGCGGTTGAGTACCTTGCGTGGTTGTGTAGATGAAATATGATGGTGTTGTAATGGGAGTAATATTAGCAAAGTGATCGATCGTTAAAGAGATTAAAGAGATAGCGAGATTGTTGGATTATTGCCATGAATGACTTGGGCGTAGTAAGTAACTCTCTAAGAATTAGAATCTTGATAAAGATAATTGGATCGAAGAAATGTTTTTGTGTTGATGTCAATGCGCGAGTATGTTTGGATTGTGAGAATTTTAGGGATTTAATTTGAGGCTTCCCCTATCTTCTATATGAGAAGTTCATGGTAGGAGTCTTGGAGTTTAATTTTGGGCTTCACATTCTTTTTGCTAGGACCTTGAGTCTCCCAATTATTATGTGTAGAGAAAGTAGAATAAGGGTGGATTCCGAACAATGGGATGGTCATTGATAGAACCCTTTTGAGGAAGTATATGAATGTGTGTCTTTGGGAATTTCGAGTTGTTTATTCTTAAAACATTGAGGTGGTGTGATTGCATGTGATATCTATTTTGAGATGCATTGGAAGTCATCTGTCAAATTAATGCAGTCGGTAGAGGAGTTGTTGAGAGAAAGTTTCGATGTAGTCGATAGAGCCTCTATACCGAGGTGTGGATGATGTATTTCGACTTGAGCATAGCGTTGAGAATGCCAAGTTAAGAGAGATGAGTTAGGGTGTTATGCGATGAATTGGAATTCCAAAGTTTGAGAGAAGTTTTATTCTGAAAGAGAAAGCGAGAAATTGATGCTTCCTAAAGTAGAGACACGTTTTCTTGATTCTTGTTTGAGCTATGTGTTTTGACAGATGTCTTTATAAGTGAGCTCGACATTTATGTTGATATGTGTGATTCTTTCCATTCGAGACGGAATAAATGATTTTTTTGGGCATTCAAGTGATTTCTCCTTTGGATTCGTGGCGTTTATTCGCAAAGCGCCACTTGGAGCGTGGAAAGGTTTTTCGTGATGAAATTCCGATTTACGGGTTTGACTCTTTAGTCTTGAAATGGTAACGCATAGATGCGATGTGAATCTTTCTTTTCAGATGGGTTTTGTCGGTAAAAGAGTTTGCTTAAAAGAGCTCGTTCGTGTTTTCGGTTAAAGGAGGTGATCCTTGTTTTAGTGAAGAGTTCAATTGAGAGGTGGAACAAGAGTTCGTGTTCTATGTGTATGTTGTGTGGTTCAGTATCAATTGGAAGGTTAGCCAAGGTACTTTGGGTTGTTTTCGTTAGCTACGGAATTCGGAAGTTGGCGTATCGCAAGGACCGTCTCGGTCCATATGTGGTGTACTACATTTAGCATGTTTGGTGCCGAGTGAGTACCGTGAGAACTAGAGTTTGAATATTCGTTAACGTCATTGACCATCGAGTAGGATCTTACCTTTGAATCTCTTCTGATGAGTGTACTTGGCAATGTCGGATTGAGTGTTAGGTCAGATGTAGTTTACGTCAATGTCTTGTGGTCTTGTCGATCGAGAGATAGGTCATTTGGGACTGAGTCTCGCATCGCGAGTATTATCGGACATGTTTGCTCGGGCATATGTTAATAGATGTTTCTTTTCGGTGGCAATTATTCTTTCGTTTATTTCGACGGTTAGAATTTGAGGTCGAATTCTGTTAAGGGGGGTAGAATGTAATACCTCGAATATCAAATAGAGAGAACATATTATTCGGAAGAGAAATTTATTCAAATTTGAATGCACTAAAGTTTAGAGGAAAATTGAAAGAAAATTCAGGATTTGAGAGAGGATTGGACCTTCGGCTTTTAGCCCAAGGTGTCCTAGCCAAGTGGGCCGGCCTTGTAGTGGAGTCAAGAAGGGGGGGTCTCCTTCCCCAAAACCCTACCCTCTGCTACAGTACCGCGCCGCACTGTAGCACACAGTACTGTAGCAGCCCCCCCTCCGTGCTGCTCTACCAAGATGAGGAAGAAGCTCCGAGGTGCCGCCGGCCATGGTGGAAGGAGAAGAAGGGAGAAGGAGAAAGGAGGAGGAAGATCATCTTCTCCAAGGTTCTCCCACCTACGTCCTGGTTGCTACAAGGGTAACGAGTGCCGATCCTTATCGTTTGATTAGTGGTAGATGTGTTTTGGT
This sequence comes from Ampelocalamus luodianensis, assembly GCA_036346255.1. Classification (NCBI taxonomy): domain Eukaryota; kingdom Viridiplantae; phylum Streptophyta; class Magnoliopsida; order Poales; family Poaceae; genus Ampelocalamus; species Ampelocalamus luodianensis. The sequence continues at coordinate 65,107,200 of CM070620.1, read as the reverse complement.
TCAATTTTGATTAGATCGATTTGCTGCGGGTAGAAATTCGATTCTGTCCAGATTGTTTCGTGGACTTTTTCGTGATGTTAGAGGCCGAATCTGAGTTTCCCATCTCCTAGAGATATGTAGGTCTTGTTCTTAGCTTTCGGTGGCCGCCAAGATCACCTAATTCCGACTTTCGAGTCAAAAGTTATGATAGATTTAATATCTGCTGTCCAGAATCCTGACGAGAATTAGCAGTCTCTGTTTAGGTTGATATATGGCCTAGTTAGAGGGTGATTCAGAGGTCTTGCCCATAACAAATTTTGAAGGTGATATCACTAGCTTTCAGTATTGATAAAGAACACCTCATTTGGATTTATAGATCAAAAGTTATGCACTTTTCTTTGTGACTGTCCAGATTGTAGATCAGTCTGTCCAGATTGTATGTCAGTTTCTATCTTTAGTTTTGACCCGTGTGCCACTTTTTGTTAAAGGCAAAATTTGAATGTCGTGCCAACTAGTTTATTGTAGTTAATTTCATAACCTTTTCAGATTGTTAAAGAACGCTCAATTCGGAGTTGTAGATTAAAAGTTATGGTTGTTTTAGTATTGCTGTCCTGTTTGTTCAGACAGAAGCTGTGCTGCTGTTTTGTTTTCTTTATTAGAGAAGTTTATTGGCCGAATTGGGAAATCTCATCAACTTGAATGTTATAGATATGTTCGTTAAGATGAGGTAGGATCTGGACTCATCTCATTTCGAGTCCCACGTCATTAACTACTGTCATTTTCGTGCTGCTGTCCCGACACGTTTTGGGTTGCAGCCTGTTTTTCAGATTAGGTTTTATGGCGATTCCTTGGGAGTTCAAAGGGTATTGTAGACTATTAATTCGGGTTGGATTCTATGTTGTTCTTATTTGGTTATTTAATTGTTTAGGCCACGAGGCTACGGGTTTGGGGCGCCATCGTTGCATGCTAACTTGCCGCATACGCGAAGGCAAGTACTTTGTTGCTTTTGAGTCTTGTGATTGTGAATGTTTTCATGATTATAGTGTGACATATTGTGTTACCCGAGATGCGGAATTGGTTATGTTCTTTCATTATGTGGAGTATATCTTGAGAGATGGTATTATCACTGTTCATGTTCATATCATGCATCCTTTTATTCATGTTATGTCCACGGGAGTGGATTGTAAGTCCCACCATTCCAATGTGGGCAAATTTGGACATTGTCATGTCCCGCCCACGGAGTGGATTGAAAGACCCATCAATTCCAGTATGGGCACGTAAGACCCATCAATTCCGGTATGGGCAGCTTTGGACACCTATATGAAACGTTCTTCATATAGGACTTGGATCCCGCACTTTTGTTAAGGTGCGGGCTTAAGTGAACACCGACGGGTGTGTCACTCACTATCTGGTATATGCATGTGTGCAGTCCATCCTGATTACATTCATTCATTTCATGTTTTCATAAGTGTTCACTCGATGCAAGGTTCGCATTCTTAAATGGTGATGTCCTATTTGTATATGTGTTCTTTTTCTTTCACTGTACTTGCTGAGTCATGGACTCACTCTTGCGTTGTTTGTTTATTTTAGGTAACCCCTGATGTTGGCTCACTTGGGAGGGAGTAGACACGCACTACTCGTTCACATCATCCTATTCATGTTCAAGATTAAATTTAGTTCTATCTTACATTCGTTAATGATGAACTGTAATAATTAAATTATAATTGGTGAAGGAAGGATACCTTCTCCACATAGATGTTGATTTATTACTGCGTGTGAACCTTCTTTATTGATGATCAGTATTAAATAACTTAGAAGGTGAAGGAATGATACCTTCACCATGTCCCGTTTAATTTAATGCTGTCTTTAGTTGAAATACTTAGTTCAAATTCTTCTGCATTATGGATGTATGTTAGATGTTTTAGGTGACATCTTGGCTTCCGAATAGCCAGGGTGTTACACTACCCGGCTGAATCCGGCCGCTACGTGTCCCACCAGCCATCCTGATTTACTAAGATGAGTTAGCTACAAGCCCGAGATAAAAAGAAAGCAAGGAAATGCAAACTCAATAAAAAGAGCTCAGGAATAACCATGAAGAGTACAAGACCAAAAATCACCGAATTGACTTCCTAAAACGACCAACCCGTATGGAAGAACGAGCAATCGTTTAAGAAGACCCAAAATTTCAGCACTAATTCTTAGCTCGAAACAGTCCAAAATCAAGGTATAACCACCTAATAGAGTATAGGCATTTAGCTAATTTCATATCACTTCTTACCCTTTCATTCCCACAAGTTTTAGTTGAATTATCCTCTCATTTCCTACCTTAATTACTAACCACTAGCTAGCTGTCCAAATTCCTTTCTCCAAGCCCTCATGTTTCTCCCAAAACCAAGCTAATCGATAAAGGCTAATTTTTGAAAGGAAGAGAGGAACAACTTTTTCAAACTTAAGTGAGGGTAAGGTGAGATGAGCAAGCTAAGATAGGTAAGGAGCAAAATTAGAGAACTTACTTAAGTTTTCGTAAACTATTTGAAAGTAAGTTTTCAAATATCCTAAAGGCGACCAAGCTAGGGGTTTCTACGGTCAGTATGGCTCTGATACCAACTTTGTGAGGACCCGGAATATTTAACTAGTAACACTTAACCTCCAATTGGTTCTAGCATTACTAATTAAACATTCTAAGCCTCAATGGGCATATGCTTCCCAGAATTGCAGCATATGCACATCACCACAAAATTACACATCATTTCCATACACATACAACACTAAGTTCAACCACGACATACATAAAGTAAAGCTATTACAACGAGAGCCGACCGGCCAAATAGAACAATATACAAGAATGACAGCGGAAGCAAAAGTGCCATAAGATGGCTAGAACAAAAGTCGACCGGTTAGCCACACACACCCACAAGGCAACCGACCGGGCCGCCAAGCTAGTCGCCCCGCAAGCTACCACAACACGGCTCACAAAAGTGAGGCCCCTCAGGCTCACCTTCTTCCTCTGCAACAAAACAATTAAGCATAGCAACTGAGTACAAAGATTATCTTTGTACCCGCAAGACTGACGTGTGGAATAGCAGACCTATTCATAATCTACATGCAAGCTTATTTAGGTGGAGGTTATATGTCTCATTTTGCACAAAGCCAACTTTATTTGCAATAATGTAATACATTTAAAAGCAAGTTTGCAAATCTGTTTTAAATGTTGAAATAACAGTAATAAAGAGACATACAAGTAACCACCTGGAAGTGACTATCCCAATAGTCACCACAACATAGCACGAATCCCTGATTCGTACCACCCATCAAGTTTTAATTTAAAAAGTTGTAGTCTAACTCTTGAAAGACCTTGCCAAGCGTGTCCATAACCTAGGGCGAGGCTATTCGAATAGTTTTAACCCTACGAGGTGTACCAATGTACCCACACTTGAGACCGCCTTTAAGCCACAAAGCACACTTAGAAGGTATCTTTGTACGGCTAAGTCCTCGAGACTTTTTCCAATGTTGTGTATTAACCACGAGCCGCTCGTATGGGTAGAAACACCATACGCTTACATTGCAAGCGAAAGACAACAAATCCCATCACGGGTGAAGTCTTTCGGACACTACAATGCTCCCAACACCATCCCTCCTGCGACCTCCTGCGACCGAGGGCAATACACGCCAAAGTACTAAGTCAAGAGAGGTCCCATACCCTCTAATGTGGTTAGCACGCTAAAATGCTTGGTTTAGTGTAACAAGATGTTCGGTCCTTGTTGACTCGGGCACCATTCGGTCACACAGAAAATCACACCAACATACCATTGTGCCCAAGTCTAAATCATTTTGTTTTCAGTTTTAGTTTTCATAAATAGACATGGCACAAGGTGGAAATCATAATCATAATAAGTTTTAAGTGATCAAGGTTATCGACAAGTCGATAACCGCCCATTTCTACCGAAACTAAGCATGGCTAAGCAATTGATTCGCAACTACTAAGTGACAAGAGCCCATCCACGAACTCTAAATCACAGCAAGTAACCTAGGCTCATGGTAGTAGAGGATAATCATTTGCTAAGGAAATGCATCTACTAGGCCAACTATTAAAACAAAGTAGCAATGCATACATAGGATTTGTAATCAACATAAATACTTAAAATACTGGGGTTAACATGATCAAACTGCTTGCCTTCTTGCTGTTGCTCAAGCTGTTGTGGAGGGTCGCTCTCGGGATTACCGCAAATGTCGAATCCTAAGCGAAAAGGCAAAAAGAACCAAGAACAACCAATAAGACTAGCAACACTTAAACAAAAGAGCAAGCAAAAATTATCCAAATGCGACGAAACTTATACACAAGGTGAAATACGAATATACCAAGACATAGAAACTGGAAAAACCTAATTTGGATTTGTGGTGCAAAAGATATTACCTAAAAACCCATTTTCGGCCATAATTAGCACTGTAGCAAAACATTTTCTAGAAAGATTTTGAAGCTGAAATTTTTATGGTAGCTACCTACTGGTATAGAGGTAACCCATATAAAATTTCAGGTCATTTGGAGTTGAGATGATTTAGTTATGATTTTTCTAAGGTGCAAAACTAACATAATGCACTTTCGGGAATATAAACATGTGCAAAACCTATTTCACATTATAGTATGATAACAGAGGATTTCCTAACATCAAATTTCTATTTTTAGGATTCACAGGAATTACTGGTGTCTATCACATCATTAAATGAATTTTTAAGTGCTACTAATAAGGTTAAATCTACTAACATATTTTTTAGTGTGATTTAGGCCTACCACCATTTTCAGATTAAAGTTTGGTTAACAACAAATTTATCAAAGTTAAAATCATACAATTATCAGATATACAGAAAAAGATATGCATTTTCCAAGTTTTAATACAATTCTGGAATATATAAAAATAGCAGAAAACAAGCTATAAAAGATTACAGAATTTTCTACTACAGAAGCATAGCTAAAAGCATTTTTATATTAAACTTTAGTGATTTACAAATTTATTACAGTTGGTTTCATGTAAAAAGGATTTATCTTGAATTAGTTATGAATTTCTAAAGTTTTGATACAATTTTCAGTTGATAAATAAATACTTACAAAAACAAAAACCAACCCAACCGGAGATAAATGACGTGGACGCTCGTGGGCCGTTGATGCACAATCCAACGAGCCACACGCACGGAGAACAGCGCACGCGCGCGATTCATAACAGAAACCCACCGTTGGATCAAGATCCAACGGCTCACAAGGAAGGATGCAACCGGACGGTGCGGTTGCCTTGGCCGCTCACAGCCGTAGATCTCAAGATGAGCGGCACGAGAGCACTTCCGTCGGAAGGTCCGATTGCACGCCGACGATCGGGGCGCAGATCTAGCGATGGGCGGCCTAGGATGATGAGGAACCGGATGGTCGAATGCATACAAGATCCGGGCGCGGATCGCAAAATGGACGGCGGTCCAAGATCGAAATGCAACCAGAGTGCCGACACCGTGGGGCGCATGTCGGTGACCAAGAGTCACACATGCGAGGTTTAACACACGTGGACAGTGCGCGTGGTCCCACCATCGATGACTTAAAGAGGTTTTTAGGACAGCTAATTAATTACTAATGACCAATGATTAGTGATGATTAGCAATTAATGTGTCCTAAAGATTTTGAGCAGAGGCGATTTAGGGACGAGAGGGCCCACGTCGGTGAGACATTAGGCGATTAAGACACCATTAATACTTCTAATGATTGGGTATTAACTGTGTCCTAATTATATGACGACAACGGGAGCTACGGCCGGCAAAGTCCCGAGTGGCTACCACGGCTTGTCGCCGGCGACTCCGGTCGCGGCGGCGCCCACAAACTATCAAAATGGGTTCGCAATAGTGTTGCGGACCCAATGGTGGTGACCTCGCCGCGGTGGAAGTGCAGGCAGCCGTGAGCCGAAAAACAAGAAAGAAGCCGACACGGCAAAACACGAAAATGGCAAGATGCTCTGCTGCGGTCCAAGGAAGCGAGTGCCATGACTTCTAGGGACTACATAGAAGCTACCTTAACCGAGAGGAGCTTCAAAGATGGCGGGAAGACTTGAACACGATGAAGTCCACCGAGCCGAAGAAGATGAAGTGGAAGATGAGGTTACGAGCAAAATGAGTGGAACCAAATCATCACCACAGCTTCATTATAGCTCAAAGAGGCTCCAAAAGCAAATAATTGCAAAGCGAACCACTTACGGAGTGGAGAAGAAAGGGGTGAAACCAACGAAAATCTCCAAACTTAAAATTGAGCGATTCCTGTGATGCAACCCAAAATCAAGTTAGGGAAATACCAAGGAGGTTGAGGAGTTCAAAAGGGTGCAAGAAATGTTGAAGATAAACCACTGGACACCAAGGCCGCCATTGGAGCTCTACGGGTCACACTGGTGGATTGAAGGTGTGAGGTGGTTTAACTGCCCAAAACACTGAGAAGAGCAAAGTGTGGTGCAAAGGAACACCAGAAGGAGCTAAGGGGCAATATATAGGGAAAGGATTAGGGTTTCGAGCAAGAACCCGAGTCCATGGTGGGCTCGGTTCACGCGACGGTCATGGACCAAGAAATGATGGGGGCAAGTGAGCACGGTGACAATGGAGGAGAAAGCACATTGCGCATTAAATGCCTTGCGAGAGGCGTTGGCGAGGCACGCTCAGTGACACAACAAGCCCCCATGCTCTCTCTTTCTCTCGCCATGAGCGCGCGCTTGCGCGGAGAAGCGAGAGAAGGAAGAAAAGAAAAGCGAACGGTGACCGTTGGATTGGAAATGGGCGGCTGCGATTTAAAAGAGCTCGCGGACGGTCCGATTGCTTACGAAACCTAGATGGTTGGATAGAGATCCGCGGTCCCAATTGATTAATGCGTGGATGGTCCGAATGCTCGCACGAACGTGGGCCGGGCGATCTAATTCCAACGGCTGAGATTGCACGCGCGTTATAAAACGCGGCTCGGTGCAGCTAGGTGGTTCAACCGAGTCAAGTGGCTCGGACTCGAGCCCGACTCGAACCCAATGAATAGTGAAATTGGTTTTAGGTTTTAAAATATGCTGAGACTTTTGAGGATTTATTTGGGGTAGCAAAATAACTCCAAAAATTCTGAAATTTTTACAGGAGCTTGCTGACTGGGACATTGACCTTGTGTAAAATTTTCAGAGGTTTTTATGCATTGTATTTTTCTCCGAAAATTCTACAAGGTACTGGTTTTAGGTTTGACTGGGAGTCAAACAGGTTTGACTGCCCTCTAAAATATTCAAACAATTTCTAAAAATTGTGAAATTTTTCAGAGGGGTCACATATCATCCCAAGAACTTAGGAAAAATATTTCCAGAGGATGATCAAAAGGTTTGACAAGATTGTTTTTGAAGGAACAAGATTTGGATCAAAAGGCTTGTGACTTTGCATTTCCATAAGTCTTGTACAATACTTGTCCAATACAACAGGGAAACACATGATGTAAGAAAAGTTTTAATTTCTACTCATTTTCTTACATTTGAAACACAAGCCCAAAATTGGGATGTTACACGAGATTCCAGGGGCAGCGCCCACTTCGCGTCCACCGTTCTTGCACGGTTGAGGCAAGTATCCGGGTTATTGTATTATTATCCTTGTATGCTGTGACTGTTTGTGTTTGGGTCATAATAGCCATGAATGGATGATATTGTGATGAGTACCAAATTATCTTGGTGGTTGCAAGTACTCTGTTTGACAGAGTAATTATGAATTGTTTGACAGGGAGTGCTATGTTTTGATACATATTAGCTATGCTTAGTTGATAGTGTGATATGTTGATTAAAGATGGTAAATGCTTATGATATGAATGATAGAAGTATGAATGAGTTAAATTCATAAGTGATATTGCTGAGGAGGTATGATTATGATGATTCATGATGTGTGCATATGCATCATGTTGACAAAATAAAGACTTGGTCACGTGGTGACCAAGCATTTATTGAGATCCCGTCATGTATATGGCGGGCTTGAAATCCCCACACTTGTGGAGTGTGGGCTTGAGGTCCCCTTTACTTGCGGAGTATTGGGCAATTGGTCCCTGTGCTTGCGAGCACAGGCATGGTATGCGGCGACGGTCGCATATCTTGCATTACCGGTGAAATGCGACAAAGAGTGAAAGAGAAAAGTTGCATTGCATATTCGCATACATACCTCATGAGATATGTTTTTGTGTAAAGCTTTGGAATGGAATGTTGATGATGTAAATGTGAGATTAATGTTTCATTATTGGTACTTGCTGAGTCTTTGGACTCACCCTTGCTTTGTTGTGTTTTTAGGTACCACTTGCAAGAATGGCATGCATGGGAGGAGTAGACTTGAGTTGGACACACACTACCATCCACCTTAAAAGTTGATAAATTTTTAGTTCATACTTTAATAAAGGAGCAACCGCTTAGAGATTGTTTATGATTATGCTTCATGCATTGGATTAAGTGTAATAATGATAGGTAGTGTCTTTTGGATATCTCTGGATATGCTAGTTGCTTTCATGTTTTGAATGACTATTGATTATGCTGAATGTTGGATTAATTATATACGTTTTATTCAAATATTGGAACCTCACGGTAGTTAATAATACAGGGAGGTTTGCCAAAAATTTGGTAGGATGTTTTGGCTTAGAATTGTTTAATGTTAGTTTGGTAGCATTCGGGCTAAATCTTGAGTGGGGTGTTACTGATTGGTATCGAGCGGGCTTTAGGTCCGTAGTTAATAGAAAAATATATTAAATTGACACACTTGTACTGATAGGTGGGGTTGGGAATTACATTGCTTCCGCATTATCATTGCTATGTTTCATTTGTTGAGCAATTGTTGAATTGCCTCTGTGCTATCTTTCTTGTTGTTAATCTATGAAATGATATGTTATGATATTCTATAACTATGAATCTATTATATGATTACCATGAGATGATCATGTATAATCATATTTGATTATATTGTTAATGCGTGTCGGTGATAGTGTATAAGAAGTGGAGGCCGTGATTGTGGCCTTGGACTTTGTCGGGTTATATCACCGTTCGTGCTAGACGAATAGAGTAGTTACCCCGAATACCATAGTTGCAGGAGTTGAGCGTGAGCTGCTTTAGAAAGTTGTTTTCCTTCTTGACCTCAATCTTGGCAAATTCTTGTTCGGTGGTGGATGATGATTTTCTCGTGGGTTCGTGGTTCATGGTAATGGTTGTGTTTCAATGGTCTCTAATGGTTCTCTGAAACAAGTATTGTTTTTATTTGTTGAGCTTTCTTTACTACTAGTGATCGTCCTCAATTGGCATTACTGATAATTCCATGGTTGTTTCTTCTTTCTCATTGAAAAAGAATGACTCATGTATTCGTTTGAAAGTTTGGGTAATGAGAGTTTCTGTTGCAAGTTTGTTAACATGAGAAAACTTTTGCTCTATGTATTTCTTTTGGATTATTCCGAGTGATGAAGTTTAATGCATCTCTTTTCTATTGAAAATTGCTAAAATCCTTTTCTGATGCCTTGTTATGGTTAAATCAGAGATTGTAATCAAATAACTCGATATGGTATGGATATCAAGTTGAGTCATTGGTATGGTGAATAATTAATATTAATTAGTAACCTTGGAAGTGAAATTGATTAGGATGATGTTGTGTTTTTCTAGTTCTTGATGAACGGTATATATGAGTAGTGATTGAGAGATATCAAGAAGTATGGAACCTTGATGAACTAGTCTGGTCATTAAAACTGTTTAGGTTGTTAAACTTGTTGGGTTCTTTGGTTCCCATGGATTAATTTAATTGTGTGGAAAGGAAAAATTAGAGGGAATACAGATTTACATATTCCTAGTATGATTAGTTATTAGAATTGTGTACAACCGGTTGAGCAGTTGAATATCGGTGGATCTAGAAATTATGGGAGGAGTTCTATGTAGTTCTTCTATGTAGGATGACGTGATGAATTTGGTTGTAGTGTTGTTGAGACTCTTGATCGATAGAAGATTTGATTTTTTGAAGTTTTAGTGTAATTTTTTGCGAAATCCAATGTGAGGAGGAGCAGTTGAATATGTGCTTGTTAATATCCATGTGATTTGGGAAGGAAAGTAGGTAGCAACTAGATTTCATAACGGCTTGATTGATAACAACAAGGGTTGTCATTATAATTGTTGTGTGTTGAAGTTTGATAATGAGCATCGCTAAAAGTTGAAGCGATATGATATAATAGGTGGCTTATGCCCACATGATTGTGAAATAATTGGATGAACTTGTGTCCTTGATGAAAGGGTTTTGGTATGAGCTTTTCAATTGGGTAGTAGACCCTTCTAAACTTAAGAAGTTGATGTAGTGATGTTGTATGATTTTGATATACTCTCATTTTGAAGATGGGATGAAAAGCGTTATGGAACAAATTAGTGAAACTTTGGGGGCTTTCTAATGGAATAGTTGATGATAAATATTCATGTTTGAGTATATTATTCTTGATGTTAGTAAGATTATCTGCAAGAGATTGTGACTTGTGTGTGGTGATGATTCTTTTAGAAATAAAGAAATTTGATCGTCTTTCGTAACTTGGATTTTGTAGAAGTGTTTCGAGTTTTGCGATGGTGATCAATTGGATCGCTTGAGTTATGTGGTGATTGAGTTGCTTTGAGCAAAGTGACATGTTGAAAGATTTTATTGGTTCTTAAGTTGTTCCTACGATTTGGTCTTAAGAGCTTATCTTGTTTAAAGTGGCAAAGTGATGTAGTAATCACAGAAAATAACATTCCTTGTTAAAGGAATGAGTCAAATATAAGTAATTGAGCTTTAAGTCTCATTTCGCATCTTGCGTTTATTTGAGAGTGCTTAAACCTTATGCGATTGTTCCATAAGAGTTTATCAATTTTCAAAGGGCATTACCTTCTTCTCATTTGTGGTTTGGTATTCGCTTTCAGTAGGGCTTGAGCCCTCATCGTTGATATTCCTTATGTTTTTCGAGTACTTGGCCTAAGTGACGTTTTCCTTGGTCTTGTGTTCACTTGTGGGTGGCACATGTTTTCCTAGTTGATGAAAATTGATTCCATTCGCTCTTTCTTTTGAGGAAGAATCAACCTATTCGTTTCACTGAGTCTTTTGAGGTGTTCAATAATTGTAGTTGTGAAACTTGGGTTGTAAGTTATTCGATGAGCATTGGAGGATGAAATAATTTAGTAATATAGTTCTTTGAGAGAAGTCTATCTCAATGGAAGATTGTCTTATGGGGTTAAACTGATTACATTGTTAAAGATAGTAGAACCTATAGTGATTGTGATCCAAGATCTTTTGTTCACTTGGTGGGACATTAGAATTACCGAGAGTATGAAAATCTTGATCAATTTTATAGAGTATCGTAATTTGGTAGTATTGCGAGGTTGTGAATGGTTATTTCGATGACGTGGTTTAATGAGAGTGGGATTACAAAGTAATCGAATTGTCATGTCAATTAATGGGATAATAGAAAATGTTGAGTAATGTCAAGAGTGATTTGGTTTTGATTGAGTAACCTTCTCGAGTTATAATCTTTGTAAAGGTAACTTAGGATCAAGAAAATATTTTCATGAGGATATTAATAAGTGAGTATGTGGGAATTATGGATTTTTAGGGATTTAATCTAAGGATTTCCCTATCCTTTATATGAGAAGTTAGTTGCAAGAGTCTTGGAGGTTAAATGTGGACTTTGCATTGTTATGCTAGAACTTTGAGTCGCCCAAAGATTATGTGCAGAGGAAGTAGAATAAGGGTGGATTGCGAGCGGTGGGATGATCGTTGATAACACCCTTCTGATGTAGTACATGAGAGTGTGTGATGTGGAATCTGAAATGTTTGTCCTAAAAAAGGGTTGAGGTGATATGATCGTGTGAGAGATCTAATTTGGGGATACTTTCTGAGTGCCATCTGTCAAATGAATTCTATCAGTAAAGGGAATCGGTTAGAGAATGTTTTGTGAAATCATCAGAGTCCCTCTTCAAAGGTGTAGACAAGGCGTTTCGATTTGGGCTTGGCGTTGAGATCGCCAAGTTAAGAGTAACAAGTTAGTGTGTTGTGCGATGATTGGAATTCCATAGCTTGAGGAAATTTTGGTCCTAGAAGAGAAACTGTTAAATTGATGCTTCCTCAAGGAGTGAATTGTTTTCCGATTTTCGTTTAAGTTCTATCTTTGTTGACCTTTGTCTTTTGCAAAGTTGGGCTTGGCTTTATGTTGGTATGTGTGGTTCTTATCGATTCGAAAGAATAAAAGAAATGTTGGATTTGGTTATTCGAGTGATTTCTCCTTTGGCGGATGTGGTGTTTATTTGCAAATTGTCTAATTTGAAGGTGGAAAGATTTTCATGATAAATCTTCGATTCGAACTTGACTTTTTAGTCGAGTTGGTAACACTTGGTTGCGATGATAGTCCTTCATTTTTCAGTTGGGCTATGTCGGTGTAAGAGTGTGTTTAAAGCGAGTTACATTGTGTGTCCTCGTTAAAGGAGGCGATCTTTCTTTTGTGAAAAAGTCCGCTTAATAGGTGGAACAAAAGTTCAGTGTTCTATGCACATGTTGCGTGGTTCGGTACCACTAGGGGGGTTGCCCCAAGGTATATTGGGTTGTTTTCGCTAGTTGGCAAAACGTTAGGACCGTAGTGAGTCCAAGCGCGAAGTACACATCGTCTTGTTTGTCCCAGTGCTGAGTGTGTACGGAGAGGTCCAAGTTTGAAGTTTGCGGTCTCTGCTGACCTTTGAGTAGCATCCTGTGCGTTGTTAGAGAGGTCAGAGCGAGTGCTGAGGCACAAGTCGTCGGTTTGTGTCAAGGTGCCTTTGTCCCATTAGCCCGAGAGGGAGGCGACTTGGGAATTGGAGTCTCGCATGCGCGAGCTTTATCCAAAGTTTTTTTCACGGCAGGTACATAGTAATGTTAGTAAATCTTTTAGTAGTGGTTTTTTTGTGTGTTGAGGTTGAATAGAATTCGGGGTCGAATTCTGTTTAAGGAGGGTAGAATGTAATACCCCAAAAATTAAATCGGGAGAGAATAATTAAAATCGGGGGAATATTTCTTTTAGCAAAGCGATTGAATAGGAGAAAGAGGGGTTTTAATGTAATACTCCAATTTATTCTACGAAAGAAAGCGTTCAAAAGAGAAATTAGACATAAAAAAGGGGGGTTTTTGTAGTTTTTCGGCAACTTGGGCCTTGGGCCTTGGCCCAGGAGGTCCATGAGGGGTCGGCCACCAATAAAAGGAAGGGGGAAAACCCTAGGTGCACTGTAGCTACAGTGCCACTGCACTGTAGCACGGCTACTCTAGCACACCTCTCCATCATGGTGGTGCCCCCCTCCATTGGTGCCTCCCTTCCTCGCCGTCGGTGCTACCTGCTGCCGATCAAGTGAAGAAAGGAGAGGAGATCAACTTCGTGGGGAGAGTTCATCATCTTGCTGCGATTCTACAAGGGTAACATCGCGTGTTCTTCGTTGTTTGATGCGTAATAGTTGCGGTTGATGTCGTTTGGTAGATTGATTTGCGTCGGTTTAATAGATCCCGTTCTGTCCAGATTATTGCGCGGTCAGTTTCGGGTATTTAGAAGCCGAATTAGGAGTTTTGGTCTCCTAGAGTTATGTAGATAATGTTCTTAGCTTTCAGTGGCCGCCAAGAACGCCAAAATCCGATTAACGGTTAGAAAGTTATGAATTGTTTAGTGCCGCTGTCTGGTTAATCTGTCAACATTCTGATAGTCCGTAGAAAACTGAGTTAATCTATTATTTAAAGACGAAATTAGAGGATCTCAGTATAACGAAAAATGTAGGTCACTTCTATACCTTTTCATAGAGATAAAGAACGCAAGATTTGGACCTTCGTAGCAAAAGTTATGGTGGTTTTAGTGTACTGTCCAGAGAAACTGACGTGAAAATTGTTGTTCTGTAGGTTGGCTTGGTAGAGGCAATAGTTGGCATAATCAAAAGGGCTCCCCAACTAAGTTTATTTAGGTAATTTAATTACCTTTCCAGAAAGTCCAAGAACATCCTATTTCGACTCCGGAGTAGAAAGTTATGTATTTTAGAAGTTGACTGTCCGCAGTGAACACCAAAAGCGATCGCTAGAAATTGGAAGATTGGAAAATGCTTGGAAGTTTAGAGAGTTCAATTGTGTTGTTATTTATGCTTTTGGTCCAGTATGTTGGTCTTAGATTGGGTTGTCTCTATGTTCGGTGGGAGCGAGATCCCGGGGCAGCGCCACTTCAAGCGTCCACCGTTCTTGCACGGTTGAGGCAAGTATCCGGTTATTGTATTATTATGCTTGTATCTTTGTGACTGTTTGTGTTTGGGTCATAATAGCCATGAATGGATGATATTGTGATGAGTACCAAATTATCTTGGTGGTTGCAAGTACTCTGTTTGTGAGTAATTATGAATTGTTTGACAGGAGTGCTATGTTTTGATACATATTAGCTATGCTTAGTTGATAGTGTGATATGTTGATTAAAGATGGTAAATGCCTATGATATGAATGATAGAAGTATGAATGAGTTAAATTCATAAGTGATATTGCTGAGGAGGTATGATTATGATGATTCATGATGTGTGCATATGCATCATGTTGACAAAATAAAGACTTGGTCACGTGGTGACCAAGCATTTGTTGAGATCCCCGTCATGTATATGACGGGCTTGAGGTCCCCACATTTGTGGAGTGTGGGCTTGAGGTCCCCTTTACTTGCGGAGTATTGGGCAATTGGTCCCTGTGCTTGCGAGCACAGGCATGGTATGCGGCGACGGTCGCATATCTCGCACACGGTGAAATCGACAAAGAGTGAAAGAGAAAAGTTGCATTGCATATTCGCATACATACCTCATGAGATATGTTTTTGTGTAAAGCTTTGGAATGGAATGTTGATGATGTAAATGTGAGATTAATGTTTCATTATTGGTACTTGCTGAGTCTTTGGACTCACCCTTGCTTTTGTTGTGTTTTTAGGTACCACTTGCAAGAATGGCATGCATGGGAGGAGTAGACTTGAGTTGGACACACACTACCATCCACCTTAAAAGTTGATAAATTTTTAGTTCATACTTTAATAAAGGAGCAACCTGCTTAGAGATTGTTTATGATTATGCTTCATGCATTGGATTAAGTGTAATAATGATAGGTAGTGTCTTTTGGATATCTCTGGATATGCTAGTTGCTTTCATGTTTTGAATGACTATTGATTATGCTGAATGTTGGATTAATTATATACGTTTTATTCAAATATTGGAACCTCCTGGTAGTTAATAATACAGGGGAGGTTCTGCCAAAAATTTGGTAGGATGTTTTGGCTTAGAATTGTTTAGTGTTAGTTTGGTAGCATTCCAGGCTAAATGCTGAGCTGGGGTGTTACACCTAGACCCGTGTAAAACTTCACTAACGTAGTAAACTAGTCATTGAATGTTTTCACGTTCTACGACCAGTACTGTGCTCACTGCCTATGGCATGGCAGCTAGATAAATTAAGAGCGTCTCTCCTGGTTTCGGAGAAACCAGGACAGGAGCACTCGTAAGATATCTCTTGACATCCTCAAAGGCTGTGTTAGCCTCTTCTGTCCACTCGAAACCCTCATGCTTCCTTAGAAGTTTGAAGAAAGGCAGTCCTTTTTCTCCCAAGCATGCGATGAAACGACTTAATGCCGCCATGCATCCTGTGATTTTCTGAACTTCTTTTTTCGTGGTCGGGAGGCGCATCTACATGATGGCATTTATCTTTTCAGGATTTGCTTCGATTCCTCATGTAGAGACTAAGAATCCAAGCAATTTTCCTGAAGAGACTCCGAAGACACACTTCTCGGGATTGAGTTTCAAGTGGTGCTTTCTGAGGTTGTCGAATGTTTCTTGCGGGTCTGCGATATGATTAAGTCGTTTGCTGCTTTTCACGACTAGATCATTAACATAGGCTTCCAAATTTCGACCTAGTTGAGGTGAAAAAGTCGTTTGCATCAAATGCTGAAACGAAGCTCCAGCATTCTTTAAACCAAATGGCATTTTGACATAGCAAAATATTCCAAATGGTGTAATGAATGCGGTCTTTTCTTCATCTTCTCGACACATATTGATCTGGTGGTAACCAGAGTATGCATCTAGAAAGCTTAACATTTCACAACCAACAGTAGAGTCAACCAACTAATCAATACGAAGTAAAGAGAAATCATCTTTTGGACAAGCTTTATTAAGATCAGGGAAGTCTACGCACATACGCCATTTGCCGTTTGACTTCCTAACCATTACAGGGTTGGCTAACCACTCTGGGTGATTGACTCCTCTTATGATGTCTACCTTAAGCAACTTGTCCAATTCTGACCTAATAGCATCTCATCGATCAGGGGCAAATCTCCGTAACTTTGGTTTTACGAGTACTTTATCAGGCCGTAAAGCTAGCCCGTGCTTGATCACTTCCCGGGGGACTCCGGGCATGTCAGATGCTTGCTATGTGAAGACATCTACGTTTGCTCGGAGAATAGTGATGAGGGCGTCTTCTATTTGGGGTTAGAAGAATCCCCGATGCGAACAGTCTTCGAGGGCTCCTCCGCGTCCAGAGGAACCTCCTTGACTTGGTCATTCGGCTTTGGTGCAGATTTAGGCTTCGACTTGCTAGTCGAAGGCTGATTTTCATCTCGAGATGGTATTTGTCCAACCATCTCGAGGGACCGACGGTTGCAGGAATACGCCATCTTCTTGTCACAATAAATTGTGCTTACTCCTTTGGGACCTAGCATCTTAAGACATTGATACCCATAGTGAGTAGCTATTAAGAATTTTACCAATGTTAGTCGTCCGAGTATGACGTTATATGCCGTATCGAGATCGACCACGTCAAAGGAGATCTTCTCTGTCTTGAAATTACTTGGTGAATCAAATGTTAAAGGAAGAGAAACTTGGCTATTTGGTTTGGCCGAAGACCCTGGTACGATTCCGTGGAAAGAGTATCGTACCGGCCTTACCTTCGTCCTGGGAACCTACATCTCATCCAGGATACTCGTAAATAGTATGTTTAACAAGCTTCCACCATCAAGTAAAACTCGATTTACTTGACAATTGTTGATGGTGGGTTCGACCACAATCGGGAATCGACCTGGCCTAGTCAAAGGGATCGGGCAGTCACTCTTCTCGAAGGAGATGGTGACTTCCGACCACTTCAGCATTTTATTGACAAGAGGAGAGTTGATTGTGTTTACCTCACGCTCGACAGCCTTAAGTTGTCGCCTTAACTCATATGATGATGATCCCCCATAGATGTGATCGATGGTGTGTTGTGGATCTTGAAATGGCATTTCCTCATCGTCATCCGACTCCTTTCGTCCACTTGTTTGACCTACCTGTTCAAGAGTAGGAAGTGGCCCTTTGCCAGAGTAATAATCTTCGAGTTTCAGTAGAAAAACTCGGCAGTTGCGAAGGTCATGCCCTTCTTTTTTGTGAAAAGGACACCACCTGGGTTTGTCATTCTTCTGATCTTGGTGCTTACCTTTGCCTCGATCAGAATTTTGCTTGGAGTTACGTGGCTCTTTGTCGCTTACGGTCAGGACCTCCTTAGAACTAGTGGCTGGAGACTTGTGTCTCTTCGCCTTGTTCTTGGATTTCCTAGCCTTTTTATCCTTTTTCTTACCACTATCGCCTACCTCCTGAGGGATATTGTCTTCGCGGTCAATAGTGTTGTTCCACTCGATTGCTTCAGCGACAGTCGCATATCTATCGGCCATCTCGAAGAGTTCAGCGACAGTGGTAGGAGGATATAAAGCGATGTACTCCGTTATCCTTCTGCTGCGAACTCCCTGCTTGAAAGCCCTGATAACAGACGAGTCAGAAACCTCCAGAATGGAATTACGAAGCTGACTAAAGAGCCTGATGAATTGACGCAGAGTCTCATGATCGCTCTGTCTCATCCGGTGCAAGTCGACCTCCTTTCTAGGGAGGTTGTAGGTGCCCTGGAAATTCGCCAGCAAAAGGTTGCAGAGGTGCTGCCACGAATAGATCGACTTGAATGGCTGGTTCAACAGCCATGATCGAGCAGATCCTTCAAGCACAGTCGGAAGGTAATTCGCCACGACAGGCTGCCCTCCTCCTATTACTCGGATAGCTGTTGTGTAGATCTGGAGGAATTCAATGGGATTTTGAGTTCCATCGAACTTCTCCATGTTCGCTGGTCGAAAACGAGGTGGCCAGCGGACTGCTCGGAGGTTAGGTGAAAACGCCCAACATCCAGTGATAACTTCTTGGCGTCTTCTTTGTAAAAAAGAAGGGTTAGCGTCACCAGGTGATCGTACTCGATGATACCCAGTTACAGGTGGACTTGACCTATGGTAGGCCTTAGTCTTACAAGGGAAATACTCCTTGTATTCCGTCTGCTGTCGCAGATTTTGACTCTAGAGTGGTGAAAGATCACCTCTCCTAGGAGCTTGTCGGTCTCCAGATGTTCAAAGAACCTTCCTCAAGTCAGGGGAGCGACGTGATCGATAATCATGTCGATCTCCATGCGACGAGTTGTTCAAACGACTGGCAGAAGATGGAGTCATACTACTACGACTTTCGGAATAATGTCGACGAGGACGCTCGAGTTTTGCCATCGTGTTCTGAAGCCTTCGCGCGATCTCTTCGGCGAAGAGATCGTATCCTGCTGCTCGAGCGAGCTCTTGAGTTGGATTCTCAAGCAAGTCATTGATGTGCTGGAGTTCTTGAGCTTCCTCTGACTGATAATAAACGTGCCCAGGGAGATTTTTCTGAGCCACTATTTTTCTCTGTCGAGTTGTCTCAGGGTCACCCATATCAGACCCTTGAGTTGGTTTCAGTGGAGTGCGAGAATGTTGAGGATTTCCCGCACTCTCATCAAAGTGTTCATCTCGTTCGCCAACGGCTGTGCTCTTGCCATTGCCACGAGGGGACGTAGTGTGTGCCCATCGGGGAGCATCGTCAATCCTTCTTCTGGGAGAATGATTCTTATTAGAGGGAATGGCGAAGACCTCCCGTTGATGACCTCCACTTGCGCTCGATGCCTCCTCGCTTGAGGAGTAGTCGAGAGACACCATCTGGCGACTTGGAGTAAACCCCTCCAGGAAGGGGAACTCCGGGTTATAACCGTCTCCATCTGTAGGTGTGTCCTACGATGGGATGGTCGTATTTGTAGGAAAAGCGTGTTTGATTCCCCCATCTGCGGGATTATCCAGAGAGAAAGGACCATCAGGTGCCAATGAAGCTCTGAAATGATGACTTCCAGAACTTGTCTCGCCAGGTCGTACTGCCTTAAGGGGACTCGAACACTTGGAGGAAAAACTCTCGTCGCGTTGTGAGTTTGTCCTGAGGTAGTCCTATTTGTAGTCGTGTTGACCCTTGCCCTCCGAGGAAGCTGGTCCCTCAGTTGGGCGTATTGTTGTGGGGGATAAGTGTGAGACCCCGGTTTATTTAGCTTGTAATGTTTAGTCCTCCATTGACTCTAGTATCACAAACAAAATATACCGTGCCTCAGGAAAATGTATACTTCCCAGAATTGCAGTATACACACCCTTTTACAAAACATTGCATCAATTCCATACAACACACATAACCGAAGGTAAAGCTTTACAAGAGAAAGACATACATAATAGTTATTTCAAAAGAGGGTCCAACCGGCAAGACAAGCTAAAAGAGTTAGAAATAACATCGGAAGTAAAATGCCATAAGATGGCTAAGACAAAAGCCAACCGGTTTACCATACACCCACGAGGCAATCTGACCGGGCCACCAAGCTAGTCGTTCATACTGCAGCAAAACTCACCAAAGTCAATCCCTTGGGGATTAACTTCCTCTGCATCAAATAAGCAAAGCAAATGAGTACAAAAATGTACTCGTAAGACTTATGAGTAACAAACCTAGATACTACTACATGCAGGCTTTAATCAAAGGAGAAGGCTCAAAGGTTATTTTCAAGGCAGTTTTAACAATCTTAAATTTATTTGCATAAATAACAGTGATACAATAAGTAATAACATAAAGACATCCTGGAGATGACTAACCCAATGGCCATCACAACAATAGCACGACTTACCCATTCGTACCACCCACATCAAATTTTAATTTAAAAGGTTGCAATCTAACTCTTGAAAGACCTTGCCAAGCATGTCCATAACCTAGGACGAGGCTATTCGAATAGATCAAACCCTGCAGGGGTGTACCAATGTACCCACACTTCAGACCGCCTTTTTGCCAAGCTATTAAGCACACTTCCTTTGGTATGCCGGCACGGCTAAGTCCTACGAGACATTTCCAATGGATTGAGCTAATCAAGAGCCGCACGTATGGGGGTTAACCCTTAGGGACCTGTCGGCGAAATATGGATCACAAGGATCCATACGTGGAGTAGGATACACCGACCTCAGCGGGTGCTCCCCTCCCCACAAACATGTCCATGTTGCATATATTCCATATGCAACCCACCACGCGACTCATTAATTAACACCCCCCAAAGTACTTAGTCAAGAGAGGTTCCATATATCTCTAGTGTGGTTAGTACGCAAGAATGCTTGGTTTAGTGTAACAAGATGTTCGGTCCTTGTTGACTCGGGCACCATTCCAGTCACACCCAAAAGCACACCATCTTACCATTGTGCCCAAGTCCAAATCATTTTGTTTTTATTTTTATTTTTCACAAATAATCATAGCACCAAGGTTGAAACATTTCATAATAAGTTTGTATGATTAAGGTTATCGACTAAGTCGATAACCACCCAATTCTACCGGTAACTAAGCATTGCTAAGCATCATATCGTAAAGACAATAAAAGACCATAAATCATTCACCGGGCTCTAATTCACCAGTAAGGATAGTAACCTAGGGTAGTGGCAGGGGTGATCAATTTCAGGGAAACTATGCAATGGGATTAGCTACCTCTAATCGACAAAAATAAATCTTGACACAAAGAAGCATGCAAACTTAGTTTTTGCAAATAAGATATTAGACTTTAAAAGTAATAGGAGCAACATGATCAAATGATGTTACATCTGCTTGCCTTGTTGGAGATCACTTTCTTGCTGCAGAGGATCACTCACGCAATCAACACAGTCGTTGGGACCTATCGAAAGAACGAGAAAATCTAATAAAAACGACGAACACCGTAAAGAACTCAAAATCCAAATTCATCCAAAATCCAAGAAATTTATACAGCAGGAAGAACATGATTTTAGACAAATTTAGCAACAAGAACCATTTGATTTGGATTAAGGATGCAAAAGTTATAGCTAAATAAATTTCAGTCTGTTGGAAAGTTCAAAATTAATTACTATCTGTTACTGTTCATGGCACAAATTTCCAAAAAGATCTAGAACTTAAATTTTTTATGGTGGGTAGATACTGGCATTATAAGATTAGCAAAACTGAGTTCACTTCATTTGGAGTTAAAATGAATTTATTATGATTTTTCTATTTTGTGAAACTAGAACATATCATTTTTCAGAGGCGAATACATGAACAAAACCTATCCTATATTAAAGTAAATTAACAGAGGGATTTAACAGATTTTAGGTTGCTAAATTTAGAGTTACAGGGAATTACTTGTGTCTTTTACAAATTTTAAATAAATTTCTAGATAATATTTATACCTAATCAAGTCAATACAACCTATATAATTTTTCTATATATAGAATCAGTGCCTACATGTATTTTTAGGTTAAACTTTAGCTAAACAGGAACTTAACATAGTTGGAATCGTCTAAAAAGGAATTAAAATGAATTAATTATGAATTTTTAAAGTTCCAATACCATTTTCAGTTGACAAATAAAAGATTACCGGAAAACACACAACTTAATCAAACGGAAATGACGGCCACAGATCAAGAATCTAACGGCCTATGCGCGAGGATCGAACGAAAACGCGCACAGCGCATAAAGAGACCAACCGTTGGATTAGGATCCAACAGCCCACAGTGAACGAAACAATCGGACTCCCGATAATCTCCAAAGGTTTTGGACTGTAGATCTAAAGATGGAGGGCTCCGGTCAAAGTGCGGTTCGGGCGACCCGAACGGCACAATAATCTCAGCCGCAGATTGCGGGATTGACGGCCCACATCGACTGAGACGATAGGGTGGTCCGAACTTCCCCGAAGATCTGGGCCGCTGATCTAAAAATCGACGGTCCATGCTGAACAATGCATTGCGCACACGCACAGTGCGGGGATTAAGGATGTTGGGCCCTCGTGTAAGCGACAATTAATGCCAACTCATGGTGATTTAAAATGCACGAGTTTTAAATGTGCGGGCCCACACTCAGTGACTCATTAAGTCATTTTTAGGACAACCATTTATTGCTAAACCAATGATTAGCAATGATTAACTGATGATTAGCATTAATGACGTCCGAATGACTACGTCCAGTGTGAGAGGGGGTGTTTACGTGGCTGGGCCCACTTGGCGGTGACACATTAAGCTTTTAGGATAGCAATTAATTACTAACAATGATTAGTAATCAATAACCCCAATCCTTGTCCTAAAGACCCCGTTGCTGTGGTTTAGGCCTACGGGCCCACATGGCAGTGACTTAAAGAGCCATTTTAGGACATGCATTTACTGCTAAACAAGGATTAACAGCGATTAACAAAGATTAGTCTTAATGACTTGAGCACAGTGCTCGGGAGAGGTTCACAGGGTTGGGCCCACATGTATGTGACCCACTCAGTTCTTTCGAACAACAATTAAATGCTAACTAATCATTAACAGTAATTAACAATCATTAGCGTATTTAATAGCCGAATCTTTGCTCTAATCGGGCACGGCACAGTGCATGCGTCCGGCAAAGTGCACAGTGCACAAAATGGTTCGCCGCCGGCGACCTAGGGTATGGCGGCGCAAACCAAGCACATAGATGGGTTCCCAATAACCTTGCGGACCCGATGGTGAGGACCTCGCCGGCGAGAGCAGCGCAAATCGCCGGTGAGCCAGAGAAGACGACGGTAACACATACGGTCAAAAATGAAAACACAAAAAGAGCTCCGCATTGTTCAAGGTAGCAAGTGCTATAGCTTCTAGGGACTACTAGGAGGCTACCTGAGCATGGAGAGGGCAAGAAAATAGCCAGAGGAGCTCCGGCGACCAAGTTGCTTGCCGGAGTTGAAGAAGATGATGGAGATAGTGAGGTCTGAGCAAAATGAACATGAAAGAATGGTAGGGTTAGCTTCATTATAGCTCATAGATGGTCCAAGAGTATAGAATTGAAGAATGAAGCACTCACCGGAGCTGACGAAGAAAATGGGTGATTTTGGCCGAATTTGAACAAACCCCAAATTTGACAAACTTTGTGAATGCCAGACAAAATTAAGTTAGGGGTAATGCTCAAGAGGATAAGTGGAACAAGTTGACACGAAAAGAAAGAAGGAGGAACCACTGGAGCACCGTCGTCACTGAGGGGCTTCAAGGTCCAACAATGGCGATTTGGGGCTCACGGGTGTATTGAGCTCAAATGGGTAGGGGTAAGGCTAAGGGAGGTGTATAGGGTGCTGAAAACGAATAAGGATGGAGCTCTAAGGCTATTTATAGCCGGACAAGCAAGGAAGAGCAAAGACTAGGGTTTTACATGCTCTCGGTTCATGGCTCTGCCATGGACGAATTGAGTGATGGGAGCAGGTGAATACCACGACTTTCGGAGGAGGACTCTGAGGCGCATTGAATGCTTGCAGCAAGGAGCCGTGGCCGGACTCCATGGAGGTGACAAAACATTGCGCCTCCTCCATGCCCTGTTTTTGTCACACGTACGCAAGGAGGAAGAAGGTGACCAGGAGGCGGTGGCCCCACAAGTCAGTGAAAGCAAGTTGTCTTAGGTCCAACCGAACCAATGGGTTGAGTTAGACCATAAGTCACGAGTCCAAACTCCCCAAGTGTAACAGCCCCAAGTTTATAAACAGTAATAAAATGCTTTATGAACAGTAATGAGGTGCTGTTCATAGCATTACTGTTCATTTCTACAATTTGGGCAGTATGTTACAAATTGAAAACCTTCCTTTTTAGCCAAAATCCAAAAGAACCATTTAAAGTCTTAAAGGAATACAAGATAAAACTTGTATTATGACTGGGAAGTATTTTTATTAAAGCCTAGATAAATTATCTTGGCTGAAAATATTTTTGTTGCATTTTTAGAAATTATTTTGACTTAAAGCAAAATAATTGTCTTTAAATGAATACTTTCGGGCTAAAATAAATATTTATGTATTTTACAAAGTGATCATGTGATTTTAAAATTTATCTGGGAAATATATCTTCCCAGTAGCCTTCAGTAAAAATTTCATGATTTTACAAATTTATTTGTTATTTTTAAAAGCCCAGTCAAACCTTTTAAGATTTTGAATAGGTTCTGGTCAACTAAACCGGTTTGAATCCAAACCTGGTACTGTAGCGACTCACACCTTTGCGGTTGGGTCCAACCCTTTAAACCTGGTCCGGCTCATCGCGCGCCGAGCGCGAGCCCGAACTCCATGCGTGATGTGAACCGTCGATCTTCAATCGAACGGGCGAGGCTATAACGCCCCGCGAGCTGTCCACGTGTGCGTTTTAATCTCCGCCATTGGATCTTGATCTAACGATCGAGATCAGTGTGTGCAATCGGACAACTCCGGAGCCCTTCTCAATCTCCACCGTTCATTCTCGATCCAACAGCGCATCCCTTTTCGTTTTAAACTTAAAGGCGCGCTTTTATCTGAGCCGTCAGATTCAAATCCTACGGCTTTTCCTTTTTACCGCGTGCTATTAAGGCCCGCGCTCCTTTGGGCCGTTAGATCTTTATCGTGTGGTCCAGATTGGTGTATGCATTCGGACGACTCCGGATCCCCTCACGATCTCAGCCGTCCATTCTTGATCTAACCGCGCCGCCCTTTTCTTTTGAAATTAAAAGCGCGCGGCTATCTTGAGCCCTTAGATCTAGATCCTACGGTGCGCCTTTTTGACCGTGGGCCTTTAAAGCCCAAATTCGGTGGATCGTTGGATTTCAATCGTAAGGTCCATATGAGTGTATGCAATCGGACCATCCGGTTCATTTGTTTCATCTTGACCGTAGAAATCAAATCTAACGGTGCTGTGTCATCGCATCTAAAAGGGGTGACGTGTATCCTTTTATTTGATCGTTGGATTCCAATCCAACGTCCAGATTTGAAAGTAGATCTCAAGATTCCTTTGGGCCCCGTTTAAATCTCAATCGTCCATTTGAGATCGCACGGCCCATATTTTAAGGTACCGATTCAAATATTTTAATCTCTCTATTTATCACAGCCGCCCATTTCCAATCGGACGGCTGATATTCTTTTGAGCCTTTATGAAGCGCTTGGTGAGAATGACAAAGGACCCACATGTCGATGTTGCCTCCTTCTTCCTTATCTCTGCTGTGACCATTTACGAGAGCAGAGGAGAAGATTATCCCAAGATTATGCAACTAATTTTTGGGATAATTAGCCCTAAATGGACACCTCATCAACTCTAGACTCTTCTCCTGTGCCCTGTAGCTCAACATCCATATATAAACCCTAGCTTTTTGCTGTTGCCCTTGTTGACCGAAGAAGCTCATCCTCCATTGTTGCCCAGTGGAGTTCTTGCTCTTATCCCTTTTGCTTATCCATCCTACCTTGCAATAAAGATTGGTTATCTTTTGTAGGTTAAATCCAGAGTTTATTTCTCTGTCACTCCACTTCGGTTTTCAAATTCTGTGGTGTCTTTCCTCTACTGGTAAGCTAAAACCCTAATTTTCGATATCTTGAGCATCTTTAGGACCTTAGAAGCTGCTGTGAATCATTCTTTTGAGCATCAGTAGCTTTAACTTGCTCTAAACTGAAAAGTTGATATTATAACTTTTCGGTTTTCCATGTCATTTTCAAGACCTAGGGTTTCTCCTGTCAACTTGTTATCCTAATTAGGTTTAGACCAAACCCTAGTAGCATAACAAGTTATTCTTTTAATCCTTGTTATCATCTATTTAGGTTGATAACAGAAATTTGTCTCTGTTCTCTTTTGTCGGCTCAACCGACAAAATAGATTTTTTCTTTAGCTTTTGAAATCTAATCGATTAGGGTTAGCTTAAGGTTAGCTTGGGATATTAATTGCCCTAAAAGATCATGCTAAGTTTCATTTTTGAACCTTTGCTTGATCTATCTTCCGTCTTCCCAAAATCTGCTATCTGTCCTGTTTCTGTTCTTTTCAAAATGTGAAAACTGAAACTTTGAACTAAACCCTAGTTTCTACCATTTGAAAACAGTAGGTTATAATATGGGTTATTATCACTATTAGGGTAGATATAACTTAAGCATACTGTCAATCATGCATTTCCAGATTGATCTTGCATATTTCTTCCATTTTGTACTTATTGTCGGTTTTGGCATTTATTGGACTTTATTGCTTCTTTTAGAATCTGGTTTTGCTGAAGTGATTGAACCTATTTCTGAGCATCCTGAGCCTGCAACAGAAGTATACTATTATCAAGGCAAGCTTCCTCTCTGCACCATATTGATCCCAAATTTTATACAATAGTTTTTCCAAATCCAGTGATATCTGTGCATGCTATTTTTATGAAAATACAAAACTGTGATCTGTAGTAGCTAGTTATAACCTAACATGGTGGATTACCTTAATTATAATCATACACTCAACCCTAGCATAGTACTGTATATCATAAGGTATATTTCCAGATTTGGCTTAGACATGCAGTCTAGAGACTTTAGAGTTTGACAAGAATACCTTGTCAAACATGAGAATCACAAATGGCTTTCTGTTACTTTAAACTCTTTGTCCAGTTTACTTATGTCAGAAATGAGTTTTATATTTAAATTGATCTGGACAAGAGGAAGCTAGTGATGGTGCTTTTGTGCACGAGATTGGGAATTGTGGTGGACTTGTCCGGGTTAATTAAGGACCGAACTCTGACTATTCAATTCAAGTCCCCCACGTACTTCCACATGCAGTGTATGGGCGCTGTTTGGTTAAGTAAAATGTTAAGACTATTGGGTTGGAAACAGGGGAGTAAGGATATGTGTATTGACCTTGTATGGCATAGATGCTTTGGTCTTTGGACTGCGTTTTATGCCATGTGAGCTGGTATGTCAGTATCAGATGTTCTTAGAAGGGTGAGGGCGTATATGTGCTCCGTAGCATATACGTACCTTAAAGATGCCGATTGCAAACTAGTATGGGTAGCGAGCCCTACGCACTTCTTTTGTTTGGGTCGGCATTCCTGACGCAACATGTGTGCCCCGGTTAAGCATATGCTATCAGTCATTGTTTAAGCGAGATTAGTTCACACATGGGGGTCCAACTCAATAGTGTTAGCTTGTTGAAAAATACCAAATCTTAGTTTCCCCGGTCGGCATACCAAAGGAAGTATGTCATCATTCGGAGGCATCCGAAGGCAACGGGCTAGCTAAGTCATGTGGGTAAAGATGTACACCCCTGCAGGGTATAAACTGTTCGAATAGCCGTGTCCACGGTCATGGACGATAACTTGAGTTGATGTCACCTATATAGAAATTTTGATTTACAAATCTGGTTTCGGCTTATGGTTTTGCATGAGGGATTCATGCACTGTACTGTTTACAATTAATTCTTTTACATACTGTTCTAGTCCAACTTTGTTTTATTAAATTGCTTTATTAAGATTTGGTATTTGTAGGTTAAGATATATTGCTTTATGCAAAATTTAACCATTGTACCTTACTGTTGCAACCTTATGCATGTATAAATTCTACTCCTTTGAATAGGATCTAATCAACACTTTCTTTTAGTAGTTTGTGTAAGACTTGCTGAGTACCTTCCGTACTCAAGGTGCTATCACCTATTGTTGCAGGTGAGGATGGTTTTCTTTATGAAGTACCCGTTAGCGCCGATCAGGGTGACGCTAACGAGTAAAGCTACTTCTTTCCTCCACGCAATTGCCTGCGGGTGGATGAGGCCATTGGTGGATTTTAATATTTTGTTTTTGCTTCCGCTGTTAGACTTTTGAAGTGACCAAGTCACTTAATATTGTAGTACTAAACCGAATGATGTAAACTTATGTTTAATTATGCAAATGTATGACTTGTATGTGTTTGATGCAATGTTGATGAAGGATATATATGCAATGGTCGTTGATCCTGGGAACCATTGTGAGATATATATATCCGGGAATCTTGATTATTGGATCGGTTGCTTGTTAAATTTATACTCCTAGCATGATCTTTAATAAAGGGGCAGTACTGTTCCTTCATTAACAATTGTGCTACAGTATGAATTTAATTAAGTACATTTCCAATAACCCGGGGTCCTCACACCAAGCGTCGGATTAGAAATGGACGGTTCAGATTGACTTGGATCACCTGGAGGGCTCCAAGCGCTTAAGTCAATTGTGCCCTTCCGATTAGATTTGGACGGACGAGATTGAAAGTGACAACCGGGTGACCCGAACGGCCCAAAGAATCTGGACGGTTGGATCTTGATCCAACGGTCCAAATGAGTTGGCGCTACAGCGAGGTCCGAACGACCCAATCAACGCGGGCTGTTCGATAGCAATCCAACGGCGGAAATGCCACGCACGCTTTTGAACAGCGCGGGCGCGAGTCAGGTGGTTGGGCTCCAACGGTCCAAATGAGTTGGCGCTACAGCGAGGTCCGAACGGCCCAATCAACGCGGGCTGTTCGATAGCAATCCAATGACGGAAATGCCACGCACGCTTTTGAACAGCGCGGGCGCGAGTTAGGTGGTTGGGCTCGACCGAGTCAAAATGTTTGCGCTAGAGTCCGACTCGGATCCAACAACTACTTTGACTAGGGTTTGAAATAGCAACTGAGACTTTGAGGAATTTTTAAATGGAGCAACACAACCCCAAAAATTTTGAAATTTTTACAAGAGGTTTCTACCTTTAAGCCTGACCTTGTGTAAAATTTTTAGAGGTTTTTATGAATAGCATTTTTCTCCAAAAAATTCTCAAGGTACTGATTTAGGGTTTGACCAACCTCTAAAAACATTCAAACAATTTCTAAAAATTGTGAAATTTTTCAGAGGGGTCCCACATCATCCCTAGAACTCAAGAAAATTATTTTCAAAGAGTGGAACACAAGATTTTCAATAAGGAGTGTATGACTTTAGTCAATTTGGAGGTCTGGGTTTTTGATTTCCCACAGTTTCTTTACAAGAATTGCAGAAAAGCTCAAAAACTTCAAGATGCAAGAAAACGTTATAATTTCTACGTATTTTATTACATTTGAAACACAAATTGAAAACTGGGATGTTACAATAAGGATCCCTCCTCAAGTCCGCCGGTGGTGTGGTCTCCGATATCTGATAGAAGATGTCGAGAGGCGGCAATACTATCGGATGATTCAATACTCGGCGCGTAATCGAAACCGGCATCCATGTTGATGTCTATGTAATTGGCCAAGTCGAACCAGTTCTCCTCGTTCCACTCTCCTACCATGGAAGCATCAAAGAGAAAAGAAAGAACTGTTGACAAGGAATTACCCGAAGATCCCCACGGTCGGCGCCAACTGTTGGTGTTTTAGAACCGATCTTACGTAAAGATTGTTTGATTCGGGGGGTCTCCACAATTGATCACACAGATAGAAAAGACACAGGGATTTTTATACAGGTTCGGGCCTTCTCTCCAAGAGAATAATAACCCTACTCCTGTGTGTATCGTATTGGGTATCCTGGTTACAATCAGTGGAAAGACTTGCGCTAATACTGCTACTGAGTCTATTTATATGTGAGACCCCGGTTTATTAAGCTTGTAATACTTAGCCTTCCATTGGCCCTAGCATCACAAACAAAATACCCCGTGCCTCGATGGACATGTGCTTCCCTGAAATGCAGCACACATACGTCTTTACAAAAGCATGCATCAATTCCATACATCATAATATAACAAGTCTAGCAAAAGACATACATAATATAAAGTTATTACAAGACAGTCGACCGGCCAAATGACATAAGTATCCGTAACAGCGGAAGCAAAAGGTGCCATAAGATGGATTTAACCAAAAGACGACCGGTTAGCCACATAACCACAGGGCAACCGACCGGGCCGCCAAGCTAGTCGTCCCACACAGTGCCACAGCACAACTCACAAAAGTGACGCCCTTTGGGCTCACCTTCTTCCTCTACACACAACAAGCAATGCATGTGAGTACAATAATGTACTCGCAAGACTTACGAGTAACAAGCCTATACATAACTACATGCGGGCTGAATTCAAAGGCAATGGTTATATGGTTATTTGGACGCATAAAGCAATTTTTATTTGCAATAATGTAATAGATTAAAGGTAATTTAACAAAGAAGTTTTTAATCATTGAAATAACAGCGAGTAACAATAAATACAAGTAACCACCTAGAGGTGACTAACTCAATAGCCACCACAACATAGCACGAATCCCTGATTCGTACCACCCATCAAGTTTTAATTAAAAATGTTGTAGTCTAACTCTTGAAAGACTTCCCAAAGCATGTCCATAACCTAGGACGAGGCTATTCGAATAGTTTTTAACCCTGCAGGGGTGTACCAATGTACCTATACTCCAGACCGCCTTTAAGCCACAAGATTAGCACACTTCCAACGGTATGCCGGCACGGCTAAGTTCTACGAGACGTTTCCAATATTGTGTATTAACTACGAGCCGCTCGTATGGACGAAAACCCATACGCTTACATTGTAAAGCCGTAAAGACAACTACCCCTCGGGGTAAAGCTTTACGGACAACTACAATGCTCCCAACACAAATACCATCTCATTTTACCACAACACAACGCACACACGCCCTCCTGCGACTCGTAGCCAACACACGCCAAAGTACTAAGTCAAGAAAGGTCCCATACCCTCTAGTGCGGTTAGCACACAAGGATGCTTGGTTTGGTGTAACAAGATGTTTGGTCCTTGTTGACTCGGGAACCGTTCTAG
Organism: Ampelocalamus luodianensis; assembly: GCA_036346255.1. NCBI lineage: Eukaryota > Viridiplantae > Streptophyta > Magnoliopsida > Poales > Poaceae > Ampelocalamus > Ampelocalamus luodianensis. The sequence continues at coordinate 65,076,352 of CM070620.1, read as the reverse complement.
TCACACCCAAAATCACACCATCTTACCATTGTGCCCAAGTCCAAATCATGTTTGTTTTCATTTTTAGTTTTTGCAATTAATCATAGCATAAAGCTGAAATCATAGAGATCATAATAAGCATTTGTGTGATCAAGGTTATCGATAAGTCGATAACCGTCTATTTCTACCGATAGCTAGGCATGGCTAAGCACCTCAACTCGTAAGCTACTAAGTGACAAGGGTTCATCCAACGAACCCAAAATCACAGCAAGTAATCCTAGGCTCAGTAGTAGAGGATAAACATTTGCTTATAGATAATGCATCTAATGGGCCAACTATCGACAATAGTTTAAAACAAGATAGCAATGCATACGTAGAATTTGCAAACAACATATTAGAATTTGAAAATATTAGGAACAACATGATCAAATAAATGCTACATCTGCTTGCCTTGCTGGAGGGCAGAGTCTGGCTGTTGTGGATCAGATTAAAGATCAATTATATCTTCGGAACCTAACGGGAAAAGGCGATAAAACCAATAAGAACGAAGAACACCAAACAAAAATCAACAGCAAAACTCATCCAAATCCTATGAAATTTATACAGCAGCAAGGGTATGATTTTAGACAAATTTAGGAACAAGAATAAAGTCATTTGGATTTAGTATGAAAAAGTTATAGCTAAATCAATTTCCCTCAGCCTGCTAAATAAACAATAATTCCTATCTGTTACTGTTCATGGCATAAATTTCTAGAATGATCTGGAACATAAATTTTTACAGCAGGTAGATATTGATATCCTAAGAACGGCAAAGTTGAGTTTACCTAATTTGGAGTTAAAATGATTTACTTATGATTTTTCTAAGTTGTAAAACTAGCACATATCATTCTTCAGAAATAAAACCATGATCAAAACCTATTTCACATTAAAGCATGCTAACAGAGGGATTCTACAAGCTTGAGTTTGCTCAATTTGGAATTACAGAGAAAAATTTATGCATTTTACACATTTTTGAAGTGATTTTCTAATCCTTATTTCATTTAGACCTTCATAACAACTTATACAAGTTTCTAGTACAGAACAGAGCCCTAAATCATTGTCAAATTAAAGCGTATTATATTACAGAGCTAATGCAATTTGAATCATTAAAAAAGGAGCTAAAATGACAAAGTTATCAACTTTTGAAATTTGAAACACAAAATACTTAGAGAATAAGAGCTCTCGGGAGATCCAAACGAATCTGGTGAAAACGGGGAGGCTACGGATCAGTGGCCGTCGATCTTTCATCGCACGGCTACGGAGCACGGGAACTCAGAGCAACCGCGCGGAGGAGGTCTACGCGCACTAGGGAGGTCTGAGCCGTTAAGATTGGATCTAACGGCCCCGACGAGTGGATGAACAGGGCACGCGCAGCGAGCTCCTCGCGCCCAACGGAGGTCGTGACCGTCAGATCAAGATTTGGCAGTCCAGAGCTCCCAGAGGAGGTCCTTGTTGGTGATATGCCCTGGAGGCAATCATGGAGATGATTGTATCACGTCTATGTTTATGATGTGATATCCCGGAAGAAATTGAAAGTTTTGTCGAGTGCTTAGCAAGTATTCATGAAAGACCTTAATAGAAAAGCCATTTTGACTGTTTTCGGGGGGGGGGGGAGAACAGAAAGTGGGGGCAGCTTGGGCCTGGGCCAAGGCCCATGGGGCTGGCCGGCCAAGGGGGGAAAGGGGGGGGAGGCACCCCTTTTCTTGCCCAAACCCTAGCCGCCCCTCCCCCTTCTCCCCTCTTGCGCCACCCCTCCTCCTCCCCTCTCCCTTGCACCGCCTCTCCTCCCCTCTTCCTTGGTTGAGCCACCTCCCCGGCAGCTCCTCCTGTGATCTTCAAGGGTAACAAAGAGGTTTCTTCGCTGTTCTTTTGGTTTTAGATGCGTTCACGGTTTCATTTAGCAGATCATTTAATTTTGCTGCTAGATTGCTTTTCTGTCCAGTTTAGTGCGCGGCAATTTTCGCATCCTTAGAAGCATAATTTGGGAATTCCGTCTCCTAGAGAAGTGTGTATATTTTTTTTAGCTTTCAGTGGCCGCCAAGAACACCGGATTCCGACATTCGAGTTAAAAGTTATGTTATTTTTAGCGTTTACTGTCCAGAATCCTGACGAGAATCTGCAGTCATTTGTTTAATAAATAATAAATTGTTAAGTGCCTAATTAGAACTTGGAATCTCCTAGAGAGTTGTAGGTTATCTCGTTACCTTTCATTGCCGACAAGAATCACATCATTTGGACCTCTGTAGCAAAAGTTATGATTTTTTTTCTTAGGGGGTTTGTGCTGTGGAATGGTGGTTGGTCTGACAGGTTTTAGTGTTTCGACTTAAGCGTGTATTTAGAGGAAAAAAATCAGAGGGGCTCACCATAATGAAAAATGTAGATAATCCTTCCAGCTTTCAGGAAAACTAAAGATCATAAAATTCGGACGAACGTAGAGAAAGTTATGATAATTTCATTGTTGCTGTCCAGAGACCCGACGCGAGAATTGATACTCTGTTGTTTGGTTTGGTAGGGCTAGTAAAGGGCCGAATCAGAGAACCTCACCAACTAGGTTTAGAAGGGGAATTCAATAAACTTTTCAGATTGTCCAAGATCACTCCATTTGGATTTCTGTACATTTAGTTATGATTTTTCGAAGGGGGCTGTTCTCTGGAAAAGAAAACTGACAGCTAGCAATAGAGTTGGGGATCGCGTTTAGTGGACGATGTGCTCATTTTGTGTTTATGGTTTTGTTATTAGACTTATATGGTAGCCTTAGCATGTCTCAATTGTATGTCCAGGTGTGGGTTTGGCTCCGGGAGCAGTACCTTATCCTCGACATCCACCTTCGCACGTTTGAGGCAAGTGCAAATTAGTAGATAGATGATGAATGAGTGATGATATTAATTGTGTGATATGAATGTTGCCGTTATTGTTGGTTGTGAGTATGGAAATGAGTTATTTATGATCTTGCTAATGAAATACATGTCTATGATGATGACTGAGTTGTTTATGTTCTCGTTACCTGCATTGCTTGTCTATGTTAAAGTATGACTTATAGATGTTCTTACTTCCTACAATGCATGTTTCGATGAATATTAGACATGATTCATATGCATCATGGTTCGATCATTGAGGCTTGGTCACGTGGTGACCAAGCAATGCTTTCAGGTCCCCGTCATGCTTTGGACGGGCTTATGGTCCCCACTTTCGGAGAATGTGGGCTTGTGGTCCCTATGCCAATGGGCATAGGCTCGAGTATGCATCGACGGATGCATACTCCGCATTACCGGTAAAATGAAATATGATATGTGATGTGCATTTGAACATTTGCATCCATGTGCATATGAAATGTTTGGTTATGAGATTCGAGAATGTGGTCTATGGTTAATTTAGAAGATTATGTTTATGTTTGTTGTCATGATTATGCCAATGTTCCTCTATGTTGTACTTTGCTGAGTCTTGGGCTCACGCTTGTTTATTTGTTTATTTTTAGGTACTCCAGGCAGAAACATCATGCATGGGTGGAAGTAGTTTCGTTTGGATGCACACACTACCACTCATACTAATGGAAGAACATCATATTGTGAACATTCTTAAACAAACAGACTAGTTGAGAATTATTCTTGATTTGGATTAATGGTTTAATTATCATTGTAACAGTGGTATTAACATATTTTGATTATGTCTTGTTTCCTTTGCGTATCAAGTTTTGCATGGTTGAATGAAATTAGCTATTGAAATAATGGAAATTGTCATATTAGATCTGTTGTTTCCTCAGTATAGTTATCTATACAAAGGAGACTCTGCTGAAAAATTCAGTTGTTAATGTCTAGTTAGTAGCATTCTGGGTCCCTTCTGGACTGGGGTGTTACAGTTGGTATCAGAGCGGGCTTTAGGTCCGTGGAATTAAAACTATTAACCTGACACACTAAGCACAATAGGGTGGTTATGGGTTTGCATTGCATCTATGTTTTGGTTGCGTTTTTAGTTGACCCTATGCTTTGGATTGAATTTGTTTGTCGTGCTTATTACTTGTTTGTTGTTGTGTTGTTTAGAGATGGCAAGGGGTAGAGGTCGTGGCCGTGGTCGTGGTTGGCGGTCTTTCGTGTCGTGGTCGCAATGCCCCGCCGATGTTGATTCATTGTCGGCGAAGTTAGTCCGGTGGGTTCTGAGGAAGAAGTCGCTTCAGCAGTGCAGGGGTACCAGGCGCCACCAGCTGCACCTGCAGTCGTTCCTCTAGAAGTTCCAGCGGCGGAACCGATTGTGGGTGCCATGGGACTGCACCAGTGGAACGCTCTGCGGCTGGACACATTTGATGGTCTTGGCACGCCAGTTGACGCGGCTAACTGGTTGCGTCATATTGAGAGACATCTGGGAGCATTAGGTTTGACCACTGAGCAAAGGGCCCAGTTTGTTGCCTTTCAGCTGAAGGGGGAGGCCGATATTTGGTGGGAAGGGGTCCTGCCGTCTAGGACCGCTGCCCAAGGACCTGCTACCTGGGAGATTTTCATTGGGCAGTTCAGGAAGAAGTACTATCCAGATTCTTTTGTGGAGAGGATGGAAGTTTCGCTGAACGACTACAAGCAGGGCAAGATGACGGTATCTGAGTATGTAGCTGGCTTCAATAATTTGATTTGTTTTGTTCCAGCAGTGGCCACTAATGATGTGGAGAAGGCTAAGAGGTTCCGCAGAGGGCTTAGGCAGGAGTTCCGGCAGGTGTTGGGAGCGCTAGAGCTGCGTGACTTTAGTTCCCTGGTGGAGCAAGCCAGGGGCATGGAGATAGAGATGCAATCGGGTGAGGTTCCACAAGGTGTTGGAGGTATTGTGGGTTCTAGCAGTGTTGGTAGTAGTCAAAAGAGGGGTTTTGGTGGAGGAGGTGGGTCGTCTCTTAAACCTACCTCCAAGAGGTTCAAAGGCCCCCAGACTTCATTCAAGTCAAAGTTCACTAAGTCGCAGCCTTCAGCTATCTCTAGACAGCCAACAGGTGGACCGATGTTTCGACCAACTCCAGGTCAAGGTATGATTTGTTTCAAGTGTGGCAATGGTCACCGTGCATCAGAATGTGCTTGGACCGGCCAATGTCGCCATTGTGGACAGGAGGGTCACAAGGCATCTGTTTGTCGGCGGAATCCTGCTAGCATTATAAAATGGGAACCATTTCAAGCACCGGCAACAGCTGCTTCTTCTCGTGGGTCAGTGCAAATGTTAGCAATGCTCCTACTCGCCTTGGGCGCCACCACCGCCTTACTTTCCTGCTCCTGGAGGGATTCCTCCACCGGGGTACTTCTGGCCGCCCCCTCCCGCGGCACTACTTCCAGCTGTGGTGCCCACAAAGACTCTCCGGTACATCGCACCACCCCTTCGTGGTGTTAGGGCCCCGCCGCCCAAAGATCGGGCCAGATGCCATGCCGACTGCTGAGTCGGTAGGACGTCCCGACGTCGTGACAGGTACGCTACTCGTGGACTCCATGGAGGCCTATGTTTTGTTTGATTCTGGAGCCACTTTTTCCTTTGCATCGTTAGACTTCGCTAGACGGGCGAAGCTGAGTTTGCAGCATATAGCTCAGTCTGTTTTGGTCATTTCGCCTGGGGGAATTCTTTCTAGCTCCACGGTTTGTCCTGGTTGTGTGATCACGTTAGATGGGGAAGACTTTGTTGCAAATCTGATGGTCATGAAGATGGAGCCCTTTGATGTTATATTGGGAATGGATTGGTTGCACAACTACCGTGCGATCATCTCCTGTTTTTGGAAAACAGTGACTTTGCAAGCTTCGTCTGATCGTGAAATAGTCTTTCAGGGAAGCGCTCCTACTCATTCACTTTGTGTTTTGGCCAGTTTGTTTCCTGGTAGTCGAATAGCAAAGAGTGGATTTTTGTGGTCCTTGGTGGAAAAACCTATCTTATCTGTGACTATAGAAAGTATTCCAGTGGTACGGGAATTTTTGGATGTTTTTCCCGCAGAGTTGCCAGGGATGCCACCACCTCGCCCTGTGGAGTTCAGGATCGATTTGGTACCGGGTGGTCGACCGGTCTCAATGACCCCTTACCGTTTGGCACGTCCCTTCCAGGAGGAACTAAAGAAGCAGTTGGATGATCTGAAGGCTAAAGACCTCATTCGCCCCAGTGTCTCTCCTTGGGGGGCTCCTGTCTTATTTACAAAGAAGAAGGATGGTAGCTGGCGTATGTGTATTGACTATCGTGCCCTTAACCAGCTAACCATCAAGAATAAGTATCCTTTGCCTCGTATTGAGGATTTGTTTGACCAGCTGAGAGGAGCCAAGGTGTTCTCAAAGATTGATCTCCAATCGGGGTACAATCAAATTCCTGTCCGAGATGAGGATATTGAGAAGACAGCGTTCTCCACTAGGTATGGGCATTTCGAATTTAAAGTTATGTCTTTTGGACTAACGAATGCTCCCGCTGCTTTCATGGAAACTATGAACAGAATGTTGCATGAATATCTGGATGATTTTGTTGTCGTCTTTATTGATGACATTTTGATCTACTAGAAGACTGAAGCAGATCATGGGCATCATCTGAAACGTGTGTTGGAGACGCTAAGAGAGAACAAGTTTTATGCCAAATTGAAGAAGTGTGAGTTTTGGATGTCGGAGGTGGGATTCTTGGGGCATATTATAAATGACAAAGGAATATCAGTTGACCCGTGAAAGGTTTCCGCAGTGGTAGATTGGGTTCGACCAACTAATGTTAAGGAAGTGAGGAGTTTTTTAGGATTGGCAGGTTATTATCGGCGGTTTGTGTAGGACTTCTCCATTATTGCCAAACCCCTGTCTCGGCTCACACAAAAGGATGTGAAATTTTTGTGGGATGAGGATTGCGAGCGTTATTTCCAGACCCTAAAGGAAAAGCTGGTGACCGCAACGGTCCTTACTATTCCTGAACCAGGGAAGCGTTTCACCGTCTATTCTGATGCTTCGAGAGTTGGGTTGGGTTGTGTCCTTATGCAGGATGGGAAGGTTCTAGCATATGCATCAAGGCGATTGAAGAAACATGAAAGAACTACCCAACCCACGATTTAGAGTTGGCGCCGTAGTGTTTGCCACGAAACTTTGGAGGCATTATCTCGTATGGTGAAGCTTGTGACGTTTACACCGATCATAAAAGTCCAAGTATATTTTACCCAAAAGGATCGTAACTCGAGGCGCAGAGATGGCTAGAGCTAATTAAAGATTATGATCTCACAATACACTATCATCCGTGCAAAGCCAACGTCGAAGGCGATGCCCTTAGTCGCAAGGCGACGCCGCTACGTTGGGCGCCGATCGCGATTTGGATCGCATGGGGATATCTTTTGTTATGCGTGTATGGCCCAAGCCGAGGCACGCTTGATTTTGGAATCAGCTATTTCGGACCGGTGCGGGAAGCACGCAGAGTGACCGTTATCGCGCGTCGTGAAACGGTTGGATCTCGGGCAAGAAGGAGACTTCGTTTGGATAGTTCGCATTACGAGATTCAAAGGTCGCCTTTGTGTGCCACAAAGGCGGAGGTTAAGGATGACATATTGAGGAGGCACATCGCACTTTACACTGCTCATCCGGAGAGACGAAGATGTATCGTGATTTAAAACAGAATTTCTGGTGGAAAAGAATGAAAGTAGATGTAGCTAATTATGTTGCCTCTTGTGGTATCTGTCAACAGGTGAAGGCAGAACATAATCGACCCGCGGGTTTATTACAGCCATTAGAGATCCCACAGTGGCCTTGGGATGATATCACCATGGATTTTGTGGTGCCATTACCCCGAACGCCGCGCGGAAAAGATGCGGTATGGATGATAGTGGACAGGTTCAGCAAGTCAGCACATTTCATTCCCATTCGCACGACCAACACAGCGAGTGACTTAGCTCCCATTTATGTGCGGGAAATTGTGAGGTTACATGGTGTTCCAAAGACCATCGTATCCGACAGGGATGCTAAGTTTGTCTCCAAGTTCTGGGAGAGTCTTCAGAATGCATTGGGTACCCAGCTCCAATTTAGTACAAAGATTTCATCCCTGCGGTGGGCGATGAGCGCACTATTCAGACTTTGGAAGATATGTTGCGGTCTTGTGTCCTGTCATGGAAGGGTAGTTGGGAAGATCAGTTACCACTATCAGAGTTTGCTTACAACAACAGTTACCATGCGAGTATTAAGGCAGCGCCGTTTGAGGTTTTGTATGGGCGTAAATGCAGGTCACCTCTTTGCTGGGAAGCAGTGGGAGAGAAGGCCGTTTTGGGTCCGGATTGGGTACAAAAGACTGTAGAACGGGTGGCTTTGGTGAAACAGAACCTTTTAGCAGCTCAGAGCAGACAGAAAGGCTACGCGGATGTAAGAAGGAGGGATTTGGAATTTGAATTGGGTGATCAGGTGCTCCTGAGGGTGTCTCCCACAAAAGGTGTGGTGAGATTTGGAACCAAAGGGAAGCTTAGCCCGAGGTACATTGGCCCTTTCTCGATCCTGGCACGGATTGGGAAGTTGGCATACCGCCTAGACCTCCCAGAGGCTATGAGGGGTGTGCACAATGTATTTCATGTCTCCATGTTGAGGAAGTACCTGCGAGATCCGGAACACCACATTTCACTAGAACCGTTAACCATTGAGCAGGACCTGTCCTTTGAGTCCAAGCCAGTTCGGATTTTGGAAACGTCGGAAAAGTTACTGAGGAACAAAACCTTAAAGTATGTTAAGGTACTTTGGTCGCAGCAAACTGAGCGGGAGGCCACTTGGGAGCTGGAATCCCGCATGCGTGAGCGCTATCCAGAATTGTTTACTTCAGGTGTGTATCTTTTGTTGTTAAGCCTTTCAACCCTAGTCGTCTCTTGTGTGAGTAAACGTTAGAATTCGGGGTCGAATTCTATTTAAGAGGGGTAGACTGTGATATCCCGGAAAGAAATTGAAAGTTTTGTCGAGTGCTTAGCAAGTATTTATGAAAGACCTTAATAGAAAAGCCATTTTGACTGTTTTCAGGGGGGAAGAACAGAAAGTGGGGGCAGCTTGGGCCTGGGCCAAGGCCCATGGCGCTGGCCGGCCAAGGGGGGAAAGGGGGGAGGCACCCCTTTTCTTGCCCAAACCCTAGCCGCCCCTCCCCCTTCTCCCCTCTTGCGCCGCCCCTCCTCCTCCCCTCTCCCTTGCGCCGCCTCTCTTCCCCTCTTCCTTGGTTGAGCCACCTCCCCGGCAGATCCTCCTGCGATCTTCAAGGGTAACAAAGAGGTTTCTTCGCTGTTCTTTTGGTTTTAGATGCGTTCACGGTTTCATTTAGCAGATCATTTAATTTTGTTGCTAGATTGCTTTTCTGTCCAGTTTAGTGCGCGGCAATTTTCGCATCTTTAGAAGCATAATTTGGGAATCCCGTCTCCTAGAGAAGTGTGTATATTGTTTTTAGCTTTCAGTGGCCGCCAAGAACACCGGATTCCGACATTCGAGTTAAAAGTTATGCTATTTTTAGCGTTTACTGTCCAGAATCCTGACGAGAATCTGCAGTTATGTTGTTTAATAAATAATAAATTGTTAAGTGCCGAATTAGAACTTGGGATCTCCTAGAGAGTTGTAGGTTATCTCATTACCTTTCATTGCCGACAAGAATCACATCATTTGGACCTCTGTAGCAAAAGTTATGATTTTTTTCTTAGGGGGTCTGTGCTGTGGAATGGTGGTTGGTCTGACAGGTTTTAGTGTTTCGACTTAAGCGTGTATTTAGAGGGAAAAAATCAGAGGGGCTCACCATAATGAAAAATATAGATAATCCTTCCAGCTTTCAGGAAAACTAAAGATCATGAAATTCGGACGAACGTAGATAAAGTTATGATAATTTCATTGTTGCTGTCCAGAGACCCGACGCAAGAATTGATACTCTGTTGTTTGGTTTGGTAGGGCTAGTAAAGGGCCGAATCAGAGAACCTCACCAACTAGGTTTAGAAGGGGAATTCAATAAACTTTTCAGATTGTCCAAGATCACTCCATTTGGATTTCTGTACATTTAGTTATGATTTTTGGAAGGGGGCTGTTCTCTAGAAAAGAAAACTGACAGCTAGCAATAGAGTTGGGGATCGCGTTTAGTGGACGATGTGCTCATTTTGTGTTTATGGTTTTGTTATTAGACTTATATGGTAGCCTTAGCATGTCTCAATTGTATGTCCAGGTGTGGGTTTGGCTCCGGGAGCAGTACCTTATCCTCGACATCCACCTTCGCACGTTTGAGGCAAGTGCAAATTAGTAGATAGATGATGAATGAGTGATGATATTGATTGTGTGATATGAATGTTGCCGTTATTGTTGGTTGTGAGTATGGAAATGAGTTATTTATGATCTTGCTAATGAAATACATGTCTATGATGATGACTGAGTTGTTTATGTTCTCGCACTGCATTGCTTGTCTATGTTAAAGTATGACTTATAGATGTTCTTACTTCCTACAATGCATGTTTCGATGAATATTAGACATGATTCATATGCATCATGGTTCGATCATTGAGGCTTGGTCACGTGGTGACCAAGCAATGCTTTCAGGTCCCCGTCATGCTTTGGACGGGCTTATGGTCCCCACTTTCGGAGAATGTGGGCTTGTGGTCCCTATGCCAATGGGCATAGGCTCGAGTATGCATCGACGGATGCATACTCCGCATTACCAGTAAAATGCAATATGATATGTGATGTGCATTTGAACATTTGCATCCATGTGCATATGAAATGTTTGGTTATGAGATTCGAGAATGTGGTCTATGGTTAATGTAGAAGATTATGTTTATGTTTGTTGTTATGATTATGCCAATGTTCCTCTATGTTGTACTTTGCTGAGTCTTGGGCTCACGCTTGTTTATTTGTCTATTTTTAGGTACTCCAGGCAGAAACATCATGTATGGGTGGAAGTAGTTTTGTTTGGATGCACACACTACCACTCATACTAATGGAAGAACATCATATTGCGAACATTCTTAAACAAACAGACTAGTTGAGAATTATTCTTGATTTGGATTAATGGTTTAATTATCATTGTAATAGTGGTATTAACATATTTTGATTATGTCTTGTTTCCTTTGCGTATCAAGTTTTGCATGGTTGAACGAAATTAGCTATTGAAATAATGGAAATTGTCATATTAGATTTGTTGTTTCCTTAGTATAGTTATCTATACAAAGGAGACTCTGCCGAAAAATTCAGTTGTTAATGTCTAGTTAGTAGCATTCTGGGTCCCTTCTGGACTAGGGTGTTACATATGAGTTCTTGAATAAATGTTATTTGTTCCTTGAATGAATCGTTAGTTCTGAAGATCAACGAGTATGTGACTTGTTGGTCAAACTCTTTGACTTGTATGATGTCGTTCTAAAAAGTATCCCTGGTCGAATGTCACTGATCAGAACACCAGTGACTCTACAACCAGCGCATATATTGATTGATGACCATTTTCACCGGTCATGGATACAGGGATATCAAATCTATAATGTGAACACATGTTAGAGAACATGGGGTTAGATTGACCCACCTTGAGACACTATTGAGATTGTTATGATTCTGTATGTCATTAGTTGGTCTCAAGCAATGATGATGTATAATCCTTAGACCTGAGATCAGCATGGTTCCCTACATGTGTAACAACACTCTTAGGGGTTGTCAAACGCTACTCGTAACTGGGTAGTTATAAAGGTAACTTTCGGGTATGCTATGAAACATGCGGAGGGATGTGACAGGTCGGATATGGGATTTGCCCCTCCTAACATAACGGGAGAGATGTCTCTGGGCCCGTCGAAGTGATCGGATAAAGAAACTGCATGGCCATGCCACTAGTGGTCGAAGTGTTCAACCACATAAGGTTATCCGACAACTCGATCGAGAAAGTATTGAACAGCCCAAGGATGACACATTATCTCACTTGGAGTTCAAACCAGATATCGTGAGGCAAAGGGAGAATACTAGAGTAAGTCGCTTAGTTCGATCAGATCCAGACAAGTCGTATGGTAATACGAGCAAGCCGTAGACTGATCGAACGAAATCACAGAGTGGTCGAAACCTGGTCGTAAGGAGTTACGAACTGGTCGTATAAAGATAGGACCTAGTCGTAAGTGATGAGGACCTAGTCATAGATCATATTGCATTAAGGTTCGTCCGATAAAATTTGTGTGTATTCGAGAATCGTTATGTCCTGCTAGGGACCGCTACGACTCGTGGTCGGAAAGGGTTTCCGAGTCACAACCAATTACACATAAACCTAACGGGTCACACACTTAATGGGATGGAACAAACTAGTACGAATACGATTCGTTAAATGTGTTCGGATAGGATCCGACACGGGGCACTATATAAGGAGATGCTTGAAGCTAGTGTGGGGACGGACTAGAGAGACACGTGAGTTGTTTCCACCGAAACCCTAGCCGCCATCTTCTTGAGAGAGCCTTCCCGTGCGACTTGGTGCTAGCACAACGACGTACGGTTGTTCTTTCTCTGGACGTGTGGATACCGAAGAGGCGCTACTGCGGTCGCTGTTGCGCTGAGGACGATCCGCGATCTTCACAAGGAACTGCGGAGGTTGCTGGAGGAGACAATCGACTACGAGGACGTTGGACGATCATCTACGACCACTACATCAGCGCGTTCATCGTCGGACTAGGCTTCTCCGACTCTACTTCCGCTGCACTGCGCGTCTGGTGGTAATGATCTGTGATCATCTATCTTGCTTGGCATCCTGGTTTACGTGGTAGAAATTTTGAATTGTTGCTAGCGTAGCCTACCCGTATCCCAACAGTCCTAAGGTTACGGACTTACGGAGGGAGGTCTGGGATGGTCAAGATCTACCAGAGGAGGTCTTGAACGGTCCAGATTTAACCGGGGGAGGTCCTGAGGTGCTCTTTACAAGGACCATGGGTGGTCTTTTGCAAAGAGGACCCTGGGAGAGGTCCTGGGGTGGTTTTCACAAAATGACCAGGGTGGTCTTTTGCGGAAACACAGAGGTGATCTTAACGGCTAAGATTTGGCCTAGGGAGGTCTTAACATCTAGGATCAACACTAGGAGGAGGTCCTGCAACTAAAGACTTTACAAAGGGAGGATCTAACGGCTAAAAGCTAATCCATAGAGGTCTTTTAACGGCCAAGATTGCTCCAAAGAGGTCCTGGCGCTTAAGGTTTAACAAAGAAAGATCCTACAGCTCAAATCTAATCTGAGGTGTTCACCAACAGCTGAGATTAAACTTAGGGGGAGGTCTTAAGACTTAGAGTTTTTCAGAAATAAACCTAAGGCTCAGATCTAATCCTAGGGAGGTCGCGAACGGCTAGGATGAGCTCGAGGAGGTGTAATGACTTGACAAAATCGCGACAAAGTACAGACCATCGCACTGAGCCCACCGACACGTCACCGACAACTACGGCCACGGCGGCGCGCAACTAAGGTACAAAAATGTTCCTAATACTATTGCGAACCTAATGCACGCACTCTCAGCGGCGGAGCAGGCCTAAATCGCCGGCGAGCCGGAGAGGGGCGGAGGACCACTTTAGGCAAAAATCGAAAACGACAAAAAGGCGTGCTAAGAGCTAATCTAGCTAGTGCTTGAGCTAAAGGAGGCCAAAATGAACTTACCAGGGTACAAAAGAGGATCGAGGGAAGTCGGAGGAGTGCTGGCGGCGGCGACCGAAGCCGGAGACGAGGAAGATGACGGCGACAAGGTGAACTGAGCCAGCAGAGACAAAAAGAAAGGTCAGGATAGCTTTGCGATGACCAAGGGGTGGTCCAAGACCAAAGGATTGAGCGGAGGGCGCTTACCGGAGTTGGTAACGACGAAGTGCCCTCTACGACCGCAAAACGCGAAAACTCCAATTCAGCTGCTCCTGTAGAAGCAAACCGAAAATGCGGTTAGTGCCAAAGTTTGCGACGACCAGAGGTGCTCAGAGAGGCAAGGAACAAGGTAAGAGGGCCAAAGGAACACTGTCGACCGAGAAGAGCTCGCGTGGCCGATAATGGCGGAAAAAGGAGTGCTCACACCGGCTTAGGTTTAACTCAACGAGGGTGAGTTGGGGGTGATTGTGAGTGGAAGAGGAGCCAGAGGAGGAGCTCGTAGACATTATGAAGCTAGCGAACAACGGGAACAAAGGATGGGGCCCCGAGGTGAGCTACGGGCGAGCTCCTCCGCAACTAGCCCAAAAGCTACGGGAATAGGGCAGCGCGGGGCACGGCTTTTCCGAAAGCTCTGACGCGCCGCACTGTCCGACAGCGAGACGTTGACGAGGGCACGATGTGACAGGACCATACCACGCATTGTGCTGTGCACGGCGCGAGGAAGACGATGACCAGAGGAGGTCAGGGAGGTCGTGAGCCCTACGATGAAAATCGGACAGCTTAGAACATACCAGGTCTCAGGAGGTTCAAAGCACAGGGGAGGTCGTGAGCCCTTGGATCAAGATCTAACGACTCCCACCTCCCACCTAAGTGCGGCTCATGGTCTTGGTCCAACCGAGTCAAATGACTTTGGGCTCGGGTTTGACTCGAGCCCAAGTCTGACTCAGACCGGGTTTTGAACTTTAGACTTTAAATCTAGTTGGACTTTGAGGATTTATTTGAGGTATCAAAACAACTCCAAAAATTATGAAATTTTTACAAGAGCTTGCTAACTAAGGTATTGACCTTGTGTAAAATTTTCAGAGGTTTTTGTTGTGTATATTTTCCTCTAAAAATTAGACAATGTGCTGGACTGAGATTTGACCAATTTTTAAATTGGTTTGACTTGCCTCAAAAACTATTCAAAAAACCTCCAACAAAAGTGAAATTTTTCAGAGGGGTTCACACCAACCCAAGGACTTAGGAAAAGTATTTTGAAGGGATTACCATAAGGTTTGACAAGATTGTTTTTGGAAGATCAAAATTTTGGATCAAAAGACTTGACTTTGTATTTCCATAATTCCTTTTACAAGAATTGTTTAGATCAAACAGGAGATACAAAATGTAAGATTTTTTTTTAATTTCTACTCATTCTCTTACATTTGAAACACAAGCCTAAACTTGGGATGTTACATTATAGTACGCGGAAAAGGAGGTTGTCGTTCTAGGTCAGGAGGTGCTCCATTGTTCCGTAATAATGAGAGTAATCACCGGAGTAGTAACCTCCCCACGTTGCCTGATGGTTATCAATCAGAGATAATTGTAAGTTATCTGTAGTTATTTCAGAGAATAACTACGTATCTTGACTGCTCAGATCACACAATTAATTGGGCCTACTGGCGAGTGGACCCAGTTATCTGTGGAGAAATCGTGGCAGGACTGGTCATAGAAGGACTTACGACCAGGGAGTAGTCATAGAAAAGTTTACGACCGGCTACTGGTCATAGGAAGACTTACGACCAGAGGTAATCGTAGGAGAACTTACGATTACATGGTAGTCGTAGAAAGACTTACGACTACGGGGGGTGGTCATAGAAGAACTTACGACCACCTGATTGACTTCTCCCTTACCACTGTAAGGGGTATACTCAATAGCTGTGTGACGTCATATTTACCCATAATACTAAATTACAGGTAAATAATAAAATGAGGATTATTAGATCCTCGTCAAGTGCAATATGCTAGGTTTGACTTTAATTATAAACTTTCATTTCATTTTGTTTTCTTTATTCATTAGGTTTATGTTTTCTAGAGTTGATGTTTAGGTTTTGAAAAATCCAATAAAGCCTTGGATATAAATCAAATAAACTAAGTGATCACAACAAGATGCAACAAAAGTTTTTTAAAAAATTACTTTTTATACATTTAAAATACAAACCCTTATTTGGGGATGTTACACATCTTTTGGAAAAGCATCTACATTTGGAAACTTTACAAGGTTAGATTTTTGGTTTTTTAGCTATTTCGATCAACATCAGTATGTCTCCTATCGATTCAATTAATTGCAAACATATACATTACCATAAATATATGACTCTTCATGATATATAAATTTGTATTTTTCAATATTTACATGTAACAATTTAACATTTATCAATCGCCATAGAGTGGCCTCTAATGCAGAGTGAATAAAAATGTATGAACATTTATCATCACTACATGATATAATTTGTTGGTGATTTGGACGGCATCTCAAAATGTCTCTACATGATAAAATTTGTATATATATCTCTAGTTTTGAGTTAGTTTCTAAATTATATATCTCAAAAAAGTGTCTCTACATGATACATTCATAAACAGATGTTGATGTTGATACGCACACACCTCCCAACTAGGCTCAGTTCTTGAATCAATGCTAGTTGAATTACAGGTTACAAGCAAATAGTATGTATAATTTCTCACTTTATGATATCATCATATTTTCCTAATCTAGTATGTGCATAGTGCTAGAACATCATCTGTTTTGAACCAAAAGTAGTAGTAATATATAGACTATATCTAGTGATTCTATGATCAATCATGATACGGATCCATATTATTTCACTATTGTTGATTGGTCATACATATGGTATCATACCAAAATGCTACACCTAAGTATCCACAAGGAACAATTCGCATGGCCAGATATATAGTTGACAATGAGCTAGCTAGTAGTTAAATTTCAAGATCAGATGTCACGCAAAGTAAGTAACTAATTTCAAATTTACCTAGGCTTAGATCCCTAATGGGACAAGTAAAATAACCAATGCCAGTCCGAAAGAGCATTAATTACATATTAGTTAAAGCATGGTGAAATAAAATAAGGCATTTGTAGGGAATGGAAGAGGAATAGAAAGATTGGGATTTGGAACAATGGAATTAGAGGTTTAATTCCCTTGTTCCCCTGACTCCCATGTACAAAGTCCAAATTACTAGTCTACTGGATATTTACGCACTAACCCTTGCTCTCTCAAATTTTACAAAAAAGAAAAAATGCCAAGACCACATTGGCCGCAGTTATGAACTTATCATGTTTGCCAAGGGCACATTTGCACAATCACACAATAATGATACTATTGCAGATAGAGACACCTAATTGCTCCTTCTCAGGCCAGTTTTGGGGCAGGTCCCCTATTCAAGGGACAAAACCCCTTCTTTTCATTTAATCCTTCCAAAACCAGCCCAAGACATGCATATACATGCATGGACACTGACTCTTATTGTGACTCTATCAATATAGTCAATGTTCTCACTAAATAATCAAGCTAACACTAATGGACAGCTCAAACCCATCCATGCACAGTCCATATATAGTTTATAGACCTAGGGTTTGTCTTTAGTGAGCATCTTGGACTTGCTAACCCTACCTCCCTCTTCCATATAACCCATTCATCCTCTCCCTTGTACCATATAAGCAACAATTTGAAGTTGAAGTATGCAACAATGATATTGGATGTAAATTAATGTGTGTGAATTAACAATATTACCACAATCATTTGGTGGTGAACTTCTTGTGTCTGAAGTAGTTCTTGATTATGTCAGATCACATTACGATATGAGGTAGAATTTGATGGCCTGATATTCCCTATTGGTACACGTCCATGGGGCAAGCAACCATTAGTGTTGTAAAGTATTGCTCCATCAAGCGGTTGCTGCTCTCACTCACCATCTGGATGTCGAGCACTGGCAGCTGCAGAGTAATCATCCTAGAAAAAAAGCAACATTTCATACGATTTTCTTTCGTAGAAGTTGAGTTCACCTGAGTTGAGTACAAACATGGCAAAACTTACAATGTGTTTATGTGCTTTTTGGCTACAAATTGGACCACTGCTGCCACTACTGTCCATATTTTTCATGCCAGACTTTATTACGGCATATGTCTTCAGGCGTGTAGTATTTTCTGGTCCAAACTTGTGTTCCTATAACACGGTGAAGAACACAATTAATCCAGTCACAACCTACTAACTTACAATATCCAAAAGAAAAAAAGAGAGAGGGAACAACATGTATAATATATCAGGTATTGTTGGGTTTTCGAGTATGATCGTGAACCTGATCGGTTTTGGGCAACAACTTCATATTTCAAGCGTGCCTCCTGACCTCTCTTTCGTTTTGTCAAGAACTGGTCGCTGCACCAGTTATGACAAAGATGTGGCCATACTTGCTCATTGCACCACCAAATCCTACCAATCAAGCATTGCTCATACTCTAATTCTCTTGGATGTGCCAGCGTGTCATCAATCTCCTCTTCTTGTTTTATTGTAGTACTCCTTGACAGCATTAACATGAGCATTATACATCATTTTTCACACAGTCCGAAGCATAATTTTCAAGCACTCGATCTGCTTCTGCCTCGTCGTCTTCACTGACTTTGAATAAATGCTACATAGGGAGAAAAAACTTGCATTTATGAGTCATAATATATCAAACTAAATGCAATGAAGCTAAATGTAAATTCAGTATTAAATGTAAATTGTAAACTCCAAGAGAACCTATAAGATCAATAAAAAACATGCCAATTCCATTGATATTTACAATCTTCCACTTAAGCACAATGGAATATCGTATATGTTTACTAAAAGCACAATGGAACTTAAGTCAAGGGCACACATAATCCAGCACAACCATTAGAGCCTTTTGCCTTATGCTGTGTTGACCATCCAGACGATGTTTTCGTCAACTACCTGATTCTTTTCAAGCTCTTGTTGTTTGCAGACATTCTCCTCAGTCAATTTCAATAAATGATCACTCGCAACCCATTCATCCCAACTATAACCATTGAAAATTGAATATGTTGAAAACAACAGCATGGAATGACAACTAATTAACTGTAGTGATGGCAACACAATTAATGTGACAAACAAGCACTCATGAGGGATTTCATGAAAATATTAATACAATATAGTTTTGTGCAACCATAAATGTGGAAATGAACGCTTAAAATATGGTAGTTAACAACAACATGGCCCGACAAGTCAACTTAGCGGTTCAATTTAACAGCAGTCAGCGCCTAACTTTGCTATCTGAGTCCCCTAGCCATGCACCACCGAAAACTAAGTCATATAAAGAACATAGAATCACTTTGCCAGCTGAGACATAACAATACCCTATGTACCAACTACCATCATCACCACAATCTCACAACTTCAGGAAATAGGGTGCAAAATGAGTACTAACAGAGTGCATTTTCTAATTTTGGTCGCAGATTACAAACAATTCAATTCTCTCCATGGGGTAGCCACTAGCCAGATAAGTCTATCCAATAATGAAATGACTACTAAATTAAATGTTACTTACCAAAAACTCATTTTTCACTCGATCTGCAGTAGTCATTCCAGCATCGTCTTCATCGACAAAGTAATCATCCCATGTCAATGCAGGGCTAGTATTAAAGGTTCTACCCTATTCATCCTTGTCCTCTAGAACACCTGGTGTAACAACCCTAAGTTAGGGTTTGTGTTTCAAATGTATAAAAGTGTGAAAGTTCAAAAACTTTTGTTGTATCTTATGATCATGCTCCTGGTTTTCCAAAAAACTTGTACACAATTTTAAAATTTTGATGTTTGTATTGAAGTTTGTGTTGAAAATCCAAACTTTTAAACTTAAATTCAACTCCTCTTGAATTCCAGAAAATTGTAAGAATAAAAATTTCTAAAAATAATTTATTCAAATACTAGATTATTTATCTTGAATTATAATTATTTTTACCAAACTTTTAGAAGTGATTTTGGCTTCACCAAAATTCAAATCAAATCCCAAATGTAGATTTGAAGATAATTTAATTCTAACAAATTTCAGTATATAAAGTGTCTGATTTTTTTTTTCCTAAGTCCTAGTTGATTCTCAGAATACTCACAAAATGTTTCAGAATTTTTAGAAATTTATTTCTATTTTAAACTACTAGGTCAAACTTGGTTGTTTTCGGTCAAAACTAAATCCAAATTCTAAACCCTAACCTATACCCTACTATTCATCGGGCTCGAACCCGAGCCCGACTCGACCCTGACCGAACCTAAACCTTTCCGGCCTGGCTTGACCGCGCCATCTCACCGAGCCCGAGCCCGAGTCCGACTCAACCAGGTGCCGCACTGTTTTTGTCGCTGCCACTGACGTGTGGGTCCCGGTTGTCAGGCCGTCACCTACCTCGCTGCTGAAAGACGAGTGGCGTCGGCGACGTGCATGAGCACCACCTCACCTTGCAGTCCATCCACCCGTTCCCGGTTTTCTCGCGCGCCTTACCTCGGCCGCATCGTCCGCTGCTAGCCCATGCCCTGAGCGGCATTAATTACCCATCGTCTCCCTCACCAGCTCACCGCCTCTACTCCCGAGCGCATCGGTGCCGACGGCTCCGCCTCTTCGTATTTCCTCGCCCGGGACCCTATAAGAACTTTGGTTCCCTCTCATTCCTTCCTTTCAACACTTAGAGCAATCTTTTCAGTCCTTGTCGTCTCTTGCGAAACTTAACACCCGAGGAGAGTAGCTGCCATTGCCGGCCGCGACGCCATCCTCACCATTTCCGGCAACCAGTGAAGCCCGTCTTTTCCTTTGCGCGTCATCTAGTGTTCCAGCCCCCCACTATGCTTTCCCCTCAACTAATTTTGAGTTTTATTCGCAGGAGCTGTCGAATTTCAGTTTTCCTCTTCCTCGGCCGAAAGTTTGAATCTTCGTCCTCATCTCTGGTGAGTTGGTTCCTAGAGCAATTACCCGCGCAAGCACCATCTCGTGCACTCACCCGAGCTATTTCCACCTCTCTCTTCTCCTGTTTTTGCTCAGGCTACTCCC
Organism: Ampelocalamus luodianensis; assembly: GCA_036346255.1. Classification (NCBI taxonomy): domain Eukaryota; kingdom Viridiplantae; phylum Streptophyta; class Magnoliopsida; order Poales; family Poaceae; genus Ampelocalamus; species Ampelocalamus luodianensis. Next base: position 65,055,733 of record CM070620.1, on the reverse strand, counting down.
TCCTCGGTGACACCTTGGCCGCCCCCGCGGTTCATCGCCAACAGGCCATCTCCGGCATGATCCTCGTGTGCACGCTTTACTGCTTGCACATCTTGGTCACTCGTGCGCAAGCTTTACTGCTTGCAGGACCATCGCTCTGCATTTTGCCACTTCGGCCGTAGCTCGCCGCCGACATTCCTCGTCGTGCCGCCGCTCCGGTCAACCTCCGGCGAAGTCCCAGCTACCAGTGGGTGCGCAAGTCCTAGGAGGACCCATTTTGGTCGTGAGCCCACACCGCCATGGACCACGCCACCGGCGATGTGCCCGGCAAGGTTTCGGCCCCGAGCTCCTCTGTTGTCGGACGCTCGGGCAGTTACTGTAGCGTAAACAAAAACTAATCGCGGTCGTTAGGGCTAATTGGTGTCGGTTTAATCAAATTGAGAACCTTTTTGTTCCACTGACACGCGGGCCCCGTGAGCAGAAAAACCCGAGTTTTATTACCCTGTTTTTCTTTCTTTGTCGCTGTCATGTGGGCCCTCGCGGCCGGTTATCATTGGCGCACTTTGAAAAGTACGCTTTGAATGAGCCGAAGGCGTATTCACATTATACGCCTTCGACGTCACCCTGGGCGGGGCTGGGTCAAGGCTGAATCGGTCAGCGTTTTCGCTCGGTCCCACTGGTCAGTGACCGTGGGTCAGCTGAGCGCCGGTAGAAAAAGAAATTAATGCTTTTAGGATTTCCAAATTGAATTTCTGTTGCACTATTAATTCATTTAACTTAGAAAATCCTTAACTAATTCAATTTTGATCCAAATCGAATGAAACCAATTTTGTTAATTTTCATATTTAATGTACTTTTTACCAGAATAATTTTAAATATGTCTATGTTCATGAAATTTTGATAATTAATTTAATGATGTTCTTATGTATTGCTAACTTAGAAAATACCTAGAAAATTCTTCTTAACTCCAAATAAAATGTTCTCTGTTTCTAAAATTTTATAAAATCGTACTCTCACTACTGTATGAATTTTGTGCATATTTGGTGAAATTGAAATTTTGGTTATTATCGGTGTTATTCGTTCTTATTTGACCTTTTTGCTCAATCGATAGATTGCGACGATTCTGGTATTATCGAGAGTGAGCCTCAGCAACATTTTGAGCAGCAGCAACCAGGCAAGCAGTTTAATCATGTTAATTCCTTTATATTCAAAACTAATATTTTGTTTGCAACTTGTATGTATACATTGCTATTTTGTTGTTAAAATATGGTTAGTGGGCCCTTTTAGTTGCATAATCTGTAGGTAAATGATAATCCTCTACTACCTGAGCCTAGGTTATTTGCTGTGATCAGAGATCGTTGGATGATCTCTTGTCACTTAGTAGATACGAATTAAACTGCTTAGACATGCTTAGTTATCGGTAGAATTGGGTGGTTATAAGTCGATAACCTTGATCACACAAAAATTTTATAACTTTGTGTTTCAGTATTTATGCTATGTTTAATTGTGAAAACTAAAAACTAAAAATAAAATGATTTGGACTTGGGCACAATAGTATGTTGGTGTGTTTTTGGGTGTGACTGGAAAGGTGCCCGAGTCAACAAGGACCGAGTTACTTGCGCCACCGTACTGAGCATTTTTGCATGCTAACCACACTAGAGGGTATGGGACCTCTCTTGACTTAGTACTTTGGCGTGTATTGGCTCCGAGTCGCAAGGGGTCGCAGGAGGGATGGTGTTGGGAGCATGGTAGTTGTTCGAAAAGCTTTACCCTTTGTGGGTAGTTGTCTTTTCGGCTTTACGATGTCAGCGTATGGATTTTATCCATACGAGCGGCTCGTAGTTAATACACAATATTGGAAATGTCTCGTAGGACTTAGCTGTGTCGGCATACCTTCGGAAGTGTGCTTTTGTGGCAAAAGCGATGCAAGTGTGGGTACATTGGTACACCCTGCGCAGGTTTGATCAATTCGAATAGCCTCGTCCTAGGTTATGGACACTCTCGGATACGCCCCGTGAGAACTAGACTACAACCTTTTTATTAAAACTTGACTTGGGTGGCATGAATGGGTAATTCATGCTATGGTCGTGGTGACTAATGGGTTAGTCACTTCCAGGATGTTGTCATCTATGTACTGTTATTATTTCTGCTCTTGCTGTTATTTCAACAATAAAAATGAATTGCCAACTTGCTTTTAAATGTATTATATTATTGCAAATAAAGATTGCTTTGTGCTAAAATAAGCCATACAGCCTCCACTCAAATAAGCTTGCATGCAGTTTATGCATAGGTCTGCTAGTCCACACGTCAGTCTTGTGAGTACATTTTTGTACTCATTTGCTTTGCTTAATGTTTCGTTGCAGAGGAGGCAGGTGAGCCCCAATGGCCTTACTTTTGTGAGATGTGCGGTTTCTGGGACGACTAGCTTGGCGGTCCGGTTGGTTGCCTTGTGGGCTGAGGCACACTAATTGGCTTTTGTTTATAGCCATCTTATGGCACTTTTGCTTCCGCTGTTTACTTAGTTTTTGTTTGTTATTTGGCCGAGTTTTTGTTTGTTATTTGGCCGGTCGGCCCTCTGTTGTAATAACTCTACTTTTTTTTGTCTACTCTTTGGTAACGTGATGCTTTGGATTCTATATCTAGAATGGAGTTGATGCATAATTTTGTGAAGAGGTGTGTATACTGCAGTTCTGGGAAGTATACATATCTCGAGGCTTGGTTTATTTGATTTGTGATGCTAGGACCAGGTGGTTCGTTATGCATTACAAGCCAAATAAACTGAGGTCCTCACAAAGTTGGTATCAGAGCCATCCTGACCGTAGTAGCCCAAGCATGATCATCCTTAGGATATTTTGTAAAAACTTATTTTCGAAGTAACAAATGGTTTATAAAAGTTTAAGTAGATACTCAGATTTTACTCCTTATCTATCTTAGCTTTCTACTCTCATCTTGCTCTAATTTGAATTTCAAATTGGATTCCTCTCTTTCCTTTCAAAAGGTAGTTACTTCTCGGATAAATTGGTTTGGGAGAACCCTGAGAGTTGTAACCCAAAGTGTGGCTGTCTGTTAGTGGGAAATAGAAACTTCTGGAGTCGAAGACTTCGGTCAGGAGCTTAAAGAAGGAAATCTGAACAGCCAGCTAGTGGTTAGTGTGTAGGACTGAAAATGAGAGGTTAACTAAACTTGTGGGGATAAAAGGGTAAGATGTTATACGAGTTACCTAAATGTTTGACCTTTTCTTAGATGATTTTTACCTTGCTTTCTAGCTGTATTATGAAATTGTCTTCCTAAAACTGATTGCTTGTTCTTCCATACGAGTTGGTCACATTAGGGAGTTGATTTTATAAATTGTGACCTTGACTTGTTGTTATAAACTTTTAGAGTTTATTTTGTAGGGTGGATGTTTGCTTTCCATGCTTTCTGTTATAGAATTGTTACTAACTTACATGGTGGAACAGGATGGCTGGAGGAACCCGTAGTGGTCGGAATCAGCCGGCTGGTTCGGATGAGGAGCTTCCCCCTCCTCCGACCATGGCTGAGGTTCTCGCTCAGATCGAGCGGAATCGTATGGATCAGACTCGAATTCTGGAGGTCATCGCGAGGAACACCTCCACTCCCGCGGGTGCCTCAGGATCTGGAGGTGGTGGGCACCAGTCTTGTGGGGGACTCGCAGAGTTCCTCCGTACGCAGCCACCCACCTTCTCCCGGTCTGAGGACCCACTTGATGCAGATGATTGGCTGCGTCTGGTTGAGCGAAAGCTCAACATTGCTCAATGCCAGGAGCAGGAGAAGGCACTATTTGCATCCCACCAGCTTGAGGGTGCAGCACTCTCGTGGTGGGAGAACTTCCTCGCCATGCAGCCCGCTGGCCATGTGGTCACATGGGAGGAGTTTCAGATCGCTCCGTCGGGCTCATGTCCCCGCCGGTCTTGTGAAGCTGAAGAAGAAGGAGTTCCTTGCGCTCAAACAGGGGCGCAAATCTGTGACTGAGTACCTCCATGAGTTCAACCATTTGGCGAGGTACGCTCCTGCTGAGGTGGCCACTGATGAGGCCAAGCAGGAGAAGTTTATGGAGGGCTTGTCTGAGGAGCTGCAGGACAAGCTCTCTATTGTGGATTTTGCTGACTTCCAGACCTTGGTAGACAAGGCTATCGTCGCCGAGCACAAGGCGAACGCGTTAGGTGAGTGCCGCAAGCGCAAGTGGGAGGCACAGCGATCTGCGCAGGCCAGCCTCTCCCGTCCCCGTGTTGGGCCTGCACTAGGGGCCCGTTCTTTGGCTTCACCACCGCCGAGGCCGTCGGCGCCAGTTCCCCGTCCCCCGCAGGCCGTGATTCAGTCACGTGCACCTGCGGCCCAGCAGCAGGGTGGTCCCCATAACCCGGCTGCCGAGGTCACTTGTTTCCACTGCCACAACAAGGGTCACTATGCGAACAGTTGACCTCAGAAGACTGGAGCGGTCCCTCGTCCTAATGGAGGACGCGGGCAAGGGAGTGGTCACCCACCTGACCAGAAGATAGTCCAGAAGACCCAGGGTGTGGGGAGTGGCCGAGTCAACCATATCTCGGCTGAGGAGGCACAGGATGCACCTGACGTCGTGTTGGGTACACTTCTTGTTAACACTCGTCCTGCTACAGTATTATTTGATACAGGAGCATCGCATTCTTTTATTTCGAGATCTTTTGCTGCTACCAGTAATCTTCATGTTGTTCCTTTGAGGGTTCCTCCTATTTCGCTCTTCGGGTTCGAAAATGAGAGTTGATTTAGAATGCCGGGATGTTCCTATTGAAGTCGAAGGTGGAAGATTCTTGGCAAATCTTATCCTGCTCAACTCAGCAAGCTTGGATGTGATTCTTGGCATGGATTGGTTGTCCCAACACTTGGGACAAATTGATTGTGCCAGGAAGATTGTCTATCTCACCAGCCCCTCAGGCAAACAGGTTGGGTTTTCACCGCAGCTGCAAGGGCCACACCTTTGTGCACTTGAAGCAAAGCCAGCCTTAGAAATTCAGGATGTCCCCACAGTTTGTGACTTCATGGATGTTTTCCCCGAAGATTTTCCTAGGATGCCTCCAGTTCGAGACCTTGAATTTGTCATTGAGTTGCTGCCCGGTACCGCTCCAATTTCGAAGGCGCCGTATCGGATGCCTCCCAATGAGTTGGAGGAGTTGAAGAAGCAACTAGGTGAGCTTCAAGCGAAGGGTTTTATCCGTCCTAGCTCATCTCCTTGGGGTTGTCCAGTGATCTTTGTGAAAAAGAAGGACAAGACTTTGCGCATGTGTGTTGATTACCGTCCGCTTAATGAGGTGACGGTGAAGAACAAGTATCCTTTGCCCCGCATTGATGATCTTTTGATCGCCATCGGAGCCGTGGTATTCTCCAAGATTGACTTGAGATTGGGGTATCATCAAGTCAGGATCAGGGCTGAAGATATTCCGAAGACGGCTTTCACTACTCGTTATGGTCTTTACGAGTTCACCGTCATGTCTTTTGGCTTGACCAATGCTCCCGCTTTGTTCATGAATCTTATGAACTCAGTGTTCAGGGAATACTTGGATAAGTTTGTGGTGGTATTTATTGATGACATTCTTATCTACTCCAAGAGTGAATAAGAGCATGCTGAGCATCTGAAGCTTATGTTGGGAAAGCTGCGTGAGCACCAACTATATGCGAAATTCAGCAAGTGCGAGTTCTGGTTAAAGGAAGTGGCATTCTTGGGCCATGTTCTTTCAGCCAGAGGCGTAGCTGTGGATCCTAGCAAGGTCAGCGATGTGCTACCTTGGGGTCAGCCCAAGTCGGTCACCGATGTGCGGAGTTTTCTTGGTTTAGCAGGTTACTACCGTCGCTTTATCGAGAACTTCTCCAAGATCGCAAAGCCGATGACTGAGTTGCTCAAGAAGGACAAGAAGTTTGCCTGGTCCTCTGCTTGTGAAGGGAGTTTTCAGGAACTCAAGAAGCGGTTGACATCAGCCCCTGTTCTTGTTCTTCCCGATGTCCACAAGAGCTTCGATATCTTTTGCGATGCCTCTCGTCAGGGACTCGGTTGTGTTCTTATGCAAGAAGGCAAGGCAGTGGACTATGCCTCAAGGTAGTTGAGGCCTCATGAACTCAACTATCCTACCCATGATTTGGAGTTAGCTGCTGTGGTTCATGCACTCAAGATTTGGCGGCATTACCTGATCGGTAACCACTGTGAGGTGTATTCTGATCACAAGAGCTTGAAATATTTGTTCACCCAGTCGGATCTGAACCTCAGGCAAAGAAGATGGCTGGAATTGATCAAAGATTATGACATGGGCATTCAGTATCATCCGGGCAAGGCCAATGTTGTTGCCGATGCACTAAGTCGAAAGGTGTATTGCAATACTTTGATGCTCCAAGAGTAGCAGCCTGCCCTTCTTGAAGAATTTTAGTGGCTCAATCTGGGTTTAGTTAAGCGTGGTTCCCTTGCTGCTTTGGTTGTGCAACCAACCTTGGTGGATCAAATCAAGGCGGCACAGCAATCAGATGATGGTGTAAGTCAAATCAAGCAGAACATCAGAAATGGGACAGCCAAGTGTTTCTCAGAAGATGAGCACGGTGTTGTGTGGTTTGGACAGCGGCTCGTGGTTCCTAAGGTTATGGAATTGCGGGATTTGATTCTCAGCGAAGCCCATGATTCTCCCTTGTCCATCCATCCCGGTGCCACCAAGATGTACCAAGATCTCCGTTAGAGATTTTGGTGGACCCGAATGAAGCGCGAGATTGCCAAGTGTGATGTGTGCTGTCGGGTTAAGGCCGAGCATCAGCATCCAGCCGGACTTCTCCAGCCTTTGCCAGTGCCTAAGTGGAAGTGGGATTCCGTTGGTATGGATTTCATCACTGGTTTGCCCCGTACTTCTTCTGGGAAGGATGCTTTATGGGTCATCATTGATCGGTTGACGAAAGTAGCCCACTTTCTTCCAGTGCGGTGTCACAGCCCCAACTAATTAAATTGGATTAATGTGTATTTCACTAACATGCACTATCATGTTCAAAACATTTCCATAATATATTGTACTTGGAAAATCTAATTTGGGGTGAACATACACATCAAAATTCAAATTTCGATTCAAATCAGTGATAAAAAGTTGTGATCATCATCTGAAAACAATTTATTTATATACTACATTAATTATCATGAATTAATATAATTTATCCAAAATTTTTGGGAACAGTTTGAACCTAATTAAAATTCAAACAACGTTTGTAGACATACAACATGTTTGAATTTAAATATCACAAACTATATTATGAACAGTAGGGTTTTATAATTTTTATGGGAACTATATATTCCCAGGAACCCCCACAAATTATTTCATGATTTTTGGGAATTTATTTCTAATTATAAACCCCGGTCAAAGTTGCTAGACAGTTTCTAAATCTCAGTCAAACTTGAAAAACCTAAACTCCAACTACTGTTCCTCCGACCGAGCCCGAAGCCGCGCGGTCGACCCCAATCAACTAAACGCACCTCACGTGAGCCGTCCGATGGGAACTCAGCGGCTGAGATTGCGTACCCCTTCGCCCCCGCTGTAATATCCCGTATATCGGTAAGAGAGAAACTTGTTTGGAAGAGAAAAATTAAATTAAATTTAAGGATTCTGTTAGAATTGGGAATTTGGGCCTCCAGCCCAAGCTAAGGGCTGTCTTTGGCCGCCATGAAGTGGGCCATTAAGGGAGGCGCCCTAAGGCCCATGGCCCAAGCTGCCCCTTTTTCCTCCTAAAACCCTAGACAACCACCCTGCATCGTAGCACGGCATCTGTAGCGCCGCCCAGGTACTGTAGCGCCGCCAGGTACTGTAGCACGCCCCATACACCCCTTCATCCTGCTGCCATTGGCCAAAAGGAAGAGGGAGAAAGGGATTTCGGCAAGAGAAGAAAGGAGAAAGGAAGAGAAGAGAAGGGATCTTCTTCGGGTGTTTGATCAGCGTCTTCCTAGGGTTCTACAAGGGTAACGAATACCGATCCTCGTCGCTTGATTAGTGGTAGATGCGATTTGGTTCATATTTGATTAGATCGAACTGCTGCGTTCAGAAAATCAATTCTGTCCAGAATGTTGCGGGGTCTGTTTCGTGGTTTTAGAGGCCGAATCTGAGATGATCATCTGCTGGAGTTATGTAGGTCTTGTTCTTAGCTTTCGTTGGCCGCCAAGATCACCTCATTCCGACTTTCGAGTCAAAAGTTATGATAGATTTATTATCTGCTGTCCAGAATCCTGACGAGAAATAGCAGTCTCTGTATAGGTTGATTTATGGCCTAGTTAGAGGGTGATTCAGAGGTCTTGCCCATAACAAATTTTGAAGGTGATATCACTAGCTTTCAGGATTGATAAAGAACACCTCATTTGGATTTATAGATCAAAAGTTATGCACTTTTCTTTGTGACTGTCCAGATTGTATGTCAGTCTGTCCAGTTTGTATGTCAGTTTCTATCTTTAATTTTGACCCGTGTGCCACTTTTTGTTAAAGACAATATATGAATGTCGTACAACTAAGTTATTGTAGATAATTCGATAAACTTTTCAGATTGATAAAGAATGTTCAATTTGGAGTTGTACAACAAAAGTTATGGATATTTTATTTTAGCCGATATTTCTGTCAATTAATTCAGTCAACAGATTTGAGCCGTGGGCCAAATTTTATTAGAGGCAAAATCTGAACTTTTGCCCAACTAGAGTATTGTAGATATGTCAGTTAAGAATCCATGAAAATTGGTCTCACCTCATTCCGAGTTCCAGACCAATAGATATGTCAATTACCGTGCTGCTGTCCAGAATTAAGTTATGTCAGAAATTGTTGATTTCATTTTAAGTTTTGTATTAATGACTAGAGTCATCGTGGAAGCGATGTTTAACGTCGATTAGTAGTGTTGGGTATATTATGTCCTTATTGAAATTATTTTACTTGTTTAGGAGGTGAAGCCTCGGGTTTAGGAGTATCACCTTTGCCGACTAACGCGTCGCATCGCGGAAGGCAAGTACATTGCCACCCTTAATGATTGTGATTGATGAATGTTTATATGGTTATGCTGTGATTTGGTATGATACGAGAGAAGATGGATTGTCTATGTTCTTTCATATGTGTTGAATCCATGTTTTGTTATCATGTTTTTCAATATTCGTATTTCATTCTATGCATTCATTATGCATGTTTCCTCCACGAAAGTGGATTGCAAGTCCCACCATTCCAAGCAGGGGCGTGTTGGACATTGTCATGTCCGCCCACGGAGTGGATTTGAAAGACCCATTAATTCCGAATGGGTATGTAAGACCCATTAACTCCAAGATGGGCAATTTTGGACACCGTATGAAACGTTCTTCATACGGGAAGTGGATCCCGCATTTTTGTTAAGATGCGGGCTTGAGTGAACACCGACGGGTGTTTCATCGCTATACTGCGATATATGCATGTGTGCAGTCCATTCCTTTGATTTTGAGCATTCATATCATGTCTTCATATGTAGTCGATTGTGATGTGATTGAACCCGATGATGAGATTGTCTTATTCATATTGAATGATTATCATATTGATATATGTACTTGCCGAGTCATGGACTCACTCTTGCGTTGTTTGTTTATTTTAGGTAACCCCGATGTTGGCTCACTTGGGAGGGAGTAGACACGCACTACTCGCTCACATCACCCTATTCATGTTCAAGATTAAATTTAGTTCTATCTTACATTCGTTAATGATGAACTGTAATAATTAAATTATAATTGGTGAAGGAAGGATACCTTCTCCACATTGAGGTTGATTTATTATCGCATATGAACTTTCATTATCAATGAACTGAAATAAATAGTTTAGATGGTGAAGGAAGGATACCTTCATCATGTCCTGGTTGTTTTGATACTATCATTAGTTGATTTTATTCAAATTCTCCCGCAATATGGATGTATGTTAGATGTTTTAGGTGACATCTTGGCTTCCGAATAGCGTGGTGTTACAGATTGGTATCGAGCGGCTTTAGGTCCGTGGTAATTAAGTTATTAAATTGACACACTGTGCACAGTAGGTGGGGTTTGGGTAATCCATCGTATTCGTATTTCTAGTGGTGTGTTTCATCATATTGAACTGTTCTTGAATTTCTTCTGTACTATCGTTCTTGTTGTTAATATGAACTAATACTATGATTGTCATGAGATGGTCCTGTATATTCATAATTGAGTATTTTGGTGAAGCGTGTTGTTAACGGATGATAAGAAGTGGAGATCGTGGTTGTTACTCCGATTCACGGTGTTACACCACCGTTCGCGAGACGTGGTTAGAGGAGTAGTGACCCCAGCACCGTAGTTTCAAGTGTTAAGCGTGAGTTGCTTTAGAAAGTTGTTCTCTTCCTTGAATTTCGATTTTGGCGGTTCTTGTCTGTGGTGGTTGATGAATTTCTCCGGTTTGTGGTTCATGATAGTTTATGGTTTTCAATAGATCCTCTTGGTTCTCTCAAACAATTATTGCTTTTCGATCGTTGAGTTGCTTTTACTACTTGTGATCGTTGTCAATTGGCAAGATTGATGTTTTCATGGTTGCTCCTTCTTTCTCATTGAAAAAATGACTCATTTACTCGTTTGATAGCTTGGTTAGTGAGAGTTTCCATTTGTAAGTTCGTTTGCATGGAAAAGCTTTTGCTTTATGTGTTTCTTTTGGATTACTTCAACGTTGAAATTTGAAGTCTCTCTTTTCTGTGAAGTAAGACGTTAGAATCCTTTTGTGATGACTTGCCATGCTTAAAATGAGAAGTTATAACTAAACGAATAAATTGCTATGATGTGGGTTACCAAGTTGGGTTTTTAGCATGGTGCAAATCAATTATTCTTAACTACCATCCATGAAATTGAAATTTATTAATTTGAAATGTCCTTGTATTTGATACGTGTATGTTAAATAAAGATTGTCCATATCCATTCGTAACCTATAGATCTTACATAAGAGCTAGATTTATCTATTTCCTGGTATGCAAAAATTGTTGAAACTTGTATAAAGTACCAGATGGGTGCTGGTGTATCGATTCATGAAACCTTGTTTATAGGAAATTATGTTAGTGAATCTTTAATCATGTTTTGAAATGATTTACGAATAAAGGTGAAATGTGAATCTATGTTTATATTTGGTTATGTGATTGCAAATGGAATTAGTACCGTATGTATACACATGGTTAGTACAATCATCAATTGTTAATGAGTATTGAAGAAGGTGTTGAGCAACACCAACGATTGAGTAGATGAATTTCGTAAGTAGTCTTTGATAGCGTGCGTTGTGATATTGTTATTGCTTAGCATAATCTGGTTATAATAAATTTGTTTCAACCTTGTGGTTTGTATTCCCTTTGGGAAGTTTTAGGATGGAGTAATAAAGTTTGATGATTCTTGGTACTAGTGTATGTTGTCGATGTTATTAAATCGTCAAAATGTGAGAATGAGGTTAATTCTCGTGGTAATTTGATCACCCATGGTGATATTCTCTAAATGATCAAATTTCAAGATTTGTATTAATGATTTTTGGGGTTCGGGCTTTATGTGGTAAATGAAGTTTATCGAGTAACGATATGTTACAAAGTTGCGTGGTTCTTGATGATGCAAGTGCTTCGATTTTGAATACTTATTTGTTCTTATCTCGTTAAGGTTCGATATTCTATTCTTGTGAGGCTTATGCGTTCAACTATGGACTCCACTTATGTTCTGTGAGTTCATTGCTTAATTGGTTTCTTCTCTTGGTCCCATGTTCAGTGCGAGTGGTGGATGAGTTTTCTAGTTGGTGAAAATCGTTTCCATTTGTCTCTTCTTTTGAGAAAGAATCAATTCATTCTTTTCACGTGGGTCTTTTGAAGTGTTTTCTAATTGTTGTTGTGAAATTGATGTTAATACCCATAGTAATTTGATCGCCTTTGGTGATATCGTTCAGATGAGAATAATTCAAGTTTAGCTTTGTGATATTTTCTTTGAGCCCATGAATCATCCGTAGCTGAAATTATTTTAAATAAATTAAGGTATTAGATTGTCCTGTTGCTTCTTAAGAGATTTGTGTGATTTAATTTTAAAGGCTCTTTGGTGCGAGTTGGCAACGTGAGGTTGCAATCAAAGAAGTTATGTTGGTTCCTTTAAGAGGAGAATAATCTACTTGCTTTTCGCAAATCAGAATTGAAAATGTTTTGAGTTTGGTGGTGAGATTATTTGGATCTCATGTTTCTTGTGTAGTTGAACTATTTCGAACAAATATGACGTATTGAAGAATTTCATTGGTTCTTAATTAGTCCTTGTGGTTTGGACTAAAGATCTTATCTTGTGCGTTGTGGCAAAGCGATGTTAGTCAAAAATTAATTTCAGTGTTAAAGGAAAGAGTGCAGAGGAATATTTGAGAATTTGAGTCAAGTTTTGTAACTTGAGGTTATTTGAATTGTTCATAAACTTTTGCTCTTTACACTCAAGAGTTGTCGAGTTTCAATCGCAATGTCATTTCTCTTATTGGTGGTTATTTGCTATTCCCTTTCGAGGATGCGTGCACTCATTGTGAACTCAATTTTTGTTTTCCCGCATCTTCTTTACAGATTATTTCTTTTGGTCTCGTGCTCACCGTGAGCAGCAGATTTTTTTCTGTGTGGTGAAATTTGTTCTTGTTCGCCTCTTTCTTTTGAGAAAGGATCAACCGCTTTGTGTCAGAAAGTTTTACAAATCGTAAGTTGTTAATTGGTTTGGTGGTGGTTAAGTGATTGTAGGGGTGAGATTTTGCTACCAGCTTATTGGAGGAGTAATAGAAGATGAGTTGGTTTTGACCGAGCCTCTTGGAGGAAGTTGATTCAGATGGGATGTATGGTTTCAAGTAAAGCGTATATTGTTCGACTAAGTAGGACCTATGGTATAGTGTAGTTCCGAACTTTGGTTCATGTTGAAATGTTGGGGATTATCAAATGTATGGAAACCTTAATCAATGTTATAGAGTAAAACAATTGGAAAGTATTGCGATGTTGTGTGAGTGATTCTGATGATGTCAATGAGTGAGTATGTCGGATTTGTGGGGATGTTAGAGATTTAATCCGATGATTTCACTATTTGTTATAAGAGGAATTCGTTGTAGAGGTCTCGGAGGTTAAATTTGGGCTTTTCATTTTCATGCTAGACTTTTGGTCGCCCAAAGATTTGCGTGTAGAGGGGATAGAAAACTGGAGTATTCTGAGTAGCGGAATGATTGTCGATAGAACTCTTTTGATGTAGTTCATGAGCGGGTGTACTGAGGATTCTGACGTGTTATTCTTGAAAGTTGGAGGTGATAATATTGCATGGGTTTTGAGGTGCTTTGGTGCCTTCTATCAAATTAATGTCATCGATTGAAGGAGTTCTCTAGAGTGTTGGTGGAATCAATAGAGTCTCTCTACAAAGGTGTGGATGATGTATTTCGGTTTAAGCCTAATTTGAGGATGTTAAACTAAGAGGTTTGAGCCCGTGTGGTATGCGATGAATTCGAATTCCAAGGTCTGAGAGAGATTTTATTCCAAAAAGTGAAACTAAGAAAAAAATGTCTTTTTGAGTAGTGAAGCGTTTTCTTTATTCTCACATGAGCTTTGTGTTGTTGGCTGATGTCCTTGGCAATTTGAGTTGGCACTGTACTAGTATGTATGTTTCTTTCCAATTCAGGCAAAAAAAATATATAAATAAATAAATAATAAAGGAAGTTTTTTATTCGGGCATTTAAAATGATTCTTCCTTTGGTTTTCGTGGTGTTCATTCGTAAACTGTCTATTTAGAAAGTGGAATTGTTTTCGTGATGAACTGTCAAATTTGGGATTTTACACTTTTGGTGAAGAGTTAGTATTGTGTGGTTGCGATGAGGACTCTATTTCCAGTTGGCTTCTTTTGAGAATTGGTGGTTTAGGAACCAGCTCATTGTACACTCTTGTTTAACTGAGTTGTCCTTTCTTAGATGAAGAGTTCGATTTTGAGCCCGTTGTGTGTTTTCGTACCAAAGGAGTTTGTCTCGAGTTCATTCGCTTGTTTCCAACAATGGCGAAATTAGGAAGTTGGCGACGCTTTGACCGTCTAAGGTCCATATGCGAAGAACGCAACATCCGCTGTGTGTTCGTGCTTGAGTGAGTAGCTGGGCCATTCAAAGTTTGAGTTTTCATTAAAAACGTTGACCATCGAGTAAGGTCTTTCATTCGATCCTCTTCTGATGAGTATACTTGGAAAGTTCGGGTTGAGTGTTAGGACAGATGTCGTTTTACATCTTTGTGTTGTGGTCTCCTCAATTCGGAGAGGCCATTTGGGAGTTGGAGTTTCGTGATGCGTGAGCGTTATCCGGTTTGATCACTTTGTGCGTGGTTACCGTTAATAGTTCTCAGTTGTGGTTGTCCTTTCGCGCAGTACTGTGTGAGGATTCGGGGTCGAATCCTGTTTAAGGGGGGTAGAATGTAATATCCCGTATATCGGTAAGAGAGAAACTTGTTTGGAAGAGAAAAATTAAATTAAATTTAAGGATTCTGTTAGAATTGGGAATTTGGGCCTCCAGCCCAAGCTAAGGGCTGTCTTTGGCCGGCCATGAAGTGGGCCATTAAGGGGGGGAGGCGCCCCTAAGGCCCATGGCCCAAGCTGCCCTTTTCCTCCTAAAACCCTAGACAACCACCCTGTTACTGTAGCACGGTACTGTAGCGCCGCCCCAGGTACTGTAGCGCCGCCAGGTACTGTAGCATGCCCCCATACACCCCTTCATCCTGCTGCCATTGGCCAAAAGGAAGAGGGAGAAAGGGATTTCGGCAAGAGAAGAAAGGAGAAAGGAAGAGAAGAGAAGGGATCTTCTTCGGGGTCTTTGATCAGCGTCTTCCTAGGGTTCTACAAGGGTAACGAATACCGATCCTCGTCGTTTGATTAGTGGTAGATGCGATTTGGTTCATATTTGATTAGATCGAACTGCTGCGTTCAGAAAATCAATTCTGTCCAGAATGTTGCGGGGTCTGTTTCGTGGTTTTAGAGGCCGAATCTGAGATGATCATCTCCTGGAGTTATGTAGGTCTTGTTCTTAGCTTTCGTT
Organism: Ampelocalamus luodianensis; assembly: GCA_036346255.1. Classification (NCBI taxonomy): domain Eukaryota; kingdom Viridiplantae; phylum Streptophyta; class Magnoliopsida; order Poales; family Poaceae; genus Ampelocalamus; species Ampelocalamus luodianensis. The sequence goes on along the minus strand of CM070620.1, from coordinate 65,040,722 downwards.
GGCCGCCAAGATCACCTCATTCCGACTTTCGAGTCAAAAGTTATGATAGATTTATTATCTGCTGTCCAGAATCCTGACGAGAAATAGCAGTCTCTGTATAGGTTGATTTATGGCCTAGTTAGAGGGTGATTCAGAGGTCTTGCCCATAACAAATTTTGAAGGTGATATCACTAGCTTTCAGGATTGATAAAGAACACCTCATTTGGATTTATAGATCAAAAGTTATGCACTTTTCTTTGTGACTGTCCAGATTGTATGTCAGTCTGTCCAGTTTGTATGTCAGTTTCTATCTTTAATTTTGACCCGTGTGCCACTTTTTGTTAAAGACAATATATGAATGTCGTGCCAACTAAGTTATTGTAGATAATTCGATAACCTTTTCAGATTGATAAAGAATGTTCAATTTGGAGTTGTACAACAAAAGTTATGGATATTTTATTTTAGCGATATTTCTGTCAATTAATTCAGTCAACAGATTTGAGCCGTGGGCCAAATTTTATTAGAGGCAAAATCTGAACTTTTGCCCAACTAGAGTATTGTAGATATGTCAGTTAAGAATCCATGAAAATTGGTCTCACCTCATTCCGAGTTCCAGACCAATAGATATGTCAATTACCGTGCTGCTGTCCAGAATTAAGTTATGTCAGAAATTGTTGATTTCATTTTAAGTTTTGTATTAATGACTAGAGTCATCAGGGAAGCAGTGTTTAACGTCGATTAGTAGTGTTGGGTATATTATGTCCTTATTGAAATTATTTTACTTGTTTAGGAGGTGAAGCCTCGGGTTTAGGAGTATCACCTTTGCCGACTAACGCGTCGCATCGCGGAAGGCAAGTACATTGCCACCCTTAATGATTGTGATTGATGAATGTTTATATGGTTATGCTGTGATTTGGTATGATACGAGAGAAGATGGATTGTCTATGTTCTTTCATATGTGTTGAATCCATGTTTTGTTATCATGTCTTTCAATATTAGTATTTCATTCTATGCATTCATTATGCATGTTTCCTCCACGAAAGTGGATTGCAAGTCCCACCATTCCGGTGTGGGCGGTGTTGGACATTGTCATGTCCGCCCACGGAGTGGATTTGAAAGACCCATTAATTCCGAATGGGTATGTAAGACCCATTAACTCCAAGATGGGCAATTTTGGACACCGTATGAAACGTTCTTCATACGGAAGTGGATCCCCGCATTTTTGTTAAGATGCGGGCTTGAGTGAACACCGACGGGTGTTTCATCGCTATACCAGTATATGCATGTGTGCATCCATTCCTTTGATTTTGAGCATTCATATCATGTCTTCATATGTAGTCGGTTGTGATGTGATTGAAACGATGATGAGATTGTCTTATTCATATTGAATGATTATCATATTGATATATGTACTTGCCGAGTCATGGACTCACTCTTGCGTTGTTTGTTTATTTTAGGTAACCCCGATGTTGGCTCACTTGGGAGGGAGTAGACACGCACTACTCGCTCACATCACCCTATTCATGTTCAAGATTAAATTTAGTTCTATCTTACATTCGTTAATGATGAACTGTAATAATTAAATTATAATTGGTGAAGGAAGGATACCTTCTCCACATTGAGGTTGATTTATTACTGCATATGAACTTTCATTATCAATGAACTGAAATAAATAGTTTAGATGGTGAAGGAAGGATACCTTCATCATGTCCTGGTTGTTTTGATACTATCATTAGTTGATTTTATTCAAATTCACCCGCAATATGGATGTATGTTAGATGTTTTAGGTGACATCTTGGCTTCCGAATAGCCAGGGTGTTACACCCGCGCCACTTAACCTCTTTAAAACTCAACCTTCCGATCGAGATCTAGCGGCCGCTATTGGACCACGTCCTCCCTCCGCTGTGACGGAGAGCGCCGACGGGTGGGCCCGAGCCGTCGCCCGTCTTCCTCCGTCGCTGCTCGCCACAACACCAGCGCCACGCGGCGCGCCGCTCTGCTCCCGCCGTTGCAGCTCCGTTAGTGCCGTGTGTTGCCGCGCATGCAACCACTCCTGGAGCTCCTCCGTTTCACGCCGCCTCCACTCCGTCACTTTCCGTGCTTAAGACACCTCCAAACCCTAAATCTGCTCACTTCTCCTCTTTTTTTGGTGAGGAAGGAGGCTCGTTCTCGGTCTCTACTCGGTGAGCTTCCTCTGCATGGTTCCTCCTCTTCCACCTTCCATGTCGTTTCCATTTTTGCTCATCTCAATTCCTATCTTTGCTTGTAGCTCTTGGACCGTGATCGTGCTCCCTAGAGCTCTAGAGCGCATCGAAGGCCTCTCAGGTCAACCCTTGCCCTCGAAGGTATTATCCCCAACCAAGCGCGTCATATCGCATGCCTTGGATTTGATCTTTTCCCTAACTTTATTTTGGCAATGCACGATGTGTGTACGTGTATTCAAGATTGTTCCATTTTCGGCCGTGGAGCAACCTTTCCTCCCACTTCATTTTGGTAAGCCTTTTCTTGATTCCTTGTCGCTATAGCTTCCACGGATGATCTGTGAGCCTTCTTGATCATTCTTTTACTTGGTTTTGCTCGGAGGATCTCCTCCTCGTGGAACCGTGCCTTCACCATTTTCTTCTCCGTGCCGACTTTGCTCCAGCCCTCTCCGACCTTCTCGACCTCGCCCCAGCACTCAGGTAGACCCTCAGTAGCCCTTAGTACCTCAGGCACCCGCTGGTTTGCGCTGCGGAGCTCTCTTGTGTCTTGCACACGTTTGCCGTATTATCGCCGCCGCTCAACTCAGGCTAGCCGCCAGTACAGGCCGCCAGCCGTCGAGACCACTTCCATTGGGAGCGCAGCACTATTGTGCACCTAAGCATACCCTTGGTTCACGCCGTCGTGGCCGGAATCGCCGGCAAGCCGTCGGTGAAACGCGCGGGGACGAAATCCCGTTGTCGTACGCCGACCGTTACTGTAGCACGTCATTAGCGTTAACTGTAATCATTAGCATTTAATTGATGTCGGAAGTGAATGGTTAAGCCCACTGACGTGTGGACCCAAGTCTTTAAACACGTGCTAAGAAGCTAAATCAACTAGAGTCGATCCGGACCGCCGATGCGAAAAGGCGGTGTGGATTTGTGAGACATTCGGACCATCCTAATGCACTCGATCGTGGACCGTTGGATCTTGATCCAACGGCTCGCAATCGTAGCTCTAGGATGCACACGTGCGCGCGCCTCGCTATGGGCCGCTGACGAGCGGGCCCGCTGGTCAGTGACCGTGGCTAGCTGAGCCTCGGTGAGAAAAGTAGCAAATGGTTTATAAAATACAGAAATCAATTACTTGCATACTGAAAATTGGTATTAACTTCTAAAATGCATAACTATTTCTTAATAACTCCAAATCACATGAAACCACTTCTGGAAACTTTCACTTTTAACAAACTTTATATTAAAATTAGTTTCAAACTTGTCTCTGTAGCAGAGAGTATTAATTGGAGATTAATCCATTAAAACCATTATTTGTACAATAAAAAAATGACTGATAACTTCAAAAATGCATAAATAATTATTGGAAGCTCCAAAAACAGTAAGACCACTTTTGATAATTTTCATTTTCAGTGAACTTAATTCTAAAAATGGTCTCCATGTTACCTCTGTCACAGAAACTATTTTGGGAGAATATACTCCTTAACTCCATTATTTTTATACTATAAAAGACTGATAACTTTGAAAATCAATAACTAAATCATAAGAACTCCAAATGGGACAAACTCAACTATTCTGAACTTGTATTAATATTACCTATTTACCTATGTAATCCTTTACCCCACCACTGTTCTAAAAAAAATTCACTTCATAATTAAATTACATAATGACGCCTTATTGAAATCTGAAATTCAAACCATTATAACTTTCATATACTAAATCAAAATGAAATAATTATTTCACTAGAAATCATTTAAAATCATGAACTAACTACTGTAGAAAAATCATGCATTTTTGAGCAGTTTGATTTTTGAGTTGTTTTCTCGGTATTTATTTGATGTTATAATTATATAGATCCCGAGCATATTGATATCGACTCCTACGCAACTGAGAGTGAACAACTTAGCTACCTACAAGGAAAGCATCCTTTGAACTTTCTTTTTGCATCATATTTGATCCCAATTTTGTTAGGATAGATGCAATGATAATTGCTTGCATGCTATTTTGATAATGTCGCTATTTTTGTGATGAATAGTTAGACACATCCTATTATGTTGTCATTATGGTTATCCATGAATTATTCCATTGCTGAAATGATAAGACAGGAGGTGTGAAGTTATATTGTTCGAGTTTGCTTAGCCATGCAAGTCTAGAACCGGTAGTTGATTGTCGGGAATAACCCGACAATTATGGGATAAACACAACCCTCATTATATACTTTTGTTTCAGATCTTCGCACCTGTTTTACAAGTTAAATTTTGTCATTTTAAATGAGCTTTTGGTCTGGACAAGTGTTGGTTAGTGATGGTGCTTTATGCACGAGATTTGGGTATGTGGTTGGACTTGTGCGGACAATTAAGGATGAGAACTTTGGTAACGTCGTTGATTCAAGTACTTTCGTGCTACCATACGCAGTATATGGGTCTTTGTCACGGTTAAGTAGGGGAAGGTTCTATTGTGTTAAGTCTCATGGTGGTGTAGGGGCATTTGTGTTTGATCATTTGTCCTTAGGAATCGATGTCAATGTTCTATAGTGTGTAAGGGAGCACCAATTACCTTTTCATTACATCGGTATTTCCAATTTAACATGTGAGCCCCTTAGCAAGTGCTATATGCTACTTGTACTAAGACCGGAAACATCTCACATGGGGGACTTAGCGCAATAGGGTTTTCTTGCTGAAAAGGACTGTATCTCGATTCTCCCCGGCCAGCATACCAAAGGAAGTGTGCCATTATCCGGAGGCTTACGGGCTAGTCGAGTCGTGTGGGTAAAGTAGTACACCCCTGCAGGGTACAATCTATTTGAATAGCCGTGTCCACGGTTATGGACAACCGCTTGAGTTCGGGAGTTACTATTGTTAGACTTGAAATTAAAATTGTGGTTATAACTCGGTAATTAGCATGAATGGGATGTTCATGTTTGTTGTTGTATCAAAGTGGGCAGCCACTTCGTTACTTGTATGTTTTATTTGTTACTTAGTTCATTACTTATTCACATGTTTTACTTCTACATCAAATCTGATTTTGAAATGGCACTTGGAAAACTAGTATGTGTAGGTTGTACATTGTTGCGTCTCTTTCGCAAAACTAAGCCAATATGAGCCTTCCTTTGAATGACCTTATGCATAACTATTTTTATTTGTGTATGACTTGCGAGTACTCTTTGGTACTCGGCCAGATGTTTGCTGGCTTTTACAGGTGAGGACGATACTGAGGTTGATGAGTTTGCCGGTGTCGATTTAGGTGACACCGACGAGTAGTATGCTATCTTCTAACTCCCAGTAGGTTGCCGATGGGTTGTGGGCATACCACTGTTGGTATTTTGGTTTATTTACTCGCTTCCGCTATAAACTTGTTGAATTTGGCCGGTCGGCCACTTATGTAATTGTACACTTAGAACTGTGTTGTAACTTTTGTACTATTTATGTATGAGCGTTGTATGGATGTGATCGACGTTGTAATGAGAGTATGAATATATTGGTCGCTGATCTTGGGAGCCAATATAGGTCATACTCGCTGTTCTTGGATTCCCATTTAACTCGCTAAGTGTCGTGCTTGACTTGTTGGAGAACCGGCAATCATGTAGTGCTCGCAGAGGAGCAGCGCGCATGATCGTCGGGGCTCTAAATTTGAGTTGAGCCTCTCATTTAGACTGAGTTAAGTTGGAATCCATTTACCGGAGATCCCGAGTTATGTCCCTAAGACCTTGATTAGTCTCGGTTTTAAGGAGATAACCCCGGGGTCCCCACAGCGTTGGTATCAGAGCCATACTGACTGTAGGTTAGTGATAGCATGGGCGTTAAGTTTAGCAAACCCTTGGTCAATTTATTTTCCGAAACTATCAAAATTACTTTGAAAAGTTAAGTTAGGAGTATCTTTTATTCCTTACCCATCCTAGTATCATTCCTTGCCTTATTCAGGTTTTGGTTTTGCAAAACTAACTTACCTTGCCTTTTCTCATCCTTTAGATGAACCCCCAATACCTTGTTCGCGAGACCCAAGCTGAGGATGTGGGAGGATACCGGAGTTATTGAGGGATATGATGTGGAAGGCGAATTTCACCTACCAGCCGACGTACTCCTTTACCGTCGAGATCGAGGGCCGGAATGGAGGAATACTTGGCTCGCAGATATTATTGCTAGGCGTGTTACGGAAGTATCCCGATCGTTTCGAGCTTATGGCACCGGAGGCCATGGCGCTGCAAGAAGTGGCTAGGGTGGCCATGAATCGCCTCGCTACGATCCGATGAGCTGTCCCAACCGCCTTATGACCATTTCCCCATGCAAGCACGTGAAGGGAAGTGGCGGGTTTGCTAGATTCGATTCGGTGAAGACCCTCGAGTCCGACAATTGGCAAGATCGGTGCACATCATGGATCGGATGCACCGCTCCATGCATGAGTTGTGGGAGACGCGGCGGCGTCTCATTGAAGCTTCAGAGAACTTAAGGCTCATGCATGACATGAGGCTCATTCATCCTAGTGTGCTATATGGCACTAATATGATCTCCCTTATCTTCTGCGCAGATTGTCGTCTTCCGTGGTAGGAGGTCATATTAATGCCATAGGATCACCTTTGCGTCTTCCTAACCTAGGGACCCGACGATCTGGATCCCCAGGGCACATCTTTTGGATGAGTTTCGGTGAACTTTGACCGAACAATATCTAGGATGTTGAGGTAGTGAGCTCGCATCCGGGCATGTTTTCAATGCGTGTATCCTTTAATTGTTGTAACAGGCTAGTAGTCGTTGGATCTTCTTGTATTATTTTGGACTTTAACTTTGGCGCTTGCCGTTTGCCTACAGGCCAACTGGATGTAATGGTTCCAAAGGACTATCATTTCTTTGTTATGGATTTTGTACTAGCCTTAATGTTTCGTACCTTATTTGATGTTAAATTTCTGCTGTGTTTTTAAATATCCTTCTTATTGCTTGCTCAAATAAGTTATGACCTTCATGTTTATCTTCTAATCCTCCTTGTCACTCCAGGATGTCAGGCCCTAATACTTGGGCTAGAGCTCAGCGCGATGGGGGATCTCCACCCCAGGGCACTCGTTCTGCTGCTGTGGCAGAACTTTACGCCCGCGAGGAGAGGGGTGAGCCCTCTCACCAGCACCAGCCGCGGGACAGTTCTTCTCGAGGAGGTGCTTTGTAACAGCCCTAACTCAGGGTTTGTATTTCAAATGTAAAATTTTGAGGAGAAATAAAAACTTTTGTTTTCTCATCAAATCATTTGGAAGTTTTCCAAATTTTCCCTAGCAATTTCCATTTTCTAGAATTGAATTCTTGTGAATGGAAATTGTTGTCAGCAAATTCTTAGCTTTCAAACTTGTGATCATCCTCTGAAATTATTTTTCCTATCATCTTGATCATCCTATCTACCTCCCTGAATTATTTCACAATTTTTAGATTTTATTTGCTATTTCAAATGGCCAAGTCAACCCAGTTTGAAAATCTGGTCAAACCTCTGAACAGCAGCTTGTGAATTTTATTGGGAGAAATCTAGTACATGAAAACTCCTGGAAAAATTACACAAGGTTGTCCTCTTTTCCAGTAAGCTTCCATAAAAATTTCAGAATTTTTGGAGCTCGGGAACTACCTCTATAAATTCCCCAAACTCTCTCAGGTTTCAAACTCAAAATCAGAAATCACTGTTTGTCGGGCTCGAACCCGAGCCCGACTCAAATCCGACCGCACCTAAATGGCTCGGTCGCACCGCCTAGCTGCACAGCGTGAGCCCGATCATTGTCGACCGCCCGATGCAGATCGTGCGGCCCGCGTGTGTCGAATCAACCGACCTGTCCGAATGCATACATCAATCTCGACCGTTCATCTTAGATCCAACGGTCGATACATTCTTGGTCGAGTCTAACCAACTGTTCGCGTCGCACCGGACCCCGACTCGAGCCGTTTTGCCACCGTCGCTGACGTGTGGGCCCCACCTGTCAGTATCGCCCTCGTCTTCTCCGCACCTCACCGGAGCTCGCGGCCGCTCGCGCATGCATGCCACGCAGCTCGTCGCTGCCACGTCGTGGACGCGTGTCGCCTCCGGAGAATCGCCAGGAGCTCACCTATCTCTTTAGGTCACCCATTCGTCCTCGCGTGCATTCTCGTGCATTCTCCGCCCAAATTTCCTTCTCGGCCGGAGAAGAACCCGGCGTAGCGCCGCCGTGTCGAGCCGCCCTCGAGCGCGACCGCACCATCGTGATCCTTGCTCGACGCGCCTCCATTTTGCCCGGCCGGATCATTGTCGTGCATCGTATCACCGAAGCAAGTTCATCGTCTCCGCTGCGAGATCTTGGTCTGTAAGCCTTCGGCGTTCTAGTGAGTATCATGCATCGGCGTTTGGTTCCTTAGGATCGCGCGATGCATGAATCTAATGGTGACCGTTTCCATCCTTGGTGCACCGTTGAGGCTGCGACCCCTTCTTCTCCAAGCGCGGTGATTAAATCGCGCGGCGTTTCCGGCCACGTCTGTGCTCCATCGTCGTCTTGATCGTGGGCGAAACCTTCCTGGAGTCAAGGCGGAGCTGAGGCGCACTTTCCGGAGCCTTCTAGAAGCCTGTAGCGTCCGCGCCGTGGGAGCCGTGTCTTCTTCTCCGCCTCAGTTCGCCGCCAGCTCGCCGCCGGCATCCTCGTGGGTCCGCGTCGCCGTCATCGTGTTCGCAAGGTCCTAGCGAACCTGTAGGTATACCCCTTTTGCCCTGAGACCCTCTGGTTAGCTAGATCAGTTGCGCGGCCGCGCCGCCGTTTCCGTGGTCGCCGGTGAGCCGCCGGCAGCGTTAAGGTCTAACCCTACTCTTTAGTGCTAATCGTCTTTTAGTCAGTATCACTGCCTTGTGGGCCCCTCTCTGGTTAATCGCGTTTAGAGAATCTTTAATCCAGCGTTATATGTTCTCTGAGTCGCTGTCATGTGGGTCCATGCTGTCAGTTGGCGGGTGTGTAGCTTTGATACTACGTTTTCTCGGCTGAGAAGCGTATTTCTCTGTGAGTATGTGTTAGGATTACATTTTACTAAGCCAAGACGTATTCTCTGAATACGCCTTCGACGCCACATTCGTGAGCGGGCTGTCTCGGTCAAGACTCTCATTGGTCCCGCTTGTCGATGGCTAGGGCTTCTTTGGTGTGAGTGTAAAAGGTTTTAATGCTTTATGGATTTGAAATGTTATTCATTTGCCTTTGTTAATTCATTTAAACTTAGAAAATGCATAACTAATTCAATTTTTTCAAATCACATGAAACCAGTCTTTGTTAATTTTCATTTTAAATGTGGTATTTACTAAAATTAGTTTCAACCTTGTATCTGTAGTAAAGATCTGTTAATTAGTTAAAGGATGTTTTATGTATCTTCTAAATTAGAAAATGTATATCTCTTTCAATAATTGTCCAAATCCAGTGAAACCAATTCTGTAAAATTTCATTTTTAGTATACTAATTATCAGGATAGGCTATAGATATAATTCTGTTCATGAAAATTTGTTAAGTATTTAACTAGTGCTTTAATGTGTATTTTAGCTTAGAAAATTGCTAGAAAATTCATCACCACTTCAAATAATTATTTCTCTGTTTCTAAAAATGTGTTAGACCTTTGATTAGGTTGCTGTGTGAGTTTTGGTATGTTTTGTTGTTTGAGTTTTGTTGGTGTTATTCATTCTTATTCGCTGTTGTTTGTTCAATCGTTAGGCTTCGACATTTGCGGTAACCCCGAGAGCGATCCTCTGCAGCAGTTGAGCATTACGAGCAACAGTGACCGTGCAAGCGGTTTGATCATTTTTATCCCAGTATTTTAAAGTCTAATATTTTGTTTCAACTGTATGTATGCATCGCTTATTTTGTGTTAAATTGGTTAGTTAAACCTTTAGATGCATAATCTGTAGGCAAACATTTGTCCTCTACTACCTGAGCCTAGGTTATTTGCTGTGATTAGAGTTATTTGGATGAACTCGTCACTTAGTAGATTCTGAGTTGATTGCTTAGCCATGCTTACCTACCAGTAGTTTTGGGCGATCATCGACTTAGTCGATGATCTTGATCTATAAAATTATTACTATTCTTATATTCCGGCTCGTGCTATGTTAATTGCAAAACAAAAACCGAAAACAAAAATGATTTAGGCGGGCTGTGGTAAGATTGGTGTGATCTGTTGGGTGTGATGGAAAGGTGCCCGGTCAATTAAGGACCGAACATCTTGTGAGTTCTGTTATCCAGAATTTCGCGTGCTAACCACACTAGAGGGTATGGGACCTCTCTTGACCTAGTACTTTGGCGTGTATTGGCTCGGGTCGCAGGAGGTCGCAGGAGGGATGGAGGTGGGAGCATGGTAGTTGTCCAAAAGCTTTATCCCGAGTGGGTAGTTGTCTTTTGGCTTTACCATGTAAGCGTATGGATTTCTATCCATACGAGCGGCTCGTAGTTAATACACAATATTGGAAAAAGTCTCGTAGGACTTAGTTGTGTGCAGCATACCTTCGGAAGTGTGCTTTGGCTTAAAGGCGGTCGAAGTGTGGGTGCGATGGTACACCCTGCAGGTTAAAACTATTCGAATAGCCTCGTCTAGGTGATGGACACGCTTGGGTAAGCTTATCAAGAGTTAGACTACAACATTTAAATTAAAATTTGATGGGTGGTGCGAATGCGGGATTCGTGCTATTGTTGTCTTGACTATTGGGATAGTCACTTCTAGGTTGTTTATCTTCCTCTTTTGTTATTATTATCCTTACTGTTATTTTCAATCTTAAAAATGAATTGCAAACTTGCCTTCAAACTGTATTACATTATTGCAAATGAAAATTGGCTTTATGCAAATGAAACATATGGCCTCCACCAAACAAGCTGCATGTAGCATATGAGCAGTGCGCTAGTTCACACGTCAGTCTTGCGGGTACAAAGACAATCTTTGTACTCAGGTGCTTTGCTTAATGTTTTTGTTGCAGAGGAAGAAGGTGAGCCCCAAGGGCCTCACTTCTGTGAGCTGTGTTGCCGTTTCGTGGACGACTAGACTTGGCGGTCCGGTCAGATGCCTTGTGGGTTGAAGGCACACTGATTGGCTTTGTTTATAGCCATCTTATGGCACTTTTGCTTCCGCTGTCTTCTCTCTGTTATTTTTGTATCTTGTGGCCTGTCGGCCTTTGTCTGTAATAACTCTACTATTTGTTTATCTTCCGTTTGGTAGTGTGGTGTTTGGACTCTATGTTTGGAATGGAGTTGATGTCTAATTTTGTAACGAGGTGTGTATACTGCTTTCTGGGAAGTATACATATCTCGAGGATCAGTCTATTTGATTTGTGATGCTAGGACCAGGAGGTTGGTTAAGCATTACAAGCCAAATAAATTGGGGTCCTCACAAAGTTGGTATCAGAGCCATTCTGACCGTAGTAACCCAAGCATAGTCGTCCTTAGGATATTTTGAAAAAGCTTAATTTCAAAGTATAAAAAGGGTTTATGAAAACCTAGCAGATTCTCAGATTTTACTCCTTACCTATCTTAGCCTTCTACTCTCATCTTACTCTAATTTGAGTTTAAAACTTGGTTTCTCTCTTTCCTTTCAAAAGATAGTTACTACCGGTAGAATCAGTCTTTGGGAGAACCATAGAGAATTAGTCTAATTAAAAGTTGTGGGGGCATAAGGGTAAGATATGTATGAGTTTGCTAAGTGTCTGATCTTTGTCAATTGGTTTTGTAACTTAAAAGTCTTGTGTTTGTTTTGTGCTGTTAGTAAGTTAATTGCAGTGGGTTGTCGACTTCGTGTTTTCCGGCTATTGTTAACTTGTCTTAGTGAAACAGGATGGCCGGGAGAACGCGTGGCCGTCAGCAGGCTGGTCATGATGAGGAGCTTCCCCCTCCTCCGACAATGGCTGAGGTTCTCGCTCAGATCGAGCGAAACCGCATGGACCAGACGCGCATCTTGGAGGTTATTGCTAGGAATACCTCCACTCCGCCGTGGTGGCGGCCACCGGACTCGCGGGGACTTGCGAGTTCCTCCGTCTGCGACCGCCGACTTTCTCCGCTCTAAGGACCCTCTCGATGCGGATGATTGGCTGCGCATGGTTGGCGAAAGCTCAACATAGCTCGATGCCGTGCACGAGGATAAGGCACTCTTCGCCCCACCGGCTTGAGGGCGCGGCACTCTCATGGTGGGAGAACTATCTCGCCATGCGGCCCGTGGGCCATGTGGTCGCGTGGGAGGAGTTGGATCAGCTTTTCGTCGGGCCCACATCACGATGGCACGATGAAGTGAAGAAGAAGGAGTTCCTCGCGCTCAAGCAAGGGCGCAAGTGCGTGACGGAGGACTGCACGAGTTCAATCATTTGGCTCGTTATGCTCCAGGGAGGTGGCCTCGGATGAGGCTAGCGGGAGAAGTTTATGGATGGCTTGTGTGAGGAGCTGCGGGACAAGCTATCTATTGTGGACTTCTCGACTTTCGGCCTTGGTAGATAAGGCCATTGTTCTTGAGCATAAGGCAAAAGCGTGGCGAGTCCATAGCGCAAATGGGAGGCACATCGGTCTACTCACACCACCTCACTCGTCCTCGGTGGGCCAACACCGATGGCCCGTTCTTTTGCTCCACCGGCGCGAAGCCATCTCGCACAGCTCTCGCCCACCGCGGGCGTGTTTCAGCCACGTGCGCTGCGATCCAAGCAGAGCGGCGCCGCAATCCGGCGCCGAGGTTACTTGTTTTTTGCCACAACAAGGGCCACTACGCCAACGCTTGCCTCGAGTGTTGCGGTAGCCCCTCGTCCTAATGGAGGACGCGGGCGGGAGTGGTCACCCACGACGAAGATTATTCGAAGACCCGGCGTGCGGCAATGGTCGAGTCAACCACCTTTCGGTGAGGAGGCTCAGGGGCGCGGATGTCGTGATGGGTACACTTCTTGTTAATTCTCGTCCCTCTGCGGTATTATTTGATTACGAGCATCGCATTCTTTTATTTCAAGATCATTTGCTGCTGCTAGTGGTCTTCTTGTGTTCCTTTGGGAGTTCCTTTGCTCATCCGCTCTCGGGTCGGAAATGAGAGGCGATCTGATGTCGGGATGTTCCTATCATAGTCAAAGGAGTGGGGTTTTGGCAAACCTTATTACCTTTCGATTCAATGAGTTTGGATGTGATTCTTGGCATGGATTGGTTGTCCCAACACTTGGGGCAAATTGATTGTGCCAGGAAGATTGTCTATCTCACCAGCCCTTCAGGCGAGCAGGTCAGATTTTCACCGCAGCTTCAGGGGCCACATCTATGTGCATTAGAGGCGAAGCCAGCCTTGCAAATTCAGGATGTACACATAGTATCTGACTTTGTGGATGTCTTTCCTGAAGATTTACAGGATGCCTCGGTTGAAATCTGGAGTTTGTCATCGAGTTCTTTGCCCGTCGCCCTATCTCAAAGGCGCCATATCGGATGCCTCCCAATGAATTGGAGGAATTGAAGAAGCAGCTTGGTGAGCTCCAAGCAAAGGGTTTCATCCGTCCCAGTTCATCTCCTTGGGGTTGTCCGGTGATCTTTGTGAAGAAGAAGGACAAGACTTTGCGCATGTGTGTTGATTACCGTCCTCTCAATGAGGTGACGGTGAAGAACAAATATCCTCTCGCCCGCATTGATGATCTGTTTGATCGGTTGATTGGAGCCAGTGTTCTCAAAGATTGATTTGAGAATGGGGTATCATCAGTCGATCGGATCTGAAGATATTCAAAGCGACTTTCACTACTCGTTATGGTGCATGCGAGTACACCGTCATGTCCTTTGGCTTAACCAATGCTCGACTTTGTTCATGAACTTAATGAATTCAGTATTCATGGAGTTTTGGACAAATTTGTGGTGGTCTTCATTGATGATATTCTTATTTATTCCAAGATCAAGAAGATCATCTTGAGCATCGAAGATTGTTTTGGGCAAATTGCGGGAGCACCAGCTATACGCGAAGTTCAGCAAATGCGAGTTCTGGTTGAAGGAAGTGGCATTCTTGGGCCATGTTCTTTCAGCTGGAGGCATAGCTATGGATCCCAGCAAGGTCGGCGACGTTCTATCTTGGGGTCAGCCCAAGTCAGTCACTGATGTGCGGATTTTTCTGGGTTTAGCGGGCTACTACCGCCGCTTTATCGAGAACTTCTCCAAGATCGCAAAGCCAATGACTGAATTGCTCAAGAAGGACAAGAAGTTTGTGTGGTCCTCTGCTGCGATGAGAGCTTTGGGAGCTCAAGCAGCGATTGACTTATTGATCCTTACTCTTCCTGATATCCGCAAGAGCGTCGATATTTATTGCGATGCCTCTCGTCGGGGACTTGGATGTGTTCTTATGCAGGAAGGCAAGGCAGTTGCCTATGCATCCAGGCAGTTGAGACCACATGAGCTCAACTATCCACCCATGATTTAGAGCTTCTCTTTGTGGTTCATGCACTCAAGATTTGGCGGCATTATCGATCGGTAACGGCTGTGAGGTGTATTCGATCACAAGAGTTTGAAATACTTGTTCACTCGGCGGATCTGAACCTCGGAGCAGAGGAGATGGCTAGAATTGATCAAAGATTATGACATGGGTATTCGTATCATCTGGCAAGGCCAATGTGGTTCTTGATGCACTTAGCCGAAAGGTGTATTGCAATACTCGATGATCCAAGAGCGAACTTGCACTTCTTGCGAGTTTCACGTCTCAACTTGGGTTTGGTTGAGCATGGTTCCCTTATCGCCTTGGTTGTGCAACCAACCTTGGTGGATCAAGTCAAGGCAGCACAGCAGTCAGATGGCGGTGTGAACCAGATCAAGCAGAATATCAAGGATGGGATAGCAAGGTGTTTCTCGGAAGATGAGCATGGTGTTGTGTGGTTTGGGCAGCGCCTCGTGGTTCCAAAGGTTCTGGAATTACGGGATTTGATTCTCCAGGAGGCCCATGATTCGCCTTTGTCTATCCATCCCGGGGCCACCAAGATGTACCAAGATCTGCGACAGAGGTTCTGGTGGACTCGCATGAAGCGCGAGATTGCCGGGTTCGTTGCCAGATGCGACGTATGTTGTCGCGTGAAGGCCGAGCATCGGCCCAGCAGTCTCCTCCGGCCCTTGCCTATACCGAGTGGAAGTGGGATTCGTTGGTATGGACTTCGTCATCGGTTTGCCCGTACTTCTCCGGGGAAGGATGCTATCTGGGTGGTTATTGACCGATTGACAAAAGTAGCACATTTTCTGCCAGCGTGTACCGCCCTCAGCGTCAGTAAATTGGTAGACCTCTACATATCCCGCATTGTGAGTTTGCATGGTGTGCCACGAACGATGGTGTCAGATCGTGGTTCTCTTTTCACTTCCCGACTTTGGCACAGTCTACAGGAGGCCATGGGTACCCGTCTTACCTTCAGCACCGCCTACCATCCTCAGACTGATGGCCAGACAGAGCGGGTCAATCAAGTGCTTGAAGATATGCTCCGTGCTTGTGTTCTTTCCTATGGGAAGAATTCGGAGAAGTGCCTACCACTTGCCGAGTTCTCCTACAACAACAGCTTCCAGGCTAGTCTCGGTATGGCACCGTTTGAGGCTTTGTATGGGAGGCGTCGCGAACCCCATTGAACTGGTGGCGGGAAAGACAGTTCTTTGGCCCGGATTCGATCAATGAGGCGGAAAGTCAAGTGCAGTTGATTCGTGAGCTCTTGCGCGTAGCTCAGTCCAGGCAGAAGAGCTATGCAGATCATCGTCGTCGTGAGCTGAGTTTCCAGCCCAATGACTTTGTGTATCTCAAAGTCTCACCTCACGAAGGACATCGTCGTTTGGTGTCAAGGGCAAGCGGCTCCTCGATATGTCGGGCGTGTCGCATCATCAAGAAAGTGGGAGCTGTTGCATACAAGTTAGAGTTGCCGCTACTTTGGAGGGTGCATGATGTTTTCCATGTGTCACAATTGAAGAAGTGCCTCCGTGTTCGGTTGAGGAGGCGCCATTGGAAAATATCGATGTGCGGGAAGATCTGTCTTATCGTGGCGCCCGTTCGTATCCTCGAAGAAGCCGAACGCAGAACAAGGAACCGTGTGATCAAGTTCCTTAAAGTTCGGTGGTCGAACCACTCGAGGATGAAGCCACTTGGGAGCGGGAAGATCGTCTCGAGCGATTACCCATCCTTCTTCTCCTAGTGATCAGAATCTCGGGGCGAGATTCCTGTAAGGTGGGAGATTTGTAACAGCCCTAACTCAGGGTTTGTATTTCAAATGTAAAATTTTGAGGAGAAATAAAAACTTTTGTTGTCTCATCAAATCATTTGGAAGTTTTCCAAATTTTCCCTAGCAATTTCCATTTTCTAGAATTGAATTCTTGTGAATGGAAATTGTTGTCAAATAAATTCTTAGCTTTCAAACTTGTGATCATCCTCTGAAATTATTTTTCCTATCATCTTGATCATCCTATCTACCTCCCTGAATTATTTCACAATTTTTAGATTTTATTTGCTATTTCAAATGGCCAAGTCAACCCAGTTTGAAAATCTGGTCAAACCTCTGAACAGCATCTTGTGAATTTTATTGGGAGAAATCTAGTACATGAAAACTCCTGGAAAAATTACACAAGGTTTTTCCTCTTTTCCAGTAAGCTTCCATAAAAATTTCAGAATTTTTGGAGCTCGGGAACTACCTCTATAAATTCCCCAAACTCTCTCAGCTTTCAAACTCAAAATCAGAAATCACTGTTTGTCGGGCTCGAACCCGAGCCCGACTCAAATCCGACCGCACCTAAATGGCTCGGTCGCACCGCCTAGCTGCACAGCGCGAGCCCGATCATTGTCGACTGTCCGATGCAGATCGTGCGGCCCGCGTGCGTCGAATCAACCGACCTGTCCGAATGCATACATCAATCTCGACCGTTCATCTTAGATCCAACGGTCGATACATTCTTGGTCGAGTCTAACCAACTGTTCGCGTCGCACCGGATACCGACTCGAGCCGTTTTGCCACCGTCGCTGACGTGTGGGCCCCACCTGTCAGTATCGCCCTCGTCTTCTCCGCACCTCACCGGAGCTCGCGCATGCATGCCACGCAGCTCGTCGCTGCCACGTCGTGGACGCGTGTCGCCTCCGGAGAATCGCTAGGAGCTCACCTATCTCTTTAGGTCACCCATTCGTCCTCGCGTGCATTCTCGTGCATTCTCCGCCCAAATTTCCTTCTCGGCCGGAGAAGAACCCGAGCGTAGCGCCGCCGTATCGGAGCCGCCCTCGAGCCCGCGACCGCACCATCGTGATCCTTGCTCGACGCCGCCTCCATTTTGCCCAGCCCGGATCATTGTCGTGCACTGTATCACCAGAAGCAAGTTCATCATCTCCGCCTCCGGTGATCTTGTTCCTGTAAGCCTTCTGGCGTTCTAGTGAGTATCATGCCTCGGCGTTTGGTTCCTTAGGATCGCACTGATGCACTGAATCTAATGGTGACCGTTTCCATCCTTGGTGCACCGTTGAGGTGTGCGACCCCTTCTTCTCAAGTGCGGTGATTAAATCGCCGCGCGCGTTCCGCCCACGTCATGCTCCATCGTCGTCTTGATCGTGGGTGAAACCTTCCTGGAGTCAAGGCGGAGCTGAGGTGCACTTTCCGGAGCCTTCTAGAAGCCTGTAGCGTGCGCGCCGTGGGAGCCGTGTCTTCTTCTCCGCCTCCGTTCGCCGCCAGCTCGCCGCCGGCATCCTCGTGGGTCCGCGTCGCCGTCATCGTGTTCGCAAGGTCCTAGCGAACCTGTAGGTATACCCCTTTTGCCCTGAGACCCTCTGGTTAGCTAGATCAGTTGCGCGGCCGCGGCGCCGTTTCCGTGGTCGCCGGTGAGCCGCCGGCAGCGTTAAGGTCTAACCCTACTCTTTAGTGCTAATCGTCTTTTAGTTAGTATCACTGCCTTGTGGGCCCCTCTCTGGTTAATCGCGTTTAGTGAATCTTTAATCCAGCGTTATTTGTTCTCTGAGTCGCTGTCATGTGGGTCCATGCTGTCAGTTGGCGGGTGTGTAGCTTTGATACTACGTTTTCTCGGCTGAGAAGCGTATTTCTCTGTGAGTATGTGTTAGGATTACATTTTACTAAGCCGAAGACGTATTCTCTGAATACGCCTTCGACGTCACATTCGGCGGGCGGGCTGTCCTGGTCAGCACTCTCGCTGGTTCCGCCTGTCAGTGGCTAGGGCTAGCTAGCTGTGAGTGTAAAAAGGTTTTAATGCTTTATGGATTTCAGAAATGTTTTTCTGTTGCACTATTAATTCATTTAAACTTAGAAAATGCATAACTAATTCAATTTTTATTCAAATCACATGAAACCAGTGCTGTTAATTTTCATTTTAAATGTGGTATTTACTAAAATTAGTTTCAACCTTGTATCTGTAGTAAAGATCTGTTAATTAGTTAAAGGATGTTTTATGTATCTTCTAAATTAGAAAATGTATATCTCTTTCAATAATTGTCCAAATCCAGTGAAACCAATTCTGTAAAATTTCATTTTTAGTATACTAATTATCAGCATAGGCTATAGATATAATTCTGTTAATGAAAATTTGTTAAGTATTTAACTAGTGCTTTAATGTGTATTTTAGCTTAGAAAATTGCTAGAAAATTCATCACCACTTCAAATAATTATTTCTCTGTTTCTAAAAATGTGTTAGACCTTTGATTAGGTTGCTGTGTGAGTTTTGGTATGTTTTGTTGTTTGAGTTTTGTCGGTGTTATTCGTTCTTATTCGCTGTTGTTTGTTCAATCGTTAGGCTTCGACATTTGCGGTAACCCTGAGAGCGATCCTCTGCAATAGGTTGAGCATTCTGAGCAACAGCAGCCAGGCAAGCAGTTTGATCATTTTTATCCCAGTATTTTAAAGTCTAATATTTTGTTTCAACTGTATGTATGCATCGCTTATTTTGTGTTAAATTGGTTAGTTAAACCTTTAGATGCATAATCTGTAGGCAAACATTTGTCCTCTACTACCGAGCCTAGGTTATTTCTTTGTGATTAGAGTTCGCTGGATGAACTCTCGTCACTTAGTAGATTACAAGTTCAGTTGCTTAGCCATGCTTAGCTACCGGTAGTTTTGGGCGATCATCGACTTAGTCGATGATCTTGATCACATAAAATTATTACTATTCTTATATTCCAGCTCGTGCTATGTTAATTGCAAAACAAAAACCGAAAACAAAAATGATTTAGACGCGGGCACAACGGTAAGATTGGTGTGATCTGTTGGGTGTGACTGGAAAGGTGCCCGGGTCAATTAAGGACCGAACATCTTGTGAGTTCCTGTTATCCAGGAATTTCGGCGTGCTAACCACACTAGAGGGTATGGGACCTCTCTTGACCTAGTACTTTGGCGTGTATTGGCTCCGGGTCGCAGGAGGTCGCAGGAGGGATGGAGGTGGGAGCATGGTAGTTGTAACAGCCCCAACTTAGGGTTTGTATTTCAAATGTAAAATTTTGAGGAGAAATAAAAACTTTTGTTGTCTCTTCAAATCATTTGAAAGTTTCTACATTTTTCCCTAGCAATTTCCATTTTCTAGAATTAAATTCTTGTGAATAGAAATTGTTGTCAGCACATTCTTAGCCTTCAAACTTGTGATCATCCCCTAGGAATATTTTTCCTGTCATCTTGATCATCCTATCTACCTCCCTGAATTATTTAACAATTTTTAGATTTTATTTGCTATTTCAAATGGCCAAGTCAAACTAGTTGAAAATCTGGTCAAACCCTAGGTCAGCATGCTTGTGAATTTTCTGCAGAATTTTTCAGTGCATAAAAAGTTCTGCAAAATTTATGCAATGTTGATCTCTGTCTCAAGTAACTACCATTAAAATTTCGGAATTTTTGGAGCTCAGGAGCTACCTCTAAAAATTCTCCAAACTCTCTCAGCATTTTAAAACTTCAAATCAGTATTCACTGTTTGTCGGGCTCGGACCCGAGCTCGACTCAAACCCGACCGCACCTAAATGGCTCGGTCGAACCAACTAATCGCACCGCGCGAATCTAATCAATCGTGACCGTCCGATGAAGATCGAACGATCCACGTCGCGTGCGCAACCGACCTGTCCGAATGCATACACCGATCTCGGTAGTCCATTAGCGATCGAGCGGTCAAGCATCTTCCGATCGAGTCGAACCATCGTTTGCGCCGCACCAACTCGCTCGCGCCGCTCGTTTCTTCGGTGACTTGTGGGCCATCCTGTCGGTCATTTCCGCCACGCCACGCCGCCAACTCCAGCGCGCACGCGCCGCCGCGGCTCGCGGCTCGCCGCCTGCATGCACGCTGCCACCTCGCCTCACCGGTCTTTTCACCGCCCACCGCCTCACCTCGCTGCCTCCGCCTGCCCCTACAAAAGCCCACGAGGGTTTTCCCTACCTCGTTTTCGTCTCCATTGCCTTTCTTCTCCACCGAGCTCCGGAGCCGTGCGCGCCGTGTGGCGCCCGAAGCGCATCGCTGCCCGGTGATCTCGAGCACGGCGATCGCATCACGGCGTGTTCCACATCCTCGAAGTAAACCCCTCAAGGAATTTCGGGTTTCATCGTCTGTGGAGCTGCGCGTGGACTTTCTTCTCCAAGTCCGGCCGAAACCGCCCTTTCCGCCGCCGGGTCTTCTCTGGTGAGCTCCAACTCGATTCCTTGCTTGGTGAGCATCACCTGGACTCCACCTTTCTTCTCCACTCTCTCACTCGTCCTCTCGTTCACCCGGGCTCCTCGCCACCGTTGATCGCCTTGCGCCGCCGCGGGCTCGTCGCGAGCCACTCCGGTGCCTCTCGTCGTCGCCAAGCACACCGGTGAGTTCCCGGTAACTCATCGATGCCCATGCGCGCTAATTTTCATTGTCTACCTCTCGGTGCAGCCGCACCTTGTCACCCCCATCGCCGGCGCCGTGCTCGTCGCGCGCCACCTCGATGCATCTCGGCTGCCCGCGACCACCCTTAGCTTCAGCAACCTGCGGGTGACCCATTTTGGCGTCGCCTGACGCCCGCGCCGCCACTTCTTCGCCGGCGGCAAGTTCAGTCGAGAGCACCGAGCCTCTCTGTTCTTCCACAGGTGCTCTTCTCTGTTTCAGCGACGATGGGCCCCATCTTCCTTTAGCCAGAGTTCTAAATGCTAATCAACTTTAGTAATGGTCATTAGTAACTCACATGCTTAAGCTTAATTGGAAAGTTGAGGCTTGGAAAGAAGTAGTCACCGGTTCTCTGTAATTGTTCTTCTCTGTAGTCGGTTTTTTGTTGTCGATGTCGATTTTGGGTATCATGCTTGTGCTCTTGAAGTTTGTTAGTTCTTGATGACTCACGAGAAGTAGTGCTAGCAAGAAATTAATTAGTTAGGCTCTATAGATTTCAAATCACTTGTTGGCCTTGATCTATGAAGCTGTGATCGAGACTAGATGTGTTGACTCTGTACTTGTGGTGTGTATTTTAGTGAGGAAAGGTTTATAGTAGCCACATCTTTGGAACTTGTTAGCCTTGCAATATCTTGGTGTGATGCTTAGGGGTATGAATAGCTGAGTATCTTTAACATCCTATCTTAGATAGAAAATTTTGTTTAGCATCTCATAGCTGGATACTTGGTAGTTAGTGTTGTCAATAGCTTTTGTAGGTTCCGTAATATCGCCTAATAATGGTTGAGTTAGAGAAACTAGTTGTTTTGATGTGTTAACTTGATGATTAAATAATAGATGTGCACACAATCACCATCAAAGTCTGTAGAAAGATTAAAACATATAAGAGGATTGATTTTGTGGTTATCTTGGTAAATCAAGTGAGTGGATAGATCTATCATGAAAGCATGTCTATTTGAATCATCTCTGCAGCTGCTATTTTGTTATTCCTTTTGTGATAGTCTAGCCTTTGTGTATAAATTGGTCTTGGTTTGTGATCTTTGATTTTTGCCGGTGTTATTCGTTCTTATTCGCTGTTTTGTTCAATCGTTAGGATTCGATATTTGCGGCAACCCCGAGAACGATCCTCCGCAACATATTGAGCAACAGCAGCCAGGCAAGCTGTTTGATCATGTTTATCCCAGTATTTTAAAGTCTAATATTTTGTTTCAACTGTATGTATGCATCGCTTAATTTGTGTTAAATTGATTAGTTAAAGCCGTAGCTGCATATCCTGTAGACAAAATATTGATCTCTACTACCTGAGCCTAGGTTATTTCTTTGTGATTAGAGGTCGCTGGATGATCTCTTGTCACTTAGTAGATCCGAGTCAAATTGCTTAGACATGCTTAGTATCGGTAGAAATGGGCGGTTATCGACTTAGTCGGTAACCTTGATCACACAAAACTTTCTATAACTTTATATTTCAGCATTTCTGCTATGTTTAATTGCAAAACTAAAAATGAAAACAAAAATGATTTAGACGCGGGCACAATGGTAAGATTGGTGTGATCTATTGGGTGTGAGTGGAAAGGTGCCCGGGTCAATTAAGGACCGAACATCTTGTGAGTTTTTGTTATCAGGCATTTCGTGCTAACCACACTAGAGGGTATGGGACCTCTCTTGACCTAGTACTTTGGCGTGTATTGGCTCGGGTCGCGGGAGGTCGCAGGAGGGATGGAGGTGGGAGCATGGTAGTTGTCGAAGAGCTTTATCTGAGCGGGTAGTTGTCTCTTGGCTTTACCATGTAAGCGTATGGATTTCTATCCATACGAGCGGCTCGTAGTTAATACACAATATGGGAAAAAGTCTCGTAGGACTTAGTGTGTGCTTGCATACCTTCTAAGTGTGCTTTGGCTTAAAGGCGGTGCAAGTGTGGGTACAGATGGTACACCTGCGAGGTTAAAAACTATTCGAATAGCCTCGCCCTAGGTGATGGACACGCTTGGGTAAGCTTATCGAGAGTTAGACTACAACATTTAAATTAAAACTTGATGGGTGGTACGAATCTGGGATTCGTGCTATTGTTGTGGTGACTATTGGGATAGTCACTTCTAGGTTGTTTATCTTTCACTTTTGTTATTATTATCTTTACTGTTATTTCAATCTTAAAAATGAATTGCGAACTTGCCTTTAAAATGTATTACCTTATTGCAAATGAAAATTGGCTTTATGCAAATGAAACATCGGCCTCCACCAAACAAGCTGCATGTAGCATATGAGCAGTGCCGCTAGTTCACACGTCAGTCTTGTGGGTACAAAGACAATCTTTGTACTCAGGTGCTTTGCTTAATGTTTTTGTTGCAGAGGAAGAAGGTGAGCCTCAGGGGCCTCACTTACGTGAGTGTCTTTGTCGCCGTGGGTGGCGACTAGGCTTGGCGGTCGGTCGGATGCCTTGTGGGTTGAAGGCACACCGATTGGCTTTGTTTATAGCCATCTTATGGCACTTTTGCTTCATTTGTCGTTCTTGTTATTTGTGTATCTTTTGGGCGGTCGGCTGTGTGCGTAATAACCTCTGCTATTTGTTTATCTTCCGTTTGGTAGTGTGGTGTTTGGACTCTATGTTTGGAATGGAGTGATGTCTAATTTTGTAGCAGGTGTGTATCTTTGCTTTAGGAAGTATACATATCTCGAGGATCAATTTATTTGATTTGTGATGCTAGGACCAGGTGGTTGGTTAAGCATTACAAGCCAAATAAATTGGGGTCCTCACAAAGTTGGTATCAGAGCCATTCTGACCGTAGCAACCCAAGCATAGTCGTCTTTAGGATATTTTGAAAAAGCTTAATTTCAAAGTATAAAAAGGGTTTATGAAAACCTAGGCAGATTCTCAGATTTTACTCCTTACCTATCTTAGCCTTCTACTCTTATCTTACTCTAATTTGAGTTTAAAACTTGGTTTTCCTCTTTCCTTTCAAAAGATAGTTGCTACCGGTAGAATCAGTCTTTGGGAGAACCATAAAGAATTAGTCTAATTAAAATTTGTGGGAGCATAAGGGTAAGATATGTATGAGTTGCTAAGTGTCTGATTTTTGTCAATTGGTTTTGTAACTTAAAAGTCTTGTGTTTGTTTTGTGCTGTTAGTAAGTTATTTGCAGTGGGTTATCGACTTCTTGTTTTCCGGCTATTGTTAACTTGTCTTAGTGAAACAGGATGGCCGGGAGAACGCGTGGTCATGATGAGGAGCTTCCCCCTCCTCCGACCATGGCTGAGGTGCTCGCTCAGATCGAGCGAAACCGCATGGACCAGACGCGCATCTTGGAGGTTATTGCTGAGAATACCTCCACTCGCCGGTGGTGGCGGCCACGGACTCGCGGGGACTTGCGAGTTCCTCCGTACCACGCCGCCGACTTTCTCCGCTCTGAGGACCCTCTCGTGCGGACGATTGGCTGCGCATGGTTGAGCGAAGCTCAACATAGCTCGATGCGGTAGCGCAGGATAAGGCACTCTTCGCGCCCCACCGGCTTGAGGGCGGCACTCTCATGGTGGGAGAACTATCTCGCCATGCGATCCGCGGGCCATGTGGTCGGCGTGGGAGGAGTTCAGACCTTTCGTCGGGCCCACATCCCGGATGGCCCGATGAAGTCGAAAAAGAAAGAATTCCTCGCGCTCAAGCAAGGCGCAAGTGCGTGATGAGTACTTGTATGCGAGTTCAATCATATGGCTCGTTATGCTCCGGGAGGTGGCCTCGGATGAGGCTAAGCGGGAGAAGTTTATGGATGGCTTGTCCGAGGAGCTGCGGGACAAGCTATCTATTGTGGACTTCTCGACTTTCGAGCCTTGGTAGATAAGGCCATTGTTCTTGAGCATAAGGCAAAGGCGTGGCGAGTCCCATAGCGCAAATGGGGCGCATCGTCTACTCACGCCACCTCACTCGTCCTCGGTGGGCGGCACCGATGGCCCGTTCTTTTGCTCCACCGGCGCGAGGCCATCTGCACGGCTCTCGTCCACCACGGGCCGTGTTTCACCACGTGCGCTGCGATCCAAGACGAGCGGCCTCCGCAATCCGGCGGCCGAGGTTACTTGTTTTATTGCCACAACAAGGGCCATTATGCGAATGCTCGCCTCGAGTGTTGCGGCAGCCTCGTCCTAATGGAGGGCGCGGCAGGGGAGTGGTCATCCACGACTGTAAGATGATCCGAAGCCCGAGTGCGGCGGCGATCGAGTCAACCACCTTTGGTGAGGAGGCTCGGGGCGCGGATGTCGTGATGGGTACACTTCTTGTCAATTCTCGCCCTGCTGCGGTATTATTTGATTCGAGCATCGCATTCTTTATTTCAAGATCATTTGCTGCTGCTAGTGGTCTTCTTGTGTTCCTTTGGGAGTTCCTTTGCTCATCCGCTCTCGGGTCGGAAATGAGGTGATTCTGATGTCGGGATGTTCTATCATAGTCAAAGAGTGGGATTTTTGCGGACCTTATGCCGCTCGGTTGACAAAGTCGGATGTGATTCTTGGCATGGATTGGTTGTCCCAACACTTGGGGCAAATCGATTGTGCGGGAAGATTGTCTATCTCACTGACCCTTGAGCGGCAGTCGGGTTTCGCGCAGACTACGAGGCCACATTTATGTGCATTAGAGCTAAGCCGACCTTGCGGTCGGGATGTTCCCATAGTATCGACTTTGAGGATGTTTTCTGATGATTTACAGGATGCCTCCGGTTCGAGATCTGGAGTTTGTCATCGAGTTCTTTGCCCGTCATCGCCCGATTTGAAGGCACCGTGTCGGATGCCTCCCAATGAGCTAGAAGAATTGAAGAAGCGGCTTGGTGAGCTCCAAGCAAAGGGTTTCATCCGTCCAGTTCATCTCCTTGGGGTTGTCAGGTGATCTTTGTGAAGAAGAAGGACAAGACCTTGCGCATGTGTGTTGATTACCGTCCGCTCAATGAGGTGACGGTGAAGAACAAATATCCTTTGCCCCGCATTGATGATCTGTTTGATCAGCTTGATGGAGCCGTGTGTTCTCAAAGATTGATTTGAGAATGGGGTATCATCAGGTCAGGATCAGATCTGAGGATATTCCGAAGACGGCTTTCACTACTCGCTATGGGCTGTACGAGTACACCGTCATGTCCTTTGACTTAACCAATGCTCTAGCTTTGTTCATGAACTTAATGAATTCAGTATTCATGGAGTATTTGGATAAATTTGTGGTGGTCTTTATTGATGATATTCTTATCTATTCCAAGATCAAGCGAGCATCTTGAGCATCCGAAGATTGTTTTGGGCAAGTGCGGGAGCACGGTTGTATCGAAGTTCGGCAAATGCGAGTTACGGTTGAAGGAAGTGGCATTCTTGGGCCATGTTCTTTCACCGAGGCATAGATGTGGATCCCAGCAAGGTCAGCGACGTTCTATCTTGGGGCAGCCAAGTCGGTCCACCGATGTGCGGAGTTTTCGGTTTAGCGGGCTACTACGCCGCTTTATCGAGAACTTCTCCAAAATCGCAAAGCCAATGAGTGAATTGCTCAAGAAGGACAAGAAGTTTGTGTGGACCTCTGCTGCGATGAGAGCTTTGGGAGCTCAAACGGCGGTTGACTTCATCCTCACTCTTCCCGATATCCACAAGAGCTTCGATATTTATTGCGATGCCTCTCGTCGAGGACTTGGATGTGTTCTTATGCGGGAAGGCAAGGCGGTTGCCTATGCATCCAGTGATTGAGACCTCACGAGCTCAATTATCCCACCCATGATTTAGAGTTGGTGCGTGGTTCATGCACTCAAGATTTGGCGGCATTATCGATCGGAATCTGTGAGGTGTATTAGACCACAAGAGTTTAAAATACTTGTTCACTCGGCGATCTGAACCTCAGCGGAGGAGATGGCTAGAATTGATCAAAGATTATGACATGGGTATTCAGTATCATCCGGGCAAGGCCAATGTGGTTGCTGATGCACTTAGCCGAAAGGTGTATTGCAGTACTCTGATTGTAACATCCCCATTTTGGCTTGTGTTTCAAATGTAATAAAATGAGGGTAAATTAAAACTTTTCCTTCATCCTTTTACTCTTGAAACTTTTCTGAAATTCTTGTAAAGGAATTTTGGGAAATTCAAAATCAAAAGCCTCAATTATCAAGTCAACAACCTCCTTGGTCAAATCTTTTGTCAAACCCTTGGAAATAGTTTTCCCTGGTTCTAGGGTTGCTTGGTAACACCTCTGAATTATTTCATAATTTTTGGAAATTATTTGAAATATTTTAGAGGCAAGTCAAACCTTGGTCAAACCTCTGAAATCACCTTCTGGAATTTCTGGAGAAAAATTTAGTGCACAAAAATCTCTGAAAATTTTATGGAAGGTTAATCCTTAAGTCAGGAAGCTCCAGTTAAAAATTTCGTAAATTTTGGAGTTGATTTGATGCCTCAATTAAATCCCCAAAGTTTCAGTTCAAAAATCAAAACCTAACTGGTTTGCACTGTTCCTCGGGTGCGAGTCAGGCTCGGGCTCGAGTCACTTGACTCGACCGAGCCAACTTAATCGCACGGCGGTCGAGCGGCGCGCGCGCGTCATCACCGTTAGATCTCAATCGGACGGCTCGCGTTAATGTATGCATTGGAGAACTCGGTTGCCCTTTGATGCTACGGACCGTTGGATCTCAATTGGGCGGCTCGCGTTCGTGTATGCATTCGGACAACTCCGGTTGCCCTTTGATGCTCGGCCGTTGGATTTCCATCCGGACGGTGGGCGTCATGCGCGGCCGTTTCAACGCGATCGCGTGATAGCGTTGGATGCGAATCGGACGGTGTTGTCGTCGCCTTCCTCGCTTCGCCGACGACGCTGCGCCATGGCGGAGCCGAGCGTGGGGTGCGCGGTGCCTTGTCCCATCCGCGACCTCCGCAACGGTGTCTGCAGCGCATTAAATGCCCGTCACTCCACCGCTCCGTTTAGTCGTCGTCTCAACTGCTCCCGTCGCTCACGGCGACCGCGTGGCAATGGAACCCGAGGCGGAGCAATGGTGCTCCCCCGCCCCTCGCTACTTAAGCCCCCATTGTCCTCCCTTATCCTCCTTTGCACACCCCTTGAGCTTCCCCGTGCACCCACTGCCCTTGTGGAGTTCCCGAGCGCTCAAAATCCCCTCGCCGCCATTGTTGCCCGCGGAGCTTCTCGGTGAACCCAGTGCTTCAGTGGTTCCCTGGCTCCCTCTCTGCTCCTGTTGCTTCTCCTCACCTCGGTGGTGCTTAACCCCCACTCCATTTCAGGTTGTTTCAACGGGAGCGCCGAGATTTTGGATTTCCCCCAAATCGGCCGCGAGCACCTTTCTTCGTCTCCAGCGCCGGTGAGTCCTCCTCCCTCCGATTCCTTGCTCTGGTAGCATCCTGGAGTCGTTTGGAATCCATCTTGATGACGCGGTGTGGTTGGTTTTGCTCAGGCCGTCCCCTCCACGTTGTCTTCCTGCTCGCTCCGTTGCGGGCGTCGTCGCCGAGTGCCCGACCTCCTCTGCACCTCCGCGTCAGTCAGGTAGCTCCCTGGTAGCCCCTAGATGCTCGGGCACCGCTTGAATGAACTGCTGCGGAGCTCCTTGTCGCTTGTCGTCGTTGCCATCTTTTACCGCGCCGCCCCTCGCCGTCGCGCCGCCGCTCTGGTCCACCACCGTCGGTGTGGGTGGTACCAGAGGGTGCGCAATGCTATTGCGCACCCATTCCGGGCTTTCACTCGCGCCGCCGTGCCTTTGGTCGCCGGCGTTTTGCCGGTGAAGCCCTCGGCCGTGTTGTCGGACGACAACGCTGGGTGAGCGACGTGGATGATCTTCGGCCGTTGGATCCAGAGATCAACGACCCTGGAGCCTCCACGTCGGCCCTCTGCTCTGCGCGCGTGAGGGATGTTTTGGCGTGGTTCAACCGGGGACGTCCGATCTGAGATCAACGGCTCTGGTTCGTCCACGTCGCTAGGTGTTAGTGAAGTCCCGAAAGTGCTAAGTCCAGAAATCAGTGTCACATTAGGGTCTTGTCATTTTCATATCTTTGTCATCTTAGATCCAAATTAGATGATTCCAGTTTTGTTAGCTTCCTTATAACTTGCACTTAAATAGAAAAATAATTGTAGACCATGATCAAATCTGGAAAACCATTTTCAAAAATAATAAACAAGTGAACTTAATACTGTTTTCAGAACTTTTAGCAAACTTGTAAAATGCATAACTTTTAGTCTATAGCTCATTTTTGTATGAATCCAATTGGATTAGCTTCCACTGCTAGTGTGTTTGCTAGGAAAATTGGTTTCACAAATTTTACCATTTTAAAAAAAATCATAGGGACCATATTTTAGTTTAATACCCTAAACAATTTAAATAAATCATAACTCTTTCAATATAACTCCAAATGACCTGAAATTTTATATGGCTTATCCCTATACCAGTAGGTAGCTACAATAAAATTTTCAGCTTCAAAATCTTTTTAGAACATATTTTTGCTACAGTGCTATTTAAATGTAGCATTTTGGCCGAAAATAGGTTTTTAGAGAATATCTTTTGCACCACAAACCCAAATTAGGTTTTTCCAGTTCCTATGTCTAGGTATACTCGTATTCTACCTTGTGTATAAATTTAGTCGCATTTGGAAAATTTTTGCTTGCTCTTTTGTTTAAGTGTTGCTCGTCTTATTGGTTGTTTCGCTCTTTCGCTTAGGATTAGACATTTGCGGTAACCCGAGAACGATCCTCCGCAACAAATTGACCAACAGCAAGAAGGCAAGCAGTTTGATCATTTCCCATTCAATCCCATTACTTTTAAAGTCTAATACTTTGTTTAAACTTTATGTATGCATTGCTATTTGGGTGTTAAATTGATTAGTTAAATCCTAGTTGCATAATCTGTAGGTAAATCAATATCCTCTACTACCTACGCCTAGGTTATTTGCTTGTGATTAGAGTTCGTTGGATGAGCTCTTGTCACTTAGTAGATTTTCGAATAAATATTGCTTAGCCATGCCTAGTATCGGTAGTATTGGGCGATCATCGACTTAGTCGGTGATCTTGATCACACAAATACTTATATTATTCCATTATGTCCAACCCTTGTGTTTTATCAATTTGCAAATCAAAACTGAAAACAAAAATTATATCTTGGCTTGGGCACAATGGTATGTTGGTGTGATCTGTTGGGTGTGATTGGAATGGTGCCTAAGTCCCTAAGGACCGAAAGTTACTTGTGCCATTGATCCAAGCAATTGTGCGTGCTAAACCACGAGGGGATATGGAACCTCTCTTGACTAAGTACTTTGGGAGGTGTTAATTATGAGCTGGTCGGTGGGTGTGTTCCTGTGGGTGTGTGTTGTGGTGTTGGAGGGGAGCATTGGCAGACCGGTTAGGCTGCCGAATGTGTCTTTCTCCCGTGGGTTGCGGCTCTTAATTAGCATCGTCCATTGGAAAGCGTCTTGTTAGACTTAGCCATGCCTGCATACCAAAGGAAGTGTGCTAACCGTGGCTGGTGGAAAGGCGGTCTATCGTGTGGGTACATTGGTACACCTGCGAGGTTAAAACTATTCGAATAGCCTCGTCCTAGGTTATGGACACGCTTGGTTATTTCCCACAAGAACTAGACTACAACCTTTTAAAAACTTAAACTTGACATGGGTGGTATGAAGGGGTACTTCATACTATTGTTGTGGTGACTATGGGTTAGTCACTTCTAGGTTGGTGTTGTTCTCTATATATTGTTATAGCTGTCTCGCTTTTATTTGAACAATAAAAGTTAATTTCAAACTTGCTTTGAATCTACTACCTTATTGCAAATGAAAACTTGCTTTATTTGAAAATAAGTCGAGCCTCATCCACTTAAATAAAGCTTGCATGTAGTTAATTATAGTTCTGTTATCTCACACGTCAGTCTTGCGAGTACAAAAACAAGTTTTGTACTCATCTGCTTTGCTTAATATTAATTGTTGCAGAGGAAGAAGGTGAGCCCCAAGGGCCTCACTTTTGTGAGTTGTGTTGCGGCGCTATCTGGGACGACTAGCTTGGCGGTCCGGTTGGTTGCCTTGTGGGTGAAAGGCACACCGATTGGCTTTTGTTATTGCCATCTTATGGCCATTTTGCTTCCGCTGTGTATTTGCTTATTTGTATGACTTTTGGCCGGTCGACCTCTCTTTTGTATTAACCCTTTATATGTTAAGTATGTCGTTCAGTTTGTGTTTTAGCTTCGGCTCTATGTGTATGAATGGAATTGATGCATGATTTTGTAACGAGGTGTGTATACTGCATTTCTGGGAAGTATACATATCTCGAGGCTTGGTTTATTTGATTTGTACTGTTAGGACCAAGTGGATGGTTAAACAGTACAAGCCGAATAAACCGGGGTCCTCACAAAGTTGGTATCAGAGCCATTCCGACCGTAGTAACCCAAGCTTGGTCGTCCTTAGGATATTTTGGAAACCTTATTTTCAAAGTATCAAATGAGTTATGAAAGCTTAAGTAAATTCTCAGATTTTATTCCTTACCTATCTTAGCTTTCTCTTCTCATCTTGCTCTAAGTTGAGTTTTAAAACTTGTTTTCCTCTTACCTTCCTCTAAAAGATAGTGTTGTCGTTTAAATTGGGTTTTGGGAACCAATGAGTTTGGCAAATTGAAGTGTTAGCTGCCCTCTACAAGGTTTTGAAGCTCCGAGTTGAAGATTTCAATCGGGAGGCTTGGATGCAAAATCTGGACAGCGATCCTTCAATTTCCGGACAGCAAGCTCAAAGGTTCTAAATAGGGTAGATAATGAGAGGTTAATCAACTAAAACTTGTGGGAATGAAAGGGTAAGATGTGATATTAGTTTGCTAAGTACCTAGCGTTTATTTCGCTGGTTTAACCTTGCTCTTAAGTAGTGTTAGAGTTGTGGTAAGGTGCTGAAATTCTTATCTTCTCACACCATTACTCGTTCATTCAATACGGGTGGATGGCATTGAGAAGTTGAGATTTGGTTTGATGTTTCCCTTGCGGTTTTGGAGCCTTTTTGGAAGCATTTAAAGTTTGTTTACTTGCTGCTTTTGGCTTTCGGTTAGGGTGATATCTTATTCCCCTAATCGTTAGCTTTTCGCTTTCATCGATTTCTAGTCTTAGTGTTTTGGTTGCTAACCTAATTTCCTTGAATCGGGATGGTGGAGGTACTCGTGGCGCCGTAGTCGTTGACTGGTTTGGATGAGAGCATCCGCCTCCTCCGACCATGGTGAGGTCCTTCTTGGATAGAGCGCAACCATTGGAGGACGAGGAGGGTCTGCTGGATGTTATCGCGCGCAACACCTCCGCCCTTTCCGGTGCCTCAGGATCCGGGCAAGGGGGTGGACATCAGTCTCGTGGGGGTTTGGCTGAGTTTCTTCGCACTCAGCCCCACGCTTTCGTGTCCGAGGACCCTTTGGGCGCGGATGACCTGGGCTGCGTCAGGTTGAGCGTAAGCTCGACGTTGCTCAGTGCCTGGACCAGGACAAGGCACTCTTTGCCTCCCATCAGTTGCAGGGAGCAGCACTCTCCTGGTGGGAGAACTTCTTGGCCATGCAGTCCGCCGGCCACACTGTCTCTTGGGATGAGTTCCGGACGGCGTTAGTCGAGCTCACATCCTGCCGCTTGATGAAGTGAAGAAGAAGGAGTTTCTCGCGCTCAAGCAAGGCGTAAGTCGGTGATGGAGTATCATGCGAGTTCAACCACTTGGCTCGTTATGCTCCATCGAGGTGGCCACCGATGAGGCCAAGCAGGAGAAGTTCATGGAGGGCTTGTCTGAGGAGCTGCAAGACAAGCTCTCCATTGTGGACTTTGCTGACTTTCAGGCCTTGGTGGACAAGGCCATTGTTGCTGAGCACAAGGCGAAGGCGTTGCGGCGAGTCCGCAAGCGCAAGTGGGAGGCCCGGTGCTGCCGCACAGCCGGCCTCTCCGTCCCCATGTCGGGCCTACCCGGGGCCTGCGTGCGGCTTCACTACCACCGAGGCCGCGGCCCGGCTCCTCGCCCTCCGCGGCCGTGCCCGATCCGTGCGCTGCGAACAGCAGGTGGCCCCGCAACCCGGGCTGCCGGGGTCACTTGCTTTCGTGCAACGGAAGGGCATTATGCAAATACTTGCCCTAACAGATTGGAGCAGACCCCTCGTCCTAATGGAGGACGCGGGCAGGAGGTGGTTCTTCGGGAGCGAAGGTTGTCCCCGCTACCCAAGGCGTGGGTAGTGGTCGCGTCGACCTCATCTCCGCGGAGGAGGCACAGGAGGCACCCGACGTCGTGTTGGGTACCCTTCGGTTAACTCTTTCCACCTTTCTGATTTTGTTTGATTCAGAGCATCTCATTCATTTGTTTCGAGTCTTTTCTGCTTGTGGGAGGTCTTCTTTTACTCCATTGTTGGTCCCATTGCTCATCCGCTCTCGGTTGGAGTTGAGGGTGAGTCCGAGTGTAGGGATGTCCTGTTGAGATAGAAGGGTAGGATTCTTGGCAACCCTTATCCTCCTTCGATCGGTGAGCTTAGATGTAATCCTAGGCATGGATTGGTTGTCTCGGCACATGGGACAAATTGATTGCGCTAGGAGGCTCATCTACCTCACGATCCGTCCGTGGCGAGTTCGCTTCGCGCCGGCTGCGAGTCCGCATCTCTTCGCGCTCGGCGAAGCCACTCTGGATATTAGTGAAGTCCCGGTGGTATGTGACTTTGTGGATGTCTTCCCGACGACCTTCGGGGATGCCGCCGATTCGAGACCTCGAGTTCGTCATTGAGTTGGTTCCTGCATCGCCCGATTTCAAAGAGGCCTTACGGATGGACCCGATTGAGTTGGTGGAGTTGAAGAAGCGGTGGGTGAGCTGCAAGAGAAGGGTTTCATCCGCCTAGCTCATCTCCTTGGGGATGCTCGGCAATCTTTGTCGAAGAAGGACAAGACAGCTGCGCATGTGCGTTGATTACCGTCCACTTAATGAAGTAGCGGTAAGAACAAGTACCCTTTGCCCGTATCGATGACCTCTTCGATCAATTAAGCTGGAGCTCGAGTTTTCTCCAAGATTGATCGAGTGGGATATCATCGAGTTCGGATTCGACTGAGGATATTCGAAGACGCTTTTCTACTCGTTATGGCATGCGAGTATACCGTCATGTCATTCGGCTTAACCAATGCTCCGGCCTTGTTCATGAACCTCATGAATTCGGTGTTCATGGAGTATTTGGATAGGTTCGTTGTGGTCTTCATCGATGATATCCTTATCTACTCCAAGAGCGATGAAGAACACACCGAGCATTTGAGGCTTGTGTTGGGCAAGCTTTGTGAGCACCAAGCGTATGCGAAGTTCAGCAAGTGTGCGTTACGGTTGAAGGAAGTAGCCTTCTTAGGCCATATTCTTTCGGCGGGAGGCGAGCGTGGATCCTAGCAAGATCGACGACGTGCTTTCTGAGTCACCCCGCCGGTCACCGAAGTTCAAGTTTTCTTGGTTTAGCGGGATATTATCGTCGCTTTATCGAGAACTTCTCCAAGATAGCGGCCGATGACGGAGTTGCTCAAGAAGGACAAGAAGTTCTCGTGGTCGCTGATTGCGAGAAAGTTTCCAGCGCTTAGAAGCGATTGACCACCGCTCCGTTCTTGTTCTCCCGATGTCCGTCGAAGCTTGATATCTTTTGTGGCGCTTCTCGTCGAGGCCTCGGTTGTGTCCTTATGCAAGAAGGCAAGGTAGTGGCCTATGCATCAAGGCAATTGAGACCTCATGAACTCAACTACCCTACCCATGACTTGGAGT
Organism: Ampelocalamus luodianensis; assembly: GCA_036346255.1. Lineage (NCBI taxonomy): Eukaryota > Viridiplantae > Streptophyta > Magnoliopsida > Poales > Poaceae > Ampelocalamus > Ampelocalamus luodianensis. Next base: position 65,006,081 of record CM070620.1, on the reverse strand, counting down.
TGGCGGCGTGATCCATGCACTTAAGATTTGGCGACATTACCTAATCGTGTCGTTGTGAAGTGTATTCGGATCACAAAAGCTTAAAGTATTTGTTCACCCAACCGGATCTGAACCTCGGGCAAAGGAGATGGTTGGAGTTGATCAAGGACTATGACATGGGTATTCACTACCATCAGGGCAAGGCTAATGTCGTTGCGGATGCGCTTAGTCGCAGCGCATTGCAATGCATTGTTGCTTCAAGAGCATCGGCCCCTTCCGGAGGAGTTCGTCTCAACTTGGGTTTGGTTGTGTAATGCCCTAACTTAGGTTTGTATTTCAAATGTAAAATTTTGAGGAGAAATAAAAACTTTTGTTGTCTCTTCAAATCATTTGAAAGTTTCTACAATTTTCCCTAGCAATTTCAATTTGTAGAATTTAATTCTTGTGATTGGAAATTGTTGATTATCAGATTCTAGCCTTCAAACTTGTGATCATCCTCTGAAGCTATTTTTCCTAGCATCTTGATCATCCTATCTACCTCCTGAATTATTTCACAATTTTTAGATTTTGTTTGCTATTTCAAATGGCCAAGTCAACTCTGTTTGAAATCTGGTCAAACTCCTGTCAGCAGCTTGTGAATTTTCTCTAGAATAATGCAGTGCATAAAAGTTCTGGAAAAATTATACAAGGTTGTCCTCTGTCCTAGTAGCTACCATAAAAATTTCGAAATTTTTGTAGCTCTGGGTCTACCTCTAAAAATTCCCCAAACCTTCTCTGTCTTTTAAATCAAAATCTAAAAATCTTGTTCCTCGGGCGAACCCAACTCGGGCTCGAGTCCGACCACGCGCCACTTGACTCGGTCGCGTCAACTAGCTGCACTGCGCGAGTCCAATTGATCGTGGCCGTCCGATGCAAATCGAGCGATCCACGTTGCGTCGCGCAACCGACTGTCCGAATGCATACATCAATCTCGACCGTCCATTTCGGATCCAGCGGTCGGCATCTTCCGATAGAGTCGAACCTCTCGCTCGCACCGCTTATTTGCTATCGCCGTGGTGGTCCCCACTTGTCGCCTTCGTCCTCGTCTTCTCGCACCTCACCGGAGCTCGCGGCGTGCGTGCATGCTTGCCCACGCCTCGCGCGCCACCTATTGCCCTCGTGTTCGTCGTAGAGCATCGCGAGCTTCATAACCTCACGCACTCATTCGGTCATCGTTTCTTCGCTCTCTCACCTTCTCGCCCAAATTTTCCTCTCGGCGGGAGAAGAACTTCGAGCGTAAGCGCCTGCGTTCGACGAGCGCCTTGAGCCAGCGACCGCGACGATCGTGTTCTCTCGCCTCGCCGCCTCCATTTTGCCTATTCCGGGTCCTTGGCGTCCAGTGGATCACCAGGGGCGGTATCGTCGTCTCTGCCTCCGGCGATCTCGGCCCCGCGAGCTTGCTAGCGTTCTGGTGAGTCTCAAGCCTCAGCGTTTGGTTCCACTTGATCGCAATGCTCCACTGATGCTCACGGTGGGTTCGTTTCTGTCTTTGGTGCATCGTGGAAGCCGTGCGACCGATTTTTCTCCGAGCTCAGTGTTTCGCCGCCGTGGTGATTCCGGCCGTCTCGGACCTCCTTCGTCGCCATCATCTTGTGCTTATTGTTCCTGGGATCAAGGCGGAGCTGTGGCGCACCTTCTGGAGTCTTCTCGAAGCCCGTAGCGTCTTCTCCGCGGAGGCCGCATCTTCTTCTCCGCCTCCGTTCGCCGCCAGCTCGCCGCCGGCATTTCCGTGACTCCGCGTCACCGTCATCGAGTTCGCGAGGTCCTTGCGAACCGAAGGTACCACTCACTCGTCTTGAAACTCATCGGTTTGCTAGATCACTGCGCGCCGCACCTTGCAGTGCAGTGCTCGCCGTGAACCGCCGGTGAAGATTAGTTTAACTCTAATCATGTCTTCTTTGAGTCTCGATTTGTGGGCCCTCTCGGTAATCACGTTTAGAAATCGTTTAATCCAATCGTTATTTGTTCTCGGGTCACCGCCATGTGGCCCATCTTTGTCGATTGTTAGTTGTGTAGCACCGATGTCGTTTTCTCGTTGGGAAACGTATTTCTTTGTGAGAGTAGGTTAAGTTTGCGGCGTTGATATGTCAAAGACGTATTCTTAGAATACGCCCGACGTCGCTTTCGGCGTGCGGGCTATTTCGTCAGCACTTTCGCGCGGGCCCGCTGTCGATGTCAGGTTAGTTGGTCGTCGGTAGGAAAGGGTATAAATGCTTTAGTATTTCGAAATGCTTTTACGTTGCCTTTGTTAAATCATTTAAACTTGTAAAATGCATAACTAATTCAATTTTTATCCAAATTGCATGAAACCAGTCTGTTATTTTTCATTTTAAATGTATTACTTACTAAAATTAGTTTCATCCATGTCTCTGTAGCAAAAATCTGTTATCTAATAAAATGATGTCTTATGTATCTTCTAAATTAGAAAATGCATATCTTTTCCAATAATTGTCCAAATTCAATGAACCAGTTTTGTAAAATTTCATTTTCAGTATACTAACTGTTAGGATAGGTTTTATACACTGTTTTCTGTTTATGAAAAGTTGTTAAGTAACTAACTAGTGACATGTTGTATTTTTAGCTTAGAAAATTCATAGAAAATTATTAGCATCTTAAAATGATTTGTTCTCTGTTTCTAAATTTTGTTATATCTTGTTTAGGCTGCTGTGTGAATTTTGGCATGAGTTGATGTTGTTGTATGCTTAAGTTTTGTCGGTGTTATTCGTCCTTATTTCTTTGTTGTGTTCGATCGTTAGGCTTCGATATTTGCGGCAACCACGAGGACGATCCTCCGCACCTTATTGAGCAACGACATCCGGGCAAGCGATTTGATCATGATTAATCCCATATTTTAAAGTTTAATATTTTGTTTCAATTTGTATGTATGCATCGCTTAATTTGTGTTAAAATGGTTAGTTAAATCCGTAGTCGCATATCCTGTAGACAAAATATGGATCTCTACTACCGAGCCTAAGTTATTTCTTTGTGATTAGAGATCATTGGATGATCTCTTGTCACTTAGTAGATTCGGGTCAACTTGCTTAGACATGCTTAGTATCGGTAGAATCGGGCGGTTATCGACTTTAGTCGGTAACCTTGATCACACAAAATTTACTATAACTTTATGTTTTAGCATTTCTGTTGTTTATCCGCAAAACTAAAAATGAAAACAAAAATGGTTTAGACTTGGGCACAATGGTAAGGCGGTGTGATCTGTTGGGTGTGACCGAAAGGTGCCCGAGTCAATTAAGGACCGAGTTACTTGCGCCACCGTCTTGAGCATTTTGCGTGCTAACCACACTAGAGTATATGGGACCTCTCTTGACCTAGTACTTTGGCGTGTATTGGCTCGGGTCGCAGGAGGTCGCAGGGAGGATGGAGGTGGGAGCATGGTAGTTGTCCAAAAGCTTTATCTGAGTGGGTAGTTGTCTTTCGGCTTTACCATGTAGCGTATGGTGTTTCTACCCATACGAGCGGCTCGGGGTTGATACACAATATTGGAAACAGATCTCAGAGGACTTAGTTGTGCGGCATACCTTCGAAGTGTGCTTTGGCTTAAAGCGATGCAAGTGTGGGTACATTGGTACACCCCGCGGGGTTTAAAACTATTCGAATAGCCTCGCCCTAGGTTATGGACACGCTGGATCGCCCCAAGAACTAGACTCCAACATTTAAATTAAAACTTGATGGGTGGTACGAATCTGGGATTCGTGCTATTGTTGTGGTGACTATTGGGATAGTCACTTCTAGGTTGTTTATCTTTCGCTATTGTTATTAATATCCTTACTGTTATTTCAATCTTAAAAATGAATTGCAAACTTGCCTTCAAACTGTATTACATTATTGCAAATGAAAATTGGCTTTATGCAAATAAAACATATGGCCTCCACTAGACAAGCCTGCATGTAGCATATGAACAGGTCTGCTAGTTCACACGTCAGTCTTGCGGGTACAAAGACAATCTTTGTACTCAGGTGCTTTGCTTAATGTTTTTGTTGCAGAGGAAGAAGGTGAGCCTCAGGGGCCTCACTTACGTGAGTCAGTCTTTGTCGCCGTGGGTGACGACTAGTCTTGGCGGTCCGGCCGGATGCCTTGTGGGTTGGAGGCACACCGATTGGCTTTGTTTATAGCCATCTTATGGCACTTTGCTTCATTGTCGTTGTTGTCTATTTGTGTATCTTGTGGCCTGTCGGCCTATGTACGTAATATTGTTACTATTTGTTTATCTTCCGTTTGTAGTGTGATGTTTGGACTCTATGTTTGGAATGGAGTTGATGCATACTTTTGTTGTGAGTGTGTATACATGCAGGAAGTATACATATCTCGAGGATCGATTTATTTGATTTGTGATGCTAGGACCGGTGGTTGGTTAAGCATTACAAACCAAATAAATTGGGGTCCTCACGAGTTGAGCATGGTTCCTCATTGCCTTAGTTGTACAAACCCAACCTTGGTGGATCGTATCACGTCCGCTCGGCGATCGGATGTTGGAGTGAACCACATCGGGAAAATGTCGAATGGAACACCAAGTGCTTCTCTGTAGATGAGCTTGGTATTGTGAGGTTCGGCAGCGCCTCGTGGTTCCAAAGGACAAGGAGTTGCGGGATTTGATCCTCCGCGAAGCCCACGATTCTCCCCTGTCCATTCATCCCGGGGCCACAAAGATGTATCATGATCTCCGCCAGAGATTTTGGTGGACCCGGATGAAGAGGGAAGTCGCAAGGTTCGTTGCGAATCGGCGTGTGTCGTCGTGTCAAGGCGAGCATCGGCGCCGGTGGATTGCTTCAGCCCTTGCCCATTCCGGAGTGGAAGTGGGATTCGGTCGGGATGGATTTTATCACCGGCCTACCCAGGTCACCGAGGGGCAATGATGCCATTTGGGTCATCATTGACCGGTTGACAAAAGTGGCACACTTTCTTCGATCAAGACCAAGATTCGTCTTGGTCACCTTGCGGAGCTCTATATCGCCGAGATCGTGAGCTTGCATGGGGTGCCGAAGACGATCATTTCTGATCGTGGTTCCATCTTCACTTCCCAGTTCTGGCATAGCTTGCAAGAAGCTATGGGAACTCGTCTTTCTTCGGCCTGACATATCACCCCCAAGCGGATGGTCGGCCGAGAGGGTCAACCAAGTTTTGGAGGACATCTTTGCGAGCTTGTGTCCTTTCCTATGGGAAGCATTGGGAGAAGTGCTTGCCATTCGCCGAAGTTTTCTTATAACAACGGTTTCCAAGCCGGTCTCGGCATGGCACCATTTGAGGCCTTATACGGGAGGAAGTGTAGAACCCCGTTGAACTGGTCTGAGACCGGTGAAAGACCTTTCTTTGGCCCGGACTCGATTAATGAGGCCGAGGGTCAAGTCCAGCTCATTCGGGATCGCTACGCGCGGCTCGGTCGAGCAAAAGAGCTATGCGGATCGCCGTCGTCGTGAGTTGAGCTTTGAGCCCAATGACCGTTTATCTCAAGGTTTCTCCTCGAAAGGTCACCAACGTTTTGGTGTCGAGAGCAAGTTAGCTCCTCGATATGTCGGTCCATACCGTATTATCGAGAAGAAGGGAGCCGTTGCCTACAAGTTGGAGTTGCCTGCTGCACTTGCGGGGGTACATGATGTTTTCCATGTGTCCCAGCTAAAGAAGTGCCTCCGTGTTCCAACCGAGAAACTCCGTTGAAACTCTTGATGTTCGTGAAGATTTGACCTATCGCGAGCACCTGCTCGCATCCTCGAAGAGGTCGAGCGAAGAACGAGGAACAAGACCATCAAGTTCCTCAAAGTTCAGTGGTCAAACCATTCCGAGGATGAAGCTACTTGGGAGCGAGAAGATCGTCTCCGTGCAGACTACCCCTCTTTCTTTTCCGAGTGAACCAAATCTCGGGACGAGATTTTTGTAAGGGGGGGAGGTTTGTAACATCCCCATTTTGGCTTGTGTTTCAAATGTAATAAAATGAGGGTAAATTAAAACTTTTCCTTCATCCTTTTACTCTTGAAACTTTTCTGAAATTCTTGTAAAGGAATTTTGGGAAATTCAAAATCAAAAGCCTCAATTATCAAGTCAACAACCTCCTTGGTCAAATCTTTTGTCAAACCCTTGGAAATAGTTTTCCCTGGTTCTAGGGTTGCTTGGTAACACCTCTGAATTATTTCATAATTTTTGGAAATTATTTGAAATATTTTAGAGGCAAGTCAAACCTTGGTCAAACCTCTGAAATCACCTTCTGGAATTTCTGGAGAAAAATTCAGTGCACAAAAATCTCTGAAAATTTTATGGAAGGTTAATCCTTAAGTCAGGAAGCTCCAGTTAAAAATTTCGTAAATTTTGGAGTTGATTTGATGCCTCAATTAAATCCCCAAAGTTTCAGTTCAAAAATCAAAACCTAACTGGTTTGCACTGTTCCTCGGGTGCGAGTCAGGCTCGGGCTCGAGTCACTTGACTCGACCGAGCCAACTTAACTGCACCCGGCGCGGTCGAGCGAGCGCACGCGTCATCAGCCGTTAGATCTCAATCGGACGGCTCGCGTTCGTGTATGCATTCGGAGAACTCCGGTTGCCCTTTGATGCTCTGGACCGTTGGATCTCAATCGGACGGCTCGCGTTCGTGTATGCATTCGGACAACTCCGGTTGCCCTTTGATGCTCAGCCGTTGGATTTCCATCGGACGGTGGACGTCTGTGCGCGGCCGTTTCAACGCGATCGCGTGATAGCCGTTGGATGCGAATCGGACGGCTGGCTGTCGTCGCCTTCCTCTCGCTCGCACGACGCTGCGCCATGGCGGAGCCGAGCGTGGGTGCGCAGTGCCTTGTCCCATCCGGCGACCTCGCAACGGGTGTCTGCAGCGCATTAAATGCCCGTCACTCCACCGCTCCGTTTAGTCGTCGTCTCAATCGCTCCGTCGCCACGGCGGCGCGTGGCAGCGGGACTCCGAGGCGAACAACGGTGCTCCCCCGCCCCTCCTGGCTACTTAAGCCCCCATTGTCCTCCCTTATCCTCCTTTGCACACCCCTTGAGCTTCCCCGTGCACCCACTGCCCTTGTGGAGTTCCCGAGCGCTCAAAATCCCCTCGCCGCCATTGTTGCCCGCGGAGCTTCTCGGTGAACCCAGTGCTTCAGTGGTTCCCTGGCTCCCTCTCTGCTCCTGTTGCTTCTCCTCACCTCGGTGGTGCTTAACCCCCACTCCATTTCAGGTTGTTTCAACGGGAGCGCCGAGATTTTGGATTTCCCCCAAATCGGCCGCGAGCACCTTTCTTCGTCTCCAGCGCCGGTGAGTCCTCCTCCCTCCGATTCCTTGCTCTGCTAGCATCCTGGAGTCGTTTGGAATCCATCTTGATGACGCGGTGTGGTTGGTTTTGCTCGGGCCGTCCCCTCCACGTTGTCTTCCTCTCGCCTCGTTGCGGGCGTCGCCGCCGAGTCGCCCGACCTCCTCTGCACCTCCGCCGGTCGGTAGCTCCTGGTAGCCCCTAGATGCTCGGGCACCGCTTGAATGAACCGCTGCGGAGCTCCTTGTCGCTTGTCGTCGTTGCCATCTTTTACCGCGCCGCCGCTCTGGTCCACCACCGTCGGTGTGGGTGGTACCAGAGGGTGCGCAATGCTATTGCGCACCCATTCCGGGCTTTCACTCGCGCCGCCGTGCCTTTGGTCGCCGGCGTTTTGCCGGTGAAGCCCTCGGCCGTGTTGTCGGACGACAACGCTGGGTGAGCGACGTGGATGATCTTCGGCCGTTGGATCCAGAGATCAACGACCCTGGAGCCTCCACGTCGGCCCTCTGCTCTGCGCGCGTGAGGGATGTTTTGGCGTGGTTCAACCGGGGACGTCCGATCTGAGATCAACGGCTCTGGTTCGTCCACGTCGCTAGGTGTTAGTGAAGTCCCGAAAGTGCTAAGTCCAGAAATCAGTGTCACATTAGGGTCTTGTCATTTTCATATCTTTGTCATCTTAGATCCAAATTAGATGATTCCAGTTTTGTTAGCTTTCTTATAACTTGCACTTAAATAGAAAAATAATTGTAGACCATGATCAAATCTGGAAAACCATTTTCAAAAATAATAAACAAGTGAACTTAATACTGTTTTCAGAACTTTTAGCAAACTTGTAAAATGCATAACTTTTAGTCTATAGCTTATTTTTGTATGAATCCAATTGGATTAGCTTCCACTGCTAGTGTATTTGATAGGAAAATTGGTTTCACAAATTTACCATTTTAAAAAAAATCATAGGGACCATATTTTAGTTTAATACCCTAAACAATTTAAATAAATCATAACTCTTTCAATATAACTCCAAATGACCTGAAATTTTATATGGCTTATCCCTATACCAGTAGGTAGCTACAATAAAATTTTCAGCTTCAAAATCTTTTTAGAAAATATTTTTGCTACAGTGCTATTTAAATGTAGCATTTTTGGCCGAAAATAGGTTTTTAGAGAATATCTTTTGCACCACAAACCCAAATTAGGTTTTTCCAGTTCCTATGTCTAGGTATACTCGTATTCTACCTTGTGTATAAATTTCGTCGCATTTGGAAAATTTTTGCTTGCTCTTTTGTTTAAGTGTTGCTCGTCTTATTGGTTGTTTTCGCTCTTTCGCTTAGGATTCGACATTTGCGGTAACCCCGAGAACGATCCTCCGCAACAAATTGACCAACAGCAAGAAGGCAAGCAGTTTGATCATTTCCCATTCAATCCCATTACTTTTAAAGTCTAATACTTTGTTTAAACTTTATGTATGCATTGCTATTTGGGTGTTAAATTGATTAGTTAAATCCCTAGTTGCATAATCTGTAGGTAAATCAATATCCTCTACTACCTACGCCTAGGTTATTTGCTGTGATTAGAGTTCGTTGGATGAGCTCTTGTCACTTAGTAGATTTTCGAATAAATATTGCTTAGCCATGCCTAGTATCGGTAGTATTGGGCGATCATCGACTTAGTCGGTGATCTTGATCACACAAATACTTATATTATTCCATTATGTCCAACCCTTGTGTTTTATCAATTTGCAAATCAAAAACTGAAAACAAAAATTATATCTTGGCTTGGGCACAATGGTATGTTGGTGTGATCTGTTGGGTGTGATTGGAATGGTGCCTAAGTCCCTAAGGACCGAGTTACTTGTGCCATTGATCCAAGCAATTATTGCGTGCTAACCACACGAGGGGGATATGGAACCTCTCTTGACTAAGTACTTTGGGAGGTGTTAATTATGAGCTGGTCGGTGGGTGTGTTCTGTGGGTGTGTGTTGTGGTGTTGGGGGAGCATTGGCGGACCGGTTAGGTGCCGAATGTGTCTTTCTCCGTGGGTTGCGGCTCTTAATTAGCATCGTCCATTGAAAGCGTCTTGTTAGACTTAGCCATGCCCGCATACCAAAGGAAGTGTGCTAACCGTGGCTGGTGGAAAGGCGGTCTATCGTGTGGGTACATTGGTACACCCCTGCAGGGTTAAAACTATTCGAATAGCCTCGTCCTAGGTTATGGACACGCTTGGTTATTTCCCACAAGAACTAGACTACAACCTTTTAAAAACTTAAACTTGACATGGGTGGTATGAAGGGGTACTTCATACTATTGTTGTGGTGACTATGGGTTAGTCACTTCTAGGTTGGTGTTGTTCTCTATATATTGTTATAGCTGTCTCGCTTTTATTTGAACAATAAAAGTTAATTTCAAACTTGCTTTGAATCTACTACCTTATTGCAAATGAAAACTTGCTTTATGCTGAAAATAAGTCCAGAGCCTCATCCACTTAAATAAAGCTTGCATGTAGTTAATTATAGTTCTGTTATCTCACACGTCAGTCTTGCGAGTACAAAAACAAGTTTTGTACTCATTTGCTTTGCTTAATATTAATTGTTGCAGAGGAAGAAGGTGAGCCCCAAGGGCCTCACTTTTGTGAGTTGTGTTGCGGCGCTATCTGGGACGACTAGCTTGGCGGTTCGGTTGGTTGCCTAGTGGGTGAAAGGCACACCGATTGGCTTTTGTTATTGCCATCTTATGGCCATTTTGCTTCCGCTGTGTATTTGCTTATTTGTATGACTTTTGGCCGGTCGGCCTCTCTTTTGTATTAACCCTTTATATGTTAAGTATGTCGTTCAGTTTGTGTTTTAGCTTCGGCTCTATGTGTATGAATGGAATTGATGCATGATTTTGTAACGAGGTGTGTATACTGCATTTCTGGGAAGTATACATATCTCGAGGCTTGGTTTATTTGATTTGTACTGTTAGGACCAAGTGGATGGTTAAGCGGTTACAAGCCGAATAAACCGGGTCCTCACATCGATGATCCAAGAGCAAGAACCGCACCGCTTGCGAGTTTCAGCGTCTCAACTTGGGTTTGGTTGAACATGGTTCCCTTGTCGCCTTGGTTGTGCAACCAACCTTGGTGGATCAAGTCAAGGCAAGACGCAGATCGGATGTCGGTGTGAACGGATCAAGCGAATATCAAGGATGGATAGCCAGGTGTTTCTCGGAAGATGAGCACGGTGTCGTATGGTTTTGGCAGCGGCTTGTGGTCCCAAAGGTCCCAGACTTGCGGGATTTGATTCTTCAGGAGGCCCATGATTCGCCTTTGTCCGTCCATCCCGGGGCCACCAAAATGTACCAAGATCTGCGTCAGAGATTCTGGTGGACTCGCATGAAGCGCGAGATTGCCAGGTTCGTGGCCAGATGTGACATATTTTGTCGCGTCAAGGCGAGCATCGGCGTCCCGCAGTCTCCTCCACCCTTGCCTATACCGAGTGGAAGTGGATTCCGTTGGTATGGACTTCCATCGGTTTGCCGTGCTTCTTCGGGAAAGATGCTATCTGGGTGGTTATTGACCGATTGACAAAGTAGCACATTTTTCGCGGTGTGTACGCTCTCGGCGTCGAGAAATTGGCGAACCTCTACATATCCCGCATTGTGAGTTTGCATGGTGTGCCACGAACGATGGTGTCGATCGTGGTTCTCTTTTCACTTCCCGACTTTGGCACGATCTGAGGAGGCCATGAGTACCGTCTTACTTTCAAGACCGCCTACCATCCTCGGTCGATGGTCGAGGAGCGCGTCAATCAGGTGCTTGAAGATATGCTCCGTGCTTGTGTTCTTTCCTATGGGAAGAATTGGGAGAAGTGCCTACCGCTTGCCGAGTTCTCCTACAACAACAGCTTCCAGGCTAGTCTCGGCATGGCACCATTTGAGGCCTTGTATGGACGGCGCTGCAGAACACCGTTGAACTGGTCAGAAACTGGTGAAAGGCAGTTCTTTGGCCCGGATTCGATCAATGAGGCGGAAAGTCAAGTGCAGTTGATTCGTGAGCACTTGCGCATAGCTCAGTCCAGGCAGAAGAGCTATGCAGATCGTCGTCGCCGTGAGTTGAGTTTCCAGCCCAATGACTTTGTGTATCTCAAAGTCTCGCCTCTGAAGGGACATCGTCGTTTGGTGTCAAGGGCAAGCGCTCCTCGATATGTCGGGCCATATCGCATCATCAAGAAAGTGGGAGCTGTTGCATACAAGTTGGAGTTGCGGCTACACTTGAAGGGTGCATGATGTTTTCCATGTGTCACAATTGAAGAAGTGCCTCCGTATTCCAGTTGAGGAAACACCATTGGAAAATATCGATGTGCAGGAAGATCTGTCTTATCGTGAGCGTCCCGTTCGTATCCTCGAAGAAGCTGAACGAAGAACGAGGAACCGTGTGATCAAGTTCCTCAAAGTTCAGTGGTCAAACCACTCCGAGGATGAAGCCACTTGGGAGCGGGAAGATCGTCTCCGAGCAGATTACCCATCCTTCTTCTCCTAGTGATCAGAATCTCGGGGCGAGATTCCTGTAAGGGGGGGAGATTTGTAACAGCCCCAACTTAGGGTTTGTATTTCAAATGTAAAATTTTAAGGAGAAATAAAAACTTTTGTTGTCTCTTCAAATCATTTGAAAGTTTCTACATTTTTCCCTAGCAATTTCCATTTTCTAGAATTAAATTCTTGTGAATAGAAATTGTTGTCAGCACATTCTTAGCCTTCAAACTTGTGATCATCCGCTAGGAATATTTTTCCTGTCATCTTGATCATCCTATCTACCTCCCTGAATTATTTCACAATTTTTAGATTTTATTTGCTATTTCAAATGGCCAAGTCAAACTAGTTGAAAATCTGGTCAAACCCTAGGTCAGCATGCTTGTGAATTTTCTGCAGAATTTTTCAGTGCATAAAAAGTTCTGCAAAATTTATGCAATGTTGATCTCTGTCTCAAGTAACTACCATAAAAATTTCAGAATTTTTGGAGCTAAGGAGCTACCTCTAAAAATTCTCCAAACTCTCTCAGCCTTTTAAAACTTCAAATCAGTATTCACTGTTTGTCGGGCTCGGACCCGAGCCCGACTCAAACCCGACCGCACCTAAATGGCTCGGTCGAACCAACTAATCGCACCGCGCGAATCTAATCAATCGTGACCGTCCGATGAAGATCGAACGATCCACGTCGCGTGCGCAACCGACCTGTCCGAATGCATACACTGATCTCAGCCGTCCATTAGCGATCGAACGGTCAGCATCTTTCCGATCGAGTCGAACCACTGGTTTGCGCCGCACCCAACTCTGGCTCGCACCGCTCCGTTTCTTTCGCTGACTTGTGGGCCATCCCTATCAGGTCATTTCCGCCACGTCACTTCGCCAACTCTAGCGCACCGCTCGCCCGCGCGCTCTCGCCGGCTCGCCGCTGCATACCTCGCCACCTCGCCTCACCGGTCTTTTCACCGCCCACCGCCTCACCTCGCTGCCTCCTTTGCCCCTACAAAAGCCCACGAGGGTTTCCCTACCTCGTTTCGTCTCCATTGCCTTTCTTCTCCATGAGCTCCAGAGCCGTGAGCGCGCGCGACGCCTCCGGCGCATCGCTGCTCCGGTGATCTCCGAGCACGGCGAGCCGCGTCACGGCGTGTTCCACATCCACAGGAAGTAAACCCTCAAGGAATTTCGGGTTTCATCGTGCGTGGAGCTGCGCGTGGACTTTCTTCTCCAAGTCCGCGAAACCGCCCTTTCCGCCGCGGGTCTTCTCTCGTGAGCTCCAACTCGATTCCTTGCTTGGTGAGCATCACTGGACTCCACCTTTCTTCTCCACTCTCTCACTCGCCCTCTCGTTCACCCTGTGCTCTCGTCACCGTTGATCGCCTTGCGCCGCCGCGGGCTCTCGTCGCCGAGCCACTCCGGTGCCTCTCCGTCGTCGCCAAGCACACCGGTGAGTTCCTGGTAACTCACTGATGCCCATGCGCGCGCTAATTTTCATTGTCTACCTCTCTGGTGCAGCCGCACCTTGTCACCCCCACTGCCGGCCGCCGTGCTCCGTCGCCGCGCCACCTCAGTGCATCTCCGGCTGCCCCGCGACCACCCTTAGCTTCAGCAACCTCTGGGCGACCCATTTTGGCCGTCGCACAGCCCGCGCCGCCACTTCTTCGCCGGCGGCAAGTTCAGTCAGAGCGGCCGAGCCTCTCGTTCTTGGTGTGCTCTTCTGCTTTCACTGACAGTGGGCCCCATCTTCCTTTAGCCAGGTTCTAAATGCTAATCAACTTTAGTAATGGTCATTAGTAACTCACATGCTTAAGCTTAATTGGAAAGTTGAGGCTTGGAAAGAAGTAGTCACTGGTTCTCTGTAATTGTTCTTCTCTGTTGTCGCTTTTTCGTTGTCGATGTCGATTTTGGGTGTCATGCTTGTGCTCTTGAAGTTTGTTAGTTCTTGATGACTCCCTGAGAAGTAGTGCTAGCAAGAAATTAATTAGTTAGGCTCTATAGATTTCAAATCACTTGTTGGCCTTGATCTATGAAGCTGTGATCGAGACTAGATGTGTTGACTCTGTACTTGTGGTGTGTATTTTAGTGAGGAAAGGTTTATAGTAGCCACATGCTGGAACTTGTTAGCCTTGCAATATCTTGGTGTGATGCTTAGGGGTATGAATAGCTGAGTATCTTTAACATCCTATCCTAGATAGAAAATTTTGTTTAGCATCTCATAGCTGGATACTTGACTGGTTAGTGTTGTCAATAGCTTTTGTAGGTTACGTAATATCGACTAATAATGGTTGAGTTAGAGAAACTAGTTGTTTTTATGTGTTAACTTGATGATTAAATAATAGATGTGCACACAATCACCATCAAAGTCTATAGAAAGATTAAAACATATAAGAGGATTGATTTTGTGGTTATCTTGGTAAATCAAGTGAGTGGATAGATCTATCATGAAAGCATGTCTATTTGAATCATCTCTGCAGATGCTATTTTGTTATTCCTTTTGTGATAGTCTAGCCTTTGTGTATAAATTGGTGTTGGTTTGTGATCTTTGATTTTTGCTGGTGTTATTCGTTCTTATTATTTGTTTTGTTCAATCGTTAGGATTCGATATTTGCGGCAACCACGAGAACGATCCTCGCAACATATTGAGCAACAAAGCCTGAACAGCGGTTTGATCATGTTTATCCCAAGATTTTAAAGTCTAATATTTTGTTTCAATCGTATGTATGCATCGCTTAATTTGTGTTAAATTGATTAGTTAAAGTCGTAGTTGCATATCCGGAGACAAAATATTGATCTCTACTACCGAGCCTAGGTTATTTCTCTGTGATTAGAGGTCGCTGGATGATCTCTTGTCACTTAGTAGATCCGAGTCAAATTGCTTAGACATGCTTAGTATCGGTAGAAATGGGCGGTTATCGACTTAGTCGGTAACCTTGATCACACAAAACTTTCTATAACTTTATATTTCAGCATTTCTGCTATGTTTAATTGCAAAACTAAAAATGAAAACAAAAATGATTTAGACGCGGGCACAATGGTAAGATTGGTGTGATCTATTGGGTGTGACTGGAAAGGTGCCCGGGTCAATTAAGGACCGAACATCTTGTGAGTTTTTGTTATCCAGGCATTTCGGCGTGCTAACCACACTAGAGGGTATGGGACCTCTCTTGACCTAGTACTTTGGCGTGTATTGGCTCCGGGTCGCAGGAGGTCGCAGGAGGGATGGAGGTGGGAGCATGGTAGTTGTCCGAAGAGCTTTATCCTGAGTGGGTAGTTGTCTCTTCGGCTTTACCATGTAAGCGTATGGATTTCTATCCATACGAGCGGCTCGTAGTTAATACACAATATTGGAAAAAGTCTCGTAGGACTTAGTGTGCGGCATACCTTCGGAAGTGTGCTTTGGCTTAAAGGCGATCCAAGTGTGGGTGCAGTGGTACACCCTGCGAGGTTAAAAACTATTCGAATAGCCTCGTCCTAGGTGATGGACACGCTTGGGTAAGCTTATCGAGAGTTAGACTACAACATTTAAATTAAAACTTGATGGGTGGTACGAATCTGGGATTCGTGCTATTGTTGTGGTGACTATTGGGATAGTCACTTCTAGGTTGTTTATCTTTCGCTTTTGTTATTATTATCTTTACTGTTATTTCAATCTTAAAAATGAATTGCGAACTTGCCTTTAAAATGTATTACCTTATTGCAAATGAAAATTGGCTTTATGCAAATGAAACATACGGCCTCCACCAAACAAGCCTGCATGTAGCATATGAACAGTGCGCTAGTTCACACGTCGATCTTGCGGGTACAAAGACAATCTTTGTACTCGGTGCTTTGCTTAATGTTTTTGTTGCAGAGGAAGAAGGTGAGCCTCGGGGCCTCACTTCGTGAGTGTCTTTGTCGCCGTGGGTGCGACTAGGCTTGGCGGTCGGTCGGATGCCTTGTGGGTTGAAGGCACACCGATTGGCTTTGTTTATAGCCATCTTATGACACTTTTGCTTCCGCTGTCGTTCTTGTTATTTGTGTATCTTTTGGGCCGGTCGGCCTGTGTCTGTAATAACCTCTGCTATTTGTTTATCTTCCGTTTGGTAGTGTGGTGTTTGGACTCTATGTTTGGAATGGAGTGATGTCTAATTTTGTAACGGGGTGTGTATACTGCTTTCTGGGAAGTATACATATCTCGAGGATCAATTTATTTGATTTGTCATGCTAGGACCGGGTGGTTGGTTAAGCATTACAAGCCAAATAAATTGGGGTCCTCACAGTAGTTGTCCGAAAAGCTTTATCCTGAGTGGGTAGTTGTCTTTTCGGCTTTACCATGTAAGCGTATGGATTTCTATCCATACGAGCGGCTCGTAGTTAATACACAATATTGGAAAAAGTCTCGTAGGACTTAGTGTGTTGGCATACCTTCTAAGTGTGCTTTGGCTTAAAGGCGATGCAAGTGTGGGTGCATGGTACACCCTGCAGGTTAAAAACTATTCGAATAGCCTCGTCCTAGGTGATGGACACGCTTGGGTAAGCTTATCAAGAGTTAGACTACAACATTTAAATTAAAATTTGATGGGTGGTACGAATCTGGGATTCGTGCTATTGTTGTGGTGACTATTGGGATAGTCACTTCTAGGTTGTTTATCTTCCTCTTTTGTTATTATTATCCTTACTGTTATTTTCAATCTTAAAAATGAATTGCAAACTTGCCTTCAAACTGTATTACATTATTGCAAATGAAAATTGGCTTTATGCCAATGAAAAATATGGCCTCCACCAAACAAGCCTGCATGTAGCATATGAACAGGTCTGCTAGTTCACACGTCAGTCTTGCGGGTACAAAGACAATCTTTGTACTCAGGTGCTTTGCTTAATGTTTTTGTTGCAGAGGAAGAAGGTGAGCCCCAAGGGTCTCACTTCTGTGAGCTGTGTTGCCGTTTCGTGGACGACTAGACTTGGCGGTCCGGTCAGATGCCTTGTGGGTTGAAGGCACACTGATTGGCTTTGTTTATAGCCATCTTATGGCACTTTTGCTTCCGCTGTCTTCTCTCTGTTATTTTTGTATCTTGTGGCCTGTCGGCCATTGTCTGTAATAACTCTACTATTTGTTTATCTTCCGTTTGGTAGTGTGGTGTTTGGACTCTATGTTTGGAATGGAGTTGATGTCTAATTTTATAACGAGGTGTGTATACTGCTTTCTGGGAAGTATACATATCTCGAGGATCAGTCTATTTGATTTGTGATGCTAGGACCAGGAGGTTGGTTAAGCATTACAAGCCAAATAAATTGGGGTCCTCACATGCTTCCTCCGCCACCCACTATGGCGGAAGTCTTGGCACAGATCGAGAGAAACAGGATGGATCAGACCAGGATCCTGGAGGCGATAGCTCGCAACACCTCTCCTGCTCCTGTGGCAGGAGGGGGAGGGGGACAGCAGAGGCAGAGGGGAGGTCTCGCTGATTTCCAGCGAACCAATCCTCCCACCTTTTCAGGCACCGAGAGCCCGATGGAGGCTGAGGACTGGCTGAGGGACATTGAGAAGAAGCTGGCTATTGCTCAGTGCACAGGCATTGAGAGGGTGCTCTTCGCCAGTTACCAGCTTGAGGGCGCCGCTAGTGCGTGGTGGGACAACTATACCGCCATGCAGCCGGATGGAGAAGTTCCATCATGGGGCGAGTTCTGTGCAGCCTTCAGGGAGGCCCACATTCCTGAGGGGGTTATGTTGATCAAGCAACAGTAGTTCCTTGCCTTGAAGCAAGGAAAGAAGACCGTCTCGAGTACCTCCGTGAGTTCAACTCCTTGGCCGCTATGCCCGGATGATGTATCCGCGGCGCTGCCGCCAACGCCGTTTCATGGGCGGCTTGACAGAGGAGAAACAGTTGGCTCTAGCTGCACTTGACTTCCGCAACTTCCAGCATTTAGTGAACAAGGCCATAGTTGTGGAGCATAAGAGTGTGGCAGTGGAGGAGTCCAGGAAGAGGAGGAGGGCAGCCCAGTTTTCGGCTAGTAGCAGTTTCCCTCGGCAGCGCACCGGGCCACCCTAGGCACCTCGCTCTCAGGCCCCAGCACCACCGAGGCCTCCTGTGGTACCTCCACGACCTTCCCCACCAGTGGCGCAGCGGAACAATGGGGGTAAGGACTCCCAGAACAGTGGGGCATACAAGCCCAATGTCACCTGCTTTCATTGTGGTCGCCAGGGCCACTATGCACACCACTGCCTCGCCAAGCAGCGGGGGATGCCCCAAACTTATCGAGCTCCTACTCCACCAGCTGTGGCGAGACCTTCACCACCTCCGAGGCAGCATCTACCCTCCTCGATTCCAGCGCGTGGCGTGTGAACCACGTCACCGCCGAGGAGGCTAGCGGCGCCCGGACGTCGTTTGGTTACACTTCGTTAATTCTTGTCCAAAGATCGCTTTATTTGATTCAGGAGCATCTCATTCATTCATCAAAGAACAATATGCTACACTTAATCAATTTGAAATAGTCAAACTTCAGCCACCTTATCAAATTCAATCACCGGGATTGGTTTTCCAAACCGATCAAGTCTGCCGGGGTGTAAAAGTGGAAATTCAAAATATCAACTTCTTGGCAAATTTAATTGTGATAAATTCAGTGGGTATTGATGTGATATTAGGGATGGATTGGTTGTCCAAAAATCAGGGGAAGATCGATTGTGCTCAACGGTCCATTTTAGTCACTAGCGAAGATGGCAGTCAGGTCATTTTTGCACCTTCAGTTGGCAGTTCTCATCTCTATGCTTTGGAAGCTAGTACCTCTCTTGAAATTGAGAAAGTTCCGGTGGTGTGTGAATATCCAGATGTATTCCCTGAAGAACTCCCAGGCATACCTCCAGACCGTGAAGTGGAATTCGTAATTGAGCTTGCACCCGGTACTGCGCCGATCTCAAAGCGGTCGTATCGGATGCCTCCTAATGAGTTGGTAGAATTGAAAGCACAACTCCAAGAACTTCAAGATAAGGGTTTCATCCGGCCAAGCTCCTCACCTTGGGGATGCCCGGCAATCTTTGTTAAGAAGAAAGACAAGAGCTTGCGGATGTGTGTTGACTACCGTCCGTTGAATGAAGTCACTGTTAAGAACAAGTATCCGCTTCCGCGGATTGATGACCTGTTCGACCAACTTAGTGGAGCCCAAGTGTTCTCCAAGATTGACTTGAGGTTGGGTTACCATCAAATCAAGGTCGAGACAGAGGACATTCGAAGACAGCTTTCTCTACTCGGTATGGTCTATACGAGTACACTGTTATGTCTTTTGGATTGACTAATGCACCTGCTTATTTCATGAACCTCATGAACTCGGTTTTCATGGAGTATTTGGACCAGTTCGTCGTTGTATTTATCGATGACATCCTTATTTACTCCAAGTCCGAGCGAAGAACACGAGAAACATCTGAGACTTGTGTTGGAGAAGCTTCGTCAACATCAACTCTATGCAAAATTCAGCAAATGTGAATTTTGGCTACGTGAAGTGAGTTTCTTGGGTCATGTACTCTCCAAGGGTGGTGTCGCTGTTGATCCAAGTAAGGTACAGGATGTGCTGAACTGGAAACAACCAAAGAGCGTCACCGACATACGCAGTTTTCTTGGGCTTGCGGGCTACTACCGCAGGTTCATCAAGAACTTCTCCAAGATTTCTAGGCCTATGACTCAACTTCTGAAGAAGGAAAAGAAGTTCGAATGGTCAGCTGATTGTGAACAAAGCTTTCAGATTCTCAAAGAATGCTTGACCACAGCTCCAGTGCTCATCCTTCCAGATGTTCACAAGAGCTTTGATATTTACTGTGATGCATCTCGCCATGGGCTCGGTTGTGTGCTTATGCAAGAGGGCCGAGTAGTGGCTTATGCGTCAAGATAGTTGAGACCTCATGAGGCTAACTATCCCACTCATGACTTAGAGCTTGCAGCAGTTGTTTATGCTCTAAAGATTTGGCGACATTACCTCATCGGTAATCGTTGCGAGATCTACACCGACCACAAGAGTCTCAAATACATTTTCACCCAAGCTGATCTGAACTTGAGGCAAAGAAGATGGCTTGAGTTAATCAAAGATTATGACATGGGACTTCATTATCATCTAGGAAAAGCCAATGTGGTGGTCGATGCATTGAGCAGAAAATATCAATGCAACTGTTTATCTGTAATCCCTTCTTCGGCAGGCTTGTGTGCTGCCATGCAACAATTGCAACTGGAAATAATTGAAGAAGGTTCGCTCGCTGCCCTAAGTGTGAGTTGTACACTTGAGGACCAGATTAGAGATGCCCAAAGAACCGCGAAGTGGCTCAAATCCGAGAGGCAATGAAGAAACACAAAGCCAAAGGTTTTAGAGAAGATTCACAAGGCACCCTGTGGTTCGGGAACCGGTTGGTGGTGCCTTTTGACCACACTTTGAGAGGGAAAATTCTCAAAGAGGCTCATGACTCCAAATTCTCTATTCACCCAGGTAGTACCAAGATGTACCAAGACTTGAAGAAGAGGCTCTGGTGGAGCCAAATGAAGCGACAGATCGCTCAATATGTTGCCGAGTGTGATGTATGCCAAAGAGTCAAAGCTGAGCATTTGAAGCCAGCTGGAACTCTAGATCCCCTGCCCATTCCCAAGTGGAAATGGGAAGAAGTTGGCATGGATTTTATCACCGGCCTTCCAAGGACTCAAGCTGGGTCCGATTCCATATGGGTGATTGTCGACCGTCTAACGAAAGTTGCTCACTTTATTCCTGTCAAGACCACTTACACTGGTGCCAAGCTGGCAGAGTTGTACATCTCCAGAATTGTTTGTCTCCATGGTGTACCCAAGGTGATTGTTTCGGATAGAGGTCCTCAGTTCAACTCTCATTTCTGGAAGTGCTTGCATCAAGCAATGGGGACCGACCTATCTTTCAGTTCAGCTTATCACCCACAAACTGATGGACAAACTGAGAGGGTAAACCAAGTTTTAGAAGACCTTCTCCGAGCTTGTGTGCTGTCCTATAGCAAAAACTGGGAGAAGTGTTTGCCATTTGCGGAGTTCTCCTACAACAACAGTTTCCAATCCAGTATTCAGATGTCACCATTCGAAGCATTGTATGGGAGAGCTTGTAGAACACCCTTGAACTGGTCCGAAGCCGGGGAGAGGCCATTCTATGGCCCAACCTTGGTGGAAGATGCTGAAGAACAAGTTCGTGTCATTCGCGAACGACTTAGGACGGCTCAATCACGTCAGAAGTCATATGCCGACCGTCGTCGCCGCGAGTTGAGTTTCGAAGTAGACGATCATGTATATCTTAAGGTCTCTCCTATGAAAGGAGTTCGTCGCTTCCAAATCAAAGGTAAATTAGCACCTCGCTATATTGGACCTTTCCGTATTCTAGCTAAGTTGGGATCGGTGGCATACCAGTTAGAGTTGCCACCATCACTTTCAGACGTGCATAACGTCTTCCATGTCTCCCAACTCAAGAAATGTCTTCGAGTCCCAACGGAAGCAACCGAGTTGGACGAACTCGACTTGCAACCCGATCTATCTTATCGAGAGAGCCCGATTCGTATCCTTGAGGAAACCGAGCGCAAGACGAGGAATCGGAACATCAAGTTCGTCAAGGTTCAATGGAGCAACCACACGGGAGATGAAGCAACTTGGGAACGTGAAGACCGGATGCGAGCGGCATATCCAGACCTCTTCTCTACATGAAGTGCCTTCGTATCAAGAAAGGAAAGGTAAAACATGTCAATATAGAAATTTATTCTTATAGCATAATTATAACGTGTCAACACTATCTTTGAAGGAAATCAAGACAACATAAATTATAACTCCTAATGAAAACCTTCTAATTCTTCTCCACCCAGATCTCGGGTCGAGATCTTTTGTAAGGGGGGGAGGTTTGTCACAACCCCAACTAATTAAATTGGATTAATGTGTATTTCTCTAACATGCACTATCATGTTCAAAACATTTCCATAATATATTGTACTTGGAAAATCTAATTTGGGGTGAACATACACATCAAAATTCAAATTTCGATTCGAATCAGTGATAAAAAGTTGTGATCATCATCTGAAAACAATTTATTTATATACTACATTAATTATCATGAATTAATATAATTTTTCCAAAATTTTTGGGAACAGTTTGAACCTAATTAAAATTCAAACAACGTTTGTAGACATACAACATGTTTGAATTTAAATATCACAAACTATATTATGAACAGTAGGGTTTTATAATTTTTATGGGAACTATATATTCCCAGAAACCCCCACAAATTATTTCATGATTTTTGGGAATTTATTTCTAATTATAAACCCCGGTCAAAGTTGCTAGACAGTTTCTAAATCTCAGTCAAACTTGAAAAACCTAAACTCCAACTACTGTTCCTCCGACCGAGCCCGAAGCCGCGCGGTCGAACCCAATCAACTAAACGCACCTCACGTGAGCAGTCCGATGGGAACTCAGCGGCTAAGATTGCGTACCCCTTCGCCCCCGCGCCACTTAACCTCTTTAAAACTCAACCTTCCGATCGAGATCTAGCGGCCGCTATTGGACCACATCCTCCCTCCTACGCGCGATCGGAGAGCCGCTGACCGGTGGGCCCGAGCTGTCAGCTTCGTCTTCCTCCCGTCACGTCTGCTCAGAACACCAGTTCCACGCGGCCGCGCCGCTCTGCTCCCGCCCGTTGCAGCTCCGTTAGTGCCGTGTGTTGCCGCCGCATGCAACCACTCCTGGAGCTCCTCCGTTTCACGCCGCCTCCACTCTGTCACTTTCCCGTGCTTAAGACACCTCCGAACCCTAAATGCTGCTCATACGCTCTTTTGGTGAGGAAGGAGGCTCGTTCTCGGTCTCTACTCCGGTGAGCTTCCTCTGCATGGTTCCTCCCTCTTCCACCTTCCATGTCGTTTCCATTTTTGCTCATCTCAGTTCCTATCTTTGCTTGTAGCTCTTGGACCGTGATCGTGCTCCCTGGAGCTCTAGAGCACGCACTGAAGGCCTCTCTGGGTCAACCCTTGCCCTCAGAAGGTATTATCCCCAACCAAGCGCATCATATCGCATGCCTTGGATTTCTGATCTTTTCCCCTAACTTTATTTTGGCAATGCACGACAGGTGTACGTGTATTCGAAGATTGTTCCATTTTCGGCCGTGGAGCAACCTTTCCTCTCCCACTTCATTTTGGTAAGCCTTTTCTTCGATTCCTTGCTGCTATAGCTTCCATAGATGATCTGTGAGCCTTCTTGATCATTCTTTTTACTTGGTTTTGCTCAGAGGATCTCCTCCTCGTGGAACCGTGCCTTCACCATTTTCTTCTCCAGCGCCGACTTTGCTCCAGCCCTCTCCGACCTTCTCGACCTCGCCCCAGCACTCAGGTAGACCCTCAATAGCCCTTAGTACCTCAGGCACCCGCTGGTTTGCGCTGCGGAGCTCTCTTGTGTCTTGCACACGTTTGCCGTATTATCGCCGCCGCTCAACTCCGGCTAGCCGCCGGTACAGGCCGGCTTAGCCGTCGAGACCACTTCCATTGGGAGTGCAGCACTATTGTGCACCTAAGCATACCCTTGGTTCACGCCGCCATGGCCGGAATCGCCGGCAAGCCGTCGGTGAAACGCGCGGGGACGAAATCCCGTTGTCGTACGCCGACCGTTACTGTAGCATGTCATTAGCGTTAACTGTAATCATTAGCATTTAATTGATGTCGGAAGTGAATGGTTAAGCCCACTGACGTGTGGACCCAAGTCTTTAAACACGTGCTAAGAAGCTAAATCAACTAGGAGTCGATCTGGACCGTCAGATGCGAAAGGAACGGTGTGGATTTGTGAGACATTCGGACCATCCTAATGCACCTCGACTGTGGACCGTTGGATCTTGATCCAACGGCTCGCAATCGTAGCTCTAGGATGCACACGTGCGCGCGCCTCGCTATGGGCCGCTGACGAGCGGGCCCACTTGTCAGTGACCGTGGCTAGCTGAGCCTCGGTGAGAAAAGTAGCAAATGGTTTATAAAATACAGAAATCAATTACTTGCATACTGAAAATTGGTATTAACTTCTAAAATGCATAACTATTTCTTAATAACTCCAAATCACATGAAACCACTTCTGGAAACTTTCACTTTTAACAAACTTTATATTAAAATTAGTTTCAAACTTGTCTCTGTAGCAGAGAGTATTAATTGGAGATTAATCCATTAAAACCATTATTTGTACAATAGAAAAATGACTGATAACTTCAAAAATGCATAAATAATTATTGGAAGCTCCAAAAACAGTAAGACCACGTTTGATAATTTTCATTTTCAGTGAACTTAATTCTAAAAATGGTCTCCATGTTACCTCTGTCACAGAAACTATTTTGGGAGAATATACTCCTTAACTCCATTATTTTTATACTATAAAAGGCTGATAACTTTGAAAATCAATAACTAAATCATAAGAACTCCAAATGGGACAAACTCAACTATTCTGAACTTGTATTAATATTACCTATTTACCTATGTAATCCTTTACCCCACCACTGTTCTAAAAAAAAATTCACTTCATAATTAAATTACATAATGACGCCTTATTGAAATCTGAAATTCAAACCATTATAACTTTCATATACTAAATCAAAATGAAATAATTATTTCACTAGAAATCATTTAAAATCATGAACTAACTACTGTAGAAAAATCATGCATTTTTGAGCATTTTGATTTTTGAGTTGTTTTCTCGGTATTTATTTGATGTTATAATTATATAGATCCCGAGCATATTGATATCGACTCCTATGCAACTGAGAGTGAACAACTTAGCTACCTACAAGGAAATCATCCTTTGAACTTTCTTTTTGCATCATATTTGATCCCAATTTTGTTAGGATAGATGCAATGATAATTGCTTGCATGCTATTTTGATAATGTCGCTATTTTTGTGATGAATAGTTAGACACATCCTATTATGTTGTCATTATGGCTATCCATGAATTATTCCATTGCTGAAATGATAAGATAGGAGGTGTGAAGTTATATTGTTCGAGTTTGCTTAGCCATGCAAGTCTAGAACCGGTAGTTGATTGTCGGGAATAACCCGACAATTATGGGATAAACACAACCCTCATTATATACTTTTGTTTCAGATCTTCGTACCTGTTTTACAAGTTAAATTTTGTCATTTTAAATGAGCTTTTGGTCTGGACAAGTGTTGGTTAGTGATGGTGCTTTATGCACGAGATTTGGGTATGTGGTTGGACTTGTCTGGATAATTAAGGACAGAACTTTGGTAACGTCGTTGATTCAAGTACTTTCGTGCTACCATACGCAGATATATGGGTCTTTGTACGGTTAAGTAGGGGGAAGGTTCTATTGTGTTAAGTCTCATGGTGGTGTAGGGGCATTTGTGTTTGATCATTTGTCCTTAGGAATCGATGTCAATGTTCTATAGTGTGCAAGGGAGCACCAATTACCTTTTCATTACATCGGTATTTCCAATATAACATGTGAGCCCCTTAGCAAGTGCTATATGCTACTTGTACTAAGACCGGAAACATCTCACATGGGGGACTTAGCGCAATAGGGTTTTCTTCTTTGAAAAGGATCAGTATCTCGATTCTCCCGCAAAGATACCAAAGGAAGTGTGCCATTATCCGGAGGCTTACGGGCTAGTCGAGTCGTGTGGGTAAAGTAGTACACCCCTGCAGGGTACAATCTATTCGAATAGCCGTGTCCACGGTTATGGACAACCGCTTGAGTTCGGGAGTTACTATTGTTAGACTTGAAATTAAAATTGTGGTTATAACTCGGTAATTAGCATGAATGGGATGTTCATGTTTGTTGTTGTATCAAAGTGGGCAGCCACTTCGTTACTTGTATGTTTTATTTGTTACTTAGTTCATTACTTATTCACATGTTTTACTTCTACTTCAAATCTGATTTTGAAATGGCACTTGGAAAACTAGTATGTGTAGGTTGTACATTGTTGCGTCTCTTTCGCAAAACTAAGCCAATATGAGCCTTCCTTTGAATGACCTTATGCATAACTATTTTTATTTGTGTAAGACTTGCGAGTACTCTTTGGTACTCACCGGATGTTTCTTGGCTTTACGGTGAGGACGATCATCGAGGTTGATGAGTTTGCCGGTGTCGATTTAGGTGACACTGACGAGTAGTATGCTATCTTCTAACTCCCAGTCGGTTGCCGATGGGTTGTGGGCATACCACTGTTGGCATTTTGGTTTATTTACTAGCTTCGGCTATAAACTTGTTGAATTTGGCCGGTCGGCCACTTATGTAATTGTACACTTAGAACTGTGTTGTAACTTTTGTACTATTTATGTATGAGCGTTGTATGGATGTGATCGACGTTGTAATGAGAGTATGAATATATTGGTCGCTGATCTTGGGAGCCAATATAGGTCATACTCGCTGTTCTTGGATTCCCATTTAACTCGCTAAGTGTCGTGCTTGACTTGTTGGAGAACCGGCAATCATGTAGTGCTCGCAGAGGGAGCAGCGCGCATAATCGTCGGGCTCTAAATTTGAGTTGAGCCTCTCATTTAGACTGAGTTAAGTTGGAATCCATTTACCGGAGATCCCGAGTTATGTCCCTAAGACCTTGATTAGTCTCGGTTTTAAGGAGATAACCCCGGGGTCCCCACATGCGGGCTAAGATTGATGTGAGCCAATTGGCAGACCTCTACATATCCCGCATCGTGAGCTTGCATGGTGTGCCACGAATGATTGTGTCAGATCGTGGTTCCCTTTTTACCTCTCGTTTTTTGCACAAGTTGCAATAGGCTATGGGGACCCGTCTTTCTTTCAGCTCAGCTTATCATCCCCAAACTGATGGACAGACGGAGCGAGTTAACCAAGTTTTGGAAGACATGCTCCGCGCTTGTATTCTTTCCTATGGAAAGAATTGGGAGAAGTGTTTGCCCCTTGCCGAATTCTCCTACAACAACAGCTTTCAGGCTAGTCTTGGCATGACACCGTTTGAGGCCTTGTATGGGAGGAGGTGCAGAACCCCATTGAACTGGTCGAAAACTGGTGAGAGACAGTTCTTCGGCCCAGATTCAATCAATGAGGCCCAAAGCCAAGTGCAGTTGATTCGCGAGCATTTGCGTGTGGCCCAGTCCAGGCAAAAGAGTTATGCAGATCGTCGTCGCCGAGAGTTGAGTTTCCAGCCCAATGACTTTGTTTATCTCAAAGTCTCACCTTTGAAGGGTCATCGGTGTTTCGGCATGAAGGGCAAGTTGGCTCCTCGATATGTTGGACCTTATCGCATCATCGAGAGAGTGGGAACTGTTGCATACAGGTTAGAGTTGCCAGTTACACTTGAGGGAGTGCATGATGTGTTCCATGTGTCCCAATTTAAGAAGTGTCTCCGAGTTCCGACTGAGGAGTCTCCGTTGGAAAATCTCGATGTGCAAGAAGATTTGACCTACCGCGAGCGTCCTGTTCGTATTCTTCAAGAATCTGAACGAAGGACAAGGAATCGTGCAATCAAGTTCCTTAAGGTTCAGTGGTCGAATCACTCCGAGGATGAGGCAACTTGGGAGCAGGAAGATCGCCTCCGTGTAGACTACCCATCTTTCTTCTCCTAGTGTTCGGAATCCCGACGACGAGGCAACTTGGGAGCAGGAAGATCGCCTCTGTGTAGACTACCCATCTTTCTTCTCCTAGTGTTCGGAATCTCGGGTCGAGATTCTTGTAAGGGGGGCGGGGGAGATTTTGTAACAACCCTAAGTTAGGGTTTGTGTTTCAAATGTATAAAAGTCTGAAAGTTCAAAAACTTTTGTTGTATCTTATGATCATGCTCCTGGTTTTCCAAAAACTTGTACACAATTTTAAACTTTTGATGTTTGTATTGAAGTTTGTGTTGAAAATCCAAACTTTTAAACTTAAATTCAATTCCTCTTGAATTCCAGAAAATTGTAAGAATAAAAATTTCTGAAAATAATTTATTCAAATACTAGATTATTTATCTTGAATTATAATTATTTTTACCAAATTTTTAGAAGTGATTTTGGCTTCACCAAAATTCAAATCAAATCCCAAATGCAGATTTGAAGATAATTTAATTCTAACAAATTTCAGTATATAAAGTGTCTGAAATTATTATTTTTCCTAAGTCCTAGTTGATTCTCAGAATACTCACAAAATTTTTTAGAATTTTTAGAAATTTATTTCTATTTTAAACTACTAGGTCAAACTTGGTTGTTTTCGGTCAAAACTAAATCCAAATTCTAAATCCTAACCTAGACCCTACTGTTCATCGGGCTCGAACCCGAGCCCGACTCGACCCTGATTGAACCTAAACCTTTCCGTCCTGGTTCGACCGCGCCATCTTGCCGAGCCCGAGCCCGAGTCCGACTCAACCAGGTGCCGCATTGTTTCTGTAGCCGCCACTGACGTGTGGGTCCCGGTTGTCAGGCCGTCACCTACCTCGCTACTGAAAGACGAGCGGCGTCGGCGACGTGCATGAGCACCACCTCACCTTGCAGTCCATCCACCCGTTCCCAGTTTTCTCGCGCGCCTCACCTCGGCCGCATCGTCCGCTGCTAGCCCATGCCCTGAGCGGCATTAATTACCCATCGTCTCCCTCACCAGCTCACCGCCTCTGCTCCCGAGCGCATTGGTGCCGAGGGCTCCGCCTCTTCGTATTTCTCCGCCCGGGACCCTATAAGAACTTTGGTTCCCTCTCATTCCATCCTTTCAACACTTAGAGCAATCTTCTCAGTCCTTGTCCTCTCTTGTGAAACTTAACACCCGAGGAGAGTAGCCGCCATTGCCGACCGCGACGCCATCCTCACCATTTCCGGCAACCAGTGAAGCCCGTCTTTTCCTTTGCGCGTCATCTCGTGTTCCAGCCCCCCACTATGCTTTCCCCTCAACTAATTTTGAGTTTTATTCGCAGAAGCCGTCGAATTTCAGTTTTCCTCTTCCTCGGCCGAAAGTTTGAATCTTCGTTCTCATCTCCAGTGAGTTGGTTCCTAGAGCAATTACCCGCGCAAGCACCATCTCGTGCACTCACCCGAGCTATTTCCACCTCTCTCTTCTCCTGTTTTTGCTCAGGTTACTTCCTCCTCGGTGACACCTTGGCCGCCGCCGCGGCTCATCGCCGAGAAGCCTTCTCCGGCAAGATCCTCCTCTCCGCGTCATCCCGGTGAGCTCCTAGTACATCTTGGTCACTCGTGCGCACGCTTTACTGCTTGCAGGGCCATCGCTCCGCATTTTGCCACTTCGGCCGTAGCTCACCGCCGCCATTCCTCGTCGTGCCGCCGCTCCGATCAACCTCCGGCGAAGTCCCAGCTACGAGTGGGTGCGCAAGTCCTAGGAGGACCCATTTTGGTCGTGAGCCCACGTCGCCATGGACCATGCCGCCGGCGATGCGCCTGGGAAGGTTTCGGCCCCGAGCTCCTCTGTTGTCGGACGCTCGGGCAGTTATTGTAGCGTAAACGAAAACTAATCGCGGTCGTTAGGGCTAATTGGTGTCAGTTTAATCAAATTGAGAACCTTTTTGTTCCACTGACACGCGGGCCCCGTGAGCAGAAAAACCCGAGTTTTATTACCCTGTTTTTCTTTCTTAGTCGCTGTCATGTGGGCCCTCGCGGCCAGTTATCATTGGCGTACTTTGAAAAGTACGCTTTGAATGAGCCGAAGGCGTATTCACAATATACGCCTTCGACGTCACCCTCGGCGGGGCTGGGTCAAGGCTGACTCGGTCAGCGTTTTCCCTCGGTCCCACTGGTCAGTGACCGTGGGTCAGCTGAGCGCCGGTAGAAAAAGAAATTAATGCTTTTAGGATTTCCAAATTGAATTTCTGTTGCACTATTAATTCATTTAACTTAGAAAATCCATAACTAATTCAATTTTTATCCAAATCGATTGAAACCAATTTTTTTTAATTTTCATATTTAATGTACTTTTTACCAGAATAATTTTAAATATATCTCTATTCATGAAATTTGGATAATTAATTTAATGATGTTCTTATGTATTGCTAACTTGGAAAATACCTAGAAAATTCTTCTTAACTCCAAATAAAATGTTCTCTATTTCTAAAATTTTATAAAATCATACTCTCACTACTGTATGAATTTTGTGCATATTTGGTGAAATTGAAATTTTGGTTATTATCGGTGTTATTCGTTCTTATTTGTCCTTTTTGCTCAATCGATAGATTGCGACGATTCTGGTATTATCGAGAGTGAGCCTCAGCAACATTTTGAGCAGTAGCAACCAGGCAAGCAGTTTGATCATGCTAATTCCTTTATATTCAAAACTAATATTTTGTTTGCAACTTGTATGTATGCATTGCTATTTTGTTGTTAAAATATGGTTAGTGGGCCCTTTTAGTTGCATAATCTGTAGGTAAATGATAATCCTCTACTACCTGTGCCTAGGTTATTTGCTGTGATCAGAGATCGTTGGATGATCTCTTGTCACTTAGTAGATACGAATTAAACTACTTAGACATGTGTAACATCCCAAAGTGCTGTTACCAAAATAAAAATAAATAAAGTTATTCTTTTATTGGATTTTCTCAGTTTCAATAGTGTTTTCTTGGTTTTCTTGAATTTCTAAGATTTTAAAAGGAAAAAAATAAAATTTATTTAGTTTTATGAGTTTTTATTAGATCTAAAGTGAAAAATAAAATTTTACGTAATTTCTGGAATTTTCTGGAATTTTAAAAACTTTTTACTATTTATTTTAAAATAAAAATAATTACTGTTCAAAAATAAAGGCCAACTTTAAGTTGGAATTATTTTTATTAAATCAAAAATAATTCAAGGTATTTTTGTGAATTTTTCTAGAATTTTTGGACTCTATTTGCTATTTTCTAAAAATCTATTTGATTTATTGATTTATTTAAAATCCGAAAATCCTGTAATCATTCGGACCGTCTGAACTCATAAACAGTAACTTGCACAGTACATTATGAACAGTAATTTCGAAATAAAAATATATATAAAAAAAATCCAATTCCCATTGGTCACCCATCCACAATTTGCTCTCAGCACAGACTCACTTAACATTGCCATTCCTTCCCATGCACTACCAACTTGCCACTTGTGTTTCAATCAACCATATGCACTCCTTTAATTCCTTTATTCCTTCCATCCCTTTCCTTTCTTCTCCAAAGTTTTCATGCCCAGAACGTGTGCAACACAGCCGACGCCATTAGAGGCCACAAGAGCTTTCAAAAACCCAAGATTTTCTCCACCATTCTTCACGAAATTTGTGGCATTCAATTCCCCGGTCATCACCTCCCCCATTTTAGGCCATTAATCCTTTCCTCAATCTCACCAATCCCGCTAATCGCGTCATGTCCGGCCGTGACATACGTGCATTGATCTCCCTCCATGGTCCACCTCCACCCCTATATAAGAGAGCACCGTGTGCCTCTCCTCTCCTCATCCATCCCCGAAAATCTTAGCTTCTCTCCTCTCTCCACGACGCAATCGGTTTTTCCGTCGCCGAACGCCGCTCATCGGCTATTTGCGCGCCTACGATGGAGCCCGCCACCATCGACCACACCCCGCTTCACTCGCGACGTTCTACGCCGTGCTCACCCTCTCGCCGCCGAGCATCGCCGAGCACCGCCGCCTGCACCACCGCACTATCGCTTCGCCGCCGCCACCGCCACCGTCCGCCATGTCGCCACCTCCTACGGCCTCGTTGCAAGGTGAGCAATCCATTTTTGTGGTTCACCGATCACTCTTTCCTTTCCTTTGGCCAGCACTGCCATCTTTTCTTTTCTTTCCATAGTGGCTGTTTCGTTGAAGAAGATGATGAATAGTGCATATTTATCTAGTCATGGCAAGTTTGTACATACACATGTTTAATCTTCCAAAAATCATTTCTCTCACATACAAACTCCAAATCCGTTGATTCTTCTTCCTAAATTCCTCTACTATTTTTAGTATTTATTTCGTAATTTTTAGATTTTATTTATTTTCTGTCATTTATTTTGGTCCATTATTAATATCTCCTCCGTTCTCTCTCCTCGGTTACTCATTTCCGAGCCGACGTGTCGCGCGCGTGCCTCGACGTCCTCTTCATATCCTAGAATTCGCCTCTATCTCCGCCGCAAGTAAAAGTTTTGCGCGAGCGACCAACAACCTTCTATCGTCATTTCGGTGCGTTTTTATTCCCGGCGATATCATCCACACCGTTGGCCGCTCTCGCAACGTTCTACGCGATGCTCCTTCCGTTACTCCAAAATACCCCGCTCATCGGTGCTACTATTCATCCGACATCGTTTTGCACGCCGCCGCCACACCGGACCTTCGCCACGACGCGCGACCACCATCGTGGGTCCGTCTTGCTCCCGGGATTCCATTTTTGTGGTTCACCGGCCATCTATCCTTTCCTCTCGCCCGGCATCGCCATTTCTTCATGTCACATGCAAAACGCTACAGTGCCATGCACACAAGCTACAGTACCATGCATGAATAGTGCTTATGCATGCATGTCATTTTCTATAATTTTGTTCTCCCTCATACGAACTCCGATTCCGTCGATTCAAATTCCTATATTCATATAAAATCAATACCTTCCTCCCAGTATTTATTTTGGATTTTATTTGGATTTTATTTGAGTGTTATTTGAATTTAGCTCGTTTTCACGTATAGATTTTGACGACTTCGGACGACCGGATTTCGACGCCATTTAAGGGCAACGAGTAAACAAGCAAGGCAAGTTATACCCTTGATCATGTTGATCCCATTATTTCAAATTATTTATATTCTGTTTTAAATTATTACTGCATGCTTATTTATATCAGTAATTTAAAGTCATGTTTTAAATGTATAGTTATGCCTAAACTCCTTTGTATAGCCAATTTTGATAATTGAAGCAAACATATTGTCACCATAGGTAAAACACGGTTGATACGATAGTATGAACTAGAACATTTTGAGAAAAATCAGCTTAGCCATGCTTATAGACCAAACATGTTTATTTTGGGAAATTTCACCATAAATCAATTGTTGTTCGAATTGTATCCATGACATCGGTATGTTATGGAAGTTTATGACTTTGAAAAATGAAATAAATAAAAATAGTTTGGACTTGGGCATAATGGATGTTCGGTGGGTGCAAGTTTATGCACGGGCTCAATCGGGGATGGTTGAGGCCCATGGGTTTTGTTGGAAAGTTGCCCAAGTCAGTTAAGGACCGGTCTTCGAGCGCATGATGCTATGCCACTACCGTACCACCACATGTCCTCAGTATGGGGAGTAGGACCTGGCTAATTAATCTGCAATGTTCCACCGTAGTCGTTCCCTACAGATGAAATGGGTAGTCATGTTACGACTTATGTTAGTCCCACCTAGCGCAAGAGGGGGCCCGAACCGGAGGTCTTTATTCCAAAGGGGGTGGTGGAAACCTTAGCGAGGGGTAACTACGGTGGAATGACGCTTTGTAAAGGCCTTGACACGTGCTCTAGACCGCTCACCCAAGGTAGTGAGCGGTGGCATAGATATATGCCGGACAAACTAGAGAAGTCTTGTCATGTGGGTAAAGCTGTACAACCTCTGCAGAGTGTAAAACTATTCGAATAGCCGTGTCCGCGGTCATGGACATGCTAGCAGAACTACTCAAAGTTAGACTTTGGTTTTGTTTGAAAATGACTCCTTCAAAACTGGTTTATCCAGATGGGAATTTGGGCAGGAAGCCATGTGATAGGAGGGTATCCTTCACCAATCATGTGTGAATGTTATCTGACTATAAAATTGAGAATTTTAGTTGTAAAATACCTGCTTTGGAACTTAGTACAAGTATTTAAAGAAAATGCTGCTTTATGCAAATTTCCTTATAAGCCATCCTTTGTTACATCCATATATGCATGTCATTCTGTTACTTGACGGGTGTAACTTGCGAGCACGGAAGTTGTGCTCATTCTTGCTTATGCAAACAAATTTCAGAGGAGAAGGACTTTGCTACCGATGTGGATCTCGACGACTAGGCCGCTTCCCCAGTCGATTGCCTGTGGCAGATTAACTGGACCCTACTACTTCTTCGTTTTCCGCTGTGTTTATTTTATTGTTGGCCTGTAAGCCTCCTTTGTAATCAACTCTGTTGTTATTTATCAATAAAGTTGTGATATGAATTTGTTATCATTTTGTTTACTGTGTGGACTAGCTACTGATCGTGGGACTAGTTCAGTTATGCACAGAGGATCTGGGAGTATTAATTCCCGGGTTCTGACAACATGCTTAGTTATCGGTAGAATTGGGCAGTTATAAGTCGATAACCTTGATCACACAAAAAAATTATAACTTTGTGTTTCAGTATTTATGCTATGTTTAATTGTGAAAACTAAAAACTGAAAATAAAATGATTTGGACTTGGGCACAATGGTATGTTGGTGTGTTTTTGGGTGTGACTGGAATGGTGCCCGAGTCAACAAGGACCGAGTTACTTGCGCCACCGTGCTGAGCATTTTTGCATGCTAACCGCACTAGAGGGTATGGGACCTCTCTTGACTTAGTACTTTGGCGTGTATTGGCTCCGAGTCGCAGGGGGTCGCAGGAGGGATGGTGTTGGGAGCATGGTAGTTGTTCGAAAAGCTTTACCCTTTGTGGGTAGTTGTCTTTTCGGCTTTACGATGTCAGCGTATGGATTTTATCCATACGAGCGGCTCGTAGTTAATACACAATATTGGAAATGTCTCGTAGGACTTAGCTGTGACGGCATACCTTCGGAAGTGTGCTTTTGTGGCAAAAAGGCGGTCGGAAGTGTGGGTACATTGGTACACCCCTGCAGGGTTTGATCTATTCGAATAGCCTCGTCCTAGGTTATGGACACGCTCGGATACGCCCCGTGAGAACTAGACTACAACCTTTTTATTAAAACTTGACTTGGTGGCATGAATGGGTAATTCATGCTATGGTCGTGGTGACTAATGGGTTAGTCACTTCCAGGTTGTTGTCATTTATCTACTGTTATTATTTCTGCTCTTGCTGTTATTTCAACAATAAAAATGAATTGCCAACTTGCTTTTAAATGTATTACATTATTGCAAATAAAGATTGCTTTGTGCTAAAATGAGCCATACAGCCTCCACTCAAATAAGCTTGCATGAAGTTTATGCATAGGTCTGCTAGTCCACACGTCAGTCTTGCGAGTACATTTTTGTACTCATTTGCTTTGCTTAATGTTTCGTTGCAGAGGAGGCAGGTGAGCCCCAAGGGCCTTACTTTTGTGAGATGTGCGGTTTCTGGGACGACTAGCTTGGCGGTCCGGTTGGTTGCCTTGTGGGCTGAGGCACACTAATTGGCTTTTGTTTATAGCCATCTTATGGCACTTTTGCTTCCGCTGTTTACTTAGTTTTTGTTTGTTATTTGGCCGGTCGGCCCTCTGTTGTAATAACTCTACTTTGTTTGTCTACTGTTTGGTAACGTGATGCTTTGGATTCTATATCTAGAATGGAGTTGATGCATAATTTTTTGAAGAGGTGAGTATA
Organism: Ampelocalamus luodianensis; assembly: GCA_036346255.1. NCBI lineage: Eukaryota > Viridiplantae > Streptophyta > Magnoliopsida > Poales > Poaceae > Ampelocalamus > Ampelocalamus luodianensis. The sequence goes on along the minus strand of CM070620.1, from coordinate 64,970,902 downwards.
CTGCAGTTCTGGGAAGTATACATATCTCGAGGCTTGGTTTATTTGATTTGTGATGCTAGGACCAGGTGGTTGGTTAAGCATTACAAGACAAATAAACTGAGGTCCTCACACCTGGTTACTCATGTTTAAGAATAACTTCAAGTTGTGCTTGATATGTGTAGTCTTTTTGGGCCATGTAATTGCATACTTGAATTGCCTACAGTACATGAATTAAGCATGAGAATGTTTGTACGTATTGCTGGCCATGTTAATCTTATGAAGAAAAAAAACAGAACAACACTTCTTTATGCTCAAGTGCACATGTCTATACTTGTCACAATTAGGTCTCAAGGCAATCTTTCCAGCACGCGAAAGCATCTTCAATTGAGTCCGCGCTTCTTCTTTCCCCCTTTTTGTAGCAGCTCCATTGACTTCACTAGTGGAATTATCACTGCTCCTTTGAGAGCCATTGCCATTGCAGCTAGTGCCACCGGCACTGATCCTTTGTGAGGCATTCACATTGCTGTTGGTAAGAGCGATACTGCTCCTTTGTGAGGCATTTCCTCCATGCTGCTGACCTCCACATCATTTGGAGGGAATATGATTCATATCTTACATAGTTACAATATGAAATTAGTGCCAAGTTAACACCATTTTAGATATACATAGCATGAAAACAAGTGTAATTAAAGGATCAATTGTTAGAACAGCATAGGAAACAATACAAAAGTTAGAAATCTGAAAACACTGTCATAGCATGAAACACAAGTACAAATTACACAAGGTATTGTAAAGAAACACTTTAGGGACAGCAATACAAAAGTTAGAAATCATTTCGATCATAAGTTGGAGGCTGAAGCTCGTCATCTAGATCCTCACATTCATCTTCATCTTCATCAATTTCTTGCTCATCTTCTCGAGGATTAACATTCTGTCATTCTAAAAATTCCAAATATTTTGGATTTGTTATCTCATCTAAGATCAATGAAGGAGTAATTTCGAAGTCATCCCCTAAGTCAATGACAAAGGTGCCTTGCAAACCATCCTCCTGTTAGAACTCTATTTGTTGAGTTGGTCCTTCAGGAGGGTTCAAATCACCATTGCTATTATTTAGAGGAATATATCCTTGTGGAGCTACATGGTATGTAATCGACCATTCCAATAGATCCAACCTGGTCTTACATGGGTATGGCAGGTAATAGACTTGTGTAACCTGACTTGCCATAACAAATGAATCAAAATTTGAAAGCCTAGATGTGTGCTTGACCTCTACCAAGCCCAAATTTTCAGTACGCCTAACTCTATTAGGTGTTGGATCAAACCAACAGTAATAAAATAAAACCAGCTCAAGCTGCATGTTGCCTTCCCAAGTAATCTTTATAATGTATTCAATAATACAATAGTACTCGAACACATTGTTGTTGTCATCATAACTACACACACATACACACCACTATTGGTTGTAGTCAGTCCAGATTTCTCACTCTCATACTTTGATGAATGGAATCTATATGCATTCACATCATAGCATCCATAAGTGGTAACTCTACTGCGAAAACCATAAAACATTTGGCGTAAGGCATTAGGAATGGTAGATGACTTCATGCACTACAAGTAGGCAATTACTTGTATTAGTTTCAGATTGCTACAAAGATGTTTTTTAGGTTTTTCAAGTTCCAGCGTTGAAGATAATTACTTGAGTTTTGAACTAATCGAAAAAATTGGGTCCATGATGCATAGAACAACCCGATTTCTAACCATTTAACCTCAAGTCTTGAAGTTGCTTTTCAATTGGTTTCATTCTGCTCTTCCATTGTTCTTTAGAAAATATACTACATGAGCAAAGTTAGTTAGAATGATGCAAATATAATTATAGAAAAGTGACTTAGGTTGCATAGCTTAAGCACATACTCGAAGAAACCGTCCATCTCCGGTAAGTTCCTTAGTATGTACAAGAAGGCAACCTTGTACTCTTCTATTGTGAGATCACGACAACCCCGAGGACTAATGCATCGACCCGGGTATTGGAATATGTCAAGAACGCGTGAACATTGAAATGTAGAGGCACCATCATTATACCGAGGTGCCTTGTTTCTAATTGACTGAACTTTTAGGTTAAATTATAGTGATAGAAAATTTGTAGCCTCCTAAACTAGGTAAGCCTCAAAAATGGAACCCTCAACTCAAGCCTTATTCCACACTTTCTTCCTAAGATTTTGTATGTACCTGCAAGGACCAGACGGTAACACCCCAACTCTCAATGAGCCTGGAATGCTACTGAAACTAAACTATTCTAGCACAGCCTACAAATTTTCGGCAGAGCCTCATTTGTTTAATTAGCTATATCAAGAGTTCAACATTAAATCATGGCATATAACAGATTTTCATAATCAAACTTACTCAATCATGCATGATAACCAATGAATGAACCAAAACTGGCAATCTCATTATTACAAATAATCTGAAACTCAAACCAAACCATCTATGGGTGATAATCAAACAGTCTATTTGTCTCTAAAATTGAAGCTAAGTGGCAAACGCCTTAGGGGTGTGAGGTAGTGTGTGCATCAACTTCTACTCCCTCCCATGCATGTTGTTCCTGCCACTGGTACCTAAAACACATTAAAGCAAGAGTGAGCCCAAAGACTCAGCAAGTATCAACAAGGCTATAAACATGAACTCAAACATAGCATCGATAATCCACAATAGCATTATACTAAACATAGCCATTTATCTCATGATATGCAACCAATGCAATGCTCCTTTGAACTTTATCTCTTTTCACATTTTACCGGTAATGCAGGGTATACAACCGTCATTCAGATACCCTTGCTCGTGCCTCTCGGCACAGGGACCAAGAGCCTATACACCACATGTATAGGGACCTTTGCCCATCATCTTAATGATGGGGACCTCTTTGTTCATAGCCCACATTCCACGAATGTGGGGACCTCAAGCCCGTCATCTACATGACGGGGACCTCAACTGTATGTGCTTGATCACCACGTGACCAAAGCACCTGTATGCTCTCAACATGCATATGTACCAGAATGTAACTTTCAACAACAAGTAAATACATGAGTACATGCCACATCTCATTTACCGAATAACATGTAGAGCACTACCACATTCCAAAATTACTCTTTCATTACAAACATGTTGTAACCAAGTCTCATTCACCATGTATATATCACACTATCATCCATATATGACTTGCACAGGAAAGACACAACTAATTTCAGCAAGCAACATAAATATTCTGCAACCCGAATACTTGCCTCAACAGTGCGAGAACGGTGGACGCGAAGAGGGCGCTGCCCCTGGGATCACGCTCCCACCTGAACATAAAGATACTCCAATCTAAGACCAACATGCTGGACCAAACACATCAATAATAACACAACAGAACTCGCTAACTCTCAAGTGTTAACCAAAACCTCCAATTTCTAGCGATCGTTTTTGGTGCTCACTAAAAACAGCCAAATTCTAAAATACGTAACTTTCTGCTCAGGAGTCCAATTAAGATGCTCTTAGACTTTCTGAAAAGGTAATTGAATTACCTAAATAAACCTAGTTGGGGAGCCCTTTTGATTCTGCCCATAACTACCCCTACCAAACCAATCATCAGACAACAGAATTCTCGTCGGGTTCTCTGGACAGTACGCTAAAACCACCATAACTTTTGCTATGAAAGTCCAAATATCATGTTCTTTATCTCTATGAAAGGGTACAGAAGTTATCCATATTTTTCGTTATACTGAGATCCCCTGATTCCCCTTTTAAATAGAAGTTTTAACCAGATTACCACAGACTGCTAGAAATTGACAGAATTACCAGGCAGCGATACTAAAAAATTCATAACTTCCTGACCGTTAATTGGATTTGGGTGATCTTGGTGGCCACTGGAAACTAAGAACATGATCTACGTTTCTCTAGGAGACCAAAACTCCTAATTCGGCCTCTAAATAAATGAAACTGGCCGCGCAACATTCTGGACAGAATTGAACAGAGAACAGAATTAAACCGATGCAATCGATCTAATAGCAATCGCTTCTAATGACTATCACACAACCCAAGAAACCCGTCGTTACCCTTGACGACGTGCTGGACGATGACGAACAGGCCCCGAGGAGGTTCCTCCTTCTCCTCTCTTCCTTCTCTTCTCCCTCTTCTTCTCCCTTCTCTTCTTTTCCCCTTCTTCTTCCTCCTTGGCCGGCTGCAATGGAGCTTCTTCTTCTCTTTGGCCACCAGCAATGGAGGTGGAGGGGAGATAGGGAGGTGCGCAAGGAGGGGTGGAGGAGGTGGGGAGAAAGTGGCGGCCACAAGGGGGAGAGGTGGGGGCGTGAGGGAGGGGGGTGAGAGGGGCGGCTAGGGTTTTGGGGGGGGGGGGAAGTGGCACCCCCTCCCTTGACCGGCCAGCCCACCTGGGCCAAAGCCCAGGCCCAGGTTGGAGTGAAAAAGTGGAAAACCCCCTCTCTTTTACTGATTTGATGATTTTTTGAATTAAACTTTCCCCTGATTAATTAATCTCTACCGATTAAATTAATTTATCCCGATTATTGGCTTCTCACACTTCTGGAGTATTACATTCTACCCCCCTTAACAGGATTCGACCCCGAATCTAAACATGCTTAAGCGAAAGAACGACCACGATTGAGAATGAACAACGGTAACCACGCACTGCTAGAACAACACCGCTAAAGCTCACGTACACGAAAATTCCAGCTTCCCAAGTAGCCTCTCTCTCGATCAAATTACCACAACACCACGACGATCGAACTAACACTCAACCCGGTACTTCCAGGTACACTCATCGGACAAGACTCGAAGGTAAAATCTCACTCGATGGTCAACGGCGCAAACGAAATCTCAACCTCTGGATCTTCCAGTACTCACTTAACACGGAACATACAAGATGATACGTACTCACAAGCACAAACTCGAGACGATCCCGCGATACGCCAACTAGCTAAAACAACCCAATGTATCTTGGGTTAACTTTCCTAATGATACCGAACCACACGACATGCAGAAAGAACACGGAACTTGTGTTCCACTTCTCAATTATACTCTTCACTAAAACAAGGATCACCTTCTTTAACCAGAAACGTACGACAAAACTCTCTTTAAGCAAACTCCTTTACCAACAAAACCCATCTGAAAAAGAAAGATTCACATCGCACTAAGCGTTACCAGCTCGGTGCTAAAGAGTCAAATCCAGAAATCGGAATTTCATCACGAAAACCTTTCCACCTTCCAAGTGGCAGTTTGCGAAAAAAACATCACGAAAACCAAAGGAGAAATCATTTTAAATGCCCAAATCAAAAACTTCCTTTATTCTTCTGAACTGATAAGAACCACACATACCAAAATCGAGTCAAACTCATCTTACGAAAGGCATTGGTCAACAGCACAAAACTCAAACGAGAATCGAGGAAACGATTCACTTCTTTGAGGAAGTATGTGAGGACCCCAATTTATTTGGCTTGTAATGCTTAACCAACCACCTGGTCCTAGCATCACAAATCAAATAAACTGATCCTCGAGATATGTATACTTCCCAGAAAGCAGTATCCACACCTCGTTACAAAATTAGACATCAACTCCATTCCAAACATAGAGTCCAAACACCACACTACCAAACGGAAGATAAACAAATAGTAGAGTTCTTACAGACAAAGGCCGACAGGCCACAAGATACATAAATAACAGAGAGAAGACAGCGGAAGCAAAAGTGCCATAAGATGGCTATAAACAAAGCCAATCGGTGTGCCTTCAACCCACAAGGCATCGACCGACCGCCAAGTCTAGTCGTCCACGAAACGGCAACACGACTCACGTAAGTGAGGCCCTTGGGGCTCACCTTCTTCCTCTGCAACAAAAACATTAAGCAAAGCACCGAGTACAAAGATTGTCTTTGTACCCGCAAGACCGACGTGTGAACTAGCGCACTGCTCATATGCTACATGCAGCTTGTTTGGTGGAGGCCATATGTTTCATTTGCACAATGCCGATTTGTTTGCAATAATGTAATACGCTTTAAAGGCAAGTTTGCAATTCATTTTAATGTTGAGATAACTACGAAATAAAAATAGATACAAGTAACCACCTAGAAGTGACTATCCCAATAGTCACCACAACATAGCACTAATCCCGATTCGTACCACCCATCAAGTTTTAATTTAAATGTTGTAGTCTAGTTCTTGGGGCGATCCAGCGTGTCCATAACCTAGGACGAGGCTATTCGAATAGTTTTAACCCTGCAGGGGTGTACCAATGTACCCACACTTCAGACCGCCTTTAAGCCAAAGCACACTTCCGAAGGTATGCTGGCACGGCTAAGTCCTACGAGACTTTTTCCAATATTGTGTATTAACTACGAGCCGCTCGTATGGATATAATTCCATACGCTTACATGGTAAAGCCGAAAAGGCAACTACCCACTCAGGATAAAGCTTTTCGGAAAACTACCATGCTCCCACCTCCATCCCTCCTGCGACCTCCTGCGACCCGGAGCCAATACACGCCAAAGTACTAGGTCAAGAGAGGTCCCATATACTCTAGTGTGGTTAGCACGCAAAATGCTCAGTACGGTGGCGCAAGTAACTCGGTCCTTAACTGACTCGGGCACCTTTCCAGTCACACCCAACAGATCACACCAGTCTTACCATTGTGCCCAAGTCTAAATCATTTTTGCTTTCATTTTTAATTTTGCAATTAAACATAGCAGAAATGCTGAAACATAAAGTTATAGAAAATTTTGTGTGATCAAGGTTACCGACTAAAGTCGATAACCGCCCAGTTCTACCGATAGCTAAGCATGTCTAAGCAAATTGACCCGGCCCTACTAAGTGACAAGAGATCATCCAGCGACCTCTAATCACAGAAAATAACCTAGGCTCAGGTAGTAGAGATCAATATTTTGACTACAGGATATGCAGCTACGGATTTAACTAATCAATTTAACACAAATTAAGCAATGCATACATACAGCTGAAACAAAATATTAGACTTTAAAATACTGGGATTGTCATGATCAAACTGCTTGCCTGGCTGCTGTTGCTCAGAATGCTCAACCTGTTGCAGAGGATCGCTCTCAGGGTTACCGCAAATGTCGCTTCAACGATTGAACAAATAACAGCGAATAAGAACGAATAACACCGGCAAAACTCAAAAATCAAATACAAACACCAATTTATACACAGAGGCTAGACCACCACAAAAGGAAAAACAAAATAACTGCTACAGAGATGTTTCAAATAGACATGCTTTCAAGTGATTGATCTACCCACTCACTTATTTATCAGGTTAACCACAAAATCAATCCTCTTATATGTTTTAAACTTTGGACAGACTTTGATGGTGATTGTGTGCACATCTATTATTTAATCATCAAGTTAATATATCAAAAACAGCTAACTACTCTAAAACAACCATTATTAGTTGAGATCACAGAACCTACAAGGAGCTATTAAACACTAACTAGTCAAGTATTCAACTATGAGATGCTAACAACATTTTCTATCTAAGATAGGATTTTAAAGATACTCAGCTATTCAAACTCCTAAGCATCACACCGAGATACTGTAAGGCTAACGATTTTCAGCATGCGGCTACTACAAAACCTTACCTTACTGAAAATACACCACAAGTACAGAGGCAATACCTCAAGTTCCGATAACAGCTTCATAGATCAAAAGCCAACTAGTGATTTGAAACCTATAGAGACTATCTAATTAACTTCTTGCTAAGCACTACTTCTAAGGGAGTCACCAAGCACTAACCAGATATGAATAGCATAAGAATGAACCCAATTTCAGTTTACTGACAACAGGAAAACGACAACAGCGAAACATACAGAGAACTAAAATGCTTTCAAACTTTCAATCCCAATTTTGATCAAGCAAGAGAGTGAACTAAAGAACATTCCTAATCATGATTAGAGACTAAAGAACTGGTTTTGAAGGAGTGGGCCCCACTGTCAGACAAACAGAGAGGAGCACAACCGAAGAACAGAGAGGCTCGGCGGCTCTGGACCTGGATTCGACGCCGGTGAAGGAGTGGCGGCGCGGGCTGTGCGACGGCCAAAATGGGTCGCCCAGGGGTTACTGAAGTTAAGGGTGGTCGCGGGTTGGCCGGAGAAGCATGGTGGTGGCGCGGCGACGGAGCACGGCGGCCGGAAGTGGGGGTGACAAGGGACGACTGCGCCAGAGAAGAATAAGGTGAAAGCTAGCGCGCGCATGGGCATCAGTGAGGCTTCAGTAACTCACCGGTGTGCTTGGCGACGACGGAGAGGCACCGGAGTGGCTCGGCGACGAGAGCCCGCGGCGGCGCAAGGCGGTCAACGACGACAGGAGCCTGAGGTGAACGAGAGGGCGTGTGAGTGAGTGGAGAAGAAAGGTGGAGTCCAGGTGATGCTCACCGAGCAAGGAATCGAGTTGGAGCTCACCGGAGAAGATGCGGTGGCGGAAGAGGCGGTTTCGGCCGCACTTGGAGAAGAAAGCCCACGCGCAGCTCCACAGACGATGAAACCCGAAATTCCTTGAGGGGTTTACCTCCCAGGGAGGTGGAACACACCGTGACGCGGTCGGCCGTGCTCGGAGATCACCGGAGCAGCAGGAACGCTCGGAGGCGTCGCAGCGACGCTCTCGGCTCCTGGAGCTCGGTGGTGAAGAAAGGCGATGGAGACGAAAACGAGGTAGGGAAAGCCCTCGGTGGCTTTTGTAGGAGCAGGCGGAGGCAGCGAGGTGAAACGGTGGGGCGGTGAAAAGACCGGTGAGGCGAGGTGGCAGCGTGCATGCGCGCGCGGCCGGCGAGCGCTGAGCGGCGGTGCGGTGCGCTGAGCCGCTCGGCGACGTGGCGGGAAGACTCGCAGTGGGACCGCCTGTCGGCCGAGGAAAGGGTGCGACTCGAGTCGGAGCCAGGTGCGGTGCGACGAGTGGGTTTAACTCGATCAATATTGTATCGGCCGTTGGATCTGAGATGGACGGTCGAGATCTCTGTATGCATTCGGACCGGTCGATTGCGCACGCGAACGTGGACCGTGCGATCTCCATCGGACGGCTGATAGCCATCGGGCCCGCGCGGTGCAGCTAGGCGGTGCGACCGAGTCAAGTGGTGCGGTCGGATTTGAGTCGGGCTCGGGTTCGAGCCCGACAAACAGTGATTTTTGGTTTTGAGTTTAAAAAGCTAAGAGAGTTTGGGGAATTTTTAGAGGTAGTTCCCGAGCTCCCAAATTTACAAAACTTTTATGGTAGCTACAAGGGACATAGAACAACATTGCATAAATTTTCCAAAACTTTTTATGCAATACATTGTTCTAAAGAAAATTCACAAGCTGCTGACCTAGGGTTTGACCAGAAATTCAAACTAGTTTGACTTGGCCATTTGAAATAGCAAATAAAATCTAAAAATTGTGAAATAATTCAGGGAGGTAGGTAGGATGATCAAGATGATAGGAAAAATAATTTCAGAGGATGATCACAAGTTTGAAAGCTAAGAATTTGCTGACAACAATTTCCATTCACAAGAATTCAATTCTAGAAAATGGAAATTGCTAGGGAAAATTTGGAAAACATCCAACTGATTTGATGAGACAACAAAAGTTTTTATTTCTCCTCAAAATTTTACATTTGAAATACAAACCCTAATTTAGGGCTGTTACAAAGTATCAATTTATCAGTTTCTCTTTTAAGACCAAAATTTCCCTCAAACTATGGAATCCCAATCATCACACAAAACACTAACTTCTTACTCTTAACTTGGCAATCTCAGCACCACACCCAAATCGAAACACCTTGGCTACACCTTTGAAGAGGGACTCTAATGATCTCATAAAATATTCTCTAACCGATTTCCTTTACTGACAGAATTCATTTGACGGATGACACTCAGAAAAGTATCCCCAAATTAGATCTCTCACACAATCATATCACTTCAACCCTTTTGAGAACAAACAACTCAGAATTCACATCACACAATCTCATGTACTACCTCAGAAGGGTGTTATCAATGGTCATCCCACTGTTCGCAATCCACCCTCCTTCTAATTCTTCTACACCTAATCATTAGGCGACTCAAAAGTCCTAGCATAACAATGCAAAGCCCAAATTTAACCTCCAAGACTCTTGCAACAAAATTCTCATATAAAAGATAAGAAAATCCTCAGATTAAATCCCTAAAATTCCACAATTCCATCATACTCGCTTATTAACATCGTCATGAAAATATTTTCTTGACCAGTTTACCTTTACAAAGATTATAACTCTTAAAAAAAAGTTGCTCGTTTAAAGCCAAATCACTCTTGACATTACTCAACATTTCCCTTTATCTCATTATTTGACATGACGATTCGATTACTTTGTAATCCCACTCTCATTAAACCACATCATCAAGAATAACCATTCACAACCTCGCAATACTACCAAATTGCGATACTCTATTAAATTGATCAAGATTTCCATACTTTCGGTAATTCTAATGTTCCACCCGAAATGAACAAAAGATCTTGGATCACAATCACTATAGGTTCTACTAGCTGTAACAATGCAATCAGTTTAACCTCATAAGACAAACTTCCATTGAGATAGACTTCTCTCAAAGAACTATATTACGAAATTATTTCATCCTCCAATGCTCATCGAATAACTTGCAACCCAAAGTTTCACAACTACAATTATTAAACACCTCAAAAGACTCAGGTGAAACAAATAGGTTGATTCTTTCTCAGGAGAAAGAGCGAACGAAATCATTTTTTTTCATCAACTAGGAAAACATGTGCCACCGCAGTGAACACAAGACCAAGAAAAATAGTCACTTAGGCAAGACACTCGGAAAACATAAGGGAAAGTCAACGGTTTAGGGCTCAAGCCCTACTGAAAGCGAATACCAAACCACAAATGAGAAGAAGGTACTGCCCTTAGAAAATTGATAAATTCTTATGGAATAACTGCAAGATGCGAAACGTGACTTAAATCTCAATTACTTATACTTCACTCCTTCTTTTAACAAGGAAGATTATTTTCTGTGATCACTACATCACTTTGCCAGCTTAAACAAGATAAACTCTTAAGACCAAATCAAGGAACTGCTTAAGAACCAATAAAATCTTTCAACATGTCACTTTGCTCAAAGCAACTCAATCACCACATAACTCAAGAGGCCCAAATGATCACCAACGCAATCTCGAAACACTTTTACTAAATCCAAATTACAAAAGACGCATTCTTGTAAACAATAAATAGCCCTTGAGTTGTACCAATATCCATTCTTGTAAAAGAAATACTAAAACAATCAAGCCCCCAAACCAAACTTGGGTTGTATCTAGTGGTATATGCATGATAGCAATTGTATTCGTACCTACTCACATGGACCACCACCAAGGAGTCAAATTAAGATGCATTCATGGGTAGATTCGATTTCATCAACATTACTACTTGGAGCATTTTGGTATAGACAACACAGAAATATGTAGCAAAACTTAGAAACTCAGAAACGTTACTACATTACTCTATTTCTCTCCTACAGAGATACATGACCTTTTCTCTAAAATTAGTAGCACAAATAGAAGAGCTATCGAGCTACCAAGTTCGTGGTGGCCGGATGACATCGTTGACAGATCTGGAGGCGAGCTGAGGTAGGTGTTTCCATGCTAGTGGCATCCGTGGATGTGGAGGATGGTGGTCACCAGTGGGGATATCTCGAACACGACAACAGGAGACAGTATGGAGGCGACGGGCGTAGTTGGAGATGGCGTGGAGGTGGTGGGCATGGCCAGAGATGGCGTCGAGGTGGCAGATTGGGGATAGAGCTAGGGATTTGGAGAGGGGGGAGTGGCTGCGGCCAAAGATGGCAAGGAGGTGGCAGGCGTGGCCGAAGATGGGGTGGATGCAGCAGTATGGGGATGGAGATCTAGGGATTTGGAGAGGAAGCAGATGCTTTGACTGGTACAGGAGAGAGGAAGCAGATGCTTTCACTCATGTTTTTTTTTGATGTGGCACTAGCGCGCGATGCAATTTTTGTTGGGCGCACGAAAACATTTTTTTTTTGCACGAACAAAACTTTTCATGCGTGCTGAACCCAAACAATTAACCTGACAGTTTTAACCATCAGGAAAATATATTGTACTGACAGTTTCATTATAACCGTCAGCAAAATTGGAATTTTTCTGAGGGAGATACTATTCCCATGACCAAAAATATAAACCTTGATGGTCATTGCAGGCCCATCAGTAAAATTCATGGCCGTAAGGTTTTCTCCGTTTTCTAGTAGCGAGTGATCACATAACACTTATATTAAACGGTCGACCGGCCAAATTAAAGGATAGGTATCAAAAGTAGCAAGTAAACAACGAAAACATGTTAAACAAAGCCCAAAAGTCCAGTGGTGTGTCCATCCATACCCTCAGGCAACCGACAAGAACAAGACCTAGCAAGACCCGTCAGCGAACCCTCTGGTACCGGGTAAAGAACGCGTCATCTAGCATGGGCTCATCCTCATACTCTGATCAACAATTTTAAGCAACATTGAGTACATTTTGTACTCAGCAAGACTTGTACTGTATCACAATATAATTATAACTACAAGGCTATCAAAGGATGAGGCTCCATAGTACATGTTATTTTCAACATTAAGCAAGTTTAATTTGCAATATCAACATGTAGTACTTTGCAACGAAAATTTGAAAGAGCTATTGACTAATAATGAAATAACAAGTAGTAACATAGCAAAACTAAACTCACAACCCTCCTCGGTTGTGATCAATATTTCATTCTTAGCCATATACATGGCACTGTAACAGCTCAATTTTCAAATTTCAGAAGAAAATAAAATATATTTATTTTTATGGAATTTTCTGGAAAATAAATAAACCAAAATATTACAATTTGGAGTTAATTTGAGCTGTATTTTTGAATTTATTTGAATTTTAATTGAATTTATCGTATTTTTGCGTATAGACTTCGACGATTCCGGAGAGTTCGACCCTTCCGAGGACTTAGAATTTTAGGACTTCAACGAAGGCAAGTTATACCATTGATCATGTTGATCCCATTACTTTAAAGTTATTTTCAGTCTTTAAATTACTTAATGCATGCATATGTTTGTACAATTATTTCAATTCCCTGCTTTAATTACCTAGTTATACCAATTTTCCTTGTATGGCCAATTTTGTAACATCCCGATTTTCAGAATCAGGATGTTAATATTTAATTTGGCAATATATTAAATTTTTGGCTAAGTTCTAAAATTTTTCTAGTGTTAATCAAAATGCGGCTTAAAAAAATAAATAAAATAAATAAAGTTAAATTGTATTGTTTCTAGTTTTCGCATACGTTTCGAAAATCATGATGCATGCATTAGTATCGTCGTTTTATTTTCTGAATCGACCGACCGCAGGCTAAAGCCCTGCGATCCAAAAACTCAAAACCAAACCATGCATGTCATACCACCACAATCATCATCGCACGACCAACCTATTTCTGTAATCCAGTTTCGCATGCATGGCAGTTTGAGAAAATTCGCAAACAGACGAAAAGAAGTAGCAGATGAAATGCCTGCATGCTGATTCTTTGCCCCAACTTCTCTCTTCGCAATCACAACCAAAAATCAAGAATCCAACAATGCATGTTATACCGTTGCGATTGTGGTATCGAGAGCTTTCCATTTTGGCGGTTAGTTCACACATGCAACGTCGTTGGAGCGAGCCGGAGAAAAGAGGAAGAACTGTGCTGCATAAAGATTAGTTGGAGATTTCTTCTCTTATTGGATTAGTAATTTTTGGAGATGGGACGCATAAAGATGTTTATAAATGATTACTTGATGGATGATGTATGTGCTGGTGTTTAAGGATATATCTTTTATATATGTGTGTTGTTGCTCGTTGGATGTCGGATAAAGTACTTTATTGGATTGTTTGATCGGATGTCCTAACTGGTAGTTATGCAGATCTTATACGATAGAGCATGGGGGATGATAGAATGGATTATTTGATTGCACATAAATAATTGGATTACCTTGTAATTAGTAGGTAAGTCCCATGTGCCGAGTCGATGCAATTGTACTTTCTATTGGGTTAGTAGCTAAATGATTATTAGTTGATCATAGAGACACATGTGTGATTGGATTGGTAGATATCATACGCGACTAGTCCGGTGAAATGGATATAAGTTGTTTGATTAGTGAGTTGTTAAATGTTGGACATGCCTTTAAATTGTAGAGCTCACTAGGTGTCGGTTAGTCAAATAAACCTCGGTTGATGGAAATTTTGGTGTATAGGAATGTGATTTGCCGAGGCAAGACTAGTTGGACTAGATAGCTAGTATTAGTTTAAATAGTATATTGGAGAATGATCGATGGAGTTAGTCATGGTCATATGCATATAAGTCGGTGGATTGATTACCTTGATAATGTCTTAGTAGAGGTTAGTACGGGATTTAGATCAAGATATGAGAATATGATTGGAGAAGTGTTATACATGTGATTGGATTTAACACCGGAGAATCGGTTAAGTATATGCTTATGAGAAAGTTAGATTGTCGGTAGATGTTCTCCCTTTAGGAAATAAATAGAAAAGAAAAGGACATACATAGACCCCACTTGTCATGGCAGAGGCTAGGTCATCCTACCTATAAAAATTATTTAATGCAGTAGCAAAACTAGAAAAATAATTATTTTTACACGAAAAAGTCTTTTAATTTCAATAATTTATAACTAATTCACATGAACTCCAAATGGGGTGAATCAATTTTTATTGATCTTAAATTTTAATTACCTTTCATACCATGTAAAGCTTATCCCTACCACTGTTCTACAAATTTCCGCGAAACAATTAAATTCGGATGAACAAGAATGAACATTGATTTTCAAGATTTTCCAAAATCTGATTTTCAAACTACTATAACTCTCTCATATAAACTCCAAATGGAATAATTTTTGTACCTAAATTCATCTAAAATCATAATATAGCTACTGTATAAATTTCATGCATTTTGGAGCAACTTGAGTTTTTGGCTATTTCTCGGTATTTATTCGATATCGCCTTTTCTTTAGATTCCGAGTTGCCGGAAGTATGAGAGTAAGTAACCGAGAGTGAGCAAGTGAACTACCAGCAAGGAAAGCATCATTTGAACTTTCTTTTGCATCATATTTGATCCCAGTTTTGGTTAAGTTAGTGCAATGATAATTGCTTGCATGCTATTTTGATTATGTCAATATTTTTGTGATGTGTAGTTTAGTTATGTCCTATGCTTGAGGTTAATCTTGAATTATGCCAACTCCTATATGCTTAAGATAGGATGTGTGAATTATGGGTTATAGAATTCCTTAGCCATGCAAGTCTAGATACGGTAGTTCGATCGTCGGGAATAACCCGGCGGTTTTGGGATAAACACAACTCTCATTTTTTTTTTGATTTATACTTCATATCCTTGTAGCTGATTTATGAGTTAAATTTTGTCATTTTTATATGAGCTTTTGGTCCGGACAAGTGTTGGTTAGTGATGGTGCTTTGTGCACGAGTATTGGGTAAGTGGAAGGACTTGTCTGGACAATTGAGGACCGAACTTTGGTAACGTCGTTAATTCAAGTACACTCGTGCTGCCACACGCGGTGTATGGGTGCCGTATGGTTAAGTAGGGGGAGGGTCTTATTGTGTTAAGTCCTTGGTGGTGTAAGGGGCATAGCGACCGTGAAATCCTATGTTCTTTGAGGAGCCGATGTAATCCTTTATAGTGTGCAAGGGAGCACCAATTCTTCTGTTTTGATTGCATCGGTATTTCCAATATAACTTGTGAGCCCCCTAGCAAGTGCTATCGACGCTTGTACTAGACAAGGAACCATCTCACAAGGGGACTTAGCTCAATAGGGCTTTCTTGCTGAAAATGACTATATCTTGATTTACCGCCGCATACCATAGGAAGTATGCTATTTTTGGAGGCATCCGGAGGCTTACGGGCTAATCAAGTCGTGTGGGTAAGTAGTACACCCCGCAGGTATAAATCTATTCGAATAGCCGTGTCCACGGTTATGGACAACCGCTTGAGTTCGGGAGTTACTATTGTTAGACTTTTAATTAAAATTGTGGTTGAACTTGGTATTCGTCATGAACGGGATGTTCATGTGTTTAGTACATCAAAGTGGGCTGCCACTTTGGTCTTTGCATGATTCAATTGTTTATTACTGAAATGCTTTACTATATGCTTTACTTCTACTTCAAATCTGATTTTAAAATGGGCACATGAAAAACTAGTATGTGTAGGATGTTAATTGTTGCGTCTCTTTCGCAAAACTAAACCAATATGAGCCATCCTTTGAATGACCCTTATGCATAACTATTTTTATTTGTGTAAGACTTGCGAGTACACTTGTACTCAGCCAGATGTTTGCTGGCCTTTTCAAGTGAGGAAGATTATGAGTCTGACGATCTTGTTAATATTGACTTGGGTGACACTAACGAGTAGTGTGCTACCATTTAACTCCCAGTCGGTTGCCGATGGGTGATGGGCATACCACTACTGGTCTTTTGCTTTATTTATTTGCTTCACGCTACTTGGTACTTTACTTGAATTTGGCCGGTCGGCCGTATGTAATAAGCTGTAGACTTTGACTATTATGCAGTATGTCTTTTAATCTCTTGTTGTATGCGTTGTATGGATGTAATCAACATTGGATGAGGGTATGAGTATATTGGTCGTTGATCTTGGGAGCCAATATATGTCATACTCGTTGTTGATGAATTCCCATTTAACTCACTAAGTGTAGTGCTTCGGATCGAAAGAGAATCGACAATCATGTAGCGCTCGCAAGGGAGCAGCGCGCATGATCGTTGAGGCTCTAGTATTCGGCTAAGCCTCTCACTAGTATAGAGTTAAATTGGAATTCATTTACCGGAGACCCGTAATTGTGTCCCTAAGACCTTGTCTAATCTCGGTCTTATGGAGATAATTACCGGGGTCCCCACAAATTTGAATGTTGAATATGAATACCTTGTCACCATTAGACAAAATGCTACTAAAATTAATCTTATGCTTAGCCAATGCTTAGACCACACTTATGAATTTGGGAAGGTTTAGCCAAATATTTTACAAACTTGGTTTAAACTTTGATACTATGGTATTGTCTTACCACGGAAGGTTTATAAAGAGAGTTTTACTCTAAATAAAATCAAAAATGGGTTTAGACTTGGGCGAAATGGATGATTGGTGGGTGCAGGTTTATGCACAGGCTTAATTTTGGTTAAGATTAAGGCTCAAGGTTTGTTTTGAAAAACGCCCAAGTCAATTGAGGACCGGCCTTTGAGCGTTCCTTTGCTATGCCTTATCGTACCACCACATGTCCTGTATGGGCAGGATTTTGCTAAGTAATTTGTAATATTTTAGTGTTATTTGTGCCATGTTGATTTTGTGGGTGTCAGGTTGACGTTTATTCCCACCTAGCGCAAGAGGGGGCTCCCGGAGGATGGTTAGTCCAATAGAAGTGAAACCTTAGCGGGTATAAGTACATTAAGACAAAACATTGTAAAGGCCTCATGATAATTGCTCAGTCACACGCCTACGGAAGCGTGTATTGGCCGACATGATAAGCAAGTTATCTCATGTGGGTAAAGCTGTACAGACTCTACAGAGTAGAAAACTATTCGAATAGCCGCATCCGCGGTCATAGACATGCTAGCAAAGCCACTCTAAGTTAGACTCTGTTTTTGGTTTCAAAATGTTTTAACAAAGGTTTGGAGGATGGTTAATCCTTGTGGAAAATTGGGCGGTCAGCCATGTGATAGGAGGGTATCCTTCACCTATTCATTTGGAGGTTATCCATACTATAAAGTTGCCAATTTAAAACCTGATTTTAGATATAGTATAAAAATGGCCTTGAAAATTGCTATGAGTATTTAATCTAAAAATGCTGCTTTACACAAAATAAACCCTGTCATATTCAATTGTTACCTTATGCATGCATCTTCATTCAATATTGGGTGTAACTTGTGAGCACGGTAGTAGTGCTCACTCTTGCTGAATATTTTTTATTCAGGAGAAGACTTCTATCCGGATGGTGAGGATACGGACGTTTAGGCCAACGCCCCCAAATGATTGCCTGTGGCGAATCGTGTGGCCTACATTTACTGTTTTGCTTCCGCTATGCTATCTGTTATTTGTTTATCAGACTCATTTGTATTAAACTTTGATTATTTAATGTTATTAAATTCTCGTAATATGATTGTGATGCCAATTTTATAAGACTGTGTACACTGAAAATCTTGGACTAGTGTATGAACACAGAGAATGCGGGATCCTTTGTTCCCGGGTTCGATAGGCACTCAAGCTAACAATAACAAAACCATTCTGATATTTTCCAACAAAACCAGCTTTCACAAAAACAGAGACTATACCCGGCAATACGACACTTAGCACGCTCATCACCGCGAGCATGGATATTTAAATAAATTTACACTCTGCAGAGGTGTACAACCTTACCCACACGATGCAAGCTCTCTAGTTTGTTTGGCATCCGTTAACACCACTGCTCACAATCTTTTAGTAAGTAGTCTAGAGTTCGCAACGAAGCCTTTATATCACCTAGACCTAACCTTGCACTAGACCGGTGAATGAAAACCTTCACTTCACTTAGGTACACCCCCGTCTTAGTGAGGCATTCACTATTGTGTCGGCAAGCTTCATCCCTAGCAAACCAACCCGTATATGCTAGCACTAATACGGCTTACCAATATGCAAGGCTAGACCTAGACAACTTAGTTAGCTAAGACCGCCCCAGTTCAGACATGTGGTAGTACTCTTACACTTACGTTAGATATACCAACGTTCGGTCCTTAAATCAACCTGGGCAAGAATCTCCCTTATCTACTAGTAAGATACACCTCTCACACTTCTCAGATTATAATATAACTCGCCCACGCCACAAATTAAGTTTTTTTCATTTTTATTTTTATACAAAATAACAGGTGTAACTCCTCTAGACCATATTTCAAAATCACCCTAATTCATACTCACAATTTCAACATTTATTCAATTTTAGCGAGACTAGAGCCTTGCTAAGCTTCTATTCAACATTCCTATTTCAAATACCCAAATTAGCATAATTCATTATCTAAGTCATATGCTAAAGGCTACAACAGTAAGGATGTCAACATTTCAAGGAGGATCATGCATATAATAGGATTTTAACTACTGTTATCCCCAAACATACACACATACATAATAGATTTGCAAAATGAAATACGATAATTGAAATAATAGGATCAACATGGTCAAAAGAGGTGCTTGTCTTGCTCTAGTTACTCAGGGAATGAGGATGGCAGAACGTCAAATATCTCGTTTGAGTTTCCGGCGTCTAATCAAAAGGCCCAATAACAAATCACAAATAGAAAAATAATTTCAACAACAACAAAATTCAAATATTTTTGTACACTTAGGTAGAAGATAATTTTACATGAATTTAGAAAAATATTCATTCTAGTTGGAGTTCATATGCAAAAGTATTAATGTTTTCTATTTACTTGGTTTGAAAAAATCCTGAAATAATAAACAGGGTGACGTCGAAAGTGTATTTTCAGAGGTTTACTCTTTACAACACAGAAAGAGTATTTCCTTTGAACTAAAAGCGGATTTTCTCATACTTTTTTTCAGATTTTATTAATTTACATGTGGGCTCTACTTTTCCAGTGGCTCATATTTTTATTTCTTGATTTTATTTATAAAAATAGAGACGGTCCCACATGTCATACACTCATTAACTATTAACTAAATGATTAAATCCTAATTTGATTTAACCTACTGACAGTTAAGGTCCACATCTCAGTCTTTCGGTTTTTAAAATATGTTTTAAAACTGAAAACAGTGGATGGTCCCATATATTAGTGACTTATCTATGCTACTTAAATATTAAAGTTAGTGGTCATGTGTCCTCTCTAGCCACTATGACGTCCGTTGGATGAGCGAACAAGCACCAACGTCCCGGATCGTATCGCGTATCCAACAAATGCCCACGCCCACGCCCGATCCCACTCCCTGCGTCTCCTCTCTCTTGCACGATCCCCACCCGCGTCGCCCGCATCCCACTGCCTCACCGCCCTCCCTCTCGTCTCTCTCACCGCCGCCGGATCCGGCCTTTCCCCGAGCGCCTCGTCGCCGTCGTCTTCCATGCCTCAGCTCCCCGCGTGCCATTGGCTCCCCACGGCGCCACTGTCAGGACCTGAATCTTCAGAGACCAAACATTCAGAATTCGGGAGTGCTTGTGGAGAAGAAAATGTTGGAAATATGCCCTAGAGGCAATCATAGAGATGATTGTATTTCATTATGTTCATAACTTTTGATAATATGTTATCTTGTTCCTTGAATGAATCATCAGTTATATAGATCAATGAGTATGTGACTTGTTGGTGAAACTCTTTATCTTATATGATGTCGTTCTAAAAGTATCCCTAGTCGAATGTCACTGGTCGGAACACCAGTGACTCCACGACTAGTACATGTATTGATTGATGATCATGTTTCACCGGTCATGGATATAGAGATATCGAATCAATAATGTGGACACATGTTAGAGAACATAGTGTTGGATAAGACCCACCTTGAGACACTATTGAGATTGTTATGATTCTATGTGTCGTTAGTTGGTCTCAAGCAATGATGATGTATAATCCTTAGACCTGAGATCAGCATGGTTTCCTACATGCGTAATAGCAATCTTAGGGGTTGCCAAACGCTACTCCGTAACTGGGTAGTTATAAAGGTAGCTTTCGGGTATGCTATGAAACATGTGGAGGAATGTGATTGATCGGATATGGGATTTTCCCCTCCTAACATAACGGGAGAGATGTCTCTGGGCCCCTCGTTGTAGTCGAATAAAGAAAGTGCATGGCCATGCCACTAGTGGTCGAAGTGTCGACCACACGAAGTTATTCGACACTTGATCGAGAAAGTATTGAACAGTCCATGGATGACATATTATCTCACCGAGTTCAACCGGATGTCGTGAGGCAAAGGGAGAATACATAAGCGTGTCGTTCGCTTGCCGAGGTCGTAGGCTGGTCGGTCGTATGGAGATACGACCTGAGTCGAAGACTACTCGGACATAATCACCAATCGGTCGTAAGGAGTTGCAAACTGGTCGTAGTTAGATACTAATCGGTCGTAAGGAGTTACGAATCGTTGTAATCGATTATGAATCGTCGTGACTAAGTACGAGCTGGTCGTAAGTGATAAGGACCTGGTCGTAGATCATATTGCATTAAGGTTCGTCCGATATATTCTGTGTGTGTTCGGGAATCGTTATGTGCTGCTAGGTACCGCTAACGACTCGTGATCGGGAAAGAGTTTCCGAGTCACAACCGATTACACACTAACCTATAGGGTCACACACTTAAAGGACAAGGATTTGATTTGGATGGAGATCCGAATTCTTATAGGCCACGAGTTCCTAATGGGCCTTCTGTTCGGAACCCATTATGGATGCCTATATTTAGAGAGGTGGTGGCATGGGGTGAAGTGATCGATCGAAAAATCCCGAAACCCTAATAGCCACGCTCTCCTCAACCACGCCGTCGGCGCTAGCACTCCTGCGCGTGGTGTCCCTGCCCCGTACGTGTGGATACCTTGGAGGTGTTGTTGCGAAGCATCAGCACTAAGGACGATCCGCAACTCACGACGACCTCAGGAGCTGGAGGAGAACTTGCGACGTTCGTCGGAGTAGGAGGAGAAGACGCGCAGCAAGTACGACTACGACTGCATCAACTCGCTACATCGACTCTACTTCCGCTATGAGTCGGCGCGTTTAGTGGTAATCTCGTGATATATTACTTGCGGTGGTTCCTTGGTTGCGCGGTAAAATTTTTGTTTGTGCTATCGTAGCCTTGCCGCGATCCTTCAGTGGTATCAAAGCCATCCCGCTTAGTTTTAGATTCAGATTAGATGCATATGGTGATATGCGGGGAGTCATAGATGTGATCTATTTCTATTTCTGTTGGTTGTTCTATGTGATAGATCGTTCTTGGCGATGGTCGATATGATCATCCAAGCGCGGTGGTCGTAAGGTGATTGATAATCGTTATTCTGTGATCGTGCGTTCATGGTCGTATCACAACTTGCCTCTACCGGTCGGGTTTCCGCCATCGGGGCAGACAGTGATCGTAAATCCATGGAGCACGCGAAGATCAATCTGGTTGATCGAATCAGAGTTGCGATCGGAAAGGGTTAATGTGATTGATCCAATGCGATTTACATGGACGGATCAGTAGATTGGATCTACATTGTCCGAAAATTTTCGCATACAGGGGCTGCCGCCGAGCAGGACCTTAGAATATAGATAGGGCTTCCGTCCTTTTGGTGCGGGTTGCCACTCCTGTGGATTAGGACCTTAACTTGGTTTTTGGTTTTGCTAATTCATGCCATACGTTAGATAGAATGTGATTCTATGCCTAACTTGTTTTTGCAGGATTTTGTGAATAGTGTGACTCGTAATGTATGAGTATGTGTGTAATGTTCATGACCTGCGTGTCATGCTTATTGCAGCCCAAGGCTGTCTATATTTGTATAATGGCCTGCGTGTCAACTTGTGATGCCTTTTCACCCTTTGTATTTTATCACTAGTACTATTAGCAGTAATGGTTTAGTGGGAGTACTTGGAGACATGGCGCACAGGAAGCACGGCGATGGAGATCACCTTATGGAAGGGTCATACTATATCACAATACAATATGATTGTTTGTGGATGCTTTTCTTTTGTTTATTTATTTCTATGCATGTTATTTAATTGCTTTGTATGCTCTTAACATGGTAGAAGTAAAATTCCCTTACTTAATATTGAGTTAAAATTGATGCCCTCCCAATTTGCTGCACCCATCCAAAGTCTTGTATTTTAATGGTAGGTCTTGCCAAAGCAGAGTGCCATTAACTCTCCTTGACTAGATGGGTTTGTGTCAGACACTTACACGCTTAGCATTGGTCTAACTTGACAAGGTCATCATAACGGTTGTGGACCTTGGGGCATAGGGTTGGGTACTGGAGCATAGAGATGCTGCCCAACAACAAGAGTCATATAGAGATATGATTAGCAAAGGGTTGCTTACCATATTCACTAATCTTCTAGTAGTGATGCCAAAGCTCACTAGGAAATTAATTAATTATGGGTCTTGAATCACTAGAATGTCATAAGAGGGATATGGTATTTAGTGGGAGTATCTTTATTAAATTGTTTAATACAAGTTACTTTTGAACATATGTCTTAGTTTTGCATATTTTATGTTGTAGATCATAGCACCAACTGTTGTATCTACATCTAGTTTTGCTTTGCGTTCGATACTTGATAAGGAAAAACTGAATGGAACAAATTTTGCGGATTGGTCCCGCAACCTAAGAATTGTTCTTAGGCAAGATAAAAAGGAACATGTTCTAGAGGAACCAATTCGGATGTGCTCTTGAAAATGTCTTTGCTACTCTTAAAAGCGCTATAAAAGGCATGTGATGAGTCCCTTGATGTTAGTTGTCTCATGCTTGTCTGCTATGAACTCGCACCTTGAGCGGTTTGAGAACATTGAGGACTATGATATGATCGTGGCGCTCAAAGGCATGTTTGAAACACAAGTAAGGCGAGAGATATGAGATCTCAAAGAACTTGTTTGGGTGTAAGCTAGCTGAGGGTAGTCCGGTGAGCCCACATGTGATCAAGATGGTTGGTTACACATGAGCTTGGAAAAACTTGGTTTTCCACTTAGTCAAGAGTTGGCTCTGATTTGATTCTTGCTTCGCTTCGCAAGCTATGGGCGTTCATTCGAACTTCCATATGAATAGTTTAGACAAGAATCTCACCGAACTGCATATGATGCTCGAGACTGCAGAAGACAGCATTAAGAAAAGCAAGAGTCATGTGATAATGGTGCAAAAGAGTACGAGCTTCAAGAAGAAGGCTAAGACTAAGGTCAATGGAAAGGGCAAGGCTAAAACTTCGGATAAGATCCAAACCAACAAGCCTAAGCCCATGACTAAGTCTGGCCCGACTCAAGAGAATGAATTGTAACACCCCAACTCTCAAAGAGCCTGGAATGCTACTGGAATTAAACTATTCTAGCACAAATATAAATTTTCGGCAGAGTCACCTTTGTTTAATCAGCTAAACTGAGAGTTCAATACGATCACATGGCATAAACAAAATTCTCATAATCAAATTATCCCAAACATGCATGATTATCAAATGAACCAACCAAGGCTAGCAACCTCATTATTACAACTAAACAGTTAATTCAACCACACCATCCATGGGTGTTAATCAACAGTTTATTTAATTCTAAATTGGGACTAAGCAAAGAAACGCCTTAAGAGTGTGATATAGTGAGTGCATCCAACATCTACTCCCTCCCATGCATGTCGTTCCTGCCTCTGGTACCTAAAACACATTAAAGCAAGGGTGAGCCTAAAGACTCAGCAAGTATCAACAAGGCCATAAACAAGAACACAAACACAGCATCGATGATCCTCAATTAACATCACACTAAACATAGCCACTTAACTCATGATATGCAACCAATGCAATGCTCCTTTGAACTTTATCTCTTTTCGCATTTTACCGGTAATGCGGGGTATACAACCGTTGCTGTATACCCTTGCCTGTGCCCTTTGGCACAGGGACCAATAGCCTATACACCACATGTATAGGGACATTTGCCCATCATCTTAATGATGGGGACCTCTTGTTCATTAGCCCACATTCCGCGAATGTGGGACCTCAAGCCCGTCATCTACATGACGGGACCTCCATCAGATGTGCTTGGTCACCACGTGACCAAGGCACTCAGATGCTCTCAACATGCATATGCACCATGATAACATTTTCATATGCAGAATACAACATATTCTCATTGGCACGAAGCAATAACAACATGCGGAAGAACTTTTAACCATAACTAGCAGTCATCAAGATAAACAGTAACTCATCTCATAAACAGGCATGCATGGCTATACGATCAAGATACACCACAATCACATCATGCAAGCATACATATATTATAGCCCGAATACTTGCCTCAACCGTGCGAACGGTGGACGCGACGAGGTGCTGCCCCGGGACCACGCTCCCACCTGAATATTAAGATAACCCAATCTAAGACCAACATACTGAACCAAGAGCAAAAGAACAACACAAATGAACTTGCTAAACCCCCCAAGTGTTTCCCAACTTCCAATTTCTAACGATTGGTTTGGCGCACCCTGTGAACAGTCAAATTATAAAATACATAACTTTCTGCTCAGGCGTCCAAATAAGATGTTCTTGGACTTTCTGAAAAGGTAATTAAATTATCTAAATAAACCTAGTTGGGGAGCCCTTCTGATTCTGCACTTAACTGCCCCTAGATAATCAATCTTTCAGACATCAGAATTCACGTCGGGTTCTCTGGACAGTACGCTAAAACCACCATAACTTTTGCTACGAAAGTCCAAATCTTGTGTTCTTTATCTCTATGAAAAGGTATGGAAAGTACCTACATTTTTTGTTATATTGAGATCCTCTGATTTCGTCTTTAACTAACAGTTTAACTCTGGTTTCTACAGACTGTCAGGATGTTGACAGATTAACCAGACAGCGGCACTAAACAATTCATAACTTTCTAACCGTTAATCGGATTTGGGTGTTCTTGGCGGACATTGAAAGATAAGAACAAGACCTACATAACTCTAGGAGATCAAAACTCCTAATTCTGCCTCTAAACACATGAAACTGACCGCGTAATAATCTGGACATAACGCGATCTATTAAACCGACGCAAATCAATCTACCAAACAACATCAACCGCAACTACTACGCATCAACCAATGAAGAACACGCGACGTTACCCTTGTAGAATCGCAGCAAGATAATGAACTCTCCCCGCGAAGTTGATCTTCTCTCCTTTCTTCACTTGATCGGCAGTAGGGAGCACCGACGGCGAGGAAAGGAGGCACCAATGGAGGGGGGCACCACCATGGAGGAGAGGTGTGCTACAGGAGCCATGCTACAGTGCGGCGGCACTGTAGCTACAGTGCATCTATGGTTTTCCCCCTTCCTTTTATTGGTGGCCGACCCCTCATGGGCCTCCTGGGCCAAGGCCCGAGGCCCAAGTTGCCGAAAAACTGCAGAAACCCCCCTTTTTTATGTTTAATTTCTCTTTTGAACCCTTTCTTTCGTAGAATAAATCAGAGTATTACATTAAAACCCCTCTTTCTCCTGTTCAATCGCTTTGCTAAAAGAAATATTCTCCCAATTTTAATTATTCTCTCCCGATTTAATTATTCTCTCCCGATTTAATTTTTGGGGTATTACATTCTACCCTCCTTAAACAGAATTCGACCCCGAATTCTATTCAACCTCAACACCAAAAAACCCTCGCTAAAAGATTTACTAACATTACTATGTACCGCCGTGAAAACTTTGGATAAAGCTCGCGCATGCGAGACTCCAATCTCCCAAGTCGCCTCCTCTCGGGCTAATGGGGCAAAGGCATCTTGACACAAACCAACGACTTACGCCTCGGCAGCGCGCTCGACCTCTCTAACAACGCATGGGATGCTACTCAAAGGTTAGCAGCTCATGAAACTTCAAACCGGACCTCTCTCGTACTCACTCAAAGACTGGACAAACAAGACGATGTGTACTTCGCGCATGGACTCACTACGGTCCTAACGTTTTGCCAACTAGCGAAAACAACCCAATGTACCTTGGGGCAACCCCCCCTAGTGGTACCGAACCACGCAACATGTGCTTAGAACACTGAACTTTTGTTCCACCTATTAAGCGGACTTTTTCACCCAAAGAAAGATCACCTCCTTTAACGAGGGACACACAACAGAACTCGCTTTAAACACACTCTTACACCGACATAGCCCAACTGAAAATGAAGGACTATCATTGCAACCAAGCGTTACCAACTCGGTACTAAAAAGAGTCAAGTTCAGAATCGAAGATTTATCACGAAAATCTTTCCACCTTCAAATTAGAAAATTTGCAAATAAACACCACATCCGCCAAAGGAGAAATCACTCGAATAACCAAATCCAACATTTCTTTTATTCTTTCTGAACTGATAAGAACCACACATGCCAACATAAAGTCAAGCCCAATTGGCGAAAGACACCCGTCATAAACTCATAGCTCATACAAGAATCAAGAGAGCATTTCAGTATTCGAGGAAATAATCTTTTCTCAATTTCTCCTTTAGAAATAAAATTTCTCTCAACTTTTGGAATCCGATTCATCGCATAACACACTAACCCATCTCTCTTAACTTGGCATTCTTAACGCTATGCTCAAACGGAAATACATCAACCACACCTCAGAGAGAGGCTCTATCAACCCCACGAAGCAATACTCTAGTCAACTCCTCTTCCGATGAATTACTTTGATAGATAACTTCGATGCATCCTAAAATGGATCTTCACACGTAATCACGTTACCTCAATCCTTAAGAATGAACAACTCGAATTCACTCCACATAGTCTCATGTATTTCATCAAAAGATTTCTATCAATGATCGTCCCACTATTCAAATCCACCCTTATACTACTTCTTCACATTATCATTGGGCGATCAAAGTTCTAGCATAATAATGCAAAGCCCAAATTTAACCTCTAAGACTCTTGCAACGAAATTCTCATATACAAGATAGGAAATCCTCGATTAAATCCTAAAATTCCACAATTCTAACATACTCACTCATTAACATCATCATGAAAATATTTTCTTGACCTGTTTACCTCTACAAAGATTACAACTCTCAGAAGGTTACTCATTAAAGCCAAATCATTCTTGACATTAACTTAACATTTTCCATTATCCCATTAATTGACATGACGATTCGATTACTTTATATTCCCACTCTCATTAAACCACATCTTCAAGAATAACTTTCATAGCCTCATAATATTACCAAATTGCGATACTCTATAGAATTGATCAAGATTTTCATACTTTCGATAATTGTAATGTTCCACTCGAAGTGAAACAAAGATCTTGGATTACAATCACTATAGGTTCTACTAGTTGTAACAATGCAATCAGTTTAACCTCCAAAGACAATCTTCTATTGAGATAAATTTCTCTCAAGGAACTATATTACGAAATTATTTCATCCTCCAATGCTCATCGAATAACTTACAACCCACAGTTTCACAACTACAATTATTAAACACCTCAAAAGACTCAGGTGAAACAAATAGGTTGATTCTTCCTCAAAAGAAAGAGCGAAAGGAATCAATTTTTTTTTCATCCACTAGGAAAACATGTGCCACCCGCAGTGAACACAATACCAAGAAAAATGGTCACTTAGGCCAAGTACACGGAAAACATAAGGGAAAATCAACAGTCGAGGGCTCAAGCCCTACTGAAAGCGAATACCAAACCACAAATGAGAAGAAGGTAATGCCCTTTGGAAATTGATAAACTCATATGGACCAACTGCATAAGGTTTAAGCACACTCAAATAAACTACAAAATGTGAAACGTGACTTAAATCTCAATTACTTATACTTCACTCCTTCCTTTAACAAGGAAGGTTATTTTCTGTTATTACTACATCACTTGGCTAGCTTAAATAGGATAAGGTCTTAAAACCCAAATCACAAGAACCACTTAAGAACCAATAAAATCTTTCAGCAAGTCACTTTGCTCGAAACAAATTCAATGACCACATAACTCAAGAGGTCCAATTGAACACAAACGCAAAACTCGAAACACTTTTACTAAATAAAAATTACGAAAGACGATCCAATTACTTTATTCCTAAAAGAATCATCACCACACACACAAGTCACCATCTCTTGTAGATAATCTTACTAACATCAAGAATAATACACTCTGAACACGAATCTTTGTCATCAACTATTTCATTAGAAAGCCTCCAAAGTTTCACCAAATTGTTTCATACTTCCTTTTCATCCCATCTTCAAAACGAGTGTACACCAAAACCATACTACCCCACTACAACAACTTCTTAAGTTTGGAAGGGGTCTACCACCCAATTGAAAAGGTCCTACCCAATAATCTTTCATCAAGGACACAATATCATCCGTTTATTTCACAATCATGTGGGCATAAGCCACCTATTATATCATATCAGTTCAACTTTTAGCGATGCTCAACATCAAACTTCAACACACAACAGTTATACTACAGCCATTGTTGTTATCAACTGGCTTCATAACGTAATCTAGTTGCTACCTATTTTCCTTCCCAAATCACAGGGATATTAACATACATATTCCACTGTTCCTCCTCATATTTGGTTTTCGCAAAAATACACTAGAACTTCAAAATCGAAATCTTCTATCGATCAAAAGTCTCAACAACACTACAACCAAATTCATCACGTCATTCTATATAGAAGAACTACATAGAACTCCTCCCATAAATTCTAGATCCACCGATATTCAATCCATTCAACCGATTATACACGTTCAAAGAACTAATCATACTAGAGAATATGTAAATCTAGCATTTCTCTAGTTTCCTTTCCACACATTTAACTTAATCCATGGGAACCAAAGAACCCAACAAGTTTAGCAACCTAAACAATTTTAATGGCGGACTAATTCATCAATGTTCCATACTTCTTAATATGTCTTTTGACTCCACATAGGTGTGGACATACTCGAGTCACTACTCATATACGCTCATCAAGAACTGGTATAGACAACATCAACTTAATCAATTTCACTTCCCAAGACACTAGTTAAGGCTATTCATGCACCTTGCCACTAATCCAACTTGACATCACAACCGCTATCAATTATCTCGCATACTTACAAATTCTCAGTTAACACAACAAATCATTGCAAAAGAGAGTTGACACTCTCTTTCTCTATGAAGAGGGTCTAAATTTCAACACTCCATCTACTCCAAAAGAAATAAGTAGAATCAAAACTTTATTCAATGAACTTTGTGAAAGATAATTCCCATATTGAAAATACCAAACAGACACCCGGGTCACCTTCATCAACAGGAAAGGCAAGATTCTCAAGAAAAGAATGTTCGCAAGTCGCAAAGATAGCTCACACTCGGCAAGTCAGCAATTGTTTTGTAAAACAAAGATGGACCAATTGCAACCACAACACTAACAATTTGTTTTATTACAATCTACGACTTAACCAAGACACGACATAGCCAAAAGAACTTTGATGCTTCCTCTCATAAAAGAGAAGTATCAACTTCGAACTCAAATCCCGAAAAGAGTACATGGGGGGCCAAAGCTTTCTCACATTGTAAGGACAAATAAAATAAAGCTTCCATTGACCAAAGCTCCAAGTAAAAGATCAATCTTATAGACCATCTATGTTTAAAAATATCAAAACAACTCATCATTCGGGAGAACAAATGTTTGCTTTAAGGAGCCAATAACAACCGATGAACACTCATCAACTGAAATAACCACTGACCCAAGAGAATTCATCCACCGGGTCAGACCAAGAATAACCATTCCAACTAAAGGAAGACAATAGCCTTCCCAAAGAAAACCCAGATGGTGGTGCAATCCTGGCAGCCCAAGGCTAAAACCACAAGCTAACCCTCCGTGAGACCCCGGTTTATTAAACTTGTAATACTTAACCTTCCACTGGTTCTAGTACCACAAATAGAATAATCCGCGTCTCGATGAACATGTGCCTCCCAGAACAAGCAGCACACATACATAATTCAAGCATGCATCATTTCCATACAACAGAATATAACAGGTCTACCAAAAGACATACATAATATAAGTTATTACACCACAGCCGACCGGCCAAATGACATAAGTACCAAATAAGTAACAGCGGAAGCAAAAGTTGCCATAAGATGGCTTAAACCAAAAGACGACCGGTTAGCCACATAACACCACAGGGCAACCGACCGGGCCGCCAAGCTAATCGCCCTTAAGCGCCACAAAGACAACTCACAAAAGTGAGGTCCATCGGACTCACTATCATCCTCTGCACAACACAAGCAATGCAGGTGAGTACAAAAATGTACTCGCAAGACTTACGAGTAGCAAGCCTATACATAGCTACATGAAAGCTGTATTCAAAGGAATGTGGTTATATGGTTCTTTGGACGCACAAAGCAAGTTTCATTTGCAATATTGTAATAAGTTGAACAGCAGTTTGTAAAATCTGTTTTTAAGCATTTAAATACAGCGAGTAAGCATAAGTAGCAAGTATCCACCTCGAAGTGACTTCCCCAAAAGCCACCACAACATAGCATGAATCCCTGATTCATACCACCCATCAAGTTTTAATTTTAAAATGGTTGTAGTCTAACTCTTGAAAAGCTTATCCAAGCGTGTCCATAACCTAGGACGAGGCTATTCGAATAGTTTTAATCCCTGCAGGGGTGTACCAATGTACCCACACTTCAGACCGCCTTTTTGCCAAGCTATTAAGCACACTTCCTTTGGTATGCTGCACGGCTAAGTCCTACGAACCCTTTCCAATGGAATATGCTAATCAAGAGACGCACGTATGGGGTTAATCCTTAGTGATCTCACGACTAAATATGGATCACAAGGACCCATACGTGGAGCAAGATACACCGGCCTCGGCGGGTGTTCTCCTCCCTACAAACGTGTCCATGTTGCATATAATCAAATATGCAACCCACCACGCGACTCATTAATTAACACAGCCCAAAGTACTCGGCTAAGAGAGGTCCCATATCCCTCTAGTGTGGTTAGCACTCACAGAATGCTCGGATAACAGATACTCACAAGTAGTTCGGTCCTTAATTGACCCGGGCACCATTCCAATCACACCCAAAAGATCACACCATCTTACCATTGTGCCCAAGTCTAAATTGTTTTCATTTTCAGTTTTAGTTTTGCAATTTAGGCAAAGCACAAGGCTGAAATATACACATAGTAATAGTTTGTGTGATCAAAGTTATCGACAAGTCGATAACTGCCCATTTCTACCGATAACTAAGCATGGCTAAGCATAATGACACGTAATCTACTAAGTGACAAGGGTCCATCCAGCGAACCAAAATCACAGCAAGTAACCTAGGCTTCAGTAGTAGAGGAATGAACATTTCCTACTGATAATGCATCTAGTAGGCCAACTATCGACAATAGTTTAAAACAACATAGCAATGCATACATAGAATTTGCAAACAATATATTAGGCTTTGAAAATAGTAGGAACAATATGATCAAATGAATGCTACATCTGCTTGCCTGGCTGAAGTGCAGGATCTGATGGCTGCTGTGGCTCAATATCAAGATTAATAATATTGTCTTCGGAACCTAACGCGAAAAGGCGATAAGCAAATAAGAACGAAGAACACCAAATGAAACTCCAACAACAAAATGCATCCAAAACTAATAAAATTTACACTACAGCTAGGGAAAGATCTAAGACAATGATAGGAACAAGAATCATGCAATTAGGACTAAGCATGCAAAAGATATGGACAGAATACTCTTTCTCATTCAATATCAACCTAATTAATAATTAGCACTGTTCATGGCAAAATTTTCTAGAATGATCTAAGGTCTGAAATTTTTATAGCGGTAGATTATAACATCCTAATAACAAAGAAAGTTGGATTTACTAAATTTGGAGTTATACACATTTACTTATGATTTTTCCAGCTATAAATCTAATGCAAGCCATTTTACAGAACTATGAACATGCCAAATTCTTATTTTATATGACAAGATACTAATGATTTAATTTAACAAAATTGATTTTGCACAATTTGGATTTATACAGAAAAATATATGCATTTTCCAAGGTTAAAACTATTTCTG
Organism: Ampelocalamus luodianensis; assembly: GCA_036346255.1. NCBI lineage: Eukaryota > Viridiplantae > Streptophyta > Magnoliopsida > Poales > Poaceae > Ampelocalamus > Ampelocalamus luodianensis. The sequence goes on along the minus strand of CM070620.1, from coordinate 64,938,171 downwards.
GAATATTCAAAATGACAGAATGTAACAGCCCTAACTTAGGGTTTGTATTTCAAATGTAAAATTTTGAGGAGAAATAAAAACTTTTGTTGTCTCTTCAAATCATTTGAAAGTTTCTACAATTTTCCCTAGCAATTTCCAATTTTTAGAATTTAATTCTTGTGATTGGAAATTGTTGTTAATGATTCTTAGCTTTCAAACTTGTGATCATCCTCTGAAATTATTTTTCCTATCATCTTGATCATCCTATCTACCTCCCTGAATTATTTCACAATTTTTAGATTTTATTTGCTATTTCAAATGGCCAAGTCAAACTAGTTGAAAATCTGGTCAAGTCCTAGGTCAGCATGCTTGTGAATTTTCTGCAGAACTTTTCAGTGCATAAAAAGTTCTGGAAAATTTATGCAATGTTTTTCTCTGTCTCAAGTAGCTACCATACAAATTTCGGAATTTTTGGAGCCCTGGAGCTATCTCTAAAAATTTCCCAAAACCTCTTTGTCTTTTAAATCGAATTCTGAAAACACTGTTTGTCGGGCCCGAACCACACTTGGGCTCGAGTCCGACCGCACTAATGGACTCGGTCGTGTCAACTAATCGCACCGCCCGAGTCCAATCAATCGTGACCGTCCGATGAAGATCGAACGATCCATGTCGTGTGCGCAACCGACCTGTCCGAATGCATACACCAATCCCAGCCGTCCATTTCAGATCCAACGGTCGGTGCGTTGCTGATCAAATCAAACCACCGGTTCGCACCGCTTCGTCCGTCGCTGACAGGTGGACCCTACCTGTCAGATTCGCCCTCGTCTTCTCCGCACCTCACCGGAGCTCGCGGCCGTTCGCGCATGGGTGCCACGTACCTCGCCGCCACCTATTTGCCCTCGTGTCCGTCCGTGGAGCATCGCGAGCTTTATAACCTCACCGCACTCATTCATTCATCGCTTCTTCGCTCTCTCACTTTCTCGCCCGCTCTCGCTTTGGCCGCGAAGAGACGAAGGTAGCGCCGCCGTGTTAGCGCCGCCTTGATTCGCAACCACGCCACCGTGATCCACGCCGACGCCGCCTCCATTTTGCCCAACCCGGTCCTTGGCGCCGATGGATCACGAAGCGTATCGTCGTCTCGCCTCCGGCGATCTCGGCCCGCAAGCTCGTTTGTGATCGGTGAGTTTCTAGCTCCGCCAACTAGTCCCTTAGGATCGCATCGATGCATCGAATCTAACGGGGCTTATTTACGCCTTTTGTGCATCGTTGCGGGCGTGCGACCCATTCTTCTCAAGCTCGGTTTCGCCACCGTGAAATTCCGCCACCTCGAGCTTTCTTCGTCGGCGTTATAGTGTGCTTCTTGCTCACGGTGTTGGGGCGAAGCTTGCGCACTTTCCGAGCCTCCTAGAAGCTCAGAGCGACCTCGCCGTGGGAGCCGTGTCTTCTTCTCCGCCTCCGGTCGTCGTGAGCTCAACTCCGGTGACCATCGGACCGCCGCCACCTCCGGGTTCGCGAGTCTCTGTGAACCCGAAGGTATCACTCACTCGCTTTGAAACTCACCGTTTGCGAGATCCACTTTGTGCCGCCGCGCCGTCTGCGGCGCGCGGTGAACCGCCGGTGACGTTTTAGTTTAGCTCTAATCGCGTCTAGTTTGAGTCTCTGACTTGTGGGCCCTCTCTGTTAATCGCGTTTAGAAGTCTTTTAATCCAACAGTTATGTTATTCATGTGTCGCTGCCTTGTGGGTCCATGCTGTCAGTTTAGGGTTGTGTAGCTTTGATACTACGTTTTCTCTGTTGGGAAGCGTATTTTTCTGTGAGTGTATGTTAGAAGTGCACTTTGATAAGTCAAAGACGTATTCTTAGAATACGCCTTCGACGTCACCATCGGCAAAGCGGTCGGCTCAGTCAAGACTTTCGCGGGCCCGCCTATCAGTGTCTGGGGCTAGATAGCTGTGGGTAGAAAAGGATTTAATGCTTTAGTATTTCTGTAATGCTTTTCTATTGCACTATTAATTCAATTAAACTTAGAAAATGCATAACTAATTCAAATTTTATCCAAATTGCATGAAACCAGTGCTGTTAATTTTCATTTTAAATGTTCTATTTATTAAAATTAGTTTCAACCTTGTCTCTGTATCGAAAATCTGTTAAATGATTAAATGATGTATTATGCATTTTCCAAAATTAGAAAATTCATATCTTTTTCAATAATTGTCCAAATCCAGTGAATCCAATTCTGTAAATTTTCATTTTTAGTATGCTAATTCTCAGGATAGGTTTTAAGTGCTGTTCTGTTAATGAGTAGTTGTTAAGTAATTAACTAGTGCTTTCATGTGTATTGTTGGCTTAGAAAATTCCTAGAAAATTCATAACCACTTAAAATGAATTATTCTCTGTTTCTAAAAATTTTGTTATATCTTGCTTAGGCTGTTGTGTGAGTTTTGGTATGTTTCGCTGTTGTATTGTTTGAGTTTTGTCGGTGTTATTCGTTCTTATTCGCTGTTTTGTTCATCGTTAGGGTTCGATATTTGCGGCAACCCTGAGAACGATCCTCCGCAACATATTGAGCAACAGCAGCCAGGCAAGCAGTTTGATCATGTTTATCCCAGTATTTTAAAGTCTAATATTTTGTTTCAACTGTATGTATGCATCGCTTAATTTGTGTTAAATTGATTAGTTAAAGCCGTAGTTTGCATATCCTCGTAGGCAAAATATTGATCTCTACTACTGAGCCTAGGTTATTTCTTTGTGATTAGAGATCGTTGGATGATCTCTTATCACTTAGTAGATCCGGTCAACTTGCTTAGACATGCTTAGCTATCGGTAGAATCAAGCGGTTATCGACTTTAGTCAGTAACCTTGATCACACAAAATTTACTATGTTTTAGCATTTCTACTATGTTTAATTGCAAAATTAAAAATGAAAACAAAAATGATTTAGACTTGGGCACAATGGTAAGACGGTGTGATCTGTTGGGTGTGATCGAAACGTGCTCGAGTCGCTTAAGGACCGAGTTACTTGCGCCACCGCATCGAGCATTTTGCGTGCTAACCATACTAGAGTATATGGGACCTCTCTTGACCTAGTACTTTGGCGTGTATTGGCCCGGTCGCAGGAGGTCGCAGGAGGGATGGAGGTGGGAGCATGGTAGTTGTCCAAAAGCTTTATCCCGAGTGGGTAGTTGTCTTTTCGGCTTTACCATGTAAGCGTATGGGTTTCTATCCATACGAGCGGCTCGTAGTTAATACACACATCGAAAAAGTCTCGTAGGACTTAGTGTGCCGGCATACCTTGGAGTGTGCTTGGCTTAAAGGCGGTGCAAGTGTGGGTACATTGGTACACCCTGCAGGTTAAAACTATTCGAATAGCCTCGCCCTAGGTTATGGACACGCTCGGATACGCCCCGTAAGAACTAGACTACAACATTTAAATTAAAACTTGATGGGTGGTACGAATCTGGGATTCGTGCTATTGTTGGGGTGACTATTGGGATAGTCACTTCTAGGTTGTTTATCTTTCGCTTTTGTTATTAATATCCTTACTGTTATTTCAATCTTAAAAATGAATTGCAAACTTGCCTTTAAAACTGTATTATATTATTGCAAATGAAAATTGGCTTTATGCAAATAAAACATATGACCTCCACCAAATAAACCTGCATGTAGCTTATGAACAGGTCTGCTAGTTCACACGTCAGTCTTGCGGGTACAAAGACAATCTTTGTACTCAGGTGCTTTGCTTAATGTTTTTGTTGAAGAGGAAGAAGGTGAGCCCCAGGGGCCTCACTTCTGTGAGCTGTGCTGTCGCTTCGTGGGTGACGACTAGGCTTGGCGGTCCGGTCAGATGCCTTGTGGGTTGAAGGCACACTGATTGGCTTTGTTTATAGCCATCTTATGGCACTTTTGCTTCCGCTGTCGTTCTTGTTATTTGTGTATCTTTTGGGCCGGTCGGCCTGTGTCTGTAATAACCTCTGCTATTTGTTTATCTTCCGTTTGGTAGTGTGGTGTATGGACTCTATGTTCGGAATGGAGTGATGTCTAATTTTGTAACGGGGTGTGTATACTACTTTCTGGGAAGTATACATATCTCGAGGATCAATTTATTTGATCTGTGATGCTAGGACCGGGTGGTTGGTTAAGCATTACAAGCCAAATAAATTGGGGTCCTCACAAAGTTGGTATCAGAGCCATTCTGACCGTAGTAACCCAAGCATAGTCGTCTTTAGGATATTTTGAAAAAGCTTAATTTCAAAGTATAAAAGGGTTTATGAAAACCTAGCGATTCTCGATTTTACTCCTTACCTATCTTAGCCTTCTACTCTTATCTTACTCTAATTTGAGTTTAAAACTTGGTTTTCCTCTTTCCTTTCAAAAGATAGTTGCTACCGGTAGAATCAGTCTTTGGGAGAACCATAGAGAATTAGTCTAATTAAAATTTGTGGGAGCATAAGGGTAAGATATGTATGAGTTGCTAAGTGTCTGATTTTTGTCAAGTAGTTTTGTAACTTAAAAGTCTTGTGTTTGTTTTGTGCTGTTAGTAAGTTATTTGCAGTGGGTTATCGACTTCTTGTTTTCCGCTATTGTTAACTTGTCTTAGTGAAACAGGATGGCCGGAGAACGCGCGTGGCGATCAGAGTGGTCATGATGAGGAGCTTCTCCTCCGACCATGGTCGAGGTGCTCGCTCGATCGAGCGAAACCGCATGGACCGACGCGCATCTTGGAGGTTATTGCTAGGAATACCTCCACTCCTGCCGTGGTGGCGGCCACCGGACTCGCGGGGACTTGCGAGTTCCTCCGCACCACACCGCCACTTTCTCCCGCTCGAGGACCCTCTCGATGCGGATGATTGGCTGCGCATGGTTGGCGAAGCTCAACATAGCTCGATGCCGCGCGCGAGATAAGGCACTCTTCGCATCCCACCCGGCTGAGGGCGCAGCTCTCATGGTGGGAGAACTATCTCGCCATGCAGCCGCGGGCCATGTGGTCGCGTGGGAGGAGTTCAGGATCAGCCTTTCGTCGGGCCCACATCCCTGACGGCCTGATGAAGCTGAAGAAGAAGGAGTTCCTCGCGCTCAAGCAAGGGCGCAAATCTGTGACGGAGTACCTGTACGAGTTCAATCATTTGGCTCGTTATGCTCCAGGGGAGGTGGCCTCAGATGAGGCTAAGCAGGAGAAGTTTATGGATGGCTTGTCTGAGGAGCTGCAGGACAAGCTATCTATTGTGGACTTCTCTGACTTTCAGGCCTTGGTAGATAAGGCCATTGTTGCTGAGCATAAGGCAAAGGCGCTGGGCGAGTCCCGCAAGCGCAAATGGGAGGCACATCAGTCTACTCACACCACCTCACTGTCCTCGGTGGGCGGCACTGATGGCCGTTCTTTTGCTCCACCGCGCCGAGGCCATCCGCACAGCTCCTCGCCCACCGCAGCCGTGTTTCACCACGTGCGCCGCGATCCAAAGAAGCGAGCGCCTCCGCAATCCGGCGGCCGAGGTTACTTGTTTCGCCGCCACAACAAGGGCCACTACGCCAACGCTTGCCCTCGAGTGTTGCAAGAGCCCTCGTCCTAATGGAGGACGCGGCGGGAGTGGTCACCCACGACGAAGGTTATCCGAAGACCGAGTGCGGGCGTGGTCGAGTCAACCATCTATCACCGAGGAGGCTCTGGAGGCGCGGATGTCGTGATTGGTACACTTCTTGTTAATTCTCGTCCCGCCGCAGTATTATTTGATTCGAGCATCGCATTCTTTTATTTCAAGATCATTTGCTGCTGTTAGTGGTCTTCGTGTTCCTTTGGGAGTTCCTTTGCTCATCCGCTCTCGGGTCGGAAATGAGAGCCGATTCTGATGTCGGGATGTTCCTATCATAGTCAAAGGTGGGATTTTTGGCAAACCTTATTCGCTCGCCATTCAGTGAGTCCGATGTGATTCTTGGCATGGATTGGTTGTCCCAACATTTGGGACAGATCGATTGTGCGTGAAGATTGTCTATCTCACGACCCTTGAGCGGCGGTCGGTTTTTCCTCGCGGTGCAAGGGTCGCACCTTTGTGCACTTGTAGCGGCCACCTGCGATTCGTGGATGTTCCCATAGTATCGACTTTGAGGATGTTTTTCCGATGATTTACAGGATGCCTCGGTTCGAGATCCGAGTTTGTCATCGAGTTCTTTGCCGTCTGCCCTATCTCGGCGCCGACGGATGCCTCCCAATGAACTAGAAGAATTGAAGAAGCGGCTTGGTGAGCTCCAAGTAAAGGGTTTCATCCGTCCCGTTCATCTCCTTGGGGTTGTCGGTGATCTTTGTGAAGAAGAAGGACAAGACTTTGCGCATGTGTGTTGATTACCGTCCTCTCAATGAGGTGACGGTGAAGAACAAATATCCTTTGCCCGCATTGACGATCCATTCGATCACCGATCGAGCCTGTGTGTTCTCAAAGATTGATTTGAGAATGGGGTATCATCAGTCGATCGAGATCGAGGATATTCCAAGACGGCTTTCACTACTCGTTATGGGTCATGCAGTACACCGTCATGTCTTTTGGCTTAACCAATGCTCCGGCTTTGTTCATGAACTTAATGAATTCAGTATTCATGGAGTTTTGGACCAATTTGTGGTGGTCTTTATTGATGATATTCTTATTTATTCCAAGATCAAGCAGAGCATGCCGAGCATCCAAGATTGTTTTGGGCAAATTGCGAGAACACCACTATACGCGAAGTTCAAGAAATGTGAGTTTCGTTGAAGGAAGTGGCATTCTTGGGCCATGTTCTTTCGATTGGAGGCATAGTCGTGGATCCCAAAGAAGGTCGCGATGTTCTATCTTGGGGCGCCCAAGTCGCCACCGATGTGCGGAGTTTTCTCGGTTTAGCGGGCTACTACCGCCGCTTTATCGAGAACTTCTCCAAAATCGCAAAGCCAATGACTGAATTGCTCAAGAAGGACAAGAAGTTTGTGTGGTCCTCTGCTTGTGATGGGAGCTTTCAGGAGCTCAAGCAGCGATTGACTTCAGCCCCAGTCCTCACTCTTCCTGATATCCACAAGAGCTTCGATATTTATTGCGATGCCTCTCGTCAGGGTCTTGGATGTGTTCTTATGCAGAAGGCAAGGCGCTTGCTTATGCATCCAGCGCTTGAGACCTCATGAGCTCAACTATCCCACCCATGATCTAGAGAGCTTGTCGTGGTTCATGCACTCAAGATTTGGCGGCATTATCTCGATCAGAATCGCTGTGAGGTGTATTCCACCACAAGAGTTTGAAATACTTATTCACTCACCAGATCTGAACCTCGAGCAGAGGAGATGGCTAGAATTGATCAAAGATTATGACATGGGTATTCAGATCATCCGGCAAGGCCAATGTAGTTCTTGATGCACTTAGCCGAAAGGTGTATTGCAATACTTTGATGATCCAGAGCAAAGAACTCGCACTTCTTACGAATTTCAGCGCCTCAACTTGGGTTTGGTTGAGCATGGTTCCCCTTTGTCGCTTGGTTGTGCAACCAACCTTGGTGGATCGATCAAGGCAAAGACAAAGAATCGGATGATGGAGTGGGTAAAATTAAGCGAACGCCAAGAATGGATCAGCCAAGTGTTTCACGTAAGATGAGCACGGTGTTGTGTGGTTTGGGCAGCGTCTTGTGGTCCCAAAGGTCCCGAGTTGCGGGATTTGATTCTTCAGAGGCCCATGATTCGCCTTTGTCCATCCATCCCGGGCCACCAAAATGTACCAAGATCTGCGTCGAGATTTCGTGGACTCGCATGAAGCGCGAGATTGCCGTGTTCGTGGCGAGTGTGACATATGTTGCCGCGTCAAGGCGAGCATCGCCCCAGTGGTCTTCTTCACCTTGCCTATACCGAATGGAAGTGGGATTCAGAGGCATGGATTTTATCACCGGTCCGCCTGCTCTGCGGGAAGGATGCATTATGGGTTATCATTGATCGATTGACGGTGGCCCATTTCCTTCCAAAGGCGATCAAAAATTGATGTGAATCAGCTAGCGGATCTTTACATATCCCGCATTGTGAGTCTCGCATGGTGTGCCACGAACGATAGTGTCGATCGTGGTTCTCTTTTCACTTCCGATTTTGGCACGATCGCAGGAGGCCATGGGTACCCGTCTTTCGCTCACCACCTATCATCCTCGATCGATGGTCGACGGAGCGCGTCAATCGTGCTTGAAGATATGCTCGTGCTTGTGTTCTTTCCTATGGAAAGAATTGGGAGAAGTGCCTACCGCTTGCCGAAGTTCTCCTACAACAACAGCCTTCCGAGCTAGTCTCGTGATGGCACCGCTTGAGGCCTTGTATGGGAGGCGATGCGTAACCCCATTGAACCGGTCGAAACCGGGAGAGACGGTTCTTTGGTCCGATTCCATCAATGAGGCCGAAAGTCAAGTGCGCTTGATTCGTGAGCACTTGCGCGTAGCTCATCCAGCGTAAGAGCTATGCGATCGGCGTCGCCGTGAGTTGAGTTTCCAGCCCAATGACTTTGTGTATCTCAAAGTCTCACCTCCAAAGGTCATCGTCGTTTGGCGCCAAGGGCAAATTGGCTCCTCGGTATGTCGGACCCACCGCATCATCGATAGAGTGGGAGCTGTTGCTTACAAGTTAGACTTGCCGGCTACACTTGAGGGTGCATGATGTTTTCCATGTGTCACAATTGAAGAAGTGCCTTCGTGTTCCCGTGGAGGAAACACCATTGGAAAATATCGATGTGCAGGAAGATCTGTCTTATCGTGAGCGTCCCGTTCGTATCCTCGAAGAAGCTGAACGCAGAACGAGGAACCGTGTGATCAAGTTCCTTAAAGTTCATGGTCGAACCACTCCGAGGATGAAGCCACTTGGGAGCGGGAAGATCGTCATGAGCGATTACCCATCCTTCTTCTCCCAGAATCGTAATCTCTGGCAGATTCCTGTAAGGGGGAGATTTGTAACAGCCCTAACTTAGGTTTGTATTTCAAATTTAAAATTTTGAGGAGAAATAAAAACTTTTGTTGTCTCTTCAAATCATTTGAAAGTTTCTACAATTTTCCCTAGCAATTTCCAATTTTTAGAATTTAATTCTTGTGATTGGAAATTGTTGTTATCAGATTCTTAGCTTTCAAACTTGTGATCATCCTCTGAAATTATTTTTCCTATCATTTTTATCATCCTATCTACCTCCCTGAATTATTTCACAATTTTTAGATTTTATTTGCTATTTCAAATGGCCAAGTCAAACTAGTTGAAAATCTGGTCAAGTCCTAGGTCAGCATGCTTGTGAATTTTCTGCAGAACTTTTCAGTGCATAAAAAGTTCTGGAAAATTTATGCAATGTTGTTCTCTGTCTCAAGTAGCTACCATAAAAATTTCAGAATTTTTGGAGCCCTGGAGCTATCTCTAAAAATTTCCCAAAACCTCTTTGTCTTTTAAATCGAATTTTGAACATCGCTTGTCGGGCCCGAACCACACTTGGGCTCGAGTCCGATCAGACTAATGGACTCGGTCGTGTCAACTAGTCACACCGCCCGAGTCCAATCAATCGTGACCGTCCGATGAAGATCGAACGATCCATGTCGTGTGCGCAACCGACCTGTCCGAATGCATACACCAATCCCAGCCGTCCATTTCAGATCCAACAGTTGGTGCGTTGCTGATCAAATCAAACCACCGGTTCGCACCGCCGTCCGTCGCCGGCGGTGGACCCTACCCGCCGATTCGCCTCGCCTTCTCCGCGACTCACCGAGCTCGCGTCGTTCGCGCATGGGTGCCACGTACCTCGCCGCTGCCACCTATTTGCCCTCGTGTCCGTCCGTGGAGCATCGCCAGAGCTTTATAACCTCACCGCACTCATTCATTCATCGTTTCCTTCGCTCTCTCACTTTCTCCGCCCGCTTCTGTTTCGCCGCGAAGAGGACGAAGGTAGCGCCGCCTTGATTCTCGCAACCACGCCACCGTGATCCACGCCGACGCCGCCTCCATTTTGCCCAATCCGGTCCTTGGCGCCCGATGGATCACCGGGCGTATCGTCGTCTCCGCCTCCGCGATCTCGGCCCCGCAAGCTCGTTTGTGATCTCGTGAGTTTCTAGCTCCGCCAACTAGTCCCTTAGGATCGCATCGATGCATCGAATCTAACGGGGCTTATTTCTGCCTTTTGTGCATCGTTGCGGGCGTGCGACCCATTCTTCTCCAAGCTCGGTTTTCCGCCACCGTGGAAATTCCGGCCACCTCAGGCTTTCTTCGTCGGCGTTATAGTGTGCTTCTTGCTCCTGGTGTTGGGGCGAAGCTTGTGCGCACTTTCCGGAGCCTCCTAGAAGCCTGTAGCGGCCTCGCCGTGGGAGCCGTGTCTTCTTCTCCGCCTCCGGTCGTCGTGAGCTCAACTCCGGTGACCATCGCACCCCGCGTCGCCACCTCTGGGTTCGCGGAGTCTCTGTGAACCCGAAGGTATCACTCACTCGTTTTGAAACTCACTGGTTTGCGAGATCCACTGTGCGGCCGCGCCGCCGTCTCTGTGCGCGCCGGTGAACCGCCGGTGACGTTTTAGTTTAGCTCTAATCGCGTCTAGTTTGAGTCTCTGACTTGTGGGCCCTCTCTGTTAATCGCGTTTAGAAGTCTTTTAATCCAACCGTTATGTTATTCATGTGTCGCTGCCTTGTGGGTCCATGCTGTCAGTTTAGGGTTGTGTAGCTTTGATACTACGTTTTCTCTGTTGGGAAACGTATTTTTCTATGAGTGTATGTTAGAAGTGCACTTTGATAAGTCAAAGACGTATTCTTAGAATACGCCTTCGACGTCACCTTCGGCAGGCGGGCTGGCCTGGTCAGCACTTTCGCGCGGGCCCGCCTATCAGTGTCTGGGGCTAGATAGCTGTGGGTAGAAAAGGATTTAATGCTTTAGTATTTCTGTAATGCTTTTCTGTTGCACTATTAATTCAATTAAACTTAGAAAATGCATAACTAATTCAAATTTTATCCAAATTGCATGAAACCAAAGGTCGTTAATTTTCATTTTAAATGTTCTATTTATTAAAATTAGTTTCAACCTTGTCTCTGTATCGAAAATCTGTTAAATGATTAAATGATGTATTATGCATTTTCCAAAATTAGAAAATTCATATCTTTTTCAATAATTGTCCAAATCCAGTGAATCCAATTCTGTAAATTTTCATTTTTAGTATGCTAATTCTCAGGATAGGTTTTAAGTGCTGTTCTGTTCATGAGTAGTTGTTAAGTAATTAACTAGTGCTTTCATGTGTATTGTTGGCTTAGAAAATTCCTAGAAAATTCATAACAACTTAAAATGAATTATTCTCTGTTTCTAAAAATTTTGTTATATCTTGCTTAGGCTGTTGTGTGAGTTTTGGTATGTTTCGCTGTTGTATTGTTTGAGTTTGGTCGGTGTTATTCGTTCTTATTCGCTGTTTTGTTCATCGTTAGGGTTCGATATTTGCGGCAACCCTGAGAACGATCCTCCGCAACATATTGAGCAACAGCAGCCAGGCAAGCAGTTTGATCATGTTTATCCCAGTATTTTAAAGTCTAATATTTTGTTTCAACTGTATGTATGCATCGCTTAATTTGTGTTAAATTGATTAGTTAAAGCCGTAGCTGCATATCCTGTAGGCAAAATATTGATCTCTACTACCTGAGCCTAGGTTATTTGCTGTGATTAGAGATCACTGGATGATCTCTTATCACTTAGTAGATCCGGGTCAACTTGCTTAGACATGCTTAGCTATCGGTAGAACTGGGCGGTTATCGACTTTAGTCGGTAACCTTGATCACACAAAATTTACTATGTTTTAGCATTTCTACTATGTTTAATTGCAAAATTAAAAATGAAAACAAAAATGATTTAGACTTGGGCACAATGGTAAGACTGGTGTGATCTGTTGGGTGTGACTGGAAAGGTGCCCGAGTCAGTTAAGGACCGAGTTACTTGCGCCACCGTCTCGAGCATTTTGCGTGCTAACCACACTAGAGTATATGGGACCTCTCTTGACCTAGTACTTTGGCGTGTATTGGCCCGGTCGCAGGAGGTCGCAGGAGGGATGGAGGTGGGAGCATGGTAGTTGTCCAAAAGCTTTATCCCGAGTGGGTAGTTGTCTTTTCGGCTTTACCATGTAAGCGTATGGGTTTCTATCCATACAGGCGGCTCGTAGTTAATACACAATATTGGAAAAAGTCTCGAGGACTTAGTGTGCCAGCATACCTTCGGAAGTGTGCTTGGCTTAAAGGCGATGTCCAAGTGTGGGTACATTGGTACACCCTCGCAGGTTAAAACTATTCGAATAGCCTCGTCTAGGTTATGGACACGCTCGGATACGCCCGTAAGAACTAGACTACAACATTTAAATTAAAACTTGATGGGTGGTACGAATCGGGATTCGTGCTATTGTTGGGGTGACTATTGGGATAGTCACTTCTAGGTTGTTTATCTTTCGCTTTTGTTATTAATATCCTTCTGTTATTTCAATCTTAAAAGTGAATTGCAAACTTGCCTTTAAAATCAGATTATATTATTGCAAATGAAAATTGGCTTTATGCAAATAAAACATATGACCTCCACCAAATAAACTCGCATGTAGCTTATGAGCAGTCCGCTAGTTCACACGTCGGTCTTGCGGGTACAAAGACAATCTTTGTACTCGTGTGCTTTGCTTAATGTTTTTGTTGCAGAGGAAGAAGGTGAGCCCTGTGGCCTCACTACGTGAGTTTGTCTTTGTCGCCGTGGGTGACGACTAGGCTTGGCGGTCCGTCCGATGCCTTGTGGGTTGAAGGCACACCGATTGGCTTTGTTTATAGCCATCTTATGGCACTTTGCTTCATTGTCGTTCTTGTTATTTGTGTATCTTTTGGGCCGGTCGGCTGTATGCGTAATAACCTCGCTATTTGTTTATCTTCCGTTTGGTAGTGTGGTGTTTGGACTCTATGTTCGAATGGAGTGATGTCTAATTTTGTAACGGTGTGTATCTCGCTTCGAAGTATACATATCTCGAGGATCGATTTATTTGATTTGTGATGCTAGGACCGGGTGGTTGGTTAAGCATTACAAGCCAAATAAATTGGGGTCCTCACACAGAAATCAAGTTATCCCTAGTTACACAATTTTCTGCTACTGCAACATGCTTAATTCCATTTTTATAATAAACTAAAGTGACAACATAATTTATTACCGTTGGAAATATCTAAAAAGCAGTTAAAATGAATTAGTTATGAGTTTCTAAAGTTTTTATTTCATTTTTAGTTGTTAAACAAAAACTTACCGAAATACAGACAAACTCCAATAAAAGAATAAGACGTGAACAACTCCCAACCCTTGATCTAAAATCCTATGGCTCACACGCCAAAACAGCAAGACGCCGCGCCAAATCTAAACGGAGCCCACCGTTGGATCAAGATCCAACGGTGCACACGAGTGTATGCATTCGGACGGTGCGGTTGCATACACGATCTCAGCCGTTGATCGAAAGATCAACGGTCGAGAACGATCAAGGCATCCGGAGGGTCCGAACGCACACAAAGATCAGGGCCGCAGATCTAAAAAATGAACGGTAGCTATTTAACGCAGTTCAAAGGGAGATGCTGACACGTGGGACCGCATGTCAGTGACCTAGAGTCACGACCGCGAGCGTTTAACCCACGTGCACAGTGCACTGGGCCCACATGTCAACGACTAAGAGTGGCGGTTAAGACCAAATTAATGCCATTAATGATTAACATTAAATAAACATTAATGACTTCTGAAATTTGATTTTAACCCCTCAGGCCCACAAGTCAGCGACCCAGAGGTGATTTCCGACAGGGATTAAATGCCAACACATTAATTAAGCAATGATTAAGCATTAACGATGTCGAACGATGCGGAAGTGAGCAGCGATTAAAGGATGTTGGGCCCATCGGTCGGTGGCTCAACGACATGATTAAGACACAATTAATTAACTAATGATTGGTAATTAATGTGTCCTAATTAATGACGAAACGGAGCTCTGTGTCGCAAAACCCGAAGCGATTTCCACGCGAATCGCCGCGACACCACATGGCGGCGCCACCAAGTACTAAAATGGATTCGCAATATCACTACGAATCTAATGGTAGCATTCTCGTGGTGTGAGGACTAGAACGCCGCCAGCCGGAAACGAAAATGGGAGCTTTTACTGCTAAGTGCGAAAATAGCGAAAAGCTCAGCTGCGGTCCAAGGAAGCGGGTGCCAAAGCTTCTAAGGACTAATAAGAAGCTACCTCAGTGACGAGAAGCTTCAAAGATGGCCGGAGATGCTTGATCACAGAGGAAGCTCGCCGGACTTGGAGAAGAAGGTTTGAAAATGACCCCCTGAGCCAAATGAGTGATACCAAAGCATCAAAATAGCTTCATTAAGGTCCACAGAAGCTACATGAGCAAGTAATTAGAAAATGGAGCACTCACCCGAGCCGAGGAAGAAGATGACCAATTTCGGCCGAATTTGAACAAACCCCAAATTGGACAATTCCTGAGAATCAAATCCAAAATTAAGTGAGGGGAAATGTTCAAGGAAGTAAATAGATAAGGATAGGGCAAAGAAACATGAAGGAGAACCACTGGAACACCAAGAACACCAATGGAGCTCTTCGGGTCAACAATGGCGACTGGTCATTCTTGAGGTGTTAAGCTCCAATATTGAGAATGAAGCTTGATGGTGGTCTAAAGAAATACCAGGAAGGGATTTGGGTGCTTATAAGGCCTTGGAGGCATTAGGGTTTGCACCACAAATCATTCGGGCGGCAAAACACAGAGCACAAGGTGCGACCGACAAGGAAAAAGATGTGTAGACGTGCATTAGGGCATGGCTCGGCTCAGAGTACCTCTCATACCCCTAAACGTCGGCTAGGGTGACTTTAGGGAGCAAGAAATGACACTGCCATTACTCCCCCTACTGTGCTCGCACGGCCGGAGGTAGAAGATGACCAGCGAAAAAGGCTCAGTGATTCTCAGCCGTTGGATGAGACACGGACGGCTGAGATAGCGCCACGCCTCCGGGCTTTAAAACACAACAAAAAGGTTCCGAGCCCTAGGATTAGAAATAAACGGCTCAGATTGCTCCACGTCGCAAACTCAATTTACAACGAAGGAACACGCGGGCGTTGGATCTTAATCCAACGGCTCTGATTCAAACCAACAACCGGAGGGTCCGAAGGTTTCGGCGCATCTGGGCTGTTGGATGGAGATCTAACGGTTGACATTCGCGCAAGCAACCGGAAGGTCCGAATGTTTACACACGCGCGGGCCGTGCGATTTAGATCCAACGGTTGAGATCCAACGCGCGATTTTCAAACGGGCGCGGTGCGGTTAGTTGACTGGACCGAGTCAATTGGCTCGAGCCCGAGTCTGACTCGAACCCAAGTAATGAAGAAACCAGTTTGACTTTGAAATAAGAACAGAGACTTTGAAGGATTTGTTTGAGGTAGCAAATTAACTCCAAAAATTATGAAATTTTTACAGGAGCTTGCTAACTCAGATACTAACCTTGTGTAAAATTTTCAGAGGTTTTTATGCTGTGAATAAATCTCCAAAAATTCTGCAAGGCTCTGCTTTAATGTTTGACTGAGAGTCAAACAGGTTTGACTGCCTCTAAAAATATTCAAACAATTTCCAAAAATTGTGAAATTTTTCAGAGGGGTCACATACCATCACAGAGAATTAGGAAAAATATTTCCAGAGGATGATCATAAGATTTGACAAGATTGTTTTAGGAAAACCAAGATTTGGATCAACTAGACTTGTGACAAGTGTATTTCCATAATCCCTTGTACAAGAATTGATTGGCACAACAGGAAATACATGATGTAAGAAAAAGTTTTAATTTCTACTGATTTTCTTACATTTGAAACACAAGCCCAAGATTGGGATGTTACAAAACCTCCCCCCTTACAAGAATCTCGCCCCGAGATTCTGCTTACTCGGAAAAGAAGGACGGGTAATCTGCACGAAGACGGTCTTCGCGCTCCCAAGTTGCCTCATCTTCAGAATGGTTGGACCACTGAACCTTAAGGAACTTGATGACACGGTTCCTTGTCCTTCGTTCAGATTCTTCGAGAATACGAACAGGATGCTCATGATAGGTCAAATTTTCTTGCACATCGAGATTTTCCAACGGAGTTTCCTCAACTGGAACACGGAGGCACTTCTTCAAGTGTGACACATGGAACACGTCGTGCACACCCTCAAGTGAAGCTGGCAACTCCAATCTGTATGCAACAGCTCCAATCCTCTCGATGATGCGATAAGGCCCAACATATCGAGGAGCTAACTTGCCCTTGATGCCAAAACGCTGATGGCCCTTCAAGGGTGAGACCTTGAGATAAACAAAGTCATTGGGCTCAAAGCTCAACTCCCGACGACGACGATCCGCATAGCTCTTTGCCTGGACTGGGCCACGCGCAAATGCTCACGAATCAGTGAACTCGGCTTTGGCCTCATTGATGGAATCGCCCAAGAAGCGACGCCACGATTTCCACCAGTTCAATGGGGTTCTACACTTCCTCCCATACAAAGCCTCAACGGTGCCATGCCAAGACTAGCTTGAAATCGTTGTTGTAGGAGAATTTCGCAAACGGCAAGCACTTCTCCCACTTCTTTCCATAGGAAAGAACACAGGCACGGAGCATATCTTCCAACACTTGGTTGACTCTCTCCGTCTGACCATCAGTTTGAGGATGATAAGCTGAACTGAAAGAAAGATGTGTACCCATAGCCTCTTGCAGATTATGCCAAAAGCGAGAGGTGAAAAGAGAACCACGATCCGACACAATTGTTCGTGACACACCATGCAAACATACAATGCGAGACACATAGAGATCCGCCAGCTGACTAACACTGAGATTCGTACGCACTGGCAGAAAATGTGCTACCTTCGTCAATCGATCAATGACAACCCAGATAGCATCCTTCCCAGAAGAAGTACGGGGTAGACCGGTGATGAAATCCATACCAACGGAATCCCACTTCCATTCTGGTACCGGCAAAGGCTGAAGAAGGCCTGCTGGGCGTTGGTGTTCGGCCTTGACACGACAAAGACACGCCGCGACTCAAAGAATGAACCCGCAATCTCGCTTCATGCGGGTCCACCGAATCTCTGTCGAAGATCTTGATACATCTTGGTAGCTCCAGGATGGATAGACAAAGGGGAGTCATGGGCCTCGCGGAGAATCAAATCCCGCAATTCCATGACCTTCGGAATCACAAGACGCTGTCCAAACCACACAACATCGTGCTCATCCTCAGAAAAGCACTTAGCTGTCCCATTCTTGATGTTCTGCTTGATTTGGATCACACCAACATCTGTCTGCTGGGCAGCCTTGATTTGCTCCACCAAAGTCGGTTGCACAACCAAGGTAGCAAGAGAACCATGCTCAATCAATCCCAAATTAAGCCGCTGAAATTCTTCGAGAAGGGTAGGTTGTTGCCCTTGAAGTGACAAGGTATTGCAATACACCTTGCGACTGAGTACATCAGCAACAACATTGGCCTTGCCCGGGTGATACTGAATGCCCATATCATAGTCCTTGATCAATTCCAACCATCTCCTCTGCTTGAGGTTCAGATCTGGCTGGGTGAACAAATATTTCAAGCTCTTGTGATCGAATACACCTCACGTGAGTTACCAATAAGGTAATGCCGCCAAATCTTGAGTGCGTGAACCACTGCAGCTAACTCCAAATCATGGGTAGGATAGTTGAGTTCATGAGGCCTCAACTGCCTCGATGCATAGGCCACAACCTTGCCTTCTTGCATAAGAACACAACCGAGTCCCTGCCGAGAGGCATCACAATAAATGTCAAAGCTCTTATGCACATCAGGGAGAACAAGCACTGGTGCTGACGTCAATCGCCTTTTGAGTTCTTGAAAACTCAAATCACAAGCAGATGACCACACGAATTTCTTTTCTTTCTTGAGCAATTCGGTCATGGGCTTAGCAATTTTGGAGAAGTTCTCGATAAAGCGGCGGTAGTAGCCCGCTAAACCAAGGAAACTCCTCACATCGGTGAGTAACTTGGGCTGCCCCCAAGATAGAACATCGCTGACCTTGCTAGGATCTACTGCGACACCACCTGCTGAAAGAACATGGCCCAAGAATGCCACTTCCTTCAACCAGAACTCGCACTTGCTGAACTTGGCATACAGCTGATGCCCCCGCAGCTTTCCCAATACAATCTGCAGATGCTCAGCATGCTCTTCTTCACTCTTGGAGTAGATAAGAATGTCATCAATGAAAATCACAACAAACTTATCCAAATACTCCATGAACACCGAGTTCATAAGATTCATGAACAAAGCTGGAGCATTGGTCAAACCGAAAGACATGACGGTGTACTCGTAAAGGCCATAATGAGTAGTGAATGCCGTCTTTGGAATATCCTCACTACGATCCGGACTTGATGGTACCCCAATCTCAAGTCAATCTTGGAGAACACACAAGCCCATCCAATCGGTCAAAGAGATCATCAATATGAGGCAAAGGATATTTGTTTTTCACCGTCACTTCATTCAGCGGACGGTAATCAACACACATACGCAGGGTCTTGTCCTTCTTCTTCACAAAAATAACCGGACAACCCCAAGGAGATGAGCTAGGACGGATGAAGCCTTTGCTTGAAGCTCACCCAAGCGCTTCTTGACTCCTCCAACTCATTAGGAGGCATTCGATGCACGCGCCTTAGAAATTGGAGCGATGCACGGCAGCAGCTCAATCACAAACTCCAAGTCTCGAATCGAGGCATACCGAGCAAATCTTCGGGAAGACATCCACAAAGTCACTGGATGTGGGCACATCCTGAATCTCCATGGTCGGCTTAGCGTCGAGGCACAAAGGTGTGGCCCCGCGGTGCGGTGAAATCCCAATTTGCTACTTTGAGGACAAGTGAGGAAAACCATCTTCCCGCACAATCGATTTGCCCCAAGTGTCGGGACAACCAATCCATACCAAGAATCACATCCAGACGCGCGAGTCAAGTAAGATGAGATTCGCCAAGAATTCCACTCCTTCAATATTAATAGGAACGCCCGACATTCTTGATCGCTCTCATTTCCGCTCCCGAGAGCGAATAAGCAAAGGAATCCCCAAAGGAACAAAGTGAAGGTCACAATCAGCAGCAAATGATCTCGAAATAAAGGAATGTGAAGCTCGAGTCAAACAAGACTGCAGCGGGACGATAACTAACAAGGAATTACCCAACACAACGTCGGTGCCTCCGAGCCTCCTCACCGAGATGTGGTTGACTCGACCACTCCCGACACTGGTCTTCGGATCACCTTACAGTCGGTGTGTGACCATTCCGCGTCCTCCATTAGGACGAGGGCTGCTCCGATCCTCCGAGGGCAATCGCTAGCATAGTGGCCCTTCTTGTTGCAAAGCGGCGGGTAACATCAAATGGTGGGTTGCGGAGCGCAACTGCTCTCGAGTCGCAGGTGCACATGGCTGAAACACGGCCTGCGGGGGACGAGCAACTGGCGCCGACGGCCTCGGCGGTGGTGAAGCCAAAGCACGAGCCCCTGGTGTGGGCCCAACACGGGGACGAGTGAGGCCGGCTGCGGCACCGATGGGCCTCCCACTTGCGCTTGCGGGACTCACCCAGCGCCTTCGCCTTGTGCTCGGCGACGATGGCCTTGTCAACCAAGGTCTGGAAGTCAGCAAAGTCCACAATAGATAGCTTGTCCTGTAGCTCCTCGGACAATCCATCCATGAACTTCTCCTGTTTAGCCTCATCAGACGCCACCTCTCCCGGAGCATAACGAGCCAAGTGGTTAAACTCGTAAAGATACTCCGAGACAGACTTGCGCCACTGCTTAAGCGCAAGAAACTCCTTCTTCTTGAGCTTCATCAGGCCATCAGGTATGTGGGCCCGACGGAAGCGATCGAAACTCATCCCACGAGACAACGTGGCTGCGGCCGCATGGCGAAAGTTCTCCCACCAAGAGAGTGCTTGCACCTCGCCGATGGGATGCAAAGAGTGCCCGCTCGCTCCCGGCAGCGAGCGATATTGAGCTTTCGCTCAACAAGACGAGCAATCATCCGCGCCCAATGGGTCCTCGGATCGAGAAAGTGGGCGGCTGCGACGGAGGAACTCCGCAAGCCCACCACGAGGCCGTGGCCACCACCTCCGGATCTGGCGCAGCGGGAGCGGAGGTGTTCCTCGCAATGACCTCCAAGATCCGGGTCTGGTCCATGCGATTCCGCTCGATCTGAGCCAGAACCTCAGCCATGGTCGGAGGAGGGGGAAGCTCCTCATCAGAACCAGCCGGTATTGATCATTGCGGTGGTTCTTGTCATCCTGTTCCACAAAAATAGGTTAAACACAGCTCCGGAACAGGAGACAAAGAAAACAACTAACCACTAAACAAAACAACCTTTAAAAGCTCAAGTAACAACATAAAATTACAGCAAGATCATAAAGACAACAACCATCTTCCTATTATGACTAACTCGTATGGAAAAACGAGTAATCAATTTTTCAGGAAGACAAATTTCAGAATATTAACTTCTGTTCGAAACAGCTAGGAAATAGGGTGGAAATCATACTAAAGGAGGGTTAAACACTTAGCTATCTCATATCACTTCTTACCCTGTTATCCCCACAAATTTTAGTTGACTTAACTTCTCATTTTCAGCACTTTTACTACCTAAATGCTAGCTGTCCAGAAAATTCTGCTTGCTGCCCAGATTTTCTTCTTCACACCTCTGGCCGAAATTTGCAGCTTCCAGTAGCCCCTAATCTCCTCAAGACAGCCATACTTTCATTTTATAGCTCTTATGATGTACCCAAAACCAATCTACTCGGTTAACAACTAACCTTTGAAGGAAGATGAGAGGAAAACTCAGCTTTCAAATTCAGTTCAGAATAGGGTGAGGTAAGCAAGCTAAGATAGATAAGAAGTAAAATCTGAGAACGTACTTAAGATTTTCAGGAAAGCACTGACATTTGGAAAGTAAGTTTTCAAAATATACTAGGGACGACCAAGCTAGGGGTTTCTACGGTCAGTATGGCTCTGATACCAAGCTCTGTGAGACCTCGGTTTATTAAACTTGTAATACTTAACCTTCCACTGGTTCTAGTACCACAAATAGAATAATCCGCGTCTCGATGAACATGTGCCTCCCAGAACAAGCAGCACACATACATCAAATTCAAGCATGCATCATTTCCATACAACAGAATATAACAGGTCTACCAAAAGACATACATAATATAAGTTATTACACCACAGTGACCGGCCAAATGACATAAGTACCAAATAAGTTCAATGAAGCAAAGTTGCCATAAGATGGCTTAAACCAAAAGACGACCGGTTAGCCACATAACACCACAGTGGCAACCGAGGCCGCCAAGCTAATCGCCCCTTAAAGCGCCACAAAGACAACTCACAAAAGTGAGGTCCATCGGACTCACTATCATCCTCTGCACAACACAAGCAATGCAGTGAGTACAAAATGTACTGCAAGACTTACAGTAGCAAGCCTATACATAGCTACATGAAAGTGTATTCAAAGGAATGTGGTTATATGGTTCTTTGGACGACAAAGCAAGTTTCATTTGCAATATTGTAATAAGTTGAACAATGAGTTTGTAAAATCTGTTTTAAAGCATTTAAATAACAGCGAGTAAGCATAAGTAGCAAGTATCCACCTAGAAGTGACTTCCCCAAAAGCCACCACAACATAGCATGAATCCCTGATTCATACCACCCATCAAGTTTTAATTTTAAAATGGTTGTAGTCTAACTCTTGAAAAGCTTATCCAAGCGTGTCCATAACCTAGAACAAGGCTATTCGAATAGTTTTAATCCCTGCAGGGGTGTACCAATGTACCCACACTTGGATCGCCTTTTGCCAAGCTATTAAGCACACTTCCTTTGGTATGCCGCACGGCTAAGTCCTACTGAACCCTTTCCAATGGAACATGCTAATCAAGAGACGCACGTATGGGGGTTAATCCTTAGTGATCTGCCAACGAAATATGGATCACAAGGACCCATACGTGGAGCAAGATACACCGGCCTCGGCGGGTGTTCTCCTCCCTACAAACGTGTCCATGTTGCATATAATCAAATATGCAACCCACCACGCGACTCATTAATTAACACAGCCCAAAGTACTCAGCTAAGAGAGGTCCCATATCCTCTAGTGTGGTTAGCGCGCAGAATGCTCGGATAATGATACTCACAAGTAGTTCGGTCCTTAATTGACCCGGGCACCATTCCAATCACACCCAAAAGATCACACCATCTTACCATTGTGCCCAAGTCTAAATTGTTTTCATTTTCAGTTTTAGTTTTGCAATTTAGACAAAGCACAAGGCTGAAATATACACATAGTAATAGTTTGTGTGATCAAAGTTATCGACGAGTCGATAACTGCCCATTTCTACCGATAACTAAGCATGGCTAAGCATAATGACACGTAATCTACTAAGTGACAAGGGTCCATCCAATAACCAAAATCACGACAAGTAACCTAGGCTTGAGTAGAGGAATGAACATTTCCTACTGATAATGCATCTAGTAGGCCAACTATTGCCAATAGTTTAAAACAACATAGCAATGCATACATAGAATTTGCAAACAATATATTAGGCTTTGAAAATAGTAGGAACAATATGATCAAATGAATGCTACATCTGCTTGCCTGGCTGAAGTGCAGGATCGATGGTCTTTGTGGCTCAATATCAAGATTAATAATATTGTCTTCGGAACCTAACGCGAAAAGGCGATAAGCAAATAAGAATGAAGAACACCAAATGAAACTCCAACAGCAAAATGCATCCAAAACTAATAAAATTTACACTACAGCTAGGGAAAGATCTAAGACAATGATAGGAACAAGAATCATGCAATTAGGACTAAGCATGCAAAAGATATGGACAGAATACTCTTTCTCAGCCCAATATCAACCTAATTAATAATTAGCACTGTTCATGGCGAAATTTTCTAGAATGATCTAAGGTCTGAAATTTTTATAGCAGGTAGATTATAACATCCTAATAACAGCAAAGTTGGATTTACTAAATTTGGAGTTATACACATTTACTTATGATTTTTCCAGGCTATAAATCTAATGCAAGCCATTTTACAGAACTATGAACATGCTCAATTCTTATTTTATATGAAAGTATACTAACAGACGAATTTAACAAAATTGATTTTGCACAATTTGGATTTATACAGAAAAAGATATGCATTTTCCAAGGTTAAAACTATTTCTGGAATATTCAAAATGACG
This sequence comes from Ampelocalamus luodianensis, assembly GCA_036346255.1. Lineage (NCBI taxonomy): Eukaryota > Viridiplantae > Streptophyta > Magnoliopsida > Poales > Poaceae > Ampelocalamus > Ampelocalamus luodianensis. Next base: position 64,914,968 of record CM070620.1, on the reverse strand, counting down.
TAAATCAAGTTATCCTAGTTACACAATTTTTCTCATCGCAACATGCTTAATTTCATTTTTATAATAAACTAAAGTGACAACATAATTTATTACCGTTGGAAATATCTAAAAAGCAGTTAAAATGAATTAGTTATGAGTTTCTAAAGTTTTTATATCATTTTCAGTTGTTAAACAAATACTTACCGAAATACAGACAAACTCCAATAAAAGAATAAGACGTGGACAACTCCCAACCCTTGATCTAAAATCCTATGGCTCACGCGCGCCGAAAACAGCGCACGCGCGCCAAATCTAAACGGAGCCCACCGTTGGATCAAGATCCAACGGTGCACACGAGTGTATGCATTCGGACGGTGCGGTTGCATACACGATCTCAGCCGTTGATCGAAAGATCGACGGTCGAGAACGATCAAGGCATCCGGAGGGTCCGAACGCACACAAAGATCAGGGCCGCAGATCTAAAAAATGAACGGTAGCTATTTAACGCAGTTCAAAGGGAGATGCTGACACGTGGGACCGCATGTCAGTGACCTAGAGTCACGACCGCGAGCGTTTAACCCACGTGCACAGTGCACTAGGCCCACATGTCAACGACTAAGAGTGGCGGTTAAGACCAAATTAATGCCATTAATGATTAACATTAAATAAACATTAATGACTTCTGAAATTTGATTTTAACCCCTCGGGCCCACAAGTCAGCGACCCAGAGGTGATTTCCGACAGGGATTAAATGCCGACACATTAATTAAGCAATGATTAAGCATTAACGATGTCGGAACAGTGCGGGGCTGAGCCAGCGGCGATTAAAGGATGTTGGGCCCACTGGTCAGTGGCTCAACGACAATGATTAAGACACAATTAATTAACTAATGATTGGTAATTGATGTGTCCTAATTAAGTGACGAAAACGGGAGCTCCTGTGCCGGCAAAACCCGAGCGATTTCCACGGCGAATCGCCGGTGACACTGGTCGCGGCGGCGCCCACCAAGTACTAAAATGGATTCGCAATATCACTACGAATCTAATGGTAGCATTCTCGCCGGCGGTGAGGGACTAGAACGCCGGCTAGCCGGAAAACGAAAATGGGAGCTTTTACTGCTAAGTGCGAAAATAGCGAAAGCTCACCGCGGTCCAAGGAAGCGGGTGCCAAAGCTTCTAGGACTAATAAGAAGCTACCTCGGTGTGAAGCTTCAAAGATGTCCGAGATGCTTGATCACAGAGGAAGCTCGCCGGACTTGGAGAAGAAGGTTTGAAAATGACCCCCTGAGCCAAATGAGTGATACCAAAGCATCAAAATAGCTTCATTAAGGTCCACAGAAGCTACATGAGCAAGCAATTAGAAAATGGAGCACTCACCCGAGCTGAGGAAGAAGATGACCAATTTCGGCCGAATTTGAACAAACCCCAAATTGGACAATTCCTGAGAATCAAATCCAAAATTAAGTGAGGGGAAATGTTCAAGGAAGTAAATAGATAAGGATAGGGCAAAGAAACATGAAGGAGAACCACTGGAACACCAAGAACACCAATGGAGCTCTTCGGGTCAACAATGGCGACTGGCCATTCTTGAGGTGTTAAGCTCCAATATTGAGAATGAAGCTTGATGGTGGTCTAAAGAAATACCAGGAAGGGATTTGGGTGCTTATAAGGCCTTGGAGGCATTAGGGTTTGCACCACAAATCATTCGGGCGGCAAAACACAGAGCACAAGGTGCGGCCGACAAGGAAAAAGATGTGTAGACGTGCATTAGGGCATGGCTCGGCTCAGAGTACCTCCCATACCCCTAAACGTCGGCTAGGGTGACTTTAGGGAGCAAGAAATGACACTGCCATTAATATACTTCCTCTACACATAATCATTGGGCGACCAAAGTTCTAGCATAAAAATAATGCAAGGCCCAAATTAAACTCCAAAACTCCTACAATGAACTTCTCATAAAGAAAATAAGGAAAACCTCCGATTAAAATCCCTAAAATTCTCACAGTCCATACATACTCGCGCATTAACATCAACATGAAAATATCTTCTTGACCCAATTATCTTTATAAAGATTCTAACTCTTAAAGAGTTACTTACTAAGTCCAAGTCTTTCCTCGCAATAATACAACCATCCCGTCTATCTCATTAATCGACATGACGATTCGATTACTTTGTAATCCCACTCTCATTAAACCACACCATCAAGAATATCCTTCGCAACCTCGCAATACTACCAAATTGCGATACTCTATATAGTTGATCAAGATTTCCATGTTTTGATAATTCTAATGTTCCACCCAAGTGAACAAAAGATCTTGGATCACAATCACTATAGGTTCTATTAGTTGTAACAATGCAATCAGTTTAACCTCCAAAGACAATCTTCTATTGACATAAACTTCTCTCAAAGAACTATATTATGAAACTATTTCATCCTCCAATGCTCATCGAATAACTTCCAACCCAAAGTTTCACAACTTCATAGAATAAACACTTGAAAGACCCTTGTGAAACGAATCGATGAATCCTTCTCAAAAGAAAGACAAATGAAAATAATTTTCACGACATAGAAACATCTACCACTCGCGGTGAACAGAGGACCAAGGGAAATAGTCGATTGGCAAAGAACTCGGACAACAAAAGAGAAAGTCAACGATTGAGGGCACAAGTCCCACACGAAGGGAAGATCGAACCCCAAAAAAAGAAAAGGGTATTGCCTTTGAAAATTGATAAACTCTTATGGAACACTGCATAAGGTTTAAGCATACTCAAATAAACTGCAAGTTGCGAAATGACTTAAATCTCAAGCACTTAACTTCTCTCCTTCCTTTAACAAGGATAGTTATTCTCTGTGATTGCTATGTCACTTTTCCAGCTTAAACATGATAAGCCCTTAAAACCCAAATCACAGGAACCACTCAAGAGCCAATAAAATCTTTCATCATATCACTTTGCTTGAAACAACCTCAATCACCACATAACGCATGAGGTCCACTGATCACAAACGCAAAACTCGAAACACTTTCACTAGATCAAAATTATGAAAGACTATCCATGTAACACTCCAAATATTTATTTAAATGAGAAGAAAGATTGTAGGGAGGAGAATTGAATCGAGGGAGTGGTTTTAACAGAAGTTCAGGGGATTTTTATGTAACTGAAAACTTGGGCTGTGGGCTGAAAGCCCACAACACCTTGGCCCATTAGGGCAACCATCCAAGTAGAGGGGGGCAGCCATGCTACTGTAGCACGCACTGTAGCGCCGCCACTGTAGCAGCCACTCCCCACCCCATTGCATCTCCACCTCTTTTCCCCTCCCCTTGCGTCTCCACCTCCCCTCCCCTCTGTGGCCGGCCAAGAAGAAGGAAGAAGAAGAAGAGGAGGAAGGAGTTCGTCTTCGTGCGGTGGGTTGTTCTTCTCGCCGAGGCTCTACAAGGGTAACGTCGCTTGGTACTCGCTGGTTTGGTACCGTAGTTGCATTCGCGTCTGTTTTGGTAGATCGATTTTCGTCTCCTGCTAGGCGGCATTCTGTCCAGAAGGTTGGGGGTCGTTTTTCGTGAGGTTAGAAGCAGAATCTGGGATTCTGATCTCCTAGGAAAAGTTGGGTTTTGGTCTTAGCTTTCAGTGGCCGTCAAAATCACCCAAATCCGATTAACGGTTAGTGAGTTATGATTTTTTTTAAGATTGCTGTTCCGCTGATCTGTCAGCATTTAGGCAGTTTGTAGAAAACCGATTAAAACTGATGGTTAAAGTGGAAATCTGAGAACCCCAGTATAACGAAAGTTGTAGATAATTGTCGTAGCTTTCAGGGAAGCACAAGAACGCGAAATTTGGATAAACGAGCTGAAAGTTATGATAGTTTTAGTGCTCTGTCCAGAAAGTCTGACGTGAAATCGATGTCTTGTTAATCGGCTTAAAAGTGATTTTAGATGACCGAATCAGGGGAGCTCACCAACTAGGTTTAGTTGGGAAATTTGATAACCTTTCAATGAAGTCCAAGAACACCTAATTTGGACTAATGTACAGAAAGTTATGAATTTTAGAACTTAACTGTGTTCAGAGGGTAGTGCAGCACTTAAGAATTTGGGGTCGAGATTGCGTTGCAATCTGCTACTTGTTGTGCTATTATATTCAATTCATGTTTTTCGTTACTGTGGTCTTAGTTATATTCTTAATGTTTAGGTGGGGGATTGGTACCGGGGGCAGCACCGTCTTCACGTCCTCCAGTCTCACACGGTTAAGGCAAGTGCATTGTTTGTTAAATGGGTGTGATTGATTGGCTATGTTTGTGTGTTTTTTGATATATGATTGCATAGCAAGATGGCTTACTTGATGGTTGTTTAAGTATGGTGATTGCTTAAATTATGCTTATGCTTTACTGTGGTACAATGTTTGTCTTTTGGTAAGATTGATGATGAATAAGAGATGAGCATATGCATATTGAGAACATGTTGAGGCTTGGTCACGCGTGACCAAGCTTGTTTCTTTGAGATCCCGTCATGAATGTGACGGGCCCGAGATCCTCACTCGTGGAGTGTGGGCTTGAGGTCCCGTTACTTGCGGAGTAACGGCAATTGGTCCTGTGCGTGCGCGCGCCGAGCATGGGTATGCGGCGACGGTTGCTTACTGCATTACGGTGTAATGCACACGAAAGTTAAAGATAAAGGATCCTTGAGCATTGCATTTGCATATGAGATATTCTATTGTTGATTTCCTTTACATGGATGCTGATGTTATAGTTTCTTTATGTACTTGCCGAGTCTATGGACTCACTCTTGCTTTTATTGTTGTTTTAGGTACCCGAGCCAAGAACGACATGCATGGGGGAAAGTAGACTACTAGTCACACACTTGCCACATGAACTAAATAAAGTTGAATGATCTTCAGAACGTGATTGATTTTAGTAAATGCAAAGATTATTATGTTTTGTCTCATGCAATGGATTAAATGTAATAATGATGAGTAGTGGAACTTCATATCTCTCTAGTTATGTTAGATATTTAGCATATCTTTGATTATCTTTTAATGTCTTTGGATGAAAGTTTTACTTAATATTTGAATAATCTGTGTGTTGGAACCTTCGTGTAATTAACTTTACAAGGGAGGTTATGCCGAAATTTATTAAGATTGTCTAGTTTAGAATTATTAGAGTTTGTTTAGTAGCATTCCAGGCTCATATCGGGCCGGGGTGTTACAGTTGGTATCAGAGCGGGCTGTAGGTCCGTGGTGACTAGATTAATTAAAAATTTGCGAATGGCTAATCAACTTAAAAGTTTGACACACTGGTGCACAGTAGGTGGGGTTGGGTTATTGCATTGCATCTATGGTTCTATTATATCGCATTGATAATTGTTGATATGAATATGGTAAGATTGCTTATTAACTGATTATATGATTGTTATATGTGAGGATAATAGATGTTGAAAGGTTGTGGTTGTGGCCTGGTTTTACCAAAGTTACACCACTATTTGTAGTAAGAGATTAGTGAAGTGGTTACCTCGGATATCTTAGTACAAAGTGATAGTGAGTATCATTAGAGAAGTTGTTCTCTTCCTTGAATTTGAATTTGGTTAACTCTTGTCCAGTTGGGCTTGATAAATTTCTCTTGGGGTTAGTAGTTCTTATTCCACTCGATTTGTTTCCATTTATTTAATTTGAATCTTAAAATGAACATTGTTTTTTGAACTATTGAGCCGCTTATGTTGATGAACCTTCTTTGGATAGTGGTTGCAATGCAATGATGGGTTTCAATTGGTTTGTATTTGTTTTACTGAGCAAATATTATCTTTTCGACTCTTGAGCTATTCTTGCTACTTGTAAACGTTATCATTGGCAATATTGTTCCTCTTCAGAGAGTTCTACCTTCTTGTTGGCAAACTTGACCCATTTATTCGCTTGGAGTTTTTATGATGGAAGATATCATTTACCAACTCCATTGAAGTATGTTTCGACTTTATGCACTTCTTTTGGAGTAGTTGGAATGTTGAAATTTCGTGCATCCTCTTTGAGAAAGAAAATATCAAAACTATTTTGAAATATTTTGTTGTGTTATGTGAGAGGTTCCACGCATAAAAGATAAATTGATAATGTATGAGTTATCAAGTTGGGTCTGTAGTTTGATGCGTAATCGATCTTAACCAAGATCCTTGGAAGTGACGTGAAAGATTTGATGTTGTCATGGAGTAGTTACATGATGAACTTGTTTAATGGTATGACTATACATACTAGGAATCCACAATTATATTAAGAAGTGTGAGATATTAATGATTTGGTCTGATCATAGGATTGTGGAATTTGGTAAATTTATTGGATAATTTGGAGTAATGTGTTCCAATTGATTAATCTACCTATTAGTAATGGTCATGTTTAAGGATGTGATTGAACAATGACTTACAGTATATCAATCCAGTAATTTTCATAAGCTGACAACTTGATGATTATACTAAATTGCTAGATTGAAACATGTACATCAGATTAGATGAATGTTGAGGTAGTACCTTGCAAAACCCAGTGTTTAAAGGAGATGATGTTATTAAATCCTTAATTAAACTCTGAGCATAAAATGGAATGTTGACTCTGTGTTTATAAATGGTTATATGACTATAAATAGCAGTAGGACCCTATTTTGTATACGTGATAGAGACAATTGTCAATTGTCAATGATAGTTGAAGGGTGTTTCTTTTGGAGAGATTTATGATGGGATAAGAGGCTATGATGATTCTCGCTAGGAGTGTATTATTTCATTGTTAGTGAGATTGTCAGTAAGGGATTATGATGATACTATTGAATGTTTGGTATAAGGGAATTGGATCGCTCGCCTGACATTGATTAAATGAAAATGCTTCTAGTCACGCGTTTGTAATCTTTCAGACCTCATGTTGATGTGGTAGCTGAAATTGTTTTGATCAAAGTGACGTGCTGAGAGGTTTTATCGGTTCCTAAGTAGTTTATGTGTTGTGGACTTGAAATCTCTTCTTGTTAGTGTTGGCATGGTGATGCTGTAACCAACGGAAGTCATTTTCTTTGTTAAAGGAAAGAGTGAAGTAGGAGTATTTCAATTTGAAGTCAAGCTTTGTAACTTGCAGTTTATCGATTTTTGCCTAAGCTTTTTGTTTGCCCAACAGAGTTTCCTGAATCCCAAAACCAATGTTTTATTCTCGTTTGAGGTTTGATACACTTTGCTTGTGGAACGTGTGCCCTCAACTATGATGAGCTCTTTTGTTTTCTAAGATCTTTTCTATTTGATTGTTTCTCTTGAACTTGTAACTATTGTAAGTGGTAACTTTTTTCCTATATGCTGAAAATGATTTATGTTTGCCTCTTTTTCTAAGAAAGGGTTAACCGAATCAGTATTGTAAAGTCCCTTGGTTGTGAATTGGCAACTAGATAGTGGTGGTCTAGTAGATGATTTTGTGAACCTTTATGTGTCAAGTTGTTTGAGAGGCATTGAGTAAATTGATTTATTAGATTAATCCTTGGAGAGAGTTCGATTTAAATAGAATGTTTGTCTTTGGAGCTAACTTATTACGTGTCGCAACTAGTAGAACCTATAAAGAGATGTGGTCTAAGATCTTTTGTTCATTTTGACAGAACATTAGAATTAGAAAGTATGAAAATCTTGACCAAATTTATTAGAGTATCGCAATTGGGTACTCGGTAAGATTGTGTAGAAGAATTATGATGGTGTGGCTTAATGAGAGTAGCAGTGTGGAAAAAAAATATAATCGTCGTGTTAATTAATGGGATAGCAGGGATTGTTGAGCTATTGTCAAGCATGACTCGGCCTAAGTGAGTAACCCTATGGGAGTTAGATTATCTCTAAGGATATCTTGGTCAAAGAATATATTTATTTATTAATGTTAGTGATTGAGTATGTTTGAATCTTGGTCAATTAGTGAGGGTATTGCGAATGGGTATATTGTGGTCATGTAGCTGAAAATTAATTGGTGTGGTTGAGTGAAGGTCAAAGATTGGTGAAATGAAACGTCTTGAGCGGTTACTTGGTTAGTAAGGAATATTGATATTAATGGTTAGGTTATTGTTGAGCTGTGTGAAAAGTTAGTAAAAGAATTTGAGGATTTCCTATCAATCATACCAGAAATTCATTATAGGAGACTTGGAGGTTAAATTTGGACTTGGCTTTCTATGCTAGGACCTCAGCGGCCCAATGTTATGTGTAGAAGAAGAAGAACAAAAGTGGATTCCGAATAGTATTGATCATTGATAGAATCCTTCGGGTGTAGTAAATGAGTATGTGCGCTGAGAATTTCAAGTTGATTATCTTTAACAGAATGAGGTGATGTGGTTGCGGGTGAAAAATCTTTATTGAGGTGTTGGGAATCAGTTGTCAAAAAATAATTCCTTTGGTATAGGAGTGGACTAGAGAATCCTTGTGTGGATTAATAGAGTCCCCCTAGATAAGTGTGGTTGTTCTTTCGGTTTGAGGATCATTTTGGGGTTGTCGGTTAAGAGGAAGGAGTAAGTTTGATGATTTGGAAATCCAAGATTTTGGAGAATGTTTATTTCTTAAAGGACATCTCGAGAAAAGAATGTTTTCGAGTAGAGAAGTGTTCTATTGGTTCTTGTTGGAGTTGGGTTTTATGACGGAGAACACTTACAATTTGAGTTGACCCTATGTCGGCAAGGCGGTTCCTTCCGGATCAGAAAATAAATGAAGTGTTTGATTTGGGCATTGAACGATTTCTCTTTTGACTTATGTGGTGTTTATTTGCAAACTGCCGAATTGGAATGTGAAAAGATTTTCATGATGAATCTTCAATTTTGGATTTGAGTGTTTTTAGAGGAAAGTTGGTTAATAGTGGGTGGCATTGTGAATATTTTGTTTTCTACTGAGCTCTGATTATTAAAGTTTGTTTAAAATAAGTTGTGTTGCGCGTCCCTGCTTAACAAAGGTTCTCCTTACTAGGATGAAGAGGTCGACTGAGAGATGAAACAAGAGTTACATATGTTTATGTTGAAGTTCTGTGGTTTGGTCCCCAAAGGGAATGATAGCCTAGAGTATATTTGGCTTGTTCTGAAGTTGCAGGGATTTTGGAAGATAGCAATTCACTAGAATTGTCTCGAGTCCTAGAGCGCGGTATATAACGTTTTGTATGACCCAACGTTGATATAATGCTTGAGGTATTTGGAGTGTGAGGTTTCATAAGAGCTGTTGACCAGTGAGTAATACCGCATCTTCGAGTCATGTCCGTTGAGTGATTCTGGTTAGGTCGGTATGAGTGATGAGGTATAATACATTAGTTGCATCAAGGTGCGTTAGTCCCAAATGTCCGAGAGGAAAACAATTTGGGAATTGAAGTCTCGCATATGCGAGCAATATCCAGAATTGTTCACAGCAGGTGTGTGGTATTGTTGGTAAATTCTAGTTGTGATTGTTCTTTGGTGTAGAGCGTGGTTAGAATTCGGGGTCGAATTCCATTTAAGGGGGGTAGAATGCAACACTCCAAATATTTATTTAAATGAGAAGAAAGATTGTAGGGAGGAGAATTGAATAGAGGAGTGGTTTTAATGTAAGTTGGGGGATTTTTGCGTACTCGGAAAACTTGGGCTGTGGGCTGAAAGCCCACAACACCTTGGCCCATTAGGGCAACCATCCAAGTAGAGGGGGGCAGCCATGCTACTGTAGCACACACTGTAGCACCGCCACTGTAGCAGCCCCTCCCCTCCCCATTGCATCTCCACCTCTTTAACCCTCCCCTTGCGTCTCCACCTCCCCTCCCCTTTGTGGCCGGCCAAGAAGAAGGAAGAAGAAGAAGAGGAGGAAGGAGTTCGTCTTCGTGCGGTGGGTTCTTCTTCTCGCCGCGGCTCTACAAGGGTAACGTCGCTTGGTCCTCACTGGTTTGGTACCGTAGTTGCATTCGCGTCCGTTTTGGTAGATAGATTTTCGTCTCCTGCTAGGCGGCGTTCTGTCCAGAAGGTTGGGGGTCGTTTTTCGTGAGGTTAGAAGCAGAATCTGGGATTCTGATCTCCTAGGAAAAGTTGGGTTTTGGTCTTAGCTTTCAGTGGCCATCAAAATCACCCAAATCCGATTAACGGTTAGTGAGTTATGATTTTTTTAAGATTGCTGTTCCGCTGATCTGTCAGCATTTAGGTAGTTTGTAGAAAACCGATTAAAACTGATGGTTAAATTGGAAATCTGAGAACCCCAGTATAACGAAAGTTGTAGATAATTGTCGTAGCTTTCAGGGAAGAACAAGAACGCGAAATTTGGATAAACGAGCTGAAAGTTATGATAGTTTTAGTGCTCTGTCCAGAAAGTCTGACGTGAAATCGATGTCTTGTTAATCGGCTTAAAAGTGATTTTAGATGACCGAATCAGGGAAGCTCACCAACTAGGTTTAGTTGGGAAATTTGATAACCTTTCAATGAAGTCCAAGAAAACCTAATTTGGACCACTGTACAGAAAGTTATGAATTTTAGAACTTAACTGTGTTCAGAGGGCAGTGCAGCACTTAAGAATTTGGGGTCGAGATTGCGTTGCAATCTGCTACTTGTTGTGCTATTATATTCAATTCATGTTTTTCGTTACTGTGGTCTTAGTTATATTCTTAATGTTTAGGTGGGGGATTGGTACCGGGGGCAGCACCGTCTTCACGTCCTCCGTCTCACACGGTTAAGGCAAGTGCATTGTTTGTTAAATGGGTGTGATTGATTGGCTATGTTTGTGTGTTTTTGATATATGATTGCATAGCAAGATGGCTTACTTGATGGTTGTTTAAGTATGGTGATTGCTTAAATTATGCTTATGCTTTACTGTGGTACAATGTTTGTCTTTTGGTAAGATTGATGATGAATAAGAGATGAGCATATGCATATTGAGAACATGTTGAGGCTTGGTCACGCGGTGACCAAGCTTGTTTCCTTGAGATCCCGTCATGAATGTGACGGGCCGAGATCCTCACTCGTGGAGTGTGGGCTTGAGGTCCCGTTACTTGCGAGTAACGGGCAATTGGTCCCTGTGCGTGCGCCGCACAGCATGGGTATCTTGGCGACGGTTGCTTACTCTGCATTACGGTGTAATGCACACGAAGTTAAAGATAAAAGATCCTTGAGCATTGCATTTGCATATGAGATATTCTATTGTTGATCTCCTTTACATGGATCTTGATGTTATAGTTTCTTTATGTACTTGCTGAGTCTATGGACTCACTCTTGCTTTTATTGTTGTTTTAGGTACCGAGCCAAGAACGACATGCATGGGGAAAGTAGACTACTAGTCACACACTTGCCACATGAACTAAATAAAGTTGAATGATCTTCAGAACGTGATTGATTTTAGTAAATGCAAAGATTATTACGTTTTGTCTCATGCAATGGATTAAATGTAATAATGATGAGTAGTGGAACTTCATATCTCTCTAGTTATGTTAGATATTTAGCATATCTTTGATTATCTTTTAATGTCTTTGGATGAAAGTTTTAGTTAATATTTGAATAATCTGTGTGTTGGAACCTTCGTGTAATTAACTTTACAAGGGAGGTTCTGCCGAAATTTATTAAGATTGTCTAGTTTAGAATTATTAGAGTTTGTTTAGTAGCATTCCAGGCTCATGTCGGGCCGGGGTGTTACAATCCAGTTACTTTATTTCTAAAAGAATCACCACCACACACACAAGTCACAATCTCTTACAGATAATCTTACTAACATCAAGAATGATCTACCCTTAACAAGACTCGTTATCGTGAACTCTTCCATTATACAGCTCTCCAAAAACTTAACAAACTATTCCATACTACTTTATCATCTCATCTCCTATTGAGAGTCCACCAAAACGTTACAACCTCACTACAACAACCACTTTATTCTAGCGGAGGTCTACTACACAAATCAAAAGGTTTTACCAAAACCCTTTCATCAATGACATGCTATCATCCGACAATTCTACAATCATGTAAGCATAAGCCATCTATTAAATCATATCAATTTAACTCTTAGCGATGCTCAACACCAAACTTCAACACACAACAATTGCACTCCAACCATTGTTGTTATCAACTGGCTTCATCATGAAAATCTAGATGCTACCTACTTTTCCTTTCTAAATCACATGAATATGTGCAACCACATATTCAACCGTTCCATCTCATGTTCATAATTTGGTGCAAAATCATACTAAAATTTCAAGAATCGAAATATTCCATCAACCAAAAGTATCAACAACACTAAAACCAATTTCATGACATCATTCTATATAGAAGAATTATCCATAACTTCCCCCATAATTCTAGATCCACCGATACTCAATCCTTTAAATCTTTTGTACACAAATCCAACAATTAATCATGGTAAGAAATATATATATCTAGCAGTTATATATGGTCACCAAGTATCTATAGAAAAATATAACTCCAAGATTAATATCTACTAGGTAATTAATCTAGCAACTCCTCAACTTTCCCTTCCCTGACTTCATTAATCCATTAAGACCAAATATTCCAACAAGTTTAGCAAACTAAACAATTCTAAGGGTCAACCCTTTCATCAATCTTCCACACTTCTTAATAAGTCTCTCGATTCCAATTAAGTGTGGTCATACTCCTGATCACAGCTCCTCAAGAACTGCTAGAGGACAACATCAACTTAATCAATTTCACTCGCAAGGATACTTGTTAGGATTTATTATGCACTACACTACAGTCCCACCTTGATAACTCATATCATATCCATCAACTACTTTGTTTAGAACCTCGACTTAACCACGAGAAGACAACGCTAAAAGGTTTAACATTTTCTTTCATAAAGAGAACCGTTCAACTTTAACACCCAAAATACCCAGAAGAGATTCATTAAGTCAAAGCCTCCACGTACTGAAGGACTTACAAAAGGAAATTTTCATTAACCAAAAACATCAAGCGAATAAATGGGTCATACTTTCTAATGAGAAAGACATATCTCCAATATAAAGGTCAAACTCGACAATCAACCAAGTTCACCACCGCAAGAATAACTCATCGGTTGGGGAAACAATGATTGCTTTCTTGAACAAATCAAGCCAATGGAAACATATCAACATGAATAAAACTACTAACCAAGAAAGATTCGTCAAACCCAATGGACAAGAGTGACCAAATTAAATTCAAGGAAGAGAACAACCGTTTCTAATGATAATCTCTATTATCAAACTACGAACGAGGGTGTAGCTTGGTAAAGGCGAGCCACAACACGACCTCAACCTCTCAACATGGGTTATCCCACACATAATAATCATATAGTCACTTAATGAGCAGTCATACTCAAATCAAATCAGCAATCAACAATAAGATAAAACGAAAACGTAAATGCAATGCTTTGCCCATCCCCATCCTACTGTGCACTAGTGTGTCAAATTTTTAAGTTGATTAGCCATTAGCAAATTTTAATTAATCTAGTCACCACGGACCTACAGCCCGCTCTGATACCAACTGTAACACCCCAGCTCCACATGAGCCTAGAATATTACAAGAATTAAACCAACCAGAACATTCTATAAATTTTTCGATAGAACTTCCTTTGTATGAACAACAAAATCGAGGTATTAACAGATGACCATGGCATTTATTATTATTTCTATAATCCAAATCTTTCAAGCATATGAAATAATCTAACGATTGTAAACAATTAACATCATTCTCATGACTATGAATAATCCAACAACCAACATCATAAAACATCCATAGATAGTCTCCACACGCTTATTTATTCGAGGTGAAACTAAATAGCAATTGCATAAATGTGGTGAGGTAGTGCGTGCTTTCCAATGCCTACTCCCTCCCATGCATGGCGTTCTTGCGAAGTACCTATAACAAAACAAAGCAAGGGTGAGCCATACGACTCGGCAAGTATCAACAAGGTTGCAACATTCACATAGACATAACATCTAAAAACAACTTTATTCAACACCGTTAAGACATTTCAAATATTTACATGATGATAATGCTACGCACACTTTGATCTTTATCTCGCCGCATTTTACGTGTAATGGGGTATTCATCCGTCAATGATTACCCATGCGTGCCCTCCGCACGGGGACCAAGAGCCTATACATCACATGTATAGGGACCTTTGCCCGTCATCACAATGACGGGACCTCTGATCCATTGCCCACATTCCATGAATGCGGGACCTCAAGCCTATCATTACAATGACAGGGACCTCAACAAAAAAACTCTTGGTCACCACGTGACCAAGCCTCAGTATGCTCCAACATGCATAAATACTACAACATCATATTTTCAATATCATAACTCAATATGTAGTCAGGGTATGTAAACAATAGCATCATGAAGGAACCTTAAACATAACTCGCAAGCATCAACACAACTAGAATCATCTCCACAACACATTCACATGACATTGATGAACAATACACCAACCAATCATGACATGCAACCAATTCTACACATAGACCCGAATACTTGCCTCAACCGCGCGAGAACGGCGGACGCGAAGTGGGTGCTTCCCTTGGGATCTCGCTACCACCTGGACAAGAAGATAACCCCAAACTAAGAATAGCATACTGGACCAAAATCATACATCACATTATAATCGAAATCGCTAATCTTCTTATCACGTCTAGCTTTTCTAATTTCTAGCGAACGGTCACTGCGGACAGCAGACTTCAAAAATCCATAACTTTATGCTCAGGAGTCCAAATAGGATGATCTTGGACAATCTGAAAAGGTAATTGAAATGTCTAAATAAACTTAGTTGGGGAGACCCTCTGATTCGGCCATCTACCAGACCTACCAATCTAATTAATCAGAGCAAACATTTCACGTCGGGTTTCTGGACAGCGACAAAGAAACTATCATAACTTTCTCTAAGTTCATCCGAATTCAGTGATCTTTAGCTTCCCTGAAAGCTAAGAGGATTAGCCTCATTTTTTGTTATGGTGATACTGTAACAGCCCTAACTTAGGGTTTGTATTTCAAATGTAAAATTTTGAGGAGAAATAAAAACTTTTGTCGTCTCTTCAAATCATTTGGAAGTTTTCCAAATTTTCCCTAGCAATTTCCAATTTTCTAGAAGTTAATTCTTGTGATTGGAAATTGTTGTCAGCAAATTCTTAGTCTTCAAAATTGTGATCATCCCCTAGGAGTATTTTTCCTGTAATCTTGATCATCCTGTTTACCTCCCTGAATTATTTCACAATTTTTAGATTTTGTTTGCTATTTCAAATGGCCAAGTCAAACCAGTTTAGAAATCTGGTCAAACCCTAGGTCAGCAGCTTGTGAATTTTCTCCAGAACAATGCAATGCATAAAAAGTTCTGGAAAATTTATGAGATGTTGTTATCTTCCCAAAGTAGCTACCATAAAAATTTCAGAATTTTTGGAGCTCAGGAGCTACCTCTAAAAATTCCCCAAACCTCCCCTGTCTTTCACATCAAAAACTAAAATCACTGTTCCTCGGGCTCGGACCCAACTCAGGCTCAAGTCCGACCCGCACCACTTGGCTCGGTCGAACCAACTAGTAGCACCGCGCGCGCTCGATGGCTGTCAGCCGTCCGATGCGGATCGAACGGTCCACGTGTGCGTATGCAACCGACCTGTCCGAATGCATACATCAATCTCGACCGTCCGTTCTAGATCCAACGGTCGATGCATTCTTGATCGAGTCTAACCACCTGTTCGCGCCGCACCGGACTCGATTCGCGCGCTTTGCTTCCGGCCGACATGTGGGCCCCACTGCCGACCGTCCTCGTCTTCTCCGCGTCTCACCGGAGCTCACGGCCGCTCGTGCATGTGTGCCACGACGCTCGTCGCTGCCACGTCGTGGACGCGTGTTCCCCTCCGGAGGATCGCCAGGAGTCCATCTACCCCCTGTGGTCATCCATTCTTCCTCGCATTCATTCTCGCGACTTCTCCGTCCATCTTTTAGCTTCGGCCGGAGAAAAACCCGAGGGCGGCACCACCACCTCACTGCCGTTCGAGCAACAGCGACCCCGCCGTCGTGTTCCTCTTGCCTCGCCGCCTCCATTTTGCCCATCCCGAGCCCTCGGTGTCCAGTGTATCGCCGGGGGCGTGTTCGTCGTCTCCGCCTCCGGTGATCTCGGCCCCGCGAGCTCATCTGCGTTCTGGTGAGTTTCTAGTTTCGGCTTTTGGTCCTTTAGGATCGCAATCGACCACTGAGTCTAACTGTGACCTTGTTTCACTCTTTGGTGCTTCACCGAGGCCGCGACGCTTTCTTCTCAAGCTCGATAAAGCGCGCCGTGTCAATTCCGGCGCCACCGTCCTCCTCCATCATCAAGATCGTGGGCTTATCGTTCTCGGTGTCTCCGCGATCTCGAGGAGCTCCTTCCCGAAGCTTCTCGTCGTCTGTAGCGTCATCTCCGCGCGCACCGCACCTTCTTCTCCGCCTCCAGCCGTCGCGAGCTCATCTCCGGCAACCATCGGGATCCGCAACACCGTCACCGAGTTCGCGAAGTCCTTGCGGGCCTCAAGGTATCGCTCGCTCGTCTCGAAACCCACTAGGTCGCGTGTCGGCCGCACGCGCCGCCGTCCCGCGCGCACCGCCGATAAACCACGGTGGTAATTAATTTAGCGCTAACCCCTGTTTTAGCTGAGTCACTGACTTGTGGGCCCTCTCTGTTAATCGTGTCTAGGAAATCTTTTTATCCATCTGTTTCGTTGCACTCTGAGTCACTGCCATGTGGGTCCATAATGTCAGTTAAGGATTGCGTAGGTTTCGAAATGCGTTTTCTCTATTGAGAAGCGTATTTTTGTTGGGCATATGTATTAGGATTACGTTCTGTTAAGCCGAAGACGTATTCTTAGAATACGCCTTCGACGTCACTTTCGTGCGTGGTCATTGTTCAGTCGACATTTTCGCGCGGCCATTGTCGATGGCGTGGTCTAGCTGGCTGTGGGTGCGAAATGGGTTGAGTGCATTATAGATTTCGGAAATGATTTAGCATTTCTGGTTTTTGTTTTCTGTTGAGCTGTTAATTCAATTAAACTTGTAAAATGCATAACTAATTCAATTTTTATCCAAATTGCATGAAACCAGTGCTGTTAATTTTCATTTTGAATGTACTATTTGCTAAAATTAGTGTCAACCTTGTCCCTGTATCAAAAATCTGTTAATTAATTTAAATGTTGTAGAATGTAATCTCCAAACTAGAAAATGCATATCTCTTTTAATAATTGTCCAAAATCAATGAACCCAATTCTGTAACATTTCATTTTCAGTATACTAACTAGTAGGTTAAGTTTTACACCCTGTTTCTGTTCATGAAAATTGGTTTAGTAATTAACTAGTGTTTTGATGTGTATTTAGTTTAGAAAATTCTTGGGAAATTCATAATAACTTAAAGGAATTGTTCCCTATTTCTAAAATTTTGTTATATCATGCTTAGGCTGCTGTGTGAGTTTTGGCATGTTTTGTTGTTGTGGTATGTTTGAGTTTTGTCGGTGTTATTCGTCCTTATTTGCTGTTATGTTCGATCGTTAGGCTTCGATATTTGCGGCAACCCTGAGGACGATCCTCCGCAACAACTTGAGCAACAATGACCAGAACAAGCGATTTGATCATGATAATCCCAGTATTTTAAAGTCTAATATTTTGTTTCAAATTGTATGTATGCATCGCTTAATTTGTGTTAAATTGATTAGTTAAATCCGTAGTTGCATATCCTGTAGGCAAAATATTGACCTCTACTACCGAGCCTAGGTTATTTCTTTGTGATCGAGGTGTTGGATGATCTCTTATCACTTAGTAGATCCGGTCAACTTGCTTAGACATGCTTAGCTATCGGTAGAATGGGCGGTTATCGACTTTAGTCGGTAACCTTGATCACACAAAATTTACTACAACTTTATGTTTCAAACATTTACGCTTTGTTTAATTGCAAAACTAAAAATGAAAACAAAAATGATTTGGACGGGCACAATGGTAAGATTGGTGTGATCTTTTGGGTGTGATGGAAAGGTGCCCGGTCAATTAAGGACCGAACATCTTGTGAGTGAATTTTTATCCGAGCATTTGGCGTGCTAACCACACTAGAGTATATGGGACCTCTCTTGACCTAGTACTTTGGCGTGTCTTGGCTCGGGTCGCAGGAGGTCGCAGGAGGATGGAGGTGGGAGCATGGTAGTTGTCCAAAAGCTTTATCTGTGTGGGTAGTTGTCTTTTCGGCTTTACCATGTAAGCGTATGGGTTTCTATCCATACGAGCGGCTCGTAGTTAATACACAATATTGGAACAAGTCTCGTAGGACTTAGCTGTGCCAGCATACCTTCGGAAGTGTGCTTTGGCTTAAAGGCGGTCTGAAGTGTGGGTAGAGTGGTACACCCCTGCAGGGTTAAAAACTATTCGAATAGCCTCGTCCTAGGTGATGGACACGCTTGGGTAAGCTTTTCAAGAGTTAGACTACAACATTTAAATTAAAACTTGATGGGTGGTGCGAATGCGGGATTCGTGCTATTGTTGTGGTGACTATTGGGATAGTCACTTCTAGGTTCTTTATCTTTCGCTTTTGTTATTATTATCTTTATCTGTTATTTCAATCTTAAAATGAATTGCAAACTTGCCTTTAAAATCAGTATTACCTTATTGCAAATGAAAATCGGCTTTATGCAAATGAAACATATGGCCTCCACTAAGTAAGCTTTGCATGTAGCTTATGAGCAGTGCGCTAGTTCACACGTCAGTCTTGCGGGTACAAAGACAATCTTTGTACTCAGGTGCTTTGCTTAATGTTTTTGTTGCAGAGGAAGAAGGTGAGCCTCAGGGGCCTCACTTCTGTGAGCTGTGCTGTCGCTTCGTGGGTGACGACTAGACTTGGCGGTCCGGTCAGATGCCTTGTGGGTTGAAGGCACACTGATTGGCTTTGTTTATAGCCATCTTATGGCACTTTTGCTTCCGCTGTCGTTCTTGTTATTTGTGTATCTTTTGGGCCGGTCGGCCTGTGTCTGTAATAACCTCTACTATTTGTTTATCTTCCGTTTGGTAGTGTGGTGTTTGGACTCTATGTTTGGAATGGAGTTGATGTCTAATTTTGTACCGAGGTGTGTATATTGCTTTCTGGGAAGTATAGATATCTCGAGGATCAGTTTATTTGATTTGTGATGCTAGGACCAGGAGGTTGGTTAAGCATTACAAGCCAAATAAACTGGGGTCCTCACAGAGTTGGTATCAGAGCCATTCTGACCGTAGCAACCCAAGCATAGTCGTCTTTAGGATATTTTGAAAAAGCTTAATTTCAAAGTATAGAAAGGGTTTATGAAAACCTAGGCAGATTCTCAGATTTTACTCCTTACCTATCTTAGCATTCTACTCTCATCTTACTCTAATTTGAGTTTAAAACTTGGTTTTCCTCTTTCCTTTCAAAAGATAGTTGCTACCGGTAGAATCAGTCTTTGGGAAAACCATAGAGAATTAGTCTAATTAAAAAAAATTGTGGGGGTATAAGCGTAAGATATATGTGAGTTTGCTAAGTGTCTGATTTTTGTCAATTGGTTTTGTAACTTAAAAGTCTTGTGTTTGTTTTCTGCTGTTAGTAAGTTATTTGCAGTAGGATGTCGACTTCTTGTTTTCCCGCTATTGTTAACTTGTCTTAGTGAAACAGGATGGCCGGGAGAACGCGTGGTAGCCAGCAGGCTGGTCATGATGAGGAGCTTCCCCCTCCTCCGACCATGGCTGAGTTGCTCGCTCAGATCGAGCGAAACCGTATGGACCAGACGCGCATCTTGGAGGTTATTGCTAGGAATACCTCCACTCCTGCCGGTGGTGGCGGCCACCAGACTCGCGGGGGACTTGCAGAGTTCCTCCGTACGCAGCCACCGACTTTCGCCCGCTCTGAGGACCCTCTCGATGCGGATGATTGGCTCGCGCATGGTTGGCGAAAGCTCAACATAGCTCGATGCCGAGCACAGATAAGGCACTCTTCGCGCCCCACCGGCTTGAGGGCGCGGCACTCTCATGGTGGGAGAACTATCTCGCCATGCGACCGCGAGCCATGTGGTCGCGTGGGAGGAGTTCGATCGCTTTTCGTCGGGCCCACATCACGATGGCCTTATGAAGTCGAAGAAGAAGGAATTCCTCGCGCTCAAGCAAGGCGCAAGTGCGTGACGGAGTACTTATACGAGTTCAATCATTTGGCTCGTTATGCTCGGGAGAGGTAGCCTCGAGATGAGGCTAGCGGGAGAAGTTTATGGATGGCTTGTCCGAGGAGCTGCGGGACAAGCTATCTATTGTGGACTTCTCGACTTTCGTGCCTTGGTAGATAAGGCCATTGTTGCTGAGCATAAGGCAAAGCGCTGGCGAGTCCATAGCGCAAATGGGAGGCACATCGACCGCTCACACCAGCCTCACTGCGTCCTCGGGTGGGCGGCACGATGGCCCGTTCTTTTGCTCCACCGGCGCCGAGGCCATCTGCACCAGCTCCTCGTCCACCGCAGGCCGTGTTTCAGCCACGTGCGCGTGCGATCCAGCAACAGAGCGGCCTCCGCAATCCGGCGGCCGAGGTCACTTGTTTTCGCTGCCACAACAAGGGCCATTATGCGAATGCTCGCCTCGAGTGTTGCGGTAGCCCCTCATCCTAATGGAGGACGCGGGGGAGTGGTCATCCACACGACCGAAGATGATCCGAAGCCCGAGTGCGGCGGCGGTCGAGTCAACCACCTTTCGGTGAGGAGGCTCGGGGCGCGGATGTCGTGATGGGTACACTTCTTGTTAATTCTCGTCCCTGCTGCAGTATTATTTGATTCGGAGCATCGCATTCCTTTATTTCAAGATCATTTGCTGCTGCTAGTAGTCTTCACCGTGTTCCTTTGGGAGTTCCTTTGCTCATCCGCTCCTGGGTCGGAAATGAGAGCCGATTCTGATGTCGGGATGTTCCTATCGTAGTCGAAGGAGTGGGATTTTTGGCAAACCTTATTTTGCTCAGTTCAGCGAGTCTGGATGTGATTCTTGGCATGGATTGGTTGTCCCAACACTTGGGGCATATCGATTGTGCGGGAAGATTGTCTATCTCACCACCCTTCAAAGTAGCGGTCGGGTTTCGCGCGCACTACGAGGGCCACATTTATGTGCATTAGAGGCGGCTTGACCTTGCAGTCAGGATGTTCCCATAGTATC
The DNA here is from genome assembly GCA_036346255.1 of Ampelocalamus luodianensis. NCBI lineage: Eukaryota > Viridiplantae > Streptophyta > Magnoliopsida > Poales > Poaceae > Ampelocalamus > Ampelocalamus luodianensis. The sequence continues at coordinate 64,893,910 of CM070620.1, read as the reverse complement.
GACTTTGAGGATGTTTTTCCGATGATTTACAGGATGCCTCGGTTCGAGATCCGAGTTTGTCATCGAGTTGCTGCCCGTGCATCGCCCGATTTCAAGGCGCCGATCGAATGCCTCCCAATGAGCTAGAAGAATTGAAGAAGCAGCTTGGTGAGCTCCAAGCAAAGGGTTTCATCCGTCCCAGTTCATCTCCTTGGGGCTGTCCGGTGATCTTTGTGAAGAAGAAGGACAAGACTTTGCGCATGTGTGTTGATTACCGTCCTCTCAATGAGGTGACGGTGAAGAATAAATACCCTTTGCCCGCATTGATGATCTGTTTGATCGCTTGATCGAGCCAGTGTTCTCAAAGATTGATTTGAGAATGGGGTATCATCAGTCGAGGATCGATCGAGGATATTCGAAGACGGCTTTCACTACTCGTTATGGGTCATGCGAGTAGTACACCGTCATGTCCTTTGGCTTAACCAATGCTCCACCTTGTTCATGAACTTAATGAATTCAATATTCATGGAGTATTTGGATAAATTTGTGGTGGTCTTTATTGATGATATTCTTATCTATTCCAAGATCAAGCGAGCATCTTGAGCATCTGAAGATTGTTTTGGGCAAGCTGCGGGAGCACCACTTTATCAAGTTCAACAAATCACGAGTTCGGTTGAAGGAAGTGGCATTCTTGGGCCATGTTCTTTCGGTGGAGGCATAGCTGTGGATCCCAGCAAGGTCACGACGTTCTATCTTGGGGCAGCCCAAGTCGGTCACCGATGTGCGGAGTTTTTCGGTTTAGCGGGCTACTACGCGCTTTATCGAGAACTTCTCCAAAATCGCAAAGCCAATGACCGAATTGCTCAAGAAGGACAGAAGTTTGTGTGGACCTCGCTTGCGATGAGAGCTTTCGGGAGCTCAAGCAATGGTTGACTTCATTGATCCTCACTCTTCACGATATCCACAAGAGCTTCGATATTTATTGCGATGCCTCTCGTCGAGGACTTGGATGTGTTCTTATGCGGGAAGGCAAAGCGATTGCCTATGCATCGAGCGATTGAGACCTCACGAGCTCAATTATCCCACCCATGATTTAGAGTTGGTCTGTGGTTCATGCACTCAAGATTTGGCGGCATTATCGATCGGTAAGAATTGTGAGGTGTATTCGATCACAAGAGTTTGAAATACTTGTTCACTCGGCGGATCTGAACCTCGAGGCAGAGGAGATGGCTAGAATTAATCAAAGATTATGACATGGGTATTCAGTATCATCCTGGCAAAGCCAATGTGGTTGCTGATGCACTTAGCCGAAAAGTGTATTGCAATACTTTAATGATCCAAGAGCAACAACCGCACTTCTTGCGAGTTTCAAGCGTCTCAACTTGGGTTTGGTTGAGCATGGCTCCTTTCTTTGCCTTGGTTGTGCAACCGACCTTGGTGGATCAAATCAAGGCAGCACAGCAATCAGATGATGGTGTGGGAAAAATCAAGCAGAACATCAGGAATGGATCAGCCAAGTGTTTCACAGAAGATGAGCACGGTGTTGTGTGGTTTGGGCAGCGTCTTGTGGTCCCAAAGGTCCCAGAGTTGCGGGATTTGATTCTTCAGGAGGCCCATGATTCGCCTTTGTCCATCCATCCCGGGGCCACTAAAATGTACCAAGATCTGCGTCAGAGATTCTGGTGGACTCGCATGAAGCGCGAGATTGCCAGGTTCGTGGCCAGATGTGACATATGTTGTCGCGTCAAGGCGAGCATCGGCTTCAGCGAGTCTCCTCCGGCCCTTGCCTATACCGAGTGGAAGTGGGATTACGAGGCATGGATTTTATTCTTTGTCCGCCTGCATTTCTTCGGGGAAGGATGCTATCCAGGTTGTTATCGATCGATTTGAAGGTAGCGCACTTCCCGCCGAAGCCACCACTCGGTGTCGATCGATTGTCGATCTCTATATCTCGCATTGTGAGCTTGCATGGTGTGCCACGAACGATTGTGTCAGATCGTGGCTCTCTTTTCACTTCTCGGCTATGGCACAGTTTACAGGAAGCCATGGGGACCCGTCTTTCGTTCAGCTCAGCCTATCATCCTCAGACTGATGGTCAGACGGAGCGCGTCAATCAGGTGCTTGAAGATATGCTCCGTGCTTGTGTTCTTTCCTATGGGAAGAATTGGGAGAAGTGCCTACCACTTGCCGAGTTCTCGTACAACAACAGCTTCCAGGCTAGTCTCGGCATGGCACCGTTTGAGGCTTTGTATGGGAGGCGCTGCAGAACACCGTTGAACTGGTCAGAAACTGGTGAAAGGCAGTTCTTTGGCTCGGATTCGATCAATGAGGCGTAAAGTCAAGTGCAGTTGATTCGTGAGCACTTGCGCATAGCTCAGTCCAGGCAGAAGAGCTATGCAGATCGTCGTCGCCGTGAGTTGAGTTTCCAGCCCAATGACTTTGTGTATCTCAAAGTCGCACCTCTGAAGGGACATCGTCGTTTCGGTGTCAAGGGCAAATTGGCTCCTCGGTATGTCGGGCCGTATCGCATCATCAAGAAAGTGGGAGCTGTTGCATACCGGTTGGAGTTGCGGCTACACTTTAAGGGTGCATGATGTTTTCCATGTGTCACAATTGAAGAAGTGCCTTCGTGTTCCAGCGGAGGAAACACCATTGGAAAATATTGATGTGCAGGAAGATCTATCTTATCGTGAGCGCCCCGTTCGTATCCTCGAAGAAGCTGAACGCAGAACAAGGAACCGTGTGATCAAGTTCCTTAAAGTTCAGTGGTCGAACCACTCCGAGGATGAAGCCACTTGGGAGCGGGAAGACCGTCTTCGAGCAGATTACCCATCCTTCTTCTCCCAGTGATCAGAATCTCGGGGCGAGATTCCTGTAAGGGGGGGAGATTTGTAACAGCCCTAACTTAGGGTTTGTATTTCAAATGTAAAATTTTGAGGAGAAATAAAAACTTTTGTTGTCTCTTCAAATCATTTGGAAGTTTTCCAAATTTTCCTAGCAATTTCAATTTTCTAGAAGTTAATTCTTGTGATTGGAAATTGTTGTCAAGAAATTCTTAGTCTTCAAAATTGTGATCATCCCCTAGGAGTATTTTTCCTGTAATCTTGATCATCCTGTTTACCTCCCTGAATTATTTCACAATTTTTAGATTTTGTTTGCTATTTCAAATGGCCAAGTCAAACCAGTTTAGAAATCTGGTCAAACCCTAGGTTAGCAGCTTGTGAATTTTCTCCAGAACAATGCATTGCATAAAAAGTTCTGGAAAATTTATGAGATGTTGTTATCTTCCCAAAGTAGCTACCATAAAAATTTCAGAATTTTTGGAGCTCAGGAGCTACCTCTAAAAATTCCCGAAACCTCCCCTGTCTTTCACATCAAAAACTAAAATCATTGTTCCTCGGGCTCGGACCCAACTCAGGCTCAAGTCCGACCCGCACCACTTGGCTCGGTCGAACCAACTAGTTGCACCGCGCGCGCTCGATGGCTGTCAGCCGTCCGATGCGGATCGAACGGTCCACGTGTGCGTATGCAACCGACCTGTCCGAATGCATACATCAATCTCGACCGTCCGTTCTAGATCCAACGGTCGATGCATTCTTGATCGAGTCTAACCACCTGTTCGCGCCGCACCGGACTCCAGTTCGCGCCGCTTTGCTTCTATCGCTGACATGTGGGCCCCACCTGTCAGCTTCGTCCTCGTCTTCTCCGCGTCTCACCGGAGCTCACGGCCGCTCGTGCATGTGTGCCACGACGCTCGTCGCTGCCACGTCATGGACGCGTGTTCCCCTCCGGAGGATCGCCAGGAGTCCATCTACCCCCTGTGGTCATCCATTCTTCCTCGCATTCATTCTCGCGACTTCTCCGTCCATCTTTTAGCTTCGGCCGGAGAAAAACCCGAGGGCGGCACCACCACCTCACTGCCGTTCGAGCAACAGCGACCCCGCCGTCGTGTTCCTCTTGCCTCGCCGCCTCCATTTTGCCATCCCGAGCCCTCGGTGTCCAGTGTATCGCCGGGGGCGTGTTCGTAAATCTCCGCCTCCGGTGATCTCGGCCCGCGAGCTCATCTGCGTTCGTGAGTTTCTAGTTTCGCTTTTGGTCCTTTAGGATCGCAATCGACCACCGAGTCTAAGCGTGACCTTGTTTCACTCTTTGGTGCTTCACCGAGGCTTCGCGACGCTTTCTTCTCCAAGCTCGATAAAGCGCCGCGTGTCAATTCCGGGCGCCACCGTCCTCCTCCATCATCAAGATCGTGGGCTTATCGTTCCTGGTGTCTCCGCGATCTCGAGGAGCTCCTTCCCGAAGCTTCTCGTCGTCTGTAGCGTCATCTCCGCGCGCACCGCACCTTCTTCTCCGCCTCCGGCCGTCGCGAGCTCATCTCCGGCAACCATCGGGATCCGCAACACCGCCAGAGTTCGCGAAGTCCTTGCGGGCCTCAAGGTATCGCTCGCTCGTCTTGAAACCCACCAGGTCGCGTAATCGGCTGCACGGCCGCGCCGCCGTCCCCGCGCACCGCCGGTAAACCACCGGTGGTAATTAATTTAGCGCTAACCCCTGTTTTAGCTGAGTCACTGACTTGTGGGCCCTCTCTGTTAATCGCGTCTAGGAAATCTTTTTATCCATCTGTTTCGTTGCACTCTGAGTCACTGCCATGTGGGTCCATAATGTCAGTTAAGGATTGCGTATGTTTCGAAATGCGTTTTCTCTATTGAGAAGCGTATTTTTGTTGGGCATATGTATTAGGATTACGTTCTGTTAAGCCGAAGACGTATTCTTATAATACGCCTTCGACGTCACTTTCGTGGTGGTCGTTGCTCAGTCGACATTTTCGCGTGCCCATTGTCGATGGCGTGGTCTAGCTGGTGTGGAGTGCGAAATGGGTTGAGTGCATTATAGATTTGAAATGATTTAGCATTTCGGTTTTGTTTTCTGTTGAGCGTTAATTCAATTAAACTTGTAAAATGCATAACTAATTCAATTTTTATCCAAATTGCATGAAACCAGTGCTGTTAATTTTCATTTTGAATGTACTATTTGCTAAAATTAGTGTCAACCTTGTCCCTGTATCAAAAATCTGTTAATTAATTTAAATGTTGTAGAATGTAATCTCCAAACTAGAAAATGCATATCTCTTTTAATAATTGTCCAAAATCAATGAACCCAATTCTGTAACATTTCATTTTCAGTATACTAACTATTAGGTTAAGTTTTACACCCTATTTCTGTTCATGAAAATTGGTTTAGTAATTAACTAGTGTTTTGATGTGTATTTAGTTTAGAAAATTCTTGGGAAATTCATAATAACTTAAAGGAATTGTTCCCTGTTTCTAAAATTTTGTTATATCATGCTTAGGCTGTTGTGTGAGTTTTGGCATGTTTTGTTGTTGTGGTATGTTTGAGTTTTGTCGGTGTTATTCGTCCTTATTTCTTTGTTATGTTCGATCGTTAGGCTTCGATATTTGCGGCAACCACGAGGACGATCCTCATAACAACTTGAGCAACAAAGACGAGCAAGCGATTTGATCATGATAATCCCAGTATTTTAAAGTCTAATATTTTGTTTCAATTTGTATGTATGCATCGCTTAATTTGTGTTAAATTGATTAGTTAAATCCGTGTTGCATATCCTGTAGGCAAAATATTGACCTCTACTACCGAGCCTAGGTTATTTCTTTGTGATTAGAGGTCGTTGGATGATCTCTTATCACTTAGTAGATCCGGTCAACTTGCTTAGACATGCTTAGCTATCGGTAGAAATGGCGGTTATCGACTTTAGTCGGTAACCTTGATCACACAAAATTTACTACAACTTTATGTTTCAACAGATTGCTTTGTTTAATTGCAAAACTAAAAATGAAAACAAAAATGATTTGGACGCGGGCACAATGGTAAGATTGGTGTGATCTTTTGGGTGTGGTGGAAAGGTGCCAGGTCAATTAAGGACCGAACATCTTGTGAGTGAATTTTTATCCGGGCATTTGGCGTGCTAACCACACTAGAGTATATGGGACCTCTCTTGACCTAGTACTTTGGCGTGTATTGGCTCGGTCGCAGGAGGTCGCAGGAGGGATGGAGGTGGGAGCATGGTAGTTGTCCAAAAGCTTTATCCTGAGTGGGTAGTTGTCTTTCGGCTTTACCATGTAGCGTATGGGTTTCTATCCATACGAGCGGCTTGTAGTTAATACACAATATTGGAACAAGTCTCGTAGGACTTAGTTGTGCAAAGCATACCTTCGGAAGTGTGCTTTGGCTTAAAGCGATGCGAAGTGTGGGTGCAGTGGTACACCTGCAGGTTAAAAACTATTCGAATAGCCTCGTCCTAGGTGATGGACACGCTTGGGTAAGCTTTTCAAGAGTTAGACTACAACATTTAAATTAAAACTTGATGGGTGGTACGAACTGGGATTCGTGCTATTGTTGTGGTGACTATTGGGATAGTCACTTCTAGGTTGTTTATCTTTCGCTTTTGTTATTATTATCTTTCTTTGTTATTTCAATCTTAAAAATGAATTGCAAACTTGCCTTTAAAACTGTATTACCTTATTGCAAATGAAAATCGGCTTTATGCAAATGAAACATATGGCCTCCACTAAGTAAGCTCGCATGTAGCTTATGAGCAGTGCGCTAGTTCACACGTCGGTCTTGCGGGTACAAAGACAATCTTTGTACTCGGTGCTTTGCTTAATGTTTTGTTGCAGAGGAAGAAGGTGAGCCTCGGGGCCTCACTTACGTGAGAGTGTCTTTGCCGCTTCGTGGGTGACGACTAGACTTGGCGGTCGGTCGGATGCCTTGTGGGTTGAAGGCACACCGATTGGCTTTGTTTATAGCCATCTTATGGCACTTTGCTTCATTGTCGTTCTTGTTATTTGTGTATCTTTTGGGCCGGTCGGCCTGTGTCTGTAATAACCTCTACTATTTGTTTATCTTCCGTTTGGTAGTGTGGTGTTTGGACTCTATGTTTGGAATGGAGTTGATGTCTAATTTTGTACCGAGGTGTGTATATTGCTTTCTGGGAAGTATAGATATCTCGAGGATCAGTTTATTTGATTTGTGATGCTAGGACCAGGAGGTTGGTTAAGCATTACAAGCCAAATAAACTGGGGTCCTCACAGATACCCTCTGGAAACCCCTCTAAATAAGCGCTTCAATCAGGTTAACTAACACTAGCAAATCTGCTTCTCTCGAAACACGAAGTACTAATAAATTCATAACTTTGGCTACCGAAGTCCGAATGACTTGATTCTTGTCGGCAATGAAAGGTAACTACGATAGCTACAACTTTCTAGGAGACACCCAGACCCAAATCTGCATCTAACCTAATCAAAACCGACAAACGTCACTGCTTGAATCACCACGAACCGACACCCGAAAATTAGACAACTAGAAAATGACCTAAAGCAAAGAACCACGGGTTACCCTTGCCGAAACGAAGAGAGCACGCAGCGGGATGAAGACCACCACGCTTTGCTGCGGATCCCTTCTTCTCCCTCTTCTTCCCTTCTCTTCTTCTCCTTCTTTCTCTTCTTTTCTCCTTCTTTCTCTTCTTTTCTCCTTCTTCTTCCTCCTTGGCAGCTGCAGGAGCTCCTTCTCCTCCTTGGACAGCAGCAATGGAGGTGGTGGGAGATGGAGAGGCGCAAGGGAGGGTGGAAGGGAGGTGGAGAGGTGGAGAGGGGGAGAGGCGGCCGGTTGGGAGTGGGAGGAGGAAAGGGGGAGGGGAGGGGGAGTAGGCTAGGGTTTGGGGGAGGGGAGCCCCCCCCTTGGCCGGCCACCCAGATGGGCCATGGCCCAGGCCCAAATTGCCGCCAAATTGCTCTTTCCCCCCTCAAAAACTGCAGCACTGACAACAATCCAATTAGTCCCTCCCGACGTTCCGTTTGATCCTTCCCCGAATAATCGACCTCTCCCGAAATAAAAATTAATCTCTCCCGACTAATCGCTTAACACACTTTCGGGGTATTACAGGATGAGACACGGACGGCTGAGATAGCGCCACGCCTCCGGGCTTTAAAACACAACGAAAAGGTTCCGAGCCCTAGGATTAGAAATAAACGGCTCAGATTGCTCCACGTCGCAAACTCAATTTACAACGAAGGAACACGCGGGCGTTGGATCTTAATCCAACGGCTCTGATTCAAACCAACAACCGGAGGGTCCGAAGGTTTCGGCGCATCTGGGCGGTTGGATGGAGATCTAACGGTTGACATTCGCGCAAGCAACCGGAAGGTCCGAATGTTTAGATCCAACGGTTGAGATCCAACGCGCGATTTTCAAACGGGCGCGGTGCGGTTAGTTGACTGGACCGAGTCAATTGGCTCAAGCCCGAGTCTGACTCGAACCCAAGTAACAGTAAAACCAGGTTTGACTTTGAAATAAGAACAGAGACTTTGAAGGATTTGTTTGAGGTAGCAAATTAACTCCAAAAATTATGAAATTTTTACAGGAGCTTCCTAACTCAGATAATAACCTTGTGTAAAATTTTCAGAGGTTTTTATGCTGTGAATAAATCTCCAAAAATTCTGCAAGGCTCTGCTTTAATGTTTGGTGAGAGTCAAACAGGTTTGTACCTCTAAAAATATTCAAACAATTTCCAAAAATTGTGAAATTTTTCAGAGGGTCACATACCATCACAGAGACTTAGGAAAAATATTTCAGAGGATGATCATAAGATTTGACAAGATTGTTTTAGGAAAACCAAGATTTGGATCAACGAGACTTGTGATGATGTATTTCCATAATCCCTTGTACAAGAATTGATTGGCACAACAGGAAATACATGATGTAAGAAAAAGTTTTAATTTCTACTGATTTTCTTACATTTGAAACACAAGCCCAAGATTGGGATATTACACCCTCTCATCATCTACTATCATCAAATAGAACCATCTTAAAGGCAACCCATAAGTATTCATACCCATTTCACATCAGAAATGATCAAAGCAATACAACAGAAACGTAAATGCAATGCTTGACCCATCCCCAACTTACTGTGCACAGTGTGTCAATTTAACAATTTATTTACCACGGACCTCTGCGCTCGATACCAACCTGTAACACCCCAACTCTCAAAGAGCACGGAATGCTACTTTGGAATTAAACTATTCTAGCACAAATATAAATTTTGTGAGTCACCTTTGTTTAATCAGCTAAACGAGAGTTCAATACGATCACATGGCATAAACAAAATTCTCATAATCAAATTATCCCAAACATGCATGATTATCAAATGAACCAACCAAGGCTAGCAACCTCATTATTACAACTAAACAGTTAATTCAACCACACCATCCATGGGTGTTAATCAACAGATTTATTTAATTCTAAATTGGGACTAAGCGAGAACGCCTTAAGAGTGTGATATAGTGAGTGCATCCAACATCTACTCCCTCCCATGCATGTCGTTTCTCGCCTCGTACCTAAAACACATTAAAGCAAGGGTGAGCCTAAAGACTCAGCAAGTATCAACAAGGCCATAAACAAGAACACAAACACAGCATCGATGATCCTCAATTAACATCACACTAAACATAGCCACTTAACTCATGATATGCAACCAATGCAATGCTCCTTTGAACTTTATCTCTTTTCGCATTTTGCCGGTAATGCAGGGTATACAACCGTCGTTGTATACCCTTGCCTGTGCCCTTTGGCACAGGGACCAATAGCCTATACACCACATGTATAGGGACCTTTGCCCATCATCTTAATGATGGGGACCTCTTTGTTCATTAGCCCACATTCTGCGAATGTGGGGACCTCAAGCCCGTCATCTACATGACGGGGACCTCCACTGTATGTGCTTGGTCACCACGTGACCAAGGCACCTGTATGCTCTCAACATGCATATGCACCATGATAACATTTTCATATGCAGGAATACAACATATTCTCATTGCCACGGAAGCAATAACAACATGCGGAAGAACTTTTAACCATAACTAGCAGTCATCAAGATAAACAGTAACTCATCTCATAAACAGGCATGCATGGCTATACGATCAAGATACACCACAATCACATCATGCAAGCATACATATATTATAGCCCGAATACTTGCCTCAACCGTGCGAGAACGGTGGACGTGACGAGGGTGCTGCCCCTGGGACCACGCTCCCACCTGAATATTAAGATAACCCAATCTAAGACCAACATACTGAACCAAGAGCAAAAGAACAACACAAATGAACTTGCTAAACCCCCCAAGTGTTTCCCAACTTCCAATTTCTAACGATTGGTTTGGCGCACCCTGTGAACAGTCAAATTATAAAATACATAACTTTCTGCTCAGGCGTCCAAATAAGATGTTCTTGGAATTTCTGAAAAGGTAATTAAATTATCTAAATAAACCTAGTTGAGGAGCCCTTCTGATTCTGCACATAACTGCCCCTAGCAAATCAATCTTTCAGACATCAGAATTTACGTCAGGTTCTCTGGACAGTACGCTAAAACCACCATAACGTTTGGTACGAAAGTCCAAATCTTGCGTTCTTTATCTCTATGAAAAGGTATGGAAATTACCTACATTTTTCGTTATATTGAGATCCTCTGATTTTGTCTTTAACTAACAGTTTAACTCAGTTTTCTACAGACTGTCAGGATGTTGACAGATTAACCAGACAGCGGCACTAAACAATTCATAACTTTCTAACCGTTAATCGGATTTGGGCGTTCTTGGCGGCCATTGAAAGCTAAGAACAAGACCTACATAACTCTAGGAGATCAAAACTCCTAATTCTGCCTCTAAACACATGAAACTGACCGCGCAATAATCTGGACAGAATGCGATCTATTAAACCGACGCAAATCAATCTACCAAACAACATCAACCGCAACTACTACGCATCAACCAACGAAGAACACGCGACGTTACCCTTGTAGAATCGCAGCAAGATGATGAACTCTCCCTGCGAAGTTGATCTCCTCTCCTTTCTTCACTTGATCGGCAGTAGGGAGCACCGACGGCGAGGAAAGGAGGCACCAATGGAGGGGGGGCACCACCATGGAGGAGAGGTGTGCTACAGGAGCCATGCTACAGTGCGGCAGCACTGTAGCAACAGTGCATCTAGGGTTTTCCCCCTTCCTTTTATTGGTGGCCGACACCTCATGGGCCTCCTGGGCCAAGGCCCGAGGCCCAAGTTGCCGAAAAACTGCAGAAACCCCCCTTTTTTATGTTTAATTTCTCTTTTGAACCCTTTCTTTCGTAGAATAAATCAGAGTATTACATTAAAACCCCTCTTTCTCCTGTTCAATCGCTTTGCTAAAAGAAATATTCTCCCAATTTTAATTATTCTCTCCCGATTTAATTATTCTCTCCCGATTTAATTTTTGGGGTATTACATGAATGCTTTTACTGCAAAGAGCTAGGACATTGGAAGAGGAACTGCAAGAAATACCTGGCTGATCTGAAAAAGAATGGTGGGACTAAACCTTCCACTTCAGGTATTAATGTTATAGATGTTTTTCTTGCTGATTCTTCTGTTAACTCATGGGTATTTGATACCGGATCAGTTGCTCATATTTGCAATTCGATGCAGAGTCTAACAAGGATTAGGAGAGTTGCAAGAGGCGAAATGGATCTTTGTGTCAGGAATAAAGCAAGGGTTGCTGCATTAGCCGTCGGGACCCTGCCATTACTTTTGCCTTCAGGATTTATTATGGAATTAAATAATTGTTATTACGTTCTAGCCATGAGTAGAAACATTATCTCTGCCTCATGTTTGATGGCATATGGTTATAAATTCATTATTGAGAACAATGGTTGTTCTATATTTTTGAATGAAGTGTTTTATGGCTATGCACCTGTCTTGAATGGGTTGTTTATTTTAAATCTTGATGTTGCACCCGTCTATAATATAATACGAAAAGGCTTAGGCCTAATAACATGAATTCCACTTTTACTTGGCATTGTCGTTTGGGTCACATAAGTGAGAAACGTATGAAGAAGCTCCATGATGATGGAATTCTAAACTCATTTGATTTGGAATCATTTGAAACGTGCGAATCTTGCCTACTCGGAAAAATGACCAAGACCCCTTTCACCGGTCGAGTTGAGAGGCGTCAGGCCGATTGGCACTCGTACATACCGATGTGTGTGGACCAATGAGCACGGCGGCTAGAGGTGGTTTTCGATGCTTCATTACCTTCACCGATGACTATAGTAGATATGGATATGTCTACTTAATGAGGCACAAGTCGGAATCCTTTGAAAAGTTCAAGGAGTTCCAGAGTGAGTGCAGAATCAACTTGGCAAGACAATCAAATCCCTACGATCGATCGTGGAGGTGAATTTTGAGCCATGAATTTGGTGATCATTTGAAACAATGTGGAATTGTTCCACACTTACACCACCGGCACTCCACAATGGAATGGGGTGTCCGGCGGCGTGTCGGACTTTGTTGGACATGGTTCGATCGATGATGAGCCAATCGATCCGCCATTGTATTTTTGGGGTTACGCTCTTGAAACCGCTTTCACTTTAAATAAATTACCATCAAAATCAGTAGATAAGACACCATATGAGATGTGGACTGGGAAGAGTCCTAGTTTGTCTTTTCTAAGGATTTGGGGATGTGATGTCTATGTTAAACGTTTGACGTCTGATAAACTCACACCCAAGTCGATAAATGCTTCTTTATAGGATATCCTAGGGAAACCAAAGGATACTACTTCTACAAGGGGAAGAGGGCAAAGTTTTGTTGCCGAAATGGTGTCTTTTTGGAGAAAGAGTTTCTTTCAAAAGAAGTTAGTGGGAGAAAGTTGCAACTCGAAGAAATTCGAGAAACATCTGAAAATGTTTCAACTCCTCTTGAACCTCTACAGGATGAACAAATTGTTGTTGAAATCAGTAGATGAGGCATCACCCCACGTAGATCTAAAAGGCCACGTCAATTACCTATAAGGTATGGGCATGATGTATTATTGTTGAATAATGATGAGCCTAAGTCGTATGAGAAGCGATGATGGACCTGGACTACGAGAGATGGCTTGAAGCCATGAAGTCCGAGATAGACTCCATGAGTGACAATCGAGTTTGGAACACGGTCGATCCTCTTGATGGTGTTAAAACCATTGAGTGCAAATGGATCTATAAGAAAAGATTGATATAGATGGAAATGTTTACATTCATAAAGCTCGACTAGTCGCAAAGGGTTTCGACAAGTTCAAGGGTTGACTACGATGAGACTTTCTCACGGTAGCGATGCTTAAATCTATACGGATCATTCTAGCTATTCTGCATATTTCGACTATGAGATATGGCAAATGGATGTCAAAACGGCTTTCCTTAATGGAAACCTAAGTGAAGATGTGTACATGACACGACTGAAGGTTTTGTCGATCCAAAGAATGCTAGTAAAGTATGCAAACTTCAAAAGTCCATTTATGGGTTGAAGCAAGCATCTCGGAGTTGGAATATACGTTTTGATGAGGAGATCAAAGGTTTGGTTTCGTCAAGAACAAAGAAGAACCTTGTGTTTACATGAAGGTTAGTGGGAGCGCACTCGTTATTACGATCCTATATGTAGATGACATATTATTGATCGGGAATGACATTCCAATCTTGGAATCATTAAGGTATCATTGAAAAATAGTTTTTCTATGAAGGCCCTAGGAGAGGCGACATATATCTTAGGATAAAGATCTATAGAGATAGGTCAAGAAGGCTAATTGGATTATGCCAAAGTACTTATATTGACAAGATGTTGATTCGGTTCACATGCAGGATGCCAAGAAAGGGTTCTTGCCTATGTCACATGGCATAAGTCTTAGCAAGAGTCGGTGTCCTTCGACAAGCGATGAGCGAGACCGTATGAATGGTATTCCATATGCTTGACTATTGGATCCATCATGTACGCCATGATATGTACTCGACGGATGTATCATATGCTCTAAGTGTTACGAGTAGATACCAAGTGATCCGGTGAAGGTCAACGGACAATTGTGAAAAACATTCTTAAGTACTTGAGAAGGACTAAGGATGCGTTCCTAGTTTATGGCGGTAATGAAGAGCTCGTTGTAAATGGTTACACCGATGCAAGCTTCCAAACCGACAAAGATGATTATCGTTCGCAATCTGGTTTTGTGTTCATTTTGAATGGAGGAGTAGTAAGCTGGAAAAGTTCCAAGCAAGGGACGGTTGCTGATTCTACGACGGAGGCCGAGTACATTGCGGCTTCTGAAGCTGCGAAGGAAGGTGTTTGGATAAGGAATTTCATTACTGAATTGGGTATGGTTCCGAGTGCCTTGGGCCCAATGGATCTCTATTGTGACAATAATGGAGCCATTGCGCAGGCTAAGAAGCCTAGATCCCATCAGAAGTCCAAGCATATACTCAGGCGTTACCACCTTATTCGCGAATTGGTGGATAGAGGAGATGTTAAGATATGCAAAATTCATACGGATTTAAATGTTGCTGATCCGTTGACTAAGCCTCTCACACAGCCAAAGCATGAGGCGCACACAAGAGCTATCGGTATTAGATACTTAAATGATTGACTCTAGTGCAAGTGGGAGACTGTTGGAAATATGCCCTAGAGGCAATCATAGAGATGATTGTATTTTATTATGTTCATAACTTTTGATAATATGTTATCTTGTTCCTTGAATGAATCATCAGTTATATAGATCAATGAGTATGTGACTTGTTGGTGAAACTCTTTATCTTATATGATGTCGTTCTAAAAGTATCCCTAGTCGAATGTCACTGGTCAGAACACCAGTGACTCCACGACTAGTACATGTATTGATTGATGATCATGTTTCACCGGTCATGGATATAGAGATATCGAATCAATAATGTGGACACATGTTAGAGAACATAGTGTTGGATAAGACCCACCTTGAGACACTATTGAGATTGTTATGATTCTATGTGTCGTTAGTTGGTCTCAAGCAATGATGATGTATAATCCTTAGACACGAGATCGGCATGGTTTCCTACATGCGTAATAGCACTCTTAGGGGTTGCCAAACGCTACTCCGTAACTGTAAGGTAGTTATAAAGGTAGCTTTCGGGTATGCTATGAAACATGTGGAGGAATGTGACTGATCGGATATGGGATTTGCCCCTCCTAACATAACGGGAGAGATGTCTGGGCCTCGTTGCGATCGAATAAAGAAAGTGCATGGCCATGCCACTAGTGGTCGAAGTGTCGACCACACGGGTTATTCGACACTTGATCGAAAGTATTGAACAGTCCATGGATGACATATTATCTCACCGAGTTCAACCGGATGTCGTGAGGCAAAGGGAGAATACATAAGTAGGTCGTTCGGTTGCGAGGTTGTAGGGCGGTCAAAGTCGTATGGAGATCGACCTAGTCGAAGACTACTCGGACATAATCACCAATCGGTCGTGAGAGTTGCAAACTGGTCGTAGTTAGATACTAAGCGGTTGTAAGGAGTTCTGAATCGTTGTAATCGATTATGAACTGGTCATGACTAAGTACGAGCTGGTCGTAAGTGATAAGGACACAGTCGTAGATCATATTGCATTAAGGTTCATCCGATATATTCTGTGTGTGTTCGGGAATCGTTATGTGCTGCTAGGTACCGCTAACGACTCGTGATCGGGAAAGAGTTTCCGAGTCACAACCGATTACACACGAACCTATAGGGTCACACACTTAAAGGGCAAGGATTTGATTTGGATGGAGATCCGAATTCTTATAGGCCACGAGTTCCTAATGGGCCTTCTGTTCGGAACCCATTATGGATGCCTATATTTAGAGAGGTGGTGGCATGGGGTGAAGTGATCGATCGAAAATTCACGAAACCCTAATAGCCACGCTCTCCTCAACCACGCCGTCGGCGCTAGCACTCCTGCGCGTGGTGTCCCTGCCTCGTACGTGTGGATACCTTGGAGGTGTTGTTGCGAAGCATCAGCACTAAGGATGATCCGCAACTCACGGCGACCTCGGGCGGAGGAGAACTTGCGGCGTTCGTCGGAGTAGGAGGAGAAGACGCGCAGCAAATACGACTCACGATCGCATCAACTCGCTACATCGACTCTACCGCTACTGAGTGGTAGCGTTCATCGGTAATCTCGTGATCTATTACTTGCGGTGGTTCCTTGGTTGCGCGGTAAAAATTTTGTTTGTGCTATCGTAGCCTTGCCGCGATCCTTCAGAAAACGCGATGGGGAAAGTTAACTAGGGTTCTAATAGAAATAAAGCTAAAGACTATTATGTTGTCTTTTTCATGCCTTCTAATTACTAGCATCGCTGGTCATATAACCCAGATTCGACACTGAAAGTTACCGCTTGACATTACAGCTTGAAAGAGTTAAAGCAGAGTTCAAAGGTGAAGTTCAGAGATGAAAAACGAAAACGACAACACAGCTGACGTAACAGTAAATATGAAGATCATTCCGAACCGTCAGATCTTCCTTCAAAACGCCCTAAAACATCCTAGCCTCCCATCGGCGCTTAAGCGAAGTCGATGAAAAGGTACGTTGGCTGCGCTTCTTCACAACTCCTCCTTCGACAGAGCTCATCCTCTCTTCAGATTTCACTGACTTTCCGGACACTGACATTCCTTCCCTCTTGAGATCAACCTTGTCCTCAAGGTGTGAAGTTTGGAAAAGTGCTCTGGATGAACGCAGCATCCTCCCAAGATGCATCCTCTGGACCCAGATTGAGCCATTCTATTAGCCACTGCACAACCGGCTCGTTCCTGCGGGGTATCACCCTTCTGTCCAATATTGAAACAGGCTCGGTTTTGATCTTGCCTTCATCCCCAACTAGAGGTAATCCAGGAATCGGTACAGCATGAGATCCCAGATGTTTCTTCAGCTGACTCACATGAAAAACCGGGTGAATGGTGGTATGCTCTGGCAGTTGCAATTGGTAGGCCACGGAACCAATCTTCTTCATGACTCGGAAGGGCCTGTAGAACTTGGACCTGAGTTTCAGCAATCCCCTTATACCAAATGCGTTTTGCCTGTAAGGTTGCATCTTGATATACACCATATCTCCCACTTGAACTTGCCTCTCCGATTTAGACCTGTAACACCCCAACTCTCAATGAGCCTGGAATGCTACTGGTACGAAACTAATCTAGCACAAGTTACAAATTTTCGGCAGAGTCTCCTTTGTTTAAGCAGCTATACCGAGGTTTCAACAATAAATCATGGCATATATGTAATACCCAGATCGTTGGTTCGGCGTAGGTTTTAATTTTTATAAGTGGTGACGCAGAGTCGCCGGTTAATCAATTTATCGCGGGAAAGAAAGAAAGAAAGATTATTAAATTTGTGAGTCAGCTTTAGGTTGAATTAAACAATTAAATAGCTGTTAATTAAGTAAAAAAAACAGTAAGGGAGAGTGGGCTTACCACCTTGGGCCAAGGGGGGGCCCAAGAGGTGGCCACACCCCTTTTTCTTGCCCTAGCCACCCCTTACCCTTGGCCGACCCCCTCCTCCTGTTTTTCCCCCAAGCCGCCACACCTCCTCCTTGCGCCTCCCCTCAACCCAGGTTGCTGCTCCTTGCGCCTCTCCCCTTTGCCAAGTTGCTGCCCCTTTTGCGCAAGAAGGAAAAGAGAAGAAGGAGAAGAAGGAGAGGAAGGAGAAGAAGGAGGGAAAGGAGAAGAAGAACTCGCGTGGGGATTGGTTCAGCAAGCTAGCGGTTCTACAAGGGTAACGAGATGCCTTCCCCGCTGTTTGATCCATAGTAGATGCGAAACCGATTAGAATTGTTGGTTAATTGTTGGGCTGCAGAAGATTCAATTCTGTCCAGTATCTTGCGTGGGTTTATTCGTGTATTTAGAGGCTGAATTTTAAGATTCCATCTCCTAGAGTTATGTGGGTTATGTCGTTATCTTTCAGTAGCCGCGAAGATCACTCGATTCCGAGGTCTGAGTCAAAAGTTATGGTCGATTTAGTATCTGCTGCCAGAAATCTGACGAGAATAAACTGTCTGGATATTTCCTAAAATATGATAGGAAATTGGAAGAATCTGAAAGTTCACCCAACTAGGTTATTGTAGGTAATTCGATAACCTTTTCAGATTGATAAAGAACGATCAATTCAGAGTTACCTATTAAAAGTTATGGTCATTTTAGTTTTGCTGTTCGATTGTGTAGGCAGTTTCTGTACTGAAAGTTCAGACAATGGTTAGCCTAATATTTTGGCCGAATTGGTTTTTCGTGTCAACTAGAGTATTGTAGATTAGTCAGTTAAGAATCTACATAAATTGGGTTTACCTCTTTTTGACTTCCTGTTCATGAGTTATGTCAATTACCGTGCCGCTGTCCAGGAACGGTATATGGCAGGAAACGTTGTTTTTCAGTTTCAGCTTTGTAAACTCGTTTTGAGTCGTCAAGTAGCGATGTAGAACGCCGATTAGTAGCGCTGAGTATATTATGTCTTAATTGAAATTATTTTACCTGTTTAGGAGGTGAAGCCTCAGGTTTAGGAGTATCATCTTTGCGGGCTAACGCGTCGCATCGTGGAAGGCAAGTAAATGTAGCGGTTGTGCTACGGTTTAACCCGTTTTCTTACTACTTGCACTATGCATGATTGACGTAGTGTTAAATGATATGCCATGGTTACATGTTTTCTAAGTAAGAATGTGGTAGCAAGATATTAATCAATTGCTATGTTTGGATGAGTTTGGGTAGTATTGTGGTAATTCGCGTAATGAGCCAAATGCGGAATATGAGAATAAACTCAAGGTGGACATGTTGATAATTCATTGTGGTTATTTTCATGATGATCATGTGGTGGTCTATGTGATAGAGTTTCATCTAGATCGATTGATTTTGATCTTGGTGAATCGGTGTGGGTTATGTGGTAATGGTCTTATGACACGTTGGTATTGTGCTTAATGATACACATGTGGATTATGAGAAAATATTCATGATGAGTACGTTGTCGATCTCCGTGGTTAAATTCTTGTGGTTTATGATTATCATATCATATCATTCATGACATATCATGACATTTGCATTGTGGATGTCGCGCTTATAGCCGCGATCGTGACGGTACAACATCGTGCATTGTCAGTAGACGATGCATACCTTTACCTTGTTGGGTAAAGGTGCAGTGGAGCATAGCATACATATGCATTACATTGTGGAAAGATCATTTGCATTCTTATGCAAGATATTGAGGTGAATTTATTTTGCAATCAAACGCAACTTCATAGTTGCAATGTGGAAATTGACTCATGAGAGTCTCTTGTGGAATGAGTAATGTGGTTGTGGTTGTGGAATGGGGTTTATCCCTTGTGGTATGGTAGAGGTTGTGATTGTGGCATGAGATTCTTCTCTCTTGTGGTAATCGTTGATAGCAGTGTGGATGTGAGAAATAGTAAAGTTATGAGGTAAAACATGTTAATACTCTATTGTCATTGGTAGTGGTAGTGGTGAATAATATGAAGCAGCTTGATCAAGATTTTGTTGTTAATATTTTACTATCTTTGGTAGTAAATATGGTTGAGGCTATAATTGTGTTCATTATGAGAATTGGATATTGATGCTTAATATCTTTGTAGTTTAATTAGCTTGTAAATGAATGTGGATTCACATTATGGATGTGGACATATGGATACTTTAATGATGTTGTATATTTATTTGTAGTCCGATTAGCTGTTAAATGATTTGCTTGTTTGAGATTTTTATCTCACCCTTGTTCCCCCTCTGGTGATTGTTGAGCATTCATGGGATGGGTAGAGCGGCACCACAATAATGCACTTGGTTCATCAACTCATGTTGTAATAAAGACGATGAAATTCTAGCCAAATGCTTAACTATTTGTGGATGATTATGTTGTTAAATAAGGATGGACTTGTGAACCATTCTTTGTTTAATCTGCTAGAGGTTGTTTAATTATTGAACTTGTTACCGTCATCTTTATTCCCTTAGTTGTTTATGCTTCTGCTTAGTGCTTCTTGTCTAGAGTTTCTTTGCGAATTAATTTTGTCTTGAAATTATTGGCTAGCTGTAGAGTGGTTAAGTAGCATTCCAGGGTAATGTGGATCCTGGGGTGTTACAGTTGGTATCAGAGCGGGCTTTAGGTCTGTGGTAATTAAAAATATTAAATTGACACACTGGTGCACAGTAGGATGGGATGGGTCAAGCATTGCATTCGTGCTTTGACATGTTATATTGATTATTCATGCTATGAGATAATCTTGTATGTTTATGTGTTGTTTCTATGACTGCTATGAGTAAGGATAGTCCATGATAAGAGGTAGGCTTTGCGGCTGTTGCCTTGGGTATTGCCAGTTTATACCCCGTTCGTGGTGCGGGGATATTGATGCAGTTACCTCGGGTAACTTAGTTGCGGATGTCATGGGTAAGTTTCTTAGAAAAGTGTTATCCTCCTTGAATTGATGTTGGCCGATTCTTGGCCTATTGCAGTTAATGATTTTCTCTCGGGTTAGCTGTTTATTGCAGTTGTTGGTTGTCATTAGGCCTCTAATTGTTCTTGAGGCCAAGTATTGTTTCCTTCTGATTGATGGGTTGTTTGACTGCTCGTGAGCAGTGCTTTTGGAGAGACTGGTATTTTTCGTGTTGTTCCATCTTTCTTGCTGGAAAACATGACTCTTGTATTTCGTTTGATTCTTTTTTTGTGAGAGAATCAAAGCTTTATGTGGGAAGTTCATTAACTTGTGGAAGCATTGGCTCTATGCATTTCTTCTGAGTTATTTCGACTTTTGAAGTTTGATTTCTCTCTATAAGGGAGTGTTAAAACCCCTTTGTGATGTTTTGTTGTGTTTAAGTAGTAGGTGGAAATTATGTAAATAATTGATAGATTGTGAATTATCAAGTTGAAAAGTTAGTGTGGTACATCATTAATTTCTACTAACATCTTTAGAAGTGAAGTTGATTAATATGATGTTGTCCTGTTGTAGTTTCTTAAAGATTTGTGGCTAAGAATTTAGCTATACATGTGTAGAACTCATGCATTTATTAAGGATTATGAAAAATAATTGTATTGACTATTGTAGTTGTTTAATTTTCCCAACTTGTTGGATAGATTGGATTGATTGATCTTAAGTAATTAATCTGACCATTCGGGATGGTCAAGTAAGGAGGTGTTGGAATATTGCCTTAATAAGATTAACCTTAATTATGTCATCTCTTTACATACTTGATGAGCATGTACAACTGTTAAAGTTATGTAACTTTTACCATGCTAAATTGTTGAATTATGTATAAAGAAATGGATGAAGGTGGATGTATTGACTTGCGGAATCTTGTCTTATAAAGCTGGTATTATTGATGTTTAAAGTTATCTTATTTTAATATCTTAACATAAGGTGGAGTATCGAATCTGTGCTCTTTATTGTCTTTGTGATTGCAAATTAGAGATAGGATCATTAATGCTATGCTGATGAAAAATTAATAATCAATTATTGACAGCAATGGCTAGAGTGTAATTACTTGTTGCTAAACTAGAGTTGAGCATCAGTACGAGATAAATGTATGGAATCTAATAAGAGATTCATACTAGCT
Organism: Ampelocalamus luodianensis; assembly: GCA_036346255.1. Lineage (NCBI taxonomy): Eukaryota > Viridiplantae > Streptophyta > Magnoliopsida > Poales > Poaceae > Ampelocalamus > Ampelocalamus luodianensis. The sequence goes on along the minus strand of CM070620.1, from coordinate 64,872,481 downwards.
TGTTTTGTGAAGTTGTTATGTTCTAATATCATCTTGTTAAAGAGTTTGTTTTAATATGATGGCTTATGCACTAGGTTTAACTAGATCAAGTAGTTGGAATCTTATTTGGATAATAAGAACATGATGAAGTGATTTATGATGTTCCTTTTGGAAAAGTATGAAGGAGTGGGATGATATGTTGATTTTTTTGCAAAGAATGTTTTATCTTGTTGTGTATACAATCGATAGCATGTAGTTGTGATTATTGTGTTGAATGTTTTAAAAAAAATAAAATAAAGGAATTTGTTAATTCCATAATACTAATTGCATTGAAGGGTGTGAGATTTACGGTTGGAATCTTTTTGTACCTTATGACTTGTGTCATAGTCGATGTTGCTCGAGTAAAGCGATGTGTTGATTGATCTTATTGGTTTTATTTGAATCTTGTGTTGTGGTCTTCAAGCATCCTTTGTTGGAAATGGCGGGATGTTGTAATCAAAGAAAATTGCTTCTTATTGAAAGGAAAAGTTGTACTAGAAGTATTTGAGGTACAGATAATCTTATCTTGTGTTTTTCCAACCTCATTGCTATTTGTTATTCTTTTGGTCTTTTGGCTATTGTGATGATAACCATTTTCGTATCTGTGGAATTTATTTCTTCTTACCTCTTCTTCTAAGAACATGGTAATTGTTGTGGGTTGAAGCCTTTGTTGGTCGTGGTTTTGGGATAGAGTATGATTTATGGGCCAGAGAGTCTATCTACAATGGTGTAGATGATGTACTCAATTGAGCTAATTGTTGAGGTGGCCAACTTGAGTTAAATGAGTGGTGTGTTGGGTAATGATTTGAAAATCCTTGGTTCAAGGAAGTTAATTTATTAAAAGAAATGAATTGAGAAATTATTGTTATGTCAAGTAGTGCGATGCTCTCTTGATTCTTGTTTATGCTGTGTGTTTATGGCAGAGACCATTTGCATTTTGAGTTGACGTATGTTGAGGCGTAGTCTTTTCCAGTTAGGAAAAGAAATTGATTGTTTTGGTCTGTCGAGTGATGTTTTTTTCTCTTAGCTTATGTGGTGTGGTTCTCCAATTGTCTACTTGGCGAGTAGAAATATTTTGTGGTGAATCCTTTGATTTGGATCGTGGTCCTTTGAAGGAAAGCTGGTTGCTAGTGTGATGCTTGAGAGTTCTTTACTCTTACATTCTTTGGGTTCTGTTTGCAAAGGTACCGTTGTGCTCCTAGTAGAATGATGTGAGTGGAATTTGTGATCAAATTCTTTAAAAGGGGTATTTTGGGTTATCCAGTATATTTAATAAGAGAAAATGTTTTAAGAAAGAGGATGGTTTGAGAAAGTGGTCTTAATAGTTTTATGGAAATTTTGCCAAAATGGCGGGACACATTGGTGCTCGGGGCCGACAAAAGAATTATGCGGATGTTTCGCTGAGAATGGAGTTCTGGTGGGAAGCCTTGTGCTCCTTTGGGTGTCTCCAACCAAGGGTATTGTTCGTTTGGTACCACCGAAGCTTAGCCCGCGGTACATCGGTACTTTTCCGTGGTTGCTCGGGTGGGTAGTTTGGCTTATCGTTTGTAGTTGCCAAACTCTTTGAGTGATGGGCACAATGTTTTCCATGTGTCTATCTTGAGAAATTCTTGCGGGATCAGAACACAAGATTGACTCGGAAGCAGTCACAAGTGGAGCAGATCTCACTTTGTGGAGAGTCGGCCATTCGTATCTTGGACACGTCGGAGCTGGTCTTGAGGAATAAGACCATCAAGTATGTGAAGGTCCTTTGGACGAATCGATCGAGAGAGAGGCTACGTGGGAGTTGGAGGATCATTTATGAAAGAAGTACCCGAGCTCTTCGTGGCTAGTGAGTACTCCTAGTTTGGGTTGCTCTTTCTTTTGTTCCTTTCTTTGTGGTTCAAGAGTTGGATTCGAGGGCGAATCCTCTTAAGGTGGGAAGAATGTAATACCCAGATCGTTGGTTCGGCGTAGGTTTTAATTTTTATAAGTGGTGACGCAGAGTCGCCGGTTAATCAATTTATCGCGGGAAAGAAAGAAAGAAAGATTATTAAATTTGTGAGTCAGCTTTAGGTTGAATTAAACAATTAAATAGCTGTTAATTAAGTAAAAACAGTAAGGAGAGTGGGCTTACCACCTTGGGCCAAGGGGGCCCAAGAGGTGGCCACACCCTTTTTCTTGCCCTAGCCACCCCTTACCCTTGGCCGACCCCCTCCCCCTGTTTTCCCCCAAGCCGCCACACCTCCTCCTTGCGCCTCCCCTCAACCCAGGTTGCTGCTCCTTGCGCCTCTCCCCTTTGCCAAGTTGCTGCCCTTTGCGCAAGAAGGAAAAGAGAAGAAGGAGAAGAAGGAGAGGAAGGAGAAGAAGGAGGGAAAGGAGAAGAAGAACTCGCGTGGGGATTGGTTCAGCAAGCTAGCGGTTCTACAAGGGTAACGAGATGCCTTCCCCGCTGTTTGATCCATAGTAGATGCGAAACCGATTAGAATTGTTGGTTAATTGTTGGGCTGCAGAAGATTCAATTCTGTCCAGTATCTTGCGTGGGTTTTTCGTGTATTTAGAGGCTGAATTTTAAGATTCCATCTCCTAGAGTTATGTGGGTTATGTCGTTATCTTTCAGTAGCCGCGAAGATCACTCGATTCCGAGGTCTGAGTCAAAAGTTATGGTCGATTTAGTATCTGCTGCCAGAAATCTGACGAGAATAAACTGTCTGGATATTTCCTAAAATATGATAGGAAATTGGAAGAATCTGAAAGTTCACCCAACTAGGTTATTGTAGGTAATTCGATAACCTTTTCAGATTGATAAAGAACGATCAATTCGGAGTTACCTATTAAAAGTTATGGTCATTTTAGTTTTGCTGTTCGATTGTGTAGGCAGTTTCTGTACTGAAAGTTCAGACAATGGTTAGCCTAATATTTTGGCCGAATTGGTTTTTCGTGTCAACTAGAGTATTGTAGATTAGTCAGTTAAGAATCTACATAAATTGGGTTTACCTCTTTTTGACTTCCTGTTCATGAGTTATGTCAATTACCGTGCCGCTGTCCAGGAACGGTATATGGCAGGAAACGTTGTTTTTCAGTTTCAGCTTTGTAAACTCGTTTTGAGTCGTCAAGTAAGCGATGTAGAACGCCGATTAGTAGCGCTGAGTATATTATGTCTTAATTGAAATTATTTTACCTGTTTAGGAGGTGAAGCCTCAGGTTTAGGAGTATCATCTTTGCGGGCTAACGCGTCGCATCGTGGAAGGCAAGTAAATGTAGCGGTTGTGCTACGGTTTAACCCGTTTTTCTTACTACTTGCACTATGCATGATTGACGTAGTGTTAAATGATATGCCATGGTTACATGTTTTCTAAGTAAGAATGTGGTAGCAAGATATTAATCAATTGCTATGTTTGGATGAGTTTGGGTAGTATTGTGGTAATTCGCGTAATGAGCCAAATGCGGAATATGAGAATAAACTCAAGGTGGACATGTTGATAATTCATTGTGGTTATTTTCATGATGATCATGTGGTGGTCTATGTGATAGAGTTTCATCTAGATCGATTGATTTTGATCTTGGTGAATCAGGTGTGGGTTATGTGGTAATGGTCTTATGACACGTTGGTATTGTGCTTAATGATACACATGTGGATTATGAGAAAATATTCATGATGAGTACGTTGTCGATCTCCGTGGTTAAATTCTTGTGGTTTATGATTATCATATCATATCATTCATGACATATCATGACATTTGCATTGTGGATGTCGCCGCTTATAGCCGCGATCAGTGCGGTACAACATCGTGCATTGTCAGAAGACGATGCATACCTTTACCTTGTTGGGTAAAGGTGCAGTGGAGCATAGCATACATATGCATTACATTGTGGAAAGATCATTTGCATTCTTATGCAAGATATTGAGGTGAATTTATTTTGCAATCAAACGCAACTTCATAGTTGCAATGTGGAAATTGACTCATGAGAGTCTCTTGTGGAATGAGTAATGTGGTTGTGGTTGTGGAATGGGGTTTATCCCTTGTGGTATGGTAGAGGTTGTGATTGTGGCATGAGATTCTTCTCTCTTGTGGTAATCGTTGATAGCAGCTGTGGATGTGAGAAATAGTAAAGTTATGAGGTAAAACATGTTAATACTCTATTGTCATTGGTAGTGGTAGTGGTGAATAATATGAAGCATTGATCAAGATTTTGTTGTTAATATTTTACTATCTTTGGTAGTAAATATGGTTGAGGCTATAATTGTGTTCATTATGAGAATTGGATATTGATGCTTAATATCTTTGTAGTTTAATTAGCTTGTAAATGAATGTGGATTCACATTATGGATGTGGACATATGGATACTTTAATGATGTTGTATATTTATTTGTAGTCCGATTAGCACATTAAGCAGTTTGCTTGCTGAGATTTTTATCTCACCCTTGTTCCCCCCCTACAGGTGATTGTTGAGCATTCATGGGATGGGTAGAGCGGCACCACAATAATGCACTTGGTTCATCAACTCATGTTGTAATAAAGACGATGAAATTCTAGCCAAATGCTTAACTATTTGTGGATGATTATGTTGTTAAATAAGGATGGACTTGTGAACCATTCTTTCTTTAATCTGCTAGAGGTTGTTTAATTATTGAACTTGTTACCGTCATCTTTATTCCCTTAGTTGTTTATGCTTCTGCTTAGTGCTTCTTGTCTAGAGTTGCTGCCGAATTAATTTTGTCTTGAAATTATTGGCTAGCTGTAGAGTGGTTAAGTAGCATTCCAGGGTAATGTGGATCCTGGGGTGTTACAATATATCAATAACTTCATAATCAAGTTCAATCAAACATGCATGTTAATCGAATGAACATAACCAGGACTGGTAGAACTCATTATTACAAATAATCAAATACTCAAACCAAAGACCATCTATGGGTGATACTCAAACAGTTTAATTATTTCTGAGATGAAGCTAAGTGGCAAGCGCCTTAAGATTGTGAGGTAGTGAGTGCAACAACTTCTACTCCCTCCCATGCAAGTCGTTCCTACCATTGGTACCTAAAAACACATTAAAGCAAGAGTGAGCCCAAAGACTCAGCAAGTATCAAGAAGGCCATAAACAAGAACACAAACATAGCATCGATAATTCACAATAACATTACACTAAACATAGCCTTTTAACTTATGAAATGCGACCAATGCAATGCTCCTTTCAACTTTATCTCTTTTCACATTTTCCCGGTAATGCGGGGTATTCATCCGTCGATGAATACCCTTGCCTGTGCCCTCTGGCACAGGGACCAAGAGCCTATACACCATATGTATAGGGACCTTTGCCCATCATCTTAATGATGGGGACCTCTTTGCTCATAGCCCACATTCCACGAATGTGGGGACCTCAAGCGCGTCATTGCATGACGGGGACCTCAACTATATAAACTTAGTTACCACATAACCAAGACTCAACATGCTCAACATGCATATGCACCATGACAACATCTTTCATTCGCAAGAATTCAACGTGTTCACATTAACATGTAAGCATTAACAACATGCTAAAGAATCTTTAACCATAACTAGCAGTCATCAAGATAAACGGTAAGTCATCTCAAAAACAGGTATGCATGGGTAATACGATCAAGGCACATCACAATCACATCATGCAAAGATAAACGTGCTATAGCCCGAGTACTTGCCTCAACCGTGCGAGAACGGTGGACGCGAAGAGGGTGCTGCCCCTGAAATTACGCTCCCACCTGAACATAAGATAACCCCAATATAAGACCAACATAATGGACCAAAAGCATAAGTAACAACACAATTGAACTCGCTAAACTCCCAAGTGTTTCCAATCTTCTAGTTTCTAGCGATCGATTTGGTGTTCACTACGGACAGTCAACTTCTAAAATACATATCTTTCTGCTCAGGAATCCAAATAAGATGATATTAGACTTTTTGAAAATTTAATTACATTACCTAAATAAACTTAGTTGGGGAGCCCTTTTGATTCTGCAATTTACTGCCCCTAGCAAGCCAAATTATCAGACATCAGAATTCACGTCGGGTTCTCTGGAGAGTACACTAAAACCTCCATAATTATTGCTACGAAAGTCCAAATCTTGCGTTCTTTATCTCTATGAAAAGGTATAGCAATTACCCACATTTTTTGTTGTATTGAAATCCCCTGATTCTCCCTTTAATTAGCAGTTTTATCCAGTTTTCTACAGACTGTCCAAAAACTGACAGATCAACAGGACAGCGATACTAGAAAATTCATAACTCCCTGACCATTAATCGGATTTAGGCGTTCTTGGCGGCCATTGAAAGCTAAGAACATAACCTACAAATCTCTAGGAGACCAAAACTCCCAATTCGGCCTCTAACCACATGAAATTGACCGCGCAAGCTACTGGACGAATCTGCAACTACTGCGAACAGATTGCAACCTAGTCAAAAACTACCCGATTCCTCTTCTACGACTAATTATCAAACATCAAACTACGAGTTACCCTTGATGCCGCTGAAGGTCGCGAACTCCGGATGGCGATCCCGCTTCCTTCTCTTCTCCCTTCTCTTCTCCCTTCTTTCTTCCCTCTTTTCTTCCTCCTTGGCCTGTTGCAATGGGGTGCAAGGGGGGAGGCAGCCCGGGAGGGGAGGCGTGGGAGATGGGGAGTGGTGGCAACAAAGGGGGGAGAGGAGTGGAGGCGTGGGAGAGTGGGGGAGGGGGTGGCGGCTATGTTTTGGGGAGTGGCGCCCCCTGGCAGCCCCCTGGCCGCCCCTTATGTGCCTTGCGGCCAGCCCCAACATGGCCTCCTGCTGGTGGCCCAAGGCCCAGGTTGCCAGAAAATGCGGAGAACCCCTCCTCTTTTCCTGATTCGCCGATTTTCTAAATAACACTTCTCCCAATTAAATAATCTCTCCCGATTCAAAAGCTTTTCACACTATCGGGATATTACATTCTACCCCCCTTAACAGGATTCGACCACGAATCTAAACGCCGATCTACACAGAAGTAAACCGCGACTAGAACTTAACGACGGTAAACAGTTAGCCATTGCGAACGAATCCGAAAAATGCTCACGCACGCGAAACTCCAACTTCCCAAGTAGCCTCTCCCTCGGACTGAAAATACCAGAATACAACGACGTAACACTACGTCTGAACTAACACTCAACCCGGTACTTCCAGGTACACTCATCAGACAAGACTCGAAGGTAAGATCTCACTCGAAGGTCAATGGCGCAAACGAACCTCAAACTCTGGATCTCCCAGGTACTCACTCAACACCAGAACATACAAGACGTTACGTACTCCGCGCACGGACTCGAGACAGTCCTGGCGATACGCCAACTAGCAAAAACAACCCAATGTACCTTGGGGCAACCCCCCTAATGGTACCAAACACGCAATCATGCGCAAAGAACACTGAACTCTTGTTCCACCTAGCAATCTAACTTTTTCACCCAAACGAAGATCACTTCCTTTAGCGAGGGACACACAACTGAAAATGAAAATGAAGGATTCTCACCGCAACCAAGCGTTACCAACTCGGTACTAAAGAGTCAAAATCAGAATCGAAAATCTTTCCACCTTCAAAGTGGCAGTTCGCGAATAATCATCACAAAAACCAGAGGAGGAATCATTTTAAATGCCCAAATCAAAAACTTCCTTTATTCTTCCTGAACCGTTAAGAACCACACATACCAAAATCGAGTCAAACTCAACTTACGAAAGACATCGGTCAACAGCACAAAACTCAAACGAGAATCGAGAAAACGACTCAATTCTTTGAGGAAGTATCAATTTCTCAGTATCTCTTTTAGGAATAAAATCTCTCTTAACTTGGCATTCTCAACGTTATGCTCAAGTCAAAATACATCATCCACACCTCCGTATAAAGGCTCTATCGACGCCACCAAAACTTTCTCTCAACAACTCCTCTATCGACATGATTTACTTTGATAGATAACTTCTGATGCATCCCAAAATGGATCTTCACACGTAATCACGTTACCTCAATCCTTTAAAAATGAACAACTCAGAGTTCACATCACATATTCACATGTATTTCATCAAAAGATTTCTGTCAAAGATCATCCAACTATTCGACATCCACCCTTATACTGCTTCTTCACATTATCATTGGGCGATCAAAGTTCTAGCATAACAATGCAAAGCTTAAATTTAACCTCCAAGACTCTTACATCGAACTTCTCATATAAAGATAGAGAAATCCTCAGATTAAATCCCTAAGATTCCACATCTCCAACATACTCACTCATTAACATCATCATAAAAAAAATATTTTCTTGACCAGTTTACCTTTTCAAATATTATAACTCTTAGAAGGTTACTCATTAAAGCCAAATCATTCTTAACATTAACTCAACATTTTTCATTATCCTATTAACTGACATGACAGTTCGATTACTTTGTAATCCCACTATCATTAAACCACATCATCAAGAACAACCTCGCAGTACTACCAAATTGTGATACTCTATAAAATTGATCAAGATTTCCATACTTTCAATAATTCTAATGTTCCACCAGAAATGAACAAAAGATCTCGGATCACAATCGCTATAGGTTCTACTAGTTGTAACAATGCATTTAGTTTAACCTCCAAAGACAATCTTCTAATGAGATAAGCTTTCTCTCAAAGAATTATATTACGAAATTATTTCATCCTCCAATACTCATCGAATAACTTCCAACCCAAAGTTTCACAACTACAATTATTAAACACTTCAAAAGACTCCGGTGAACCGAATAGGTTGATCCTTTCTCAAACGAAAGAGCGAATGGAATCAATTTTCATCAACTAGGAAAACATGTGCCACCCGTAGGGAACACATGACCAAGGAAAGGATAGTCACTTAGACAAAGTACTCGAAAAACAAAAGGGAAAGTCAACAGTCGAGGGCTCAAGCCCTACTGAAAGCGAATACCAAACCACAAAAGAGAAAAACATAATGCCCTTTGAAATTTGATAAACCCTTATGGAACAATTGCATAGGTTTAAGCACACTCAAATAAACTGCAAGATGCGAAACGTGACTTAAATCTCAATTACTTGTACTTAACTCCTTCCTTTAACAAGGAAGGTTATTCTCTATGATTACTACATCTCTCTGCCAGCTTAATCATAATAAGCTCTTAAAACCCAAATCACAGGAACCACTTAAGAACCAAGAAAATCTTTCGACGTGTCACTTGTTCGAATCAAACTCAATCACCACAATACTCAAGAGATCCAAATAATCACAACCGCAAGACTCGAAACACTTTTACTAAATCCAAATTACGAAAGATGATCAAATTACTTTTGTTTCTAAAAGAATCATCACCACACACACAAGTCACAATTTCTTACAGATAATCTTACTAACATCAAGAATAATTCACTCTGAACACGAATCTTTATCATCAACTGCTTCATTAGAAAGACCCCAAAGTTTCACCAAATTGTTTCATACTACCTTTTCATCCCATCTTCAAAACGAGAGTATACCAAAACCATACAACATCACTACATCAACCTCTTAGGTTTAGAAGGGGTCTACTACACAATTGAAAAGCTCCAACGAAAACCCTTTCATCAAGGACACATTATCATCCGATTATTTCACAATCATGTGGGCATAAGCCACCTATTATATCATATCAGTTCAACTTTTAGCGATGCTCAACTTCAAACTTCATCACACAACAATTATACTACAACCAAATTCATCGTGTCATTCTATATAGAAGAACTACATTGAACTCCTCCCATAAATTCTAGATCCACCGTTATTCAATCCATTCAACCGGTTGTACACAATTCCAATAACTAATCATACTAGGGAATATGTAAATCTATCATTTCCTCTAGTTTCGCCTTTCCACACATCTAAATTAATCCATGGGAACCAAAGAACCCAACAATTCTAGCAACCTAAACGATTTTAATGACCAGACTAGTTCATCAAGGTTCCATACTTCTTAATATCTCTTTTGACTCCAAATAGGTATGGACATACTCTCAGTCACTACTCATATATACAGTTCATCAAGAACTAGTAGAAGACAACATCAACCTAATCAATTTCACTTCCAAGGTTACTAATTAATATTAATTATGCACCACACCAATGACTCAACTTGATACCCAAACCATATCGAGTTATTTGATTACAATCTCTGGTTTAACCATAACAAGGCATCATAAAAGGATTTTAACAATTTCCACCAGAAAAGAGATGCATTAAACTTCAACACTCGGAATAAGCCAAAAGAAATACATAGAGCCAAAGCTTTCTCGTGATAACAAACTTGCAACAGAACCTCTCACTACCCAAACTATCAAACAAATACATGAGTCATTCTTTTCCAATGAGAAAGAAGGAACCACCATGGAATTATCAATATTGCCAATTGAGGAAGATCACAAGTAGTAAAAACAGCTCAACAATCGGAAAACAATATTTGTTTCAGAGAACCATTAGAGACCGTAGAACAACTAACATGAACCACGAACCCAAGAGAAATTCATCATCCACCACAAAACAAGAATTTGCCAAGATTTTGAGGTCAAGAAAGAAATCAACTTTCTAAAGCAGCTCACGCTCAACTCCTGCAACTATGATATTCGGGGTAACTACTCTATTCGTCTACCACGAACGGTGGTATAATCTGACAAAGTCCAAAGCCACAACCACAGCCTCCACTTCTTAACAACCATTATCGACACGCATAAGCAATATAATCACATATGATTATACATGATCATCTCATGGCAATCATATATTAGATTCATAGATATAAAATATCATAACATATCATATCATAAACAAGAAAGATAGTACAGAGGCAAATCAACAATTGCTCAACAAATGAAACATAACACAGATAATGCGGAAGCAATGTAATTCCGAACCCCACCTACTGTGCACAGTGTGTTAATTTAATATTTCTCTATTAACCACGGACCTAAAGCCTGGCTCTGATACCAACTGTAACACCCCAACTCTCACTGAGCTAGGAATGCTACTGGTACTAAACTAATCTAGCACAAGTTACGAATTTTCGGCAGAGTCTCCTTTGTTTAAGAAGCTATACCGAGGTTTCAACAATAAATCATGGCATATATCAACAACTTCATAATCAAGTTCAATCAAACATGCATGTTAATCGAATGAACATAACCAGGACTGGTAGAACTCATTATTACAAATAATCAAATACTCAAACCAAAGACCATCTATGGGTGATACTCAAACAGTTTAATTATTTCTGAGATGAAGCTAAGTGGCAAGCGCCTTAAGATTGTGAGGTAGTGAGTGCAACAACTTCTACTCCCTCCCATGCAAGTCGTTCCTGCCATTGGTACCTAAAAACACATTAAAGCAAGAGTGAGCCTAAAGACTCAGCAAGTATCAACAAGGCCATAAACAAGAACACAAACATAGCATCGATAATTCACAATAACATTACACTAAACATAGCCTTTTAACTTATGAAATGCGACCAATGCAATGCTCCTTTGAACTTTATCTCTTTTCGCATTTTACCGGTAATGCGGGGTATTCATCCGTCGATGAATACCCTTGCCTGTGCCCTCTGGCACAGGGACCAAGAGCCTATACACCATATGTATAGGGACCTTTGCCCATCATCTTAATGATGGGGACCTCTTTGCTCATAGGCCACATTCCACGAATGTGGGGACCTCAAGCCCGTCATTGCATGACGGGGACCTCAACTATATAAACTTGGTTACCACATAACCAAGACTCAACATGCTCAACATGCATATGCACCATGACAACATCTTTCATTCGCAAGAATTCAACGTGTTCACATTAACATTTAAGCATTAACATCATGCTAAAGAATCTTTAACCATAACTAGCAGTCATCAAGATAAACGGTAACTCATCTCATAAACAGGTATGCATGGCTAATACGATCAAGGCACATCACAATCACATCATGCAAAGATAAACGTGCTATAGCCCGAATACTTGCCTCAGCCGTGCGAGAACAGTGGACGCGAAGAGGGTGCTGCCCCTGAAATCACGCTCCCACCTGAACATAAGATAACCCCAATCTAAGACCAACATACTGGACCAAAAGCATAAGTAACAACACAATTGAACTCGCTAAACTCCCAAGTGTTTCCAATCTTCTAGTTTCTAGCGATCGATTTGGTGTTCACTACGGACAGTCAACTTCTAAAATACATAACATTCTGGTCAGGAATCCAAATAAGATGATATTAGACTTTTTGAAAATTTAATTAAATTACCTAAATAAACTTAGTTGGGGAGCTCTTTTGATTCTGCCATTTACTGCCCCTAGCAAGCCAAATTATCAGACATCAGAATTCACGTCGGGTTCTCTGGACAGTACACTAAAATCTCCATAACTATTGCTACGAAAGTCCAAATCTTGCGTTCGTTATCTATATGAAAAGGTATAGAAATTACCCACATTTTTCGTTATATTTAAATCCCCTGATTCTCCCTTTAATTAGCAGTTTTATCCAGTTTTCTACAGACTGTCCAAAAACTGACAGATCAACAGGACAGAGATACTAGAAAATTCATAACTCCCTGACCATTAATTGGATTTAGGCGTTCTTGGCGGACATTGAAAGCTAAGAACATAACCTACAAATCTCTAGGAGACCAAAACCCCTAATTCGGCCTCTACCCACATGAAATTGACCGCGCAAGCTACTGGACGAATCTGCAACTACTACGGACAGATTGCAACCTAGCCAAAAACTACCTGATTCCTCTTCTACGACTAATTACCCAACATCAAACTACGAGTTACCCTTGATGCCGCTGAAGGTCGCGAACTCCGAATGGCGATCCCGCTTCCTTCTCTTCTCCCTTCTCTTCTCCCTTCTTTCTTCCCTCTTTTCTTCCTCCTTGGCCGGCTGCAATGGGGCTCCTTCTTCTTCCCTTGGCCGGCAGCAATGGGGGGGCACTTGGAGGGGTGCTTGGGAGGGGCGCAAGGGGGGAGGCAGCCAGGGAGGGGAGGCGTGGGAGATGGGGAGTGGCGGCCACAAAACGGGGAGAGGAGTGGGGGCGTGTGAGAGTGGGGCAGGGGGTGGCGGCTAGGGTTTGGGGGGAGTGGCGCCCCCCCCCTTGGCCGCCCCCCCCTTATGGGCCTTGCGGCCAGCCCCAACATGGGCCTCCTGCTGGTGGCCCGAGGCCCAGGTTGCCAGAAAACGCGGAGAACCCCTCCTCTTTTCCTGATTCGCCGATTTTCTAAATAACACTTCTCCCGATTAAATAATATCTCCCGATTCAAAAGCTTTTCACACTATCGGGATATTACAAGACCGATCTGCGAAATGTTTCATCCTCTCTTGAGCATGATGCAAATTAGTATTGAGCTGCTCCATCATTCGAGCTCGCTGCTCTAGTGTGACCTTTGCCTCATCCGAAACATTGCAAGGAAGAGTGAACTCCCCAATTTGAGGTGGAGGTTAACCATACAAACCTTGAAACGAGGTAATCCTCAAAGATGTGTGGTAGGATGTGTTATACCACCACTCGACGAAGGTTAACCAGCCCATCCATTCTCTTGGTTCTTGAAATGTCATACTCCTCAGATAAGACTCTACACACTGATTCACTCTTTCCGTTTGACCGTCCGTTTGAGGGTGGTATGCACTACTCAGCCGTAAGGAGACCTTCATCACTCTGAATATCTCTTGGAACAGATGGCTAGTGAATATTCAGTCCCGATCGGTCATAATAGCAATCGACATCCCATGCAGTTTAAATATGTTGTCCATGAAAGTTTGTACTACTTGTTGCACTGAATATGGGTGAGACAATGGTAGGAAATGTGCATATTTCGTGAATCTATCCACCACCACCAAAATTATCTCCTTACCTCTGGATTTAGGTAATCCCTCAATGAAATCCATACTGATATGGGCTCATGCCATGTCTGGTATCTCCAGTGGGTTCAACAATCCCGGAGCTTGAACATGTTCCGCTTTAGTGATTTGGCAAACTGGGCATTCGGAGACTAGTGTTTCCACACACCTTTTGAGATTCAGCCAATAAAACAGTTTTTTAAGCCGGTGATAGGTTGCTCTTCTCCCTAAATGTCCTCCTATAGAGGATGAGTGAAAAGAATCCAGGATTTTAGTCCTACTATCATTTCCAATTCCCACATATATTCTGCCTTTATATCTAACCAGACCTGCCTCGAACACATATTGATTGCCGGCACCTGCTTGAATCTGGTTGTCCACCAACAATTTATCATATAGAGGGTCATTAATATAACTACCTTTTACATCCTCCACCCATTCTGGAACAACAGTAACAATGGCATGGCAATTCTCTTCTCTCTCAGAAGCATCAATATCTTTTCTAGACAAAGCATCTGCAGCTAGCTTTCCTTTCCTTTCTTATACTCCACTTGGTAATCAAATTATAATAACTTGAGAAGTAATTTGTGTTGTATTCCCTCTGATAACCTCTGAGTTGTTATGAATTTAAGACTCCTCTAGTCTGTTCTTATCACCAGTTGATTGCCCAACAGATAGTGTCTCCACTTTCTCAATGCCTCTAATATAGGCATAGCTTCTTTTTCCTAAATAGATTGTGCAGCTGCTCTTACCCCCAAAGTTTTGCTATAATAAGCAATGGGTCTGTTCCCTTGAATCAAGACTGCCCCCAATCCTGTACTGCATGCATCGGTTTCTAATATGAAAGGTTTAGAGAAATCAAGCACGGCTAGGACTGGACACGTGGTCATAGCTCTTTTCAGAGTATCAAAAGCTATGGCTTGAGCTTCTTCCCACTTAAAAGAGTCTTTCTTCAAAATATCAAAGAGTGGTCGACAAATCTTTCCATACCTTCTCACAAATCTTCTATAATATCCTGTCAACCCCAAAAAACCCTTCAACTTGGTAACTGAGTTTGGAACTTGCCAGTTCATCACATCTGCTATCTTCCTAGGATCTGTAGCTACTCCAGACCCACTGATCACATGACCTAAGTAGCCTATTTCATTCAAAGCGAAACATCACTTACTCCATCTTGCACTTAACTGATTCTGTCTCAGTATTTGCAAAGCTTGCTGTAAATGATCTACATGGTCTGATAAACTCTTACTGTACACCAAGATGTCGTCAAAGAACACTAATATATATTTCCTTAACTGGTTACTGAATATTTGATTCATGAGGGACTGAAATGTGGCCAGGGCATTGGTTAGCCCAAAGGGCATGACAATATACTCATAATGGCCTAAATGAGTCCTGAAAGCCGTTTTATGAATATCCTCTTCCCCAGTTCGGATTTGATGATATCCCGATCTTAGATCCAACTTGGAGAATATGGTTGCCCCATGTAATTCATCTAATAAATCCTCAATGATCGGCATGGGAAATTTGTTCTTGATAGTCATTGAGTTGAGCTGTCGATAATCTACTCACAACCTCCAAGAACCATCTTTTTTCTAACCATTATTGCCGGGGATGAGTATGGGCTCACACTCGTTCTGATCTCTTCAGATTCCAGAAGCTGGCTGATGATGCTCTCCATGGCATCCCTCTGGTGGTGTGGTGTTCGATACGGTCTGAGATTAGGAGGATCAGTATTGCCCTTTAGTTGTATGATGTGATCACAATCTCTTTTGGGTGGCAGCCCTTTAGGCTCCTTGAAAACATCAGCATATTGTCATATCAGTTCTTGCACCTCTCCCGGCAGTTCTTGGAACTCTTGGTTCTCTGATTCTTGAACCCAATTGATTCAGATCATGCATCCAAGTATCTCTTTTTTTAATAGCTTTTCCAACTTTGTCGCACCCACTAGGCAGTGTTTACCCGGAACAGTATAGTCATTGAACGTTACGGTCTTGCCATCCTTGAACAGTGACAATTCTCTAGTTTTCAGGTTCAGTCCTATCGGGCTGTGGTGAAATATCCAATCTGCCCCAAGAATTGCATCATAGCTTCCGAGTTTCAATAATTGGAATGAGGTTGTAAAGGAGTAACCTTGTATGATGTAGGACACTTCTTCAGTGACTGCCTCTGTGCTCAATTCTCCCCCTCCGGCCACTGTTACCTTCTGTGTCAGCTGGTACAACAATTTGCACTCACTCTTGATTGCGAATTCATAGTCTATGAATGTCCTGGTACTGCCGCTATCCACCAGTAATACTGCCGGTTTGCCCCCAATCACCGTTCTCAACGAAAAGGTCGTCGGACCTGAAGTTCCTCCCATAGCTTGACTGGATATTACTAGAAGATGTTCGGTTTCCTGTCCCTCTTCGGTCTACTCCGGACTTCCCGGTGCTGTGATAAAACTGGTCTCCTTTGTTGGTTCATTGTCCACTGCCATTTCTGTCACTTCTTCCTCACCTTGCAGCAAAATAGCATGAAGGGCTTTCTTGATTTTGCATGTTAGATTGTGACCCAGAACCCATGGCTCATTGCAGTGCCAGCAGGTTCGTTTGTTACCCTCTTGCATCGGTTTCTTTCCTTTATCCATTCCTTCTACATTCATTCCCTTCACTGGTCCATTTCTGAAATTGGGATTATTACTTTTGTTCCTGTTCAGGCCCCCACTGTTACTCGATCTTTTAGCCTGGTTGGCCTTCTCTTCCAACTTAGCAAACCAATAAGCCTCTAGCAATCCTTTTGGTTGGTGCATACTCACTCCATACTTGATTTCTTCCTTCAAACCTCCGATAAAACAACTCAATAAAAACGCTTCTTGAAGATATGGGTGATCCCTTCTCACTAATTCCACACTTCTTTCAAAGTAGTCAATATATTTGCTAATGTTACCAATATGTCTCATTGTTTGTAACCTCTCTACTGCTTCATGAGCACTAGCCTCTGAAAATCTGTCTGCCAACAAGGAGCACAACTGTTGCCAGTCCAAAACTTGCCAACCAATACCAATTCCCTTAAACCACGTATTTTCCGTTCCGGTGAAATGCCCAGTAGCAAGGTTTACCCACTGTTCTCTTGGTGTTCCCGCCATCTCGAAGAATTTTTCACATTGTTCTAGCCAGCCAATCGGTCCCTCTCCTGAGAATAAAGGAATTTCTAATTTCGGTCCTCTTAAAACTGCGTCTGCGAACTGATGACCCCCACTGTTAAGGTTCTGGGTCATATTCCCCGTTGTACCAAACAGATTTGCTCCTAGGATGTTTGAGTGTTATGTCCATCCTTATTGTGGTAACTGTGTGTCAAACTGAGCATTAATATTCATTGCAGGATGGTAATAGGTCTGAATCGCTGCCATCGGATTGGTATTTTGCCAAGTTCCAGGCAGAGCCGCTGGGACTCCCTGACCATGATTGAACCCTTGGTTCGCCATCGGATGCATCATTCCTGACTGCTGTGGTAATCTTCGATGTGTCTCACTGTGGGCGCCCCGGATTATTGGAAATGTACTTAATTAAATTCATACTGAAGCACAATTATTAATGAAGGAACAGTACTGTCCCTTAATTAAAGATCATG
The DNA here is from genome assembly GCA_036346255.1 of Ampelocalamus luodianensis. NCBI lineage: Eukaryota > Viridiplantae > Streptophyta > Magnoliopsida > Poales > Poaceae > Ampelocalamus > Ampelocalamus luodianensis. The sequence goes on along the minus strand of CM070620.1, from coordinate 64,855,006 downwards.
CTAAAGATATAAATTTAACAAGTAACAATTCCAATAAACAGATACTTGATATATATATATCTCACAATGGTTCCTGTGATCAACGACCATTGCATATATATATCCTTCAACAACATTGCATCATACACATACAAGTCATACATTTGCATAATTAAACATAAGCTTACATCATTCGGTTTAGTACTACAATGTCAAGTGACTTGGTCACTTCAAAAGTTTAACAGCGGAAGCAAAAACAAAATATTAAAGTCCACCAATGGCCTCATCCACCCGCAGCAATTGCATGGAGGAAAGAAGTAGCTTTACTCGTTAATACACCCGATCGGCGCTAACGGTACTTCATAAAGATAACCGTCCTCACCGCAACAATAGGTGATAGCACCTTGAGTATGGAAGGTACTCAAGAAGTCTTACACAAACTAATAAAAGAAAGTGTTTATTAGATCCTAATCAAAGGAGTAGAATTTTTATATGCATAAGGTTACAACAGAAGGTATAAAGGTTCAAATTTGCATAAAGCGATACATCTTATCCTACAAATGCTACATTTTGATAAAGCAATTTAGTAAATCAAAGTTTGCTTAGAACAAGTAAGTAAATAACATAATTGAAAGCGAAGACAAATGCATGAATCCTCATGCACAGCCCAAAACAAACCAAACCAGATTTTGAAAATCAAAACTTCTATACAGTAACATCAATTCAAGTTATCGTCCATGACCGTGGACACGGCTATTCGAATGCTTTATACCTCGCAGGTGTACATCTTACCCACATGACTTAGCTAGCTCGTTGCCTTCGGATGCCTCCGAATGATGACATACTTCCTTTGGTATGCCGACCGGGAAACTAAGATTTGGTATTTTTCAACAAGCTAACACTATTGAGTTGGACCCCATGTGTGAACCGATCTCGCTTAAACAACGATCGATAGCATCCGCTAACCGAGGCACACATGTTGCGCCAAGAATGTCGATCCAAACAATTAAATGCGAATCGGGCTCACTACCCATATTAGGATGCAATCGGCACCATTAAGGTATCGATATGCTACGAGCACATATATGCCCTCACCCTTCTAAGAACATCCGACATCGACATACAAGCTCACATGGCATACAACGCAGTCATCGGACCAAAGCATCTATGCCATACAAGGTCAATACACATATTCTTACTCTCTGTTTCCAACCCAATAGTCTTAACATTTTACTTAACCAAACAATACCATACATCGCATGTGGAAGTACGTGGGGACTTGAATTGAATAGTCGAGTTCGGTCCTTAATTAACCGGACAAGTCCACCACAAAACCCAATCTCGTGCACAAAAGCACCATCACTAGCTTCCTCTTGTCCGGATCGGTTTAAATTTCAAATACAAGTCCGATTTAAAGAAACTGGACAAAGAGTTTAAAATAACAAGAGTTGATTAGATTCCCATGTTTGACAAGATATGCTTGTCAAACTCTAAAATCTCTAGACTGCATGTCTAAGCCAAAACTGAAAATATAGGTTATAATATACAGTACTATGCTAAGGTTGAGTGTATGGTGACAATTGAGGTAATCCATCATGTTAGGTCATAACTAACTACTAACAGATCATATTTTGTATTTTTCGAAACATAGCATGCACAGTTGTCACTGGATTTAGAAAATCTAATGTATAAAATTTGGGATCAATATGGTGCAGAGAGGATGCTTGCCTTGATAATAATAAACCTCTCATTGCGAGTTGGGTTGCTCAGAATATATTCAATTGCTTCACAGAACTGCATTCTAAAAGAAGCAATAAGACCCCATAAATACCAAAATCGACAATAAGTCCGAATGGAAGAAATATGCATGATCAACGGAAATGCATGATTAAAAGATGCTTAAGCCATAACTACCCATAATAGTGATAATAACCCATTTTATAACCTCATTTTCAAAAGACGAAACTAGGGTTTAGTGCAAAGTTCCAGTTTTGATTTTAAAAGAGTTGAAAACAGATGATTGATTTTGGAAAAGGAAAATAGAACATGCAAAAGTTCATAAATGAAACTTAGCATGATCTTTCAGACAATTAATATCCCAAGCTAACCTTAAGCTAACCCTAATCGATTAGATTTCAAAAGCTAAAGTAAAACCTATTTTGTCGGCTGAGCCGACAAAAGAGAACAGAGACAAATTCTGTTATCAACCTAAATAGATGATAACAAGGATTAAAAGAATAACTTGTTATGCTACTAGGGTTTGGTCTAAACCTAATTAGGATAACAAGTTGACAGGAGAAACCCTAGGTCTTGAAAATGACATGGAAAACCGAAAGTTATAATATCAACTTTTCGCTTTAGAGCAAGTTAAAGCTACCGATGCTCAAAAGAATGATCCACAAGAGCTTCTAAGGTCCTTAAGATGCTCAAGATATCGAAAATTAGGGTTTTAGCTACAAGAGAGGAAAGACACCACAGAATTTGAAAACCAAGTGGATTGACAGAGAAATAAACTCGATTTAACCTACAAAAGATAACCAATCTTTATTGCAAGGTGGAACCAGAGTTTAGGATGGATAAGCAAAGGGACAAGAGCAAGAACTCCACTGGCAACAATGGAGGATGAGCTTCTTCGGTCAACAATGGCAGCAACAAAAAGCTAGGGTTTATATATGGATGTTGAGCTACAGGGCACAGGAGAAGAGTCTAGAGTTGATGAGGTGTCCATTTAGGGCTAATTATCCCAAAAATTAGTTGCATAATCTTGGGATAATCTTCTCCTCTGCTCTCAGAAATGGCTGCGCGCAGAGATAAGGAAGAAGGGAGGCAACATCTGACATGTGGGTCCCTTTGTCATTCTCAGCCGCGCGCGCTTCATAAAGGCTCAAAAGAATATCAGCCGTCCGATTGGAAATGGGCGGCTGTGATAAATAGAGAGATTAAAAGATTTGAATCGGTACCTTAAAATATGGGTCGTGCGATCTCAATCGGTCGATCGAGATTTAAGCGGGGCCCAAAGGAATCTCGAGATCTACTTTCAAATCTGGACGTTGGATTGGAATCCAACGATCAAATAAAAGGATACACGTCACCCCTTTTAGATGCGATGACACAACACCGTTAGATTTGATTTTTACGGTCAAGATGGAAAAAGGAACCGGATGGTCCGATTGCATACACTCATATGGACCCTAAGATTGAAATCCAACGATCCACCGAGTTTGGGCTTTAAAGGCCCACGGTCAAAAAGGCGCACCGTAGGATCTAGATCTAAGGGCTCAAGATAGCCGCGCGCTTTTAATTTCAAAAGAAAAGGGCGGCGCGGTTAGATCAAGAATGGACGGCTGGGATCGTGAGGGGATCCGGAGTCGTCCGAATGCATACACCAATCTGGACCACACGATGAAGATCTAACGGTCGGAGGAGCGCGCCTTAATAGCACGCGTAAAAGGAAAAGCCGAGGATTTGAATCGACGGCTCGATAAAAGCGCCTTCAAGTTTAAAACGAAAAGGGATGCGCTGTTGGATCGAGAATGAACGGTGGAGATTGAGAAGGGCTCCGGAGTTGTCCGATTGCACACACTGATCTCGATCGTTAGATCAAGATCCAACGGCGGAGATTAAGGTGTACACGTGGACAGCTCGAGGGACATTGGGGCCTCGCCCGTTCGATTGAAAATCAACGGCTCATATCGCACATAGGGTTCGGGCTCGCGCTCTAACGTGACTGAGCTGGACCATTTGCACTGGGTTGGACCCAACCACAAGGCTCGAGTCGCTACAGTGCTAGGGTTTGGATTCAAACCGGTTTAGTTGACCAGAACTCATTCAAAAGCTTTAAGGTTTGACTGGGCTTTTAAAAATAGCAAATAAGTTTGTAAAATCATGAAATTTTTGCTGGAGGCTACTGGGATGATATATTTCCCAGATAAATTTTTAAAATCACAAGATCACTTTGTAAAATACATAAATATTTATTTTAGCCCGAAAATATTCATTTAAAGATAATTATTTTTCTTTAAGTCAATATAATTTCTAAAAATACAACAAAAAAATTATTTTTATTCAAGATAATTTATCTAGGCTTTAATAAAAACATTTCCCTGTCATAATACAAGTTTTATCTTGTATTCCTTTAAGACTTTAAATGGTCCTTTTGGGATTTTTGGCAAAAGGAAGGTTTTAATTTGTAACATGCTTCCCAAATTGTAGAAATGAACAAGAATGCTATGAACAAGACCTCATTACTGTTCATAAAGCATTTTATTACTGTTTATAAACTTGGGGCTGTTACAAACCTACCTCTTAAGAAAATCTCGCCCAGAGATTTGGAACAAAGTTAAAGATTAGGAAGAAGTGAACTGAAATGATTGATAAGGAAATTCAACATCCGTTGTCTTGATTTCTTCAAAGATAACAAAGAAGAAATTTACATAACAACATAGTGTTATTATTACATCTTTGTTTACATTGCTTTGTTTAAACTTTCCTTTCTTGATTCAAAGGAAAATTCTAAACAACAAAAAGATGGGGGTGCTCAATCTGCATTAGATCTTCGCGCTCCCAAGTGGCTTCATCCTCGGATTGATTAGCCCACTGAATTTTCAAGAACTTGACAGTACGATTTCTTGTCCTGCGTTCCATTGTGTCGAGGATACACACTGGTTGTTCTTGATAGGAAAGATCAGGTTGGAGATCAAGATGCTCATAAGCAGTTGCCTCAATAGGAACACGAAGGCATTTCTTCAATTGAGACACATGAAAAGTATCATGCACTGCTGAGAGAGATTCAGGTAGTTCCAATTGATAAGCTACAGCTCCTCGCTTGGCAATGATTCGGAAGGGTCCGATATAACGAGGTGCGAGCTTCCCTTTTACCTGAAAACGATGAGTACCCTTCATGGGTGACACTTTAAGATAGACATGGTCATCTACCTCAAAGCTTAATTCACGACGACGATGATCAGCATAGCTCTTCTGACGAGACTGAGCAGTTCTCAAGCAATCTCGAATCGCATTTAACTTGCTCTTGACTTCTTTTACCAAGTCCGGACCAAAGAATAATCTTTCACGCACTCGGACCAATTTAATGGAGTCCTACAAGCTCTCCCATACAAGGCTTCAAAAGGTGACATTTGAATACTTGCTTGGTAGCTATTATTGTAGGAAAATTCCACATATGGCAAAGATTTCTCCCGCCTTTGCTATAAGATAGCACATAGGACCAAGAAGATCTTCCATTACTTGATTCACTCTCTCGTTTGACCACTAGTTTGAGGATGATAAGCAAGATCGAAAGAGAGTTCACCCCAAAGCCCGATGAAGACAATTCCAAAGTGGGAAGTAAACCGAGGCCACGGTCGAGACAATGACCTTGGGAACACCATGAAGACAAACAATTCTAGCAATATAAAGCTCATGCTAGCTGCTTGCCACTAAAGATGGTTTTGACAGAATAAAATGAGCCACCTTGGTCAAACGGTCGATGATTACCCAAATAGCATCGGATCCATTGGAAGTTTTGGGAAGACCAAGAACAAAATCCATACCGATCTCTTCCCACTTCCAGCGTGGAATAGGCAAAGGTGAAGGGTACCACTGGCTTGGATGTTCAGCTTTAACCCTTTGGCAAATATCGCATTCAGCAACATACTGAGCAATTTGCCTCTTCATTTGGCTCCACCAAAATGTTTTCTTTAAATCCTGGATGCAAAGAAAATTTAGAATTATGAGCCTCTCTGAAAATTAGACTCCTCAGTTGAGGATCTGCAGGTACTACCAAACGATTGCGATATCGAACCATACCGCGATCATCTTCAGAGAAGTCGTTGGCTTTACCCGCCTTCAAATTCTCCTTGATTTCGGCTACCTCGGCATCAGTTTTCTGGGCCTCAAGAATCTGAGATTCTAAGGTAGGCTCCACTTGTAATGCAGCAAGAAAACCTTTTTCCACCAAGTAAAGACTTAAGCGCTGAAAATCAGCACACAAGTCCTTGGCCGCAGGTAGAGAGAATGTGCAGTTGCATTGTGACTTTCTGCTTAAAGCATCTGCCACCACATTGGCTTTACCCGGATGATAATGAATACCCATGTCGTAGTCCTTGATCAGTTCAAGCCATCTTCTTTGCCTCATATTCAAATCAGATTGAGTGAATATGTACTTGTGCTTTATGATCTCAGATAGATCTCACAACGATTACAAGAAGGTAATGTCGCCAAATCTTCAAGGCATGGACCACGGCAGCCAATTCCAAATCATGAGTAGGATAATTAACTTCATGAGGGCGCAACTGCCGAGATGCATATGCCACAACTCGGCCTTCTTGCATAAGCACACAACCAAGTCCATGGCGAGATGCATCGCAGTAGATGTCAAAGTTCTTATGAATATCCGGAAGAGCGAGAACTGGAGCTTTAGTCAAAAGAGTTCTCAAAAGCCGAAAACTCTCTTTACATTTAGCTGACCATTCAAATTTCCTCTCTTTCTGCAAAAGCTGAGTCAAAGGTCTAGCAATTTTGGAGAAATTTTCAATGAACCTACGGTAATAACCCGCAAGTCCAAGAAAACTTCGGATTTGAGAGACATTCTTGGGAGGCTTCCAATTTAGTACATCTTGTACCTTGCTTGGATCGACAGCGATACCTCCTTCAGATAACACATGTCCCAGAAATACAACTTCTCTGAGCCAGAAAGCACACTTGCTAAGCTTAGCATACAGTCGATGCCGACGAAGTGTTTCTAGCACAAGTCGCAAATGTTGTTCATGGTCCTTATCCGACTTAGAATAAATAAGGATGTCGTCAATGAACACGACAACAAACTTATCCAAGAATTCCATGAACACCGAATTCATAAGGTTCATGAAATAAGCTGGAGCATTGGTCAAACCAAAGGACATAACAGTGTACTCGTACAAACCATAACGAGTAGAGAAAGCTGTTTTGGGAATGTCCTCAGCTCTAACCTTGATTTGATGATAGCCCGATCGCAAATCAATCTTTGAAAAGACTTGGGCTCCAACCAACTGATAAAAAAGATCATCAATGCGAGGCAAAGGATACTTGTTCTTGATAGTGACCTCATTTAACGGACGGTAGTCCACACACATCCGCAAAGTGTTGTCTTTCTTGTTGACAAAGATTGCCGGGCATCCCCAAGGTGAGGAGCTCGGTCGAATAAATCCTTTGTCAAGCAATTCTCCGAGTTGCTTCTTCAATTCAACCAACTCGTTGACGGGCATTCGATAAGGACTCCTGGATATAGGAGTAGTTCCAGGAACGAGTTCAATAACAAATTCCACTTCCCGATCTGGTGGCAAACCGGGAAGGTCTTCAGGAAATACATCAACATACTCACAAAAGGTACCGACTCCAAAGAGGGAGTAGTATCAACTTGGTGAGCACAAAGATGGGAACCCATTGTCCTGGATTGAAAAACGACTGAAGTGCCGCTTTCATTAGTTAAAGAAATGGATTTGTGAGCACAATTAATTTGCCCAAGGTGCTTGGATAACCAATCCATTCCCAGGATAACATCCATCCCTTTAGAATCTATCACAATCAAATCAGCCCAAAAGTCTACCCCGTTAATATTTATATTGACATTACGGCAGACTTGATTAGTCATAAAGGCTGATCCAGGTGAATGGATGATATGAGGTGGATGAAGATGATGCACCAGTAAATGATGTTGAGTAGCAAACTGCCTACTTACAAATGAATGGGATGCTCTAGAATCAAATAAAGCGATTCAGATGTTGAAATTAACTAGGAGCATACCAAGCACAACTCAGAGGACATTGCTTCCTCGCGATGTCTGGTTCACCCGCCGAACCTAACAGGTCGGGCTTGACCATAGTCGGGGAAGGTGGTGCAGGACGCACATTGGCTGGGGAAGGTGAAATAGGTGGTATCCCCTGAGCCCTGGCATAACACTGATTGGCAAAATGCCCTGGGCGGCCATAGTGGTAGCATATAACTCCTGGCCTGACAGTAACAACAGCTGGTGGCCGGCTTCCACTGGGCCTTGGTTGATTAGTGGAAGAGGATGGGTGAGGGACAAACACTGCCGGCCTTGGTGCAAATGGAGCTGGTGCTCGCGGTGGTCTAGGTACCCACATGCGAGGCCTTGGTGAGCTGCCACCAGGAATAAACTGAGAAGTCCGCTGTCGCTTGCGTGACTCCTCCAAAGCCTTGCTCTTACTCTCGGCCACAATTGCTTTGTTGACCAAATGAGAGAAATTCCGGAAGTCATGCAAAGCTACAGCCATCTGCAATTCTTCAGATAACCCATTCAAGAACCGGTTTCGACGACGAGGGTCAGTCGAAACATCATCAGGGGCATATCTGGCAAGAAAGTTGAATTCATGAAGATATTCGGTCACAGATTTTCGCCCTTTCTTGAGAGCGAGAAATTCTTGTTGCTTGATCATCATGACCCCTGCAGGAGTATGAGCTTCACGAAAAACTTCCACGAACTCATCCCAAGTAGGGACATGTCCAGCAGGCTGAATGGTAAGGAGATTATCCCACCATATGCTAGCTGGGCCATCAAGCTGATAACTGGCGAAGAGAACTTTTTCCCTCTCGGAGCACTGAGCAATTAATAGCTTCTTCTCAATGGTCCGGCCAATCCTCGGCTTCCATGGGATCACGAGAGTGGAGAACACCGCGGTTAGTCCGTGAAAGTCGCAAGAGGCGCCTCGCACATGGTGGCCTCTGCTCGGCGGTGGTGCAACAGAGAAGTATTGCGCGCACTCGCTCCAAGATGCGCGCTTGGTCCATTCGATTGCGCCAATTTGCATGAGCACATCGGCCATCGAAGGTGGTGGAGGAAGCTCCTCTTCCGGGACCACCTTGCGGACCCCGAGAGTGGAAGGTTGATCGGCCCTCCCGAGAATGAGGCACGGAGTCGACATGCCCTTCCCTTGTTGCGCTTGCGCACGAGTAGTAGGTCTGTCATCCTGTTACCACACCATGGTTAACAACACAACAAGGATATACTGCAAACACAAACAAGGTTGAGATTAGAAAAGAAACAAACACTGTACATATAATGCATCATGTTATGTTATGCATTTAAATTAACACCAAAACCAGAAACTTCATATAAACAGCAAAAGGTGCGGTTCCAGTCTTTACAGCATAGTCGGCCACAAAGGTCAGATTACAAAGCCAAAAGTTGAACTTACATATTCTGTACAAGATACTATTGCCCTATTACATACATTTTATTTAAGGGCAACTGCTAAACCTAAAGACACCTATCCACGAGGATTCATCGTCGAGGTGCTAGCGTAAAGATCCCGGTTAAAGTTCACCGGGAACTCATTCAAAAGATGAGCTCCAGGGGAACCAGTATCAACAGGATCCAACGAGCTAATGAGACGCCTCGGGGAACCCAAAAGTGGCTGATGACCTCCAAGAGGTGCAGTCCGCAGGGTGCGAGGAAAACCTGCAGTCATCCGGGCTTGACGCACTTGTCCATAAACAGGTACACACCCGACCACTTCTGGAAGTCGATACAGAGGTGGTGCAGTAGCAGCGGGAGAGGTCTCGTTGTCACCATAAAGCACGTTGCGAGGAACGCGGTTCATGTTGACTCCAAGAAGCAGGTACTCCTGGGCCTCATTAAGGCGATGCCGAGTTTCCCATAGCTCCCTCACAAGACAGCGATGGATTTGGTCCATGATGCGGACCATCCTCGCCAACTGTCGCACCTGGGGGTCTTCGCCGAACTGTATCTCATCGAACATGCTCACTTCGGAGGTAGGACCTTGATTCGGGAAGTGGTCGTAGGGTGGTTGAGACAATTCCGTCAAATCATGACGAAGAAGGCTCATCATCCTACTCGCAGCTTCCTGAACCGCCATAGCCTCAGAGGTGGCAAGTGCTTGGACACAGTAGGGAACACTGCCAGCTACGTGCCTAGCGATGACATTGATGAAGGCACGATACTCCTCCATCCCTGGTACTCGGTCTCTTCGATAGATGGCGTACTCCGGCTGATAGGTGAAATTGGCTCGCCACATCATGTCCCGAAGTAAGGCTGGAAATCCATCAACATCCTCGGCTCGAGTCTCCTTGACCAAATACCACCCACTCATCTATAGACAAAAGGACAAGGTAAGAAACAATTCTCTTTTAAATAAACCAACAGAAAGTTGGGCAAGAATTGACATTAAGGAAGATAAGAAATAAAAGATGTCATACTTAAAATTTCGAAAATACATTACTGCTTGAAAATAATTTTATCAGAAGACTCTCAAATAACTTCGGCCATGCTACTTCTAACCTACAGGCAACGTATGCTCTGATACCAACGCTGTGGGCGCCCCGGATTATTGGAAATGTACTTAGTTAAATTCATACTAAAGCACAATTATTAATGAAGGAACAGTACTGTCCCTTAATTAAAGATCATGCTAAAGATATAAATTTAACAAGTAACAATTCCAATAAACAAGATCCCCATATATATATATATATCTCACAATGGTTCCCAGGATCAACGACCATTGCATATATATATCCTTCAACAACATTGCATCATACACATACAAGTCATACATTTGCATAATTAAACATAAGCTTACATCATTCGGTTTAGTACTACAATGTCAAGTGACTTGGTCACTTCAAAAGTTTAACAGCGGAAGCAAAAAAAAAAATATTAAAGTCCACCAATGGCCTCATCCACCCGCAGACAATTGCATGGAGGAAAGAAGTAGCTTTACTCGTTAGCGTCACCCTGATCGGCGCTAACGGGTACTTCATAAAGATAACCGTCCTCACCTGCAACAATAGGTGATAGCACCTTGAGTACGGAAGGTACTCAGCAAGTCTTACACAAACTAATAAAATAAAGTGTTTATTAGATCCTAATCAAAGGAGTAGAATTTTTATATGCATAAGGTTACAACAGGAAGGTATAAAGGTTCAAATTTGCATAAAGCGATACATCTTATCCTACAAATGCTACATTTTGATAAAGTAATTTAGTAAATCAAAGTTTGCTTAGAACAGTAAGTAAATAACATAATTGAAAACAGTACAGTGCATGAATCCCTCATGCACAGCCCAAAAACAAACCGAAACCAGATTTTGAAAATCAAAACTTCTATACAGGTAACATCAATTCAAGTTATCGTCCATGACCGTGGACACGGCTATTCGAACAGTTTATACCCTGCAGGGGTGTACATCTTTACCCACATGACTTAGCTCTTTGTTGCCTTGGATGCCTCCGAATGATGACATACTTCCTTTGGTATGCCGACCGGGAAACTAAGATTTGGTATTTTCAACAAGCTAACACTATTGAGTTGGACCCCATGTGTGAACCGATCTCGCTTAAACAACGATCGATAGCATCCGCTAACCGAGGCACACATGTTGCGTCGAATGCCGATCCAAACAATTAAATGCGAACCGGGCTCACTACCCATATTAGGATGCAATCGGCACCATTAAGGTATCGTATATGCTACGAGCACATATACGCCCTCACCCTTCTAAGAACATCGTCATCGACATACAAGCTCACATGGCATACAACGCAGTCATCGGACCAAAGCATCTATGCCATACAAGGTCAATACACATATTCTTACTCTCTGTTTCCAACCCAATAGTCTTAACATTTTACTTAACCAAACAGCGCCCATACACTCGCATGTGGAAGTACGTGGGGACTTGAATTGAATAGTCGAGTTCGGTCCTTAATTAACCCGGACAAGTCCACCACAAAACCCAATCTCGTGCACAAAAGCACCATCACTAGCTTCCTCTTGTCGGATCGGTTTAAATTTCAAATACAAGTCCGATTTAAAGAAACCTGGACAAAGAGTTTAAAATAACAAGAGTTGGTTGTGATTCCCATGTTTGACAAGATATGCTTGTCAAACTCTAAAATCTCTAGATCGCATGTCTAAGCCAAAATCGAAAATATAGGTTATAATATACGAGACTATGCTAAGGTTGAGTGTATGGTGACAATTGAGGTAATCCATCATGTTAGGTCATAACCAACTACTAACAGATCATATTTTGTATTTTTCAAAACATAGCATGCACAGTTGTCATTGGATTTAGAAAATCTAATGTATAAAATTTGGGATCAATATGGTGCAGAGAGGATGCTTGCCTTGATAATAATAAACCTCTGTTGCAGGTTCGGGTTGCTCAGAAATATATTCAATTGCTTCAGCAGAACCAGATTCTAAAAGAAGCAATAAGACCCCATAAATACCAAAACTGACAATAAGTCCAGAATGGAAGAAATATGCATGATCAATCTGGAAATGCATGATTAACAGTATGCTTAAGCCATAACTACCCATAATAGTGATAATAACCCATTTTATAACCTACTGTTTTCAAAAGACAGAAACTAGGGTTTAGTGCAAAGTTCCAGTTTTCATATTTTAAAAGAGTTGAAAACAGGACAGATTGCAGTTTTCGGAAAAAGGAAAATAGAACATGCAAAAGTTCATAAATGAAACTTAGCATGATCTTTCAGGACAATTAATATCCCAAGCTAACCTTAAGCTAACCCTAATCGATTAGATTTCAAAAGCTAAAGTAAAACCTATTTTGTCGGTTGAGCCGACAAAAGAGAACAGAGACAAATTTCTGTTATCAACCTAAATAGATGATAACAAGGATTAAAAGAATAACTTGTTATGCTACTAGGGTTTGGTCTAAACCTAATTAGGATAACAAGTTGACAGGAGAAACCCTAGGTCTTGAAAATGACATGGAAAACCGAAAAGTTATAATATCAACTTTTCAGTTTAGAGCAAGTTAAAGCTACTGATGCTCAAAAGAATGATTCACAGCAGCTTCTAAGGTCCTTAAGATGCTCAAGATATCGAAAATTAGGGTTTTAGCTTACCAGTAGAGGAAAGACACCACAGAATTTGAAAACCAAGTGGATTGTGAGAGAAATAAACTCGGATTTAACCTACAAAAGATAACCAATCTTTATTGCAAGGTGGAACCAGAGTTTAGGATGGATAAGCAAAAGGGACAAGAGCAAGAACTCCACTGGGCAACAATGGAGGATGAGCTTCTTGGTCAACAATGGCAACACAGAAAAGCTAGGGTTTATATATGGATGTTGAGCTACAGGCACGGGAGAAGAGTCTAGAGTTGATGAGGTGTCCATTTAGGCTAATTATCCAAAAATTAGTTGCATAATCTTGGGATAATCTTCTCCTCTGCTCTCGAAATGGTCTGCGAGAGATAAGGAAGAAGGAGGCAACATCGACATGTGGGTCCCTTTGTCATTCTCGCAGCGCTCGTAAAGGCTCAAAGAATATCACCGTCCGATTGGAAATGGGCGGTTGTGATAAATAGAGAGATTAAAAGATTTGAATCGGTACCTTAAAATATGGGCCGTGCGATCTCAATCGGTTGATCGAGATTTAAGCGGGGCCCAAAGGAATCTCGAGATCTACTTTCAAATCTGGACGTTGGATTGGAATCCAACGATCAAATAAAAGGATACACGTCACCCCTTTTAGATGCGATGACACAGCACCGTTAGATTTGATTTCTACGGTCAAGATGGAAAAATGAACCGGATGGTCCGATTGCATACACTCATATGGACCCTAAGATTGAAATCCAACGATCCACCGAGTTTGGGCTTTAAAGGCCCACGGTCAAAAAGGCGCACCGTAGGATCTAGATCTAAGGGCTCAAGATAGCCGCGCGCTTTTAATTTCAAAAGAAAAGGGCGGCGCGGTTAGATCAAGAATGGACGGCTGAGATCGTGAGGGGATCCGGAGTCGTCCGAATGCATACACCAATCTGGACCACACGATGAAGATCTAACGGTCCAGAGGAGCGCGAGCCTTAATAGCACGCGGTAAAAAGGAAAAGCCGTAGGATTTGAATCTGACGGCTCAGATAAAAGCGCGCCTTCAAGTTTAAAACGAAAAGGGATGCGCTGTTGGATCGAGAATGAACGGTGGAGATTGAGAAGGGCTCCGGAGTTGTCCGATTGCACACACTGATCTCGATCGTTAGATCAAGATCCAACGCGAGATTAAGGTGTACACGTGGGACGGCTCGAGGACATTGGGGCCTCGCCGCTCGATTGAAAATCAACGGCTCATATCGCACATAGGGTTCGGGCTCGCGCTCGAACGTGACTGAGCTGGACCATTTGCACTGGGTTGGACCCAACCACAAGGCTCGAGTCGCTACAGTGCTAGGGTTTGGATTCAAACCGGTTTAGTTGACCAGAACTCATTCAAAAGCTTTAAGGTTTGACTGGGCTTTTAAAAATAGCAAATAAGTTTGTAAAATCATGAAATTTTTGCTGGAGGCTACTGGGATGATATATTTCCCAGATAAAATTTTAAAATCACAAGATCACTTTGTAAAATACATAAATATTTATTTTAGCCCGAAAATATTCATTTAAAGATAATTATTTTTCTTTAAGTCAATATAATTTCTAAAAATACAACAAAAAAATTATTTTTATTCAAGATAATTTATCTAGGCTTTAATAAAAACATTTCCCTGTCATAATACAAGTTTTATCTTGTATTCCTTTAAGACTTTAAATGGTCCTTTTGGGATTTTTTTGGCAAAAAGGAAGGTTTTTAATTTGTAACATGCTTCCCAAATTGTAGAAATGAACAGTAATGCTATGAACAGCACCTCATTACTGTTCATAAAGCATTTTATTACTGTTTATAAACTTGGGGCTGTTACACTCACCTTCCCTCTCTTCTAGATTAACTTGTGCTGAAGTTCTGACAGCAGAAGAGAAAATCAGAGGGAGATTTGGTATTACTGTGTTTGGTTCCCAGAAGAAGTTCGTCGGTGGTCTAGTCCGCCTATTTTGCTCCACGTTCCAAGGCAGATTTCCCTCGTTTCTTCTGGAACTGGACCTTCCTCCCGGGATTCAGTCACCTCCACTTCCACGCTGGCTCTTGAAGACTGCGAGAACTTGGTGAGCAAAAGATTCTTGATTTCGGCCACGTCAGACTTCAGAGTGTCTAAATCCTTCAGCTTCTCTTGAATCTTGATAATCTCTGCTCTATTTTCCATCTCCATAATTTCTTCTTCGATCGAACTGGGAGATCGGGTCTTCACCACCATCAACCACTCAAATCCGGTAATGCTCAGGGATTTTACGGCAGCATCTTGTCAGATTGCTCCAACCTTTGCTCGCACCGATCTCAGGGCCAGGAACTGCGTGTGCTCTGATACCAAAATGTCAGGACCTGAATCTTCAGAGACCAAACATTCAGAATTCGGGAGTACTTGTGGAGAAGAAAACGCAATGGGGAAAGTTAACTAGGCTTCTAACAGAAATAAAGCTAAAGACTATTATGTTGTCTTTTTCATGCCTTCTCATTACTAGCATCACTGGTCATATAACCCAGATTCGACACTGAAAGTTACCGCTTGACATTACAGCTTGAAAGAGTAAAAGCAGAGTTCAAAGGTGAAGTTCAGAGATGAAAAACGAAAACGACAACACAGCTGACGTAACAGTAAATACAAAGATCATTCCGAACCGTCAGATCTTCCTTCAAAACGCCCTAAAACATCCTAGCCTCCCATCGGCACTTAAGCGAAGTCGACGAAAAGGTACGTTGGCTGCCGCTTCTTCACAACTCCTCCTTCGACAGAGCTCATCCTCTCTTCAGATTTCACTGACTTTCTGGAGACTGACAGCCACCCTTCCCTCCTCTCTCCCTCCTCCCTCCTTCTCCCTGGGCTGCTTGCGCCTCCTCCCCATGCAAGATGGGGCTTCTTCCCCGAATCCAAGCCCTAGCCAACTTCCTCCTCTCCCAATTCGCGTCTTCTCCTTCCCGGATCTGCTGATCCCCTCTGATCTGCCTTCAACCTGTAGGGTTGATCTCTCCCCATCTCGGCGTTGTACGCTTGTCCCAGGAGAGGTGGTTTTTTCTTTCCTCAAATTTTTCATTGGGTGGGGGCAATCTCTCTGTGGGTTTTTATCGGAATTTTGTTGTTGTATGTGCGAAAAGGCATGTGCTTTCTTGAAATCTGCGTGGTTAGGACTAGGTGGTGGCATTAGGAATTAACACTTGCCGTTTGTATTGGAACCTTGGAGGCAGGATTGCTGTGCCGCTGGGTCGTGGAGTTTTGACACGTGGATGCTGTTTCAGGGGGCGAGAAAAGGTGATGTTTTGGGGGAGATGGCGCGCATTACAGTGGAGAAGGCGACGTTCATCGACGCCCAACTGTGACTGTTGGCGCCCAAAAAGCTCTCATAGGGCGACAAGCTATTGGAGTACGACGCGCTGCTTCTCGACCGCTTCCTCGACATCCTCCAGGACCTGCACGGGGAGGACATCAGGGAGACGGTAATGCTCTCTGGTTGCTTAACTCTATGCTGCATTGCCGCTGTTTTTCTTCTTTTTAGTACTGCTTATTGATTTAGGTTGTGAATATCATCATGGTTGTGCTCGCCTGCTCGGGGTCAGTTTATGTGTGCTGCATGCACGGATTGCGCAAGCATAGACAAACCAATGATGGTTTTGGGCTTTGAGGTTTCACTGGTCATGTTCTTCGCATGTTTTCGTCTTGCACTCTACTGGTGTTAATGTTTCAGTTAACAAAACATCATAGTGTTAAGTCCTTTAAAATCTTGTAATAAGAGTCTATGTTGCAGGGGCTCTGTGTAACACCCCAGCTCATCATGAGCCTGGAATGCTACTAAACAAACTCTAATAACTCTAAAGAAGACAATCCTAATAAATTTCGGCAGAACCTCCCTTGTAAAGTTAATTACACGGAGGTTCCAACACACAGGGTAATCAAATAATAATTAAAACTTTCATCCAAAGTCATCAAAAGGTTGACAGTGACATGCTAGGAATCCAACAAAACTAGAGAGTCATGAAGAACCACTACTCATCATTATTACATCAATCCATTGCATAAAACATAATGTAGTATTCTAAAATCAACTGCGTTCGGAAGAACATTCAACTTTATTTAGTTCATGTGGTGTGTGAGTGACTAGCAGTCTACTTCCCCCCATGCATGTCATTCTTGGCTCGGGTACCTAAAACATCAATAAAAGCAAGAGTGAGTCCACAGACTCAGCAAGTACATAACGAAACTATAACATCAACATACATATAAATAAGTTCAACATCAAACATCTCATATGCAAATGCAATGCTCAAGGAACCTTTAACTTTAACTTTCTGTGTGCATTACACCGGTAATGCAGAGTATGCGACCGCCGCCGCATACCCATGCCTGTGCGCGCACGCACAGGGACCAATTGCCCGTTACTCCGCAAGTAACGGGGACCTCAAGCCCACACTCCACGAGTGAGGGGATCTCGGGCCCGTCACATTCATGACGGGAATCTCAAAGGGAAACACACTTGGTCACCACATGACCAAGCCTCAATATGATTTCAATATGCACATGCTCATCATTCAATCATCATCAAATTACCAAAAGACAACAACACTTAACCATAGTAAAGCATGAGCATAATTTTAGCAATAACCATACTTAAGCATTCATCAAGTATACCATCTTCCTATGCAACCATAAATCAAATAACACACAATATAGCCAATCGTTCAAACAACAATGCACTTGCCTCAACCGTGCGAAGGTGGATGTCGGGAATGAGGTACTGCTCCCGGAGCCAAACCCACACCTGGACAACAATTGAGACAAGCTAAGGCTACCATAAGGGTCTAATAACAAAATCATAAACACAACATGAGTACATCGTCCACTAAACGCAATCCCCAACGTTAATGCTGGCTGTCAGATTTCTTTTCCAGAGAACAGCCCCCTTCGAAAATTCATAACTAAATGTACAGAAATCCAAATGGAGTGATTTTGGACAATCTGAAAAGGTTATTGAATTCCCCTTCTAAACCTAGTTGGTGAGGTTCTCTGATTCGGCCATTTACTAGCCCTACCAATCTAAACAACAGAGTATCAATTCTCGCGTCGGGTCTCTGGACAGCAACAATGAAATTATCATAACTTTCTCTACGTTCGTCCGAATTTCATGATCTTTAGTTTTCCTGAAAGATAGAAGGATTATCTACAACTTTCGTTATACTGGGGTTCTCAGATTTCCACTTTAACCATCACTTTTAATTGGTTTCTACAATCTGCCTAAATACTGACAGAGCAGTGGAACAGCAGTCTTAGAAAAATCATAACTCTCTAACCGTTAGTCGGATTTGAGTGAACTTGGCGGCCACTGAAAGCTAAGACAATAACCCAACTTTTCCTAGGAGACCAGAACCACAGATTCTGCTTCTAACAGCGCGACAACCCTCGTCCAAAATTCTGGACAGAATGCAATCTATTAAAAAGACAGGACCCGATATACCAAACATCAACCAAAACATCTAATACGGTTCGAGCAGCGAAGTATACCCAAGGTTACCCTAGAAGATCCGCAGCAAGAAGTAGAAACCTCCCCGCGAAGTTGACCTCCTTCCTTGCCTCTCTTCCTCCTCCTCCTATGGCCGGCAATGGAGCTCCAAGGCCGACGGCGAGAACTCACCACGGCCGAAGATGGCGCAAGGGGAGAGGAGCCAGGAGGTGGGCAGCCAAAGGGTGGTGCGCAAGGAGGAGGGGGGAGGAGGGGGGGCGGCCAAAGGGGTGAGGAGGGCTCGGCTAGGGTTTGGGGAAAAAGTGGTGCCTTTCCCTGGCCGGCCACCTAAGGCTGTTGGGCGGAGCCAGCCCAGTTGGCGTAAAAACGCGCTTTCACCCCTGTGCTAGCTGCGAAATAAACTATTTCCTTTTGATCCTTTTACTAATTCTGAGAAGTCTCTCCCGAAACTCTTTCTCGAACTTCCCGAATTTCTTTGAGATATGACACTCTACCCCCCTTACACAGAATTCGTCCTCGAATTCTAACCCAGCTACGCCAAGGGACAGATACGAAAAGACTTAAAGCACAACACGCACCTGTAGAGAATAATTCCGGATACTGCTCGCGCATGCGGGCCTCCAACTCCTAGGTGGCTTCTTTCTCGGACAGCTGTGACCAATGGACTTTAACATATTTCAGCGTTTTGTTTCTCAAAACCTTCTCTGATTTCTCCAAAATCCGCATTGGCTTTGACTCAAAGGTCAAATCTTGCTCTATGAGTAGAGGCTCTAGCGGTACATGATGCTCCGGATCTCGCAAGTATTTCCTCAGCATGGATACATGAAAAACATTATGCACTCCCCGCATGGTTTCTGGAAGGTCCAAGCGGTACGCCAATTTCCCAATCCGTGCCAAGATAGTGAAAGGTCCAATGTACCTCGGGCTTAGCTTCCCTTTGGTACCGAACCTTACCACACCCTTGGTGGGAGATACTCTCAAGAGCACTTGATCCCCACTTCAATTCTAAGTCCTTCTCCTCACATCTACATAACTTTTTCTGTCGCTTTGGGTGCTAGCAAATTTGTTTCACTAAGGCCACCTGCTCAAGCGTCCTTTGGACCCAATCCGGACCAACACGCCTTCTCACCTATCGCTCCCAACATAGTGGTGACCGCACTGCGCCCATAGAGAACCTCAAACGGGGCAGCCTTAACACTGGAATGGTAGCTGTTGTTGTAAGCAAACTCTACTAGCGGCAGCTGATCCTCCCAGTTACCCTTCCAAGACAAAACACAAGTCCGCAACATGTCCTCCAGGGTCTGGATGGTACGTTCCGTCTGCCCATCTGTCTGTGGATGGAATGTTGTACTTAGACGGAGCTGTGTGCCCAAGGCACTCTGTAAACTTTCCCAAAACATGGAGACAAACTTGGCGTCCCTGTCAGAAATGATGGTCTTTGGTACTCCATGCAATCTTACAATTTCCCGTACATAGATAGGAGCCAGGTCACTAGCCGAATTGGTCGTGCGGATGGGAATAAAATGTGCAGATTTACTGAGACGATCCACTACCACCCACACTGCATCCTTACCCCTTGGTGACCGGGGTAACGCAACTACAAAATCCATAGAAATATCGTCCCACGGCCATTGCGGAATCTCTAAAGGTTGCAACAACCCTGCAGGATGTTTGTGTTCCGCCTTCACCAGTTGACAAACACCACATGAGGCCACATAATTAGCTATGTCCACCTTCATCCTTTTCCACCAAAAGTTCTGCTTTAGATCACGATACATCTTCGTTTCACCCGGATGAACAGTGTACGGGGTACGATGTGCCTCTTTCAGAATATCATCCTTGACCTTCGCTTTTTGTGGTACGCAAAGGCGGCTCTTAAACCGCAACGCACCACACTCATCCAAACTGAAATCTCCGTCCTTGCCCAAATCCAGCCGCTTTCGAACCCTTTGCAATACTTGATCTTCCTGTTGTGCTTCCCGTACCCGCTCCGGTATGGCTGACTCTAAAATCAATTGTGTTTCAACACGTGCAGTCCACGCATAGCAAAATGATATACCCATACGGTCAAAGTCAGCAATGAGATAATCCAATGTTGCCGGCATCGCCTTGCGACTCAGAGCATCAGCCACTACGTTTGCCTTGCCAGGATAGTACTGAATAGATAGGTCATAATCTTTAATCAGTTCCAGCCACCTGCGCTGCCTTAAATTCAAATATTTCTGTGTGAAAATATACTTAAGACTCTTGTGATCTGTATAAACATCACAACCCTCACCATACAGATAGTGTCTCCAAAGCTTCAGGGCAAACACTACAGCTGCCAACTCTAAATCATGAGTTGGGTAATTCTGTTCATGCTTCTTCAGCTGCCTCGACGCATAAGCTATCACCTTCCCTTCCTGCATAAGGACACAACCCAACCCAATCCGAGACGCATCAGAGTACACTGTAAATCGCTTCCCAGGCTCGGGAAGTGTAAGGACAGGGGCGGTCACCAACTTTTCCTTAAGGGTTTGGAAACTACGCTCACAGTCATCATCCCACCAAAACTTCACATCCTTCTGTGTGAGTCTGGATAAAGGTTTGGCAATAATGGAGAAATCCTGCACAAAACGCCGATAGTATCCCGCCATGCCGAGAAAGCTTCTCACTTCTTTGACATTGGTTGGCGTCTTCCGTTCTACCACTATAGAAATCTTACTTGGATCAACTGTGATTCCCTTATCATTGATGACATGCCCCAGAAACCCCACTTCAGATGTCCAAAACTCGCACTTTTTCAGTTTGGCATAAAATTTATGCTCCCTTAGTGTTTCCAGCACAAGCCTCAGGTGTGGCTCATGTTCAGCTTCAGTCTTTGAATATATCAAAATATCATCTATAAAGACTACCACAAAATCATCCAGGTATTCATGCAACATCCTGTTCATAGTCTCCATGAAAGCAACAGGGGCGTTCGTTAGTCCAAAAGACATAACTTTAAATTCAAAATGCCCACACCTTGTGCAGAATGCCGTCTTCTCAATATCCTCCTTTCGGACAGGGATTTGATTATAACCTGATTGAAGGTCAATCTTTGAGAATACCTTGGCCCCTCTCAACTGATCAAATAGATCTTCTATGCGAGGCAGAGGATACTTATTCTTGATGGTTAGCTGGTTAAGAGCACGATAATCAATACACATGCGCCAACTATCATCCTTCTTGTTGGTAAAAAGGACAGGGGCTCCCCATGGAGACACACTGGGACAAATAAGATTCTTTGCTTTTAAATCATCCAACTGCTTCTTTAGTTCCTTCCGAACGGACGGGCCAACCGATAAGGGGTCATAGAGACAGTCGGGCGCTCGTACCAAATCAGTCTCAACTCTACGGACGAGGTGGTGGCATCCCCGTAGCTCACTGAAAACATCCAGAACTCCCGAACGACCAAAATATCTTCTGCGCTCTGAGATGAACTTGGCTTCTCCACTAGAGACAAAAGAAACCCATTCTTCGTCAGACGCCACACGGGAAAAGGCTAGCCATCACAAAAGTGAGTGAGATGGAGCGCTACATTGGAATACTATCTCCCGCCTGCACGGAGCTTGCGTGGTTATTGTCTTCCAAAAGCAGAAATGACAAAGACGGTAATTATGCAACCAAGACATCCCAAGATAACATCAAACAGCTCCATCTTCATAACCATCAGTTAGCAATGAATTCTTCTCCATCTAACGAAATCACACAACCGGACAAACTTTAGAGCTAGAGAGAATTCCCGTGAGAATTAACTAGAACGATCGAGCTATTGGCTGCAACCTCAAATTCGCCTTACTAACAAAATCTAGTGATACAAAAGAAAAGGTAGCCCCCGAATCAAATAGAACAAGTGCCTCTACTGAATCCACCAAGAGCGTACCTGTCACCACATCAGGACGACTCACCGACTCTCGCCGTCGGCATAGCGTAGAGCCGCTGGCGGGCGGTAGGGGCTCCAACACCAGTGCGGTGGTACGGGGCTCGCTGGAGGTGCCAAGGTCAAGGTGCCACTCATCGGAAATGGGGCCACGGGAGGGGGCGGCCAAAAGTACCCTGGCGGTGGGGCTCCTCCAGGAGCAGGGAAGTAAGGCTGAGGCGGTGCCCATGTAGGAGTAGGAGTAGCCGCTAACATCTGAACCGACCCTCGAGAAGAAGCTGCTGGCGCTGGCACTAACACTGGAACAGGTTCCCACTTGATGATACTGGCGGGATTCCGCCGACAAACCAATGCCTTATGGCCCTCCTGACCACAATGGCGGCAAGATCCGAACCAGCTGCACTCTGAAGCTCTATGCTCGCTGCCGCACTTGAAGCACTTCATGCCCTGCCCTGGGACCGGACGTAACTTAGGTGCAGCTGCCGACGCTCGCGAGGTGGAAGAAGACTGTGCCCCTGGCTTGGTCTTGAATGATTTCTGCGGCCCTTTGAACCTCTTGGAAGTGGGCCTCTGGAAGGTCCCACCCCCACTGCCAAAACCCCTCTTCTGGCTGCCACCTGCCCCCTCAGATACCACAACGCCTTCCGCTCCTGGCAGCTCCTCACCAAGCTGCATCTCCAGTTCCATGCCCCTGGCTTGTTCGACCAGAGAGTTGAAATCCCGCAACTCCAATGCTCCCAATACCTGCCGGAACTCTTGCCTGAGCCCCCTGCGAAACCTCTTGGCTTTTTCCTCATCATTTATGGCCACAGTTGGAACAAAACGAACTAGGTTGTTAAAACCCGCTTCATACTCTGTCACTGTCATCTTACCCTGCTTGAAATTCTGCAAAGAGACTTCCATTCGCTCCACATATGAAGCTGGATAAAACCTCTTCCTGAAATGCTCAACAAAATACTCCCAGGTAACTGGTCCATGAGCTGCTGTCCTGGCCATCAGGACTCCTTCCCACCAGATATCCGCCTGCCCCTTCAATTGGAAGGCCACGAACTGAGCCCTCATTTCTGATGTCATCCCCAGAGCTCCGAAGTGCCTCTCCATGTGTCGCAGACCAATTAGCTGCGTCGACGAGCGTGCTCGACCCGTCGAAGGTGTCCAGCCTCAAAGCGTTCCATTGATGTAATCCCATGGCATACGCCGCAGGTGCCACTGCAGGGGCCACCACAGGAGCGACAACAGGCGCAGCTGGTGGGGCTTGGTTCTCCTGTACCGCTGAAGCAACCTCTTCCTCCGACTCCGCAGGGCTAGCTTCTCCAACTACGGAATTCTGAACTTCTGGCGGGGGCGATGCCTGGCCTCGCCCGACTCCCTGCCGGCCTCGACCACGACCTCGGCCTCCACCCCTTGCCATAACTAAACATCACAGCAAAACAATCAAACAATAAGCAATTACATCAACTGGGACCACAAGAGTAGTCTAACTAGTAGCTATCACACAAGAGAAAACAAAAGCTCAATAGCAGCATAATGCAATGCATTAACCCATTCCCACCTACTGTGCATAGTGTGTCAAATTTAACCTTTCATATTCCACGGACCTACAGCCCGCTCTGATACCAACTGTAACACCCCAGCTCATCATGAGCCTGGAATGCTACTAAACAAACTCTAATAACTCTAAAGAAGACAATCCTAATAAATTTCGGCAAAACCTCCCTTGTAAAGTTAATTACACGGAGGTTCCAACACACAGGGTAATCAAATAATAATTAAAACTTTCATCCAAAGTCATCAAAAGGTTGACAGTGACATGCTAGGAATCCAACAAAACTAGAGAGTCATGAAGAACCACTACTCATCATTATTACATCAATCCATTGCATAAAACATAATGTAGTATTCTAAAATCAACTGCGTTCGGAAGAACATTCAACTTTATTTAGTTCATGTGGTGTGTGAGTGACTAGCAGTCTACTTCCCCCCATGCATGTCATTCTTGGCTCGGTACCTAAAACATCAATAAAAGCAAGAGTGAGTCCACTGGACTCAGCAAGTACATAACGAAACTATAACATCAACATACATATAAATAAGTTCAACATCAAACATCTCATATGCAAATGCAATGCTCAAGGAACCTTTAACTTTAACTTTCGTGTGCATTACACGGTAATGCGAGTATGCGCATCGCCGCCAGATGCCCATGCTCAGGCGCGCACGCACAGGGACCAATTGCCGTACTCCGCAAGTAACGGGACCTCAAGCCCACACTCCACGAGTGAGGGGATCTCGGGCCCGTCACATTCATGACGGGAATCTCAAAGGGAAACACACTTGGTCACCACATGACCAAGCCTCAATATGATTTCAATATGCACATGCTCATCATTCAATCATCATCAAATTACCAAAAGACAACAACACTTAACCATAGTAAAGCATGAGCATCATTTTAGCAATAACCATACTTAAGCATTCATCAAGTATACCATCTTGCTATGCAACCATAAATCAAATAACACACAATATAGCCAATCGTTCAAACAACAATGCACTTGCCTCAACCGTGCGAAGGTGGATGTCGGGAATGAGGTACTGCTCCCGGAGCCAAACCCACACCTGGACAACAATTGAGACAAGCTAAGGCTACCATAAGGGTCTAATAACAAAATCATAAACACAACATGAGTACATCGTCCACTAAACGCAATCCCCAACGTTAATGCTGGCTGTCAGATTTCTTTTCCAGAGAACAGCCCCCTTCGAAAAATCATAACTAAATGTACAGAAATCCAAATGGAGTGATCTTGGACAATCTGAAAAGTTTATTGAATTCCCCTTCTAAACCTAGTTGGTGAGGTTCTCTGATTCGGCCATTTACTAGCCCTACCAATCTAAACAACAGAGTATCAATTCTCGCGTCGGGTCTCTGGACAGCAACAATGAAATTATCATAACTTTCTCTAAGTTCGTCCGAATTTCATGATCTTTAGTTTTCCTGAAAGATAGAAGAATTATATACAACTTTCGTTATACTGGGGTTCTCAGATTTCCACTTTAACCATCACTTTTAATTGGTTTTCTACAATCTGCCTAAATACTGACAGAGCAGTGGAACAGCAGTCTTAGAAAAATCATAACTCTCTAACCATTAATCGGATTTGAGTGAACTTGGCGGCCACTGAAAGCTAAGACAATAACCCAACTTTTCCTAGGAGACCAGAACCCCAGATTCTGCTTCTAACAGCGCGAGAACCCTCGTCCAAAATTCTGGACAGAATGCAATCTATTAAAAAGACAGGACCCGATATACCAAACATCAACCAAAACATCTAATACGGTTCAAGCAGCGAGGTATACCCAAGGTTACCCTAGAAGATCCGCAGCAAGAAGTAGAAACCTCCCCGCGAAGTTGACCTCCTTCCTTGCCTCTCTTCCTCCTCCTCCTATGGCCGGCAATGGAGCTCCAAGGCCGACGGCGAGAACTCACCACGGCCTGAAGATGGCGCAAGGGGGAGAGGAGCCAGGAGGTGGGCAGCCAAAAGGGTGGTGCGCAAGGGGAGGGAGGGACAGGAGGTGGGGGGCGGCGGCCAAAGGGGTGAGGGAGGGCTCGGCTAGGGTTTGGGGGGGAAAAAGTGGTGCCTTCCCCCCTTGGCCGGCCACCTAAGGCCTATTGGGCCGGAGCCCAGGCCCAGGTTGGCGTAAAAACGCGCTTTCACCCCTGTGCTAGCTGCGAAATAAACTGTTTCCTTTTGATCCTTTTACTAATTCTGAGAAGTCTCTCCCGAAACTCTTTCTCGAACTTCCCGAATTTCTTTGGGATATTACACTCTGCCATTTTGTTGTCCAGTTCCACATTCCTGGACTACTACACTCTTTTTTCAATTCATGTTTTAGCCTTTTAGGGAGTAGATTACCATGATGTTCATAATTATTGGTGGATCACTTATGCTGTCGTTGTGACTTTTTGATAATCTTGTAGAACTATAACCCCTTTAATGTACAGATGAAAATGTTGGCTTCACTGCCGTTCATTGTTTTATATATGTTACCTATTGTTGTTTCTTATATGAGGTAGGTTGCGAATACTGAATACAATGTGTTGCATTCATTTAATAATGGATAGTGTTCCAAACTTCTAGGCCTCTAGCTTGATGTCTGTGGATCGTTTTGTACTTTTGTTGCTACCAGTAGGAGTTAAATGCATTCTCTTCCTTTCTCAGTCATCACAGTCTACTGTGTTCTTTTCCTGTCGTGTTTTGTGGCTTGTTGGTGGAAAACATCATGGCTTACTGTTCATTTTGAACCTATGAGTTAGACAAAGCAGATATAGCAGTAGTAGTGTGAAGATGCAACTTTGAATAATCTCTTCATGTGGTGGAAAATCTTCTCACGATTAGGGGATTGTACTACTTCTACTCCACTTTGGTAGAATCAGTAAGGCATATAGGCATCCGGCGATTGATGGCCATATCGACTAGATGGGATCTTTTGTTCTTTCGTAGGAGTCCTAATCAATGCCTTTTTTATTCCCCTGGCAGGCCATGCGTTTAGATTTGACGACCCATATGCTCATTTTCATAATCGGACAGGTAATTTCAGATCCCCTAACTTTTGCCTATCTCCTGTTGTCTCTAATGTTATAGCTTTAGAATGTATTGATTGTGCATATAAAAAATTATTACAGGTTGATGCAAACAATTACTTGCAGATGGGCTCCCACATGTGTAAGGGCATTCATGCTGTAGATTGTTGTAACAACCATGTGATGCTGACATTTGTTCATATGCATTTTAGCCGCGCTCTTTCTAAATAGTGTTCGTCTTGATTGCTATCGTAGCTAAATAGTCCCCTTTCCCCCCTGACAGATGGCCATTTAAAACCTAATTAACGAAGTTTGATGACTTTGCTTGGCTTGGCGATGTCCAATAATTGGGCATCTACTAAATCGTAAATGAAGAGAAAGTGAAGTACCTGGTGCCAAACTCCGGTGATGTGTTTGTTCTAAGGTTATTAAAATATAATTTTCTGGTATTTTTATGTGGATATATTGTTTAGTTAATTTGGCAGGTACTGTTTGGCTGCCTACAGATTAGCATTCTAAAATGTTGCATAGATATACTTTAGATTAGATTTCGCTTTCCCTTGTGATGCAGCCTGTTGCAGTGTATTGGACAGCCCACACTTCTGCATGCCTATAAAGTGTGCTCACAGAAAGAGAGAGAGACTTAAAGCTCTGTATCTTTTCTGTTTATCTCTCATATCTCAAATGTGGCAGGGGAAGAGGAAAGATTGTGCGTGATAAGATGTTAGGATTGGGAAGGTCAGAGTTTTGATCACAGTTCTTGTCATATATCAAGGAAGATCTTGTCGACCATGCACATATCACACATGCATGCATGCACTTGCAGCACAAGACTGGTTGCATGCTGCAATCTTTGCATTGCTGCAAGCCTGTAGCCATGCACTCATGCCATGGAAAGAGACATCACTGAATCTTTGTGAACCAGCTCAAAACCATTAAAACCACTGAGGGGCCTCTGTGTTTCACTGTCCCCTTTAGTTTGTTCTTTTTATTTTGTCTCTAGCTGTCTCTGAATAAAGTTTTTTTTGTAGGATAAGTGCTCACTGCTGTCTGCTTCACTTGTCAGGCCACAAGCTTATAATTGCATAAACAGACTTCAGGCTTAGGAGGGCATCTTCCTGTTCATGTCCTGTCTCTTTTTACTGTTTTTGTATCCTTCTTTGATAGCCTAGGGGTAGGATGATACCACTACTCATAAAAGCTAGCAGTACAATGGTACATATGTATGCATGCATGTCTCTGAAAAGAACCAATAAACTAGCATGCATGTAAAAAGCATGTGCACGCACACGTATGTGCACAGTATCTAGCTCATTGATTATTAACCCTGTAACTCCTATATAATGCATGTTTGGATCAGTTTGCTTCTCGGCTTGCATCCAGAGACAGGACGATTAATTAATCTTAAGCTACTCCACTTCAGAGCAGAAAATGCAGTTAGTCATGGGCAAGTTTTGATTTCAGGACCAACTTGTACTGTATGTAGTATATACTACTAGCATAGGAGTAGTAGCAAAGGATTTTGAAAATAGAAATGACCAGGAATCACCTGTGCTAGCTCCAACAGAAATACCTAGCCCAAATTGAAATGTGAACTCACTGGCAGCAGTTAAGTCAAATTTTGCTTGCTGATTTGTTTGTGTAATTTGACACAAGGCATAAATCGGTGCAATATAAGGTTAGGTAGAGGGCAAGCAAAACATAGGATTGTGATTGTTTGTGTGATTTTCTTTTTTATGGATCAGTGAAACAATGTAGAGGATTTCTTGTTTGTGATTGCTTCATTTATCATTTAAAATTTTGTACAAATTACAATCCAATTGACTATAAGGCTTATCATGATTTGACTGAACTGATGATCTTTATGTCACTCTGAATCATTTCATTCAACCACAATTGAGTTGCAAGTTTTTTTATTAGAAAATAATTGAAGCTACTATACAAGCCCGGATGTAGTTCTTTTTCTACTTTGTAGTATTAGCTTCCTGTTTTTACTTCCTGTAGTATCAGTTCCTTTTCTCATTCTAAGCTCTAGATAATCATTTCATACTCACCATTTTTGGCTAACCATTTTCTCACTGCAGAATTTCAATGTGAAGAAAGAGAAAAAGGTAGGGAAGAGGAGGGGTTATCGCAGCAAGAACCTAACACCAATGTAATACCCCGATTATCTTTTAGAGAGATAGTTATTCGGGAGAGAGAATTAATGGAAAATTCAAGATTTTCAGGAGAAAAATTCAGAACCTAGGGTTTCGGGCCAGGCTAATCCAGCCTGGTGGCCGGTCATGAGTGGCCCAAGAGGGGGGAGGCGCACCAGGCCCAAGCCCATGCGCCCCACACCTCCCCCTAACCCTAGGGCAGCCCCATCCCTTTCCCTTCTCCCCCTAGTGGCTGCCACAAGCATCCCTCCCCTTCCCCCATGCGCCTCCACCCCCATCCCCTCCCCTTGCGCCTCCACCTCCACCCCCTCCTCCT
Source organism: Ampelocalamus luodianensis (assembly GCA_036346255.1). Classification (NCBI taxonomy): domain Eukaryota; kingdom Viridiplantae; phylum Streptophyta; class Magnoliopsida; order Poales; family Poaceae; genus Ampelocalamus; species Ampelocalamus luodianensis. The sequence goes on along the minus strand of CM070620.1, from coordinate 64,825,693 downwards.
CTGGGCAGCCATCTACTCCTCCCTTGCTACTGCCACCCGAAACAACAAGGAGGATGAGCCCGGGTTGCAACGTACAAGGAAGAAGAAGAGGGGAAAAGAGGGGAGAAAGGAGGAGATTGAGAGAGTTTGTGATGGCGGGCTGTTCTTCATCTTCCCGCGGATCTACAAGGGTAACAAAGAGCTAGCTTCACGGTTTGATGTTTGTTAGATGCAAATATGATTAGTTGTTTGGATCAAGTCTTTTTTTTTAGTAGATTCAATTCTGTCCAGAATGTTGCGGGGTTTGTTTCGTGGTTTTAGAGGCCGAATCTGAGATGATCATCTCCTGGAGTTTTGTAGGTCTTGTTCTTAGCTTTCGTTGGCCGCCAAGATCACCTCATTCGGACTTTCGAGTCAAAAGTTATGATAGATTTACTATCTGCTGTCCAGAATCCTGACGAGAATTAGCAGTCTCTGTTTAGGTTGATATATGGCCTAGTTAGAGGGTGATTCAGAGGTCTTGCCCATAACAAATTGTGAAGGCGATATCACTAGCTTTCAGGATTGATAAAGAACACCTCATTTGGATTTATAGATCAAAAGTTATGCACTTTTCTTTGTGACTGTCCAGATTGTATGTCAGTTTCTATCTTTAGTTTTGACCTGTGTGCCACTTTTTGTTAAAGGCAAAATATGAATGTCGTGCCAACTAGGTTATTGTAGGTAATTCCATAACCTTTTCAGATTGTTAAAGAACACTCAATTCGGAGTTGTAGTTTAAAAGTTACGGACGTTTTAGTACTGCTGTTTTTTTTATGTTCAGACAGTTTCTGTTCTGCTGTTTCGTTTGTCAGTTAGCAACTTAGTTTGGCCGAATTGGGTTATCTCGTCAACTACAAAGTTGTAGATATATTTGTTAAGCTCGTGTAGGATCTGGGCTCATCTCTTTTGGAGTCCCAGAACATTAGTTTTGGTCTTTACCGTGCTGCTGTCCAGATGGGATTCCATGTTGCTGCTGGAATTTCAGATTTGGGTTATGACTATGTTTTGGGTGTGCAAGAGGGTATTGTAGAATATTAATTCATGTTGGGCTCTATGTTGTTCTTATTTCGGTTACTTAATTGTTTAGGCCGCGAGGCTACGGGTTTGGGAGCGCCATCGTTGCCTACTAACGCGCCGCAACGCGAAGGCAAGTACTTTGTTGATTTTAAGTCTTGTGATTGTGAATGTTTACATGAATATGATGTGACAACTTGTGATACCGAAATGCTGAATTGGTTATGTTCTTTCAATATGTGGAGTATATCTTTGAGAGATGATATTAGCATTGTTCATGTTCATATCGTGCATTCTTTTATTCATGCTATGTCCACGGAGTGGATTGTAAGTCCCACCATTCCAATGTGGGCAGGTTTGGACATTGTCATGTCCGTCCACGGAGTGGATTGAAAGACCCATCAATTCAAGATGGGCACGTAAGACCCATCAATTCCAGTATGGGCAGCTTTGGACACCTATATGAAACGTTCTTCATATAGGACTTGGATCCCGCACTTTTGTTAAGGTGCGGGCTTAAGTGAACACCGACGGTGTGTCACTCGCTATACCAGTATAAGCATGTGTACAGTCCATCCTTGATTGCATTCATTCATTTCAAGTATTTCAAGTACTCAATCGAGTCAATGTTCGCATTCTTAAATGGTGATATCCTGTTTGTATATATGTTCTGTTTCTTTCATCAGATTTGCTTTGAGTCGTGGACTCACTCTTGCGTTGTTTGTTTATTTTAGGTAACCCCGATGTTGGCTCACTTGGGAGGGAGTAGACACGCACTACTTGTTCACAACATCAAATTCATGTTCAAGACTAAATTTTAGTTCCATATTTCATTCGTTAATGATGAACGTAATAATTAAACTATAATTGGAGAAGGAAGGATACCTTCTCCACGATGATGTTGATTTATTACCGAATGCGAACCTTCTTTATTGATTATCAGTATTAAATAACTTAGAAGGTGAAGGAAGGATACCTTCACCATGTCCTGTTTATGTTAATGCTGTCATTTGGTTGATATAACTATTTCATATTCTTCCGCAATGTGTAGATTGTTAGAGTAATTAGGTGGCATCTTGGCTTCCGAATTGCCAGGGTGTTACAGTTGGTATCAGAGCGGGCTTTAGGTCCGTGGTAATTAAGTTATTAAATTGACACACCGTGTGCTGATGAGGTGGGGTTGGAAAATTACCATTGCTTCCGCAATATCTGTTATTATGTTTCATTTTGTTGAGCAATTGTTGAATTGCTTTTGTACTATCATCCTTGTTGGTAATATATGATCTGCTATGATATTCAATATCTATGAGCTAATTCTATGATTGTCATGAGATGATCCTGTATATTCATAATTGAGTATTTTGGTGAAGCGTGTTGTAAACGAATGATCAGAAGTGGAGGTCGTGTTTGTTACTCTGAGATTCACCAGGTTACACCACTGTTCGCAGTACGTGGTTAGAGGAGTAGTTACCCCGAGTACCATAGTTTCAGGTGTTAAGCGTGAGTTGCTTTAGAAAGTTATTCTCTTTCTTGATTTCTGAATTTGCCAATTCTTGTCCTGTGGTGGTTGATGAATTTCTCCTGGGTTTGTGGTTCATGATAGTTTATGGTTTTCAATAGATCCCTCTTGGTTCTCTGAAACAAATATTGCTTTTCAACTGTTGAGTTGTTTTTACCACTTGTGGTCGTTGTCAATTGGCAAGATTGATGTTTTCATGGTTGCTCCTTCTTTCTCATTGAAAAAGAATGACTCATTTACTCGTTTGGCAGCTTGGTTAGTGAGAGTTTTCCGCTGTAAGTTCGTTGCATGGGAAAGCTTTGGCTTTATGCGTTTCTTTTGGATTACTTCGAGCGTTGAGGTTTGAAGTCTCTCTTTTGCTGTAGTAAGGTGTTAGAATCCTTTTGTGATGTCTTGCCATGCTTAAAATGAGAAGTTATAACTAAACGAATAAATTGTTACGATATGAGTTACCAAGTTGGGTTATTAGCATGGTGCAAATCAATTATTCTTAACTACCATCCATGAAAGTGAAATTGATTAATTTGAAATGTCCTTGTATTTGATACATGATGTAGGTTAAATGAAGACTGTCCATATCCATTTAGAACCTATAGATCTTACATAAGAGCTAGATTTATCTATTTCCTGGTATGCTAAAATTGTTGAAACTTGTATAAAGTACCAGATGGGTGCTGGTGTATCGATTCATGAAACCTTGTTTATAGAAAATTATGTTAGTGAATCTTTAATCATGTTTTGAAATGATTTCTGAACAAAGGTGAAATGTGAATCTATGTTTAAATGTGGTTATGTGATTGCAAATGAAATTAGTACCATATGTACACACATGATTAGTACAATCATCAATTGTTAATGAACGCTGAAGAAGGTGTTGAGCAACACCAACAGTTGAGTAGATGAATTTCGTAAGTAGGCTTTGATAGCGTGCATTGTGATATTGTTATTGCTTAGCATAATCTGGTTATAATAAATTTGTTTCAACTTTGTGGTTTATGTTTCCTTTGGGAAGTTTTAGGATGAAGTAATAAAGTTTGATGATTCTCAGTACTAGTGTATGTTGTCGATGTTATTAACTCGTCTAAATGTGAGAATGAGGTTAATTCTCGTAGTAATTTGATCACCTATGGTGATATTCTCTAAATGGTCAAATTTCAAGTTTTATGTTCATGATCTTTTGAGGGTTCAGGCTTTTATGTAGTAAATGAAGTTTATCGAGTCACGTTATGTTGCAAAGTTATAATGGTTCTTCAGTGATGCAAGTGCTTCGATTTTGAATACTTATTTGTTCTTATCTGTTAAGATTCGATATTCTCTTCTTGTGAGGCTTATGCTTTCAACTGTGGACTTCACTTATGTTCTATGAGTTCATTGCTTAATTGGTTTCTTCATTGGTCCGTGTTCGGTCAAGAGTGGTAGATGAGTTTTTCTAGTTGGTGAAAGTCGTTTCCATTTGTCTCTTCTTTTGAGAAAGAATCAACCCATTCATTACACGTGGGTCTTTTGAAGTGTTTTCTAATGGTTGTGGTGAAACTGATGTTAATACCCATAGTAATTTGATCGCCTTCGATGATATCGTTCAGTTGAGAATATTTCAAGTTTAGCTTTCGTGTTATTTCCTTTGAGCTCTTGAATCATCTAGTAGCTGAAATTATTTTAAATAAATTGAGGTATTGAATTGTCTTGTTGCTTCTTAAGAGATTCAAGTGATTTAATCTTAAAGGATTTTTGGTTTGAGTTGGCAACGTGAAGCGGCAATTAAAGAAAAAATTATGTTGGTTCCCTTAAGAGAAGAATAATCTGCTTGTTTTTCATGAAATCTCGTAATTGGAAAAGTTTCGAGTTTGGTGATTGAGATTATTTGGATCTCATGTTTCTTGTGTAGTTGAACGGTTCTGAACAAATATGACGTATTGAAGAATTTCATTGGATCTTAATTAGTCCCTGTGGTTTGGACTAAAGATCTTATCTTGTACGTTGTGGCAAAGCGATGTTAGTCAAAGAATTAATTTCAGTGTTAAAGGAAAGAGTGCAGTAGGAATATTTGAGAATTTGATTCAAGTTTTGTAACTTGTAGTTATTCGAATTGTTCATAAACTTTTGCTCTTTTCACTCAAGAGTTGTTGAGTTTCAATCGCAATGCTATTTCTCTTAATGGTGGTTATTTGCTATTCCCTTTTCGAGGGATGCGTGCCCTCCGCTGTGAACTCAACCTTCCTTTTTCCAGATTTTCATTACCAGATTATTTCTTTTGGTTTCGTGCTCATTGTGAGCAGCAATTTTTTTCCCTGTGCGGTGAAACTTGTCCTTGTTCGCCTTTTTCTTTTGAGAAATGATCAACCGTTTTGTGCTGTAAAGTTTTACAACTCGTAAGTTGTTAATTGTTTGGTGGTGGTTAAGTGATTGTAGGGGTGAGATTTTGCTACCAAGCTATTGGAGGAGTAATAGAAGATGAGTTGGTTTTGACCTAAACCTCTTGGAGGGAAGTTGATTCAGATGGAATGTATGGTTTCGAAGTAAAATTGTATATTGTTCGACTAAGTAGGACCTATGGTGTAGTGTAGTCCCAGAACCTTGGTTCATGTTGAAATGTTGGGGATTATCAAATGTATGGAAACCGTAATCAATTTTATAGAGTAACACTATTGAAAGTATTGCGATGTTGTGTGAGTGATTCCTGATGATGTCAATGAGTGAGAATGTCGAATCGTGCGGATGTTAGAGATTTAATCCGATGATTTCACTATTTGTTATAATAGGAAATTCGTTGTAGAGGTCTCTGAGGTTAAATTTGGGCTTTCCATTTTCATGCTAGACTTTTGGTCGCCACGATTTGTGTGTAGAGGAGATAGACAAGCTGAGTACTCGAGCGGTGGGATGATTGTCGATAGAACTCTTCGATGTAGTTCATGAGCGGGTGTGTTGAGGATTCGATGTGTTGTTCTTGAAAGTTGGAGGTGATGAGATTGCATGGGTTTTGGAGGTGTTTTGGTGCCTTCTATCAAATTAATGTCATCATTGAATGAGTTGTCTAGAGTATTCAGTGGAATCAATAGAGTCTCTCTACAACGGTGTGGATGATGTATTTCGGTTTAAGCCTAATTTGAGGATGTTAAATTAAGAGATTTGAGACCGTGCGGTATGCGATGAATTCGAATTCCAAGGGTTGAGAGATATTCTATTCCAAAAAAAAAAGTGAAACTAAGGAAAAAGATGTCTTCTTGTTTAGTGAAGCGTTTTCTTTATTCTCGCATGAGCTTTGGGCTATTGACCAATGTCTTTCGTAAGTTGAGTTTGACTCGATTTTGGCTGTGTGGTTTCGGCGATTCGAAAAGGAAAAAATAATGATTGATTTGGTTATTCGAGTGATTTGTCCTTTGGTTCATGACGTTTATTCGCAATTTGCCACTTGGAAAGTGGAAAGGTTTTCTTGATGAAATTCTGATTTCTGGATTTTACTCTTGATACCCATTTGGTAACGTATAGTTGCGATGTGAATCTTTCTTATTCAGATGTGTTTTGCCAGAAAAGAGTTTGCTTAAAAGAATTCGATTGTATGTTTCCGATTAAAGGAGGTGATCCTTGTTTTCGATGAAGAGTTCAATTGAGAGGTGGAATAAGAGTTCCGTGTTCTTTGTGCTTGTCGTGTGGTTCGGTATCATTGGGAAGGTTAACCCAAGGTACATTGGGTTGTTTTTGCTAGTTGGCGTATCGCCAGGACTGTCTCGAGTCCATGCGCGGTTCTCGTGTTGAGTAAGTACAGGAGAACCGGTGTTTGAGATTTCGTTTGCGCCGCTCACCTTTGAGTAGGATCTTACCTTCGTTTCCCTTCTAATGAGCGCACGGAATTTTCGGGTTGAGTGTTAAAACAGACGTCGTTTACGTCTTAGCGGGTGGTCTCCTCTTCTTGAGAGAAAGGCCACTTGGGAGTTGGTTTTAGCTTGCGTGAGCAGCACCTGATTTATTTGTTCTGCATGCGTGTTAATTCATTGTTTTCAATTCCGTGGTATTCTGTCCTTGTGTTCTTTTCGACGATTAGAATTCAAGGTCGAATTCTGTTAAGGGGGGTAGAATGTAATACCCCGATTATCTTTTAGAGAGATAGTTATTCGGGAGAGAGAATTAATGGAAAATTCAAGATTTTCGGAGAAAATTCAGAACCTAGGGTTTCGGGCCAGCTAATCCACTGGTGGCGGTCATGAGTGGCCCAAGAGGGGAGGCGCACTGTGCCCAAGCCCATGCGCCCCACACCTCCCCTAACCCTAGGGCAGCCCCATCCCTTTCCCTTCTTCCCTAGTGGCCGCCACAAGCATCCCTCCCCTTCCCCCATGCGCCTCCACCCCCATCCCCTCCCCTTGTGCCTCCACCTCCACCCCGTCCTCCTCTGGGCAGCCATCTACTCCTCCCTTGCTGCTGCCACCCGAAACAACAAGGAGGATGAGCCCGGGTTGCAACGTACAAGGAAGAAGAAGAGGGGAAAAGAGGGGAGAAAGGAGGAGATTGAGAGAGTTTGTGATGGCGGGCTGTTCTTCATCTTCCCGCGGATCTACAAGGGTAACAAAGAGCTAGCTTCACGGTTTGATGTTTGTTAGATGCAAATATGATTAGTTGTTTGGATCAAGTCTTTTTTTTTTAGTAGATTCAATTCTGTCCAGAATGTTGCGGGGTCTGTTTCGTGGTTTTAGAGGCCTAATCTGAGATGATCATCTCCTGGAGTTTTGTAGGTCTTGTTCTTAGCTTTCGTTGGCCGCCAAGATCACCTCATTCCGACTTTCGAGTCAAAAGTTATGATAGATTTACTATCTGCTGTCCAGAATCCTGACGAGAATTAGCAGTCTCTGTTTAGGTTGATATATGGCCTAGTTAGAGGGTGATTCAGAGGTCTTGCCCATAACAAATTTTGAAGGTGATATCACTAGCTTTCAGGATTGATAAAGAACACCTCATTTGGATTTATAGATCAAAAGTTATACACTTTTCTTTGTGACTGTCGAGATTGTAGATCAGTCTGTCCAGAATGTATGTCAGTTTCTATCTTTAGTTTTGACCCGTGTGCCACTTTTTGTTAAATGCAAAATATGAATGTCGTGCCAACTAGGTTATTGTAGGTAATTCCATAACCTTTTCAGATTGTTAAAGAACACTCAATTCGGAGTTGTAGTTTAAAAGTTACGGACGTTTTAGTACTGCTGTTTTTTTTATGTTCAGACAGTTTCTGTTCTGCTGTTTCGTTTGTCAGTTAGCAACTTAGTTTGGCCGAATTGGGTTATCTCGTCAACTACAAAGTTGTAGATATATTTGTTAAGCTCGTGTAGGATCTGGGCTCATCTCTTTTGGAGTCCCAGAACATTAGTTTTGGTCTTTACCGTGTTGCTGTCTAGATGGGATTCCATGTTGCTGCTGGAATTTCAGATTTGGGTTATGACTATGTTTTGGGTGTGCAAGAGGGTATTGTAGAATATTAATTCATGTTGGGCTCTATGTTGTTCTTATTTCGGTTACTTAATTGTTTAGGCCGCGAGGCTACGGGTTTGGGAGCAACATCGTTGCCTAACGCGTCGCAACGCGGAAGGCAAGTACTTTGTTGATTTTAAGTGCTGTGATTGTGAATGTTTACATGAATATGATGTGACAACTTGTGATACCCGAAATGCTGAATTGGTTATGTTCTTTCAATATGTGGAGTATATGCTGAGAGATGATATTAGCATTGTTCATGTTCATACCGTGCATTCTTTTATTCATGCTATGTCCACGGGAGTGGATTGTAAGTCCCACCATTCCAATGTGGGCAGGTTTGGACATTGTCATGTCCCGTCCACGGGAGTGGATTGAAAGACCCATCAATTCCAGTATGGGCACGTAAGACCCATCAATTCCAGTATGGGCAGCTTTGGACACCTATATGAAACGTTCTTCATATAGGACTTGGATCCCCGCACTTTTGTTAAGGTGCGGGCCTAAGTGAACACCGACGGGTGTGTCACTCGCTATACCGGTATAAGCATGTGTACAGTCCATCCTTGATTGCATTCATTCATTTCAAGTATTTCAAGTACTCAATCGATTCAATGTTCGCATTCTTAAATGGTGATATCCTGTTTGTATATATGTTCTGTTTCTTTCATCAGACTTGCTGAGTCGTGGACTCACTCTTGCGTTGTTTGTTTATTTTAGGTAACCCCTGATGTTGGCTCACTTGGGAGGGAGTAGACACGCACTACTTGTTCACAACATCAAATTCATGTTCAAGACTAAATTTTAGTTCCATATTTCATTCGTTAATGATGAACTGTAATAATTAAACTATAATTGGAGAAGGAAGGATACCTTCTCCACGATGATGTTGATTTATTACCGAATGCGAACCTTCTTTATTGATTATCAGTATTAAATAACTTAGAAGGTGAAGGAAGGATACCTTCACCATGTCCTTTTTATGTTAATGCTGTCATTTGGTTGATATAACTATTTCATATTCTTCCGCAATGTGTAGATTGTTAGAGTAATTAGGTGGCATCTTGGCTTCCGAATAGCCGGGGTGTTACAACCAAGTAAAGAGGTGCACTAATTTTTGGCTTTCTGATCAACTTGTTTCTTGTTTTTCAAAAGTTTCTTTTGTCTATAAGTTATTTTTAAGTTGTTAATTGTCAGTCCAAAAAAAATTGTTATTTTAAAAGTAAATTTTTTGTTTCATGTCATTGTGAATGTATGAAGTACCACCTTTTTGTGATTTGATTTGAACTCACAACATTTGTAATTTTATAGAATCTCAAAAAGTGTTGTGAACATGGACATCTGACCAATCTAGAGAAATCACTAACAATCAGTGGTGCCCAGCATTGTTCGCACATGGAAACATACAGACTGTACTGCTGGATTTGATTGGTCAACCATTAGGTAATAATCTGGTTTGGTCAACCCTCTACACCTTTTTCTGTTTTAACTTGCATAAAGGAAAGATGTTGCATCTCCTCAGATGTCAATATGTCATATAGTTTGTCACTGATGGCGTTGTTCATTTATACAAATGCTTTAGCTCAACTGGGGATGCATCAAGTGTGGATGATTATTTATGGCTGATGGGAAGAGCTTGCTACAAGCCAGTAATTGATTACTGTGGTGGCATAGAAATTGGCGGCGGCTTTATTACTGAATCCATGCTAGAACCTCAAGCATTGTCTACATTCAGTACACTTGCCATGGGTTGTAACCTGTTTATTCTTGACAACAGTGGAAATCCCTTAGTAAGTACTCCATTAGCATGTAATCATTTTTTTCCTGGATGCACTTTAGTTTCATTCATGATAAATTATTACCTTTGCTTACCAATGTACATAGATTAGTATGCCCTTGCTTAGACATGCACTGCAACTTATACGGCAACTTCAAATAACATAGGTATCTCTACATCCATGTTAGCACTAACATAACATTATGTCCTATTAGCGCTTCTCCAGCTTGCAAATTCTGTCACAAATCACATATAGGTGCGTGTTTGCTTCGGTAGTCTGTTAATTGTTAGACCTAATGTCAGTGCTACTCTTCAGACTTTACAGCCACATGATTCTGCTGGTATTGGAGAACTTGCTCTCGATCCAACTTTATTTGGATCATCAACGACACTGCTAAATGTTGATCATCATGAGGCATACTTCAGCGGAATGCCAGAATGGATTGGGAAAGTATGTCTGTCTGTCAGTCTGTCCTTGGTTCCTTGATAATCCTCAAAGGTTGAGACACTAACCCGCGTGACTATGTGAGAATGCCGTCCGGAGGCATGATGATGATGTGAGCCTTCTGCAGAAGGATATTATAGGGCTCATGGGCGTGCAGATGACACAATGAACCTTGGTGGCATTAAGGTATAAAATGTTGTAACACGTGACTCATTTATCACATTGTAGCTTTTGGCGGTCCATCCGTTCATCGTGTATGATGAATTTCAGGTTAGTTCCATCAAGATTGAGAGGATCTGCAACAGAGTAAACGATGCCATTCTTGAAACAACAGCTATTGGAGTTCTACCTCTTGTGATTGGCGATGGATTTGGTTTCTTAACACGGTTAAGATATACATGCTAATGGATTTGGTTTCTTGGCACGGTTAAGATATACTTGCTCAATCGCTATGCTCATTGATATTATTTGTTCTTCGGATCAGAATTGGATATTTTTTTCTTTTTTGTTGTCACTTACGCTGCAAGTGCAGTGCAATCCATGTACTAAAGGTCTTAGTTGTATAACATTAAGACTGTAAAGATATGGTTTCTTAAACGCTACGGAGTGCAGCAAAACCTTCTGTATATTGATTAGGTTTTTTATTCTGATGATGTAAGATTAAGTCTTGTATCCGACATATCATAACAATTGTTTCTTGTGTATTTGTATATTTCGATGTATGATTGCTCTCACTGGTTCTCTTTGTTAGGCACGGTCATCTTTGATGGTGACATAATTATATACATATCAATGCAAGAAAAGTTTCTTTTTCTAATATGAATAGAGCTCTTTGTGGTATTGTTTGCTTCTAATGCTCTCAAGCCTTATTTGACATATGAACCACTTGCAATAAAAACAATATATACTTCATTTAACATTATGATTGTACATTCAAGTGAATAATATGTTTTGAGACACAGTTAGTGCTCATTGGATATAAATTATTGGTGCAAAGTATAAGTTTCTGTTGCAACGTATGGGCACGTGACTAGTTTACTGAACATGTTTAAATTATATTTTTGATTAACTTTTCAGTTGGCCCCATATATCATCGACTTAATCTACTTAACAACTGTCATTAACGGTAAGCAAACCTTAATCGTGAGTGGGACCCACTATCAGAGAATAGTACCACATTAGCTCGGCGAGTTCGTCGGAGGCGAACAGCACATCGGCTTGGCTCGGGGATGGGCAAAATGGGCTCCTAGTGTCTTGGTGGTTCTACTGGGTGGTGGTGACGAGGCAGGGGATGGTTGGAGCATCGTCGGTGACGACCTCTAGAGACGACGCAAAGCACGGCCGTGGCAGTTTTGGCGAACAGGACAAAGACAAGGCGAATGATGGTGTGCATGAGCTCCAGGGGGTCATTGCGATGCTACAGACGGTGGTATGGAGACCAATGGTCACCGGAGCGGTGGTGGCAATGCTTCTCGCGGCAGCACCATGATCGACCACAACGAACTCTATGCTACGCTAGCTAATTGTCCAATCTAACATGCGCAAAAGCTCTAGGGTACTACGAAGCTCACCAAGGGTGTAGATGGCATTGGGGGATGAGCGGGCTTGGAGCAGCGATAGACAGCGGTGGCGGTGGTAGCTTCACAGTGACACAGCTCCTCAGCGAGGGATTGCTGAAATGGAGCTGTGCATAAGCTCACGGGGATGCTAAAGAAGGATATGGAAGAAGGAATCTGCCGAGGACTCACCAGAGTGGTGGCGAACAAAAAAAGAGTCGGCAGCAGCCGGATTTGGGGAAGAAGCTCGATTTCGGTGTTTCCCTATGCTTAGGTCCACATTAAGCAAAGAAGAAGCATCAGTGGAGTATGGAACGCAATGTGATGTAGTTGGGTGAGGTTCAAGCTAACCAAAGCGCTAAGAACGTGGTCTAGATCAGGTGCGCGCCGAAGACGAATAAGATGACAGCACAATCACTCTACGGAGTCCCTAGGGTTACATCAAGCAAGTAAAGAGTATTAGTGAGGTAAGGGGCGCATGGTGACGTAGGTGGCGAGGGTAAGGAAGCTCACTAGAAGAAATGACGGCGCAGAGCTTGCTCATCGACGTCGAGAACGAAGCTCTCATTCCCTGCGAACCAAGGAGCGAGAAGCTTTGATTCTTTGTGGGAGACGAGAATGGTGAGCTAGGAAATTTGTGAAGTGGTCGGTTGCTTAAGTACGACTGAGAATGGTGTGATGAAGACGGTGAGAAAATGGTGGGCGCGGCGAGAACTCGTGGCTCTCTCTGGTGTCTCCACCCATTCAGGGTTAGGCGGCGATACGGGAGTTACTAGCATGGGCGCGGTGACGTACGGTGCAGGTGGAGGCAACGGGAGTAGTTAGAGCGCAAACGGTGGGCGGCGGTCGCAAACCAGGGACGGAGCATGCAAGCGCGCTGGCACGCGAACGTGAACGCGAGGTGGAAGAAGGGTCCTAACACGCAGGCCCAGCGTGTCAGTAAGAGGGAAGTGGGCGTGAGCGAGGCGGGCTGTTGGGCTATGGTGGCGCACGAAAGGAAATGGGCCACGTTAGATTTCGGCCTTATGGCGCGCGGGAAATTTGAAATGAGGTTTGAAATTTCAAGAAAAAGGCTGAGAATTTTCTGAATTTTGAAATGTAGTATTCGGGCTCCAAAATTTATGATATTTTTTGTACGAGCTCCTGACAAAGTATGGTTTCCTATGTAAATTTTCCAAAATTTTATGTGTTCTGTATTTTTCTTGAAAATTTATTCAAACTGTTGTTTGCATATAATTTCAATATTTCATTTTTGCAAAAAAAAAAAGATCAAAAACATGCTCAAAATATTTTTCCCACATATAAACAAGCTCAAAATTGTTCCCTCATTTATTATTAATATATTTCCCCAAAATTGGGATTTTTGGGATGTTATAGATAATGTAATATAACATGAATTAGGGTATGCACTAATATATTTGTTGGGATGGGTGGAAACAAGAGCATGTTCTATTTCTCTCATTTTTAATATACCTATCAGGGCCCATGATCATACGATCCTGGTCCTCTGTATATTATAGCACTTGTCCCATGATTAGTAGCGAGCGGACACAGGTAATTAATCAAAGAGTAGCATCATCATCGATACATCAATTGAATAATAGATTACTACAATAACACTAGGTCGAGGGTTACATACATAGGCCAAGAACAAATAAGATAAAGCCTCATCGTCATCTCCAAATGTGCAGCATAGATATAATGCATTGCCGAATTATCTTCTTCAAATGATAGTGTTCAACAAGCAAGAGTGGGTACTAACGTACTCAGCAAGACTTTTAACAACTGAAATTAACTACATGCATGGCTATTCAAAGGATTGCTATTCTTGTCTTGTTACATAAAGCAAATTTTTTATTTTTGTTGATGCAATCTATGCATGTACAATGATAACCGCAAGCGCATGGGTCGGTTGTAGCTTTTCACCTGAGTATACAGGGTTATCGATCTCAGGGAACAGTTTGGATTACAACTAAGGCTGACAATTATTACTAACAAGAATGTTGTATGAAAGATTTAATCTCAAGAACTAAATTACGAGAGAATAGAAATCACTAAGGTTCTACCAAGACTAACTAGATCTTCCCATGGGTTAGGTTCACTTACGCATAAATCGACAGTATACTTTGAATTGGTACTAGGCTAAGATCGCTCTCACCCTACAGATCAGTAATACCTTTCTCAGCGGTTCACCTGTCACATGATAAGGCTAATCTAAGCATGGCAAGCTCTGCACTATTTGATATAGATTAGTTCTAAATCCAAACACCAGGTTTCAATCTAGCAACTAATAAGTCAATTCTAGAAATCAACAAAATAACGCAACATCAAATAGACTAATCAAAGCAATAAAGTACCATCAGCATCATAGATAACACCAGTGTCAATTACATCGCAAGATCCCTAGAACCCCAGGGGAAGAAAATAATCTACCCCTTCTAGTTTGGGGAAACATCATGGAAGAAGTGGGGATCGAAGGGGAAGTCATCGTGACAAGGGAGCTCTGGGTGCCAGTCGATGCAGGGTGTAGCATCGCTCGGCGCAAGGGTAGTGTCAGCCGGTGTAGCCCTGGCACTGGTCGACGCTTCCTCAATGACTTCTCCTATTGGCTTGTCGAAACCCGAATCCAATGATTTTGGTGACTTCTTGGCTTCGGAACTTGGTTATCCAGGATTGAATGATTGATTTCCATAGGTGTGCTTATATAGGCTCGGGGAAGAGGTCCCAAACTTGTGTGGCAAGAAACGGGGTCTCCGAAGACGGTGCGACAGGCAGCGCAGAGAAAGTGCCAAGCAGCGCAAGAGTTTCCCAAGTAGTCGGAGCTTAATTTGGGCCGAAAAGGGTGTCATGGGGCCCAAAGAGCCAGTCGGTGCAAGACTAGCGCCAAGTGGCGTAGGGGCCTGCCAGACCAGGCTCTGACAACTTTCGGGCTTCATAACTTTTACGTCTAACCTCCGATTTGAGCAAATAATATATGTGTTTCGATCAGATCAACGAGGAAGGCGTCATGGTAATCTTCAATTTATCATTTTATGAAGTTATTTTTCCACATTTTCCAGAGGAAGCTCTTTATCGATTAGTTTTAGCCATTTTCCTACGAAACAAAGTGAAATACAACATATCTCTAGATTTTGTTAGGGTTAGTTGACAAATGGCATAATTTAGCACAAATATCGAGGTAAATGATAATAATAGTGGGCGAGTCAAGCATATCAAACGAGCACCAACAACTCCCCCACACTTAGAATTATGCTCATCCTCGAGCAAAACCCTAATTCAAATTTCCCTAAATTTTTAAAGTTGATCAAAAATTACTCAAACTAGGGATTCAATTATTCTTCCACGGTCGTGACAACAACCTAACTCCCCTACACTCAAAATTTTGCTCATCCTCAGGCAAGACTATCTTCAAAAACTGGGATCAGTCATTATGCATAGATCAAATTTAAGCAAGAACAATTTATAAACATCCACCCAAATTACTGAATCTCATTAGTCAAGCTTCAACTTACCAATAACCTCCAGCACACTAAATGCAAATGGGAAAAGACTACTCAAAGATTGAGCCTTGAACTTTCACTCTTAGTAACACAGAGACACTTTACCCTCACTAAGCCAACCCTTTTTAGTACTCAGCACTAGCATTTTAGATAGGCTATAAGGTAAAGAAAACACTCCTCAGCCTAAAATTTTATAACATCCCTTCTCTCACTAGTCGCTCAGAGGATCCTCACCAAAAGCTTTAAGATTTCCTATCACAAGTGTATTTGGCTAAATGAGGGGCTTAGTAGGGAAAATGAAAGCACGCTTACCATCCAGATATTATCTAGTCAAATAAGGATCCAAACCCAAAATTTATGGAAGTTCTTGTCAAAAAGATCATTAGAATGATGACGATTAAGAAGGGGGAGAAACGAACACACACTTTAGAAGGTGGACTTGTGCAAGTGGCAAAGAGTGATCCTAGGGCACAGATGAAGTCCCTATTATCAAATTGCAGAACGGGGGAAAACAGAGTTTCAGCCATAGGGAAAGCACGTAGGGAAAAATGCTCATGTCAAATGCGCAAAGATGCAGCACTGCTTTTATAGTCAAGAAGGTGCAAGATGAATATAAATCTAGCTGCAAGAGATACACAGGGTCGATAAAATGAGTTCAGCACTTCCCTACTTTTCTCTTTTCTTTTTCTCACACTTTTTCTTTTCATTTTTTCTACTGAAATGCTGAAAAGACGACGAGGGGACTCTTCTTCAAGACATGGTAAGTGCAAGCTAGATAAATATTAAGAGCATAGGTGCGTGAATGACCAGACTAATGAGACATTGATAGGTTGACAAAAAGGGGGGTAACACCACAGGATAAGTGGGTTTTCAGGGGAGAATACTTGGCGAAATTTGCTCAAACCCCAGTGTAGGATCGGCAATGCCAAGTATGAAAGGCTAGCAATTCGTAGAAGGTACACAGAATGGATGATCGGCTTCTAAGAACTTCCCTTTCGGATGGGCTTTTAGGCATGTAATATATGGCTAGTGGATAGGATAAAACATCATTTCGAACAATTGTTCAAGGGTACTATCACTCAGAACTAAGGGTTTCAGAATTATGTAGCCAAGTAATGGAAAATCCATCCAATGCTAAAATTTTACTAAGAATCGACTTATGAAGACCTTTGCTTCATACCATTTTTCAAAATTAAGGTTTTTCTAACTCAAGAGTCAGACCACCACACACAAAAAGTGTAAAATCCCAAAATCCCATTTTTGGGTAAGTGTATTAAAACTAAGTGAGGAAATAAAATTTAGCATGTTTATATGTGGGGAAAATAATTTGAGCATGTTTTTGAATTTTTCATCAAAGCAACTACTACATTTACATGCAAACAACAGCTTGAAGGAATTTTCGAGAAAAATTCAGGAAAGATAAAATTTCAAAAAATTTACCCAAGAAACCATATTGTGTCAAGAGCTTCCACAAAAAATTTCACAAATTTTGAAGCCATATTGCAATGTTTAAAAATTCAGAAAAATCCTTAGTGTTTTTTGGAAAATTCAAAACCGAATTCAAATTTCCCGTACGCCCTTAGACTGAAACTGTCGTGGCCCATTTTCTCCACGCCCTCTATATCCCACACCAGCGTGCCCCTCTCCCCTCTCGCTGATGTGCTAGGCCCATGTGTCAGGCCCTTTCTTCCACCTCGCGCAGCCCTATCGCCTCCGCCCTGTAGCGTGACAGAGCCACTCGCCCATGCCGTCGTTGTTGTCATCCTTGAGTGCCCACGGGAGTTGACCGGAGTCGCCCTGATGAGGACATTACCCCTAGGGATACAACCATATTTGTTATGCTTACTGTTCCAATTACAAGGGCTCGTATGCTTCACTTAAATTATCAGGTGAGCTCGTTTTTAGAAGTGCTTTTATATTATATGAACTATATGATGCTACCTAATGATGAAAATATATATTTGTGCAGCACCACATCACTTTGTGTCCAAGCCAAGCAAGAGTTCAAGTTGGACACGTTCTAGAATCCAGTTCAGCTTTCGGAGACAGCTCCAACTTCAAATAAGCATAACTTTCACATACGGACTCCGTTTGAGGTCCACGAGTACTTGATTGAAAGCTTATCTCGTTCTCTTTCCAACGAATCTAGCCTCACCTCCAAATTCCATTTGTGCATGTCACAATAGTCAAAACAAGGTGTTGCGTCACCTGTTTTGGCCAAATTGGGACTTGTAATGCTTGGGTCCAAAGGGAAAGCGCCACCATAGTCGGCCCATACTGTTCATATGCTACTGTTCATACATGAATAGTACCATGAACAGTAGCACATGAATAGTCTCACCTCGCTATCTTATAGCTATGTGTGGCTCCCCTCCCCTATTTAAGGAAACCGCACCCCTCTAGTTTTCCTAGGAATTTGTTGAGATAAAAGTTATCTACAATGCAACTTCGTGTATTGGCTTGTGTTGACTAGACCAACTATAATACCGCTTTCGGAATCCCAATTTTATCAAATATTTCAATCCTATTTGCAATTTCAGATTGCTTATTATCTTGTTCTTGCGTGTTCTTCGATTGCATGCAGGATTAGACCTTCGTAGTGAGGTCGATCGTGCTTTTAGCAAGGTTGATAATAATCTTGGAGTTGGTTCAGCGGTTGCCGGGCATATTGATCGTGTGCGATTGGTAGCCGAATCGTGAGATTCGTCTCCACCCAAATCAAGTTATCCATCTCACCAAAAGATCGAGACACCCATTGTCGCATCAGGTGGTATCAGAGCTACAGTTCATCGGTGAGAGTTTTCAGTTTTCTAGTAGTAGATTTGTTTTTCATACCTGGAGTCCAGAAAATTGCCCAAAAAAATATTGCA
Source organism: Ampelocalamus luodianensis (assembly GCA_036346255.1). Lineage (NCBI taxonomy): Eukaryota > Viridiplantae > Streptophyta > Magnoliopsida > Poales > Poaceae > Ampelocalamus > Ampelocalamus luodianensis. The sequence goes on along the minus strand of CM070620.1, from coordinate 64,807,534 downwards.
TCTATCATCCATACTGAGCCCTTTGAGCCTTTCCAATTTTCTTTTCGGTATTTTACTTGTTGAATTATTGGTTGCATCGTTGTGACTAGTTGCTGATCTTTAGTTCTAGTTATTGTTTAGATTGCTTCTCGTGTTTTTCTTCCTGTTGCTTGATCGTTCTTTTAGGGTTTTTAGTTTTTGCATCTCAAACAGAAAATTCGTGGGTTAGAACTCCTCTAATTCGCACCAAAATACAGAAAATCCATACTGTTGTTAATCCAAAAAAAATAAGAGGGTTGATGTGATCTTTTAGGAGAGTTGATGTTATTTGTGACTTGTGGCAAACCCTATGACCGGCCAAATATTAGAAGGAGAAAAAGGCAACCGCATAGAACAAAAGCTGCGGTAGAAAGAAAAAGGAAAAAAAGAGAAAATAGAAAAAAAAAGAGAAAAGAGAAATACGTGAAAATTGGTGGAGACCTTCATATAACCACAAGCTTCCACAAAAAATTTCAGCAAGTTTGGCCCACAGGTTTGAAAAATATAGCAGTTTCAAATTTGAACCCGAGACGGTTTCGAGTCCAAGTAGGATCCCGTTTCCGAGACACCTTCAGTAAAACGGGCATAACTTTTGCATACGGTGTCCGTTTTCGACGTTCTTGTGTTCATTTCGAAGCTAATGACGAGGCACATCCTTTAGACCTAAGCCACTAGTTGCCATCCAGGTGCCCCAAAATCGGTCATCTTCGGCCCTGAATTCGCGTCGTAATTTTTTGGTTTCTATTTTTGCTATTTCTTTCGGTCTTCCCTTCGGAATTTGGGGTTTGCCTCAACTATAAAGTTATAGATCTCATCGAAACCTTTAAAAAGAGAATATATAAGCCATATAAAACTTTGCTTTTTTATCTTTTGAGACTAGCTATTGTTTACTGCTTAAACTAGAGGTTGTTTACATTGCACGTTATTGCATCTTTGTGCTCTACATCGTGTGAACAATGTTGTGCCCCTATACAGAGGTTTGAGTAGTTAGCTAGCGTCTCTCCTAGCACTTGGTGTGAGAATTTTCTTTGCTTACATCAAGTCACATTGATCTTTGCGTGTGCGTACATACACTTCTCTTGATAGCCTTTGATTAGCTAGCTTTGATTAGGCTAGGATCAACAACATTGACTAGTACTTTCAACAATTTTTAACTTGCATTACTGATTTAATTATTGCTAATCTTTGCTACCATATTGAAGCCTATCCTAGCTCCACTTACTACCATTGTACAGGTACCAGTTGCTTGCAATCGCTTTGTCAATCTTCGAAGATCGTTTAGCACCAACACTAGTTGTCGGTCACTACCTGTTTTGCTTGGTAAGAATTGGTAAGAACTTGGTATTAACTTGAGTGTGAGCGACTTTGAGCCTCTACATCCTAGTAGTTAATAGGAACATATACTTGTGATTTGTTTCCTTGTTTTCTATTAACTATTTCAGGTTCACGGGATGATTACAAGATAGATCCATATATTCTTCGAGCCATTGAATGGGAGCGCAAGAAAATCCACGAGGAAGATGCACGCTTCAGACGAGTTTCTCCACTACAAAAGGTACATGATCGTGATAATACATCTGGTAAAACTAAACTCACTTCGCCATCCTTTGCTGGTAAATTTGATCCTGATGCATATGCTGACTGGGAGATAGCTTTAGACAAAGAATTTGAATATTATGAATTATTTGATAGGCAAAAGATTAAAGCTGCCACTGGTGTTTTTGTTGAGGATGCAATACTTTAGTGGAAGTATTTACATAGACATGGAAGAGTGCCTCAAACTTGGAATGCTTTTGAAAACTATTGAGAGATGACTTCATTCTTAAATATCATGCTGATTATTTGCTAGCCAGATTCCAACGTTTAAAACAAAGTGGTAGAACTGTAAGGGAATACTATCATGAATTGAAAACTCGTTTGTTGCATTGTAGCTTAGAGGAACATGCTGGAGCTACAGAGAATAGATTCTTAAGTGGGCTTAATCAAGAAATTCAAGACATTCTTGTTCACAAAGAATATAATTCTCTCCCTCATTTGTTTATACTTGCTTGCAAGGTTGAACGCCATATTGAGGAGAAATTGAGAATGCTTGATGATAGGGAACATGAGAACAAACATGTGTTTGTGTCTTTTTCTGTAACTACCAACTTGTAGGAAGTTGAGAACCATGCCAAAGAGAAGAATGAGCTAATTGAACCATCGACTCCATTGGTTGAGAAGGAAGATGATGAGATGGATGCACCTACATCATCTGAGGAGAGCCAAAAAGATAAAGATCATGATGCTGTCATCACTCAAGGTGAGTATGCTTATGAAGAACTACGATTGTCCACTGTTCATGCTATTTTAGAGCAAAAATTAGTGGAAAATAATTCTGATATGTACATATTTCAATTAGAAAATTCGAACTGCATTGATTTGAGTGCACCATGTGATAAAATTATTGATTTACCTGCTGACTTGAGTGCACCATGTGATGAAATAATTGAATTGCCTACTGTTTTGAGTGATTCATGTGATGAGTTAATCGCATATAATGATCATGTGGAATTGATTAGACATAAATAAGTTTTGACTAAAATTTCTCCTGCTGATTCTTTGTGTTACATTATGTTGGATTCACTTATGAAATTGTCACATGCTATAAAGAAAGTTTATGAAATCACATGTTCGAAATCCTTGTCTAGTGCCTGCACCCGTGGGTAGAAGTTTAATTTGATTGGAGATTATGGTGTAGATAATCAATTTCTTGTTTATCGAATATGCATAACTTGTGATTACATGAATGAATTGAAGCTTGTTGTTTTAAACAACAATTCTTATATGCTGAATCTTGTTCATTATGAGAGAAAATTAATATTTAGTGATCATCCAATGCCAATATGTTCATCTCTTATTGCACCATCTAGTGTAGACAATCTGCATCATGATGTTGAAGTATGGAAGAATTTACAATTATTTCCACCCTTGCTAGATGAATTTGCTATTGCTCAATTGAAATCTGATTATGTGGATGAACTTTGTTTGATTCCAAAAGTTGTAGCTTTGCCCATATGTGCTACCACTGCAAGTTTACAACTTCAAATATTTGAATTGCATAAATGCTTCACTTACATTTGCAAAACTAGTTACAATAATTGCTGTGTGAGAAATTTTATTTTACTCATTAACATATATGATTATTCTTGGAGTGATAATACAATGAGCTTTTATGATCACTGCTGTTTTATAACACTAATTGTGCAACAACAAAGAACCGTTAAACCGGATGACATATACATATACCATGCATACACCTTGGCTTGTTTGTTACCATATTTTCAGCTTATGAAAAGCCGAGGATGGCTTTGTTTTCAAAAAGGGGAGGATGATGAGGACATTACCCCTAGGGATACAACCATATTTGCTATGCTTATTGTTCCAATTACTAGGGCTCGTATGCTTCACTTAAATTATCAGGTGAGCTCATTTTTTGAGTACTTTTATATTATGTGAACTATATGATGCTACCTAATGATAAAAATATATATTTGTGTAGCACCGCATCACTTTGTGTCCAAGTCAAGCAAGAGTTCAAGTTGGGCACGTTCTGGAATCCAGTTTGGCCTCCGGAGACAGCCCAACTTCAAACGAGCATAACTTTCACATACGGACTCCATTTGAGGTCCACGAGTACTTGATTGAAAGCTTATCTCATCCTCTTTCCAACGGATCTAACCTCACCTCCAAATTCTATCTGTGCATGCCACAATAGTCAAAATAAGGTGCTGCATCACCTGTTTGGGCCAAATTGGGCCTTGTAATGCGTGGGCCAAGGGGAAAGCGCCACCATAGTCGACCCATACTGTTCACATGGTATTGTTCATGTGTGAACATTACCATGAATAGTAGCACATGGATAGTCCCGCCTCGCCATCTTATAGCTATGTGTGGCTCCCCTCCCCTATTTAAGGAGGTCGCACCCTTCTAATTTTCCTGGGATTTGTTGAGTTAGAAGTTAATTACAATACAACTTCGTGTATTGGCTTGTGTCGACTAGACCAACCATAATACCACTTTTGGAATCCCAGTTTTATCAAATATTTCAATCCTATTTGCAATTTTAGATTGCTTATTATCTTGTTCTTGTGTGTTCTTCAATTGCATGCAGGAATAGACCTTCATGGTCAGGTCGATCGTGCTTCTAGCAAGGTCGATAACAATCTTGGAGTTGGTTCATCGATTGCTAGGCATATTGGTCATGTGCGATTGGTAGTCGAATCGTGAGAGTCGTCCCCACCTAAATCGAGCTATCCATCTCACCGAAAGATCAAGACACCCATTGTCGCATCACGCCCGGTCTCACCTGTTCCACCCACTGTTTTGCTCTTCCTGGTCTCGTCGTCGCGCGAGAATCTCTCAAAAACCTGAGCCCACCTGTGAATTTCCGTTGAGCTTCTTGTCCTCTTCTCGCTTCTTGAAGACCCCACCGTCTGCGCCAAAACCCTAATCTACCATTGTTGTTTCCATTTTCTCCTTTGCTGGTAAGTTTCATCCACTATATCGTGTGGAACACATTGTCGTCTTGAGTTTCGGTGTGCGTGCTCCTTTTTTTCTCAAGCGTGTCTCAGTGAGCCAACTCCTCAACATGCGTGTCATTCTAGGCCACTTTACTCACTCACTTAACCCTCACTTCTCTTTCCCTCTAGTGCAGTGTAGCTCCTTAATCGCATCGTCTTCCCTAACTCTGGCACTATGGTCGCCGCTAGAGATCTTCGTGCCTGGTGAGCCCTTGACCGCTCTATGGTCGGTTTGAGCATCACCTCACCTCCCTGAACCCGCTCATGTGGTCCCTTGCAGCTATTGATTCCTACACCGAGCCATCACTGTAGACCTCTTTGTCGTCGCCGCCGCCGCCATCGATGCCTTCTCTTCTCCAGTGAGTCCTCGACCGCATCAAGGCTGCTTTCCTCACCCATGCGATCTCCTGAAGTTGTTTTCACGTTCCATTTCACCACATTTCTTTTGACAAGCTTTGTGCACACCGACGCCACCGCCTTTGTTTGCCGATGACTAGCCATTGTGGACCTTCCCCGACTTCATTGACACCTTCCTCGTGATCATGGTGAGCTACTAGAACTTAGGCATCCTTCAGTTTGGTTAGTTTAGTGCATTTACCACTAGCAATGCCCATGCCGCCACCGCAGGATATCACCGCCGGCTCGCCTCAGGCGACCCTAGGGCCCCGAGCCACGACCACTAGCTATGCAAAAGCCCCTGAGTCCATCTCGAGCCTCAAATCCCACTACTTTTGTCCGTGGCACCAACGCCATGTTGGACCCAAAGCTCCTCGCCGCTTCTCGCCGTCGTGTCGCCGTCTCCGTCCACCCCTCCAGCCATCTCCACCACCCATATCGCCACCGTGACCCCATCTCTCCATTCCCGGGCTTCCCTGAGCCTTTTCCGCGCCTGCCTCACCACCGGCGACCTCGCCTCTCCTATCGGCCGCGCACGCTCCACTCTCTCTCTCTCTCTCTCTCTTTGACCGGTGGGCCCATGCGATGCGATTAGGAGCTAATTAGCCCTAAATGATAGTAGTTAAACATGCTAAGTCACATACATATTGGACCGGTTGAAAATACAATCAAAATCTAATTTCAAATTTGTTTAGTAAATGAGTCACTCACATGTGGGACCCATTCACTATTTTCAGTTTTAAAACATGTTTTAAACCGAGAGACTCACATGTGGACCCCAGCTGTCAGTAGGTTAAATCAAATTAGAATTTAATCAATTAAGTTAATAACTAATGAGTCTATGACATGTGGGATCTCCACTGGTTTTATAAATAAAATGCAGAAATAAAAATATCAGTCATTGACAAGTAGGGCCGACATGTAAGTTAATAAAATCAGGAAAAATGAAAAAATGAGAAAAGTCACTTTCAGTTCAGAGGAAATACGCTCTCTATTGGAAAGTGTAAACCTTAGAAAATATGCTTTCGACATCACCCTTTTTATTATTTCAGGATTTTTCAAACCGAGCAAATTTAATAACTTTTGCATATGAACTCCAAATTGAATGAATATTTTTTATAAATTCATATAAAATCATTCTCTATCTAAAAATGCAAAAATATTTGGATTTTGTTGTTGTTTAAATTATTTTACACTTTATAATTTCCTATTAGTTCGTTTGGATAGACATCGATTCCACGAACCAATCTTTCAACGATCCTCCATTCTCATATTCAGAAATACGAGAGTAAGGAAAGAACTCCCTTTGATCATGTTGATCCCATTATTTTAATTATCATACTTCTTTTTCCAAAATCTATTATGCATATGTGTGTGTTTGCTTAAAATTGTTATATTTGGGGATAATGATAGTTATATTCCTATTGTATGCATGATCCTCCTTAAAATATTGATATCCTTACTGTTGTAGCCTTGAGGATATGTGTTAGACAATAGGTGATGTCGATTTGGGTATTTCGATTGCGAATATCGCATAGATGCTTAGTCGGGATCTAGTTTCACTAAAATTGAATAATGGATGAAAATTGAGTTGGATTTGGGAGATTTTGAGATAATGGATGAGAGGGGTTACCTCTGTTAATTTTGTATAAAATAAAAATGAAAAATCTAGATTACGATGTGAGCAAGTTATAATATGAACTGATGAATGTGAGAGGGTTTCTCGCATGTAGATAGTGCCCAGGTCAATTACGGACTGAACGCTGGTGCCACCAATCTAAGGCTAAGCGTATAACCACATGTGCCAATATGGGATAGCCTTAGCTAATTAAGTCATCAAAGACCCTGTTGGGAACAAAGCTTGCATGTTGGTAGGCCGTAGTAGTACGAGCATGACCGGATAGGCTTGCTCGAAGGGGCTCCCTTCACCGAGGCATTGGGAACAAAGCTTGCTGATACAACAGTGAATGCCTCACTTTAACGGGAGGTGCCCAGGATCAAAGTGAGGGTTGTCATTCGCTAGGCTAGTGCAAAGCTCGTACTAGGTGATGGAAAGGCTTCGTTATGGATTATAGACTAAATACTAAAATGTTGTGTGTAGTGGTATCGACAGATGTTGAACAAACTAGAGAACTCATATATCGTGGGTCAAGTTGTACACCTCTGTAGAGTGTAAATCTATTTAAATAGTCGTGCTCATAGTCATGAGAATGTTATTAGTGCAGTCACATCGGGTATAGTCTTGATTTTTGTAAAAACCAAACTTGTTGGAAAATGTTGGGATGGTTTTGATGTTGTTTAACTTGACTGCCATGTTTATGGCTGAGAAAGAAATATTGATTCCATCGTAGGAGGGTTGTGATTTATTATTTATTAAGTTACATACTTGTTCCTTCGTTAGTTAACTGCTCTTTAAACTTTTGTTACAAAATACTATGTATTAATATTAAAAAATAAATTTTGCTTAATGCTGAAAACAACTGTAGCATAGAGCCCCATCTCTTGTTAGCCATGCATCTATATTATTTTTGTAATACACTACAAGTCTTGTTGAGTACGTAATGTACTCAATCTTGCTTAAATTATTGTTCAGATGATGAGGATGAGCAGATTCCGGATGACACCTTCTTCGCTCCCGGTACTACGGGGTACGAGGACAAGTCTTTCTAGGGTCTTGTCCTTGTTTGTTGCCTGAGGGTTTGGATGGGCACACCATTGGACTTTTGCATTTAAACTACTATGTTTCCACTGCTACTTCTAATACTTGATCTTTTATTTGGCCGGTCAACCGTGTATTGTAAAGTATGTAAACGTTTATGTTAAGTTCCATATTTATTTCATGTTGTATGTAATTGTGTATGGATGTGTATACCAATGTTGTGGATGTGTGTACTAGCCACTGATCATGGGACTAGTACAGTACACACACGAGGGTTTCGGGTATTCAACGCCCAAGGTCCGACAAAAAGGTACTAAAAGCTATGGTAGCCAAAGCCTAAAATCAAATACTATAGTTACTCAGATGGGTCAAATTACAAGAAAGATACTCACAATAATAAATATAAACGTAACTTTATCATCACTTCCCAGAAAAAGAAATAGTACAAACCCTCTAAGTCTTAAACAATCATCCATGATGCGGCCTAAATGCTCCCCTAGATAGGTTAATGGCATACACGGACTACTTGCAAGGTAGCTATTGAAAGCACGCCATTTTTTCCTTTTAAGTTCTAAGTGGCAAAGTTTTTAATTACTAGCTAAAGTTATCTAAAAAACCACTCTTCTCGAAACAAGAACTTTCACAATCCTAAATTAAATCTAACCAAAATGCAAGAAAGACAATCAGGTAATTATAGAAAGGGAGAAAGATTGAAATGTTTTAACTGGCTGGATGAGAAGTCGTAATCAATGGTGGTAGCCTTTCCATCAAAGTGTTGAGCATGTCAATGAATTGCTAAACGACTTTTCCTGCATGGGTTAAAGAAACGTTGGGTTGCCTCCTCACAAGTGCTCTTTAAGGTCATGAGCTTGACCAAGTGCTCAACAAGTGGGATTTACAATATTTGTGATAGGCAAAAGCAGCCATGACCACTACTACAATGTTGTTATCATAGCACAAAAAGGATTGATCATTTTCATTATTCCCACTTATCATCTTTCTAATCAAATTCTCGTGAGATAATAAAACATTTGCAAAAATTATTAGCATTGCCTCGTTAAACATAACCCTGTTAGTTTTCTAGCCTATGCTGGTGATCAAGGTTGCATGTAGGCTCAGATTTCAACAAATGGTTGGACTAAATTCTCTAAGGTTGTGAACAACATAATGAGTGCTAGCCCGAGGGTTCCAAAGAAAAGCTAATAGTGTGATAATCATAAGCTAGCAACAAATGATGAGGGAACATACCATAATTTTGGCATGGGTTTTCTGGGCTGTAGAATAGAGCTCTTTTCACAAGTTCCTCCCATAGAAATGTTGTCATCTAGAGGATTGGTTGAAAGTTGGGGAGGTTGGGGTTCATCCATGATTGATTGTGTTTGCATTCTCCTCTTTATCTTTGCACACAACACGCACGCACGAGTGCGCCCCTTTTCACACATCTAGATAGACGGAGGCCAGGGATAAATCCGTGATCTCACAAAATTCCTATTGAAGCGCATTTGGATGTGTGTAATAGGTGGTCATCGGGATTTAGACCCTGGTGGATAGAGTTATACACCTGCAAATCCTCAACCCCACGAAGGCCCTGTTTTTTTAGGCTTTTTATTTGGCTTATAAGCAAAAAGAGGTGGCTTTTTCATCTAGCTTATGAAAAGCTTAAGCCATTTTAAGACTAAAATCCAAAAGCCATGGGAGATAAGCTTTTTTGGTTTTTGTGGAATGGAATATCCCTCTGCTACTAAAGTTCGCTAAAATTACCCACTAAATATCATTCATATATTACTCCAAATCCTTTCATTTTTTTCCTCCTCTTTCCTCCTCCCCCACCCCATTTTATTTTCCCCTTCCCCTCCCGCACCATCTCCCTCTCCCGAGCAACTCGAGCATTAGGTCTCCCGAGCGACTCGACCCGACACCTCCGTTCTCCTCCCACGGAGCTCGATGCCGTCGTTCTCCCCCGAGTGCCCAACGCCGCTGTCACCGTGCCCCAACTCCGTCGGCCTCACGTGCCCCAACTCCGTCGTTGTCCCTCTTCCCCACGCCCAACGCTGCCATCCTCACTTTCCCTGTGCCCGACGCTACCGTCCTCCTTCTTCCCCTCACGCAACGCCGCTGTTCTCCCTCTACCTCGTGCCCAATGCCACCGTCCTCTGTGGATCTCTGTCAACCGCCGTCCACAGATCCAGATCAAGGTGAGTCCTATGATTTTGATTCTATGTACACTTGTGTATGGATGATAGTTATTCCAAGATGATGATCTGTTAATGACCATGGTTGGCATGAATTTTTAAGAAGATGATCTGTTAATAATAGCTATTCCAAGATGATGATTTAAGCCTATGAAGTGAAACAGAGCTCACTGAAGTGTGAGCTAAAAGGTTCTAATAAAAAATAATTAAACCTATGAAGTATTACTTTTTTGCTCGGAGTGAGGTATTACTTTTCTTTCATATTCACGTGATGTTCGATATTAAATGGTATGCTTGTCTTAGCTTTGTTTCCCTTTGAGCAGCTTGACACAGAATGTCTATTGGCAAGCATCAACATTAGAGCATGAGATAGTGATGATTGAATGAAGAACGAAATTATGTTTTTACTTACATATCTCCAGCCAAGAATTTGTTGGCAGCAGCTACAGTAGATGTCAAGATAGTGATCCCCACTAGGGCCGAGGCATATGTTCACTCTAAAATGCCACAAATATAAAAATTAATAGCAATATGGTAACAGGTCTGTATGAAACTATGAATTGAAAGCAGACAACCTAAATATATAGATGAGCTTAAATTATTGGAACATACTGGATTCATAACCAAGCTTAGATTAATTACTATGAACTCTGAAGGAAATATTAATTGCTTTGCACTTGAAGAATAACATTCAAGCTTTTCACTGTTGCAATCTTTATATTGGTTTGCCTTTCTTGCTGGTCCAGTCTATGATCCTAGCTACTATAATTTTCATGCAGTTTTTTGTGTGTGACTATACTCTAATTATTATGCATTGGCAACCGGAAATATTCATGATGCAAACCTCCATAACTTTAAATATTGTTTTGTTGCAAGTTAAAATGTTAGTTTTTCCCACGATTTTCTTATGCCCTAAAAAAATATAAATTGTCATATAAATTGTATAGATGAAACTAGTTACTATCACTAAGGCAAATTGGGATACAATTCGCAACAGGGTATTTTGTCATATTTGTGCTGAGGAAATTGGTGTTGTGAATAGAGCATTGGGATGTTTAAATTCCACTGGTTACAATAACCTACGGAAGAAATTTTTTGAAAGGATAGGGAAAAAGCACGACAAAAAAACAACTCAAAAACCACTAGGAAGCATTGAAGATAGAATACAACTTGTGGAACGATTTGAAACAAAAAGCAACTAGTCTACGCTGGGGTCATCAAAAAGGAACTATAGCTACATCCGATGCTTGGTGAAAGGAACACAAGGTAGTCATTGGAGACACGTCTGTTTATTTATGTGTATAATTTCATATTTTAATTTATGCTAACTTCAGTCATTTTTTATTTTCAGCAATATCCAAAATATTTTCGTGATGGATCACCTGAGAACCTAGCTGGTATTGTCACAGCCCCAACAATTAAAATGGATTAATATGTATTTCATTAGCATGCATCATTGATTTCAAAACATTCCATAATATATTGCACTTGGAAAATCTGTTAAAAACATGAACATACCATTCAAGGTTTGAATTTCACTTCAAATCAGTAATAAAAAGTTGTGATCATCATCTGGAACCAATTTATTCAAATACTAAATTAATTTTCATGAATTAATATAATTTTTCCAAAATTTTTGGGAATAGTTTGAACCTAATTAAAATTCAAACAACCTTTATAGACATACGACATGTTTGAATTTAAAAATCACAAACTATATTATGAACAGTAGGGTTTTATAATTTTTATGGGAACTATATCATCCCAGGAACCTCCACAAATTATTTCATAATTTTTGGAAATTTATTTCTATTTCTAAGCCTCGGTCAAAGTAGAGAGAAATAAATTAAATTGCAGTCAAACCCTAGCCCAAACCCTAGACACTGTTCATTGGACTCGAGCCCGACTCGGCGACTGGATTCAACCCAACCCCCTAAATGCACCGAGTCATGCAACCCTTGGATCGGAAATCAGCGGCCCAAATCTCATCACCAGGTCGACCTGTCCGAACCCTCCTTTTTAATCTTAGCCGTCCGTTTTAATCAAACGGCCAAGCCACACCGCATCTCTTCTCTCTCTTGTGCCGCTGACGCACCGGGCCCTCACGTCAGGGCCATCTTCTTCCTCTCGCTGACTCGCGCGCAGGGCGCGAGCTCCACGCGCCCGACATGCTCTGCCGCGCCTCCGTCACCTCCGTGAGCCACTGCCCGTGACAGCCACTCCTAGAGCTCCGCCTCGTGACGCCGCTTCCACTCCGTCTTCTTCCCAAGCTTAATACCCTTCGTACTCCTCCCTTTTCGCCCATTCTCCCTCTCGGTGGCCGAGGGAGAAGAAGCTTTTCTTGCTATCTTCTTGGGTAAGCTCTAAGCCCTTGCATCCCCTAGCCTTCTCCGTGCCTACCCTATCCATTTTAGCTCACTTGAGCTCTTGGCGTTGCTTGTAGATCCTAGGGCACCAGTGTGTCCTCACCGGCCTCCAGAGCGCGCCCACGACGGCTCCGCTGTGCCGCCCGTACCCCAGTAAGCTTTCTTCACAACTTTGTGCATCACAAGTTGCGTTTGAGAATGATTAGGGTTTCCCCTCCTTAAATTTTTACTTTTAATGACAGGATCATCCGGATTCCAAAGTTTCCCCTTCACGGCCGTGGGAACCCCCCCTTCTTCCCCGACGCCGGTACGGTGAGTTCCCCTTCAATTCCACCCTCGGGAACAATCTAGGGGACCCACTGGTTCTGTTCCCACCTTTCATTCCCTTTCTTTCTCCCCAGAACGTCCCCGCCACGGTGACCTCCACCTCGCCACCGCCGGCTCACGTCGCCGGACCACCCCGGTCACTCCCCGTCACCTTCAAGTGCACGGTGAGCACCGCAAAGTCCCCCTGAGCATTTTGCACCTCTTATTTTCGAGCTCTGTGCCTTACCGTGTGTTGTCGTCGTGCATGGTGCGCTGCCACCGTGTCTGGACCTTGTCGATGCTGAAGAAGACGACCGTTAGTCCCCGCGCCGGGCTTGAGTAGTCACGGAAGCCTCAGAAGTTCAGATCCAGCACCAAGTCACCCCGGGAAGCCCTCTACGTCGAGCGTCGTCACACCCGTACACTCCTCCTCCGCTTAACGCCGTCGCCGGAGCGCCACCGTGCCCCTCTACCGGCGACGACACCACCGGAAGGTAGCCCTCCCTATTCCCTTCCCGTTTTGCCTCAACCCTTGCACTCTCCAGTCTCCCCTCGTCGCCGGCGAGCGCGGCAATGCCGCGGCCATGCGCGGCTCGGTTGTCGGATTACCGACCGAAAACAGTAACTCTTTTAGTTTAGTCTAATTGTGGTTTAGTTTCTGTAATGGTTGGATTAGAAAGCTAAAGTCTCTATGACTTGTGGGCCCTTATGGTCGGTTAAGTGATTGTGTACTTTGTTAGTACATTTTTGCTAAGGAGAAACGTATTATGAGTATGCTTTGAACAAAATTACGTTTTCAAAATTAGGAGACGTATTCATGAGAATACGCATTCGGTCTAATTGAGGCCGGGACCTAGCCCTTGTTGACTGGGTCAAACCTTTGACCCCGGTCCCCTCTGTTAGTGTCTAGGGCTTGCTCAGCCCCGGTAGAAAAAGTAATGTATGCTTTATAAAATCTGGAATCCATTTATTTGCGCACTAGAAATTGTATTAACTTCAAAAATCCATATCTAATTCAAATCAACTCCAAATTGAATGAAACCTCTTCTGGTAATTTTTATTGTTAATGAACCTTATGTTAAAATTAGTTTCAAACTTATCTCTGTAGCAGAGAGTATTAATTGGAGATTAATCCATTAAAACCATTATTTGTACAATAGAAAAATGACTGATAACTTCAAGAATGCACAAGTAATTATTGGAAGCTCCAAAAACAGTGAGACCACTTTTGATCATTTTCATTTTCAGTGAACTTAATTCTAAAAATGGTCTCCATGTTACCTCTGTCACAGAAACTATTTTGGGAGAATATACTCCTTAACTCCATTATTTTTATACTATAAAAGGCTGATAACTTTGAAAATCAATAACTAAATCATAAAAAACTCCAAAAAGGACAAACTCAACTGTTTTTAACTTATAATAATATTGCCTATTTATCTATGTAATCCACGTACTCGCCACTGTTATACAAAATTTCACTTCATAATTAAATTACATGATGACGGCTTATTGAAATCTGAAATTCAAACAATTATAACTTTCATATACTAAATCAAAATGAAATAATTCTTTCACCAGAAATCATTTAAAATCATGACCTAACTACTGTAGAAAAATCATGCATTTTTCAGCATTTTGGTTTTTGAGTTGTTTTTCTCGGTATTTATTTGATGTTATAATTATATAGATCCCGAGCATATTGATATCGACACTTACGCTACTGAGAGCGAGCAGCTACTGTACCAGCAAGGCAAGCATCATTTGAACTTTCTTTTGCATCATATTTGATCCCGGTTTTGGTTAAGATAGTGCAATGATAATTGCTTGCATGCTATTTTGATTATGTCAATATTTTTGTGATGTGTAGTTTAGTTATGTCCTATGCTTGAGGTTAATCTTGAATTATGCCAACTCCTATATCCTTAAGATAGGATGTGTGAATTATGGGTTATAGAATTGCTTAGCCATGCAAGTCTAGATACGGTAGTTCGATCGTCGGGAATAACCCGGCGGTTTTGGGATACGCACAACTCTTACTTTATGTTTTCACTTCAGATCTTTGTAGCTGTTTTATGAGTTAAACTTTGTCATTTTTAAATGAGATTTGGTCCGGACAAGTGTTGGTTAGTGATGGTGCTTTGTGCACGAGCATTGGGTAAGTGGAAGGACTTGTCCGGACAATTGAGGACCGAACTTTGGGTACCTACTGTTCAAGCAACACTCGTGCTGCCACACGCGGTGTATGGGTGCCGTATGGTTAAGTAGGGGGAGGGTTTTATTGTGTTAAGTCCTTGGTGGTATAAGTGGCATAGCGACCGTGAAATCCTATGTTCTTTGAGGAGCCGATGTAATCCTTTATAGTGTGCAAGGGAGCACCAATTCTTTTGTTTTGATTGCATCGGTATTTCCAATATAACTTGTGAGCCCCCTAGCAAGGGCTATCAGACGCTTGTACTGGGCAAGGAACCATCTCACAAGGGGAACTTAGCTCAATAGGGCTTTCTTGCTGAAAATGACTGTATCTTGATTTCCCGGCCGGCATACCACAGGAAGTGTGCTATTTCAGAGGCCTCTGGAGGCTTACGGGCTAATCAAGTCATGTGGGTAAAGTAGTACACCCCTATAGGGTATTAAACTATTCAAATAGCTGTGTCCACGGTTATGGACGACCGCTTGAAATTTGTGGCTGCTTATTGTTAGACTTTTAATTAAAATTGTGGTTGAACTTGGTATTCGTCATGAACGGGATGTTCATGTGTTTAGTACATCAAGGTGGGCTGCCACTTTGGTCTTTGTATGATTCAATTGTTTATTACTGAAATGCTTTACTACATGTTTTACTTCTACTTCAAATCTGATTTGAAATGGGCACATGAAAAACTAGTATGTGTAGGATGTTAATTGTTGCGTCTCTTTCGCAAAACTAAACCAATATGAGCCATCCTTTGAATGACCCTTATGCATAACTATTTTTATTTGTGTAAGACTTGCGAGTACACTTGTACTCGCCGGATGTTTCTTGGCCTTTTCGGTGAGGAAGGTTATGATTATGATGATCTCGCTAGTGTTGACTTGGGTGACACTAATGAGTAGTGTGCTACCATTTAACTCCCAGTCGGTTGCCGATAGGTGATGGGCATACCACTGCTGGTCTTTTGCTTTATCTATTTACTTCCGCTGCTACTTGGTACTTTACTTGAATTTGGCCGGTCGGCCGTTTGTAATAAGCTGTAGACCTTAACTATTATGCAGTATGTCTTTTTATCTCTTGTTGTATGCGTTGTATGGATGTAATCAACGTTGGATGAGGGTATGAGTATATTGGTCGTTGATCTTGGGAGCCAATATATGTCATACTCATTGTTGATGAATTCCCATTTAACTCACTAAGTGTAGTGCTTCGAATCGAGGGAGAATCGACAATCATGTAGCGCTCGCAAGGGAGCAGCGCACATGATCGTAGAGGCTCTAGTATTCGGCTAAGCCTCTCACTTGGATAGGGTTAAATTGGAATTCATTTACCGGAGACCCGTAATTATGTCCCTAAGACCTTGTCTAATCTCGGTCTTATGGAGATAATTATCGGGATCCCCACAGCGTTGGTATCAGAGCCATACTGACTGTAGGTTAGAGGTAGCACTGGCGTTAGAGTTAGTAAGCCTTCTAGAGTCAAAATATTTTGAAATTATCAAATTACTTTCAGAAAGTTTAAGTTAAGAATATCTTTTATTCCTTATCCATCTTAGTATCTTTTCTCTCCTGATCCTGTTTTGGTTTATGAAACTAACTTACCTTGCCTTCTTGCCTTTAGATGAACCCTCGCACCTTGTCAGGAAACTCAAGTGAAGGAGTGGATGGATACCGGCGTTCTTTGCGAGACATGATGTGGAGAGCGAACTTCACATATCAGCCCACTTATTCCATCTACCGCCGTGATCGAGGACCAGGAATGGAGGAGTTTATGGCAGTGATAGATATCGTTGCTAGACAGGTCACGGGGAGCATACCTTACCGCTTCCAGGCGCGTGGTACTTGAGGCCATGGCGTTACAAGAAGTGGCTTTGGTGGCCATGAGTCGTCTCCGCTACGACCTGACCGAGTTAGCCCAGCCCCCATATGATCACTTTCCGATGCGCGCACGCGCTAGGGACGTGAACTCGTTTGCTAGGATCCAGTTTGGGGAGGACCCCCAAGTCAGGCAGTTGGCAAGATTGGTTCACGTGATGGACCAAATGCATCGCTGCATAGTGCATGAGTTATGGGAGACGCGTCGTTGTCTCATTATAGCTCAGGAGCATTTGCAGCTTATGCATGACATGAGGCTCATTCGTCCGGATGTGCTGTATGGCGCTAATGAGGTTTCACCGTACATTTCTGCGCGCGGACTATCGTCTTCCAAGTAGGAGGCCATATCATCGGCGTAGGATCCCCTTACGCCTCACCAACCCGGAGACCGGAAGACACAGATCCCACAGGTACCACCTGCTCGATGACTTTCCGGTGAACTTTGACCGGAATAATATCTAGGCTTGTTAGGGCGGGGAGCTCGTGTTTGAGCTTGTATCCTTAGGGTTATGTAATAGGGTAGTAGATGTCGAACTGTTATGTTTTATTTGCAAACACTCCTATTTGAGTTGTACTCTTAAGCTGCATGGCGCTTATGTCTGAGTTGTATCGAATTTGGTTTATATTGCTTAATGTTTGGTGTTCTATTCGATGTTACAATTTTCTTGCTTTTTGATATTGATTATGCATGTATGGCCAAGTAATGGCTTTTGTCTTATTTACTAACCATCCTTGTCCAATACAGGATGACAGGACCGACTACGCGATCAGGAGCCCTGCGCGGCAGAGGCTCCCCATCCCCATCTAGGGCACCACGTCTAGCACCTCTGAGCGAGTTCTACGATCAGGGACAGTCATCCAAGCAGCCGTCTGGGCATGGCGAGCCCTCTCAGCAGCCGTCCCAGCAGGGTGGACCGCCTGAGGAGGTGCTCCCTCCGCCGCCATCCATGGTCGAGTTTATGATGATGATTGAGCGCAACCGGATGGACCAGACCCGGATGCTTGAGGCGATCGTGCGCAACACCGCTCAAGCTCCCGTTCCGACAGGAGGGGCTGCCCCGCACCGAGCATCCGGAGGTCTCGCTGAGTTCCAGCGGACCAACCCTCCGACATTTGCGGGCGGCAAGGACCCGATGGAGGCAGAGGACTGGCTGCACAACATTGAGAAGAAGCGAACATTGCGCGATGTACGGAGTTGAGAGAGTCTTGTTCGCGCCTATCGGTTGGCGGTGTGGCGGCGCGTGGTGGGATAGTTATTCCGCCATGCAGCCCGCTGGTCACGTCCCGACTTGGGACGAGTTCAGGGACGCGTTCCGAGAGGCCCATATACCAGAGGGGGTGCTTCTTATCAAGCAGCAGTAGTTCCATGCCTTGAGGCGAGGCGGAGGGCGATCGCGAGTACTGCATGATTTCAACTATTTGGCGGTATGCTCGGACGGCGTCTCGACGAGCGCTCGTCGTCGAAGCGAGTTCTTCCATGGATCGAGGAGTTGCGGCTTGTTTTAGCTGCACATGATTTCAGGAGTTTCCAGCATCTGGTCAACAAGGCGATAGTGGTGGAGCATGAGAGCATGACAGTGGATGAGTCGAGAAAAAGGAGGAAGGCCTTTCAAACGGCAGTGGCGAGTGGCAGTTTTCCCAGGCCACTCCCAGGACTACCTCAGGCACCTTGTGCCCCAGCTTCAGCACCATCGAGGTCTCCTGTGGCACCTCCACGACCTTCACCACCGGCAGCTCAGCAGCACAGCGGGGGCCAGAGACCACAGACCGGCGGGGCATACAAGCCCGGCGTCATTTGTTTCCCATGTGGCGTCGGGGCCACTATGCTATGATGCCTCGCCAAGCGGCGAGGATGCCGGGCGTACTCGCTCCGGCACCACCAGCCCGGCTCGGCGAGACCACCACCACCACCACAGAGAGCAGCACCTACTCCACCCCAGCATGCACGTGGTCGCGTCAACCACGTCTCAGCAGAGGAGGCGACAGACGCACCTGACGTCGTGCTAGGTACATTACTTGTTAATTCATGTCCTGCATCAGTTCTATTTGATTCTGGAGCATCTCATTCATTTATTAAAAACGAGTATGCTGAAATTAACCAATTCAAAATACATACACTACACCCACCTTATCATATTTAGTCCCAGGGTCGGTTTTCTACGCCGATTAAGTCTGCAGGGACGTAAAAATTAAAATACAAAATGTTAACTTTTTAGCAAACTTAATAGTGATAAGTTCAGTGGGCATCGATGTTATCTTAGGGATGGATTGGTTATCTAAGAATCAGGGGAAGATTGATTGTGCCCAGCGGTCTATTTCAGTGACTAGCGAGGACGGC
The DNA here is from genome assembly GCA_036346255.1 of Ampelocalamus luodianensis. Classification (NCBI taxonomy): domain Eukaryota; kingdom Viridiplantae; phylum Streptophyta; class Magnoliopsida; order Poales; family Poaceae; genus Ampelocalamus; species Ampelocalamus luodianensis. The sequence continues at coordinate 64,788,632 of CM070620.1, read as the reverse complement.
ATCCAGGTCGTCTTTGCACCTTTAGTGGGTAGTTCTCACCTATATGCTTTAGAGGCGAGTACCTCCCTCAAGATAGAGGAGGTACCAATAGTGAGTGAGTATCCTGATGTGTTCCCTGAAGAACTTCCAGGCAGGCCCCCTAACCGAGAAGTAGAGTTTGTCATTGAGCTTGCACCCGGTACCGCGCCCATCTCAAAAAGGCCGTATCGGATGCCACCCAATGAGCTAGCTGAATTGAAAGAACAACTTAAGGAGTTGCAAGACAAAGGTTTCATCAGGCCTAGCTCCTCGCCTTGGGGATGCCCGGCTCTCTTTGTCAAGAAGAAAGACAAGAGTCTACGGATGTGTGTTGACTACCGTCCGTTGAATGAGGTCATCATCAATAATAAGTATCCGCTTCCGCGGATTGATGACCTATTTGACCAGCTTAGTGGAGCTCAGGTGTTCTCCAAAATTGACTTGAGGTTAGGCTACCATCAGATTAAAGTTAGAACCGAGGACATTCCGAAGACCGCCTTCTCTACTCGTTACGGTTTGTACGAGTACACAGTCATGTCCTTTGGTTTGACCAATGCCCCAGCCTATTTCATGAACCTCATGAATTCGGTGTTCATGGAATACTTAGATCAGTTTGTAGTGGTTTTCATTGATGATATCCTTATCTACTCTAAGTCTGATCTTGAGCACGAGCAACATCTGAGACTTGTGTTAGAAAAGCTTCGCCACCATCAGCTGTATGCCAAATTCAGCAAATGTGAGTTTTTGTAACACCCCAGCTTATCATGAGCCTGGAATGCTACTAAACAAACTCTAATAACTCTAAAGAAGACAATTCTAATAAATTTCGGCAGAACCTCCCTTGTAAATTTAATTACACGGAGGTTCCAACACACAAGGTAATCAAATAATAATTAAAACTTTTATCCAAAGTCATCAAAAGGTTGTGATGACATGCTAGGATTCCAACAAAACTAGAGAATCATAAAGAATCACTACTCATCATTATTACATCAATCCATTGCATAAGTCATGATGTAGTATTCTAAAATCAAGCTGCGTTGAAGAACATTCAACTTTATTTAGTTCATGTGGTGTGTGAGTGACTACCGTCTACTTCCCCATGCATGTCATTCTTGGCTCGGTACCTAAAACAACAATAAAAGCAAGAGTGAGTCCACAGACTCAGCAAGTACATAACGAAACTGTAACATCAACATACGTATAAATAAGATCAACATCAAACATCTCACATGCAAATGAAATGCTCAAGGAACCTTTAACTTTAACTTTCTGTGTGCATTACACCTGTAATGCAGAGTATGCGACCGCCGCCGCATACCCATGCCTGTGCGCGCACGCACAGGGACCAATTGCCCGTTACTCCGCAAGTAACGGGGACCTCAAGCCCACACTCCACGAGTGAGGGGATCTCGGGCCCGTCACATTCATGACGGGGATCTCAAAGGGAAACATGCTTGGTCACCACGTGACCAAGCCTCAACATGTTCTCAATATGCATATGCTCATCTCTTATTCATCATCAATCTTACCAAAAGACAACAACATTGTACCACAATAAATCATAAGCATAATTTGAGCAATCACCAAACTTAAACAATCATCAAGTAAGCCATCTTGCTATGCAATCATATATCAAAAGCGACAAACATAGCCAATCAATCACCCCATATAACAAACAATGCACTTGCCTTAACCGTGTGAGAATGGAGGCGTGAAGACGGTGCTGCCTCGGTACCAATCCCACACTGGACATGAAGAAAACCCCATTCTAAGACCAACATTCTAGACCAAAATCATAAGTAGCATCGCAATTGAACTCGCTAACATCTTAGCATTTTCTTATTCTCATAATTTCTAGCGATCAGTCACTGCAGGCAGCTAGCTTCTAAAATACGTAACTTTCTGCTGGGGTGTCCACATAAGATGATCTTGGACATTCTGGAAAGGTAATTAAAATTTCTAAATAAACTTAGTTGGGGAGACCCTCTGATTCGGCCATCTACTAGTCCTACCAATCCATTTAATCAGAGCAAACATTTCACGTCGGGTTTCTGAACAGAGACAAAGAAACTATCATAACTTCCTCTACGTTCGTCCGAATTTAGTGATCTTTAGTTTTCCTGAAAGCTAAGAGGATTAGCCTCGTTTTTCGTTATGGTGAGACCCTCTGGAAACCCCTCTAAATATGCGCTTCTATCAGGTTAACCAACACTAGTAATTCTGCTTCTCTACAGAAACACAGAAATACTAAGAAATTCATAACTTTGGCTACCGAGGTCCGAATGACTTGATTCTTGTCGGCAATGAAAGGTAACTACGATATCTACAACTTTCTAGGAGAGGTCCAGACCCAATTCTACTTTCAACCTACGCAAAAATGACAATCTTTAACACTGCAGAACACCGACTTACTGACAGAAAACCGTCTCTGGATAGCAGTCCAACAGCAATATTCAGATGACCATAACTTTTGAGATATAACTCCGAATTGATCGTTCTTTAACAATCTGAAAAGGTTATCGAATTATCTACAATAACCTAGTTGGGTGAACTTTCAGATTCTTCCAATTTCCCTATCATATTTTAGGAAATATCCAGACAGTTTATTCTCGTCAGATTTCTGGCAGCAGAAACTAAATCGACCATAACTTTTGACTCAGACCTCGGAATCGAGTGAACTCGGCGGCCACTGAAACTTAAGAAGTAGGTCCAGATATCTCTAGGAGACCAACTCTTCAGATTCTGCCTCTAAGTAGTCGAAACAGATCCCGCAACATACTGGACAGAATTGAACGAATTAAAGACAGACTGGATTTAAGCAATTCTACTCGCAAACGCATCTAATCACCAACAAACCTTGCAAGAAACCTGATGTTACCCTTGTAGAACCGCTGAAGATCATGAGCGGAAACACCAACTTGCGATCCTCTCTTTTCCCTTCTCACTTCTTCCTTCTTCTCTCCTTTTCCCTTTCTTTTCCTCCTTGGCCGGCTGCAATGGAGCTCCTCCTCTTCTTCGGCCAGCAGCAATGGTGGTGGTGGGGAGGTGGAGAGGGGGCAAGGGAGGGTGGAGGGAGGTGGAGAGGTGGAGAGGAGGGTGGCGGCTCAATGGGGAGAGGTGAGGAGGTGGGGTGCGGCTAGGGTTTGGGGAGTGGCGCCCCCTTTGGCCGGCCACCCCCTTTGCCCTCATGGGCCAAGGCCCAAGCCCAGGTTGGATACAAATGATGTTTCCCCCTCTCTAATCAAGAATTTAGCGTTTTCAATTGGTTCTTCCCGTAAATCTATTTAGTTCTCTCCGATTAATTAAATCTCTCCGCGATTCGCTTATCTCACTTTCGGGTATTACATTCTACCCCCTTATTAGGATTCGACCCGAATCTAAACACCGATCTACGAAAGTAAACCACGACTAGAACTTATCAACAGATACCAACGCGATCACCTCTTGCTAAACTCACTCACGTGAGACTCCAATTTCAAGTGGCCTCTCTCGAGCAGATGAGATCACAACACCGGGGCGTAAAATGGCGTGCGTACTAACGCTCAACTCGACCTTTCGAGCATTCAACAAATGAGACTCGAGATAAGATCCTGCTCCTTGGCACCAAACATGCCCGGTGTTGCGTACACGCGTATGGACCGAGGCGGTCCTAGCGATACACCAACTTTCAATTCCTGCATGACTAAAACAAACCAAAGTACCTTGGGCCAACCTTTCCTCAATATTGAACTACACAACATGCACACGGGACACGGAACTCTTGTTCCACCTCCCAATTCAACTTTTCAATGAGACAAGGATCACCTCCTTTAACGAAACACACAAATGAATTCCCTTTAAGCAACTCTTGTACCCACAAAACCTATCTAAATAAGAAAGTTTTACTCGCAACTATGCGTTACCACTCGGGTACTACGAGTCAAATCCAGAATCGAATTTCATCGAGAAAACCCTTCTACTTTACAAGTGGCGGTTTGCGAATAAACGTCACGAAAACCAAAGGAGGAATCATTTTAAATGCCCAAATAAAAAAAAACTTCCTTTATTCTTCCGGAACCGATAAGAACCACACTTACCAAAAATCGAGTCAAACTCAACTTACGAAAGACATTGGTCAACAAAGCACCAAACTCAAGCGGAAACAAGGAAACGATTCACTTCTTGAGAAAGCAACAATTTATCAATTTCTCTTTTAGGACTAAAATTTCTCTCGGACTTTGGGATTTGAGTTCATCGCATAACACACTAACTCATCTCTCTTAGCTTGGCATTCTTAACGTAACGCTCAAGTCGAAATAAATCATCCACAGCTCCGTATGAAGACTCTATCGATTCCACTAAAACTTTCTCTAAATAACTCCTCTACCAACAGAATTAATTTGTGAGATGACTTCAATACATCTCAAAATAGGCCACACACGCAACCACATCATCTCAATCTTTTAAGAATAATCAACTTGAAATTCTCAGCTCTCACTTTCATATACTTCATCAAAAAGGGTTCTATCAATGATCATTCCACTGTTCGAAATCCACCCTTAATCTACTTTCTCTACACAAAATCATTGGGCGACCAAAGTCCTAGCATAAAATAAAAAAATCTGAAGCTCGAATTAAACTCCAAAACTCCTACATTGAACTTCTCATATATAAGATAGGAAAACTCAAATTAAAATCCTTAAAATTCTCACAATCCAAACATACTCACGCATTAACATCAACGTGAAAACATCTTCTTAACCCAATTATCTTTATAAAGATTCTAACTCTTAAAAGTTACTTGCGAGTCCAAGTCTTTCCTGGCAATAATCCATCCATCTCGGCTATCTCATTAATCACCTTAACGACCAGATTACTTCGCTAATACTACTCCCATTACAACACCCTCATGTTTCATCTGCACAACCGTGCAAGGTATCCAAACATGATACTCTAATACATTAATCAAGATTACCATCCTTTCGAAAATTTTAATGTTCCACCCGAATTGAACAAAGGATCTTGGATCACAAACCTCCATAGGTTCTATTGGTTGCAACATTGCAATAAGTTTAATCTAAAATGCAAACATTCTGTATAAATAAAATTCTCCCCAAGATTTATTCATGAAATCAGTTCATCCTCCAATGTTCCTCGAATAACTTACAATCCAAGGTCTCACAACATCATATACTTGACTACCGCTATCCAGTTGCCACTGTACCTTCTAAAATTCGTTGCAACAAAAAAAAAAGTCAACTGATCCTTCATCAAAAGAAGAGGCAACCAAAGATAAATTTTAGCACACAAGGGAACGTTACCATACTCATTGAGCTAAAGACCAAGAGAAATTGTCAAATAACAATGATCTTGGAACACAAAATACGAGTCCACGGTCGAGGGCACAAGTCCCACAGGAAGAAATTTTTCACCTCCAAAAATCAGAATAAAACATTGCTATGCAAACCCACGAAACTCTTAAGTTGTGACATCAGGAAAGTTGCAGATTACGTTTTTTTTTTTTTAGCTCCAACCTCAAAATACTTATGGTAAACATTTTCCGTCACCACAACAAAAGCAATCTCTTTGATTACGACACTACTTGCCAAACCAAACAAGAGATGCCTTTGATACCAAATCACATTCATCACTTCGGAACCAAACGGAACCTTTTCAAATGTCACGTTTCTCAACTAATTTTATCTACTACATAAATCATGAGCCCCCCAAAAGATTACGAATACAAAACTCCAAACATTTCATTTAACCGTTATTAAAACAATCAACTTACTTTATCTCTAGAAGAATCATCACCATTCCAACGCGTCACGATCTCTTGTGGACAGTCTTATCAACACCAAGAATAATTCACTCTTAACAAGATTCGTTATCCTCAACTCTTCCCTTATTAGCCACCAAGGCTCACCAAAATGTTACGTACCCTTTTATCATCTCATCCTCAAATGAGTGCATACGATTCTTACACCCTCACTACAACAACTACTTTATTTTAGAGAGAACTAACTACACAATTTAAAAGGTTATTCCAAAGCCCTTCCATCAATGGCATACTATTATCCGATAGTTCTACCATCATGTAATTATTGTTCATCTATTAAATCCCATCAATTTTCCTCTTAGTAAAGTTCAACACCAAACTTTAATAGTCAATAATTGCACCTAACAATTACATACAATCACTAAACATCCACCAAGGGTTACTCCAAGATTAATATCCACTAACACAATAATCTAACTCCTTTTGTACTTAACCATCCCAAACGGTTAGGTTAATCCATTGCGATCCGTTAATCCAATTTACCAAAGAAGTTTACCAAATGTATCACTCTTAATGGTCAACTCAATTCATCAATGTTCCACACTTCTTGTTAACTCTACGGTTTACAATTAGGTATAGTTGTACTCTTAACCACGGCTCATCAAGAACTACTACAAGACACTTTCAAATTTATGAGCTTTCCTTTGGAGGATCTTAGTTATGATCGATCATGCACACACTCTGCGGACCTCACCTGATAACACATATCATTCCCATCAATTTCTTTGTTTATAACCTCCATCTTAACCACAAGAAGACATCGCTAAAGAATTTAATATTTTCTTTCGTAAAGAGAACCAATCAACTTCAACACTGAAATACCCAAGAGAGTTACATTGATTCAAAGCTTTCTTGTACTAAAGGACTTGCAAAACGAAAATTTTATTAACCAAAACATCAAGTGAAAATAAATGGGTCATGTTTTCCAATAAGACAAACAGAACTTCAACACAAAGGCCAATCTTTACAATTAACCAAATTAGCGGTGCAAGATTAACTCAACGATTGGGAAAACAATAAATGCTTTAAGGGCAAAGTAAACCAATGGAAACGCATCAACTTTTCTCAAAGTAACCTATCAACCACAAGAATGAATAACCCAAGAGAAAATCATCAATCTCAACTGGATAAGAGTTGACCAAATTCAAATTCAGGGAAGAGAACAACTCTTTTAAGTCTACTCGCTACCAAACGCTCAGACTACGATCTCTCATGTGGATACTTCGCTATTCCTATACCACGAACAGTGGTGTAACCTCGTATAGCCGGGACCACAACCACTACCTCCACCTCTCAACATGGGTTACCCCACACATAATAACCATAGTATTATACTATAGATACATCGATCATCTCAAAGCAGAATCATTAATACAACTCAACAGATGCGTAAATGCAATGCTTGACCCATCCCATCCTATTGTGCACCAGTGTGTCAGGTTTAAAAGTTCATTAACCATTACAAAATTTCAGCAATTCAAGTTGCCTAGGTTGTAAATCCAATCACCACGGACCTACTACCGCTCGATACCAATCTGTACACCACTGACTTATCATGAGCACGGAATGCTACTAAACAAACTCTAATAACTCTAAAGAAGACAATTCTAATAAATTTGTGAGAACCTCCCTTGTAAATTTAATTACACGGAGGTTCCAACACACAAGGTAATCAAATAATAATTAAAACTTTTATCCAAAGTCATCAAAAGGTTGTGAGTGACATGCTAGGATTCCAACAAAACTAGAGAATCATAAAGAATCACTACTCATCATTATTACATCAATCCATTGCATAAGTCATGATGTAGTATTCTAAAATCAAGCTGCGTTCGTAAGAACATTCAACTTTATTTAGTTCATGTGGTGTGTGAGTGACTACAGTCTACTTCCCCATGCATGTCATTCTTGGCTCGGTACCTAAAACAACAATAAAAGCAAGAGTGAGTCCACAGACTCAGCAAGTACATAACAGCGTAACATCAACATACGTATAAATAAGATCAACATCAAACATCTCACATGCAAATGAAATGCTCAAGGAACCTTTAACTTTAACTTTCGTGTGCATTACACTGTAATGCAGTATCGACGCCGCCGCCGCATGCCCATGCTGTCTTGCGCACGCACGAGGACCAATTGCCCGTTACTCCGCAAGTAACGGGACCTCAAGCCCACACTCCACGAGTGAGGATCTCGAGCCCGTCACATTCATGACGGGATCTCAGGAAACATGCTTGGTCACCACGTGACCAAGCCTCAACATGTTCTCAATATGCATATGCTCATCTCTTATTCATCATCAATCTTACCAAAAGACAACAACATTGTACCACAATAAATCATAAGCATAATTTGAGCAATCACCAAACTTAAACAATCATCAAGTAAGCCATCTTGCTATGCAATCATATATCAAAAGCACACAAACATAGCCAATCAATCACCCCATATAACAAACAATGCACTTGCCTTAACCGTGTGAGAATGGAGGGCGTGAAGACGGTGCTGCCTCGGTACCAATCCCACACTGTACATGAAGAAAACCCCATTCTAAGACCAACATTCTAGACCAAAATCATAAGTAGCATCGCAATTGAACTCGCTAACATCTTAGCATTTTCTAATTCTCATAATTTCTAGCGATCAGTCACTGCAGGCAGCTAGCTTCTAAAATACGTAACTTTCTGCTCGGGTGTCCAAATAAGATGATCTTGGACATTCTGGAAAGGTAATTAAAATTTCTAAATAAACTTAGTTGGGGAGACCCTCTGATTCGGCCATCTACTAGTCCTACCAATCCATTTAATCAGAGCAAACATTTCACGTCGGGTTTTGAACAGCGACAAAGAAACTATCATAACTTCCTCTACGTTCGTCCGAATTTAGTGATCTTTAGTTTTCCTGAAAGCTAAGAGGATTAGCCTCGTTTTTCGTTATGGTGAGACCCTCTGGAAACCCCTCTAAATATGCGCTTCTATCAGGTTAACCAACACTAGTAATTCTGCTTCTCTACAGAAACACAGAAATACTAAGAAATTCATAACTTTGGCTACCGAGGTCCGAATGACTTGATTCTTGTCGGCAATGAAAGGTAACTACGATATCTACAACTTTCTAGGAGAGGTCCAGACCCAATTCTACATTCAGCCTACGCAAAAACGACAATCTTTAACACTGCAGAACACCGACTTACTGACAGAAAACCGTCTCTGGATAGCAGTCCAACAGCAATATTCAGATGACCATAACTTTTGAGATATAACTCCGAATTGATCGTTCTTTAACAATCTGAAAAGGTTATCGAATTATCTACAATAACCTAGTTGGGTGAACTTTCAGATTCTTCCAATTTCCCTATCATATTTTAGGAAATATCCAGACAGTTTATTCTCGTCAGATTTCTGGCAGCAGAAACTAAATCGACCATAACTTTTGACTCAGACCTCGGAATCGAGTGAACTCGGCGGCCACTGAAACTTAAGAAGTAGGTCCAGATATCTCTAGGAGACCAACTCTTCAGATTCTGCCTCTAAGTAGTCGAAACAGATCCCGCAACATACTGGACAGAATTGAACGAATTAAAGACAGACTGGATTTAAGCAATTCTACTCGCAAACGCATCTAATCACCAACAAACCTTGCAAGAAACCTGATGTTACCCTTGTAGAACCGCTGAAGATCATGAACGGAAACACCAACTTGCGATCCCTCTCTTTTCCCTTCTCACTTCTTCCTTCTTCTCTCCTTTTCCCTTTCTTTTCCTCCTTGGCCGGCTGCAATGGAGCTCCTCCTCTTCTTGGCCAGCAGCAATGGTGGTGGTGGGGAGGTGGAGAGGGGGCAATGGAGGGTGGAGGGGAGGTGGAGAGGTGGAGAGGTGGAGAGGGGAGGGTGGCGGCTCAATGGGGGGAGAGGTGAGGAGGTGGGGGGTGCGGCTAGGGTTTGGGGGGGGAGTGGCGCCCCCCCTTTGGCCGGCCACCCCCTTTGCCCTCATGGGCCAAGGCCCAAGCCAGGTTGGATACAAATGATGTTTCCCCCTCTCTAATCAAGAATTTAGCGTTTTTCAATTGGTTCTTCCCGTAAATCTATTTAGTTCTCTCCCGATTAATTAAATCTCTCCCGGCGATTCGCTTATCTCACTTTCGGGGTATTACAGTTTTGGCTTCGAGAGGTTAGTTTCTTGGGTCATATCCTATCTAAAGGCGGTGTCGCTGTTGATCCTAGTAAGGCACGAGATGTCCTTGAGTGGAAGCAACCTAAGAGCGCCACTGACATTCGTAGTTTTCTTGCGGGGTACTACCGTAGGTTCATCAAGAATTTCTCAAAAATTGCAAAGCCTATGACCCAACTTCTAAAGAAAGAAAAGAAATTTGAGTGGATAGCAGAATGCGAGCAAAGTTTCCAAACCCTGAAAGGATGCCTGACAGAAGCTCCTGTGCTTGTTCTGCCAGACATTCACAAGAGCTTTGATATCTACTGTGATGCATCACGCCATGGGCTCGGTTGTGTGCTTATGCAAGACGGCCGAGTGGTAGCCTACGCATCGAGGCAATTGAGGCCCCATGAGACCAATTATCCCACACACGACCTAGAGCTCGCGGCTGTAGTTCATGCCTTGAAGATTTGGCTGCATTACCTCATCGGTAATCGTTGCGAGATCTACACCGACCATAAGAGCCTTAAATATATTTTCACCCAAGCCGACCTGAACTTGAGACAAAGAAGATGGCTTGAGTTGATTAAAGATTACGATATGGGACTTCATTATCATCCAGGGAAGGCTAATGTAGTGGCGGCGCATTGAGCGTAAAATCTCGGTGCAAGCGTTTGTCGGTAACTCCTTTTCTCGCAGCTTATGTGCTGCATTGCAAAGCCTACACGGAGATAGTTGAAGAAGGTTAGCTGCAGCCCTCGGTGTGACTTGCACACTTGAGGACCAGACTAGGAAGCCTAAAAGCGATGCGAAGTGGCTAAAATTTTAGAACTAATGAAACAAGGCAAGGCTAAATGTTTTAAGCAAGATGCACAAGGTACTCTATGGTTTGGAAACCGTATGGTGGTACTGTTTGATCACCACTTGAGAGAATTGATTCTCAAGGAGGCTCATAACTCAAAATTCTCTATCCACCCCGGGAGTACAAAAATGTATCAAGATTTGAAAAAGAAACTGTGGTGGAGCCGAATGAAGCAAAACGTTGCGCAGTATGTGGCCGAGTGCGATCTATGTCAAAGAGTTAAGGCTGAGCACTTGAAGCCAGCTGGTACTCTAGATCCCCTGCCCATTCCCCAGTGGAAATGGGAAGAAGTTGGCATGGATTTTATCACCGGCCTTCCTAGAACTAAAGCTGGATTTGATTCTATATGGGTAATTGTAGACCGTTTGACGAAAGTTGCTCACTTCATTCCTGTCAAGACCATCTACCGTGGGGACAAGTTAGCGGAGCTTTACATTGCAAGAATTGTTTGTCTCCACGGTGTTTTATGAGGATATCCCTACTACTTATGAGGTTATTCGTGAAGTAGGAGCTAAACTTCTCAAACAACAGGTGCATTTGTTTCTTAATGAATTTCCTTTTGTTGCCAATGAGAATTGGTTACTACCTAAAGCAATACTTGGTGCATTCTCAGGTTTGACAAATTTAAAGACTTTGGAACCGAGAGGGAGGAGAGGGAGGCCGGGAACAAATTCATGGAGGAGAAACACATGCGGCCAACAAGGGAGAAGAAACCCATGTGGCCAACGAGAGGAACGTGCTCTCGAGGATAAAACCCTAGCACATGCGGCGGTCAAGAAAGACATATGGTGACATGGCAACAAGGGTTACATTGGCATAAAAAGAAGCATCAAGTGCATCGAACAAATTCGCGCAAGCTAAGAGAAGGAAAGCTCACAATACAAGGGAAACCGAGAGGGAGACTAGTTTAAATTTCCAAATTAAAGTAGGACGTTTTTTTGAATCGGATTATCGTTCACGTGAGCGATGAATCGGACTTGGATTATAGCGAGCGAAGCGATGTCGGACTCGGATTATTGTAGCACTCGGTTATTGTTCATCCGAGTTTTGTGCTTGCGTGGGAGGCTATATAAACCCCCCATGGCCGCACCATAGAGGTAGACCAGTTTATGCATAAGATTGAAACATAGCTATTGCTTGTTCTTTCGACACCAGAGTTCATGCGAGGACTTTGAGAGAGAATTAGGCGATCCATTTGTTTTGTTCTGCAATCCAAGGTCAAGCCGTCGTTCCATTGGGAATTGGGGACTTGGCGTTCGTCGTTCGTGGTCTCGCGACGAACAACTACCCGGTGTGTTTTGGGCGTATTCCGAAGAGTTGAGGGTTCGTGCATTGGCGCGAGTGTTCAGCTAGCGACATCGTCTACTTCGCATCAACTATCCACGGTTCCTCACTGAGAAGATCGGGCCTCCCCGTATCATATGGTATCAGATTCTAGGTTTACTCAGTGAGAATTTCTTTACCCGTAGTTAGATTCGTTTTCTATCCTATCGTCCAATAAACCGAAAATTGCAATACCAAAACCGTAGTTTAATCTGTTATTTCTTGTGCGTTTAGTTAAGTTTTCATCCATTAGAGTTTTTGTTTTTAGTGCTGATCCATGTGTTCCTTTTTGCGTTGCTTAATCGTTGTGTTCACATAAACCGTACCAAATTGCTGATTGAACTCCTCAATTAGCACCCAAAAGAGATAGTGACCAAACACTTTGGGTTTCTTGAGCTTCACTTATATCCTTTCATCCTTGAGACTAGCTTTTGTACATTGCACTAGGGCTGTTCTTTGGTTTATTTACACGTTGTTGAATTGTGAGACTTGTGCAATCAAGAGGGGAGCAAACCCTATTTCGCCATTGCAATAAGAAAAGAGGAAAAGGCAAATAGGTTACAAGAAAAAGCCACGGCTTGAAAAGGTATTAAAAAAAACAAAAAGATCAAACCCGCAAATACCAGTACCAAATTTTTTCCTTTCGGTTTCCTTAATAGCCGAAGGGCGAAGAGCTTTGTTCATGCGGTTTTGAAAAAAAAACAAAAAGGGGCTGGCCGAAATTGGGAAGAGTAAACCTTAGTCCACAATTTCAGATTGTGTATTTAATCTATTTGAGCAATCTTGTGCCCTAACATTAATATCTCTGCAATTGGCTAGCGTCTCTCATAGTACTTGGTGCAAAAACGAGCTAATTTTCATCTCAATTTCAGTTTGTCTCTCACTAGCTCATTCCTTTGTTTGCATTAAGTCACATTTATCTTTGTTTGTGCGTTCATACACTTCGCTTAAACCTTTTGGATCAGCACATAGGCAAAATACTCTAGCTTGGATCATTACTTAGCTTTACAATACCTTGAATATCAAATTGCATAGGATATACACATACCTGTCCGAGCTCCACCTACACTCGTTTGTTACTCCCTTGCTCTTGGTTACGCTCATACATTACCGGGTTAAGGTCGCTCATTGTCTGGTGTCGATTTGCCGTCCTTGATTCACTTTGGAACGGTAAGCTTGTCTTGTGTTCAGGACAGTGAGTTGCGAGCGTAGAGAGCAAGTTTTTTTTTACTAACCCAGAAATAATTTCGTTTGCTATTTGTGAGTTGTATCCATGTCAGGTCATCAGGAGAATCCACCGGTTACGTGGACGGAGTATACACGGTTGTGTGGGACGCTACAAAAGCAACTTCATGATCGTGATAATGGTGTGCGCGATGAGCTCGGGTCCGTTCGGACTGGATTGAACAACCTCGGAGAGGAGGTTACGCAACTACGTACGGACATCAACAACAACTTCTTGGAGCTGCACGTCATGTTCAATCAACCAAACGTGCATCGTAAGGATTTTCATGATAAGCCCAAATTTTCTATCCCTATATTTTCGGTCGCATGCGGATGTACAAGAATATCTCACTTGGGAGCTAGAAATTGATACTCTATTTCGGATGCACAACTATACCAATGAGAGGAAGCTCTTACTTGCGTCTAGTGGCTTGGTTGATTATGCCACACATTGGTGGGAGCAGTTTATTCGTAAGCGTATGGAGCGCCATGAATTGCCGATTATCACGTGGGAGCAGATGTAGCAGCATTTCCGGGCACGTTTTGTACCTCGCCACTACAAGCGTTCTCTACTTGACAAGTTGACATGTCCACGAAAAGGTTTAAATGCCGCTAGTATATCACATGTGAAGGCGACCGAGCATGGGACATTCCCTTCGGTACATGTTTCGTGTAGTGCTGCCCCATTGCTTCATGAAGAGTTTGTGGTTACTGGTAATTGCTCAATTGCTGACCCACAATCTTTGGGGGACGGGATGTATCCAAACCCATATGAGAATGAGTGCCACATAGCCAAATTGAGTGAGAATGATAAAGAGAGTGAGTTGTGTGATTCCACCATATGTGAGGTTGAGAGCATCTCTATTGAGTGTGAGAAAGATGCACCAATGAGAAAGGAGAGAAGTAGATGATAGTCAAAAAAATGAGTTGAAAGTTGAACAACCGGCACCGTTGGACGTGAAAGACGAGGAGATAACCACGGTGGGGGATAGAGTGCTTGCGATCCAATGGTTTCATGATGATGATTTGATATCTACAACACCTACCACAAGCGAGGAGGATGGTAAAGGTACTTGAATGGTGTTGAATTGCATACTCATCAAGAAGAGGTACGTCTGAGTTCGATCTCTAGTGTTCCTTTGAATATTCCATGTTCTGAAATTTGTACGCTCAATTTACATAATGTGGAATTGATTACCCATAAGGGCGTTCTTACTAAAATATCTTTTGATGATCTTTTATACTATATCATGTTCGATGTTCATAGAGAGCTATCTAGTGTGATTGAGAATCTTGCTAAAGTTTCATGTTTAAGATCACTCGTTAGTACTTATGCCTACACATATACATTCAATTTGATTGGAGATTATGGTGTAGATGACAAGTTCTATGTTTATCGAATATGCATTACCTGTGATAATCTTGCTGATTTAAACTTGCATGTTTTGCGCAAACCATCTATTGAGAAATATCATGATCATTTTGAGATGGATTTTAATACAAGTGCCTATTGTTTAGAACGCAATATGATGCCTACTTGTTTCTCCTATACATGTAAACAACGTAGTCGAGTTGAAGCATGGAAGAAACTAAAAATTTTCTCTCCAATATTTGAACAACTTGATCTAGTGGGTCCCTCTTATATCTTGCCCATGTACTTACCAAAGTCGAGGACGATTTTTTCTCATGGGAGGGAGAATGATGTGACTGAAAGTATCGCAATGTATATATCAAATACATCCTATGACTGCTATGATCCTAATTATTTTGTGCGCAACAACGAGAATGTCACAACAATTGATGCATACATATACCACGTATATACGTTGTTCTTTTTGTTTATTACACTTTCAGCAAATCATCATGTGCTAAGCGAAAGGAGTTTGGATGACAAATATATATACCATGCATATACGTTGTATTTTTTGTCTAGCACATCTTCAGGCTATCAAAAGCCGAGGACGGCTTTTTTTGAAGAAAGGGAGGATGATGAGGATATCCCTACTACTTATGAGGTTATTCGCGAAGTAGGAGCTAAACTTCTCAAACAACAGGTGCATTTGTTTCTTAATGAATTTCCTTTTGTTGCCAATGAGAATTGGTTACTACCTAAAGCAATACTTGGTGCATTCTCAGGTTTGACAAATTTAATGTAACATCCCAATTTTGGGCTTGTGTTTCAAATGTAAGAAAATGAGTAGAAATTAAAACTTTTTCTTACATCATGTATTTCCTTTGTGTACTGAACAAGTATTGTACAAAAGGTTATGGAAATGCAAGTCACAAGTCTTGTGATCCAATCTTGTTCCTTCAAAAACATTCTTGTCAAATGTTGTGATCATCTCCTGGGAATATTTTTCCTAAGTTCTTGGGATGGTATGTGAACCCTCTGAAAAATTTCACAATTTTTAGAAATTGTTTGAATATTTTAGAGGGCAGTCAAACCGGTTTGACTCTCAGTCAAACCTAAAACCAGTACCTTGTAGAATTTTCGGAGAAAACTACAATGCATAAAAACCTCTGAAAATTTTACACAAGGTCAATGTCCCAGTCAGCAAGCTCCTGTAAAAATTTCAGAATTTTTGGAGTTATTTTGCTACCCCAAATAAATCCTCAAAAGTCTCAGCATATTTTAAGACCTAAAACCAGTTTCACTGTTCCTTGGGTTCGAGTCGGGCTCGAGTCCGAGCCATTTGACTTGGTTGAACCACCTAACTGCACCGAGCCGCGTTTTATAACGCGCGTGCAATCTCAGCCGTTGGAATTAGATCGCTCGGCCCACGTTCGTGCGAGCATTCGGACCATCCGGCTGCATTAATCAATTGGGACCGTTGGATCTCTATCCAACCGTCTAGATTTCTGTAAGCAATCGGACTGTCCGGCGAGCTCTTTTAAATCGCAGCCGTCCATTTCCAATCCAACGGTCACCGTTCGCTTTTCTGTTCTTCTTCCTTCTCTGCTTCTCCGTGCGCGCGTGCGTTCATGGCAGAGAGAAAGAGAGAGCATGGGGGGCTTGTTGTGTCACTTCGAGCGTGCCTCGTCAACGTCTCTCTACAAGGCATTTAATGCGCAACAGGCTTTCTCCTCTATTGTCACCGTGCTCACTTGCTCCCATCATTTCTTGGTCCATGACCGCGCCATGAACCGAGCTCACCATGGGCCCATGTTCTTGCTCGAAACCCTAATCTTTTCCCTATATATTGCCCCTTAGCTCCTCCTGGTGTTCCTTTACACCACACTTTGCTCCTCTCAGTGTTTTGAGCAGTTAAACCACCTCACACCCTCAAGGCACCATTGTTGACCGTAGAGCTCCAATGGCGGCCTTGGTGTCCAGTGGTTCATCTTCAACCTTTCTTGCACCCTCTTGAACTCCTCAACCTCCTTTATATTTCCCCTAACTTGATTTTGGGTTGCATTCACAGGAATCACTCAATTTTAAGTTTGGAGATTTTCGGTTGGTTTCACCCCCTTTCTTCTCCAGCTCCGGTGAGTGGTTCTTTCTGCAATTAATTGCTTTTGGAGCCTCTTTGAGCTATAATGAAGCTGTGGTGATGATTTGGTTCCACTCATTTTGCTCAGAACCTCATCTTCCACTTCATCTTCTTCGGCTCCGTTGGACTTCATCGTGTTCAAGTCTTCCCCGGCCATCTTTGGAGCTCCTCTCGGTTAAGGTAGCTTCTATATAGTCCCTAGAAGTCATGGCACTCGCTTTCCGGACATGGCGGAGCTTTCGCTATTTTCATGTTTAGCAAGAAAGCTCCGTTTTCATTTTCCGGCTAGCGGCGTTCGATCCTCGCCACGGCGAGAATGCTACCATTAGGTTCGTCCGCTATTGCGAATCCATTTTGGGTCTTGTTCACCGCGCGCGCGGCGGTGTCGCCGGCGATTAGCGTCAAAGACGATCGGGACTTGCTTACACGCGAGCTCCCGTCTTCGTCGACTCATTAGGACACATTAATTACCAATCATTAGTTATTAATTGTGTCTTAATCATTATTATTGAGCCAGCGACCGGTGGGCCCAATATCCTTAAATCAATCTCGGTTCACTCCGCACTATTCGACATCATTAATGTCTAATCATTGCTTAATTAATGAGTCGGCATTTAATCGTTATCGGAATTAACCTGCAGGTCGCCGATTGGTGCCCGAGGGATTAAAATCAAATTCCGGTAGTCTTTAGTGTCTAGTTAATGATCATCATTAGTGGCATTAATTCGCCCCAGCCGTCCCTCTCGCCATCACGTGGGCCCAGTGCACTGTGCACGTGGGTTAAACCAGCGCATGTGTGCCTCAAGGTCGCTGACAGTGGTCCCCGCGTGTCAGTCCATCTTTTTGAACTTTGATCTTTAGCCACCGTCGATCCCTTGATCAACGGCCCAGATCGTGAGGGCATTCGGACCCTCCGGATGCCTTGATCATTCTTGGCCGTCGATCTTGCGATCAATGGCTGAGATCGTGAGTGCAATCGGACAATCCGGTTGTTGGTGCGCTCTGGACCGTCCATCTGCCGATCTACGGCTGTGAGCGGCCAAGGCAACCGCACCGTCCGGTTGCATTCGTCCTCGTGAGCCGTTGGATCTTGATCCAACGGTGGGCTCCTGTTGAATCGCGCGCGTGCGCTGTTCTCCGTGCGTGTAGCTCGTTGGATATTGCATCAACGGCCCACGAGCGTCCACGTCGTTTATTTTCGGTGGGGTTGGTTTTTTATTTCTGTAAGTATTTATTTATCAACTGAAAATTGTATCAAAACTTTAGAAATTCATAACTAATTCAAGATAAATCCTTTTTACATGAAACCAACTGTAATAAATTTGTAATTCACTAAAGTTTAATGTAAAAATGCTTTTAGCTATGCTTCTGTAGTAGAAAATTCTGTAATCTTTTATAGCTTGTTTTCTGCTATTTTTATATATTCCAGAATTGTATTAAAACTTGGAAAATGCATATCTTTTACTGTATATCGATAATTGTATGATTTTAACTTTGATAAATTTGTTATTAACTAAACTTTAATCTAAAAATGGTGGTAGGCCTAAATCACACTTAAAAATATGTTAGTAGATTTAACCTTATTAGTAGCACTTAAAAAAATTTCATTTAATGATGTAATAGACACAGTAATTCCTGTAAATCCTAAAAATAGAAATTTGATGTTAGAAATCCTCTGTTATCATACTATAATGTGAAATAGGATTTGCACATGTTTATATTTCTGGAAAGTGCATTATGCTAGTTTTGCATCTTAGAAAAATCATAACTAAATCATTTTAACTCCAAATGACCTAAAATTTTATATGGGTTACCTCTATACCAGTAGGTAGCTACCATAAAAATTTCAGCTTCAGAATCTTTCTAGAAAATGTTTTTGCTACAGTGCTAATTATGGCCGAAAATGAGTTTTTAGGTAATATCTTTTGCATCACAAATCCAAATTAGGTTTTTCCAGTTTCTATGTCTTGGTATATTCGTATTCTACCTTATGTATAAATTTCGTCGCATTTGGATAATTGTTGCTTGCTCATTGGTTTATTTGTGGCTCGTCTTATTGGTTGTTCTTGGTTCTTTTTGCCTCTCGCTTAGGATTCGACATTTGCGGTAATCCCGAGAGCGACCCTCCACAACAAATTGAGCAACAGCAAGAAGGCAAGCAGTTTGATCATGTTAATCGCAGTATTTTCAGTATTTATGTTGATTACAAATTCTATGTATGCATTGCTACTTTGTTTTAATAGTTGGCCTAGTAGATGCATTTCCTTAGCAAATGATTATCCTCTACTACCATGAGCCTAGGTTACTTGCTGTGATTTAGAGTTCGTGGATGGGCTCTTATCACTTAGTAGTTGCGAATTAATTGCTTAGCCATGCTTAGCTTCGGTAGAAATGGGCGGTTATCGACTTGTCGATAACCTTGATCACACAAAACTTATTATGATTATGATTTCCGCCTTGTGCCATGTCTATTTATGAAAACTAAAAACTGAAAACAAAATGATTTAGACTTGGGCACAATGGTATGATGGTGTGATTTTGGGTGTGACTGGAATGGTGCCCGGGTCAACAAGGACCGAACATCTTGTTACACTAAACCAAGCATTTTAGCGTGCTAACCACATTAGAGGGTATGGGACCTCTCTTGACCTAGTACTTTGGCGTGTATTGGCCTCGGGTCGCAGGAGGTCGCAGGAGGGATGGTGTTGGGAGCATTGTAGTGTCCGAAAGACTTCACCCGTGATGGGATTTGTCGTCTTTCGGCTTGCAATGTAAGCGTATGGTGTTTCTACCCATACGAGCGGCTCGTGGTTGATACACAATATTGGAAAAAGTCTCGTAGGACTTAGCCGTGCCGGCATACCTTCGGAAGTGTGCTTTGTGGCTTAAAGGCGGTCTGAAGTGTGGGTACATTGGTACACCCCTGCAGGGTTAAAACTATTCGAATAGCCTCGTCCTAGGTTATGGACGCGCTTGGCAAGGTCTTTCAAGAGTTAGACTACAACATTTTAAATTAAAACTTGATGGGTGGTACGAATCAGGGATTCGTGCTATGTTGTGGTGACTATTGGGATAGTCACTTCCAGGTGGTTACTTGTATGTATCTTTATTACTGTTATTTCAACATTTAAAACAGATTTGCAAACTTGCTTTTAAATGTATTACATTATTGCAAATAAAGTTGGCTTTGTGCAAAATGAGACATACAACCTCCACCTAAATAAGCTTGCATGTAGTTTATGAATAGGTCTGCTATTCCACACGTCAGTCTTGCGGGTACAAAGACAATCTTTGTACTCAGTTGCTATGCTTAATTGTTTTGTTGCAGAGGAAGAAGGTGAGCCCGTGGGGCCTCACTTTTGTGAGCTGTGTTGTGGTAGCTTGCGGGGCGACTAGCTTGGCGGCCCTGGATCGGTTGCCTTGTGGGTGTATGGCTAACCTGGTCGACTTTTGTTCTAGCCATCTTATGGCACTTTTGCTTCATTGTCATTCTTGTATATTGTTCTATTTGGCCGGTCGGCTCTCTTTTGTAATAACTTTACTTTATGTCTGTCGTTGTTGAACTTAGTAATATATGTTGTATGGAAATGATGTGTAATTTTGTGATGATGCGCATATGCTGCAATTCTGGGAAGCATATGACCATCGAGGCTTAGAATGCTTAATTAGTAACGCTAGAACCATTTGGAGGTTAAGTGTTACTAGTTAAATATTCCGGGTCCTCACAAAGTTGGTATCAGAGCCATACTGACCGTAGAAACCCCTAGCTTGGTCGTCCCTAGTATATTTTGAAAACTTACTTTCCAAATATCAGTGCTTTCCTGAAAATCTTAAGTAAGTTCTCAGATTTTACTTCTCATCTATCCTAGTTTGCTCATCTCACCTCATTCTAAACTGAATTTGAAAGCTGAGTTTTCCTCTCATCTTCTTTCAAAAGATAGTTGTTTATCGAGTAGATTGGTTTTGGGGACATCATGAGAGTTATAAAATAAAAAGTATGACTGTCTTGAGAAGATTAGGAGCTGCTGGGAGCTACAAATTTCGGCCATAAGTTGAATGGAGAAATCTGGACAGCCAGCATTTAGGTAGTAAAAGTGCTGAAATGAGAGGTTAATTCCACTAAAAACTTGTAGGGTTAACAGGGTAAGAAGTGATATGAGTTAGCTTAGTGTCTAACCCTCCTTTAGTATGATTTTCACCCTGTTCCTAGCTGTCTCGAACAGAAGTTAGTGCTCTGAAATTTGTCTTCCTGAAAAATTGATTACTCGTTTTTCCATACGAGTTAGTCATAACAGGAAGATGGTTGTTATCTTTATGACCTTGCTGCAATTTTATGTTGATACTTGAGCTTTTAAAGATTGTTTTGTTAAGTGGTTAGTAGTTTTCTTTGTCTCCTGTTCCGGAGTTGTGTTTTAACCTATTTTTGTGGAACAGGATGACAAGAACCACCCGCAACAGTCAGCCGGCTGGTTCTGATGAGGAGCTTCCCCCTCCTCCGACCATGGCTGAGGTTCTGGCTCAGATCGAGCGGAATCGCATGGACCAGACCCGGATCTTGGAGGTCATTGCGAGGAACACCTCCGCTCCCGCTGCTGCTTCAGGATCTGGAGGTGGTGGCCACCAGTCTCGTGGTGGGCTTGCGGAGTTTCTCCGTACTCAGCCTCCTACTTTCTCCCGGTCCGAGGATCCCTTGGACGCAGACGACTGGCTGCGTCTTGTTGAGCGAAAGCTCAATATCGCTCAGTGCCAGGAGCAGGAGCGGGCACTCTTTGCATCCCATCAGCTTGAGGGTGCAGCATTATCTTGGTGGGAGAACTTTCTCGCCATGCAGCCCGCAGGCCACGTTGTCTCGTGGGATGAGTTTCGATCTACCTTTCGTCGGGCCCACATACTTGATGGCCTGATGAAGCTCAAGAAGGAGTTTCTTGCGCTTAAGCAGGGGCGCAAGTCTGTCTCGGAGTACCTTTACGAGTTTAATCACTTGGCTCGTTATGCTCCGGGAGAGGTGGCCACTGATGAGGCCAAGCAGGAGAAGTTCATGGAGGGTTTGTCTGAGGAGCTTCAGGACAAGCTCTCTATTGTGGATTTCCCCGACTTCCAGACCTTGGTGGACAAGGCCATCATCGCCGAGCACAAGGCGAGAGCGCTGGGCGAGTCCCGCAAGCGCCAGTGGGAGGCCCAGCGGTCTGCGCAGGCTGGCCTCGTTCGTCCCCGTGTTGGGCCTGCACCGGTGGCCCGTTCTTTGGCTTCACCACCGCCGTGGCCTTCAGCACCAGCTCCACGTCCTCCGCAGGCCGTGACTCAGTCGCGTGCACCTGCGACCAAAGCAGCAGGTGTTCCCGCAACCCGCGGCCGACGCCGCCGCTTCATCGCCACAACAAGGGCCACTACGCGAGTAGTTGTCCTAAGAAGACCGGAGCGGCCCCTCGTCCTAATGGGGGACGCAGGCAGGGGAGTGGTCACCCACCTGACCAGAAGACCCCGGGCTTGGGGAGCGGCCGAGTCAACCATATCTCGGCTGAGGAGGCATAGGAGGCGCCCGACGTGGTGTTGGGTACGCTCCTTGTTAATCTGCATCCTGCTACAGTTTTGTTTGACTCTGGGGCCTCGCATTCTTTTATTTCGAGGTCGTTTGCTGTTGATTGTGGACTTCACTGTGTTCCTTTGGGGATTCCACTGCTCATTCGCTCTCCGGGTTCGGAAATGAGAGCTGACCAAGTATGCCGGGATGTTCCTATCCACATCGAAGGAGTGGGATTCTTGGCGAGTCTTATCCTACTCGACTCGGCACGTCTGGACGTGATTCTTAGCATGGATTGGTTGTCCCAACACTTGGGGCAAATCGATTGTGCCAGGAAGATTGTCTACCTCACCAATCCTTCAGGCGAACAGGTTGGGTTTTCACCGCAGTTGCGAGAACCCCACCTTTTTGCCCTTGAAGCAAAGCCAGCATTGGAGATTCACGACGTCCCCACTGTGTGTGACTTCGCGGATGTCTTTCCTGAAGATTTGCCCGGATGCCTCCTGCTCGAGATCCGAGTTTGTGATAGAGTTGCTGCCCTGCATCGCCCTATTTCTAAGAGGCCGACGCATGCCTCCTAATGAGTTGGAGGAACTAAAGAAGCAAATCGGGTGAGCTGCAAGAGAAGGGTTTTATCCGCCCTAGCTCATCTCCTTGGGGTTGTCGATTATCTTTGTAAAGAAGAAGGACAAGACCTTACGCATGTGTGTTGATTACCGTCCGCTTAATGAGGTGACGTTAAAGAACAAGTATCCTTTGCCCTGTATTGATGATCTTTTCGATCAATTGACCGGAGCACGAGTCTTCTCAAGATTGACTTGAGACTGGCTATCATCAAGTCGATCGGGGCGAGGATATTCCTAAGACGGCTTTTGCTACTCGTTATGGCCTTTACGAGTACACCGTCATGTCTTTTGGTTTGACTAATGCTCCTGCTTTATTCATGAATCTTATGAACTCGGTATTCATGGAGTATTTGGATAGGTTTGTGGTGGTATTCATCGATGATATCCTTATCTACTCCAAGAGTGAAGAAGAGCATGTTGAGCATCTTAAGCTTGTGTTGGGCAAGCTGCGTGAGCACCAGCTGTATGCCAAATTCAGCAAGTGCGAGTTCTGGTTGAAGGAAGTGTCATTCTTGGGCCATGTTCTTTCAGCAGGAGGTGTGGCTGTGGATCCTAGCAAGGTCAGTGATGTGCTATCTTGGGGTCACCAAGTCACCACCGATGTGCGGAGTTTTCTTGGTTTGGCTGGCTACTACCGCCGTTTTATCGAGAATTTCTCCAAGATTGCGAAGCCTATGACCGAGTTGCTCAAGAAAGACAAGAAGTTTGAGTGGTACGCTGCTTGTGATGTGAGTTTTCAGGAACTCAAGGAGCGATTGACCTCAGCCCCAGTGCTTGTTCTCCCTGATATTCACAAGAGTTTTGATATCTATTGTGATGCTTCTTGTCAGGGTCTTGGTTGTGTCCTTATGAGGAGGGCAAGGTTGTGGCCTATGCATCGCGGCAGTTGAGGCCTCATGAACTCAACTATCCTACTCATGACTTGGAGTTAGCTGCTGTGGTCCATGCACTCAAGATTTGGCGGCATTATCGATTGGTAACCGTTGTGAGGTGTATTCACCACAAGAGCTTGAAGTACTTGTTCACCCACCAGATCGAACCTCGTGCAAAGAAGATGGTTGGAATTGATCAAGGACTACGACATGGGTATTCAGTACCATCCGGGTAAGGCCAATGTCGTTGCTGATGCACTCAGTCGGAGGGTGTATTGTAACATGTTGATGCTCCAAGAGCAGCAGCCTACCCTCATTTCAGAATTCCAGCGCCTCAATTTGAGTTTGATCGAGCGCGGTTCTCTTACTACATTGGTTGTGCAACCAACCTTGGTGGACCAAATCAAGGCGGCATGTGACGAGATGCGGTGTGAGCCAGATCAAGCAGAACATCAAGGATGGGATGGCCAAGTGCTTTTCAGAGGACGGGCATGGCGTTGTGTGGTTTGGGCAGCGTCTTGTGGTTCCTAAGGTCATGGAATTGCGGAATATGATTCTCCGCGAAGCCCATGACTCTCCTTTGTCTATTCACCGGGGCTACCAAGATGTATCGGGATCTTCGCCGAGATTCGTGGACCCGAATGAAGCGAGATTGCCGTGTTCGTTGTCGAGTGCGACGTGTCGTCGTCGTGTGAAGGCCGAGCATCGGCCCAGCCAGTCTTCTTCACCTTTGCCGTGCGAATGCAAGTGGGATTCGTTGGCATGGACTTCATCACCGGATTGCCCCTTCGTCCAAAGGGAATGATGCTATTTGGGTCGTGATCGACGAGTTGACTAAAGTGACACATTTCCTTCCTGTCAAGACTCAGCTTCGTGTGGGGCCTTTGGCCGAACTTTATGTCTCGAGGATTGTGAGTCTTCACGGCGTGCCGAAGACGATTATTTCTGATCGTGGTGCACTTTTCACCTCGCGGTTTTGGCATAGTCTGCAAGAGGCTATGGGGACCCGCTTCACTTCAAGATGACCTTTCATCCTCGGGATCGATGGCCGACGGAGCGAGTCAACCAAGTGTTGGAAGATATGCTCCGTGCTTGTGTTCTTTCCTATGGGAAGAAGTGGGAGAAGTGCCTACCATTTGCTGAGTTCTCCTACAACAACAGCTTTCAGGCCAGTCTTGGCATGGCACCATTTGAGGCTTTGTATGGGAGGAGATGCAGAACCCCATTGAACTGGTCGAGGCCGTGGCGGCGCGCGCGCCCGATTCGATCAATGAGGCCGAGTCAAGTTCGCTTGATCCGCGAGCATCCGCGCACGCCCACCTGCATAAAAGAGCTATGCGATCGTCGTCGCCGTGAGTTGAGCTTTGAGCCCAATGACTTTGTGTATCTCAAAGTCTCACCCTTGAAGGGCCATCAGCGTTTTGGCATCAAGGGCAAGTTGGCTCCTCGATATGTTGGGCCTTACCGCATCATCGAGAGAGTTGGAGCAGTTGCATACAGATTGGAGCTACCAGCTGCACTTGAGGGTGTGCATGATGTGTTCCATGTTTCACACCTGAAGAAGTGCCTCCGTGTCCCGACTGAGGAAACTCCGTTGGAAGCTCTCGATGTGCAGGAGGATTTGACCTACCGCGAGCATCCTGTTCGTATTCTTGAGGAATCTGAACGGAGAACAAGGAACCGTGCCATCAAGTTCCTTAAGGTTCAGTGGTCAAACCATTCCGAAGATGAAGCAACTTGGGAGCGAGAAGATCGCGCCGTGCAGATTTTCCTTCTTTCTTCTCCGAGTAAACGGAATCTCGGTCGAGATTCTTGTAAGGGGAGAGTTGTAACATCCCAATTTTGGGCTTGTGTTTCAAATGTAAGAAAATGAGTAGAAATTAAAACTTTTTCTTACATCATGTATTTCCTTTGTGTACTGAACAAGTATTGTACAAAAGGTTATGGAAATGCAAGTCACAAGTCTTGTGATCCAATCTTGTTCCTTCAAAAACATTCTTGTCAAATGTTGTGATCATCTCCTGGGAATATTTTTCCTAAGTTCTTGGGATGGTATGTGAACCCTCTGAAAAATTTCACAATTTTTAGAAATTGTTTGAATATTTTAGAGGGCAGTCAAACCGGTTTGACTCTCAGTCAAACCTAAAACCAGTACCTTGTAGAATTTTCGGAGAAAACTACAAAGCATGAAAACCTCTGAAAATTTTACACAAGGTCAATGTCCCAGTCAGCAAGCTCCTGTAAAAATTTCAGAATTTTTGGAGTTATTTTGCTACCCCAAATAAATCCTCAAAAGTCTCAGCATATTTTAAGACCTAAAACCGTTTCACTGTTCCTTGTTCGAGTCGGGCTCGAGTCCGAGCCATTTGACTTCGTTGAACCACCTAATCGCACCGAGCCGCGCTTTATAACGCGCGTGCAATCTCACCGTTGGAATTAGATCGCCGCCCACGTCGCGTGCGAGCATTGGACCATCATTGCATTAATCAATTGGGACCGTTGGATCTCTATCCAACCGTCTAGATTTGTAAGCAATCGGATCGTCGCGAGCTCTTTTAAATCGCACCGCCCATTTCAATCCAACGGTCACCGTTCGCTTTTACATTCTTCTTCCTTCTCGCTTCTCCGTGCGCGTGCGTTCATGGCGAGAGAAAGAGAGAGCATGGGGGCTTGTTGTGTCACTGAGCGTGCCTCGTCAACGTCTCTCGCAAGGCATTTAATGCGCAATGTGCTTTCTCCTCTATTGTCACCGTGCTCACTTGCTCCCATCATTTCTTGGTCCATGACCGCGCCATGAACCGAGCTCACCATGGGCCCATGTTCTTGCTCGAAACCCTAATCTTTTCCCTATATATTGCCCCTTAGCTCCTCCTGGTGTTCCTTTACACCACACTTTGCTCCTCTCAGTGTTTTGAGCAGTTAAACCACCTCACACCCTCAAGGCACCATTGTTGACCGTAGAGCTCCAATGGCGGCCTTGGTGTCCAGTGGTTCATCTTCAACCTTTCTTGCACCCTCTTGAACTCCTCAACCTCCTTTATATTTCCCCTAACTTGATTTTGGGTTGCATTCACAGGAATCACTCAATTTTAAGTTTGGAGATTTTCGGTTGGTTTCACCCCCTTTCTTCTCCAGCTCCGGTGAGTGGTTCTTTCTGCAATTAATTGCTTTTGGAGCCTCTTTGAGCTATAATGAAGCTGTGGTGATGATTTGGTTCCACTCATTTTGCTCAGAACCTCATCTTCCACTTCATCTTCTTCGGCTCCGGTGGACTTCATCGTGTTCAAGTCTTCCCCGGCCATCTTTGGAGCTCCTCTCGGTTAAGGTAGCTTCTATATAGTCCCTAGAAGTCATGGCACTCGCTTTCCCGGACCGCAGCGGAGCTTTTCGCTATTTTCATGTTTAGCAGTAAAGCTCCCGTTTTCATTTTCCGGCTAGCCGGCGTTCCAGTCCCTCGCCGCCGGCGAGAATGCTACCATTAGGTTCGTGCTGCTATTGCGAATCCATTTTGGGTCTTGTTCACCGCCGCCGCGGCCAGTGTCGCCGGCGATTAGCCGTCAAAGACGATCGGGACCTTGCCGGCACAGAGCTCCCGTCTTCGTCAGCTCATTAGGACACATTAATTACCAATCATTAGTTATTAATTGTGTCTTAATCATTATTATTGAGCCAGCGACGGTGGGCCCAATATCCTTAAATCAATCTCGGTTCACTCAGACCGCTCCGACATCATTAATGTCTAATCATTGCTTAATTAATGAGTCGGCATTTAATCGCCGAATTAACCTCCGGTCACGATCGTGGGCCCGAGGATTAAAATCAAATTCCGTAGTCTTTAGTGTCTAGTTAATGATCATCATTAGTGGCATTAATTCGCCCCAGCCGTCCCTCTCGGGCCACGTCACGTGGGCGGTGCACCGCGTGCACGAGGTTAAACCAGCGCATGTGTGCCTCAAGGTCGCCGCGTGGTCCCCGCGTGTCGATCCATCTTTTGAACTTCGATCTTTAGCCACCGTCGATCCCTTGATCAACGGCCCGATCGTGAGGGCATTCGGACCCTCCGGATGCCTTGATCATTCTTGGCCGTCGATCTTGCGATCAATGGTCGAGATCGTGAGTGCAATCGGACAATCCGGTTGTTGGTGCGCTCTGGACCGTCCATCTGCCGATCTACGGCTGTGAGCGCCAAGGCAACCGCACCGTCCGGTTGCATTCGTCCTCGTGAGCCGTTGGATCTTGATCCAACGGTGGCTCTCGTTGAATCGCGGCGCGCGCTGTTCTCGTCCGCGTGTGGCTCGTTGGATATTGCATCAACGCCCACGAGCGCCCACGTCGCTTATTTTCGGTGGGGTTGGTTTTTATTTCGTAAGTATTTATTTATCAACCAAAATTGTATCAAAACTTTAGAAATTCATAACTAATTCAAGATAAATCCTTTTACATGAAACCAATCGTAATAAATTTGTAATTCACTAAAGTTTAATGTAAAAATGCTTTTAGCTATGCTTCCGTAGTAGAAAATTTTGTAATCTTTTATAGCTTGTTTTCTGCTATTTTTATATATTCCATAATTGTATTAAAACTTGGAAAATGCATATCTTTTCTCGTATATCGATAATTGTATGATTTTAACTTTGATAAATTTGTTATTAACTAAACTTTAATCTAAAATGGTGGTAGGCCTAAATCACTGAGAAAAATATGTTAGTAGATTTAACCTTATTAGTAGCACTTAAAAAAATTTCATTTAATGATATAATAGACACCAGTAATTCCCTGTAAATCCTAAAAATAGAAATTTGATGTTAGGAAATCCCTCTGTTATCATACTATAATGTGAAATAGGATTTGCACATGTTTATATTTCTGGAAAGTGCATTATGCTAGTTTTGCATCTTAGAAAAATCATAACTAAATCATTTTAACTCCAAATGACCTGAAATTTTATATGGGTTACCTCTATACCAGTAGGTAGCTACCATAAAAATTTCAGCTTCAGAATCTTTCTAGAAAATGTTTTTGCTACAGTGCTAATTATGGCCGAAAATGGGTTTTTAGGTAATATCTTTTGCATCACAAATCCAAATTAGGTTTTTCCAGTTTCTATGTCTTGGTATATTCGTATTCTACCTTATGTATAAATTTCGTCGCATTTGGATAATTGTTGCTTGCTCATTGGTTTATTTGTGGCTCGTCTTATTGGTTGTTCTTGGTTCTTTTTGCCTCTCGCTTAGGATTCGACATTTGCGGTAATCCCAGAGCGACCCTCCACAACAAATTGAGCAACGACAAGAAGGCAAGCAGTTTGATCATGTTAATCCCAGATTTTCAGATATTTATGTTGATTACAAATTCTATGTATGCATTGCTACTTTGTTTTAATAGTTGGCCTAGTAGATGCATTTCCTTAGCAAATGATTATCCTCTACTACCATGAGCCTAGGTTACTTCCTGTGATTTAGAGTTCGTGGATGGGCTCTTATCACTTAGTAGTTGCGAATTAATTGCTTAGCCATGCTTAGCTTCGGTAGAAATGGGCGGTTATCGACTTGTCGATAACCTTGATCACACAAAACTTATTATGATTATGATTTCCGCCTTGTGCCGTGTCTATTTATGAAAACTAAAAACTGAAAACAAAATGATTTAGACTTGGGCACAATGGTATGATGGTGTGATTTTGGGTGTGACTGGAATGGTGCCCGGGTCAACAAGGACCGAACATCTTGTTACACTAAACCAAGCATTTTAGCGTGCTAACCACATTAGAGGGTATGGGACCTCTCTTGACCTAGTACTTTGGCGTGTATTGGCCTCGGGTCGTAGGAGGTCGCAGGAGGGATGGTGTTGGGAGCATTGTAGTGTCCGAAAGACTTCACCCGTGATGGGATTTGTCGTCTTTCGGCTTGCAATGTAAGCGTATGGTGTTTCTACCCATACGAGCGGCTCGTGGTTGATACACAATATTGGAAAAAGTCTCAGAGGACTTAGCCGTGCGGCATACCTTGGAAGTGTGCTTTGTGGCTTAAAGGCGGTCTGAAGTGTGGGTACATTGGTACACCCCTGCAGGGTTAAAACTATTCGAATAGCCTCGTCCTAGGTTATGGACGCGCTTGGCAAGGTCTTTCAAGAGTTAGACTACAACATTTTAAATTAAAACTTGATGGGTGGTACGAATCGTGATTCGTGCTATGTTGTGGTGACTATTGGGATAGTCACTTCTGTGGTTACTTGTATGTATCTTTATTATTTGTTATTTCAACATTTAAAACAGATTTGCAAACTTGCTTTTAAATGTATTACATTATTGCAAATAAAGTTGGCTTTGTGCAAAATGAGACATACAACCTCCACCTAAATAAGCTTGCATGTAGTTTATGAATAGGTCTGCTATTCCACACGTCAGTCCTGCGGGTACAAAGACAATCTTTGTACTCAGTTGCTATGCTTAATTGTTTTGTTGCAGAGGAAGAAGGTGAGCCCGTGGGGCCTCACTTTTGTGAGCTGTGTTGTGGTAGCTTGCGGGGCGACTAGCTTGGCGGCCCGGTCGGTTGCCTTGTGGGTGTATGGCTAACCGGTCGACTTTTGTTCTAGCCATCTTATGGCACTTTTGCTTCCGCTGTCATTCTTGTATATTGTTCTATTTGGCCGGTCGGCTCTCTTTTGTAATAACTTTACTTTATGTCTGTCATTGTTGAACTTAGTAATATATGTTGTATGGAAATGATGTGTAATTTTGTGATGATGCGCATATGCTGCAATTCTGGGAAGCATACGACCATCGAGGCTTAGAATGCTTAATTAGTAACGCTAGAACCATTTGGAGGTTAAGTGTTACTAGTTAAATATTCCGGGTCCTCACATTTAAAGACTTTGGAACCGAGAGGGAGGAGAGGGAGGCCGGGAACAAATTCATGGAGGAGAAACACATGCGGCCAACAAGGGAGAAGAAACCCATGTGGCCAACGAGAGGGAACGTGCTCTCAGGATAAAACCCTAGCACATGCGAGCGGTCAAGAAAGACATATGGTGACATGGCAACAAGGGTTACATTGGCATAAAAAGAAGCATCAAGTGCATCGAACAAATTCGCGCAAGCTAAGAGAAGGAAAGCTCACAATACAAGGGAAACCGAGAGGGAGACTAGTTTAAATTTCCAAATTAAAGTAGGACGTTTATTTGAATCGGATTACAGTTCACGTGAGCGATGAATCGGACTTGGATTATCAGAGCGATGAGCGATGTCGGACTCGGATTATCGTAGCACTTGATTCATCGTTCATCCGAGTTTTGTGCTTGCGTGGGAGGCTATATAAACCCCCCATGGCCGCACCATAGAGGTAGACCAGTTTATGCATAAGATTGAAACATAGCTATTGCTTGTTCTTTCGACACCAGAGTTCATGCGAGGACTTTGAGAGAGAATTAGGCGATCCATTTGTTTTGTTCGCAATCCAAGGTCAAGCCGCTTCCATTGGGAATTGGGGACTTGGCGTTAAATCGCTCGTGGTCTCGCGACGAACAACTACCCGGTGTGTTTTGGCCGTATTCCGAAGAGTTGAGGGTTCGTGCATTGGCGCGAGTGTTCAGCTAGCGACATCGTCTACTTCGCATCAACTATCCACGGTTCCTCACTGGGAAGATCGGGCCTCCCCCGTATCAGTGTTCCAAAGGTGATAGTTTCTGATAGAGGCCCTCAATTCACATCCTATTTCTGGGAATGCTTACATAAAGCGATGGGGACCAGTCTATCTTTTAGCTCCGCTTGTCGCCCGCAAACGAATGGGCAAACTGAGAGAGCAAACCAAGTTTTGGAAGATCTTCTCCGAGCTTGCGTGTTGTCCTACAGCGATAGTTGGGAAAAATGTTTACCGTTTGCGGAGTTCTCCTACAACAACAGCTTCCAATCGAGCATTCAAATGTCACCCTTCGAAGCATTGTATGGGAGAGCTTGTAGAACCCCCTTGAACTGGTCCGAAGCCGGGGAGAGGCCATTTTATGGCCCAACCTTGGTGGAAGATGCTGAAGAACAAGTTCGTGTCATTCGCGAACGACTTAGGACGGCTCAATCACGTCAGAAGTCATATGCCGACCGTCGTCGTCGCGAGTTGAGTTTCGAAGTGGACGATCATGTTTATCTTAAAGTCTCTCCTATGAAAGGAGTTCGTCATTTCCAAATCAAAGGTAAATTAGCACCTCGCTATATTGGACATTTCCATATTCTAGCTAAGTTGGGATCGGTGGCATACCAGTTGGAGTTGCCACCATCGCTCTCAGACGTGCATAACGTCTTCCATGTCTCCGAACTCAAGAAATGTCTTCGAGTCCCAACGGAAGCAACCGAGTTGGATAAACTCGACTTGCAACCCGATCTATCTTATCGAGAGAGCTCGATTCGTATCCTTGAGGAAACCGAGCGTAAGACTAGGAATCGTAACATCAAGTTCGTCAAGGTTCAATGGAGCAACCAAACGGAGAACGAAGCAACCTGGGAACGTGAAGACCGGATGCGAGCGGCATATCCAGACCTCTTCTCTACCTGAAGTGCCTTCGTATCAAGAAAGGAAAGGTAAAACATAGCAATGTAAACAAAATTATTCTTATGGCATAATTATAACATGTCAACACTATCCTTGAAGGAAATCAAGACAACGTAAATTATAACTTCTAATGAAAACTTTCTAATTCTTCTCCACCCAGATCTCGGGTCCAGATCTTTTGTAAGGGGGGAGGTTTGTCACAGCCCCAACAATTAAAATGGATTAATATGTATTTCATTAGCATGCATCATTGATTTCAAAACATTCCATAATATATTGCACTTGGAAAATCTGTTAAAAACATGAACATACCCTTCAAGGTTTGAATTTCACTTCAAATCAGTAATAAAAAGTTGTGATCATCATCTGGAACCAATTTATTCAAATACTAAATTAATTATCATGAATTAATATAATTTTTCCAAAATTTTTGGGAACAGTTTGAACCTAATTAAACTTCAAACAACCTTTATAGACATACGACATGTTTGAATTTAAAAATCACAAACTATATTATGAACAATAGGGTTTTATAATTTTTATAGGAACTATATCATCCCAGGAACTCCCACAAATTATTTCATAATTTTTGGAAATTTATTTCTATTTCTAAGCCTCGGTCAAAGTAGAGAGAAATAAATTAAATTGCAGTCAAACCCTAGCCCAAACCCTAGACACTGTTCATTGGACTCGAGCCCGACTCGGCGACTGGACTCAACCCAACCCCCTAAATGCACCGAGTCATGCAACCCTTGGATCGGAAATCAGTGGCCCAGATCTCATCACCCGGTCGACCTGTCCGAACCCCCCTTTTTAATCTTAGCCGTCCGTTTTAATCAAACGGCCGAGCCACACCGCATCTCTTCTCTCTCTTGTGCCGCTGACGCACCGGGCCCGCACGTCAGGGCCATCTTCTTCCTCTCGCTGACTCGCGCGCAGGGCGTGAGCTCCACGCGCCCGACATGCTCTGCCGCGCCTCCGTCACCTCCGTGAGCCACCGCCCGTGACAGCCACTCCTAGAGCTCCGCCTCGTGACGCCGCTTCCACTCCGTCTTCTTCCCAAGAAGAAGCATGCGCTATGCCGGACCATCAAGAATTATCGGATGGCAGGGATCGTGGAGATGTTGTGACAGGTACCTTATCAGTTGACTCTTTTGATGCCTGCGTACTTTTTGATTCTGGAGCCAGTTTCTCTTTTGTCTCGGAGAATTTTGTTGAGCGGCGGGGCTTTGGTGCGATTAATTGGGAGGCGATGGTCGTTAGTTCTCCTAGTGGGCTTATATCCAGTTCCGTGTTTGCCCTGGTTGTGTGGTGGTTCTAGCAGATGAGGAGTTCGTGGCGAATTTGGTGGTTATATCCCTCGAGCCCTTCGATGTGATCCTTGGCATGGATTGGCTCACGCGGTATCAAGTGTCATCTCTTGTTTCGAAGACGGTCACCTTGCGTTCTCGTGCAGGCGTGAAGTTGTTTTCAAGGAGTGCTCCGCATACTCTCTCGTTGTTGTGCGCTTGTTTCCTAATCGGCGGATGCGAAGTCGTGGGTGTTGTGGGCTTTGGTGGAGGGTCACGAGGTCGCCTTGAGGTTAGAGAATATACTGGAGTCCGCAAGTACCGGATGTTTTTCCCGATGAGCTCCCGACCGCCACCGGAGCGGAGTCGATCTTCCGTATTGAGCTTGTTCCAGGTACGCGGCCTATTTATAAGTCCCCGTACCGGATGGCACCGGTTGAGCAGATTGAATTAAAGAAGCAGTTGGATGAACTCTTAGCTAAGGGGTTCATTAGACCGAGCACGTCACCTTGGGCTGCTCCGGTTTTGTTTGTGGGAAAGAAGGATGGCACCAAGAGGCTTTGTGTGGATTATCGAGCACTCAACCAAGTGACAATCAAGAACAAGTATCCCCTGCCTCGTATTGAAGATCTCTTCGATCAGTTGAGAGGTGCCAAAATATTTTCCAAGATTGATTTGCAGACTGGTTACCATCAACTGCGAATCAGGGAGGAGGATATAGAGAAGACAGCTTTTAGCACAAGGTATGGGCATTACGAATATGTCGTTATGTCTTTTGGACTGACTAATGCTCCTGCTGTCTTTATGGAAGCTATGAACAGGATGCTCCATGAGTACCTGGATTCTTTTGTGGTGGTCTTCATCGACGACATCCTGGTTTATTCCAAAACGGAGGAGGACCACGAACTGCACCTCAACCTGGTCCTCGATACTCTTCGGAAGAATAAATACTATGCGAAGCTAAAGAAGTGTGCTTTCTGGTTATCCGAAGTAGGATTTTTGGGTCATACCATCGATCAAGACGGTACACGGTGGATCCGAAGAATGTGGCGGCGGTGGTTCGATGGCGGAGGCCAACCAATGTGTCGAGATCCGAGTTTCCTTGGTCTTGCGGGTATTACCGGCGTTTTGTGCGAGATTTTCTAGCATTGCTAAACCAATGACCCGACTCACGCAAAGGGGTTCCTTTTGTGTGGACGGACGCTGAGGTCGGGTTCCGGACTTTGAAGGACAAGTGGTGAATGCACCTATTCTATCCTTGCCCGAGAGTGGCAAGCGCTTCACGTGTACACGGATGCTTTCTGATTGAACTCGGATGTGTCTTTGATGCAAGAGGGCCGAGTAATCGCCTATGCTTCTAGACAGCTTGAAGACTCATGAGCGAATTATCCCACTCATGATCTCGAGTTGGCAGCAGATTGTGTTTGCTCAAGTCTTGGAGGCATTACTTGTATGGGGAGCGAAGCGATATCTTCACCGATCACAAGAGCCTTAAGTATATATTCACACAATGAGAGCTAAATTTGAGGCAGCGGAGGTGGTTGGAGTTAATCAAGGATTATGACTGACTATCCAATATCACCCCGTAAGGCTAATGTGGTGGCCGATGCCCTAGCGGGACGGGGTACCTCGGTAGCGTTGTCCTTGGTCTCGAGTTTGAGAAGATGGGTATATCTTTCTGTCTTCATCGGTTCTGCGCAGTCGAGACACAAATGATCATCCGATCGCCATCCCCGAGCGCGTTCTTGAAGCTCAACAAAGACGATCGGCTCCTTTCAGAGGTGCGGAAGAGGATCTCGAGGGCGTTCGAGATTTTAGTGTGGATGAACACGGTGCGGTTCGATTCAAAGGCGGTGTGTGTACCCCGTAAATCACCGGTGAAGGATGATATTCTTCGTGAGGCTCACGGACCCATATTCGGTACATCCAGAGAGACCAAGATGTATCGTGATCTGAAACAAATCTTTTGGTGGAAGCGGATGAGGTGGATATTGCTAAATATGTCGCTGCGTGTGGCGTTTGTCAACGTGTAAAGGTGAGCACAAACGCCCCGCCGTTTGTTGCACCCTTGGAGGTACCGAGTGGAAGTGGGAGCATATCACTATGGACTTTGTGGTTGGGTTGCGCGTTCGCCGAGGACGAGATGCAATTTGGGTCGTGGTGGACAGGCTTACCAAGTCCGCACACTTCATACCGATAAAAGCGACCAACACAACGCAGACCTAGCCCGTTGTACATCGAGAGGTGGTGAGACCGCACGGTGTACCCAAGTCCATTGTTTCGACCGAGATGCCAAGTTCGTCTCTAAGTTCGCAGAGTCTTCTGCGTTGGGCACGCAGTTTCCCTCGTCTGACTTTTCACCCTCGGACGGATGGTCACCGAGCGGACCATTCAAACCCGGAGGACATGCTTCGTGCTTGCGTGCTATCTTGGAAGGGTAGTTGGGAGGATTATCGGCTTTGGCGAGTTCGCTTATAACAATAGTTATCGGCGAGTATCAAGATGCCTCCTTCGAGGCTTTGTATGGTCGGAGGTGTGTTTCCTCTTTGTTGGGATGCGATGGGTGAGAGGTCGTTGCTTGGTCCGGATCTTGTTCACAGACCGTGGAGAAAGTGCGGGAGGTTCGTCGAACTTGTTGGCTGCTCGTGAGCCGACAAAGAGCTATCGCGGATGTTCGCCGAGAGTTGAGTTTGCGGTGGGTAGCCTTGTGCTCCTTCGGGTGTCTCCAACCAAGGGTATTGTTCGTTTTGGTACCACCGGGAAGCTTAGCCCGCGGTACATCGGTCCTTTTCCGTGGTTGCCCGGGTGGGTAGTTTGGCTTATCGTTTGGAGTTGCCAAACTCATTGAGTGGTGTGCACAATGTCTTCCATGTGTCTATGCTTGAGGAAATACTTGCGGGATCCAGAACACAAGATTGACCTGGAGCAGGTCACAGTGGAGCAGGATCTCACTGTGGAGAGTCGTCCAGTTCGTATCTTGGATACATCGGAGCGGGTCTTGAGGAATAAGACCATCAAGTATGTGAAGGTCCTTTGGACGAATCAGTCTGAGAGAGAGGCTACGTGGGAGCTGGAGGATCATTTGCGGAAAAAGTACCCCGAGCTCTTCGAGGCTGGTGAGTACTCCTAGTTTGGGTTGCTGTTTGCTTGTTGTTCTGTTCCTTGTGGTTCAGATTTGGATTCGAGGGCGAATCCTTTTAAGGTGGGAAGATTGTAATACTCCGGAAGTGTGAAAAGTCAAGAATCGGATTAATTAAAATCAATCGGTAGAGAATAATTTAATCGGGGAAGTTTTATTTTCAGTTTTCGTCAAACCCAGCTTAGAGAGGGGCTTTTCTATCGTTTTCGCTTCATTTTGGGGCTGGGCCTTGGCCCATTTTCTTGTGGTGGCCGGCCAAAGGGGGGAGGGCCACCTCCCCAAACCCTAGCCGCCCCCCCCCCTCCCTTTCCCCTTTTCTCCTCCCACTTGGCAGCCGCCCCCTCCTTCCTCCTCTTGGCGACTCCCTTCCTCCCCTTGCACCTCCCCACTCCCAAGGTGCTGCCCTGCACCTCCCCTATCCCAAGGTGCTGCCCTTGCGCAAGGAAGAAGTTAGAGAGGAGAAAAGAAGGAGAAGAAGGAGAAGAAGGAGAAGAAGAAGAAGAAGAAGAAGGAGAGTTGGTGTGGGGTTTGGTTCAGCGATTTCTAGTGGTTCTACAAGGGTAACGAGATGCCTCCCCGCTGTTTAATCCTTATTAGATGCAAAAACCGATTAGAATTGATGGTTAATTGTTGGGCTGCAGTAGATGCAATTCTGTCCAGAACCTTGCGTGGGTTTTTTCGTATGTTTAGAGGCTGAATTTTAAGTTTCCATCTCCTAGAGATATGTGGGTTATGTCGTTATCTTTCAGTAGCCGCGAAGATCACTCGATTCCGAGGTCTGAGTCAAAAGTTATGATCGATTTAGTATCTGCTGCCAGAAATCTGACGAGAATAATCTGTCTGGTTTTTTCCTAAAATTTGAAAGGGAATTTGGTAGAATCTGAAAGTTCACCCAACTAGGTTATTGTAGGTAATTCGATAACCTTTTCAGATTGATAAAGAACGATCAATTCGGAGTTACCAATTAAAAGTTATGGTCATTTTAGTTTTGCTGTTCGTTTGTGTAGACAGATTCCGTACTGTAAGTTCAGACAATGGTTAGCCTATTTTTTGGCCGAATTGGAGTATCGTGTCAACTAGAGTATTGTAGATTAGTCAGTTAAGAATCTACAGAAATTGGGTTTACCTCTTTTGACTTCCAGATCATGAGTTATGTCATTTACCGTGCTGCTGTCCAGAATCAGATTATGGCAGCAAACGTTGTTGTTCGCGTTCAACTTTGTAAACTCGCTCGAGTAGTCTAGTAAGCATTGTAGAATGCCGATTAGTAGCGCTGGGTATTTTATGACCTTACTGAAGTTATTTCACTTGTTTAGGAGGTGAAGCCTCAGGTTTAGGAGTATCACCTTGGCCGGCTAACGCGTCACATCGTGGAAGGCAAGTAATTGTAGCAGTGTTACCACCGTTTAATTGGTTGTTCTTACTACTTGCAATCCCTATGAGTTTCGTATTTTGAGGTGTTATGCCATGGTTGGTTGACTTACATATGAGATGATGACAGTAATTATTATTTAATGATTTACATTGGATATCTTGTGTGTAGCCATGAAATGGTTGCTTTATGTGCCGAATGTGGATCATGGATGTATTTTTCCATAATGATTATGTGGTAGTTGTACAAGTTAATCTTGTTGGTGCCATTATGAGATGTCACATATGTGGTTTATGATTATCATATCACTCATAACATATCATTACATTGCATTGTGGATGTCGCCGCTTATGGCGCGATCAGACGCAGACAAAGATCGCACATTGTCCGAGATCACGATGCACACTCTTACCTTGATGGGTAAGAGTGCAGTGGAGCATGGCATGCATTTGCATTAAGCATTGTGGATGGAGAACCTGCATTCTTTTGTCAATGGTTGAATTCTTATGAGGTAGGACTCATGCTAGTCCATGTGGTTTATTGAATGAGATAGTGGATCGTGGTTGTGGTCATGCAATATTATAACTTTGTGTTGTAGCTTGCTTGTCAATTGATTAACTGTTATGCAACTTACTTGCTGAGATTTTATCTCATTCTTGTTGTTTCTTTCCCCCTTTCAGGTGATTCTTAAGCATTCCTGTGATGGGTAGAGCGGCACTACAATAATACACTCAATTCATAGTTTCATGCTGTAATAAAGTTGAGAGGAATTTAGCCTATTGACTAGCTATTCACGAGTGATCTGTTGAATTATTTATTGATGCATTTGTGGACTACACTTGGATTGAACTGCTAGAGGTTGTTTAATTATTGAACTTGTTACTGTTATCTTTATTCCCATAGTGGTTTATGCTTCCGCTTATTGATTCTTGCCTAGAGTTGCTGCCGAAATTTTATATTCTTATGAAATTATTGGCTAGCTGTAGAGTGGTTAAGTAATATCCCAGGGTAATGTTGGTCCTGGGGTGTTACTCAACCTGGTCCTCGATACTCTTCGGAAGAATAAATACTATGCGAAGCTAAAGAAGTGTGCTTTCTGGTTATCCGAAGTAGGATTTTTGGGTCATACCATCAGTCAGCACGGTATTACAGTGGATCCGAAGAATGTGGCGGCAGTGGTTCAGTGGCGGAGGCCAACCAATGTGTCAGAGATCCGGAGTTTCCTTGGTCTTGCCGGGTATTACCGGCGTTTTGTGCAGGATTTTTCTAGCATTGCTAAACCAATGACCCGACTCACGCAAAAGGGGGTTCCTTTTGTGTGGACGGACGCTTGTGAGGCTGGGTTCCAGACTTTGAAGGACAAGCTGGTGAATGCACCTATTCTATCCTTGCCCGAGAGTGGCAAGCGCTTCACGGTGTACACGGATGCTTCTCGGATTGGACTCGGATGTGTGCTGATGCAAGAGGGCCGAGTAATCGCCTATGCTTCTAGACAGTTGAAGACTCATGAGCAGAATTATCCCACTCATGATCTCGAGTTGGCAGCAGTTGTGTTTGCTCTGAAGTCTTGGAGGCATTACTTGTATGGGGAACAGTGCGATATCTTCACTGATCACAAGAGCCTTAAGTATATATTCACACAGCGAGAGCTAAATTTGAGGCAGCGGAGGTGGTTGGAGTTAATCAAGGATTATGACCTGACTATCCAATATCACCCTGGTAAGGCTAATGTGGTGGCTGATGCCCTAAGCAGGACGGGGGTACCTCAGGTAGCGTTGTCCTTGGTCTCGGAGTTTGAGAAGATGGGTATATCTTTCTGTCTTCATCGTTCTGGCAGTCGAGACACAAATGATCATCCGATCGCCATCCCCGAGCGCGTTCTTGAAGCTCAACAAAGACGATCGGCTCCTTTCGGAGGTGCGGAAGAGGATCTCGGAGGGCATTCCGAGATTTTAGTGTGGATGAACACGGTGCGGTTCGATTCAAAGGTCGGTGTGTGTACCCGTAAATCACCGGTGAAGGATGATATTCTTCGTGAGGCTCACCGGACCCCATATTCGGTACATCCAGAGAGACCAAGATGTATCGTGATCTGAAACAAATCTTTTGGTGGAAGCGGATGAGGTGGATATTGCTAAATATGTCATTTGCGTGTGGCGTTTGTCAGCGTGTAAAGGTGAGCACAAACGCCCCTTTGGTTTGTTGCACCCTTGGAGGTACGAGTGGAAGTGGGAGCATATCACTATGGACTTTGTGGTTGGGTTGCGCGTTCGCCCGAGGGCGAGATGCAATTTGGGTCGTGGTGGACAGGCTTACCAAGTCCGCACACTTCATACCGATAAAACGACCAACACAACAAGCAGACCTAGCCCCGTTGTACATCGAGAGGTGGTGAGACCGCACGGTGTACCCAAGTCCATTGTTTCGACCGAGATGCCAAGTTCGTCTCTAAGTTACGCGAGTCTTCAGTGCGTTGGGCACGGCAGTTTCCTCGATCTGACTTTTCACCCTCAGACGGATGGTCAGTCAGAGCGGACCATTCAAACCCTGGAGGACATGCTTCGTGCTTGCGTGCTATCTTGGAAGGGTAGTTGGGAGGATTATCTGGCTTTGGCAGAGTTCGCTTATAACAATAGTTATCAGGCGAGTATCAAGATGCCTCCTTTCGAGGCTTTGTATGGTCGGAGGTGTGTTTCCCTCTTTGTTGGGATGCGATGGGTGAGAGGTCGTTGCTTGGTCGGATCTTGTTCACAGACCGTGGAGAAAGTGCGGGAGGTTCGCGAACTTGTTGGTGCCTGAGCCGACAAAGAGCTATGCGGATGTTCGCGCCGAGAGTTGGAGTTTGCGGTGGGTAGCCTTGTGCTCCTTGGTGTCTCCAACCAAGGGTATTGTTCGTTTGGTACCACCGAAGCTTAGCCCGCGGTACATCGGTCCTTTTCGATGGTTGCCCGGGTGGGTAGTTTGGCTTATCGTTTGGAGTTGCCAAACTCATTGAGTGGTGTGCACAATGTCTTCCATGTGTCTATCTTGAGAAATACTTGCGGGATCAGAACACAAGATTGACTGGAGCAGTCACGATGGAGCAGATCTCACCGTGGAGAGTCGTCCATTCGTATCTTGGATACATCGGAGCGGGTCTTGAGGAATAAGACCATCAAGTATGTGAAGGTCCTTTGGACGAATCGACCGAGAGAGAGGCTACGTGGGAGCCGGAGGATCATTTGCGGAAAAAGTACCCGAGCTCTTCGAGGTGGTGAGTACTCCTAGTTTGGGTTCTTTGTTTGCTTGTTGTTCTTCCTTGTGGTTCAGAGATTTGGATTCGAGGCGAATCCTTTTAAGGTGGGAAGATTGTAATACTCGGAAGTGTGAAAAGTCAAGAATCGGATTAATTAAAATCAATCGGTAGAGAATAATTTAATCGGGAAGTTTTATTTTCAGTTTCGTCAAACCCAGCTTAGAGAGGGCTTTTCTATCGTTTCGCTTCATTTTGGGGCTCGGCCTTGGCCCATTTTCTTGTGGTGGCCGGCCAAAGGGAGGCCACCTCCCAAACCCTAGCCGCCCCCTCCCTTTCCCTTTTCTCCTCCCACTTGGCAGCCGCCTCCTTCCTCCTCTTGGCGACTCCCTTCCTCCCCTTGCACCTCCCCACTCCCAAGGTGCTGCCCTGCACCTCCCCTATCCCAAGGTGCTGCCCCTTGCAAGGAAGAAGTTAGAGAGGGAGAAAAGAAGGAGAAGAAGGAGAAGAAGGAGAAGAAGAAGAAGAAGAAGAAGGAGAGTTGGTGTGGGGTTTGGTTCAGCGATTTCTAGTGGTTCTACAAGGGTAACGAGATGCCTCCCCGCTGTTTAATCCTTATTAGATGCAAAACCGATTAGAATTGATGGTTAATTGTTGGGCTGCAGTAGATGCAATTCTGTCCAGAACCTTGCGTGGGTTTTTCGTATGTTTAGAGGCTGAATTTTAAGTTTCCATCTCCTAGAGATATGTGGGTTATGTCGTTATCTTTCAGTAGCCGCGAAGATCACTCGATTCCGAGGTCTGAGTCAAAAGTTATGATCGATTTAGTATCTGCTGCCAGAAATCTGACGAGAATAATCTGTCTGGTTTTTTCCTAAAATTTGAAAGGAATTTGGTAGAATCTGAAAGTTCACCCAACTAGGTTATTGTAGGTAATTCGATAACCTTTTCAGATTGATAAAGAACGATCAATTCGGAGTTACCAATTAAAAGTTATGGTCATTTTAGTTTTGCTGTTCGTTTGTGTAGACAGATTCCGTACTGTAAGTTCAGACAATGGTTAGCCTATTTTTTTGGCCGAATTGGAGTATCGTGTCAACTAGAGTATTGTAGATTAGTCAGTTAAGAATCTACAGAAATTGGGTTTACCTCTTTTTGACTTCCAGATCATGAGTTATGTCATTTACCGTGCTGCTGTCCAGAATCAGATTATGGCAGCAAACGTTGTTGTTCGCGTTCAACTTTGTAAACTCGTTCTGAGTAGTCTAGTAAGCATTGTAGAATGCCGATTAGTAGCGCTGGGTATTTTATGACCTTACTGAAGTTATTTCACTTGTTTAGGAGGTGAAGCCTCAGGTTTAGGAGTATCACCTTGGCGGCTAACGCGTCACATCGTGGAAGGCAAGTAATTGTAGCGATGTTACTACCGTTTAATTGGTTGTTCTTACTACTTGCAATCCCTATGAGTTTCGTATTTTGAGGTGTTATGCCATGGTTGGTTGACTTACATATGAGATGATGACAGTAATTATTATTTAATGATTTACATTGGATATCTTGTGTGTAGCCATGAAATGGTTGCTTTATGTGCGAATGTGGATCATGGATGTATTTTTCCATAATGATTATGTGGTAGTTGTACAAGTTAATCTTGTTGGTGCCATTATGAGATGTCACATATGTGGTTTATGATTATCATATCACTCATAACATATCATTACATTGCATTGTGGATGTCGCCGCTTATGGCGCGGATCGTCTGCAGACTGACATCGTACATTGCCGTAGTACGATGCACACTCTTACCTTGATGGGTAAGAGTGCAGTGGAGCATGGCATGCATTTGCATTAAGCATTGTGGATGGAGAACCTGCATTCTTTTGTCAATGGTTGAATTCTTATGAGGTAGGACTCATGCTAGTCCATGTGGTTTATTGAATGAGATAGTGGATCGTGGTTGTGGTCATGCAATATTATAACTTTGTGTTGTAGCTTGCTTGTCAATTGATTAACTTTGTTATGCAACTTACTTGCTGAGATTTTATCTCATTCTTGTTGTTTCTTTCCCCTTTCAGGTGATTCTTAAGCATTCTGGGATGGGTAGAGCGGCACTACAATAATACACTCAATTCATAGTTTCATGCTGTAATAAAGTTGAGAGGAATTTAGCCTATTGACTAGCTATTCACGAGTGATCTGTTGAATTATTTATTGATGCATTTGTGGACTACACTTGGATTGAACTGCTAGAGGTTGTTTAATTATTGAACTTGTTACTGTTATCTTTATTCCCATAGTGGTTTATGCTTCCGCTTATTGATTCTTGCCTAGAGTTGCTGCCGAAATTTTATATTCTTATGAAATTATTGGCTAGCTGTAGAGTGTAATACTCCGGAAGTGTGAAAAGTCAAGAATCGGATTAATTAAAATCAATCAGTAGAGAA
The DNA here is from genome assembly GCA_036346255.1 of Ampelocalamus luodianensis. Classification (NCBI taxonomy): domain Eukaryota; kingdom Viridiplantae; phylum Streptophyta; class Magnoliopsida; order Poales; family Poaceae; genus Ampelocalamus; species Ampelocalamus luodianensis. The sequence goes on along the minus strand of CM070620.1, from coordinate 64,744,705 downwards.
TAATTTAATCGGGGAAGTTTTATTTTCAGTTTTCGTCAAACCCAGCTTAGAGAGGGGCTTTTCTATCGTTTTCGCTTCATTTTGGGGCTGGGCCTTGGCCCATTTTCTTGTGGTGGCCGGCCAAAGGGGGGGAGGGCCACCTCCCCAAACCCTAGCCGCCCCCTCCCTTTCCCTTTTCTCCTCCCACTTGGCAGCCGCCCCTCCTTCCTCCTCTTGGCGACTCCCTTCCTCCCCTTGCACCTCCCCACTCCCAAGGTGCTGCCCTGCACCTCCCTATCCCAAGGTGCTGCCCTTGCGCAAGGAAGAAGTTAGAGAGGAGAAAAGAAGGAGAAGAAGGAGAAGAAGGAGAAGAAGAAGAAGAAGAAGAAGGAGAGTTGGTGTGGGGTTTGGTTCAGCGATTTCTAGTGGTTCTACAAGGGTAACGAGATGCCTCCCGCTGTTTAATCCTTATTAGATGCAAAACCGATTAGAATTGATGGTTAATTGTTGGGCTGCAGTAGATGCAATTCTGTCCAGAACCTTGCGTGGGTTTTTCGTATGTTTAGAGGCTGAATTTTAAGTTTCCATCTCCTAGAGATATGTGGGTTATGTCGTTATCTTTCAGTAGCCGCGAAGATCACTCGATTCCGAGGTCTGAGTCAAAAGTTATGATCGATTTAGTATCTGCTGCCAGAAATCTGACGAGAATAATCTGTCTGGTTTTTTCCTAAAATTTGAAAGGAATTTGGTAGAATCTGAAAGTTCACCCAACTAGGTTATTGTAGGTAATTCGATAACCTTTTCAGATTGATAAAGAACGATCAATTCGGAGTTACCAATTAAAAGTTATGGTCATTTTAGTTTTGCTGTTCGTTTGTGTAGACAGATTCCGTACTGTAAGTTCAGACAATGGTTAGCCTATTTTTTGGCCGAATTGGAGTATCGTGTCAACTAGAGTATTGTAGATTAGTCAGTTAAGAATCTACAGAAATTGGGTTTACCTCTTTTTGACTTCCAGATCATGAGTTATGTCATTTACCGTGCTGCTGTCCAGAATCAGATTATGGCAGCAAGCGTTGTTGTTCGCGTTCAACTTTGTAAACTCGTTCGAGTAGTCTAGTAAGCATTGTAGAATGCCGATTAGTAGCGCTGGGTATTTTATGACCTTACTGAAGTTATTTCACTTGTTTAGGAGGTGAAGCCTCAGGTTTAGGAGTATCACCTTGGCGGCTAACGCGTCACATCGTGGAAGGCAAGTAATTGTAGCGATGTTACTACCGTTTAATTGGTTGTTCTTACTACTTGCAATCCCTATGAGTTTAGTATTTTGAGGTGTTATGCCATGGTTGGTTGACTTACATATGAGATGATGACAGTAATTATTATTTAATGATTTACATTGGATATCTTGTGTGTAGCCATGAAATGGTTGCTTTATGTGCGAATGTGGATCATGGATGTATTTTCCATAATGATTATGTGGTAGTTGTACAAGTTAATCTTGTTGGTGCCATTATGAGATGTCACATATGTGGTTTATGATTATCATATCACTCATAACATATCATTACATTGCATTGTGGATGTCGCCGCTTATGGCGCGGCCATCTGCGTCAAACATCGTACATACGTCAGAGATGATGCACTCTTACCTTGATGGGTAAGAGTGCAGTGGAGCATGGCATGCATTTGCATTAAGCATTGTGGATGGAGAACCTGCATTCTTTTGTCAATGGTTGAATTCTTATGAGGTAGGACTCATGCTAGTCCATGTGGTTTATTGAATGAGATAGTGGATCGTGGTTGTGGTCATGCAATATTATAACTTTGTGTTGTAGCTTGCTTGTCAATTGATTAACCTGTTATGCAACTTACTTGCTGAGATTTTATCTCATTCTTGTTGTTTCTTTCCCCCTTTGGGTGATTCTTAAGCATTCTGGGATGGGTAGAGCGGCACTACAATAATACACTCAATTCATAGTTTCATGTTTGTAATAAAGTTGAGAGGAATTTAGCCTATTGACTAGCTATTCACGAGTGATCTGTTGAATTATTTATTGATGCATTTGTGGACTACACTTGGATTGAACTGCTAGAGGTTGTTTAATTATTGAACTTGTTACTGTTATCTTTATTCCCATAGTGGTTTATGCTTCCGCTTATTGATTCTTGCCTAGAGTTGTGCGAAATTTTATATTCTTATGAAATTATTGGCTAGTCAGTAAGTGGTTAAGTAATATCCTGGGTAATGTTGGTCCTGGGTGTTACTGATTGGTACAGAGCCTAGGCTTTAGGTTCTAGGAGAAGTAAGGAAATTGACACACTTGCACATGTAGGATGGGGAAGGGTTTGCATATCTTGCATATACCTTGTTGAATTCTTTAATTTATTGCTTGTGCTTCACTTGTCTGAGATTATTGTTTGTTTGTTTGTGGGTTGCGGTGGTGTAGGAATGCCACCTAAGGGTAGTGGCCGTGTTCGTCACCGCTACTGCAGCGGGAACCGGCGATTGAGGAGGCGAGGATGCTCGGCCGGTGGGTGGTACCAAGAGGAGCCGTTGGTCGTGGTCGGGGCCATGCAGCAAGAGTTGAGGCTTTGAAGCAGGCGGTGGCCCAGTGCCGATGCCGCCCGGTGCACGAGGTTGCGCACGGGCAGGCGGTTAGCGGCATCTCACGCCGTGAGTGGGTAGGGTTGGTGGGCGGCCGACGCGGCGGCCACTCCGTCTGTGTGGCGACCGGCTGTCCCACGTGGAGGACAAGATGGAGGCTTTTGAGGTAGTGGCCGATCGCGTGCGCTATGTGGCGAATCTTTGAAGGAGAGGCCCAGATCGGTGGAAAGGAGTGCGCCGCTCGCACGGCTGCCCATGGACTCCCATCGTGGGCGGAGTTTGTCCGGCAGTTTGAGAGGCGGTTCTATCGAGAGACCTTTCTGGACAAGATGAAAATTGACTTGGGCAAATACACTCAAGATAAGCAGTCTGTGGCAGAGTATGAGGTGGGCTTCAATCAGATAGTCCGCTTCGTCCCACATGTGGCTCGGGATGATGCGGAGAAGGCCAGGCAGTTTCGTCAGGGGCTTAGGCCTTCGATCCGCCACCTGCTGGGTGCCTTTCCGATCACAGATTTTCGTACCCTGGTGGAGCAGGCCTTGGGGATCGAGATGCAGCATGCGTACACGGAGGACACTCGCAAGGCCTCTGGAGGAGATCAGCCTCGAGGTCATAGCGAGAGGAGGGGCCATTCTGGGGGCCCTATGTTTAAGAAGGCAAAGGGTCGTCGTCATCAGCCCTACCGTGGTAGCGCGGGGCAGACCAGCTCTACTGGAGGGAGCTCTCTGCAGTACCGTGCCACCTCGAAGCCCGGAATGGGCTTAGTGTGTTTTCGTTGTGGGGATCCGCACAGGCGGAGTGACTGCTCTTGGAGGGGGCAGTGTGCTATCTGTGGTCAAAACCACAAGGATGTGGTGTGCAGGCAGAATCCCAAGGGGAAACTACAGTGGGAGTTGGCGCCTACACCTTGGCGGGATTCTCTCGCCCCGATGGCACCGCTCGGATGATGGTCGTGGCTCATACCCGCGATCCCTACCGCGGTCCTCGCACCGCGTTACTGCCGGCGCGCCCAACACCTTCATCGATCGTCTTGGCGCCCCACCGAGGATACGGGTTCGGACCTACCCATCGACCCGTACCTCGGTGGACACCGCGCCGACCTACCGAGTGTGGGAGATCCTTCTTCTTGGTGTCCTGCGGCATTCTCCATGCCGACATCGGATGGCGAGGATCGTGGAGATGTTGTGACAGTACCTTATCGCTTGACTCTTTTGATGCTGCGTATTTTTGATTAGGCAGTTTCTCTTTTGTCTCGGAGAATTTTGTTGAGCGGCAGGCTTTGGTGCGATTAATTGGGAGGGCAGTGTGGTCGTTAGTTCTCCTAGTGGGCTTATATCCAGTTCCCGTGTTTGCCCTGGTTGTGTGGTGGTTCTAGCAGATGAGGAGTTCGTGGCGAATTTGGTGGTTATACCCCTGGAGCCCTTCGATGTGATCCTTGGCATGGATTGGCTCACGCGGTATCAAGCTGTTATCTCTTGTTTCTGGAAGACGGTCACCTTGCGTTCTCAGTCTGGGCGTGAAGTTGTTTTCCAAGGGAGTGCTCCGCAGTACTCTCTCTCGTTGTTGTGCCAGTTGTTTCCTAATCGGCGGATGCAGAAGTCAGGGGTGTTGTGGGCTTTGGTGGAGGGTCACGAGGCTGCCTTGAGGTTAGAGAATATACCGGTAGTCTGCAAGTACCCGGATGTTTTTCCCAGTGAGCTCCCGACCGCCACAGAGCGGAGTCGATCTTCCGTATTGAGCTTGTTCCAGGTACGCGGCCTATTTATAAGTCCCCGTACCGGATGGCACCGGTTGAGCAGATTGAATTAAAGAAGCAGTTGGATGAACTCTTAGCTAAGGGGTTCATTAGACCGAGCACGTCACCTTGGGCTGCTCCGGTTTTGTTTGTGGGAAAGAAGGATGGCACCAAGAGGCTTTGTGTGGATTATCGAGCACTCAACCAAGTGACAATCAAGAACAAGTATCCCTCGCTCGTATTGAAGATCTCTTCGATCGGTTGAGAGGTGCCAAAATATTTTCAAGATTGATTTGCGATCCGTTACCATCAAGCTGCGAATCGTGGAGGAGGATATAGAGAAGACAACTTTTAGCACAAGGTATGGGCATTACGAATATGTCGTTATGTCTTTTGGGTGACTAATGCTCCGCTTTGTCTTTATGGAAGCTATGAGCAGGATGCTCCATGAGTACCGGATTCTTTTGTGGTGGTCTTCATCGGCGACATCTGGTTTATTCCAAAACGGAGGAGGACCACGAATCGCACTCAACTCGGTCCTCGATACTCTTGGAAGAATAAATACTATGCGAAGCTAAAGAAGTGTGCTTTCCGTTATCCAAGTAGGATTTTTGGGTCATACCATCGATCAAGACGGTATTACGGTGGATCAGAAGAATGTGGCGGCAGTGGTTGATGGCGGAGGCCAACCAATGTGTCGAGATCCGAGTTTCCTTGGTCTTGCCGGGTATTACCGCGTTTTGTGCGAGATTTTTCTAGCATTGCTAAACCAATGACCCGACTCACGCAAAAGGGGTTCCTTTGTGTGGACGGACGCCAGAGGTGGGTTCCAGACTTTGAAGGACAAGCTGGTGAATGCACCTATTCTATCCTTGCCCGAGAGTGGCAAGCGCTTCACGGTGTACACGGATGCTTCTCGGATTGGACTCGGATGTGTGCTGATGCAAGAGGGCCGAGTAATCGCCTATGCTTCTAGACAGTTGAAGACTCATGAGCAGAATTATCCCACTCATGATCTCGAGTTGGCAGCAGTTGTGTTTGCTCTGAAGTCTTGGAGGCATTACTTGTATGGGGAACAGTGCGATATCTTCACTGATCACAAGAGCCTTAAGTATATATTCACACAGCGAGAGCTAAATTTGAGGCAGCGGAGGTGGTTGGAGTTAATCAAGGATTATGACCTGACTATCCAATATCACCCTGGTAAGGCTAATGTGGTGGCTGATGCCCTAAGCAGGACGGGGGTACCTCAGGTAGCGTTGTCCTTGGTCTCGGAGTTTGAGAAGATGGGTATATCTTTCTGTCTTACTGGTTCTGCGCAGGCTGAGACACAAATGATCATCCAGTCTGCCATCCCTGAGCGCGTTCTTGAAGCTCAACAGCACGATCGGCTCCTTTCAGAGGTGCGGAAGAGGATCTCGGAGGGGCGTTCCCGAGATTTTAGTGTGGATGAACACGGTGCGGTTCGATTCAAAGGCCGGCTGTGTGTACCCCAGAAATCACCGGTGAAGGATGATATTCTTCGTGAGGCTCACCGGACCCCATATTCGGTACATCCAGGAGAGACCAAGATGTATCGTGATCTGAAACAAATCTTTTGGTGGAAGCGGATGAGGGTGGATATTGCTAAATATGTCGCTGCGTGTGGCGTTTGTCAACAGGTAAAGGCTGAGCACAAACGTCCTGCTGGTTTGTTGCAGCCCTTGGAGGTACCTGAGTGGAAGTGGGAGCATATCACTATGGACTTTGTGGTTGGGTTGCCGCGCTCGCCCCGAGGGCGAGATGCAATTTGGGTCGTGGTGGACAGGCTTACCAAGTCCGCACACTTCATACCGATAAAAACGACCAACACAGCGCAGGACCTAGCCCCGTTGTACATCCGAGAGGTGGTGAGACTGCACGGTGTACCCAAGTCCATTGTTTCGACCGAGATGCCAAGTTCGTCTCTAAGTTACGGCGAGTCTTCAGTGCGTTGGGCACATGCAGTTTCCTCGATCTGACTTTTCACCCTCAGACGGATGGTCAGTCAGAGCGGACCATTCAAACCCTGGAGGACATGCTTCGTGCTTGCGTGCTATCTTGGAAGGGTAGTTGGGAGGATTATCTGGCTTTGGCAGAGTTCGCTTATAACAATAGTTATCAGGCGAGTATCAAGATGCCTCCTTTCGAGGCTTTGTATGGTCGGAGGTGTGTTTCCCCTCTTTGTTGGGATGCAGTGGGTGAGAGGTCGTTGCTTGGTCCGGATCTTGTTCAGCAGACCGTGGAGAAAGTGCGGGAGGTTCGTCAGAACTTGTTGGTGCTCGAGCCGACAAAGAGCTATGCGGATGTTCGCGCGAGAGTTGGAGTTTGCGGTGGGTAGCCTTGTGCTCCTTGGTGTCTCCAACCAAGGGTATTGTTCGTTTGGTACCACCGAAGCTTAGCCCGCGGTACATCGGTCCTTTTCGATGGTTGCCGGGTGGGTAGTTTGGCTTATCGTTTGGAGTTGCCAAACTCATTGAGTGGTGTGCACAATGTCTTCCATGTGTCTATCTTTGAGGAAATACTTGCGGGATCCGAACACAAGATTGACTGGAGCAGTCACGATGGAGCAGATCTCACCGTGGAGAGTCGCCCGATTCGTATCTTGGATACATCGGAGCGGGTCTTGAGGAATAAGACCATCAAGTATGTGAAGGTCCTTTGGACGAATCGATCGAGAGAGAGGCTACGTGGGAGCCGGAGGATCATTTGCGGAAAAAGTACCCGAGCTCTTCGAGGTGGTGAGTACTCCTAGTTTGGGTTCTTTGTTTGCTTGTTGTTCTGTTCCTTGTGGTCTGTAGATTTGGATTCGAGGGCGAATCCTTTTAAGGTGGGAAGATTGTAATACTCCGGAAGTGTGAAAAGTCAAGAATCGGATTAATTAAAATCAATCGGTAGAGAATAATTTAATCGGGGAAGTTTTATTTTCAGTTTTCGTCAAACCCAGCTTAGAGAGGGGCTTTTCTATCGTTTTCGCTTCATTTTGGGGCTGGGACTTGGCCCATTTTCTTGTGGTGGCCGGCCAAAGGGGGGGAGGGCCACCTCCCCAAACCCTAGCCGCCCCCCCTCCCTTTCCCCTTTTCTCCTCCCACTTGGCAGCCGCCCCCTCCTTCCTCCTCTTGGCCGACTCCCCTTCCTCCCCCTTGCACCTCCCCACTCCCAAGGTGCTGCCCCTGCACCTCCCCTATCCCAAGGTGCTGCCCCTTGCGCAAGGAAGAAGTTAGAGAGGGAGAAAAGAAGGAGAAGAAGGAGAAGAAGGAGAAGAAGAAGGAGAGTTGGTGTGGGGTTTGGTTCAGCGATTTCTAGTGGTTCTACAAGGGTAACGAGATGCCTCCCCGCTGTTTAATCCTTATTAGATGCAAAAACCGATTAGAATTGATGGTTAATTGTTGGGCTGCAGTAGATGCAATTCTGTCCAGAACCTTGCGTGGGTTTTTTCGTATGTTTAGAGGCTGAATTTTAAGTTTCCATCTCCTAGAGATATGTGGGTTATGTCGTTATCTTTCAGTAGCCGCGAAGATCACTCGATTCCGAGGTCTGAGTCAAAAGTTATGATCGATTTAGTATCTACTGCCAGAAATCTGACGAGAATAATCTGTCTGGTTTTTTCCTAAAATTTGAAAGGGAATTTGGTAGAATATGAAAGTTCACCCAACTAGGTTATTGTAGGTAATTCGATAACCTTTTCAGATTGATAAAGAACGATCAATTCGGAGTTACCAATTAAAAGTTATGGTCATTTTAGTTTTGCTGTTCGTTTGTGTAGACAGATTCCGTACTGTAAGTTCAGACAATGGTTAGCCTATTTTTTTGGCCGAATTGGAGTATCGTGTCAACTAGAGTATTGTAGATTAGTCAGTTAAGAATCTACAGAAATTGGGTTTACCTCTTTTGACTTCCAGATCATGAGTTATGTCATTTACCGTGCTGCTGTCCAGAATCAGATTATGGCAGCAAACGTTGTTGTTCGCGTTCAACTTTGTAAACTCGTTCTGAGTAGTCTAGTAAGCATTGTAGAATGCCGATTAGTAGCGCTGGGTATTTTATGACCTTACTGAAGTTATTTCACTTGTTTAGGAGGTGAAGCCTCAGGTTTAGGAGTATCACCTTGGCCGGCTAACGCGTCACATCGTGGAAGGCAAGTAATTGTAGCAGTGTTACTACCGTTTAATTGGTTGTTCTTACTACTTGCAATCCCTATGAGTTTCGTATTTTGAGGTGTTATGCCATGGTTGGTTGACTTACATATGAGATGATGACAGTAATTATTATTTAATGATTTACATTGGATATCTTGTGTGTAGCCATGAAATGGTTGCTTTATGTGCCGAATGTGGATCATGGATGTATTTTTCCATAATGATTATGTGGTAGTTGTACAAGTTAATCTTGTTGGTGCCATTATGAGATGTCACATATGTGGTTTATGATTATCATATCACTCATAACATATCATTACATTGCATTGTGGATGTCGCCGCTTATGGCGCGGCCGACTGCAAGTCTGACATCGCATACTGTCAGAGTGATGATGCACACTCTTACCTTGATGGGTAAGAGTGCAGTGGAGCATGGCATGCATTTGCATTAAGCATTGTGGATGGAGAACCTGCATTCTTTTGTCAATGGTTGAATTCTTATGAGGTAGGACTCATGCTAGTCCATGTGGTTTATTGAATGAGATAGTGGATCGTGGTTGTGGTCATGCAATATTATAACCTGTGTTGTAGCTTGCTTGTCAATTGATTAACCTGTTATGCAACTTACTTGTTGAGATTTTATCTCATTCTTGTTGTTTCTTTCCCCCTTTCAGGTGATTCTTAAGCATTCCTGGGATGGGTAGAGCGGCACTACAATAATACACTCAATTCATAGTTTCATGCTGTAATAAAGTTGAGAGGAATTTAGCCTATTGACTAGCTATTCACGAGTGATCTGTTGAATTATTTATTGATGCATTTGTGGACTACACTTGGATTGAACTGCTAGAGGTTGTTTAATTATTGAACTTGTTACTGTTATCTTTATTCCCATAGTGGTTTATGCTTCCGCTTATTGATTCTTGCCTAGAGTTGCTGCCGAAATTTTATATTCTTATGAAATTATTGGCTAGCTGTAGAGTGGTTAAGTAATATCCCAGGGTAATGTTGGTCCTGGGGTGTTACACTTAATACCCTTCGTACTCCTCCCTTTTCGCCCATTCTCCCTCTCGGTGGCTGTGGGCGCCCCGAATTATTGGAAATGTACTTAATTAAATTCATACTGAAGCACAATTATTAATGAAGGAACAATACTGTCCCTTAATTAAAGATCATGCTAAAGATATAAATTTAACAAGTAACAATTCCAATAAACAGGATCCCCGGATATATATATATATCTCACAATGGTTCCCAGGATCAACGACCATTGCATATATATATCCTTCAACAACATTGCATCATACACATACAAGTCATACATTTGCATAATTAAACATAAGCTTACATCATTCGGTTTAGTACTACAATGTCAAGTGACTTGGTCACTTCAAAAGTTTAACAGCGGAAGCAAAAACAAAATATTAAAGTCCACCAATGGCCTCATCCACCCGCAGGCAATTGCATGGAGGAAAGAAGTAGCTTTACTCGTTAGCGTCACACGATCGGCGCTAATGGTGCTTCATAAAGATAACCGTCCTCACTGCAATAATAGGTGATAGCACCTTGAGTACGGAAGGTACTCAGCAAGTCTTACACAAACTAATAAAAGAAAGTGTTTATTAGATCCTAATCAAAGGAGTAGAATTTTTATATGCATAAGGTTACAACAGGAAGGTATAAAGGTTCAAATTTGCATAAAGCGATACATCTTATCCTACAAATGCTACATTTTGATAAAGCAATTTAGTAAATCAAAGTTTGCTTAGAAACGATAAGTAAATAACATAATTGAAAGCGATGCAGGCATGAATCCCTCATGCACGACCCAAAACAAACGAAACCAGATTTTGAAAATCAAAACTTCTATACAGGTAACATCAATTCAAGTTATCGTCCATGACCGTGGACACGGCTATTGGAACAGTTTATACCCTGCAGGGGTGTACATCTTTACCCACATGACTTAGCTAGCCCGTTGCCTTCGGATGCCTCCGATTGATGACATACTTCCTCTGGTACGCCGACCGGGGAAACTAAGATTTGGTATTTTTCAACAAGCTAACACTATTGAGTTGGACCCCCATGTGTGAACTGATCTCGCTTAAACAACGACTGATAGCATCTGCTTAACCGAGGCACACATGTTGCGTCAGTAATGCCGATCCAAACAATTAAATGCGAACTGGGCTCACTACCCATATTAGGATGCAATCGGCACCATTAAGGTATCGTATATGCTACGGAGCACATATACGCCCTCACCCTTCTAAGAACATCTGATACTGACATACAAGCTCACATGGCATACAACGCAGTCATCAGACCAAAGCATCTATGCCATACAAGGTCAATACACATATTCTTACTCTCCTGTTTCCAACCCAATAGTCTTAACATTTTACTTAACCAAACAGCGCCCATACACTGCATGTGGAAGTACGTGGGGGACTTGAATTGAATAGTCAGAGTTCGGTCCTTAATTAACCCGGACAAGTCCACCACAAAACCCAATCTCGTGCACAAAAGCACCATCACTAGCTTCCTCTTGTCAGATCGGTTTAAATTTCAAATACAAGTCGATTTAAAGAAACTGGACAAAGAGTTTAAAATAACAAGAGTTCGATTGTGATTCCCATGTTTGACAAGATATGCTTGTCAAACTCTAAAATCTCTAGATCGCATGTCTAAGCCAAAACTGAAAATATAGGTTATAATATACGATACTATGCTAAGGTTGAGTGTATGGTGACAATTGAGGTAATCCATCATGTTAGGTCATAACTAACTACTAACAGATCATATTTTGTATTTTTGAAACATAGCATGCACGATTGTCACTTTGGATTTAGAAAATCTAATGTATAAAATTTGGGATCAATATGGTGCAGAGAGGATGCTTGCCTTGATAATAATAAACCTCATTGCGAGTTCGGGTTGCTCGAAATATATTCAATTGCTTGTGAGAACGATTCTAAAAGAAGCGATAAGACCCCATAAATACCAAACCGACAATAAGTCCAAAATGGAAGAAATATGCATGATCAATGCTGAAATGCATGATTAACGATATGCTTAAGCCATAACTACGCATAATAGTGATAATAACCCATTTTATAACCTCATTTTCAAAAGACGAAACTAGGGTTTAGTGCAAAGTTCGATTTGATTTTAAAGAGTTGAAAGCAGGACAGATTGCGATTTTGGAAAAAGGAAAATAGAACATGCAAAAGTTCATAAATGAAACTTAGCATGATCTTTCAGACAATTAATATCCCAAGCTAACCTTAAGCTAACCTAATCGATTAGATTTCAAAAGCTAAAGTAAAACCTATTTTGTCGGTTGAGCCGACCAAAGAGAAACAGAGACAAATTTCATTATCAACCTAAATAGATGATAACAAGGATTAAAAGAATAACTTGTTATGCTACTAGGGTTTGGTCTAAACCTAATTAGGATAACAAGTTGACAGGAGAAACCCTAGGTCTTGAAAATGACATGGAAAACCGAAAGTTATAATATCAACTTTTGGTTTAGAGCAAGTTAAAGCTACGATGCTCAAAAGAATGATTCACGAGCTTCTAAGGTCCTTAAGATGCTCAAGATATCGAAAATTAGGGTTTTAGCTTACGAGAGAGGAAAGACACCACAGAATTTCAAAACCGAAGTGGATTGACAGAGAAATAAACTCTGGATTTAACCTACAAAAGATAACCAATCTTTATTGCAAGGTGGAACTAGAGTTTAGGATGGATAAGCAAAAGGGACAAGAGCAAGAACTCCACTGGGCAACAATGGAGGATGAGCTTCTTCGGTCAACAATGGCAACAGCAAAAAGCTAGGGTTTATATATGGATGTTGAGCTACAGGGCACAAGAGAAGAGTCTAGAGTTGATGAGGTGTCCATTTAGGGCTAATTATCCCAAAAATTAGTTGCATAATCTTGGGATAATCTTCTCCTCTGCTCTCAGAAATGGCTGCGCGCAGAGATAAGGAAGAAGGAGGCAACATCGACATGTGGGTCCCTTTGTCATTCTCACCCTTGCAGCTCTTCATAAAGGCTCAAAGAATATCACCGTCCGATTGGAAATGGCGGTGTGATAAAGAGAGATTAAAAGATTTGAATCGGTACCTTAAAATATGGGTCGTGCGATCTCAATCGGTCGATCGAGATTTAGCGCGGGCCCAAAGGAATCTCAAGATCGCTTTCAAATCGGGCGTTGGATTGGAATCCAACGATCAAATAAAAGGATACACGTCACCCCTTTTAGATGCGATGACACAGCACCGTTAGATTTGATTTCTACGGTCAAGATGGAAAAATGAACTGGATAGTCCGATTGCATACACTCATATGGACCCTAAGATTGAAATCCAACGATCCACCGAGTTTGGGCTTTAAAGGCCCACGGTCAAAAAGGCGCACCGTAGGATCTAGATCTAAGGGCTCAAGATAGCCGCGCGCTTTTAATTTCAAAAGAAAAGGGCGGCGCGGTTAGATCAAGAATGGACGGCTGAGATCGTGAGGGGATCCGGAGTCGTCCAAATGCATACACCAATCTGGACCACACGATGAAGATCTAACGGTCCAGAGGAGCGCGGGCCTTAATGGCACGCGGTAAAAAGGAAAAGCCGTAGGATTTGAATCTGACGGCTCAGATAAAAGCGCGCCTTCAAGTTTGAAATGAAAAGGGATGCGCTGTTGGATCGAGAATGAACGGTGGAGATTGAGAAGGGCTCCGGAGTTGTCCGATTGCACACACTGATCTCGATCGTTAGATCAAGATGCAACGGCAGAGATTAAGGTGTACACGTGGACAGCTCGAGGGACATTGGGGCCTCGCCCGTTCGATTGAAAATCAACGGCTCATATCGCACATAGGGTTCGGGCTCGCGCTCGAACGTGACTGAGCCGGACCATTTGCACTGGGTTGGACCCAACCGCAAGGCTCGAGTCGCTACAGTGCTAGGGTTTGGATTCAAACCAGTTTAGTTGACCAGAACTCATTCAAAAGCTTTAAGGTTTGACTGGGCTTTTAAAAATAGCAAATAAGTTTGTAAAATCATGAAATTTTCTTTGGAGGCTCTTTGGGATGATATATTTCCCGGATAAATTTTTAAAATCACAAGATCACTTTGTAAAATACATAAATATTTATTTTAGCCCGAAAATATTCATTTAAAGATAATTATTTTTCTTTAAGTCAACATAATTTCTAAAAATACAACAAAAAAAATTATTTTTATTCAAGATAATTTATCTAGGCTTTAATAAAAACATTTCCCAGTCATAATACAAGTTTTATCTTGTATTCCTTTAAGACTTTAAATGGTCCTTTTGGTATTTTTTTGGCAAAAAGGAAGGTTTTTAATTTGTAACATGCTTCCCAAATTGTAGAAATGAACAGTAATGCTATGAACAGCACCTCATTACTGTTCATAAAGCATTTTATTACTGTTTATAAACTTGGGGCTGTTACAAACCTACCCCCCTTAAGAAAATCTCGTCCCCGAGATTTGGAACAGGTTAAAGATTAGGAAGAAGTGAACTGGAAATGATTGATAAGGAAGTTCAACATCTGTTGTCTTGATTTCCTTCAAAGATAACAAAGAAGAAATTTACAAAACAACATAGTGTTATTATTACATCTTTGTTTACATTGCTTTGTTTAAACTTTCCTTTCTTGATTCAAAGGAAAATTCTAAACAACAAAAAGATGGGGGTGCTCAATCTGCATTAGATCTTCGCGCTCCCAAGTGGCTTCATCCTCGGAATGATTAGCCCACTGAATTTTCAAGAACTTGACAGTACGATTTCTTGTCCTACGTTCCATTGTGTCGAGGATACGCACTGGTTGTTCTTGATAGGAAAGATCAGGTTGGAGATCAAGATGCTCATAAGCAGTTGCCTCAATAGGAACACGAAGGCATTTCTTCAATTGAGACACATGAAAAGTATCATGCCTTCGAGAGAGATTCGGTAGTTCCAATTGATGAGCTCTGACTCCTCGCTTGGCAATGATTCGGAAGGGTCCGATATAACGAGTGCGAGCTTCCCTTTTACGAAAGCGATGAGTACCCTTCATGGGTGACACTTTAAGATAGACATGGTCATCTACCTCAAAGCTTAATTCAAGGCGGCGATGATCGGCATAGCTCTTACGGCGAGGCGAGCGGTTCTCAAGCAATCTCGAATCGAGCGAACTTGCTCTTGACTTCTTTTACCAAGTCTGGACCAAAGAATGATCTTTCACGGACTCGGACCAATTTAATGGAGTCCTACAAGCTCTCCCATACAAGGCTTCAAAGGTGACATTTGAATACTTGCTTGGTAGCTATTATTGTAGGAAAATTCCACATATGGCAAAGATTTCTCCCAGTCTTTGCTATAAGATAGCACATAGGACCGAAGAAGATCTTCCATTACTTGATTCACTCTCTCAGTTTGACCACTAGTTTGAGGATGATAAGCGATCGAAAGAGAGTTCGATCCCAAAGCTGATGAAGACAATTCCAAAAGTGGGAAGTGGCGAGGGCCACGGTCGAGACAATGACCTTGGGAACACCATGAAGACAAACAATTCTAGCAATATAAAGCTCTGCTAGCTGCTTGCCACTAGAGATGGTTTTGACAGGAATAAAATGAGCCACCTTGGTCAAACGGTCGATGATTACCCAAATAGCATCGGATCCATTGGAAGTTTTGGGAAGACCGGTAACAAAATCCATACCGATCTCTTCCCACTTCCACTGTGGAATAGGCAAAGGCTGAAGGGTACCAGCTGGCTTCAGATGTTCAGCTTTAACCCTTTGGCAAATATCGCATTCAGCAACATACTGAGCAATTTGCCTCTTCATTTGGCTCCACCAAAATGTTTTCTTTAAATCCTGATACATCTTAGTACTCCCAGGATGCAAAGAAAATTTGGAATTATGAGCCTCTCTGAAAATTAGACTCCTCAGTTGAGGATCTGCAGGTACTACCAAACGATTGCGATATCGAACCATACCGCGATCATCTTCAGAGAAGTCGTTGGCTTTACCCGCCTTCAAATTCTCCTTGATTTCGGTTACCTCGGCATCAGTTTTCTGGGCCTCAAGAATCTGAGATTCTAAGGTAGGCTCCACTTGTAATGCAGCAAGAAAACCTTTTTCCACCAAGTCAAGACTTAAGCGCTGAAAATCAGCACACAAGTCCTTGGCCGCAGGTAGAGAGAATGTGCAGTTGCATTGTGACTTTCTGCTTAAAGCATCTGCCACCACATTGGCTTTACCAGGATGATAATGAATACCCATGTCGTAGTCCTTGATCAGTTCAAGCCATCTTCTTTGCCTCATATTCAAATCAGATTGAGTGAATATGTACTTCAGGCTTTTATGATCTGTATAGATCTCACATAGATCTCACAACGATTACCAAGAAGGTAATGTCGCCAAATCTTCAAGGCATGGACCACGGCAGCCAATTCCAAATCATGAGTAGGATAATTAACTTCATGAGGGCGCAACTGCCGAGATGCATATGCCACAACTCGGCCTTCTTGCATAAGCACACAACCAAGTCCATGGCGAGATGCATCGCAGTAGATGTCAAAGTTCTTATGAATATCTGGAAGAGTGAGAACTGGAGCTTTAGTCAAAAGAGTTCTCAAAAGCCGAAAACTCTCTTCACATTTAGCTGACCATTCAAATTTCCTCTCTTTCTGCAAAAGCTGAGTCAAAGGTCTAGCAATTTTGGAGAAATTTTCAATGAACCTACGGTAATAACCCGCAAGTCCAAGAAAACTTCGGATCTGAGAGACATTCTTGGGAGGCTTCCAATTTAGTACATCTTGTACCTTGCTTGGATCGACAGCGATACCTCCTTCAGATAACACATGTCCCAGAAATGCAACTTCTCTGAGCCAGAAAGCACACTTGCTAAGCTTAGCATACGATCGATCTTGAAGCGAAGTGTTTCTAGCACAAGTCGCAAATGTTGTTCATGGTCCTTATCAGACTTAGAATAAATAAGGATGTCGTCAATGAACACGACAACAAACTTATCCAAGAATTCCATGAACACCGAATTCATAAGGTTCATGAAATAAGCTGGAGCATTGGTCAAACCAAAGGACATAACAGTGTACTCGTACAAACCATAACGAGTAGAGAAAGCTGTTTTGGGAATGTCCTCAGCTCTAACCTTGATTTGATGATAGCCCGATCGCAAATCAATCTTTGAAAAGACTTGGGCTCCAACCAACTGATCAAAAAGATCATCAATGCGAGGCAAAGGATACTTGTTCTTGATAGTGACCTCATTTAACGGACGGTAGTCACACACATCCATAAAGTGTTGTCTTTCTTCTTGACAAAGATTGCGGGCATCCCCAAGGTGAGGAGCTCGGTCGAATAAATCCTTTGTCAAGCAATTCTCCGAGTTGCTTCTTCAATTCAACCAACTCGTTGACGGGCATTCGATAAGGACTCCTGGATATAGGAGCAGTTCCAGGAACGAGTTCAATAACAAATTCCACTTCCCAATCTGGTGGCAAACCGGGAACGTCTTCAGGAAAGACATCAACATACTCACAAACAATTGGTACCGACTCCAAAGAGGGATTAGTATCAACTTGGTGAGCACAAAGATGGGAACCCATTGTCCTGGATTGAAAAACGACTGAAGTGCCGCTTTCATTAGTTAAAGAAATGGATTTGTGAGCACAATTAATTTGCCCAAGGTGCTTGGATAACCAATCCATTCCCAAGATAACATCCATCCCTTTAGAATCTATCACAATCAAATCAGCCCAAAAGTCTACCCCGTCAATATTTATATTGGCATTACGGCAGACTTGATTAGTCATAAAGGCTGATCCAGGTGAATGGATGATATGAGGTGGATGAAGATGATGCACCAGTAAATGATGTTGAGTAGCAAACTGCCTACTTACAAATGAATGGGATGCTCGAATCAAATAAAGCGATTGCGATCTTTGAAATTAACTAGGAGCATACCAAGCACAACCGGGAGTGTGGTGCTTCCTCGTGATGTCTGGTTCACCGCCTCGAACCGGAACAGTCGGGCTTGACCATAGTCGGGAAGGTGGTGCGGGACGCACATTGGTGGGAAGGTGAAATAGGTGGTATCCCCGAGCCACGGCATAACAGCGATTGGCAAAATGCCCGGCGCCACGGTGGTAGCATATAACTCTGGCTTTGCGGTAACAACGGTGGTGGCGGCTTCCACTGGGCCTTGGTTGATTAGTGGAAGAGGATGGGCGAGGGACAAACACTGCCGGCCTTGGTGCAAATGGAGCTGGTGCTCGCGGTGGTCTAGGTACCCACATGCGAGGCCTTGGTGAGCTGCCACGAGAATAAAGCGAGAAGTCATTGCCGCTGCGTGACTCCTCCAAAGACTTGCTCTTACTCTCGGCCACAATTGCTTTGTTGACCAAATGAGAGAAATTCCGGAAGTCATGCAAAGCTACAGCCATCTGCAATTCTTCAGATCACCCATTCAAGAACCGGTTTCGACGACGAGGGTCAGTCGAAACATCATCAGGGGCATATCTGGCAAGAAAGTTGAATTCATGAAGATATTCGGTCACAAATTTTCGCCCTTGCTTGAGAGCGATAAATTCTTGTTGCTTGATCATCATGACCCCTTCAGGAATATGAGCTTCACGAAAAACTTCCACGAACTCATCCCAAGTAGGGACATGTCCAGCAGGCTGAATGGCAAGGAGATTATCCCACCATATGCTAGCAGGGCCATCAAGCTGATAACTGGCGAAGAGAACTTTTCCCTCTCGAGCACCGAGCAATTAATAGCTTCTTCTCAATGGTCGAAGCCAATCCTCGGCTTCCATGGGATCACGAGTGGAGAACACCGCGGGTTAGTCGTGAAAGTCGACAAGGCCGCCACGCACATGGTGGCCTCTGCTCGGCGGTGGTGCAACAGGAGAAGAAGTATTGCGCGCAATCTGCTCCAAGATGCGCGTTTGGTCCATTCGATTGCGCTCAATTTGCATGAGCACATCGGCCATCGAAGGTGGTGGAGGAAGCTCCTCTTCCTGGGGACCACCTTGCGGACCACGAGAGTGGAAGGTTGATCGGCCCTCCCTGAGAATGAGGCACGGGAGTCGACATGCCCTTCCCTTGTTGCGCTTGCGCACGAGAAGTAGGTCCTGTCATCCTGTTACCACACCATGGTTAACAACACAACAAGGATATACTCGGCAAACACAAACAAGGTTGAGATTAGAAAAGAAACAAACACTGTACATATAATGCATCATGTTATGTTATGCATTTAAATTAACACCAAAACCAGAAACTTCATATAAACATCAAAAGGTGCGGTTCCAGTCTTTACAGCATAGTCGGCCACAAAGGTCAGATTACAAAGCCAAAAGTTGAACTTACATATTCTGTACAAGATACTATTGCCCTATTACATACATTTTATTTAAGGGCAACTGCTAAACCTAAAGACACCTATCCACGAGGATTCATCGTCGAGGTGCTAGCGTAAAGATCCCGGTTAAAGTTCACCGGGAACTCATTCAAAAGATGAGCTCCAGGGGAACGGTATCAACGAGATCCAACGGGCTAATGAGGCGCCTCGGGAACCCAAAAGTGGTGATGACCTCCAAGAGAGTGCGATCCGCAGAGTGCGAGAAAACTGCGATCATCGGGCTTGACGCACTTGTCCATAAGCAGTACACGGCCGCCCGGAAGTCGTCTGAGGTGGTGCGGCGGCGGGGAGAGGTCTCGTTGTCACCATAAAGCACGTTGCGAGGAACGCGGTTCATGTTGACTCCAAGAAGCAGGTACTCCTGGGCCTCATTAAGGCGATGCCGAGTTTCCCATAGCTCCCTCACAAGACAGCGATGGATTTGGTCCATGATGCGGACCATCCTCGCCAACTGTCGCACCTGGGGATCTTCGCCGAACTGTATCTCATCGAACATGCTCACTTTGGAGGTAGGACCTTGATTCGGGAAGTGGTCGTAGGGTGGTTGAGACAATTCCGTCAAATCATGACGAAGAAGGCTCATCATCCTACTCGCAGCTTCCTGAACCGCCATAGCCTCAGAGGTGGCAAGTGCTTGGACACAGTAGGGAACACTGCCAGCTACGTGCCTAGCGATGACATTGATGAGGGCACGATACTCCTCCATCCCTGGTCCTCGGTCTCGTCGATAGATGGCGTACTCCGGCTGATAGGTCAAATTGGCTCGCCACATCATGTCCCGAAGTAAGGCTGGAAATCCATCAACATCCTCGGCTCGAGTCTCTTTGACCAAATACCACCCACTCATCTATAGACAAAAGGACAAGGTAAGAAACAATTCTCTTTTAAACAAACCAACAGAAAGTTGGGCAAGAATTGACATTAAGGAAGATAAGAAATAAAAGATGTCATACTTAAAATTTCGAAAATACATTACTGCTTGAAAATAATTTTATCGAAGACTCTCTAATAACTTGGCCATGCTACTTCTAACCTACAGCAACGCGTATGCTCGATACCAATTTGTAGGCGCCGAATTATTGAAATGTACTTAATTAAATTCATACTGAAGCACAATTATTAATGAAGGAACAGTACTGTCCCTTAATTAAAGATTATGCTAAAGATATAAATTTAACAAGTAACAATTCCAATAAACAGGATCCCCGGATATATATATATCTCACAATGGTTCCCAGGATCAACGACCATTGCATATATATATCCTTCAACAACATTGCATCATACACATACAAGTCATACATTTGCATAATTAAACATAAGCTTACATCATTCGGTTTAGTACTACAATGTCAAGTGACTTGGTCACTTCAAAAGTTTAACAGCGGAAGCAAAAACAAAATATTAAAGTCCACCAATGGCCTCATCCACCCGCAGGCAATTGCATGGAGGAAAGAAGTAGCTTTACTCGTTAGCGTCACCCTGATCGGCGCTAACGGGTACTTCATAAAGATAACCGTCCTCACCTGCAACAATAGGTGATAGCACCTTGAGTACGGAAGGTACTCAGCAAGTCTTACACAAACTAATAAAAGAAAGTGTTTATTAGATCCTAATCAAAGGAGTAGAATTTTTATATGCATAAGGTTACAACAGGAAGGTATAAAGGTTCAAATTTGCATAAAGCGATACATCTTATCCTACAAATGCTACATTTTGATAAAGCAATTTAGTAAATCAAAGTTTGCTTAGAACAGTAAGTAAATAACATAATTGAAAACAGTACAGTGCATGAATCCCTCATGCACAGCCCAAAAACAAACCGAAACCAGATTTTGAAAATCAAAACTTCTATCTGGTAACATCAATTCAAGTTATCGTCCATGACCGTGGACACGGCTATTCGAGCAGTTTATACCTGCGGGTGTACATCTTTACCCACATGACTTAGCTAGCCGTTGCCTTCGGATGCCTCCGAATGATGACATACTTCCTTTGGTATGCCGGCCAGGAAACTAAGATTTGGTATTTTCAACAAGCTAACACTATTGAGTTGGACCCCATGTGTGAACCGATCTCGCTTAAACAACGATCGATAGCATCCGCTAACAGAGGCACACATGTTGCGTCGATAATGCCGATCCAAACAATTAAATGCGAAATGGGCTCACTACCCATATTAGGATGCAATCGGCACCATTAAGGTATCGTATATGCTACGGAGCACATATACGCCTCACCCTTCTAAGAACATCGTCTTGACATACAAGCTCACATGGCATACAACGCATCATCGGACCAAAGCATCTATGCCATACAAGGTCAATACACATATTCTTACTCTCCTGTTTCCAACCCAATAGTCTTAACATTTTACTTAACCAAACAGCGCCCATACACTGCATGTGGAAGTACGTGGGGGACTTGAATTGAATAGTCAGAGTTCGGTCCTTAATTAACCCGGACAAGTCCACCACAAAACCCAATCTCGTGCACAAAAGCACCATCACTAGCTTCCTCTTGTCCAGATCAGTTTAAATTTCAAATACAAGTCTGATTTAAAGAAACTGGACAAAGAGTTTAAAATAACAAGAGTTCAGTTGTGATTCCCATGTTTGACAAGATATGCTTGTCAAACTCTAAAATCTCTAGACCGCGTGTCTAAGCCAAAACTGAAAATATAGGTTATAATATACAGTACTATGCTAAGGTTGAGTGTATGGTGACAATTGAGGTAATCCATCATGTTAGGTCATAACTAACTACTAACAGATCATATTTTGTATTTTTCGAAACATAGCATGCACAGTTGTCACTGGATTTAGAAAATCTAATGTATAAAATTTGGGATCAATATGGTGCAGAGAGGATGCTTGCCTTGGTAATAATAAACCTCTGTTGCAGGTTCGGGTTGCTCAGAAATATATTCAATTGCTTCAGCAGAACCAGATTCTAAAAGAAGCGATAAGACCCCATAAATACCAAAACTGACAATAAGTCCAAAATGGAAGAAATATGCATGATCAATCTGGAAATACATGATTAACAGTATGCTTAAGCCATAACTACCCATAATAGTGATAATAACCCATTTTATAACCTACTGTTTTCAAAAGACAGAAACTAGGGTTTAGTGCAAAGTTCCAGTTTTCAGATTTTAAAAGAGTTGAAAACAGGACAGATTGCAGTTTTCGGAAAAAGGAAAATAGAACATGCAAAAGTTCATAAATGAAACTTAGCATGATCTTTCAGGACAATTAATATCCCAAGCTAACCTTAAGCTAACCCTAATCGATTAGATTTCAAAAGCTAAAGTAAAACCTATTTTGTCGGTTGAGCCGACCAAAGAGAACAGAGACAAATTTTTGTTATCAACCTAAATAGATGATAACAAGGATTAAAAGAATAACTTGTTATGCTACTAGGGTTTGGTCTAAACCTAATTAGGATAACAAGTTGACAGGAGAAACCCTAGGTCTTGAAAATGACATGGAAAACCGAAAGTTATAATATCAACTTTTTGGTTTAGAGCAAGTTAAAGCTACTGATGCTCAAAAGAATGATTCACAGCAGCTTCTAAGGTCCTTAAGATGCTCAAGATATCGAAAATTAGGGTTTTAGCTTACCAGTAGAGGAAAGACACCACAGAATTTCAAAACCGAAGTGGATTGACAGAGAAATAAACTCTGGATTTAACCTACAAAAGATAACCAATATTTATTGCAAGGTGGAACCAGAGTTTAGGATGGATAAGCAAAAGGGATAAGAGCAAGAACTCCACAGGGCAACAATGGAGGATGAGCTTCTTCGGTCAACAATGGCAACAGCAAAAAGCTAGGGTTTGTATATGGATGTTGAGCTACAGGGCACAGGAGAAGAGTCTAGAGTTGATGAGGTGTCCATTTAGGGCTAATTATCCCAAAAATTAGTTGCATAATCTTGGGATAATCTTCTCCTCTGCTCTCAGAAATGGCTGCGCGCAGAGATAAGGAAGAAGGGAGGCAACATCTGACATGTGGGTCCCTTTGTCATTCTCACCATGTGCATCTTCATAAAGGCTCAAAAGAATATCAGCCGTCCGATTGGAAATGGGCGGCTGTGATAAATAGAGAGATTAAAAGATTTGAATCGGTACCTTAAAATATGGGTCGTGCGATCTCAATCGGTCGATCGAGATTTAAACGGGGCCCAAAGGAATCTCGAGATCTACTTTCAAATCTGGACGTTGGATTGGAATCCAACGATCAAATAAAAGGATACACGTCACCCCTTTTAGATGCGATGACACAGCACCGTTAGATTTGATTTCTACGGTCAAGATGGAAAAAAGAACCGGATAGTCCGATTGCATACACTCATATGGACCCTAAGATTGAAATCCAACGATCCACCGAGTTTGGGCTTTAAAGGCCCACGGTCAAAAAGACGCACCATAGGATCTAGATCTAAGGGCTCAAGATAGCCGCGCGCTTTTAATTTCAAAAGAAAAGGGCGGCGCGGTTAGATCAAGAATGGACGGCTGAGATCGTGAGGGGATCCGAGTCGTCGAATGCATACACCAATCTGGACCCACGATGAAGATCTAACGGTCGGAGGAGCGCGCCTTAATAGCACGCGGTAAAAGGAAAAGCGTAGGATTTGAATCGACGGCTCGGATAAAAGCGCCTTCAAGTTTAAAACGAAAAGGGATGCATTTGTTGGATCGAGAATGAGCGGTGGAGATTGAGAAGGGCTCGGAGTTGTCCAGGTGCACACACATCGATCTCGTCGTTAGATCAAGATCCAACGGCGGAGATTAAGGTGTACACGTGGGCGGCTCGAGGACATTGGGGCCTCGCCGTTCGATTGAAAATCAACGGCTCATATCGCACATAGGGTTGGGGCTCGCTCGAGCGTGGTGGCGGACCATTTGCACGGGTTGGACCCAACCGCAAGGCTCGAGTCGCTCTGATGCTAGGGTTTGGATTCAAACCGGTTTAGTTGACGAACTCATTCAAAAGCTTTAAGGTTTGACTGGGCTTTTAAAAATAGCAAATAAGTTTGTAAAATCATGAAATTTTTGCTGGAGGCTACTGGGATGATATATTTCCTAGATAAATTTTTAAAATCACAAGATCACTTTGTAAAATACATAAATATTTATTTTAGCCCGAAAATATTCATTTAAAGATAATTATTTTTCTTTAAGTCAACATAATTTCTAAAAATACAACAAAAAAAATTAATTTTATTCAAGATAATTTATCTAGGCTTTAATAAAAACATTTCCCAGTCATAATACAAGTTTTATCTTGTATTCCTTTAAGACTTTAAATGGTCCTTTTGGGATTTTTTTGGCAAAAATGAAGGTTTTTAATTTGTAACATGCTTCCCAAATTGTAGAAATGAACAGTAATGCTATGAACAGCACCTCATTACTGTTCATAAAGCATTTTATTACTGTTTATAAACTTGGGGCTGTTACAGTGGCCGAGGGAGAAGAAGCTTTTCTTGCTATCTTCTTGGGTAAGCTCTAAGCCCTTGCATCCCCTAGCCTTCTCCGTGCCTACCCTATCCATTTTAGCTCACTTGAGCTCTTGGCGTTGCTTGTAGATCCTAGGGCACCAGTGTGTCCTCACCGGCCTCCAGAGCGCGCCCACAACGGCTCCGCTATGCCGCCCGTACCCCAGTAAGCTTTCTTCACAACTTTGTGCATCACAAGTTGCGTTTGAGAATGATTAGGGTTTCCCCTCGATAAATTTTTACTTTTAATGACAGGATCATCCGGATTCCAAAGTTTCCCCTTCACGGTCGTGGGAACCCCCTTCTTCCCCGACGCCGTGCGGTGAGTTCCCCTTCAATTCCACCTCGGGAACAATCTAGGGACCCACTGGTTCTATTCCCACCTTTCATTCCCTTTCTTTCTACCCAGAACGTCCCCACCACGGTGACCTCCACCTCGCCACCGCTGGCTCACGTCGCCGGAACACCCCGGTCACTCCCCGTCACCTTCAAGTGCACGGTGAGCACCGCAAAGTCCCCCTGAGCATTTTGCACCTCTTATTTTCGAGCTCTGTGCCTTACCGTGTGTTGTCGCCGTGCATGGTGCGCCGCCGCCGTGTCTGGACCTTGTCGATGCTGAAGAAGACGACCGTTAGTCCCCGCGCCGGGCTTGAGTAGTCACGGAAGCCTCAGAAGTTCGGATCCAGCACCAAGTCACCCCGGGAAGGC
This sequence comes from Ampelocalamus luodianensis, assembly GCA_036346255.1. Lineage (NCBI taxonomy): Eukaryota > Viridiplantae > Streptophyta > Magnoliopsida > Poales > Poaceae > Ampelocalamus > Ampelocalamus luodianensis. Next base: position 64,719,553 of record CM070620.1, on the reverse strand, counting down.
CTCTACGTCGAGCGTCGTCGCACCCGCACACTCCTCCTCCGCTAACGCCGCCGCGAGCGCCACCGTGCCCCTCTACCGGCGACGACACCACCGGAAGGTAGCCCTCCCTATTCCCTTCCCGTTTTGCCTCAACCCTTGCAATCTCCAGTCTCCCCTCGTCGCCGGCGAGCGCAGCAATGCTACGGCCATGCGCGGCTCGGTTGTCGGATTACCGACCGAAAACAGTAACTCTTTTAGTTTAGTCTAATTGTGGTTTAGTTTGTGTAATGGTTGGATTAGAAAGCTAAAGTCTCTATGACTTGTGGGCCCTTATGGCCGGTTAAGTGATTGTGTACTTTGTTAGTACGTTTTTGCTAAGGAGAAACGTATTATGAGTATGCTTTGAACAAAATTACGTTTTCAAAATTAGGAGACGTATTCATGAGAATACGCCTTCGGTCTAATTGAGGCCGGGACCTAGCCCTTATTGACCGGGTCAAACCTTTGACCCCGGTCCCCTCTGTCAGTGGCTAGGGCTTGCTCAGCCCCGGTAGAAAAAGTAATGTATGCTTTATAAAATCTGGAATCCATTTATTTGCGCACTGGAAATTGTATTAACTTCAAAAATCCATATCTAATTCAAATCAACTCCAAATTGAATGAAACCTCTTCTGGTAATTTTTATTGTTAATGAACCTTATGTTAAAATTAGTTTCAAACTTATCTCTGTAGCAGAGAGTATTAATTGGAGATTAATCCATTAAAACCATTATTTGTACAATAGAAAAATGACTGATAACTTCAAGAATGCACAAGTAATTATTGGAAGCTCCAAAAACAATGAGACCACTTTTGATAATTTTCATTTTCAGTGAACTTAATTCTAAAAATGGTCTCCATGTTACCTCTGTCACATAAACTATTTTGGGAGAATATACTCCTTAACTCCATTATTTTTATACTATAAAAGGCTGATAACTTTGAAAATCAATAACTAAATCATAAAAACTCCAAAAAGGACAAACTCAACTGTTTTTAACTTATAATAATATTGCCTATTTATCTATGTAATCCACGTACCCGCCACTATTCTACAAAATTTCACTTCATAATTAAATTACATGATGACGGCTTATTGAAATCTGAAATTCAAATCATTATAACTTTCATATACTAAATCAAAATGAAATAATTCTTTCACCAAAAATCATTTAAAATCATGACCTAACTACTGTAGAAAAATCATGCATTTTTGAGCATTTTGGTTTTTGAGTTGTTTTTCTCGGTATTTATTTGATGTTATAATTATATAGATCCCGACCATATTGATATCGACACTTACGCTACTGAGAGCGAGCAGCTACTGTACCAGCAAGACAAGCATCATTTGAACTTTCTTTTGCATCATATTTGATCCCAGTTTTGGTTAAGATAGTGCAATGATAATTGCTTGCATGCTATTTTGATTATGTCAATATTTTTGTGATGTGTAGTTTAGTTATATCCTATGCTTGAGGTTAATCTTGAATTATGCCAACTCCTATATGCTTAAGATAGGATGTGTGAATTATGGGTTATAGAATTGCTTAGCCATGCAAATCTAGATGCGGTAGTTCGATCGTCGGGAATAACCCGGCGGTTTTGGGATACACACAACTCTTACTTTATGTTTTCACTTCAGATCTTTGTAGCTGTTTTATGAGTTAAACTTTGTCATTTTTAAATGAGATTTGGTCCGGACAAGTGTTGGTTAGTGATGGTGCTTTGTGCACGAGCATTGGGTAAGTGGAAGGACTTGTCTGGACAATTGAGGACCGAACTTTGGGTACCTCATTGTTCAAGCAACACTCGTCTTTGCCACACGCGTGTATGGGTGCCGTATGGTTAAGTAGGGGGAGGGTTTTATTGTGTTAAGTCCTTGGTGGTATAAGGGGCATAGCGACCGTGAAATCCTATGTTCTTTGAGGAGCCGATGTAATCCTTTATAGTGTGCAAGGGAGCACCAATTCTTTTGTTTTGATTGCATCGGTATTTCCAATATAACTTGTGAGCCCCCTAGCAAGGGCTATCAGACGCTTGTACTAGGCAAGGAACCATCTCACAAGGGGGACTTAGCTCAATAGGGCTTTCTTGCTGAAAATGACTGTATCTTGATTTACCCGGCCGGCATACCACAAGAAGTGTGCTATTTCAGAGGTCTCTGGAGGCTTACGGGCTAATCAAGTCGTGTGGGTAAAGTAGTACACCCCTGCAGGGTATTAAACTATTCGAATAGCCGTGTCCACGGTTATGGACGACCGCTTGAAATTTGTGGCTGCTTATTGTTAGACTTTTAATTAAAATTGTGGTTGAACTTGGTATTCGTCATGAACGGGATATTCATGTGTTTAGTACATCAAGGTGGGCTGCCACTTTGGTCTTTGTATGATTCAATTGTTTATTACTGAAATGCTTTACTACATGTTTTACTTCTACTTCAAATCTGATTTGAAATGGGCACATGAAAAACTAGTATGTGTAGGATGTTAATTGTTGCGTCTCTTTGGCAAAACTAAACCAATATGAGCCATCCTTTGAATGACCCTTATGCATAACTATTTTTATTTGTGTAAGACTTGCGAGTACACTTGTACTCGGCCGGATGTTTCTTTGGCCTTTTCAGGTGAGGAAGGTTATGATTATGATGATCTCGCTAGTGTTGACTTGGGTGACACTAGTGAGTAGTGTGCTACCATTTAACTCCCAGTCGGTTGCCGATGGGTGATGGGCATACCACTGCTGGTCTTTTGCTTTATCTATTTACTTCATTGCTACTTGGTACTTTACTTGAATTTGGCGGTCGGCGTTTGTAATAAGTGTAGACCTTAACTATTATGCAAGATGTCTTTTATCTCTTGTTGTATGCGTTGTATGGATGTAATCAACGTTGGATGAGGGTATGAGTATATCGGTCGTTGATCTTGGGAGCCAATATATGTCATACTCGTTGTTGATGAATTCCCATTTAACTCACTAAGTGTAGTGCTTCGAATCGAGGGAGAATCGACAATCATGTAGCGCTCGCAAGGGAGCAGCGCGCATGATCGTCGAGGCTCTAGTATTCGGCTAAGCCTCTCACTTGGATAGGGTTAAATTGGAATTCATTTACCGGAGACCCGTAATTATGTCCCTAAGACCTTGTCTAATCTCGGTCTTATGGAGATAATTACCGGGGTCCCCACAGGTATGAACCATATGTTTGACAAGGCTCATGTCACGGGTAGCACTTCAGCCATCCCAGGTGAGTCTACACAAGAAGACCAAACCGTTGTGGACATTGATGGTTTGGAGGATGGCGAGGAAGATGTCATCGCCGATACGGAGAACAATGAGGTCGCCTGCACGAAACCGAAGGTTGGTGCAAAGCGTACGGCTACTAATATTAATCCTATCCCAAAGAAGAACAAGAAAAATCCCATAGCTAGGGATTTCAAGCGTATGGTGCACATTATGACAAAAGGCCCTGTTCAGAGTGGTTCATCCGTAGCGGATGTTATGGATATAGCTATCTAGGTTGTGGTAGTAGAAGGAAGTGATGAACACTTCATTGTGACAAGGCTCTTTACTAAACTAGAAAATCAGGAAGCGTTTGTCACTATGAAGACCAATGAAGTAAAAATGAATTGGTTCAGGAGGATGTTTGATCTCAAGATGAAGAAAGATTAGATATTTTTTGTTGTCCTTTTTTAATTGAAAAACTATTTGCTGATGATTATGTAATGGAGTTGAAACCATTTAGTTATGTCATACTCATATTATTGTTGAAAGTATTCAGTTATGTCGTACTCATATTATTGTTGAAACTATTTAGTTGTATCATATTCGTATTATTGTTGAAACTAGTCAGTTATGTCGTACTCGTATTATTGTTACTTTCTAATGTGTTCTCACTTAAATCATGTCATGATGTCATGTTCTATGTTACTGATCATTGTTATTATTTGTAGATGAGCTCATCAAGTAACACTGATGGTTCAACCTCTGAGAGCAATTTTAGCGAAGATGATGTCGAAAAAAACAAAAAAGAGGACATTACCATTTCAGGATTTTGCAGCTGCAGCTGGTTTATAGGTATGCACTACTATGATACTTATCTAAACAAAAAGGAGAGGAGACAACCACTCCTGACTGGTTATGAATGGGTTCTTGAGCAACTAGGAGATCAGAGAGATTGTTACTAGATGTTCTGAATGAGTAGGGTTGTTTTTTATAGTTTGCATGAAACGTTGGTTGCAAATTATGGATTGAAATCAACTAGGACTAGGACTTTGTAGAATCTTTGTCTGTGTTCTTGTGGACAGTTGGTAGCCCTCAATCAGTTAGTCAAGTTCAGAACCACTTCAAGAGGTCAATGAAAATAATCAATAGAAAGTTTTGTGAAGTCTTACAATGTGTGTATCTTTTATCTAGAGATAATATTAGACCAAGGGATCCAGAATTCACAATAGTGCATCCAAGGCTTAAAGATAACCGCTTCACGCCTCATTTTAACAATTGCATTGGTGCAATCGATGGCATGCATGTATCTGTTATTCCAACGGATGAGCAGGTTACCCACACTGGTCGCCATGGATATACGTCTCAAAGTGTGATGGCGTTGTGTGACTTGGACATGAGGTTTACTTTTGTTGTTGTCAGATGACCGGGTTCAGTTTATGACACAAGGATTTTCAATAACACTTTGGATCGGCAATTGATGATGGAGACCTGAGTGTCTTTCATGACAGTATTGCTACTCTTTGATGGCCGTGGGAAGATAAATAGATTATATTAACATGATATGTACATGTTGCAATGACAAGATAATTGCATTATATATGATCAAATAATATTTTGTTATTGTGTTATTTTGTTTAGTCGGCTAATATTTGCCTTTCTATATTATTTTTTGGCAAAATCGGTTTGGTACCACAATGAACATAGCTGTTCACTTTAATACCACTGCATTTTCCTGGTTCATTTTTGTAATACCTCGAATATCAAATAGAGAGAACATATTATTCGGAAGAGAAATTTATTCAAATTTGAATGCACTAAAGTTTAGAGGAAAATTGAAAGAAAATTCAGGATTTGAGAGAGGATTGGACCTTCGGCTTTTAGCCCAAGGTGTCCTAGCCAAGTGGGCCGGCCTTGTAGTGGAGTCAAGAAGGGGGGGTCTCCTTCCCCAAAACCCTACCCTCTGCTACAGTACCGCGCCGCACTGTAGCACGCGGTACTGTAGCAGCCCCCTCCGTGCTGCTCTACCAAGATGAGGAAGAAGCTCAGGTGCCGCCGCCATGGTGGAAGGAGAAGAAGGAGAAGGAGAAAGGAGGAGGAAGATCATCTTCTCCAAGGTTCTCCCACCTACGTCCTGGTTGCTACAAGGGTAACGAGTGCCGATCCTCATCGTTTGATTAGTGGTAGATGTGTTTTGGTTCAATTTTGATTAGATCGATTTGCTGCGGGTAGAAATTCGATTCTGTCCAGATTGTTGCGTGGACTTTTCGTGATGTTAGAGGCCGAATCTGAGTTTCCCATCTCCTAGAGATATGTAGGTCTTGTTCTTAGCTTTCGGTGGCCGCCAAGATCACCTAATTCCGACTTTCGAGTCAAAAGTTATGATAGATTTAATATCTGCTGTCCAGAATCCTGACGAGAATTAGCAGTCTCTGTTTAGGTTGATATATGGCCTAGTTAGAGGGTGATTCAGAGGTCTTGCCCATAACAAATTTTGAAGGTGATATCACTAGCTTTCAGTATTGATAAAGAACACCTCATTTGGATTTATAGATCAAAAGTTATGCACTTTTCTTTGTGACTGTCCAGATTGTAGATCAGTCTGTCCAGATTGTATGTCAGTTTCTATCTTTAGTTTTGACCCGTGTGCCACTTTTTGTTAAAGGCAAAATTTGAATGTCGTGCCAACTAGTTTATTGTAGGTAATTTCATAACCTTTTCAGATTGTTAAAGAACGCTCAATTCGGAGTTGTAGATTAAAAGTTATGGTTGTTTTAGTATTGCTATCCTGTTTGTTCAGACAGAAGCTGTGCTGCTGTTTTGTTTTCTTTATTAGAGAAGTTTATTGGCCGAATTGGGAAATCTCATCAACTTGAATGTTATAGATATGTTCGTTAAGATGAGGTAGGATCTGGACTCATCTCATTTCGAGTCCCACGTCATTAACTACTGTCATTTTCGTGCTGCTGTCCCGACACGTTTTGGGTTGCAGCCTGTTTTCAGATTAGGTTTTATGGCGATTCCTTGGGAGTTCAAAGAGGGTATTGTAGACTATTAATTCGGGTTGGATTCTATGTTGTTCTTATTTCGGTTATTTAATTGTTTAGGCCACGAGGCTACGGGTTTGGGAGCGCCATCGTTGCATGCTAACGCACGCAACGCGAAGGCAAGTACTTTGTTGTTTTTGAGTGCTGTGATTGTGAATGTTTTCATGATTATAGTGTGACATATTGTGTTACCCGAGATGCGGAATTGGTTATGTTCTTTCATTATGTGGAGTATATACTGAGAGATGGTATTATCACTGTTCATGTTCATATCATGCATCCTTTTATTCATGTTATGTCCACGGGAGTGGATTGTAAGTCCCACCATTCCAATGTGGGCAAATTTGGACATTGTCATGTCCCGTCCACGGGAGTGGATTGAAAGACCCATCAATTCCAGTATGGGCACGTAAGACCCATCAATTCCAGTATGGGCAGCTTTGGACACCTATATGAAACGTTCTTCATATAGGACTTGGATCCCCGCACTTTTGTTAAGGTGCGGGCTTAAGTGAACACCGACGGTGTGTCACTCACTATACCGGTATATGCATGTGTGCAGTCCATCCTTGATTACATTCATTCATTTCATGTTTTCATAAGTGTTCACTCGATGCAAGGTTCGCATTCTTAAATGGTGATGTCCTATTTGTATATGTGTTCTTTTTCTTTCACTGTACTTGCTGAGTCATGGACTCACTCTTGCGTTGTTTGTTTATTTTAGGTAACCCCGATGTTGGCTCACTTGGGAGGAGTAGACACGCACTACTCGTTCACATCATCCTATTCATGTTCAAGATTAAATTTAGTTCTATCTTACATTCGTTAATGATGAACTGTAATAATTAAATTATAATTGGTGAAGGAAGGATACCTTCTCCACATAGATGTTGATTTATTACTGCGTGTGAACCTTCTTTATTGATGATCGTATTAAATAACTTAGAAGGTGAAGGAATGATACCTTCACCATGTCCCGCTTAATTTAATGTTGTCTTTGGTTGAAATACTTAGTTCAAATTCTTACGCATTATGGATGTATGTTAGATGTTTTAGGTGACATCTTGGCTTCGAATAGCCGTGGTGTTACTGATTGGTATCGAGCGGGCTTTAGGTCCGTGGTAATTGAATATTAAATTGACACACGTGCACGATGAGGTGGGGTTGGGAAATCCATTGTTTCGTATTTCTATTGTTATGTTTCATTCGTTGAGCAATTGTTGAATTGCTTTTGTATTATCTTTCTTGTTGTTAATATATGATATGTTATGATATTCCATATCTATGAATCTATTCTATGATTGTCATGATATGATCATGTATAATCATAATTGATTATATTGTTTAAACGTGTCGATGATGGAGGTTAAGAAGTGGAGGCCGTGGTTGTGGCCCTGGACTTTGTCGATTGCACCCGATTTGTGGTAGCGAATAGAGTAGTATCTACCCGAATACCATAGTGGAGTGTTGAGGTGAGATTCTTTAGAAAATATTATTCTCTTCCTTGGTTACGTATGTGGCGATTACGGTAATAGTTGCGTTTGATGAAGTTTTCTTGAGTTAGTGTTTTACATTTCTTCCGATGAGTTCTCATTGGACTTTCTTGGTTCCATAAGTCGACTACTTGTTCTCCGATCGCTGGTCTAAAGTTGTTCTTGGGATCGTTGGATATCGGCAAAAACTTATCTTTTCTTGGGAGTTCGCCTTCTTATTGGAGAATGTGAATCATTTATTCGATGAGTATTCAGTGCTGAAAGTTTTCATTGCAAATTCTTTAACATGTGAAAGCTTTGACTTTATGTATTTCTTTTGGATTAGTTCCGGTGTTGGAATGTAATGCCTCTTTTACGAAAGATTAGGTTAAAATCTTTAAGTGATGTCTTGACATGCTTAAGTACGAGGTGTTAATTAAATGAATTAATTATTATGGTATGAGTTATCAGATTTGGGTTATTAGCTTTGTGCAAACAGTCTATTCTTAACTAGTATCCGTGGAAGTGAATTGCTTAAAGTGAAATGTCGTTGTATTTGGTACAGGATGAGTTTTAGATAAGAGGTTGTTCATATTTGTTCAAGAAGCTATTGTTGTTAAGAATTGTGGAAAAAAAAATGTGGATGAATCGTGTTGATCTTTACGATCGGATAATCTGATAAATTTGTTAGATAAGTTGAAATCTAGGTCCTCTTTCAGTTATTCTAACCGCTAGTGATGGTTAAGTTAAGGATGTGTTCGAATGTTGTCTTGATAAATATTAATCTTGAATTTGTCTTCTATTTGGATCTTGATGATCTTATTTAAATGATAGCTTTACTTGATTCTTGCTATGCTAAAAATTATTGAAACATGTTTAAATGACTAGATGAACGATGATGTATCGCCTTGTGAAACCTTGACTTATGTGTCCTATATTATTGAAGTTAAGGACATTTTATTCTAATTCTTGATCATAAGTTAGAATCTGATTATATCCTCTTAATCGTTGTTGAGGTTGCAAGCAGAGGTAGGATCATGTTTGTGCCATGTGTGGCTAGAGAGCATTTAGTGTGTACTATCTTGGCATCGAGTGTCACTAAGAGTTAAATGGATGAAAGCTAATCGAGATTTCTGTTGGTGTACATTGGTGAGATTGTCATGTTCTATTATCATCTTGTTGAAAGAGTTTGTTTCAATTATAAGGTTTTGCACTAGGTTTTCCTAGATCAAGTATATGTAACCTTATTTAGATTTTAGAGACATGATGAAGTAGTTCATTGTGATTCTTTTCAAAAGTTCATGGAGTGTTAAGAGATTTGATGATTCTCGCCAATAGCATATTATTTCGTTGATTAGTGTGATTGTCGATGTGGTTGTGATGATAATGTTCAACGAAAAAATCATTTGCATGATAACGTTTTAGTGAAAGTGTTTGAGTTTTGCGTTTTTATCTTTGGACCTCATGAGTTATGTGGTAACTTTGTCATTTGAGCAAAGAGACGGGTTGAAAGATTTTATTGGTTCTTAAGTGGTTCTTATGATTTGGTCTTAAGAGCTTATCTTGTTTAAGTGGCAAAGTGATGTAGTAATCACAGAAAATAACTTTCCTAGTTAAAGGAAGGAGTGAAGTAAAAGTATTTGAGATTTAAGTCGCGTTTCGCCACTTGCGATTTATTTGGGTGTGCTTAAACCTTATGCATTTGTTCCATAAGAGTTTATCAAATTTTCAAAGGGCATTACCTTCTTCTCATTTGTGGTTTGGTATTTGCTTTCAATAGGGCTTGAGCCCTCGACTATTGATTTTCCTTATGTTTTCCAGTACTTTGCCTAAGTGACTATTTTTTCTTGATCCTTTGTTCACCTGCGGGTGGCACATGTTTTCCTAGTTGAAGAAAATTGATTTCATTCGCTCTTTCTTTTGAGAAAGAATCAATCTATTCGTTTCACCGAGTCTTTTGAGGTGTTTAATGATTGTAGTTGTGAAACTTTGGGTTGGAAATTATTCGATGAGCATTGGAGGATGAAATAATTTCGTAATATAGTTATTTAAGAGGAGTTTATCTCATTAGAAGGTTGCCTTTGGAGGTTAAACTGATTGCATGGTTACAACTAGTAGAATCTATAGCGAGACGTAGTCCAAGTTCTTTTGTTCTTTCAATGGAACATAGAATTATCCAAAGTATGAAAATCTTGATCAATGTATTAGAGTGTCGCGGTTGAGTACCTTGCGTGGTTGTGTAGATGAAATATGATGGTGTTGTAATGGGAGTAATATTAGCAAAGTGATCGATCGTTAAAGAGATTAAAGAGATAGCCGAGATTGTTGGATTATTGCCATGAATGACTTGGACGTAGTAAGTAACTCTCTAAGAATTAGAATCTTGATAAAGATAATTGGATCGAAGAAATGTTTTTGTGTTGATGTCAATGCGCGAGTATGTTTGGATTGTGAGAATTTTAGGGATTTAATTTGAGGCTTCCCTATCTTCTATATGAGAAGTTCATGGTAGGAGTCTTGGAGTTTAATTTTGGGCTTCACATTCTTTTGCTAGGACCTTGAGTCTCCCAATTATTATGTGTAGAGAAAGTAGAATAAGGGTGGATTCGAACAATGGGATGGTCATTGATAGAACCCTTTTGAGGAAGTATATGAATGTGTGTCTGGGAATTTCGAGTTGTTTATTCTTAAAACATTGAGGTGATGTGATTGCATGTGATATCTATTTTGAGATGCATTGGAAGTCATCTGTCAAATTAATTCATCGGTAGAGGAGTTGTCGAGAGAAAGTTTCAGTGTAGTCGATAGAGCCTCTATACCGAGGTGTGGATGATGTATTTCGACTTGAGCATAGCGTTGAGAATGCCAAGTTAAGAGAGATGAGTTAGGGTGTTATGCGATGAATTGGAATTCCAAAGTTTGAGAGAAGTTTTATTCTGAAAGAGAAACCGAGAAATTGATGCTTCCTAAAGTAGAGACACGTTTTCTTGATTCTTGTTTGAGCTATGTGTTTTGACAGATGTCTTTCGCAAGTTGAGCTCGACATTTATGTTGATATGTGTGATTCTTTCCATTCAGACGGAATAAATGATTTTTTTGGGCATTCAAGTGATTTCTCCTTTGGATTTCGTGGACGTTTATTCGCAAACCGCCACTTGGAACGTGGAAAGGTTTTTCGTGATGAAATTCGATTTGGTTTGACTCTTTAGTATCGAAATGGTAACGCATAGATGCGATGTGAATCTTTCTTTTCGATGGGTTTTGTCGGTAAAAGAGTTTGCTTAAAGAGAGCTCGTTACGTGTTTCGTTAAAGGAGGTGATCCTTGTTTTAGTGAAGAGTTCAATTGAGAGGTGGAACAAGAGTTCGTGTTCTATGTGCATGTTGTGTGGTTCAGATCAATTGGAAGGTTAGCCAAGGTACTTTGGGTTGTTTTAGTTAGCTACGGAATTCGGAAGTTGGCGATCGCAAGGACCGTCTCGGTCCATATGTGGTGTACTACATTTAGCATGTTTGGTGCCGAGTGAGTACCTGTGAGAACTAGAGTTTGAATATTCGTTAACGTCATTGACCATCGAGTAGGATCTTACCTTTGAATCTCTTCTGATGAGTGTACTTGGCAATGTCGGATTGAGTGTTAGGTCAGATGTAGTTTACGTCAATGTCTTGTGGTCTTGTCAGTCTGAGAGATAGGTCATTTGGGACCTGGAGTCTCGCATGCGCGAGTATTATCCGGACATGTTTGCTCCGGGCATATGTTAATAGATGTTTCTTTTCGGTGGCAATTATTCTTTCGTTTATTTCGACGGTTAGAATTCGAGGTCGAATTCTATTAAGGGGGGTAGAATGTAATACCTCGAATATCAAATAGAGAGAACATATTATTCGGAAGAGAAATTTATTCAAATTTGAATGCACTAAAGTTTAGAGGAAAATTGAAAGAAAATTCAGGATTTGAGAGAGGATTGGACCTTCGGCTTTTAGCCCAAGGTGTCCTAGCCAAGTGGGCCGGCCTTGTAGTGGAGTCAAGAAGGGGGGGTCTCCTTCCCCAAAACCCTACCCTCTGCTACAGTACCGCGCCGCACTGTAGCACGCGGTACTGTAGCAGCCCCCCCTCCGTGCTGCTCTACCAAGATGAGGAAGAAGCTCCGAGGTGCCGCCGGCCATGGTGGAAGGAGAAGAAGGGAGAAGGAGAAAGGAGGAGGAAGATCATCTTCTCCAAGGTTCTCCCACCTACGTCCTGGTTGCTACAAGGGTAACGAGTGCCGATCCTCATCGTTTGATTAGTGGTAGATGTGTTTTGGTTCAATTTTGATTAGATCGATTTGCTGCGGGTAGAAATTCGATTCTGTCCAGATTGTTGCGTGGACTTTTCGTGATGTTAGAGGCCGAATCTGAGTTTCCCATCTCCTAGAGATATGTAGGTCTTGTTCTTAGCTTTCGGTGGCCGCCAAGATCACCTAATTCCGACTTTCGAGTCAAAAGTTATGATAGATTTAATATCTGCTGTCCAGAATCCTGACGAGAATTAGCAGTCTCTGTTTAGGTTGATATATGGCCTAGTTAGAGGGTGATTCAGAGGTCTTGCCCATAACAAATTTTGAAGGTGATATCACTAGCTTTCAGTATTGATAAAGAACACCTCATTTGGATTTATAGATCAAAAGTTATGCACTTTTCTTTGTGACTGTCCAGATTGTAGATCAGTCTGTCCAGATTGTATGTCAGTTTCTATCTTTAGTTTTGACCCGTGTGCCACTTTTTGTTAAAGGCAAAATTTGAATGTCGTGCCAACTAGTTTATTGTAGGTAATTTCATAACCTTTTCAGATTGTTAAAGAACGCTCAATTCGGAGTTGTAGATTAAAAGTTATGGTTGTTTTAGTATTGCTATCCTGTTTGTTCAGACAGAAGCTGTGCTGCTGTTTTGTTTTCTTTATTAGAGAAGTTTATTGGCCGAATTGGGAAATCTCATCAACTTGAATGTTATAGATATGTTCGTTAAGATGAGGTAGGATCTGGACTCATCTCATTTCGAGTCCCACGTCATTAACTACTGTCATTTTCGTGCTGCTGTCCCGACACGTTTTTGGGTTGCAGCCTGTTTTTCAGATTAGGTTTTATGGCGATTCCTTGGGAGTTCAAAGAGGGTATTGTAGACTATTAATTCGGGTTGGATTCTATGTTGTTCTTATTTCGGTTATTTAATTGTTTAGGCCACGAGGCTACGGGTTTGGGAGCGCCATCGTTGCATGCTAACTTGCCGCAACGCCGAAGGCAAGTACTTTGTTGCTTTTGAGTCTGTGATTGTGAATGTTTTCATGATTATAGTGTGACATATTGTGTTACCCGAGATGCGGAATTGGTTATGTTCTTTCATTATGTGGAGTATATACTGAGAGATGGTATTATCACTGTTCATGTTCATATCATGCATCCTTTTATTCATGTTATGTCCACGGGAGTGGATTGTAAGTCCCACCATTCCAATGTGGGCAAATTTGGACATTGTCATGTCCCGCCCACGGAGTGGATTGAAAGACCCATCAATTCTAGTATGGGCACGTAAGACCCATCAATTCAAAGTATGGGCAGCTTTGGACACCTATATGAAACGTTCTTCATATAGGACTTGGATCCCCGCACTTTTGTTAAGGTGCGGGCTTAAGTGAACACCGACGGTGTGTCACTCACTATACCGAGTATATGCATGTGTGCAGTCCATCCTTGATTACATTCATTCATTTCATGTTTTCATAAGTGTTCACTCGATGCAAGGTTCGCATTCTTAAATGGTGATGTCCTATTTGTATATGTGTTCTTTTTCTTTATCTTGTACTTGCTGAGTCATGGACTCACTCTTGCGTTGTTTGTTTATTTTAGGTAACCCCGATGTTGGCTCACTTGGGAGGAGTAGACACGCACTACTCGCTCACATCATCCTATTCATGTTCAAGATTAAATTTAGTTCTATCTTACATTCGTTAATGATGAACTGTAATAATTAAATTATAATTGGTGAAGGAAGGATACCTTCTCCACATAGATGTTGATTTATTACTGCGTGTGAACCTTCTTTATTGATGATCAGTATTAAATAACTTAGAAGGTGAAGGAATGATACCTTCACCATGTCCCGTTTAATTTAATGCTGTCTTTAGTTGAAATACTTAGTTCAAATTCTTCTGCATTATGGATGTATGTTAGATGTTTTAGGTGACATCTTGGCTTCCGAATAGCCAGGGTGTTACAATTTTAATACCATCGTGCCTTCTCTCTGTTCCGCCAAATGCCACACTCGTGACCTACCCTGGCTTTGCCGTTAGTTCACCTACGAAATGACCAAATTACCCTCGAAGAATTAGGTTTTGTCAAGGCTCTCTCCGTCGTTCGTCCCTGTTCGCACTCACCTCTCCCTATCTCGCTCCTCTTCCTCCCCTTCTCTCGTTCCTCTGACCTCCTTAAGCAGCGCCCTCCTCCCTCTTGCGAACCAGAAATCTCCCCTGAAGAGCAACGTGCCGGAGTTCCCGCAGGTGAGATCTCCTACCTCCATCCACGAATTTGTTGTTTTGGTTTACATTTGCGGTAGAAAATCTAACCCTAGTTTTCTTGCGCAATGTAGAGCATGTAGTTGGAGGGTTAGGGAAGGATGGATCCGTTTGAAGTTGTTCATGGGTAAACAAAGAATCCGTTTTATTTCAATTTCATTTTCCTTTTTGTTGTATGCATATTAGCCTTGAGGGATTTGGGTCTGGATGGATTTGAGATGAGTGTGAGAGCAGAAATGTCAGCTAGGCCATGGAATATGACAGTAGTGATAGCACGAAGATGCATTTGAGTCTCATTTTTTAACAGCGTAAAATTTCATTTTTTAACTATTGCAGGGAGGATCCAAAGAGAATATATAGTGTAGAGCTTTGCGTCCAATCTTACCTAACATACAAGGTTGGAAGAACAGAGTACATGAAGGGAAGAATTTTGAGATTGGATGTGGGATCCGATGAGATTGTGAGGACCCCGGTTTATTCGACTTGTAATGCTTAGCCTTCCATTGACCCTAGCATCACAATTCAAGTAAACCAAGCCTCAGGATATGTATACTTCCCAGAATGCAGTATACACACCCTGTTACAAAATTATGCATCAATTCCATACACGAGGGGTTACAATATCAAAACTTCATAATATACAACAGAATGAACTTACAAGATAAATAACAAACTACACAGCGGAAGCAAAAGCCATAAGATGGTGATAAATAATAGAGCCAATTAGTGTGCCTTTACCCACAAGGCAACCAACCGGGCCGCCAAGCTAGTCGTCAAACCCGCAGCACATCTCACAAAAGGAAAGCCCTTGGGGCTCACCTTCTTTCTCTGCAACAAAAACATTAAGCAAAGCATCTGAGTACAAAAATTGTTTTTGTACTCGCAAGACTGACGTGTAAGGGTAACAGAACTATAATTTAACTACATGCAAGCTTTATTTAAGTGGAGGGGGCTCTGGACTTATTTTTAGCATAAAGCCAGTTTTCTTTTGCAATAATGTAATAGTTTTGAAGGCAGTTTTGACAATCCAAATTTTTATTTGCAGAAATAACAACGATACAGTAAGTAGTAACATAAAGACATCCTGGAGATGACCAACCCAATGGCCATCACAACAATAGTATGAACACCCGTTCATACCAACCCATCAAGTTTTAATTAAATGTTGTAGTCTAGTTCTCACGGGGCGTATCCGAGCGTGTCCATAACCTAGGACGAGGCTATTCGAATAGTTTTAACCCTGCAGGGGTGTACCAATGTACCCACACTTCAGACCGCCTTTAAGCCACAAAAGCACACTACCGAAGGTATGCCGGCACGGCTAAGTCCTACGAGACATTTCCAATATTGTGTATTAACTACGAGCTGCTCGTATGGATAGAAACCCATACGCTTACATGGTAAAGCCGAAAAGACAACTACCCACCCGGGGTAAAGCTTTCGGACAACTACCATGCTCCCAAACACCATCCCTCCTGCGACTCGGAGCCAACACACGCCAAAGTACCAAGTCAAGAGAGGTCCCATACCCTCTAGTGTGGTTAGCACGCAAAATGCTCAGCACGGTGGCGCAAGTAACTCGGTCCTTAACGACCCGGGCACCATTCCAGTCACACCCAAAAACACACCATCTTACCAATGTGCCCAAGTCCAAATCATTTTGTTTTCATTTTAGTTTTCACAATTAACATAGCACAAAGGCTGAAATATAACCAATAATAAGTTTTGTGTGATCAAGGTCATCGACTAAGTCGATAACCGCCCAATTCTACCGGTAACTAAGCATGGCTAAGCATCATATCGTAAAAGCAATAAAAAGACCATAAATCATCCACCGGGCTCTAATTCACCAGTGAGGATAATAATCTAGGGTAGTGGCGAGGGTGAACAATTTCAGGGAAACAATGCAATGGGATTAGCTACCTCTAATCGATAAAATAAACTTTGACACAAAAGCATGCATACATACAAGTTAAATAAAGTATTAGACTTTAAAGTAATGGGATTGATTGGATATGATCAAACTGCTTGCCTTTGCCTTGCTAGAGATATTCAACTTGCTGCAGAGGACCACTCTCGATATCAACGTCATCTAACGATAAAAACTGCCAAAGTGAAAAACAGCGAATAAACACCAGAACGCCAACAGCATTCAAAAATCAATAACACAGAAGATAGATTATGAATTTAGGAACAAAAATTAGTTGATTCGTAGTTTATTTAAATTAGTTAGGATTTCTTATTACTATTCTTTCCAAACTCGCTTATTTTCCACGATAATCATACAGTCAAAATCAATCCTCTTATATATTTTCCTTTTTCGGCAGACTTTGATGGTGATTGTGTGCACATCTATTAACTAAGCAGCAAATTACCACATTCATGATGCAAACCTCCATAACTTTAAATATTGTTTTGTTGCAAGTTAAAATGTTAGTTTTTCCCACGATTTTCTTATGCCCTAAAAAAATATAAATTGTCATATAAATTGTATAGATGAAACTAGTTACTATCACTAAGGCAAATTGGGATACAATTCGCAACAGGGTATTTTGTCATATTTGTGCTGAGGAAATTGGTGTTGTGAATAGAGCATTGGGATGTTTAAATTCCACTGGTTACAATAACCTACGGAAGAAATTTTTTGAAAGGATAGGGAAAAAGCACGACAAAAAAACAACTCAAAAACCACTGGGAAGCATTGAAGATAGAGTACAACTTGTGGAACGATTTAAAACAAAAAACAACTAGTCTACGCTGGGGTCATCAAAAAGGAACTATAGCTACATCCGATGCTTGGTGAAAGGAACACAAGGTAGTCATTGGAGACACGTCTGTTTATTTATGTGTATAATTTCATATTTTAATTTATGCTAACTTCAGTCATTTTTTATTTTCAGCAATATCCAAAATATTTTCGTGATGGATCACCTGAGAACCTAGCTGGTATGGACCATATGTTTGACAAGGCTCATGTCACGGGTAGCACTTCAGCCATCCCAGGTGAGTCTACACAAGAAGACCAAACCGTTGTGGACATTGATGGTTTGGAGGATGGCGAGGAAGATGTCATCGCCGATACGGAGAACAATGAGGTCGCCTGCACGAAACCGAAGGTTGGTGCAAAGCGTACGGCTACTAATATTAATCCTATCCCAAAGAAGAACAAGAAAAATCCCATAGCTAGGGATTTCAAGCGTATGGTGCACATTATGACAAAAGGCCCTGTTCAGAGTGGTTCATCCGTAGCGGATGTTATGGATATAGCTATCCAGGTTGTGGTAGTAGAAGGAAGTGATGAACACTTCATTGTGACAAGGCTCTTTACTAAACTAGAAAATCAGGAAGCGTTTGTCACTATGAAGACCAATGAAGTAAAAATGAATTGGTTCAGGAGGATGTTTGATCTCAAGATGAAGAAAGATTAGATATTTTTTGTTATCCTTTTTTAATTGAAAAACTATTTGCTAATGATTATGTAATGGAGTTGAAACCATTCAGTTATGTCGTACTCATATTATTGTTGAAAGTATTCAGTTATGTCGTACTCATATTATTGTTGAAACTATTTAGTTGTATCATATTCGTATTATTGTTGAAACTAGTCAGTTATGTCGTACTCGTATTATTGTTACTTTCTAATGTGTTCTCACTTAAATCATGTCATGATGTCATGTTCTATGTTACTGATCGTTGTTATTATTTGTAGATGAGCTCATCAAGTAACACTGATGGTTCAACCTCTGAGAGCAATTTTAGCGAAGATGACGTCAAAAAAAACAAAAAAGAGGACATTACCATTTCAGGATTTTGCAGCTGCAGCTGGTTTATAGGTATGCACTACTATGATACTTATCTAAACAAAAAGGAGAGGAGAGAACCACTCCTAACTGGTTATGAATGGGTTCTTGAGCAACTAGGAGATCAGAGAGATTGTTACTAGATGTTCTGAATGAGTAGGGTTGTTTTTATAGTTTGCATGAAACGTTTGTTGCAAATTATGGATTGAAATCAACTAGGATTAGGACTTTGTAGAATCTTTGTCTATGTTCTTGTGGACAGTTGGTAGCCCTCAATCAGTTAGTCAAGTTCAGAACCTCTTCAAGAGGTCAATGAAAATAATCAATAGAAAGTTTTGTGAAGTCTTACAATGTGTGTATCTTTTATCTAAAGATAATATTAGACCAAGGGATCCAAAATTCACAATAGTGCATCCAAGGCTTAAAGATAACCGCTTCACGCCTCATTTTAACAATTGCATTAGTGCAATCGATGGCATGCATGTATCTGTTGTTCCAACGGATGAGCAGGTTACCCACACTGGTCGCCATGGATATACGTCTCAAAGTGTGATGGCGTTGTGTGACTTGGACATGAGGTTTACTTTTGTTGTTGTCAGATGGCTGGGTTCAGTTTATGACACAAGGATTTTCAATAACACTTTGGATCAGCAGTTGATGATGGAGACCTGAGTGTCTTTCATGACAGTATTGCTACTCTTTGATGGCCGTGGGAAGATAAATAGATTATATTAACATGATATGTACATGTTGCAATGACAAGATAATTGCATTATATATGATCAAATAATATTTTGTTATTGTGTTATTTTGTTTAGTCGGCTAATATTTGCCTTTCTATATTATTTTTTGGCAAAATCGGTTTGGTACCACAATGAACATAGCTGTTCACTTTAATACCACTGCATTTTCCCGGTTCATTTTAATACCATCGTGCCTTCTCTCTGTTCCGCCAAATGCCACACTCGTGACCTCCCCTGGCTTTGCCGTTAGTTCACCTATGAAATGACCAAATCACCCTCGAAGAATTAGGTTTTGTCAAGGCTCTCTCCGTCGTTCGTCCCTGTTCGCACTCACCTCCCCCTATCTCGCTCCTCTTCCTCCCCTTCTCTCGTTCGTCTGACCTCCTTAGGCGGCGCCCTCCTCCCTCTTGCAAACCAGAAATCTCCCCTGAAGAGCAACGTGCCGGAGTTCCCGCAGGTGAGATCTCCTACCTCCATCCACGAATTTGGTGTTTTGGTTTGCATTTGCGGTAGAAAATCTAACCCTGGTTTTCTTGCGCAATGTAGAGCATGTAGTTGGAGGGTTAGGGAAGGATGGATCCGTCTGAAGTTGTTCATGGGTAAACAAAGAATCCGTTTTATTTCAATTTCAATTTCCTTTTTGTTTTATGCATATTAGCCTTGAGGGATTTGGGTCTGGATGGATTTGAGATGAGTGTGAGAGCAGAAATGTCAGCTAGGCCATGGAATATGACAGTAGTGATAGCACGAAGATGCATTTGAGTCTCATTTTTTAATAGCGTAAAATTTCATTTTTTAACTATTGCAGGGAGGATCCAAAGAGAATATATAGTGTAGAGCTTTGCGTCCAATCTTACCTAACATACAAGGTTGGAAGAACAGAGTACATGAAGGGAAGAATTTTGAGATTGGATGTGGGATCCGATGAGATCTCACTTGTGGATTTGTTGAGGTATGTGGAATCCTACTACTCTTGGGGCTGTGATGAGGAGGTGACATTTTGGTATGTTGGGAGAGAGACTAACTTGGTTAGAGCGGCCAGTGATGCACTTCTGTTGCAGGCTTTCATTAAGAATAGTGTGCAAAAGGAAGTGAAGTTGTTCATGTCAGTTGGCAAGTGTGAAGTCAATGAGAGTCAGTAGTGAATAAGAGTCAGGCAGTCAATGAGAGCAACTTTGGACATGATAGTGCAGCAATGACAGAGAGTCCAGCAATGAGTGAGAGCCACTTTCCACATGACAGAGCATTAGTGGCAGAGATTCCAAAAGTGTATGAGATGCACCAAAATGAGACTTCAGCCAGTGAATGAGAACACCCCTTTACAACTACCTATTGAACACCCTTTGGTACAGAATGTAGCATCTTGGCTGGAAGAGCAGCTCGACAGAGACCCCGATGAGGATGACCCTATTTGGGTGGATAAGGAGTGGAGGTACTTCCCTGAAGACAATGAGGCAACCACTGAGGTGCCAAAGGAGGAGGTTGTGCACCATGATGATGAAGTAGATGTGGATGTACCAGACCATGAACCTCTCTCAGTCCTAGATGACAATGCCACAATGGATACTTGCTTTGCACCATAGACTGTGTATGATAGAAATGACCCTCAAATTAAGGTAGGAGACACATTTCCTGATAGACATACCTTCAAGCTCATTTTGAGGCAGCATGCAATAAAAGGAGAGTTTGAGATGAACATACAACATAGTAACACAAAAAGATTTAGAGCCATTTGCATGTCTAAAAATTGTCCATGGAGGATATATGCAAAAAAGATTCATGGCAGCCCTACATTCATGGTATATGCCCTATGTAATACAATTGTGTTTAGTGTTTAATGATTGCTTCATGTAATACAATTGTGTTTAATGATTGCTTCTACTTGTTATACCAGGTTTATGATTTCCTATTATTTCTAGTTGTTTATGGTTTCTTTACTATTTGTAGGTGATAACCATGGTGTCTGATCATACGTGCGCAACAATGAGTAAAACGCGGGGAAGCATGGCCAACAAAGCATGGATAGCAGATAGATGCAAGGAGTTATTGAGAAAGGATCCATCAGTTGATGCAAAGAAGCTACAATAGATACTTCAAGATGAGCACAATGTAACCTTGTCATACAACAAGGTCTGGGAAGGGAGGAAGGATGCAATGGTTGAGTTGCAAAGCACCTGGGAGGAAAGCTTCGACATGCTATGGAGGTTCAAGCTAGAGTTGGAGAAGGTGAACCCAGGTAATATTGTTGAGATAGACTGCAAGAGGGTTGGTGGTAAGGTATACCTCAGAAGGATGTTTGTGGCCCTTAGAGCATGCATAGATGGCTTTTTGCTAGGATGCAGGCCATACTTAGGTGTTGACTCAACCCACCTTACCGGGAAGTACAATGGACAATTTGCGACAGCCACAGGAATAGATGGGCACAACTAGATGTATCTTGTTTCCTACGCCATATTTGATAAGAATATTTTAGATAATTGGGAATGGTTCATGGTCAATCTTAAGAGAGCTATTGGTACCCCCTATGGATTAGCTATACAAACATATGCATGTAAGGGCCTCAAAACAACTGTTCACAAAGTATTTGTTGGTGTAGAGCATAGAGAATGCTTTAGACATCTACTAAACAATTTCAGAAGAAAGTTCAAGGGTGATGTTCTGAAGTATATGTGGCCTGCAGCCTGGGCTTATACTCCTGAAAAGCACCAGCTATTTTTGGGTATAATCGCTGAGAAATGTCCAGCTGGATATGAATATCTTATAAAGGAGCACAACAACTTGTGGACAAGAGGTAAATTTGCAGCACACTACAAGGTCAACTACGTAAACAGTAACATTGCTGAAACTTTCAATAATTAGATAAAAGACATTAAGGATTTTCCAGTGGTTGATCTTATGGATAGAGTGAGACAGATGATAATGGAAAAAAATTCAGCAAAGAAGAGGGTGGCTGATAAACTACAGGGCAACATACTGTCTAGTGTCATCCTTGAGCTAAACATGAAAAGTAGAGTGTTAAAGTATATCTCAAAGTGGATACATGAAGGTTGAGGTGTCTGGACTTGACAGGTCCCAAAAACCTTAGAGATATGCCGCTGATCTACTAAAAAGGAGGGTACTTGTGGCTACTATAAGCTTTCTGGAAAACCATGCACTCATGCCATAGCTCTCATATGTTCCAAGAGGATGGAGCTGGAGACATACGTGCATGAGTACTACTTAGTGGATAGGTTCAAATATGCATATGAGTTTGACATTGATCCAATTGGTGATAAGTCACAGTGGCCAAGGAAGTCTAAGGGTTTCTTCATGCTACCTCCCAAGCTAACTAGGGTTGCAGGATGGCCAAGAAAAAAAAGGATCAAACCAAGGGATGAGTTCGGCGGCAAAAAGACCTATCAGTGTAAGAGCTGCTTTCAGTGGGGCCACATAGAAAAGGGTTGTAGTTTAACACCACTAGATGATCCTTCTCAAGCTACACATCCCCATAAGAGAACAAAAAGGTAATCTTCCTTCCCTTGTTTTTTTTACATCTCACCCTTCATTGTATGCATGTGAGTTTGAAGTATGAATATCTTGACTATAGGGGCTAGAAGAAAAGAACTACTCAAGATGGCTGTCCACTACTCCAACAGGCCCCCCTGAAATTACATTGCAGCCAAGTTGTAACAGCCCTAACTTAGGGTTTGTATTTCAAATGTAAAATTTTGAGGAGAAATAAAAACTTTTGTTGTCTCATCAAATCATTTGGAAGTTTTCCAAATTTTCCCTAGCAATTTCCATTTTCTAGAATTAAATTCTTGTGAATGGAAATTGTTGTCAGCAAATTCTTAGCTTTCAAACTTGTGATCATCCTCTGAAATTATTTTTCCTATCATCTTTATCATCCTATCTACCTCCCTGAATTATTTCACAATTTTTAGATTTTATTTGCTATTTCAAATGGCCATGTCAAACTAGTTTGAATTTCTGGTCAAACCCTAGGTCAGCAGCTTGTAAATTTTCTGTAGAACAATGCGATGTATAAAAAGTTCTGGAAAATTTATGCAATGTTTTTCTATGTCCCTTGTAGCTACCATAAAAATTTCGGAAATTTTGGAGCTCGGGAACTACCTCTAAAAATTCCCCAAACTCTCTCAGCTTTTTAAACTCAAAACCAGAAATCACTGTTTGTCGGGCTCGAACCCGAGCCCGACTCAAATCCGACCGCACCACTTGACTCGGTCGCACCGCCTAGCTGCACCGCGTGGGCCCGATGGCTATTAGCCGTCCGATGGAGATCGCACGGTCCACGTTCGTGTGCGCAATCGACCGGTCCGAATGCATACAGAGATCTCGATCATCCATCTCAGATCCAACGGCCAATGCAATAGTGATCGTGTTAAACCACTCGTCGCACCGCACCTGGCTCCGACTCGAGTCACACCCTTTACTCTCGCTGACACGGCGGTCCCACCTGCAGGTCTTCTCCGCCACGTCGGCCGAGCCGGCTCAGCGCGCAGCGCCGCCGCGCTCGCGCCCGCCGCGCCGCATGCACGCTGCCACCTCGCCTCACCGGTCTTTTCACCGCCCCACCGTTTCACCTCGCTGCCTCCGCCTGCTCCTACAAAAGCCACCGAGGGCTTTCCCTACCTCGTTTTCGTCTCCATCGCCCTTCTTCACCACCGAGCTCCTGGAGCCGAGAGCGTCGCTGCGCCGCCTCCGAGCGTTCCTGCTGCTCCGGTGATCTCTGAGCACGGCCGGCCGCGTCACGGTGTGTTCCACATCCCTGGGAGGTAAACCCCTCAAGGAATTTCGAGTTTCATCGTCTGTGGAGCTGCGCGTGGGTTTTCTTCTCCAAGTCCGGCCGAAACCGCCTCTTCCGCCACCGCATCTTCTCCGGTGAGCTCCAACTCAATTCCTTGCTCGGTGAGCATCACCTGGACTCCACCTTTCTTCTCCGCTCACTCACGCGTCCTCTCGTTCACCTCAGGCTCCTGTCGCCGTTGACCGCCTTGCGCCGCCGCAGGCTCTCGTCGCCGGGCCATCTCCGGCAGCCACTTGAGTTCCGCGTCATCCCGTTGAGTTCCTGGTAACCCACTGTTGCTCATGCGCGCACTAGTTTTCATCGTATTCCTCTCTGATGCAGTCGAACCTTGTCACCTCCACTGCCGGCCGCCAAGCTCCGGCGCCGCGCCGCCGCGGTGCATCTCCGGCTGCCTCGAGGCCACCCACAGCTTCAGCAGTCCTCCGGCGACCCATTTTGGCCTTGGTTCCCACCTCGCCGCGCCTCCACCGCCGGCGGCGACTTCGAGTCCAGCGCGCGAGCTCCTTTGTTCTTAGGTTTTGCCGTGGTGATCGATGGGGCCCACCTCCTTGAGCTTTATAGTTAGTTGCTAATCATGCTTATGATTGTTCATTAGTTCACTCTCATTGCATGATCAAAATTCGGTATTGGAAGTTTGAAAGCATTTTAGTTCTGGTTCTCTGTATTTGTTCTTCTCTGTTGTCGTTTTTCTGTTGTCAGTAAACCGAATTTGGTTTCATGCTTATACTATTCAAATCTGGTTAGTGTTTGATGACTTTCCTTAGTAGTAATGGTTAGTATGAAGTCAGTTGGTTAGTATCATTAAGCTTCAAGGCTCTTGTTGTCATGATTCACCAAAGGGATAGTTAGATGAGCATGTTGTTGTCTCTGTGCTGTTGATTTATTAGTGTAGTGAGATTTGGAGTAGTAGCATGTTGAATTGTGATGACCTTAAATTTGTGGGTGTGATGCTTAGGTGTGTTAGTAGCTGGATTTTATTAAAGCCCAAACCTAATTGGAATTTTGTTTAGCATCTCATAGTTGGATACTTGACTAGTTAGTGTTTTCATTAGCTTCTTGTAGGTTACGTGACCTCAACTAATAATGGTTGTTTTAGAGTAGCTAGTTGTTTTGATGTGTTAACTTGATGATTAAATAATAGATGTGCACACAATCACCATCAAAGTCTGTCCAAAGTTTAAAACATATAAGAGGATTGATTACGTGGTTAACTGATAAATAAGTGAGTGGGTAGATCAATCACTTGAAAGCATGTCTATTTGAAACATCTCTCAGAGTGCTTATTTTGTTTTTCCTTTTGTGGTGGTCTAGCCTCTGTGTATAAATTGGTGTTTGTGTTTGATTATTGAGTTTTGCTGGTGTTATTCGCTCTTATTATTTGTTTTGTTCAATCGTTAGGATTCGATATTTGCGGCAACCCCGAGAACGACCCTCCGCAACAAATTGAGCAACAGCAGCCAGGCAAGCAGTTTGATCATGTTTATCCCAAATTTTAAAGTCTAATATTTTGTTTCAACTGTATGTATGCATCGCTTAATTTGTGTGAAATTGATTAGTTAAATCCGTAGCTGCATATCCTGTAGACAAAATATTGATCTCTACTACCTGAGCCTAGGTTATTTGCTGTGATTAGAGATCGCTGGATGATCTCTTGTCACTTAGTAGATCCGGGTCAATCTGCTTAGACTTGCTTAGCTATCGGTAGAACTGGGCGGTTATCGACTTTAGTCGGTAACCTTGATCACACAAAATTTGCTATAACTTTATATTTCAGCATTTCTACTATGTTTAATTGCAAAACTAAAAATGAAAACAAAAATGATTTAGATGCGGGCACAATGGTAAGATTGGTGTGATCTATTGGGTGTGACTGGAAAGGTGCCCGGGTCAATTAAGGACCGAACATCTTGTGAGTGGATTGTTATCCAGGCATTTTTGCGTGCTAACCACACTAGAGGGTATGGGACCTCTCTTGACCTAGTACTTTGGCGTGTATTGGCTCCGGGTCGCAGGAGGTCGCAGGAGGGATGGTGTTGGGAGCATGGTAGTTGTCCGAAAAGCTTTATCCTGAGTGGGTAGTTGTCTTTTCGGCTTTACCATGTAAGCGTATGGATTTCTATCCATACGAGCGGCTCGTAGTTAATACACAATATTGGAAAAAGTCTCGTAGGACTTAGTGTGCTGCATACCTTCGGTAGTGTGTTTCGCTTAAAGGTCATGCGAAGTGTGGGTGCAGTGGTACACCTGCAGGTTAAAACTATTCGAATAGCCTCGTCCTAGGTTATGGACACGCTTGGGTAAGCTTTTCAAGAGTTAGTCTACCACCATTTAAAATTAAAACTTGCAGGGTGGTACGAATCTGGGGATTCGTGCTATGTTGTGGTGACTATTGGGATAGTCACTTCTAGGTGGTTACTTGTATCTATCTTTATTTCGCTGTTATTTCAATCTTAAAAATGAATTGCAAACTTGCCTTTAAAACTGTATTACCTTATTGCAAATGAAAATTGGCTTTATGCAAACGAAACATATGGCCTCCACCAAATAAGCATGCATGTAGCTTATGAATAGGTCTGCTAGTTCACACGTCAGTCTTGCGGGTACAAAGACAATCTTTGTACTCAGGTGCTTTGCTTAATGTTTTTGTTGCAGAGGAAGAAGGTGAGCCCCATGGGCCTCACTTCTGTGAGCTGTGTTGCCGTTTCGTGGGCGACTAGACTTGGCGGTCCGGTCAGATGCCTTGTGGGTTGAAGGCACACTGATTGGCTTTGTTTATAGCCATCTTATGGCACTTTTGCTTCCGCTGTCGTTCTTGTTTATTTTTGTATCTTGTGGCCTGTCGGCCTTTGTCTGTAATTACTCTACTATTTGTTTATCTTCCGTTTGGTAGTGTAGTGTTTGGACTCTATGTTTGGAATGGAGTTGATGTCTAATTTTGTACCGAGGTGTGTATACTGCTTTCTGGGAAGTATACATATCTCGAGGATTAGTTTATTTGATTGGTGATGCTAGGACCAGGTGGTTGGTTAAGCATTACAAGCCAAATAAATTGGGGTCCTCACAAAGTTGGTATCAGAGCCATTCTGACCGTAGTAACCCAAGCTTAGTCGTCTTTAGGATATTTTGAAAAAGCTTAATTTCAAAGTATAAAAAGGGTTTATGAAAACCTAGGCAGATTCTCAAATTTTACTCCTTACCTATCTTTGCCTTCTACTCTCATCTTACTCTAATTTGAGTTTAAAACTTGGTTTCTCTCTTTCCTTTCAAAAGATAGTTACTACCGGTAGAATCAGTCTTTGGGAGAACCATAGAGAATTAGTCTAATTAAAATTTGTGGGGGCATAAGGGTAAGATATGTATGAGTTTGCTAAGTGTCTGATTTTTGTCAATTGGTTTTGTAACTTAAAAGTCTTGTGTTTGTTTTGTCTTTGTTAGTAAGTTATTTGCAGTGGGTTGTCGACTTCGTGTTTTCCGGCTATTGTTAACTTGTCTTAGTGAAACAGATGGCGGGAGAAGCGCGTGGCGATCAGCAGCTGGTCATGATGAGGAGCTTCCCATCCTCCGACCATGGTGAGGTGCTCGCTCGATCGAGCGAAACCGCATGGACCGACGCATCTTGGAGGTTATTGCTAGGAATACCTCCACTCCGCCGATGGTGGTGGCCACCGGACTCGCGGGGACTTGCGAGTTCCTCCGCACGCGACCACCGACTTCGCCCGCTCGAGGACCCTCTCGATGCGGATGATTGGCTGCGCATGGTTGAGCGAAAGCTCAACATAGCTCGATGCCGTGCACAAGATAAGGCACTCTTCGCGTCCCACCACCTTGAGGCGCGGCACTCATGGTGGGAGAACTATCTCGCCATGCACTGCGGGCCATGTGGTCGCGTGGGAGGAGTTCAGATCGCTTTCGTCGGGCCCACATCCCCGATGGCCCGATGAAGTCAAGAAGAAGGAGTTCCTCGCGCTCAAGCAAGGGCGCAAATCGTGACGGAGTACTGCACGAGTTCAATCATCCGCTCGTTATGCTCCAGGAGGTGGCCTCGGATGAGGCTAAGCAGAGAAGTTTATGGATGGCTTGTCCGAGGAGCCGGGACAAGCTATCTATTGTAGACTTCTCGACTTTCGTGCCTTGGTTGATAAGGCCATTGTTGCTGAGCACAAGGCAAAGGCGCTGGTGAGTCCCTAGCGCAAATGGGAGGCGATCGATCTACTCATACCACCTCGCTCGTCCT
This sequence comes from Ampelocalamus luodianensis, assembly GCA_036346255.1. Classification (NCBI taxonomy): domain Eukaryota; kingdom Viridiplantae; phylum Streptophyta; class Magnoliopsida; order Poales; family Poaceae; genus Ampelocalamus; species Ampelocalamus luodianensis. The sequence goes on along the minus strand of CM070620.1, from coordinate 64,691,671 downwards.
CGGTCAGGCGGCACTGAGGCCGCTCTTTTGCTCCACCGGCGCCGAGGCCATCAAGACCGCTCCTTGCCCACCGCAGGCGTGTTTCGACCACGTGCGCTGCGATCCAAAGACAGAGCGGCCTCCGCAATCCGGCGGCCGAGGTTACTTGTTTTCGCTGCCACAACAAGGGCCACTACGCCAACGCTTGCCCTCAGAGTGTTGCAGTAGCCCTGTAACACCCTGGCTATTCGGAAGCCAAGATGTCACCTAAAACATCTAACATACATCCATATTGCGGGAGAATTTGAATAAAATCAACTAATGATAGTATCAAAATAACCAGGACATGATGAAGGTATCCTTCCTTCACCATCTAAACTATTTATTTCAGTTCATTGATAATGAAAGTTCATATGCAGTAATAAATCAACCTCAATGTGGAGAAGGTATCCTTCCTTCACCAATTATAATTTAATTATTACAGTTCATCATTAACGAATGTAAGATAGAACTAAATTTAATCTTGAACATGAATAGGGTGATGTGAACGAGTAGTGCGTGTCTACTCCTCCCAAGTGAGTCAACATCGGGGTTACCTAAAATAAACAAACAACGCAAGAGTGAGTCCATGACTCAGCAAGTACATATATCAATATGATAATCATTCAATATGAATAAGACAATCTCATCATCAGGTTCGATCACATCACAACTGACTACATATGAAGACATGATATGAATGCTCAAAATCAAAGGAATGGACTGCACACATGCATATATCGGTATAGCGGTGAAACACCCGTCGGTGTTCACTCAAGCCCGCATCTTAACAAAAATGCGGGATCCACTTCCGTATGAAGAACGTTTCATCACGGTGTCCAACATTGCCCATCTTGGAGTTAATGGGTCTTACATGCCCATTCGGAATTAATGGGTCTTTCAAATCCACTCCGTGGACGGACATGACAATGTCCAACACCGCCCACTGCGGAATGGTGGGACTTGCAATCCACTTTCGTGGAGGAAACATGCATAATGAATGCATAGAATGAAATACGAATATTGAAAGACATGATAACAAAACATGGATTCAACACATATGAAAGAACATAGACAATCCATCTTCTCTCGTATCATACCAAATCACAAGCATGACCATATAAACATTCATCAATCACAATCATTAAGGGTGGCAATGTACTTGCCTTCGCGATGCGACGCGTTAGTCGGCAAAGGTGATACTCCTAAACCCGAGGCTTCACCTCCTAAACAAGTAAAATAATTTCAATAAGGACATAATATACCCAACACTACTAATCGACGTTAAACATCGCTTTCCGATGACTCTAGTCATTAATACAAAACTTAAAATGAAATCAACAATTTCTGACATAACTTAATTCTGGACAGCAGCACGGTAATTGACATATCTATTGGTCTGGAACTCGGAATGAGGTGAGACCAATTTCCATGGATTCTTAACTGACATATCTACAATACTCTAGTTGGGCAAAAGTTCAGATTTTGCCTCTAATAAAATTTGGCCCACGGCTCAAATCTGTTGACTGAATTAATTGACAGAAATATCGGCTAAAATAAAATATCCATAACTTTTGTTGTACAACTCCAAATTGAACATTCTTTATCAATCTGAAAAGGTTATCGAATTATCTACAATAACTTAGTTGTACGACATTCATATATTGTCTTTAACAAAAAGTGGCACACGGGTCAAAATTAAAGATAGAAACTGACATACAAACTGGACAGACTGACATACAATCTAGACAGTCACAAAGAAAAGTGCATAACTTTTGATCTATAAATCCAAATGAGGTGTTCTTTATCAATACTGAAAGCTAGTGATATCACCTTCAAAATTTGTTATGGGCAAGACCTCTGAATCACCCTCTAACTAGGCCATAAATCAACCTATACAGAGACTGCTATTTCTCGTCAGGATTCTGGACAGCAGATAATAAATCTATCATAACTTTTGACTCGAAAGTCGGAATGAGGTGATCTTGGCGGCCAACGAAAGCTAAGAACAAGACCTACATAACTCCAGGAGATGATCATCTCATATTCGGCCTCTAAAACCACGAAACAGACCCCGCAACATTCTGGACATAATTGATTTTCTGAACGCAGCAGTTCGATCTAATCAAATATGAACCAAATCGCATGTACCACTAATCAAACGACGAGGATCGGTATTCGTTACCCTTGTAGAACCCTAGGAAGACGCTGATCAATCACCCCGAAGAAGATCCCTTCTCTTCTCTTCCTTTCTCCTTTCTTCTCTTGCCGAAATCCCTTTCTCCCTCTTCCTTTTGGCCAATGGAAGCAGGATGAAGGGGTGTATGGGGGCGTGCTACAGTACCTGACGGCGCTACAGTACCTGGGGCGGTGCTACAGTACCGTGCTACAGAATGAGGGTGGTTGTCTAGGGTTTTAGGAGGAAAAGGGCAGCTTGGGCCATGGGCCTTAGGGGCGCCTCCCCCCCTTAATGGCCCACTTCATGGTCGGCCAAAGACAGCCCTTAGCTTGGGCTGGAGGCCCAAATTCCCAATTCTAACAGAATCCTTAAATTTAATTTAATTTTTCTCTTCCAAACAAGTTTCTCTCTTACCGATATACGGGATATTACATTCTACCCCCCTTAAACAGGATTCGACCCCGAATCCTCACACAGTATTGCGCGAAAGGACAACCACAACTGAGAACTATTAACGGTAACCACATACCTGAAGTGATCAAACCCGGATAACGCTCACGCATACGAAACTCCAACTCCCAAATGGCCTCTCCCGAATTGAGGAGACCACAACACAAAGATGTAAAACGACATCTGTCCTAACACTCAACCCGAACTTTCCAAGTATACTCATCAGAAGAGGATCGAATGTAAGACCTTACTCGATGGTCAACGTTTTTAATGAAAACTCAAACTTTGAATGGCTGACTACTCACTCACTCAAGACTGAACACAGCAGATGTTGCGTTCTTCGCATATGGACCTTAGACGGTCAAAGCGATACGCCAACTTCCTAATTTCTGCCATTGTTGGAAACGAGCGAATGAACCTGAGACAAACTCCCCTTTGGTACGAAAACACACAACGGGCTCAAAATCGAACTCTTCATCTAAGAAAGGACAACTCCGTTAAACAAGAGTGTACAACAGAGCTGGTTCCTAAACCACCAATTCTCAAAAAGAAGCCAACTGGAAATAGAGTCCTCATCGCAACCACGCAATACTAACTCTTCACCAAAAGTGTAAAATCCCAAATTTGTGATTCATCACGAAAACAATTCCACTTTCTAAATAGGCAGTTTACGAATGAACACCACGAAAACCAAAGGAGGAATCATTTTAAATGCCCGAATAAAAAACTTCCTTTATTATTTATTTATTTATATATTTTTTTGCCTGAATTGGAAAGAAACATACATACTAGTACAGTGCCAACTCAAATTGCCAAGGACATCACCAACAACACAAAGCTCATGTGAGAATAAAGAAAACGCTTCACTACTCAAAAGACATTTTTTCTTAGTTTCACTTTTGGAATAAAATCTCTCTCGGACCTTGGAATTAATTCATCGCATACCTCACGGGCTCAAACCTCTTAGTTTAACATCCTCAAATTAGGCTTAAACCGAAATACATCATCCACACCTTTGTAGAGAGACTCTATTGATTCCACTGAACACTCTAGAGAACTCCTTCAATCGATGACATTAATTTGATAGAAGGCACCAAAGCACCTCAAAACCCATGCAATATTATCACCTCCAACTTTCAAGAATAACACGTCAGAATCCTCAGACACCCGCTCATGAACTACATCAAAAGAGTTCTATCGACAATCATTCCGCTACTCGAGAATACTCCAGTTTTCTATCCCTCTACACGCAAATCTTTGGGCGACCAAAAGTCTAGCATGAAAATGAAAAGCCCAAATTTAACCTCCGAGACCTCTACAACGAATTCCTCTTATAACAAATAGTGAAATCATCGGATTAAATCTCTAACATCCCCACAAACCGACATACTCACTCATTGACATCATCAGAATCACTCACACAACATCGCAATACTTTCCAATTGTTTTACTCTATAACATTGATTAAGGTTTCCATACATTTGATAATCCCCAACATTTCAACATGAACCAAAGTTCGGAACTACACTATACCATAGGTCCTACTTAGTCGAACAATATACGCTTTACTTGAAACCATACATCCCATCGAATCAACTTCCCTCCAAGAGGCTCAGTCAAAACCAACTCATCTTCTATTACTCCTCCAATAACTGGGTAGCAAAATCTCACCCCTACAATCACTTAACCACCACCAAACCAATTAACAACTTACGATTTGTAAAACTTACAAAGACAAAACGGTTGATCCTTTCTCAAAAGAAAGAGGCGAACAAGAACAAATTTCACCACACAGAAAAATGTCATCTGCTGCTCACGGTGAGCACGAGACCAAAAGAAATAATCTGTAAAGAAGATGCGGAAAACAAAAATTGAGTTCACAATGAGTGCACGCATCCTCGAAAAGGGAATAGCAAATAACCACCAATAAGAGAAATGACATTGCGATTGAAACTCGACAACTCTTGAGTGTAAAGAGCAAAAGTTTATGAACAATTCAAATAACCACAAGTTACAAAACTTGACTCAAATTCTCAAATATTCCTACTGCACTCTTTCCTTTAACATGAAATTAATTTTTGACTAACATCGCTTGCCACAACGTACAAGATAAGATCTTTAGTCCAAACCACAAGGACTAATTAAGAACCAATGAAATTCTTCAATACGTCATATTTGTTCGTAACAGTTCAACTACACAAGAAACATGAGATCCAAATAATCTCACCACCAAACTCAAACATTTTCAATTACTGATTTCGCGAAAAGCAAGTAGATTATTCTCCTCTTAAAGGAACCAACATAACTTCTTTGATTGCAACCTCACGTTGCCAACTCGCACAAAGAGCCTTTAAAATTAAATCACACAAATCTCTTAAGAAGCAACAGACAATCCAATACCTTAATTTATTTAAAATAATTTCAGCTACGGATGATTCATGGGCTCAAAGAAAATATCACTAAAGCTAAACTTGAATTATTCTCATTCGAACGATATCACCAAAGGCGATCAAATTACTATGGGTATTAACATCAATTTCACAACAACAATTAGAAAACACTTCAAAAGACCCACGTGAAAGGAATGAATTGATTCTTTCTCAAAAGAAGAGACAAATGGAAACGATTTTCACCAACTAGAAAACTCATCCACCACTCGTGACCGAACATGGGACCAAGAGAAGAAACCAATTAAGCAATGAACTCACGAACATAAGTGGAGTCCATAGTTGAACGCATAAGCCTCACAAGAATAGAATATCGAACCTTATGAGATAAGAACAAATAAGTATTCAAAATCAAGCACTTGCATCATCAAGAACCATCGCAACTTTGTAACATATCGTTACTCGATAAACTTCATTTACCACATAAAGCCCGAACCCCAAAAGATCATGAATACAAATCTTGAAATTTGATCATTTAGAGAATATCACCATGGGTGATCAAATTACCAGAATTAACCTCATTCTCACATTTTGACGATTTAATAACATCGACAACATACACTAGTACCAAGAATCATCAAACTTTATTACTCCATCCTAAAACTTCCCAAAGGGAATACAAACCACAAGGTTGAAACAAATTTATTATAACCAGATTATGCTAAGCAATAACAATATCACAACGCACGCTATCAAAGACTACTTACGAAATTCATCTACTCAATCGTTGGTGTTGCTCAACACCTTCTTCAACTCATTAACAATTGATGATTGTACTAACCATGTGTATACATACGGTACTAATTCCATTTGCAATCACATAACCAAATATAAACATAGATTCACATTTCACCTTTATTCGAAATCATTTCAAAACATGATTAAAGATTCACTAACATAATTTCCTATAAACAAGGTTTCATGAATCGATACACCACACCATCCGGTACTTTATACAAGTTTCAACAATTTTTGCATACCAGAAATAGATAAATCTAGCTCTTATGTAAGATCTATAGGTTCTGAATGGATATGGACAATCTTTATTTAACATACACCAGGTATCAAATACAAGGACATTTCAAATTAATAAATTTCAATTTCATGGATGGTAGTTAAGAATAATTGATTTGCACCATGCTAAAAACCCAACTTGGTAACCCACATCATAGCAATTTATTCGCTTAGTTATAACTTCTCATTTTAAGCATGGCAAGTCATCACAAAAGGATTCTAACGTCTTACTTCAAGAAAAGAGAGACTTCAAATTTCAACGTTCAAGTAATCCAAAGAAACACATAAAGCAAAAGCTTTTCCATGCAAACGAACTTACTGTGGAAACTCTCACTAACCAAGCTATCAAACGAGTAAATGAGTCATTTTTTTTTCAATGAGAAAGAAGGAGCAACCATGAAAACATCAATCTTGCCAATTGACAACGATCACAAGTAGTAAAAGCAACTCAACAGTCGAAAAGCAATAATTGTTTGAGAGAACCAAGAGGATCTATTGAAAACCATAAACTATCATGAACCACAAACCCGGAGAAATTCATCAACCACCACGGGACAAGAAGCGCCAAAATCGTAATTCAAGGAAGAGAACAACTTTCTAAAACAACTCACGCTTAACACTTGAAACTACGGTACTGGGTCACTACTCCTCTAACCACGCGATCGCGAACGGTGGTGTAACTGGTGAATCTGAGTAACAACCACGATCTCCACTTCTTATCATCCGTTAACAACACGCTTCACCAAAATACTCAATTATGAATATACAGACCATCTCATGACAATCATAGTATTAGTTCATATTAACAACAAGAACGATAGTACGTAAGAAATTCAAGAACAGTTCAATATGATGAAACACACCACTAGAAATACGAATACGATGGATTACCCAAACCCCACCCATCGTGTACGATGTGTCAATTTAATAACTTAATTACCACGGACCTAAAGCCCGCTCGATACCAACCTGTAACACCACGGCTATTGGAAGCCAAGATGTCACCTAAAACATCTAACATACATCCATATTGCGGGAGAATTTGAATAAAATCAACTAATGATAGTATCAAAATAACGAGGACATGATGAAGGTATCCTTCCTTCACCATCTAAACTATTTATTTCAGTTCATTGATAATGAAAGTTCATATGCATAATAAATCAACCTCAATGTGGAGAAGGTATCCTTCCTTCACCAATTATAATTTAATTATTACAGTTCATCATTAACGAATGTAAGATAGAACTAAATTTAATCTTGAACATGAATAGGGTGATGTGAGCAGTAGTGCGTGTCTACTCCCTCCCAAGTGAGCCAACATCGGGGTTACCTAAAATAAACAAACAACGCAAGAGTGAGTCCATGACTCAGCAAGTACATATATCAATATGATAATCATTCAATATGAATAAGACAATCTCATCATCGAGTTCGATCACATCACAACCGACTACATATGAAGACATGATATGAATGCTCAAAATCAAAGGAATGGACTGCACACATGCATATATCGCAGTATAGCGTGAAACACCCGTCGGTGTTCACTCAAGCCCGCATCTTAACAAAAATGCGGGGATCCACTTCCGTATGAAGAACGTTTCATACGGTGTCCAACATTGCCCATCTTGGAGTTAATGGGTCTTACATGCCCATTCGGAATTAATGGGTCTTTCAAATCCACTCCGTGGGCGGGACATGACAATGTCCAACACGCCACATCGGAATGGTGGGACTTGCAATCCACTGGAGAAACATGCATAATGAATGCATAGAATGAAATACGAATATTGAAAGACATGATAACAAAACATGGATTCAACACATATGAAAGAACATAGACAATCCATCTTCTCGTATCATACCAAATCACAGCATGACCATATAAACATTCATCAATCACAATCATTAAGGGTGGCAATGTACTTGCCTTCAGCGATGCGACGCGTTAGTCGGCAAAGGTGATACTCCTAAACCCGAGGCTTCACCTCCTAAACAAGTAAAATAATTTCAATAAGGACATAATATACCCAACACTACTAATCGACGTTAAACATCGCTTCTCGATGACTCTAGTCATTAATACAAAACTTAAAATGAAATCAACAATTTCTGACATAACTTAATTCTGGACAGCAGCACGGTAATTGACATATCTATTGGTCTGGAACTCGGAATGAGGTGAGACCAATTTCCATGGATTCTTAACTGACATATCTACAATACTCTAGTTGGGCAAAAGTTCAGATTTTGCCTCTAATAAAATTTGGCCCACGGCTCAAATCTGTTGACTGAATTAATTGACAGAAATATCGGCTAAAATAAAATATCCATAACTTTTGTTGTACAACTCCAAATTGAACATTCTTTATCAATCTGAAAAGGTTATCGAATTATCTACAATAACTTAGTTGTACGACATTCATATATTGTCTTTAACAAAAAGTGGCACACGGGTCAAAATTAAAGATAGAAACTGACATACAAACTGGACAGACTGACATACAATCTAGACAGTCACAAAGAAAAGTGCATAACTTTTGATCTATAAATCCAAATGAGGTGTTCTTTATCAATACTGAAAGCTAGTGATATCACCTTCAAAATTTGTTATGGGCAAGACCTCTGAATCACCCTCTAACTAGGCCATAAATCAACCTATACAGAGACTGCTATTTCTCGTCAGGATTCTGGACAGCAGATAATAAATCCATCATAACTTTTGACTCGAAAGTCGGAATGAGGTGATCTTGGCGGCCAACGAAAGCTAAGAACAAGACCTACATAACTCCAGGAGATGATCATCTCAGATTCGGCCTCTAAAACCACGAAACATACCCCGCAACATTCTGGACAGAATTGATTTTCTGAACGCAGCAGTTCGATCTAATCAAATATGAACCAAATCGCATCTACCACTAATCAAACGATGAGGATCGGTATTCGTTACCCTTGTAGAACCCTAGGAAGACGCTGATCAAACACCCAAGAAGATCCTTCTCTTCTCTTCCTTTCTCCTTTCTTCTCTTGCCGAAATCCCTTTCTCCCTCTTCCTTTTGGCCAATGGCAGCAGGATGAAGGGGTGTATGGGGCGTGCTACAGTATCTGGCGCGCTACAGTACTGGGGCGGCGCCACAGCACTCATGCTACAAAGAAGTGTGGTTGTCTAGGGTTTTAGGAGGAAAAGGGCAGCTTGGGCCATGGGCCTTAGGGCGCCCCTTAATGGCCCACTTCATGGCTGGCCAAAGACAGCCCTTAGCTTGGGCTGGAGGCCCAAATTCCCAATTCTAACAGAATCCTTAAATTTAATTTAATTTTCTCTTCCAAACAAGTTTCTCTCTTACCGATATACGGGATATTACAAGCCCTCGTCCTAATGGAGGACGCGGCAGGAGTGGTCACCACCGACTGTAAGATTATCGAGAAGACCCGTGGTGCGAGCGTGGTCGAGTCAACCACCTTTCGGTGAGGAGGCTCGGAGGCGCGGATGTCGTGATGGGTACACTTCTTGTTAACTCTCGTCTGCTGCAGTATTATTTGATTTCGGAGCATTGCATTCTTTATTTCAAGATCATTTGCTGCTGCTAGTGGTCTTCACTGTGTTCCTTTGGGAGTTCCTTTGCTCATCCGCTCTCCGGGTCGGAAATGAGGTCGATTCTGATGTCGGGATGTTCCTATCATAGTCAAAGGAATGGGATTTTGGCAAATCTTATTACTCGCTCGATTCATGAGTGCGGATGTGATTCTTGGCACGGATTGGTTGTCCCAACACTTGGGACAAATCGATTGTGCCAGAAGATTGTCTATCTCACCACCCTTCAAAGTAGCAGTCGGATTTTCGCGCGGCCGGGGCGCATCTATGTGCATTAGAAGCGAAGCCGACCTTGCAAATTCAGGATGTTCCCATAGTATCGACTTTTGTGGATGTCTTTCCAAGATTTGCAGGATGCCTCGGTTCGAGACCTTGAGTTTGTCATTGAGTTCTTTGCGCATCGCCCGATTTCAAGCGCGCCAGATCGGATGCCTCCCAATGAGCTAGAAGAATCAAGAAGCAGCTTGGCGAGCTCCAAGCGAAGGGTTTCATCCGTCCCAGTTCATCTCCTTGGGGTTGTCCGGTGATCTTTGTGAAGAAGAAGGACAAGACTTTGCACATGTGCGTTGATTACCGTCCTCTCAATGAGGTGACGGTGAAGAACAAATATCCTTTGCCCCGCATTGATGATCTGTTTGATCAGTTGACTGGAGCCCAGGTGTTCTCAAAGATTGATTTGAGAATGGGGTATCATCAGGTCAGGATCAGATCTTAAGATATTCCGAAAACAGCTTTCACTACTCGTTATGGTGCATGCAGTACACCGTCATGTCTTTCGGTTTAACCAATGCTCCGGCTTTGTTCATGAACTTAATGAATTCAGTATTCATGGAGTTTTGGATAAATTTGTGGTGGTCTTTATTGATGATATTCTTATCTATTCCAAGACAAGCGAGCATCTTGAGCATCCAAGATTGTTTTGGGCAAATTGCGGGAGCACCAGCTATATGCGAAGTTCAGCAAATGTGAGTTCTGGTTGAAGGAAGTGGCATTCTTGGGCCATGTTCTTTCAGCTAGAGGCATAGCTGTGGATCCCAGCAAGGTCAGTGATGTTCTATCTTGGGGTCAGCCCAAGTCAGTCACTGATGTGCGGAGTTTTCTTGGTTTAGCAGGCTACTACCGCCGCTTTATCGAGAACTTCTCCAAAATCGCAAAGCCGATGACTGAATTGCTCAAGAAGGACAAGAAGTTTGTATGGGCCTCTGCTTGTGATGAGAGCTTTCAGGAGCTCAAACGGCGATTGACTTCAGCTCTAGTTCTTACTCTTCCCGATGTCCACAAGGGCTTTGATATCTACTGCGATGCCTCTCGGCAGGGACTCGGGTGTGTGCTTGTAACAGCCCTAACTTAGGGTTTGTATTTCAAATGTAAAATTATGAGGAGAAATAAAAACTTTTGTTGTCTCATCAAATCATTTGGTAGTTTTCCAAATTTTCCTAGCAATTTCCATTTTCTAGAATTAAATTCTTGTGAATGGAAATTGTTGTCAGCACATTCTTAGCCTTCAAACTTGTGATCATCCCCCAGGAATATTTTTCCTGTCATCTTGATCATCCTATCTACCTCCCTGAATTATTTCACAATTTTTAGATTTTATTTGCTATTTCAAATGACCGAGTCAAACTAGTTGGAAATCTGGTCAAACCCTAGGTCAGCATGCTTGTGAATTTTCTACAGAACTTCTCAGTGCATAAAAAGTTCTGGAAAATTTATGAAATGTTGCTCTCTGTCTCAAGTAGCTACCATAAAAATTTCGGAATTTTTGGAGCTCGGGAGCTATCTCTAAAAATTCCCTAAAACTCTCTCAGCTTTTAAACTCAAAATCAGAAATCACTGTTTGTCGGGCTCGAACCCGAGTCCGACTCAAACCAGACCGCACCACTTGACTCGGTCGCGTCAACTAGCTGCACCACGCGCGAGACCAATCGATCGTGACCGTCCGATGCAAATCGAACGATCCACGTCGCGTGCGCAACCGACCTGTCCGAATGCATACACCAATCTCAGCCGTCCATTTTAGATCCAACGGTCGATACATTTTTGATCGAGTCTCGCATTGCTCGCACCGCTTTGTTTCGCCGACATATGGGCCCCACTGTCGAGATTGCCTCGCCTTCTCTCGCACTCACCGGAGCTCACGGCCGCGCGCGATGCTTGCCACGCCGCCACGCCGGACGCGTGTCCTCTCCGGCATCGCGAGCTTTATAACCTCACCGCACTCATCCATTCTTCGCTTCCTTCGCTCTCGCTTTCTCCGCGCTTCTGCTTTCGCCGGAGAAGAGAACGGCGTAGCGCCGCCGTATAGCGCCGCCTTGAGCGGCGACCGCACCGTCGTGTTCCTCTTGCCTCGCCGCCTCCATTTTGCCCATTCCGGTCCTTGGCGCCCAAAGTGGATCACCGGGCGGTATCGCGTCTCGCCTTCGGCGATCTCGGTCCCGCGAGCTTGCTAGTGCTCGTGAGTCTCTAGCCTCGCCGCTTGGTCCTCGTAATCGCAATTCTCCTCTCGAGTCTAACGGTGGGCTCATTTCGCCTTCGTGCATCGTGGAGGGCGTGCGGGTGTTTCTTCCTCGCGCCTGATGATCGCCGCCGTGGCAATTCCGCCGCCTCGGACCTTCTTCTTCGTCGTTATCTTGTGCTTATTGCACCGAGTCGAGGCGATTCGTGGCGCATCTTCCGGCTCCTCGAAGTCCGTAGCACCTCCTCCACAAGAGTCGTAGCTTCTTCTCCGCCTCCGCCGCCGCAAGCTCGACTTCGGCAACCATTGGGCCGCGTCATCATCATCAAGTTCGTGGAGCTGCGGTGCACCCGTGCGTGCCATCCCCGAGCTCAGAGCCTCAGCCATTCTCCAGATCCCCCACCTCGCCGTCGCGGCCGCACGCGGGAGCTCCGTCGAGCCGCCGGTGGTTAAGGTCTAATCCTTCTTAAGTTCTAATCATCTTTTAGTTTGAGTCTCGTCATGTGGGCCCAAATGTCGCTTAGGGTTGTGTAGCTCTGGTATTGTGTCTTCTCTGTTGGGAAGCGTATTTCTTTGTGAGAATATGTCAGGTTTGCACTTTGGTAAGCCGAAGACGTATTCTTAGAATACGCCTTCGACGTCACTTTCGTGGGCGGTATTCGTCGTCACTTTCACTTTGCCCCCTCTGCTGCACAGGGCTAGATAGCTGTGGGTAGAAAAAGGATTAAACGCTTTAGTAAATCTGTAATGCTTTTCTGATGCACTGTTCATTCAATTAAACTTAGAAAATGCATAACTAATTCAAATTTTATCCAAATTGCATGAAACAGTCTTTGTTAATTTTCATTTTAAGTGTACTACTTGATAAAATTAGCTTCATCCATGTCTCTGTAGCAAAAATCTGTTAACTAATAAAATGATGTCTTAGGTATCTTCTAAATTAGAAAATGCATATCTCTTTCAATAATTGTCCAAATTGATGAACCCAATTCTGTAAATTCTATTTTCAGTATACTAATTGTTAGGATAGGTTTTAGATACTGTTTCTGTTCATGAAAATTTGTTAAGTAATTAACTAGTGTCTTGTTGTGTTTTTAGCTTAGAAAATTCATAGAAAGTTCTTAATAACTTAAAATGAATTGTTCTCTGTTTCTAAAATTTTGTTATGTCATGCTTAGGCTCTTTGTGAAAAGCTTAGTGTGTTTGTTGTTGTTGCATATTTGAGTTTTGTCGGTGTTATTCGTTCTTATTATTTGTTTTGTTCAATCGTTAGGATTCGATATTTGCGGTAACCACGAACGACCCTCGCAACAACTTGAGCAATAGCAACAGCAAGCGGTTTGATCATGTTTATCCCAGTATTTTAAAGTCTAATATTTTGTTTCAACTGTATGTATGCATCGCTTAATTTGTGTTAAATTGATTAGTTAAAGCGTGTTGCATATCACGTAGGCAAAATATTGATCTCTACTACGAGCCTAGGTTATTTGCTATGATTAGAGATCATTGGATGATCTCTTATCACTTAGTAGATCCGGTCAACTTGCTTAGACATGCTTAGCTATCGGTAGAATGGCGTTATCGACTTTAGTCGGTAACCTTGATCACACAAAATTTACTATGTTTTAGCATTTTCGCTATGTTTAATTGCAAAATTAAAAATGAAAACAAAAATGATTTAGACTTGGGCACAATGGTAAGACTGGTGTGATCTATTGGGTGTATTGGAAAGGTGCCGAGTCGATTAAGGACCGAGTTACTTGCGCCACCAGTCTTGAGCATTTTGCGTGCTAACCACACTAGAGTATATGGGACCTCTCTTGACCTAGTACTTTGGCGTGTATTGGCTCCGGTCGCAGGAGGTCGCAGGAGGGATGGAGGTGGGAGCATGGTAGTTGTCAAAAGCTTTATCACGAGTGGGTAGTTGTCTTTTCGGCTTTACCATGTAAGCGTATGGGTTTCTATCCATACGAGCGGCTCGTAGTTAATACACAATATTGGAAAAAGTCTCGTAGGACTTAGTGTGCAAAGATACCTTGAAGTGTGCTTTGGCTTAAAGGCGATGCCAAGTGTGGGTACATTGGTACACCTGCAGGTTAAAACTATTCGAATAGCCTCGTTCTAGGTTATGGACACGCTCGGATACGCCCGTAAGAACTAGACTACAACATTTAAATTAAAACTTGATGGGTGAGTACGAATGGGATTCGTGCTATTGTTGGGGTGACTATTGGGATAGTCACTTCTAGGTTGTTTATCTTTCGCTTTTGTTATTAATATCCTTCTTGTTATTTCAATCTTAAAAATGAATTGCAAACTTTCCTTTAAAATCAGTATTATATTATTGCAAATGAAAATTGGCTTTATGCAAATAAAACATATGACCTCCACCAAATAAACTCGCATGTAGCTTATGAGCAGTGCGCTAGTTCACACGTCGATCTTGCGGGTACAAAGACAATCTTTGTACTCGGTGCTTTGCTTGATGTTTTGTTGCAGAGGAAGAAGGTGAGCCCCAAGGGCCTCACTACGTGAGTGTGTTGCCGCTTTCGTGGACGACTAGACTTGGCGGTCGGTCGGATGCCTTGTGGGTTGGAGGCACGATTGGCTTTGTTTATAGCCATCTTATGGCACTTTTGCTTCATTGTCGTTCTTGTTTATTTGTGTACCTTGTGGCCTGTCGGCCTTTGTCTGTAATAACTCTTCTATTTGTTTATCTTCCGTTTGGTAGTGTAGTGTTTGGACTCTATGTTTGGAATGGAGTTGATGTCTAATTTTGTACCGAGGTGTGTATCTTGCTTTCAGGAAGTATACATATCTCGAGGATCGATTTATTTGATTTGTGCTGCTAGGACCAGGTGGTTGGTTAAGCATTACAAGCCAAATAAACTGGGGTCCTCACAGTGCTTATGCAAGAAGGCAAGGCAGTTGCCTATGCATCTAGGCAGTTGAGACCTCATGAGCTCAACTATCCCACCCATGATTTAGAGCTTCTTTGTTGTGGTTCATGCACTCAAGATTTGGCGGCATTATCGATCGGAAACACTGTGAGGTGTATTCGATCACAAGAGCTTAAAGTACTTGTTCACTCGGCGGATCTGAACCTCGAGCAGAGGAGATGGCTAGAATTGATCAAAGATTATGACATGGGTATTGGTATCATCTGGCAAGGCCAATGTAGTTCTTTGATGCACTTAGCGAAAGGTGTATTGCAATACTTTGATGATCCAAGAGCGAGAACCTGCACTTCTTGCGAGTTTGACGTCTCAACTTGGGTTTAGTTGAGCATGGTTCCCTTGTTGCCTGGTTGTGCAACCAACCTTGGTGGATCAAGTCAAGGCAAGCTGGCGATCGGATGAGCGGTGTGAACGAGATCAGCGAATATCAAGGTTGGGATAGCGGTGTTTCTCGGAAGATGAGCATGGTGTTGTGTGGTTTGGGCGGCGCCTCGTGCTTCCAAAGGTTCGAGTACGGATTTGATTCTCCGAAGCTCATGATTCTCCCTTGTCTATTCACCACAGGGCTACCAAGATGTACCAAGATCTGCGGCGAGAGGTTCGATGGACTCGCATGAAGCGCGAGATTGCGGGTTCGTTGCGGATCGGCGTATGTTGTCGCGTGAAGGCGAGCATCGGCCCAAAGAGTCTCCTCCAACCCTTGCCTATACCAGAGTGGAAGTGGGATTCCGTTGGTATGGATTTCATTACCGGTTTGCCCCGTATTTCTTCGGGAAAGGATGCTATCTGGGTGGTTATCGATCGGCTGACTAAGGTAGCACACTTTCTGCCAGTGAGTACCACTCTCAATGTCAGTCGACTGGCGAACCTCTACATATCCCGCATTGTGAGCTTGCACGGCGTGACACGAACCATCGTGTCAGATCGTGGTTCTCTGTTCACTTCTCGGTTTTGGCACGATTCTGAGGAGGCCATGGGGACCGTCTTTCTTTCGATTCACCTATCATCCTCGGACCGATGGTCAAACGGGCGAAGTCAATCAGTGCTTGAAGATATGCTCGTGCTCGTGTTCTTTCCTATGGGAAGAAGCGGGAGAAGAGTTTGCCGCTTGCGAATTCTCCTACAACAACGACTTCGAGCTAGTCTCGGTATGGCACCATTTGAAGCTTTGTATGAGCAGGCGCGAGAACACCGTTGAACTGGTCGAAGCGGGAAAGAGCGGTTCTTTGGCGGATTCGATCAATGAGGCGGAAAGTCAAGTGCGATTGATTCGTGAGCACTTGCGCGTAGCTCGATCCGAGCGTAAGAGCTATGCGGATCGTCGTCGTTGTGAGTGAGTTTCGGCCCAATGACTTTGTGTATCTCAAAGTCTCACCTTTGAAGGGCCATCGGCGTTTTGGTGTCAAGGGCAAATTGGCTCCTCGGTATGTCGGGCCTTATCGCGTCGTCAAGAAAGTGGGAGCCGTTGCATACCAGTTGGAGTTGCCAGCTACACTTGAGGGTGCATGATGTTTTCCATGTGTCGCAATTGAAGAAGTGCCTCCGTGTTCGGTTGAGAAACACCATTGGAAAATATCGATGTGCGGGAAGATCCGTCTTATCGTGGCGTCCGTTCGTATCCTCGAAGAAGCTGAACGCAGAACAAGGAACCGTGTGATAAAGTTCCTTAAAGTTCAGTGGTCGAACCACTCCGAGGATGAAGCCACTTGGGAGCGGGAAGATCGTCTCCGAGCAGATTACCCATCCTTCTTCTCCCAGTGATCAGAATCTCGGGACGAGATTCCTGTAAGGGGGGGAGATTTGTAACAGCCCTAACTTAGGGTTTGTATTTCAAATGTAAAATTTTGAGGAGAAATAAAAACTTTTGTTGTCTCATCAAATCATTTGGAAGTTTTCCAAATTTTCCCTAGCAATTTCCATTTTCTAGAATTAAATTCTTGTGAATGGAAATTGTTGTCAGCAAATTCTTAGCTTTCAAACTTGTGATCATACTCTGAAATTATTTTTCCTATCATCTTGATCATCCTATCTACCTCTCTGAATTATTTCACAATTTTTAGATTTTATTTGCTATTTCAAATGGCCAAGTCAAACTAGTTTGAATTTCTGGTCAAACCCTAGGTCAGCAGCTTGTAAATTTTCTGTAGAACAATGCGATGCATAAAAAGTTCTGGAAAATTTATGCAATGTTTTTCTATGTCCCTTGTAGCTACCATAAAAATTTCGGAAATTTTGGAGCTCGGGAACTACCTCTAAAAATTCCCCAAACTCTCTCAGCTTTTTAAACTCAAAACCAGAAATCACTGTTTGTCGGGCTCGAACCCGAGCCCGACTCAAATCCGACCGCACCACTTGACTCGGTCGCACCGCCTAGCTGCACCGCGCGGGCCCGATGGCTATCAGCCGTCCGATGGAGATCGCACGGTCCACGTTCGTGTGCGCAATCGACCGGTACGAATGCATACAGAGATCTCGATCATCCATCTCAGATCCAACGGCCAATGCAATAGTGATCGAGTTAAACCACTCGTCGCGACCGCACTGGCCCGACTCAGTCGCACCCTTTACTCGGCGTGTGGCGGTCCCACCTGCAGTCTTCTCCGCCACGTCGCTGAGCGGCTCACAGCACCGCCGCTCACGCGCTCGCGGCCGGCCGCCGCATGCACGCTGCCACCTCGCCTCACCGGTCTTTTCACCGCCCCACCGTTTCACCTCGCTGAATCCGCCTGCTCCTACAAAAGCCACCGAGGGCTTTCCCTACCTCGTTTTCGTCTCCATCGCCTTCTTCACCACCGAGCTCCAGGAGCCGAGAGCATCGCTGCGCCGCCTCCGAGCGTTCCTGCTGCTCCGGTGATCTCCGAGCACGACCGGCCGCGTCACGGTGTGTTCCACATCCCTGGGAGGTAAACCCCTCAAGGAATTTCGAGTTTCATCGTCTGTGGAGCTGCGCGTGGGTTTTCTTCTCCAAGTCCGGCCGAAACCGCCTCTTCCGCCACCGCATCTTCTCCGGTGAGCTCCAACTCAATTCCTTGCTCGGTGAGCATCACCTGGACTCCACCTTTCTTCTCCGCTCACTCACGCTGTGGGGACCCCGGTAATTATCTCCATAAGACCGAGATTAGACAAGGTCTTAGGGACATAATTACGGGTCTCCGGTAAATGAATTCCAATTTAACCCTATCCAAGTGAGAGGCTTAGCCGAATACTAGAGCCTCAACGATCATGCGCGCTGCTCCCTTGCGAGCGCTACATGATTGTCGATTCTCCTCGATTCAAGCACTACACTCGGTGGGTTAAATGGGACTTCATCAACAACGAGTATGACATATATTGGTTCCCAAGATCAATGACCAATATACTCATACCCTCATCCAACGTTGATTACATCCATACAACGCATACAACAAGGGATGAAAGACATCGCATAATAGTTAAGGTCTGATTTATTACAAGCGGCCGGCCGGCCAAATTTAAAACAGTATCAAGTAGCAGCGGAATTAAATAGATAAAGCAAAAGACCAGTGGTATGCCCAACACCCATCGGCAACCGATGGGGTTAAATGGCAACACACTACTCGTTAGTGTCGCCCAAGTCGACACTAGCGAGATCGTCGTAATCATAACCTTCCTCACCGAAAGGCCAAGAAACATCCGCCGAGTACAAGTGTACTCGCAAGTCTTACACCAATAAAAATAGTTATGCATAAGGGTCATTCAAAGGATGGCTCATATTGGTTTAGTTTTGCGAAAGAGACGCAACAATTAACATCCTACACATACTAGTTTTTCATGTGCCCATTTAAAATCAGATTTGAAGTAGAAGTAAAGCATGTAGTAAAGCATTTCAAGATAATGAACAATTGAATCATACAAAGACCAAAGTGGCAGCCCACCTTGATGTACTAAACACATGAACATCCCGTTCATGGCGAATACCAAGTTCAACCACAATTTTTAATTAAAAGTCTAACAATAAGCGACCACAAATTTCAAGGTCGTCCATAACCGTGGACACGGCTATTCGAATAGATTATACCTGCAGGGTGTACTACTTTACCCACACGACTTGATTAGCCCGTAAGCCTCCGGATGCCTCCGAATATAGCATACTTCCTATGGTATGCGTAAGGTAAATCAAGATATAGTCATTTCAAAGAAGAAAGCCCTATTGAGCTAAGTCCCCTTGTGAGATGGTTCTGGCCTAGTACAAGCGTCGGATAGCACTTGCTAGGGGCTCACAAGTTATATTGGAAATACCGATGCAATCAAAGCAGAAGAATTGGTGCTCCTTGCACACTATAAAGGATTACATCGGCTCCTCAAAGAACATAGGATTTCACGGTCGCTATGCCCTTACACCACCAAGGACTTAACACAATAAAACCCTCCCCTACTTAACCATACGGCTCCCAACCGCGTGTGGCAAAGACGAGTGTTGCTTGAACGAGAGGTACCCAAAGTTCGGTCCTCAATTGTCCGACAAGTCCTTCCACTTACCCAATGCTCGTGCACAAAGCACCATCACTAACCAACACTTGTCGGACCAAAACTCATTTAAAAATGACAAAATTTTACTCATAAAACAGCTGCAAAGATCTGAAGTAAAATCATAAAGTAAGGGTTGTGTATCCCAAAACCGACGGGTTATTCCGACGATCGAACTACAGTATCTAGACTTGCATGGCTAAGCAATCCTATAACCCATAATTCACGATCCTATCTTAAGCATAAGGAGTTGGCTTAATTCAAGATTAACCTCAAGCATAGGACATAGCTAAACTACACATCACAAAAATATTGACATAATCAAAATAGCATGCAAGCAATTATCATTGCACTAACTTAACCAAAGCGGGATCAAATATGATGCAAAAGAAAGTTCAAATGATGCTTGCCTTGTCGGGTACAAAGAGCTGCTCACTCTCGGTAGCGTAAGTGTCGATATCAATATGCTCGGGATCTATATAATTATAACATCAAATAAATACCAAGAAAACAACTCAAGAATAAAAATGCTCAAGAATGCATGATTTTTCTACAGTAGTTAGATCATGATTTTAAAGGATTTTAGGTGAAAGAATTATTTCATTTTGATTTAGCATGTGAAAGTTATAATGGTTTGAATTTGATTTCAACAAGACGTCATTATGTAATTTAATTACGAAGTGAATTTTTAGAAACGAAGTAGTACGTGGATCACATAGATAAATAGGCAATATTATTATAAGTTAGAAACAGTTGAGTTTGTCCTTTTGGGGTTTTTATGATTTAGTTATTGATTTTCAAAGTTATCACCTTTTATAGTATAAAAATTAATGGAGTTAAAGTATATTCTCCCAAAACAGTTTCTGTGATGAGGTAAGGTGGAGACCATTTTTAGAATTAAGTTCACTGAAAATGAAAATGATCAAAAGTGGTCTCACTGTTTTTGGAGTTTCAATAATTACTTATGTATTTTTAAAGATTTGATCATTTTTCTATTGTATAAATAATGGTTTTAATGGATTAATCTCCAAATAATACTCTCTGCTACAGAGATAAGTTTGAAACAAATTTTAATATAAGGTTCATTAAAAATGAAAATTTTGAAGTGGTTTCATGTGATTTGGAGGTAGCATGAAATAGTTATGCATTTTAGAAGTCACCTTTGTTTTTGGTGTATAGGTAATCCTTTTTCCAGATTTTCTAAAAGAACTCAGTATTTTCTCACGCACCGCAGCTAGCTAACGCGACGACCGGTGGGACCGGGTTTCAAAGTATTGACCCGTCGGTCTTGGGTGGTCTTGGCCGAAACCGAAGTCAAAGCATACTCTCGATGTACGTCTCTAAACTAGCAAGCGTAACCTTGAGTATGAACTATCGAATCACGCGTTTTAGTTAGTGAAGCACAAACTAAGATTTACTGCGATCGATTAACCCTATAGGAGGCCCACATGTCGTGGAGGTATTAACCTTTCTAACCCACCGTTAAAGTTTGAACTTCATTAGCTTAACCCAAATGGGTCTTTTGTCGGTTGTGTCCGGACAATAGACGAAGGCAGAGCCGATCACTGCCGAACCGCCGCGGCGAGAAGCCCAGTGGCCGTGCGGCTGTGCCAAAATGGAAAGGCACATCGAGGACTACCTCTGGTGTGTTGGAAGCGGAGGTGTTTGTGCCGACGGTGAGCGGAAATGGGCGAGCCGAGTATTTCGGCGGAAGCATAAAAAGCAAAAACTAGTTCCGCACAATCCTCGCATGCAGTGTCCGAGGACCTAAGGCTCTTTGGGGGTTACAGAATGCGAGAAGAGAGCTGGAAAAGCGGAGACGAGTGGAGTTGGTGGATGACGGCGAGGTCCACGGCGGTCACTACGGTCCACGTGGAGAGGTCGCCTGCAGGGAGGAGAAAGGCAAGTAGCTCTTGAACATGCTCAAATGCGGTATGGAGATGGTGAGAATGTGAGCAATCGAAGAATGTCCTACCGGCCGGAGCTCGAGACGAAGAACAAGGTACACGGCCGATAAAAGTTAACTTCAAGATTTGGAGTAACTTTGTGGAGTATCGTTGAAATTGACTTAGGGGAAATACTTCATAAGTGCAGGGGCACCTGGTGACGCACTTAAGCAAGGGTAACACTCACCAAAGTGAAGGGGGTCACAAGATCGGCTGTCGGGGCACGCTCTGAGACCACCGAGAGCGAGATGAAGAACGGAGAACTGCAAGCAAGGACAATCACTGGAATAAGGCAAAATGGACACGGCAGGCAATTGCAAGGCTAGGGGAACACCATGGCCTTGAGCTTACCTGAGAATGGAGCATGCACAAACGTCCTCCTCCTCTCGGGTGCGAGGAGAAGTGAGGCAAAGGAGGAACAGGAGTGGGATTTAAGCCCCGGGGATCGACGGATATGGAGGCGGCGTCACTAGGGGGAGCTCCAGGAGTGGTCGGGGAGGGCGGTGCATCACGGCGTCGCGAGCGCGGCGAGCGTGGCGCGGCGTGGCGCTGAGCTCGAGGCTCGCTGCCGAGGAAAGAGCGGATCGACCGGTGGGACCGCCTTGGCAGCGGCCCGAAAGAGTGGGTGTGCAAGAAAAGTGTTGATCCGGACCGTTGGATCGTGAATGAGCGATCGGATCAAGGTGCCGTTGGAGCCGTCCGAATGTCTACAAGATCGGGACCGTTTAGCTTGGATCAGACGGTCGCATGAGGGAGTGCAGTTAGGCGGTTAAGTCAAGTCAGCTCGCCCCGGGTCGGACTCAGTCCGAGTCGAGGTCAGTCCGAGTCGGTGGAGCGATTGCACGTTTGGTGAGATTTAAACTATTCATACTGCTTTGACCGAGGCTTAGAAATAGAAATAAATTTCAAAAATTACGAAATAATTTGTGGAGGTTCCTGGGATGACATAGTTCCCATAAAAATTATAAAACCCTACTGTTCATAATATATTTTGTGATATTTAAATTCAAACTTAATGTATGTCTTTTAAGTTGGTTTGAATTTTCATTTGTTTAACCTAGTCCCAAAAATTTGGGAAAAATTATATTAATTCATGGTAATTAATGTAGTATTTAAATAAATTGGTTCAGATGGTGATTCCAACTTTTATCACTGATTTGAATTGAAAAGTGAATTTTGATGTGTAGGTTCACCTCAAATTAGATTTTCCAAGTACAATATATTATGAAATGGTTTGAATTCAATAATGCAGGTTAGTGAAATACAAATTAATCTCATTTAATTAGTTGGGCTGTGACAAACCTCCCCCTTACAAAAGATCTCGACCGAGATGCGGGTGGAGAAGAATTAGAAGATTTTCATTGGAAGTTATAATTCATGTTGTCTTGATTTCCTTCAAAGATAGTTTGACAAGTTATAATTTGCATTAATATGTTTTACCTTTCCTTTCTTGATCTGAAGGCACTTCATGTAGAGAAGAGTTACGGATATGCCTCTCGATCCGGTCTTCACGTTCCCAAGTTGCTTCGTCTTCCGTGTGGTTGCCCATTGAACCTTGAGCGAACTTGATGTTACGATTCCTAGTCTTACGCTCGGTTTCCTCAAGGATACGAATCGGGCTCTCTCGATAAGATAGATCGGGTTGCAAGTCGAGTTTATCCAACTCGGTTGCTTCGTTGGGACTCGAAGACATTTCTTGAGTTGGGAGACATGGAAGGCGTCATGCACGTGCAGGCGATGGTGGCAACTCCAACTGATGCGCCACCGATCCCACCTTAGCTAGAATACGGAAAGGTCCAATATAGCGAGGTGCTAACTTACCTTTGATTTGGAAACGGCGAACTCCTTTCATAGGAGAGACTTTAAGATATACATGATCGCCCGCCGAAACTCAACTCGCGATTTACGACGATCGGCATAAGACTTCCGGCGTGATTGAGCCATCCTAAGTCGCTCGCGAATGACACGGACTTGTTCTTCAAAGATCTTTCACCAAGGTCGGGCCATAGAATGGCCTCTCCCGACCGGACCGGTTCAAAGGCGTTCTACAAGCTCTCCCATACAACGCTTGAAGGCGACATTTGAATGCTTGATTGGAAACTATTGTTGTAGGAGAATTCGCAAAGCGGTAAACATTTTTCCCAACTATCGTGTAGGATAACACACATGCCCGGAGAAGGTCTTCCAAAACTTGGTTTACCCTCTCGGTTTGTCCATCCGTTTGCGGGTGATAAGCGGAGCTAAAAGATAGGTGGTCCCCATCGCTTTATGTAAACATTCCGAGAAATAGGGCGTGAATTGAGGGCCTCTATCGGAAACTATCACCTTTGGAACACCGTGGAGACAAACAATCCTTGCAATGTAAAGCTCCGCTAACTTGTCCCCACGGTAGATGGTCTTGGCAGAATGAAGTGAGCAACTTTAGTCAAGCGGTCTACAATTACCCATATAGAATCGAATCCACTTTAGTTCTAGGAAGGCGGTGATAAAATCCATGCCAACTTCTTCCCATTTCCACTGGGAATGGCGGGGATCTAGAGTGCCGGTAGGCTTCAAATGCTCACCTTGACTCTTTGACATAGATCGCACTTTCGGCCACATCTTGTAACGTGCGCTTCATTCGGCTCCACCACGTTTCTTTTTCAAATCTTGATACATTTTGTACTCCGGGTGGATAGAGAATTTGGAGTTATGAGCCTCCTTGAGAATCAATTCTCTCAAGTGGCGATCAAATGGTACCACCATACGGTTTCCAAACCATAGAGTACCTTGTGCATCTTGCCTAAAACATTTTGCCTTGCCTTGTTTTATCGGTTCTAAGATTTGAGCCACTTCGCATCGGTTTTCAGGCTTCCTAATCTGATCCTCAAGTGTGCAAGTCACCCCGAGGGCTGCAAGTGAACCTTCTTCAACTATCTCCGGTGTAAGTCTTGCAATGCGGCACATAAGCCTCTGAGAAAAAGGAGTTCTGTCGAGCAGTTGCATTGAGATTTTCTCGCTCAGGCGTCGGCCACGACATTAGCCTTCCTGGATGGTAATGGAGTCCCATATCGTAATCTTTAATCAACTCAAGCCATCTTCTTTGTCTCAAGTTCAGGTCGGCTTGGGTGAAAATATATTTAAGGCTCTTATGGTGGTGTAGATCTCGCAACGACACCGATGAGGTAATGTCGCCAAATCTTCAAGGCATGAACTACACACCGCGAGCTCTAGGTCGTGTGTGGGATAATTGGTCTCATGGGGCCTCAATTGCCTTGGCGTGAGGCCACCACTCGGCCGTCTTGCATAAGCACACAACCGAGCCCATGGCGAGATGCATCACTGAAGATATCAAAGCTCTTGTGAATGTCCGCGAACAAGCACGGGAGCTTCAGTCGGGCATTCTTTCGAGGTTTGAAAGCTTTGCTCACATTCTGCTGCCCACTCGAATTTCTTTTCTTTCTTGAAGTTGGGTCATAGGCTTTGCAATTTTGAGAAATTCTTGATGAACCTCACGGTAGTACCCGCAAGTCCAAGAAAACTACGAATGTCGGTGGCGCTCTTGGGTTGCTTCCATTCAAGGACATCTCGTACCTTACTAGGATCAACAATGACACCACCTTTAGATAGGATATGTCCCAAGAAACTAACCTCTCAAGCCAAAATTCACATTTCTTTGAATTTGGCGTCAGTGATGGTGGCGAAGCTTTTCTAACACTAGTCTCGGATGTTGCTCATGCTCAAGATCGGACTTAGAGTAGATAAGGATATCGTCAATGAAAACCACTACAAACTGATCCAAGTATTCCATGAACACCGAATTCATGAGGTTCATGAAATAATTTGGGCATTGGTCAAACCGAAGGACATGGCCAGTGTACTCGTACAAACCGTAACGAGTAGAGAAGGCGGTCTTGGAATGTCCTCGGTTCTAACTTTAACTGATGGTAGCCTAATCTCAAGTCAATTTTGGAGAACACACAGGCTCCACTAAGCTGGTCAAATAGGTCATCAACCGCGGGAGCGATACTTATTCTTAATGGTGACCTCGTTCAGCGGACGGTAGTCAACACACATCCGTAGACTCTTGTCTTTCTTCTTGACAAAGAGAGGGCATCCCCAAGGCGAGGAGCTAGGCTGATGAAACCCTTGTCTTGCAACTCCTTAAGTTGTTCTTTCAATTCAGCTAGCTCATTGGCGGCATCCGATCTGACCTTTTGAGATGGGCGCGATGCAGGGTGCAAGCTCAATGACAAACTCTACCTCTCGGTCGGGGGCATGCAGAAGTTCTTGGGAACACATCGGGATACTCACTCACTATTGGTACCTCCTCTAGTGTGAGAGAGGTACTCGCCTCTAAAGCATATAGGCGAGAACTACCCACTAAAGGTGCAAAGACGACACGGATGCCGTCCTCGCTAGTCTTGAAATAGACCAGCTGGGCACAATCAATCTTTCCCGATTCTTAGATAACCAATCCATCCCTAAGATAACATCGATGCCCACCGAACTTATCACTATTAAGTTTCTTTGAAAAGTTAACATTTTGTATTTCAATTTTCGTCGACGGACTTGATCGGCGTGAAAACCGACCACAGGAATTTGGATATGATAAGGTGGGTGTAGTGTATGTATCTTAAATTGGTTAATTTCAGCATACTCGTTTTAATAAAGGAATGGGATGCTCGAATCAAATAGAACCGATGCGGGACATGAATTAACAAGTAATGTACCTAGCACGACGTCAGTGCGTCGGTCGCCTCCTCTGTAGAGGCGTGGTTGACGCGACCACGTGCATCTTTGGGGTGGAGTAGGTGCTACTCTCGTGGGGTGGCGGTGGCCTCATTTGGAGCTGGGTGGAGGTCTTTGGAGCGAGTGCGTCAGGGCATCCCTCGTTTTGGCGAGGCGCTGCGAGCAGCAGTGGCCCAGCGACCACGGTGAAAGCAGATGACGCCGGCTTGTATGCCCCACCGATCTGTGGCCTCGGCCCCATTGTCTTCTTTGGTGCCGGTGGAGAAGGTCGTGGAGGTGCCACGGGAGACCTCGATGGTCTTTGGCCGGGCACGAGGTGCACGAGGTAGTCTGGCGAGGCACAGGAAAGCGCCACTCGCCCGCTGTCGTCTGGAAAGCCTTCCTCCTCTTCCTCGACTCATCACCGTCAAGCTCTCATGCTCCACCACGATCGCCTTGTTGACGGATCTTTGAAAACTCCACGAAATCGTGTGCGGCTAAAACAAGCCGCAACTCCTCGATAGCCCATGGAAGAACACATTTCGCGACGGCGTCTGTCGAGACATCGTCCGAGCATACAGCCAAGTAGTTGAAGTCATGCGGTACTCGGTGGCGGTCCTCCGCCCTGTCTCAAAGCAGGGCTGCTGCCGCTTGATAAGCGACCACCCTCTGTATATGGGCCTCTCGGGCGCGCCACGAACTCGTCCCAAGTCGGGGCGTGACCGGTGAGCTGCATGGCGGAATAACTATCCCACCACGCGCTCGCACCCGCCAACCGGTAGGCGGCAAACAAGACTCTCTCGACTCGGTACACCGGGCAATGTTCGACTTCTTCTCAATGTTGTGTAGCAGTCCTCCGCCTCCATCGGGTCCTTGCCGCCGCGCAAAGCGTCGGAGGGTTGGTCGGCTGGAACTCGCGAGACCTCCGGGCCTTCGGTGTGGCGCTCCTCCGGTCGGGCGAGTCTTTGGCGCGGTGTTGCGCCACGATCGCCTCAAGCATCGGTCCGTCCATCGGTTGCGCTCAATCATCATCATGAACTCGACCATGGATGGCGGCGGAGGAGCACCTCCTCAGCGGCCCACCTGTTTGGGGCGCAGGCGAGAGAACTCTCCATGCCCGGGCAATTGCTGGGATGACGTCACGATCGTAGAAATCGCTCGGAGGTGCTAGGCGTGGTGCCCTAGATGGGGATGGGAGCCTCTGCGCGCGGGCTCCCGATCGCGTGGTCGGTCTGTCATCTGTATTGGGCAAGGATGGTTAGTAAATTAAGACAAAAGCCATTACTTGGCTTTACATGCACAATCAATATCAAAAAGCAAGAAAATTGTAACACCAAATGGAACACGAACATAAATCGGCATAAAACCGAATCGATACAACACAGTACATAAGCGCCCGCAGCTTAAGATTACAAGCGAAATAGTAGTTTTGCAAATGAAACATAATAGTTAGACTTCTACTACCCTATTACATAAACCTAAGGATACAAGCTCAAACATAGAGCTCCTCGCCTAACTGACCTAGATATTATTCGGTCAAAGTTCAGGAAAGTCATCGGAAAGGTGGTATCCGGGGACCTGTGTCTTCCGGGTCTCCGGGTTGGTGAGCGTAAGGGGATCCTACGCGATGATATGGCCTCCTACTTGGGAGGCGATAGTCGGCGCGCAGAAATGTGCGGTGAAACCTCATTAGCGCCATCTGAGACATCCGGACGAATGAGCCTCATGTCATGCATGAGTGTACATGTTCTGAGCTATAATGAGGCGGCGACGCGTCTCCCATAACTCATGCATCATGCGGCGATGCATTTGGTCCATTACGTGAACCAATCTCGCCAAGCGCACGACTTGGGGTCCTCCCAAAGCTGAATCTAGCAAGCGAGTTCACGTCCACGCGCGCGCGCGCATCGGAAAAGTGATCATATGGGGTGGGCTAACTCTGTCAGTCGTAGCGGAGCGACTCATGGCCACCAAGGCCACCTCTTGCAACGCCATGGCCTCCGAAGTGCCACGCTACTGAAGCGGTAAGGTATGCTCCCGTGACTTGTCGAGCAATGATATCTATCAACGCCATAAATTCCTCCATCCACGGTCCTCGATCACGGCGGTAGATGGAATAAGTGGGCTGATATGTGAAGTTCGCCCTCCACATCATGTCTCGCGACAGCGCCGGGTATCCATCCACTCCTTGACTTGAGTTTCCGGACACGATGCGAGGGTTCATCTAAAGGCAAGAAGGCAAGGTAAGTTAGTTTCATAAACTAAAACAGGATCGGAGAGGAAAGATACTAAGATGGATAAGGAATAAAAGATATTCTTAACTTAAACTTTCAAAGTAATTTGATAATTTCAAAATATTTTGACTTGAGAAGGTTTACTAACTCTAACGCCGATGCTACCTCTAACCTCTGATCGGTATGGCTCGATACCAACGCTGTAGGGACCCGGTAATTATCTCCATAAGGCCGAGATTAGACAAGGTCTTAGGGACATAATTACTGGTCTCGATAAATAATTCCAATTTAACCCTATCCAGTGAGAGGCTTGGCGAATACTAGAGCCTCAGCGATCATGCGCTGCTGCTCCCTGCGAGCGCTACATGATTGTCGATTCTCCTCGATTGAAGCACTACACTCGGTGGGTTAAATGGGACTTCATCAACAACGAGTATGACATATATTGGTTCCCAAGATCAATGACCAATATACTCATACCCTCATCCAACGTTGATTACATCCATACAACGCATACAACAAGGGATGAAAGACATCTTGCATAATAGTTAAGGTCTGATTTATTACAAGCGGCCGACCGCCAAATTTAAAGCAGTATCAAGTAGCAATGAATTAAATAGATAAAGCAAAAGACCAGCGATGGTATGCCCAACACCCATCGACAACCGATCGGGGTTAAATGGCAACACACTACTCGTTAGTGTCGCCCAAGTCGACACTAGCGAGATCGTCGTAATCATAACCTTCCTCACTGAAAAGGCCAGAAACATCATTTGAGTACAAGTGTACTCATAAGTCTTACACCAATAAAAATAGTTATGCATAAGGGTCATTCAAAGGATGGCTCATATTGGTTTAGTTTTGCGAAAGAGGCGCAACAATTAACATCCTACACATACTAGTTTTCATGTGCCCATTTAAAATCAGATTTGAAGTAGAAGTAAAGCATGTAGTAAAGCATTTGATAATGAACAATTGAATCATACAAAGACCAAAGTGGCAGCCCACCTTGATGTACTAAACACATGAACATCCCGTTCATGGCGAATACCAAGTTCAACCACAATTTTTAATTAAAAGTCTAACAATAAGCGACCACAAATTTCAAGCGGTCGTCCATAACAGTGGACACGGCTATTCGAATAGATTATACCTGCGCAGGTGTACTACTTTACCCACACGACTTGATTAGCCGTAAGCCTCCGGATGCCTCAGAATATAGCATACTTCCTATGGTATGCCGTGGATAAATCAAGATATAGTCATTTTCACAAGAAAGCCCTATTGAGCTAAGTCCCCCTTGTGAGATGGTTCTGGCCTAGTACAAGCGTCGGATAGCACTTGCTAGGGGCTCACAAGTTATATTGGAAATCTGATGCAATCAAAGCGGAAGAATTGGTGCTCCCTTGCACACTATAAAGGATTACATCGGCTCCTCAAAGAACATAGGATTTCACGGTCGCTATGCCCTTACACCACCAAGGACTTAACACAATAAAACCCTCCCCTACTTAACCATCGGCTCCCAACCCGCGTGTGGCGGCACGAGTGTTGCTTGAGCGATAGGTACCCAAAGTTCGGTCCTCAATTGTCGGACAAGTCCTTCCACTTACCCAATGCTCGTGCACAAAGCACCATCACTAACCAACACTTGTCCGGACCAAAACTCATTTAAAAATGACAAAATTTTACTCATAAAACAGCTGCAAAGATCTGAAGTAAAATCATAAAGTAAGGGTTGTGTGTATCCCAAAACGACGGGTTATTCGACGATCGAACTACCGTATCTAGACTTGCATGGCTAAGCAATCCTATAACCCATAATTCACGCATCCTATCTTAAGCATAAGGAGTTGGCTTAATTCAAGATTAACCTCAAGCATAGGACATAGCTAAACTACACATCACAAAAATATTGACATAATCAAAATAGCATGCAAGCAATTATCATTGCACTAACTTAACCAAAGCGGGATCAAATATGATGCAAAAGAAAGTTCAAATGATGCTTGCCTTGCTGATGCAAGAGCTGCTCACTCTCGGTAGCGTAAGTGTCGATATCAATATGCTCGGGATCTATATAATTATAACATCAAATAAATACCAAGAAAACAACTCAAGAATAAAAATGCTCAAGAATGCATGATTTTTCTACAGTAGTTAGATCATGATTTTAAAGGATTTTAGGTGAAAGAATTATTTCATTTTGATTTAGCATGTGAAAGTTATAATGGTTTGAATTTGATTTCAACAAGGCGTCATTATGTAATTTAATTACGAAGTGAATTTTTGTAGAACGTTGGCGAGTACGTGGATCACATAGATAAATAGGCAATATTATTATAAGTTAGAAACAGTTGAGTTTGTCCTTTTTGGGGTTTTATGATTTAGTTATTGATTTTCAAAGTTATCGACCTTTTATAGTATAAAAATTAATGGAGTTAAAGTATATTCTCCCAAAACAGTTTACTGTGTGAGGTAAGGTGGAGACCATTTTTAGAATTAAGTTCACTGAAAATGAAAATGATCAAAAGTGGTCTCACTGTTTTTGGAGTTTCAATAATTACTTATGTATTTTTAAAGATTTGATCATTTTTCTATTGTATAAATAATGGTTTTAATGGATTAATCTCCAAATAATACTCTCTGCTACAGAGATAAGTTTGAAACAAATTTTAATATAAGGTTCATTAAAAATGAAAATTTTGAAGTGGTTTCATGTGATTTGGAGGTAGCATGAAATAGTTATGCATTTTAGAAGTCACCTTGTTTTTGGTGTATAGGTAATCCTTTTCCAGATTTTCTAAAGAACTCAGTATTTTTCTCACGCACCGCATGCTAGCTAACGCGTGACCGGTGGGACCGGGTTTCAAAGTATTGACCGATCGGTCTTGGTGGTCTTGGCAAGCAAAGTCGAAAGCATACTCTCGATGTCGTCTCTAAACTAGCAAGCGTAACCTTGAGTATGAACTATCGAATCACAGCGTTTTAGTTAGTGAAGCACAAACTAAGATTCTGCGATCGATTAACCTATAGGAGGCCCACATGTCGGGAGGTATTAACCTTTCTAACCACCGTTAAAGTTTGAACTTCATTAGCTTAACCCAAATGGGTCTTTTTGTCGGTTGTGTCAGGCAATGAGGCAGCAGCGACCGGCCATTGCCGAACCACGTGGCGAGGAAGCCGAGTGGCCGTGCGAGCTGTGCCAAAATGGAAAGGCAATCACGAGGACTACCTCTGGTGGGGCATTAGCGGCGGAGGGTGTTTGT
The DNA here is from genome assembly GCA_036346255.1 of Ampelocalamus luodianensis. NCBI lineage: Eukaryota > Viridiplantae > Streptophyta > Magnoliopsida > Poales > Poaceae > Ampelocalamus > Ampelocalamus luodianensis. Next base: position 64,659,912 of record CM070620.1, on the reverse strand, counting down.
GCGACGGTGGCGGAAATGGCGGGTGAGTATTTCGGCGGAAGCATAAAAGCAAAAACTAGTTCCGCACAATCCACGCATGCGGTGTCAGAGACCTAAGGCTCTTGGGGGTTACAGAATGCGAAGAGAGCTGGAAAAGCCGGAGCAGCGGAGTTGGTGGATGACGGCGAGGTCCACGGCGGTCACTACGGTCCACGTGGAGAGGTCGCCATGGGAGGAGAAAGGCAAGTAGTTCTTGAACATGCTCAAATGCGGTATGGAGATGGTGAGAATGTGAGCAATCGAAGAATGTCCTCCGTGGGTGGAGGCGAAGAACAAGGTACACGGCCGATAAAAGTTAACTTCAAGATTTGGAGTAACACGTGGAGTATCGTTGAAATTGACTTAGGAAATACTTCATAAGTGCAGGGCACTGGTGACGCGCTTAAGCAAGGGTAACACTCACCAAAGTGAAGGGGGTCACAAGATCGGTGTCGGGGCACGCTCTGCGAGACCACCGAGGCGAGATGAAGAACGGAGAAGCGCAAGCAAGGACAATCAACGGAATAAGGCAAAATGGACACGGCGAGCAATTGCAAGGCTAGGGGAACACCATGGCCTTGAGCTTACACGAGAATGGAGCATGCACAACGTCCTCCTCTCTCGGGTGCGAGGAGAAGTGAGGCAAAGGAGGAGCAGAGTGGGATTTAATCCCGGGATCGACGGATATGGGGCGGCGTCACTAGGGAGCTCGGGAGTGGTCGGGAGGCGGTGCATCACGGCGTCACGAGCGCGAGGCGGCGTGGCGCGGCGTGGCGCTGAGCTCGAGGCTCGCTGCCGAGGAAAGAGCGGATCGGCCGGTGGGACCGCCTTGGCGGCCCGAAAAGTGGGTGTGCACAAGAAAAGTGTTGATCGGACCGTTGGATCGTGAATGAGCGATCGGATCAAGGTGCCGTTGGAGCCGTCCGAATGTCTACAAGATCGGGACCGTTTAGCTTGGATCGACGGTCGCATGAGGAGTGCGATTAGGCGGTTAAGTCAAGTCGGCTCGCCGGGTCGGACTCGAGTCCGAGTCGAGTGCGAGTCCGAGTCGGTGGAGCGATTGCACGTTTGGTGAGATTTAAACTATTCATACTGCTTTGTGAGGCTTAGAAATGAAATAAATTTCCAAAATTACGAAATAATTTGTGGAGGTTCTGGGATGACATAGTTCCCATAAAAATTATAAAACCCTACTGTTCATAATATATTTTGTGATATTTAAATTCAAACTTAATGTATGTCTTTTAAGTTGGTTTGAATTTTCATTTGGTTTAACCTAGTCCCAAAAATTTGGGAAAAATTATATTAATTCATGGTAATTAATGTAGTATTTAAATAAATTGGGTTCAGATGGTGATTCCAACTTTTATCACTGATTTGAATTGAAAAGTGAATTTTGATGTGTAGGTTCACCTCAAATTAGATTTTCCAAGTACAATATATTATGAAATGGTTTGAATTCAATAATGCGAGTTAGTGAAATACAAATTAATCTCATTTAATTAGTTGGGGCTGTGACACACGCGTCCTCTCGTTCACCTCGAGCTCCATCGCGTTGGACCGCCTTGCGCCACCGCGAGCTCGTCGCCAAGGCCATCTCGGCGACCACTTGAGTTCGCGTCATCCGTTGAGTTCACGGTAACCTTTGTTGCTCATGCGCGCACTAGTTTTCATCGTATTCCTCTCACGATGCGATCGCACCTTGTCACCTCCGCTGCCGGCCGCCAAGCTCCGTGCGCCGCCGCCGGTGCATCTCCGGTGCCTCGAGGCCACCACTTCAGATCCTCGGCGACCCATTTTGGCCTTGGTTCCCACCTGCGCGCCTCCACCGGCGGCGACTTCGAGTCGGCGCGCGAGCTCCTCTGTTCTTAGGTTTTGCCCGTGGTGCGAGTGGGGCCACCTCCCTTGAGCTTTATAGTTAGTTGCTAATCATGCTTATGATTGTTCATTAGTTCACTCTCATTGCATGATCAAAATTCGGTATTGGAAGTTTGAAAGCATTTTAGTTACAGTTCTCGTATTTGTTCTTCTCTGTTGTCGTTTTTACATTGTGAGAAACCGAATTTAGTTTCATGCTTATACTATTCAAATCTGGTTAGTGTTTGATGACTTTCCTTAGTAGTAATGGTTAGTATGAAGTCGGTTGGTTAGTATCATTAAGCTTCAAGGCTCTTGTTGTCATGATTCACCAAAGGGATAGTTAGATGAGCATGTTGTTGTCTCTCTTTGTTGATTTATTAGTGTAGTGAGATTTGGAGTAGTAGCATGTTGAATTGTGATGACCTTAAATTTGTGGGTGTGATGCTTAGGTGTGTTAGTAGCTGGATTTTATTAAAGCCCAAACCTAATTGGAATTTTGTTTAGCATCTCATAGTTGGATACTTGACTAGTTAGTGTTTTCATTAGCTTCTTGTAGGTTACGTGACCTCAACTAATAATGGTTGTTTTAGAGTAGCTAGTTGTTTTTGATGTGTTAACTTGATGATTAAATAATAGATGTGCACACAATCACCATCAAAGTCTGTCCAAAGTTTAAAACATATAAGAGGATTGATTACGTAGTTAACTTTGATAAATAAGTGAGTGGGTAGATCAATCACTTGAAAGCATGTCTATTTGAAACATCTCTGAAAGTGAGTTATTTTGTTTTTCCTTTTGTGGTGGTCTAGCCTCTGTGTATAAATTGGTGTTTGTGTTTGATTATTGAGTTTTGCGGTGTTATTCGTTCTTATTATTGTTTTGTTCAATCGTTAGGATTCGATATTTGCGGCAACCACGAGAACGACCCTCCGCAACAAATTGAGCAACGGCGGCCGGGCAAGCGGTTTGATCATGTTTATCCCAAATTTTAAAGTCTAATATTTTGTTTCAATGTATGTATGCATCGCTTAATTTGTGTGAAATTGATTAGTTAAATCCGTAGTGCATATCACTGTAGACAAAATATTGATCTCTACTACCGAGCCTAGGTTATTTCTGTGATTAGAGATCATTGGATGATCTCTTGTCACTTAGTAGATCGGGTCAATCTGCTTAGACTTGCTTAGCTATCGGTAGAAGCAAGGCGGTTATCGACTTTAGTCGGTAACCTTGATCACCTAAAATTTGCTATAACTTTATATTTCAGCATTTCTACTATGTTTAATTGCAAAACTAAAAATGAAAACAAAAATGATTTAGGCGGGCACAATGGTAAGATTGGTGTGATATATTGGGTGTATTGGAAAGGTGCAGGGTCAATTAAGGACCGAACATCTTGTGAGTGGATTGTTATCGAGGCATTTTGCGTGCTAACCACACTAGAGGGTATGGGACCTCTCTTGACCTAGTACTTTGGCGTGTATTGGCTCAGGGTCAGGAGGTCGCGGGAGGGATGGTGTTGGGAGCATGGTAGTTGTCAGAAAAGCTTTATCACGAGTGGGTAGTTGTCTTTTCGGCTTTACCATGTAAGCGTATGGATTTCTATCCATACGACGGCTCGTAGTTAATACACAATATTGGAAAAAGTCTCGTAGGACTTAGGCTGTGCAGGCATACCGGTAGTGTGTTTCGGCAAAGCGATGAAGTGTGGATGCATGGTACACCCTGCGAGGTTAAAACTATTCGAATAGCCTCGTCCTAGGTTATGGACACGCTTGGGTAAGCTTTTCAAGAGTTAGTCTACCACCATTTAAAATTAAAACTTGCAGGGTGGTACGAATCTGGGGATTCGTGCTATGTTGTGGTGACTATTGGGATAGTCACTTCTAGGTGGTTACTTGTATCTATCTTTATTTCGCTGTTATTTCAATCTTAAAAATGAATTGCAAACTTGCCTTTAAAACTGTATTACCTTATTGCAAATGAAAATTGGCTTTATGCAAATGAAACATATGGCCTCCACCAAATAAGCATGCATGTAGCTTATGAATAGGTGCGCTAGTTCACACGTCAGTCTTGGGTACAAAGACAATCTTTGTACTCGGTGCTTTGCTTAATGTTTTTGTTGCAGAGGAAGAAGGTGAGCCCATGGGCCTCACTTACGTGAGTGTGTTGCCGTTTAGTGGGCGACTAGACTTGGCGGTCGGTCGGATGCCTTGTGGGTTGAAGGCACTGCGATTGGCTTTGTTTATAGCCATCTTATGGCACTTTTGCTTCATTGTCGTTCTTGTTTATTTTTGTATCTTGTGGCACATCGGCCTTTGTGCATAATTACTCTACTATTTGTTTATCTTCCGTTTGGTAGTGTAGTGTTTGGACTCTATGTTTGGAATGGAGTTGATGTCTAATTTTGTACCAGGTGTGTATCTTTGCTTTTCGGGAAGTATACATATCTCGAGAATCGATTTATTTGATTGGTGATGCTAGGACCAGGTGGTTGGTTAAGCATTACAAGCCAAATAAATTGGGGTCCTCACACAAGTACTCAAAACAACCGTGGAGTTACAACAAGGAGGATGGCAGCTGAAGCATCAACTCAAGAAAGTCTCTCAGAAAGGATAGTGAAGCAAGAGGTTGCACAAGCATCATCCCGTGAATCGAAAAAGAAAGCTCGAACTTTGTACTTGCATGTTATGAGTCATGTGTCATGTGTTCGAACTTGTTGTGGTTTGCATGGACTAGAACATGTTTATTTTTGCTATGGTCGGATGGCATATGGTGGTCATATTCCCATATTTCTATCACATATATGTGATGTGAACTTGTATATGCATTGTCGAGTTTATCTCGATTGCTAGTGTTATCTCGGGTTACATATGGTCATATTGCATATGGTGGTCATATGCCCAGCATTTGTGATGTCAACTTGTACATGTATTGTCGGTGTTCTCAGTTGCGTATGGTCGATTGTATATGGTCATATGCCCGGTTTATCTCAGTTGCATATCGATCGGTTATCATGATGTGTGTATGCATTGTCGGTGTTATCTCAGATATGCATTGTCAATGATTCTCTCGAGAATGCAAATGGTCATATTTTGAGATTCTGTCAGTTTACGTGATGTGCCCAAACAGACTAATGCTTGGGATTACAAATAAGATTACCAATAACCAAATGTAGGAACAACTAAATTCATATTACATTCATGCTCCACATTACAACATGCACATTGGTGAGCATCATGTTCCACATTACAACTAACTTGCTCCATATCTTGCTCCACACTACAACTAACTTGCTCCATATCTTGCTCATTCAATTACTTGCCTACATTGGTGCTAGTGATAACACACACACACAAAAACATACCAAGCATCATGTTCATTCTCTACAAGGCACCAAGAATCTTGCTCATTCATTCATCCAACTGAACAATTCCTTGTACTATGTCTTCTAAAACGGCATCATCACTTCTGGTGTGTGCTTCCATTCCAACATGGCTTTGTTGGTTGCATTTGCACCTGCAGGAGCTGTCCTCTTCCATGTCTTTGCCGAGAACTTGGGGCATCAAGAACTCCAATCTTCTTCAAATATTCTATATATTGGTTCTCCCACATATAAAACATACATGCAGAGAACCGCTGCACATACATCATGCATAAGAAATCAGTTTTTTTAATAAAAAAAACAGAGTTGCAAAATCAATCTTGAAGTACACGGGACTAAAATGGAACAAATTAGATCCAAAATTGCCCAGATTGGCTCAATAATTGACAAAATCATCAACAATAACATCAAAGAAGAAATTTTAGGCAATCCAAATCAAATAAAAGGCATTCAATCAAATACCCCTTGATTATTTGGGCACTTGTAGTAGGCTCAGCCGGGGTTGCGCTCGCTGTACGAGATGTCGCCGACCACCTGTAGCCCACATCGCCAGCATAGCACAAGAGGAAGATCCCCAAATCACTCCCTGCTTGCCCTAGTCGATGACTCGTGCGCCATGCGCGACTCTTCTAGGGTTTAGCTTTGGGGATTGCGGGTGACAAGAAAAGGCGATGACAGAGAGAGGAAGCGAGGTTAAAAAAGGCGAGCTAACGACAAAGCCAGGAGAGGTCACGGGCGTGGCATTTGGCGAAACAGAGAGAAGGCACAATGGTATTAAAATGAACCAGGAGAATCTGATGGTATTAAAGTGAACGCTGTGCATTATGGTACCAAATCGATTTTGCCTAATTTTTCATTACACAATGTCCAAAATTGATACATGCATGCACGTTCAAATGCTTCCTGATTGTTGAGGTGCTCAATAACCCATCAGAAGCAAATATAACAAATTGATCATTCGGTTGTATTTGGTGTACAGCAATTGCAGGTTCACAACCAAGAATAGGCTTCTTGAAGGTTTCTGAGTCAGATTCTTCTTAGATATAAATATCCGATAGATGTCAAGATTTGCAATTTATTTGAATAGGCTCGGTACACCCACGCATGCGCGTACAAACGATATCTATTTTGTTTCATATGTACACTTATGCGTATCATCATATTTTTCAAGTCTCATGCAAAAATAAGTTTAAATACATGCTTAAGCAGGTCTTTCAAACCCTCAAAGATAATTCAGACTTTTTATCTTTCACACATAACTCAATAAACCAACATCTCATAAAAAGTCAGATTACCAAACACCAAATTTTAGTTTAAAAGCTAAGGGGCTCATAAACTGATAGAGCAAAAAAAAAAAAAACTAGCTTTAAGCTATAAACCAAAAGACCTAAGCCTAAACAATCAAGGTCTACAACCATATCATTGTTCTTTTCATGTAGGAAATATGTTGACCATGCAAAGCAATTTTGAAGTTCATAATTTAGAATATTGATACAATAATTTTTGTAGAATTATATAAGATTTGAAATCGATTGAAATTTAATATTTTTTGTCGTTGGATTCCACGTGCAAATTAACTAGTTATCCAAAAGACTTACAGTTTTATGCCACGGACGTAGAGCTGGTTTTGGTATGTTTCAGATTTATGTGCTACGTTGGGACAAAGATTTGGAGCATTTTAGGAATTCCCAACATGCCTGATCTTTTGGTAAAAACGACAGAAAATTTTTGTACACCCCATTTCAGCATTTCCGCTAAGGAGTCATGGTCCACCGAGAATATCTGAAAAAAAAACTTGTTTCAAATAAAAAGCAGAAAAAAGGAAACCATCTGGTCACCTCCACGCAAAGGCTACCAAACTTGGGAATACATACGTTCCTTCCATGCAAGAAAGGCACAATAAACGCAACCAAGACGGCCGTGAAACACCGACCACGCTACATACACGACCTCACAAGCGGCAACCTACGCTTCTCTTAACTCCGTGCACGAAGCAATTCGTTCGAACCCCACATTTACTTATTCTTTAGCATCGCTTGGGATATATACTCCCGTGCAAGGAATAAAGAAAGCCCAGATTGCTAAATCTACCTGTCCTTTACTTCCCAGCTAGCTCACTCCTGACTCCTGCTTAGCCATCTTGGTCGCTTGCCCCATAAAACAAACCAATGCAAATGCATAGTACTTCCATCTGAATTCCTACTTCAAAGCTTGCCTCCTGTGCGCAGCTCCCATGGGGCCCTGCGTATCTAGTTTGCAACCTAAGGCGAAGAAGCGGGCCCGAACCGAGGCTCAGCACGCCGAAGGCGCTCTTCGTCGTCAGAAGTGACGGCCAGCGGTCAAAGCCAGAGGCGCTGGTGTTCCAGGCACACGATTCTGGTCGGTCACAGCTCCAGAAACCTGGCAAGGCAGATACCAGAAAACGTGAGAAATGCAGATGCGAAGGCACAGATGTGCTGGACAGAAGGTTCTGCGCTCCAAAGCCCAGGTTGCCATGTGGGAGTACCAGAAGTGTCGTGGTTGAGCCTGTTGCAGCGGAAAGGAGGTTACCGACGTCCAGGTGCAGCACGGCAACAGACCGAGGCGTGCCGCCGGGTGGTGTAGGACGCCAACTACACCGATGACACCGGTGAGGCCTGTGTGGCAGCGGAGAATACTGATGGGGATGCGGTGCGAGCTGCCTCGGTTCAGCGGGCTCATACTGTACGACGAGCATGGCCGGCCCCTGCAGAGCAGCACCCCAGGCAGAAGAAAGCACCAACAGGAAAGTAGGCTAAGCAAATCTGAACCCAGAATCTGACTATATGTACTACATACTTGTACGTCTGTACCTGTACAGATATTTTCCAAGCCAGTTACTGCATAACAGATCTATGATAGTAAAACTGTACGTTCTTTCAGGGGAAAAAGAAGAATGCCAGGACTTCGACAACTCTCAGGGACCTCCTGTAGTCACTTGTCATTCGTAGAAAGACTGAAATAATGCTTCACTTGTCATTGAAGCACTGATGCCAAGTAACACTGGACACATCCATCTGTGCAATAGCTTGCTGATGCCAAGCTTCAAGAAGAGAAGGTTAGAGAAGTGTAGGCATACTGATGGTTCAAAGTTCAAACAGTAAAGCCCAGATGTGGAAAACAAAATAAGCATTAGGGGAAAATTCAGCATCCTAGCAATTCAAATGTTTGTATATTTTACCTACAGTTGCATATAGACAATGTAACTTGACAAAAAATGTATTCAAAGAAACAATAATACCAAGTCCTAAACATTCAAAAATTACTGATAGTTAACACTTGTTTAAAAGACCAGATACGAAACCACAACTCTTTGGAAATCCCTACAATTAATCGGATTTTCGCTTGAGTAGCAACTACCAAATCTTTCTATTTTGGCAATTGAGTCAGTGTAACATCCTCATTTTCAACTTGTGTTGTAAGTGTAAGAAAATGAGTAGAAATTAAAACTTTTTCTTACATCATGTGTTTCCTATGTGTACTAAACAATTATTTCACAGTATGGGAATACTAAGTCACAAATCACATTGATCATCTCTAGGAAATATTTTCCTAAGTTCTTGGGTTGATATGTGACCCCTCTGAGAAAAATTTCACACTTTTGAGAAATTGATTGAATAGTTGTATGGGTCGATCAAACTTGCTTGACTCATAGTCAAACCTAGCTCAAAGCATTGTATAATTTGGAGAAAATGCTCGCACAAAAACTCCTAAAAAGTTTTATACAAGGTCCAACTCGAGGTTAGCAAGCTCTTGTCAAGATTTCATAGAATTTGGAGCTAGTTTGCTAGCTCTAAAGTCCCTTCAAGATCCCGGTTCCAATTTAAACCTAATCCTAGGTGGAGACCTCGGTCTTGGTCGCAGGGCCGCTTGAGCCGTGTCGGGCTGGGCATTTGAACACAGGTGGTGCAGGGCGTTGGATTTTAAATCCGGCGCTCAAAGACCTCCTCGGGTCCTTATAAGACCTCCCGCCACGCACGACCTCCTCGGGTTCTTTTACAAAGACAACCTCGAGGCCTCCCGGGACCTCCCTTGCACCTTTGCAAAGACCACCTGGCGACCTCCTCGACCCTCCACGACCACCTCTAGCGCTTGGGTGATCGTGGGCCATCTCTCTTGAGATCTGCGGCTCAGACCTCCCTAAGTGTTAGGACCTCTAATACTTGGCTCAAGATCAGAGCCCTTGGTTTCAATCCAACGACTCACGACCTCCTAGTGGGAGCTCTGTGCTGATTTTAGCCGTTGAGCTCTTTTGACTGGTCCTCTCAACATCGGGTGGGCACAGGCATTATCAATTTTGTGCATGGCGGAGAGAAGCGGTGCCTTGTCAACTCTAGGGTGACAAGCGGCTATGTCTTTGCCAACATTAAATGTCTGGCGGCACCTTTTGCTCAAAAGTCTCACGACAACCTACTCCCATCAGTTTAGTGTACTTGGGCTCGGTGCGGTGACTTGCCATCCTTCCCACTGGCTATATTTGAAGCTCATGCTTCCTCTCTTAGTTCTTTTAGTCACTCTCTTGCACCTAGTTCTTTCTCTGCTTTTGTGCTCAAGTCACCGAAAATCTTTGCCACCATTGGGACCTTGGAGCTCTCAGTGGCCTCCGAGCTTCAGTGGTTCAACATTGCAATAGTGGCGATCATCTTGTTCCTTGGTCACCTCAAGCCTCCTAACTTCGCTTTGTTTGACCTTCACGAGAGGTTGACAAGGTGGGCGCTTCTTGTTCGTGGCGGGAGCCGTCTTCTTCATCTCGGCGACCTCCGCGTCACCGGAGCTACGCTGACCCTCCGGTTCTCCTTCAATCCGGGTGAGTACCCAGTTCAAACCCGATCCATTAGACCTCTTCGGTTTCGTTTTTGCGCATTGGTCCCGGCGGTTATCTCGGGTTAGCCGCGGTTGGTGGTGCTTCGGTGTAGCTTTTGGCACCCTTAGGTTCTCCGTCCTATTTGGAGCTCATTCGTGCCTTTGGTTTCGCCCGACGAGGTCCACATCGCGGCGGCAAGCGTTGTGCTGCCTTCGGGTTTTGTCGGTTCAAAACCTCCCATTTTAAATCATCTTCTTAGGACCACTTTAATGCTCAAATCATTGCTCATCATTGGTGCATTAATTGTGTCCTAATTTGTCTTGCGTGAGTCAGCATCGTGTAGGCGCGGGCCTTAGTCATTAAGTGTTCATTAGATTCATTTATGGTCAATCATTAGATGCATTAAGTGTCTTAGCGCCACTGTCAGAGATCTGCACCATTAAAACCACTCTAGGACCTCCTCGGGCTAATCTTAGCCGTCCTGAGCCTCTCAAGTTCGAGATCTGGGCCTTAGGATCTTTTCAGAAAAATCATAAGTCTCTGGACCTCCCACCATATAGAATCCTGGCAGTTAAAGACCTCCGTAGGTTAAATCCCGGCCGCTGGGATCACCCTCCTCCTTGGGGTCCTCTTTGCAAAAGACCTCCTTGAGGTCCTCTGCATGCGAAAGAGGTCACCCGTCGTTTTGTCAAACCGCCCTCTCGGACCTCCTTGGGGTCCTCCTTGCAAAGTCCTTCCTTAGTCGTTTTCTAAAAACCACCTGAGCCACCCCACCAAGGTCCTCTTTTGCAAAGACCACCCTGGTCTTTTGTAAAGAAAACCTTCAAAACCACCCGGGGTCCTCTTTACAAAGACCACCCCTTGGTCTCTTCGTGAAGAGAACCTCGAGGACCTCCTCGTCTTTGGTCTTAACCATGAGGACCTCCCGCCTAGATCTGGACCACTCGGGACCTCTCCATGGAGATCAGAGCCATCAGATCTCTCTGCATATAACCTTGTGTTGGAGGACCTCCCGAGGACATCTCGGCCGTTAGGACCTCCTCGGTGAGATCCTAACAGTCAAGACCTCCCATTGTTGACTCACGCTTAGATCCTCTCCTCGGTCGGATCTGGACCGTTAAGACCTCCTGGAAATCTTAACCGTCGGACCTTCCCTTAGCGAGTTAGCGTAGGACCTCCCGGTGGGCTCTGGGGCGCGGATCCGGATCGGCGTCCACGACCTCCTAGTGCGAGGACCTCCCGCGGTCTGTGTGCATCCGGTGGTGGGCCGTTGGATTCAATATCAGCGGCTAAGACCTCTCTAAGCGCGGCAAGGTCTTTGCGCCAGGGCTCGTGCGGGTTTTAGCATGCGAGATCGTGGCGGTGCGATCTTTGATCAACGACCCACGACCTCCCGTTTTATGGGTTTTCAGTTTAGTCAGAATCTTTTATTTGCACATATTAATTGTTTTAAACTTCAAAATTGCATAACTTTTTCTCTGTAGCTCAAATTTAACCAACTAAAGTTCTATAAATGCATCTGTTAAAGTACTTTAGCTTAGTATAGGTTTTGCAGTAGTCTTTAATACAAATTAATCATGTCTTAGATTTAAAACTTAGAAAAATCATAACTAAATCATTTTAACTCCAAATGACCTGAAATTTTATATGAGTTACCACTATACCAGTGGTAGCTACCATAAAAGTTTCAGCTTCAAAATCTTTCTAGAAAATATTTTGCTACGAGTACTAATTATGGCGAAATTAGGTTTTAGAGAATACCTTTGCACCCCAAATCCAAATTAAGTTTTCCAGTTTCTATGTCTAGGTATGTTCGTATTTTACCTTGTGTATAAATTTACGTCACATTTGGATAATTTTGCTTGCTCTTTTGTTTTAAGTGTTGCTCGTCTTATTGGTTGTTTTCGCTTTTTAGCTTAGGATTCGATATTTGCGGTAATCCAGAGAACGACCCTCGCAACAAATTGAGCAACGACAAGCGAACAAGCGATTTGATCATTTCCATTTGATCCCATTACTTTTAAAGTCTAATATTTTGTTTAACTTCTATGTATGCATTGCAAATTTGTTGTTAAATTGATTAGTTAATCCTCTAGTTGCATAATCTGTAGGTAAATAATTATCCTCTACTACGAGCCTAGGTTATTTCTTTGTGGTTAGAGTTAGATGGATGAACTCTTATCACTTAGTAGATCTGAATGAATATTGCTTAGCCATGCCTAGTTATCGGTAGTATTGGGCGATCATCGACTTAGTCGGTGATCTTGATCACAACTACTTATACTACTCCATTATGTCCAACCCTTGTGTTTTATTGATTTACAAATCAAAAGCGAAAACAAAACTATATCTTGACTTGGGCACAATGGTATGTTGATGTGATCGGTTGGGTGTGTGGAATAGTGCCTAAGTCCCTAAGGACCGAGTTACTTGTGCCATTGATCCAAGCAATTGTGCGTGCTAACCACACGAGGGGATATGGAACCTCTCTTGACTAAGTACTTTGGGAGGTGTTAATTATGAGCTGGTGGTGGGTGTGTTCTGTGTGTGTGTTTGTGGTGTTGGAGGAGCATTAGCGGACCGGTTAAGAACATTTAATGTGTCTTTCTCCAGTGGGTTGCGGCTCTTAATTAGCATCGTCCATTGGAAGCGTCTTGTTAGACTTAGCCATGCACATACCAAAGGAAGTGTGCTAGCAGTGGTGGTGGAAAGCGGTCTATCGTGTGGGTACATTGGTACACCTGCTGAGTTAAAACTATTCGAATAGCCTCGTCCTAGGTTATGGACACGCTTGGTTATTTCCACAAGAACTAGACTACAATCTTTTAAAAACTTAAACTTGACATGGGTGGTATGAAGGGTACTTCATGCTATTGTTGTGGTGACTATGGGTTAGTCACTTCTAGGTTAGTGTTGTTCTCTATCTATGTTATTATTGTCTCTCTTTTATTTGAACAATAAAAGTTAATTGCAAACTTGCTTTGAATCTATTACCTTATTGCAAATGAAAACTTGCTTTATCTTGAAAATAAGTCCAAAGCCTCATCCACTTAAATAAAGCTTGCATGTAGTTAATTATAGTTATGTTATCTCACACGGAGTCTTGCAGTACAAAAACAAGTTTTGTACTCATACGCTACTTAATATTAATTGTTGCAGAGGAAGAAGGTGAGCCCCAGGGCCTCACTTTTGTGAGTATGTTCTGTGTTGTTTGGGACGATTAGCTTGGTGGTCGGTTGGTTGCCTTGTGGGTAAAGGCACACACGATTGGCTTTTGTTTATCGCCATCTTATGGCCATTTGCTTCATTGTGTATTTACTTATCTTTATGAATTTTGGCAGTCGGCCTCTCTTTTGTAATAACTCTCTTTATATTATCTATGTCTTTGATTGTTGCTTTTGTGGCTCTATGTGTATGAATGGAATTGATGCATGATTTTGTAAGCGAGTGTGTGTATCTGCATTTACGGGAAGTATACATATCTCGAGGCTTAGTTTATTTGATTTGTCTTGTTAGGACCAAGTGGATGGTTAAGCGGTACAAGCCGAAATAGCAGAGGTCCTCACAAGTTGGTATCGAGCCATTCCGACCGTAAACCCAAGCTTGGTCGTCCTTAGGATATTTTGAAAACCTTATTTTCAAAGGGTCAAATGATTT